>JASFAX010000034.1:5000000-10000000 GCA_030737875.1 Allium sativum
GCATTTCCTGTTATGTTTGATATTGTTTAACTCCGATATAGTGCAATGTAATGAAATTTATCCTATGAGCAACATTACTAAATCGATTATGTAAGCATTAAATTTTTTCTCCCGCAGTGAGATTTGGCATTTTGTTTTTCTCATCTCTTTTATTCTTATATTCAAATTCTCATTAATAATTCTTTTCCAGCCAAAAGTTATTGGCGAAAAATATACTTAACGACAAAATGTTCATAGAAAAGTTCGACAGAAATTATAAAGATGAGAAATGGTACTTGCATTTATTTTCCAAAATTATAGTATCATACGACCACATGCGAAAACAATATAATATATTTTTCAATCCTCCATTATGTAGAATATGGGTCATTGCATTCTTCCTTTTTAGAAATCTTACACCCGAAATTCTCTAAATAAGTTAATATGGTCATCCTGCTTGTTTACCAATTGTATGTCACTATGTTAATCATCATCATCAAATAGGCACACACAATAACCAATAAAAAAAGGTGACCCAAACTAATAACATGCAAGATAACAAACCGAGGAACTTAGAAAATAAAAAAGGAATGTAACAACGACAAGTTAAAAGTCTTACCCAGCGAAGCATTTTGGATACGACATCTTCATACTCTCCTTGGTCTCTAAGGTGAAATCGCTCTCATTCTTACTTCACTGGAACTTTACAAGTTTCACCGTCTTTCTCTTAAGTTGTTCTATATCATGCCCGAAAATACGAATATGCTTACGAGTCTCTGATGCCTTAGGCTCCACCTCGATATCGTCTATGTATTCGGTGTGATAGTTATACTTGCATAATGCATAAAATTCCATAGCTACAAAACATGGAATACATTGCGCAATCCACTCATCTTACGAGGTAAATCGACCCTAGAAGCTATGTTTCCAATTAGCTCGAGAACCAAAAAAATCCATAATCTTGGCACCAATTCTACACCAAATAGAAAAATTATAAATTGTTGGATATTTTTAGTTCATAACTCATCTTTTACATTTCTACCTCTTAAGAAATTGCTTATTGTTTCAAGATTGATACGAATGTTGTTTCCAATTCATTATTGTTTTTATTTCTATAAGTATTTAATTTTGTAAGGAATCTGGGCCAGTTAACCAGAATTAAAAAATTAGTAAGTAAAAAATTGCGCACATGGCCTTCACCAAGATTTAATTTAGTGCTATTTTTTAGATTTGTGTCGTATGAAGATGTAAATGTATATCTATAGATTGATTTTTTTATTGTGTATTATTTGAACATCAATGAAAAATGTTTACTATTAATCCTCTTAAGAAGTCTTGAAGCATACGTAGTGTAGCAATTTTTAAGAGAATAATGTATTTATTCAAAAAAGTTAACATCATATGTTAGTTGTTCCTTATTTCTTAGCACTCCATTAATGTTCGTGCTTATGTATTTAAGTGTTGCATAAGTTTAGAATGGATTCATATATACATAGTATAATTTCATACATACATGCATATATATATATATGTATGTATGTATGTATGTATGTATGTATGTATGTATATGTATGGGCCGGCTATTTGAACACAAAATTAAACACAAAGAAAGAGACATAAATCATCTACCATTGGATTTGTTTATCTTTATGTGGAGAGTGTAATTCATGGGAGGATCCAGTGGTTGAGATTTATTATGTGCAATTTTGTGTTCAAATTGAGTTTCCCATAAACACACACACACACACACCCCATCCCTTTTATGATAGTAGTATTCACATATGGAGTAATGAAACCATGCCAGGTGTGGAATAACATTTCGAAGCTGATTTAAATAAACAATATTCTAACATTTATGTTAGTACGTTTATTATCATAAACTAATCCTAATTCAACTGAAAATCATTTTATTGGCTTTAAGAAGTATATTTTTAAATAATATAGCAAGTTAAAATGTAAAAGATATAAGTTATCTATCTATTATATTATATGAAAGCTCAAACTTTCCTCCAAGTCCTTTCAGTTCCATTTTCTCCAAAAATTCAAAATCTCGCCATCTGTCCATCAGATATGTAACGATCTTGAAATTTAAAGAATTGAAATAAATTTAAACTTCGAAAAATATATTTTATTAATTTCAGAAAAAAAAAATTTAACGTCCGTAAACTCAGCGTTGTTTATCGGTAGCGCACAAAACTGAAAACGCGCGTTAAACAGATATCGTCTGTTGTAGGGCGTTGCGCTAACCGTTCATGTTTTGGTAAATGAGTAAAAATAGAGAAAAAAAAATCAAACGCATGGAAGAACGGTGGTATTGCCTGAAGGACACTTGGTAGCAAATTTGATCCAAAAGTTTACACGTGTTCGTTGTTTTCTGCAAACCCCTCCGCGTGTCCTCCTTTTATATATGCACCCTTTTCCCCTTTGCTTCAACTTCTCCATACCATTTTCTTCCATCCCGGTTGCGTCAGTAACTCCCTCCCCGCAAGCCAAGCTAGCACCGTAAGTCTTGTTTCCCTCACCCCTTCGTTCACATGCATGCATATCATTTAACTAATATATATGTGGTATGCTAAACTTTATCTTGGGGAAAATTTCATACATGCGTGCGTGTGACTACATTTTGGAACCTTTTCAACATGCATTTTTGTTATATACTTGTTGTAGCAAGTATGCATGCATGCAAAAGTGTACATGCGTGCTTGTTGGCACTATTCTAGTAAAGTTAGAGGTGCGTGGCTTCTTTGTTCCCTAACTGTCATGGTAGCCATCCAAAAAAAAAAAAATCAATTAGAGGCTTACAAATTGGATGCTTGCCGCATGCAAGGGTGCATGCGTGGGGAACAAATGGATACAAATCCATTTCCAAATTTTGTGCCAGTAGCATTTATTTGGGGTTCAACACATTAGCATGCTAGTACATGCATGCGCATGGAGTGAAATAATATATATATATATATATATATACTTTCTTTGAATGCATGCATGCACAAGTCTTTAAAAAAAAAAAGGAAGGGAAAATGGGAGATGAATGCATGCTTGCGTCTGTAATTACTTGCATACAAATGAGTTACCTGTAGCATGCTTTTGTGTTGTACTCCCCATAGTTTGTTGAGTATTTCACCTATAGTTGACATGCACTAGTTGTTTAGTTGGGCACATTTTTTGTTAATACTTGCATGCGAAGAGAAAAAAAAAATTGAAAGGGAATGGACGCATGCACCATGCACAATAGTTGGGTGCGTGGTTCCTTTGGTTCCAATTACTTGGTTTTAAAAGGAAAAAGGTGCCAATAGTTTAGTTGAGTTGGCACTTTAATTTGAAATACTTGCATACGCAAGTAATTAAATAAAAAAAATTAATTAAATTATTTTTTTCTATTTGTAAAATTTTTAGCGTCGGATGATTCAGCGTTAACGAACCGTAGCACGCATAGCTGACAACGCGCGTTAGACAGGTATCGTCGTTGGTGCGTTCAGTGCATAACCCGTTTATACCCTTATATTTGCATAAACATTACAATTTTTTTTTATTCGCTCGTCTAAATAAAGATCATGCCTTTGTTTAGGTAACGGAATTCCTCCTAGTAGCTGTTAGCGTCGTCCTACTCATAACGCGTTTTCTCGCTTTTGCCACAGAAGGTGAGTTTTCTCACGCATGACTAATTTATTATTAAGTGAATTAGAAATCTGAGATGTTGATTCAAATGTAAAGGTGCTCTAGATTGTTGTTCATGGTTGTGCACATGCTACACGCGCACCGTTCTTACATGACACTATGAATGGTTGTATGATATGTTATGTTATTATTCTCACCATGCAAGTACCTAGTTTAGAAAAAAAAGGGTTGAAATGACAAATACCCGAACCCCTGTGTATTCGAATTGGTTTGGGATACGGGTTGAAATGATACACACCCGTTATTCGAATATTTGTAAGAACGGATTGAAATGATAAAATATCCGTGCCACTTGACCGTAGTTTAGAAAAATATATACGGACACCGTGGCCAGTAAAGTTATTTTAAGATATTATGGCGTTTGGTAAATGGATTTTTTTGAAATTTTCAATACAAGGATATGTTAAATGCCAGCCCATGGATTGGGATTGGAACTGGACTAATATTATTTAATAAAACAATAATTTCATAAAGACTATTTTCCCCTTACTTGATTTTTGTAAATCTTTCCTTATAAATAATTTGATTTCCTCAACTATATTGATTATAATAGTTTTCGTATATATATATGTATACATTTTTCCCACTTAATATATATATTTCCACTTAATTATTTTTATATATATTTATTATTATTATTTCAACTTAACTTTTATATATATATATATTATAATTATTATTATTATTATTATTATTTTCAAAAGCTTTGTACAATCCAGTCTAGTGAATTCGAAGGTTCAAATTTAAGATTTCAAATGGTTGATATAGAATTGTGGTGAATATGGATTTTTGAAATCTTAATCAAACATTTGGAAATTGATTTGAGTAAATGATTTTGGGAGATACCTGAGTAAAGTATTGGCGATACTTGAATATGATCTTTAAACTGATGGCCATGGTGTGAAAAACGTAAGCGTTGGTTGTTAAAGAGACCGGAGTCGGGAGGTGGCATACTCTCTGTCAGTGCCGATACCACTTTAACAACTGTATACGTGGTGACGTGTCCAGAACGAAGCATGACGACTTGGGGCGATTTCCGGATTTGAAGATGGTGAACGATAACGATATGGCCTTGACCTTCGGGTCATAATTAAATGACTAAAACAGGAGCTATACCGTGACTAATTGAGGTAGCACCTTTGATCGGACACGTCTCTTCGATACCAATTCTATGACTATGTTATGATTTGGGGTACCCCTTTTGATTTGGGAATGTGTTCCGAGGTGGTTGGTAGTGGCTGCTATGCGTTACCACCGGTCCGGGAGTGCAATTGGTAGAATCCTACTCTGGTATTGCCTCGAGTGCCTTGTCATTTTATCCTAAGCGAGCCCCATACGATTTTGCTTTGGTGTTACTTTCTATGGAGTGCCCTCTGATAACACCACTACGGTGAGTTTACGGTACTGTATAGACTGTGATGCCTATAAACGGCGTAAGGGTAATATGGTAATCCCGCTTACGCTATTTTCATTACTTGTACTTTACTGGATAGACATTATCATAATAGCGTACTATTATATGTATTAGTTTCACGGATCCTTAGAGGATAGAAATCCCAGACATCCTTTAAGTTACTGTACATTTCTGTGAACATGTCTTTTATGCTAATTCACTTATATGAGAATATTAGCCCTGACTCGAGTGTATTGTTTCTTTGACTCTATGCTTGGGTCAGCTTGAGCACCTCAGTTGTTCGTGACGCATTTGGGAGATTCGCATCTTTTGGACCATCTGTAGTTATCAGCTTCTAGTTACCTAAGTTATCCAGGTCACTACTAGTTATCTATATGTACTCTATTTTGTATGAGCTTATGACTCATTATGTACTTATATGTATCATGTATTATGTATGAACCTATGTACTACTTTGTTCCGCTGCTAGTTACTCTGTTTCTGTATCCGTGATTCTGTGTTCTGATTTACATTTACCTCAATAGTTAAAAATAACAATTCACTGTTTGAGCAATTCAGGTCTGACATGTGTGGTTTATTGTCGATTTGAATGGTTCGAAATAGTGGGTCGTTACAGTTGGTATCAGAGCAGAGGTTTAACCTTAGCTGTTGAGGTAAATAACTCATTAGAGATAGGGTGGAAACACCCTAGAATGAGTAAGATCAGTATCAGGATCCAATCTTTGTGAGAGAGCGTATTTTAGAAGTACAAGTATTTCAAGAAAATAAAAGTTTTCAAAGTATTTTAATTATAAAACTTCGACTTGAGTAAAATTCTTAGCCTCGTTCTCGATGTTCCAGATGGCTACCAGACGTAATACTGCTAGAGGCCGAGGTAGGGGTCGTGGAGGCCACCAAGGAGGCCACCCTGTCGAGCCTGAGCCACCAGTCAGGCCAGCCCAACCCGCTCAACCTGTTAGGTTTACCAAGCTTTGTAAGGAGTACACTCATCTGGGAGGCGTTAAGTTTTCGGGTTCCGAATCGATCGTCGAATCCCAGAAATGGTTGGATGAATTGGAAAGAATATTTTCTGGCTTAGAGATTTCCGATGCATAGAAGCTTCAGATGGCCGCTTGGCAGCTTAAGGATACTGCAAGGAATTGGTGGGAATCTTTCGTTACACATTCAACTGAGACCGACCTTACATGGCCGCATTTTAGGGATGCTTTTGTAACCAAATGGATGCCTGAGTCCGGAAAATCCAAATTGTATCGAGAATTTATGGATCTTAAGCAAGGCAACATGACTTTTGCCGAATATGAAAGAAAATTTGATGAGCTTTCCAAGTTTGGTCCAAACTTGATTGGAACACCATTTCAGAAAAATGAGAAGTTTATACTTGGTGCACGTCCGGAATTCTACGAGCATTTGATGAATTATCTTAACCAGCCATTCTCAGAGCTCATGAACTATGCCTCTAGACTTGAAAATTCTCCGAACCTCAAAGGGAAACAAGTTGCTCAGGTGCCACCATCTCAGGGATCAGCAAGCAATTCAAAGAAGAGGAAGGCAAAGTATTGGGCACAGAGGAAGCAGCAAAATGTGCAAGGAGTAGGATATCATGCTCAGAGACCTCCCCCTGATCTCTCGAATGTTCGTTGTTACAACTGCCAGCAATTGGGTTACTACTCCAACAACTGTCCTAACCCTCCTAAAGCTCGTGTCCCGCCAACTCATGCACCTCGCAATGATCTTTGCCATTCTTGTCTTCAGCCTGGACATATTAGCAGAGACTGTCCCACTCAGAATAAAGGAACCACATCCGGAGTTTTCGCTATGACATCTCCCACTCCTCCCACCGGTGATGACACTAAAGGTACGCTTTTAAGTGCATTCACTTTATTTTCTTATCCTGTTCGTGTGCTATTCGACACTGGTGCTTCACATAGTTTTATCTCCATGGATCTTTGTAATGAATTTGAAAAAGCTTTAGAACCCACGTTAGCATCTGAATCGTTGTGTGTATCCAATCCGATTGGAGGCCCAGCCCATCTTAGTAGGATTTGTAAAGGGGTTAAACTTCTTTTTGACCTTCATTATTTCACTGGTGATTTCTATGTTCTTGGTTTTGACGCTTTTGATATTTTACTTGGCGACGACTGGCTGAAAAAGTATAGAGCAGAAATCTCATATAGAACCCGAACTGTTTCTTTAATAGATGACAAAGGAAATGAACTAATGATCGTATGTCGTATGCCAATAGAGTACGCGGGAAGCTTTATCTTTTCACTTGATTCTTATCCCGATGATCCTAGTTTCACACCGATTGTTCAAGATTTTCCCGATGTGTTTGGTGAAGTAATGGGCCTTCCGCCTAAACGAGAAATTGAGTTTCGTATAGACCTTATCCCTGGAGCACGCCCTGTAGTTCTTCCTCCACGACGAATGGCACCAAAGGAAAAAACGGAATTGAAAGTGCAAGTTGAGGATTTACTTTCGAAAGGACTCATTCGACCAAGCTTTTCCGAATGGGGAGCCGCTGTGGTGTTTGTAACCAAATCAGATGGATCGCTAAGAATGGGTGTTGATTATCGAGAACTAAACAAGCTTACCTTAAAGAACAGATACCCAATGCCTCGAATTAACGATATGTTCGATCAGCTCTATGGAGCTAAAGTCTTCTCTCAACTCGATCTTGCCTCTGGTTTCCATCAGCTTAGGGTAGCTGAGGAGAGCATTCCTAAGACCGCCTTTCGTACAGAGAATGGTTTCTACGAGTGGTTGGTTATGCCATTTGGTTTAACTAATGCTCCGGCCTATTTTGTTGATCTCATGAATCGAGTTTTCCGCGAAGTTCTTAACAGATTCGTCCTTGTTTTCGTTGATGACATTCTAGTCTTTTCTAAATCTGAAAAAGAGCATGAGTCGCATTTGAGATATGTTCTTGGAACTCTCCGTAGCCACCAATTGAAAGCCAAATTTGCTAAGTGTCATTTTTGGCAGAAGGAAGTTCGGTATCTTGGCCATATAGTTTCTGAAAATGGAATTTCGGTTGATCCAGCCAAAATCGCTGCGATCAATGATTGGAAAGAACTCAAGAATCCAACTGAAATTCGTAGTTTCTTAGGACTCGCTGGTTACTATCGAAGATTCATAGAGAATTTCTCCCGTATTGCCGCGCCGTTGACCGCTTTGACAAGGAAGAATGTTAAGTTTGTTTGGAGTGACAAGTGTAGAGCTGCATTTGTATAGTTTAAGGAAAAACTTACTTCTGCACCTGTTCTTACCGTCCCTAATGGAAATGAAGGATTTGCAGTCCATACCGATGCTAGTAAAGAAGGTTTGGGGGCTGTTCTAATGCAGAATGGAAGGGTGATCGCATATGCTAGTCGACAACTTAAGAATCATGAAGTCAATTATGTGACACACGATCGGGAGTTGCTTGCGGTAATGTTTGCTTTGAAGTTATGGAGACATCATCTTTTAGGAACCAAGTTTGAAGTATTCACAGATCACCAATCTCTTAAGTATTTATTCTCCCAAAAAGACCTAAATCAAAGACAAGTTAGATGGCTTGAGTTTCTCACTTCCTATGATGTTGACATTAAATACACTCCGGGAAAGGCAAATGTAGTAGCTGATGCACTGAGTTGGAAGAAGGCTATGTTATGTCAAATTTCAGTGTCGTTACCCCTTATGGATTGCATCGCAGCAAAGCAAGATGAAGATCCAGAGCTTAAACTTATGAAGGGAAATGTTCGTAGGAAAAGAAGGTATAATCACAATGGAAGAGGGGCTCAAATTGATGACAAAGGGATTTTGAGGATAAATGGACGCATATGTGTTCCTAACGTGGACGGCTTAAGGCAAAAAGTGTTAAGGGAAAGTCATCAATCCAAACTCTCTATTCACCCAGGAATACACAAGATGTACCAAGGTATGAAGAAGTTATTTTGGTGGAGTGGTATGAAACGTGATGTTTGTCGTCAGGTTAATAGATGCAAGACCTGCCAGCAGATAAAAGCTGATCATCAAAAGGTTGCTGGATTATTACAACCTCTTGAAATTCCTAGTTGGAAATGGGATCAGATTTCCATGGATTTTATCAACGGTCTCCCTAAGACGAGAAAAGGGAATGAGGGCATTTGGGTAATTGTGGACAGATTGACCAAGTCAGCCCATTTCCTTCCCGTTAAAGCAAGTCGTACCGCATCGAGTCTAGCTGAGCTATATATGAAAGAAATTGTTAGATTACATGGAGTCCCATCTAGCATTGTCTGTGATCGAGATCCTGTTTTCACGAGTAAGTTTTGGAGTGCATTTCAGGAAGCCTTGGGTACTAGATTAAATCTTAGTACTGCCTACCATCCACAAACAGATGGTCAAACGGAAAGATTGAATCAAGTACTGGAAGATCTCCTTCGCGCCTGTATTCTTGACTATGGAGGATCTTGGGAAGATCACCTTCATCTCGTGGAATTCACGTACAATAATAGCTACCAGGCTAGCATTGAAAGTTCTCCCTTTGAGGCCTTATATGGGAAACCATGTAGATCGCCTGCTAGTTGGATTGAACAAAGAGATCGTTTGCTTCTTGGACCAGATATGATCGTGGAAGCAACACAAAAAGTCGCTGATATCAGGAATAAGATAAAAATTGCTCAAGATCGTCAGAAGAAGTACGCAGATAGAAGAAGAAAGAAGTTGGAGTTCGAGGTTGGGGATCAAGTCTTTCTGAAGATCTCACCATTAAAGAATGTCATTCGTTTTGGACGGAAAGGAAAACTAGCTCCCAGATTCATTGGCCCGTTCCGTATTTTAGAGAAGATTGGTTCATTGGCTTATCGCATTGAGTTACCTGAGAAGCTTGCAGGAGTGCATAATGTGTTCCATATATCCCATCTACGGAAATGTTTGCATGATTCTTCCTCTTATGTTCAGCCGACTGCACTTGATAATTTGGATATCGAACCTAACTTGACTGTTGAGAGGAGGCCACTTCGTATAGTCGATAGCGCTACGAAGCAGCTTAGGAAGAAATCAGTCAATTTGGTCAAAGTGCAGTGGAGTGACGATGACCAAGACTTTACTTGGGAGACGGAAGAGAACATGCGTTCTTCAAATCCGGAATTATTTATCCCAGGTATTATTCATTGAAACCATCCATCTTATTCGTATCTGTCCTTACTATTCATGTTCACCTAGTTCTTTTCGAGGACGAAAAGCTTTTAAGTGGGGGAGAATGTAACGATCTTGAAATTTAAAGAATTGAAATAAATTTATAAATTTAAACTTTGAAAAATATATTTTATTAATTTCAGAAAAAAAAATTAACGTCCGTAAACTCAGCGTTGTTTATCGGTAGCGCGCAAAACTGAGAACGCGCGTTAAACAGATATCGTCTGTTGTAGGGCGTTGCGCTAACCGTTCATGTTTTGGTAAATGAGTAAAAATCTTTAAAAAAAAAATAGAGAAAAAAAAAAACCAAACGCATGGAAGAACGCTGGTATTGCCTGAAGGACACTTGGTAGCAAATTTGATCCAAAAGTTTACACGTGTTCGTTGTTTTCTGCAAACCCCTCCGCGTGTCCTCCTTTTATATATGCACCCTTTTCCCCTTTGCTTCAACTTCTCCATACCATTTTCTTCCATCCCGGTTGCGTCAGTAACTCCCTCCCCGCAAGCCAAGCTAGCACCGTAAGTCTTGTTTCCCTCACCCCTTCGTTCACATGCATGCATATCATTTAACTAATATATATGTGGTATGCTAAAGTTTATCTTGCGGAAAATTTCATACATGCGTGCGTGTGACTACATTTTGGAACCTTTTCAACATGCATTTTTGTTATATACTTGTTGTAGCAAGTATGCATGCATACAAAAGTGTACATGCGTGCTTGTTGGCACTATTCTAGTAAAGTTAGAGGTGCGTGGCTTCTTTGTTCCCTAACTGTCATGGTAGCCATCCAAAAAAATAAAATAAAAAAAAAAAAAAAAAAAATCAATTAGAGGCTTACAAATTGGATGCTTGCCGCATGCAAGGGTGCATGCGTGGGGAACAAATGGATACAAATCCATTTCCAAATTTTGTGCCAGTAGCATTTATTTGGGGTTCAACACATTAGCATGCTAGTACATGCATGTGCATGGAGTAAAATAATATATATATATATATATGTATACTTTCTTTGAATGCATGCATGCGCAAGTCTTTAAAAAAAAGGAAGGGAAAATGGGAGATGAATGCATGCTTGTGTCTGTAATTACTTGCATACAAATGAGTTGCCTGTAGCATGCTTTTGTGTTGTACTCCCCATAGTTTGTTGAGTATTTCACCTATAGTTGACATGCACTAGTTGTTTAGTTGGGCACATTTTTTGTTAATACTTGCATGCGAAGAGAAAAAAAAAATTGAAAGGGAATGGACGCATGCACCATGCACAATAGTTGGGTGCGTGGTTCCTTTGGTTCTAATTACTTGGTTTTAAAAGGAAAAAGGTGCCAATAGTTTAGTTGAGTTGGCACTTTAATTTGAAATACTTGCATACGCAAGTAATTAAATAATAAAAAAAATTAATTAAATTATTTTTTTCTATTTGTAAAAATTTTAGCGTCGGATGATTCAGCGTTAACGAACCGTAGCACGCATAGCTGACAACGCACGTTAGACAGGTAACGTCGTTGGTGCGTTCAGTGCATAACCCGTTTATACCCTTATATTTGCATAAACATTACAATTTTTTTTTATTCGCTCGTCTAAATAAAGATCATGCCTTTGTTTAGGTAACGGAATTCCTCCTAGTAGCTGTTAGCGTCGTCCTACTCATAACGTGTTTTCTCGCTTTTGCCATAGAAGGTGAGTTTTCTCACGCATGACTAATTTATTATTAAGTGAATTAGAAATCTGAGATGTTGATTCAAATGTTAAGGTGCTCTAGATTGTTGTTCATGGTTGTGCACATGCTACACGCGCACCGTTCTTACATGACACTATGAATGGTTGTATGATATGTTATGTTATTATTCTCACCATGCAAGTACCTAGTTTAGAAAAAAAACGGGTTGAAATGACAAATACCCGAACCCCTGTGTATTCGAATTGGTTTGGGATACGGGTTGAAATGATACACACCCATGATTCGAATATTTGTAAGAACGGATTGAAATGATAAAATATCCGTGCCACTTGACCGTAGGTTAGAAAAATATATACGGACACCGTGGCCAGTAAAGTTATTTTAAGATATTATGGCGTTTGGTAAATGGATTTTTTTGAAATTTTCAATACAAGGATATGTTAAATGCCAGCCCATGGATTGGGATTGGAACTGGACTAATATTATTTAATAAAACAATAATTTCATAAAGACTATTTTCCCCTTACTTGATTTTTGTAAATCTTTCCTTATAAATAATTTGATTTCCTCAACTATATTGATTATAATAGTTTTCGTATATATATATATATATGTATACATTTTTCCCACTTAATATATATATTTCCACTTAATTATTTATATATATATTTATTATTATTATTTCAACTTAACTTTTTTTTATATATATATATTATTATTATTATTATTATTATTATTTTCAAAAGCTTTGAACAATCCAGTCTAGTGAATTCGAAGGTTCAAATTTAAGATTTCAAATGGTTGATATAGAATTGTGGTGAATATGGATTTTTGAAATCTTAATCAAACATTTGGAAATTGATTTGAGTAAATGATTTTGGGAGATACCTGAGTAAAGTATTGGCGATACTTGAATATGATCTTTAAACTGATGGCCATGGTGTGAAAAACGTAAGCGTTGGTTGTTAAAGAGACCGGAGTCGGGAGGTGGCATACTCTCTGTCAGTGCCGATACCACTTTAACAACTGTATACGTGGTGACGTGTCCAGAATGAAGCATGACGACTTGGGGCGATTTCCGGATTTGAAGATGGTGAACAATAACGATATGGCCTTGACCTTCGGGTCATAATTAAATGACTAAAACAGGAGCTATACCGTGACTAATTGAGGTAGCACCTTTGATCGGACACGTTTCTTCGATACCAATTTTATGACTATGTTATGATTTGGGGTACCCCTTTTGATTTGGGAATGTGTTCCGAGGTGGGCGGTAGTGGCTGCTATGCGTTACCACCGGTCCGGGAGTGCAATTGGTAGAATCCTACTCTGGTATTGCCTCGAGTGCCTTGTCATTTTATCCTAAGCGAGCCCCATACGATTTTGCTTTGGTGTTACTTTCTATGGAGTGCCCTCTGATAACACCAGTATGGTGAGTTTACGGTACTGTATAGACTGTGATGCCTATAAACGGCGTAAGGGTAATATGGTAATCCCGCTTACGCTATTTTCATTACTTGTACTTTACTGGATAGACATTATCATAATAGCGTACTATTATATGTATTAGTTTCACGGATCCTTAGAGGATAGAAATCCCAGACATCCTTTAAGTTACTGTACATTTCTGTGAACATGTCTTTTATGCTAATTCACTTATATGAGAATATTAGTCCTGACTCGAGTGTATTGTTTCTTTGACTCTATGCTTGGGTCAGCTTGAGCACCTCAGTTGTTCGTGACGCATTTGGGAGATTCGCATCTTTTGGACCATCTGCAGTTATCAGCTTCTAGTTACCTAAGTTATCCAGGTCACTACTAGTTATCTATATGTACTCTATTTTGTATAAGCTTATGACTCATTATGTACTTATATGTATCATGTATTATGTATGAACCTATGTACTACTTTGTTCCGCTGCTAGTTACTCTGTTTCTGTATCTGTGATTCTATGTTCTGATTTACATTTACCTCAATAGTTAAAAATAACAATTCATTGTTTGAGCAATTCAGGTCTGACATGTGTGGTTTATTGTCGATTTGAATGGTTCGTAATAGTGGGTCGTTACAAGATAGATCGAACGACTTCTGATTTCCCTAATCTACGCACCCCCTATGTTCACCCGCTCTGGAAATGCTTCTGTTTCGCTTCATCTATTCCCTTCCCCATTTTCTTTCATCTAACACGAAAAAAACCAATACCTACGCAGTCTAAATTCTACAACGCGACCTCTTCCATTGTCCTTCTCTCACATGCTTAGTCCAAGATAATAACTCTCTTGTCTTTTCTGATCTATCACTTTCTATCTCCCTCTTATCACCTCTCCATTTCTACTGCCATTGCCATGAAAATCGGGTCTGCATCATCTGACAACCACTTTCTCATCTTAAACTCGCCTTAATTTCGTTCTATTAGATGTATTTCGAAGTTCAAATTCAATCTGAAGCCATAAACTTCGTTCTTAGCCCCTTGCTAACACTTGAACCAGTCAATTTCTCCTATCATGTTGCTACCTAACACTGATTTGACTTTAATTTGAAATTTTGTTAAAAAGCATGCTGCCTGTGCTTCCAAACCTTAGCTCCGCTATTGTTGGGATGAAGATTTGAAAGCCTGGGATGTTGAATGTATCATACTCGATCAAGCCATGTTGTCTAATATGATTTGGTAAAATTATCAGTACTTTTTTTTTCTTGGGTTATGTGTGAATATATGTTTATTTAAAAAATCAGGACAAGCAAGATGAAGCGTCATCTGAAATAAAATATTCTTTGAAATAGATCCTTGGTCTAAAATTGACGTTTCTCTCTATACTCAAATTTAGTCAATGATCTTAAAGACTTACTCCATGAACCACATGATTTGATCAAGTATTTTTAGTCATTAAGCATTATACTGATAGAAAACAAATGTATAGAGTGTACTTTTCATGGGACATATATTGTACCATAACATATATATAATTTATTAATCTTTTAGTCTTTTGGATTAGAGTTTACATAGATAGTGTTGTCCAGCTAAAGCTCATTCGTACATGTTTCCTACCTCATAAATTTGCTACCTGTAAACTCTTAGTGCAATATTCCTTGCTTATTTGTTAATCATTAGCATTTGATCAATACATCTTTACTATTTTTATTCTTTAAAATTCAGTACAGGTAAACTCTTTACTCAGCTATCACTTTATAATGTTATCTTAGTATTAATTTTAAATGTTATCTCAATATCGTTTTCAAAATTAACAACATGCATATAATAAAGAACTGATCCCTTATAAATTCATTGGTTCTGCAAAATTTTAAAGATATGTTATAATACAGAGACATTTGACATTCATATCTGCATAAGTTTGAAAGAAAGGGATAGTGGTGCGAGATGCACCTAAATACATACTTTGTTTTCACTTGAATAAACATGAAAATTGAAATAAATAAATAAATAAGAATTACTTCATGTTATGTAACCAGTTGACAATGTATGTACGAACTTTGTGTTATTGATAAAAATGCAATATAGGATTGAAAACTGGCATAGAGATTGATAATATAACACTAAATTGCAAAGCATTGCTGACTCATTCACGTGACGGATTTTCTTCTATTGGGTGATAGGGAACAATTTGGAAAAACTGACATATATTTGCCAAGAGTTGCAGACATGATCAATTACTCTTATCATTATAAAAGTTTATGGTAAATAAATATCTATCCAAATATTTATTTTATATTTTGTTGCCATTTGAATTTATAACATTCATGTACCACTAAGCTGTTCATGTATTAATAGGCATCTACTTATCTTAACATGAAGTCTTTGCTTGATCTTACTTGCAAAACCATTGCACACATTATTACGGGAACTTTAGAACAGATTCACACACTTTTCAATATAAAAATGATTTCACTCCTAATGAAGAAGATGAGGTTCGCAGGCAGAACCAATGGGCTTTCATGTAGAAACCAATAATTAGATTTTTGTATGGATATGTTATTTCTTTATGAACAATAAATCTAAATGTTGACCAAATAAGAGAATTTGCTATTAGTTTGACTATATAGGAATGGATGCAGACTCAAAGTTGATATTTGGATCTGAGAACTTCAAACAAAGGTGATACACGATTCTAATCTATATGTTCGTGTTCTAACCCGATATCTCGGTTCAAAATTTACAATAATCAAACTAATGCTTTGATTGGGGTTAGAAGCTAATTTAAATTACTACGACCTGCAAATCTACTTATTAGCTTGACTTTTTTCCTACGATTTTTATTCTACCGATTTAGTTGATTTGCTCTCAAGTTCTTTTATGTTTCTTTTTCCCAACGATGAAAAAAACATACCTCTTTTCATGTTTGTCTATTTACGAATATGCATATATTCATTTACTAATGTTTATAAATGTGATAGAAAATTTGACTCTTAAATTGTTTCAAATCAAAAGTTGAGATTTGTTAGTCAGTAGTTTACAATAGTTGATACTAGTACAAACGGCGGAGGAAATTCGACTTTGGGCAACAACGAACACTTTGTGGAGAATTTTTTTTAGTTGTATGTATGTTCGGTTATACCATTTGAAATAGACAGTAAACTGTTTATTATACTTCCACACTTAGATTTTAAGAAATTAACGAAAATTTCAAATTTTCATAATATATATTCACGTTTGTGGAACACAAAGCTGCGAATTATGAAGTAGCTCTTTAATTCAATAAAGAATGTCTTTTCCCATATGTTTCTTTATGCCAACATACTTTTATATTGACTTCGATTGGTCGGTTTTCCTATTAGGGTTGAACGTTCATTCAGGTCTGAGGTTAAAAAAATCTCAAACCGAGTTGGAATCGAAAATTTTCCAAACCGAACCGAACCAAATTAATTTCGGTTAATTCGGTCAGTAACTGATTTAACCGAACTTGAAGGATGTGTTATTATTCAAATTATGAAATCACTTCATGTTTGGAAAAAATTTATTTAGTAAATTTTATGTTTATAATAAAATTTGACATATTTGCAGCACATGCCTTTGTATATTATTACTGAACTAATTATTTAAGTACTACAGCACCATAAAATTAGATAATAAATTAAAAATTCGGTTAACTCTGTTAAACTGATGACCAAAAAATATATATTTTGAAAACCAAGTTCAAACCGATTTAGTTTTAAAACCGAACTGACCGAAATGGGCCGGTTTGTTCGGTTAATTCGGTTTGAATCGAATATTGCTCACCCCTATTTCTTATACTAGGTTCTGATTATTTTCTGCGCAACTGTCAGATTGATAAATTATAACATTTATGAAAATTTTACACTTTGATATCATTATTTTTCACTCTTTGAGCAAATATAATCAAGTATGGATATAGATTGGCCAAGGTTAATATATAAATTGGTATACCAAATTACAAATACCATTAAATATGAAAAAATGGAAGGAAAAAAATATTGTAATATATTTATAATCCAAGAATTTTGGAAATTAAACCCATGCATAGACATAAATAAATAACCATATACATTTTCATACTCAATAAGGCCTATTTATGTTGATCAATATTATAACCCATGCACATTATATCATATCTTCATCTCTGAATATGATTAGGAGCTTTGGAAAAAGCACTACTGTTAGACCAAAATCTGGGCCTAACACCAAAATGCAGATCACAGATCACAAAATGCAGAAAAAGCAGTAAAAGTGGGGAACACACAAAGTTTTTATAGTGGTTCAGGTCAAACCAAGCCTACATCCACTTTATCTCTTCTTAAATCCTAAGAAGTTACAAGTACAATTATCTCGGTTTATACACGAAATCCTCGTGTTTATAATGAAGAAATGGAGATTAGAAATTGATTTTATACACGATAACCTCATGTTAGAAGGATTAGAAATGACCTTCCGCTGTTCGCAAAGTCCTTGCGTTGATAATGGTGGAAGCCCTCAAGATCAATTGCCAAAAGTCCCTTAAAATAGTCATGTTTCGGTGTATTTGTAGGCATAGAGGAGCTTCTGGGAGGACCGGTTCATGGTGAGATACGTGGCACCCGATCCGGAAAAGTAGGAGCAGGATTAGCCTTAAGAATAGGTCAATACAGTGCACGTATCTGCAGGTCTGGAGATCGGTTCGTGGTCATGGCTCGGATCATGATATGGCTATCACGATCGAGGTCTGGTTGCGAGCTGAGTGAAGTGTTGGCGATCAGGTCGTGGTCTCCATGTGTACCAAGAGTGGGTCGCGATCTGAAGGTATACCACGATCCGAGGGGGCGATCCGATGAGGGGCGACCTGAGGGTGCATGAGCCAAACTCCGATCATGTGACGCTTTATTGCTTTATCCAGGAAATTGCCAGATTACAATAGTTTACGGAAACGGGCATAACTTTCAAACAGTAAGTCCGATTGAGCCAAACCAAAGCTCAAACTGAAGCTAATTCATAGATCTACAAGAGTTACGGAGCATAGCTCCGTAATCGCTGTTTCGGGCCCAAAAAAGGTCACCTGATAGGAGTTTCGGGCCTTTCTTTGTTTATGATGTGACTTTGACCAAATCGCTGCCTGTCTTCTAACGATGTTCTCCATATCCGAGCGCGATGTTATCTAGATATTCAGTGTGACAGCTTTTCCCAAAAAGTGTGTCAACAAGTTTGCCCCCCAGAACATATCTTGCTGGTTGAAGGAAGATGTGTTCTGAATTGTCCAGGAAATGTATAAGCCATAGAAATTCGATAATGCCATGAACTTATCGGGTCTTCCAGCTACAGATATTATCCATACCTATAAAGAGATAAAGGAAAAACAAACGTGCCAAATCCTGGCGATATTGTTCAAATTTTCTGAGCATAAACCATGCTTCGGCGCCTAATGAGCATAAACCATACTCAAGGAATGTTTGAGTCATCCTGCCAAATCCTGGCAAGGGCCAACATTTCTAGGCATAATCCATACCCAGAAGTCCAAATCGAGTATAATCCATACCCGATTTCTTTTGTCACGTTCTGACAAGACCGTCTGCAGGGCATAATCCATACCCTGGAGTTCAAACCGAGTATAATCCATACCCGATTTCTTTTGTCACATCATGACAAGACCATTTGTCGTTCCTAAGTGTAATCCATACTTAAGATTCTAAAGTGAGTATAAACCATACTCAGACCTGAAGAAGAGCTACGCTTGCCACAGCCTGACAAGATAGTCCGTCCCTAGGCATAATCCATACCTAGAATTCCACAATAAGTATAGGCCATACTTTAACCGTAGTTGAGGATCCTGCCACATCCTGACAAGATACTTAAATTCTCCAAACATAATCCATGCTTGGAAAGTCCTTATTCAATTCAAAATGAAAAACGAAATCAAATCCTGATTGATTTGACACCGAGTCCAGAGCACACTTTTGGGGCTACATCCTAACCCCGTACGTGTGTACTCCGATTAAACCAATCGGAAAACCTAGTGAAAGCAAAAACAAATCTTAAAGTCTAAGAAATGCAAAAAATGAAAGATGATCACATCCGGATCAGTTGATGATGAGCCCACGAGAGCTCGATCCAGGGTCATTCCCTCTCCGGGGAGTAGGAGGTTGAAGCGCAGGTGTTGTTGATGGTTTCACATACTCGGGCAGCTCTCCACGTCTAACCCATTCCTCAATCAAATCACGAAGATGTCTACACTCATTCGTGTCATGTCCGTCCATATCATGGAATACGCATTGCTTTCCAGAATCGCATTCTCTTTGCGATGGCTCCCTCCTGGGAGGCTTTGGGTAGGAGATAACACCGTTCGTGTCCAGATAGATGTCTGAGAGTGGGGCATTGAGTTCAGCGTACTTTTCGTATCTGGGCCCTCTCCGGGGCTGAGGATTGCGGTCATTCTTGACAGCGGTTTTTCCTTTTCCATTTCCAGAATAAGACGGTTCTCCGTCTTTAAGCATGTTTACATCGAGAACTTTCTTCTCAGAGGTTGCTTCTTCTTCCCACAGAAATCTGTCTGCTTCAAGGTAGAATTCGTCGAGATTTCGCGGTGGATCTCGGTACAAAGATTTTTTGAATTCCGTATTATCCAAGACAACGGATACTGCTACCGTTAGTACCATTGATGGTTTAGGCCGATCAACTGCTGCTGCTGCAACGTTGAATCTTTCCAAAAAGGAACGCAGAGTTTCTCCAGGCCTCTGCTTGATTGTGGTGAGTGACATGACGTTCTTGTGTCGTGCGATGTGAACCCGAAATTGTTCAATAAAGCGTGCGACCAACATGTTCCAACTGCTGATCGATTCCGTTTCTAGCTGTCGAATCCACATAGCGGCTAAGTCAGTTAGAAAGAGGGGAAAACACTTTGCCATGAGTTTTTCCGATGCCGGTTGAACTTCCATATGCCGTTTGTAGCGCATCAGATGTAGAGTTGGATCGGTCCTGCCGTTGTAGGGCTCTAGTTGTGGAAGCTTGAAATATGGGGGATTACGAGAATTCCTGATTTCCTGAGTAAAGGGAGTGTGGTTGATGTCATCCACATCATTTTGATAAGTACAGCCTCTCGAGAGGCATTCAATCAGTTCTGCTGGCCGATTTCCATCAAGAAGTTGTTGCAAATTGCCAAGATCAGAGTTGGTGCCCCCAGGGTTGAGCGCGAGAGAAGGAAGTTGTTGATGAGCTGTCGTGAGCGGGTCATGGGTCGCGGTTCGTGGTTCAAGGGGGGCGACCCGACCCGGTCGTGAGCCAGGGAGGTCAGCTCGTGAGGCAGGATCGTGGAGCACGGTTCGTGAGTCTGGGGGGGGTGATCCGATTGGGTCGTGATGCCCTATCACGAGCTGCTTCTGGATCTCCATCACGAGCCGGTTGCAGTTGAGAAGCGAGCTTACGTCCTTGTTTCCATTTGAACTGGTGCTGAAGTAGGTTGAACCTGAACATTTCCAAGAGTGAGAGGGTTGCCCCCGAGTCCATGTGATGCCCGAGCTGCTTCTGTGGCTGCATTTCCAATGACTTGAGCGTTACTCGGCCTTCCATCCATCCGAGCGAAGAATTGGTTGATCATTTCTTGTTGTTTCTGGAGGAGATCATCTTGCCGTGCTATTTTATTTCTCAGTTCAGTGAGAACTCCTTCCATCTCGTCTCTGGTCAAGTATGCAAGAGGATCTCCATGAGAGGAAGCTTCTTGGCTTGCCTCATTCCTTGTGTCTTCAGCATCAGCATCATCAGCATGAGAGAAAGTTCCAGTCTTCTTCCTTTTGATTGCCATTTATCTAATAGCCAAAAAATCCAAGCAGAAGTTGAAGTTGTCGTGTGCCCCCTACCTGGCACGCCAAAATGTTAGACCAAAAATCTGGGCCTAACACCCAAATGCAGATCACATATCACAAAATGCAGAAAAAGCAGAAAAAGTGGGGAACACACAAAGTTTTTATAGTGGTTCAGCTCAAACCAAGCCTACGTCCACTTTATCTCTTCTTAAATCCTAAGAAGTTACAAGTACAATTATCTCGGTTTATACACGAAATCCTCGTGTTTATAATGAAGAAATGGAGATTAGAAATTGATTTTATACACGATAACCTCGTGTTAGAATGATTAGAAATGACCTTCCATTGTTCGCAAAGTCCTTGCGTTGATAATGGTGGAAGCCCTCAAGATCAAGTGCCAAAAGTCCCTTTAAATGGCCATGTTTCGGTGTATTTATAGGCGTAAAGGAGCTTCTAGGAGGACCGGTTCATGGTGGGGTACGTGGCACCCGATCCGGAAATGTAGGAGCAGTAGTAGCCTTAAGAATAGGTCACAAAAGCGCGTGTATCTACAGGTCTGGAGATCGGTTCATGGTCATGGGTCGGATCGTGGTATGGCTATCATGATTCGGGTCTGGTTATGAGATGGAGTGAAGTGTTGGCGATCAGATCATGGTCTCCATGTGTACTAAGAGTGGGTCGCGATCTGAAGGTATACCATGATCCGAGGGGGTCGATCCGATGAGGGGCGATCCGAGGGTGCATGGGCCGTACTCCGATCGTGTGACGCTTCGTTGTGTTATCCAGGAAGTTGCCAGATTACACCAGTTTACGGAAACGGGCATAACTTTCAAACCGTAAGTCCGATTGAACCAAACCAAAGCTCAAACTGGAGCTAATTCAGTGATCTACAAGAGGAATGGAGCTTAGCTCTATAATTATTGTTTTCAGGCCCAAAAAAGGTCATCTGATAGGAGTTTCGGGCCTTTCTTTGTTCGTGATGCGACTTTGACCAAATCGCTGCCTGTCTTCTGACGACGTTCTCCATATCCGAGCGCAATGTTATCCAGATATTCAGTGTGACAGCTTTTACCAAAAAGTGTGTCAACAACTACAAACTTATGACCTTGTTTTAAAATAGTTTTATTATCAAATAAAGTTTCTTCATTCTGGATAGACCTTCGTTGTACTACGTTGATTGGTTTTTGAGATCTACATTTACAGTCTTTGAATTATTAAATTAACTCTTAAAATAAAACAAAATAAAAAAATATGCTTTAATCGTGCATCTTTTCTTCTAATGCTTACTAATTAATTGTTAACAATCACGTTTTTATAGTATATTTAAATTATGATGCTTTTAGCACAAAGTAAATCACAATTATATCGTCTTTGTTTTATTCTCGAGTTGCATGTAAGTTTTGTGCTTTTAAGTGTTGTTTCAAATATTAAATTTTAAACGAATCATAGGCCAATGATAATACTTTGAATGCTTTTAAATTTTTTTCATTTATCACCATGATTTGACAGTGTCGAGAGACTATTGCAACTTTGTATCAAAATTTGATCACAATGTTTTAGTTCTTTTATTTCAATATTGATTGTTACCATAAAGGGATGTGTGATTTTACAAAACCTCATGCTTAATTAGGTATTTACCCTTGCTCGATTTAGTATGTAAGTAACTGTCAGATGATATTGGAAAGTGTTTTTAGTAGCGATGGATTGCATCGGTGCTACAAATAATTATGAATACTTTTATCACTCTTACATATACGCTTAATGGAAATTAGGAAAACAATTGAGGTCTTTAGATCTGAACTAATCTGTTATGGCATTTGATTACCATGTACCAACTAATTCAGTGGTCTACAAAATAGAGGGATTTCAATTTTAGACTGTTACGTTTCTTTTTGTGATTGAATTTGTTTTTATTTTTTGCATTCCATATTTCTTTTGTTCCATATCTTTTAAGTACTACTTTGGCACGGAGAATTAAAAAATAGCTTTGTCTCGTAGCTGGCCTTTTTTGCCTATTTGCATGGAGGCTATAGGTATTGATGACTGCGTTTATATTTACCAATACTATCTTTTTTTTGTAGCCTTCATTTTGAGATTTTGGACATTCTTATATTAGTATAATGAATCATTGGAATAGGAAAAAAAGGGAAAAAGACTGGGTCATGTTGAAGCATTAACCGTGTTAGAAAAAATATGTCTAAAAATTGTGAAGAAGCACCCAATAGATTTGGAGAAAGGAAAATGGAGCTGGTAGAAAGTAAAAACATCATTTACTTAACATTCGCTGAAGTAAGCCAATTAAATTCATGCTAAGATCATTTTGAGTTAGCATGATGAACCAATGCAAGACAAAAATTACATTGGACTGACTCATGAGAGTTAAGTAATCTCAATTTTTGTTCTCCTGCAAGAATATCCAAATTTTCAATCTTTGTTACAACCATAAAGCTCGAATAAATTGTTTCCAAACTGACATTGTTTTGACTTGCCCCTTTGCTTTAAGGAACTTAATAAGTTGAAAAATATTTTATCATTAGGATGAAATGGAGAAAATTAACAGACAAGGGATCAAATAGCCATATAGGTGTAAATAAAGTGGTATTCCATTTTAACATTTGAATTTTAATAATAAAGAAAAAGAAATGTAAATAAGGTAGAAAGATTCAAAATTGGAAAAAGGCTTAAAGTATATACTTATACTTTGGTAGAGTGTTAATGTAGTCGTCTTCTTTTTACGTGTTTCTATTGTTCCCTCTGTTCAACCACTGAATAATTTAATCTGTAGAAAAACAAAAATTAAAGGTCCTTAAATTATTTATTTATGTTATTTATCACTTTGTACCGATTGTTGTGCTAGAAGATTATTCCACTAATCTGCATGCCATGTTTAGCTTGATATCTTGGTTTCCTTAGTTTTGTACAAAAAAGAGGTATGTATGGTTATCTATTCATAAAAAAAATGATAGTGGAAGTAATCAAATCCTTAGAACCATGCTAAATGATGACTAGAGTTCAATACAATGACTAATTCACATTTTTTAGAACTGAAATGATTAGATTTTCGAACCTTTTGAAAAGACATGACTGTTTAATTCAAAATTTCATTAAGAGTTTGGTTTTGAGTAAAGGGAACTATATCATACGTGCATACATTAATGTTTTTCCTGTTCGCATGGTCAACAATTATTATACTAAAAAAGTATTTTTGAGTGCTCTTAAACCATCTATTCAGTAAGGATATTTCTGCCTTTAAACATCACCGTTAATTCCTATTTTATTGGATTAAGTTACTTTTTCACCAAAGCGCTATCGTGCTTTAATTTGTTTACTTCTAATTGGGGTAATGTCTCATTTTCTCATTCTTTTGAGCTCGATTAAAATCAGCTAAGGGTCATCGTTATATTTTAGAGTTCCCTTTATTTTCTATGTTTTCCTAATATTCAAATGTATCGACTTAGGGTAAATGATTGATCCCTAATAGATTTGATAACATTGTTTTTAAGGTTTTGCATCACATATTGTTAATTGTAATGAAATATGGATTTTTTTCCCTCATACTTTTATACATTTATGCCGCATTGATAAAAAAACAAATTTTGGCATTATATATTTCAATGATAACTTGATTTTGACTACATGCTAGAAATCATAACTTTATATTGAGAAAACTAAGTTTTACAAACAACAATCAATGAATGGATTACAAATGCTCTTTTATAAGTTATACGAACAAATATTACATCATGTTTTGTGACTTTTAGTGTTAGTTCACATATCACTGGAAAAAATGAGAATAGTTTACCTATTTAATAATTAGAGCCTTATGCCCATCGACGATAGCTTCTATTGGAAATACATCCACAAGTTCACAAATCACATTGTGGTTGTAATTTTGATTCATCAATGCTTCTTCATTTTTTTTCCAGCTAGGATTGCTATTGATAAAATAAAATCCCAATCTTTTTTTTTCATTATATCTTTCTTTGTTTTTCGCATCTTAATTTTAGCACACATTTTTGTGCACAAAACAGATTTCATTTTCTTGATCTTATTAACTAGAAAATAGACTGTAAAAAAGATTAATTCATATGCATTGCGAAGCAACTAATTTGTTTTAAATAACTCCATCATTGGATGTTTAATTAATAGTGTTGTTGTAAAGCTACCGTAATTTTTTAAGAGTGAGTTCTCAAATAGACATTTGTCCATGTTGTGGCGTTTAGGTTTTTGCATGTGAGTAAAAGAATTCAATTAAACCTTCTTACCCATGTAAGAATATTATTTTATGGTTACTCTGTCCTTATCAAACAATTTGTGGACCTATAAGTTTAAAAGGTTACTTCAAAGACCCATGGTTTCAGGTTTTAATTAACAACTGTACGCAAAAGATCTCACTTTCGTTTATATTTATTGTTGTGCTGTCCTAATTGTTAGCTGTTTGCAAGCCAAATTTATGTTATTTTCCTCTTATACCGAGGTGGGAAATGGTGTACTTATTAAGAGAAAATCGATTATGTGATTTGCATTCTAGGATTACCACAGCTAAATAAGAAAATTTTAAACTACTGTTAATATCTGATATTTTGTTAAAACAAACTCGAAATGATATTCATTTTTTCACTTTTCATTGTTTGTATATATGTATTGTTTTGCCCAGCAAATTGATGTCCTCAAAGCAGAGGATGGCACATATTTCATATTAAGAAAGCGTTCTGAGTATTCTTGGTATAGTTACTCCATTATGTGGACATTGTTAGTAATATATGAACATATAGCGCATATCATGCATGTACCGAGGCTGGTTGGCTTGATTACTTATGGTGAAATCCAATGGATTATACATTCTGATCATACACGAAGCATAACTAAATGAAAGAATTGATACACTACAGTGTTAGCAGCAGAAAACACATGAAATACATTGGCAAGTAGTATTAAAGTGGTGGACAAGCGTGGCAGCAAAAAAAAGTGGTTTTGGTAGAACTGGAAAATTGGAACCTGATCTGAGTTAATGAACAATGTGATGCTGAGCCTGGCTGAGATGTAAAAAGAGGTGCGCATGTCTACAACAGTGAACAACAAGCAAGAAGGCATATTCCGAAGTAACATTTGGAGCAAGTATCATCTTAAGGAATGCAGTAGCAGGCTGAAACCATTTTCTTCCACACCAGAAGCCTTTTTCCTGTGGGAATATGCAGAGACTAACAGTCAGGCGGAAGCATATACATTTTGGACTATATGCTATGCCTAGACTAGAGACAAAATGGCCTATGTTATCCCATGTTTTGAAAATAAAAAAGAAGGATACTGCAGTAGATGTTGAAAATTGCAAATAAAGTAATAAAATAAGGACAAGTGAGTCTTGAAAGGCAAGTGCTGCTACCATTAGAAGTGCGATAATGGAAATACCTTAGTTTACTTTCTACTACACTCATAATGCTTTAGCATTAGTCATTTCAAGTTTCTTATATATTCGAACAAGCAATCATTATTTAATCAGTTCTTTAAGACTATCTATGTGTTACATGTGCAGATAACTACATGCCTTACAGGTTAACAACAAGTTCACAGTGCAAGATGGTTGCTGGTGTATTTTTGATGGTGTTTCTTGAAATTGAGGAAATCATGAGACATAGCTATTTCCTTCTCTATATTTAAATGTTTCCTTAATGAGAATTGAGATTTGTAAAGGATATTGGTTCAACGTTTAATATTTTCATTTGATTTAAGTTATTTGATTGTTTTATTTATAACGTGTAACATAATATAGATTTCAAGGTGGTTCATTCTTTTGGTTGAACTAAAAGCTTATATATTTAATTATTAGTCGAGTAGTTATAAGCTACTGTATTGTACGCATTGCAGTGAGTTACACTATAGCCATTCATGTACTTTTCCATTGGGTTTTTTTAAGAGTTTATTGTTGTTCAAGATTATCTTTCATCCATGCATATGAAATTTTATTTACTTTATTGGATTTTGTATATCTATTTTGTATTTGAAATCCACTGAAAAAGAAAGGAAGATCAAGCTGTGGCTAGGTTTCGTAATTCATTTTATTGAAGCCAAAAAAGTAGGGAATAGTGAATTAGAAGCTTTATAAAGTAATGAAGTATAAACTAAGGTTTTTTTGGTTACTGCGTATAAAAGTAAATACATTTTGGATTTGAGTATTATATGGGTTAATCATTTCAAACATCTTGAATAACTACTCATTATTCATATTGTTAAACCATAGAGCTACAAGAAAGTCTATTATTCAAATATGATCAAATTATGCACTTATTTCTATTGTACGAAAAGCAACGTTGATTATACACGTAATGTATGCTAAATGATGTGCACAATAGTTTATTTACCTTTTGCATAAAAAATAGTTAGAAAGAAAATATGTCATCATTCTGTGTGCGTAGCATGGGTTCGCACTAGTTGATAAATAATGTATAAATAACTAGATAATTTTATAAATTACTGAATGAGTACACCAAAAAGTCCTTGCAATTTGGTTAATTTAATACTTTATTTTATTTTGTTCATCGTCCTCGATCCTTGCATTATTTAACTATATCTGATGTCATGAACAGATAAGTTACACTTTAGAAT
This sequence comes from Allium sativum, assembly GCA_030737875.1. Lineage (NCBI taxonomy): Eukaryota > Viridiplantae > Streptophyta > Magnoliopsida > Asparagales > Amaryllidaceae > Allium > Allium sativum. Next base: position 5,027,752 of record JASFAX010000034.1, read on the forward strand.
ATGAGTAGGCTAATATTTAGCATAGCTAAATAATTTTCGCATATACTTCAAATAATTATACAACCTTGTTATATCCAAAGAAATATAAAATTTAGCATAATTCAAAGAAAACTACTTATCACCATGAGAAATACTTGTGAATACACATAAAATAGCATAGCTAAAATCACACAGGAAATTGTTATAACTACAAACGACATAAGAAAATATAACCAACAATGTTAGCCGTGAAAATATCATATGATCAAATGTAATTATGCACGCTGATAATTTTCCTGTTTTTCCCATTAAATATTGGTAAAATATAATATTTCTAACATAATCCTATTATTATACATGCAAGTGAAAAATTATAATGCATTTTTAAATATATAGGATAAATAGTTTTACCATTCAAACCTATATAAAAATGTCAATAATATTGCATTGCCATGAATATATAAGCAAATGCTACCATAATATCGACTTGGTAGTTTTTTGTTGAATAAAATTATTTATAACCATATGTATTTTTTAAAAAAATGAGTTTTTTTACTAATATTATTGAAGGCTATTAAAAAAAAAATTTAAAAAACTGGAAATGGGGTTTGATGTTACTATTTCTTTGATACATATAGTTGTCTTCTGCATTAGGCTATGTATGCTAAAAGTTTTTGATTTCTAGTAAAAGTAAATAAACAAAAAGAGTTAATATGTAGCATATTTATTCCTTAATCCATCAAAGAAATTTACTGTAGCGACCCGCAAATTCGTACCTTTTGAGTTGACTGAAAACTACACACGTCCAACCCAAATTGCTCGGATATACAAATCATTAATAGAAAGAAGTTAGATGGTGAGAAATAGAAAAGATAGAAAATAAGAATAGAAGAAATAAAATAGAAGAAAGAACTAAATAATACAAAATCTCGCATTCGCAGCGGAACAAAATTTAATATATATAATCACTTTTGATATTCAAACTGTGCTTGAACTTGCATACATGATCAGAGTATATGATATACACAATAAACCGGGGAAAAACTCTATATATCTAGTGTTGAAACCTCCTGCTCCAAGCTCCTCTAAGAATATCTGTAAAATCCTGAACTGTTTGACTGCCCGTTTTGGGCACCCAAGAGTTTAGGGAAACATAGAAAAATAAACTCTTGGTTAGTCACGGGATTGGTATGAGTAAAGGATTATAAAACAGTTTGAGAAATATAAGGTATCTCATAAGACCATGCCGCACATAAACATGGAACAAGTTTTTCCCTTATGATAACCAAACCATTTTGTATATCGAAATCGGATATTACAATAGTGTCTAGGTTTTTCAAATATAAATTAGATTTAGAGAAATGCTTGTATCTCACATTTAACATGCGTAATATACAAACAAAACCATAAGGCTCTTAGGGATAATGGATTTCCAACTGTGATAAGGTATGGAAACACCATCCAATAGTGTATCTCTAGAGAGGAATACACTGGGTTCAACAAGAACATCTTGCAACCCGGCCACACATGAACGACTGCTCATTTCTCTTGAGTGTATCGAGTATATTGTCACCTTACGGTTGGTACCAATATAACACTTCCTGGGAGATACAGAAGCAAAAAAAAGAACCTCTATATGGTAAAAATACACACTAATGGAAGCGACCCACTTAGCCATGTTGTCCGCCTGATTTTTGTCATTTCCTGGTTGTGAAGCTTGAGGTCAAAACTTGCCTTTGGATATATAACACCTTCATTTACTTTGAATGTCACAACATCAAACCCAACAATATCACAAATTGATTTCCAAAAACTCTATCTTCGTCAAACGTAGTGTGAAGGGAACAATCGTATGATATTTTAGGTATACTTTGTCAAACATTCGTCCATACAAGTTGTCCTAGGACTGGACAAACAGAAGACACTATCCTATGAATCTATCTTAGACAATTTCTACCTAGTATCGACAGAACAGGCCTTCCATAAACTCTATCTTCAGTGGTCATCAACATGACTTCAAATTAATCAACGCCTAGGTCGAAACAAAGTGGTATTTGGATTTCACTGAGAAAATAAATCCCGGTCTCTTTGAATCGATGAACGTTAATATCTTTAGGGCCAACTAATACTTAAGGAATCTGGTTATCACATACATTTCAATTTTATGGGTTACTTATCAAGATTTATCTATAAAATTCCATATTCAATAGTAGTTTGATATTATCTAGATAAGACATGTAAATGATTAAATTAAACTGAAAAAGTCTACTGGGTCATACCAAAGCATTACAATCAATTCAATCAATCATCACAACAGATCTTGTTTATCACAATTCAAATTCAACTAAACATCATTCATAAATCGGTTGATCTTGGGAATTTATTATTTCCAAATCATATACATCTTTGGTTTAATTTAGTTTAAGAATCCATTTATTCCATTTGATTATAATGTACCGTTATAATCCATACTTCAATATATACGACTTAAAATATATAACTATTATTTCATTAATTCAAAATATAATTTATTTAAATCTTATTTAAATTGGAAAGTGAATGATACTTTCCTGAATTCAACTTAACCTATTGTTAATTCAATATCTCTATCAAATTTATCTTTATTCCATTTAATTTATGAACTTCAGAATAATCCCATTGTTATTGATCAATCAATTTCTCTTATCAATATCCCTTACAACCATTCTTATCTGCAAATCATTTGCTTTCTAAAATTATTCACTTTGGATTGTGAAATTATTCCTTTTGGACTCGTTTATCACATTAACTTGACTTATAAATACTAGTACAGGGTCAAATTTTGTTCATCTATCCATCACATAAATTCACGTTGTTACTACCAAAATGATCTTGGCACAAGACAGTAGGTGAAGGGATGTCAAATGAATATAGGGAAAGAATGAGGAATGCGAGAGCAACTCAGGCCGATACCCCCTCTAGAGAAAAAGGACCCGAAACCTACCCTGGTATCGGCAAAAATTCATCCGTCGTCCGCCAAGAGTCAACCGATGGATAGCAACACATTAAAAGAGAAGAGTATCGAGTCAGAGCATAAAGACGGTTTGAAATCAACCCTCGAAGAATAGCTCCATGGATATAGAAAGGTGTTACTTTCATAAGTAACATGAGTATCACCGAAAGCTACCCTCCAGAGAGCCAGACCGGAAGGCTAAACCGAGACCCAAGTAAGGATACAGGCTGCTTGTACTAATCCACTTAGTACCTGAACCATCAATGGTTCTAAATCGGCAGACATTTGCATATGACATGAAAGCGGGCCCCTCCGAGTACCCACGATAAAGCCAAAAGTCTACATCCGAAAGCCTATAGTGAAGAACCGACACTGAGAGCATTCACCAAGAAATCCAAAATGCCTCCGCGATTTGTCGCGGCAATAAGCCCCTTCCACCTAGGAGAGACCCCAATTCACCCAGAGCCATCACTTCAAAAAAATGTACCCGGCTCCACGAGGAGGACCGATAGGCCGATGCACGAAACCAAGAAAAAAGCAGCCGACAGGAATCGTTCAGGCCCAACAACCTACTGATGGAAAGACCGCGGATTCTCTATAGATAGGACCCAGATGCTCCACAATGGGGGACGAACTTTTCATTTCTCAATTTAGCTCCTTCTTTCTCAAGGAGAGCAAATCATCAATTCCTGTAATCTATCTGCTATCTGTAAATGGAGAATTCCGAGTCTCATATGTCTTGCGATTTGATAATCTTATAGTATCATAACGATGAAACATGGAGTTAACACTAAACTTTCTGATGAGGAGATCAATTAAGGTACTCTAGTAGCGGAGGAAGGGAACTTGAGAGAAATATGAATTCCCCTTCTCCTCACCTTACGGAGCCGCCATGATTGATCCATACCCACATGCTAAGCCTAGCGCTTCTCAAACATTGATGTGACAAAATCGTATATGAATTCCTAGCTCGACCTCCCTTGTAATTCAGACACCACCCCCAGGAATATCTAGTACAAAAGAGTTGTCGAAGTTAACAAATATTACGATGCTTTCATCCATGAACTCAAGGGAGGCGTTATCCTGTTTTCTTCTTATTGAAATACACAGTGCAGTTGCCATGGCTCAGAAACCTACCCATCCCAGATTCAGGATCATTTCCTGAGAATTCTAAGTCATGACTATGGAAAATTTCGTGAATACACACATTACATTCTGTAATTCGGGTGTTGATGAAAAATATCGTTAACATTTTGGTGCCAGAAGGAGGGCCTGAACCTCCGATCCTGTGGTTAATTGGTTTAAACTAACTAGTTGAATTCATCATTCCGTGGTAGGAAACAATGAAGATGAAGGATTTGAAGGAACAAAACAAAGAAATGGACCCCAGTGTCACCCTCGAAGGAATGAGGGCCCAACACTCAACTCGAATAATAACGAGAAAGAGGACGCACCTAACCCACAGCTGCTACCGGATCCAAATTCCATGGAGGATAATGTCACAAGAATCTTAGCCTTAGAAATGCAGCTCCAAGAAATGCGGGCTCAGGTTAACGCTGTACAAGCGTAGAAGTCCTCGAGGCTCACCAGATCTAGTCAGAGAGACTAATGAATCTCTAAAAAGGAAGGCCCCCATTCAACAGTCAGAATTGAAAGGGAGACCTAAAGCAGCCACTTCTAAGAAAAAGAAGTCTCATCTGATGGGAGTGGATCATCAAGGAAATCAATGCGAGCAGGAACAGTCCGGGAGCTCCACTTCAAATGGATATGACCCCAAGAGAGAAGATTATGACAACACGGAGGATTACATCAGAGATGTCACTCAGAAGATCGTCAAGGACTTCTGGGAAGCAAGGGGAAGAGAACCCAGGATGACAAGGTTAACGACAATGAGAGGGTAGCCCCGTTCATTGATGAGATTATGAACGCTGTGATACCGTCAAGAGTCAAAGTCCCAACCATGAAATGTCTAGGAACGACTGACCCCGACGACCTTTTTATGGCTTTCAATAACTAGATAGATCTTTACAATGCTTCCGGATCTGTCAGATGCCGCCTCTTCCCGGTGACTTTCCAAGGTGCAGTGGCAAAATGGTATCGCCGGTACAGGGAAAACACCATTTACTTGTGGAAGCAATTCTCCTACGAATTCTCTGCATAGTTTTGTATCTACAAAGATCCAACCATATATTATACGGTAATCTCTAACATCAAACAGAGACAAGGGGAGTCTCTTGGGGACTATCTCAAAAGGTTCAATGTCGAGTCCTTAAAAGCCAAAGATATGAATGACCGCGAAAGCTGATTGTCGTACATTCAAGGTTGATAGAAAACACTCCCTTTTGGAAGGAGTTATATATCCACAGATGCAAGGACTTGCAAGATTTTCATTTCCAAGCTAACAGGTTTATCCGTATGGATGAACTATACTTCATGAAAAGGAAGTTCAGGCCTCGAGGAGAGGGAGGAAGGCCGAACTTTGGAAAAAAGCTCCCAGAAGGGACTTATAGGAGATCGAGATGGGAAGACTCTAACACCAAATCGGTTGCCTTAATCAATTCCATCTCATATGTGTATGCTGTTGCAAAAGAAAGGGCCAATAACTTCCCAGTCTCGTTCAAAGCCAGAAATTGTCCCGAACCTCATGCCGGCGGTAAATACTATGAGTTCCATAAAACCAACGGGAACAAGACAGACAAATGCAAGGTCTTAGACGGGATTACCCAGAAACTAATCCGGGAGGGCACCTGAAGGAGTTTGTTTCAAATAGAACAACACCATCTCAATGTGCATGAGGACAATGGAAGGTTTTCGATAAATATGGTAGGAGTCACTACAGGAGAGAACAACGTAGATTTGAGGCCTCCTGTGAACCAAATCAATATGATTCATGGGGGACCTCACCTTGGCGAAAGCTGTCCGAAATCCAGGAAGCAGTACATGAAAGAAGCCTTGGAGGGAATCTTCTCGATCCAAGAGGAACCGTCGTTGAAAAGCGCGCGTTATGCCCTCAAAATGCATAACCTCATGATCTCTCCGAAAGAAATGAAGAAAGGGTCCATCACCCATATAACGACCGCCTCATGATAACAGCGCAGATAGGGATTTCGGTCGTTTCTAAAATATTGGTGGATACCGGAAGCGCTGTCAATTTCAACTTCAAGCACACCCTCGATCAGATGGGAACTTCCGAAAACAAGCTAGAACCTAGCAACGAAACGATTTTCAGGTTCAACAATAAAGGGTCATCTTTGGTGGGTCAAATCAACCTCTTGGTTCAAGTAGGCTGTCCCCTCTCCAGATCACTTTCGAAACTCTCTTCGTTGTGATTGATCAACCGTCCTATTACAATGCTTCTTCAGACGACCAACTTTAGAGGAGATGGATGCCTTCATTTCTTCCAAATATCTCATGTTAGAATTTCTGACCAAACAAGGATGGGGTACCATCCGGGGAGAATAGTTTAGCTTCCGAGAGTTGTACATTGCAACAATCGAAAAATACAAAAGGGAGTATTCTTCATATTTTGATTCTTCTACTGTTTTTATGCCTTTAGATAGGGGATTCTTACATCCCTCATTTGAAGCCAAGATAAAAATAAATAAGACTAACAAATGCACTAACGGTAGGTACATTTCTCTGAAAAGGAAGATTAAAAGGGCTAATGAGGTGAATACGACTGAAAAAGGAGAAATTATCATACATTTAGACTCTAGAAGAGATATTGAAAGGATCAAACCAATAAAAGAGGTAGAAGAAGTAAACATTGAATCGAAGGATAAATCGAAGGTCATCAACATAGGGAGAAAGCTAACGGAACCTCCCCGAAGCGACTTAATCCGCTTCCTGCAGCTCAACAAAGACATTTTCACCTGGACCCATTCGGACATGGTTGGTATCAATCCTTCAATCATGAGCCAAGCCTTAGAGATTAACCCTTCGATAATTCTGATCCGACAGAAGAAGAGAAAATATAATAGGGACCAAATTGAAGCCTTGAAGGAGGAAGTCAAAAGACTGAAAACTAACGGGTTTATCCGTGAAGTCCATTACTCGAAATGATTAGCCAAACCTGTGCTAGTTAAGAAGTACAATGGGAAGTGTAGGACGTGTGTCGATTACACGGATTTAAACGAAGCTTGTCCGAAAGATTGTTACCCTCTTCCACTGATCGATCAGTTGGTTGATGCCACTAGTGGACACAAGATACTATCCCTTATGGACACTTATTTGGGGTACAACCAAATATCAATGCATAAACCCGATGAGGAACATACAAGCTTTATTACTGACCAGGGAACACTCTATTATAAAGTAATGCCTTTCGGTTTGAGCAGTGCAGGGACAACGTAACAAAGGCTGATAAACAGAATGTTCCAAGAGCAGATAGGGTGGAACATGGAAGTATATGTGGATGACATGCTAATGAAGTCCACCAAAATAGAGAATCATCTAAAGGACCTGGAAGAAATGTTTTATATCTTGAGAAGTTACCAGATGAAGCTGAACCCTCAACAGTGTTCCTTTGGAGTTCAATCTAGGAAGTCTCTGGGCTATGTGGTAAGCGAGCAAGGAATCGAGGCTAGCCCCGACCAAATACAGGCCATTAAGGACATGGAAGAACCTAAAACCAGAAAGGAGGTCATGAGCCTAAACGGGAAAGTAGCGGCACTTAGCAGGTTCATTTATAAAGCCACCAATAAGTTCGTCCATTTCTTCAATGTAATAAAGAAGAAAAAGAATTTTGAATGGAATGAAGAGTGTAGGAAGGCATTCCAAGAATTGAAAGTTTATATGGGAAGACATCTGGCTTTCTCCAGCCCTGAGAAGGAAGAAACTCTATACATATACATGGTTGTCTCCAAACATGTAGTGAGCTCAGTATCGATAAGAGAGAATAAGGGGACTCAACACCCTATCTATTATACTAGCCGGAGGTTAAAATACGCGGAAACTCGATATCCTGTCATAGAGAAATTGGCATATTGCTTAATCCTTACTACATGAAAGTTTAGAGGTTATTTCCAGGAACACCCTATTAAAGTCTTAAATAGCTTCCCACTCAAACAACTGTTCAGCAAAATGGAAACCTCAGCGAGGCTAATTAAATGGGGTATTGAGCTCAGCTAATACACCCTCGAGCAGTAATCAAAGGGCAAGCTCTCGCAGATTTCGTGAACGAGTGCACGAACTTTATTTCAGAACAGTCGGTCAAAGAAAATGACTCAAAGGCCAAATAGCATCTCTTTGTAGATGGAGCTTCCAATGAGTAAGGGGGCATGTTATGTTATAATTACCCCTGACGGGCACCGCTTGCACTACGCTATGAAGTTAGGGTTCCCAGCAACCAACAATGTGGCTGAATATGAATCCATGATAGCTGGTCTGAATCTGGCATTACATTTAAAGATACCGAGGATAGAAATTTTCAGCGAGTCGCAACTAATGGTAAACCAAATAAAACAGACATATCAAATCAAAGACAAGTGGCTTATCTTATACATGAAGAAGGTAATAAAGATGCTTTTCCTGTTTGAAGACTTCTCAGTTCATCAAATATCCCACGGGGAGAATTCCCAGGCGGACTCGCTAGCCAAATTAGATAGCACCCGAGGAGCCCCCAAAACTCGGGTAATGCCGGTGGGATATCAGGAGATGCCCAACATCGAACAGAAAGAAACGGTAATAGGAAAAGAGTTGTTGGTTTTGACCCGATCCCAAGCCTTGAGAAGGGGAGGTGGAGGAGACCAAGAAGGAAATTCCGAGAGGGAATCACCCATAATGGAAGCACGCCCCTAACGGGAAGTTACATGGATGACTCCCATAGAGGACTACCTGTTAGAAGGGACATTACCCCTTAGTAAGCAAGGTGCAAGAAAGATAAAACACCAAGCTCCCACATTCATAATCATAGATGGTGTACTTTATAAAAAGGGACACTCACTTCCTTATCTAAGGTGTGTAAGTTTCGAAGTTGGACTCAGCCTATTAAAAGAAACTCACGATGGATGATGCGGGGACCATTCCAATGGGGTTAAAGTGGCCAAAAGGGTCATGCGACATGGTTACTATTGGCCACGGATGGTTAGTCAAGCAGTCGAATACGTCAAGAAATGTGACAAATGTTAGAAGTACTCTAAGGTACCACGACTTCCCCCTCAGCAACCTAACCACTATATCGAGCCCCCTAGCCTTTCGACATATAGGGGATAGATTTGATCGGGCCCTTGCTACTCTCCAAGAAAGGAGCTAAATATGTTGTAGTAGCTATTGACTATTTCACCAAGTGGGTGCAGTCGGAACCCCTTACAATTATCACATCCAAGAAAGTGTTAAGAGTCGTAACAAGAATTTCGTTACCTGCATCGTCATCCCCCATAAGATCATATCCGATAATGGAACCCAATTCGAGTGTGAAGAATTCACCAGATTCTACGAGAAAAATGGAATCATCAAAAGTTTCTCCTTAGTGGCCCATCCGAAAGCTAATGGAGCTGTAAAAGCTGCAAAAAAGACCATAAAGGCGATCCTTAAGAAACATCTAAATCAGTCCAAAGTAAATTGGGTAGATGCTACGGGCATAAAGTACTTCCACCAAAACAGCTACGGGACACACCCCCTTTTCCCTAACATATGGTTGCAAGGCTATGCTTCCCGTTGAGGTCGAAGTTCCGTCTCACCGAAGGATAGCATAAGCATTTGACACCAACCAGGAGTTAAGAAAATAATCATTAGACTTGATACAAGAACTAAGGGATGAGGCTGCAACCAGAACCGCAGAATACCAAAGAAGGATCACAAAATATTACGATTCCCAGGTCAAAGCTAGGACCTTTGCTAAGGGTGAATTGGTACTACGAAAATTAATGGCTAACACCAAAGATCCGGCTGATGGTCCTCTTGGTCAAAATTGGTAAGGACGCCTAATTGTCCATCAAGAAGTCATACATAGCACACATCGGCTATGTAGGCCTAAAGACGATCTTATTCCAAGGACATGGAACTTGGAACATTTGATGCCCTATTTTTCAACATAAAAGAATAGAGGACAAGATCTTTTCCCGAAGAAATCGTCATACAACTAGGGGCATGGAAGCCCTCCCAGTAGCTCGTAAGAAACCCAAAAGGGGTCGAGCTAGAAAAAAGGATTGAATCCCTCGTCATCGCCAAATTGGCCAGGGCGAGGCATCCCCCGAAGGGGGATGATTGTGTTAGTCTTTCTCCTTGCCCAAACCAGAGGGGGCAGGGTTAAATCATAGAAAGCATAAGCCGCTGTTTCACACCAGAGATGGTCATGGCGGTGCATCTAAAAATTAGCATGCCCTGCCTCTGCTTGTAGAAGAGTATGCCCAGCAACTATTCTAACTAAGTACGTCTTGCCTCTGCTTGTAGAAGAGCACATCCTACCTCTGCTTATGTTTCGCGTTACCCGCAGAAGGGAGCTCAAATCCCTATCATCGCCTACGATAGTCAGGATAGGGCACCCCTTGGGGGGGCAGCGTATAAGCCTTAATCAGTTCCTACATTGGCCCATGTACAGCATTGGAAGAGTAAACCTTAGTTCTATGCCTAAGATGGCCCCGTCTAAGTTCCTAAGCCCTTATCATCACCTACGATGGTCAGGATAAGACGCCTCTTGGAGGGAGTTCGGGTAAGTTCTTGGGCGCTGCTTGTGGATAAGCTGGCCAAGCGCTCCAGACGCACCAGCCCAGAGAGTGGCCAACAAAGCACGTACATCCTCTGCTATGACAACAAAAGCCCAAGGGGAGGCTCAAGATGCATGTACCACCTGTGCTTCCCGAATCAAATCTAAAGGAGATACTCGCTCTATTAAAACCGGAGGAGGTTCCGGTTCTCAACATTAATATCCGAATCAAGGTCGAGTCGATGCTCTATTAATACCGGAGGAGGTTCCGGTTCTCTATACCAATACCCGAATCTGGGTTGATTCAGTGCTGTATTAATGCCAGAGGAAGTTCCGGTTCTCTATACTAATACCTGAATCTGGGTCGATTTGGCGCTCTGTTAATGCCAGAGGAGGTTCCGGTTCTTTATACTAATACTCGAATCTGGGTGGATTTGGCTCTTCACTAATGCTGGAAGGGTTTCTGGTCCTTAAATCTAAAAATACCCGAATCTGGGTGGATTCGGCTCTTCAGTAATGCTGGAAGGATTTTCGGTCCTCAATATAAAAACACCCGAATCTGGGTGGATCCGGCTCTTCATTAACAACAGAAGGTTCCCGGCCTTCAACCTTTAAGTTCTCGAATCTGGACGGATTCAGCTCTTTAATCTTGATTCGTCCGAGCCTGGAATGTGTTCGACTCAACATCATTGTCGGAAATGGTTTTCGACCTTCCATCAAAGCCTAAATCAAGGTTACTTCATTCCTCCATAAGGCAACAAAAACAGGCCTCTTTGACAAGACCTGTGGCATAACTTAGCATGAGAAAATAATTGGCAAGCAAATAGGCGAAGACCAGGTGAAAGAAGCTTGACTTGGAAAGTCGAAGACACCCCTTCACTAAAGGGGGGTAAATGTTACTACCTAAATGATATTGGTACAAGATAGTACGTGAAGGGATGTCAAATTAATATAGGGAAAGAATGAGGAATTTGAGAGCAACTCAAGCTAATACCCCCTATTGAGAAAAGGGACCCGAAACCTACAAGGTATCGGCAAGGGTTCATCCGACGGGATCTATCCGCCAAGAGTCAACCGATGGAAAACAACACATTAAAAGAGGAAGAGTATCGGGTCAAAGCATAAAGATGGTTTGAAATTGTAACAACCCGGGATTTCAGAACCAATTTAAAATTTTTATTTCAGCTATTTTAAGGGATTTTGAATATTTAAAATGATTTATTTTAAATAATAACGACTAAAAAAATTATTTTAATCAAAGTTAGAACATATAAATTTATTTTAATTATAAAAGGAGTTTGAAATGGCGCGGTAATTTGGAAATTCAGTTTTAAATTTCAAATGAATATACATAATTCAATATAAATCAGATTTCAGTAAAACTAGAAACATTTGAATCTGTGTAATTATATCTTTCTAAAGAACGTGAAAAACTGAGATTTCATAATATAAACTGAAATTTACGTCCAGTTTAAAATTTAAAATAATCACTATGGAATTTATATTTTTTTTTTATATAACATATAGCCCTTAAAATTCGCCATTTTGCAAACGACCTCCATTTTCGACGAAACCACTTTTGTTGGATTCGAAATGTCAAATTATTGCTCGGTTTCAAATTTCATAATTTTTGGAATCAATATGTGAGCGTAGTGAATTTAAACGTATTTTAACAGTTTTAATTTGAATTTAATCGATTGGAAAATGACCATTTTACAAACGGTCTCCAAATTCGATGACATTAGTTTTGTTAGGACTATATCATCCAAATTCGACAAAACAAGTATAGTTGGAATTTAATATTATTAAATTATTAATATATATATATATATATTTAATAAGAAAAACCTAATTTCTCTCATAACGAGCAACCGCCACTTCTCTTACAAACAGCTGAATCGCTCGATAATTCATCACGATTTTCCCTCAATCTTTTGATAATCAGGCCGAACTCATAAAACAAAAGGAGTATATCTATCTGAGTTCTTAATTCTATATGAGTAAGATTGATTTTCATGAAATATTTTGGGAGAATTTCGCTCCTATTCCTCTGCCATTCGAAAGGTGATTGCGGGACCAGAGGCGGTTCGAATTAAGGGTTGTTTTGGGCGTAGGGAGCTCCGGCGACGGCGGAGAGGGTGGCGCCCTCTGATCGACTCCAGGAGGCCGGAGTTGACAAGCGACGGAGAGGGTTTGGTTTGAGCGAGGTCGGCATATGGTTACGGGGTTAGGCGCAGTACAGAACATATTTGAAAGGTATATTTTATTTAATTCTTAATTAGTTTAATTAATTTAAGAATTAAGCATTGTTTTAAAAATAGAATTTTTAATTAAAAAACATTGTTTTCAAAATATGGTTTCTTAAAAACATATACAACATTGTTTTTATAAATATATATAGTGTTGTAAAAATATGATTTTTAATATATATACCGCGTGAAACAGATTGCGATGGAACTGACTGGAAACAATGCGGAATCCAAAACCGTCCTTTAAAGACTACCGGAGTGGAACCCAATGTGAGAACTCCTTCTCACGCTAATTATTTTACAAATAAATGTATACTAGGATGTAGACGAGGCTTAGAAGCCTGCGACACTATTTATTGTACAAACCATGAATGTTTGTTTGCATTGAATTATGGTGAAATTGGTTGTATTATGTTTATTGATTGTGTGAACTATATAAAATATTCATGTGTTGAATAGAATATTTTATCGTTAAAAATATAATTTTTAATGTATATATGAAAGACATAGAATTCTCCTAAAATGAAAATAAATATTCATTTACAAATCAGACGATTTGTTTATGTACACGCATTTAACTGATATTGATTGCGACGATAAATTTTACACATCGCCCAACTGCACAAATAATAAACAGTATTTGTTGGTTGAAACCCCACATGGGTATTGAGATGATATTTGACATACACTAATCCCGATTGTTTAAATGTGTGTCAATTGATGTGTTGTCAGACTATATAAGCGTTATTTATTTATTTATTTTAATGCTTATACAGTTGTAAAATGCACCCTGAATGTTGTATGAATTTTTTACGATTGTTTATCATTATCATTGTCTACATGCGATGTATGAAACCCATATAAATAAATTATATTGTAATTTATTGAGTCTGATTCCAATTCAGAATTAATGAATATTTTTAAATAATATTCAATGTATAATCAAAATCGGATATTTTGAAAATATTATCATTTTAATATTATAATGATAAGAAATATTCAATTTTGATTTAAAAATTGAAATGAAATTGAAATCGTTTTAAAATGAATTTAAAATGAATATACAAAGAAATACTCAATTTTGATTAAAATTGAAATGAAATTGAAATCGTTTTCAAATGAATTTAAAATGGATTTATAAAGGAATATCCAATTTTGATTTTAAATTGAAATAGAAGCGGGAATCATTATAAAATTAATTTATAAACGATTTATAAAATATGTTTTGAATGGAAATCGATGAAATATAATATATATATATATTGAATGGCCTGAATAGAACGCGTCGTGCCGCGATCGTTCGAGAATTTCAACCATTAACTTCAAATTGATGTAACGGGAGATCCGACCGTCGGATTCTCCTAAAACCAGAAACCATTGGGTTTGTATCGAAAAGTGCTTTCCAAAAAATATAAGAGATTTTAATTCTAATAGTTGGATTTGGAATTATGTCTAAATCAAATTTGGAAAAAGCAGTTCGATGACCGTTTATGGAAATCGACTGAAAGGGCCTTAATAAAATTATAAAAAAAATAAAACTTTGTGTAAAATCATGATATATGATTTGGAAAGAATTAGGATGAAAAATTCCATATTTGAAAAAGGTAAAAAATTATTTTTATCAAAAAGAACTAGTTATTAACTAGAAAAATAATGCAATGGTTTTAAATAAATAAATTGTATAGGGAAATGGTTTTAATCTTACCAGGATTTTTCCAATGTATGAATTGGAATGGATTTGAATAGAAATAATCTCCGGAATATTTTGATATTGGATTCCATGACTATACGAATATTATGGAGGAATTTGGAAGATAGATATATATCGTTATTCCCTATACGATATGTGTTGGTTTCAAAATTTGATGTTGAATATAAGACGATATAATTTTTATTCCAAGCCTTATATTTAATATTAAATTGGATTTTGGGTATGTCGTGAATGAGGTCTTCAGTAACTCTGTTCTTAAACCTTGTGTGAAAAGAATAAATCTTTTAATTAAGATTATTGGAGCTTCCATTTACATTTAATAATTGGAATAAAATGGAACGTGATTTTGGGTTTATTATGAACTGTGTTTTTAAATAACATTCGTTCTTTAATTGAAATTAACAGTGAGATGTTATTTCGAACTTATAAACCTTTTAATTAAGATTAAGGGAAGTTTCCAAAGTAAAGTTTTCCAATTTAATAAAATAAATTGGAATGGAATGGAATTTGATTTGGTAATAATAGAAGAGAACTTCTGTGGAGGAAGACTGTTACTATCTATGGAATTTAAAAGGCTTTGCCATTATTCCATTTATATTATTGGTTGGATATGGAAGTTTATATCGATTTTATATTAATGATCTGTTTCCATGAAGATTCCGTCATTAATGGAATATGATTATGGTTTTATCGTGAACTGTGTTTTAAATGGCATTGGTTCTTTAACCCAGTTAATAACATGATTAATTTTCCTAAAAGTTGAATAATCATTAAGTAATGATTTTTGAGATTAAAACCAAAATAGAGTTTAAATGAATCTTTAATTAGATTGAAATGTGAATGTGATAATTCAAATTATCAAATTTGGGAAATGATAGAGAATGGAGTATCACCAGTTTTGCTCTAAGCGATAGTTAAATCTTTAATTAGATTTGGACGTAAAATGGTAATTAGTTTTACCAATAACACCATGGAGTTAGTTATGGAGTTTTACCAGCTTTGCTCCATGGGAATAGTCTAGGATTGGGAAATAAAACAAATGATTAATTCAATAAGGTTCACTTATCCCGACTAGTTTGAAAAACCTTAATTTGGTTTAAATTGTGAAAATAATATTTGAATAAAAGAATATTCGGGATTGGAATAAGGCGTATGTGGTGTTTTTATAGCAGTTGTTTATAAGATACGCGAGTTATTCGGAAAGACCGGGTTTATCCCATTATGAATAATTGATACGGCGATAAGTCGACGATAAAGACGGTGGTTGAAGACCGGAGATCTTCACATCGTTTGGATGATTACTGATGTCTTGATTGGGAGGCATCACAAGACAAGGTAATAAGTTGTGATCGTCCAAACGTACTTGGAGATCGATGGGATATGCGAAGAACTCTCTCCTATATTGGACATATGAGACGAGGAATAAGGTGCCTCCGGTTTCGTTCAGACCCATAACGAACTAATAAATGGATGTGTGTCTGACATTGGATTTTATTCTGTTTTGATCAATTTCTATTGAATATATATATGTATGTATGTATGTATGTATGGTGGCTGAGAATTTATTCTCTTGCTTAACACCCTTCTCTGAGATGTACGAGCTTAGAGGTTATATATCGATAGACATCAGTCGCATGGCGTGAATTGTCCGTGTGGCTTGCCGAGATGCAAATGATCAAGGCTTTTGTTGAAAAGCATAGCCTTGTAGTTGATGATCAAAGCACGGATTTAAATAGCATAACTTTGAGTTGTAGCAATAATTCGCGAGTCGCACACCTCGGTGTGAACCAGAAACGGGAGAGGACCTCAGGCAGGACATGGGTTTTTTTCCAGCTAGGAGTGGTGTTGTAACAACTCGAAAATCTGGGCCAGTTTAAATTTTTTATTTTGGCAATTTTAGTGAATTTTGAACATTTAAAATGGATTATTTTAAATAATATCGACGAGAAATTTATTTTCAATAGAATAGAACGTATATATTATATACGTCGTCGTTAGAATATAAATAATTATATATAATTATAAATAGAATTGAAAATGGCGCGGTAGTTCGATAATTCGATTTCAAACTTTAATTGAATGTACCGGGTGCAAAACAAACCGGATTTTAGTGAAACCAAAAACATTTGGATCTATTTGAGAATATCTTTCCAACGAATCCGAAAAATCGAAATTTCATTGCGGGAATCAAAAGATATGTCCAGTTGAAAATTCTGAATAGTCGCTATGGAATTCAGGCCCTTAAAAATGGGAATTTTACAAACGACCTCGGATTTTGACGAAACCACTTTTGTTGGATCAGTGATGTCAAGTTATTGCTAGATTCCAAATTTCATAATTTTTCGAATCAATATGTGAGCGTGGCAAAGGAAAACGTGTTTTGACCGTTTCAGTTGATTTTAATCAACTGGAAAATGGCCATTTTTCCAACGGTCTCAGAATTCGACGAAACTAGTTTTGTTAGGACCGTATCGTCAATACGAAGCTAGAAAATATTTTTCTGGAATTTTTAGAGCTCGTATGTGACCCCAGTAAATTGAAATGCTCGTTCAAATTCAATATATAGAGTTATATGTTGATTTTAACGGAAACTGGTCGAAATGGTCGAATCAGCTTACGGTACATATCCCATTGTGTTCGGAATGGGGCTAATTAGCTATGGATGACAAGCGGTAGGTCTCGTTTCGAGGTCGAATGAAAAAGTTGCTTTTTAAAATAAAATAATTAAATATATATTATAATATATACCCTCCTACCACTACCCCTCTCCCTCTCTCTTTCACTTTTCAAAAAAAAAGATCCCGACATCGAAGAAAACCACTCCCCCTCGTCGTTGCCGCGCCGCCTCCACCATCTCCCCCTCCCCTCCGCTGCGCCTCCTTCTTCTCATCCTTCCCCTCCTAAAAACCGCACCCCTCTCTCTCGAAATCCCCAAACCCCCGAGCCCCACAACCCGATGCCGCCTCCTCCTGTCACCGCCCACCTCCTCCGCCGCATGCGCCTCCCCCACTGACCCCAGCGCGATGGTGAAACCCCCCCACCCTCCAACGATGCTCCAGTTCGACAGTGAAGGTGATTTTCCTTTATTAAATCAGTTTTTAATTTAATTTCAGTTTTATTTTATATTGTAGAAAGATAAAAATATAATATTTTATATTGTAGGAAGATAAAAATATAATCTTTTATATTGTAGGAAGATAAAAATATAATCTTTTATATTGTAGGAGGATGAAAATATAATCTTTTATATTGTAGAAGGATAAAAATATGATTTTTACATTATAGAAGTGTTAAAAATATGACCTTTATATAGTAGATATAAAAATACTATTTTTATGTAAGTAGTGTATTGAAAAGAAAATTTCTATATAATAGAGAATACAAAAATATAATCTTTATATTTGAAAAGGCGAAATCTTTATATAGTAGTGATGTAAAAATAGAATTTTTATCTATATAGTAGCGATGTAAAAATAGAATTTTTATCTATATAGTAGCGTTGTAAAAATAGAATTTTTATCTATATAGTAGCGTTGTAAAAATTGATTTTTTATCTATATAGTAGCGATGTAAAAATAGAATTTTTATCTATATAGTAGCTTGCAAAAATAGAATTTTTATCTATATAGTAGCAGTGTAAAAATACAATTTTTATCCATATGGAGTGATTATAAAAATATGATTTTTATATACATAGCAACAATATAAAAATGTGATTTTTATATATGTAGTGGCTACGGGCAACGAAAGTGACAAAAGGCGAGAACGACGAGATTTTCTACATAGGAAGAGTCGTGGTATTGGATTAGCTATCGGTGAGAACTTCTCACTCTTTTTTCTTTTTCTAGTTATATATATATATACTAGGATGCAGACGGTGCTTAGCAGCACCCGACACCCGTCGTCCACAGACCATGGACGACTTATTTGTTTGATTGATGTGTTTTTGTGACGATCCCAAATTCCGAGGGGCGGTATTTAGGATAATCATTAGGAAATAACACATTAATCATCATAGCAGAGTACAGATAATAGCAGAAACAATAAATAAAATAAATTTTACATGGATATGACAGCGGAATCACAACATGTAGGAATATCAGAATAGCATAACGTGGGATATACTTAGTGAATAAAAAGAAAGTGATCAGTCATCATCGCCAGAGGCAGAATACATACATGCAGCGAGACATAATAAGAGTATCAGTCTACATCGCCGAAGGCGGAATACATATACATATAGTGAGAAATACGGAAAGTAAATCAGTCTGCATCGCCAGTGGCGGAATCATAATATAAATACAGTAATGGCGGAGAATATCTTAGTCATCTCTATGAAGTCAGCCTCGCCATGAGCCAAAAGTGCACTCTATGCAGCAGTGCAGAACCAAAAACCACCTGTCACCTGTGTACTAGGCTGCCCGTGTGAAAATAAGGGCACCCGCGTTTGCAAAGTGAAACAAACAACGAGTCAGTCATGGGGACTGGTATGAGGAATCTACTTAACAGTTAAACAACAGTAATAGCAAATCATAGGACCACGCCACTTTCGCGGAACGGGTTTACTCCAGTGATTGCTAGTGCATTTAAAACAAAGTGAATTCTTTTAAAACAACGCAATGCTTTTAGAAAGAATGAAGCCAGTATAAGACTCAGGTCCCATCACATAATGCAACGCAAGCCGGAGGATAGAGTTTTACATTATAAGAGCCAAATATGCTTGATACGTATAAAGCAAAATCATTTGATATTATTACTAGTGCATATATGTTTCAAAAATGAATAGCATCATAAATATCAATCATAGGCGGCATAGCTACCATCTACTATGTCTCCATACTAGTTCTACAATCAAATCCGTTATTCTCGTACTGGAAATTGGATTTACGTCATGAGTCGAGGCAAGGGGCAAGCTCCTCTCCGCTTCGAGACACTCTAGCGAATGCCTCGGGACTACACACTCTGGGTAACCCCTGGATCCTCCAAGGCCGGTCCTCTCTTACGTTTGAGGATTGGCAATTCCTGAACACACGTTTCTCGGTCCTTACAGACCTATAATCGAGGCGCCTCGCATTCCAACAACCACATAGGTGAAAAATAGATATAAATGTCAGGGCTGGTAAGTCACTGACACCACCTTAGCTAGAAAGAAACGTCATGCTCTCCTTGGGTCCTTATCCCGTTTTAGACTCATACCGAGGTGTGAGGTTCACGAATCTACGAAATACACAAAGCTAGGTCACGTAGACCTTGCTCTGATCATCATCCACAAGACTTTGCTTTGCAACAGAAGCCTTGATCACAGCATCTTGGCATGCCACATAGGCAGTCCACTCCATACGATTGATTCCCATCGATATATAACCTCTGAGCTCGTACGTCTCAGAGAAGGGCGTTAAGCAAAAGAATAAATTCTCCGCCGCCAAACAGATATATATTTAACAGAGATCAATCAGTACAGAACAAAATCCAATGTCAGACACAGTCCATTTACAAGTCCGTCCTGGGTCTGAACGAAACCGGAGGCGTCAAATTCCTCGTATATCCGTCCAATCAACACATACGTTCAGACGGCTACTACTTCCGTCCCTTTCCGGTAGCTACTCCGGTTAGGAACCTCAGTAGCGCCCATCCAACCGATACGAAGATCGTCGGTTTTGAATCGTCTTTGCATTTTCCAATTCGAATCGCTCGATAAATTATTTGAAATGAGTGTTAGCTCGGCCTTTTCAAATAATTCACGTCATTAGAATTTAAATTGATTCATTTTATGGTTATATTATTCGACATCCATCTTTCGGTTCTTTAGTGTTATTTTCATGTCATACACATACAACCATCAAATATCAAACAATTCAAGCCCAATTGGTTTATTCTCAATCAATATTGCTTATAATATTTTATAACGATTTTTCGCCATTTTTATTTATTTAAAAATGGTCATATTTAATTAAACGACGTTTCAGGTCGTGTCGTGGCACTGGCGCTGTTTTTCCCTTAATTTGTTTTACACATATCGGAAAATCTAACCGTTGGATTTCTACAAAGTCTATATCAGTGGGAAGATATTCCCAAAGCGAACCCAACGGTTCCAGTTTCGTGAGAATCCGACGGTCGGATCTTCCACACTAGTCGTTTGAAGTTACGGTTTCAAAATTCGAACTGCAGCGTCGTTATTCGATTAAATTTAATTATTTTTATATTTATATATAAATATAAACGATTCTGGCGCTGTTTTTCTTCAGATTTGAATTAAACATTCCGGATAATCTAACCGTTGGATTTTTACAAGGTTGGTGCCGTTGGAAAGATATTTCCAAGGCGAACCCAGCGGTTGCGGTTTCGGGAAAATCCGATGGTCGGATTTCTCGTACTAATCGTTTCAAATTACGATTCCGAAACGCGAACTGCACGGCCTCTATTCCTTTTAATTATATTTATATTTATATATAAATATAGTTCAATCTATAATTTCAACTATAGCTCATTCTATATTTTCAACTTCGTTTTCACTTCAAATATTTCACTAACGCCTTAATATTTCGAAAAATTTCGCCATAACCTCCTTTGTACGGGGAGGGGTTTGGAAATTTATTGGGCCGTATTAGGTACCCAATAAATCCTAAAAAGCATTCACATATTTTTAGTGATATATTCTGGTGTTTACGGGGGAGCATGTACTGATAATCACTCCAGAGAATAAATTCCCGTCACCCCGTTTCCGTGTGGAAATAAATAGTCCATGTGCCGTATCTAATAACTAGAGCGACGTGATTATTGTCAACTCCAGACCCGTGTGGGGTTTTTATTAATCTGGCAATTTATCGTTATAATTTATATAGTCCATATCAGTCATCAGTTCAACCTGTAGTACATAGTCATCGCCATACAAGCCTCTTGCTTGTATGGTAAATCTTCCACCTCGTCACACAAGCTCCAATTGCTTATGTGGAATATGATGAAGTATGCCTATCATCAAGAAGTATGCCATGTAGTGTAGTTCAAAATTAACTGTTACTATCCTATGGCGTTGTTTATTATTTCACACAGAAAAACCAGCACTCCGCATCCAATGGCATTCACAGGAGTTGATATATAAATAAAATTGCGCAGCCAACTCATCAAGGTTTACCTATGTGTCGGGCACGCAAATAATTTCTTTACTCTACAGCTAATCCATTTTTCCTGTTCAACACATGTATATATATGCAGAACAAAGCTAATAATAATATTTCTAGCAAACTATTATTTATTTCAACACGTGTGTATTTTTAACTAGGCGTATACATGATAAAAGGAATATTTTTTATCATCAAAAATATTTATTCGACACATGTGTATTTTTAACTAGGCGTATACATGATAAAAGGAATATTTTTATCATCAAAAATATTTATTCGACACATGTGTATTTTTAACACTTCTTATTCACTATAAAAATATAGTTTTCATTGTCTATTCATTTTATTTTTAAAAGACGGTAACATTCAACACATGAATTTCAACTCAACGGATGAATTGCAACTCAACACATGAATATTCCATATCGTTTGTATATATATAAAAATGTGATTTTTATCTCTAAAGACATTTGTTTAAATTCAAATAATATTCAACACATGAATTTCAACTCAACGAATGAATTGCAACTCAACACATGAGTATTCGATATAGTTTGTATATATATAAAAATGTGATTTTTATCGCTAAAGCCATTTGTTTAAATTCAAATAATATTCAACACATGAATTTCAACTCAACGAATGAATTGCAACTCAACACATGAATATTCGATATAGTTTGTATATATATATAAATGTGATTTTTATCGCTAAAGCCATTTGTTTAAATTCAAATAATATTCAACACATGAATTTCAACTCAACGAATGAATTGCAACTCAACACATGAATATTCGATATAGTTTGTATATATATAAAAATGTGATTTTTATCGCTAAAGCCATTTGTTTAAATTCAAATAATATTCAACACATGAATTTCAACTCAACGAATGAATTGCAACTCAACACATGAATATTCGATATAGTTTGTATATATATAAAAACGTGATTTTTATCGCTAAAGCCATTTGTTTAAATTCAAATAATATTCAACACATGAATTTCAACTCAACGAATGAATTGCAACTCAACACATGAATATTCGATATAGTTTGTATATATATAAAAATGTGATTTTTATAGCTAAAGCCATTTGTTTAAATTCAAATAATATTCAACACATGAATTTCAACTCAACGAATGAATTGCAACTCAACACATGAATATTCGATATAGTTTGTATATATATAAAAATGTGATTTTTATCGCTAAAGCCATTTGTTTAAATTCAAATAATATTCAACACATGAATTTCAACTCAACGAATGAATTGCAACTCAACACATGAATATTCGATATAGCGTATGTAAATAATTTCAATGAATGAAAATTATTCTAACACATAAATATTTCAGAAAATTTCGGCAGCATAACGGCAGGGTAGTTAAAACCGGGACCGTCCCTAGTACGGCTCCTCGCTCTACCTTAAAACCTCGCGGTTTTTGACAATGGGGATCATGCATCTAGTTCGCACGCAGGCGGCATGTTTTATTTTCAATTTCACAATCCTATTCTAATTTGTTTCAACCACAAGAGGGTAGTTTTCAACCACAAAGGTATTTTTCAACCATAAAGGTATTTTTCAACCATAATATCAACCACAAACAATTATTTCCAACCATTCGTCATACCATATAATATCACGTCAAACACAAGCAATAAATATCGTCCATGGTTTGTGGACGAGGGGAGTATATATATATATATAATATAATAATTCACTTGCATTTCATCACAATTCAAAGCATATATGTTTCAAACAACGCTTGTATAATTTATACATCGCTAATATAACTTATACAACGCATGTACATGAGGTATACAATGCGTATATAATTTACACTTCGCTTATATAATTTATACAACACGATTACATTCACACAAATAGTTTAGATTCCTCACATTGGTTATGGCGGTGCTAAAAATCGTAGGAAGGTCAGAAAAATCCGCGGCTTCTTCTAGAATGTAGAGAGCCTCCTTGCGGTCACGGTGTCTCCTGTTTCATCGAATTTCGTTAAAGAACGAAAAAGATATTATTTTTCAAAGTTTTGCAACGCTTTATAGTGTTAAAACAGTTTAAAATTATATAAACCGTTAGTTTTCAAACCTGTTCAATTCTAGGTTTGGATTTTTCTCTTGATTCGTAGCTCTATAGGACGATCAGACTGTTGGATGTCGTCGAAGGAGGAAAGAGCTTTCCGGCGCTGGTAGTCTGAGGTGGTGCGACGGCGAATCGAGGCGGCGGCGGCTCCAGGAAGGCGGCGACTTTGAAGCGCCAGAACTCGACGACGGCGGCTCTGTTGGTGGCGAAGCTGGGTCGGATGTGGAGAGGGGAGTACGGCGAGCAAAAGCTTCAACGGTGGTCGGCGGCGAAACGGCCTGAGGCGATCGGAAAAAGGAGGGAAAGCGTCGAGCTACGGGGGTCGTTCGTTTCGTCTGGCGGCTAGGGTATTTTTTAGGTTTTTTTTTTAAAAGAAAATTTCCTATTGGCCAGTATTTATAGAAAATTTTTAAATAGTGTTTTTGCAAACGAACTCCTTTTTAAACCCAACGACTGTCGCCCCTAGCTAAATACCCCCATTCCGGACACAATGGGATATGTTTCGTTGGCCATTTCGACTGTTACAGTCAGTTATTTTTCAAATTAAAATATAAAACATTCGATATTAAATTTAAACGTGCATTTCAATTTTTCAGGGCCACAAACTGAATCTAAAAATTCCAGAAAAATAAATCTAGCTTTGTTTTGACGATACGGTCCTAACAAAACCAGTTTCGTCGAATTCTGAGCTCGTTTGAAAAACGGCCATTTTTAGGTCGACTCATTTTAACAGAATTTGACCAAACACGTTATCTTTTGCCCCGCTCACATACTAGCTTCAAAAATTATGAAATTTGAAACTTAGCAATAATTTGACATCCCGGACCCAACAAAAGTGGTTTCGTCGAATTCCGAGGTCGTATGCAAAATCTCAATTTTCAAGGGCTATATATACTATATAGCGACCTTTCTGAAAATTCATTTGGCCATAACTTTTGATTTCCCTTATGAAATTTCGATTTTTCAGATTTGTTAGAAAGGTATTGATAAACAGATTTAAATATTTTCAGTTTCGTTAAAATCTGTTATATTTTCCACCCGGTACAGTCAGACAAACTTTGCAATCAAAATTTCAAACTGCCATATTATACACAATTCTATATTTTATTGAAATATATTATTTCAACTATTCAAATTTCTTGCTAATAACCAAATTTAAAAATTTCAAACTGGTTCACATTTTCCGGGTTATTACAATCTCCCCCACTTAAAACTTTTCGTCCTCGAAAAGGAAATAACAGTCAAGCAGGAAATAAAATGTAAATGCAAAGTATTGTGAAGGTACCTTGCACCGGGGTTAGTCAGAGATGTCCACTCTGCATTTGGGATAGGCTCGTTTAATGCTTTCCTCAGTCTCCCAAGTACAGTCTCTAGGATCACTACTCCACTGCACTTTGACTAAATGAATCTTTTTCCTCCTTAGCTCTCTAGTTTCTTTGCCAACTATCTTTAATGGATCTCTCTTGAGTGCTAATTCTGGAGTTATGTCAATATCATGCTGTGCTGCTTCTTCCACAACAAGATCTGGATCATGAACATGTTTTCTGAGTTGAGACACGTGGAACACATCATGTATACCAGGCAACCAATTAGGTAATGAAACCCTATATGCAAGACTTCCAATCCGTTCAAGTATAGGAAAGGGACCAATAAATCTCGGTGCCAACTTCCCAGTCTTGCCAAATCTGATTACTCCTCGCATTGGAGAAACTCTTAAATAAACATAATCGCCAACGGCAAACGATATATCCCTTCTTCTCGCATCAGCATAACTTTTCTGTCGGCTCTGCGCGGTTTTTAATCGCTTCTTAATGAAATCGACTTTATCCGATGCTTCTCGAATCATATCGGGCCCTAACACAAGTCTGTTGCCAGGTTCTACCCAACATGCGGGAGATCTGCACGGTCTACCGTATAATGCTTCAAATGGGGACATTCCCAAACTTGCTTGATAGCTATTGTTGTAAGAGACTTCTGCTAAATGTAAATGATCTTCCCATGAGCCTCCAAAATCAATAACGCAAGCCCGCAATAGATCCTCTAAAATTCTATTCACCCGCTCAGTTTGGCCGTCTGTCTGAGGGTGATAAGCGGTGCTTAGATTTAATTTGGTTCCCAATTCTGTCTGGAAGGCTTCCCAGAATTTGCTAGTAAATAGGGGATCTCTATCGCTAACTATACTGAGCGGCACCCCATGAAGTTTAACTATTTCTCTGAAGTAAATCTGTGCCAGACTTTGAGCCGTTCTGTTGTATCAGACAGGTATGAAATGGGCAGTCTTCGTGAAGCGATCTACGATTACCCATATACTGTCGTTTCCTTTTCTAGTTCGAGGCAAGCCATCGATGAAGTCCATCGAGATTTGTTCCCACTTCCATCCAGGAATTTCTAATGGTTGTAATAATCCAGCCAATTTCTGTTGATCACTCTTAACTAGCTGACAAGTGGGGCATCTGCTAACATATAATGAGATATCTCTTTTCATCGCCTTCCACCAGAAGGTGCGTTTGATATCGTTATACATTTTGCTCACACCGGGATGGACACTTAATTTGGATTTGTGGCACTCATCAAGTATTTCTCTTCTGAGCTCGGGAATTACAGGCACACAAATTCTCCCTTTTAATCTTAGGACTCCTTGGCTATCAAGGCTAAAATCTGAGGGTTTTCCTTCTTGGATCCGCTGGCTAATCCTTTTAATGAATTCATCGTCCTTCTGAAGAATAGTAATCTTATCTTGTAAGGAAGAAGTAATGATAAAACTGGAAATGATTTCATTTTTCCTGCTGAGCGCATCTGCTACAACATTGGCTTTCCCTGGAGTGTATAAAATTTCAAAATCATATGCTGCTAGGAATTCTAACCAACGCTGTTGTCTCAGGTTTAAATCTTTCTGGGTGAACAGGTATTTCAAGGATTGATGATCGGTAAATAGTTCGAATTTCTCGCCCAGTAAATAATGCCTCCATATTCTTAAAGCAAACACGATAGCTAATAACTCAAGATCATGAGTAGCATAGTTTCTTTCATGCGGTTTTAGTTGACGGCTGGCATAAGCGATCACTTGGCCTTTTTGCATTAACACCGCGCCTAGCCCTCTAATAGAAGCATCTGTCCATACAGTCAAGTCTTGGTTGCCTTCTATAATGGTCAATACTGGAGCAGTTGTCAATTTCAGTTTCAGCTCCTGGAAAGCTTCTTCACATTCGGGAGTCCATTTGAATTTTTCATGCTTCTTTGTAAGCTTTGTCAATACTCCTGATATCTTTGAAAAATCCTGAACGAATTTCCGATAGTAACTAGCCAATCCAAGGAAACTTCGAACTTCTGTGGGCGTAGTAGGTTGTTTCCAGTTTTGAATCGCTGTAATTTTGCTTGGATCTACAGCAATTCCTTCTTTTGACACGACATGGCCAAGGAATTTAACTTCATTCTGCCAGAAGACACACTTAGAAAATTTAGCTTTCAAGACATTTCTTCTGAGAATTTTCAACACTTGTTCTAAATGTTTTGCATGCTCATCTTCTGACTTAGAGTAGATTAGAATGTCATCGATGAAGACTAGAACGAATTTATTCAACACACCACGGAACACTCTGTTCATAAGATCAACGAAGTATGCCGGAGCGTTGCACAAGCCGAACGTCATTACTAACCATTCGTAGAATAAATCGGGACCCCTGAAAGCTGTCAAAGGAACACAGTCTTCGGCTATACGCAATTGGTGGAAACCTGTAGCTAGGTCCATTCTGGAGAATACGGTTGCTCCATTTAATTGATCTAACAGATCATCTATTCGGGGCAAAGGATATTTGTTCTTCAGTGTTTGTTTATTGAGATCCCTGTAATCGACGCAAAGTCTTAGAGTACCGTCTGATTTCGGGACAAATACTACTGCGGCTCCCCACGCTGAAAAGCTTGGTCTGATCAGACCTTTCCAAAGTAATTCTCGGGTTTGACTACTTAGCTCTTCTTTTTCTTTCGGGGCCATTCTTCTTATTGGATGTACTACTGGTCGGGCATTCGGAATTAGATCAATTCTAAATTCAATTTCTCTTTGCGGTGGTAAGTTTTCTACTTCTTCAAACACATCCGCATAGTTTTTCACGACCGGTATCTTTTCTAATGAAGGGGGAATAATTTCTAAAGAAGACCAAAATTCTGCTCTATTGATTTCTGAGCCATGACATGGTATAGTGATATGCCCAAGTTTTGTTTTAACTTTCACGATTCTTTCGGCACATCTAACTTTGGCCCTATATTTTGTTAACTATTCTAAACCGAGAATAACATCGAATTCCGATAAATCCATAACAATTAAGTGGATAGGAAACTTGTAACATGAATAAGAGATAGGCACCCTACAGTATATACTGAGACTAACAGAACCTCCTATAGGGTTTTGAACTTTAATTGGTTCCTTAAGTTTTCTTCGTTTCAATTTTAGTTTGTGAACAAGGATACCAGATATGAAACTACGTGAGGCACCAGTATCAAAAAGTACAGAAACAGGAATATTTTTAATGGTAAGGGTACCTCCCAAGACGTCGGGTTTACCTGATCCATCGGTGGTAGCTGGCGGGGTCTTCCCATCATAGACATGAGCCACCTGTGCATTCTGCTTCAGAGGGCAGTTCCTGCTGTAGTGCCCCTTCTTGTGGAAGTTGTAGCATTCGGCTGAGTCATTGGCTTTTGGCTTCTTTGGGGCTTTGCATACATTAGAGAAATGACCGGGCTTCCCGCAATTGTAGCAGTTTCCTTTTGGGATCTTTGCGGGTTTTTGAGTAGCGGCCACGGTAATGCTAGATTCGGGTTGGTCTGTTGAAGCCTTGCGCTTATTTCCTGCTTGGCTTTTAGCGCGGTCTTGGCTAGCATGCCTCTCATCCATGTCTTCGTAGTTGCAAGCCATCTCTACTAGTTCTGTAAAGGAGAGTTTGATGTTGCTCATAGCTCTATCGTGGTACTTGCGCTTCAGCCCAAATATGAACCTCTTATTCTTGGCTTTGTTGGTTAAAATCAGTTCTGGGGCATAGCGCGATAGCTGGGTGAACTTATTTAGATAGTCCTGAATAGAGAGGTCTCCTTGCTGGAGATTAGCAAACTGCTCTCTCATCCTCTCAAGAGCTTGTTCCGGTACAAACTTCTCATTGAACAAAGTCTTAAACTGCTCCCAAGTCCGGATAGTACCAGCTGCATCCCCAGAGGTAATGGCATCCCACCATAGCTCTGCTTCTTCCTGAAGGAGCCAAATGCCAAGTCGGGCTTTGTTGTTAGTTCCCATACCCATACCTTCGAATATTTTCTCACAGGTTTTTAGCCAAGCGATAGCTTCGGTCACTGTGCCAGTGCCAGTAAAAGGTTTTCCTCCAAGATTTCTGTACCTCTTTGCTACTTTGTCGAGCTCAAAGTCTTCTGGTGCTGGTGGAGGAATAATAGGGATTTCCACAACTACGGGGATATTCCCCCGTCCTCCTGCTGCATCTCCTCGGCCTCCACGGCCTCCTCTAGCTGCTGCTCCACGTGTAGCCATCTAAGAGTACTGTATAAGCAAGAAAAGAGTCAAGCTCACAGATTTGATAATTTTCATAAATGATAAAGCAAGGGAATACAAGGAAAGATAATGATGATGTACTGATCAAATTGTTTTGCTAATCTGCTTAGCTCATTCTAGGACATTGCTAATCCTATCTCTAATGAGCTACTCGCATTAGAACACTACTGATTCTATTCTGACGAGGTGTTTAATGTGTTAGATCCCGGAACTAAGGTTAACCAAAGCTCTGATACCAACTGTGACGATCCCAAATTCCGAGGGGCGGTATTTAGGATAATCATTAGGAAATAACACATTAATCATCATAGCAGAGTACAGATAATAGCAGAAACAATAAATAAAATAAATTTTACATGGATATGACAACGGAATCACAACATGTAGGAATATCAGAATAGCATAACGTGGGATATACTTAGTGAATAAAAAGAAAGTGATCAGTCATCATCGCCAGAGGCGGAATACATACATGCAGTGAGACATAATAAGAGTATCAGTCTACATCGCCGAAGGCGGAATACATATACATATAGTGAGAAATACGGAAAGTAAATCAGTCTGCATCGCCAGTGGCGGAATCATAATATAAATACAGTAATGGCGGAGAATATCTAAGTCATCTCTATGAAGTCAGCCTCACCATGAGCCAAAAGTGCACTCTATGCAGCAGTGCAGAACCAAAAACCACATGTCACCTGTGTACTAGGCTGCCCGTGTGAAAATAAGGGCACCCGCATTTGCAAAGTGAAACAAACAACGAGTCAGTCATGGGGACTGGTATGAGGAATCTATTTAACAGTTAAACAACAGTAATAGCAAATCATAGGACCACGCCACTTTCGCGGAACGGGTTTACTCCAGTGATTGCTAGTGCATTTAAAACAAAGTGAATTCTTTTAAAACAACGCAATGCTTTTAGAAAGAATGAAGCCAGTATAAGACTCAGGTCCCATCAAACAATGCAACACAAGCCGGAGGATAGAGTTTTACCTTATAAGAGCCAAATATGCTTGATACGTATAAAGCAAAATCATTTGATATTAATACTAGTGCATATATGTTTCAAAAATGAATAGCATCATAAATATCAATCATAGGCGGCATAGCTACCATCTACTATGTCTCCATACTAGTTCTACAATCAAATCCTTTATTCTCGTATTGGAAATTGGATTTCCGTCATGAGTCGAGGCAAGGGGCAAGCTCCTCTCCGCTTCGAGACACTCTAGCAAATGCCTCGGGACTACACACTCTGGGTAACCGCTGGATCCTCCAAGGCCGGTCCTCTCTTACGTTTGAGGATTGGCAATTCCTGAACACACGTTTCCCGGTCCTTACAGACCTATAATCGAGGCGCCTCGCATTCCAACAACCACATAGGTGAAAAATAGATATAAATGTCAGGGCTGGTAAGTCACTGACACCACCTTAGCTAGAAAGAAACGTCATGCTCTCCTTGGGTCCTTATCCCGTTTTAGACTCATTCCGAGGTGTGAGGTTCGCGAATCTACGAAATACACAAAGCTAGGTCACGTAGACCTTGCTCTGATCATCATCCACAAGACTTTGCTTTGCAACAGAAGCCTTGATCACAGCATCTTGGCATGCCACATAGGCAGTCCACTCCATACGATTGATTCCCATCGATATATAACCTCTGAGCTCGTACGTCTCAGAGAAGGGCGTTAAGCAAAAGAATAAATTCTCCGCCGCCAAACAGATATATATTTAACAGAGATCAATCAGTACAGAACAAAATCCAATGTCAGACACACAGTCCATTTACAAGTCCGTCCTGGGTCTAAACGAAACCGGAGGCGTCAAATTCCTCATATATCCGTCCAATCAACACATACGTTCAGACGGCTACTACTTCCGTCCCTTTCCGGTAGCTACTCCGGTTAGGAACCTCAGTAGCGCCCATCCAACCGATATGAAGATCGTAGGTTTTGAATCGTCTTTGCATTTTCCAATTCGAATCGCTCGATAAATTATTTGAAATGAGTGTTAGCTCGGCCTTTTCAAATAATTCACGTCATTAGAATTTAAATTGATTCATTTTATGGTTATATTATTCGACATCCATCTTTCGGTTCTTTAGTGTTATTTTCATGTCATACACATACAACCATCAAATATCAAACAATTCAAGCCCAATTGGTTTATTCTCAATCAATATTGCTTATAATATTTTATAACGATTTTTCGCCATTTTTATTTATTTAAAAATGGCCATATTTAATTAAACGACGTTTCAGGTCGTGTCGTGGCACTGGCGCTGTTTTTCCCTTAATTTGTTTTACACATATCGGAAAATCTAACCGTTGGATTTCTACAAAGTCTATATCAGTGGCAAGATATTCCCAAAGAGAACCCAACGGTTCCAGTTTCGTGAGAATCCGACGGTCGGATCTTCCACACTAGTCGTTTGAAGTTACGGTTTCAAAATTCGAACTGCAGCGTCGTTATTCGATTAAATTTAATTATTTTTATATTTATATATAAATATAAACGATTCTGGCGCTGTTTTTCTTCAGATTTGAATTAAACATTCCGGATAATCTAACCGTTGGATTTTTACAAGGTTGGTGTCGTTGGAAAGATATTTCCAAGGCGAACCCAGCGGTTGCGGTTTCGGGAAAATCCGATGGTCGGATTTCTCGTACTAATCGTTTCAAATTACGATTCCGAAACGCGAACTGCACGGCCTCTATTCCTTTTAATTATATTTATATTTATATATAAATATAGTTCAATCTATAATTTCAACTATAGCTCATTCTATATTTTCAACTTCGTTTTCACTTCAAATATTTCACTAACGCCTTAATATTTCGAAAAATTTCGCCATAACCTCCTTTGTACGGGGAGGGGTTTGGAAATTTATTGGGCCGTATTAGGTACCCAATAAATCCTAAAAAGCATTCACATATTTTTAGTGATATATTCTGGTGTTTACGGGGGAGCATGTACTGATAATCACTCCAGAGAATAAATTCCCGTCACCCCGTTTCCGTGTGGAAATAAATAGTCCATGTGCCGTATCTAATAACTAGAGCGACGTGATTATTGTCAACTCCAGACCCGTGTGGGGTTTTTATTAATCTGGCAATTTATCGTTATAATTTATATAGTCCATATCAGTCATCAGTTCAACCTGTAGTACATAGTCATCGCCATACAAGCCTCTTGCTTGTATGGTAAATCTTCCACCTCGTCACACAAGCTCCAATTGCTTATGTGGAATATGATGAAGTATGCCTATCATCAAGAAGTATGCCATGTAGTGTAGTTCAAAATTAACTGTTACTATCCTATGGCGTTGTTTATTATTTCACACAGAAAAACCAGCACTCCGCATCCAATGGCATTCACAGGAGTTGATATATAAATAAAATTGCGCAGCCAACTCATCAAGGTTTACCTATGTGTCGGGCACGCAAATAATTTCTTTACTCTACAGCTAATCCATTTTTCATGTTCAACACATGTATATATATGCAGAACAAAGCTAATAATAATATTTCTAGCAAACTATTATTTATTTCAACACGTGTGTATTTTTAACTAGGCGTATACATGATAAAAGGAATATTTTTTATCATCAAAAATATTTATTCGACAAATGTGTATTTTTAACTAGGCGTATACATGATAAAAGGAATATTTTTATCATCAAAAATATTTATTCGACACATGTGTATTTTTAACACTTCTTATTCACTATAAAAATATAGTTTTCATTGTCTATTCATTTTATTTTTAAAAGACGATAACATTCAACACATGAATTTCAACTCAACGGATGAATTACAACTCAACACATGAATATTCCATATCGTTTGTATATATATAAAAATGTGATTTTTATCGCTAAAGACATTTGTTTAAATTCAAATAATATTCAACACATGAATTTCAACTCAACGAATGAATTGCAACTCAACACATGAATATTCGATATAGTTTGTATATATATAAAAATGTGATTTTTATCGCTAAAGCCATTTGTTTAAATTCAAATAATATTCAACACATGAATTTCAACTCAACGAATGAATTGCAACTCAACACATGAATATTCGATATAGTTTGTATATATATATAAATGTGATTTTTATCGCTAAAGCCATTTGTTTAAATTCAAATAATATTCAACACATGAATTTCAACTCAACGAATGAATTGCAACTCAACACATGAATATTCGATATAGTTTGTATATATATAAAAATGTGATTTTTATCGCTAAAGCCATTTGTTTAAATTCAAATAATATTCAACACATGAATTTCAACTAAACGAATGAATTGCAACTCAACACATGAATATTCGATATAGTTTGTATATATATAAAAACGTGATTTTTATCGCTAAAGCCATTTGTTTAAATTCAAATAATATTCAACACATGAATTTCAACTCAACGAATGAATTGCAACTCAACACATGAATATTCGATATAGTTTGTATATTTATAAAAATGTGATTCTTATCGCTAAAGCCATTTGTTTAAATTCAAATAATATTCAACACATGAATTTCAACTCAACGAATGAATTGCAACTCAACACATGAATATTCGATATAGTTTGTATATATATAAAAATGTGATTTTTATCGCTAAAGCCATTTGTTTAAATTCAAATAATATTCAACACATGAATTTCAACTCAACGAATGAATTGCAACTCAACACATGAATATTCGATATAGCGTATGTAAATAATTTCAATGAATGAAAATTATTCTAACACATAAATATTTCAGAAAATTTCGGCAGCATAACGGCAGGGTAGTTAAAACCGGGACCGTCCCTAGTACGGCTCCTCGCTCTACCTTAAAACCTCGCGGTTTTTGACAATGGGGATCATGCATCTAGTTCGCACGCAGGCGGCATGTTTTATTTTCAATTTCACAATCCTATTCTAATTTGTTTCAACCACAAGAGGGTATTTTTCAACCACAAAGGTATTTTTCAACCATAAAGGTATTTTTCAACCATAATATCAACCACAAACAATTATTTCCAACCATTCGTCATACCATATAATATCACGTCAAACACAAGCAATAAATATCGTCCATGGTTTGTGGACGAGGGGAGTATATATATATATATATATATATATATATATATATATATATATATAATATAATAATTCACTTGCATTTCATCACAATTCAAAGCATATATGTTTCAAACAACGCTTGTATAATTTATACATCGCTAATATAACTTATACAACGCATGTACATGAGGTATACAATGCGTATATAATTTACACTTCGCTTATATAATTTATACAACACGATTACATTCACACAAATAGTTTAGATTCCTCACATTGGTTATGGCGGTGCTAAAAATCGTAGGAAGGTCAGAAAAATCCGCGGCTTCTTCTAGAATGTAGAGAGCCTCCTTGCGGTCACGGTGTCTCCTGTTTCATCGAATTTCGTTAAAGAATGAAAAAGATATTATTTTTCAAAGTTTTGCAACGCTTTATAGTGTTAAAACAGTTTAAAATTATATAAACCGTTAGTTTTCAAACCTGTTCAATTCTAGGTTTGGATTTTTCTCTTGATTCGTAGCTCTATAGGACGATCAGACTGTTGGATGTCGTCGAGGGAGGAAAGAGCTTTCCGGCGTTGGTAGTCTGAGGTGGTGCGACGGCGAATCGAGGCGGCGGCGGCTCCAGGAAGGCGGCGACTTTGAAGCGCCAGAACTCGACGACGGCGGCTCTGTTGGTGGCGAAGCTGGGTCGGATGTGGAGAGGGGAGTACGGCGAGCAAAAGCTTCAATGGTGGTCGGCGGCGAAACGACCTGAGGCGATCGGAAAAAGGAGGGAAAGCGTCGAGCTACGGAGATCGTTCGTTTCGTCTGGCGGCTAGGGTATTTTTTAGGTTTTTTTTTTTAAAAGAAAATTTCCTATTGGCCAGTATTTATAGAAAATTTTTAAATAGTGTTTTTGCAAACGGGCTCCTTTTTAAACCCAACGACTGTCGCCCTAGCTAAATACCCCCATTCCGGACACAATGGGATATGTTTCGTTGACCATTTCGACTGTTACAGTCAGTTATTTTTCAAATTAAAATATAAAACATTCGATATTAAATTTAAACGTGCATTTAAATTTGCCAGGGCCACAAACTGAATCTAAAAATTCCAGAAAAATAATTCTAGCTTTGTTTTGACGTTACGGTCCTAACAAAACCAGTTTCGTCGAATTCTGAGCTCATTTGAAAAACGGCCATTTTTAGGTCGACTCATTTTAACAGAATTTGACCAAACACGTTATCTTTTGCCCCGCTCACATACTAGCTTCAAAAATTATGAAATTTGAAACTTAGCAATAATTTGACATCCCGGACCCAACAAAAGTGGTTTCGTCGAATTCCGAGGTCGTATGCAAAATCTCAATTTTCAAGGGCTATATATACTATATAGCGACCTTTCTGAAAATTCATTTGGCCATAACTTTTGATTTCCGTTATGAAATTTCGATTTTTCAGATTCGTTAGAAAGGTATTGATAAACAGATTTAAATATTTTCAGTTTCGTTAAAATCTGTTATATTTTCCACCCGGTACAATCAGACAAAGTTTGCAATCAAAATTTCAAACTGCCATATTATACACAATTCTATATTTTATTGAAATATATTATTTCAACTATTCAAATTTCTTGTTAATAACCAAATTTAAAAATTTTAAACTGGTTCACATTTTCCGGGTTATTACAGTTGTGAAAATTGTTTGTGATGTTGACGTGAAGTAGATAATCAAATATATTCATGTGTTGAAATAAATTAATTATCGTAAAAAATATAATTTTTAACGTGAATGTGAATAAATAAATAATTATAAACAAATCGGCCGATTTGTTTATATACACTGATTTGACTGATATTGATTGGGTCGATAAATTTTACACATCCCCCAACTGCACAAATAAAAATCTGTGTTTGTTGATTTGAAACCCCACACGGGTGTTGGGATGATATTTGGGTACACTAATCCCAATTATTTAATTGCATGTCGATCGATGGGTCGACAGACTGTGTAAGCGTTGATTATTTATATTTGATGCTTGTGCAGTTGTGTGGTGCACGTTGGATGATGGTTGATTGTTTATCATTGCTATTATATACATGTGTTGTATGGAGTCCATATAATTAACATTATATGGTGATTGATTGGGCCTCATTCCTATCGGGAAAATAATGAATATTATAAAGGAAAATTCATTTGTTGAATATAAAAATAGTCATGTGTTGTTGACGATGTTCATGTGTTGAGTAAAATATTTTAAATAATAAAATTTACATCTTTATCATATTTACAATTAGAATCTACTTCACGGTGGAGTCTAATTAAAATCAAACGATAGATACCATAGTTTTATAAAATATTTTACATAACAAAAATGGTGATGTGTTGACAGTACTCGTGTGTTGAGATTAGTCGTGTGTTGAAAGAAATATAGATTCATGTGTTGAATAGAATATATTCATTTGTTGAATAGAATAACGAATTTATTGAAAGATATAAAGCCGTGTTGATTAGAGTTACGCTATTTTGACGTGAAAGATATTTATATCGATTATATTCGTTTTTATAATGAATACTGAAAAGGAAGTGATTTCAAAATATAACGTTTTGAAAATATTATTATTTATATAGTAATGATATGAAATATTCAATTTTGGTTTGAAATTGAATATAGAGTTGAAATGGTTTTGAAAACGAATTTAAAACGATTTATAAAATATGTTTTAAAAAGGAAATCGACGAAATATATATAATATATATATAATATATATAATGGCCTGAATAGAAAGCGCCGCGCCGCGGTAGTTCGCGAATTTCGACCATTGACTTCGAATTGACATTGCGGGAGATCCGACCGTCGGATTCTCCTAAAACCAGAACCGTTAGGTTCGTATCGAAAAGAGCTTTCCAATGAATGCTAGAAATTTGAAATCTAACGGTTGGATTTGGAATTATGTCCAAATCAAATTTAAAAAAGGTCGCTGTAAGTGCAGTTCGATGGCCGTTGATGAAAATCGACTGTACTGGCCTTGATAAAATTATTAAAAATATCTATAATTTGTCTAAAATCATAAGAAATGATTTGGTAAAAATTGGGCTGAAGAATTCCACATTTGAAAGGATAAAAATAGACTTTTGTCGAAATGAACTAGTTGTGAACTAGAATTAAAATCAATTTATTTTTGAAATAAATAAATTGAATTTGAAAGTGATTTTGAAAATAATCAATATTCCCAATATGTGAATTGGACTGGAGTTGAATCGAAATTATCTTCGGAATATCTCGATGTTGGATTTCGTGACTATACAGATATTGTTATGGGAATTTGAAAGATATATTTTATATCGTTATTTCCAATACGATATTTGTTGGTTTCAGAATTTGATATTGAATATAAGCCGGTATATTTTCTATTCAGAGCCTTGTATTTAATATCAAATGTGATTTGGGTTTGTCGTGAATGGTGTCTTCATTAACACTGTTCTTAAGCCCAATAGAGAAAAGATTAAATCTTTCTATTTAGATTTAATGAAGTGTATCAATTAAATAATATTTAATTGGAATTGAATTTGAATTGGTTTTTGGGTTTATCGTGAGCGGTGTTTTGAACAACACCTGTTCTTTAACCCGATTAACAATAGAGTGTGATTTTGGGTTTATCGTGAATCGTGTTTTAAATGACATTGGTTCTTTAACCCAGTTAAAGACAGGATATTGATTTTTGAAAAGATTAAAACTAATTGGAGCTTTAATGAATCTTTAATTAG
The DNA here is from genome assembly GCA_030737875.1 of Allium sativum. NCBI lineage: Eukaryota > Viridiplantae > Streptophyta > Magnoliopsida > Asparagales > Amaryllidaceae > Allium > Allium sativum. The sequence goes on from JASFAX010000034.1 coordinate 5,065,926, forward strand.
ATTGAAATGTGAATTGATAATTTAAATTATCAAATCTGAAAGGTGATCGAGAGTGGAGTACCACCAGTTTTGCTCCAAAGCGATGGTTAAATCTTTAATTAGATTTGAACGTGAAATGGTAATTAATTTTACCGATAATACTGTGGTGTTAGATATGGAGTATTACCAGTTTTGCTCCAGGGGATGAATAGGTTGGGATTGGGAAATAAAATAAATAATTACTTCGGTGTGGTCCGCTAATCCCGACTAGTTTGGAAAACCATAACATGGTTTGAAATGATATCCAAAGAATGATTAAAGAATAAATTTAGAAGAATTTATCTTAGATAAAATTAATGGGAACCTTTCCCTAAGAATGTGATTTTGTGAATAAAAGAACATTCTAAATTGGAATGAGGCGTTTGTTGTGGCTGTGTAACATTGTTTATCATATATGTGGGTTATTCAGAAAGGCCGGCGTTATACCCATTCTGAATGACCGATTCGACAAGATGTCGAAGATGAAGACAGTGATCGAAGACCGGAAGTCTTCACATCATTTGGGTGATTACTGATGATCTTGATTGGGCTGTACACCCAAGATGAGGGAAACAGTTGGTGATCATCCAGACGTACTTGGAGATGGATGGATATGTGAGGAAAGTGCCTCCGGTTTCGTTCAGACCCAGAGCGAACTTGTAAATGGATTGTGTGTCTAACATTGGATTTTATTCTGTGTTGATGATCTCTATTAAATATACATCTGTTTGGCGGCAGAGAATTTATTCTCTTTCTTAACACCCTTCTCTGAGACGTACGAGCTCAGAGGTTGTATATCGATGGACATCAGTCGCATGGAGTGAATTGCCAGTGTGGAACGCGTAAGTGGCAATTGATCAAGGCTTCTGTTGAAAAGCAAAGTCTTGTGGTTGATGATCAAAGCACGGCCTGTGTGGCGTTGCTTTGTGTATAACGTGAATTCGCGAGCCTCACACCTCGATATGAGTCAAAAACGGGAGACGGACCGCTGGGAGAGCACGACGTTTCTTTCTAGCTAGGGTGGTGTCAGTGACCTTCCAGCCCTGACATTTATATACTTTTCACCTGTGTGGTTGTTGGAATGCGAGGCGCCTCGGATATAGGTCTGTAAGGACCGGGAAACGTGTGTTCAGGAATAACTAATCCTCAAAAGTAAGAGAGGACCGGCCCAGTCGATTCCAAGGATCAAAGTGGGGTCCTGAGACATTTGCTAGAGTGTGTCGAACGTGGAGAGGAGCTTGCCCCTTGCCTCGACTCATGACGGAAATCCAATTTCCAATACGTGATATTGCGGTTTTAATTGTAGAACTAGTATGGTGACATGATAGATGGTACCCATGCCGCCTATGATTGATATTTATGATTGAATTGTTTTGACACTATACACCTATAATAGTATCAAATAATGTGTTTTAAAAGTATCAAGCATGCTTTGGCTGTTATAAGGTAAAAACCCTATCCTCCGGCTTGCGTTGCATTGTGTGATGGGACCTGGGTCTTATAACAGCTTCATTTTCCTTTATTTAGCATTGCGCTGTTTGTTCTATGCACTGGTATTCTTGGGAGGAAACCCATTCCATGTTATACGGCATGGTCCCTTGATTTACCAAACTTTAAAAATAAAGATTAATAACTGTTTTAGTTCTCACACCAGTCACATGACTGACTTGGAGTTTATTGTATTAACCTAAACTCTGGGTGCCTCTATTTTCCACATGGGAAGCTAGTAGTTTTGGTTTTGCAGATTTATATTCACAGGGTCCTGATTTACAGCTGGAACGATTCTCGGAAAGCTCTATATCCGTGTATCACTTTCAATTGTGCTTTTGTATTATTTTCCGCTGCGATGTATTTAAATGTAATTTAAATCTCTGATATTTGTTGAATGTAATTTATTCATTTATACTCTGTATATTCTTGTATCTGATGGAATTGTTGTAATAACAATGAAATGTTCTTCCGTCTGCGTTCTCTTTTGTCCTGTTCTCAAAGTATCCGCGCTTTCCTCCACGGGGAAGTTACGGGTTCTTATAGTGGTATCAGAGCTTTGGTTTACAGGGCTCGAGAACAAGACACATTAGAACCATACGAAAGAATTCATCAGATATTGGATTAGTAATATCCAATTAGAATGACTCGTTAGAGATGGGATCAGTAGTATCCTAGAACGAGTGTGAAGAGTATATTTTTCAAATGAAAACAATTTTGTTTTGAAATTTTAAATTGCTTTATACGTATTTGAATATTTATTTATTTTGAATATGGACAATCGAGTATGTAAAGATTTCGCGTATACGCGTCATGAACGTATATTCGAAGTTTTAATATACTAGATAGATATAGGATCACGCTCTAGTTGCCCGGGGATGGTTCTGATAATGCTGCAGCGTTACCAGTATTTATTTTCGAGTGACGAAGGTGTGATTTCTATATATTTCCATTAGACTGGTGTGAGAACCAAAAACAAAAAAATATAGCTAGAATTCATTGTTGTGATTTGGCATCAAAAACATGATTTTTTGTACATATGTATCAAAATTATGAATTTGAAACGTTAATTCACTAATTGATTGATGTTTATGTTGTTTGTTTATTTGTTTGATAATTCTGAACCATTTAGCCTAATTGTATCAAATATTGAATTGTATTGAAAATTGGTCGCATTTGCTTGCATATACATGTACTTACATTGAACATGTCATAGCAAGGAGGCTAGAGCAGAGAATAAAATTTGTTTGCCCGACAAATAGGTACATGTTTATCATAATTTACTATTTTGTTTGGGTGATGATGATTTTATGAGCCGATTAGCTAGCCGCTTGGCTTTTTCTTTTTCTTTTTGAGATCAGAAGGCCTGTATGGCAATTTCGGGATTTTCCTGTGGCTCCCGGTGTAGGGGAGGTTATGGCGAAATTTTTCGAAAATTTAGGGTGTTAGCCAAATTTTTGAAAAGTTCTTAGAAACTGAAAAGTTGAAGAACTTAAGCCATAGTCAAAATAATGGAAGTTGAGTTGATTTGTTAAACAACTTTCGACTTCGTTCCTTTTTGGCTTTTGATTTAGAGAAGATTAGAATATCATCAATAAGAACCAAAACAAATTTATTCAATTAAATCACACATCGAACTGATTAGAAAATAGTTCGAAATATATACTTGTGTATTATATATGTTTGAATAGGAAATTGGATAGCTGTTGAGTAAAGATTTTATTTGCGTGCCCGACAAATAGGTAAACCTTAATGAGTTGGATGCGCACTTTTATTATTATATTAACTCCTATGAATGCCATTGGATGCGGAGTGATGGTTATTCTGTGTGTAATTAATAAACATCGCCATAGGATAGCAACAATTAATTTTTAACTACATTACATGGCATACTTCTGGAAGATAGGCATACTTCATCATATACCACATAAGCATTTGGAGCTTGTGTGACGAGGTGGAAGATTTACCATACGAGCAAGAGGCTTGTATGGCGATGTCTATATTTTACAGGTTGAACTGATGACTAATATGGACTATTTAAATTGTAACGGTAAAATTAACAGATTAATAAAAAACCCACACGGGTCTAGAGTTGACAATAATCACGTCTCTCTATTTATTAGATACGACACATGGACTATATATTTCCCACACGGGACGAGGTGACGAGGATTTATCCTCTGGAGCATTTAAAATACACACTCCCTCAGGCTTTGACAGGGTGACGAGAATTTATTCTCTGGAGTTATTATCAATACACGCTCCCCTGTAAACACCAGAATATATCACTACAAATATGTGTATGCTTATTAGGATTTATTGGGTACCTAATACGGCCCAATAAATTTTCAAACCTCTCCCCGTACAAAGGAGGTTATGGCGAAATTTTTCGAAAATTCCGGGTGTTAGCCAAATTTTTAAAGAATTTGAAAATTCTCAGAAACTGAAAAGTTGGAGAATGGAGGCCAGATCGAATGTAGAGTTGATTAATCAAACCGCTTTCGACTTTGTTCCTTTTCGGGGACGAAAAGTTTTAAGTGGAGGAGATTGTAACAACCCGAAAATCTGGGCCAGTTTAAAATTTTTATTTTGGCAATTTTAGTGAATATTGAACATTTAAAATGGATTATTTTAAATAATATCGACGAGAAATTTATTTTGAATAGAATAGAACGTATATATTATATACGTCGTCGTTAGAATATAAATAATTATATATAATTATAAATAGAATTGAAAATGGCACGGTAGTTCGTTAATTCGATTTCAAACTTCAATTGAATGTACCGGGTGCAAAACAAACCGGATTTTAGTGAAACCAAAATCATTAGGATCTATTTGAGAATATCTTCCCAACGAATTCGAAAAATCGAAATTTTATAGCGGGAATCAAAAGATATGTCCAGTTGAAAATTCTGAATAGTCGCTATGGAATTCAGGCCCTTAAAAATGGGAATTTTACAAACGACCTCGAATTTTGACGAAACCACTTCTGTTGAATCTGTGATGTCAAGTTATTGCTAGATTCCAAATTTCATAATTTTTCAAATCAATATGTGAGCATGGAAAAGTAAAACGTGTTTTGACCGTTTCAGTTGATTTTAATCGACTGGAAAATGGCCATTTTTCCAACGGTCTCAGAATTCGACGAAACTAGTTTTGTTAGGACCGTACCGTCAATACGAAGCTAGAAAATATTTTTCTGGAATTTTTAGAGTTCGTATGTGACCCCAGTAAATTGAAATGCGCGTTCAAATTCAATATATAGAGTTATATGTTGATTTTAACGGAAACTGATCGAAATGGTCGAATCAGCTTACGGTACATATCCCATTGTGTTCGGAATGGGGCTAATTAGCTATGGACGACAGGCGGTAGGTCTCGTTTCGAGGTCGAATGAAAAAGTTGCTTTTTAAAATAAAATAATTAAGTATATATATTATAATATATACCCTCCTACCCCTACCCCTCTCCCTCTCTCTTTCACTTTACAGAAAAAAGAAAAAAAAAGATCCCGACATCGAAGAAAACCGCTCCCCCTCGTCGTTGTCGCGCCGCCTCCACCATCTCCCCCTCCCCTCCGCTGCGCCTTCTTCTTCTCCTCCTTCCCCTCCTAAAAACTGCACCCCTCTCTCTCGAAATCCCCAAACCCCCGAGCCCCACAACCCAATGCCGCCTCCTCCTGTCGCCGCCCACCTCATGCGCCTCCCCCACTGACCCCAGCGCGATGGTGAAAACCCCCCCTCCAACGATGCTCCAATTCGACAGTGAAGGTGATTTTCCTTTATTAAATAATTTTTTAATTTAATTTCAGTTTTATTTTATATTGTAGAAAGATAAAAATATAATCTTTTATATTGTAGGAAGATAAAAATATAATCTTTTATATTGTAGGAAGATAAAAATATAATCTTTTATATTGTAGGAGGATAAAAATATAATCTTTTATATTGTAGAAGGATAAAAATATGATTTTTACATTATAGAAGTGTTAAAAATATGACCTTTATATAGTAGAAGATATAAAAATACTATTTTTATGTAAGTAGTGTATTGAAAAGAAAATTTCTGTATAATAGAGAATATAAAAATATAATCATTATATTTGAAAAGGCGAAATCTTTATATAGTAGCGATGTAAAAATAGATTTTTTATCTATATAGTAGCGATGTAAAAATAGAATTTTTATCTATATAGTAGCGTTGTAAAAATAGAATTTTTATCTATATAGTAGCGTTGTAAAAATAGAATTTTTATCTATATAGTAGCGATGTAAAAATAGATTTTTTATCTATATAGTAGCGATGTAAAAATATAATTTTTATCTATATAGTAGCGGTGTAAAAATAGAATTTTTATCCATATGGAGTGATTATAAAAATATGATTTTTATATACATAGCAACAATATAAAAATGTGATTTTTATATATGTAGTGGCTACGGGCAACGAAAGTGACAAAAGGCGAGAACGACGAGATTTTCTACATAGGAAGAGTCGTGGTATTGTATTAGCTATCGGTGAGAACTTCTCACTCTAAATTTCTTTTTCTAGTTATATATATACTAGGATGCAGACGGTGCTTAGCAGCACCCGACACCCGTCGTCCACAGATCATGGACGGCTTGTTTGTTTGATTGATGTGTTGTGAAAATTGTTTGTGATGTTGATGTGAAGTAGATAATGAAATATATTCATGTGTTGAAATAAATTAATTATCGTTAAAAATATAATTTTTAACGTGAATGTGAATAAATAAATAATTATAAACAAATCGGCCGATTTGTTTATATACACTGGTTTGACTGATATTGATTGGGTCGATAAATTTTACACATCGCCCAACTGCACAAATAAAAATCTGTGTTTATTGATTTGAAACCCCACACGGGTGTTGGGATGATATTTGGGTACACTAATCCCAATTATTTAATTGCATGTCGATCGATGGGTCGACAGACTGTGTAAGCGTTGATTATTTATATTTGATGCTTATGCAGTTGTGTGGTGCACCTTGGATGATGGTTGATTGTTTATCATTGCTATTATATACATGTGTTGTATGGAATCCATATAATTAACATTATATGGTGATTGATTGGGCCTCATTCCAATCGGGAAAATAATGAATATTATAAAGGAAAATTCATTTGTTGAATATAAAAATAGTCATGTGTTGACGATGTTCATGTGCTAAGTAAAATATTTTAAATAATAAAATTTACATCTTTATCATATTTACAATTAGAATCTACTTCACGGTGGAGTCTAATTAAAATCAAACGATAGATACCATAGTTTTATAAAATATATTACATAACAAAAATAGTGATGTGTTGACAGTACTCGTGTGTTGAGATTGGTCGTGTGTTGAAAGAAATATAGATTCATGTGTTGAATAGAATATATTCATTTGTTGAATAGAATAACGAATTTATTGAAAGATATAATGCCGTGTTGATTAGAGTTACGCTATTTTGACGTGAACAATATTTATATCGATTATATTCGTTTTTATAATGAATACTGAAAAGGAAGTGATTTCAAAATATAACGTTTTGAAAATATTATCATTTATATAGTAATGATATGAAATATTCAATTTTGGTTTGAAATTGAATATAGAGTTGAAATGGTTTTGAAAACGAATTATAAAATACGTTTTAAAAAGGAAATCGACGAAATATATATAATATATATATTATATAATGGCCTGAATAGAACGCGCCGCGCCGCGGTAGTTCGCGAATTTCGACCATTGACTTCGAATTGACGTTGCGGGAGATCCGACCGTCGGATTATCCTAAAACCAGAACCGTTAGGTTCGTATCGAAAAGAGCTTTCCAATGAACGCTAGAAATTTGAAATCTAACGGTTGGATTTGTAATTATGTCCAAATCAAATTTAGAAAAGGTCGCTGTAAGTGCAGTTCGATGGCCGATGATGGAAATCGACTGTACGGGCCTTGATAAATTTATTAAAAATATCTATAATTTGTGTAAAATCATAAGAAATGATTTGGGAAAAATTGGGCTGAAGAATTCCACATTTGAAAGGATAAAAATAGATTTTTGTCGAAATGAACTAGTTTTGAACTAGAATTAAAATCAATTTATTTTTGAAATAAATAAATTGAATTTGAAAGTGATTTTGAGAATAATCAATATTCCCAATACGTGAATTGGACTGGAGTTGAATCGAAATTATCTTCGGAATATCTCGATGTTGGATTTCGTGACTATACAGATATTGTTATGGGAATTTGAAAGATATATTTTATATCGTTATTTCCAATACGATATTTGTTGGTTTCAGAATTTGATATTGAATATAAGCCGGTATATTTTCTATTCAGAGCCTTGTATATAATATCAAATGTGATTTGGGTTTGTCGTGAATGGTGTCTTCATTAACACTGTTCTTAAGCCCAATAGAGAAAAGATTAAATCTTTCTATTTAGATTTTATGAAGTGTATCAATTAAATAATATTTAATTAGAATTGAATTTGAATTGGTTTTTGGGTTTATCGTGAGCGGTGTTTTGAACAACACCTGTCCTTTAACCCGATTAACAATAGAGTGTGATTTTGGGTTTATCGTGAATCGTGTTTTAAATGACATTGGTTCTTTAACCCAGTTAAAGACAGGATATTGATTTTTGAAAAGATTAAAACTAAGTGGAGCTATAATGAATCTTTAATTAGATTGAAATGTGAATTGATAATTTAAATTATCAAATCTGAAAGGAGATCGAGTGTAGAGTACCACCAGTTTTGCTCCAAAGCGATGGTTAAATCTTTAATTAGATTTAAACGTGAAATGGTAATTAATTTTACCGATAATACTGTGGTGTTAGATATGGAGTATTACCAGTTTTGCTCCAGGGGATGAATAGGTTGGGATTGGGAAATAAAATAAATAATTACTTCGGTGTGGTCCGCTAATCCCGACTAGTTTGGAAAACCATAACATGGTTTGAAATGATATCCAAAGGTTGATTAAAGAATAAATTTAGAAGAATTTATCTTAGATAAAATTAATGGGAACCTTTCCCTAAGAATGTGATTTTGTGAATAAAAGAACATTCTAAATTGGAATGAGGCGTTTGTTGTGGTTGTGTAACATTGTTTATCATATACGTGGGTTATTCAGAAAGGCCGGGGTTATACCCATTTTGAATGACCGATTTGACAAGATGTCGAAGATGAAGACGGTGATCTAAGACCGGAAGTCTTCACATCGTTTGGGTGATTACTGATGATCTTGATTGGGCTGTACACCCAAGATGAGGGAAACAGTTGGTGATCGCCCAGACGTACTTGGAGATGGATGGATATGCGAGGAAAGTGCCTCCGGTTTCGTTTAGACCCAGAGCGAACTTGTAAATGGATTGTGTGTCTGACATTGGATTTTATTCTGTGTTGATGATCTCTATTAAATATACATCTGTTTGGTGGCGGAGAATTTATTCTCTTGCTTAACGCCCTTCTCTGAGACGTACGAGCTCAGAGGTTGTATATCGATGGACATCAGTCGCATGGAGTGAATTGCCAGTGTGGTATGCGTAAGTGACAATTGATCAAGGCTTCTGTTGAAAAGCAAAGTCTTGTGGTTGATGATCAAAGCACGGCCTGTGTGGCGTAGCTTTGTGTATAACATGAATTCGCGAGCCTCACACCTCGGTATGAATCAAAAACAGGAGACGGACCGCTGGGAGAGCACGACGTTTCTTTCTAGCTAGGGTGGTGTCAGTGACCTACCAGCCCTGACATTTATATAATTTTCACCTGTGTGGTTGTTGGAATGCGAGGCGCCTCGGATATAGGTCTATAAGGACCGGGAAACGTGTGTTCAGGAATAACTAATCCTCAAAAGTAAGAGAGGACTCGCCCAGCCTGTAACACCCCACATCTGTTAAGGTCACTCACAAAGGGAATGCATTAACTTCAATGGAGTATTATGGGTACTGGAACAGAAATATTACAAGACAGACATATATAAAACAACGGAAAATAAAGTGGAAGTACTTCAAATCATTTATTAAATATAAATGTTTACAAGAAAAGCCCATCAACTTGTATACCCAATTTCATTGTTAAAATATCTGTCTTGCTCAAAGAAGCATAAAAACAAACTGCAGTATCCCCCAATAAAGAAAAGCAAGCCATAGCCAAGAGAAATCCAGGCCATACATGAAAGAGCCTTGGAGCTTGGTAAGATCCAAACTAAGCTGTATTCCCACCCTGTGAACCTGGGGGGGGTGGAATGGAAGAAAAAGTGGCGAAACAAAACGGGTCAGTCATAAAGACTGAGTAAGTCCTAGTGACTTTCAGCATAAAAATAGATAAAAATAACATGGCATGAATAAACAGAAAGTAAACATAAGCATGATGACAAGGTAGGCAAGATAAACTAAGATAACAAGATAAACTATGATAACAAGGTAAACTAAGGTAACAAGATAAACTTCGGGCACGATGAAACAAGTATAACGTCCCATAATTCCTATCAAGCATCCCACCGCATGGTTTCTATCAAGAATGACATCGCAAGGTTTCTAAGCTTTACCATTAAAATGATATCTATTTGCTCTGCACCACCTAACTAGCATCCTTATAAGTGTCTTACATTGAATGATCCGTATTCCTACTAGTGTCCCAACTAGTGTCCTGTGTAACAAGGATCCGTACCCCCTACTAGTGTCCCAACTAGTAGGCCGTGTTATATAATAATTACAACGTGATCCAAATCCCCGCAATTATGGTAGCCTTCAGGTGTACATTGATTATGAGGATTCCACCTCGATCACCCCAATGGCCATGTATATATTCGATGCATCCTTACTACCTTATCGATTGGCTCCGTACTTGACCTAGTTCTCGTTTGTGTCACGCGGCCCCCTACTTGTAGATACCTGTGCTGGTCTCACCATGGGGTGTATCAAGTCCCATGGTGGCAACCCTGACACAATCAAGATGCACAGCTTTATACCTACTGATGCCCAGTGGCTAAATTTTCTGCTCCGAAGTGTGTGCACGCCCGCACTCTGTTAGAACCTGCACTACTGCACCAACCGCCGCTAATTTGACCTCTTATAATCAGCCCAGTAATCGTGCCCCACCCTGCCTAGCTCAGGGTTCCGTTGATACCTAATGTGGGTTACTGCTGAAATAGGTCCCCGTTACTAGGTTTTTCTAATGGTTAACTTAACCCCATGTGTTACTTAACCCTACCACGCATCACATCAGATTGGTTAAGTGCATGTTAACTTAACCCCATCCACTAGTCATATTATAATGGTTAAGTGTTGTCAACTTATTCAAGCTAACTTAGCCCACCCGCTTGTCCTGTTATGTTGGTTAAGTGTTACTACTTAACCGCAACCACTTGTCTAATTAACCCATTGTATTAGTTAAGTGTTCTCATTAACTTAACCTCACTCTCTAGTCCAGTTTAATCATGTTATAATGGTTAAACATTTGATTAACCTTACCCACTCCCGTAGTCAACTTATTAAATTGGTTAAGTGTCCAGATTATCCTAACCCTACCCGCCAATTTAGTTAACATGTTGAAATTGGTTAAGTGTTCTAGTTAACTTAACCCTACCAACCCAAGCTCATCTCTAGTTGTCTTATTAGGGCACCAACCTCTCACATTAGACAGATATTGTTGTGGCTGCCGGTGTGCCGGTCGGGTCCGGGCAGTCTTACGCCACAACTCAGTCTAACCTCGGGTCTTTATTGGGCCTAATGCTTAGCCTCCCACATTGGATAGGTATTGCTATGATTACTGGACAGCCGGGCGGGTCCGGGCAGGTTTACACCACAACTCAATCCAACCTCGTGCTAAGCATATTCGTATTTTCCAATTTACATTAATTATGTAAATTATTCAAATTCATATTACTGCCCAATTTGTTTCCAATCAATCTCATTAAATTAGGTATATAATTAATACCATTTTATGCCATAATTCTAATTTACATTTTAATTATGTAAATTGTTCAAATTCAGATTTAATGCCCAATTTGTTTCCAATCAATCTCATTAAATTAGGTATATAATTAATACCATTTTAACCCACCGTTACCCCGTCTAATATTAGGCTAATTATCTTAGCCTAATTTACGTTCGTATGATCTTTGAGTATAAAGTTTAGGCTAAAAACTTAGCCTAATTTAACGTACACAAATACACAATCATAAACATGACAAAGGTATAATTTTGACATTGATGGCATAATCAATGTGAACATAATGGGGTGAACTTGCAAAATGACATCATGAACATTACAGGGGTGAACTTGCAAAATGTCATCATGAACATTACAGGGGTGAACTTGCAAAATAACCATTATGAACATTATAGTGTCATAAGTGTGAACTCGCAATTATAAGCTAATTCAGCATATATGTGTATTTTTTAACATAGGCCATATTAACATACATACATGAGAATTAGCAATATGAACTAATCAATATACATATGTTAATTTGCAACATAGGCAAATCAACATACACATGCATTACTTGGCAACACAGATTAAATTAACATACTCACAAGCCAATCACAAATATATGATAAGTGTGGCATAGGTTTTTCTTATACATAAACATGTAGATTTGACCATTTGTCGCATGAATCTACAACATAAACTTGCATAATAAACTTATCAATAATTCCCAATTAAACATGATAATAGAATCAAATCACTGGCATATTATACAACATGACAAACATTGTACTCAATAATTCCCAATCCAACATGATAATAGAATCAAATCACTGGCATAATATTATACAACATAACCAAACATAATAAGCATCGTACTATTTTCATTTGACCGCAAAACATGATTTTAATCTTAATTCACATTCCGCAAATATAGCTAAACTTACATCAATTTCACTTTATTTCATCGCCATATTATAATTAAATATTTAAATGTGAAAATAACTAGAACTTACAGAGAACGGCTAATGAATTAGGGAATGAATTTGTCGTAGAAAGTTGCAGCATCATTGATCTATCCTCTTGAATTTGTTGTAGAAGCATTGATCTTTGATTTGATTTGGGTTTGAACGCTTAAGCTTTAATTTGGAGACGGCGGCCATGGCTCAAGAGAGATTCCAGCAGCATTTAGGTGTCATATGAATTTGTGTGAGTTAGGCTAGGTCTAGGTGTTATTTTATAGGTGTAGCACTTCATTTCAGCCATCGGATTAACCCTAAAACCCATCCGGACCATCAAAACTCGTCCCGGGCCTCAAAAATGGGTTCTGGACCACCCCAGGCCAACCAGGTCGACCTGTACAGAGGGGGGGTCGACACTACAGTCGACCTAGGGGGGGGGGGGGGGGGGCAGGTCGACTATACTGTCGACACTATGGTCAACCTGGGTCAGTTTGCCAGAAAGTCTGCTGAAATCTTGTTTTGGCCATATCTTGGTCATACGGACTCCGATTTTCGAAAACTCGGACTCTATTTCGCGTATTTTTCCGAGAGGAACGCAATGGTGATGTCCATTTTACCTAATTCCTGATTCTTGAGTTAGTTATCCTTATTTTTCTATCTTTTCCGTTACATACGCCGTTATCGAACTAATTTTTCTTCTCTTCCATGTATTAATTAATTCTCCTTATGCATCACCATTATTTACCTATCATAAGAATATTTTCATGTATTTTGTTTCATTTTTAGTTATATTAAAAAAATACGGGGTGTCACATTCTCCCCTCCTTAAAGGATTTCGTCCCCGAAATCTTCAAGTTAAGCAGAATGTGTCCTACCATCCATCATCCATCTACTCAATCATCAATCACAGGCATTCATTGTCCTTAAGAGATTTCTAATGCTGTATGAACATATGCAAGAAGTGTGTGTATATGTTCCTTGTCTAGTGCAAATGATCAGGCCTGATTGATCATCTAAATGCAAAATATGTTTAGTGCCATGAGTCCAACATGTATGCAAATAGTCCTAGTCACATAAACACTATATGTATGCACAAACATCCATCCATATGCAACATTCACATGATAACACATTCAATTTCATCCATAAACAAGTATAAACACTCATGCATATGCAATATGAAAGGTGACTGAGCCGATCTAGTGCCTAATGTGTGTAAATGCATCCACGAGCAACCACTAGCAACCACTTGCAGCCACTTGCAACCATCAATCATAACATGTCTCAAACACATGTTTACATCCAATTGTTCCTATCTAAAGGTATAGTCGAATGATAGAAGCAAGTAAAAACTTTATGCCCATTAGGCAATGTCAAAACTGGAAATCTATGCCACATATATATTGATCAGGAGAAGAACTCTCTAAGCATCAGCCCCGAAGACCGAAATCAACATCAGACTGACACCCAAAGAATTACGCAACCCAACCACTATATATGGTTCTAGGAAACTAAGCATGATGGATTCCTTTTAGGTCACAAGAGAATCCCTTCCTAAGACCAACCCGTATCCTAAAAAACCCAAAAAGTTTAGTCAAACCAACGAACACCCTCAAGCCCCAACATGTGTTACTAACAGATGAGTCATACTCCCTATGGGGTTTGCAACAGAAATTAGATTGAGGATAGGACCGAGAGGATATACACAAAAGATAGCATGTGAGTAAGCTCTATAGGAAAAGAGAGATCATGGATATACTCTTAAAAAGAGATATGATGCGCGAATCTAGTCTTCAATCTTCTAAGTCGCATTTCTTTGAGCTTAACTCCATTGTGCTTTGACCGCATTTAACTTCACAATTCCGTAGCTTCTTAATTCTTGTTTCCAAAATATGGGTTGGAATCCATTTCACTTTTGCATGTCGTTCCACTTTCACTTATTCTCATCCTAGTATACTCGGTTCAAACATAACTGCGTACTCATGGTTTCATGCAAGCTCTCCAAAATTCACTAGTGAATCTTGGATCTCGTCCACTTACTATCAGGTATTCCACACAGAAGAACTATCTCTTGAAAATAAATGCCAACCATGCTGCCAAATGTACTTACTAAGGTGATTCTCTACAACTCATGCATAAGCGAAATGACCCATCCGCCTTAGTGGCGAACACTACTCGATCAGATTACAAATTACCAATAAATGTGTCAAGAGATTCAAGGAAACAAATCATGATAGAACCCTAAAGGTTACCTGCGACTTCGAGGGTATTACCGAGGCAAGTCAAGAGTCTAACTACCCTCTTTTCAAAACCGAGAAGGTCACCCTTACTGGATAACCACTCCATCGCAAGAATCAACCCATAGCCCAAAACATAAACATTACTTCTAGACTCAACACTTAGCATAGACATTCTAAAATCCAAACAAGTCATGAATAAATGAGCCGATTTCCCCAACGGGACTTGAGACAAAAATGGGATCCTCTATCATGCTAATACTAAGGTGCAGAGACTCAACTTTCGAAGAAGAATTAAAAGGATGCGATGTACAAAAACAAAGTTCTAGTGGGATGATAGAAAGGAAAAGCTAAACTTTTAACAGAAACGTTACCACTCTCTTAAGTACGCTAGTAGTGAGAGCATTCAATTGCCCTCTCGACGATCTTGTCCCTTGCCCTTGTCCTATGATACTTAACGGCATGTCCCTTCTCACTAAAGATACTCTCTCTTGTCATGGGTTTTTCTATTCTTTCACTTAGGCCTCTTTCCTTTCACCTTTTTCCCCCTTCGTGGATTAAGCTATAACAACTAGTTCCTTGTTCTTACTGTCCTTGTATAGTTTGTTGACAAGTCTCTCGAAGCTACCTCCAACGCACGGCAACTCTACCCAACTTGAAATAAGATTAGATGCAGATGGAACTACTGCGGCTACAGATGGAGGTTGGGCACTACTTTGCCCTCCGACCTGTGTCGGATGCCTACGAAACTATGGTGAAAAGAGAGAGAAGAGATTTCAAGAGAGAATCAAAAGATAGTGCATATGGCTTTGGGGAATATGCCTTTTAATCAAAACAAAATTTGCTTGAAAATTTGCTTCTTTGTAAACGTTTTGAAAACTAGTTTCAGAAGGTTTTTGAAAACTTTTGCCCAGTCTGGTAACCTTCTGCTCTGATACCAAATGTAACACCCCACATCTGTTAAGGTCACTCACAAAGGGAATGCCTTAACTTCAATGGTGTATTATGGGTACTGGAACAGAAATATTACAAGACAGACATATATAAAACAGCGGAAAATAAAGTGGAAGTACTTCAAATCATTTATTAAATATAAATGTTTACAAGAAAAGCCCATCAACTTGTATACCCAATTTCATAGTTAAAATATCTGTCTTGCTCAAAGAAGCATAAAAACAAACTGCAGTATCCCCCAATAAAGCAAAGAAAGCCATAGCCAAGAGAAATCTAAGCCATACATGAAAGAGCCTTGGAGCTTGGTAAGATCCGAACTAAGCTGTATTCCCACCCTGTGAACCTGGGTGGGGGGAGAGGGGGAACGGAAGAAAAAGAGGCAAAACAAAACGGGTCAGTCATAAAGACTGAGTAAGTCCTATTGACTTTCAGCATAAAAATAGATAAAGATAACATGGCATGAATAAACTGAAAGTAAACATAAGCATGATGACAAGGTAGGCAAGATAAACTAAGATAACAAGATAAACTATGATAACAAGGTAAACTAAGGTAACCAGATAAACTTCAGGCACGATGAAACAAGTATAACGTCCCATAATTCCTATCAAGCATCCCACCACATGGTTTCTATCAAGAATGACATCGCAAGGTTTCTAAGCTTTACTGTTAAAACGATATCTATTTGCTCTGCACCACCTAACTAGCATCCTCATAAGTGTCTTACATTGAATGATCTGTATTCCTACTAGTGTCCCAACTAGTGTCCTGTGTAACAAGGATCCGTACCACCTACTAGTGTCCCAACTAGTGGCCCGTGTTATATAATAATTACAACGTGATCCCAATCCCAGCAATTATGGTAGCCTTCAGGTGTACATCAATTATGAGGATTCCACCTCGATCACCCCAATGGACATGTATATATTCGATGCACCCTTACTACCTTATCGATCGGCTCCCTACTTGACCTAGTTCTCGTTTGTGTCACGCGGCCCCCTACTTAAAGATACCTGTGCTGGTCCCACCATGGGGTGTATCAAGTCCCATGACGGCAACCCTGACACAATCAAGATGCACAGCTTTATACCTACTGATGCCCAGTGGCTAAATTTTCTACGCCGATGTGTGTGCACGCCCGCACTCCGTTAGAACCTACACTGCTACACCAACCGCCGCTAATTTGACCTCTTATAATCAGCCCAGTAATCGTGCCCCACCCTGCCTAGCTCAGGGTTCCGTTGATACTTAATGTGGGTTACTGCTGAAATGGGTCCCCGTTACTAGGTTTTTCTAATGGTTAAGTCTGTGGGCCTATGTTCTCTGATATTACCCACCAACCCTGATGCGTACTTAACCCCGCTACTGATGTGTATTTAATGGTTAAGTCTGTGGGCCTATATTCTCTGATATTACCCACCAACCCGATATGTACTTAACCCCGCTACTGATTCAAGCATGTGTATTTAATGGTTAAGTGTATGTGGGCCTATATTTACTAATATTACCCACCAACCCGATATGTACTTAAACCTTCTACTCGTTATGTTACCATGGTTAAATGTTTACCATGGTTAACTTAACCTTTCTCGCTTATTATGTTTGATTGGTTAAGTGTGGTTTATTAACTTAACCCCGTTCGTCTATCTGGTTACATTGGTTAAGAATTTTCTTGTTAACTTAACCCCATGTGTTACTTAACCCTACCACGCATCACATCAGATTGGTTAAGTGCATGTTAACTTAACCCCATCCACTAGTCATATTATAATGGTTAAGTGTTGTCAACTTATTCAAGTTAACTTAGCCCTCCCGCTTGTCCTGTTATGTTGGTTAAGTGTTACTACTTAACCGCAACCACTTGTCTAATTAACCCATTGTATTAGTTAAGTGTTCTCATTAACTTAACCTCACTCTCTAGTCCAGTTTAATCATGTTATAATGGTTAAACATTTGCTTAACCTTACCCACTCCCGTAGTCAACTTATTAAATTGGTTAAGTGTCCAGATTATCCTAACCCTACCCGCCAATTTAGTTAACATGTTGAAATTGGTTAAGTGTTCTAGTTAACTTAACCCTACCAACCCTAGCTCAGCTCTAGTTGTCTTATTAGGGCACCAACCTCTCACATTAGACAGATATTGTTGTGGATGCCGGTGTGCCGGTCGGGTCCGGGCAGTCTTACGCCACAACTCAGTCTAACCTCGGGTCTTTATTGGGCCTAATGCTTAGCCTCCCACATTGGATAGGTATTGCTGTGATTACTGGACAGCCGGGCGGGTCCGAGCAGGTTTACATCACAACTCAATCCAACCTCGTGCTAAGCATATTCGTATTTTCCAATTTACATTAATTATGTAAATTATTCAAATTCATATTACTGCCCAATTTGTTTCCAATCAATCTCATTAAATTAGGTATATAATTAATACCATTTTATGCCATAATTCTAATTTACATTTTAATTGTGTAAATTGTTCAAATTCAGATTCAATGCCCAATTTGTTTCCAATCAATCTCATTAAATTAGGTATATAATTAATACCATTTTAACCCACCGTTACCCCATCTAATATTAGGCTAATTATCTTAGCCTAATTTACGTTCGTATGATCTTTGAGTATAAAGTTTAGGCTAAGAACTTAACCTAATTTAATGTACACAAATACACAATCATAAACATGACAAAGGTATAATTTTGACATTGATGGCATAATTAATGTGAACATAATGGGGTGAACTTGCAAAATGACATCATGAACATTACAGGGGTGAACTTGCAAAATGACATCATGAACATTACAGGGGTGAACTTGCAAAATAACCATTATGAACATTATAGTGTCATAAGTGTGAAATCGCAATTATAAGCTAATTCAACATATATGTGTATTTTTAACATAGGCCATATTAACATACATACATGAGACGACCCGAAATCCCGTTCAGACGGAAACAAGGGTTATCTTTGGAATATAACACAGAAACAGATAATAGCAGAACAGAATTAAATAAATACACCAGAATGAACAATAGAATATACTGGATAAAAGTAATCATCAGAGTTACATAGTATACAGGATCTTACTTAGTACAAATACAGTTCAGCTATACATAAATGTCTACAGCGGAAATAAACAAAATATGTACAATAGGAGCTGAACAGCATAAAAAGAAATAAATGATAGAATCCATCTTCAGCTCCAGCTATCCAGAAAGAACCAGCTAAACCTGAATACAAGGCTGCCCGTGTAGAAAAAGGTGCACCCGAGTTTGAAAGTGAAACAAACTACGAGTCAGTCATGGGACTGGTATGAGAAATCCACTCAACACATATATAATTGGCAAATCACAGGACCATGCCACTTTCGTGGAACGGGTTTACTCCATTGGATTGCCAGTGCTTTAAAAACAAATCTTTCTTTTCAACATCGCTATGCTTTTTATAAAAATGAAGCCGTTATAAGACTCAGTTCCCATCACACAATGCAACGCAAACCGGAGGATAGAGTTTTTACCTTATAACAGCCAAAATATGCTTGATACGAATAAAACAAAGGCATTTGATATTATTGCTAGTGTCTATATGTTTTGAAAACAATTTCAAATCATAACTATCAATCATAGACGACATGAGCGTCCCATGCCACTATGTCGCCAAATGTATATATACAATCGAAACCGCGCGATGTCGTATTTGGAAATTGGATTTCCGTCATGAACCAAGGCAAAAGATAGAGTTACCGAATTCGAGACAATCTAGCCTACCATGTCTCAGGAACAGCCGCAACTGCCCCCTGGATCGTCAGGGCCGGTCCACCGATGTGGATTATTATACCTGAACAATACGTCTCCCCGCACTTTGGGGCGCAAACGAGCCAACGAATGACTCCATCGGACCCGGATCGTCCGATTAAACCGAGGCGCCTCGCAACAGCAACAACCACATAGGTGAAAAGTATATAAATGTCAGGGCTGGTAGGTCACTGACACCACCCTAGCTAGAAAGAAACGCATGCCCTCCCTGATGTCCTTCTCCCGTTTTAGGTTCATCCCGGGGTGTGAGGCTCGCGAATTCACGTTATACACAAAGTTACGCCACACAGGCGGTGCTTTGATCATCACCACAAGACTTTGCTTTTCAACAGAAGCCCTGATCACTGCATCTTAGCATGCCACACAGGCAGTTCATGCCATGCGACTGATGTCCATCGATATACAACCTCTGAGCTCGTGCGTCTCAGAGAAGGGCGTTAAGCAAAAGAATAAATTCTCCGTCGCCAAACAGATGTATATTTAATAGAGATCAATCAACACAGAATAAAATCCAATGTCAGACACACAGTCCATTTACAAGTCCGTTCTGGGTCTGAATGAAACCGGAAGCACTAAATACCTCGCAAACCCATCGATCACCACGTACGTCTGGACGATCACCACTCATTATCCATATTTCGGGATGCCTCCCAATCAGGACCTCGGTTACCATCCAAACGAGGTGAAGATCTCCGGTCTTCGACCGTCGTCTTCATCTTCGAATTTCAATCGTCGGTCAATTATTTGAAATGAGAATTAACTCGGCCTTTTCAAATAATTCACGTATATTTAGAATTTCAAATCAATTTATTTCAATGGTTAAATTATTCGACAACACCAATTGTGTTCTTTAATGTAATTTTCACACCAAACACATTCAACCATCAAAAGCCACATAAATCAAGCAAATTCAGTTTATTTCCATTCCATATTGTTTATGATATTTTATAACTATTTATCGCTATTTTTATTTATTTTAAAATAGCCAATTTATTCAAAACGACGTTTCGGGCCATAACGTGGCCGTGGCTCTGTTTTTCTTCAGATTTGATTTACACATATCTGAAAATCTAACCGTTGGATCTTCGCAAAATTTACATCTTTGGAAAGGTCTTTTCAAAACGAATCCAACGGTTCCAGTTTCGGGAAAATCCGACGGTCGGATCTCCCGATACAATCGTTTGAAGTTTCGATTTCAAAATACGAACTGCAGCGTCGTTATTCGATTAAATATAATTATATTTATATATATAAATAAATATAATCGTTTCTGGCGCTGTTTTTCTTCAGATTTGATTTAAACATTCCAGACAATCCAACCGTTGGATTTTTACAAGGTTGGTGCCGTTGGGAAGATATTTCCAAGGCGAACCCGACGGTTGAGGTTTCGGGAAAATCCAATGGTCGGATTTCCCATACTAGTTGTTTGAAATCATGGTTTCAAAATACGAACTGCACGGCTCCGTTTCGTTTTAATTTTATTTATATTTATATATTTATATAAATATAGTTCATTCAATGATTTCCATATCGTTTTCACTTCAAATATTTTTCTAACACCTTAGAATTTTGGAAAATTTCGCCATAACCTCCCCTGCACCGGGAGCATCGGGAAATCGCAAATAGCTTTCCCGGTCCTTCTAATCTCAAAAAGAAAAAGAAAAAGCCAAGCGGCTAGCCAACAGGCTCATAAAATCATCACCCAAACAAAACAGTAAATGTGTACCTATTTGTCGGGCACAAAATTTTATTCCTCTTCTCTAGCCCCTTTGCTATATCCTGTTCAATAAATACGCATGTACATGTATATACAGTTCTTATCATTTATCATCTTCTATTCAACTTCATATTTGATTTCCGTTTGGTTTAAAGACACCATTTATTCTAATGTTACATACATAGGTGCAAATCATTTCATTAGCTAATTAATGAATATTTCATCTCATATATGTTTATTTTGAACAAGTGGCTATTTTTAACACTTCACATTTCAACGATTTATGCATACAATAAAAATGTGATTTTTTATTGTAAAACAATTCATTTCAAAACACTATTTTTCTATATAGTTCATATAGGTGATAAAAATAGGATTTTTATCATAAAACAATTTCTTTTAAAAAGAAATTATTTTACACAGTTCATATAGTCGATAAAAGGTGATTTTTATTATCAAACAATTTATTTCAAAATATGAATACCATTCAACACATGAATTTCTAATCAACGAATGAATATCAATTCAACACATGAATGTTTTCTATAGTTTCTATATATAGATAAAAGGTGATTTTTATTATCAAACAATTTATTTCAAAATATGAATACCATTCAACACATGAATTTCTAATCAACGAATGAATATCAATTCAACACATGAATGTTTTCTATAGTTTCTATATATAGATAAAAGGTGATTTTTATTATCAAACAATTTATTTCAAAATATGAATACCATTCAACACATGAATTTCTAATCAACGAATGAATATCAATTCAACACATGAATGTTTTCTATAGTTTTTATATATAGATAAAAGGTGATTTTTATTATCAAACAATTTATTTCAAAATATGAATACCATTCAACACATGAATTTCTAATCAACGAATGAATATCAATTCAACACATGAATGTTTTCTATTCAATGAATAAATATAGTTTAAGCATATGAAAATAATTCAAACACTCGAATATTATTCAAAATTTCGGCAGCATAACGGCAGGGTAGTTAAAACCGGGACCGTCCCTAGTACGGCTCCTCGCTCTACCTTAAAACCTCGCGGTTTTTGACAATGGGGATCATGCATCTAGTTCGCACGCAGGCGGCATGTATATATTTATTTCATTTCCACAAACTAATCCTATGTGGTTTCAACCAAATATTTCTCAACCACAAACGGGTATTTTTCAACCTCAAACAATCAATATCAACCACAAACAATCCCAAACAATCATTCGCTATCAATCAATTTTCACAACAATTTCAACCAATAAATATCGTCCATGGTTTGTGGACGAGGGGCGTATATATATATATATATATATATATATATATATATATATATATATATATATTTATTTATTTATATTTATATATAGCAATTCACTTTTATTTCAACACATATATATATAGAAAAAGAAATTGAAGAGTGAGAAATTCTCACCAATAGCTATCCAATACCACTACTCTTCCTTTATAGAAATCTTCGCCAATCTCGCCTTTTGTCGCTTCGTTGCCCGTATTCTCTACATATGTAAAAATCGAATTTTTACTATGTTATTCAATATATATAAAAATTGAATTTTGACTTCGCTATTCAATATATAAAGATCATATTTTTAAAAATAAAGATTATATTTTTAATATTCCTATGATGTAAAAATTATATTTTTATTGCTTTAAAAATATAAGAATCATATCTTACTTCTTCTACTTAATAAAAATTCCATCTTTTCTATTTTAAAAATATGATCTTTATTATCCAAGTTCA
This sequence comes from Allium sativum, assembly GCA_030737875.1. NCBI lineage: Eukaryota > Viridiplantae > Streptophyta > Magnoliopsida > Asparagales > Amaryllidaceae > Allium > Allium sativum. Next base: position 5,088,850 of record JASFAX010000034.1, read on the forward strand.
AATCTTTTCTATTTAAAGTTCAAGCCTTTTTCTTTTTAAAGTTTAAACCTTTTTCTTTTTAAAGTTAAAATTAAAATCAGTTTTAATCCTTTATAAAAATCAGTTTTAAACCTAATTAAAATTCAGTTTTAAACCTAATTAAAATTCAGTTTTAAACCTTTATAAAAATCAGTTTTAAACCTAATTAAAATTCAGTTTTAAACCTAATTAAAATTCAGTTTTAAACCTAATTAAAATTCAGTTTTAAATCTTTTAGAAAAATCAGTTTTTACCTTTTTTAAAATTCAGTTTAAAAAAAAAAAGTAAAACTAAAATAAATTAAAACAACTTACATCGAAGAAACGAAAGAGGGGGGTTGGTTTTTCGTCAGGTGGCGGCGCAGGAGGTGCTGGAGGTGGGGCGGCCTTCAGCTCGTCGGCGGTGGCATCTCGAACGGGGCTCGCGGATTTAGGGTGTCGCGATAGCTTAGGGGTGGTTCGGATTGAAGGAGGAGGAGGGAGCGAGAGCAAGGAAGAGGGGGGGGGGAGAAGATCGGAGGGCGCGGTGGAGGGGTTCGGCGGTCGTCAGGGCGGTGGCGTCGCTGCTGCTCCGTCCTTATTCTTTTCTCTTTTTTTTTTGTTCTCTGATTAGTGAAATCGGGGGGGCCAGAAAGAAGGATAAAGGGAGGGAGGGAAATATAATATATATATATATATATATATTTTATTAATTAATTTAATTGCATAAAGTTGACTTTTACCCACGACCTCGAAACGAGGCCCACCGCCTGTCGTCCATAGCGTTTTACCCCCATTCCGAACACAATGGGATATGTATCGCAAGCTGATTTGATCGTTACAATCAGTTTCCGTTGAATTTACATTTTAAATCACTATATTGAATTTTAAACGTACATTTCAAATTACCGGGGTCACATACTAACACTAAAAATTCCAGAAAAATATTTTCTAGCTTCGTATCGACGATACGGTCCTAACAAAACTAGTTTCGTCGAATTCTGAGACCGTTTGAAAAATGGCCAATTTCCAGTCGATTAAAATCAACTGAAACCGGTCAAACGCGTTTTCCTTTGCCACGCTCACATATTGATTCGAAAAATTATGAAATTTGAAACCTAGCAATAACTTGACATCACGAATCCAACAAAAGTGGTTTCGTCGAAATCCGAGGTCGTATGCAAAATGTCCATTTTTAAGGGCCTGAATTCCATAGCGACTATTCAGAATTTTCAACTGGACATATCTTTTGATTCCCGCTATCAAATTTCGATTTGTCAGATTCGTTGGAAAGATATCATCAATTAGATCCTAATGTTTTTGGTTTCACTAAAATCCAGATTGTTTTGCACCCGGTACAGTCCGACAAAGTTTGAATTCAATTTTTGAAACTACCACGCCATTTCAGGCCTTGTTTATAATTATAATTAATTATATTCGTTTTCAATTGTTGATTCAAACTCAGTTTTCATCGCCATTATTTAAAATATTTATTTTAAATATTTAAAATCCATTATTTTAGCCAATTCAAAAATTTTAAATTGGTTCAGATTTTCTGGGTCGTTACAATACATGCGAATTAGCAATATGAACTAATCAATATACATATGTTAATTTGCAACATAGGCAAATCAACATACACATGCGTTACTTGCCAACATAGATTAAATTAACATACTCACAAGCCAATCACAAATATATGATAAGTGTGGCATAGGTTTTTCTTATACATAAACATGTAGATTTGACCATTTGTCGCATGAATCTACAACATAAACTTGCATAATAAACTTATCAATAATTCCCAATTAAACATGGTAATAGAATCAAATCACTGGCATATTATACAACATGACAAACATTGTACTCAATAATTCCCAATCCAACATGATAATAGAATCAAATCACTGGCATAATATTATACAACATAACCAAACATAATAAGAATCGTACTATTTTCATTTGACCGCAAAACATGATTTTAATCTTAATTCACATTCCGCAAATATATCTAAACTTACATCAATTTCACTTTATTTCATCGCCATATTATAATTAAATATTTAAATGTGAAAATAACTAGAACTTACAGAGAACGGCTAATGAATTAGGGAGTAAATTTGTCGTAGAAAGTTGCAGCGTCATTGATCTATCCTCTTGAATTTGTTGTAGAAGCATTGATCTTTGATTTGATTTGGGTTTGAACGCTTAAGCTTTAATTTGGAGACGGCGGCCATGGCTCAAGAGAGATTCCAGCAGCATTTAGGTGTCATATGAATTTGTGTGAGTTAGGCTAGGTCTAGGTGTTATTTTATAGGTGTAGCACTTCATTTCAGCCATCGGATTAACCCTAAAACCCATCCAGACCATCAAAACTCGTCCCGGGCCTCAAAAATGGGTTCTGGACCACCCCAGGCCGACCAGGTCGACCTGTACAGAGGGGGCGTCGACACTACAATCAACCTAGGGAGGGAAGGTCGACTATATTGTCGACACTATGGTCAACCTGGGTCAGTCTGCTAGAAAGTCTGCTGAAATCTTGTTTTGGCCATATCTTGTTCATACGCACTCCGATTTTCGAAAACTCGGACTCTATTTCGCGTATTTTTCTGAGAGGAACGCAAAGGTGATGTCCATTTTACCTAATTCCTGATTCTTGAGTTAGTTATCCTTATTTTTCTATCTTTTCCGTTACATACGCCGTTATCGAACTAATTTTTCTTCTCTTCCATGTATTAATTAATTCTCCTTATGCATCACCATTATTTACCTATCATAAGAATATTTTCATGTATTTTATTTCATTTTTAATTATATTAAAAAAAATACGGGGTTTTACACAGCCGATTCCAAGGATCAAAGTGGGGTCCTGAGACATTTGCTAGAGTGTCTCGAACGCGCAGAGGAGCTTGCCCCTTGCCTCGACTCATGACGGAAATCCAATTTCCAATACGTGAATTGCGGTTTTAATTGTAGAACTAGTATGGCGACATGATAGATGGTACCCATGCCGCCTATGATTGATATTTATGATTGAATTGTTTTGACACTATACACCTATAATAGTATCAAATAATGTGTTTTAAACGTACCAAGCATGCTTTGGCTGTTATAAGGTAAAAACCCTATCCTTCAGCTTGCGTTCCATTGTGTGATGGGACCTGGGTCTTATAATAGCTTCATTTTCCTTTATTTAGCATTGCGCTGTTTGTTCTATGCACTGGTATTCTTGGGAGGAAACTTGTTCCGTGTTATACGGCGTGGTCCCTTGATTTACCAAACTTTAAAAATAAAGATTAATAACTGTTTTAGTTCTCACACCAGTCACATGACTGAACTGGAGTTTATTGTTTTAACCTAAACTCTGGGTGCCCCTATTTTCCACACGGGCAGCTAGTAGTTTTGGTTTTGCAGATTTATATTCACAGGGTCCTGATTGACAGCTGGAACAATGCTCGGAAAGCTCTGTATCCGTGTATCACTTTCAGTTGTGCTTTTGTATTATTTTCCGCTGCGATGTATTTAAATGTAATTTAAATCTCTGATATTTGTTGAATGTAATTTATTCATTTATACTCTGTATATTCTTGTATCTGATGGAATTGTTGTAATAACAATGAAATGTTCTTCCGTCTGCGTTCTCTTTTGTCCTGTTCTCAAAGTATCCGCGCTTTCCTCCATGGGGAAGTTACGGGTTCTTACAGGTGTCATGGTATGGAGCCCAGACATTTTACTCATGTGGATGTTGCATATAATTTGATGGATAGAGAGGCGCCTGGGATATATCAGTCATTACAGGGCCGATGGATGATCTGGTCGACATACTGGCCATATTTATGCCCTATAGGGTGGGGAAACGTATCATTTAGGAATTATAATCTACTAACATAAGTGTGGACCGGCCCTGACGCTCCGGGTGAAGTTGCAACTGATCCTGAGGCATGGTGCTAGATTGTCTCGAATCGGAAGGATGATCCCTTGCCTTGGTTCACAGATGGAAATCCAACTTCCAATACGACATTGTGCGGTTTTAATTGTAGAACTAGTATGGCAACCTGATATATGGTTCCCATGCTGTCTATGATTGATACATTTATATTTGAAGTTGATTTTTGACACTATGCACTAATAGTAATATCAAAATGATTTGTTTTAAACGTACCAAGCTTGTTTGGCTATTATAAGGGAAAACTCTATCCTTCGGCTTGCGTTGCATTGTGTGATGGGACCTGAGTCTTATAATAGCTTCATTTTCTTTAATTAGCATTGCACTGTTTGTTTTATGCATTGGTATTCATAGGGGTAAACCCGTTCCGTATTATATGGCGTGGTCGCTTGATTTACCTGATTTTAAAGTAAAGTTTTAAATAACTGTTTTAGTTCTCGCACCAGTCCCATGACTAACCTGGAGTTTATTGTTTTAACCTAAACTCTGGGCGCCCCTATTTTCCACACAGGTAGCTAGTAGATTTGGTTTTGCAGATTTCTATTTTACAGGATCCTGGATTTACATATAGAGCTATATTCAGAATGCTCTGTATCCTTGTATCTCTTTCAGTTGTATGTGTTAATGTATTTCCACTACGCATTGTATTAATTTTCCGCTGCTTCGTAATTTAAATCTCTAATATTTTTCTGATGTATATTATTTATTCATACTCTGTTATATTCTTGTACTCTGATGTAGTTGTTGTAATAGCAATGGAATGTTCTTCTGTTTGCATTACGATTTGTCATGTTCTCAATTCAATCTGGCCTTTTCCATCTCTTTGGAGATCAGGGGATTACATAACATTATAGTCGATATCAGAGCTTTGGTTTACAGAGCTCGAGAACAAGACACATTAGAACCGAACAAAAGAAATCATCAGAGAATGGATTAGGAATATCCAAGGAGAATGACTCGTTAGACTTGGGTTCAGTAGGATCATAGAATGAGTGTGAAGAGTGTTATTTTTAAAATCAAGTTTAGTTTTAAATTTTTATATCAATTATTCTTATTTGAATATTTTATTTTAAATTGATTTTGGACAATTGATTATATGAAGATTTTGAATATATGCGTAATAAATGTGTATTCAAAGCCTTAAATATACGGGATAGATGTAGAATCACACTCTAGTCGCCCAGAGATGATTCTGATGATAGCGATTGCATCATCAGTATTTTTGTTTGAGTTTTGAAATTGGTCCTGAAATTGGATTTTTGAGTATATATATTAAAGATATATGATTGAAAAGTTAATCAACTAATTCATTGTTGGTTGCGTTGTTTGATTATTAGTTTAAATAATAAAAATATTGGAATGATAATTAATTTAACCAATACATGAATGAATGGTAAATTTAGCCAAATCAAATCAAAGATTAAACTGAATTGAAAATTGATTGAAATTGCATATATGTACGTGTATATACATTGAACAAGTCATAGCATAGAAGCTAAGAAGAGGAATAAAATTGTATGCCAGACAAATAGGTACATGTTTACTGTATTTTTTGGGTTTTGATGATTTTATGAGCCGACTGGCCAGCCGCTTGGCTTTTTCTTTTGGATTGATGAGGGTCCTGTAAGGCAAGTTGCGGTTTTCAAGGATTCCCCATACAAGGAGGTTGTAGCGAAATTTTTCAAAAATTTAGGGTGTTAGCCAAATTTTTGAGAAATTAGAAAATTCTTAGAAACTGAAAAGTTGAAGAATGAAAGCCAGAATGAAAGTTGAGTTCATTCATTAAACAAATTTCAGCTTTGTTCCTTTTTATGGACGAAAAGATTTTAAGTGAGGGGATTGTAACAACCCGGAGTTTCAGAACTAATTTAATTTTTTTATTTTAGCTATCTTAAAGGATTTTGAATATTTAAAATGATTTATTTTAAATAATAAGACTAAACATTTATTTTAATCGAGTTAGAAGGTATAAATTTATTTTAATTATAAAAGGAGTTTGAAATGGCACGGTAGTTTTAAAATTCGATTTTAAATTTCAAATGAATATACAGAATTCAATATAAATCGAATTTCAGTAAAAGCAAAAACATTTGAATCTGTGTAATTATATCTTTATAAGAAATGTGAAAAACTGAGATTTAATAATATAAACTAAAAGTTACATCCAATTTAAAATTTAAAATAGTCGTTATGGAATTTATATATATTTTTATATAATATATAGCCCTTAAAAATAGCCATTTCGCAAACGACCTTCATTTTCGATGAAACCACTTTTGTTGGATCCGGAATGTCAAATTTTTGCTAGGTTTCAAATTTCATAATTTTTGGAATCAATATGTGAGCGTAGTGAATTTAAACGTGTTTCGACAGTTTTAGTTTGAATTTAATCGACTGGAAAATGACCATTTTTCAAACGATCTCCAAATTCGATGAAATTAGTTTTGTTAGGACCTTATCATTAAAACATAGCTAGGTTTATTTTTCTGGAATTTCTGGAGATAGTATGTGGGCCCAGTAAATTAAAATGTACATTTAAATTCAATATATATTGATTTATCTATTAATATGACAAAAACTTATCGAAATAGTCGAGTTGGCTTACGAAACATATTCCATTGTGTCCGGAATGAGGGTATTTAGCTAGGAGCGACAGTCATTGGGTTAAGTTTGGAGTTTGGAACATTAAAAAATTATAGTTGGAATTTAATATTATTAAATTATATATATATAAGTAATTCATAAGAAAACCCTAATTTATTTCATAACGAGCAGCCACTACTTCTCTTACGAACGGCTGAATCGCTCGATAATTCATCTCGATTTTTCCCTCAATCCCTTGATAATCAGGCCGAACTCATAAAACAAAAAGAGTATATCTATCTGAGTTCTTCAATTCTATATGAGTAAGATCGATTTTCATGAAATATTTTGGGAGAATTTCGCTCCTATTCCTCTACCGTTCGAACGGTGATTGTTTGGCCAGGGGTGGTTCGAATTGAGGGCGGTTGTGGGCGCAGGGAGCTCCGGCAACGGCAGAGAAGGTGGCGCCCTCTAATCGACTCCAAGTGGCGGGAGTTGATGAGCGACGGTGAGGTTTTGGTTTGAGCAAGGTCGACAGAAGGTTACGGGGTTAGACGCAGTACAGAACATAATTGAAAGGTATATTTTATATAAGTCTTAATTAGTTTAATTAATTTAAGAATTAAGCAATGTTTTAAAAAGAGGATTTTTAATAAAAAAAATAAAAAAATAAAAAACATTATTTTCAAAATATGGTTTTTAAAAATAATTAGACATTGTTTAAAAATATGTTTTTTAAAAAAATATAGCATTGTTTTTATAAATATATATAGCGTTGTAAAAATATGAGTTATAATATATATATATATACACACACACACACACTCTGGAATAGATTGCGATGGAACTGACTGAAAATAAAGCGAAATCCAAAACCGTCCTTTAAAGACTGGCGTAGTGGAACGCAATGTGAGAACCCCTTCTCACTCTAATTATTTTGCCGTTAAATATGTACTAGGATGTAGACAGGGCTTAGAAGCCCCGACACTATTTATTGTACAAACCATGGATGTTTGTTTGGATTGAATTATGGTGAAATTGACCGTATTGTGTTTATTGATTGTATGAACTATATAAAATATTCATGTGTTGAATAGAATATTTTATCGTTAAAAATATAATTTTTAACGTATAGATTAACGGCATAAAATTCTCCTGAAATGAAAATAAATATTACTTTACAAATCGGACGATTTGTTTATGTACACCCATTTAACTGATATTGGTTGCGACGATAAATTTTACACATCGCCAAACTGCACAAATTGTAAACAGTATTTGTTGTTTGAAACCCCACACAGGTATTGGGATGATATTTGATATATACTAATCCTGATAGTTTAACTATATGTCAATCGATGGGTTGACAGACTGTATAAGCGTTATTTATTTATTTTAATGCTTATACAGTTGTAAAATGCACTATGAATGTTGTATGAATTTTTTATGATTGTTTATCATTATCTTGTATACATGCGATGTATGAAATCCATATAAATAAATTATATGGTAATTGATTGAGTCTTATTCCAATTCAGAATTAACTAATATTTTTAAATAATATTCAGTGTATAATCAAAATAAGATATTTTGAAAATATTATCATATTAATATTTTAATGATAAGAAATATTCAATTTTGATTTGAAAATTGAAATGAAATTGAAATCGTTTTAAAATGAATTTAAAACGGATTTATAAAGGAATATTCAATTTTGATTTTAAATTGAAATATAAGTGGGAATCGTTTTAAAATAAAATTATAAATGATTTATAAAATACATTTTGAATGGAAATCGATGAAATATATATAATATATATATTATATATATTTAATGGCCTGAATAGAACACGTCGAGCCGCGACCGTTCGCGAATTTCGACCATTAACTTCAAATTGATGTAAGGGGAGATCTGACCTTCGGATCCTCCTAAAATCGGAATCGGTGGGTTCGTATCGAAAGGAGCTTTCGGAGAATATAAAAGATTTGACATCTAACGGTTGGATTTGAAATTATGTCAAAATCAAATTTGGAAAAGGTTGCTGTAAATGCAGTTCGATGACCGTTTATGGAAATCGACTGAAAGGGCCTTAATAAAATTATTAAAAATATTAATAATTTGTGTAAAATCATGATAAATGATTTGGAAAGAATTAGGATGAAAAATTCCATATTTGTTAAAGATAAAAATATATTTTTATCAAAATGAAATAGTTATTAATTAGAAAAACAATCCAATGGTTTTAAATAAATAAATTGGACAGGGAAATGGTTTTAATTTAACCAAGATTTTTCCAATGTATGAATTGGAATGGATTTGAATAGAGACAATCTCCGGAATATTTAGATATTTGATTCCGTGACCATATGGATACTGTGGAGGAATCTGGAAGATATATATATATATATATATATCACTATTCCCCATACGATATGTGTTGGTTTCAGAATTTGATATTGAATATGAGCCGATATAATTTCTATTTCGAGCCTTATATTTAATATTAAATTTGATTTTGGGCTTGTCGTGAATTTTGTCTTCAGTAATAGTGTTCTTGAACCCCGTGTGAAAAGAATAAATCTTTTAATTAAGATTATTGGATCTTCCAGTTATATTTTGTAATTGGAATAAAATGGAGTGTGTTTTCGGATTTATTGTGAACTGTGTTTTAAATAACATTCGTTCTTTATCCCAAATTAACAGTGAGATGTGATTTGGAATTTATAAATCTTTTTAATTAAGATTAAGAGAATTTTCCAAAGTAAAGTTTTCGAAGTTAATAAAATAATTTGGAATGCAATGGAATTTGATTTGGTAATAATTGAAGTGAACTTCTGTGGAGGAAGACTGTTACTATCTATGGAATTTAAAAGGCTTTGCCGTTATTCCATTTATATTATTGGTTGGATATGGAAGTTTATATCGATTTTATATATATTGATTTTTTTTCTGTGAAGTTCCATAGTTAATGGAATTTGATTATGGGTTTATCGTGAACTGTGTTTTAAATGACATTGGTTCTTTAACTAGTAAATAACAGGATTAATTTTCCTAAAAGTTGATAATCATTAAGTAATGATTTTTGAGATTAAAACCGAACTAGAGTTTTAATGAATCTTTAATTAGATTGAAACGCGAATGTGATAATTCAAATTATCAAATTTGGGAAATGATCCAGAATGGTGTATCACCATTTTTTCTCCAAGAGATAGTTAAATCTTTAATTAGATTTGGACGTAAAACGGTAACTAATTTTACCGATAACACCGTGGTGTTAGTTAAGGAGTACTACCAGTTTTGCTCCATGGGATGAATAGGTTGGGATTGGGAAATAAAACAAATGATTACTTCTATAACGTTCGTTAATCCCGACTAGTTTGAAAAACCTTAATTTGGTTTAAATTGTGAAAAGAATATTTGAATAAAAAAACATTCTGGATTGGAATGAGGCGTATGTTGTGTTTTTATAGCACTTGTTTATAAGATACGCGAGTTATTCGGAAAGAACGGGTTTATCGCAATCTGAATAATTGATACAACGATAAGTTGACGATGAAGACGGTGGTTGAAGACCGGAGATCATCATATCGTTCAGATGATTACTGATGTCCTGATTGGGAGGCATCCCAAGACAAGGTAATAAGTGGTGATTGTCTAGACGTACTTGGAGATCGACCGGATATGCAAGGACCTCTGTCCTGTATTGGACGTATGGGACGAGTAATAAGGTGCCTTTGGTTTCGTTCAGACCAAGAATGAACTAGTAAATGGATATGTGTCTAGAATTGGTTTTTACTCTGCATTGATTGATTTTTATTAAATATATATAAGTTTGGTGGTGGAGAATTTATTCTTTTGCTTAACACCCTTCTCTGAGACGTACGAGCTTAGAGGTTATATATCGATAGACATCAGTTGCATGGCGTGAATTGTCAGTGCGGCATGCTAAGACGCGAATGATCAAGGCTTTTGTTGAAAAGCAGAGCCTTATGGTTGATGATCAAAGCACGGCATTAAATAGCATAGCTTTGTGTTGTAGCGTTAATTCGTGAGCCTCACACACCGATGTGAAACAAAAACGGGAGAGGACCTTAGGGAGGACATTCGTTTCTTTCTAGCTAGAAATGGTGTCATGGTATGGAGCCCAGACATTTTACACATGTGGATGTTGCATATTATTTAACGGATAGGGAGGCGCCCAGGATATATCGGTCACTAGGGAGCCGATGGATGACATGGTCGACATACTGACCAGTAGGGCGGGGAAACATATTGTTCAGGAATTATAATCCACTAACGTAAGTGTGAACTGGCCCTGACTCTCCGGGTGCAGTTGCAACTGATCCTGAGACATGGTGCTAAATTGTCTCGAATCGGAAGGACGATCCCTTGCCTTGGTTCACAGATGAAAATCCAACTTCCAATACGACATTGTGCGGTTTTAATTGTAGAACTAGTATTGCAACATGATATATGGTACCCATGCTGTCTATGATTGATACATTTACGTTTGAAGTTGATTTTGACACTATGCACTTATAGTAATATCAAAATGATTTGTTTTAAACGTACAAAGCTTGTTTGGCTATTATAAGGGAAAACTCTATCCTTCGGCTTGCGTTGCATTATGTGATGGGACCTGAGTCTTATAATAGCTTCATTTTCTTTAATTAGCATTGCGCTGTTTGTTTTATGCATTGGTATTCATAGGGGTAAACATGTTCCGTGTTATACAGCGTGGTCCCTTGATTTACCTGATTTTAAAGTGAAGTTTTAAATAACTGTTTTAGCTCTCACACCAATCCCATGACTGACCTGGAGTTTATTGTTTTAACCTAAACTCTGGGTGCCCGTATTTTCCACATGGGCAGCTAGTAGTTTCGGTTTTACAGATTTCTATTTTACAGGATCCTGGAATTACAGCTGGAGCTATATTCGGAATGCTCTGTATCAATGTATCTCTTTCAGTTGAATGTGTTAATGTATTTCCTCTACGCATTGTATTAATTTTCCGCTGCTTTGTAATTTAAATATCTGATATTTTTATGCTGTATATTATTTATTCATACTCTGATATAATTGTTGTAATAACAATGGAATGTTCTTCTGTTTGCGTTCCGATTTGTCGTGTTCACAACTCAATTCGGCCTTTTCCGTCTCTTCGAAGATCGGGGGATTTCAGAACGTTATAGTTGGCGTCAGAGCTTTGGTTTACAGAGCTTGAGAACAAGTCACATTGAACCGAACAAAAGAATTCATCAGAGATTTGAATAGGTATATCCAAGGAGAATGACTCGTTAGAGATGGGATTAGTAGTATCTTAGAATGAGTGTGAAGAGTGATATTTTAAAATAAAATTTAGTTTTAAATTTTTAAATCAATTATTCGTATTTGAATATTTTATTTTAAATTGGTTTTGAACAATTGTGTATATGAAGATTTTGAATATACGCGTAATAAACGTGTATTCGAAGCCTCAAATATACTCGATAGATATAGAATCACACTTTAGTCGCCTGGAGATGGTTCTAATGATAGCGATCGCATTATCTGTTTTATGTTCGAGTTTTGAAAGTGGGATATATATATATTTCCAATTTGACTCGTGTGAGAACCAAACTTAGTTAGGGACTATTGTTTGTAAATTGGTCTTGAAATTGGATTTTTGAGTATATACATTAAAGATATATGATTGAAAAGTTAATCAACTAATTGATTGCTAGTTGTGTTGTTTGATTATTAGTTTAACTAATAAAAATATTGGAATGATAATTAATTTAACCAATACATGATTTAATGGTAAATTTGGCCAAATCAAATCAAATATTAAACTGAAGAAAATTGATTGAAATTGCATATATGTTCATGTATGTACATTGAATAGGTCATAGCATGGAAGCTAAGAAGAGGAATAAAATTGTATACCCGAAATATAGATACATGTTTACTGTATTTCTTGGGTTTTGATGATTTTATGAGTCGATTGGCTAGCCGCTTGGCTTTTTCTTTTGGATTGATGAGGGACCTGTGAGGAAAGTGGCGTTTTTAAAGGTCTCCCCATACAAAAGAGGTGATGGTGAATTTTTTTGAAAATTTAGAGTGTTAGCCAAATTTTTGAGAAATTATAAAATTCTTAGAAACTGAAAAGTTGAAGAATGAAAGTCGAGTTGGTTCATTAAACAACTTTCAGCTCTGTTCCTTTTCGAGGACGAAAAGATTTTAAGTGGGGGGATTGTAACAACCCGGGATTTCAGAACCAATTTAAAAATTTTATTTTAGCTATTTTAAAGGATTTTGAATACTTAAAATGATTTATTTTAAATAATAACGACTAAAAATTTATTTTAACTAAAGTTAGAACATGCAAATTTATTTTAATTATAATAGGAGTTTGAAATGGTATGATAGTTTGAAAATTCGATTTTAAATTTCAGATGAATGTACATAATTCAATATAAATCGGATTTCAGTAAAACCAGAAAAATTTGAATCTGTGTAATTATATATTTCTAAAGAATGTGAAAAACTAAGATTTCATAATATAAATTGAAAGTTATGTCCAGTTTAAAATTTAAAATAGTCGCTATGGAATTTATATATATATTAATATAATATATAGCCCTTAAAATAACCAATTTGCAAACGACCTCCGTTTTTGGCAAAACCACTTTTGTTCGATCCGGAATGTCAAATTATTGTTAGGATTCAAATTTCATAATTTTTGGAATCAATATGTGAGCGTAGTGAATTTAAACGTGTTTTGACAGTTTCAGTTTAAATTTAATCGACTGGAAAATGACCATTTTTCAAACGGTCTCCAAGATTGATGAAATCAGTTCTATTAGGACCGTATCATCAAAACATAGCTAGATTTATTTTTCTGGAATTTTTGGAGTTAGTATGTGGCCCGGTAAATTAAAATGTACGTTTAAATTCAATATATATTGATTTATATTTTAATTTTGATGAAAACTGATCGAAACAATTGAATTTGCTTACGAAACGCATTCCATTGTGTCCGAGATGAGGGTATTCAGCTAGGAGCAACAGTCGTTGGGTTTCGTTTGGAGTTTGGAACATTAAATAAGTATAGTTGGAATTTAATATCATTAAATTATTAATATATATATAAATAATTCATAAGAAAACCCTAATTTCTCTCATAATGAGCATCCGCCACTTCTCTTAAGAATGGTTGAATCGCTCGATAATTCATCTCGATTTCCCCTCAATCCCTTGATAATCAGGCTGAACTCATAAAACAAAAAGAGTATATCTATCTGAGTTCTTCAATTCTATACGAGTAAGATCGATTTTCATGAAAAAATTTAGGAGAATTTCTCTCCTATTCCTCTTCCGTTTGAACAGTGATTGTGGGGCCAGGGGTGGTTCGAATTGAGGGTGGTTGTGGGCGCAGGGAGCTCCTGCAACGGCGGAGAGGGTGGCGCCCTCTAATCGACTCTGGGCATCAGGAGTTGACGAGCAATGGTGAGGGTTCTGTTTAAGCAAGGTCGACAGATGGATATGGGGTTAGGCACAGTACAGAACATATTTGAAAGGTATATTTTATTTACAAACCATGGATGTTTATTCGGATTGAATTGTGGTGAAATTGACTGTATTATGCTTATTGATTGTATGAACTATATAAAATATTCAAGTGTTGAATAGAATATTTTATCGTTAAAAATATAATTTTTAACGTATACATGAACGTCACAGAATTCTCCTGAAATGAAAATAAATATTCATTTACTAACAGGATGATTTGTTTATGTACACCCATTTAACTAATATTGGTTGGGACGATAAATTTTACACATCGCTCTACCATACAAATAATAAACAGTATTTGTTGGTTGAAACCCCACACGGGTATTGTGATGATATTTGACCTAAACTAATCCGGATTGTTTAGCTGTATGTCAATCAATGAGTTGACATAATGTATAAGAGTTATTTATTTATTTTAATGCTTATACAGTTGTAAAATGCACTCTGAATGTTGTATGAATTTTTGATGATTGTTTATCATTATCGTTGTACACATGCGATGTATGAAATCCGTATTATATGGTAATTAATTGGGCCCGATTCCAATTCAGAATTAACGAATATTTTTGAATAATATTCAATGTATAATCAAAATCAGATATTTTGAAAATATTATCATTTTAATATTATAATGACAAGCAATATTCAATTTTGATTTGGAAATTGAAATGAAATTGAAATCATTTTAAAATGAATTTAAAAAGAACATATAAAGAAATATTCAATTTTGATTTGAAAATTGAAATGAAATTGAAATCATTTTAAAATGAATTTAAAACGGATTTATAAAGGAATATTCAGTTTTGATTTTAATTTGAAATAGAAGTGGGAATCATTTTAGAACAAATTTATAAATGATTTATAAAATATGTTTTGAATGGAAATCGACGGAATATATATAATATATATTATATATATCTATTGGCCAAAATAGAACGCGCCGCGTCGCGTTTGTTTGCGAATTTCGACCATTAACTTCAAATTATTGTAATGGGAGATCCGACTGTCGGATTATCCTAAAACCAGAACCGTTGGGTTCGTATGGAAAAGAGCTTTCCAACGAGTATAAGAGATTTGAAATCTAATGGTTGGATTTGGAATTATGTCCAAATTAGATTTCGAAAAGGTCGTTGTAAATGCAATTCGATGACTGTTTATGGAAATCGATAGAAAAGGCCTTTTAAAATTATTAAAAATATTATTAATTTGTGTAAAATCATGATAAATGATTTGGAAAGAATTAGGATGAAAAATTCCATAATTGAAACAAATAAAAATATTTTTTTATCAAAATGAACTAGTTATTAACTAGAAAAATAATTCAATGGTTTTAAATAAATAAATTGGATAGGGAAATGGTTTTAATTTAACTAGTATTTTTCCAATATATGAATTGGAATGCATTTGAATAGGAATAATCTCCGAAATATTTCGATATTGGATTTCGTGACTATACGGATATTGTGGTGGAATTTCGAAGATAGATATATATCACTATTCCCCATACGATATTTGTTTGTTTCAGAATTTGATAATGAATATAAGCCGATATAATTTCTATTCCGAGCCTTATATTTAATATTAAATTGGATTTTGGGTTTGTCATGAATGGTGTCTTCAATAACACTATTCTTAAACCCCATGTGAAAAGAATAAATTTTTTAATTAAGATTATTGGAGCATCTAGTTATATTTAGTAATTGGAATAAAATGGTATGTGTTTTTGGGTTTATTATGAACTGTGTTTTAAATAACATTCATTCTTTAACCCAAATTAACAATGAGATATGATTTGGAATTTATAATTCTTTTAACTATGATTAAGGGAATTTTCCAAAGTAAAGTTATCCAATTTAATAAAATAAACTGGAATGGAATGGAATTCGATTTGGTAATAATCGAAGTGAACTTCTGTGGAGGTAGACTGTTACTATCTATAGAATTCAAAAGGCTCTATCGTTATTCCATTTATATTATTGGTTGGATATGGAAGTTTATATCGATTATATATATACATTGATTTGTTTCCATGAAGATTCCATAGTAAATGGAATAAAATTGTGCGTTCATCATGAACAGTGTTTTAAATGACATTGGCTCTTTAACCCAGTAATAACAAGATTAATTTTCCTAAAAATTGAATAATCTTTAAGTAATGATTTTTGAGATTAAAACCGAACTAGAGTTTTAATGAATCTTTAATTAGATTGAAATGTGAATGTGATAATTCAAATTATCAAATTTGGGAAATGATCGAGAATGGAGTATCATCAGTTTTGCTCCAAGCGATAGTTAAATCTTTAATTAGACCTGGACGTAAAATGGTAATTAATTTTACCAATAACACCGTGGTGTTAGTTATGGAGTATTATCAGTTTTGGTCCATGGGATGAATAGGTTGGGATTGGGAAATAAAACAAATGATTACTTCGATAAGGTTCGCTAATCCCGACTAAAACCTTAATTTGGTTTAAACTGTGAAAAGAATATTTGAATAAAAGAATATTCTGGATTGGAATGAGGCGTATGTGATGTTTAGTAGCACTTGTTTATAAGATACGCGAGTTATTCGAAAAGATCAGATTTTTCCCATTCTAAATAATTGATACAACGCTAAGTCGATGATGAGGACGGTGGTTGAAGACCGGAGATCTTCACATCGTTTGGATGATCACTGATGTCTTGATTAGGAGGCATCCCAAGACAAGGTAATAAGTGGTGATCGTCCAGATGTACTTGGAGATCGACCAGATATGCGATGACCTTTCTCCTGTATTGGACATATAGGACGAGGAATAAGGTGCCTTCGGTTTCGTACAAACCCAGAACGAACTAGTAAACGGATGTGTGTCTGACATCGGATTTTATTCTGTTTTGATTGATTTCTATTAAATATATACCTTTTTGGTGGCGGAGAATTTATTCTCTTTCTTAACACCCTTCTATGAGACGTACGAGCTTAGAGGTTATATATTGATAGACATTAGTCGCATGGCGTGTAAGTGTGGCATGCTGAGATGCAAATGATCAAGGCTTTTGTTGAAAAGCAGTGCCTTGTGGTTGATGATCAAATAACGGCTTTAAATAGCATAGCTTTTTGTTGTAGCATTAATTTGCGAGCCTCACACCCCGGTGTGAACCAGAAACAGGAGAGGACCTCAGGAAGGACATGCGTTTCTTTCTAGCTAGGAGTGGTGTATTGGTATGGAGCCCAGGCATTTTACTCATGTGGATGTTGCATATTATTTGATGGATAGAGAGGCGCCTCGGATATATTGGTCACTATAGGGTCGATGGATGACATGGTCGACATATTGACCAGATTTACGCCCCATAGGGCGGGAAAACGTATTGTTCAGGAATTATAATTCACTAACGTAAGTGTGGACCGGCCTTGACGCTCCGGGTGCAGTTGCGACTGATCCTAAGACATGGTGCTAAGTTGTCTCGAATCGAAAGGACGATCCCTCGCCTTAGTTCACAGATGGAAATCCAACTTCCAATACGACATTGTGAGGTTTTAATCGTGGAACTAGTAGGGCAACATGATATATGGTACTCATGCCGTCTATGATTGATACATTTATATTTGAAGTTGATTTTGACCCTATGCACTTATAGTAATATCAAAATTATTTGTTTTAAACGTACCATGCATGTTTGGCTATTATAAGGGAAAAATCTATCCTCCGGCTTGCGTTGCATTGTGTCATGGGACCTGAGTCTTATAATAGCTTCATTTTCTTTAATTAACATTGCGCTGTTTGTTTTATGCATTGGTATTCATGTGGGTAAACCCGTTCCGTGTTATACGGCGTGGTCCCTTGATTTACTTGATTTTGAAGTAAAGTTTTAAATAATTGTTTTAGTTCTCACACCAGTCCCACGACTGACCTGGAGTTTTTTGTTTTAACCTAAAATCTGGGTGCCCCTATTTTCCATATGGGCAACTAGTAGTTTTGGTTTTGCAGATTTCTATTTTATAGGATCCTGGATTTACATCTGGAGCTATATTCGAAACGCTCTGTATCCGTGTATCTCTTTCAGTTGTATGTGTTAATGTATTTCCGCTACACATTGTATTAATTTTCCGTTGCTATGTAATTTAATTCTCTGATATTTTTCTAATGTATATTATTTATTAATACTCAATTATATTCATGTACTATGATGTAATTATTGTAATAGCAATGGAATGTTCTTTTGTTTGCATTCCGATTTGTCATGTTCTCAACTAATTCCGGCCTTTTCCGCCTCTTCGGAGATCAGGGGAATTCGGAACTTACAGAAATCAACCCTCGAAGAAAGGCTCCACGAATATATAAAGGGGTTACTTTCATATGTAACACGAGTATTACTGAAAGCTACCCTCCAGAGAGCTAGACCGGAAGGCTAAACTGAGACTCAAGTAAGGATACAGGCTGCTCATACTAATCCACTTAGTACTGAACCATTAACAGTAATAAATCGGCAAACATTTGCGTACGGCAAGAGGGAGGGCTCCTCTGAGTACCCATGATAAAGCTGAAATCCTACATCCGAAAGCCCACAATGAAGAACCGACACTGAGAGAATTCGCCAAGAAATCCAAAATGCCTCCGCAATCTATCGTGGAAACAAGCGCCCTTCCACTTAGGTGAGACCCCAATTCACCCGGAGCCATCACTTCAAAAAAGATAAATGGCATCACGAGCAGGACCGATAGGCCGATGCTCGAAACCCAAAAAAAAGCAGCCGACAGGAATCGTTCAGGCCCGAACACCTATTGATGGAAAGGCCCCGAATTCTCTATAAATAGGACCGCAGATACTCCGCAATTGGGGACGAACTTTTCATTTCTCATTTAGCTCCTTCTTTCTCAAGGAGGGTAAATCATCAATTCCTGTAATCTATCTGCAATCTATAAATGGAGAATTCTGAGTCTCATATGTCTTGCGATTTGATAATCTTGTAGTATCATAATGATGAAACAGGGAGTTAACACTAGCCTTTCTGATGAAGAGATCAATCAAGGTGCTCCAGTAGCGGAGGAAGGGAACTTGATAGAAATATCTATTCCCCTTCTCCTCACCTTACGGAGCCGCCACTATTGATCCATACCCTCATGCTGAGCCTAACGCTTCTCAAACATTGATGTGACAAAATCGTATATGAATTCCTAGCTCGACCTCCGTTGTAATTCAGACTCCTCCCGTAGGAAGATCTAGTACAAAGGAGTCATCGAAGTTAGCGAATATTGTGTTGCTTTAATCCATGAACTCAAGGGAGGCGTTAGCCTGTTTTCTTCTTATTGAAATACACAGTGCAGTTCTCATGGCCCAGAAACCTACCCATCCCAGATTCAGGATCATTTCCTGAGAATTCTGAGTCATGACCATGGAAAATTTCGTGAATGCACACATTACATTCTATAATTCAGGTGTTGACGAAAAATATCATTAACACACGTGTAGTTGAATATTCAATATTTAGTTTAATCGTTGTTAATTCAATGTTTAAATCATTTCTTGATTTAAAATATGATTATCGATCTAAGTCGATTATAATTTAAAATAATATTTCATTTCAAACAAATTTGAGTTCATTATAACACAATATTACTGACGATCAGTAATCCTCCATGAATTACTACGCAACGATGATTACAGTTCATCTATTCCGACTCGAACCAATTATCGGAAATTTAGATCTAAGTGAATAAGTATTTTATTTGTTTTAATTAATGCGAAAGAATATAAATTAAATTCTATTTATTTTAAATAATTTCGTTAAATTCTAACAAAAGTCTAACTTAGTCCACTACGATCATCTACTATCATCTACATTCCAGATTCCAGTCTCTATACCAACATTTCTTCCCTTTTATTTCCTTTAGAAACATTGCTTTAAATAGTATTTCTTTTATTTTTACTTATCTTTCTTTCTTTTATTTTATCTCAACTTTTATTTCTTTTATCAGCCCAATACGTTCCTAGGACCAAATGCCTTCCCCTTTCTTTCTTTTTCTATTTTTTTTAAACTGGGCCAAAGCCTAATTCACTCGCACCCCACGTATACCTTACTGAATGTACCCACTCCCTTTCCTTCTCTATTTTCTTTTTTATGTCTCCTGTCTTCACGGTGCACCGTGCATGTGAACCACTAACCAACCAGCGTGCATCTTTCCCAACCTACACCACAAACGCACCTCCATCTCCTGAGTCAACCCCTAGCTTCGATCAACCTCCACTCAAATCGATTGAAACCTCACCCTGGAACCAAATTTAAAAAAATAAACAATACCCAAAAACATCCCACCACTTATCTTCCTAGTCACACCATATTGCTCTAAAAGTTGCCAAACTCCGGTCACACATCGGTGATAACCCCTTGTGTAATACCCTGAATTTTTAATGACATTAAAGTAGACAAATTAATTAATAAATAATTTAATATTAAGAATTAAGGAAACTGATTATGTCATTATGTCCGTCTCGAAATTCTGGCCAGGATAAATACCAAGTTTGCATAAAATGGATAACATATGAAGAAGTTACGGGTGATAAAAAGTTGAAAATCAAAATCGGGTATAACTGGCGCACTTGCCAAGTGCGCCAAGGCAATTTTGCAGGTGCGCCTTTTTGCACTGGCGCACCTGCAAAATGTGCCTGGAACAGTTTTTGGGTATTCGGGCCTTTTCGAGTGAGTGATGACCCGTGATCTGACCCAATTTCATTAGGGCTGAGGTGGCATCTGAATTATGTAACCCAGCAGCTATAAATATATCTCATATCCTTTGTTTTCTTCTAAGAGAGAAAATGGTGGCCGGACTCTGCTGGATTCTGAACTGAATTAGGATCTCTCATCTTCTTCTAAAGCATAACAAATTCTGAGATTCAAACATAGACTCAGCACCTTTTCTATCATCTTAGCAATCGAATCACATTGAGTTCTAGTTTTTTTTTGGTTTAGATAAGTAATAGTGAGTTACGAAAGATTGTGATTTGGATACGTTGTAGACTTTAAATCTAAGTTATTGTTAGATCTTATGCTATGTCATTGGATCCAATTCAAATTGTTCTACTATGTTATCATTATGGATCTTAGGTTGTAACTTTTATGATATGCTATGATGCGGATGTATGTAGATATATTCTATGTGATCTAAAATTATCATGTTACATATGTTCTATGTGATCTAAAATTGTCACCTTATGATTCATGTTAGATCTATCCTATGTGATCTAAGATTTGTCACCTTATGATTCATGTTAGATCTATCCTATGTGATCTAGAATTGTCACCCTATGGTTCATGTTAGATCTATCCTATGTGATCTAAAATTGTCACCTTATGATTCATGTTAGATCTATCCTACGTGATCTAAAATTGTCGATCTAAAATTGTCACCTTACGATTCATGTTAGATCTATCCCATTTGATCTAAATTGTCACCTTATGTTAACATGTTAGATCTATTTTATGTGATCTAAATTGTCACCCTATGTTATCATGTTAGATTTAAATCGATTGGACATCTAAAATGGCTAATTTAGATATTGTGACATCATAGTTCATCAGTTTTATGTCCACCTTGTTATGATGAAAATTTCATGTCCATGCTAGTATGTATGTTCACCTTATTATCATAAAATTTTATGTTTATGCCAAGATGTTCATTTTAGTATATTACCATTATTTTCCCTATTATCGTTTATGACTAGGCTATTGTCTAGCCTAGGCATGTTGCCAATTTTGTGAGGGCGCTAGTTAAAGAACGGGGGAAAAAGGGATAAAAATGGCATAATTTGAATATGAACATTTATGGACATGTAATTCAAATTATTGGGCAAAATAGGTATTGACACCTATAAAAGGAAAGGATTAATTAATTGGTAAATTAATTAGAAATGGCATAATTTTAATATGAACATTTATGGACATGTAATTCAATTTATTGGGAAAAATAGGTATTGACGCCTATAAAAGGAAAGGGTTAATTAATTGATTAATTAATTAAAATTGGAATGTCTAGTAATTACAGTTAGGAATTGTAATTGTATTTATGACACGAGGTTAGGTTGCATTAGTGGTGGAAGTCGGCCCGGACCCGACCGGCATATCCAGCAGCCACTAATGGTGAACCTAATGTGGGAGGTCTAGGTACGTAAATACGAATTAGGCTATGACACGAGGTTAGGCCCAATTATGGAATAAGTCTGCCCGGACCCGACCGACATATCCAGCATCCACATGTTGCAAGCCTGATGTGGGTGGTCTGGCCCATTATGAAACCATAAATGGACATGGTAAAGAATTGGACTACTTAACTAAAGTTAATCCATAGGGATTGTATGAACTTAAATTTAAGTTGGCGGTTAAGTAAACATGGTCGAGGGGTGGCTTAAATAAATCTGAAGAGGGGATTAGTAATAGGCCCACAAACTTAACCCGTTAAGATTATGTAATTAAAGACACCTAGTTGAGACGACCCGATTTCCCGTTCTCACGGAAACAAGGTTATCTTTTGGAATATAACACAGAAACATATAATAGCAGAACAGAATTAAATAAATACACCAGAATGAACAACAAAATATACTGGATAAAAGTAATCATCAGAGTTACACAGTATACAGGATCTTACTTAGTACAAATACAGTTCAGCTATACATAAATGTCTACAGCGGAAATAAACAAAATATGTACAATAGGAGCTGAACAGCATAAAAAGAAATAAATGATAGAATCCATCTTCAGCTCCAGCTATCCAGAAAGAAGAACCAGCTAAACCTGAATACAAGGCTGCCCGTGTAGAAAAAGGGGCACCCGAGTTTGAGAGTGAAACAAACTACGAGTCAGTCATGGGACTGGTATGAGAAATCTACTCAACACATATATAATTTGGCTAATCTCAGGACCACGCCACTTTCGTGGAACGGGTTTACTCCATCGGATTGCCAGTGCTTTAAAACAAATCTTTCTTTTAAACATCGCTATGCTTTTTATAAAAATGAAGCCGTTATAAGACTCAGTTCCCATCATACAATGCAACGCAAGCCGGAGGATAGAGTTTTACCTTATAATGGCCAAAATATGATTGATACGAATAAAACAAAGGCATTTGATATTATTGCTAGTGTTAATATGTTTTGAAAACAATTTCAAATCATAACTATCAATCATAGACGGCATGGGTACCATATATCATGTCGCCATATATATATACAATCAAAACCGCACGATGTCGTATTTGGAAATTGGATTTCCGTCATGAACCAAGGCAAAAGATAGTCCTTACCGAATTCGAGACGCTCTAGCCCGCCCCTCAGGATCAGAACGCATCAACCCTTTAGATCGTCAGGGCCGGTCCACCGATGTGGATTATTATGCCTGAACACTACGTCTCCCCGCCCTTTGGGGCGTAAACGAGCCAACGAATGACTCCATCGGACCCGGATCGTCCGATCAAACCGAGGCGCCTCGCAACAGCAACAACCACATAGGTGAAAAGTATATAAATGTCAGGGCTGGTAGGTCACTGACACCACCGTAGCTAGAAAGAAACGCAGGCCCTCCCTGATGTCCTCTCCCGTTTTAGGTTCATACCGGGGTGTGAGGCTCGCGAATTCACGTTATACACAAAGCTACGCCACACAGGCGGTGCTTTGATCATCACCACAAGACTTTGCTTTTCAACAGAAGCCCTGATCACTGCATCTTAGCATGCCACACAGAATAAATCCTATGTCAGACACACAGTCCATTTACAAGTCCGTTCTGGGTCTGAACGAAACCGGAGGCACTAAATACCTCGCAAACCCATCGATCTACACGTACGTCTGAACGATCACCACTCATTATCCATATTTCGGGATGCCTCCCAATCAGGACCTCGGTTACCATCCAAACGAGGTGAAGATCTCCGGTCTTCGACCATCGTCTTCATCTTCGAATTTCAATCGTCGGTCGATTATTCAAAATGAGAATTAACTCGGCCTTTCCAAATAATTCACGTATATTTAGAATTTCAAATCGATTTATTTCAATGGTTAAATTATTCGACAACACTGGTTTTGTCCTTTAATGTAATTTTCACACCAAACACATTCAACCATCAAACATCTCATAAATCAAGCAAATTTAGTTTATTTCCATTCCATATCGCTTATGATATTTTATAACTATTTATCGCTATTTTTATTTATTTTAAAATAGCCATTTTATTCAAAACGACGCTTCGGGCCATAAGGCGGCCGTGGCGCTGTTTTTCTTCAGATTTGATTTACACATATCTGAAAATCTAACCGTTGGATCTTCACAAAATTTACATCATTAGGAAGGTCTTTTCAAAACGAATCCAACGGTTCCAGTTTCGGGAAAATCCGACGGTCGGATCTCCCGGTACAATCGTTTGAAATTTCGATTTCAAAATACGAACTGCAGCGTCGTTATTCGATTAAATATAATTCTATTTATATTTATATATAAATAAAATCGATTCTGGCGCTGTTTTTCTTCAAATTTGAATTAAACATTCCAGACAATCCAACCGTTGGATTTTTACAAGGTTGGTGCCGTTGGAAAGATTATTCCAAGGCGAACCCGACGGTTGAGGTTTCGGGAAAATCCAATGGTCGGATTTCCCGTACTAGTCGTTTGAAATCACGGTTTCAAAATACGAACTGCACGGCCTCGTTTCGTTTTAATTTTATTTATATTTATATAGTTATATAAATATAGTTCATTCAATGATTTCTATATCGTTTTCACTTCAAAAAATTTTCTAACACCTTAAATTTTGGAAAAATTTCGCCATAACCTCCCCTGCACCGGGAGCGTCGGGAAATCGCAAATAGCGTCCCGGTCCTTCTAATCTCAAAAAGAAAAAGAAAAAGCCAAGCGGCTAGCCAACAGGCTCAAAATCATCACCCAAACAAATCAGTAAATGTGTACCTATTTGTCGGGCACAAAATTTTATTCCTCTTCTCTAGCCCCTTTGCTATAACCTGTTCAATGAATATGCATGTACATATATATACAGTTCATATCATTTTTCATTTTCTATTCAACTTCATATTTGATTTCTATTTGGTTTAAAAACACCATTCATTCTAATGCTACATAAATAGGTGCAAATTATTTCATTAGCTAATTAATGAATATTTCAACTCATATATGTTTATTTTGAACAAGTGGCTATTTTTAACATTTCACATTTCAACGATTTATACATACAATAAAAATGTGATTTTTATTGTAAAATAATTTATTTCAAAACACTATTTTTCTATATAGTTCATATAGTCTATAAAAGGTGATTTTTATTATCAAACAATTTATTTCAAAATATGAATACCATTCAACACATGAATTTCTAAACAACGAATGAATATCAATTCAACACATGAATGTTTCTATAGTTTTTATATATCGATAAAAATGTGATTTTTATTATCGAACTATTTATTTCAAAATATGAATACCATTCAACACATGAATTTCTAAACAACGAATGAATATCAATTCAACACATGAATGTTTCTATAGTTTTTATATATCGATAAAAATGTGATTTTTATTATCGAACTATTTATTTCAAAATATGAATACCATTCAACACATGAATTTCTAAACAACGAATGAATATCAATTCAACACATGAATGTTTCTATAGTTTTTATATATCGATAAAAATGTGATTTTTATTATCGAACTATTTATTTCAAAATATGAATACCATTCAACACATGAATTTCTAAACAACGAATGAATATCAATTCAACACATGAATGTTTCTATAGTTTTTATATATCGATAAAAATGTGATTTTTGTTATCGAACTATTTATTTCAAAATATGAATACCATTCAACACATGAATTTCTAAACAACGAATGAATATGAATTAAACACATGAATGTTTCTATAGTTTTAAGCAAATGAAAATAATTCAATCACACAAATATTATTCAAAATTTCGGCAGCATAACGGCAGGGTAGTTACACCGGCACCGTCCCTAGTACGGCTCCTCGCTCTACCTTAAAACCTCGCGGTTTTTGACAATGGGGTTCATGCATCTAGTTCGCACGCAGGCGGCATGTATATATTTATTTCATTTCCACAAACTAATCCTAAGTGGTTTCAACCAAATATTTCACAACCACCAATGGGTATTTTTCAACCACAATCAACCAATATCAATCACAAACAATCCCAAACAATCATTCGCTATCAATCAAATTTCCACAACAATCTCAACCAATAAATATCGTCCATGTTTTATGGACGAGGGGCGTATATATATATATATATATATATATATATATATATATAGATATTTATATATAGCTATTCACTTTTACTTCAACACATATATAATATTTTAAATCAGAAATCTCACCAATAGCTATCCAACTGCACGACACTTCACTTATAGAAATCTTCGCCTTTTGTCGCTTTCGCCCGTATTCTCTACATATGTAAAAATAGAATTTTTACTATGCTATTCAATATATAAAAATCGAATTTTGACTTCGCTATTCAATATATAAAAATATGATTTTTACTTCGACTTTCGATATATAAAAATATGATTTTTACTTCTCTTGAAAGTTCAAACCTTTCTTCCTATTTAAAGCTTTTACCTTTAAAACTAAATCAGTTTTTATTTTAAAACAAAATCAGTTTTTAACTTTTAAAAATTCAGTTTTGAATACTTTTAAAAATTCAGTTTTTATAACTTTAAAAATCAGGTTTTAAAATTCTTTTAAAAGAAATCAGTTTTAATCTTATAAATAAATCAGTTTTAACTTATAAATAAATCAGTTTTTATTTATAAATAAATCAGTTTTTATTTTTAAAATTTCAGCTTTTAACTTTATAAAAATTCAGTTTTTATTTTTAAAATAAAATCAGTTTTTAATTTTTAAAAACCAAATCAGTTTTAATTCTTTTATAAACTGTTTTTAAACCTTTTTATTAAAAATCAAAATCAGTTTTTATTTTTTTCAGTTTTAAATTCGGTTTTATAAAATAATAATAAAATAAAAAGAAATGCTTACCAATAGGGGGGGGGTTTCACCGATGTCTCGAACTGGGCGGCTCGGGGTTTGGTGGCTTCGCGATGGGATTCGACGGGGGGGGCGATGGCTTCGAGGAGTTCGAACGTGGTGGTCGGAGGCGCTGCGTGGGGGGACTTCTGGTGGCGGTCGGCGGCTTCAGCTGCGCGAGCGAGGGGGGGCTTCAACGGAGCTCGAGCGATCGGGGGGGCTCAGGCGGAGGCGTCGATCGATTTCTAGGGTTTCTTTTTTTTTTTTGTTTTTTTTTGTCTGGATAATGAAGTCGGGGGGGGGGGGGGCCAGGAAGAAGAATAAAGGGAGGGAGTATTTTTTTTATTTATTTAATTATTAAATTTCGCAAAAAGGTTGACTTTTACATACGACCTCGAAACGAGGCCCACCGCCTGTCGTCCATAGCGTTTCACCCCCATTCCGAACACAATGGGATATGTATCGCAAGCTGATTTGATCGTTACAATCAGTTTCTTTTTGAATTTTCATTTAAATCATTATATTGAATTTTAAACGCACATTTCAAATTACCGGGGCCACATACTAACTAGAAAAATTCCAGAAAAATATTTTCTAGCTTCGTATTGACGATATGGTCCTAACAAAACTAGTTTCGTCGAATTCTGAGACCGTTTGCAAAATGGTCAATTTCCAGTCGATTAAATTCAACAGAAACTGGTCAAACGCGTTTTCCTTTGCCACGCTCACATATTGATTCGAAAAATTATGAAATTTGAAACCTAACAATAACTTGACACTGCGGATCTAACAAAAGTGGTTTCGTCGAAATCCGAGGTCATCTGCAAAATATCCATTTTTAAGGGCCTGAATTCCATAGCGACTATTCAGAATTTTCAACTGGACATACCTTTTGATTCCCGCTATCAAATTTCGATTGGTCGGATTCGTTAGAAAGATATCATCAATTAGATTCTATTATTTTTGGTTTCACTAAGATCCGGATTGTTTTGCACCCGGTATATTCAATTGAAGTTTGAAATCGAATTATCGAACTACCGCGCCATTTTCAATTCTATATATAATTATAATTAATTATATTGGTTTTCGAATGTCGATTCAAACTCAATTTTCATTGCCATTATCTAAAATATTTATTTTAAATATTTAAAATCCATTATTTTAGCCAATTTAAAAATTTTTAAATTGGTTCAGATTTTCTGGGTCGTTACAATCTCCCCCACTTAAAACTTTTCGTCCCCGAAAAGGAATAAAGTCGAAAGTGGTTTGATAAATCTACTATCACACAACACAACAACCAATCCAATTGTTTTTAACCTTTCAAATATATATCTTTTATATATTCAAAAATTATATTTCTAAACCAGACTATATATAAATATAATCACAAATACGTTATTTAAAAACATATTACTCTCGACTCGTTCTGAGGCACTTCTGACCCCATCTCTAACGAGTTGTTCTGATTTTGCTATACTCATACTAGGATATTACTGATCCTATCTGTATGGAGTCACCCGTCCTAGAACACTACTGGTTCTATTTCTGACGAGTTCGTTCACATGTTATATTCCAGAACTAAGCTTAACCAAAGCTCTGATACCACGTTGAGACGACCCGATTTCCCGTTCTCACGGAAACAAGGTTATCTTTTGGAATATAACACAGAAACATATAATAGCAGAACAGAATTAAATAAATACACCAGAATGAACAACAAAATATACTGGATAAAAGTAATCATCAGAGTTACACAGTATACAGGATCTTACTTAGTACAAATACAGTTCAGCTATACATAAATGTCTACAGCGGAAATAAACAAAATATGTACAATAGGAGCTGAACAGCATAAAAAGAAATAAATGATAGAATCCATCTTCAGCTCCAGCTATCCAGAAAGAAGAACCAGCTAAACCTGAATACAAGGCTGCCCGTGTAGAAAAAGGGGCACCCGAGTTTGAGAGTGAAACAAACTACGAGTCAGTCATGGGACTGGTATGAGAAATCTACTCAACACATATATAATTTGGCTAATCTCAGGACCACGCCACTTTCGTGGAACGGGTTTACTCCATCGGATTGCCAGTGCTTTAAAACAAATCTTTCTTTTAAACATCGCTATGCTTTTTATAAAAATGAAGCCGTTATAAGACTCAGTTCCCATCATACAATGCAACGCAAGCCGGAGGATAGAGTTTTACCTTATAATGGCCAAAATATGATTGATACGAATAAAACAAAGGCATTTGATATTATTGCTAGTGTTAATATGTTTTGAAAACAATTTCAAATCATAACTATCAATCATAGACGGCATGGGTACCATATATCATGTCGCCATATATATATACAATCAAAACCGCACGATGTCGTATTTGGAAATTGGATTTCCGTCATGAACCAAGGCAAAAGATAGTCCTTACCGAATTCGAGACGCTCTAGCCCGCCCCTCAGGATCAGAACGCATCAACCCTTTAGATCGTCAGGGCCGGTCCACCGATGTGGATTATTATGCCTGAACACTACGTCTCCCCGCCCTTTGGGGCGTAAACGAGCCAACGAATGACTCCATCGGACCCGGATCGTCCGATCAAACCGAGGCGCCTCGCAACAGCAACAACCACATAGGTGAAAAGTATATAAATGTCAGGGCTGGTAGGTCACTGACACCACCCTAGCTAGAAAGAAACGCAGGCCCTCCCTGATGTCCTCTCCCGTTTTAGGTTCATACCGGGGTGTGAGGCTCGCGAATTCACGTTATACACAAAGCTACGCCACACAGGCGGTGCTTTGATCATCACCACAAGACTTTGCTTTTCAACAGAAGCCCTGATCACTGCATCTTAGCATGCCACACAGAATAAATCCTATGTCAGACACACAGTCCATTTACAAGTCCGTTCTGGGTCTGAACGAAACCGGAGGCACTAAATACCTCGCAAACCCATCGATCTACACGTACGTCTGAACGATCACCACTCATTATCCATATTTCGGGATGCCTCCCAATCAGGACCTCGGTTACCATCCAAACGAGGTGAAGATCTCCGGTCTTCGACCATCGTCTTCATCTTCGAATTTCAATCGTCGGTCGATTATTCGAAATGAGAATTAACTCGGCCTTTCCAAATAATTCACGTATATTTAGAATTTCAAATCGATTTATTTCAATGGTTAAATTATTCGACAACACTGGTTTTGTCCTTTAATGTAATTTTCACACCAAACACATTCAACCATCAAACATCTCATAAATCAAGCAAATTTAGTTTATTTCCATTCCATATCGCTTATGATATTTTATAACTATTTATCGCTATTTTTATTTATTTTAAAATAGCCATTTTATTCAAAACGACGCTTCGGGCCATAAGGCGGCCGTGGCGCTGTTTTTCTTCAGATTTGATTTACACATATCTGAAAATCTAACCGTTGGATCTTCACAAAATTTACATCATTAGGAAGGTCTTTTCAAAACGAATCCAACGGTTCCAGTTTCGGGAAAATCCGACGGTCGGATCTCCCGGTACAATCGTTTGAAATTTCGATTTCAAAATACGAACTGCAGCGTCGTTATTCGATTAAATATAATTCTATTTATATTTATATATAAATAAAATCGATTCTGGCGCTGTTTTTCTTCAAATTTGAATTAAACATTCCAGACAATCCAACCGTTGGATTTTTACAAGGTTGGTGCCGTTGGAAAGATTATTCCAAGGCGAACCCGACGGTTGAGGTTTCGGGAAAATCCAATGGTCGGATTTCCCGTACTAGTCGTTTGAAATCACGGTTTCAAAATACGAACTGCACGGCCTCGTTTCGTTTTAATTTTATTTATATTTATATAGTTATATAAATATAGTTCATTCAATGATTTCTATATCGTTTTCACTTCAAAAATTTTTCTAACACCTTAAATTTTGGAAAAATTTCGCCATAACCTCCCCTGCACCGGGAGCGTCGGGAAATCGCAAATAGCGTCCCGGTCCTTCTAATCTCAAAAAGAAAAAGAAAAAGCCAAGCGGCTAGCCAACAGGCTCAAAATCATCACCTAAACAAATCAGTAAATGTGTACCTATTTGTCGGGCACAAAATTTTATTCCTCTTCTCTAGCCCCTTTGCTATAACCTGTTCAATGAATATGCATGTACATATATATACAGTTCATATCATTTTTCATTTTCTATTCAACTTCATATTTGATTTCTATTTGGTTTAAAAACACCATTCATTCTAATGCTACATAAATAGGTGCAAATTATTTCATTAGCTAATTAATGAATATTTCAACTCATATATGTTTATTTTGAACAAGTGGCTATTTTTAACATTTCACATTTCAACGATTTATACATACAATAAAAATGTGATTTTTATTGTAAAATAATTTATTTCAAAACACTATTTTTCTATATAGTTCATATAGTCTATAAAAGGTGATTTTTATTATCAAACAATTTATTTCAAAATATGAATACCATTCAACACATGAATTTCTAAACAACGAATGAATATCAATTCAACACATGAATGTTTCTATAGTTTTTATATATCGATAAAAATGTGATTTTTATTATCGAACTATTTATTTCAAAATATGAATACCATTCAACACATGAATTTCTAAACAACGAATGAATATCAATTCAACACATGAATGTTTCTATAGTTTTTATATATCGATAAAAATGTGATTTTTATTATCGAACTATTTATTTCAAAATATGAATACCATTCAACACATGAATTTCTAAACAACGAATGAATATCAATTCAACACATGAATGTTTCTATAGTTTTTATATATCGATAAAAATGTGATTTTTATTATCGAACTATTTATTTCAAAATATGAATACCATTCAACACATGAATTTCTAAACAACGAATGAATATCAATTCAACACATGAATGTTTCTATAGTTTTTATATATCGATAAAAATGTGATTTTTGTTATCGAATTATTTATTTCAAAATATGAATACCATTCAACACATGAATTTCTAAACAACGAATGAATATGAATTAAACACATGAATGTTTCTATAGTTTTAAGCAAATGAAAATAATTCAATCACACAAATATTATTCAAAATTTCGGCAGCATAACGGCAGGGTAGTTACACCGGCACCGTCCCTAGTACGGCTCCTCGCTCTACCTTAAAACCTCGCGGTTTTTGACAATGGGGTTCATGCATCTAGTTCGCACGCAGGCGGCATGTATATATTTATTTCATTTCCACAAACTAATCCTAAGTGGTTTCAACCAAATATTTCACAACCACCAATGGGTATTTTTCAACCACAATCAACCAATATCAATCACAAACAATCCCAAACAATCATTCGCTATCAATCAAATTTCCACAACAATCTCAACCAATAAATATCGTCCATGGTTTGTGGACGAGGGGCGTATATATATATATATATATAGATATTTATATATAGCTATTCACTTTTACTTCAACACATATATAATATTTTAAATCAGAAATCTCACCAATAGCTATCCAACTGCACGACACTTCACTTATAGAAATCTTCGCCTTTTGTCGCTTTCGCCCGTATTCTCTACATATGTAAAAATAGAATTTTTACTATGCTATTCAATATATAAAAATCGAATTTTGACTTCGCTATTCAATATATAAAAATATGATTTTTACTTCGACTTTCGATATATAAAAATATGATTTTTACTTCTCTTGAAAGTTCAAACCTTTCTTCCTATTTAAAGCTTTTACCTTTAAAACTAAATCAGTTTTTATTTTAAAACAAAATCAGTTTTTAACTTTTAAAAATTCAGTTTTGAATACTTTTAAAAATTCAGTTTTTATAACTTTAAAAATCAGGTTTTAAAATTCTTTTAAAAGAAATCAGTTTTAATCTTATAAATAAATCAGTTTTAACTTATAAATAAATCAGTTTTTATTTATAAATAAATCAGTTTTTATTTTTAAAATTTCAGCTTTTAACTTTATAAAAATTCAGTTTTTATTTTTAAAATAAAATCAGTTTTTAATTTTTAAAAACCAAATCAGTTTTAATTCTTTTATAAACTGTTTTTAAACCTTTTTATTAAAAATCAAAATCAGTTTTTATTTTTTTCAGTTTTAAATTCGGTTTTATAAAATAATAATAAAATAAAAAGAAATGCTTACCAATAGGGGGGGGGGGGGTTTCACCGATGTCTCGAACTGGGCGGCTCGGGGTTTGGTGGCTTCGCGATGGGATTCGACGGGGGGGGCGATGGCTTCGAGGAGTTCGAACGTGGTGGTCGGAGGCGCTGCGTGGGGGGACTTCTGGTGGCGGTCGGCGGCTTCAGCTGCGCGAGCGAGGGGGGGGCTTCAACGGAGCTCGAGCGATCGGGGGGGCTCAGGCGGAGGCGTCGATCGATTTCTAGGGTTTTTTTTTTTTTTTTTTTTTTGTCTGGATAATGAAGTCGGGGGGGGCCAGGAAGAAGAATAAAGGGAGGGAGTATTTTTTTTATTTATTTAATTATTAAATTTCGCAAAAAGGTTGACTTTTACATACGACCTCGAAACGAGGCCCACCGCCTGTCGTCCATAGCGTTTCACCCCCATTCCGAACACAATGGGATATGTATCGCAAGCTGATTTGATCGTTACAATCAGTTTCTTTTTGAATTTTCATTTAAATCATTATATTGAATTTTAAACGCACATTTCAAATTACCGGGGCCACATACTAACTAGAAAAATTCCAGAAAAATATTTTCTAGCTTCGTATTGACGATACGGTCCTAACAAAACTAGTTTCGTCGAATTCTGAGACCGTTTGCAAAATGGTCAATTTCCAGTCGATTAAATTCAACAGAAACTGGTCAAACGCGTTTTCCTTTGCCACGCTCACATATTGATTCGAAAAATTATGAAATTTGAAACCTAACAATAACTTGACACTGCGGATCTAACAAAAGTGGTTTCGTCGAAATCCGAGGTCATCTGCAAAATATCCATTTTTAAGGGCCTGAATTCCATAGCGACTATTCAGAATTTTCAACTGGACATACCTTTTGATTCCCGCTATCAAATTTCGATTGGTCGGATTCGTTAGAAAGATATCATCAATTAGATTCTATTATTTTTGGTTTCACTAAGATCCGGATTGTTTTGCACCCGGTATATTCAATTGAAGTTTGAAATCGAATTATCGAACTACCGCGCCATTTTCAATTCTATATATAATTATAATTAATTATATTGGTTTTCGAATGTCGATTCAAACTCAATTTTCATTGCCATTATCTAAAATATTTATTTTAAATATTTAAAATCCATTATTTTAGCCAATTTAAAAAATTTTAAATTGGTTCAGATTTTCTGGGTCGTTACACTAGTGGAATACATAATCGGTGGAAATAATAAAGTTATGTAATTAAAGACACCTTTTAGGGTAAACATAACTTGTAGAAGTGACAGGGATATGTAATTAAAGACACCTATCGGTAAGCATAATCGGTTGGAAGATTAGGGGTTATGTATTAAAGACACCTGTAGGTAAGCATAACCGGTAGACATAAACAAGGCTATGCAATTAAAGACACCTAGTGGTATACATAGTCAGTGAAAACCTAGTGGGGGATACAAGACAAAGGGGAGAGCCTGTATCATATTGTGTGAGACCCATTTTAGTCACTAGCCGGGAGTAGGTATCAAATAAACTACTACGTACTAGGCGGAGAAGGGGCACGCTTACTAACTGATTGTAAGAGATTCAAACGTGGAGGATGGTGTGGGCGGCGCAAACCGAGCGGGCTATGTGTGTGCATGAGCCGGGCAGAAGGAGATAAGACGACGGTGACACCTGTAGATATGGTTGTACACATTGTTACGATGAGGGGTTGCCACTTTAGGAAGTGATACCTCCTACTGTGGGGCTAGCACAAGGTATCTACGAGGGTTAAGGAGCGGATCGATCGGGGTAATTTTGATACGTTTGGACGTATACCTAAGTCTACCACCTTATAGTTGAAGGGTCATCTCTTTCTGGATATACCGGTAATAGTGCAGAGTAATCATTAGTGAGGCATGTACACCATATCTTGCTTACCTTGTCACACCTGCTTTATGTAGTGATCTCCCTTATCCACTTTATATGCCTATCATGTTACTTTTGTTTATCTACTGGCTAAAAGTAACTAGACTCGCCAGACTTTATGTCTGACCCTTTTTGTTTCTCCTTCTTTCTTCCGTCCCCCCCCCCCCCCCACCCCCAGGTTCTCAGGGAGGAAACACCCAGGCTTATTCAGATATCACCTTGCTAGGAGCTATTTCTGAAGTATGGCTCAAGTTCTTGTCTCTACTATGACTTAGCTCTTTCATCTGGGGAATTATGCTTTTTATTTATGTAACAACCCGCACCTCCGTTCAAGCAAGATATTATCACCAACTTAGCCACCGTAAGGTGTGGGGTTTTGTTCCTCAAAAGGCCTGGGGTAAGTTTCGAGATCCGCCAACACATGGCATTGCCATATAGGCTGAGCCAACCTCCCTACTAACACCGATATTGTCCCTACTTTGCCACCTCTCAGGTGTAGGGTTTTCCGTCACTAGGCCTCGGCATTAGTAAGTGATGGACTTTACTATATAAGTATCTATTTCACACAGACTTCCACGATGTGGGACTTAGGGGTGTTACATTCTCCCCTCCCACTGAGCCCAACGTCCCCGTTGGCTCACAAACACCTCACCCAAGTGTTGTGGTCCACACAGGAGCCACAATTCCGGCTGGGTGTTGGCTCTGATACCACTGTAACAACCCACACCTCCGTTCACACAAGATATTGTCCCCAACTTAGCCACCGTAAGGTGTGGGGTTTTGTTCCTCAAAAGGCCTCGGCTAAGTTTCGAGATCCGCCAATACATGGCGTTGCCACATAGGCTGAGCCAACCTCCCTACTAACACTGATATTGTCCCAACTTTGCCACCTCTCAGGAGTAGGATTTTCCATCACTAGGCCTCGGCATTAGTAAGTGATGGACTTTACTATATAAGTATTTATTTCACACAGACTTCCACGATGTGGGACTTAGGGATGTTACAATTTACTTATGTACTCTGACAATGCAAGACAAGTTATTTTATTGTAATGTTTTTTGTGACTTATGAAATTGTGGACCATGGTATTTTTATTGAAATAAAAATTTAAATTTCCACTGCTATCATATTTATATTTGTCTTGTAATTATTCTGTGTCTAATTACCTATAATGCTTCACGGAACTTAATGCATTCCCTTAGTGAGTGACATTAATGGACGTGGGGTGTCACACCTTGACTCTTTTCACCCTGGTGCACATACCCCTAGCTCCTCCATGTCGATGAAGATACCATTTAACCAGTGCCTACCCAAAACCGTATTAAAAACCTACTTCCGCTAATTCCCATCACCCATATCCACCTAAGAACACCCTACTCCGGTTATACCATCCCCGAAGCCATAACCAAAACAATTTCCAACATCAACCATACAATCACCAGAGATCAATATTAAACCTAAAAAAACTCAATATCCTAACTTTATATATATTTCTAAAAATAAAGATATCATATCGTAAAAATCATATTTCAGTATACAGATTAAGATAATGTTATCAATTCAAAAAAAGTGATAGAAATTTTTTGTCAAAGGAATTTAATTCCGATAGTATTAATTAAAAAATGAAAATATATACAAATATAAATCCTCCATATATTTTTCGTATAAACTATAAGTGATTTGCAACAACTTTCAAGTGGGAATCATCTCATGAATTTAAATAAATTAGAGCAATTGGGTTTTTCTTATTTTCTTGGTAACAGTTTAACAAACAGAGCTTTTTTCTCTCTTTTGTTGCAGACTTTACACCTACGTTTCAAAGTTTTTCATCCATCCAGGCATACATTTGAATCAACCATAATCACCCTATTTAGAAGCATATACTTTTGTATCATAACATACGAATATCAGTGAAGAAGTGGGAAGGTCCACTCACATAAATAGCTTCCTCTTTCTTACTTCTTTGTCTAGGATTTGCAATGGAATTCTTCCCAGCTTAAGTTCGAATGCATTGTGAATGGATTCATTAAGCTAGGTGCATATATATATATATATAGAAGAAAATAATGATAAAATATTAATGGGAATTTATTGTTTTGAATGGGAAATGAACATGCAGTTGATGGAATGTTCCCAGTTGTTAAATTTGATTAAGAATTTGTGACGGCCGTGAATTTCACTCGATCCGAATCAGTCGTTAAACCGATCTAGACCGTTCGAAACCCCTGATCGTTTTGAGAACAGGACAAAACAGAATGTAGACGGAAGAACATTTCAACGTTATTACAACAATTCCATCAGATACAAGAATATACAGGGTATAAATGAATAAATTACATTCGATAAATATCAGAGATTACAATAAATTACATAGCAGCGGAAAATAATACAAAGCACAACTAAAGGTGATATACGGATACAGAGCTTTCCAGATATCATTCAAGCTGTAAACCAGGATCCTGTGAATATAAATCTGCAAAACCAAAACTACTAGCTGCCCGTGTAGAAAATAGGGGCACCCAGAGTTTAGGTTAAAACAATAAACTCCAGGTCAGTCATGTGACTTGTGTGAGAACTAAAACAGTTATTTAAAACTTTACTTTAAAAGAAAGTAATTCAAGGGACCACCCCGTATAACACGGAACGGGTTTCCTCCCAAGAATACCAGTGCATAGAATAAACAGCGCAATGCTTTTTCGAAAAATGAAGCTATTATAAGACCCAGGTCCCATCACACAATGCAACGCAAGCCGGAGGATAGGATTTTCCCTTATAATAGC
This sequence comes from Allium sativum, assembly GCA_030737875.1. Classification (NCBI taxonomy): domain Eukaryota; kingdom Viridiplantae; phylum Streptophyta; class Magnoliopsida; order Asparagales; family Amaryllidaceae; genus Allium; species Allium sativum. The sequence continues at coordinate 5,126,812 of JASFAX010000034.1, forward strand.
CAAACATGCTTAGTACGTTTAAAACAAATCATTTGATACTATAATAAGTGCATAGTGTCAAAACAATTTCAATCATAAATATAAATCATAGACGGCATGGGTACTGTAACGACCCGTGTTTTTCGACCATTTGAATATGAATATTTAAATTAGTTTTAAATATTTTGTTGGGAATATTAATGGAATTTAATATTTAATTCGTTATTAAAAACGAAGTTGAACGTTATATATTTATATAACATAAATCGAGCTTGGAAATGACGTGCAGTTCGTGAAATGAAGTTTTGAACTTCAACTGAGAATACAGGATTCGATATAAGTCGGATTTCTGTGAAACAAGACACGTTGGAGCCGTATTGATGATAATTTTCATATGAAAGAGAAAAATCCAGATTTCGTGTTATAGTTTGATAGTTATGGCCAAATCAAATTTTGAAATAGTCGCTATGGAAAATCGTTATTAAATTATAGGCCTTTAAAGTAGCCGTTTTGCAAACGGACTCTGTTTTCGACGAAACCAGTTCCGTTGAGTTCGTAGCGTCGATTAGAGTCAGGATATGTATATAGTTTGTTATTTTTAGAGATCGGGAAATTTGGCGTTAAAAAGGGTAGGGCGGTTCGAGGTAAAAATGGCCTACCGGGGCAACAGTCTCAGAATGCGACGAAATTAGTGCCGTTGGGTTCGTATCGAAAAGTTATTGTCGATGTTCGCAGTTTCAAGTGGATTTGATTTATCTGGTGGCCGTGAAAAAATTAAACGTGTGTTCATTTCCGGTTTCATAAAGGAAATTTTTTCATACGACCTCGGAATTCGACGAAACTTGTCTCATTGGGTCCGGAACGCCTTTTTACATCAAGAATAATTTTTTATCAGAAAACAGAGATCGTACCTGGGTTTTATCACATTACTTCACAGTAAAGTTTCATTTAATAATATAAAAATAGTTGGGAAAATCTTGGATCAAATATTTTGCGTACAATTACAAACTTCCAGCAGATGGGCACATTTATTTCTCTGTTCTGAAAACGATATGTGTGAAACCTTGCCGACAAAGCGTTGTCTCCCATCTTTTCCATCGTCAGCTACCTACAAATTCTGAAATCCTATACGGCTATACCCTACGAAGCTTGACGCCCACGTATCGCTTCTGTATAAATTATCGGTTCCCTACGTCTCTTTCTTGGTCCCAAAAATAAAATTAAACTCCACTAAATAACGAACGACCAAGATTCCACCAAATTCTTCCTTCTGATTCTCTCGATCCTCACATCAAAATCCCAAAAAACCCAGCTACAAATTCAATCAGGACCTCGAGGCCGTACTATTTGATGGTGGCGATGAACTGTAATGGAGCGTGGTGGCCGAGACCGTGGCTTGAAGCCACAGATTTTATGGGCGGACTACAGGCGTTGGGTGGCGATAGGAGGAGTGGGGTTCAGGTCAATGGTAAAGTAGGGTCAGGCGCTTCAGTCGGTCAACTCTGATGATGTTCCGGTGGCTCAAGCAAGCTGCGGTGGTGGTGATTATCGGTTGTGTGCGTGGGTTTCTCGAACCTGAGCAGTTCGAACGGGATAGGCAGAACAAAGGAGTCCGTATACATTATTTGAAGTATGGAATTGGTAATCAACGTTATTAATAACATAATTAGGGAATCCTTTAAATTAATTTAATTAAGACTAGAGTTAAGGGATTATTAATTGTGAACGTTAATCTGGGTGCAGGCTTTTTGGGCGGTAGGTGAAGGGTGCAGATCCGTGAATAGGAAGGAGAGAAGTGGATCCCTTCCTTGGTTCAAACGTGCATGGTGTAGGCAGACTACGGAAAGAACGAAGAGGACAGTGATTGTTTTAAAGTTTTTTTTATGAAGCAATACAAACAAGGAGTTGAGATATTTCAATTGAAAGCCTACATCGGTCCTTCCTTTTTAATCCAAGCATAGTGGATCAGGAATGAGGGGAAATCAGTAATTGGGTCCTGAGCTCTGAAATCAAAACGCAGCAGCATGGAAATTCTTTGATCCGATCTAACAAAGTAATTAGCTTATAACTAATTAAATTAGAATTGAATTATATATTAATTGATATTGGCTAAATCAAAATGTCAACAGGAAAACGAGGAGATAGGAGCAATGAACAAGGGAAAATCGGGCCTGTAAAATCTGAAAGCAGCATATATATCAGACCGTATATTTTCATTCTAACCACTAATAATCATAGAAATTAAGGTGATTATAATATTAATTAAATATTAATTGTTTGATTAAAAACATATAATCTTATTACACGAATATCTTTTATTCCGTGAGCAGAATTGAACCAAATAAAAAGCATCGTGATCATGGCGACAAGCTCGACATCATTGAACTGTCTTGAACAGAAAGGGTGACAACAAGATTTACAGTTAAATTAAACAACTGTTTAATTTAACAGTAACCAAACCGATTCAACGACCAATCAGAACAAGGTGAGTTAAACTCACTCAGTTTTTCCCATTTATATTTTAATATAAATTGGGTTTTTATTTTGTTTGCTGGTGATTGCATGTTTGCTAGTTATACATTTGTTGGTTGTTTTAACCGATGAAATTAAACTGTGTTTAATTTCAGTGAAATACCAAATCGTTACTTTAACGATTGGTTCCAATAAAGGTAACTCACCTTGGTTGGTCACGTTCATCTATAAACGTGTTTAAATGGTTGCATTGTTTGAATTGCTTATGGTCGATGTTAAATGGTCGTTATTTAATTTATCAGTTAAACAAGACTGAACAGTCTGATTTGAGATAACCATTTAAATACAGGGAAGAACAGGTTGGGGGGATCCAACCGGATTCCTCAAATGTATTTTTATTTTCATATTCTCATATATGAACTGATCTGTTTGTGTGATTGATTTGATGGTTGATTATTGAATGTTCAACATCTGTTAGTTTAAAACCAATGGGTGATATTGGTTAAGTGTTTGGCAGAGTATGGCCTTTAAAAATCAATCGGTTTATAGATATGGATTCACCGTTAGGTGAGTCGATAAAAGTGAAGTTATAAAGTTTATTTTATAACTGGACTCAGATCTTGAAATATATTATTTGAATAAAGTATAAAAAGGAATTAAATAAATATTTCATTTATTTAAGACCTTGATTTATGGTTGGTTTATTTTATAAAGTATATGATGATGTTAATCGGATTTTCAGGTATGAAGACAAGAAATGAATTAAATGGTTAAACCTTGAAAATTTGTTAGAATCTATCTAAATTAAATTTATTTTTAATTAAAAGCGAGGATTGTTGAAATCGGTTAATGAGATAATCAAGTTTTTGAGTTAATTAAATCGACTGGTTGGAATTAGAATTGTTTATCAAGTTAATGTGCTTTGACTAAATAGTTAAATGAATATTGTTTGAATTTAAATAAGGCTTTAAAGGGGATTTAATGTGAGATGCAAGCCAATTGAATGGTGAAAGGAAATAAACGTACTCAATTATATGAATTAAGTGAAAGGAGATTACGATAAAAAGGGTTTATTATAAACCAGAGTCTTTAAGTGAGATTTAAAGTGGAAAGCGTTAACTTTACATTAACGTTATTTGAAAACGAGATCTAGTAAAAAGGAGAATTTTAAATGAGATTTCAAATGGAAATTGAATATAGCTATTCGAGATAGAATTAGCAAAACATAATTATCTGGCTAAGTTGCCATTTCGTACGACTGCTAGCGTAATTCGCAGGGCTGCAGATAGCCTACGGCGGTCGGATGTTTCCTGAGGGAATCAGGCGTAACCATTGTGATCGCTGCGATCTAAAGTCAAGCGGATGGGAATTAAGTCGAATATCAGTTAATCAATTGGAGTTAATCGATTAGAGATAAATCGAATTAGAGTTATTCAAATATCATATTTTGAATATTAAAAGAATTAGAAGTTTTAATTTAACAAAAGTAAATTAGATTGCCAAAGGCCAAATGATGCTGAATACTGAACCAGTGAACTCATTGGAGTGTCATGTTTGAAACACTGTATATTTTGATAGTTAAAACACCGACTATCAAATCTGACCAATACGATTGTTGGTATGGAAAGACCGGGATCGAATTTACATTCGAAAACCATTCCGACCAACAAATACGTGAAGATATCAGAAGATGGTCGAGATGGTGCTGTGAAGACCGTTGATTTTCACCAACGGAAGAACCACTAATATTCTCTGCCTGGCAAGCAGAGATAAACTGTGATTTTGTCGTAGTTGGAATCTACGGGGTGCAAGGACTACTCGCTACTGATCCATGGGGTGATTCCTATATGGATGCGGTAGGAGAGTGCCTTCGGTTCATCCTGTTCCTGGATGACGTATATGGACGGATGTCTGACAGAGTATTTCCAAAGGATCACGTACGTTGATTTCTTCAAACGTACGATAGTTGTTGGCAGGGAATTGCCATTCTCTAGCTTTCAGCTAGAGTATTTTTGGGGACGTCAATTAGTGATATCTGACGGATCTGACGATGTGGCATTCAAAGTGAATGACGACCAGATGATCAAGAGTAATCTAGACCTCAAGCCTCATCAACCGGGAAATGACAAAAATCGGGCAGGCAGCATGGCTATGTGGGTCGCTCCCATTAGGGTGTATGATCACCTATCTAGAGGAAGTCCTATTTTTTTCTTAAATCTATGTTTCGATGCTGTCCCTTTTCGGGAGACGGTTGCTGATCCCAACCGTCGGTGGTATACATTCGATACACTCAAGCGAAATGAGGGGTCGGTCATGTGAGGGCCGGGTTGCAAGAAGTTCTTGTTGAACCCAGTGTATTCGTCTCTAGAGATGCACTATCGGAAGGTGGACCCATACCTTGTCAAGTTGGAACCCAATCTCCAATAAGCACCTGCGGGGTTTGATTGTATACTATATATGTGGAGCGTGAGATGCAAGCGTTCCACTAGATTGATATTTACTTGTATTTAGACATTATTATAATATCAGACAAGATATTGTTTTTCAAAGATGGTTTGGGTTATCGTAAGGTAAAAACCGTCCGTGTTTATGTGTGGATTTGGTCTTACGATTATCCTTTTCTTTTGAAAAGATTTTGAACTTTAAAATCATGATTGGATGGTTCACCCTTATTACTGTGCGAGTTTATCTCACTCTGGTTCACCAGACTGACCCGGTGTTTTGTAAATGCTCGGGTTAGACCGGGTTGTACAGGTACAGGTTATCGACTACTGTGAAGAGACGAGCTGGAAGAATCCAGATGTATGATATTACTACTATTCCGCTGTGTGTTGTATATGGGAACAGGTAATTATAACTGTCCCATTGTATGATGTACTCTGATACTGTAAGTATTTTCAAAGCTCTCAATAAAGATTTATTTCTGTATTATATTTTGTTCCGCTGCGATGTGAGACTCTGTGTGGTGTTGCTTTCTTCTTCTTCTTCTATTCTAATATTTCTTTCTTCCTTATCTCACCCTCTAACTTCTTTCTATTAATGATCTGGAATGTTCGATGTCTGAATGGTCAACAGGATAGTTTGATGTTGATTTTCGGAGTCGAAAATCCCGGTTCGTTACAGTGGTATCAGAGCTATTGGTTATGTAATTACCTTGGCTCTGTGGTGTGACTCAGTAGAGATGGGGTTAGTAATACCCTAGATTGAGTTTGAGTGTATATATATGAGCGCGTATTTGTAAATTGTTATAAAAACTGTCTTATATTGTGTTGATTGGTTTGTCGAGTAGTTTATGAATTCTGGTCGATACAGTAATGCAAACTGTGTCGATAAGTGTTTCTAAACTCTTGAACAGAATAATTCGACACAGTATGTTTTTGAAAGAGGGTAAATGAAATAATTTTACCCAAAGTATATGTTGATATAGAGAAAATATATATATTGGAGTTAAAATATATTGGATGTGTTGGTTGTGATTATAATCCAATAAAATCTTAAAATGTGAAATGGTTATATATATAACCAATCAGAATTCATATAAGTGAAATATATGAAAATCAGAGGAGTTAAATCCGAATTTAAATCAGAATTGGAATTAAAACTTGGAAATTTGGACAAGTGGTTAAAAATGGAATTGGACTTAATATATGAGAATTTTAAAATCCTGGGAGGTTTTTAAATTGTTTTACAAGCCTTGCAAAGGATATTTTGAACTGATTTCAAAATGGTTTTGAAAGTGATATAGTATTGAACTCACTTCGACAACTGGAAAATAGATTCCGATGATGATCCGGACATCATCGGTGTTCATTTTCGAGTTTGCAAGTGACGGATTACTACCAAAATTTTTGTTTTTGAATTGCTTTGAGAAAAACAAGTTGTTTTGAATCCTGAAAGGGAATATTTGATTTTTGAAAGAGCTGAACAGTTTAAAAACTCCTAGGGGAATTGTTTGAACAAAAACGAAATTAAATAGAAATTAGGAAAGCAAAGATGAATTGAATTAAAAGCAATTAACTGGAAATTGAATCGGAATATAATCTATCAAGTAGAATCAGATTTTGAATTGGGAGACAGGAATCTAAAATGATGTTGGACTGATAAGTTAAGAGATGAAATGGATAATGGATGGAAACTGAGTTAAGAATGAGATTCGGCTTGGATGCATGAAGGATTTGGTTTTGAGGATGAAATTGGAATTTTGTTTGGAAGTGCATTTGTATATGCTAATAAGATAGCAGATGGAAAAGATATAGTGATATGCCCGACAAAAAGGTACACATTTATTTTTATGGGTTTGGTGATTTATGAGCCTGTTTGGCAAGCCGCTTGGCTGTTTTATTTTCTTTTGAATTGGAGAAGGCCCAGAGAGGCGAGTTGGAGTTGTACTGATTGAGCCGTACAGAGGAGGTGCTGACGGAATTTTTTTCGAAAATTTAAAGTGTTAGAAAATTTCAATATTTTTGAAAATATATATTTACGGTATTGAATTGGTTTCTAATTTAATATAAAATTAGATTTGAAATTAATGAGTTTATAACGTTCTTTCTTACTTTAGCAATTTCGAGGACGAAATTATTTTAAGGGGGGAAGAATGTAACGACCCGTGTTTTTCGACCATTTGAATATGAATATTTAAATTAGTTTTAAATATTTTGTTGGGAATATTAATGGAATTTAATATTTAATTCGTTATTAAAAACGAAGTTGAACGTTATATATTTATATAATATAAATCGAGCTTGGAAATGACGTGCAGTTCGTGAAATGAAGTTTTGAACTTCAACTGAGAATACAGGATTCGATATAAGTCGGATTTCTGTGAAACAAGACACGTTGGAGCCGTATTGATGATAATTTTCATATGAAAGAGAAAAATCCAGATTTCGTGTTATAGTTTGATAGTTATGGCCAAATCAAATTTTGAAATAGTCGCTATGGAAAATCGTTATTAAATTATAGGCCTTTAAAGTTGCCGTTTTGCAAACGGACTCTGTTTTCGATGAAACCAATTCCGTTGAGTTCGTAGCGTCGATTAGAGTCAGGATATGTATATAGTTTGTTATTTTTAGAGATCGGGAAATTTGGCGTTAAAAAGGGTAGGGCGGTTCGAGGTAAAAATGGCCTACCGGGGCAACAGTCTCAGAATGCGACGAAATTAGTGCCGTTGGGTTCGTATCGAAAAGTTATTGTCGATGTTCGCAGTTTCAAGTGGATTTGATTTATCTGGTGGCCGTGAAAAAATTAAACGTGTGTTCATTTCCGGTTTCATAAAGGAAATTTTTTCATACGACCTCGGAATTCGACGAAACTTGTCTCATTGGGTCCGGAACGCCTTTTTACATCAAGAATAATTTTTTTATCAGAAAACAGAGATCGTACCTGGGTTTTATCACATTACTTCACAGTAAAGTTTCATTTAATAATATAAAAATAGTTGGGAAAATCTTGGATCAAATATTTTGCGTACAATTACAAACTTCCAGCAGATGGGCACATTTATTTCTCTGTTCTGAAAACGATATGTGTGAAACCTTGCCGACAAAGCGTTGTCTCCCATCTTTTCCATCGTCAGCTACCTACAAATTCTGAAATCCTATACGGCTATACCCTACAAAGCTTGACGCCCACGTATCGCTTCTGTATAAATTATCGGTTCCCTACGTCTCTTTCTTGGTCCCAAAAATAAAATTAAACTCCACTAAATAACGAACGACCAAGATTCCACCAAATTCTTCCTTCTGATTCTCTCGATCCTCACATCAAAATCCCAAAAAACCCAGCTACAAATTCAATCAGGACCTCGAGGCCGTACTATTTGATGGTGGCGATGAACTGTAATGGAGCGTGGTGGCCGAGACCGTGGCTTGAAGCCACAGATTTTATGGGCGGACTACAGGCGTTGGGTGGCGATAGGAGGAGTGGGGTTCAGGTCAATGGTAAAGTAGGGTCAGGCGCTTCAGTCGGTCAACTCTGATGATGTTCCGGTGGCTCAAGCAAGCTGCGGTGGTGGTGATTATCGGTTGTGTGCGTGGGTTTCTCGAACCTGAGCAGTTCGAACGGGATAGGCAGAACAAAGGAGTCCGTATACATTATTTGAAGTATGGAATTGGTAATCAACGTTATTAATAACATAATTAGGGAATCCTTTAAATTAATTTAATTAAGACTAGAGTTAAGGGATTATTAATTGTGAACGTTAATCTGGGTGCAGGCTTTTTGGGCGGTAGGTGAAGGGTGCAGATCCGTGAATAGGAAGGAGAGAAGTGGATCCCTTCCTTGGTTCAAACGTGCATGGTGTAGGCAGACTACGGAAAGAACGAAGAGGACAGTGATTGTTTTAAAGTTTTTTTTATGAAGCAATACAAACAAGGAGTTGAGATATTTCAATTGAAAGCCTACATCGGTCCTTCCTTTTTAATCCAAGCATAGTGGATCAGGAATGAGGGGAAATCAGTAATTGGGTCCTGAGCTCTGAAATCAAAACGCAGCAGCATGGAAATTCTTTGATCCGATCTAACAAAGTAATTAGCTTATAACTAATTAAATTAGAATTGAATTATATATTAATTGATATTGGCTAAATCAAAATGTCAACAGGAAAACGAGGAGATGGGAGCAATGAACAAGGGAAAATCGGGCCTGTAAAATCTGAAAGCAGCATATATATCAGACCGTATATTTTCATTCTAACCACTAATAATCATAGAAATTAAGGTGATTATAATATTAATTAAATATTAATTGTTTGATTAAAAACATATAATCTTATTACACGAATATCTTTTATTCCGTGAGCAGAATTGAACCAAATAAAAAGCATCGTGATCATGGCGACAAGCTCGACATCATTGAACTGTCTTGAACAGAAAGGGTGACAACAAGATTTACAGTTAAATTAAACAACTGTTTAATTTAACAGTAACCAAACCGATTCAACGACCAATCAGAACAAGGTGAGTTAAACTCACTCAGTTTTTCCCATTTATATTTTAATATAAATTGGGTTTTTATTTTGTTTGCTGGTGATTGCATGTTTGCTAGTTATACATTTGTTGGTTGTTTTAACCGATGAAATTAAACTGTGTTTAATTTCAGTGAAATACCAAATCGTTACTTTAACGATTGGTTCCAATAAAGGTAACTCACCTTGGTTGGTCACGTTCATCTATAAACGTGTTTAAATGGTTGCATTGTTTGAATTGCTTATGGTCGATGTTAAATGGTCGTTATTTAATTTATCAGTTAAACAAGACTGAACAGTCTGATTTGAGATAACCATTTAAATACAGGGAAGAACAGGTTGGGGGGATCCAACCGGATTCCTCAAATGTATTTTTATTTTCATATTCTCATATATGAACTGATCTATTTGTGTGATTGATTTGATGGTTGATTATTGAATGTTCAACATCTGTTAGTTTAAAACCAATGGGTGATATTGGTTAAGTGTTTGGCAGAGTATGGCCTTTAAAAATCAATCGGTTTATAGATATGGATTCACCGTTAGGTGAGTCGATAAAAGTGAAGTTATAAAGTTTATTTTATAACTGGACTCAGATCTTGAAATATATTATTTGAATAAAGTATAAAAAGGAATTAAATAAATATTTCATTTATTTAAGACCTTGATTTATGGTTGGTTTATTTTATAAAGTATATGATGATGTTAATCGGATTTTCAGGTATGAAGACAAGAAATGAATTAAATGGTTAAACCTTGAAAATTTGTTAGAATCTATCTAAATTAAATTTATTTTTAATTAAAAGCGAGGATTGTTGAAATCGGTTAATGAGATAATCAAGTTTTTGAGTTAATTAAATCGACTGGTTGGAATTAGAATTGTTTATCAAGTTAATGTGCTTTGACTAAATAGTTAAATGAATATTGTTTGAATTTAAATAAGGCTTTAAAGGGGATTTAATGTGAGATGCAAGCCAATTGAATGGTGAAAGGAAATAAACGTACTCAATTATATGAATTAAGTGAAAGGAGATTACGATAAAAAGGGTTTATTATAAACCAGAGTCTTTAAGTGAGATTTAAAGTGGAAAGCGTTAACTTTACATTAACGTTATTTGAAAACGAGATCTAGTAAAAAGGAGAATTTTAAATGAGATTTCAAATGGAAATTGAATATAGCTATTCGAGATAGAATTAGCAAAACATAATTATCTGGCTAAGTTGCCATTTCGTACGACTGCTAGCGTAATTCGCAGGGCTGCAGATAGCCTACGGCGGTCGGATGTTTCCTGAGGGAATCAGGCGTAACCATTGTGATCGCTGCGATCTAAAGTCAAGCGGATGGGAATTAAGTCGAATATCAGTTAATCAATTGGAGTTAATCGATTAGAGATAAATCGAATTAGAGTTATTCAAATATCATATTTTGAATATTAAAAGAATTAGAAGTTTTAATTTAACAAAAGTAAATTAGATTGCCAAAGGCCAAATGATGTTGAATACTGAACCAGTGAACTCATTGGAGTGTCATGTTTGAAACACTGTATATTTTGATAGTTAAAACACCGACTATCAAATCTGACCAATACGATTGTTGGTATGGAAAGACCGGGATCGAATTTACATTCGAAAACCATTCCGACCAACAAATACGTGAAGATATCAGAAGATGGTCGAGATGGTGCTGTGAAGACCGTTGATTTTCACCAACGGAAGAACCACTAATATTCTCTGCCTGGCAAGCAGAGATAAACTGTGATTTTGTCATAGTTGGAATCTACGGGGTGCAAGGACTACTCGCTACTGATCCATGGGGTGATTCCTATATGGATGCGGTAGGAGAGTGCCTTCGGTTCATCCTGTTCCTGGATGACGTATATGGACGGATGTCTGACAGAGTATTTCCAAAGGATCACGTACGTTGATTTCTTCAAACGTACGATAGTTGTTGGCAGGGAATTGCCATTCTCTAGCTTTCAGCTAGAGTATTTTTGGGGACGTCAATTAGTGATATCTGACGGATCTGACGATGTGGCATTCAAAGTGAATGACGACCAGATGATCAAGAGTAATCTAGACCTCAAGCCTCATCAACCGGGAAATGACAAAAATCGGGCAGGCAGCATGGCTATGTGGGTCGCTCCCATTAGGGTGTATGATCACCTATCTAGAGGAAGTCCTATTTTTTTTCTTAAATCTATGTTTCGATGCTGTCCCTTTTCGGGAGACGGTTGCTGATCCCAACCGTCGGTGGTATACATTCGATACACTCAAGCGAAATGAGGGGTCGGTCATGTGAGGGCCGGGTTGCAAGAAGTTCTTGTTGAACCCAGTGTATTCGTCTCTAGAGATGCACTATCGGAAGGTGGACCCATACCTTGTCAAGTTGGAACCCAATCTCCAATAAGCGCCTGCGGGGTTTGATTGTATACTATATATGTGGAGCGTGAGATGCAAGCGTTCCACTAGATTGATATTTACTTGTATTTAGACATTATTATAATATCAGACAAGATATTGTTTTTCAAAGATGGTTTGGGTTATCGTAAGGTAAAAACCGTCCGTGTTTATGTGTGGATTTGGTCTTACGATTATCCTTTTCTTTTGAAAAGATTTTGAACTTTAAAATCATGATTGGATGGTTCACCCTTATTACTGTGCGAGTTTATCTCACTCTGGTTCACCAGACTGACCCGGTGTTTTGTAAATGCTCGGGTTAGACCGGGTTGTACAGGTACAGGTTATCGACTACTGTGAAGAGACGAGCTGGAAGAATCCAGATGTATGATATTACTACTATTCCGCTGTGTGTTGTATATGGGAACAGGCTATTATAACTGTCCCATTGTATGATGTACTCTGATACTGTAAGTATTTTCAAAGCTCTCAATAAAGATTTATTTCTGTATTATATTTTGTTCCGCTGCGATGTGAGACTCTGTGTGGTGTTGCTTTCTTCTTCTTCTTCTATTCTAATATTTCTTTCTTCCTTATCTCACCCTCTAACTTCTTTCTATTAATGATCTGGAATGTTCGATGTCTGAATGGTCAACAGGATAGTTTGATGTTGATTTTCGGAGTCGAAAATCCCGGTTCGTTACAGGTACCATCTATCATGTCGCCATACTAGTTCTACAATTAAAACCGCAATATACGTATTGGAAATCGGATTTCCATCATGAGTCGAGGCAAGGGGCAAGCTCCTCTCCACGTTCGAGACACTCTAGCAAATGCCTCGGGATTACACGCTCTGGGCAACCCCGGATGCGGCTGGGCCGGTCCTCACTTACGTTAGAGGATTAATTATGCCTGAACACACGTTTCCCGGTCCTTACAGACCTATAATCGAGGCACCTCATTCCAACAACCACAAAGGTGAAAAGCATATAAATGTCAGGGCTAGTAAGTCACTGACACCACCATAGCTAGAAAGAAACGTCGTGCTCTCCCAGCGGTCCGTATCCCGTTTTTAACTCATACAGAGGTGTGAGGCTCGTGAATTCACGTTATACACAAAGCTGCCACGTAGGTCGTGCTTTGATCATCAACCACAAGACTTTTCTTTTCAACAGAAGCCTTGATCCATGCAACTCAGCATGCCACACAGGCAATTCATGCCATGCGATTGATATCTATCGATATATAACCTCTAAGCTCGTACGTCTCAGAGAAGGGCGTTAAGCAAGAGAATAAATTCTCCACCGCCAACAGATATATATTTAGCAGAAATCAATCAACACAGAATAAAATCCAATGTCAGACACACAATCCATTTACAAGTTCGTTCTGGGTCTGAACGAAACCGGAGGCACTTTCCTCGCATATCCATCGATCTCCAAGTACGTCTGGACGACAACCAACTGATTCCCTCATCTTGGGTGTACAGCCCAATCAAGATCATCAGTAATCACCCAAACGATGTGAAGACTTCCGGTCTTCAACCACCATCTTCATCTTCGACATATCGTCGAATCGGTTATTCAGAATGGGTGTAAACCCGGCCTTTCCGAACAATCCGCGTATATTAAAAACAAATGTTACACAAACACAACATACGCCTCATTCCAATTCATATTCTCAGGGAAAGGTTCCCATTAATTTTATCCAAGATAAATTCTTTAAAATTTATCCTTTAATCTTCCTTTGGATGTCATTTCAAACCAAATTATGGTTTTTCCAAACTAGTCGAGATTAGCGAACCGTACCGAAGTAATTATTTATTTTAATTCCCAATCCCAACCTATTCATCCCATGAAGAAAAACTGGTAATACTCTATATCTAATACCACGGTGTTATCGGTAAAATTAATTACCATTTCACGTTCAAATCTAATTAAAGATTTAACTATCGCTTTGGAGCAAAACTGGTGATACTCCATTCTCGTTCATTTTCTAAATTTGATAATTTAAATTATCAATTCACATTTCAATCTAATTGCAGATTCATTAAAACTCCTTTTACTGGGTTAAAGAACTAATGTCATTTAACACACAGTTCACGACAAACCCAAATCACATTCTACTTATTTATCGGGTTAAAGAACAAGTGTCATTTAAAACACCCTTCACGATAAACCCATAAATTTTATTTACAACCCATTTCAAATCCAATCTATTTATTTAAAAATAAATGGGTTGTTATTTTAGTTCAAAACTAGTTCATTTCGATAAAAATCTATTTTTATCTTTTCAAATATGGAGTTTTTCATCCTAATTTTTCCCAAATCATTTCTTACGATTTTACACAAATTATTACTATTTTTAATAATTTTATCAAGGCCCGTACAGTCGATTTCCATCAACGGCCATCGAACTGCACTTACAACGACCTTTTTCAAATTTGATTTGGATGTATCTCCAAATCCAACCGTTAGATTTCAAATTTCTAATATTCGTTAGAAAGCTCTTTTCGATACGAACCCAACGGTTCCGGTTTTAGGAGATCCGACAGTCGGATCTCCCGTAATGTCCGTTTGAAATAAATGGTCGAAATTCACGAACTGCCGCGACGCGGCGCGTTCTATTCAGGCCATTATATTATATATATTATATATATTTCGTCAATTTCTATTTAAAAACGAATTTTATAAATAGTTTTGAGTTCGTTTCAAAAACAATTTCAACCTTTATTTCAAATTCAAATCAAAATTGAATTTTCCATTATAAATCCTTTTTACTTTCATTTCTATTTGATTTCAATTCAAATCGATTTTAATTCAATTCGAATTCATTTCATTTTCTATTCAATTCGAATTCAAATTGGTTTTCTATTCAATTCAATTCGAAATCATTTTATATTCAATTCATTTCGAATTCGTTTTATATTCAATTCATTTCGAAATCGTTTCATATTCAATTCATTTCGAAATCGTTTTATATTCAATTCATTTCGAAATCGTTTTATATTCATTTCATTTCGAAATCGTTTCATATTCAATTCATTTCAAAATCGTTTCATATTCAATTCATTTCGAAATCGTTGTATATTCAATTCATTTAGAAATCGTTTTATATTCAATTCATTTCGAAATCGTTTTATATTCAATTCATTTCAAAATCGTTTCATATTCAATTCATTTCGAAATCGTTTTTTATTCAATTCATTTCGAAATCGTTTTATATTCAATTCATTTCGAAATCGTTTCATATTCAATTCATTTCGAAATCGTTTTTCAATTCATTTCGAAATCGTTTTTCAATATTCATTTTAAAATGAATAAAATCGATATAAATATCGTTCACGTCAAAATGGCGTCAATCTAATCAACACGGCTTCATATATTTCTATTTTCAAATATTCTATTTCGAATATTTCTTTTTCAAATATTTCCTTTTCAAATATTTCTTATTTCAAATATTTCTAGTTCAAATATTCCTTATTTCAAATATTTCTATTTCAAATATTCTATTTCAAATATTCTATTTCAAATATTTCTATTTCAAATATTCTTTATTATCAAAATATTTCGTTCAACACATGACTAATCTCAACGGATGAGTACTGTCAACACATGAACCTTTATTTTATATTGATAAAGACGTAAGTTTTATTGTTAAAATATTTCGTTCAACACATGACTAATCTGAACGGATGAGTACTGTCAACACATGAACCTTTATTTTATAATATTCTTTAATTTCTAAATTGGAATGAGGCCCAATCAATCACCATATAATGTTAATTATATGGATTTTCATACATCACACGTATATAATAGCATTGAAAAATAATCAACCATCAACCAAAGTGCACTACACTGTATAAGCATCAAATATAGATATCTAACGCTTATAACAGCCTGTCAATCAATCGATCGTCATATTTAATCAATCAGGATGAGTGAACTTCAAATTTCATCCCAACACCCGTGTGCGGTTTCAAACAATCAAACACCGATTTTATTTGTGCAGTTGGGCTGTAACAACCCGTAAAATGCGAGCCAGTTTGAAATTTTTATTTTGGCGATTTTAGCGAATTTTGATTATTTAAAATGAATTATTTTAAATAATATCAACGAGAAATTTGTTTTGAATATAATTAGAACGTTTATATTATATACGTCGTCGTTAGAATATAAATATTTATTTATAATTATAAATAGAATTGAAAATGGCGCGGTAGTTCGATAATTCGATTTCAAACTTCAATTGAACATACCGGGTGCAAAACAATCCGGATTTTAGTGAAACCAAAAACATTAGGATCTAATTGATAATATCTTTCCAACGAATCGGAATAATCAAGATTTCATAGCGGGAATCAAAAGATATGTCCAGTTGAAAATTCTGAATAGTCGCTATGGAATTCAGGCCCTTAAAAATAGCCATTTTGCAAATGACCTCGGATTTCGACGAAACCAGTTTTGTTGGGTCCGTGATGTCAAGTTATTGCTAGGTTTCAAATTTCATAATTTTCCGAATCAATATGTGAGCGTGGCAAAGGAAAACGCGTTTGACCAGTTTCAGTTGATTTTAATCGACTGGAAAATGGCCATTTTTCAAACGATCTCAGAATTTGACGAAACTAGTTTTATTAGGACCGTATCATCAATACGAAGCTAGAAATAATTTTTCGGGAATTTTTAGAGTTAGTATGTGGCCACGGTAATTTGAAATGTGCGTTTAAATTGAATATATATTGATTTATATTTTAATTTAAAGAAAAACAGATCGTAACAGCCGTATTGGGTTACGAAACATATCACATTGTGTTCAGAATGGGGGTATTTAGCTAGGGGCGATAGTCGTTGGGTTCGATTCAGAGTTCAGAGCGTTAAACAAGGGGCGTTGGAATTTTATATTATTTAATATATATAAATTCTATATAACCCTAACAAAACCCTAGCCGAACTATCTGCCGCCGTCACCTTCGTTGAAGGGCTCAAATTGCTCGAAAACACATCCCCATTTTCTCCCGATCTGCTCCGAATTATTATATGATTCAAAAGGGAAAATCGTTAACCTTTGAGAGATCTACACACCCATACCAAGATGATCAGAAATCGTTCACGGTATTGATGGAATTTTTGGCTCAAAGCCAGCATGTTCGGATGCGTTTCCCAAGGGATTGGGGCCACCGATTGTGGCGCACTCAGGGGAGGAAGTCGGCGACGCTCAGCCGCGTCGAGGGGTGGCCGGCGATCCATCTCCGGCGGCTCCAGGAACCTGTGGCGTGGAGGATTCAAAACCGACAGTGGGTTCGAGGACATACGGGTTTATCAGAATCAAGGAAGAAGGAGAAGGTAATCTCCTGTTTTACAGGTTTTTTTAAATAAAATTAGCTTTGTTTTAAAAATATACGTTGTTTTTAAAATATAAATAACATCAAATAAAAATGTGATTTTTATTTAAATAGGTTTGCAGTAAAAATATGATTTGTATGAAATGGCTTTTATAAGAAAAAATGAGATTTTTGTTGATATTGAAAATGAGATTTTCTTTGTATATAAATATATTGGTTTTTAAAAATAGAAGGATATGATTCGTCTATGTATGTAAAATAGGATTTTTAAATATATAAAGATTAGATTTTTATTATTATAAAAAAAATGTGATTTTTATATAATGTATAGCATAATAAAAATATGATTTTTATATATTGAACTTCGAAATAAAAATATGATTTTTATATATTGAACTTCGAAATAAAAATATGATTTTTATATATTGAACTTCGAAATAAAAATAGGATTTTTATATATTGAATAGCGAAGTAAAAATTCGATTTTTACATAGGTAGTGAAAGTGGACAACGAAGGTAACAAAAAGGCGAGAACGAAGGAGATTTATATCAAAGAAGAGTCAAGATGTTTGGATAGCTATCTGTGAGAATTTCTCACCTTTCAATTTCTTTTTCTAGTTATGTATATATACTAGGATGCAGACGGTGCTTAGTAGCACCCGACACAATCGTCCACAGACCATGGACTTGTTTGTTTGGTTGCATAGATTAGTTATATGATTTGATTTGAATTTGGTTGTTTGGTGATTTGATTGATGTATGAATGGCGTGGGCCTTCACTAGACCGGGGATAAGGCTAGGCCTTGTCCCGTTTCTAGTATCGTGCCGTTATGCCGCCGAAATTTTCTAAAATATGTTAGAAAAATAAAAATAACATTTTATTGAATAAATAAACCGAATAGAATATTCATAGGTTGAATAAAATGTTTTATCGTTAAAAATATAATTTTTAACGTGAATGTGAATAAATAAATATTCATTTACAAACCGGACGGTTTGTTTATGTACACCTATTTGAATGACATTGATTGGGACGATAAATTTTACACATCGCCCAACTGCACAAATAAAATCTGTGTTTGATTGTTTGAAACCCCACACGGGTGTTGGGATGAAATTTGAAGTTCACTCATCCTGATTGATTAAATATGTCGATCGATTGATTGACAGGCTGTTATAAGCGTTAGATATCTATATTTGATGCTTATACAGTGTAGTGCACTTTGGTTGATGGTTGATTATTTTTCAATGCTATTATATGTGTGTAATGTATGAAAATCCATATAATTAACATTATATGGTGATTGATTGGGCCTCATTCCAATATAAAATAAAAGTTCATGTGTTGACAGTACTCATCCATTGAGATTGGTCATGTGTTGAACGAAATATTTTAGTAATAAAGTTTACATCTTTATCAATATAAAATAAAGGTTCATGTGTTGACAGTTTCATCCATTGAGATTGGTCATGTGTTGAACGAAATATTTTGATAATAACAACTATTTTGAAAAAGAAATATTTGAAATAGAATATTTAAAAATAGAAATATATGAAGCCGTGTTGATTAGATTGACGCCATTTTGACGTGAACGATATTTATATCGATTTTAAACGATTTCGAAATGAAATGAATTGAAAACGATTTCGAAATGAAATGAATTGAAAACGATTTCGAAATGAATTGAATTGAAAACGATTTCGAAATGAAATGAATTGAAAACGATTTCGAAATGAAATGAATTGAAAACGATTTCGAAATGAAATGAATTGAAAACGATTTCGAAATGAAATGAATTGAAAACGATTTCGAAATGAATTGAATTGAAAACGATTTCGAAATGAATTGAATTGAAAACGATTTCGAAATGAATTGAATTGAAAACGATTTCGAAATGAATTGAAAGCGAATTGAAATGAATTCAAATTGAATTGAAATTCGAATTGAATAGAAATGAATTTTAAAACGAATTTATAAAGAAGAATTCAATTTTGATTTGAATTGAAATGGAAGTTGAAATTGCTTTTGAAACGAATTTTAAAACTATTTATATAATTCGTTTTAAATAGAAATCGACGAAATATATATTATATATATTATATATATAATATAATGGCCCGAATAGAACGCGCCGCGCCGTGGTAGTTCATGAATTTCGACCATTTATTTCAAACGGACATTACGGGAGATCCGACCGTCGGATTCTTCTGAAACCGGAACCGTTGGGTTCGTATCGAAAAGAGCTTTCTAACGAATATTAGAAATTTGAAATCTAACGGTTGGATTTGGAATTATGTCCAAATCAAATTTGAAAAAGGTCGCTGTAAGTGCAGTTCGATGGTCGTTGATGGAAATCGACTGTACAGGCCTTGATAAAATTATTAAAAATAATAATAATTTGTGTAAAATCATAAGAAATGATTTAGAAAGATTTGGGATGAAAAACTCCATATTTGAAAAGATAAAAATAGATTTTTATCTAAATGAACTAGTTTTGAACTAGAATTATAATTCTATTTATTTTTAAATAAATAAATTGAATTCGAAATGGGTTTTAAAAATAACCAAAATTTCCAATGATTGCATTGGAATGGATTTGAATCGAAATTGTCTTCGGAATATTTCGATGTTGAAATTCGTGGTTATACAGATGTTGTTATGGAAATTTGAAAGATATATATATTTATATCGTTATTTCCAATACGACATTTGTTAATCGTGGAATTTGATATTGAATATAAGCCGATATATTTTCTATTCAGTGCCTTGTATTGAATATCAAATGTGATTTGGGTTTGTCGTGAATGGTGTCTTCATTAACACTGTTCTTGAACCCAGTTGAGAAAAGATTAAATCTTTTTATTTAGATTTAATGAAGTGTACCAATTAAATAATGTTTAATTGGAATTTAATTGATGTTGATTTTTGGGTTTATCGTGGACAGTGTTTTAAATAACACTCGTTCTTTAACCCGATCATTAATGAAATGTGATTTTGGGTTGTCGTGAACGGTATCTTCAATAATACAGTTCTTAGACCTAAAGGAGTTAAGAAAATCAGAAACTAACTGGAGATTAGTTAAGTTGAATAGTTTCCGAGGTATTGATCTGATGTTGGTTTCGGCCTTCGGGATTAATACTTAGGGAATTGCTCACTTGCTAATTTACAATTTGGGACTGATTGAAATGTGATGTGATTTTGGGTTTATCGTGAACCGTGTTTTAAATGACACTGATTCTTTAACCCAGTCACAGATTAAAACTAAGTGGAGTTTTAATAAATCTTTAATTAGATTGGAATGATCGAAAATGGAGTATCACCTGTTTTGCTCCAGGCGATAGTTAAATCTTTAATTAGATTTGAACGTGAAATGGTAATTGAATTTACCGATAACACTGTGGTGTTAGATATGAAGTATAACCAGTTTTACTTCATGGGATGAATAGGTTGGGATGGGGAAATTAAAATAAATGATTACTTCGGTAAGGTTCGCTAATCCCGACTAGTTCGAATTGATATTCAAAAATAGATTAAAGAATAAATTCAAGAATTTATCTTTGATAAAATTAATGGGAACCTTTCCCTATGAATGTGAAATTTAGAAACTAATTGTCGGTTAGCCAAGCAGAATGGTTTTCTGGATATTGATCTGATGTTGGTTTCGGCCTTCGGGGTTAATATTTGGGGAATTATTCTCTTGATTAATTTACTGTTAGTGACTGATGAATTGGAATGAGGCGTATGTTGTGTTTGTGTAACACTTATTTAAAATATACGCGAGTTATTCGGAAAGACCGGGTTTATCCCATTCTGAATAACTGATACGACGATAAGTCGAAGATGAAGACGATGGTCGAAGACCGGAGGTCTTCACGTCGTTTGGGTAATTACTGATGATCTTGATTGGGCTGTACACCCAAGAAGATGGAAACAGTTAGTGATCGTCCAGACGTACTTGGAGATCGATGGATATGCGGGGTACTAGGTGCCTCCGGTTTCGTTCGGACCCAGAACGGACTTGAAAAAGGACGGTGTGTCTGACATTGGATTTTAGTCCGTGTGATTGATCTCTATTAAATATATATCTGTTTGGCGGCGGAGAATTTATTCTCTTGCTTAACGCCCGTCTCTGAGACGTACGAGCTCAGGGGTTATATATTGATGGATATCAAACGCATGGAGTGAATTGCCTGTGTGGCATGCCTAAGTGGCAATTGATCAAGGCTTCTGTTGAAAAGCAAAGTCTTGTGGTTGATGATCGAAGCACGGCCTTTGTGGCGTAGCTTTGTGTAACGTTTACTTCGCGAGTTTCACACCCGGTATGAACCAAAAACGGGAGACGGACATCAGGGAGGGCCTACGTTTCCTCCTTGCTAAAAGTGGCGTCAGTGGTTTTACACGCCCTGACGAGTTTGACTTATGTGGTTGTTGCTGTTGCGAGGCACCTCGGATTGATCGGTCGTTCTCGAACCGATGGAGTCATTTAGTTGGCTCGCTTACGCCCCAAAGGGCGGCGAAACGTAGTGCTCAGGTATAATAATCCACATCGGTGGACCGGCCCTGACGATCCATGGGGCAGTTGCGGCTGTTCCTGAGACTCGGGCTAGGCAGTCTCGAATCAGTGAGGATCTTGCCCCTAGCCTCGGTTCATACCATAAATGATAACCCAACTTCCAATACGACATTTGCGGTTTTGATTGTAAACTTATATATGGTGACATAGTGTTATGGGCCATTCATGCCGCCTATGATTGATACTTATGATTTGAAGTGTTTTATACACTATGCACTTATAATAGTATCAAATGATTTGTTTTAAACGTATCAAGCATCCTTTGGCTGTTATAAGGGAAAACCCTATCCTCGGCTGCGTTGCATTGTGTGATGGGACCTGGGTCTTATAACAGCTTCATTTTTCTTTATTTAGCATTGCGCTGTTTGTTTTATGCACTGGTATTCTTGGGAGGAAACCCGTTCCGTGTTATACGGCGTGGTCCCTTGATTTACCTAACTTTGAAAATAAAGATTAATAACTGTTTTAGTTCTCACACCAGTCCCATGACTGACCTGGAGTTTATTGTTTTAACCTAAACTCTGGGTGCCCCTATTTTCGGCATGGGCAGCTAGTAGTTTTGGCTTTGCAGATTTATATTCACAGGATCCTGGTTTACAACTGGAATGATATCCGGAAAGCTTTGTATCCGTATATCTCTTCTAGTTGTGTATTGAATTATTTTCCGCTACTATGTATTTAAATGTAATTTAAATCTCTGATATTTCTGTGTAATATTCATTTATACTCTGTATATTCTTGTAATCTCATGCATTGTTGTTATATACAATGAAATGTTCTTTTATATGCGTTCTGTTGTGGCTTGTTCTCGAACTATCCGCGCTTTCCTTCACGGGGAAGTTACGGGTTTTCACAGTTGGTATCAGAGCTTTGGTTTACAAAGCTCAGAGAACAAGGAACATTAGAACCATATGAAAGAATTCATCAGATATTGGATTAGTAATATCCAATGGGAATGACTCGTTAGAAATGGGATCAGTAGTATCCTAGGACGAGAGTGAAGAGTATATTTTTTAAAGTGAAAACCAATTTTGTTTTGAAAATTTAAATCAACTATTCGTATTTGATAATTTATTTATATTGATTTTGGACAATTCAGTATATAAAGAATTTGCATATACGCCTTGCAAACGTATATTCAAAGTTTTAATATACTGGATAGATATGGAATCACATTCTAGTCGCCCGGAGATGGTACTGATGATTGTCATGACATCATCCGTATTTATGTTCGTGTTTCGAAAGTGTGATTTTCTATATATTTCCATTAGACTGGTGTGAGAACCAAAACTTATATAGATAGATTTATTTGTTGTGATTTGGCATCAAAAACATGATTTTTGTATATATATCAAAATTATCAATTTGAAACGTTAAATTCACTAATTGATTGATGTTTGTGTTGTTTGTTTATTTGTTTGATAATTTTGAACCATTTAGCCTAATTGAAACAAATATTGAATTGTATTGAAAATTGGTCGCATTTGCTTGCATATACATATACTTACATTGAACAGGTCATAGCAAGGAGGCTAGAGCAGAGAATAAAATTTGTTTGCCCGACAAATAGGTACATGTTTACTACATAATTCACTGTTTTGTTTGGGTGATGATGATTTTATGAGCCTATTGGCTAGCCGCTTGGCTTTTTCTTTTTCTTTTTGAGATCTGAAGGACCGGGGAAGCTATTTGAAATTCCCCGATGCTCCCGGTGCAGGGGAGGTTATGGCGAAATTTTTCGAAAATTTAGGGTGTTAGCCAAATTTTTGAAAATTTGAAAATTCTCAGAAACTGAAAAGTTGGAGAATGGAAGCCAGATCGAACGTAGAGCTGATTAATCAAACCACTTTCGACTTTGTTCCTTTTCGGGGACGAAAAGTTTTAAGTGGGGGAGATTGTAACAACCCGTAAAATGCGAGCCAGTTTGAAATTTTTATTTTGGCGATTTTAGCGAATTTTGATTATTTAAAATGAATTATTTTAAATAATATCGACGAGAAATTTGTTTTGAATATAATTAGAACGTTTATATTATATACGTCGTCGTTAGAATATAAATATTTATTTATAATTATAAATAGAATTGAAAATGGCGCGGTAGTTCGATAATTCGATTTCAAACTTCAATTGAACATACCGGGTGCAAAACAATCCGGATTTTAGTGAAACCAAAAACATTAGGATCTAATTGATAATATCTTTCCAACGAATCGGAATAATCAAGATTTCATAGCGGGAATCAAAAGATATGTCCAGTTGAAAATTCTGAATAGTCGCTATGGAATTCAGGCCCTTAAAAATAGCCATTTTGCAAATGACCTCGGATTTCGACGAAACCAGTTTTGTTGGGTCCGTGATGTCAAGTTATTGCTAGGTTTCAAATTTCATAATTTTCCGAATCAATATGTGAGTGTGGCAAAGGAAAACGCGTTTGACCAGTTTCAGTTGATTTTAATCGACTGGAAAATGGCCATTTTTCAAACGATCTCAGAATTTGACGAAACTAGTTTTATTAGGACCGTATCGTCAATACGAAGCTAGAAATAATTTTTCGGGAATTTTTAGAGTTAGTATGTGGCCAAGGTAATTTGAAATGTGCGTTTAAATTGAATATATATTGATTTATATTTTAATTTAAAGAAAAACAGATCGTAACAGCCGTATTGGGTTACGAAACATATCACATTGTGTTCAGAATGGGGGTATTTAGCTAGGGGCGATAGTCGTTGGGTTCGATTCAGAGTTCAGAGCGTTAAACAAGGGGCATTGGAATTTTATATTATTTAATATATATAAATTCTATATAACCCTAACAAAACCCTAGCCGAACTATCTGCCGCCGTCACCTTCGTTGAAGGGCTCAAATTGCTCGAAAACACATCCCCATTTTTTCCGATCTGCTCCGAATTATTATATGATTCAAAAGGGAAAATCGTTAACCTTTGAGAGATCTACACACCCATACCAAGATGATCAGAAATCATTCACGGTATTGATGGAATTTTTGGCTCAAAGCCAGTATGTTCGGATGCGTTTCCCAAGGGATTGGGGCCACCGATTGTGGCGCACTCAGGGGAGGAAGTCGGCGACGCTCAGCCGCGTCGAGGGGTGGCCGGCGATCCATCTCCGGCGGCTCCAGGAACCTGTGGCGTGGAGGATTCAAAACCGACAGTGGGTTCGAGGACATACGGGTTTATCAGAATCAAGGAAGAAGGAGAAGGTAATCTCCTATTTTACATGTTTTTTTAAATAAAATTAGCTTTGTTTTAAAAATATACGTTGTTTTTAAAATATAAATAACATCAAATAAAAATGTGATTTTTATTTAAATAGGTTTGCAGTAAAAATATGATTTGTATGAAATGGCTTTTATAAGAAAAAATGAGATTTTTGTTGATATTGAAAATGAGATTTTCTTTGTATATAAATATATTGGTTTTTAAAAATAGAAGGATATGATTCGTCTATGTATGTAAAATAGGATTTTTAAATATATAAAGATTAGATTTTTATGATTATAAAAAAAATGTGATTTTTATATAATGTATAGCATAATAAAAATATGATTTTTATATATTGAACTTCGAAATAAAAATATGATTTTTATATATTGAACTTCGAAATAAAAATATGATTTTTATATATTGAACTTCGAAATAAAAATAGGATTTTTATATATTGAATAGCGAAGTAAAAATTCGATTTTTACATAGGTAGTGAAAGCGGACAACGAAGGTAACAAAAAGGCGAGAACGAAGGAGATTTATATCAAAGAAGAGTCAAGATGTTTGGATAGCTATCTGTGAGAATTTCTCACCTTTCAATTTCTTTTTCTAGTTATGTATATATATACTAGGATGCAGACGGTGCTTAGTAGCACCCGACACAATCGTCCACAGACCATGGACTTGTTTGTTTGGTTGCATAGATTAGTTATATGATTTGATTTGAATTTGGTTGTTTGGTGATTTGATTGATGTATGAATGGCGTGGGCCTTCACTAGACCGGGGATAAGGCTAGGCCTTGTCCCGTTTCTAGTATCGTGCCGTTATGCCGCCGAAATTTTCTAAAATATGTTAGAAAAATAAAAATAACATTTTATTGAATAAATAAACCGAATAGAATATTCATAGGTTGAATAAAATGTTTTATCGTTAAAAATATAATTTTTAACGTGAATGTGAATAAATAAATATTCATTTACAAACCGGACGGTTTGTTTATGTACACCTATTTGAATGACATTGATTGGGACGATAAATTTTACACATCGCCCAACTGCACAAATAAAATCTGTGTTTGATTGTTTGAAACCCCACACGGGTGTTGGGATGAAATTTGAAGTTCACTCATCCTGATTGATTAAATATGTCGATCGATTGATTGACAGGCTGTTATAAGCGTTAGATATCTATATTTGATGCTTATACAGTGTAGTGCACTTTGGTTGATGGTTGATTATTTTTCAATGCTATTATATGTGTGTAATGTATGAAAATCCATATAATTAACATTATATGGTGATTGATTGGGCCTTATTCCAATATAAAATAAAAGTTCATGTGTTGACAGTACTCATCCATTGAGATTGGTCATGTGTTGAACGAAATATTTTAGTAATAAAGTTTACATCTTTATCAATATAAAATAAAGGTTCATGTGTTGACAGTTTCATCCATTGAGATTGGTCATGTGTTGAACGAAATATTTTGATAATAACAACTATTTTGAAAAAGAAATATTTGAAATAGAATATTTAAAAATAGAAATATATGAAGCCGTGTTGATTAGATTGACGCCATTTTGACGTGAACGATATTTATATCGATTTTAAACGATTTCGAAATGAAATGAATTGAAAACGATTTCGAAATGAAATGAATTGAAAACGATTTCGAAATGAATTGAATTGAAAACGATTTCGAAACGAAATGAATTGAAAACGATTTCGAAATGAAATGAATTGAAAATGATTTCGAAATGAAATGAATTGAAAACGATTTCGAAATGAAATGAATTGAAAACGATTTCGAAATGAATTGAATTGAAAACGATTTCGAAATGAATTGAATTGAAAACGATTTCGAAATGAATTGAATTGAAAACGATTTCGAAATGAATTGAAAGCGAATTGAAATGAATTCAAATTGAATTGAAATTCGAATTGAATAGAAATGAATTTTAAAACGAATTTATAAAGAAGAATTCAATTTTGATTTGAATTGAAATGGAAGTTGAAATTGCTTTTGAAACGAATTTTAAAACTATTTATATAATTCGTTTTAAATAGAAATCGACGAAATATATATTATATATATTATATATATAATATAATGGCCCGAATAGAACGCGCCGCGCCGCGGCAGTTCGTGAATTTCGACCATTTATTTCAAACGGACATTACGGGAGATCCGACCGTCGGATTCTCCTGAAACCGGAACCGTTGGGTTCGTATCGAAAAGAGCTTTCTAACGAATATTAGAAATTTGAAATCTAACGGTTGGATTTGGAATTATGTCCAAATCAAATTTGAAAAAGGTCGCTGTAAGTGCAGTTCGATGGCCGTTGATGGAAATCGACTGTACAGGCCTTGATAAAATTATTAAAAATAATAATAATTTGTGTAAAATCATAAGAAATGATTTAGAAAGATTTGGGATGAAAAACTCCATATTTGAAAAGATAAAAATAGATTTTTATCTAAATGAACTAGTTTTGAACTAGAATTATAATTCTATTTATTTTTAAATAAATAAATTGAATTCGAAAAGGGTTTTAAAAATAACCAAAATTTCCAATGATTGCATTGGAATGGATTTGAATCGAAATTGTCTTCGGAATATTTCGATGTTGAAATTCGTGGTTATACAGATGTTGTTATGGAAATTTGAAAGATATATATATATTTATATCGTTATTTCCAATACGACATTTGTTAATCGTGGAATTTGATATTGAATATAAGCCGATATATTTTCTATTCAGTGCCTTGTATTGAATATCAAATGTGATTTGGGTTTGTCGTGAATGGTGTCTTCATTAACACTGTTCTTGAACCCAGTTGAGAAAAGATTAAATCTTTTTATTTAGATTTAATGAAGTGTACCAATTAAATAATGTTTAATTGGAATTGAATTGATGTTGATTTTTGGGTTTATCGTGGACAGTGTTTTAAATAACACTCGTTCTTTAACCCGATCATTAATGAAATGTGATTTTGGGTTGTCGTGAACGGTATCTTCAATAATACAGTTCTTAGACCTAAAGGAGTTAAGAAAATCAGAAACTAACTGGAGATTAGTTAAGTTGAATAGTTTCCGAGGTATTGATTTGATGTTGGTTTCGGCCTTCGGGATTAATACTTAGGGAATTGCTCACTTGCTAATTTACAATTTGGGACTGATTGAAATGTGATGTGATTTTGGGTTTATCGTGAACCGTGTTTTAAATGACACTGATTCTTTAACCCAGTCACAGATTAAAACTAAGTGGAGTTTTAATAAATCTTTAATTAGATTGGAATGATCGAAAATGGAGTATCACCAGTTTTGCTCCAGGCGATAGTTAAATCTTTAATTAGATTTGAACGTGAAATGGTAATTGAATTTACCGATAACACAGTGGTGTTAGATATGAAGTATAACCAGTTTTACTTCATGGGATGAATAGGTTGGGATGGGGAAATTAAAATAAATGATTACTTCGGTAAGGTTCGCTAATCCCGACTAGTTCGAATTGATATTCAAAAATAGATTAAAGAATAAATTCAAGAATTTATCTTTGATAAAATTAATGGGAACCTTTCCCTATGAATGTGAAATTTAGAAACTAATTGTCGGTTAGCCAAGCAGAATGGTTTTCTGGATATTGATCTGATGTTGGTTTCAGCCTTCAGGGTTAATATTTGGGGAATTATTCTCTTGATTAATTTACTGTTAGTGACTGATGAATTGGAATGAGGCGTATGTTGTGTTTGTGTAACACTTATTTAAAATATACGCGAGTTATTCGGAAAGACCGGGTTTATCCCATTCTGAATAACTGATACGACGATAAGTCGAAGATGAAGACGATGGTCGAAGACCGGAGGTCTTCACGTCGTTTGGGTAATTACTGATGATCTTGATTGGGCTGTACACCCAAGAAGATGGAAACAGTTAGTGATCGTCCAGACGTACTTGGAGATCGATGGATATGCGGGGTACTAGGTGCCTCCGGTTTCGTTCGGACCCAGAACGGACTTGAAAAAGGACGGTGTGTCTGACATTGGATTTTTGTCCGTGTGATTGATCTCTATTAAATATATATCTGTTTGGCGGCGGAGAATTTATTCTCTTGCTTAACGCCCTTCTCTGAGACGTACGAGCTCAGGGGTTATATATTGATGGATATCAAACGCATGGAGTGAATTGCCTGTGTGGCATGCCTAAGTAGCAATTGATCAAGGCTTCTGTTGAAAAGCAAAGTCTTGTGGTTGATGATCGAAGCACGGCCTTTGTGGCGTAGCTTTGTGTAACGTTTACTTCGCGAGTTTCACACCCGGTATGAACCAAAAACGGGAGACGGACATCAGGGAGGGCCTACGTTTCCTCCTAGCTAAAAGTGGCGTCAGTGGTTTTACACGCCCTGACGAGTTTGACTTATGTGGTTGTTGCTGTTGCGAGGCGCCTCGGATTGATCGGTCGTTCTCGAACCGATGGAGTCATTTAGTTGGCTCGCTTACGCCCCAAAGGGCGGCGAAACGTAGTGCTCAGGTATAATAATCCACATCGGTGGACCGGCCCTGACGATCCATGGGGCAGTTGCGGCTGTTCCTGAGACTCGGACTAGGCAGTCTCGAATCAGTGAGGATCTTGCCCCTAGCCTCGGTTCATACCATAAATGATAACCCAACTTCCAATACAACATTTGCGGTTTTGATTGTAAACTTATATATGGCGACATAGTGTTATGGGCCATTCATGCCGCCTATGATTGATACTTATGATTTGAAGTGTTTTATACACTATGCACTTATAATAGTATCAAATGATTTGTTTTAAACGTATCAAGCATCCTTTGGCTGTTATAAGGGAAAACCCTATCCTCGGCTGCGTTGCATTGTGTGATGGGACCTGGGTCTTATAACAGCTTCATTTTTCTTTATTTAGCATTGCGCTGTTTGTTTTATGCACTGGTATTCTTGGGAGGAAACCCGTTCCGTGTTATACGGCGTGGTCCCTTGATTTACCTAACTTTGAAAATAAAGATTAATAACTGTTTTAGTTCTCACACCAGTCCCATGACTGACCTGGAGTTTATTGTTTTAACCTAAACTCTGGGTGCCCCTATTTTCGGCACGGGCAGCTAGTAGTTTTGGCTTTGCAGATTTATATTCACAGGATCCTGGTTTACAGCTGGAATGATATCCGGAAAGCTTTGTATCCGTATATCTCTTCTAGTTGTGTATTGAATTATTTTCCGCTACTATGTATTTAAATGTAATTTAAATCTCTGATATTTCTGTGTAATATTCATTTATACTCTGTATATTCTTGTAATCTCATGCATTGTTGTTATATACAATGAAATGTTCTTTTATATGCGTTCTGTTGTGGCTTGTTCTCGAACTATCCGCGCTTTCCTTCACGGGGAAGTTACGGGTTTTCACTTGGGCGATGTGTAAAATTTATCGTCCCAATCAATGTCATTCAAATAGGTGTACATAAACAAACCGTCCAGTTTGTAAATGAATATTTATTTATTCACATTTAAGTTAAAAATTATATTTTTAACGAACAAATTATTTTATTCAACCTATGAATATTCTATTCGGTTCATTTATTCAATAAAATGATATTTTTATTTTTCTAACTTATTTTAGAAAATTTCGGCGGCATAACGGCACGATACTAGAAATGGGACGAGGCCTAGCCTTATCCCCGGTCTAGTGAAGGCCCACGCCATTCACACATCAATCTAATCTATTCAATTCACCAAACAATTCAATTCAAACCAAATAATCTAACCAACTACACAACCAAACAAACAAGTCCATGGTCTGTGGACGATTGTGTCGGGTGCTACTAAACACCGTCTGCATCCTAGTATATATATATATAACGAGAAAAAGAAATTGAAGAGTGAGAAGTTCTCACCAATAGCTATCCAAACTACACGACGCTTCATTTAGAGAAATCATCGCCATTCTCGCCTTTTGTCGCTTTCGCTGCCCGTAGCCACTACATATATAAACATCGAATTTTTACTTCGCTATCCAATATATAAAAATCGAATTTTTACTTTGCTATTCAATATATAAAAATCGAATTTTTACTTTGCTATTCAATATATAAAAATCATATTTTTAATTCGCTACATATATAAAAATCATATTTTTAATTCGCTACATATATAAAAATCATATTTTTAATTCTCTACATATATAAAATCATATTTTTACGTCTTCTTTTAATGTAAAAATCATATTTTTATACTAATATCGTTCATATGAAAATCACTTCTTTCATGTTTTAAAAATTCCTCCTTTCACCCATTAAAAATTCGCTCTTTTATCCATTCAAATAATGCTTTACATTCACGTTTAAAAATACGTGCTTTACATTTTAAATGAAACCAGAAAAATAGAACAGAATTAAATTAAATTAAAGAAACTTACAGACGGAGGAAGGGGATGCGAATGGTGCCGGAGGTCGGCTCAGAGGGGTGCTGCGCTTCGATTTTCAGGCCTTAGGGGTTTTGGGGGGACATCGGTGGAAGATTCTGTGATGGAGGGTGGAGGGCGCGAGAGGTAGGTGCGAGCTGCTGGAGGGGGGAGGCATTGGCTCTGGCGTCGGCAAGGAGGAGGGCTAGGGCGCGGAGGAGGCTAGGGTTGCAGGGGTTCGGGCGTTGAAATGAAGGGGAGGGAGAGCAGCGCGTTCGAGCAGAGGAGGAGAAGGGGATGGAGGACCGGAGGGGAGGCACCGGAGGGAAAGGGGGGTGGCGTGCGATCGAAGGTGGCGAGGGAGGGTGGTGGGCGACGGGTTCCTGTTCATGGGTTTTTTTTTTCTCGATTCGTTTTGAACGGGGTGACCAACGGGTTTTAAGGAGAGGGTTTTTTTTAATATTTAATTATTTTATTATTTTATTTTCCACCAAAAAGCAACTTTTATTTTCGACCTCAAATCGCGGCCCACTGCCTGTCGTCCATAGCGTTTTACCCCCATTCCGAACACAATGGGATATGTATCGTAAGCTGATTCGATCGTTTCGATCAGTTTTCGTCAAAATCAACATATAACTCTATATATTGAATTTGAACGCGTATTTCAATTTATTGGGGTCACATACTAACTCGAAAAATTCCAGAAAAATATTTTCTAGCTTCGTATTAACGATACGGTCCTAACAAAACTAGTTTCGTCGAATTCTGAGACCGTTGGAAAAATGGCCATTTTCCAGTCGATTAAAATCAACTAAAACTGGTCAAACGCGTTTTCGTTGGCCACGCTCACATATTAATTCGAAAAATTATGAAATCTGAAACCTAGCAATAATTTGACATCACGGACCCAACAAAAGTGGTTTCGTCGAAATCCGAGGTCGTTTGCAAAATTCCCATTTTTAAGGGCCTGAATTCCATAGCGACTATTCAGAATTTTCATTTGGACATATCTTTTGATCCCCGATATGAAATTTTGATTTTTCGGATTCGTTGGAAAGATATTATCAATTAGATCCTAATATTTTTGGTTTCACTAAAATCCAGATTGTTTTGCACCCGGTATGTTCAATTGAAGTTTGAAATCGAATTATCGAACTACCGCACCATTTTCAATTCTATTTATAATTACATATAATTATATATATTCTAACGACGACGTATATAAATATATTCGTTCAAATTATATTCAAAATAAATTTCTCGTCGATATTATTTAAAATAATTCATTTTAAATATTCAGAATTCGCCAAAATTGCCAAAATAAAAATTTTAAATTGGCCCAGATTTTTGGGTTGTTACAATCTCCCCCACTTAAAACTTTTCGTCCCCGAAAAGGAACAAAGTCGAAAATGGTTTGATTAATCAACTCTACGTTCGATCCAGCTTCCATTCTCCAACTTTTCGGTTTCTGAGAATTTTCAAATTTTCAAAAAATTTGGCTAACACCCTAAATTTTCGAAAAATTTCGCCATAACCTCCCCTGCACCGGGAGCCACGGGAAAATCCCGAAATTGCCATATAGGCCTTCTGATCTCAAATAGAAAAAGAAAAAGCCAAGCGGCTAGCCAATAGGCTCATAAAATCATCATCACCCAAACAAAACAGTAAATTATAGTAAACATGTACCTATTTGTCGGGCAAACAAATTTTATTCTCTGCTCTAGCCTCCTTGCTATGACCTATTCAATGTAAGTATATGTATATGCAAGCAAATGCGACCAAATTTTCAATACAGTTCAATATTTGATTCAATTAGGCATAATGGTTCAAAATTATCAAACAAATAAACAAACAACACAAACATCAATCAATTAGTGAATTAGAGTTTCAAATTCATAATTTTGATTCATATACCGAAAATCATGTTTTTGATGCCAATTCACAACAATGTGTTCTAGCTATATATATAAGTTTTGGTTCTCACACCAGTCTAATGGAAATATATAGATATCATACCTTCGAAACACGAAAATAATTACTGATGATGACGCGTCAATCATCAGAATCAGGTCCGGGCGACTAGAGTGTGATTCTATATCTATCCAGTATATTAAAGCTTCGAATATACGTTCATGACGCGTATATGCAAAACCTTTATATAATGGATTGTCCACTTTCAATATAAATAAATATTCAAATACGTATAAAATGGTTTAAATTTTCAAAATAGAATTGTTTAAATTTGAAAAATATACTCTTCACACTCGTTCTAGGATACTACTGATCCTATCTCTAACGAGTCATTCTAATTGGATATTACTAACCCAATATCTGATGAATTCTTTCGTATGGTTCTAACGTGTCTTGTTCTCGAGCTCTGTAAACCAAAGCTCTGATACCAAATGTGACGGCCGTGAATTTCGCTCGATCCGAATCAGTCGTTAAACCGATCTAGACCGTTCGAAACCCCTGATCGTTTGGAGAACAGGACAAAACAGAACGAAGACGGAAGAACATTTCATTGTTATTACAACAATTCCATCAGATACAAGAATATATAGGGTATAACTGAATAAATTACATTCGATAAATATTAGAGATTACAAAAAATTACATAGCAGCGGAAAATGATACAAAGCACAACTGAAGGTGATATACGGATACAGAGCTTTCCGGATATCATTCAAGCTGTAAACCAGGATCCTGTGAATATAAATCTGCAAAACCAAAACTACTAGCTGCCCGTGTAGAAAATAGGGGCACCCAGAGTTTAGGTTAAAACATTTAACTCCTGGTCAGTCATGTGACTGGTGTGAGAAAACTAAAACAGTTATTTAAAACTTTACTTTAAAAGAATGTAATTCAAGGGACCACGCCGTATAACACGGAACGGGTTTCCTCCCAAGAATACCAGTGCATAGAATAAACAGCGCAATGCTTTTTCGAAAAATGAAGCTATTATAAGACCCAGGTCCCATCACACAATGCAACGCAAGCCGGAGGATAGGGTTTTCCCTTATAATAGCCAAACATGCTTGGTACGTTTAAAACAAATCATTTGATACTATAATAAGTGCATAGTGTCAAAACAATTTCAATCATAAATATAAATCATAGACGGCATGGGTACCATCTATCATGTCGCCATACTAGTTCTACAATTAAAACCGCAATATACGTATTGGAAATCGGATTTCCGTCATGAGTCGAGGCAAGGAGAAAGCTCCTCTCCGCGTTCGAGACACTCTAGCAAATGCCTCGGGACTACACACTCTGGGCAACCCCGGATGCGGCTGGGCCGGTCCTCACTTACGTTAGAGGATTAATTATGCATGAACACACGTTTCCCGGTCCTTACAGACCTATAATCGAGGCGCCTCATTCCAACAACCACAAAGGTGAAAAGTATATAAATGTCTGGGCTGGTAAGTCACTGACACCACCATAGCTAGAAAGAAACGTCGTGCTCTCCCAGCGGTCCGTATCCCTTTTTTAACTCATACCGAGGTGTGAGGCTCGCGAATTCACGTTATACACAAAGCTGCCACGTAGGCCGTGCTTTGATCATCAACCACAAGACTTTGCTTTTCAGCAGAAGCCTTGATCCATGCAACTCAGCATGCCACACAGGCAATTCATGCCATGCGAT
This sequence comes from Allium sativum, assembly GCA_030737875.1. NCBI lineage: Eukaryota > Viridiplantae > Streptophyta > Magnoliopsida > Asparagales > Amaryllidaceae > Allium > Allium sativum. The sequence continues at coordinate 5,161,835 of JASFAX010000034.1, forward strand.
TGATATCTATCGATATATAACCTCTAAGCTCGTACGTCTCAGAGAAGGGCGTTAAGCAAGAGAATAAATTCTCCGCCGCCAACAGATATATATTTAACAGAAATCAATCAACACAGAATAAAATCCAATGTCAGACACAAAATCCATTTACAAGTTCGTTCTGGGTCTGAACGAAACCGGAGGCACTTTCCTCGCATATCCATCGATCTCCAAGTACGTCTGGACGACAACCAACTGATTCCCTCATCTTGGATGTACAGCCCAATCAAGATCATCAGTAATCACCCAAACGATGTACGGTAGGCTTTGCAACCATCCCTTCATCCCCTAAGCAGCAGGTAATACCCACCGCGGCTCACACTGGTCCCCCAATTCCTTGTTTTACGGCGACCATCTCGAGTCTGGCGCCTACTGGCGAACCAACGCTCTACGCAGCGACATGTAGGGGTAAGAGTCTCCCGTTCGCCACCAAACCGCGAAGCGAGAGCCCCCTATCTTGCGTACCCGGCCTACTCAGGGCCAGCAACAAGAACTGGTGATACTCCATTCTCGTTCATTTTCTAAATTTGATAATTTAAATTATCAATTCACATTTCAATCTAATTGCAGATTCATTAAAACTCCTTTTACTGGGTTAAAGAACTAATGTCATTTAACACACAGTTCACGACAAACCCAAATCACATTCTACTTATTTATCGGGTTAAAGAACAAGTGTCATTTAAAACACCCTTCACGATAAACCTACAAATCAATTTTATTTACAACCCATTTCAAATCCAATCTATTTATTTAAAAATAAATGGGTTGTTATTTTAGTTCAAAACTAGTTCATTTCGATAAAAATCTATTTTTATCTTTTCAAATATGGAGTTTTTCATCCTAATTTTTCCCAAATCATTTCTTACGATTTTACACAAATTATTACTATTTTAATAATTTTATCAAGGCCCGTACAGTCGATTTCCATCAACGGCCATCGAACTGCACTTACAACGTCCTTTTTCAAATTTGATTTGGACGTATCTCCAAATCCAACCGTTAGATTTCAAATTTCTAATATTCGTTAGAAAGCTCTTTTCGATACGAACCCGACGATTCCAGTTTTAGGAGAATCCGACGGTCGGATCTCCCGTAATGTCCGTTTGAAATAAATGGTCGAAATTCACGAACTGCCGCGGCGCGGCGCGTTCTATTCAGGCCATTATATTATATATATAATATATATTTCGTCGATTTCTATTTAAAAATGAATTTTATAAATAGTTTTGAATTCGTTTCAAAAACAATTTCAACCTTTATTTCAAATTCAAATCAAAATTGAATTTTCTATTATAAATCCTTTTTACTTTCATTTCTATTTGATTTCAATTCAAATCGATTTTAATTCGATTCGAATTCATTTCGTTTTCTATTCAATTCGAATTCAAATTGGTTTTCTATTCAATTTAATTCGAAATCGTTTTATATTCAATTCATTTCAAAATCATTTTATATTCAATTCATTTTGAAATCGTTTCATATTCAATTCATTTCGAAATTGTTTTATATTCAATTCATTTCGAAATCGTTTTATATTCAATTCATTTCGAAATCGTTTCATATTCAATTCATTTCGAAATCGTTTCATATTCAATTCATTTCGAAATCGTTTTATATTCAATTCATTTCGAAATCGTTTTATATTCAATTCATTTCGAAATCGTTTTATATTCAATTCATTTCGAAATCGTTTCATATTCAATTCATTTCGAAATCGTTTTATATTCAATTCATTTCGAAATCGTTTCATATTCAATTCATTTCGAAATCGTTTTATATTCAATTCATTTCGAAATCGTTTCATATTCAATTCATTTCGAAATCGTTTTTCAATTCATTTCGAAATCGTTTTTCAATATTCATTTTAAAATGAATAAAATCGTTATAAATATCATTCACGTCAAAATGGCGTCAATCTAATCAACACGGCTTCATATATTTCTATTTTCAAATATTCTATTTCGAATATTTCTTTTTCAAATATTTCCTTTTCAAATATTTCTTATTTCAAATATTTCTAGTTCAAATATTCCTTATTTCAAATATTTCTATTTCAAATATTCTATTTCAAATATTCTATTTCGAATATTTCTATTTCAAATATTCTTTATTATCAAAATATTTCGTTCAACACATGACTAATCTCAACGGATGAGTACTGTCAATACATGAACCTTTATTTTATATTGATAAAGACGTAAGTTTTATTGTTAAAATATTTCGTTCAACACATGACTAATCTCAACGGATGAGTACTGTCAACACATGAACCTTTATTTTATAATATTCTTTATTTTCTAAATTGGAATGAGGCCCAATCAATCACCATATAATGTTAATTATATGGATTTTCATACATCACACGTATATAATAGCATTGAAAAATAATCAACCATCAACCAAAGTGCACTACACTGTATAAGCATCAAATATAGATATCTAACGGTTATAACAGCCTGTCAATCAATCGATCGACATATTTAATCAATCAGGATGAGTGAACTTCAAATTTCATCCCAACACCCGTGTGGGGTTTCAAACAATCAAACACCGATTTTATTTGTGCAGTTGGGCGATGTGTAAAATTTATCGTCCCAATCAATGTCATTCAAATAGGTGTACATAAACAAACCGTCCGATTTGTAAATGAATATTTATTTATTCACATTTACGTTAAAAATTATATTTTTAACGACTAAATTATTTTATTCAACCTATGAATATTCCATTCGATCCAGTTATTCAATAAAATGATATTTTTATTTTTCTAACTTATTTTAGAAAATTTCGGCGGCATAACGGCACGATACTAGAAACGGGACGAGGCCTAGCCTTATCCCCGGTCTAGTGAAGGCCCACGCCATTCACACATCAATCAAATCCATTCAATTCACCAAACAATTCAATTCAAACCAAATAATCTAACCAACTACACAACCAAACAAACAAGTCCATGGTCTGTGGACGATTGTGTCGGGTGCTACTAAACACCGTCTGCATTCTAGTATATATATAACTAGAAAAAGAAATTGAAGAGTGAGAAGTTCTCACCAATAGCTATCCAAACTTCACGACACTTCATTTAGAGAAATCATCGCTATTCTCGCCATTCTCTCCTTTTGTCGCCTTCGCTGCCCGTAGCCACTACATATATAAAAATCGAATTTTTACTTCGCTATCCAATATATAAAAATCGAATTTTTACTTTGCTATTCAATACATAAAAATCGAATTTTTACTTTGCTATTCAATATATAAAAATCATATTTTTAATTCGCTACATATATAAAAATCATATTTTTAATTCGCTACATATATAAAAATCATATTTTTAATTCTCTACATATATAAAAATCATATTTTTACGTCTTCTTATAATGTAAAAATCATATTTTTATACTAATATCGTTCATATGAAAATCACTTCTTTCATGTTTTAAAAATTCCTCCTTTCACCCATTAAAAATTCGCTCTTTTATCCATTCAAATAATGCTTTACATTCACGTTTAAAAATACGTGCTTTACATTTTAAATGAAACCAGAAAAATAGAACAGAATTAAATTAAATTAAAGAAACTTACAGACGAAGGAAGGGGATGCGAATGGTGCCGGAGGTCGGCTCAGAGGGGTGCTGCGCTTCGATTTTCAGGCCTTAGGGATTTTGGGGGGACATCGGTGGAAGATTCTGCGATGGAGGGTGGAGGGCGCGAGAGGTAGGGGCGAGCTGCTGGAGGGGGGAGGCGTTGGCTCTGGCGTCGGCAAGGAGGATGGCTAGGGCGCGGAGGAGGCTAGGGCTGCAGGGGTTCGGGCGTTGAAATGAAGGGGAGGGAGAGCAGCGCGTTCGAGCAGAGGAGGAGAAGGGGATGGAGGTTCGGAGGGGAGGCGCCGGAGGGAAAGTGAGGTGGCGTGCGATCGACGGTGGCGAGGGAGGGGGTGGGCGACGGGTTCCTGTTCGTGGGGTTTTTTTTCTTTTTATTTTTATTTTTTTTCTCGATTCGTTCTGAACGGGGGGGGGGGGGGGGGCAACGGGTTTTAAGGAGAGGTTTTTTTTAATATTTAATTATTTTATTTTCCACCAAAAAGCAACTTTTATTTTCGACCTCAAAACGAGGCCCACCGCCTGTCATCCATAGCGTTTTACCCCCATTCCGAACACAATGGGATATGTATCGTAAGCTAGTTCGATCGTTTCGATCAGTTTTCATCAAAATCAACATATAACTCTATATATTGAATTTGAACGCGTATTTCAATTTACTGGGGTCACATACTAACTCGAAAAATTCCAGAAAAATATTTTCTAGCTTCGTATTGACGATACGGTCCTAACAAAACTAGTTTCGTCGAATTCTTAGACCGTTGGAAAATGGCCATTTTCCAGTCGATTAAAATCAACTAAAACTGGTCAAACGCGTTTTCCTTTGCCACGCTCACAAATTGATTCGAAAAATTATGAAATCTGAAACCTAGCAATAATTTGACATCACGGACCCAACAAAAGTGGTTTCGTCGAAATCCGAGGTCGTTTGCAAAATTCCCATTTTTAAGGGCCTGAATTCCATAGCGACTATTCAGAATTTTCATTTGGACATATCTTTTGATCCCCGCTATGAAATTTTGATTTTTCGGATTCGTTGGAAAGATATTATCAATTAGATCCTAATATTTTTGGTTTTACTAAAATCCGGATTGTTTTGCACCCGGTATGTTCAATTGAAGTTTGAAATCGAATTATCGAACTACCGCGCCATTTTCAATTCTATTTATAATTACATATAATTATATATATTCTAACGACGACGTATATAAATATATTCGTTCGAATTATATTCAAAATAAATTTCTCGTCGATATTATTTAAAATAATTCATTTTAAATATTCAAAATTCGCCAAAATTGCCAAAATAAAAATTTTAAACTGGCCCAGATTTTCGGGTTGTTACAGAATTTGCCTATAACGGTTAGCTGGTCCTATACCTGTAACAGCCCGCCATTTTGATCGCCCTAAGTCGGTGGTTGAACCGTCTTGAAGCGTTCTAAACGACGGATTGTTATTGGCTTACATGGTTTTAATGGAATATAACACAGAATCACGATATACAATATTTGCAGCGGAATAAATTTTTATATAAATATCATATTTTAAAATATTAATACAGCGGAAAAAACAATTTATACATAAATTTCTTTAATAAATTTCAGCTTTCGTCAAGCATTGCGCGTGCATGCGTCTTCTCTTGCCTCCCCTCTTTAAATTACGAAAACTTTGCATCCGTAACACTTAGGACCTGACCAGTTAACCAATTATTTCTAACCCAGTTATGGTAGCAAGCACAACATAAAAAAACATGGCAACCTGTGCAAAAGTGTATATTTACATACATAGAAACATATTTTATTTCTAGCAAATGGTTTTTAAGGCCATTTCAAAAACCATTATTTCTTTCTTCGAAAATGTTTATTGTTCAATATACAGTTATACCATTTCTTCGAGACATTTTATCAATTAAAACCAAATTAAAAATTCATCTCGTCTCAAAGCTATAATTTAAAATGGTATTATATATGAATAGAAATCTAGTTTAAAATAATATTATATGTTGAAGTATATATTAGATATCAAAACAAAGTGTACATAAAGGCTCAGCGCATGTTATAATATGGAATTAACAATAATATATATCATGATGTAAAACAAGCATGAACCCTGAGAGGAAGAGTCATGCACGCTAGAAAATTAGTCCAAGCAAATATGCTAACAGGTAAAATGTTTAACTATTTCTGGAATAAAAGGACGTAAGAAAGTGTGAGCACACAAAATGGATATACTAAATAAGTCAGCATGATGCATAAATTTATTAAATATAATTAAAACATGAATCATGACCATTAAGGTTTCGTTTTGTATAATTTTTGCCAATAAAATGTTACATGTCGGCACTTACAGGAATCCCTTCAATTAAATTATCAATTAACTATTCATATAACTTTCCTGTTCTTCATCGATACTTATTAATTCTGCATTTATCAACTTTGCAAAGACATAAACAAAAACAAAACATCAAGACCATTTACATAGCAAGTTCATTTCTTTTCAGTATATCAAGTATGACATTTTAGGAGCATATCAAGTATGACACTTTAGGAATGGAATTATTAGCTGAGAATTCAAATGCAATGGTAGAATGTAAAGTTTTAAAATTATATTTATTTTATGTTGCAATTGTCGTACAACAAGCAATTTGGTGTAAATGTTTACTTACGTAAATACATGCATGCATGCATGCATCGGGAAAATATATAGGAACATAATTAATGACACAATGAATCTCAACTATCAGATCCCCCTTAATTTCGATCTCATGTATGAGCCCAAAGAGATCCAATGCTCAAGATCTACTGTGTTTTGCTTTGTAGATCAATGGATGTGCCCCCAAACGTGTGTGTGTATGTATATATGTGTGTCGATCTTGCTAATTAGAACAAATATATTAAACAATCTATGACTATGATGTTTTGTTACATTTGCCAAGATGGACAAAATTATCAAGAACTAAACAGTCTGAATCCAAAATAAAATACATATTGAGTACATACATCACAACATGGTCATTGTGTACAATGATACGAAAAGTATATAGTAAAATTTAAACTAGTGTATTAATCATTATTTATGATTTATAATAGCAAAAAATGTTGAAAGAATCCAAGAATTATCCAAACAAATTAATTTCAAACACCCAGTATTCTTTATATCAACAAGATTAAACTACAAAACAAAATGCTAACATAAATTACCACTTAAGGTGCTTATGTGTAGTAACCCGTAACTTCCCCGGTAAGGAAATCCCGGATTGCTTTGAGAACAACACACATCGGAACACAAACAGAAGAACATTTCACTGTTTATTACAACAATTCCATCAGAATACAAGAATATACAAAGTATGAATCAATATTACACATTGGACAAATATCAGAGATTTAAATTACATTTAAATACATAGCAGCGGAAAAATAATACAACACACAACTGAAAGAAATACACGGATACAGAGCTTTCCGAGTATCATTCCTGTTGTAAACCAGCTTCCTGTGAATATAAATCTGCAAAACCAAAACTACTAGCTACCCGTGCGGAAAATAAGGGCACCCAGAGTTTAGGTTAAAACAATAAACTCCAGGTCAGTCATGTGACTGGTGTGAGAACTAAAACAGTTATTAATCTTTATTTTAAAGTTCAGTAAATCAAGGGACCACGCCGTATAACACGGAAAGGGTTTCCTCCCAAGAATACCAGTGCATAAAACAAATAGCGCAATGCTAAATAAAGAAAATTGAAGCTATTATAAGACCCAGGTCCCATCACACAATGCAACGCAAGCCGGAGGATAGGGTTTTTTCCTTATAATAGCCAAAGAATTCTTGATACGATAAATTTCATCTTTTATTATTACTATAAGTGAAGAAAACAATTTCAATCATAATAGCCAAAGAAAGCCGGAGGATAGGATTTTTACCTTATAATAGCCATACCACTATGTCGCCATACTAGGCTCTACAAATAAAACCGCAAAGGTCGTATCGGAAATTGGATTCCATCATGAGTCGAGGCAAGGGGAAAGCTCCCCTCCGATTCGAGACACTCTAGCAAATGTCTCAGGACCACACACAGCGATCCCTTGGAACCTCCAAGGCCGGTCCTCTCTTACTTTAGAGGATTAGTATTCCTGAACACACGTTTCCCGGTCCTATAGGACCTATATAATGGTCTGTACGTCGGCTCACATAGTGCCAGTTATCGACCATATATTCGAGGCGCCTCGCATCCAACAACCACACAGGTAAAAGTATATAAATGTCAAGGCTGGTAGGCTACTTACATCACCCATAGCTAGAAAGAAACGTCGTACACTCCTTGGGTCTTTATCCCGTTTTTGACTCATACCGAGGTGTGATGCTCGTGAATTAACGCCATACACAAAGCTATGCCACACAGGCCGTGCTTTGATCATCAACCACAAGACTTTGCTTTTCAACAGAAGCCTTGATCATCTGCCACTTAGGCATGCCAGACAGGTAATTCATGCCATGCGATTGATATCCATCAATATATAACCTCTGAGCTCGTACGTCTCAGAGAAGGGCGTTAAGCAAGAGAATAAATTCTCCGTCCCCAAACAGATATATATTTAATAGAAATCAATCACACAGAATAAAATCCAATGTAAGACACACAGTCCATTTACAAGTTCGTTCTAGGTCTGAACGAAACCGGAGGCACTTTCCTCGCATATCCATCGATCTCCAAGTACGTTTGGACGATCACCAACTGATTCCCTCCTCTTGGGTGTACAACCCAATCAAGATCATCAATAATCATCCAAATGACATGAAGACCTTTGGCTTCAACCATCATCTTCATCTTCGACTTATCGTCGAATCGGTTATTCAAATGGGTATAAACCCGGCCTTTCCGAATGACCCACGTATATAATAAACAAGTGTTACACAAACACAACATACGCCTCATTCCAATTCGTATATTCTTTATTCAAATACTCAAATTCTTAGGGAAAGGTTCCCATTAATTTTATCAAAGATAAATTCTTCTAAATTTATTCTTTAATCTTCCTTTGGATATCATTTCAAACCATGTTAAGGTTTTCCAAACTAGTCGGGATTAGCAAACCACACCGAATTAATTATTTATTTTATTTCCCAATCCCAACCTATTCATCCCATGGAGCAAAACTGATAATACTCCATATCTAACACCACGGTGTTATTGGTAAATATTAATTACCATTTCACGTTCAAAACTAATTAAAGATTTGACTATCGCTTGGAGCAAAACTGGTAATACTCCATTCTCGATCACTTTAATCTAATTAAAGATTCATAAAACTTCATTTAGTTTTAATCTTCCCAAAAATCAATATCCTGTCTTTAACTGGGTTAAAGAACCAACGTCATCTAAAACACGGTTCACGATAAACCCAAAATCACTTTCCATTGTTAACCGGGTTAAAGAACAGGTGTTATTCCAAACACCGCTCATGATAAAACCAAAAACCAATTTAAATTCAATTCCAATTAAATACAAATTAACTGGACAATTTCACTAAATCTTAATTAAAGGATTTATTGTTTTCTAAACTTGGTTCAAGAATAGTGTTATTTAAGACACCATTCACGACGAACCCAAAATCCCATTTGATATTAAATACAAGGCTCTGAATAGAAAATATATCGGCTTATATTCAATATCAAATCCTGAAACCAACAGATATCGTATTGGAAATAACGATATAAATATATCTTTCAAATTTCCACAACCATATCTATATAATCACGAAATTCAACATAGAAATATTCCGAAGATAATTTCGATTCAAATCCATTCCAATTCGTATATTGGAAATTCTGATTATTTTTAAAACCACTTCAAATCTAGTTCAAAACTAGTTTATTTCGATAAAAATATATTTGTATCCTTAAAAATGTGGAATTTTTCATCCCATCTCTTTCTAGTTCATATATTATGATTTTAAACAAATTATTGATATTTTTAAAAAAATTATCAAGGCCCGTACAGTCGATTTCCAATAACGGTCGTCGAACTTCACTTACAGTGACCTTCTCCAAATTTGATTTGGACATAATTCTAAACCCAACCGTTAGATTTCAAATTTATAATATTCATTGGAAAGCTCTTTTCGATACGAACCCAACGGTTCTGGTTTCAGGAGTATCCGACGGTCAGATCTCCCGTAACGTCAATTTGAAGTCAATGGTCGAAATTCGCGAACTGCCACGGCGCAGCGCGTTCTATTCAGGCTATTTAATATATAATATATATATTATATATACTAAGTCGTTTTCAACTCAAAACGTATTTTATAAATTGTTTAAATTCGTTTCAAAACAATTTCAACTTCATATCCAATTTCAAATCAAAATTGAATATTTCATATCATTAATATATAAATGGTAATATTTTCAAAACGTTATATTTTGAAATCACTTACTTTTCTATATTCATTATAAAAACGAATATAATCAATATAAATATCGTTCGCGTCAAAATGGCGCATCTCTAATCAACACGGCTTTATATATTTCAATAACTTCGTTATTTTATTAAACAAATGAATATTTATTCTATTCAACACATGAATCTATATTTCTTTCAACGCATGAATATTCTCAACACATGAGTATCGTCAATACATGACTACTTTTGTTATTTAATCTTTTTTATAAAATTATGATAAAGATGTAAATTTTATTATTTAAAATATTTTACTCAACACATGAATATATTAAACACATGAATATATATTTTATTCAACACATGAATATATATTTTATTGAATACATGAATATATATTCAATACATGAATATATATTTTGTTGTATTCTTTATTTTCCCAATTGGAGTGAGGCCCAATCAATTACCATATAATGTTAATTATATGGATTCCATACAACACATGTATATAATAGCAACGATAAATAATCAACCATCATCCAAAGTGCACCACACAACTGCATAAGCATTAAATATAACTAATTAACACTCATACAGTTTGTCAATCAAACGATCGACATACCACTAAACAATTGGGATTAGTGTACGTCAAATATCATCCCAACACCCGTGTGGGGTTTCAATCCACAAACACTGAATATTATTTGTGCAGTTGGGCGACGTGTAAAATTTATCGTCCCAATCAATATCCTTCAAATTGGGTGTACATAAACAAATCGTTCGATTTTATAATGAATATTTATTTATTCACCTTCACGTTAAATTTATATTTTTAACGATAAACAATTTATTTCAACACATGAATTTTTTTCATTCATTTCACATCCCAATCAATTTTCACCACAACATACAATCAAACGTACAAGTCATCCATGGTCTATGGACGACGGGTGTCGGGTGCTGCTAAGCACCGTCTGCATCCTAGTATATATTTTTAACTAAAAAAACAAGGTTTAAATTGAGAAGTTCTCACCGACTAGCTAAAACAATACACCGCGACTCTTCATATGTAGAAATCTTCGTCGTGCTCGCCTTTTGTCAATTTCATTGTCCGTAGCCACTACATATATAAAAATCACATATTTATATTGTTGCTATGTATATAAAAATCACATTTTTACAACTACGCTATATGGATAAAAATTCTATTTTTATACCACTGTTCATATAATAAAGATCAAATCTTTACTATCTATATAATATAAAAATCGTATTTTTATTCTTTCTGTAATATAAAAATCATATTTTTATTTTCACTATACTATAAAAATCATATTTTTATTCTTTCCATAATATAAAAATTATATTTTTTTTATTATCTCTACTATATAAAAATCATATTTTTATTCTTTCTATAGTATAAAAATGTAACAACCCACAAATTCTGAACCAATTTAAAAATTTTATTTTAGAAAATTTTAATGAATTTTGATAATGTAAAGTGATTTATATAAATAACAATGGCTAGAATTTATTTTAATCAAAGTTAAAACGAATAAATTTAATTTAAATATAAAAGGAGTTAGAAATGGCGCGGTAGTTTTAAAATTTGATTTTAAATTTTAACTGAATGTACAGGATTCAAAATAAATCAGAATTGAGTGAAACCAGAAATATTTAAATCTGTTTAATCATATCTTTCTAACGAATCTGAATAATTGAAATTTCATAGCGGAAATCGAAAGTTATGGCCAATTCAATTTTTAGAAAGGTCGCTGTAGAATATATATATATATATATATTATGGCCCGAAAGGCTACTTTTCACATATGAAGGAATTTGGACTCGAAACTACTTCCATTCAGTCTAGAATGATGTTTCTGCATTGAAAAAGTATAAACACTTATATATTTTGAGTTTCGGGATTTATTTGTTTAAAAATGTATTTTTAATATTAAATATATTGGCCTTGAAAATAGACATTTTTCAAACGACCTCTGTTTTTTACGAAACCACTTTTGTTGGAACCGGAATGTCAAATTATAGCTAGGTTTCAATTTTCAGAATTTTTCGAATTAATATGTGAGCATGGCGAAAGAAAATGTGTTTTGACTATTTAAGTTAAATTAAACGCCTTAAAAATAGCTATTTTTCAAACAGTCTCAGAATTCGACGAAATTAGTCTTGTTAGAACTGTATCATCATAAGAAAGCTAAAAATATTTTTTTTAGAATTTTCTGAGGTCATATGTGACCCCGGCATATTTAAATGTACGGTCAATATTTAATTAATTAATTTTTAATGGGATTTTAAATAAAATTTCTACAGATTTCGGAATTGGACCCCGAGACCCATCTCATTGCGTTCAGAAGGCCTCAAAACGTTAAGATCGACAGTAAGCAAGCCCAATTCGGAGACAGCCCGCATTTTCACCTTTATAACACGTTTTACGAGATTTAATAATAAAAAAATCCGAAAATAAAACCCAAACCCTAAAAAAATGCAGCCCCCGCCTATTGATTTCGAAGGCCAGAAATTTCCCAAATTCAAACGTCAATTTCTCTTAATCCATTCAATGAAAATCAATAAACTATATACCGGATCGAAGGGATTTTCAAGACCTTTCAATCTATACGGTTAAGATCGAGTTTTACTTCATGGATTTCACGAATTCTCGGCCTGAAGTGGCTGCGTTTTTTGGTGGTTGGCGGGTCCTAGGGAGGGGCAAGCTGGGGCCCATGGCCGACGCTGGAGGACGGCGAGAAGTCGGAGCTGGTGGTGGTTCCGGATCGGCTGCAGGTGGTCGGACGGTGGTGCAAGGATCGGTCAAGGTTTTGAGTGATGGGTTCGGCATAACGTAAGAAGAAGAAGAAGAAGAAGAAGAGGGATGAGCGGCCGAATACTGTCCAAACCGGCGCAATTAATATACTGGCCTTCACATCATAAAGAAAAAGCATGTGCACACAAGCAAGCTTGAATCCTGTTATCTTCACTGAGAATGCCGTTACTTATAGCCTAGCTGCAACTACACATTGGTCTGTAACGAGGAAGAAGGTTCTTTTTTTTATTATTATTTTATTAATTAAATATTTAATTTGTCCGATCTTTAAAAATCAATATCTCTTTCATACGAGGGCCGATTGACGAACCGTAAGTTGCGTTAGACTCGTCTTTCCGAGATCTTCGCGATGGCGTAGACCAAACTGAATCCGAGACAGTCGAATTTTCAGCAAAAATCAATGTGTGAATTCTGAATTTTATTATTTAATTAATTATAAATTATTTTTCTTGCGTTGAAAATAATTGTATTGCGATGTAATTCAGATCTGAAATGTTCTGTGATTGATGAATGATTGATTGTTGTTGGTGGTTTGTTTTGTTGTTCATGATTTGCTAGATCCGCATTGAAATCTCATATATGGTTGAATTTTATTTGCGATTAGAAAATAAATCTAAATTTAGATTTAAATCATATTTTATTCAGATCTAGTTATTCTAATTTATTTTAAAAAAATTATTTTTATTATTCTGAGATGAACCATAGAATTTGATCGACAAATAAAAACTATTTTTTTGTTTGTATTACATTAGAAGTTGATCAACAAATAAAAACTTTATTTTTGTTTATTTCTTTATTTACAATAGAATATGAACAACATATAGAATACATTTTTATTACGACAGAATTTGGCTAACTAATAAAAATCCTATTTTTGTTTGTTTACATTTAGAACACGGCCGATGAATTACAATAAAAATATAAAACGTTCATTTGTTTGAATTGAAACCATGTTAACGATAAAATTTACATTTTTACCATATATATAGAATAGATTAAAAATGTTCATCTATTTGAAATGGAAACATGAAACATTAAAAATCTTATTTTTAATGAAAAGAATTATTCATATAAAAATTGTTCAGGTTAAAATAAAAGTGTTGAAAACATGGAAAAAAAATCACATTTTTTTTAATGTAAAGAATGATTCATATGAAAATTGTTTATGTTAGAATTGTCGAAAGAAAAACAAAGTTATCCTTTTATTTGCTTTTGTTGAAATGTTAGAAATTGAATTAAAAAGATTTCATTTTTCGATGTAATTAAAATTGAATTAAAAAGATTACATTTTTCAATGTAATTAAAATTGAAATAAAAAGATTACATTTTTTTTATCAATGTAATTAAAATTGAAATTAAAAGATTACATTTTTCAATGTAATTAAAATTAAAATAAATTGATTACATTTTTCAATGTAATTAAAATTGAAGTAGAATGATTACATTTTCAATATAATTAATATTGAAACAAAAATAACATTTTGGTTAAAGCATAAGTATTGAAATAAGAGGTCATATTTTTGGCCAAACTTTATTAGTGAACATTTTTGGCCAAAACTTTATTTGTGAAATGAAAATATCACTTTTGTCAAAACTTGATTTTTGAATCAAAATTTTCATTTTTGTCAAAAACCTGATTATTGAATAAAAATTATCATTTTTGTCAAAACTTGATTACTGAAATGAAAGTAACAATTTTGTTTACATTTTATAGGTAAATAAGAAATTATTTTCTGAAGTTACATAGAAATTAAAAGTTTGCTTTTCATTTGCACTTTTCAATGCAAATATAGCATGAAATAAAATTTATTTTTCTCATTTGCATCTCACAATGCAAACATAAATTGATAATAAGAAGTACATTTTTATTTGTGTTCGACAACAGCAATAAAACTAAGAAAATAAAACACATATTGAAAATAAAGTTTTGTTCTTTATTTTGTGATCAAAAATGTAAATATATTTTGAAAATAAAGTTTGTACTTCTATTTACATTCAGCCATGCAAATATATATAGTAAATAGAAATTGTTATTTTATTTGCATTTACCAATGCAAATATATAATGAAGCAAATCATTCATTTGCACTAACCAATGCATATACATACACATATTGAAAATAAAGTTTATTTCTTTCATTTGCATTTATCAATATATATATGCATTGAAATTAAAGTTTATTCTTTTATTTGCATTTATCAATGCAAATATTCAATGAAACTATCGTCTATTTTCTTTATCTATAATTACCATCACAAATGTACACACTTTTATACATTTAATAGAATTTGTTTAAATTATACTTTGAAAATAAATTTTGTTCTTTTATTTACATTCACTAATGTAAATATAATTTGTAAACAAAACTATTCTTTGTTTGTGTTCATAAATGCAAATACTCATTTAAATAAAATTTGTTTCTTTTATGTAAATACACTTTGGAAATGAGGTTCTTTTTACATTCACTCAAATATACTTTTAAATAAAAATAAAAGTTACATTTGTTATTTGCATTCCTTGTTGCAAATAAAGCCTTAAAATAAAGTTCATCTTTGTTTGCAATCCATTAATGCAAACAAACCATCAGATTGAAAATTATATTCTTAATTTATAATTTTGATATGAATAAAGACTGTTTGACATAAAGGATAGAATTTAAAAGTTAAATTTTAATAACTAAACATTCACATTTTTATCATTAAAGTAAAATAGACAAAAACACTCATTTTGTCTAAATTAAAAGAATGAAACAAAATATAGCATTGGCATATTTTATTAGAATTGAAACACAAATTATTCATTTCTGTAAATTCATATTAGTTAAAAACAATTATTCATTTTTGGTTAATTTACATTAGTTAAAATCAATTATTCATTTTAGACAATTTATACTAGTTAAACCAAATTATACATTTTGTCAGAAATATTCATTTCTGTCAAAATGAATTAGTTGAAGCAATTTATATATATATGTATGTATGTATGTATGTCTGGCAAGATATATACTTGTCAAGATGGGTTAGTTAAATCAAAATAATTATCATTTTGTCTTATTATAATTGCCAAAACAATATAACCATATTTGCTTGAGTTTAAACTAGCGGGATAGAAATTATTAATAGAGACGAAGTTATTATGCTTATTCATTCATTGCAATATAGATAATTTCTTGTCATGGTTATATATATTGTGTATTACACTTTCATTCGCAAGTTACCTGACTTGTGTTTGTGATTGGGACGATTATTTTCACACATCACCCAAGTGCACAAATTAGTTTATCATTTGTTTGATGGTTGAAACCCCACACGGGTGTTGGGATGAAAATTTACATACACTAATCCCAATATTTAGTTGTATGTTGATCGTTAGATCGACAGGCTGCGATGAGCGTTATTATTTAATTTTAACGCTTACTTAGTGGAAATTACACTTTGGATGTGGATGGATGATTTGATGATTATACTGTTATTATCATATATATGATGTGTGTGAAATCCATATAATCCAAATTATATGGTAAATAATTGAGTCGCATTTCGATCCAGGTGTTCTTTTAAATAAGATTATTTTTACATTAGAAATCCTTTTTATATAAAGAATATATTTTCATAAGAAATATATATTGTTAATCAAGTATATGTTGAAGCAAAGAATATTTGTAAAAGATAAAAATTTGTAATACAAAGAATACTCCCATTTAGAATATTTTATATAAAGTATATTTTCAATGATTACTTTAAATTATAAGAGAAATCTTTTGTTAGCCTGCTTTGTGACCAGGCTACCCAAAGCAAAGATCGTGTTGACACACCTCTGGGTAAATGCTGCCTCATATGGAATCTCTGGATAACATCACTCTCCGACATTGGAGGTATCGTCAGAAGACACAAGGCAGTTTGTTAAAAATCACAACACCAGTATAAACTGGTCCGAAACCCTTATCAAACGACCTCATTTGGATCTATTCACATCATATGCTTGTAGCCCTCTGAATAAGCTTCAGTTTGAGCTTTGGTTCGGCTCAATCGGACTTACGGTTTGAAAGTTATGCCTGTTTCCGTGAACGGGTCCAGATTAGCATCAACTCGTGTCATTCCTGGTCGGATCGCGTACCGTGGATCGTGGATACCGGATCGGATCGCCCCCTCTGTTCGCGGAGCGTCCTCAAGCCACGATCCATCCACTCCAGCTCACAACCAAGCCTCAGATCGTGAAGCCCATATCACGAACCGAGCCCATATCACGAACCGATCCCAGACCCACGAACCGATCGCCGAACCTGCAGATACATGCACTGTTTTGACCTATTCTTAAGGCTATTCGATCTCCTACTTTTCCGGATCGCATGCCACGTGTCCTACCACGACCCAGTCCTCCCAGGAGCTTTCCTACAGCTATAAATACACCTTCAGATGGCATTTTCATGGGACTTTTGGCATCTCCTCATCCATGGCTGCCATGGCCAACACTTCTCCATGAATAACCACCATCTTCCTAAATAAATTCAATGGATTCGGAGAGAATTATTCATTGAATTCAAGTGATTGAGAGCCAATATTCATTGTAATTGTAACCTCTGAGCGAAATGAGAAAATATAAAGTGGACGTAGGCTCGTTAACGCCGAACCACTATAAAAATCCTGTTGTCTTGCTCTTTTCTCTATTTTTCAGTTATTTCTTCATATCCTATGCTCAAAATACGACGATTTGGGTGTTAGGACCATTTTTTGGTCTAACATTTTGGTGCTTTCACTGAGAACTGAATGAGGATTATAAAGAAAATGCACAGGAGCAGGTTAGAGTAGGTGGTCGGTTCGCGGTTCGCGGATCGCAGGAGCCATCACGATCCGATTCGCGGTTCGCGGAACGACCTCCGCGAACGGAGCCCAGAGAGCCATCACGATCCGATTCGCGGTTCGCGGATCGCAGGAGCCATCACGATCCGATTCGCGGATCGCGGAACGACCTCCACGACCCGGGCCCAGAACGATCTTCACGACCCGACCTGGTGTAGGATCCGCGATCCGATCCGAAGACGATGATTAATTGACGATCCGAGCCACGAACCAGACGACAGTAGCGAACCGCGACCCGGAAAAATGATGACGAACAAGAGTCACGAACAAGAGTCCGGGACTGCGGGGCCCCGGACCCCCGCCGGCGCTGCGCCCGGACCCGCTGACGGCCTCGCCTTCGGCTCGGAGCACGGCCTCGCCTTCGGCTCGGAGCATGGCTCATCTTCAGCTCAACATATATGTTGGCCAACTGCATCCATCAAAGCTTGTCAATGAAGAATAAACGGATTGTCAAAGAATTTGATAACGAAATGGCAACAATTAGAATTCCTCCAGAAGCCATGACCTCTATCTACCGATGTTATTGAATGTGAGGAGTTGTTGAAAAGATTCGACACGCTGACTATGGCAGTATACAAAATAATGATGGTCTCATAACAGCCTCCTCTTCCACAGCTCCAATGGTGTGCATATTTCCCAAATGCAACTGATGATGCTCCTGAGCGAATAGTGATCACCTAGTTTACATGACTTAAACCTGTCCTACAGGCGAAATCCCAGATGACATTGACATAGAGCAACCCGGATACTATTCTGAGGATGACTCAAAAGATCCCAATGACCATGATTCTCAATAATTGGATACCCGACGACAAGTAAGGACCCTAGCACTACAAAGTTACCCTTCGCTTGAATGGCATGGTGAAAAACATATGTCCTACGGTTCACCTATTTGCCGTCAACCGCATCGAGATAGATTGATTTCCACGTGTCCAAGGGTTAGATCGATGTACTTTAGTCCCCAGAGTTAGGAACCAATTGAACCTCCGCAGGCCGTGATTGGATATATGGATCATTGCTGAGATGATAACAACTTGACTGCTCACCAGCTACCTTATGACATTGGTCAAGAAATGAGAATTTGAGATCAACGCAAATATGAATCAACCATTAGCTCTCCACTTCATACAACAGTTGTGGTAGGATATACGAACCTTACTTGAAGCCTCACAAGCTATGCCATCATGTTCAAGCTCATCTGATCAAGATTCAGACAGACCAACTCCAACAGAATTCAGAGCCTACATTGCACCCTAGTGCCTATTGCTAAATATGCTAACCGAAGATGGAGCGGGAATGGTCTATGGTGACCAAGTTATTGAAGAAGCCGACTATTCAGCTGGATGGACTATGCTACGCAACAGAGATTGCGTGAAACCCAAAGACGGTTCCCCTCCAGATGAAATGGAGTGTGAAGGAGGTGTCAATGTCGCGAATAATGGGAGCATCGCAAAAGGAATCGCCAAACGACCTGCCCGAAGACATAGACTCCAGAGAGGATGGTGATTCGGGATGAAGAAGGGTGACATCTAATAATGCAACTGCGCGTGTTCTGACTGGTGACGCCGACCTGACTAAGGTCTTCACATCGGATCTCCTTTAGACCTCTTCCGAACGAGAGAACTTATATGCTTTCTGTAGGCGAGCCTGGATGTGTTCGTTTGGACCGGTCTGTCAGACAACCTCAAATCCATCTTAACCTGAAGTGTGCTCCTGTCAAGCAAATAAGACCTATGCAGTAAGTTCACTATCGCGGGATTTTATATGGAGTTGCCATTCGAAATGAAAGATGAAATCAAGCACCTGGAAGTTGTATACAGACGGTGCAAGAAATGATCGGCAATCCAACGCCGAAGTTTTGTAGATAACCCCCGAAGGACGACTCGAAAGGAATTCCAGTCGGAGAAACCACAACTCGCAGCTTACCTAGAATGGGCAGAAGAGTTACTGGATGGATTGGAACATTACAACATACCTCATATTTCATACACGAAAGATCTAAAGTCGAATCATCTGGACGATTAAGAAAGTTCCGATAATCCAGAAAAGATAGAGATGATCCCCATCAAGACACTATGAAATACAACCATTGATAAAATGGAAGTTGATCCAACGTTGGAGACCAAGCCCGGAAGAGAGTCATGGTTAACTCCATGATAAACTTCCTACAGCACAAAATGCATCTAACAAGGTGAAGTGAAAGGCGTGCAATCGTTCTTTATGCCTCGAGGTATGACATGCAATTCAACATTGCCTATTTCTCTTGGAAGGTTGTCCCAAAACAAACACCAATGAATGCAATTGCCAAATTCACCGCCCTAAATGATTCGACCAAATCACCAGTCAGCCACCCTTTAGATGGGAGATGTACATGAATGAAACTTCTGGCAAACGGCGTTCTGAAGTTAGAAAGTGAAGACTCATACTTCCACTCTTTTCATCGATTATCTGCCAAGTGACTCACTCCCCTAAGGCTGGGGGCAACTACAGATTTGAGCATAAATTGCTCGAGATTACATCATCTAATTCAGAGCTGATACATCAAGAATTTGCCTGGCCAATTGACTTAGTCTTGCCTGAAAGTTAGAGAGTTGAAGATCTAGAATGCTTACGCATGAATGCTGGTTGATTGTCGGCGCACCAACCCTTGTCCCCGATATGGGATCGAGGGTATATCAGCAAATCTATGTGATATGATTATCCCACCAGCAGTAATATCCTATTTCCTAGCATGGAAAGTGCAAAAATTTCTATAAGCATGAATCCATTGTTCTCATGCTAATTTACAACCTAACACCAATGCAAAGATGTGCTTCCATTGGCAATCCAGTCATGACTTCCTGACACTCTATCCTTACCCTCAGCACGGGGGCAAAAAGGCGATTTGAAGGAGATGCGACCTCGTCACTCGCTTATAGTACCTACCTAGCCGCCTTTGCCATCTCAAGACCCCGATCAAGCCCTTTATTGACGGAGATAGGGCGAAGCAAAGTGGACCTGCAATGAATATGCAACGCCATTTTTCACTCAGAATGATACTCATTCCTTTAACAGGATTATTCTATAACCATGACTCTTATATTTGCATGATTTATGAGTTATTGATGTAATTAACTCAGATGAATTAATATGTGGATGGTGTAGGTATCCAGGATTTGCTACCGATCAAACTTGTAACACCCGCATATAGAGCCATAGAGCAATACTATAACGAGCTCGACTGAACTGCTCGTTTACAAAGCCACGCTCTTCGTCTAAAGAATGCTGTATAGCTCAAGGTGGATCCGGGATGACCATCCAATCCTTGGCACACACGTGGCAGACCACAACACAATCGTACATAAATCATTGAATCGCAAAGTCGTAGTCCGACTCCAGAAGAACGCAGTGTGACCGCCCATATGGCTCGATCCTGTCCTCGACGCCACTGAATCGCACGAATCTGAATAAAGGAGGCGGCACTGCCCCTTGATATGCTCACTTTTCAATCATGCAATTTACTTTCGCATGCTTTCCGAGTTATTGACATGACTAACTCATGCGATATGAATAATGCAGGTACCCGAAGTCAGGTGCCAACCATCCCTCCCGTAGACTGTTTGGAGGAACTCAAAGCCTTGGCAAATGCTCCAACTGTTCGTCCGACTGGTTTTAATCCTCAGAGCTTGGATTAAAATATAAACCTAGGACGAGTTCGATGGGCATGCAAGATTGCAGACCGCTTGATCCGTGACTCTAACTCTCCAGAGCCGAGAGAGAGTATAAAGGACGCGAAGATGACGTCTACAAGGCGTGGCGGTGTACCATGATCGGAGCCGCCTAAGCAAAACTCTAACCTCGGCGACTGCCAGGAGAGTATAAAAGCGTCTCCGATTGAGCGCTGAGAAAGAGCTCCTACCCCGCTGAAGGATCGGGGAGCGACGGAACTGCTGAGCTCGAACTCTAATTCTCCAGAGTTGAGAATGAGTATAAAAGCCCTCTGATTGAGCGCTGAGAAATGTACTGGAGACTCAGCACCCCCCATAATTTCTACTCCGCTGAAGGATCGTTGAGCATAACATGAAACGAACTAGAACTCCTACCCCGCTGAAGGATCGGGGAACCACTGAGTTTAAACTCCAGAGAGAGTATAAAGGCACCAGAGACTTAGCGCCACGAGGGCTCTTACCCCGCCAGAGTGTCGGGGGATTAACTGAGCTTTGAGCCCGAATCCTCCATGCCCAGACATGGGGGCAAAACAAATAAGATCCTAATCAATCCTCAACAAAGCCCTGGACAGGCACTAAGTTAATGATTGATTGGAAGCATACCTATACACACATATTACTTTAGTGCATTTTCATTTATAATTGCATTGACTACTTATAGCGCTTCATGACTTATTTGCCCATTCGCAGGTACAAGACAATGCGAAAGAAACAAAAATTTTATTACTAAACGCAGGTTTACAAAAGAGAACTAGTCAAGAACGCGAGGGCCTCATTCGCAACAATGGCAACATGCTAATGGAAAACGAACAAAGGGTCGCATCCAGAAGGATGATGTAGGCCCCTTGAAGACCAGAAAGCAGATGAAAAGAGAACGTCCATCTGCTCATCCCAACTTACTTCCAGAACAGGAAGCTCAGATAAGGCTGGATATATCCCATGTAATAATTGAACATGATGCAACCATTTCGTCCCCGACATTTCCCTTGATGCAAAGAGCAAACGGGAGCACTCGAGGCGACTACAATCTGACTCTTCACCGCTTGATTTCTGTCCTCAGAGCTTGGACGGGAGAGTGTAAAGGCGCTAGAGACTTAGCGCCACAAGAACTCTTACCCCGCCGGAGTTTCGGGGGTCAGACTGAAAGCAACTTCCTCTCCTCATGTTTACATGTCTGAATTCAAAAGGGAAGTGATCCGACCGCATGTCTTTCACATTTACCCTATGATTGGGGGCATGACTATTGAAAATATTTACAGAAGACATAGCTTATATGCCTGTATTTGACTTATGTTGTGATCTTGACAGGCTCCTTGAGGACTAGGAAACAAATGCAAAGAGAACGTTTTTTGGTCCTAACCTACTTCCAGATTCGAAAGCTCAGATGAGACTAGATACATCTCATGCAACCGTTAGATGTGACACACCATCGTATCTCCGACCTTTCCCTTGACGCAGGGGGCAAGCCGGAACACTCGGGACGATCACAGTCTAACCTTTCGTCGTTTGATGCCGATCCTCAGAGCCTGGATAAAGGACAAAAGATTAGCGTGGATTTCGTACCAACAAATCGATTTTCACCCAACTCTAACTCATGATGCGAAGAGGGAGTATGAAAGATATGGATTTGAAGTCCGCTACTCAGAACAAACCCCCGAGGGTGAGGGCGCCAGCACTAAACTGGAAGGCCGAGCAATAATCATCAATTCGCTGGAAATGATAAAACTGAAGTTCAAGTAATGACGAACTAGGCATAGTCAGATATCAACCATCAGCTTGGGTTGAACACAAACCAATCAGCAGGCATGCAGCATGCAGCTTCGATTCATAACATCATGGATGGAAACACGGGCAATGGAACAACTACCTGCAATAACCCAGATGAAAATACAAGGATCGCAACAAGCTCAGGTCATGCACGACCAGCATTAGTTCCAACTCGAATGAATACTCAAGCGACATTTCATACTCAGCTCCAAGAAAGAACGCAACAACTCGAAAAACAGGAACCCGGTCAGGTCGAATGACTCAAACCATGACCCGGGGGCAATATCGACGTGGAAACAAGAAATCAGCAAAGACCCCCTTTGTAATCTCAGATTCGATGCTGGGGGCACCAGCCAGGATCTTGATAATATGCATCAATTCTTTGATGGCAACCTACTCGCTAGTTTGATTCGGCACCTCTCAAGAAGTTTTTCTTCTCAAGATGATGTGGGTAACGACAATCATAGCCTCTTCACATGGGACATTAGAATATCCTCTTATTCCCACATATTTCAATGCTTCACCACAACGAGACTTCCTCAGAGGCTCTGACGAATTCAACCCTGAGGTGGATAGACCTTTATGACCAAAAAAAAGTGTTAATGTCGAGACGAATAACCAAGATGCTTTTCCGACTAAAAAATAGAGCACCTTTCAATTCCTGAAACGGTGAGGACAAAGGAAAAGCCCCGGAAAAGAATGACAAAAATGTGCAGTTACAAAGAGAACCTATACCACTTATTGAGCCCATGATCTTATTTGTCAAGCACAATTGAACCGAGCATGAGAAAGAGACTCAATAAGACTGTGATAACCATTTCGGACTATGCCGAAGCATAAACGGAGGGGCCCAACTAACTTCATAACGACATTTATTCACTCGCATTCAACAACCTTACTTAACTCCACAACTGATCTGATGAGAGTAACCGAAGTCGCTGATGCCCGATGGGGCAATCCTCACTATCTGACTAAAGAGAAGAGATGATATCAAAGCAAATGTGGTTCAACCATTCGCATATACAATTCCGATTTTTGCTAAATTGAGAAACAGTACAGAATGATCTGGGTGGACTAAGATTGCTGAACCTGCAACTCTTACCAGATGCAACGACAGGAAGTATAAAATCTTCAAGACTAAATGCCTTGTTGACTCAACTCAACCCCCATCAATACTGGGGGCATAAATATTGACCTCGCTTGTCCTCCGATGGCACTGAGAGCGCAAGCGTCGGTTCATAGACTAACTTTAAAGACAATCCAGGCATGAAATGGGATTCAAAACATGTATGTCATGCCTCCGGAGTACAACCTTACTCATCTTTGCCGACCAAGCGAGCTAGCTTGTGGATCAAATGTGAACTTAAAGACTCAAACTACATCGAATGGAAGGAGTGGCAAACCTACCTACTACCTTGCGATGGTGACGATCCTATAGGCACTGGTCCATATAATTTTAACAACATCCCTTACTGCCTGCTTCATATGTGAATATTGGATTAAGAAATGATCCGTAACAATTGTGGAGTCTCTCGACTACGATCCAGAGTGATCATGGCTTTTGAATTCCTTACTGTTACGATTCAATGCGATTTTAAGATCCTGAATCAATATCAAGATATCAAGATAGTTCGAACTTGAGTACAAATGACAAACTCGTATGATGATTTTGGCGTGCTCCATCCCAATGGTCCAGATGGTAGCTTAGAGCCCGAAGATTCTTGAAACACTCCATTATTCGGGTGACTATTCCATACATTGACTCGTATATAAAAGAAAGATCGATCCTACCATGCGCATGACTTGTGTGGAATGATGCCGTTGTTTGGCAACGATCTGTGCATGTAGAATCACGCTCGGGAGCCAACGGTTTAGCATGACTTTTTGAACTTGGCCTGACTAGCTCCAATGGAAGCAATGCAACAATTGGATAAAGCCTTCTCAAGGATAAATGACGTTCCAGAGAGATTTACCTCAACATATTCAAAGCACATCTCATCTTCGATAAGATGTACTTTGGGGGGCAAAATGTTAGCCTGCTTTGTGACCAGGCTACCCAAAGAAAAGATCGTGTTGACACACCTCTGGGTAAATGCTGCCTCATATGGAATCTCTGGATAACATCACTCTCCGACATTGGAGGTATCGTCAGAAGACACAAGGCAGTTTGTTAAAAATCACAACACCAGTATAAACTGGTCCGAAACCCTTATCAAACGACCTCATTTGGATCTATTCACATCATATGCTTGTAGCCCTCTGAATAAGCTTCAGTTTGAGCTTTGGATCGGCTCAATCGGACTTACGGTTTGAAAGTTATGCCCGTTTCCGTGAACGGGTCCAGATTAGCATCAACTCGTGTCATTCCTGGTCGGATCGCGTACCGTGGATCGTGGATACCGGATCGGATCGCCCCCTCTGTTCGCGGAGCGTCCTCAAGCCACGATCCATCCACTCCAGCTCACAACCAAGCCTCAGATCGTGAAGCCCATATCACGAACCGAGCCCATATCACGAACCGATCCCAGACCCACGAACCGATCGCCGAACCTGCAGATACATGCACTGTTTTGACCTATTCTTAAGGCTATTCGATCTCCTACTTTTCCGGATCGCATGCCACGTGTCCTACCACGACCCAGTCCTCCCAGGAGCTTTCCTACAGCTATAAATACACCTTCAGATGGCATTTTCATGGGACTTTTGGCATCTCCTCATCCATGGCTGCCATGGCCAACACTTCTCCATGAATATCCACCATCTTCCTAAATAAATTCAATGGATTCGGAGAGAATTATTCATTGAATTCAAGTGATTGAGAGCCAATATTCATTGTAATTGTAACCTCTGAGCGAAATGAGAAAATATAAAGTGGACGTAGGCTCGTTAACGCCGAACCACTATAAAAATCCTGTTGTCTTGCTCTTTTCTCTATTTTTCAGTTATTTCTTCATATCCTATGCTCAAAATACGACGATTTGGGTGTTAGGACCATTTTTTGGTCTAACATCTTTTACTAAAGATTATAAGGATTTGCAATTATATTTTGTAATATAAATAAATTGAAATGTGAAGTGGATTTATCGTGGACGATGTTTTAAACGACATTTGTCCTTTAATCCAATTTACATTGAAATTATTATTTGGAATTTATAAATCTATTTTATAGATTTAAAATAAATGATCTTGTAATAATGATTTTTGATATCAAATCAAACTGGAGTTTTAATAAATCTTTTAAGGAAGATTTAAGATTTTATTTTCAGAGTTTATCTTTGATAAAATTAATGAGAATCTTTAAACATGAATATCTTATTAAAAGAATACTTGGAGTTGGAATGTGGCATAATGTGTGTTTTTCCAATATTTGCTTTTTAATCACAAAATACGCGAGTTATTCAGAAAGACCGGGTTCAACCCATTCTGAATAATCATCACGACGATCAAGAGTCGAAGATGAAGACGGTGATTGAAGACCGAAGGTTTTCACATCGTTGGGATGATAATGACCGGTATCTTGAATTGGGATTGGCCTTCCAAGGCAAGGTATTTAGTAATGATCGTCCAAACGCATTTGGAGATTGAAGGACACGTTGCTTCGCTCAGACCCAGAGCGGACTTGTAAATGGATTGTGTGTCTGACATTGTATTCCTTTCTACTGTATTTGTTGAACGCTACTGATTATATATTTCTGTTTGGTGGTGAAGAATTTTTTCTTTACTTATCACCCTTCTCTAAGATGTATGAGCTTAAAGGTTATATATATTGGTAGATGATCAATAATATGGTAGGGTCTGACAATGTGACATGCTAAGATGCAAATGATCAAGGCTTGGTTGAAAAGCAGGCCTTGTGGTTGATGATCAAAGCACAGTCTCTTTAAGCATAGCTTTGTGTATATCGTGACTTCGCGAGCCTCACACACCGGTTGAGTCTAAAACGGGAGAAGGGAACGCAGGGAGTGCACACGTTTCTTTCTAGCTAGAAGTGGTGCTGGGCTTTAACACGGCCCGACATTCGCTTATGTGGTTGATGGAATTTTTGTGAGGCCTCGGTTTATTCTTTTCGGTCGCCCTCGGCTGATTTGTAGATCCAATAGGATCGGGGAGCGTGTGTTCAGGCATAACTAATCCACTTAAGTATTTGTGGACTGGCCCTACTGTATCCAAGCGTTCGCCAGCGTCCGAATCATGAGGCATTGCTAGAGTGTCTTGAATCGGTCAGGAGCTCGTCCCTAGCCTTGACTCCTGATGGAAACCCAATTTCCAATACGCCCTCGCGATTTTGATTGTATAACTAGTATGGCGACATAGTAGATGGTATCTATGCCGTTTAGGATTGATATTATATTTGAAATGTTTTAAATATATATTTACACACAAATAATAATATCGTATTTTGCGTATTTAGCATCTTTTGACCAATATAAGGTAAAACCCTATCCTCTGGTGTGCGTTGCATTGTGTGATGGGACCTGGGTCTTATAATGGTTTCATTTTTCTAAAAAGCATTGCATATTTGATGATTTACTTTATTTATGCACTGGCAATCCAATGGAGTAAACCCATTCCGCATTAGCGGCATGGTCCTGAGATTGGCCTACTTATTAGATAAGTTAAGTATAGAATTCTCACACCAGTCCCACGACTGACTTGTAGTTTGTTTCACTTTGCAAACTCGGGTGCCCTCTTTCCACACGGGAAGTTGAGTAGCTTTTTGCATATATAGTTAAGCAGGATCCTGGATTGATATCCGAAGCTGTGTCCAGAATATTGATGGCCTTCCGCTGTGATTAGTTCCGTTGCAATGTAATTAATTTATTGTAAATGTATCTTCCACTGTATTATTTATCGATGTACTCTGATATATTCTGTACTCTGATGTAACATTTATTATTGATGTTATAAAAGTATGTGTTGTTGTTCTAATGTTTTGTATGCCCAAAGTTAACGTACGCGGGTTTCGAACGGTTTTGAATCGATCTTGCGATCGATTGGGGTCGGGCGAAGTCCGGGTCGTTACAAAAAATCATATTTTTTATTATCTCTACTATATAAAAATCATATTTTTAATGCTCCATTATAATAAAGATCATATTTTTATGTCGCTACTTATATAAAAATAATATTTTTTATATTGTCTATCATATAAAAATTCTATTTTCATAGGATGAAAAACCATATCTTTATTTTGCCATTCCTATAATAAAAATCCGATTTCTAATTCGTGATATATATAAAAAAATCGTATTTTTATATATATTTTAAAAATCATAGCTTTTCTATAAACAAAATCCAAACATTATATTTTTACACATCAAAAATCATATTTTTACAACATCACTACATGTATAAAAGCCACATTTTTATTATATCACTATATATATAAAAATCACACCTTTATAAACAAAGATCAAATTTTTTTATTGTTACTTTATCAGCAAAGATCAAATTTTTTTGTTGTTACTTTATCAACAAAGATCAAATTTTTCTGTAAATAAAAATTGCATTTTAATCTCTATTATATATATATATATGTATGTATATAAACCAACTCTTTTTTTAATCCTATAACAATTCTTTTCAAGCCAAAGAAATCTAATTCAAATCGAGGAAATCAAAAGAAGAATTAACACAAAAACAACAAGTCAATTTTGTGAAAAATTAAAGAAGAGAAACTCATGGTGGTTGGCGACTTCGTACGGTGTTTCCGGCATTGTCTGCTCCACGCCGGTTTTTTAGGTGGCCGCTTCGAAGATGAAGCGATGGTCTCCGGCTCACAGGAGGCGGACCTATGGTGGACTGGCGAAGGAGAGGGGGATCGAAGTCGCGGGTTTTTAGAGGGGTTAGGGGTCTGGGCGCGTTTTCTGATGGGTTGTGGCAGTCTAAGAAGGAGGGGGGAACTTCGACAGTATGAATGAGGGTGGTCTCGATTTGGAATTAGGGTTTGGAAGGGGGTTCGCTGTTTTAGAAAAGGGGGAAAATGAGAACGGAGGCGCAGGTGACGAGGACCGGTGGTAGGAGCTCTGGCGACGGCGTCCGCCTTGGGGGGAGGCGCGACTGGAAGATCAACGGCTTTTTTTTGTTTCAATTTTGAAAAGTGAAGTCAACGGGAGGGGAGGAAAGGGGATATAAAGGTTTTATAAAATTTAATTATATTATTTAATTTTTCCCTAAAAAGTAACATTTATTTTCGAACTCCAAACGAGACCCAACAACTGATCTAATTACCCACATTCTGAACACAATGGGATATGTCCCGTAAGCCAATTCGGTTGTTAAGACCAGTTTCCGCTGAATTTAAGACATAAATCAATGTATTGAATATTAACGTACAGTTCAATTTACTGGGGTCACATACGGATCCCAAAAATTCCAGAAAAATTATTTATGGCTTCGTATTGACGATACGATCCTAACAAAACTAATTTCGTCAAATTTTAAGACCGTTTGAAAAATGGTCATTTTCTGGTCGATCGAAATTGATCGAAACTGTTAAAACACGTTTAACTTCGCCATGCTCGCATACTGATTCTAAAAATTATGAATTTTGGAATCTAGCAATAACTTGACATCCCGGATCCAACAAAAGTGGTTTCGTCGAAAACGAAGGTCATTTGCAAAATTTCCATTTCTAAGGGCTTTTATATATATTAAAATATATATAGATTCCACAGCGACTTTTCTGAATTTTAAACTAGACGTATCTTACACTCTATAAAGTGAAATCTCAGTTTCTTAACTTCGTTTGAAAGATATTGTTAAACAGATTCAAATATTTCTGGTTTCGCTCAATTCTGACTTATATTGAATTCTGTATATTCATTTGAAATTCGAAATCGAATTTTCGAACTGTCGCGCCATTTCAGGCTCGTTATTTAATTAAAATAAAATTATTCGTTTTTACTTCTTCAAAAATAAATATTTCGTCGTTATTATTTAAAATAATTCATTTTAAATAATCAAAATTCAATAAAATAACCAAACTAAAAATTTTAAATTGGCTCGGAATTTCCGGGTTGTTACAGTCTCCCCCACTTAAAATCTTTTCGTCCTCGAAAAGGAACGAAGCTGAAAGTTGTTTAACTAATTAACTCAACTTCCATTATTTTCTTTATGCCTTAAGTTCTTCAACTTTTCAGTTTCTAAGAACTTTTCAAATTTTTCAAAAATTTGGTTAACACCTTAAATTTTCGAAAAAATTCGCCATAACCTCCCCTGGACCGGGAGCTTCGAGATATTTCAAAAAGCCTCCCACGGCCCTCATCAATCCAAAAAGAAAAACGAACAGCCAAGCGGTTAGCCAATCGGCTCATAAAATCAACCAAACCCAATAAATTAGCAAACATGTGCCTATTTGTCGGGCAAACAATTTTATTCTTCTGCTCTAGCCTCCTTGCTATGACCTGTTCAATAGATATACATTTATATGCATGCAATTATAATCATTTTTCAATACAATTCACTATTTGGTTCAATTTGGCTAAATGTTCAACATTTTAATTAATCAAAACAATAATCATACAACACAACCATCAATCAATTAGTGGATTATTGTTTCAAATTCATAACTTTGATACATATACAGGAAATTATGTTTTTGATGCCAAATCACAGCAATAAACCTATCTAATTTCTATTCTCAGACCAGTCTAATGGAAATATATAGATATCACACCTTCTATACTCGAACATAAATGCTGATGATGTTTCGAACCACCGTCAGAACATCTCCAGGCTACCAGAGTGTGATTCTATATCTATCCAGTATATTAAAACTTCGAATATACGTTCATGACGCGTATATGCAAAATCTTTATATATTGGATTGTCCAAATTCAATATAAATAAAATATTCAAATATGTATACTTGAATTTATCTTTCAAAACAAAATTTGTTTTCGTTTTTATTTTAAAAATAATACTCTTCACACTCGTTCTAGGACACTACTGATCCCATCTCTAACGGGTCATTCTAATTGGATATTACTAATCCAATAACTGATGAATTCTTTCGTATGGTTCTAATGTATCTTGTTCTCGAGTTATGTAAACCAAAGCTCTGATACCAAATGTAGTAACCCATAACTTCCCAGGTAAGGAAAGCCCAGATTGCTTTGAGAACAACACACATCGGAACACAAACAGAAGAACATTTCATTGTTTATTACAACAATTCCATCAGAATACAAGAATACACATAGTATGAATCAATATTACACATTTGACAAATATCAGAGAATTAAATTACATTTAAATACATAGCAGTGGAAAAATAATACAAAACACAACTGAAAGATATACACGGATACAGATCTTTCCAAGTATCATTCCAGCTGTAAACCAGGTTCCTATGAATATAAATCTGCAAAACCAAAACTACTAGCTACCCGTGCGGAAAACAAGGGCACCCAGAGTTTAGGTTAAAACAATAAACTCCAAGTCAGTCATGTGACTGGTGTGAGAACTAAAACAGTTATTAATCTTTATTTGAAAGTTTGGTAAATCAAGGGACCACGCCGTATAACACGGAACGGGTTTCCTCCTAAGAATACCAGTGCAAAAAACAAACATCGCAATGCTAAATAAAGAAAAATGAAGCTATTATAAGACCCAGGTCCCATCACACAATGCAACGCAAGCCGGAGGATAGGTTTTTTACCTTATAATAGCTAAAGAATGCTTGATACGATAAATTTCATCTTTTATTATTACTATAAGTGAAGAAAACAATTACAATCATAAGTATCAATCATAGACGACATAAGTGCCCCATACCATTATGTCGCCATACTAGGCTCTACAAATAAAACCGCAAAGGTCGTATTGGAAATTGGATTCCATCATGAGTCGAGGCAAGGGGCAAGCTCCTCTCCGATTCGAGACACTCTAGCAAATGTCTCAGGACCACACACAGCGATCCCTTGGAACCTCCAAGGACGGTCCTCTCTTACTTTTGAGGATTAGTATTCCTGAACACACGTTTACCGGTCCTATAGGACCTATATAATGGTCTGTATGTCGGCCCACATAGTGCCAGTTATCGACCATATATTTGAGGCGCCTCGCATCCAACAACCACACAGGTAAAAGTATATAGATGTCAGGGCTGGTAGGTCACTAACATCACCCATAGCTCGAAAGAAACGTCGTGCACTCCTTGGGTCCTTATCCCGTTTTTAACTTATACCGAGGTGTGAGGCTCGCGAATTAACGACATACACAAAGCTATGCCACACAGGCCGTGCTTTGATCATCAACCACGGGATTTTGCTTTTCAACAGAAGCATTGATCATCTGCCACTTAGGCATCCCAGATAGGCAATTCATACCGTGCGATTGATATCCATCAATATATAACTTCTGAGCTCGTACGTCTCAGAGAAGGGCGTTAAGCAAGAGAATAAATTCTCCACCGCCAAATAGATATATATTTAATAGAAATCAATCACACAGAATAAAATCCAATGTCAAACACACAGTCCATTTACAAGTTCGTTCTGGGTCTGAACGAAACCGGAGGCACTTTCCTCGCATACCCATCGATCTCCAAGTACGTCTGGACGATCACCAACTGATTCCCTCCTCTTGGGTGTACAGCCCAATCAAGATCATCAATAATCATCCAAACGACGTGAAGACCTCCGGTCTTCAACCACCGTCTTCATCTTCGACTTATCGTCGAATCGGTTATTCAAAATGGGTATAAATCCGGCCTTTCAGAATAACCCACGTATATAATAAACAAGTGTTACACAAACACAACATACGCCTCATTCCAATTCGTATATTCTTTATTCAAATATTCACATTCTTAGGGAAAGGTTCCCATTAATTTTATCAAAGATAAATTCTTCAAAATTTATTCTTTAATCTTCCTTTGGATATCATTTCAAACCATGTTAAGGTTTCCCAAACTAGTCGGGATTAGCGAACCACACCAAAGTAATTATTTATTTTATTTTCCAATCCCAACCTATTCATCCCATGGGGCAAAACTGGTAACACTCCATATCTAACACCACGGTGTTATCGGTAAATATTAATTACCATTTCATGTTCAAATATAATTAAAGATTTGACTATCGCTTGGAGAAAAACTGGTGATACTCCATTCTCGATCACTTTAATCTAATTAAAGATTCATTAAAACTTCACTTAGTTTTAATCTTCCCAAAAATCAATATCCTGTCTTTAATTGGGTTAAAGAACCAACGTCATCTATAACACGGTTCACGATAACCCAAAATCACTTTCCATTGTTAATCGGGTTAAAGAACAGGTGTTATTCCAAACACCGCTCACGATAATCCCAAAAACCAATTTAAATTCAATTCTAATTAAATACAAATTAACTGGACAATTTCAGGATTTATTCTTTTCTAAACTTGGTTCAAGAATAGTGTTATTTAAGACAACATTCACGATGAACCCAAAATCCCATTTGATATTAAATACAAGGCTCTGGATAGAAAATATATCGGCTTATATTCAATATCAAATCCTGAAACCAACAGATATCGTATTGGAAATAACGATATAAATATATCTTTCAAATTTCCACAACCATATCTGTATAATCATGAAATCCAACATCGAAATATTCCGAAGATAATTTCGATTCAAATCCATTCCAATTCGTATATTGGAAATTCTGATTATTTTTAAAACCACTTCAAATCTAGTTCAAAACTAGTTTATTTCGATAAAAATATATTTTTATCCTTACAAATGTGGAATATTTCATCCCACCTCTTTCCAATTCATATATTATGATTTTACACAAATTATTGATATTTTTAATAATTTTATCAAGGCCCGTACAGTCGATTTCCAATAACGGTCGTCGAACTGCACTTACAACGACCTTTTCCAAATTTGATTTGTACATAATTCCAAACTTAACCGTTAGATTTCAAATTTCTAACATTCATTGGAAATCTCTTTTTGGTACGAACCCAAGGTTCCGGTTTCAGGAGAATCCGACGGTCTGATCTCTCGCAATGTCAATTTAAAGTCAATGGTCGAAATTCGCGAACTGTCGCGGCGCGGCGCGTTCTATTCAGGCCATTTAATATATATATATATATATATATTATGTATACTTCGTCATTTTCAATTCAAAACGTATTTTATAAATCGTTTAAATTTGTTTCAAAACAATTTCAACTTCATATCCAATTTCAAATCAAAATTGAATATTTCATATCATTAATATATAAATGATAATATTTACAAAACGTTATATTTTGGAATCACTT
The DNA here is from genome assembly GCA_030737875.1 of Allium sativum. Classification (NCBI taxonomy): domain Eukaryota; kingdom Viridiplantae; phylum Streptophyta; class Magnoliopsida; order Asparagales; family Amaryllidaceae; genus Allium; species Allium sativum. The sequence continues at coordinate 5,196,305 of JASFAX010000034.1, forward strand.
ACTTTTCTATATTCATTATAAAAACGAATATAATCGATATAAATATCGTTGGCGTCAAAATGGCGCATCTCTAATCAACACGGCTTTATATATTTCAGTAACTTCATTATTCTATTCAACAAATGAATATTTATTCTATTCAACACATGAATCTATATTTCTTTCAACACATGAGTATTCTCAACACATGAGTATCGTCAACACATGACTACTTTGGTTATTTAATATATTTTATAAAATTATGATAAAGATGTAAATTTTATTGTTTAAAATATTTTACTCAACACATGAATATTTCAAACACATGAATATATATTTTATTCAATACATGAATATATATTTTATTAAACACATGAGTATATATTCAATACATGAATATATATTTTAGTATATTCTTTATTTTCCCAATTGGAATGAAGCCCAATCAATTACCATATAATGTTAATTGTAACATCCCAGTTTTTTTAACGTTAATTATCAATATTTAAATTCGTTTAAATATTTATTTAGCGATATTAAGGGATTTTTATATCAATAGAATATCAGTTGAACCTAGAATTTTGAGATTGAACCATTGGATTATATGAATGGGAAAAAAAAATAAACTAATGTTCAAGATTAACCATGACAATATTATGGCTATGCCTATCTTTGAAATTTTATGTTTGGTTTTGTGGTTGAAAGACTAGTTTAATAATTATAATAAGTTAATCACACTTATATATGACGAAGAATTTAGTCCACTTTCTCTTGAATTGATTGAGGTATTTTAAGAGATGCGAAATGATACTTTAAATAACTACCAACAACTTATACATGCATTGTTAATAATCTTAAGTAAAACTCTATACATAATATGAGAAACAAACTTGAATTAATTATTTCCTTTGTCTTTGAAGCTCAAAACGAACTATAAGGATTAATTACTGCGATCGCTGATAGATAGTAATATATATAAAATAAGAATGAGGAACAGATTCAATGTTTTTTTTTGAAACTAAAGTCTTTACAAGCAAGAAAATAGCATAGACAAACACTTCAAAGTAATTACAGGTTGCATGAACAAGGTGTGTTCCATTTTATTAAAAGTCCAGTTGCATGAACAAGGTGTTTTTCCCCAGGCCGTATTGATTAGCAAAAACGAAAAGAAGGAAAAGAAAAAAAAAGTGGACAGCTATACAAACAGTGAAGAAAAAGCTAAACATTTATATACAATCAAATCTTGGTACAAACTCCTGTTCGGCCATACAAATACGCCACAATTTCAAGATTTTTAAATGAATAGAAAATTCCATGACAACATACACAAAACAACTTGAATAAGTAATTTGAACAGACCATATATTGTACTTAAAAATTCAACAAAATCTTCTTTGTGTAGGGCGCAGCCATCACCACTGTCTGTCACGAGATTTCAACTGTTCACCACCAATTAATCTGAAAAGAAGAAAGGAAAACATCTATGAGTAGCTAGAAAGAATGTATAGATATAGAGTTGAAAGATTTCAAAAAAAAATGATGAATGCAACAATCGAAACAGATAATGTATCTTTATTCAGAAAATCTCATATAAAAGATGTTCTGATATTGGCACATAGCACAATTCAGATCTGCTAATGAGATAAATAATTTGATAGTTGTGTTCACCCAAACATGACAATACCAACAATGCAGATCTGAAAATTTAATACGAATAGACAATAAAAACAGAAAATCTTATGATCCTACTTCAATATATATCGGGTTCAAATCTACAAATGAAATGGACAAATCAATAGCTTTAATATGAACAGCAAAGTACAATATACAGTAGGAATAGACAACACAAATAGCTGTTCCTAATCTACATAAGGACAGCTCGATTTTTGGTACATATTGGAGCAGAAATAGGACTTGAAATCCAACATAAAGTCTCCACAATTCACTATCAAATATCACACAAATCAAGTTCTATCATGAACAGTTTGATCTCACATCGAAGCTGAAATGAAAGATCAAACATCTAAGAAACTAGTAGACTGCAAAACCTAATCTATGATTTTACAATTCGAGTTCGACATCGATCCTATCAGGATTTCCGCAACTATATATATATATATATATATATATGCGAGCACACAATGGAATTTCATGACCAAACGAATCAACACAGTTTTCGAATAAACCCAATTCAAAACCACCGAAAAATTCAAAACAGAAAAACAAAACAGAAATTAAATTCGGAAAAAATTTACTTAGTTTTTCGTGACTAAGGTTGAGTCTTCGGTCTCGTTCTGTGGGTTAGCTTGTTAACGGCGAAGTAGGATGGTTGTTGAAGGGGGTGTTGGGGGTTATAGACCGATCAAAGGATGAGGGTGAAGGATTGAAACGAGGAAGCGAGCGATTGCGCTGAAGGAAGCAGCGACGGAAGAAGTTGGATTTCATGGAGGAGGATTTCTTTTCGGTTTTCTCCATTTGTGAGTGGTGGCGGAGGATTTTGGAAATGATCTGAGGGTTTGTGGAGCAAAGGGACCGATGGTTTTGATAAAGGATAGGGGGATGCGGGCCGGCTATTTTAGTAATGGGCTGAACAGTAATATTTGGTAAGGCCCAATTTATTTTAATTTAAAGTTTTCTTAGTTTAAGGTTTTATAAATTTCAAATTTTGATTCCAAACGCGTACGTGGACAGAATTCAACGAAATGAGAAACACTTGAACCGTGAAGACGAGTACTACGCGATGGATGAGGACTGAGCAGGGCAGACAGCAGCTGGATTTCTCGGTTAAATTAAACGTTGTTTAATTTAACTGAATCGAGTTGATCTAACGATGGAATCAATCAAATGTGAGTTAAACTCACTCAGTAAATTCCCGCTTATATTTTATAAGTTGGGTTTTTATTTTTGTATACTATGCTTGCTAGTGTTTTAACTGATCGATGATATATATTCATATATTGTTGAACTGATGAAATTAAACGTTGTTTAATTTTAGTGAAACCCAAATCGTTAATTTTAACGTTTGGTTCCAATTAAGGTAAGTTACCTTATTGGTCACGTTTATAGAATAAATGTGTTTTAATAAATGAATTGCTTGATTGGTTGTTGTGGTTAATATTGAATTGTCGTTATAAACTGTTATGAGGCCATTATTGAATTGTTTTGATTGATGGTTGAATATTGACCTGAAATTCACCATTTGTTTGGTTAGAACCAATGGGTACTATCGGTTGAGTAGTTGACAGTACATGGCCTGTGAATTCACCGTTTTATAAATATCGATCTACCGTCAGGTAAATCGACGCGATGAAGTATAAAATTTATTTTATAACTGAAAATAGATTTTTAAATCTATTATTTGAATTAAATTTGTAAAAGAAAATAAATATTTATTATTTATTAATTGAGTTTATAATTGTTTTATAATTGATTTTATAAAGGAAATTTCTGATATCTATCAGATTTGTAGAAATTAAATAAATGTTATAGTTTTGAATAATCGCTTGAAAGACATTAAAAAGGGGTTATTTAATTTAATTATATTTTTAAAGAATTATTTGAAAATGGATAATGAGGTAGTCATGCCTTGGCTTGAAAAAGAAATCCGAGCAATGAAATATATCGTTTTAAAGAAATAAAGGAAAGGTAATATCTAGTAAATAATTTCTTAATCATGGATTAAGAAACGATAGTTATACTCGAGAAAGAGATTATCAATAGAAGAAGTTTTAGAAAACACTTAGATGAGATGCGTTTGGTGTTAATATAAAGGTCGGCTTTTAAATTACAACTGATGTTCATCTGAAGGTAAGACCGTTGTTGGTCAAGGTCTGAGAGGTAAACAAATACCCCAACTTGAACGACTTCGGGATTATCTGAGGATGATATTATTTTGTAATGGGAAGGAGGGTAAAAATGATTTCTTATTTCCATATGAGAAATAATAATGAAATGCCAATAAAAAGGGATCGAGTATATATAATGAGATTTTTTTTTCCCACGTAATGGAAATGGGGGGATTGAGCATTTATATTTATATAAGTATCCAAAATAAAAGAAATAAAAAGGAAATGACGGAAATTAAAAAGGATACTTTTGAGATGAAAGGAAATTGGAAAGTTAAGTTTTGAAAATGAATTCATTTACAGAAATGAAAGTGGATCAACGTATTCAAGTAATAAAACGAAAAGTGGGTTCGTAGTATGAGTTTATGAATGCTAAATTGAGATGATTTTTCCAATAGTGAAGATGAGTGATAATGTAATAAATGTTTTGAATGATGGTAGAATAAAGAATTGAATATGGTATTTTCTTAAATATGAAAAGTAAAAGAGTTTGAGATAATAACCTTAAGTCAAATATGCTATAGTTGAAATATTGAAATATTTAAGAATTTGAGATTAACCATCATTAATCGTTTTAATTAAAAAGGCCAGTTAGTGTTGGATACTGAACTAGTAAACCCATTTCATTCACATTATTATTTTATAGTTAAATCAACGACTATCAAAAACCTGACCATACGATCGTTGGTACGGAAAGACCGGGATAGAATATATATTCGAAAACCATTCCGACCAGCGGAAAGAAGATTATCGAAGATGGAGCAATGGAAGACCGTTGATCTTCGTGAGCGGAAGGACTACTGATTGGATTTCTTTGGTTTAGCGGCCGGGGATATTTCAACAGTGATTCTGTCGTGATTTGAAATCTACGGATTGCAAGGACTTCTCGTTACTGATCTTTAGGGTGATTCCTGGGATGCAGTAGGAGGGTTCCTTCGGTTCATCCTGTTCCTGGATGACTTGTATGGACGAATGTCTGACAGAATATTTCCAAAGGGGTTGCGTATGTTGATTTCTTCAAACGTATCATAGTTGGGTCGCTCCCGACCAGGGTATTTTTGTGGAATGTCAATTAGTGATATCCGGCGGATCTGATGATGTGGCTTTCAAAGTTAATGGTGGTGTGCTATCAGAAAAGAGATTCTTACCTCAAGCCTCATCAAGCGGGAGATGACAAAAATCGGGCAGGCAGCATGGCTATGTGGGTCGCTCCCATTAGGGTGTATGATCACCTATCTAGAGGAATTCCATTTGTTTCTTTAATCTATATTCGATGCTGTCCCTTTTCGGGAGGCTGTTGCTGATCCCAACCGTCGGTGATATACATTCGATACACTCAAGCGAAATGAGTGGTCGGTCATGTGTGGGCCGGGTTGCAAGACGTTCTTCTTGAACCCAGTATATTCGTCTCTAGAGATACACGATCGGCAGGTGGTCCCATACCTGGTCAGAGTTGGAATCCAATATCCAATAAGCGCCTGCGGTTTTGGTTTGTATACTATATATGGGGAGCGTGAGATGCATGCATTCTTCTAGTTTGTTATTTATCTGTATTTAGACATTATGATAATAGCAGAACAAGTTATGATTTCAAAACCGTTTTGGGTTATTGTAAGGTAAAAGCCGTCCGTGTTTATGTGTGGATTCGGTCTTACGGTTATCCTTTTCTTTTGAAAGATTTCGAACTTTAAAATCATGATTGGATGATTCACCCTTAATGCTGTGCGATTTTATCTCACTCTGGTCCACCAGACTGACCCGGTATTTTGTAAATGCTCGGGTTAGCCCAGGTTTGCAGGTTCAGGTTATTGAACACAACGAAAGGTGTGCTGGAGAAGCCCAGACATATTTAGTGTTATTCCGCTGTGTTGTATATAAGGGCAGATTATTATAACTGTCCAGATGTGTTCATGTACTCTGATGATTGTAAGTATTATTTAAAAGCTCTCAATACAGATTTATTTATATATTATATTTTTTTCCGCTGTGATGTGAGACTCTGTGTTATGTTCTTCTTCTTCTTCTATTCTTATAATTCTTTCTTTCTTATCTCACCCTCTAATTTCTTTCATTAACAATCCGGAGTTCTCGGTATTTGAAAGGTCGGCATGAGATACAGTAAAGGTATTTATGTCGATTTTTGGGGCCGAAAACCCTGGGTCGTTACATTAATTATATGGATTCCATACAACACATGTATATAATAGCAACGATAAATAATCAACCATCATCCAAAGTGCACCACACAACTGCATAAGCATTAAATATAACTAATTAACGTTCATACAGTATGTCAATCAAATGATCGACATACCACTAAACAATTGGGATTAGTGTACGTCAAATATCATCCCAACACCCGTGTGGGGTTTCAATCCACAAACACTGAACATTATTTGTGTTGTTGGGCGACGTGTAAAATTTATCGTCCCAATCAATATCCTTCAAATGGGTGTACATAAACAAATCATTCGATTTGTAAATGAATATATATTTATTCACCTTCACGTTAAATTTATATTTTTAACGATAAACAATTTATTTCAACACATGAATTTTCCATTCATTTCACATCCCAATCCATTTTCACCACAACATACAATCAAACATACAAGTCGTCCATGGTCTGCGGACGACGGGTGTCGGGTGCTGCTAAGCATCGTCTGCATCCTAGTATATATTTTTAACTAAAAAAACAAGGTTTAAAGTGAGAAGTTCTCACCGACTAGCTAAACTAGTACACCGCGACTCTTCATATGTTGAAATCTTTACTATCTATATAATATAAAAATCGTATTTTTATTCTTTTTGTAATATAAAAATCATATTTTTATTTTCTCTATACTATAAAAATCATATTTTTATTATTTCTATAATATAAAAATCATATTTTTCTATTATCTCTACTATATAAAAATCATATTTTTGTTCTTTCTATAATATAAAAATCATATTTTTTTTTATTATCTCTACTATATAAAATCATATTTTTATTGCTCCATTATAATAAAGATCATATTTTTATGTCGCTACTTATATAAAAATAATATTTTTATATTCTCTATCATATAAAAATTCTATTTTTATAAGATGAAAAACCATATCTTTATTTTGCCATTCCTATAATAAAAATCTGATTTCTAATTCGCGATATATATAAAAAATCGTATTTTTATATATATATATTAAAAATCATAGCTTTTCTATAAACAAAATCCAAACTTTATATTTTTACACATCAAAAATCATATTTTTACAACATCACTACATGTATAAAAGCCACATTTCTATTATATAACTACATATGTAAAAATCACACCTTTATGTTGTTACTTTATAAACAATGATCAAATTTTTTTGTTGTTACTTTATCAACAAAAGATCAAAATTTTCTGTTGTTACTTTATCAACAAAGATCAATTTTTTCTGTAAATAAAAATCGCATTTTAATCTCAATTTCATATATATATATATATAAACCAACTCTTTTTTATCTTATAACAATGCTTTTCAAGCCAAAGAAGTCTAATTCAAATCGAGGAAATCAAAAGAAGAATTAACACAAAAACAACAAGTCAATTGTGTGAAAAAATAAAGAAGAGAAACTCACGGTTGTTGGCGACTTCAAACGGTGTTTTCGGCGTTGTCTGCTCCACGCCGGTTTTTCAGGTGGCTGCTTCAAAAATGAAGCGATGGTCTCTGGCTCACAGGAGGAGGCGGACCTGTGGTGCACTGGCGAAGGGGAGGGGGATCAAAGTCACGGTTTTTCAGAGGGGTTAGGGGTCTGGGCGCGTTTTCTGATGGGTTGTGGTGGTCTAAGAAGGAGGAGGGAACTTCAACGGTATGGTGGAGGGTGGTCTCGATTTGGAGTTAGGGTTTGGAAGGGGGTTCGCTGTTTTAGAAAAGGGGGGAAACGAGAACGGAGGCGCAGCTGGGGGGCGTTGACGAGGACCGGTGGTAGGCGCTCGGGCGACGGCGTCCGCCTTGGGGGGAGGCGCGACTGGAAGATCGACGGCTTTTTTTTGTTTCAATTTTGAAAAGTGAAGTCAACGGAAGGGGAGGAAAGGGGATATAAAGGTTTTATAAATTTTAATTATATTATTTAATTTTTCCCTAAAAAGTAACTTTTATTTTCGAACTCCATGTGAGACACAACGACTGTCGTCCCTTGCTAATTACCCACATTCCGAACACAATGGGACATGTCACGTAAGCCAATTCGGCTGTTAAGATCAATTTCCACTGAATTTAAAACATAAGTCAATATATTGAATATTAACGTACAGTTCAATTTACTGAGGTCACATACGGATCCCAAAAATTCCATAAAAAATATTTCTACCTTCGTATTGACGATACGATCCTAACTAAACTAATTTTGTCAAATTCTAAGACCGTTTGAAAAATGGTCATTTTCTGGTCAATCGAAATTGATTGAAACTGTTAAAACACATTTAACTTCGCCACGAACGCATACTGATTTTAAAAATTATGAATTTTGGAATCTAGCAATAACTTGACATCCCGGATCCAACAAAAGTGATTTCATCGAAAACGAAGGTCGTTTGCAAAATTTCCATTTCTAAGGGCTTTTATATATATTAAAATATATATAAATTCCACAGCGACTTTTCTAAATTTTAAACTAGATGTATCTTACACTCTATAAAGTGAAATCTCAGTTTCTTAACTTCGTTTGAAAGATATTGTTAAACAGATTCAAATATCTCTTGTTTCGCTCAATTCTGACTTATATTGAATTCTGTATATTCATTTGAAATTTGAAATCGAATTTTCGAACTACTGCACCATTTCAGGCTCCTTATTTAACTAAAATAAAGTTCTTCATTTTTACTTCTTCGAAAATAAATATTTTGTCGTTATTATTTAAAATAATTCATTTTAAATAATCAAAAATCACTAAAATAACCAAAATAAAAATTTTAAGTTGGCTCAGAATTTCCGGGTTGTTACATTACGTTATGACCTAAGAATCAAACATGTGATCCCAATTTTAAAAAAAAGGTATGCAGCTATTTTATCTTTTTTTTAAACAATAGGTACGAAGCTACGTAATGACACAGATGGATGGCACATTAAACAATCAGTGAATCTTACATGTTGTGGCAAAATAAGCTTATGGAATTATATTATTGCCAGCAACATCTATTATTCCGTCCGATCATGCAAAAGTATATAGTGGTTAAATTGAGAATAAGGTGAAAATTTCAAACTATTTTAATTATTTTTTTATTATATACGACTGCAATTAATGTATAGCATAATACAAGGGTATCTTTGCAAATAAAACAACAAATCACCACATAAATTCATGCCAGGTAGGTCTCATAAATTGTAGTAATACCCTTAAAATATACCGTTTTCATAACCGATAACCAAATTTAGTGATAGTCAAGTTTTTCTTGAAACTCACATGAAGATGCAGGGCAGCACGCAATGCCCTAGATTTTCAAGTCATGCAATACCCAAGATTTCAAGTCCATAAGTTATAGCACAGAAACGACACATCTCAAATGAGCACAACAAAAAAGAAAACAAATAGCCACAACTGATTATATTCATTGAAGAAGAGAACTTGAATCAAGTTTATCCGTAAGTTAAACTTACAGTTTTGGGGATGGTGAACGAGCAGGAAGTGGCACAAAACTGGAAGGCATGGACGGGTGTGGCTCTAGTTGGTGGCGCGATGCAGGGGTTTGTCACCATCCAGGGTCGATGAACAAGATTCATGGGTGGCTACAGTGGATCGACAGAGGTAGCGCACGGCACGACAATGCGGAGTCCAGTCAGTTGAAGATATAGTCATCACTATGGAATAGAGCAGCATGGTGCGAGGAGACAACGATTTGGGGTTCATATGATTTTGGATTTTCAGGAGATGGTGAAGCCGATACTGTGGCTATATGTTTAGGGAAGCTTAATTTGGAAATAAATTTTGGGGAAAATTGTCCTTAGTCCCCCCAAGAAGGGACCCGATAAAATGAATATAACAAAAGCATGGAGCCTTCCAGAGACAAGAGAAACATGACACTGTGATAAACAAAAGGAGGGAACATGCATTATGTTTACAGCTAAAATAAAGGACAAGTGTCCACACAATTTTATCACACAAACAAGTGGTAAACACCAAATATTTTAAAGAATGTATCCCATTTATAATACTAGGTATACAAACAAAAAATGGGTATTTATTTATTTCATATACATTCACCAACATATTTTTCAAAAACCAAATTCTATTATATAAAATTATTTAAATAAAATTCTCACAAATATCAATTTTAAATTTTCTCAACAACATACAAAATTTAAATTTAAATTTTGGATGCATTTCCAAAATTATATTTTCGAATATTCCAATGAATCAAAATTAGCTAGTAATGTTAATGTTGATTGTTTTTCGACAAAGCACTCATTTTTATGAAAAAAAATCAATTAAAAGCATGTATTCCAAACTACATTCAAAAGGTAAAATTTCAAATTTTAATTTGAATTTAAAATATAAATTTTATTTAAATCTTAATTTTATTCATTTTCTAAACGCCAAATTTCCGATTCGTTACTATCACCCTTCAAATATCCGGGTTGTCACAGAATCCCCCCTTAATGAAATTGCGTCCTCGCAATTTACTTGGTTGATATATAACATTATGAAATTCCAGCATTGCATCTAACTTCCTTCCAACTAATTTAGTTCAAAAAATTCCAACTTTGATTACTCAATTTTGTTGAAATTTCAGCTCTTATCCCAAATAAATTACACAATTTAGGACACCTACTCCCAGTTTTCAGTATAAAGGTATCGTATATAAATTAATACAATTCTAAAAGAAATAATTTTAGAAAATATGAGAAAGTTAGTCAAAAAATCATATATAAACCAATATGATATTCATAACAAATATCACATGTAAATCAATAATGTACTCATAACACTTTTCATATATAAAACATTATGATCAATAAAGGCAGCACCTCAATCCAAAACGTCTAAATCTCACAATATGATGGATTTGAAATCCAAATGCACTCTACAAATATACGATTATCCTGATCGAGTTTAAATCATCAAACCCAACCCATAAAAGAAATCATAAAAAATGTGTTCATGCAATAATAATAAAGCCCATCTCGAGCTATAATGTTCCTTGTCTTGAGCATTAATCAAGCATTAGCAAATGAAAATCACCAACTTCAATCATAACATAAAAATCATCATAAATAATGTGCACGTGCTATTAAGTAAATTATAGTCCACCCTGAGTTATAGTATTGCTCAACCCGAGCAATAGCCATGTATTATCAATTGAAAATCATCAAAATCACCATATAACTCAAATGAGTCAAATACCACAAAAGGAGCATCACACTCCAACATTGGAAATTACAATATGTTTAGGTAAATTCAAAATTAAAATACTCTTCAATGTATGATCGTATAGATCAAATCACAAAATATCATCACTATATGGATCCATTAGAAATAATCATGCACATGCAGCCGCATGATAATATAGCTCCCCCCGAGCATACCTCGGTACTTATACATATTCAATTTAGGCGCCTGTCACTGCACCCCCCAGTCGAGTGTATCTTGACCCCCCCCCTCCCCAGTCAAGTGGATACATGACCCCCCCTATGACAACACATGTCCATTAATGTCACCCACTAAGGGAATGCATTAAGTTTTGTGAAGCGTTATAGGTAAATAGACACAGAATAATTACAAGACAGATACAAATAAGATAGCAGCGGAAATTTAAATTTTTATTCCAAACCTAAATCATAATACCGTGGTCCACAATACCATAAGTCACAAAAAACCATTACAATAAAATAACTTCTGTCTTCCACCATCAGAGTACATAAGAATATAAAAAAAACATAATTCCCCAATTGAAAGAGTTAAGCCATAGTAGAGACAAGAACTTGAGCCATACACCGGAAAGTAGCTCCTAGCAAGATGATATTTGAGTCCTGACTAAGCCTGAGTGTTTCCTCCCTGAGAACCTGGGGGGGAGGGGAAGGGGGAAATGGAAGAAAGAAGGAGAAACAAAAGGGCCAGACATAAAGTCTGGCAAGTCTAGTTACTTTTACCCAGTAAATAAATAAAAGTAACATGATAGGCATATAAAGTGGATAAGAGAGATCAATACATAAATGGCATGTGTGGCAAGGTAAGATGTATACACTTCTCTAGTGATTACTCTGCACTATTACTAGTATAACCAGAATGAGATGATCCCTTCCACTATAAGGTGAGAGACTTAGGGCATATGTCCAAATATACTCTAACCACTATCCTAATCGATTGACTCCCTACTCCGTAGATACTCTGTGTCGGCCCCATGGTAGGATGTATCACGTCCTACAGTGGCAACCCCTCGCTGATATGCACAGCCCCATATCTATTGGTGTCACGGACGACTTATCCCTCTCTGCCTGGCTCATGCACGCACATGGCCAGGTCGGTTTGCGTCGCCCACACCGTCCTCCACATTTGGATCTCTTACAATCAGTCAGTAAGCATGTCCCATCTCCGCCTAGTACAGAGTATCTTATTTAATACTTACTCTGGGTTACTGACTGAAATGGGTCCCACACAATATGATATAGGCTCTCCCCTTTGTCATGTATCCCCCACTAAGTTTTTCACTAACTATGTATACCACTATGTGTCTTTAATTACATAGCCCTATACCAGTTATGCTTACTCTAAAATGTGTCTTTAATTACATAACTTTTATACTTTGCGGTTATGTATACCACTAGGTGTCTTTAATTACATAACCTTATCGGTTAAGTTTGTGGGCCTATATGTAAATATTACCCACCCACTCCAAATTCTCTTAACCCATCCACTATTAAAATCAACTTACTTAACCCTAACCTTATTTCATAATCATACAATCCCTATGGATCAGATTTGGTTAAGTAGTCCAATTCATTACCATGTCCATTTATGGTTTATAGTGGGCTAGACCTCCCACATTAGGCCTACAACGTGTGGATGTTGGATATGTCGGTCGGGTTCGGGCAGTCTTATTCCACAGTTGGGCTTAACCTCATGTCTTAGCCCAATTCGTATTTGCGTACTTAGACCTCCCACAGTAGGTTCAACATTAGTAGTTGCTGGATACACCTGTAGCGTCCGGGGCAGACTTCCACCACTAATGTAACATAACCTCATATCATAAGTACAATTACAATTCCTAATTGTAATTACTAGACATTCCATTATTAATTAATTAGTCAATTAATTAATCCTTCCTCTTTATAGGTGTTAATATCCATTTTACCCAATAATTTGAATTATATGTCCAAAAAGGTTCATATTCAAATTATGCCAAAATTAACCCATTTCCCCCATTTCCTAACTAGCGCATTCATAAACTGGTGGCATGCCTAGGCTAGTCAATAGCCTAGTCCTAAACGATAATAGGGAAGTAATGGGAATATAACCAAAGTGATCATCTTGACATAAACTAGCATGATGATAAGGCGAACGTACATACTGGCATGGACATGTAATTAACATCATAACAAGGTGAACATAAAACTGATGAACTAGTGGTAGTCCATTGATTCTAACATAACTACGATGTCACAATAAGCATAGGAGGATCTAAATTAGCAGTTTAGATGTCTAATTGGTTTAGATCTAACATGATAACACAAGTTGATAAATTAGATCACATGTAATGACCCGGGTTTTTGTCGACCTTGGTTATCCGATATACAACACATATCGAACATCCAAGGATCGAAAAATGAAAGAAATTAAAGGGTGAGAATAGATAAGACAGAAACTTAGAATATAAGAAGAAGAAGAACACAATATCAGAGTAACACGAACCTCACAGCGGAACGAATAACATATAATAGATAACATATCTTTGAAATAAACATCTGTACTTGAATATACATTATTATCAATGTACAACACTTACAACACAGCGGAAATAAACTATAGCTATATGATCCTGAAGCCTCCTGCTCCAGCTCTTCAAGTATCTGTAAATCCCGACTACTTGACTGTGCATACAAAATTAGGCACCCAAGAGTTCAGGCAAAACAAAACAAAATAAACTCCGGGTCAGTTGTGGGACTGGTATGAGTAAAACAGTTTAAAACAATTTGAACAGGTAAACGATATCTCATAAGACCACGCCGTATAACAGAACGGGTTTTTTCCTTATGAAAATCCAAATTATCTTTATATCAAAAACCTTTTGATATTATAATAATGTCTATCAACCACAATATAGTAATCATCTAGTAGAAACGCTTTCATCTCACATTCTATATATATAGTATACAATCAAAATCGCAAGCACGTATTGGGTAATGGATTTCCAACTATGATAAGGTATGGAACCACCTTTCGCTAGTGTACCTCTAGAAAGGAATACACTGGGTTCAACAAGAACATCTTGCAACCCGGCCACACATGACCGACCACTCATTTCGCTTGAGTGTATCGAATGTATATCACCAACGGTTGGGATCAGCAACCGTTTCCCGAATGGGACAACATCAACAATAGATTTTTAGAAGTAAATGAAACTCTAGATCAGGTGATTATACACCCTACTTCGGAGCGACCGACTTAGCCGTGCTGCCTGCCCGATTTCTGTCATTTACCGGTTGATGAGGCTTGAGGTTACGCTTCATCATCGCATCAGATTCACTTCGAATGCCACATTGTCAGATCCATCGAAAATCACTAATTGAAGTCTACAACAATACATTACGTGTTAGCAAAAGAAGTTTCCTTCTCCGCTTCCACTCTTGGTACGGTTGAAGAAATCAATGTATGTGACCTTTCTGGAAATACTTTGACAGACATTTATCCATACAAGTCATCCTGGAACAGGATGAACCGAAGGCACTTTTCAGTACATCCATCTTAGGAACTATTATCTAAGACTTATACAATAGCCCTTGCACTTTACTTCGTCTTCAATTATCTTTGGCATATATGATTCGCAACGCTTATACCAATACAGAGTGGTTCTTTGGATAATAATCCAACCGGTCTCTTCATATTAACAACGTTAAAATGGTCAAAACTTTGATAGTCGGTGAGTTAACTATCAAATGAAAACACGTGTGCAAACAACGATATTACTTCCGGATGGAAATTCTATCAATCAATCATCAATCATATATACATATTTATATATATTCATATTTCCTTATTTTCTATGTTTAGAAAATATACGTTAACATTGGAGAACATTTCCATTACTAATCCATATTTCCAATTTCAATATTTGATTACATTTCTGATTCTCTTGGGAAAACATTTCCAAATCTTCTTTACTTGGATTTAAATAGATGTTTAAATCAACATCGCGACGACAACTCAAACAACTATACTTATTTACTAAAAACACTTAACCACTTTCACTCTCGAACCTTAACCATTTCTAAATTAAAAACGAAGTCAATCAAGTTAGGGTATAACTACCTCTCATACCTTAACTGAACAACATTTCAAATCTCGAAATAGGTTAAGTTCATCTTTTAACTCTTTAACACTTCCTTACGTAACTCTCGTTCGAATAAATCTCTATTCGATAACTCCTCCCTTCGAATAACTATATTTGATAATCTCTCTTACAAATAACTAGATTCGAAAACCTTTCTTCGAATTAACTAAATTCGATTAACTCTATTTATTAAACCGTAATCGATTAACTCTTTTTACTTAACTCCTTACTTAACTCCTTTCGAATAACTAATTCGATAACTCCTTTCGATTAAACTATAATCGATAACTCCTTTCGAATAACTAATTCGATAACTCCTTTCGATTAAACTATAATTGATAACTCCTTTTGAATAACTCATTCAATAACTTTTATGTGATTAACTCTATTCGAACAACTAATTCGAATAACTCTTATTTATTTAACTCTATTCGAATAACTCTAGTTCGCTTTAACTAATTCGATTAACTCTAACTGATTAACTCTAACTGGTTTAACTCTATGGTTTAACCTAACTGGTTAACCCTAAGGGCTTTACTCTAACTGGTTAACCTTAACTGATTAACTCCTTGTCCTTATTCAGTTTCAACCATCGATGTTGAAATCGATTATTACTTCCTTATATAAGTCCTGACTTATATATTCTATTTATCCAAATGATAAATATTTAACTTAATTTATAAATATCATTTATAAATCAATCTATTCCTTTTATCTGTTTACTTCTTCATATATAAATTCAGATTTATATATATATAAATTTATTTATCCAAAGGTAAATATTTCCTTTATAATCTATTTGTTTTCTAAACAAATATTTCCTTTTTTTATTCTATTTGTTTTCTAAACAAATATTTCCTTTAAAATATCTTATTTATTTATCCTGAATGAATAACCCCTTTATTATCTTATTTTCTAAATAAATAATTCACTTAACATATCCTATTTTATTTACTAAATGAATAATTCATTTAATATCTCCTATTTATTTTAACAATAAATATCTCATTTATCATCTTCTATTTATTTAACAAATAAATACCTTTTTTAATCTTTTCCTGCTCTATTTGCAAATGGTTTGCAAATATTTCATTTTTCTATTCTATTTGCAAATAGTTTGCAAATATTTCCTTTTCAAATTATTCTTTTATTTTTATAAAAATTTCCATTTATAAATATCTCTATTTATAAATATCCCCATTTATAAATATTCTCTTTTATAAAATCCTTTTTGATTTTATAATTATTTTATTTTCAATATTCACTTTGAAAATCACCCTATCAACATTCCGGTATTTCTATGGTATTTAACACATCAAATCACGATGACCAATATCTTTCAAACACATATAATCAACTACAGAATACAAACTACATCATATATCACAATATATGAAAATCAATAAAATAACTGTTGAGGAATCTTGTCGGATTCCTCCAACCTGTTTCCCTGCATCCACAGATGTTACACAATAAAATCATCGTCACCTTCAGTTCCATATGATATATTCTGTTAAACAGAATCAAT
This sequence comes from Allium sativum, assembly GCA_030737875.1. Classification (NCBI taxonomy): domain Eukaryota; kingdom Viridiplantae; phylum Streptophyta; class Magnoliopsida; order Asparagales; family Amaryllidaceae; genus Allium; species Allium sativum. The sequence continues at coordinate 5,213,173 of JASFAX010000034.1, forward strand.
ATAGAAATTCAACTAACTGACTAGCAGTTCAATCAAACAGTCAACACACAGTCAATCAGCCAATATTTAATAGTTCTAAAAATACAACATGAAAATATAAACTGTTCAGAGTTAGTGACATTTACTCACTTTGGACGATCATCGTAAATAACGATAACCAACGCTTGATTCAGACAGACAGTTTATTTTGCCATAAATTGTAACGAGCTCCGATGTACTTCCAGTCAATTCCATCGTGTAGTGTCCCTCCATACGATCCCAACGCAACTTACGGTTTGTCAATCTGATATCGTATGTAGAAGATACGTATTCTAGAAGTTAACACTATTTTTAAATAAATAGAATTTTAAATCTATTTAAAAGAACTGGGCCTCACATACCAACTTCGGCCCAACTGTCCATGCTACAGCCCATACCCGCACTGCCTCTTCTTCCTTCAGGACATACGAACCTGATTATACTCCAGCTCCACCATTAACGCAACTTTGAACCATCGATTCTCCTCCAACACTCAGCAAATCTGGAAACCAACTCCACCATAGTTCTTCCCTTCATCTCGTCTTTAACCTCATCACCTTTTCGCTCGAATCGCAGGCTTTCTTGGATGCTCGTCCTCCACGTCCGAAAACTGTTGCATAGAGGAAGTTGTGACATGCTTCATTTCAATTTCCACCAAAAAAATGCCCACACACTCGAAATCTCATCCCAAATCCAATTCCGAACCTAGTTTCAAAGACCAACGCTTCCAACTTCTAGAAACCTAACCCTAAGCCACGCTGTTCAGTTTTTGAGGTCAATGAGACTGCGTCGCACCCAAATCTGGGCATAGAACTTGAAGCTCTCGGTATGGTGATCATAACGAATCCAAAATCCCATGATTTAGTTAAGAATTGAACGAGATTCAATTTGTTGAAGTTTTTGAATGGAGGCGCCCTCTTTTTTCTCTCTACAGGTAATGAAGAACAAATTAAGTCTTAAAGGAGAGTTAGGTTGATTATGTGGTTGCAAAAACAGAAGACGTGGCACCTTTATGTTCACCCATAAGTTAGGATATATATATTTTATATATATATTTTATATTGTTTCTGCCTTCTAAAAATCCATGTGATCACACATGATGCCCAAAAATCACGAAACTGGACATGTAGCTAGAGTTCGACATTACGGTCCCAACGAAACTGGTTTCGTCGAATTCCGACTCTGTATGCTCACACATCGTATTTTTAACCGTCGAAATACTGACTGTTTTTCACTCTAAAAATCCGTACGACCACACAGTGACTCTAAAAATCACGAAACTGGAAATCTAACAACTATTTGACATTGTGGATCCAACAAAATTAGTTTCGTTGAGTTCCGACTTCATTTGCAAAAGTGGCTATTTTTTTTAAAGCTCCAAATAGCCCATTTAAATTTATAAATATATTTAAATATAATTGAATTAAATATTTAAAATTAAATATTATCGTATATATTCACACTAGAATATCACATAACCCCTGAATAATCCTATATGGATATCTAACTTGATAATTCCTCATCAGAGTTATATTGATATTTTATTTATATTTAAATCCTTTTATAAATCGTTATATATTATAAAGGAATCCCACAACGACTTTTCTAAAATTTGTTCTAGACATAAATCAAAATCTACACGATGAAATCCCGATTTTTCTCTCCCACTAGAAAGATATACTCCACCAGCTCCACACGTTTCTTGTTTCACAGGAATCCAATTTAAAAAGGCTTCTGTATATTCAATTGAAGTTCGAATCACCAATTTACGAACTGCAGCGCCATTTCGAGCTCGGTTTTAATTATAATATAATTATACGTTCAAACTTCGTTCAAATAATATATTCGTTATTCTAATTCAATTCTAAACTGAATTAAATATCACAGATGATCCAGTTCACACCATATCGTCATTTCAGCCAATTTTGTTTATTTCAGAATTAAATATATTATTTAATTCTTTATTTAAATTAAATATTCACCATTATTTAATTCCACGACCATTAAATCCACTATATCACTATTTATATAATTAAATAAATTAATTATAATACCTTTGCAAATGCGGGTCATTACATTCTTCCCCACTTAAAATAATTTCGTCCTCGAAATTGCTATGGTAGAGAACGACCCTATCGACTGGTTAGAACATATTTGTTCACTTCTTAACTTCAGTTTCAACTGAACCAATTTAAATTCAATTAAAAATTTATTTAATTCTTATGAACGAAAATTTCCAAAAATCCTGAAAATTTCCTAACGCCTTAACTCTTCGAAAAATTTCGCCATCACCTCCTTTGTACTGGTCAATCGGTCAAACTCCCACTCGCCTCTCTGGGCCATCTCCATCCCAAAAGAAAATCAAACAACCAAGCGGCTTGCCAATTCGGCTCATAAATCTTATATCCAATAGAAATATAAACTTGTACCTTTTGTCGGCATATCATTATCTCCTTTCCATCTGTTATCAGTTCAGCGGATACAAGGGTCATCCCAATCAAATTCCAATCTGCTTTTATCCACAACACAACCATTCGCTAATATCCGAGCCAAATATCATTTCAAACTCGAGTTTCATTCTCGATTCCCAACTCTTAACTTGATTATCACATCACACTTCAAATTTAAATCTCACAATCCAATTTGTCTTGATATTATTCTAATTCAATCTCAGTTACCACTTTACTGGCTTTACTTTAATTCAATTTTGCTTTCACAAATTTCTATTAAATTTGTTTTTAATTCAAATTGTCTTTCCCTGGGAGTTTTTAAACAGTTTACACTATTCAAAAATCAAATTTTCCTTTTGAACATGTCACTGAGCCCTTAATTAATATTCCATTAGTTAAATCACTTCTCTATTTCTTTATCAATATTTGTTAACCAAATATTTTCAATAACCATATTGGCCTTTTATGTTATTTGGAAAACATTTCTGAATATCGTCTTCCTTTATTTTCTAAACTTTAGAAAATATATGCTATTTATAACAGGAAAATATTCCAATTACTTATCTCGTTTCCGATCTCATTTATTTCTATACTTAGGAAATATTCTTTATTATATTTCCAAGCTTACACTTATTTGGGTTAAAATGGATGTTGTGTAAAACATCGTTACGACAACCCAAATACTATATTCAACTAACTCTTATTCAACATTGATCTTCGAGCCTGAAATCTTACTATTTATTTGTTAATAATGAAATCAATCAAGTTGGGGTATAACTACCTCTCAGACCTTGACTGAATAACATTTATAACGTCAAAACAGATATGACTACTTACTCGAATAATCAATACCATACAACTACTTACTCATTTTTAAACACGTATACGCTTCTCTTTCTATTCTCACTAGTTTTATTCTTAGTCTTCCTTTTTGATTTTACTATTCTATTTCTAAGTTCGTTTCCTTATCGACTTCTCTCTCTCTCTCTCTCTATATATATATATATATATATATATATATATATATATATCGATACGTTGATTTCTAACTATCAAACTATCTTAAAAATATTCTAACTCCTTCAATTCTCGGAAAAATTCGCCATAACCTCCTTTGTACCAGGAGCATCGGGATATTTCAAATAGCCTCCCATGGCCCTCATCAATCCAAAAGAAAAAGAAAAAGCCAAGCAGCTAGCCGATACGGCACATAAAATCTCATATATGAATTAAATACACACCTTTTCGTCGAGCATTTTATTTATATACCTTCATACCTGATCGTTTTAACTCAATTCGTTAATTAATTTGTTAATTAACTCTTTAGTCTATTTCACTTTTATATTTGAACATGACATGTTCAAACAAAAAATTACTTGCTTATTAACTAATTTGAATCCAAATTTCAAATTTAAGTTCTATATTCGATTTCGAATACCCATTTACAAATCCAATTCACCTTTCAAAGTTCAACTTCAAATTCAAAACTCGATTAACTAATTCCTCTTCGACTTAGTTAATTCTATTCAATTTCTATTCAAATTTTATAACACTTCTATTATTCAAATCTATATATCAAATTCTATATATCAAATTCTATTCAAATTCTATATTATAAATCCCATTTTAAATTAAACACAACTTGTCTTTCCCAAAACGAATTAAAAACAGTATCTCTGGTAATAATTCGTCACTTACAACTCGAAAATGAATACTGATGATGCAGTTGTCATCATCAGAATCTATTTTCCAGCGAACGAAGTGAGTTCAATACTATAAAACCATTTCTAAACATTTCCACTTTGAAATTCATTTCAAAATATAATTCACACAGCTTGTAAAATAATTTAAAATCTCCCAGGATCTTAAATTTTCCTTATTTTTAATCCAAATCCATTTACAAACATTTATCCAATTTTCCAGAATTTTAATTCAATTTCTTGTTTAAATTTTAGATTTAACTCATCTGATTTCACGTATTTCACTTATATGAATTCTGATTGGTTATTTACATAACCATTTAATTTATAATCTTACTCGATTGTAATAACAACCAATATATCCACTATATTAAAATTTTGATATATATATCTTCTCTATATCAAGATACACCTTGGGTAAACTTATTTTAATTTACCCTCTTTTCAAAACATACCGTGTCGACCCATCGTATTCGAGTGTTTATAAACTCCTACCGAAACAGTGGATCAAACTAATCGACCAGAACCCATAAACAACTCAACCGATAAATCACCAAATTATAAAACAATTTTTTATATCAATAACAAATACGCTCACTCGTACATATACACGCAACTCAATCTAGGGTATTGCTAACCCCATCTCTACTGAGTCACGCCACAGAGCCAAGGTAATTCACTTAACCTTATGCTCTGATACCAACTGTAATGACCCGGGCTTTTGTAGACCTTAGTTATCCGATATACAACACATATCGAACATCCAAGGATCGGAAAATACCGATCATTAATGAAAGAAATTAGAGGGCGAGAATAGATAAGATAGAAACTTAGAATATAAGAAGAACACAACATCAGAGTAACACGAACCTCACAGCGGAACGAATAACATATAATAGATAACATATCTTTGAAATAAACATCTGTACTTGAATATACATCATTATCAAAGTAAAACACTTACAACACAGCGGAAATAAACTATAGCTATATGATCCTGAAGCCTCCTACTCCAGCTCTTCAAGTATCTGTAAATCCCGACTACTTGACTGTCCGTACAAAATTAGGCACCAATGAGTTTAGGGAAAACAAAACAAAATAAACTCCGGTTCAGTCATGGGACTGGTATGAGTAAAACAGTTTAAAACAGTTTGAACAGGTAAACAATATCTCATAAGACCACGCCGTATAACAGAACGGGTTTTTCCCTTATGAGAATCCAAATTATCTTTATATCAAAAAACCTTTTGATATTATAATAATGTCTATCAACCACAATATAATAATCATCTAGCAGAAACGCTTTCATCTCACGTTCTACATATATAGTATACAATCAAAACCGCAAGCACGTATTGGGTAATGGATTTCCAACTATGAAAAGGTATGGAACCACCTTTCGCTAGTGTACCTCTAGAAAGGAATACACTGGGTTCAACAAGAACATATTGCAACCCGGCCACACATGACCGACCACTCATCTCGCTTGAGTGTATCAAATGTATATCACCAACGGTTGGGATCAGCAACCGTTTCCTGAATGGGACAACATCAACAATAGATTTTTAGAAGTAAATGAAACTCTAGATCAGGTGATTATACACCCTACTTTGGAGCGACCGACTTAGCCGTGTTGCCTGCCCGATTTTTATCATTTACCGGTTGATGAGGCTTGAGGTTACGCTTCATCATCGCATCAGATTCACTTCGAATGCCACATTGTCAGATCCATCGAAAATCACTAATTGACATCTACAACAATACATTACGTGTTAGCTAAAGAAGTGTAACGACCCAGAAAATCTGAACCAATTTAAAAATTTTAAATTGGCTAAAATAATGGATTTTAAATATTTAAAATAAATATTTTAAATAATAGCAATGAAAACGGAGTTTGAATCGACGTTTGAAAATGAATATAATAAATTCTAATTATAAACAAGGCCTGAAATGGCGCGGTAGTTACAAAAATTGAATTCAAACTTTGTCGGACTGTACCGGGTGCAAAACAAAACAGATTTGAGTGAAACCAAAAATATTTAAATCTGTTAGTGAATACCTTTCTAACGAATCAGAAAAATCGAATTTTCATAGCGGAAAGCAAAAGTTATAGCCAAATGAATTTTCAGAAAGGTCCCTATGGAATTTATATAGCCCGTGAAATTGGCCATTTTGCATATGACCTCGGAATTCGACGAAACCACTTTTGTTGGATCCGGGATGTGAAGTTATCACTAGGTTTCAAATTTCATAATTTTTGAAGCTAGTATGAGAGCGTGGCAAAGGAAAACGTGTTTTGGTCAATTAAAGTTAAATTGGATCGACCAGAAATGGCCTTTTTGCAAACGGTCTCGGAATTCGACGAAACTAGTTTTGTTAGGACCGTATCATCAAAACATAGCCAGATTTATTTTTCTGGAATTTTTCGAATCAGTTTGTGGCCCTTGCAAATTGAAATGTACGTTCAAATCGAATATTGAATGTTATATATTTTAATTTGAAGGAAAACTGACTGAAACAGTTGAATGGGACATCGAAACATATCCCATTGGGTTCAGAATGGGGGTGAAACGCTAGGGACGATAGTTGTTTGGTTTAGATTGGTGGTCGTGTCAGAAAACCCCTTTAAAACTTCCCCGACCAATCAGAATTTTTATATAAAAAGAAAAGAAAAGAAAATACTCTTTCTCTCTCCCCGACGTCGAAGGCGGAAACACATTCAGACCTTCCCCCTCATTTTCTGATCAATCCACGCCGAATTAGCTCGTGCCACATTTGAACTTTTTGAAGATCTTCTCGAGATCTTCAAATCCATATAGAATTTGGATTTTTTTGTTGAGCATTGGGGGAGATCTCAGGCTCGAAAGTCGAGCCGTTCAAACCGCCGCCGCCGCCTGGGACCACCGAACTGGCCCCACCTCCTGGCGCACGTGCGCCTCTCCTCCCCCTTCGACACTGCGTAGCCCGATCGAGCTATCGATTCACGGATTGCACGAAAACTTCAAACCTAGTTTTGAAGATTTCAGAAAGGTAACGGCTGTTTAATTTAAAACTGATTTTAACAGTTTAAAACCGTTGCAAACTTTGTAAAATCATATCTTTTTCGTTTCTTGTCGAAATTCAGTGAAACAAGAGACAGTGGACTCGTGTGGACGTCTTCTACATTCCAGAAGAGACCGCATATTTTTCTGAGCCTTCTGCTATTTTTGGTGGAGTGGAACCCAATGTGAGATTTCTAATTTATAAACGATATGGAAAACGACAATGTATAAATTATATAGTTGATGTATGAGTTATATAAGCGTTGTACACCTCTTGTATAAGCGTTGTATAAGTTGTACGTTCGATGTATAAGTTATATATGCGTTGTAAAAATTATATATGTGTTGAAATAGAAGTGAATTGCTATATATATATATACATATACTCCCCTCGTTCACAAACCATGGACGATATTTATTGGTTGTGATTGGTGTGAAAATTGATTGATAGCGAATGGTTATTTGGGATTGTTTGTGGTTGATATTGATTGATTGTGGTTGAAAAATACCCATTTGTGGTTGAGAAATATTTGGTTGAAACCACATAGAATTAGTTTGTGGAAATGAAATAAATATATACATGCCGCCTGCGTGCGAACTAGATGCATGATCCCCATTGTCAAAAACCGCGAGGTTTTAAGGTAGAGCGAGGAGCCGTACTAGGGACGGTCCCGGTTTTAACTACCCTGCCGTTATGCTGTTGAAATTTTGAATAATATTCATGTGTTTGAATTATTTTCATTTGCTGAAACTATATTTATTCGTTGAATAGAAAACCTTCATGTGTTGAATCGATATTCATTCGTTGAATTGAAATTCATGCGTCAAATGGTTTTTATATTTTTGAAATAAATTGTTTTATAATAAAAATCCTATTTTTATTACCTATATAGACTATATAAAATAATAGTGTTTTGAAAAGAATGGTTTTACAATAAAAATCACATTTTTATTATATACATGAATTGTTGAAATGTGAAGTGTTAAAAATAACCACTCGTTCAAATAAATATGCATGAGTTGAAATATTCATTAATTAGCTAATGATAGGATTTTTGCTTATGCATACAACATTAGAATGAATGGTGTTTTTAAACCAAATGGAATCAAATATGAAGTTGAATGGAAAATGATAAGTGATAAGAACTGTATATATGTACATGCATATTTATTGAACAGGTTATAGCAAAGGGGCTAGAGAAGAGGAATAAAATTTTGTGCCCAACAAATAGGTACACATTTACTGTTTTGTTTGGGTGATGATTTTATGAGCCTGTTGGCTAGCCGCTTGGCTTTTTCTTTTTCTTTTTGACATGAGAAGCCCATGTGGCTATTTGGGAATTTTCCCAGCCCCTCCCGTACAAAGGAGGTTATGGCGAAATTTTCCAAAATTTTAAGGCGTTAGTGAAATATTTGAAGTGAAAACGATATTGAAATTGTTGAATGAACTATATTTATATAAATATATAAATATAAGTAAAATCAAAACGAAACGTGGCCGTGCAGTTCTTGTTTTGAAACTGTGATTTCAAACAACTAGTGCGGGAGATCCGACCATTGGATTTTCTCGAAACTGCAACCGTTGGGTTCGCCTTTGAAATATCTTTACAACGGCACCAACTTTGTAAAAATCCAACGGTTGGATTGTCTGGAATGTTTAATTCAAATCTGAAGAAATACAGCGCCAAAATCGATTATATTTATTTATATATATATAAATATAATTATATTTAATCGAATAACGACGCTGCAGTTCGTATTTTGAAATCGAAATTTCAAACGATTGTACCGGGAGATCCGACCGTCGGATTTTCCCGAAACTAGAACCGTTGGATTCGTTTTGAAAAGATCTTTCTAATGATGTAAATTTTGAGAAGATCCAATGGTTAGATTTTCAGATATGTGTAAATCAAATCTGAAGAAAAATAGTGCCATGGTCGCGTTATGGCCCGAAGCGTCGTTTTGAATAAATTGGCTATTTTAAAATAAATAAAAATAGCGATAAATCGTTATAAAATATTATAAATGATATGGATGTGATTTAGAAATTAACTGAAGGTTGGCTAAGTCAAATGGTTTCCTGGGTGTTGATCTGATGTTGGTTTCGGCCTTCGGGGTTAATATTTGGGGAATCGTTCTCTTAATGATTGACGGTTAGTGAGTAATGAATTGAAATGATGTGTGTGTATGTTAGTGTTGCACTTGTTTATTATATATGCGAGTTGCTCAGAAAGACCGGGTTCATCCCATTCTGAATAACTGAATCGACGATAAGGAATCGAAGATGAAGACGATGGTCGAAGACCGGAGATCTTCACCTCGTTTGGATGGTAACCGAGGTCCTGATTGGGAGGCATCCCGAAATATGGATAATGAGTGGTGATCGTCCAGACGTACATGATGATCGATGGGTTTGCGAGGTATTTAGTGCCTCCGATTTCGTTCAGACCCAGAACGGACTTGTAAATGGACTGCGTGTCTGACATTGGATTTTATTCTGTGTTGATTGATCTCTGTGAAATATACATCTGTTTGGCGGCGGAGAATTTATTCTTTTGCTTAACGCCCTTCTCTGGAACGCACGAGCTCAGAGGTTGTATATCGGTGGATATCAGTCGCATGGCATGAATTGCCAGTGTGGCATGCCTAAATGGCAAATGATCAGGGCTTCTGTTGGAAAGCAAAGTCTTGTGGTGATGATCAAAGCACCGCCTGTGTGGCGTAGCTTTGTGTATAATGCGAATTCGCGAGCCTCACACCCCGGTATGAACCAGAAACGGGAGAAGGACCTCAGGGAGGGCATGCGTTTCTTTCTAGCTAGGGTGGTGTCAGTGACCTACCAGCCCTGACATTTATATACTTTTCACCTGTGTGGTTGTTGCTGTTGCGAGGCGCCTCGGTTTGATCGGACGATCCGGGTCCGATGGAGTCATTCGTTGGCTCGTTTACGCCCCAAAGGGCGGGGGAACGTATTGTTCAGGCATTTTAATCCACATCGGTGGACCGGCCCTGTCGCTCCAAAGGCTTGACTGAGTACTTGCCTGAGACATGGGCTAGATTGTCTCGAAGTCGGTAAGGACTATCCTTTGCCTTGGTTCATTACGGAAATCCAATTTCCAAACACGACATCGTGCGGTTTTGATTGTATATACATATGGAGACATGATATATGGTACCCATGCTGTCTATGATTGATAGTTATGATTGAAATTGTTTTTGAAACATATAAACACTAGTAATAATATCAAATGCTTTTGTTTTAATCGTATCAAGCATATTTTGGCCATTATAAGGTAAAAACTCTATCCTTCGGTTTGCGTTGCATTGTGTGATGGGAACTGAGTCTTATAATGGCTTCATTTTTATAAAAAGCATTGTGATGTTTAAAAGAATGATTTGTTTTAAAGCACTGGCAATCCAATGGAGTAAACCCGTTCCACGAAAGTGGCGTGGTCCTGTGATTAGCCATAATTTTAAATGTGTTGAGTAGATTTCTCATACCAATCCCATGACTGACTCGTAGTTTGTTTCACTTTCAAACTCGGGTGCCCCTTTTTCTACACGGGCAGCCTTGTATTCAGGTTTAGCTGGTTCTTTCTGGATAGCTGGAGCTGAAGATGGATTCTATCATTTATCTCTTTTTATGTTGTTCAGCTCCTATTGTACATTATATTTGTTTTCCGTTGTAGACATTAATGTATAGCTGAACTGTATTTTTACTAAGTATGATCCTGTATACTGTGTAACTCTGATGATTAATTTTATCCAGTATATTCTATTGTGCATTATCTGGTGTATTTATTTAATTCTGTTCTGCTGTTATCTGTTTATGTGTTATATTCCAAGGATTACCCTTGCCGCCGTCAGTACAGGGTTAGGGGTCGTCTCATTTGGTATCAGAGCTTTGGTTAAGCTTAGTTCTGGAATATAACATATAACGAACTCGTCAGAAATAGAACCAGTAGTGTTCTAGGACGGGTAACTCTATACATATAGGATCAGTAATATCCTAGTATGAGTAAAGCAGAATGAAATAACACCTCGATAGACACATTTACATTGATGTATATGTTTCTATATTTTAAATTATCTTTTCTGTGACCTGACACTTGGTCTGCTGTTTGCAGAAGTACTAGAAAATGAGTGTCTGAAATAGAAGGAATGCAGAACCGGATATTGATGCCCTATTAATCAAATATCGAAATATGGGTGGAATACCGTTCTCTGGTGAAGAATCTATTATGAAGGCACAGGCTTGGATTCGTTCTGCTGATAAGATCTTTGATGTTTTAAAGCTGAGGGATGACCAGAAAAGATAACTGGCCTCCTGGGCACTCAAAGATGAAGCTTTGTTCTGGTGGAATTCAGTTATTGAGAATAATCCAGAAGGTGATATCACCTGGGATAGATTCAAAGTGATTTTCCTGGAAAGATTTACTCCTCCCGAAGCGATTGAGAGATTATGCGACGAATTTTCTTATCTGATACAAGGTGATATGACCATCCCAGAATATCATAAGAAATTCAACGAACTTTCTCACTTTGCTCCTCATCTGATTAAAGACCCAAAGAGGAAGAATCTTAGATTTATTCATGGCCTGCAAAGAAAATATCAGAACAGTGTGATGAGGAATGTGAAGCTTCCTTTCTCAGAAATGATTTATATGGCTTATCAGTATGAAGATCTCGATAGGAAAGGTATGTTGCACGGCGAAGAGGAAGTCAGTTCTAACGATAAGGTTGAATCAGAAACTGATCGTCCTGAGGCCAGTACGATGTCTGAGGTCAGTAAGGAGCCTAAAACCAATCAAAAAAGGGCCAGATCAGGAAAAAAAACTGGTAACGACCGCCATATGCAACAACTGCCATAAACAAGGGCATTTGCAAGGAAATTGCAGATCTTTAAAGAAGCAAGGAAAGAGCAGATCCAAATCTACGAAGAGGCAAAAGAACACACATGGCGAGAGGAAATGCCATAAGTGTCGTCAAGCAGGTCATATTGCACGGGAGTGTCAACTCTCAAAGAAATCTGAGGCAGTACATATAAATGAAGTAGCAAAAACTTCTGAGCCCTCAGATAGTCAAGGGAGGTCTGATGTTTTAGAAGGCACGCTCAATGTCAAGAACATACCAGTTAAAGTACTATTTGACACAGGAGCGTCACAAAGCTTTATTGCAAAGAGTGCAGTCAAGAAGTTGGATTTGAGATTGAAGAAGCTCAAAGAACCAATGAATGTCCAAAATACAGTTGGGGGTTCCATCAATCTCAGTTGGATTTGTCCAGTACCTGTCTCTTTTTCCTACTATAAATTCCCTATTATCTCTATCATCATGAATTTTAATGAATTCGATTTTATTCTGGGATTGGATTGGCTAACCAGATATGAGGCAGAGGTTAGATGCGCCGAGAGAGTTGTTAAGGCAAAGGCCTAATCGGGGAATTATATAACCATACCATGTGAAGGCCCGACTTCAAATAGAAAAGACTTCTGGGCAGCTCTCGATGTTTCTCCAGCCCAAATAGAAAATGTCCTTGAAGTCACAGAGAATATTCCCGACCTAGTGAAAGATATTCTTGTCGTTAAAAACTATGCGGATGTGTTCGAAGAAGTTGTTCGCTTACCTCCGCAGAGAGAAATAGATTTCAAAACTGCTTTAATTCCGAATGCAAGGCCGGTAGTTCACGCTATTCGAAGAATGTCCTTGAAAGAGAAAGAGGAATTAGACAATCAAACACAACAGCTAGTATGGAAGGGTCTGATCAGGCCTAGTTTCTCTGATTGGGGTGCAGCAGTGGTGTTTGTTCCAAAATCTGACGGTACTCTATGTCTATTTGTGGATTATCGTGATCTGAACAAACAGACGATAAAGAACAAATATCCATTGCCGCGGATTGATGATTTGTTGGATCGGTTGAATGGCGCACAAGTATTTTCCCGAATGGACTGTAACACCCCACGTCCATTAATGTCACTCACAAAGGTAATGCATTAACTTCCATGGAGGTTATAAGTGAATATAGAACAGAAAAATTACAACAAGACAGATAATAAATAGTACTTGGAAATCTAAAACTTCATTTTATTGCAGCGGAAATTAAACATGTTTGTTACATCATAAAACCATAGATCATAACCAAGTACAATATCCATCTTCATAAAAACAAAATACATAATCCCATTACATAAATAGCCATTAAGAAGATAACAAGCTGGACTTTACTTCAACGGTCCAAGCTTTCCAAAGAGAGATGAAGCAATTCAATCAAACTCCACTAGAGCTGGGCCCAACCTGAGGACCTGGAGGGGGAAAAAGGATAGAAATAGAGGGGGTCAGACATAAAGTCTGGCGAGTATGATAATTCTAACAATACTATTATCGAAATAACTAGACTAAGGCATAAGCTGGAAGACAAGTAAATGTCTATGAACTCTTAGGAAGATAAAGATAGTGTTTAAGATAACGTTAAAGATAACGGTAAAGACATACCTAATTACTAACGAATGATTACTACACTGCACCGCACATTACTACACTGCACCACACATTACTACACTACACCGCACCAGTCACCCTAAAGGTTGATCCCACTTGCTTCACACAGAAACTTTATAAATAGCCTTGCGTACCCCTAGCTGACTACATAGGTGCCGTCTGCCCCTATCTCCACTAGGTGTACACCACTACCCACTTTCGATCGGCTCCCTACTCGTAGATACCCGTGCTGGCCCCACAGTGGGGTGTATCACTCCCCTAAAGTGGCAACCCGATACAACTTGAGAATGCACGGCTTATACCTACACGATGCAACAACGTCTTATCTACCTGCCCCGGTCCACACATGCATACGAAACCCGTTGGACTTGCGTGGCCACCGCTCCCCGTTTTGGCCTCTTATAGTCAAACCCAGCATGCGTGTCCCGTCCTCGACTTGGGTCGAGCCCACAAAGATACGTTTGGGATACTGGTCGAAATGGGCCCCCACAAGCTACCCACCTAAGCTTGTCATTAATATATCCCACTTAACCCTCTTAGTCATGCTCATTTACATGTGTGTTTGGTTAAGTCTTACTAATCATATTTCACATGCCGCTAAGGGCACCCACTAGTTTCCTCATGCCACCCAAGGCACCTACTTAACCCCCATGTCCCACTTTACATGTTTATCTGGTTAAGTATTTCTTAATTCATTCAGGCCATAACCTCATAAAGACCTCTCACATTAGACTGACTTTTATGGCAGCTGGATTTGCCGGGCGGTTCCGGGCAGTCTTACACCATAAAAGAGTCTAACCTCGTGTCTTTACAACTGTTATGCTTTAGTTTAGGCCTAGGACCTCTCACATTGGGCTGACATTTGTGACCACTGGATTTGTTGGGCGGTTTCGGGCAGGTTTACGTCACAAACGAGTCCAACCTCGTGTCCTAAGCATTGATTAACACTTAAAATCTTTTACCCCAGTTTTAATAATTCCCTATTCAAATTATTAATTAAGTCAACTTTTAATGATGTCCATAATTGACTCAATTATGGCCATCCACTTATGGCATGCAAAATCATATCAATTGCACCCCAACTTTTTTAATATTAAATCCTTAATATTACCCCTACCCCACGTTTATACGTTCGCTTATTCAACGCATAATATAGGCTAGACTTGAATAGTCTAACACATAGCACAAAGATAAATTATCACAACATATAGATAATTAAAATAAATCTAATCATAATAGGGGTGAAACTTGCATAAACTACACATGTTAAGGATCAAAAGGTGTCAACTTGTTAAATGTCTCAATTTACATGATATGATCATAGCCCAAATCTATACATAAACTTGCATATGGGGTTTTTAGGCAACATAATGATGGTGTGAACTAGCATAGGATATCACATATGTCATTGCATAATTCTAGATGTCATAATAGATGTCTTGGCATATGTTCATAACTTTTCTAATCAATCTAACTTGCATATATGACTTGTCATATAGATCAACATAACCCAAACATGATGATTTAATTAATATGAACTAACTAGCATAGATGGTAACATCATAGCCTTTTTAACATGTATGATTTATCACAACTTAGCGTAGAAACTTTCAACATACATAACATCATCATAGCATGATTTACAACATATAAGATATCATCACCACATGGCATAGGATTAATAACATACATGATAGGATATGACAATTCACATCATCTACTCACAATCCATTCATGACTTAACCTAATTAAAATGATAATAATCTTGTTAAGACTACCATACTCACAATTTAGAGAAGAAAAGAGAGAGTTTTGCTTTGCTTTAGTGTTGAGAGAATTAGAATTGAATTTGCTTTTCTTCTTTCTTAGTTGGCGGCGGCTCCATTGATTTCCATGGCGACGGTAACTATTCTATTTTAATTAGGTTTAGAGTTAGCATTAGGATGTATTTATAGGTGTAGGAAGCTATTTAGGACCATTAGATTAACCCTAAACCATGAGAACCAATCAAATGCAAAATTTGCATTTGAGCGAATCGGCCCATGGGTTGACAGCCAAACACCCTGGATTAACCCCTAGTCGACCCAGCGGGGCTTGGGTCGACCTCAAAAATGGGCCGGTTCGGTTATTTCCCCTCCCAATTCGCTGTTTTGAACTTTTTCGCATATTTATATATTTAATTTTTAATTTATATATATATATATCAATATATATATTTCTCTGCGCAACCCATTTCACATAATTCTTTTCTAAAAATTAAGTATACTTTAATTTGTGAATTTTAATGTTATAAAATTACGGGGTGTTACATGGACCTAGCTACAGGCTTCCATCAACTTCGAATTGCCGAAAAGTGTGTTCCAATGACAGCATTCAGAGGTCCCGACTTATTCTACGAGTGGTTAGTAATGCCGTTCGGCTTATGTAACGCTCCTGCTTACTTCGTCGATCTGATGAATAGAGCGTTCAGAGGGGTTTTGAATAAATTTGTTCTGGTTTTCATTGACGATATTCTAATCTTCTCTAAACCTAAGGCCGAACATGAAAAACATTTGGAACAGTTTCTGGAAATCCTCAGAAGGAATGTATTGAAAGCAAAGTTTTCTAAATGTATATTCTGGCAAGAAGAAGTCAAATTTCTGGGCCACGTATCGAAAGAAGGAATTGCTGTGGATCCAAGTAAAATCACAGCTATTCAAAACTGGAAACAACCCAGTACCCCTATAGAAGTCCGCAGTTTTCTCGGATTGGCTAGCTATTACCGGAAGTTCGTTAAAAACTTTTCTAAGATATCTGGTCACTTAACGAAGCATACATAGAAGCACGCGAAATTCAAATGGACTCTAGAAAGTGAGGAGGCTTTTGAAGAGCTAAAGTTAAGATTGACAACAGCTCCACTGTTAACCATCATCGATGGCAATCAGGATTTAAAAGTCTGGACTGATGCTTCTAGAGAAGGCCTTGGCGCAATGTTAATGAAAAGAGGTCAAGTGATTGCTTATGCTAGCCGTCAGCTGAAGCCGCACGAGAAAAACTACGTCACTCATGATCTTGAGTTGTTGGCGATAGTATTCGCTTTGAAAATCTGGAGACACTATCTTCTGGGTGAGAGATTTGAACTGTTTACAGATCACCAATCGTTAAAGTATCTGTTCACCCAGAAAGACCTGAATCTGAGGCAGCAACATTGGCTAGAGTTTCTTGCAGCATACGACTTTGAAATTATATACACTCTAGGGAAAGCCAATGTCGTGGCCGATGCGTTAAGCCGAAAGAATGAGATGATCGCCAGCTTTATTATCATGACTTCATTGATAGATAAAATATCTGCTCTTCAGAAGGATGATCACTTCATTCAGAAGATCAGGGAGATAATTCAGAAAGGCGAACCCTCGAGTTTTCAAGTTGATAATGATGAGATTCTAAGGCTCAAAGGTCGAATCTGTATCCCTAACATTCCTGAGCTTCAAAAGGAAGTACTGGATGAATGCCATAAGTCAAAACTTAGTATCCATCCGGGAGTAAGCAAAATGTACAATGACATTAAACGCACTTTCTGGTGGAAGTCGATGAAGAGGGACATTTCTTTATATGTTAGCCGATGCCCTACTTGCCAGCTAGTCAAAAGTGACCAACAGAAACTAGCTGGATTATTACAACCGCTAGACGTTCCAGGCTGGAAGTGGGAACATATTTCTATGGATTTCATTGATGGTCTACCCAGAACCAGAAAAGGGAATGACAGTATTTGGGTGATCGTAGATCGCTTCACGAAGACTGCCCATTTTATACTTGTCAGATCAAACAGAACTGCTCAGAGTCTAGCGCAGATATACTTCAGGGAAATAGTTAGACTACATGGAGTGCTGCTCAGTATAGTCAGTGATAGAGATACAATATTCACTAGCAAATTCTGGGAGGCGTTTCAAGTCGAGCTGGGAACGAAGTTGAACTTGAGCACCGCTTATCATCCTCAGACAGAGGGTCACACTGAGAGGGTGAACCGTTGTAACGTCCGGGAATTTCGACCCAGAAAATCAACATAAAAACACACTGTTGACTATTCAAGCATCGAAAACACCAGGACATTAATAGAAGAATTTAGAGGGTGAGAAAGAAAAGATAGAACTAATAGAATAGAAGAAGAAGAAGATCACAACTGAACAAAATCAGAGTAACACGAAACTCGCAGCGGAACAAAATAAGATGTATTATATAACATAACTTTGAATACAAAACTGTATTGTATATACATACCATTATCAGAGTACAATACATCATATCACAGCGGAAATAACTCTACATAACTAATGGTGAAGCTTCCTGCTTTTGAGCTCCTCCAAGTGAATCTGCAAAGCCTGAAACACTTGACTGCCCGTACAAATTTGGGCACCCAAGAGTTTAGGGAAAACAAACAAAATAAACTCTGGGTCAGTCATGGGACTGGTGTGAGTAAATTCCAACCATACTGTTTACTTTGAAAATCCTTTTCAAAACAAGAAGATAATAGTAAGACCAGCCCACACATAAACATGGACGGTTTTTACCTTACTATAACCCGAAATATTCTTGATATCAAAAACAGTGATATTATGATAATGTCTAAACAAATAATTATCCAAGTAGCAGAACGCTTGCATCTCACGTTCCACATATATATAGTATAAAATCGTAAACCGCAGGGCGCTTATTGGAGAATGGATTCCAATAGACAAGGTATGGGAGCACCTTCTGAATAGTGTACTCTAGAGGGGATACACTCAGGGTTCAACAAGAACGTCTTGCAACCCGGCCACACATGACCGCTCACTCATTTAGCTTGAGTGTCGCGAATATATTGCCACCACGGTTGTAGGCCATCCAACCGTCATCCGAAGATACAGAATCAAAAAGAAGCATAAATATGAATTTTCTCTAGATCGGTGACAATACACCCTGCTTGGGGATGACCCAACTAGCCATGCTGCCTAGCCCAACTTTTGTTACTTCCTGGTTGTGAGGCTAGAGGCTACGTCTATCTTCAGAACATCTGATCACCATTCACTTTGAATGTCACATCGTCAAATCCGTAATCACATATTGATTACACAAATGCACACTGGGTGTAGAATAAAGAGAAGTTATCTTCTCCCCACCAACTTGGTATATTCATAAAATCAACGGCGTGACCGTTGGAAATACTCTGTCAGACACTCGTCCATACAAGTTGTCCTGGGACTGGACAAACAAAAACACACCATTCTATAACTGGACGATCCTTGCATTTAACTCCGTCTTCAATTATCTTCAGCATATCTCATTCGCAACGATTATGCCTATACGGAGTGGTTTTCGGGTAATAACCCAACCGGTCTCTCCGTATTGACAACGATGGTCAAAACACTTCGATAGTCGGTTATTTAACTATCGGAGTTAAAACAAACATCCATTCACAAACACTGTCCCTTTTATTTAATACTAACTTTCTAGTTTCCCATATTTCTATAAACTCTTCCTTACTTCCCTTCATTTCTACTCTATTAGTTCCTCGTTATAAATCGGTAAGTGAATAAATTTCTAAGTATCAACCCCGAAGGCCGAAACCAACATCAGATTGACGCCTCGAAAGTTACTCAACTCAACCAACGTACAACGGGTTCTAATTTCTTTAAAACTATTTCCTTATCATGCTCAGTATATCCCTTTTTAAAACATTATAACTTAACGACTTACTTTAAAACCGTTATATTTTAACTAATGCAATACGCTGCTATGTTCTCTTTTATAACTACTGAAATACGCTGCTATATTCTCTTTTATAACTACTGCAATACGATGTTATATTCTCTTTTATAGCTACTGCAATACGCTGTTATGTTCTCTTTTATAGCTACGGCAATGTGCTGCTATATTCTCTTTTATAATTTGTTGGTTTAAATCTAAATATTAGCTATCCTATCAGATTATAATTCCTAAAATAATTTACTTTAATACGTTCGACATCGTCGAGTTTCTAATTCCTAATAACGTTATTTAGGTTCACACTGTGTATATATAATATATAACAAACAGTACATACACATATTAAGGAATCCGGTTTGATTCCTCTAACCGGTTTCCTGTATTCACAGATGTTAGTCACAATAAATATCTTCAATTTCATATCATTATGAAATATCAGTTGTTCAATCGTCAGTTTAGATATATAACAGTTTCAACCAATTTAATTAAACAGCCATCACACAACATTCAACCAATATAATTATAATATTTTAAAATAAAACAGAGTGAGTGAATTTACTCACCTTGGCGCGTTAACCGTTAAATAACGATTTGCGTCGGTTGATTAACCCAGGCGTTTTATTCTGCCTCATATTCCAACGTGCTCTGAAACGTTCCAATCTCCGTGTTACACAGTGGCATCTCCTAGTATTACACGAACACCAACCCCTCTCTAAAACTCCAGTTCGACTTCTCTTCTCGACAAACCTTCCCAACTGCGCCATGTCACCATGGATGGTCACATATTACTCCAAATAGGACATGCAAGCTTCCCATTTTCCCGTAGAACAGAACTGCTCCCAATGCCATGCGTCAATTCCTTTAACTGAACAGTGCTACTCCTTCTCTTTACCACTTTTGTTTGAAACTCGCACGCACCATGATTATTCTCAGGACTGAAATCCCATGCGTATTACACCTGACGTGATTTCCGCACTACTTTTACCCTGGCAGCACAGTAATAGCCTCACGTCCTCTTCAACCGTCAGCCCATCTAACTCCCATGCAAAACAAACAGCAACGCAACTCCCTTCTCCCATGCATACTTCGCAACATCAATGCACCTACTTCCTGTGCACACTTCAGCCACTTCCATTATTGCTCTTCTTCAAAGAAGATGCATGCTCCACCCCTTCGGTTCACAACACTTCTTTGTCACCTTCACTCCATGCATTGTTTCTAGAACCTTGTCTCCTTTGCATACACGCGTGAAGATCCATACACCAGAAATCATCACGTCGGCCTCCCATTCTTCTTTTTGTTTTGTATTTTTCAGTTTTCATTTCCTGAGGAGTTTTAGATCTGGAGTTTTTTTATTTTTATTTTGTTGAGGTGCAGTTGGGTTTTTATACACTTTGTATTCCTTCGTTGTTAAGGGATAGGATATAATAGGTGTAGGATAGGAGTATGGTTTACATTATGGTTCAGAGTATGGTTTCTGTCATGTTTATAGGAGTAGCAGTATGGTTGTTTGCTTATATTTAACGCAGTAGGAAAATTAGAGGAAGTAGGACTGTCATGCTCCTACTTTGTTTGGCATAGAGTTCTAGTAAGGCATAGGTCCGCATTCCTATCTTTTTACTGTGCGTGTGATGATGTGAATGCACATACAGTTTATTAATTTATTACGTAGCTTAGGTTAGGTAAAGGGGTATGGTTTATAGTATGGTAATCTTCTTACATGATTTGTTGAAGGGATCGGTCAGCTTGTTTCCTTCGGCTTGAAGGTTTAGGGGTACAGCTATGTGATGTTAGATTGGTAGGTGTACATTTTGTTTGATAATTATTTTATATGAAATTTACTTTACTTCGTAAGAAAGTGTATCTCGTCACGTAAAATTACGTTCATGTCTGAGCTGTTATGGACAGAAGTAAGATTACAGTTGTGTCCAACGAGGTGCCACGATCCCAAAAATACAATAATACCGGTAGGTTGACTCATTCTGTGAAATCCCGAAATACTGGTACAGGGTGCATGATACTCCAAATAAAAAGTTGTGTATTTAATTAATTAAAAATTACAGTAAAATTCTAAAAATTAAATTATCACTTCGCCTCAAAAGAACCTTGTCCAAATTCGAATCTGATTTCTAGTTATATCGAATAAACCGTCACGATCGATATATGATTTCATAGCGACTTTTCGAATATTTGATTTGGATATATCTTGTAATATATTCGATGAAATCTCCATTTTCCACTTCCGTTAGAAAAATACAGTTCAACAGATTCCAACGTTTCTTGTTTCGAAGAAATCCGGTTTATAACGAGTCATGTATACTCAGTTGAAGTTCAGAACGTTAAATTACGAACTGCCGCGATATTACGGGCTCGATTATATTTAATATATATTTTTATACGTTCAACTTCGTTTTAATTAATATATAAATCCACTTAAATTACGATTTCAATATTTAAACTGATTTAAATATTCAAATACAAACCGATAAAAATGCGGGACGTTACAGTCCTTCCCCCTTTAAAGAATTTCGTCCCCGAAATTACTAAAGTATGGAAAATGCTACAATTCATATTATCACCAGGTTAACGATCCTTTATATGTCTTCAATTTCAATTTGAACTATTTATTTACTTCATAAGTAAATTTTAAATTTCAGAATAGAAATCCCAGGGGTTTTTATTTCAAATCAGTTTGAAATCATAATAGCAATTCAAAATATTTGAAAACAATTCAAAACAAAATCATTGGTAGTAATCCGTCACTTAGAAACTCGAAAATGAACACTGATGATGCTGCAGTCATCATCAGAATTATTTTCCAGTGGTCGAAGTGAGTTTAATGCTATATCGCTAAAACTATTTTAAACACTTTATTTTCGAAGTTACTTCAAAATATCCTTTCGACGTTTGGATAATATTTCAAAATTTCCCCAGGATCTTAAAATTCCAATATATTTAATCCAAATATTATCTCTAACTCTTTTCCCAGCTTCTAGAGTTTTTAATTCCACTTCTGGTTTTAAACTCAGATTTTATCCATCTGATTTTATATTCAGGTTTTAGTTCGTTTGATTTTGCCTATTATACTTATATAATGTTTCGATTGGTTATTTATATAACCAACTCAATTATAAATCTTATTCGATCATAATAATGATCCCATATCCAATATACTATAATATCAAGATATATATTTCTTTTATATCAAAATATAATTTGGGTAAAATTATTACATTTACCCTCTTTCAAAACAATACTATGTTGAATCTCTCTATCCAAGCGTTTATAAATCCCTATCGACCTCGTCAGCTAAACGCGTCGATCTGGAATTTATATACCACTTACCAGATCAATCAACACAATATAAAACGGTTTTTATATTGATTACAAATACACACTCATATATATATACACTCAACTCAATCTAGAGTATTACTAACTCTATCTATATTGAGTTACGCCACAGAGCCAAGGTAATCACTTAACCTTCAGCTCTGATACCAACTGTAACGGCCGTGATTTTCGACCCAGAAAATCAACATAAAAACACACTGTTGACTATTCAAGCATCGAAAACACCAGGACATTAATAGAAGAATTTAGAGGGTGAGAAAGAAAAGATAGAACTAATAGAATAGAAGAAGAAGAAGATCACAACTGAACAAAATCAGAGTAACACGAAACTCGCAGCGGAACAAAATAAGATGTATTATATAACATAACTTTGAATACAAAACTGTATTGTATATACATACCATTATCAGAGTACAATACATCATATCACAGCGGAAATAACTCTACATAACTAATGGTGAAGCTTCCTGCTTTTGAGCTCCTCCAAGTGAATCTGCAAAGCCTGAAACACTTGACTGCCCGTACAAATTTGGGCACCCAAGAGTTTAGGGAAAACAAACAAAATAAACTCTGGGTCAGTCATGGGACTGGTGTGAGTAAATTCCAACCATACTGTTTACTTTGAAAATCCTTTTCAAAACAAGAAGATAATAGTAAGACCAGCCCACACATAAACATGGACGGTTTTTACCTTACTATAACCCAAAATATTCTTGATATCAAAAACAGTGATATTATGATAATGTCTAAACAAATAATTATCCAAGTAGCAGAACGCTTGCATCTCACGTTCCACATATATATAGTATAAAATCGTAAACCGCAGGGCGCTTATTGGAGAATGGATTCCAATAGACAAGGTATGGGAGCACCTTCTGAATAGTGTACTCTAGAGGGGATACACTCAGGGTTCAACAAGAACGTCTTGCAACCCGGCCACACATGACCGCTCACTCATTTAGCTTGAGTGTCGCGAATATATTGCCACCACGGTTGTAGGCCATCCAACCGTCATCCGAAGATACAGAATCAAAAAGAAGCATAAATATGAATTTTCTCTAGATCGGTGACAATACACCCTGCTTGGGGATGACCCAACTAGCCATGCTGCCTAGCCCAACTTTTGTTACTTCCTGGTTGTGAGGCTAGAGGCTACGTCTATCTTCAGAACATCTGATCACCATTCACTTTGAATGTCACATCGTCAAATCCGTAATCACATATTGATTACACAAATGCACACTGGGTGTAGAATAAAGAGAAGTTATCTTCTCCCCACCAACTTGGTATATTCATAAAATCAACGGCGTGACCGTTGGAAATACTCTGTCAGACACTCGTCCATACAAGTTGTCCTGGGACTGGACAAACAAAAACACACCATTCTATAACTGGACGATCCTTGCATTTAACTCCGTCTTCAATTATCTTCAGCATATCTCATTCGCAACGATTATGCCTATACGGAGTGGTTTTCGGGTAATAACCCAACTGGTCTCTCCGTATTGACAACGATGGTCAAAACACTTCGATAGTCGGTTATTTAACTATCGGAGTTAAAACAAACATCCATTCACAAACACTGTCCCTTTTATTTAATACTAACTTTCTAGTTTCCCATATTTCTATAAACTCTTCCTTACTTCCCTTCATTTCTACTCTATTAGTTCCTCGTTATAAATCGGTAAGTGAATAAATTTCTAAGTATCAACCCGAAGGCCGAAACCAACATCAGATTGACGCCTCGAAAGTTACTCAACTCAACCAACGTACAACGGGTTCTAATTTCTTTAAAACTATTTCCTTATCATGCTCAGTATATCCCTTTTTAAAACATTATAACTTAACGACTTACTTTAAAACCGTTATATTTTAACTAATGCAATACGCTGCTATGTTCTCTTTTATAACTACTGAAATACGCTGCTATATTCTCTTTTATAACTACTGCAATACGCTGTTATATTCTCTTTTATAGCTACTGCAATACGCTGTTATGTTCTCTTTTATAGCTACGGCAATGTGCTGCTATATTCTCTTTTATAATTTGTTGGTTTAAATCTAAATATTAGCTATCCTATCAGATTATAATTCCTAAAATAATTTACTTTAATACGTTCGACATCGTCGAGTTTCTAATTCCTAATAACGTTATTTAGGTTCACACTGTGTATATATAATATATAACAAACAGTACATACACATATTGAGGAATCCGGTTTGATTCCTCTAACTGGTTTCCTGTATTCACAGATGTTAGTCACAATAAATATCTTCAATTTCATATCATTATGAAATATCAGTTGTTCAATCGTCAGTTTAGATATATAACAGTTTCAACCAATTTAATTAAACAGCCATCACACAACATTCAACCAATATAATTATAATATTTTAAAATAAAACAGAGTGAGTGAATTTACTCACCTTGGCGCGTTAACCGTTAAATAACGATTTGCGTCGGTTGATTAACCCAGGCGTTTTATTCTGCCTCATATTCCAACGTGCTCTGAAACGTTCCAATCTCCGTGTTACACAGTGGCATCTCCTAGTATTACACGAACACCAACCCCTCTCTAAAACTCCAGTTCGACTTCTCTTCTCGACAAACCTTCCCAACTGCGCCATGTCACCATGGATGGTCACATATTACTCCAAATAGGACATGCAAGCTTCCCATTTTCCCGTAGAACAGAACTGCTCCCAATGCCATGCGTCAATTCCTTTAACTGAACAGTGCTACTCCTTCTCTTTACCACTTTTGTTTGAAACTCGCACGCACCATGATTATTCTCAGGACTGAAATCCCATGCGTATTACACCTGACGTGATTTCCGCACTACTTTTACCCTGGCAGCACAGTAATAGCCTCACGTCCTCTTCAACCGTCAGCCCATCTAACTCCCATGCAAAACAAACAGCAACGCAACTCCCTTCTCCCATGCATACTTCGCAACATCAATGCACCTACTTCCTGTGCACACTTCAGCCACTTCCATTATTGCTCTTCTTCAAAGAAGATGCATGCTCCACCCCTTCGGTTCACAACACTTCTTTGTCACCTTCACTCCATGCATTGTTTCTAGAACCTTGTCTCCTTTGCATACACGCGTGAAGATCCATACACCAGAAATCATCACGTCGGCCTCCCATTCTTCTTTTTGTTTTGTATTTTTCAGTTTTCATTTCCTGAGGAGTTTTAGATCTGGAGTTTTTTTATTTTTATTTTGTTGAGGTGCAGTTGGGTTTTTATACACTTTGTATTCCTTCGTTGTTAAGGGATAGGATATAATAGGTGTAGGATAGGAGTATGGTTTACATTATGGTTCAGAGTATGGTTTCTGTCATGTTTATAGGAGTAGCAGTATGGTTGTTTGCTTATATTTAACGCAGTAGGAAAATTAGAGGAAGTAGGACTGTCATGCTCCTACTTTGTTTGGCATAGAGTTCTAGTAAGGCATAGGTCCGCATTCCTATCTTTTTACTGTGCGTGTGATGATGTGAATGCACATACAGTTTATTAATTTATTACGTAGCTTAGGTTAGGTAAAGGGGTATGGTTTATAGTATGGTAATCTTCTTACATGATTTGTTGAAGGGATCAGTCAGCTTGTTTCCTTCGGCTTGAAGGTTTAGGGGTACAGCTATGTGATGTTAGATTGGTAGGTGTACATTTTGTTTGATAATTATTTTATATGAAATTTACTTTACTTCGTAAGAAAGTGTATCTCGTCACGTAAAATTACGTTCATGTCTGAGCTGTTATGGACAGAAGTAAGATTACAGTTGTGTCCAACGAGGTGCCACGATCCCAAAAATACAATAATACCGGTAGGTTGACTCATTCTGTGAAATCCCGAAATACTGGTACAGGGTGCATGATACTCCAAATAAAAAGTTGTGTATTTAATTAATTAAAAATTACAGTAAAATTCTAAAAATTAAATTATCACTTCGCCTCAAAAGAACCTTGTCCAAATTCGAATCTGATTTCTAGTTATATCGAATAAACCGTCACGATCGATATATGATTTCATAGCGACTTTTCGAATATTTGATTTGGATATATCTTGTAATATATTCGATGAAATCTCCATTTTCCACTTCCGTTAGAAAAATACAGTTCAACAGATTCCAACGTTTCTTGTTTCGAAGAAATCCGGTTTATAACGAGTCATGTATACTCAGTTGAAGTTCAGAACGTTAAATTACGAACTGCCGCGATATTACGGGCTCGATTATATTTAATATATATTTTTATACGTTCAACTTCGTTTTAATTAATATATAAATCCACTTAAATTACGATTTCAATATTTAAACTGATTTAAATATTCAAATACAAACCGATAAAAATGCGGGACGTTACAACCGTATTTTAGAAGATCTATTGCGGGCTTGTGTTATAGATTTCGGTGGATCATGGGAAGACCATCTGCATTTGGCGGAATTCTCATATAACAACAGCTACCAGGCGAGTCTGACAATGTCGCCATTCGAAGCATTGTATGGTAGACCGTGCCGATCTCCTGCTTGTTGGGTCGAACCCGGTAATAGACTTGTGTTGGGTCCTGATATGATCCGAGAAGCCGTCGACAAAGTCGATTTTATTAAGAAGCGATTACTCGCCGCTCAAAGCCGACAAAAGAGCTATGCCGATAGAAGAAGAAGAGATATATCCTTTGCTGTTGGCGATTATGTATATTTGAAAGTATCGCCGATGAGAGGAGTTATCCGGTTCGGTAAAACTGGTAAGTTGGCACCCAAATTCATTGGTCCGTTTCCTATTCTGGAACGGATCGGAACTCTCTCTTATAGGGTTAAATTGCCTGATTGGTTGCCTGGAGTTCATGATGTATTTCACATATCTCAACTCCGAAAGCACGTTCATGATCCCGACTTGATCATGGAAGAAGCAGCTCAATAGGATATTGAAATTACTACAGAATTAGCTGTGAGACGAGAGCCGCTAAAGATCATCGGCAAAGAAACCAAAGAACTGAGGAACAAGAAGGTTCGCTTAGTCAAAGTGCAATGGAGCGGAGATCCGCGAGATTGTACTTGGGAAACTGAGGAGAGCATTCAGAAAGCTTATCCTAGATGCCAAGTGGATATCTCTGATTGACTCCGGTGCTAGGTATATTTACCATACTTTGCATTACCATTTAATTCTCTACCCTACTGTTATTTTCTTTCCATGGATGTGCACTTTTAACTCTATAGTCTGAATGATTTTAAAGGAGAATAGGAATTAATTTGTATGGTTTTGAAAAGTTAAAAACAATTTGATTGTTGGTTGTGTTGCGTGATTGTAGATTTGATTAATTAAAATTGTTGAAACGATAGTTAATTTAATCAACAATAGAATAATGGTAGAATTTATTCGATTAAACCACACATTGAACTGATCAGAAAATAAATAGAAATATATACGTGTGTATTATATATATCTGAACAGGTAAATGGATTAGCTGTTGAGTAAAGATTTTATTTGCATGCCCGAAAAATAGGTAAACCTTAATGAGTTGGATGCGAAATATTATTATATCAACTCCTGTGAATGCCATTGGATGTTGAGTGCTGGTTTTTCTGTGTGAAATAATAAACGTCGCCATAGGATAGTAACAATTAATTTTGAACTACATTACATGGCATACTTCTGAAGATAGGCATACTTCATCATATTCCACATAAGCATTTGGAGCTTGTGTGACGAGGTGGAAGATTTACCATACGAGCGAGAGGCTTGTATGGCGATGACTATGTTTTACATGTTGAACTGATGACAGGTATGGACTATTTAAATTGTAACGATTAAATCGCCAGATTAATAAAAAAACCCACACGGGTATGGAATTGACAATAATCACGTCTCTCTAGTTATTAGATACGGCACATGGACTATTTATTTCCCACACGGGGCAGGGTGACGAGAATTTATTCTCTGGAGTTATTATCAATACACGCTCCCCTGTAAACACCAGAATATATCACTATAAATATGTGTATGCTTATTAGGATTTATTGGGTACCTAATACGGCCCAATAAATTTCCAAACCCCTCCCCGTACAAAGGAGGTTATGGCGAAATTTTTAAAAAATTCCGGGTGTTAGCCAAATTTTTGAAGAATTTGGAAATTCTCAAAAACTGAAAAGTTGGAGAATTGAAGCCAGATCGAACGTAGAGTTGATTAAGCAAACCACTTTCGACTTTGTTCCTTTTCGGGGACGAAAAGTTTTAAGTGGGGGAGATTGTAACGATCCAGAAAATCTGAACCAATTTAAAATTTTTAAATTGGCTAAAATAATGGATTTTAAATATTTAAAATAAATATTTTAAATAATAGCAATGGAAACGGGGTTTGAATCGACGTTTGAAAATGAATATAATTAATTCTAATTATAAACAAGGCCTGAAATGGCGCGGTAGTTTCAAAAATTGAATTCAAACTTTGTCGGACTGTACCGGGTGCAAAACAAAACGGATTTGAGTGAAACCAAAAATATTTAAATCTGTTAGTGAATACCTTTCTAACGAATCTGAAAAATCGAATTTTCATAGCGGAAAGCAAAAGTTATAGCCAAATGAATTTTCATAAAGGTCGCTATGGAATTTATATAGCCCGTGAAATTGGCCATTTTGCATACGACCTCGAAATTCGACGAAACCACTTTTATTG
This sequence comes from Allium sativum, assembly GCA_030737875.1. Lineage (NCBI taxonomy): Eukaryota > Viridiplantae > Streptophyta > Magnoliopsida > Asparagales > Amaryllidaceae > Allium > Allium sativum. Next base: position 5,242,632 of record JASFAX010000034.1, read on the forward strand.
GATCCGGGATGTGAAGTTATCGCTAGGTTTCAAATTTCATAATTTTTGAAGCTAGTATGTGAGCGTGGCAAGGGAAAACGTGTTTTGGTCAGTTATAGTTAAATTGGATCGACCAGAAATGGGCCTTTTTGCAAACGGTCTCAAAATTCGACGAAACTAGTTTTGTTGGGACCGTATCGTCAAAACATAGCCAGATTCATTTTTCTGTAATTTTTCGAATCAGTTTGTGGCCCTGGCAAATAGAAATGTACGTTCAAATCGAATATTAAATGTTATATATTTTAATTTGAAGGAAAACTGACTGAAACAGTCGAATGGGCCTACGAAACATATCCCATTGGGTTCGGAATGGGGGTAAAACACTAGGGACAATATTCGTTGGGTTTAGATTGGTGGTCGTGTCAGAAAACCCCTTTAAAACTTCCCTGACCAATCAGAATTTTTATATAAAAAAAATACTCTTTCTCTCTCCCCGACGTCGAAGGCGGAAACACGTTCAGACCTTCCCCCTCGTTTTCCGATCAATCCACGCCGAATTAGCTCGTGGCACAGTTGAACTTTTTGAAGATCTTCTCGAGATCTTCAAATCCATATAGAATTTGGATTTTTTCATTGAGCATCGGGGGAGATCTCGGGCTCGAAAGTCGAGCCGTTCAAACCGCCGCCGCCGCCTGGGACCACCGAACTGGCCCCACCTCCTGGCGCACGTGCTCCTCTCCTCCCCCATCGACACTGCGTAGCCCGATCGAGCTATCGATTTACGGATTGCACGAAAACTTCAAACCTAGTTTTGAAGATTTCAGAAAGGTAACGGCTGTTTAATTTAAAACTGATTTTAATAGTTTAAAACCGTTGCAAACTTTGTAAAATCATATCGTTTTCGTTTCTTGTCGAAATTCAGTGAAACAAGAGACAGTGGACTCGTGTGGACGTCTTCTACATTCTAGAAGAGATCGCATATTTTTCTGAGCCTTCTGCTATTTTTGGTGGAGTGGAACCCAATGTGAGATTTCTAATTTATAAACGATATGGAAAACGACGATGTATAAATTATATAGTCAATGTATGAGTTATATAAGCGTTGTACACCTCTTGTATAAGCGTTGTATAAGTTGTACGTTCGATGTATAAGTTATATATGCGTTGTAAAAATTATATATGTGTTGAAATATAAGTGAATTGCAATATATAAATATATATATATATATATATATACATATACGCCCCTCGTCCACAAACCATGGACGATATTTATTGGTTGTGATTGGTGTGAAAATTGATTGATAGCGAATGGTTGTTTTGGATTGTTTGTGGTTGATATTGATTGATTGTGGTTGAAAAATACCCATTTGTGGTTGAGAAATATTTGGTTGAAACCACATAGAATTAGTTTGTGGAAATGAAATAAATATATACATGCCGCCTGCGTGCGAACTAGATGCATGATCCCCATTGTCAAAAACCGCGAGGTTTAAAGGTAGAGCGAGGAGCCGTACCTTTGCTGAAACTACCCTGCCGTTATGCTGCTGAAATTTTGAATAATATTCATGTGTTTGAATTATTTTCATTTGCTGAAACTATATTTATTCGTTGAATAGAAAACCTTCATGTGTTGAATCGATATTCATTCGTTGAATTGAAATTCATGTGTCGAATGGTTTTTATATTTTTGAAATAAATTGTTTTATAATAAAAATCCTATTTTTATTACCTATATAGACTATATAAAATAATAGTGTTTTGAAAGGAATTGTTTTACAATAAAAATCACATTTTTATTATATACATGAACTGTTGAAATGTGAAGTGTTAAAAATAGCCACTCGTTCAAATAAATATGCATGAGTTGAAATATTCATTAATTAGCTAATGATAGGATTTTTGCCTATGCATGCAACATTAGAATGAATGGTGTTTTTAAACCAAATGGAATCAAATATGAAGTTGAATGGAAAATGATAAGTGATAAGAACTGTATATATGTACATGCATATTTATTGAACAGGTTATAGCAAAGGGGCTAGAGAAGAGGAATAAAATTTTGTGCCCAACAAATAGGTACACATTTACTGTTTTGTTTGGGTGATGATTTTATGAGCCTGTTGGCTAGCCGCTTGGCTTTTTCTTTTTCTTTTTGACATGAGAAGCCCATGTGGCTATTTGGGAATTTTCCCAGCCCCTCCCGTACAAAGGAGGTTATGGCGAAATTTTCCAAAATTTAAAGGCGTTAGTGAAATATTTGAAGTGAAAACGATATTGAAATTGTTGAATGAACTATATTTATATAAATATATAAATATAAGTAAAATCAAAACGAAACGTGGCCGTGCAGTTCTTGTTTTGAAACTGTGATTTCAAACAACTAGTGCGGGAGATCCGACCATTGGATTTTCTCGAAACTGCAACCGTTGGGTTCGCCTTTGAAATATCTTTACAACGGCACCAACTTTGTAAAAATCCAACGGTTGGATTGTCTGGAATGTTTAATTCAAATCTGAAGAAATACAGCGCCAAAATCGATTATATATATTTATATATATATATAAATATAATTATATTTAATCGAATAACGACGCTGCAGTTCGTATTTTGAAATCGAAATTTCAAACGATTGTACCGGGAGATCCGACCGTCGGATTTTCCCGAAACTAGAACCGTTGGATTCGTTTTGAAAAGATCTTTCTAATGATGTAAATTTTGTGAAGATCCAATGGTTAGAATTTCAGATATGTGTAAATCAAATCTGAAGAAAAATAGTGCCATGGTCGCGTTATGGCCCGAAGCGTCGTTTTGAATAAATTGGCTATTTTAAAATAAATAAAAATAGCGATAAATCGTTATAAAATATTATAAATGATATGGATGTGATTTAGAAATTAACTGAAGGTTGGCTAAGTCAAATGGTTTCCTGGGTGTTGATCTGATGTTGGTTTCGGCCTTCGGGGTTAATATTTGGGGAATCGTTCTCTTAATGATTGACGGTTAGTGACTAATGAATTGAAATGATGTGTGTGTATGTTAGTGTTGCACTTGTTTATTATATACGCGAGTTGCTCAGAAAGACCGGGTTCATCCCATTCTGAATAACTGAATCGACGATAAGGAATCGAAGATGAAGACGATGGTCGAAGACCGGAGATCTTCACCTCGTTTGGATGGTAACCGAGGTCCTGATTGGGAGGCATCCCGAAATATGGATAATGAGTGGTGATCGTCCAGACGTACATGGTGATCGATGGGTTTGCGAGGTATTTAGTGCCTCCGATTTCGTTCAGACCCAGAACGGACTTGTAAATGGACTGCGTGTCTGACATTGGATTTTATTCTGTGTTGATTGATCTCTGTGAAATATACATCTGTTTGGCGGCGGAGAATTTATTCTTTTGCTTAACGCCCTTCTCTGGAACGCACGAGCTCAGAGGTTGTATATCGGTGGATATCAGTCGCATGGCATGAATTGCCAGTGTGGCATGCCTAAATGGCAAATGATCAGGGCTTCTGTTGGAAAGCAAAGTCTTGTGGTGATGATCAAAGCACCGCCTGTGTGGCGTAGCTTTGTGTATAATGCGAATTCGCGAGCCTCACACCCCGGTATGAACCAGAAACGGGAGAAGGACCTCAGGCAGGGCATGCGTTTCTTTCTAGCTAGGGTGGTGTCAGTGACCTACCAGCCCTGACATTTATATACTTTTCACCTGTGTGGTTGTTGCTGTTGCGAGGCGCCTCGGTTTGATCGGACGATCCGGGTCCGATGGAGTCATTCGTTGGCTCGTTTACGCCCCAAAGGGCGGGGGAACGTATTGTTCAGGCATTTTAATCCACATCGGTGGACCGGCCCTGTCGCTCCAAAGGCTTGACTGAGTACTTGCCTGAGACATGGGCTAGATTGTCTCGAAGTCGGTAAGGACTATCCTTTGCCTTGGTTCATGACGGAAATCCAATTTCCAAATACGACATCGTGCGGTTTTGATTGTATATACATATGGAGACATGATATATGGTACCCATGCTGTCTATGATTGATAGTTATGATTGAAATTGTTTTTGAAACATATAAACACTAGTAATAATATCAAATGCTTTTGTTTTAATCGTATCAAGCATATTTTGGCCATTATAAGGTAAAAACTCTATCCTCCGGTTTGCATTGCATTGTGTGATGGGAACTGAGTCTTATAATGGCTTTATTTTTATAAAAAGCATCGCGTTGTTTAACAGAATGATTTGTTTTAAAGCACTGGCAATCCAATGGAGTAAACCCGTTCCACGAAAGTGGCGTGGTCCTGTGATTAGCCATAATTTTAAATGTGTTGAGTAGATTTCTCATACCAGTCCCATGACTGACTCGTAGTTTGTTTCACTTTCAAACTCGGGTGCCCCTTTTTCTACACGGGCAGACTTGTATTCAGGTTTAGCTGGTTCTTTCTGGATAGATGGAGCTGAAGATGGATTCTATCATTTAACTCTTTTTATGTTGTTCAGCTCCTATTGTACATTATGTTTGTTTTCCGTTGTAGACATTTAAGTATAGCTGAACTGTATTTTTACTAAGTATGATCCTGTATACTGTGTAACTCTGATGGTTACTTTTATCCAGTATATTCTATTGTGCATTATCTGGTGTATTTATTTAATTCTGTTCTGCTGTTATCTGTTTATGTGTTATATTCCAAGGATTACGCTTGCCGCTGTAAGTACGGGGTTTGGGGTCGTCTCAAGAAGTTTCCTTCTCCGCTTCCACTCTTTGTACGGTTGAAGAAATCAATGTATGTGACCTTCCTGGAAATACTCTGTCAGACATTCATCCATACAAGTCATCCAGGAACAGGATGAACCGAAGGCACTATTCAGTACATCCATCTTAGGCACTGTTATCTAAGACTTATACAGTAGCCCTTGCACTTTACCCCGTCTTCAATTATCTTTGGCATATGTGATTCGCAACGCCTATGCCAATACAGAGTGGTTCTTTGGATAATAATCCAACCGATCTCTCCATATTAACAACATTAAAATGGTCAAAACTTTGATAGTCGGTGAGTTAACTATCAAATGAAAACACGTGTGCAAACAACGATATTATTTCCGGATGGAAATTCTATCAATCAATCATCAATCATATATACATATTTATATATATTCATATTTCCTTATTTTCTATGTTTAGAAAATATACGTTAACATTGGAAAACATTTCCATTACTAATCCATATTTCCAATTTCAATATTTGATTACATTTCTGATTCTATTGGGAAAACATTTCCAAATCTTCTTTACTTGGATTTAAAAAGATGTTTAAATCGCGACGACAACTCAAACGGCTATACTTATTTACTAAAAACACTTAACCAACCTTAACCATTTCTAAATTAAAAACGAAGTCACCAAGTTGGGGTATAACTACCTCTCAGACCTTAACTGAACAACATTTCAAATCCCGAAATAGGTTAAGTTCATCTTTTAACTCTTTAACACTTCCTTACGTAACTCTCGTTCGAATAAATCTCTATTCGATAACTCCTCCCTTCGAATAACTATATTTGATAATCTCTCTTACAAATAACTAGATTCGAAAACCTTTCTTCGAATTAACTAAATTCGATTAACTATATTTATTTAACCCTAATCGATTAACTCTTTTTACTTAACTCCTTACTTAACTCCTTTCGAATAACTAATTCGATAACTCCTTTCGATTAAACTATAATCGATAACTCCTTTCGAATAACTAATTCGATAACTCCTTTTGATTAAACAATAATTCATAACTCCTTTCGAATAACTCATTCAATAACTCTTATGTGATTAACTCTATTCGAATAACTAATTCGAATAACTCTTATTTATTTAACTCTATTCGAATAACTAATTCGAATAACTCTATTTGAATAACTCTAGTTCGCTTTTACTAATTCGATTAACTCTAACTGATTAACTCTAACTATTTAACTCTAACTGGTTTAACTCTACGGTTTAACTTCACTGGTTAACCCTAAGGGCTTTACTCTAACTGGTTAAACTTAACTGATTAACTCCTTGTCCTTATTCAGTTTCAACCATCGATGTTGAAATCGATTCTTACTTCTTTATATAAGTCCTGACTTATATATTCTATTTATCCAAATTATAAATATTTAACTTAATTTATAAATATCATTTATAAATCAATCTATTCCTTTTATCTGTTTACTTCTTCATATATAAATTCAGATTTATATATATATATATTTATATTTATTTATTTATCCAAAGGTAAATATTTCCTTTATAATCTATTTGTTTTCAACACAAATATTTCCTTTTTTTATTCTATTTGTTTTCTAAACAAATATTTCCTTGAAAATATCTTATTTATTTATCCTAAATGAATAACCCCTTTATTATCTTATTTTCTAAATAAATAATTCACTTAACATGTCCTATTTTATTTACTAAATGAATTATTCATTTAATATCTCCTATTTATTTTAACAATAATTATCTCATTTATCATCTTCTATTTATTTAACAAATAAATACCTCTTTTAATCTTTTCCTACTCTATTTGCAAATGGTTTGCAAATATTTCATTTTTCTATTCTATTTGCAAATAGTTTGCAAATATTTCCTTTTCAAATTATTCTTTGATTTTTATAAAAATTTCCATTTATAAATATCTCTATTTATAAATATCCCCATTTATAAATATTCTCTTTTATAAAATCCTTTTTGATTTTATAATTATTTTATTTTCAATATTCACTTTGAAAATCACCTTATCAACATTTCGATATTTCTATTGTATTTAATACATCAAATCACGATGACCAATATCGTCCAAACACATATAATCAACCACAGATTATAAACTACATCATATATCACAATATATGAAAAACAATAAAATAATTGTTGAGGGATCCTGTCGGATTCCTCCAACCTGTTTCCCTGCATCCACAGATGTTACACTATAAAATCATCATCACTTTCAGTTCCATATGATATATTCTGTTAAACGGAATCAATATAGAAATTCAACTAACTGACTAGCAGTTCAATCAAACAGTCAACACATAGTCAATCAACCAATATTTAATAGTTCTAAAAATACAACATGAAAATATAAATTGTTCAGAGTTAGTGAGATTTACTCACTTTAGACGATCATCGTAAATAACGATTACCAACGCTTGATTCATATAGACAATTTATTTCGCCATAAATTGTAACAAGCTCCGATGGGCTTCCAGTCAGTTCCATCGTGTAGTGTCCCTCCATACAATCCCAACGCAACTTACGGTTCGTCAATCTGATATCGTATGTAGAAGATACGTATTCTAGAAGTTAACACTATTTTTAAACAAATAAAATTTTAAATCTATTTAAAAGAACTGGGCCTCACATACCAACTTCGGCCCAACTGTCCATGCTACAGCCCATACCCGCACTATCTCTTCTTCCTTCAGAACATACGAACCTGAGTATACTCCATCTCCACCATTAACGCAACTTTGAACCATCGATTCTCCTCCAACACTCAGCAAATCTCGAAACCAACTCCACCATAGTTCTTCCCTTCATCTCTTCTTTAAGATCCTCACCCTTTCGCTCGACTCGCCGGCTTTCTTGGATGCTCGACCTCCACGTCCGAAAACTGTTGCACAGAGGAAGTTGCGACATGCTTCATTTCGATTTCCACCAGAAAAATTCCAACACACTCGAAATCTCATCCCAAATCCAAATACGAACCTCGTTTCAAAGACCAACGCTTCCAACTTCCAGAAACCTAAATCCTAAGCCACGCTGTTCAGTTTTTGAGGTCAGTGAGACTGCGTCGCACCCAAATCTGGGCATACGAACTTGAAGCTCTCGGTATGGTGATCATAATGGATCCAAAATCCCATGATTTCGTTAAGAATTGAACGAGATTTAATTTGTTGAAGTTTTTGAATGGAGGCATCCTCTTTTTTCTCTCTACAGGTAATGAAGAACAAATTAGGTCTTAAAGGAGAGTTAGGTTGATTATGTGGTTGCAAAAACAGAAGACGTGGCACCTTTATGTTCACCCATAAGTTAGGATATATATTTTTATATATATTTTATATTGTTTCTGCCTTCTAAAAATCCGTGTGATCACACACGATGCCCAAAAATCACGAAACTGGACATGTAACTAGAGTTCGACATTACGGTCCCAACGAAACTGGTTTCGTCGAATTCCGACTCTATATGCTCACACAACGTATTTTTAACTGTCAAAATACTGACTGTTTTTCACTCTAAAAATCCGTACGACCACACAGTGACTCTAAAAATCACGAAACTGGAAATCTAACAACTATTTGACATTGCGGATCCAACAAAATTAGTTTCGTTGAATTCCGACTTCGTTTGCAAAAGTGGCTATTTTTTTAAGCTCTAAATAGCCCATTTAAATATATAAATATATTTAAGTATAATTGAATTAAATATTTAAAATTAAATATTATCGTATTTATTCACACTAGAATATCACACAGTACCTGAATAATCCTATATGGATATCTAACTCGATAATTCCTCATCAGAGTTATATTGATGTTTTATTTATATTTAAATCCATTTATAAATCGTTATATATTATAAAGGAATCCCACAGCGACTTTTCTAAAATTTGATCTGGACATAAATCAAATTCTACACAACGAAATCCCGATTTTTCTTTCCCACTAGAAAGATATGCTCCACCAGCTCCACACGTTTCTTGTTTCATAGGAATCCGATTTAAAACGGCTTCTGTATATTCAGTTGAAGTTCGAATCACCAATTTACGAACTACAGCGCCATTTCGAGCTCAATTTTAATTATAATATAATTATACGTACAAACTTCATTTAAATAATATATTTGTTATTCTAATTCAATTCTAAACTGAATTAAATATCACAGATGATCCAATTCATAGCATATCGCCATTTCAGCCAATTTTGATTATTTCAGAATTAAATATATTATTTAAATTAAATATTCACCATTATTTAATTCCACGACCATTAAATCCACTATATCACTGTTTATATAATTAAATAAATTAATTATAATACCTCTGCAAATGCGGGTCATTACATCACATAATTCAGATCTAGAGGTTAAAATAGATCTAACACCATTAGAATGACATAATAGCATGTTTAGATCTAAATATTGGTTCACATGTCCAACTTACAACATATCTAAGTTGATCGCAATATGACAGGTGAAAGGTGATTTACATAAAGAGTTAGATCTAACCAATGTGCAACTATCCAATTTAACAGATTCACATTCACCACAACATAGATACAAGTCAAGATCCACATAGGTAATGTAATAGAATAACCACAACTGCATTGGATCTAAAAGTGTAGATCCATCATGACATAGTATAAGATTTAACAATAGCATAGATTCATAGTTTACAACATATCCCATTTAAAGTCTTTCACAATTTACTTTTCTTTATTTAAACCTAAAAGCAACTAGAAACTTACAGTGTTAGGTTTAGAGAAGAGAATGGATCTTGAATTTCTGGATTTGATTTGCAAAGTTGAATGTTGTTGAAGAAAACGAATCCGTCTCAGTTCGCACACTAGCAGCACTTGGCTCCCATAATTTCCAATGAAGAAATAGGAGAACTGGACACATATATGTATATATATCTGTAGAATCCTCTGAAACTGACTACCACCTCATCCCTAAGGGTGTCGACACCCCTTGGGTGGGTCGACCCATAGGTTGACACCCCTTAAGGGGGGTCGACCCCGGTGTCGACACCCCTCTAGGGGGGTCGACCTCCTAGAGTGGGAAATTTACCGCCTTGACGAATTTTTGATTTTCGAACTGTTCTAGATAGGGTCTGACTCATATCTGACTCATACGTGACTCATATGTGTATATATGTTCTTTCTACGCGTATACAAACTTAAAATCCACATAACTTCTTCATACGATGTCCGCTTTACGCAATCCAAATGTCTATCTTGACCATAATTTCGAGATGTACGCGATGGCGCAGTCTGTTTTCCTTAATTCCGAATATTAAATTAATTATTATTTAGTTTATCCACTTTCAGTATCGTTAAAAATTCGGGGTGTTACATTCTCCCTTACTCAAAGGATTTCATCCCCGAAATCTCTAAGTTGAGAAAAATGCATATCCTACCATCCATCCACTCATCCAACAACCACTGGCATCCATTGTCCTTAGAGCCTTCTAATACTTATGTGAATATATGAAATGGTGTGTGTATATGTCCCAACACTAATGGGAAAGATCAGGAAGTCTACTGATTCAGTTGATCTCCTTAATGCAATGTATGTTAGTGCCATGAATCCAATATGTATGCAAATAAACCTATTATATCATATAAGTTCTATATGTGTGCACACTCATTCGTCCAAATGCAACATCCATATGCTAGTTCATCCATTTCCATCCATAAAAGAAAAGAAAATGCACACACATCCGTATGCAGTATGAAAGTGACTGAGCCGATCTAAGTGCCTAATGTGTGCGTATATGCATCCACAGGCAACCTCTAGCAAACACTTGCATCCATCAAACATACCATGTCTCAAACACATGTTTACATCCATAGGATTCCTATCTAAAGGTCAAAAAAAACTATGGATAAGATATACTCAAATGGTAGAAATAAGCACAGATAAAACTTGGCAAAAGGAGTTAAGAGCATACCCTTGAAAAGGAAAGGGTATGAAGCACAAATCTTGTCTTCGGTTTCCTAAGTCGCATCCTCTGGGTTTTATCTCCCCATTGAACCTTTAGCAACTTGATCTCTTTATTGCATAGCTTCTTAACTTCTGATCCCAGAATACGGGTGGGGACTCGCCTGACTGTTGCCTCCCATTCCACTTCTACTTCTTCTAACACACTTGGCTCAACAATTATTGAGGTGTCATGCAGGGACTTCTGCAGATGAGAAACATGGAAAACATCAGGAACATCAAATAGATTGTTTGGGAGTTTTATTCTATAGGCCATTTGGCCAATCCTCTCAGTTATGGGAAACAGTCCCATAAACCTATGTGCCAACTTCCCTACTGATCCGATGCAAACCACATTCCTTAGAGGTGACACTTTGATAGAAACCAAGTCTCCTACTTCAAATTCGAGGTCAGTCCTTCTCTTGTTTGCATAGGATTTATGCCTATCTGGAGCCTCCTTCATCCGCCGTCAAATAAGATCAATCTTTTTGGATGTTTCCCTAACCATATTTGGTCTAAGTAATAATCTTTCTGTAGATTCCCACCAACAAGTTGGTGATCAACAGAGTCGTTCGTACAATGCTTTGAAGGGTGCCATGCCAATGCTAGCTCGATAACTGTTATTATAGGCAAACTCTACTAAAGGAAGACGCTCTTCCCAAGTCCCTCCGAAGTCTAGGATACACCGCCTCAAAAGATCTTCAAAAATCTTGTTCACCCTCTCTGTCTGTCCATCGGTCTAAGGATGATAAGCGGTGCTCAAACACAACTGTGTACCTAATTCTTTTTGCAAGCTCCTCCAAAATTCGATGGTAAGGATGGGGTCACGATAGCTCACGATGCTGGAAGGTTCTCCATGAAGAAGAACTATCTCACGAATATAAATTGCTGCCAACCATGATGTCATCCTCTTACTCTTACCTAGAATAAATTGAGTGCTCTTAGTGAGTCTATCTACCACAACCCATATATTGGTGTTGCCTTTCTTCGATCTTGGCAAACCCTCTATGAAATTCATAGAGACGCTCTCCCATTTCAACTGCGGAACCTCCAACGGATGAAGTAATCCACCGGGATTCTTTTGCTTAGCTTTGACTTGTTGGAAAACTAAACATTGAGAAACAAATTCAGCCACATCTTTCTTCATCCTATCCCAAAAGAAAACCTTCTCCATTTCCTTGTACATCTTATCACTGCCTGGATGAATGGTCATCTTAGAATGGTGGGCTTCTTCTAGGACTACCTTTATCAAGTTTCCAGTTTGAGGAACACAAAGTCTTCCATCTCGTCGCAACCACCCCTTTTCATCTATGGCATATCTACTGAGGTGACAAGAAGTCTCCCCTCTTCTGAGCTTATCCATAATGTCTAGAATCTGTGGGTCACCTTGTTGCAAAGCTCCTATCTAGTCCATAAGAGTCGATCGTATCTCTAAGGATGCAAACAAATCAGGAAAAATCTCGATGGAGGGTCTAAAATCAAAAGCTGATATGAACTCCAAGTTCTTTCTTTCCGTAAACAGAGGACTCAGGGCCACCCTCTGCCTACTTAGTGCATCTGCCACCATATTATAAGAAATCTCAAAATCATAAGATGCTAGAAACTCCATCCACCGTTGTTGACTTAAATTGAGATCCTTCTGGGAGAACAGATACTTGAGGGATTTATGATTGGTGTATAACTCGAACTTCTCTCCAAGTAAATAATGACGCCACATCTATAACACAAATACTATGGCATCTAGCTTTAGATTATGGGTGGGGTGGTTCTTTTCATGAACTCTCAACTGTCTCCCCCCATAACACACTACTTTCCCTTCTTGCATTAGAACCACACCAAGCCATGTACCACACGCATCAGTGTAAATAGTAAACACCTTACTCCCATCAGGCAAGGTCAAGACTGGGTCTGCTGTCAGAGCCCTCTTCAGTCGTTGGAAAGCAATGTCACAATCTATATCCCATGAAAATGCCTAGTTCTTCTTCGTCAGCCTGGTGAGTGGGGTTGATATCTTTGTGAAGTCCTTAATGAACTTCCTATAGTAACCCGCTAACCTAAGAAAGCTTCTCACCTTGGCTGCATTTTTAGGAACCTGCCAATCTTGCACTATAACCACCTTCGCAGGATCTACAACTATCCCTTCTTTGGAGACCACATGCCCTAAGAATCACAACTTTTTTCTCCAGAAATGGCATTTGGAGAATTTTGCTTTAAGCTGATGGTCACGGAGAGTTTTCAAAACTTCTCTCAAATGTTGGGCATGCTCTTCTTCGCTTTTGGAGAAGATCAAAATATCATCGACAAAGACTACAACCAATCTATTTAGGAATTCCCGAAACACCCTACTCATCAAATTGACAAAATAGGTGGGTGCATTCGTCAACCCAAAAGGCATAACTAGCCATTCAAAGAAACCGTCTGGAGTCCTAAAGGCAGTCTTATCTATGCTGTCCTAAGCCACCCTCAACTGATGGAACCCCGTGGCCAAGTCTAACTGGGAAAATACCAAGGCACCAACAAGCTGATCAAATAAATCATCAATCCTCAGAAACAGGTGCATATTCTTCTTAGTGAGTTTATTCAGCTCTCTATAATCAACACACAAACGAAGCGAAACATCCGCCTTAGTTGTGAATACAACTGGAGCACCCATCAGATATGCTTCGTATGATAAACCCTTTCTCAAGTAGCTCCCCTACTTGCTTATGCAGCCCCCTCCTTTCCCTCGAAGCCATGTGGCGCACTAGCAATGCAACTGGTTTTGCATTGTCTACCAAATATGTACGAAAGTCAATCTCGCGCCTCGGAGGTAAACCCCGAACCTCATCAAAAACATCGGAAAAGTCTCAAACTATTGCAACAGATTGCATATCTTCGATAGATGCATCACGAGACTCTAGGAAACTAAGCATAGTCGACCCTTGTGGGACACAGAAAATCTCGAGGGTTCTCCCATGACAAGTCAGAAGCCTAACAACCCTCTTCTCACAATCCAGAATGGCACCATACGTGGTAAGCCAATCCATTCCTAGAATCAACCCATAGCCCATAAACTCGAGCACATACGCGATGCATTCAAACTCGATGCCTAACACAGATATTTTCAAACCCCGACAAATCATAGATAAATGAGCCGAGCCACCAATAGGTTTTGAAACAACTACGGGATCCACTACCATACCAGTAATTAAGTGCAGAGATTCAACTACAAAACTTGATATAAATGATTGTGAGGCACCAGAATCAAAAAGTGTCCTAATAGGATGGTTTGAAAGAGAAATTAAACCTTCCACAAAAAAATTTCTACCTCTATCAGGAGCACTGATTGCGAGAGCATGCGCCTGCACTCTAGAGTGTTCGGCCTCTCCACAGTGGTAGCAAGAGTTCTTCCTTTGCTTACAGTCTTTAACCAGAGGACCTTCCTTCCCACGGTGGTGACATTTTCTCTTATCCTTGCCTTTATCATTCCCCCCCCCCTTTCTTCAACTTTTGCTGCTGCCACTTCTTATGCCACACCTTCTTATTTTGCGATGTTTGCTCAGCCTTTTTTCCCCTTGTCTTCCTCACGCATTAGGGCCATATCGACAAGCTTTTCAAAAGTGGCCCCTATTGGAATATGGGACATGGATAAACCATGCAGAGGCTCATTCAGCCCTTTAGAAAACCGCAAAGCCCTTTTGTGTGGCGTATCCACCAACTATAAACCGAACCTTGCTAGTTGGTTGAATTTATTCACATACTTCTTTACTGTCAAGTTTCCTTGTTTGAGTGCTAAGTATCTCTCCATCTGCATGCTACTTTTAGCTGGGGAAAGATATTTTATTTCGAACATCTGTGTAAAATCTTCCCAAATTTCTACCAGGCGTCCAGCTTGAGTGACTTCCCACCAAAATGAGGCTTCGTCCTTCAGTAGCCAGGCGGCTAGCTGAACCTTTCTTCTATCCTCTACTTCAAAGATTACGAATATGTCCTCGGTTTCCTTGGGCCAATTCTGAGCTTCTACGAGTGTCTCGTTCCCATGGGATTGATTCCCTCCCATAGCACGGAAGTCTTTGCAAGTCTTGGCGAAGTCATCTTCTCTTAGAGGGGGACGAGGAGGAATGATTGGTGTAGTTGGGGAGGAACATTTCCTTGGCCTTCGGCAGGCGACGTAGCCTCCAAATATCTATGGAATCATCCCGGTATTGTGACGTCGTCTGGGATGTTAGGAATGTTTTGTTCCCCGGACATGCTGAAAAAGGAAAAAGGGAGAAATTTAGATGAAGGACTGAAGGATACTACATATGACATTTTGGGAATGTTCTTCAAAACAGACTTTTCTTTTTTGAAAATGCTTTCTTTGAAAACCTTTTTGAAAATAATTTTCAAACACTTTTATCTAATCTGGTAACCTTCAGCTCTGATACCAAGTGTGACACCCCACGTCCGTTAATGTCACTCACTAAGGGAATGTATTATGTTTCATGAAGTGTTATAGGTAAACAGACATAGGATAAGACAGATATAAATAAGATAGCAGCGGAAATTTTCGTTTCAATCATAAATCATAATACAGTGGTCCACAATACCGTAAGTCACAAAAAACCATTACAATAAAATAACAACTGTCTTGCACCATCAGAGTGCATAAGAATATTAAAAAAAACATAAGTCCCCAATTGAAAGAGTTAAGCCATTGTAGGGACAAGAACTTATGCCAAGCTTCAAAAGTACCTTCTAGCAAGATGATATCTGAGTCCTGAATAAGCGTGAGTGTTTCCTCCCTGAGAACCTTGGGGGGAACGAAAGAAAAAAGGAGAAACAAAAGGGTCAGACGTAAAGTCTGGCGAGTCTAGTTACTTTTAGCGAATAAATAAATAAAATTAACATGATAGGCGTATAAAGTGGATAAGAGAGATCATTACAAAAATGGCAGGTGTGACAAGGTAGACAGGGTAAGGTGTATACACTTCTCTAATGATTACTCTGCACTATTACTCGTATAACTAGAATGAGATGATCCCTTCCACTATAAGGTGGTAGACTTAGGGCATATGTCCAAATATGCCCTAACCGCTACCCTAATCGATCGGCTCCCTACTCCGTAGACACTCTATGTTGTCCCCACGGTAGGATGTATCACGTCCTACAGTGGCAACCCCTCACTGATATGCACAGCCCCAAATCTACCGGTGTCACGGTCGTCTTACCCCCCTCTGCCCGGCTCATGCACGCACATGGCCCGGTCGGTTTGCGCCGCCCACACCGTCCTCCACGTTAGGATCTCTTATAATCAGTCAGTAAGTGTGTCCCCTCTCCGCCTTGTACGGAGTATTTTATTTGATACTTACTCCGGATTACTGACTGAAATGGGTCCCACACAATATGATATAAGCTCTCCCCTTTGTCTAGTATCCCCTACTAGATTTTTCACTGACTATGTATACCACTAGGTGTCTTTAATTACATAGCCCTATACCAATTATGCTTACCCTAAAAGGTGTCTTTAATTACATTACTTTTATACTTTCCTCCGGTTATGTATTCAACTAGGTGTCTTTAATTATATAACCTTATCGGGTTAAGTTTGTGGGCCTATATGTAAATATTACCCACCCCCTCCAGATTTGCTTAACCCATCTACTATTCCAATCAGCTCACTTAACCCTTACCTTATTTCACAATCATACGATCCCTATGGATTAGATTTGGTTAAGTAGTCCAATTCATTACCATGCCCATTTATGGTTTATAATGGGCTAGACTTCCCACATTGGGCCTACAACGTGTGGATGCTGGATATGTCGGTCGGGTCCGGGCAGTCTTATTCCACAGTTGGGCCTAACCTCGTGTCTTAGCCCGATTCATATTTGCGTACTTAGACCTCCCACATGAGGTTCAACATTAGTGGCTGTTGGATATGCCGGTCGGGTCCGGGCAGACTTCCATCACTAATGTAACCTAACCTCGTGTCATAAGTACAGTTACAATTTCTAATTATAATTACTAGACATTCCATTATTAATTAATTAGTCAATTAATTAATCCTTTTCCTTTATAGGTGTTAATGCCCATTTTACCCAATAATTTGAATTATATGTCCAAAAATGTTTATATTCAAATTATGCCAATTTTAACCCTTTTCCCCCGTTTTCTAACTAGCGCACTCATGAACTGGTGGCATGCCTAGGCTAGTCAATAGCCTAGTCACAAACGATAATAGAGAAAATAATGGGAATATAACCAAAGTGATCATCTTGGCATAAACTAGCATGATGATAAGGTGAACGTACATACTGGCATGGACATGTAATTAACATCATAACAAGGTGGACATAAAACTGATGAACTGGTGGTAGTCAATTGATTCTAACATAACTACGATGTCACAATAAGCATAGTAGGATCTAAATTAGCAGTTTAGATGTCCAATTGGTTTAGATCTAACATGATAACACAAGGTGATAAATTAGATCACATAATTCAGATCTAGAGGTTAAAATAGATCAAACACCATTAGAATGACATAATAACATGTTTAGATCTAAATATGGCTTCACATGTCCAACTTACAACATATCTAAGTTGATCGCAATATGACAGGTGAAAGGTGATTTACATAAAGAGTTAGAACTAACCAATGTTGCAACTATCCAAATTAACAGATTTACATTCACCACAACATAGTTACAAGTCAAGATCCACATAAGTAACATAATAGAATAACCACAATTTATGTTCTTTTTAGATTTTTATTTACCACAACATAGTTACAAGTCAAGATCCGATAGTTTGAAAATCCGATTTCAAATTTCAAATGAATGTACGGGATTCAAAATAAATCGGATTTCAGTAAAACCAGAAATATTTGAATTTGTTTAATTATATCTTTCTAACGAATGTGAAAAATCCAGATTTCATAATGGGAATAAAAAGTTATGTCTAGTTGAAAATTTAGAATAGTCACTATGGAAGTTAATGTAATATATAGCCCTTAAAAATAGCCATTTTGGCAAACGACCTCTGTTTTTGTCTAGACCACTTTTGTTGGATCTGAAATGTCAAATTATTGCTAGATTCCAGTTTTCATAATTTTTGGAATCAATATGTGAGCGTGGTGGATTTAACGCGTTTGGTCAGTTCACTTTGAATTTAATCAACTGAAAAATGATCGTTTTTCAAACAGTCTCCAAATTCAATGAAATTAGTTTTGCTAGGACCGTATCGTCAAAAAATAGCTAGATTTATTTTTCTGGAATTTTAGGAGTCAGTATGTGGCCTCGGTAAATTAAAATGTATGTTCAAAATTCAACATATATATTTATATTTTAGTTTTAATGAAAACTGATCGTAACAGCCGAATTGGTTACGAAACTTATCCCATTGTGTTCAGAATGGGGGTAATTAGCTAGGGCGACAGTCGTTGGGCTTGATTTGGAGTTTGAATTTAAAAGATACTTTTTTTGAAATTAAAATAATAAAATTAAATATTTATATATTCCCCCTTTTTATCTCATATTCAAGTCAACCCCTCCCTCTACAGTTCATTTCAAACAAAGAAAAAAAACTGCTGAAGCCCCTTTCCCCGTCGCCCCCCCATCGTTGCCGCTCCAGGAGGCCACCACCGCATCGGAGACCGCAGCCACCCCCTTCCTCTCCTCCTCCCTCTCTCCTTCTTCCCCAATTAAAACCACAACCCCTCTCCCAAAACTATTCAACCCTAGCGCCACCTCTCACTGGCCAGCGCCCCCACCTGCGTGCCTCCCCCACCACCCAAAGTCGATGTGAACCTTCCATCCAGCAACAAAGATCAATTTTTACTGAAAATGGTGAGTCTTTATTTTATCTTACTTAATGTAATAAATTTATTTACTAATTAAGTAGCGATTAAATTATATATAATGTTGTATTATAAAAATGAGATTTTTATTATATGGATAGGATTATAAAAATGAGATTTTTATTATATGAATAGGGTTATAAAAATGAGATTTTTATTATATGAATATGATTATAAAAATGAGGTATTTATTATCTAATAGCAAATCAAAAATATGATTTTTTATATGTTATAACAGTACAAAAATATGATTTTTATATATACAGTAGCGGTGTAAAAATATGATTTTTATATACAGTAGCGGTACAAAAATATGATTTTTTATATATAAAGTAGCGGTATAAAAATATGATTTTTATATATACAGTAGCAGTATAAAATATGATTTTTATGTATATAGTAGCGTTATAAAAATATGATTTTTATATATATAGTAGCGGTATAAAAATATGATTTTTATAAATACGGTAGTAGTATAAAAATATGATTTTTATATATACGGTAGCGTTATAAAAATATGGTTTTTACATATACAGTAGCGTTATAAAAATATGATTTTTATAATGAAGTAGCGATGTAAAAATATGATTTTTATATAGAATACTGAATTGTAAAAATATGATTTTTATATATATGTAGTGTAATGTAACGACCCAGAAAATCTGAACCAATTTAAAATTTTTAAATTGGCTAAATTAATGGATTTTAAATATTTAAAATAAATATTTTAAATAATGGCAATGAAAAGTGAGTTTGAATCGACAATTGAAAATGAATATAATTAATTATAATTATAAACAAGGCTTGAAAAGGCGCTGAAGTTTCAAAAAAAATTGAATTCAAACTTTGTCGGACTGTACAGGGTGCAAAACAATCCGGATTTTAGTGAAACCAAAAATATTTAAATCTGTTAGTGAATACCTTTCTAATGAATCTATAAAATCGAATTTTCATAGTGGAAAGCAAAAGTTATGGCCAAATGAATTTTCCTAAGGGTCGCTATGGATTTTATATAGCCCGTGAAATTGGCCATTTTGCATACGACCTCGAAATTCGACGAAACCACTTTTGTTAGATCCGGGATGTAAAGTTATTGCTAGGTTTCAAATTTCATAATTTTTGAAGCTAGTATGTGAGCGTGGCAAAGGTAAATGTGTTTTGGTCGATTATAGTTAAATTGGATCAACCAAAAATGGGCCTTTTTGCAAACGGTCTCAGAATTCGACGAAACTAGTTTTGTTGGGACCGTATTGTCAAAACATAGCTAGATTTATTTTCTGGAATTTTTCGAATCAGTTTGTGGCCCTGGAAAATTGAAATGCACGTTCAAATCAAATATTGAATGTTTTATATTTTAAATTTGAAGGGAAACTGATTGAAACAGTCGAATGGGCCTACGAAACATATCCCATTGTGTTCGGAATGGGGGTAAAACGCTAGGGACGACAGTCGTTGGGTTTGAATTGGTGTTTGTCTGTGTAGGGGGTATTTTTGAAATTTTAAAAATATATAAATTAAATGGAAAATTCTGATTGGCCACTCCACTCTCTCTCTCTCCCCGATCCTTCATCGCGCGAGACGGAAATCGCATCCGAACTTCTCTCTTCTTTTTCTTCTAATCCACGCAACGAAACACCACGCCCCAGTTATGTTTTTTGTAGATCTAGGAAAGATCTACAAATCCATGTAAAGTTTGCTAATTATCGTTCAGTATTTGGAGAGTTACAAGCCCGGGAAGTCCGGGATTTTCGAGCTCCGCCGCGCCTACATCGCCGCACCGAAAGGAGAGCCACCTCAGGCGCACATGCGCCCCTCCAAGGCCGTCAGCGTGGCATAGGCCGATCGCCCCCAAGCCCCACCGTTTGCGCGCAAATCCATGACCTAGTTTCGAACAATTTTGAAAGGTATCGGCTGTGTAATTTTAAAACTGATTTTAACGGTTTAAAACCGTTGCAAACTTTGAAAAATCATATCTTTATCATTCGTTAACAAAATTCGATGAAACAGGAAACATCGTGACCGTGTGGATGCCTTCTACATTCTAGAAGAGACCGCATATTTTTCTGAGCCTTCTGCTATTTTTGGTGGAGTGGAACCCAATGTGAGATTTCTAATTCATAAACAATATGGAAAACGACGATGTATAAATTATATAGTCGATGTATGAGTTATATAAGCGTTGTACACCTCATGTATAAGCGTTGTATAAATTGTATGTTCGATGTATAAGTTATATATGCGTTGTAAAAATTATATATGTGTTGAAATAAAAGTGAATTGCTATATATAAATATATATATACGCCCCTCGTCCACAAACCATGGACGATATTTATTGATTGTGATTGGTGTGAAAATTGATTGATAGCGAATGATTGTTTGGGATTGTTTGTGGTTGATATTGATTGATTGAGGTTGAAAAATACCCGTTTGTGGTTGAGAAATATTTGGTTGAAACCACATAGGATTAGTTTGTGGAAATGAAATAAATATATACATGCCGCCTGCGTGCGAACAAGATGCATGATCCCCATTATCAAAAACCGCGAGGTTTTAAGGTAGAGCGAGGAGTCGTACTAGGGACGGTCCCGGTTTTAACTACCCTGCCGTTATGCTGCCGAAATTTTGAATAATATTCATGTGTTTGAATTATTTTCATTTGCTAAAACTATATTTATTCATTGAATAGAAAACCTTCATGTGTTGAATCGATATTCATTCGTTGATTAGAAATTCATGTGTTGAATGGTATTCGCGTTTTAAATATAAAAATCACATTTTTATCCATATATAGAAACTATAGAAAACCTTCATGTGTTGAATCGATATTCATTCGTTGATTAGAAATTCATGTGTTGAATGGTATTCGCGTTTTAAATATAAAAATCACATTTTTATCTATATATAGAAACTATAGAAAACCTTCATGTGTTGAATCGATATTCATTCGTTGATTTGAAATTCATGTGTTGAATGGTATTCATATTTTGAAATAAATTGTTTGATAATAAAAATCACCTTTTATCGACTATATGAACTGTGTAAAATAATCTCGTTTTGAAAGAAATTGTTTTATAAGAAAAAAAACTATTTTTATCACCTATATAAACTATATAAAATAATGGTGTTTTGAAATGAATTGTTTTACAATAAAAATCACATTTTTATGATATACATGAATCGTTAAAATGTGAAGTGTTAAAAATAGCCACTCGTTCAAATAAACATATATGAGTTGAAATATTCATTAATTAGCTAATGATATGTTTTTTGCCTATACATGCAACATTAGAATGAATGGTGTTTTTAAACCAAAAGGAATCAAATATGAAGTTGAATGGAAAATGATAAACGATAAGAACTGTATATATGTACATGCATATTTATTGAACAGGTTATAGCAAAGGGGCTAGAGAAGAGGAATAAAATTTTGTGCCCGACAAATAGGTACACATTTACTGTTTTGTTTGGGTGATGATTTTATGAGCCTGTTGGCTAGCCGCTTGGCTTTTTCTTTTTCTTTTTGACATGAGACGCCCGCGTGGCTATTTGGGAATTTTCCTAGCCCCTCCCGTACAAAGGAGGTTATGGCGAAATTTTCCAAAATTTTAAGGCGTTAGTGAAATATTTGAAGTGAAAACGATATTGAAATTGTTGAATGAACTATATTTATATAAATATATAAATATAAATAAAATTAAAACGAAACGTGGCCGTGCAGTTCGTGTTTTGAAACCGTGATTTCAAACAACTAGTGCGGGAAATCCGACCATTGGATTTTCCCGAAACCGCAACCGTTGGGTTCGCCTTGGAAATATCTTTCCAACGGCACCAACTTTGTAAAAATCCAACGGTTGGATTGTCTGGAATGTTTAATTCAAATCTGAAGAAAAACAGCGCCAGAAACGATTATATTTATATATATATAAATATAATTATATTTAATCGAATAACGACGCTGCAGTTCGTATTTTGAAATCGAAACTTCAAACGATTGTACCGGGAGATCCGACCGTCGGATTTTCCTGAAACTGGAACCATTGGATTCGTTTCGAAAAGACCTTCCTAATGATGTAAATTGTGTGAAGATCCAACGGTAGATTTCCAGATATGTGTAAATCAAATCTGAAGAAAAACAGCGCCACGGCCGCGTTATGGCCCGAAGCGTCGTTTTGAATAAATTGGCTATTTTAAAATAAATAAAAATAGCGATAAATCGTTATAAAATATCATAAACGATATGGAATGGAAATAAACTGAATTTGCTCGATTTATGTGGTATTTGATGGTTGAATGTGTTTGGTGTGAAAATTACATTAAAGAACAAAATTGCTGTTGTCGAATAATTTAACCATTGAAATAGATTGATTTGAAATTCTAAATATACGTGAATTATTTGAAAAGGCCGAGTTAGTTCTCATTTCAAATAATTGACCGACGATTGAAAGTCGAAGATGAAGACGATGGTCGAAGACCGGAGATCTTCACCTCGTTTGGATGGTAACCGAGGTCCTGATTGGGAGGCATCCCGAAATATAGACAATGAGTGGTGATCGTCCAGACGTACGTGGTGATCGATGGGTTTGCGAGGTATTTAGTGCCTCCGGTTTCGTTCAGACCCAGAACGGACTTGTAAATGGACTGTGTGTCTGACATTGGATTTTATTCTGTGATTGATTGATCTCTATTAAATATACATCTGTTTGGCGGCGGAGAATTTATTCTTTTGCTTAACGCCCATCTCTGTGACGCACGAGCTCAGAGGTTGTATATCGATGGACATCATACCTAAGTGGCAAATGATCCGGGCTTCTGTTGAAAAGAAAAGTCTGGTGGTGATGATCAAAGCACCGCCTGTGTGGCGTAGCTTTGTGTATAACGTAAAATCGCGAGCCTCACACCCCGGTATGAACCAGAAACGGGAGAGGACATCAGGGAGGGCCTGCGTTTCTTCCTAGCTAGGGTGGTGTCAGTTACCTACCAGCCCTGACATTTATATACTTTTCACCTGTGTGGTTGTTGCTGTTGCAAGGCGCCTCGGTTTGATCGGACGATCCGGGTCCGATGGAGTCATTCGTTGGCTCATTTACGCCCCAAAGGGCGGGGAAACGCAGTGTTCAGGCATTTTAATCCACATCGGTGGACCGGCCCTGACGATCCAAGGGTCGATGCGCTCTGACCCTGAGGCTCGGGCTAGGCAGTCTCGAATTCGGTAAGGACTATCTTTTGCCTTGGTTCATGACGGAAATCTAATTTCCAAATACGTGACGATGCGGTTTCGATTGTATATATATATGTGGCGACATGATATATGGTACCCATGCCGCCTATGATTGATAGTTATGATTTGAAATTGTTTTCAAAACATATAAACACTAGCAATAATATCAAATGCCTTTGTTTTATTCGTATCAAGCATATTTTGGCCGTTATAAGGAAAAACTCTATCCTCCGGTTTGCGTTGCATTGTGTGATGGGAACTGAGTCTTATAACGGCTTCATTTTTATAAAAAGCATAGTGATGTTTAAAAGGAAGATTTGTTTTAAAGCACTGGCAATCCAATGGAGTAAACCGGTTCCACGAAAGTGGCGTGGTCCTGTGATTAGCCATATTATATATGTGTTGAATAGATTTCTCATACCAGTCCCCTGACTGACTCGTAGTTTGTTTCACTCTCAAACTCGGGTGCCCCTCTTTCTGCACGGGAAGCCTTGTATTCAGGTTTAGCTGGTTCTTTCTGGATAGCTGGAGCTGAAGATGGATTCTATCATTTATCTCTTTTTATGCTGTTCAGCTCCTATTGTACATATTTTGTTTGTTTTCCGCTGTAGACATTTATGTATAGCTGAACTGTATTTGTACTTAGTAAGATCCTGTATACTGTGTAACTCTGATGATTACTTTTATCCAGTATATTCTATTGTTCATTATCTGGTGTATTTATTTAATTTTGTTCTGCTATTATCTGTTTCTGTGTTATATTCCAAGGATAACCCTTGCCGCCGTCAGTACGGGGTTTGGGGTCGTCTCAACGTGGTATCAGAGCTTTGGTTATGCTTAGTTCTGGAATATAACATTTGAACGAACTCGTCAGAAATAGAACCAGTAGTGTTCTAGGACGGGTAACTCTATACAGATCGAATCAGCAATATCCTAGTATGAGTAAAGCAGAATGAAATTACACCTCGATAGACACATTTACACTTGAAGTATATGTTTCTATATTTTAAATTATCTTTTCTATGACCTGACACTTGATCTGCTAATTGCAGAAGTACTAGAAAAATGAGTGCTAGAAACAGAAGGAATACAGAACCCGATCTGGAGGCTCTATTAAAGAGATATCGAAATCTGAACGGAGCACAGTTCTCGGGCAATGAATCTATAATTCAAACTCAAGCTTGGATGAGTTCTGTCGAAAGAATTTTTGAGCGTATCCAGCTGAGGGATGACCAGAAAAGGCTAGTAGCATCTTGGGCGCTCAAAGAAGAAGCTTTAATCTGGTGGGAAACAATCATCAAAGATAATCCAGAAGGTGATATCACCTGGGACAGATTCAAAGTGATTTTCCTAGAAAGATTTACTCCTCCCGAAGCGACGGAGCGATTATGTGATGAATTTTCTTATCTAATACAAGGTGATATGACCATCCCAGAATATCATAAGAAATTCAACGAGCTTGCTCACTTTGCTCCTCATCTGATTCAAGACCCAAAGAGGAAAAATCTTAGATTTATTCATGGCCTGCAAAGGAGATATCAGAATAGTGTAATGAGGAATGTGAAGCTCCCTTTTTCTGAAATGATATATATGGCTTATCAGTATGAAGATCTCCATAAGAAAGGAATGTTGCGCGACGAAGAAGAAGTTTGTTGTAGTGACAAAGAAGAGTCGGAAACTGATATTCTCGAAGCCAGTACGAGGTCTGAGGTCAGTAAAGAGCCTAAAGTAAATCGAAAAAGGGCTAGATCTGAAAAAGAACCTGCCACGACTTCCATATGCAAGAACTGCAATCAGAGGGGGCATTTGTCCAGAAAATGTAAATCTTTAAAGAAACCAATAAAGGATGGATATAGAGCCAATCGAAAGCAAAAGAAGAAAATGTTGGGAAAAGATGGGGAGTTTCAAGAGAATAGGGATTGTAAACAGTGTCACGAGGCCGGTCATCTTGCAAAGGATTGCCCGCTCTTAAACAAGCCCGAAGCAGAACATGTAAATGAATGGGCAGAAACTTCTGAGCCCTCAGCTAGTCAAGAAAGGGCTGATGTCTTAGAAGGCATGCTCAATGTCAAGAACATTCCAGTTAAAGTACTGTTTGATACTGGCGCGTCACGAAGCTTTATTGCAAAGAGTGTAGTCAAGAAGTTAGATTTAAAATTGAAGAGGCTCAAGGAACCAATGACTGTCCAAAATCCAGTTGGGGGTTCTATCGGCCTCAGTTGGGTTTGTGGGGTGCCTGTCTCTTTTTCCTGCTATAAATTCCCTACGATCTCTGTCGTTATGAATTTTAATGAATTCGATCTTATTCTGGGATTGGATTGGCTAACCAAATATGAAGCAGAGGTTAGATGCGCCGAGAGAGTTGTTAGGGCAAAGATAAAATCGGGTGGTTATATAACCATTCCCTGTGAAGGACAGAAAGCTAATAGAAAAGACTTCTGGGCAGCTCTAAATGTTTCTCCAGCCCAAATAGAAAATGTCCCTGAAATCGCAGAGAATATTCCTGACCTCATCAAAGACATTCCTGTCGTCAAGAACTATGCGGATGTGTTCGAAGAAGTTGTTCGCTTACCTCCGCAGAGGGAAATAGATTTCAAGATCGCTTTGATTCCCAATGCAAGGCCGGTAGTTCACGCTATTCAAAGAATGTCCTTGAAAGAGAAGGAGGAATTAGACAATCAAACACGACAGCTGGTATGGAAGGGTCTGATCAGGCCTAGTTTCTCTGATTGGGGAGCAGCAGTGGTGTTTGTCCCAAAATCTGACGGTACTCTACGTCTATGTGTGGATTATCATGATTTGAACAAGCAGACCATAAAGAATAAATATCCATTGCCGCGAATAGATGATTTGTTGGATCGATTAAATGGAGCACAAGTATTTTCAAGAATGGACCTTGCTACAGGCTTCCATCAACTTCGAATTGCCGAAGAGTGTGTTCCAATGACAGCGTTCAGAGGTCCCGACTTATTCTACGAATGGTTAGTAATGTCGTTCGGCTTATGTAACGCTCCAGCCTATTTCGTCAATCTGATGAATAGAGTGTTCAGAGGGGTTTTGAATAAATTTGTTCTGGTTTTCATTGACGATATTCTAATCTTCTCTAAATCAAAGGCCGAACACGAAAAGCATTTGGAACAGGTTTTAGAAATTCTGAGACGGAATGTATTAAAAGCCAAATTTTCCAAATGTATCTTCTAGCAAGATGAAATAAAATTTCTGGGCCACGTCATATCGAAAGAAGGAATTGTTGTGGATCCAAGCAAAATCACAGCTATTCAGAATTGGAAACAGCCCAGTACCCCCACTGAAGTCCGCAGTTTTCTCGGATTGGCTAGCTATTACCGGAAGTTCGTTAAAGACTTTTTGAAGATATCTAGTCATTTAACGAAGCTTACGAAGAAGCACTCTAAGTTCAAATGGACTCCAGAAAGTGAGGAGGCTTTTGAAGAGCTAAAGTTGAGATTAACAACTGCTCCAGTGTTAACCATCATCGATGGCAACCAGGATTTAAAGGTCTGGACTGATGCTTCTAGAGAAGGCCTTGGCGCAGTGTTAATGCAAAGAGGTCAAGTGATTGCTTATGCTAGCCGTCAACTGAAGCCGCACGAAAAGAACTATATAACTCGTGATCTTGAGTTATTGGCTATTGTGTTCGCTTTGAAAATCTGGAGGCACTATCTACTGGGTGAGAAATTTGAACTGTTTACAGATCACCAGTCGTTAAAGTATCTGTTCACCCAGAAAGACTTGAATTTGAGGCAGCAACATTGGCTGGAGTTTCTAGTAGCATATGACTTTGAAATTATATACACTCCAGGGAAAGCCAATGTCGTGGCCGATGCGTTAAGCCGAAAGAATGAGATGATTGCCAGTTTTATTATCACGACTTCATTGATAGATAAAATATCTGCTCTTCAAAAGGATGATCACTTCGTTCGGAAGATCAAAGAAATAATTCAGCAAGGCGAACCCTCGAGTTTTCAAGTTGATAATGATGGAATTCTAAGGCTCAAAGGTCGAATCTGTGTCCCTAATATTCCTGAGCTTTGAAAGGAAGTACTGGATGAATGCCACAAGTCAAAACTTAGTATCCATCCGGGAGTAAGCAAAATGTATAATGACATCAAACGCACTTTCTGGTGGAAGTCGATGAAGAGGGACATTTCCTTATATGTTAGCAGATGCCCTACTTGCCAGCTAGTCAAAAGCGACCAACAGAAATTGGTTGGATTGTTACAACCGCTAGAAGTTCCTGGTTGGAATTGGGAACATATTTCAATGGATTTCATTGATAGTTTGCCCAGAACCAGAAAAGGAAATGACAGTATTTGGGTGATCGTAGATCGCTTCACGAAGACCGCCCATTTCATACCTGTCAGATCAAACAGAACCGCTCAGAGCCTGGCGCAGATATACTTCAAGGAAATAGTTAGACTACATGGAGTGCCGCTCAGTGTAGTCAGTGATAGAGATACAATATTCACTAGCAAATTCTGGGAGGCATTTCAGGTCGAACTGGGAACGAAGTTGAACTTAAGCACCGCTTATCATCCTCAGACAGACGGTCAGACTGAGAGGGTGAATCGTATTTTAGAAGATCTATTGCGGGCTTGTGTTATAGATTTCGGTGGATCATGGGAGGACCATCTGCATTTGGCTGAATTCTCTTACAACAACAGTTACCAGGCGAGTCTGACAATGTCGCCATTCGAAGAATTGTATGGTAGACCATGCCGATCTCCTGCTTGTTGGGTCGAACCAGGAAATAGACTTGTGTTGGGTCCCGATATGATTCGAGAAGCTGCCGGCAAAGTTGATTTTATTAAGAAGCGATTACTCGCCGCTCAAAGCCGACAAAAGAGTTACGCCGATAGGAGAAGAAGAGATATATCCTTTGCTGTTGGCGACTATGTATATCTGAAAGTATCGCCGATGAGAGGAGTTATCCGGTTCGGCAAAACTGGAAAGTTGGCGCCCAAATTCATTGGTCCGTTTCCTATTCTGGAACGGATCGGAACTCTCGCTTATAGGGATAAATTGCCGGATTGGTTGCCTGGAGTTCATGATGTATTTCACATATCTCAACTTCGAAAACACGTTCATGATCCAGACTTGATCGTGGAAGAAGCAGCTCAGCAGGATATTGAAATTACCCCTGAATTAGCTGTAAGGAGAGAGCCGCTAAAGATTATCGGCAAAGAAACCAAAGAGCTGACGAACAAGAAGGTTCACTTAGTCAAAGTGCAATGGAGTGGAGATCCGCGAGATTGTACTTGGGAAACTGAGGACAGCATTCAGAAAGCTTATCCTAGATGCCGAGTGGATATCTCTGATTGACTCTGGTGCAAGGTACATTTACCCTACTTTGCATTACCATTTAATTCTCTACTCTGTTGTTATTTTCTTTCCATGGATGTGAACTTTTAAACTCTATAGTCTGAATGATTTTAAAAGAGTATAGAAATTAATTTGTATGGTTTTGAAAGGTTCGAAACAATTGGATTGGTTGTTGCGTTGTGTAATTGTAGATTTATCAAACCACTTTCGACTTTGTTCCTTTTCGGGGACGAAAAGTTTTAAGTGGGGGAGATTGTAACGACCCAGAAAATCTGAACCAATTTAAATTTTTTAAATTGGCTAAATTAATGGATTTTAAATATTTAAAATAAATATTTTAAATAATGGCAATGAAAAGTGAGTTTGAATCGACAATTGAAAACGAATATTATTAATTATAATTATAAACAAGGCTTGAAAAGGCGCTGCAGTTTAAAAAAAAAACTGAATTCAAACTTTGTCGGACTGTACCGGGTGCAAAACAATCCGGATTTTAGTGAAACCAAAAATATTTAAATCTGTTAGTGAATACCTTTCTAATGAATCTGAAAAATCGAATTTTTATAGTGGAAAGCAAAAGTTATGGCCAAATGAATTTTCCTAAGGGTCGCTATGGGTTTTATATAGCCCGTGAAATTGGCCATTTTGCATACGACCTCGCAATTCGATGAAACCACTTTTGTTGGATCCGGGATGTAAAGTTATTGCTAGGTTTCAAATTTCATAATTTTTGAAGCTAGTATGTGAGCGTGGCAAAGGTAAATGTGTTTTGGTCGATTATAGTTAAATTGGATCGACCAAAAATGGGCCTTTTTGCAAACGGTCTCAGAATTCGATGAAACTAGTTTTGTTGGGACCGTATCGTCAAAACATAGCTAGATTTAATTTTCTGGAATTTTTCGAATCAGTTTGTGGCCCTGGCAAATTGAAATGCACGTTCAAATCAAATATTGAATGTTTTATATTTTAATTTTGAAGGGAAACTGACTGAAACAGTCGAATGGGCCTACGAAACATATCCCATTGTGTTCGGAATGGGGGTAAAACGCTAGGGACGACAGTCGTTGGGTTTGAATTGGTGTTCGTCTGTGTAGGGGGTATTTTTGAAATTTTAAAAATATATAAATTAAATGGAAAATTCTGATTGGCCACTCCACTCTCTCTCTCCCCGATCCTTCGTCGCGCGAGACGGAAATCGCATCCGAACTTCTCTCTTCTTTTTCTTCTAATCCACGCAACGAAACACCACGCCCCAGTTATGTTTTTTGTAGATCTAGAAAAGATCTACAAATCCATGTAAAGTTTGCTAATTATCGTTCAGTATTTGGAGAGTTACAAGCCCGGGAAGTACGGGACTTTCGAGCTCCGCCGCGCCTACATCGCCGCACCGAACGGAGAGCCACCTCAGGTGCACGTGCGCCCCTCCAAGGCCGTCAGCGTGGCATAGGCTGATCGCCCCCAAGCCGCACCGTTTGCGCGCAAATCCATGACCTAGTTTCGAACAATTTTGAAAGGTATCGACTGTGTAATTTTAAAACTGATTTTAACAGTTTAAAACCGTTGCAAACTTTGAAAAATCATATCTTTATCATTCGTTAACGAAATTCGATGAAACAGGAAACATCGTGCCCGTGTGGACGCCTTCTACATTCTAGAAGAGACCGCATATTTTTCTGAGCCTTCCGCTATTTTTGGTGGAGTGGAACCCAATGTGAGATTTCTAATTCATAAACAATATGGAAAACGATGATGTATAAATTATATAGTCGATGTATGAGTTATATAAGCGTTGTACACCTCATGTATAAGCGTTGTATAAATTGTATGTTCGATGTATAAGTTATATATGCGTTGTAAAAATTATATATGTGTTGAAATAAAAGTGAATTGCTATATATAAATATATATATATATACGCCCCTCGTCCACAAACCATGGACGATATTTATTGATTGTGACTGGTGTGAAAATTGATTGATAGCGAATGATTGTTTGGGATTGTTTGTGGTTGATATTGATTGATTGAGGTTGAAAAATACCCGTTTGTGGTTGAGAAATATTTGGTTGAAACCACATAGGATTAGTTTGTGGAAATGAAATAAATATATACATGCCACCTGCGTGCGAACTAGATGCATGATCCCCATTGTCAAAAACCGCGAGGTTTTAAGGTAGAGCGAGGAGCCGTACTAGGGACGGTCCCGGTTTTAACTACCCTGCCGTTATGCTTCCGAAATTTTGAATAATATTCATGTGTTTGAATTATTTTCATTTGCTAAAACTATATTTATTCATTGAATAGAAAACCTTCATGTGTTGAATCGATATTCATTCGTTGATTAGAAATTCATGTGTTGAATGGTATTCGCGTTTTAAATATAAAAATCACATTTTTATCTATATATAGAAACTATCGAAAACCTTCATGTGTTGAATCGATATTTATTCGTTGATTAGAAATTCATGTGTTGAATGGTATTCGCGTTTTAAATATAAAAATCACATTTTTATCTATATATAGAAATTATAGAAAACCTTCATGTGTTGAATCGATATTCATTCGTTGATTTGAAATTCATGTGTTGAATGGTATTCGTATTTTGAAATAAATTGTTTGATAATAAAATTCACCTTTTATCGACTATATGAACTGTGTAAAATAATCTCGTTTTGAAAGAAATTGTTTTATAAGAAAAAAAAATATTTTTATCAGCTATATAAACTATATAAAATAATGGTGTTTTGAAATGAATTGTTTTACAATAAAAATCACATTTTTATGATATACATGAATCGTTGAAATGTGAAGTGTTAAAAATAGCCACTCGTTCAAATAAACATATAAGAGTTGAAATATTCATTAATTAGCTAATGATATGATTTTTGCCTATACATGCAACATTAGAATGAATGGTGTTTTTAAACCAAAAGGAATCAAATATGAAGTTAAATGGAAAATGATAAACGATAAGAACTGTATATATGTACATGCATATTTATTGAACAGGTTATAGCAAAGGGGCTAGAGAAGAGGAATAAAATTTTGTGCCCGACAAATAGGTACACATTTACTGTTTTGTTTGGGTGATGATTTTATGAGCCTGTTGGCTAGCCGCTTGGCTTTTTCTTTTTCTTTTTGACATGAGACGCCCGCGTGGCTATTTGGGAATTTTCCCAGCCCCTCCCGTACAAAGGAGGTTATGGCGAAATTTTCCAAAATTTTAAGGCGTTAGTGAAATATTTGAAGTGAAAACGATATTGAAATTGTTGAATGAACTATATTTATATAAATACATAAATATAAATAAAATTAAAACGAAACGTGGTCGTGCAGTTCGTGTTTTGAAACCGTGATTTCAAACAACTAGTGCGGGAAATCCGACCATTGGATTTTCCCGAAACCGCAACCGTTGGGTTCGCCTTGGAAATATCTTTCCAACGGCACCAACTTTGTAAAAATCCAACGGTTGGATTGTCTGGAATGTTAAATTCAAATCTAAAGAAAAACAGCGCCAGAAACGATGATATTTATATATATATATATATATATATATATATATATATAATTATATTTAATCGAATAACGACGCTGCAGTTCGTATTTTGAAATCGAAACTTCAAACGATTGTACCGGGAGATCCGACCGTCGGATTTTCCCGAAACTGGAACCATTGGATTCGTTTCGAAAAGACCTTCCTAATGATGTAAATTGTGTGAAGATCCAGCGGTTAGATTTCTAGATATGTGTAAATCATATCTGAAGAAAAACAGCGCCACGGCCGCGTTATGGCCCGAAGTGTCGTTTTGAATAAATTGGCTATTTTAAAATAAATAAAAATAGCGATAAATCGTTATAAAATATCATAAACGATATGGAATGGAAATAAACTGAATTTGCTCGATTTATGAGGTATTTGATGGTTGAATGTGTTTGGTGTGAAAATTACATTAAAGAACAAAATTGCTGTTGTCGAATAATTTAACCATTGAAATAGATTGATTTGAAATTCTAAATATACGTGAATTATTTGAAAAGGCCGAGTTAATTCTCATTTCAAATAATTGACCGACGATTGAAAGTCGAAGATGAAGACGATGGTCGAAGACCGGAGATCTTCACCTCGTTTGGATGGTAACTGAGGTCCTGATTGGGAGGCATCCCGAAATATGGATAATGAGTGGTGATCATCCAGACGTACGTGGTGATCGATGGGTTTGCGAGGTATTTAGTGGCTCCGGTTTCGTTCAGACCCAGAACGGACTTGTAAATGGACTGTGTGTCTGACATTGGATTTTATTCTGTGATTGATTGATCTCTATTAAATATACATCTGTTTGGTGGTGGAGAATTTATTCTTTTGCTTAACGCCCTTCTCTGTGACGCACGAGCTCAGAGGTTGTATATCGATGGACATCAGTCGCATGGCATGAATTGCTAGTGTGGCATACCTAAGTGGCAAATGATCCGGGCTTCTGTTGAAAAGCAAAGTCTGGTGGTGATGATCAAAGCACCGCCTGTGTGGCGTAGCTTTGTGTATAACGTAAAATCGCGAGCCTCATACCCCGGTATGAACCAGAAATGGGAGAGGACATCAGGGAGGGCCTGCGTTTCTTCCTAGCTAGGGTGGTGTCAGTGACCTACCAGCCCTGACATTTATATACTTTTCACCTGTGTGGTTGTTGCTGTTGCGAGGCGCCTCGGTTTGATCGGACGATCCGGGTCCGATGGAGTCATTCGTTGGCTCATTTACGCCCCAAAGGGCGGGGAAACGCAGTGTTCAGGCATTTTAATCCACATCGGTGGACCGGCCCTGACGATCCAAGGGTCGATGCGCTCTGACCCTGAGGCTCGGGCTAGGCAGTCTCGAATTCGGTAAGGACTATCTTTTGCCTTGGTTCATGACGGAAATCCAATTTCCAAATACGTGACGATGCAGTTTCGATTGTATATATATATGTGGCGACATGATATATGGTACCCATGCCGCCTATGATTGATAGTTATGATTTGAAATTGTTTTCAAAACATATAAACACTAGCAATAATATCAAATGCCTTTGTTTTATTCGTATCAAGCATATTTTGGCCGTTATAAGGAAAAACTCTATCCTCCGGTTTGCGTTGCATTGTGTGATGGGAACTGAGTCTTATAACGGCTTCATATTTATAAAAAACATAGCGATGTTTAAAAGGAAGATTTGTTTTAAAGCACTGGCAATCCAATGGAGTAAACCCGTTCCACGAAAGCGGCGTGGTCCTGTGATTAGCCATATTATATATGTGTTGAATAGATTTCTCATACCAGTCCCCTGACTGACTCGTAGTTTGTTTCACTCTCAAACTCGGGTGCCCCTCTTTCTGCACGGGCAGCCTTGTATTCAGGTTTAGCTGGTTCTTTCTGGATAGCTGGAGCTGAAGATGGATTCTATCATTTATCTATTTTTATGCTGTTCAGCTCCTATTGTACATATTTTGTTTGTTTTCCGCTGTAGACATTTATGTATAGCTGAACTGTATTTGTACTAAGTAAGATCCTGTATACTGTGTAACTCTAATGATTACTTTTATCCAGTATATTCTATTGTTCATTATCTGGTGTATTTATTTAATTTTGTTCTGCTATTATCTGTTTCTGTGTTATATTCCAAGGATAACCCTTGCCGCCGTCAGTACGGGGTTTGGGGTCGTCTCACGTAATAAGAAGGTGATTTTTATATAAATAGAATTAGTATAAAAATACGAACTTTAGTTGTATAAAAATTGGATTTTTAGTTGTGCAAAAATTGGATTTTTAGTTATATAAAAATATGATTCTTATATACATATACCATAAGATAAAAATATGATTTTTTTCCATATAGCATTGTTATAAAAATGTGATTTTTTCATATGAAGTAGCGAAGGAAAAATGTGATTTTTTTTCATATGAAGTAGCGAAGGAAAATGTGATTTTTTTTCATATGAAGAAGTAGCGAAGAAAAATGTGATTTTTTCATATGAAGTGGCAAAGAAAAATGTGATTTTTTCATATGAAGTGGCGAAGAAAAATGTGATTTTTCTCATATGAAGTCGTGAAGGAAAAAAACGTAACTTTTACATATGAAATAGCGAAAAAAATGTGATTTTTTTTATATGAAGTAGCGAAGGTTTTCATATGAAGTAGCAAAGGAAAAATTGTTATTTTTACATATGAAGTAGCGAAGGAAAAATGTGATTTTTTCATATGATGTAGCGAATTAAAATTATGATTTTTATATATATAGCGAATTAAAAATATGATTTTTATACATGTAGCGAATTAAAAATATGATTTTTAAATGTGTAGCGAATTAAAAATGTGATTTGTATATATGTAGCGAATTAAAAATATGATTTTTAATATATACATCACACTGTAAGAATATGATTTTTAATGTATACATAGCATTATAAAAATGTGATTTTCAATTATATATAGCATTGAAATAAAAATGAGATTTTTATCTATATAGCGTTGAAATAAAAATGAGATTTTTATCTATATAGCGTTGAAATAAAAAAAGAGATTTTTATCTATGTAGCACTGAAATAAAATTGAGATTTTTAATATAAAAACTGCGTGAAAAAGATTGCGATGGAACTGGCTGGAAGCAAAACGGAATCCAGACCATATAATAAAGAATGACGGAGTGGATCCCAAAGGTGAGAACTTCTCACTCTAACTTTGTTTACAGTTAAATATACATACTAGGATGTAGACGGTGCTTAGTAGCACCTGACACCTTTGATTGAAACCATGGATGTTTGGTCGTTTGTTTGATTGGTTTATTTGTTTGAATTTGGTTTGGGAAGTGAAATGAATTGATTAGAATTGGTATGTGTATGGCGCGAGCCAGTATTAGGCGACGGATAAGGCTAGACCTTATTCTGGTTCTAGCATCGCGTCATTATGCTTCCAAAATTTTCTAAAATATGTTAGAACAATGAAAATATCATTTTTATTGTATAAATGAACTATATAAAATATTCATGTGTTAAAATAAATATTTTATAGTTAAAAATATAATTTTTAAGGTGTATATGAATGAAAATAAATATTCATTTACAAATCGGACGATTTGTTTATGTACACTCATTTGACTGATATTGATTGGGACGATATATTTTATGCATTGCCCAACTACAAAAATAAAATTTACGTGTGTTGATTGAAATCCCACACGGGTATTGGGATGATATTTGACGTACACTAATCCCAGTTGTTCAGTTGTATGTCAATCGATAGGTTGACAGACTGTTGTAAGCGTCAATTATTTATATTTAATGCTTATGCAGTTGTATAATGCACTCTGGATGATGGTTGACTACGTTTGATTAAATCCATATAAATAAAATTATATGGTAATTGACAATGTCTGATTCCAATTCGGAAAGAACGAATATTTTAAAATGACGAATAACAAATATTTCGAAATAACGAATATTTTAAAATAATATTCAGTAATGGACCAAATATGATTTTGATGGCCAATTTGGGATGGACACGAAAATATTGAAATATATGAAGCGGTGTTGATTAGATATGCGCCGTCTTGATGCAAACGATAGTTATATCGATTTTATTCATTCTTATATTGAATATCGAAAAGGAAATGATTTCAAATCAGATATGTTGAAAATATTATCATTTAAATATTACAATGATAAGGAATATTCAATTTTGATTTAAAATTGAACATGAAGTTAAAATAGTTTTACAACGAAATTATAAACGATTTATAAAATACGATTTAAATGGAAATCGACGAAATATATATATATATATATATATATATATATTGTATATATTTAATGGCCTGAATAGAATGCGTTGTGTTGCAACTGTTCACGAATATCGACCATTGACTTCGAATTGATGTTATGGGAGATCCGACCGTCAGATTCTCCTAAAACCGGAACCATTGGGTTCATATTGAAAAGAGCTTTCCAAAGAATATAAGGGATTTGAAATCTAATGGTTGGATTTGGATTTATACCCAAATCAAATTGGGAAAAGGTTGTAGTAAGTGCAGTTCGATGACCATTTATGGAAATCGACTGAAAGGGCCTTAATAAAATTATTAAAAATATTAATAATTTGTTTATTAATAAAGGATTTGGAAAGAATTGGGATGAAAAATTCCATATTTGAAAAGATAAAAAAAATATTTGTCGAAATGAAGTAGTTATTAACTAGAATTATAATCCAATTATTTTTAAATAAACAAATTAGATTGAGAATGGGTTTTAATATAACCAGAATTTTCAATATATAAACTGGAGTGGATTTGGATGGAAATCATCTTCGGAATATTTCGATGTTGGATTTCATGATTATACGGATATTATTATGGAAATTTGGAAGATGTATTTATATCATTATTTCCAATATGATATTTGTTGGTTTCAGAATTTGATATTGAATATAAGCCAATATAATTTCTATTTAGAGCCTTGTATTTGATATCAAAGTGGATTTTGGGTTTGTCGTGAATGATGTCTTGAGTAACACTATTCTTAAACCCCGGTAAGGAAAGAATAAACCTTTTAATTAAGATATAGAGAAGTTTTCCAATTAATTAATATTTAATTGGAATCAAATGAAAGAATTGGATTTTTGGGTTTACCATGAACGGTGTTTTAAAGAACACTTGTTCTTTAACCAGATTAATAGTAAAATATGATTTGGAATTTATAAATCTTTTCATTAAGATTTAAATGAATTTTCCAAAGTAAAGTTTTTCAATTTAATATATTAAATTGGAATTGAATGGAATTCAATTTGATAATAATCGAAGTGAGCTTCTGTGGAGGAAGAGTGTTAATATATATGGAATTTAAAAGGCTTTATCGTTATCCCATTTATATTATTAGTCGAATACGGAAATTGATATCGATTATATATTTATCTGTTTTCCGTGAAGATTCCATAATTAATGGAATGTGATTTGGGTTTATCGTGAACTGTGTTTTAAATGACATTAGTTCTTTAACCCAGTTAAAGATAGGATTACATGTCTAATACTATATTTCGAACTGTACGGTTGATCTCTGGTAAATATATATTTGTTTGGTAGTGGAGAATTTATTGTCTTGCTTAACACCATTCTCTAAGATGTACAAGTTTAGAGGTTATATATCGGCAGAAATCAATAGTACAGTGTAGATTGTTGATGCGACATGTTTGTGTTTGCAAAGTTAAATAATCATCAATATTGATTTTTGGAAAGATTGCAACTAAGCGGAGTTTTAATGAATTTTTAATTAGATTGTAAAGAGAATGTGATAATTTAAATTATCAAATTTTGGAAATGATCGAGAGCGGAGTATCACCAGTTTTGCTTAAAGCAATAGTTAAATCTTTAATTAGATTTGAACAGGAAATGGTAATTAATTTTACCGATAACACCATGGTGTTAGTTATGGAGTATTACTAGTTTTGCTCCATGGGATGGATACGTTGGGATTGGTAAATTAAACAAATGATTACTTTGGTAAGGTGTGTTGATCCCGACTAATTTGAAAACCCTTAATATACAAACGAGGATTAAAGATAAATTTAGAGAATTTATCTTTGATAAAATTAATGGGAACCTTTCCCAAAGGATATGAATATTTAGATAAAAGAATATTCAGAATTGGAATGAGGCATATGTTGTGTTTTATAGCACTTGATTATAAAATACGTGAATTATTCGGAAAGGCCGGGTTTATACCAATTCTGAATAATCGATTCGATGACAAGTCAATGATGAAGTCATTGGTTAAAGATCGAAGGTCTTCACATCGTTTGGATGATTACTAATGTCTTGATTGGGCGGTACACCAAAGACAAGGTAATAAGTGGTGATCGTCCAGACATACTTGGAGATCGACCGGATATGCGAGGATCTCTCTCTTTTATTGGGCACGGGACGAGGAATAAGCTGCCTCCAGTTTCGTTCAGACCCAGAACGAACTATTAAATGGATGTGTGGCTGACATTGGATTTTATTCTGTGTTGATTGATCTCTATTAAATATATATCTGTTTGATGGCGGAGAATTTATTCTCTTGTTTAAAACCATTCTCTGAGACATACGAGCTCAGAGGTTATATATCGATAAACATCAGTTGCGTGGCGTGAATTGTCAGTGTGGCATGCTAAGATGCAAATGATC
The DNA here is from genome assembly GCA_030737875.1 of Allium sativum. Classification (NCBI taxonomy): domain Eukaryota; kingdom Viridiplantae; phylum Streptophyta; class Magnoliopsida; order Asparagales; family Amaryllidaceae; genus Allium; species Allium sativum. The sequence continues at coordinate 5,281,913 of JASFAX010000034.1, forward strand.
AAGGCTTTTGTTAAAAAGCAGAGTCTTATGGTTGATGATCAAAGCACGGCCTTAAAAGGAATAGCTTTGTGTATAGCATTACTTTGCGAACCTCAAACCTCGATATGTGTCAAAAACGGGATAAGGGACCCAAGGAGGACATGACGTTTCTTTCTAGCTATGGGTGGTGTCATGGTAAGGAGCCCAGACATTTATTATATTTTTACCTATGTGGATGATGGATAGCGAGGCGCCTAGGATATATCGGTTACTACGGAGCCGATGGATATAGGTCCTATAGGACTGGGAAACATGTGTTCAAGAATAACTGATCCTCAAACGTAAGGGAGGACCGACCTTGGAGGATCCAAGGGTCTTCTGCGGAAGATCCTAAGGCATTTGCTAGATTGTCTCGAAGCCGGCGAGGAGTACATCCCTTACCTTGACTCATGACGAAAATCCAATTTCCAATACGTAACATTTCGGTTTTTATTGTAGAGCCTGGTATGGCGACATGGTATATGGTACCCATGTCGTCTATGACTGATACATTTATATTTGAAGTTGTTTTATACATTATGCATTTGTAGTAGTATTAAATGATTTGTTTTTAAACGTACCAAGCATGTTTGGCTGTAATAAGGGAAAACTCTATCCTCCGGCTTGCGTTGCATTGTATGATGGGACCTGAGTATTATAATAGCTTCATTTTTTAAAAAGCATTGTGCTGTTTATAAACTGTTTTATGCACTGGTATTCTTGGGAGGAAACCCGTTCTATGTTGTAAGGCATGGTCCCTTGATTTACTTTATTTTTAAAGTAAAGTTTTAAATAACTGTTTTAGTTCTCACACCAGTCACATGGCTGACTTGGAGTTTATTGTTTTAACCTAAACTCTAGGTGCCCCTATTTTCCACACGAGCAGCTAGTAGTTTTGGTTTTGCAGATATTATATTCACAGGATCCTAGTTTAAGCTGAAGCCATATTCGGAACACTCTGTATCCGTGTATTTCTTATCGTTGTGTTATGTACTATTTTTCCGCTGCTATGTAATGTAGTTTAAATCTATGATATTTTCTGATGTATATTATTTACACATACTCTGTTATATTCTTGTACTCTGATGTAATTGTTGTAATAAGCAATGAAATGTTCTATTTTTTGTGTTCTGATTTGTCGTGTTCTCAACTCAATCCGGGCTTTCTCGAAAGGGCGAGTTTGGGTCGTTTCATCGTGGTATCAGAGCTTTGGTTTACAGAGCTCGAGAACAAGACATATTAGAACCGAACGAAAAGATTCATCAGAGATTGGATTAGTAATATCCAGTGAGAATGACTCGTTAGAGATAGGATCAGCAGTATCCTAGAACGAGTGTGAAGAGTAGTGTTTTTAAAATAAATAAAAAATGAAGAAAACAAATTTTGTTTTGAAAATTTAAATCTTATTATATGTATTTGAATATTTATTTTAAATTGATTTTGGACAATTGAGTATATGAAGATTTTGAATATACTCGTAATTAACGTGTATTCGAAGTCTCAAATATACCGGATAGTATAGAATCACACTCGAGTCGCCCGGATATGATTCTGATGATCGCTATAGCATCATCAGCATTTATGTTCGAGTCTCGAAAGTGGGATATTTATATATTTCCTATTGACTAGTGTGAGAACCAAAACTAGATAGGATTTATTGTTGTGAATTGGCATCAAAAATATGATTTTCATAAATATATAAAAGTTATGTGTTTGAAACGTTAATTGACTAATTAATTGCTGATTGCTGGTTATGTTGTGAGATTATTCATTTAAACCAACATGTGAGTGAAAGTTAAATTTATCCAAACCAAATATTGAACTGAGTTGAAAATTGTTTGAAATTGCATATATGTATATGCATATATATATCGAACAGGTCATAACAGGGAAGCTAAGAAGGAATAAAATTGTATGCCCGACAAATAGGTACATGTTTACTAATTTATTGAGTTTGGATGATTTTATGAGCCGCTTGGCTTTTTCTTTTTCTTTTTGGGCGACGAGGGCCCTGCGTGGCTAGTGGTGGTTTTAAATGTCTCCCCGTACAAAGGAGGTTATGGCGAAATTTTTCGAAAATTTAGGGTGTTAGCCAAATTTTTGAAAAATTAGAAATTCTTAGAAACTAAAAAGTTGAAGAATGAAAGCCAAAATGAAAGTTGAGTTGGTTGGTTAGAAAACTTCCAGCTCCGTTCCTTTTCGAGGACGAAAAGATTTTAAGTGGGAGAGATTGTAACAATTCGGAAAATCGGAACCAATTTAAAAATTTTATTTTCGCAATTTTAATGAATTTTGATCATTTAAAATGATTCATTTTATATAATAACGACTGCAAATTTATTTTAATCGAAGTTAGAACGAATAAATTTATTTTAATTATAAAACGATCCTAAAATGGCACAGTAGGTTGAAAATTCGATTTCAAATTTCAAATGAATGTACAGGATTCAAAATAAATCGAATTTCAGTAAAACTGGAAATATTTGAATCTGTTTATCTTTCTAATGAATGTGAAAAATCCAAATTTCATAACAGGAATAAAAAGTTGTGTCCAGTTGAAAATTCAAAATAGTCGCTATGGAATTTAATATAATATATAGCCCATAAAAATAGCCATTTTGACAAACGACCTCCGTTTTCGATGAGACCACTTTTGTTGGATCTGGAATGTCAAATTATTGCTAGATTCCAATTTTCATAATTTTTGGAATCAATATGTGAGCGTGGTGGATTTAAACGCGTTTGATCAGTTTAGTTTGAATCTAATTGACTGAAAAATGACCATTTTCATACGGTATCTAAGTTCAAGAAATTAGTTTTTCTAGGACCGTATCGTCAAAACATAGCTAGAATTATTTTTCTGGAATTGTAGGAGTCAATATTTGGCCCCGGTAAATTAAAATGTATGTTCAAAATTCAATATAGATTTATATTTTAGTTTTAACGAAAATTGATCATAACAGCCGGATTGGGTTATGTAACATATCCCATTGTGTTCGGAATGCGAGTAATTAGGTAAGGGCGACAGTCGTTGGGCTTGATTTGGAGTTCGAATTTAAAAGTTGCTTTTTTTTTGAAATTAAAATAATATAATTAAATATTTATAAATATCCCCCCCCCCCATTTTTATCTCCTATTTAAGTCAACCCCTCCCTCTACAGTGCATTCCAAACGAAGAAAAAAAACGTTGAAGCCCCTTTCCCCGTCGCCCCCTCCCTATCGTTGCCTACTCCAAGAGGCCACCCCCGCGCCGGAGACCGCAGCCACCCCCTTCCTCTCCTCCTCCCTCTCTCCTTCTTCCCCAATTAAAACCGCACCCCCTCCCCCGAGCGCCAAAAAAATTGTTCAACCCTAGCGCCACCTTCCACTGGCCAGCGTCTCCACCTGCTCGCCTCCCCCACCACCCAAAGCCGACATGAACCTCCCCTCCAGCAACAAAGATCAATTTTTACTGAAAACGGCGAGTCTTTATTTTATCTTACTTGATGTAATTAATTAATTTACTAATTAAGTAGCGATTAAATTATATATAATGTTGTATTACAAAAATGAGATTTTTATTATATGAATAGGATTATAAAAATGAGATTTTTATTATATGAATAAGATTATAAAAATGATGTTTTTATTATCTAATAGCGATTTAAAAATATGATTTTTTTATATATTATAACAGTATAAAAATATGATTTTTATATATACAGTAGCAGTATAAAAATATGATTTTTATATATACAGTAGCAGTATAAAAATATGATTTATATATATATAGTAGCGGTATAAAAATATGATTTTTATGTATACAGTAGCGGTATAAAATTTTGATTTTTATATATACAGTAGCGTTATAAAAATATGATTTTTATATATACAGTAGCGGTTTAAAAATATGATTTTTATATACGCAGTAGCGGTATAAAAATATGACTTTTACATATACAGTAGCGTTATAAAAATATGATTTTTATATATACAGTAGCGTTATAAAAATATAATTTTATAATGAAGTAGCGATGTAAAAATATGATTTTTATATAGAAAACTGAATTGTAAAAATATGATTTTTATATATATGTAGTGTAATAAAAAGGTGATTTTTATATAAATAGAATTAGTATAAAAATACAATTTTCAGTTGTATAAAAATTCGAATTTTAGTTGTACAAAAATTGGATTTTTAGTAATATAAAAATATGGTTTTTTTATACATAAACCATAAGATAAAAATATGATTTTTATCCACATAGCGTCGTTATAAAAATGTTATTTTTTCATATGAAGTAGCGAAGGAAAATGTGAATTTTTTCATATAAATTGCGAAGGAAAATGTTATTTTTTTCAAATGAAGTAGCGAAGAAAAATGTGATTTTTTCATATGAAGTAGCGACGAAAAATGTGATTTTTTTATATGAAGTGGCAAAGAAAAATGTGATTTTTTTCATATGAAGTAGCGGAAAAAAAAATGTATTTTTTACATATGAAGTAGCTTAAAAAAAATGTGATTTTTCTTATATGAAGTAGCGAAGAAAAATGTGATTTTTTCATATGAAGTAGTAAAGAAAAAAAATGTTGTTTTTACATATGAAGTAGAGAAGAAAAATGTGATTTTTTCATATGATGTAGCGAATTAAAAATATGATTTTTATACATATAGAGAATATAAAAATATGATTTTTACATATATGTAGCAAATTAAAAATTGATTTTTATATATGTAGGGAATTTAAAAATATGATTTTTAATGTATACATAGCATTATAAAAATGTGATTTTCAATTATATATAGCGTTGAAATAAAAATGAGATTTTTATCTATATAGCATTGAAATAAAAATGAGATTTGTTTTATATAGCATTGAAATAAAAATGATATTTTTATCTATATAGCGTTGAAATAAAAACGAGATTATTATCTATATAGCTTTGAAATAAAAATGAGATTTTTATCTATATAGCATTGAAATAAAAATGAGATTTTTAATATAAAAACAGCGTGAAACAGATTGCGATGGAACTGACTAGAAGCAAAACGAAATCTAGACCATCCAATAAAGAATGACGGAGTGGATCCCAAAGGTGAGAACTTCTCACTCTAACTTTGTTTACAGTCAAATATATATACTAGGATGCAAATGGTGCTTAGTAGCACCCGACACCTTTGATTGAAACCAGGGATGTTCGGTTGTTTATTTGATTGGTTTATTTGTTTGAATTTAGTTTGGGAAGTGAAATGAATTGATTGGAATTGGTATGTGTATGGCGCGAGCCAGTATTAGGCGAGGGATAAGGCTAGACCTTATTTCGGTTCTAGTATCGCGCCGTTATGCTGCCAAAATTTTCTAAAATATGTTAGAACAATAAAATATCATTTTTATTGTATAAATGAACTGTATAAAATATTCATGTATTGAAATAAATATTTTATCATTAAAAATATAATTTTTAACGTGTATATGAATGAAAATAAATATTCATTTACAGATCGGATGACTTATTTACGCACACTCAATTGACTGATATTGATTGGGACGATATATTTTACATATCGCCCAACTGCACAGATAAAATCTGTGTGTGTTGATTGAAACCGCACATGGGCATTGGGAGGATATTTGACGTACACTAATCCTAATTGTTTAGTTGTATGTCAATCGATAGGTTGACAGACTGTTGTAAGCATTAATCATTTATATTTAATGCTTATGCAGTTGTGTAATGCACTCTGGATGATGGTTGACTATGTTTGAATATTGTTGTGTACATGTGTGTATGAAATCCATATAAATAAATTACATGGTAATTGACTATGTCTGATTCCAATTCGGAAAGAACGAATATTTTTAATTAACGAATATTTTAAAATGACGAATATTTTAAAATAACGAATATTTTAAAATAATATTCAGTAATTGATCAAAATATGATTTTGATGTCCGATTTGAGGTGGACACGAAAATATTGAAATATATGAAGCCGTGTTGATTAGATATGCGTCATTTTGACGTGAGCGATATTTATATCGATTTTATTCATTTTTATAATGAATATCAAAAAGGAAATAATTTCAAATTAGATATGTTGAAAATATTATCATTTAAATATTACAATGATAAGCAATATTCAATTTTGATTTAAAACTAAACATGAAGTTTAAATCGTTTTAAAACGAATATATAAATGATTTATAAAATACGATTTAAATGGAAATCGATGAAATATATATAATATATATTATTTATATTTAATGGCCTGAATAGAACGCGTCGAGACCGTTCGCGAATTTTGACCATTGACTTCGAATTGACGTTAAGGGAGATCCGACAGTCGAATTCACCTAAAACCGAAACCTTTGGGTTTGTATCGAAAAGAGCTTTCCAATGAATATAAGAGATTTGAAATCTAATGGTTGGATTTGGAATTATGTCCAAATCAAATTGGGAAAAGGTCACTGTAAGTGCAGTTCGATGACTGTTTATGGAAATCGACTGAAAGGGCCTTAATAAAATTATTAAAAACATTAATAATTTGTGTAAAATCATAATAAATGAATTGGAAAGAATTGGGATGAAAAATTCCATATTTGAAAAGATAAAAATATATTTTTATCAAAGTGAACTAGTTATTAACTAGAACTATAATCCAATTATTTTTAAATAAAAAAATTGGATTGAGAATGGGTTTTAATATAACCAGAATTTCCAATAAATGAATTGGAGTGGATTTGAATGGAAATCAACTTCTGAATATTTCGATGTTGGATTTCGTGATTACACGGATATTGTTATGGAAATTTGGAAGATATATTTATATCATTATTTCCAATATGATATGTAACAACCCGAAAATCTGGGCCAGTTTAAATTTTTTACTTTGGCAATTTTAATGAAGTTTGAACATTTAAAATAGAATATTTTAAATAATATCGACGAGAAATTTATTTTGAATAGAATTCGAACGTATATATTATATACGTCGTCGTTAGAATATAAATAATTATAAATAAATTGAAAATGGCGCGGAAGTTCGATAATTCGATTTCAAACTTCAATTGAATGTACCGGGTGCAAAATAAACCGGATTTTAGCGAAACCAAAAATAATAGGATCTATTTGAGAATATCTTTCCAACGAATCCGAAAAATTGAGATTTCATAGCGGGAATCAAAAGATATGTCCGGTTGAAAATTCTGAATAGTCGCTATGGAATTTCGGCCCTTGAAAATAGCCATTTTGCAAACGACCTCGAATTTCGACGAAACCCCTTTTGTTGGGTCCGGGATGTCAAATTATTGCTAGGTTTCAAACTTCATAATTTTTCGAATCAATATGCGAGCGTGGCAAAAGAAAACGCGTTTGACCAGTTTCAGTTGATTTTAATCGACTGGAAAATGGCCATTTTTCCAACGGTCTCAAAATTCGATGAAACTAGTTTTGTTAGGACCGTATCGTCAATACGAAGCTAGAAAATATTTTTTTGGAATTTCTAGAGTTAGTATGTGACCCCGGTAAATTGAAATGCGCATTCAAATTCAATATATAGAGTTATATGTTGATTTTAACGGAAACTGATTGAAACGATTGAATCACCTTACGAAACATATCCCATTGTGTTTGGAATGGGGGTAATTAGCTATGGACGACAGGCGGTGGGCCTCGTTTAGAGGTCGAAAATAAAAGTTGCTTTTTGGGAGATAATTAAATTAAAAAAAAAACCCTCTCCTTTACTCCTCTGCCCCCCCCCCTTCTTCAAAGTCGATCTCCAGAAATAAAATAAAATAAAAAATGGGGCGACGGAGGTGGGCGATTCGCCGCCGCCGCCACTCCATCGCAGCCCCAGGTGGCGCGCCGAGCCCTCCCTGCTGCACCGCTCCCTCTCCTCTTCTTCCCCCTTTCCTTTCTGAAACGCGACGCCCTCCTCTTCCCCAAACCCACCGCCGCCCTTCTCCCCTCGTGCTCCCCCGCCGCTTCTTCCCTCCCTTCTTCCCTCTGCCGCGACACCCTCCACCGGCCTTCGATTTCGACTGTAAGCCCCTTTTTACTTATTTACTTTTATTTTATTTCTTTTTCCTATGTAATTGGTATTAGCAAATTATAAAAATCAGTTTTTTTATATATAGCATTATATAAAAGGTTATATTTTTATCATATAGAAAAGATTAGACTTTTATATAAGAAAAAGTTAGAATTTTTAAAATAGAAAAGATTTGATTTTTCTATATGAAAAGACCATATTTTTATAAGTCAAAGGCGAGATTATTGTTATAGAAAAGAACGGATTTTTATAAGTAGAAAGATCAGATTTTACAGTTTGAAAGGAATTATAAAAATATAATCTTTACCGATACGAACATTGTTATCAAAATATGATTTTTACCATATAGTTAGCAATAAAAGGATATGATTTTTATACAGAAGTTAGAAAAGTAAATATACGATTTTCATATAGAAGTAGTGATGAAAATTCTACTTTTACATTATAGAATTGTTAAAAATATGACCTTTATATAGTAGAAGATATAAAAATACTATTTTTATATAAGTAGTGTATTGAAAATAAAATTTCTATATAATAGAGAATATAAAAATATAATCTTTGTATTTGAAAAGGCGAAATCTTTATATAGATAATAGCGATGTAAAAATAGAATCTTTATATAGATAATAGCGATGTAAAAATAGACTTTTTATCTATATAGTAGCGATGTAAAAATAGAATTTTTATCTATATAGTAGCGATGTAAAAATAGAATTTTTATCTATGTAGTAGCGATGTAAAAATAGAATTTTTATCTATATAGTAGCGATATAAAAATAGAATTTTATCTATATAGTAGCGACGTAAAAATAGAATTTTTATCCATATGGAGCAATTATAAAAATATGATTTTTATATACATGGCAATAATATAAAAATGTGATTTTTATATATGTAGTGAATACGGGCAACGAAAGTGACAAAAGGCGAGAATGACGAAGATTTCTATAAATGAAGTGTCGTGGAGTTGGGATAGCTTTGGTGAGAACTTCTCACTTTAAATTTCTTTTTCTAGTTATATATATATATATATATATTATATATATATACTAGGATGCAGACGGTGCTTAGCAGCACCCGACACCCGTCATCCACAGACCATGGATGGCTTGTTTGTTTGATTGATGTGTTGTGAAAATTTGTTTGTGATGTGGATGCGAAATCGATAATATAAATTAATGTGTTGAAATAAATTAATTACCGTTAAAAATATAATTTTTAACGTGAATGTGAGTAAATGAATATTTATAAACAAATAGGCCGATTTGTTTATATGCACTGATTTGACTGATATTGATTGGGATGATAACTTTTACACATCGCCCAACTGCACAAATAAAAATCTGTGTTTGTTGATTTGAAACCCCACACGGGTGTTGGGATGAAATTTGGCGTACACTAATCCCAATTATTTAATGGTATGTCGATCGATTGGTCGACAGGCTGTGTAAGCGTTAATTATTTATATTCGATGCTTATGCAGTTGTGTGGTGCACCTTGGATGATGGTTGATTGTTTATCATTGCTATTATATACATGTGTTGTATGGAATCCATATAATTAACATTATATGGTGATTGATTGGGCCTCATTCCAATCGGGAAAATAATGAATATTATAAAAGGAAATTCATGTGTTGAATATAAAAATAGTCATGTGTTGACGATATTCATGTGTTGAAACTATTTATGTGTTGAGTAAAATATTTTGACAATAAAATTTACATCTTTATCATATTTAAATTAGAACTACTTAACGGTGGAGTCTGATTGAAAATCAAACGATAGATACCAAAATTTTATAAACTATTTTACATAACAAAAATAGTCGTGTGTTGACAGTACTCATGTGTTGAGATTAGTCGTGTGTTGAAAAAAATATAGATTCATGTGTTGAATAGAATAAATATTCATTTGTTGAATAGGATAATGAATTTATTGAAATATATAGAGTCGTGTTGATTAGAGTTGCGCCATTTTGACGTGAACGATATTTATATCGATTATATTCGTTTTTATAATGAACATAGGAAGTGATTTCAAAATATAACGTTTTGAGAATATTATCGTTTATATAGTAATGATATGAAATATCCAATTTTGATTTGAAACTGAATATAGAGTTGAAATGGTTTTGAAAATGAAGTTAAAACGATTTATAAAATACGTTTTAAGAAGGAAATCGATGAAATATATATAATATATTATATATATAATGGCCTGAATAGAACGCGCCGCGCCGCGGCAATTCGCGAATTTCGACCATTGACTTCGAATTGACGTTGCGGGAGATCCGACCGTCGGATTCTCCTAAAACCAGAACCGTTGGGTTTGTATCGAAAAGAGCTTTCCATTGAATATTAGAAATTTGAAATACAACGGTTGGATTTGGAATTATGTCCAAATCAAATTTGGAAAAGGTCGCTGTAAGTGCAGTTCGATGGACGTTGATGGAAATCGACTGTACGGGCCTTGATAAAATTATTAAAAATATCAATAATTTGTGTAAAATCATAATATATGAACTGGAAAGAACTGGGATGTAAAATTCCACATTTGAAAGGATAAAAATATATTTTTGGTCGAAATGAACTAGTTTTGTACTAGAATTAAAATCAATTTATTTTTGAAATAAATAAATTGAATTTGAAAGTGATTTTAAAAATAATCAGTCTTCCCAATACGTGGATTAGACTGGAGTTGAATCGAAATTATCTTCGGAATATTTCGATGTTGGATTTCGTGACTATACAGATATTGTTATGGGAATTTGAAAGATATATTTTATATCGTTATTTCCAATACGATATTTGTTGGTTTCAGGATTTGATATTGAATATAAGCCGGTATATTTTCTATTCAGAGCCTTGTATTTAATATCAAATGTGATTTCGGTTTGTCGTGAATGGTGTCTTCATTAACACTGTTCTTAAGCCCAATAGAGAAAAAGATTAAATCTTTCAATTTATATTTAACGAAGTGTATCAATTAAATAATATTTAATTGGAATTGAATTTGAATTGGTTTTTGGGTTTATTGTGAGCGGTGTTTTGAACAACCCCTGTTCTTTAACCCGATTAACAATCAAATATGATTTGGGTTTGTCGTGAATCGTGTTTTAGATGACATTGGTTCTTTAACCCAGTTAAAGGCAGGATATTGATTTTTGAAAAGATTGAAACTAAGTGGAGTTTTAATGAATCGTTAATTAGATTAAAAAGTGAATTGATAATTTAAATTATCAAATCTGAAAGGTGATCGAGAATGGAGTACCACCAGTTTTTCTCCAAAGCGATAGTTAAATCTTTAATTAGATTTGAACGTAAAATGGTAATTAATTTTACCGATAACACCTTGGTGTTAGATATGGAGTATTACCAGTTTTGCTCCATGGGATGAATAGGTTGGGATTGGGAAATAAAATAAATAATTACTTCGGTGTGGTTGCTAATCCCGTCTAGTTTGAATTGATATCCAAAGGAAGATTAAAGGATAAATTTAGAAGAATTTAACTTGTATAAAATTAATGGGAACCTATTCCCTAAAAATGTGATTTTGTGAATAAAAGAATATTCTGAATTGGAATGAGGCGTTCGTTGTGTTTGTGTAACATTTGCTTATCATATACGTGGGTTATTCAGAAAGGCCGGGTTTATACCCATTCTGAATAACCGATTCGATGAGATGTCGAAGATGAAGACGGTGGTTGAAGACCGGAAGTCTTCACATCGTTTGGGTGATTACTGATGATCTCGATTGGGCTGCACACCCAAGATGTGGGAAACAGTTGGTGATCGTCCAGACGTACTTGGAGATGGACGAATATGCGAGGAAAGTGCCTTCGGTTTCGTTCAGACCCAGAACGAACTTGTAAATGGATTGTGTGTCTGACATTGGATTTTATTCTACGTTGATTGATCTCTATTAAATATACATCTGTTTGGCGGCGGAGAATTTATTCTCTTGCTTAACGCCCTTCTCTGAGACGTACGAGCTCAGAGGTTGTATATCGATGGACATCAGTCGCATGGAGTGAATTGCCAGTGTGGCACGCGTAAGTGGCAATTAATCAGGGCTTCTGTTGAAAAGCAAGGTCTTGTGGTTGATGATCAAAGCACGGCCTGTGTGGCGTAGCTTTGTGTATAGCGTGAATTCGCGAGCCTCACACCTCGGTATGAGTCAAAAACGGGAGAGGGACCCAAGGAGTGCACGACGTTTCTTTCTAGCTAGGGTGGTGTCAGTGACCTACCAACCCTGACATTTATATACTTTTCACCTGTGTGGTTGTTGGAATGCGAGACAGCTCGGATATAGGTCTGTAAGGACCGGGAAACGTGTGTTCATGTAACACCCCGTATGTTGAATAACTTGAAATAATATAAAACAGGGCAGAATTAAATTTTAAAATTTGAATCAGGGGAAACGGGCTATGCCATTGTGTTCGTCTCGGAAAAATACGCGAAATAGCGTCCGAGTTTTCGAAAATCGAAGTCCGTATGACCCAGTTAAGGCCCGAAGAAGTTTCAGAAAATTTAAAACAGGTTTTAAATAGTAAAATTTGAAATTTCAGAAGTGGCGGGAAAATTCCCGCCAGACCCAGGGAGTCGACCTGGGGGTCGACAGGGGTGTTGACCTGCCCACCAGGTCGACTAGGGTGTCGACCCTAGTGTCGACCTGGGGGTCGACCTCCCTGGTCGAGCCCAGGTGACCTGGGTGCACCAGTTTGGCTTTTGGGCTGTGTTTTGGTGGCTAGGACGAGATCTGACGGCTCTAATCTGATTTAGGGTTAATCTAATGGCCTAAAACACCTAACTAATCTATAAATACACCCTAAGACTACCCTAATTCATACTAAAAATAGATACAATGCCGTCATGCCGTCAAAATGCAACTTGAAGGAGCCTCCATCAAATTGTAGAAGAAGATAGCCTCTCAAATCAATCTCTAATCAACTCTAGCAACTTAATCTTCTTCTTAGGAGTGCTAATCAACAAGTTGTGAGTTTTCTATAGCCTTAATGACCAATTGTTGAAATGATTATTATAGGATATAATGAGGTTATGGCTATGAATGTGGATCAATGCAAGTTATGCAAGTTATATGCTATGTGTTAATGATGTTATGCATGATATGCAAGTTATATGCTATGTGTTAATGATGTTATGCAAGTTATATGCTATGTGTTAATGATGTTATGCATGTTATGCAAGTTATAGGCTAAGTGTTCATGATGTTATGCATGTTATGCAAGTTATAGGCTAAGTGTTCATGATGTTATGCAAGTTATGCAAGTCATATGTTAAGTGATCATGATGTTATGCAAGTTATGCAAGTCACATGCTATGTGTTCATGATGCTAGTTATGCAAATCACTATGATAAACATTGATCCATTATGACACCATGATTATGCAAGTTTGGTGTATGATTGCATGCAAGTTCATATATGATATGTTATGCAAGTTTGGTGTTTGATTATATGCATGTTCATATATGACATGTTATGCAAGTTTGGTGTTTGATTGTATGCAAGTAACATGTGCAAGTTTACACCTTAGTATGATATGCATACATATGCAAGTTAACCCCTTTGTATGTCATACATACATATGCAAGTTTACCCCTTTGTATGACATAAATAACTTATGCAAGTTAACCTCCTTATGACATATGTGATTCATGCAAGTTTGGGTTGATTATTTATGCTAGTTGGGTTTGATGCTATATGCATGTTGACACCTTTAAACCCATGTTGATGCTAATGTTATGCAAGTTGAACCCATTGTATTTGTGATGAATCTTCCCTTTTATGTCATGTTAGCGAATTACGTGGGGAACGATGGGGTTAATATACATGTTAATGAAATGGTGTGAAGTTGGTATGATTATGCATACCATAAAGTGGATGGACATAATTGAGTCAATTATGTACATCGTTAAAATTGGAATTAATTAGGGAAAATTAATTCGAAATATGGGGGTGATTAATTAGGTGTAATTAATCGACTAAGACACGAGGTTGGACCCTTTTGTAGCGTAAGACTGCCCGTAACCGACCGGCAAATCCAGCGGCTACAAATGATTGGCCCAATGTGAGAGGTCTTAGGCACAAACTAAATACGTGACAAGTGTATAGACACGAGGTTAGACTCGGTTATGGCGTAAGGCTGCCCGGACCCAACCGGCAAATCCAGCTGCCATAAAAGATAGTCTAATGTGAGAGGTCTTTACAACGGTTACGTTTTTAATCAATTAAGAAACACTTAACCAGATAAGCATGTAGTGGGCATGAGGGGTTAAGTGGGTGCCTTGGGTGGCATGTGGAAATCAAGTAAGTGCCTTGGGTGGCATGAGGAAATCTAGTGGGTTGCCTTGGGTGGCAATAGAAAATACGATTAGAATACTTAACCAAGTGGAAACATGTAATTAAACATGATTAAAGGGTTAAGTGGGATGCACTAGATAAAGTGACAAGCTTAGGTGGTAGCTTGTGGGGGCCCATTTCAACCAGTAACCCTTATGTATCTTATTGGGCTCGACCCGTGTCGAGGACGGGACACGCGTATTGGGCTTGATTATAAGAGGCCAAAACGGGTTAGCGGTGGCAACGCAAGTCCAACGGGTTTCATATGCGTGTGTGGACCCGGGCTGGTAGGTAAGACGTTGTTGCATCGTGTAGATATAAGCCATGCACCATTGGTTGTATCGGGTTGCCACTTTGGGGAGTGATACACCCCACTGTGCGGCCAGCACGGGTATCTACGGTAGGGAGCCGATCGCTTGGGAGTAGTGGGTACACCTAGTGGAGATAGGGGCAGACTGCACCTATGTAGTCAGCTAGGGGTACACGAAACTACTGGGTAAATTCTCTAAGTCCTTGGGTGGGATCAACCTTTAAGTAGGAATAACTGGTGTGGTGCAGTTAGTAATTACCCTGGGGTGGGTAGATGCGTCTTTACCGTTATCTTAGTTCACCTTATGTCTAGTTGGCTACTTAGTGTAGTCATTTATCCCCAGTCATCCCGTGCCAAGTTTATATCATACCCTAATTACTTTAATGATTGTGTTGTTAAAGTTATAGGGCTCACTCAGACTTATGTCTGACCCCGTTGTTTTTATCTTTTTCCCCCTCAGGTCCTCAGGTTGGGCCTAGCACTAGTGGGCTTTGATCAGATTTCTTTATCTATCTTCTGGAGCTTGGACCGTGATGTAAAGCCCAGCTTATCTTTTCTTTTATGGCTATTGTTTATGTAGTGGGATTATGTACTTATGTTTTTATCAGGATGGATATTTAGTACTTGACTCTTTATGGTGTTGTAACTAAACATGTTTACCTTCTGCTGTTATGAAATGATGTTTTAGATTTCCAAGTATTTATATCTGTCTTGTTGTAATTTTTCTGTTATATACTCACTTAAAATGCTCCACCGAAGTTAAGGCATTCCCTTAGTGAGTGACCTTAGCGGGTGTGGGGTGTTACACGTGGTATCAGAGCGAAGGTTACCAGAACAGATAAAATTTTTAGAAAACTATTTTTCTAAAAACATTTTTGGAATAAGTATTTTCAAAAACATGTCTTTAAAGAGAAAAGTTTTGAAAGAAAAGCATAATCCCCAATAGCCATATCTTTATCTTTCGAATTCTCCGTTTTGAATCTTTCCCTTTTTCGTTTCAGCATGGCTGAAGATCTTAACTTTCCGGAGGGTGTGACGATACCAGTATGGTATAGGAGATTGATGGAGGCTAGGGCCACCACTGCGGGTCCAGCAAATGTTCCTCCACCAACAGTAGCACCCGATCTTCCTCCTCCTCCTCCCCCTCGCATGGATACTTTTGCTAAGACTTGCAAGGAATTTAAGGCTATGGGAGGGAAACCTTTTCAAGGATCAGAAACTTTTGTGGAGGCTAGAGATTGGCTTAAGGAGGTGGAAGAGTTGATAGATATCTTCGAGATGGAAGAAGGAAAGAAAGTCAAGTTAGCTGCTTGGTTAATGAAGGGAGAGGCCTCATTCTGGTGGGAGGTCACTAATGGAGAACGCGCCGTTGACTCTTGGGCGAATTTCAGGCAAAGATTTGTGGCAAAGTTTCTCTCAAGGGCGGAGGAAAACTTGTATATGGAAAGGTTCTTGACTCTAAAGCATGGAAACCTCTCGGTGAAAGAATATGTCAACAAGTTTAATCAATTGGCAAGGTTTGGCATAGATATGGTGAATACACCGGAGAAGAAGGCCTTGAGGTTCGTTAAAGGCTTGAATGAACCAATGCATGGATTGGCTATGACTCACATCCCTATGGGGGCCACCTTTGAGAAACTAGTAGACATGGCACTCATGCATGAGGAAGAGACGGGTCCCAATGCTAATAAGGCACCCGAGAAGAAAGGAGATCAAAAGAGACCTCAACAGCAACAAAACAAAGGTGGGAAAGGCAACGGTGGCAAGGGGAAGAAGAAGTGCTTCAATTGTGGGATACCAGGCCACCTAAGCAAAGATTGTCGTAAGAAGAAGAAGACTGGCTGCTTCCACTGTGGCGAAGCAGGGCATCTAGTGAAGGATTGCCCTAAGAAGGGGCAAAGGACGGGATCTACCTCAGGAGGACAGGTGCAAGCTCTTATGGCACCGGGTCAGGCAAGGGGGCAAGTTCAGGCTCTCGCTGTTCCACCAATTCAGGAAAGAGGTAGAACTATTTCCGTTGAAAGTCTGGTTTTTCTATTTCATCATCCTGTCCGTACATTGTTTGACTCTGGCGCATCGCATTCGTTTATCTCATCATCATTAGTTGAGTCACTGCACTTAGACACCAGTCTAGTAGATGATCCCTTGGTTGTTTCAAACCCAATTGGGGGCTCCACTTATTTGTCCATGATATGTTTGGGTTTGAAGATTTCTATACTTAGCGTTGAGTTTAGATGTGATGCTTTTGTTTTGGGCTTCACGGGCTATGGGTTGATTTTGGGCATGGACTGGATAGCCAGTAATGGTGTCGTTCTTGATTGCGAAAAGAGAGTTGTTAGGCTCATGACCCGCTTGGGTAACACTCTCGAGATCTCTTGTAATCCCATGGATTCTGTTATGCTAAGTTATCTTGAATCGCTTGACGCTTCGGTCGAGAGTTTGCAATCTGTTAAAGTGGTCCGGGAATACTCGGATGTGTTTGAGGAGGTGAAGGGCTTACCTCCGAAGCGGGAGATAGACTTCCGAATATATCTGGTGGATAATGCTAAACCAGTATTTTTACCAGTGCGCCACATGGCTCCTCGTGAGAGGAGGGAACTCCATAAGCAAGTAGGGGAGTTGCTTGAGAAGGGGTTCATAAGACGAAGTATATCGGAGTGGGGTGCTCCAGTAGTTTTTGCCACGAAGGCGGATGGGTCCCTCAGACTTTGTGTAGACTATAGAGAACTCAACAAGCTCACAAAGAAGAATAGACACCCATTACCGAGGATTGATGATCTCTTTGATCAGTTGGTTGGCGCCTCAGTGTTTTCGCAGTTGGACTTAGCCACGGGGTTTCATCAGTTGGGAGTGACTGAGGATAGTGTAGAGAAGACCGCTTTTAGGACTCCGGATGGTTTCTATGAGTGGCTGGTGATGCCATTTGGTTTGATGAACGCCCCGCATATTTTGTTGATTTGATGAGTAGGGTGTTCAGGGAGTACCTAAATAACTTTGTAGTGGTCTTTGTGGATGACAACTTGGTCTTTTCTAAGAACGAAATAAGTTTTCATATGTGCTTAATAGGTTAAGCAAAGCCAGATATTTGATCAACGGTGGTTCTGGAGTGAGACTGGCAAGGACATCCAGAGTTGGACAAGGGCTTAATTATTTAGCCATTTTTTTTACTAGTATCATCTCACGTAGGTCGTCTGAATTCGAAGGAGGTGTCCCTTGGGTGTTTGTATGATATTGGTTTAGGCCTTTGGGGCTTGCACTTAGGGGATGTCGAGTTCGACTAGGATGGTCTGCGTGAGAGATGGATAGTTGTGACGATTTTGTATGAAAGTATATCCTGGTTTTCTCTAGAAGTGGAGAAAAGCATGCCCTACATCTTAGGGAAGTGTTGGAGACTCTTCGAGCGCATAGTCTTGAGACAGCAAAGGTGGATGGAGTCCTTAGCATCCTATGATTTCGAGATAGCGTATACCCCTGGCAAGGGTAACGTGGTGGCGGACGCCTTAAGTAGAAAAAGGTTGTCCTTGAGTCCATTGTTCGTAGAATGACGAAGCTTGGAATTTATCCCGATGTTTGATTTCAGACCTTCCGTTGACTATATACCCGGTTTGCTAGCATCCTTGGAGGTCAGACCTACTCTTTTGGGGCGGATTGGCGAGGCACAGCGGGACGACCCATAGTTGGTTGAGTTGGTAGAGAGGCTCATAAGGGGTAAGTCGTCCAGCCATTTGAGTAGGTACACCCTAGACGATAGGGGGTGCTTGCGTAGAGACGGTAGACTTTGTGTACCGCAAGACGAGGGTTTGAGGAAGGCTATTCTTGATGATGCACACCGTTCTAGGATGACCATTCATCCCGGTGGGGACAAGATGTACCAAGACATGAAGCGAGTTTTCTTTTGGGCCGGTATGAAGAAAGATGTGGCCGAGTATGTCGCTAGATGCTTGGTGTGCCAACAGGTGAAAGCGGAGCAAAAGAAACCAGGTGGGTTGCTTCACCCATTGGAAGTTCCGCAATGGAAGTGGGATAGCGTCTCGATGGATTTTATTGATGGATTACCAAGATCGAGGAAGGGTAATACGGGAATTTGGGTTGTGGTAGACAGACTTACTAAGAGCGCCCATTTTATACCCGTGAAGAGCAAGAGGACTGCTCCATGGCTAGCTTCGGTTTACCTTCGAGAGATAGTTCGGTTGCATGGGGTACCCTCTAGCATAGTGAGTGATCGAGATCATATCTTCACTAGCGAGTTTTGGAAGAGTTTGCAAGAAGCAGTGGGGACTCAATTATGTTTGAGCACCGCATATCATCCCCAGACGGACGGCCAGACCGAGAGGGTGAATCGTGTTCTGGAAGACCTTTTGAGGCTTTGTATCTTAGATTTTGGAGGTACTTGGGAAGAGCATCTTCCGTTGGTGGAGTTCGCATATAATAACAGCTTTCAGTCCAGTATTGGCATGGCTCCTTTCGAAGCTCTTTATGGAAGGCCTTGTCGATCACCTACATATTGGTGGGAATCTACGGATAAGATCTTGCTTGGGCCTGATATGGTTAGAGAGACTTCGGAAAAGATAGATTTAATTCGAAGAAGGATGAAAGCAGCGCAGGATAGGCAGAAATCTTACGCGGATAAGAGGAGGACGGATCTTGAGTTTGATGTTGGGGACATGGTCTTTGTCAAAGTATCTCGATTACGGAATGTAGTTCGCTTTGGGTCCGTTGGGAAGTTAGCTCCAAGATTTGTTGGGCCGTTTCCTATTAAGGAAAGGATTGGACGGATGGCATATAGGGTGGATTTACCCGAGAGACTTAGTGGGGTACATGACGTATTCCATGTGTCACATTTGAGGAAGTGCCTACATGAGACCGCAGAGGTGGTAGAGCCGAGCTTGCTTAGAGAAGTGGAGGTAGAGCGTGATGCGACTATTCGACGAGCTCCTACCCGCATCCTTGGGTCAGAGATTAGGAAGTTGAGAAGCAGAGAGGTTCGACTAGTCAAAGCGAAAAGGGGAGAAGATGAGAGCAATGCTACTTGGGAGACAGAAGCGAAGACACGTTCATTGTACCCATTCCTTTTTGAGGGTATGTCTTTTAACTTCTCCTTTATCGTTTGTCTAGTACTTATCTTATCTTTAGTATGTCCTCTCATTAGCACCTTTGACCTTTAGATAGGGTAAACCTATGGTTGAAACATGTGTTTGAGACATGTTATGTTTGATGGATGCGCGTGGATGCAAGTGGTTGCTAGTGGTTGCTCGTGGATGCATATACACACACTCTAGGCACTAGATCGTCTCAATCACTTCATATTGCATATTGCATAAAATTGTATGTAGGTAGCTATATTAATGGATGTATAATGGTTGCGTTATCATATGGATGATGCATTTTGGTGTATGGTTGTGCACCCATGTAGAAATAGTATGTGTAGATAGGGTTCTTTCGCATACATATTGGATGCATGGCACTATCATGATTTGCATTAAGGAGGTCAACTGAATCAGTGGACCGCCTGATTTTGCATTAGACAGGGAACATATACACACACTTTTTGCATATGTTCATACAGCATTAGAAACTCTAAGGACAATGGATGCCAGTGTTTGATGGTTTGAGTAGATGGTTGTTTGGTTGGTAGGATACGTTCTTCTTGACTTAGAGATTTCGGGGACGAAATCCTTTAAGTAGGGGAGAATGTAACACCCCGTATGTTGAATAACTTGTTATAATATAAAACAGGGCAGAATTAAATTTTAAAATCTGAATCAGGGGAAACGGGCTATGCCATTGCGTTCGTCTCGGAAAAATACGCGAAATAGAGTCCTATTTTTCGAAAATCGGAGTTCGTATGACCCAGTTAAGGCCCGAAGAAGTTTCAGAAAATTTAAAACATGTTTTAAATAGTAAAATTTCAAATTTCAGAAGTGGCGGGAAAATTCCCGCCAGACCCAGGGAGTCGACCTGGGGGTCGACAGGGGTGTCGACCTGCCCACCAGGTCAACTAGGGTGTCGACCCTAGTGTCGACCTGGGGGTCGACCTCCCTGGTCGAGCCCAGGTGACCTGGGTGCACCAGTTTGGCTTTTGGGCTGTGTTTTGGTGGCTAGGACGAGATCTGACGGCTCTAATCTGATTTAGGGTTAATCTAATGGCCTAAAACACCTAACTAATCTATAAATACACCCTAAGACTACCCTAATTCATACTAAAAATAGATACCATGTCGTCATGCCATCAAAATGCAACTTGAAGGAGCCTCCATCAAATTGTAGAAGAAGATAGCCTCTCAAATCAATCTCTAATCAACTCTAGCAACTTAATCTTCTTCTTAGGAGTGCTAATCAACAAGTTGTGAGTTTTCTATAGCCTTAATGACCAATTGTTGAAATGATTATGATAGGATATAATGAGGTTATGGCTATGAATGTGGATCAATGCAAGTTATGCAAGTTATATGCTATGTGTTAATGATGTTATGCATGATATGCAAGTTATATGCTATGTGTTAATGATGTTATGCATGTTATGCAAGTTATATGCTATGTGTTAATGATGTTATGCATGTTATGCAAGTTATAGGCTAAGTGTTCATGATGTTATGCATGTTATGCAAGTTATAGGCTAAGTGTTCATGATGTTATGCAAGTTATGCAAGTCATATGCTAAGTGATCATGATGTTATGCAAGTTATGCAAGTCACATGCTATGTGTTCATGATGTTAGTTATGCAAATCACTATGATAAACATTGATCCATTATGACACCATGATTATGCAAGTTTGGTGTATGATTGTATGCAAGTTCATATATGATATGTTATGCAAGTTTGGTGTTTGATTATATGCATGTTCATATATGACATGTTATGCAAGTTTGGTGTTTGATTGTATGCAAGTAACATGTGCAAGTTTACACCTTAGTATGATATGCATAC
Source organism: Allium sativum (assembly GCA_030737875.1). Classification (NCBI taxonomy): domain Eukaryota; kingdom Viridiplantae; phylum Streptophyta; class Magnoliopsida; order Asparagales; family Amaryllidaceae; genus Allium; species Allium sativum. Next base: position 5,303,566 of record JASFAX010000034.1, read on the forward strand.
ATATGCAAGTTAACCCCTTTGTATGTCATACATACATATGCAAGTTTACCCCTTTGTATGACATAAATAACTTATGCAAGTTAACCTCCTTATGACATATGTGATTCATGCAAGTTTGGGTTGATTATTTATGCTAGTTGGGTTTGATGCTATATGCATGTTGACACCTTTAAACCCATGTTGATGCTAATGTTATGCAAGTTGAACCCATTGTATTTGTGATGAATCTTCCCTTTTATGTCATGTTAGCGAATTACGTGGGGAACGATGGGGTTAATATACATGTTAATGAAATGGTGTGAAGTTGGTATGATTATGCATACCATAAAGTGGATGGACATAATTGAGTCAATTATGTACATCGTTAAAATTGGAATTAATTAGGGAAAATTAATTCGAAATATGGGGGTGATTAATTAGGTGTAATTAATCGACTAAGACACGAGGTTGGACCCTTTTGTAGTGTAAGACTGCCCGGAACCGACCGGCAAATCCAGCGGCTACAAATGATTGGCCCAATGTGAGAGGTCTTAGGCACAAACTAAATACGTGACAAGTGTATAGACATGAGGTTAGACTCGGTTATGGCGTAAGGCTGCCCGGACCCAACCGGCAAATCCAGCTGCCATAAAAGATAGTCTAATGTGAGAGGTTTTTACAACAGTTACGTTTTTTATCAATTAAGAAACACTTAACCAGATAAGCATGTAGTGGGCATGAGGGGTTAAGTGGGTGCCTTGGGTGGCATGTGGAAATCAAGTAAGTGCCTTGGGTGGCATGAGGAAATCTAGTGGGTTGCCTTGGGTGGCAATAGAAAATACGATTAGAATACTTAACCAAGTGGAAACATGTAATTAAACATGATTAAAGGGTTAAGTGGGATGCACTAGATAAAGTGACAAGCTTAGGTGGTAGCTTGTGGGGGCCCATTTCAACCAGTAACCCTTATGTATCTTATTGGGCTCGACCCATGTCGAGGACGGGACACACGTACTGGGCTTGATTATAAGAGGCCAAAACGGGTTAGCGGTGGCAACGCAAGTCCAACGGGTTTCATATGTGTGTGTGGACCCGGGCTGGTAGGTAAGACGTTGTTGCATCGTGTAGATATAAGCCGTGCACCATTGGTTGTATCGGGTTACCACTTTGGGGAGTGATACACCCCACTGTGGGGCCAGCACGTGTATCTACGGTAGGGAGCCGATCGCTTGGGAGTAGTGGGTACACCTAGTGGAGATAGGGGCAGACGGCACCTATGTAGTCAGCTAGGGGTACACGAAACTACTGGGTAAATTCTCTAAGTCCTTGGGTGGGATCAACCTTTAAGTAGGAATGACTGGTGTGGTGCAGTTAGTAATTACCCTGGGGTGGGTAGATGCGTCTTTACCGTTATCTTAGTTCACCTTATGTCTAGTTGGCTACTTAGTGTAGTCATTTATCCCCAGTCATCCCATGCCAAGTTTATATCATACCCTAATTACTTTAATGATTGTGTTGTTAAAGTTATAGGGCTCACTCAGACTTATGTTTGACCCCGTTGTTTTTATCTTTTTCCCCCTCAGGTCCTCAGGTTGGGCCTAGCACTAGTGGGCTTTGATCAGATTTCTTTATCTATCTTCTGGAGCTTGGACCGTGATGTAAAGCCCAGCTTATCTTTTCTTTTATGGCTATTGTATATGTAGTGGGATTATGTACTTATGTTTTTATCAGGATGGATATTTAGTACTTGACTCTTTATGGTGTTGTAACTAAACATGTTTACCTTCTGCTGCTATGAAATGATGTTTTAGATTTTCAAGTATTTATATCTGTCTTGTTGTAATTTTTTTATTCTATACTCACTTAAAATGCTCCACCGAAGTTAAGGCATTCCCTTAGTGAGTGACCTTAGCGGGTGTGGGGTGTTATAGTTCTGGAATAACCAATCCTCAAAAGTAAGAGAGGACCGGCCTTGGAGGTTCCAAAGGATCATAGTGGGGTCCTGAGGCATTTGCTAGAGTGTCTCGAACGCGGAGAGGAGCTTGCCCTTGCCTCGACTCATGATGGAATCCAATTTCCAATACATGATATTGCGGTTTTAATTGTAGAACTAGTATGGCGACATGATAGATGGTACCCATGCCGCCTATGATTGATATTTATGATTTGAATGGTTTTGACACTATACACTTATAATAGTATCAAATGATTTGTTTTAAACGTACCAAGCATGTTTGGCTATTATAAGGGAAAACCCTATCCTCCGGCTTGCGTTGCATTGTGTGATGGGTCCTGGGTCTTATAATAGCTTCATTTTTCCAAAGAGCATTGCGCTGTTTTGTTATATGCACTAGTATTCTTGGGAGGAAACTCGTTCCGTGTTATACGGCGTGGTCCCTTGAATCTCTCTCTTTTGAAGGTAAAGTTTTAAATAACTGTTTTAGTTCTCACACCAGTCACATGACTGACCTGGAGTTTATTGTTTTAACCTAAACTCTGGGTGCCCCTATTTTCGAAACGGGCAGCTAGTAGTTTTGGTTTTGCAGATTTATATTCTCAGGGTCCTGATTTACAGCTGGAACGATGCTCGGAAAGCTCTGTATCCGTGTATCACTTTCAGTTGTGTTTTGTATATTTTTTCGCTGCTATGTAATTTATTGTAATCTCTGATATTTATCGAATGTAATTTATTCATTTATACTCTGTATATTCTTGTATCTGATGGAATTGTTGTGATAACAATGAAATGTTCTTCTGTCTGCGTTCTATTTTGTCCTGTCCTCAACGCTATCCGTGCTTTCCTTCACGGGGAAGTTACGGGTGCTTACAGTTGGTATCAGAGATTTGGTTTACAGAGCTCGAGAACAAGACACATTAGAACCATACGAAATAATTCATCAGATATTGGATTAGTAATATCCAATTAGAATGACTCGTTAGAGATAGGATCAGTAGTATCCTAGAACGAGTGTGAAGAGTATATTTTTCAAATGAAAACAAATTTTGTTTTGAAAATTTAAATCGTTTTATACGTATTTGAATATTTATTTATTTTGAATATGGACAATCGAGTATATAAAGGTTTTGCATATACGCGTCATGAACGTATATTCAAAGTTTCAATATACTAGATAGATATAGAATCACACTCTAGTTGCCCGGGAATGATTCTGATAAGGCTGCAGCGTTATCAGTATTTATATTCGAGTGACGAAGGTGTGATATCTATATACTTCCATTAGACTGGTGTGAGAACCAAAACTAATATAGCTAGAATACATTGTTGTGATTTGGCATCAAAACATGATTTTTGTATATATCAAAATTATGAATTTGAAAATCTAATTCACTAATTGATTGATGTTTGTGTGGTTTGTTTATTTGTTTGCTAATTTTGAACCATTTAGCCTAATAGTATCGAATATTGAATTGTATTGAAAATTTGTCGCATTTGCTTGCATATACATGTACTTACATTGAACAGGTCATAGCAAGGAGGCTAGAGCAGAGAATAAAATTTGTTTGCCCGACAAATAGGTACATGTTTACTATATAATTTACTGTTTTGTTTGGGTGATGATGATTTTATGAGCCTATTGGCTAGCCGCTTGGCTTTTTCTTTTTCTTTTTGAGATCAGAAGGCCTGTATGGCAATTTCGGGATTTTCCTGTGGCTCCCAGTGCAGGGGAGGTTATGGCGAAATTTTTCGAAAATTCCGGGGGTTAGCCAAATTTTTGAAGAATTTGGAAATTCTCAGAAACTGAAAAGTTGGAGAATGGAAGCCAGATCGAACGTAGAGTTGATTGATCAAACCACTTTCGACTTCGTTCCTTTTCGGGGACGAAAAGTTTTAAGTGGGGGAGATTGTAACAACCCGATTATCTGGGCCAGTTTAAAATTTTTACTTTGGCAATTTTAATGAAGTTTGAACATTTAAAATAAAATATTTTAAATAATATAGACGAGAAATTTATTTTGAATAGAATTCGAATGTATATATTATATACATCGTCGTTAGAATATAAATAATTATAAATAGAATTGAAAATGGCGCGGTTGTTCGATAATTCGATTTCAAACTTCAATTGAATGTACTGGGTGCAAAATAAACTGGATTTTAGCGAAACCAAAAATAATAGGATCTATTTGAGGATATCTTTCCAACGAATCCGAAAAATTGAGATTTCATAGCGGGAATCAAAAGATATGTCCGGTTGAAAATTCTGAATAGTCGCTATGGAATTTCGGCCCTTGAAAATAGCCATTTTGCAAACGACCTCGGATTTCGACGAAACCACTTTTGTTGGGTCCGGGATGTCAAATTATTGCTAGGTTTCAAATTTCATAATTTTTCGAATCAATATGCGAGCGTGGCAAAAGAAAACGCGTTTGACCAGTTTCAGTTGATTTTAATCGACTGGAAAATGGCCATTTTTCCAATGGTCTCAGAATTCGACAAAACTAGTTTTGTTAGGACCATATCGTCAATACGAAGCTAGAAAATATTTTTCTAGAATTTCTAGAGTTAGTATGTGACCCCGGTAAATTGAAATGCGCATTCAAATTCAATATATAGAGTTATATGTTGATTTTAACGGAAACTGATCAAAACGATTGAATCAGCTTACGAAACATATCCCATTGTGTTCGAAATGGGGGTAATTAGCTATGGACGACAGGCGGTGGGCCTCGTTTAGAGGTCAAAAATAAAAGTTGCTTTTTGGGAGATAATTAAATTAAAATAAAATAAAAATAAACCCTCTCCTTTACTCCTCTGCCCCCCTTCTTCAAAGTCGATCTCCAGAAAAAAAAAAGATGGGGCGACGGAGGGGGGCGATTCACCGCCGCCGCCACTCCATCGTGGCCCCAGGTGGCGCGCCGAGCCCCCCCTGCTGCGTCGCTCCCTCTCCTCTTCTTCCCCCTTTCCTTTCTGAAACGCGACGCCCTCCTCTTCCCCAAACCCACCGCCGCCCTTCTCCCCTCGTGCTCCCCACCCGCTTCTTCCCTCCCTTCTTCCCTCTGCCGCGACACCCTCCACCGGCCTTCGATTTTGACTGTAAGCCCCTTTTTACTTATTTACTTTTATTTTGTTTATTTTTCCTATGTAATTGGTATTAGCAAATTATAAAAATCAGTTTTTTATATATAGCATGATATAAAAGGTTATATTTTTATCATATAGAAAAGGTTAGACTTTTATATAGGAAAAAGTTAGAATTTTTAAAATAGAAAAGATTTGATTTTTCTATATGAAAAGACCATATTTTAATAAGTGAAAGGCGAGATTTTTGTTATAGAAAAGAACGGATTTTTATAAGTAGAAAGATCAGATTTTTACAGTTTGAAACGAATTATAAAAATATAATCTTTATCGATACGAACACTTTTATCAAAATATGATTTTTACCATATAGTTAGCAATAAAAAGATATGATTTTTATACAGAAGTTAGAAAAGTAAATATTCGATTTTAATATAGAAGTAGTGATGAAAATTCTACTTTTACATTATAGAATTGTTAAAAATATGACCTTTATATAGTAGAAGATATAAAAATACTATTTTTATATAAGTAGTGTATTGAAAATAAAATTTCTATATAATAGAGAATATAAAAATATAATCTTTGTATTTGAAAAGGCGAAATCTTTATATAGATAATAGCGATGTAAAAATAGAATCTTTATATAGATAATAGCGATGTAAAAATAGAATGTTTATCCATATAGTAGCGATGTAAAAATAGAATTTTTATCTATATAGTAGCGATGTAAAAATAGAATTTTTATCTATATAGTAGCGATGTAAAAATAGAATTTTATCTACATAGTAGCGATGTAAAAATAGAATTTTTATCCATATGGAGCAATTATAAAAATATGATTTTTATATACATGGCAATAATATAAAAATGTGATTTTTATATATGTAGTGAATACGGGCAACGAAAGTGACAAAAGGCGAGAACGACGAAGATTTCTATAAATGAAGTGTCGTGGAGTTGGGATAGCTTTGGTGAGAACTTCTCACTTTAAATTTCTTTTTCTAGTTATATATATATATATATATACTAGGATGCAGACGGTGCTTAGCAGCACCCGACACCCGTCATCCACAGACCATGGATGGCTTGTTTGTTTGATTGATGTGTTGTGAAAATTTGTTTGTGATGTGGATGCGAAATCGATAATATAAATTAATGTGTTGAAATAAATTAATTATCGTTAAAAATATAATTTTGAACGTGAATGTGAGTAAATGAATATTTATAAACAAATCGGCCGATTTGTTTATATGCACTGATTTGACTGATATTGATTGGGATGGTAACTTTTACACATCGCCCAACTGCACAAATAAAAATCTGTGTTTGTTGATTTGAAACCCCACACGGGTGTTGGGATGAAATTTGGCGTACACTAATCCCAATTATTTAATGGTATGTCGATCGATTGGTCGACAGGCTTTGTAAGCGTTAATTATTTATATTCGATGCTTATGCAGTTGTGTGGTGCACCTTGGATGATGGTTGATTGTTTATCATTGCTATTATATACATGTGTTGTATGGAATCCATATAATTAACATTATATGGTGATTGATTGGGCCTCATTCCAATCGGGAAAATAATGAATATTATAAAAGGAAATTCATGTGTTGAATATAAAAATAGTCATGTGTTGACGATATTCATGTGTTGAAACTATTTATGTGTTGAGTAAAATATTTTGACAATAAAATTTACATCTTTATCATATTTAAATTAGAACTACTTAACGGTGGAGTCTGATTGAAAATCAAACGATAGATACCAAAATTTTATAAACTATTTTACATAACAAAAATAGTCGTGTGTTGACAGTACTCATGTGTTGAGATTAGTCGTGTGTTGAAAAATATATAGATTCGTGTGTTGAATAGAAAATTTTTCATTTGTTGAATAGGATAATGAATTTATTGAAATACATAGAGCCGTGTTGATTAGAGTTGCGCCATTTTGACGTGAACGATATTTATATCGATTATATTCGTTTTTATAATGAACATTGAAAAGGAAGTGATTTCAAAATATAATGTTTTGAAAATATTATCATTTATATAGTAATGATATGAAATATCCAATTTTGATTTGAAACTGAATATAGAGTTGAAATGGTTTTGAAAATGAAGTTAAAACGATTTATAAAATACGTTTTAAAAAGGAAATCGATGAAATATATATAATATTTTATATATAATGGCCTGAATAGAACGCGCCACGCCGCGGCAGTTCGCGAATTTCGACCATTGACTTCGAATTGACGTTGCGGGAGATCCGACAGTCGGATTCTCCTAAAACCAGAACCGTTGGGTTCGTATCGAAAAGAGCTTTCCATTGAATATTAGAAATTTGAAATCTAACGGTTGGATTTGGAATTATGTCCAAATCAAATTTGGAAAAGGTCGCTGTAAGTGCAGTTCGATGGCCGTTGATGGAAATCGACTGTACGGGCCTTGATAAAATTATTAAAAATATCAATAATTTGTGTAAAATCATAATATATGAACTGGAAAGAACTGGGATGTAAAATTCCACATTTGAAAGGATAAAAATATATTTTTGGTCAAAATGAACTAGTTTTGTACTAGAATTAAAATCAATTTATTTTTGAAATAAATAAATTGAATTTGAAAGTGATTTTAAAAATAATCAGTCTTCCCAATACGTGGATTAGATTGGAGTTGAATCGAAATTATCTTCGGAATATTTCGATGTTGGATTTCGTGACTATACAGATATTGTTATGGGAATTTGAAAGATATATTTTATATCGTTATTTCCAATACGATATTTGTTGGTTTCAGGATTTGATATTGAATATAAGCCGGTATATTTTCTATTCAGAGCCTTGTAATTAATATCAAATGTGATTTGGGTTTGTCATGAATGGTGTCTTCATTAACACTGTTCTTAAGCCCAATAGAGAAAAAGATTAAATCTTTCAATTTAGATTTAACGAAGTGTATCAATTAAATATTTTTAATTGGAATTGAATTTGAATTGGTTTTTGGGTTTATCGTGAGCGGTGTTTTGAACAACCCCTGTTCTTTAACCCGATTAACAATCAAATATGATTTGGGTTTGTCGTGAATCGTGTTTTAGATGACATTGGTTCTTTAACCCAGTTAAAGGCAGGATATTGATTTTTGAAAAGATTGAAACTAAGTGGAGTTTTAATGAATCTTTAATTAGATTAAAAAGTGAATTGATAATTTAAATTATCAAATCTGAAAGGTGATCGAGAATGGAGTACCACCAGTTTTGCTCCAAAGCGATAGTTAAATCTTTAATTAGATTTGAATGTAAAATGGTAATTAATTTTACCGATAACACCTTGGTGTTAGATATGGAGTATTACCAGTTTTGCTCCATGGGATGAATAGGTTGGGATTGGGAAATAAAATAAATAATTACTTCGGTGTGGTTCGCTAATCCCGTCTAGTTTGAATTGATATCCAAAGGAAGATTAAAGGATAAATTTAGAAGAATTTATCTTGGATAAAATTAATGGGAACCTATTCCCTAAAAATGTGATTTTGTGAATAAAAGAATATTCTGAATTGGAATGAGGCGTTCGTTGTGTTTGTGTAAAATTTGCTTATCATATACGTGGGTTATTCAGAAAGGCCGGGTTTATGCCATTCTGAATAACCGATTCGACGAGATGTCGAAGATGAAGACGGTGGTTGAAGACCGGAAGTCTTCACATCGTTTGGGTGATTACTGATGATCTCGATTGGGTTGTACACCCAAGATGAGGGAAACAGTTGGTGATCGTCCAGACGTACTTGGAGATGGACGGATATGCGAGGAAAGTGCCTCCGGTTTAGTTCAGACCCAGAACGAACTTGTAAATGGATTGTGTGTCTGACATTGGATTTTATTCTGCATTGATTGGTCTCTATTAAATATACATCTGTTTGGCGGCGGAGAATTTATTCTCTTGCTTAACGCCCTTCTCTAAGACGTACGAGCTCAGAGGTTGTATATCGATGGACATCAGTCGCATGGAGTGAATTGCCAGTGTGGCACGCATAAGTGGCAATTGATCAGGACTTCTGTTGAAAAGCAAAGTCTTGTGGTTGATGATCAAAGCACGGCCTGTGTGGCGTAGATTTGTTTATAGCATGAATTCGCGAGCCTCACACCTCGGTATGAGTCAAAAACGGGAGACGGACCCAAGTAGTGCACGACGTTTCTTTCTAGCTAGGGTGGTGTCAGTGACCTACCAGCCCTGACATTTATATACTTTTCACCTGTGTGGTTGTTGGAATGCGAGGCGCCTCGGATATAGGTCTGTAAGGACCGGGAAACATGTGTTCAGGAATAACCAATCCTCAAAAGTAAGAGAGGACCGGCCTTGGAGGTTCCAAAGGATCATAGTGGGGTCCTGAGGCATTTGCTAGAGTGTCTCGAACGCGGAGAGGAGCTTGCCCCTTGCCTCGACTTATGATGGAATCCAATTTCCAAAACGTGATATTGCGGTTTTAATTGTAGAACTAATATGGCGACATGATAGATGGTACCCATGCCGCCTATGATTGATATTTATGATTTGAATGGTTTTGACACTATACACTTATAATAGTATCAAATGATATGTTTTAAACGTACCAAGCATGTTTGGCTATTATAAGGGAAAACCCTATCCTCCGGCTTGCGTTGCATTGTGTGATGGGACCTGGGTCTTATAATAGCTTCATTTTTCCAAAGAGCGTTGTGCTGTTTTGTTATATGCACTAGTATTCTTGGGAGGAAACCCGGTCCGTGTTATACGGCATGGTCCCTTGAATTACTCTCTTTTAAAGGTAAAGTTTTAAATAACTGTTTTAGTTCTCACACCAGTCACATGACTGACCTGCAGTTTATTGTTTTAACCTAAACTCTGGGTGCCCCTATTTTTGACACGGGCAGCTAGTAGTTTTGGTTTTGCAGATTTATATTCACAGGGTCCTGATTTACAGCTGGAACGATGCTCGGAAAGCTCTGTATCCGTGTATCACTTTCAGTTGTGTTTTGTATATTTTTCCGCTACTATGTAATTTATTGTAATCTCTGATATTTATCGAATGTAATTTATTCATTTATACTCTGTATATTCTTGTATCTGATGGAATTGTTGTGATAACAATGAAATGTTCTTCTGTCTGCGTTCTATTTTGTCCTGTCCTCAACACTATCCGTGCTTTGCTTCACGGGGAAGTTACGGGTGCTTACACGATATTTGTTGGTTTCAGAATTTGATATTGAATAAGCCGTTATAATTTCTGTTTAGAGCCTTGTATTTGATATCAAATTGGATTTTGGGTTTATCGTGAATGGTGCCTTCAGTAACACTGTTCTTAAACCCCGATGAGAAAAGAATAAATCTTTTAATTAAGATTTAGAGAAGTTTTCCAATTAATTAATATTTAATTGGAATTGAATGAAAGAATTGGATTTTTGGGTTTATCGTGAACGGTGTTTTAAAGAACACTTGTTCTTTAACCCGATTAATAGTGAAATGTGATTTGGAATTTATAAATCTTTTCATTAAAATTTAACGGGAATTTTCGAAAGTAAATCTTCCAATTTAATACATTAAATTGAATGAAATTCGATTTGATAATAATCGAAGTGTGCTTCTGTGGAGGAAGACTGTTAATATATATGGAATTTAAAACGGAAACTGATATCGATTATATATTGATCAGTTTTCCGTGAAGATTCCATAATTAATGGAATGTGATTTTGGTTTATCATGAACTGTATTTTAGATGACATTAGTTCTTTAACCCAGTTAAAGACATGATTACATGTCTAACATTGTATTTCAAACTGTTTGGTTAATCTCTGCTAAATATATATCTGTTTGGTGGCATAGAATTTATTCTCTTGCTTAACACCCTTCTCTAAGATGTATGAGCTTAGAGGTTATATACCGGCAGAAATCAATAGTACGTTGTAGATTGTTGATGCGAAATGTTTGTGTTTCCAAAGTTAAATAATCATTAATATTGATTTTTGAGAAGATTAAAACTAATTGGAGTTTTAATGAATCTTTAATTATATTGAAAAGAGAATGTGATAATTTAAATTATCAAATGATCGAGAGTGGATTTTCACCAGTTTTGCTCCAAGCGATAGTTAAATCTTTAATTAGATTTGAACGGAAAATGGTAATTAATTTTACTGATAACACCGTGGTGTTAGTTATGGAGTATTACCAGTTTTTATCCATGGGATGAATAGGTTTGGATTGGGAAATTAAACAAATGATTACTTCGGTAAGGTGCGTTAATCCCGACTAGTTTGGAAAACCTTAAAACGGTTTGAATTGATATCCAAAGGAAGATTAAAGAGAAAATTTAGAGAATTTATCTTTGATAAAATTAATGGGAACCTTTCCCAAAGGATATGAATATTTAAATAAAAGAATATTCAGAATTGGAATGAGGGGTATGTTATGTTTTATAGCACTTGATTATAAAATACGTGAATTATTTGGAAAGGTCGGGTTTATACCCATTCTGAATAATTGATTTGATGATAAGTCGACGATGAAGACAATGGTTGAAGACCGGAGGTCTTCACATCTTTTAGATGACTACTGATGTCTTGACTGGGCAGTACACCCAAGACATGGTAATAAGTGGTGATCGTCCAGACGTGCTTGTAGATCGACCGGATATGCGAGGACCTCTCTCCTGTATTGGACAAGGGATGAGCAATAAGCTGCCTCCAGTTTCGTTCAGACCCAGAACGAACTATTAAATGGATGTGTGCCTGACATTGAATTTTATTCTATGTTGATTGATCTCTATTAAATATATATCCATTTGGTGGCGGAGAATTTATTCTCTTGCTTAACACCCTTCTCTAAGACGTACGAGCTCAGAGGTAATATATCGATAGAAATCAGTTGCATGGCGTGAATTGTCAGTGTGGCATGTTGAGATACAAATGATCAAGGCTTCTGTTGAAAAGCAGAGTCTTGTAGTTTATAATCAAAGCACAGCCTTAAAGGGCAAAGCTTTGTGTATAGCATTAATTCGCGATCCTCACACCTCGGTATGGGTCAAAAACGGGATAAGGGACCTAAGGAGGACATGACGTCTCTTTCTAGCTATAGGTGGTGTCATGGTATGGAGCCCAGACATTTATTATATTTTTACCTATGTGGATGGTGGATAGCGAGGCGCCCCGGATATATCGGTTACTACGGAGCCAAAGGATATAGGTCCTATAGGACCGAGAAACGTGTGTTTAGGAATGACTAATCCTCAAACATAAGGGAGAACCGGCCTTGGAGGATCCAAGGGTCTTCTGCGGGAGATCCTGAGGCATTTTCTAGAGTGTCTCGAAGCCGGCGAGGAGTACATCCCTTGCCTCGACTCATGATGGATATCCAATTTCCAATACGTGACATTTCGGTTTTGATTGTAGAGCCTAGTGTGGCGACATGATATATTGTACCCATGCCAACTATGATTGACACATATATTTGAAGTTGTTTTATACACTATGCACTTATAATAGTATCAAATGATTTGTTTTTAAACGTACCAAGCATGTTTGGCTATTATAAGAGAAAACTCTATCCTCCGGCTTGCGTTGCATTGTGTGATGGGACCCGAGTCCTATAACAGCTTCATTTTTTGAAAAGAATTGCACTGTTTATAAGCTGTTTTATGCACTGATATTCTTGGGAGGAAACCCGTTCCGTGTTATATGGCGTGGTCCCTTGATTTACTTTATTTTTAAAGTAAAGTTTTAAATAACTGTTTTAGTTCTCGCACCAGTCACATGACTGACCTGGATTTTATTGTTTTAACCTAAACTCTGGGTTCCTCTATTTTTCACATGGGCAGCTAGTAGTTTTGGTTTTGCAGATATTATATTCATAGGATCCTAGTTTACAGCTGGATCTATATTCGGAACACTCTGTATCCGTGTATTTCTTACAGTTGTGTTATGTACTATTTTTCCGCTGCTATGTAATATAGTTTAAATCTATGATATTTTCTGATGTATATTATTTACACATACTCTATTCTATTCTAGTACTCTGATGTAATTGTTGTAATAAGCAACGAAATGTTCTATTGTTTGTGTTTTGATTTGTCGTGTTCTCAATTCAATCCGGGCTATCCCGAAAGGGCGAGTTTGGGTTGCTTCATAACTTCTTCATACGTTGTCTGCTTTACGCAAACCAAATGTCTATCTTGACCAGAATTTTGAGACGGACGCGATGGCGCAGTCCATTTTCCTTATTTCTGAATATTAAATTAATTATTATTTAATTTATCCACTTTCAGTGTCGTTAAAAATTCGGGGTGTTACAACCACCGAGTCTCGGCTTCCACTGCGACTAGCTGCTTATCAACTTCACAATGGAAAACGTCAAAAACACTAAATCATCATTAATAAAACATCAGCTTCAATCTAACTATATTGTAATTAACCAACTTCGTAGACTTCCATTCCCATACCACGGAGTGTACAATGTCGTTTAAAATCCAATACGTTATCTTGAAGGGTGCAAGAATGTGTAGTTTATATATATAAGAAAATACTTGATTTCGAAACAAATTATGAAATATTTTATGAAACCAATAAATCCATGTATTTACAAAAATAACTTTATACTATTATTTTGAGTCCACTTAGCGTGAAAACTAAAATTTATGAAACTCTTTTAACCTCAAAACTATAACGAAAACTTAATTTATACGTATATTAGAAAACTAGTTTAAATCGTGCAATGTGTGGTCAAATGTAACGACCCGCATTCTACGCATCATAGGATCGAAGAATATATATTTTCATCGCCATAGAGGGTCATATGGTCGTGTAACTTTGGGGACGACTATTAGGGTCATTTCCCATGTTCATGATTTTTGCCGATTTTTAAATGACCATTTTGCCCCTCGCTGATCTTCTTTTGGCCACAACTTTTGATTGGAAGGATTTTTGACCTAAAACCACTTCCATTGGCTCCGGATGATGGTTTACCTTTCCGTAGAGTGGTCATATGTGAAAAACAGACTTACCGTTTGGGAGATATGGCTGAAACAAGGTTTGAGTGGCGAAAAACTGCTTAACCGGGCCTAATTTGGGTGATTAGTGAGTGGGCCCATAACCCATTTCGGGATTAGGGTTATGGGGAGGCTGATAGGGTTAGGTAATTCAGTTCCTATCATTTTCCAGCCGCCACGTTTTGTTTCTTCAAGTTTAGCCATGGCCTCCGCTTTCTAAAACACCCCAAATCACTTTCTAATCGCTAATTAAGCCAAATCTATATCAAATCAAGGAAGATCTTCACCAAAAAGGTAATAGGACTATTGTATTGCCTTGGTACTCGCGCCCAAATCGAGAATCATTCAGATCTAAAGTTTATTTGTGGCAAATGTGAGTGATTTGCATAGTTTCTCACTAATTATGGCTACTTAAGTGTAACTAGTGGTAATTAGTGAATCTATACATGTTAAAAATCTGGAAATATATTTATAAATTTCGAAATATTATTTAAGACCTCTGTTAGAAGTTTGGTTAATTTGGTTAAGTTTTGCTAATCCAAATGTTTGTTATACTTAAACATGCTTAAGGGAAAAATGTGGGGTTTTGGCTATGTTTGATCCATTTTAACCTATCAAGTTGTCATTTTGGTGTTTGTGGTTGATGTTATATGTTGCTATGACTGTTTGGAATGAATTGTGATTATTTAAAATAGTTAGAATGGTCGAAAACACCGTCGTATGGCGTAAAACAGTCGCTGGAAGAGTTGCAGGAAGTGTGCAGGACCCGGATCGGACCGCCCCTCCCTACCACGAGCCGACCCGATCGTGGCCACCTCTCCACGAGCCGAAGTGTTTCTCTTCAAGTTACATGAGCTGGATACTCTGATCCGAACCGCCTTCCACGTGAGCTGCTTGTACCATCCGAATCAGAAGCTTCGACCCCGATCCGATGGGAGAACACGATCCGGACTGATGGTGCAGCCGTGAAGTCTAGAGCACGATCTGAACCCAATGGATCGCCCCTACCGAACCGAACCACTTCGGAAGCTACAAACTGATGCCTCCACGAATCAACCTGGGAGGCGCATAACCTATAATGACCCGGATTTTTGTCGACCTTGGTTATCGCTATAAACTCAATGATGACTAACCAAACATCGAAAAATACCGGATGATTAATGAAAGAAATTAGAGGGTGAGGAAAGATAAGATAAAAACTTAGAATAGAAGAAGAAGAACACAACATCAGAGTAACACGAACCTCACAGCGGAACGAGTAACATACAATAGATAACATATCTTTGAAATATAAATCTGTACTTGAATATACATATCATTTTCAAAGTACAGCACTTACACCACAGCGGAAATAAACTATAGCTATATGATCCTAAAGCCTCCTGCTCCAGCTCTTCAAGTATCTGTAAATCCCGACTACTTGACTTCCCGTACAAAATTGGCCACCTAAGAGTTTAGGGAAAACAAAACAAAATAAACTCTGGGTCAGTCATGGGACTGTTATGAGTAAAACAGTTTAAAAGTTTAAGCACGTAAATTATATCTCATAAGACTACGCCGTATAACGGAATGGGTTTTTCCCTTATGAGAATCCAAATTATCTTTTTATCAAAAACTTTTGATATTATAATAATGTCTATCAATCACAATATAATAATCATCTAGCAAAAACGCTTTCATCTCACGTTCTACATATATAGTACAATCAAAACCGCAAGCACATATTGGGTAATGGATTCCCAACTATGACAAGGTATGGAACCACCTTTCGCTAGTGTACCTTTAGAAAGGAATACGCTGGGTTCAACAAGAACATCTTGCAACCCAGCCACACATGACCGACCACTCATTTCGCTTGAGTGTATCGAATGTATATCACCAACGGTTGGGATCAGCAACCGTTTCCCGAATGGGACAGCATCAACAATAGATTTTTAGAAGTAAATGGAACTCTAGATCAGGTGATTATACACCCTACTTCGGAGCAACCGACTTAGCCATGCTGCCTGCCCGATTTCTGTCATTTACCGATTGTTGAGGCTTGAGGTTACGCTACATCATCACATCAGATTCACTTCGAATGCCACATTGTCAGATCCATCGAAAATCACTAATTGACGTCTACAACAGTACATTACGTGTTAGCTAAAGAAGTTTCCTTCCCCGCTTCCACTCTTGGTACGGTTGGAGAAATCAATGTATGCGACCTTTCTGGAAATACTCTGTCAGACATTCATCAATACAAGTCATCCAGGAACAAGATGAACCGAAGGTACTATTCAGTATATCCATCTTTGGCATTGTTATCTAAGATTTATACAATAGCCCTTGCACTTTACTCCGTCTTCAATTTTCTTTGGCATATATGATTCGCAATGCTTATGCCAATACATAGTGGTTCTTTGAATAATAATCCAACCGGTCCATCCATATTAACAATGTTAAAATGGTCAAAACTTCGATAGTCTGTGATTTAACCATCAAAGAAAAACAGGTGTGCAAACAACAATATTATTTCTAAATGGAAATTCTATCAATCAATCATCAATCATATATATATATATATGTATATATATTTCCTTATTTTCTATGTTTAGAAAATATACGTTATTAACACTGGAAAACATTTCCATTGTTTATTTACATCACTATCATTTCACAACTATCAGTCCCTGACTGTAAACTAGTTGGAGAACAATTCTCTAAGTATAAACCTCGAAGGCCAAAAACAACATCAGATTGACACTTAGAAAACCATTCAATTTACTACTCTCTAGTCAGTTTCTAATTTTGCTTAACTCTTTTGATTTACTCTGTTCGATTAACTCGATTCGATTAACTCCTCTATTTATTTTCCAAATAAAAAATCCTTTATTCTATTTATTTTGCTTAACACCTCTTTTATAACTTATTCAATTTCTAAGTCAATATCCCTTTATCATAACTTATTCATTTCCTAAATAAATAATCCGTTTAATATCCTATTTATTTATTTTAAATGTTTCCTTTAATAACCCTATTTATTTAACAAATAAATATGTCATTTCTTATTCTATTTATTTAACAAATAAATAAATCCATTATCTTATCCTATTTATTTAACAAATAAATATCTCACTTATTATCTCCTATTTATTTTCTAAGTAAATAGTCCATTTTATAACATCTTATTTATTTAACCTAAATAAATAATTCACTTTATAATTATTCCAATTTATAAATATTTCTTATTTTTAAATATTCCAATTTATACATATTCTGTTTTCAATATCACTTTGAAAATCTCCTTTTCCCATTCCGATATTTTATGGTACTTAACACATCATATCACGATGACCAATATCGTCCGAACACATATAATCAACCACAGATTATAAACTACATCATATATCACAATATATGAAAAACAAAAAAAATAACTGTTGAGGAATCCAGTCAGATTCCTCCAACCTGTCTCCCTGCATCCACAGATGTTACACAATAAAATCAACATCACTTTCAGTTACATATGATATATTCTGTTAAACAGAATCAATATAGAAATTTAACTAACTGACTAGCAGTTCAATCAAACAGTCAACACACAGTCAATCAGCCAATAATTAACAGTTCTAAAAAACAGCATGAAATTATAAACTGTTCAGAGTTAGTGAGATTTACTCACATTTGCAGTTCATCGTTAAAGAACGATAAATTGTTTGTTTGATTTGAATCAAACAATTTATTTCGCCATAAATTCATACTAGTCCCAATCCACTCCCAGTCAGTTCCATTAGGTAGTGTTTGTCCATACGATCCCAACATGACCAGTTTCGTCTGATTCTGACATCGTACACGATAGTTATGATATTCAGAAGTTAATACACATTTAATTTAGTTAAACACTTAAAATAATAATGAAAATAGTTTGGGCCTCACCCCTAAACCTTGGCCCATTTATATTTCCGCACAAAACCCGTATGAGGACCTTCTTCCCCAAACCAATAAATCCCGTATGCTCCTGTACTTCCTCAGTAACCATTTTCGATCATTCACCCCCCCCCCCCTCAAACGCACCCATTTCTTTATGAAAATACAAACAAACTTCACCATCGGTTTCTCCTTCAAATCCCGCATCCACTTGTACCCCTTGCGTTCAACTCGGTGGCTTCCCTCAACTTGCATCGACGAGGATATCCAGTAAAGACCCACGAACAAAACATCACCGATTACCACCAAAATATGCACACAGATCTCAGTCGCCTCAACAAACACAAATATAACATCAAAAACCCGAATCACTGCTAAAATTTCGCAGTATTCCCAACCCTAGATCTACTACAAGACACGACAGCACACAACGAACTGATCGAACCCTTCAAGACCTATACGAGCGTGAGGAGACAGCTACGCAGATCACCAATATATTTGTATAGCGATTTATTGTATTTGATTTCCATTTCTTTTGATTTTTTTTGTGTTGCGTTTTGGGTTCTCAGCAAAAAGAAGTGGCGGCCTGAGGATTTGGTTTTATAGGGGATCATGCTTGTCTGTGTGGCTGAAAAGATGACTATGTGGCTAGTTTTGGTTTACACTTACCTAGATATTTTCGTTTTAAAAATTCATTTTATATTTGTTTCAAAACTCTAAAAATCCCTACGAACACACATGATATCTAAAAATCATGAAAACCAGCATGCACCTAGAGTTCGACATTGCGGTCTCAACGAACCTGGTTTCGTCGAATTCCGACTCCGTATGCCCACACAGCGTATTTTTAACCGTCAAAATACTGACAGTTTTTCAGTCTAAAAATCCGTACGGCCACACAGTGACTCTAAAAATCACGGAACTGGAAATCTAACAACTACTTGACATTGCGGATCCAACAAAATTAGTTTCGTTGAATTCCGACTTCGTTTGCAAAACCGGCTATTTTTAAAGCTTTGAATGACCCATTTAAATATATAAATATAATTAAATTAAAAATAAATAAATTTATATTATTGTATATATTCACACTAGAATACCATGCAGCTTCAGAATATTCCTATATGAATTTCTAACTTCATATTTCAAATCCCGATATAAATCGATATTCGATTTATAATGAAATTCCTTTTATAAATATAAATAATTCCTTTATAAATTATAAAGGAATTCCACAGCGACTTTTCTAAAATTTGATTTGGACATAAATAAAAATCTACCCGACGAAATCCCGATTTTTCTCTTCCACTAGAAAGATATACTCCACCGGCTCCGAACGTTTCTTGTTTCACAGAATCTGGCTTAAAACGAATCATGTACATTCAGTTGAAGTTCGAGTTGCCAAATTACGAACTGCAGCGCCATTTCAAGCTCAATTCTAATTGTAATATAATTTATACGTTCAACCATAGTTAATTTAATATATTCGTTATTATAATTCAACTTTAAACTGAATTAAATATTTTGAATTGTCCATTTCACATTATATTGTCAATTCACTATTTTCGACTATTTCAGAATTAAATATATTATTTTATTATTATTTAAATTAAATATTCACTCTTATTTAATTCAACGACCATTATATTCTCTAAATCACTATTTATATAATTAAATAAATAAATTATAATACCCCTGAAGATGCAGGTCATTACATTCTTCCCCACTTAAAATAATTTCGTCCTCGAAATTGCTAAAATAGAGAACAACCCTATCGACTGGTTAGAACATATTTGTTCACTTCTTAACTTCAGTTTCAACTGAACCAATTTAATTTCAATTAAAATATTAATTAATTCTTATCAACGAAAATTTTCAAAAATCCTAAAAAAATTCTAACGCCTTAACTTTTCGAAAAATTTCGCCAGCACCTCCTTTGTACGGCTCAATCGGTTCAACCACAACTCGCCTCTCTGAGCCTTCTCCAACCCAAAAGAATATCAAACAGCCAAGTGGCTTGCCAATTTGGCTCATAAATCTCATGCTTATATCAAATATAAACTTGTACCTTTTTGTTGGGCATATCATTATATATTTTCCATCTGCTGCAATTTCAGCATATCCCAATGTCATCCTAATCAAACTCCAATCACTTTTATCTCCAACACAACCATTCGCTTATATCCAAGCCAACTATCATTTCAAACTCGAGTTTCATTCTCGATTCCCAACTCTTAACTTGGTTACCAAATTACACTTCAAATTCGAATCTCTCAAATCCAATTTGTCTCGATATCATTCAAATTCAATTTCAGTTACCCCTTAACTGACTTTACTTTAATTCAAATTTTCTTTCACAAATTTCTGTTAAATTTGTTTTTAATTCAAACAGTCTTTCCCTGGGAGTTTTTAAACAGTTTACTCTTTTCAAAAATCAAACTTTCCTTTTTGAAATTCAACACAACTTGTGCTTCCCAAAACAAATTCAAAACAGTATCTCTGGTAGTAATTCGTCACTTACAACTCGAAAATGAACACCGATAATGTCACGATCATCATTGGAATCTTTTTCTAGCTTTCGAAGTGAGTTCAATACTATATCGCTTTTCAAAACCATTTCTAACATTTCAAAACATCCTTCCAATGTTTGTAAAACAATTTAAAATCTCCCAAGATCTTAAATTTTCCTTATTTTTAATCCAAATCCATTTACAAACACTTATCCAATTTTCCAGAATTTTAATTCAATTTCTGTTTTAAATTTCAGATTTAACTCTTTTGATTTCACGTATTTCACTTATATGAATTCTGATTGGCTATTTACATAACCATTTAATTCATAATCTTACTCGATTATAATAACAACCAATATATCCAATATATTATAATTTTGATATATATATATATCTTCTCTATATCAAGATATACATTGGGTAAACTTATTTTAATTTACCCTCTTTCCAAATATATCGTGTCGACCCATCGTATTCGAGTGTTTACAAACTCCTACCGATACAGTGGATCAAACTGATCGACCAGAACCCATAAATAACCCAACCAATAAATCTCCACAATATAAAACAAATTTTTATATCAATAACAAATACGTTCACTTGTATATATACACTCAAACTCAATCTAGGGTATTACTAACCCTATCTGTACCGAGTCACGCCATAGAGCCAAGGTAATTCACTTAACCTTAAGCTCTGATACCAACTGTAATGACTCGGATTTTTGTCAACATTGGTTATCGCCATAAACTCAATGATGACTAACCAAACATCGAAAAATACCGGATGACTAATGAAAGAAATTAGAGGGAGAGGAAAGATAAGATAGAAACTTAGAATAGAAGAAGAAGAAGAAGAACACAACATCAGAGTAACACGAACCTCACGCGGAACAAATAACATATAATAGATAACATATCTTCGAAATATAAATCAGTACTTGAATATACATATCATTTTCAAAGTACAGCACTTACACCACAGTAGAAATAAACTATATCTATATGATCCTGAAGCCTCCTGCTCCAGCTCTTCAAGTATCTATAAATCCCAACTACTTGACTGCCCGTACAAAATTGGGCACCCAAGAGCTTAGGGAAAACAAAACAAAATAAACTCCGGGTCTGTCATGGGACTGGTATGAGTAAAGCAGTTTAAAACAGTTTAAGCAGGTAAATGATATCTCATAAGACCACGTCGTATAACGGAACGTGTTTTTCCCTTATGAGAATCCAAATTATCTTTATATAAAAAAAAATTGATATTATAATAATGTCTATCAATCACAATATAATAATCATCTAGCAGAAACGCTTTCATCTCACGTTCTACATATATAGTACAATCAAAACCGCAAGCACGTATTGGGTAATGGATTTCCAACTATGACAAGGTATGGAACCACCTTTCGCTAGTGTACCTCAAGAGAGGAATACACTGGATTCAACAAGAACATCTTGCAACCCGGCCACACATGACCGACCACTCATTTCGCTTGAGTGTATCGAATGTATATCACCAACGGTTGGGATCAGCAACAATTTCCTGAATGGGACAGCATCAACAATAGATTTTTAGAAGTAAATGAAACTCTAGATCAGGTGATTATAAACCCTACTTCGGAGCGACCGACTTAGCCATGCTGCTTCCCGATCTGTCATTAACCGATTGATGAGGCTTGAGGTTACGCTTCATCATCACATCAGATTCACTTCGAATGCCACATTATCAGATCCATCGAAAATCACTAATTAACGTCTACAACAGTACATTACGTGTTAGCTAAAGAAGTTTCCTTCCCCGCTTCCACTCTTGGTATGGTTGGAGAAATCAATGTATGTGACCTTTCTGGAAATACTTTGTCAGACATTCATCCATACAAGTCATCCAGGAACAGGATGAACCGAAGGTACTATTCAATATATCCATCTTAGGCACTGTTATCTAAGATTTATACAATAGCCCTTGCACTTTACTCCGTCTTCAATTTTCTTTGGCATATATGATTATCAACGCTTATGCCAATACAGAGTGGTTCTTTGGATAATAATCCAACCGGTCTCTCCATATTAACAACGTTAAAATGGTCAAATCTTCGATAGTCTGTGATTTAACCATCAAAGAAAAACAGGTGTGCAAACAACGATGCTATTTCCAAATAGAAATTATATCAATCAATCATCAATCATATATATATATCCTTATTTTCTATGTTTAGAAAATGTACGTTATTAACACTAGAAAACATTTCCATTGTTTATTTACATATCACTATCATTTCACAACTATCAGTCTCTGACTGTAAACTAGTAGGAGAACAATTCTCTAAGTATAAACCCCGAAGGCCGAAAACAACATAAGATCGACACTTAGAAAACCATTCAATTTACTAATCTCTAGTCAGTTTCTAATTTTTCTTAACTCTATTTGATTTACTCTGTTCGATTAACTCGATTTGATTACCTCCTCTATTTATTTTCCAAATAAAAAATCCTTTATTATATTTATTTTGCTTAACACCTCTTTTATAACTTATTCAATTTCTAAGTCAATATCCCTTTATCATAACTTATTCATTTCCTAAATAAATAATCCGTTTAATATCCTATTTATTTATTTTGAATGTTTCCTTTAATAACCCTATTTATTTAACAAATAAATATGTCCTTTCTTATTCTATTTATTTAACAAATAAATAAATCCATTATCTTATCCTATTTATTTAACAAATAAATATCTCACTTATTATCTCCTATTTATTTTGTAAGTAAATAGTCCATTTTATAACATCTTATTTATTTATCCTAAATAAATAATTCACTTTATAATTATTCCAGTTTATAAATATTTCTTATTTATAAATATTCCAATTTATACATATTCTGTTTTCAATATCACTTTGAAAATCTCCTTTTCCCATTCCGATATTTTATGGTACTTAACACATCATATCACGATGACCAATATCGTCCAAACACATATAATCAACCACAGATTATAAACTACATCATATATCACAATATATGAAAAACAATAAAATAACTGTTGAGGAATCCAGTCGGATTCCTCCAACCTGTCTCCCTGCATCCACAGATGTTACACAATAAAATCAACATCACTTTCAGTTCCATATGATATATTCTGTTAAACAGAATCAATATAGAAATTTAACTAACTAGCAGTTCAATCAAACAGTCAACACACAGTCAATAAGCCAATATTTAACAGTTCTAAAAATACAACATGAAATTATAAACTGTTCAGAGTTAGTGAGATTTACTCAAATTTGCAGTTCATCGTTAAATAACGATAAACTGTTTGTTTGATTAGAATCAAAAAATTTATTTCGCCATAAATTCATACGAGTCCCAATCCACTCCCAGTCAGTTCCATTGGGTAGTGTTCGTCCATACGATCCCAACGTGACCAGTTTCGTTTGATTCTGACATTTTACGCGATAGTTATGATATCCAGAAGTTAATACACATTTAATTTAGTTAAACACTTAAAATAAGAATGAAAATAGTTTGGGCCTCACCCCTAAATTTGGCCCATTTATATTTCCGCACAAAACCCGTATGAGGGCCTTCTTCCCTAAACCAATAAATCTCGTATGCTCCTATACTTCCTCAGTAATCATTTTCGATCCTTCACCCCCCTCAAACGCACCCATTTCTTTATGAAAATACAAACAAACTTCACCATCGGTTTCTCCTTCAAATCCCGCATCCACTTATACCCCTTTCATTTAACTCGGTGGCTTCCCTCAACTTGCGTCGACGAGGATATCCAGTACAGACCCACGAACAAAACATCACCGATTACCACCAAAATATGCACACAGATCCTAGTCGCCTCAACGAACACAAATCTAACATCAAAAACCCGAATCACTGCTTTAATTTCGCAGTATTCCCAACCCTAGATCTACTATAAGACACGACAGCACACAATGAACAGATCGAACCCTTCAAGACTTATATGAGCATGAGGAGACAGCTACGCAGATCACTAATATATTTGTATAGCGGTTTTTTTTTTGAAACAAAAAGGTGTGATCTTCTGAAGAGAAAAGAGCACACATATATATATAATAAAATCAAAGATACAGAGTCCAACTATAGTACATAAGAATACATGATAAAACCTAACGTGGCTCAAGGGGTGTAAGGATCGTAGATACATGAGCTCCGGATAAACCATCGCCCATCTACTCCAATATCGAATTCCGGTAAGGCCACCACCCAACATTGAAGTATATCTACTCCAATACAATAACCCGTACTCTCTATGTAATAACAAAAATAATGAAGAATAACATCAAAAAAAACTCTCTAACAATAAGCCCAAATGAATAGCGAATCATCAATCCAAACAGCAATCCTCTAAGCACCACAGTAATATCCATCAACCTGAACACCTGAAAAGTACATAAATGCTACCAATCCATCCAGCTATCTGCTAAGTACTTCCTGATAATCAACAACCTGTATCTGCAAAAAGCTCAACAAAAACTATCAGTAATTTGTCACACATATATATATATGGAAATATATGTGTATAAATATATATATATATATACATATATTATATAAGCATATATATATATATTCATACATATTTATCTACCATACATATATGTGTAAGAGAAAAATACAATGAAAAAACTAATAAAAGAAATTAACACCCAATACAATATCTATTACGAAAAAAATTGCTGATTCTAATAAATAGATACAAATTAAATCTAACCTTAATCAATAAACTCTTAAAGCCCACTTTCCCGAATAGCTTGTAATGTGAACTAGACATCCATTCCAAACAAAAATAAACTATTTTAATAATTAAATTATCCGTAGAAACAGTATTAGACTGAAAACATCTTTGATTTCTCTCAAACCAGATGAACCAACTTATGATATTGACTAAAGTATCTAGAATGTATCTTTTACTATCATTATAAACAAATCTATAAGAATCCCAATATTCGACACAACTATTGTAAGAATTAGGACAATCAAAAACAAATATCCTTAAAACCATATTAAATATAAAATTTGTGATATTGCATGAGAAAAATAAATGATCAACACCCTCATTCAAAAGATTACAAAAATAACACTTAACATCAAAAATGATATTCTTCCTCCTTAGAAGCTCAACCGTATTAAGTTTCTTATGAATGATTAACCACATTAGAAATTTAGCTTCAGGAGGAGAATTATATTTCCAAATAAACTTAAAAGGCCGAAATGAGATTCCCGAAAAGTTTATAAAGTTATACATAGAATTAACCGAATAAACTTGACTTTTATCCATACCCCAACTAATAAAGTCCCTATACTCATCAATGTGATATAATGATAACTTAGCATATAGTAAAGCTAATTGTCTTAATATTTCCCCTTCTAAGATATTATCAAAAGAAAACTCCCATGGGGGTCCAAATCTCTTCTAAAAACATCTTTAATCAAGGCATTTTTAAAACTACAATTATTAAAGAGTTCCCTAAATTCAGTTTTTTTAAGTGGTAGTCTAGAAATCCAAATATCATGCCAAAAGTAAGTCATATCACCCGAATGAACGATCACCTTATAAGACTCAAAAGAAGACTATGTGTATTTGATTTCCATTTCTTTCGATTTTTCTTGTGTTGCGTTTTGGGTTCTCAGCAAAAAGAAGTGGCGGCCTGAGGATTTGGTTTTATAGGGGATCATGCTTGTCTGTGTGGCTGAAAAGATGACTATGTGGCTAGTTTTGGTTCACACTTACCTTGATATTTTCATTTTAAAAATCCATTTTATATTTGTTTCAACACTCTAAAAATCCCTACGAACACACATGATATCTAAAAATCAATAAAACTGGCATGCGGTTAGAGTTTGATATTGCGGTCTCAACGAACCTGGTTTCGTCGAATTCCGACTCCGTATGCCCACACAGCGTATGTAATGACCCGCATTGGCAGGGGTATTATGATTAATTTATTTAATTGTATAAATGGTGGTTTAGAGAATTAAATGGCCGTGGAATTAAAAAATGGTAAATATTTAATTAAAATAATAATTAAATAATATATTTAATTCAGAAATAATCAGAATTGGTGAAATTCACAATATTGTGTGAACTGGACGATTCAAAATATATAATTCAGTTTAGAATTGAATTACGATAACGAATATATTTAATTAACGACAGTTGAACGTATAAATTATAATATAATTATAATCGAGCTTGAAATGGCGCAGCAGTTCGCAAATTGGCGATTCGAACTTTAAACGAATATACAAAAGCCGTTTTAAATCGGATTTCTGTGAAATAAGAAATGTTGGGAGCTGGTGGAGTATATTTTTCTAGTGGAAGAGAAAAATCGAGATTTCTTCGTGTAGATTTTGAGTTATGTCCAAATCAAATTTTAGAAAAGTCGCTGTGGAATTCCTTTATAATTTATGAAGGAATTATTTATATTTATAAAAGGGATTTCATTATGAATCAAATATCGATATAACTCTGATGATGAGATATCGAGCTGTAAATCCATATATAATTATTCTGGAGGTGTATGGTATTTTGGTGTGAATATACACGATAATATTTATTTATTTATATTTAATTTAAATTTATTTAAATATATTTATATATTTAAATGGGTTATTCAGGGCTTTTAAAATAGTCAGTTTTACAAACGAGTTCTGAATTGGACGAAACCGGTTTTATTGAGTCCGGGATATTATAACATAGCAGAATAACGAATTTCATGGAATTTCGGTTTGTTATGTGGTCGTGGTGAGCTTAAACGCTCGAGTGAATATAAACGGATATTATAATGGAAAATATCCTAACAAATATCTGACCACAAATATCTAACCACAAATATCTAAATCTCCTTTTTCTATAAATAACCCCTTCCCTTGCGTTAAGACCTAAATCCATCTCCTGAAAACTCAAACTAAAAACAGCGGCCCCTTTTTGAAAATTCAGCAAATTAAAACTCAAGCAAAAATTCAATAAAATGGTGTGATGTTGGCTCGTTAACTTGGTTTGATTGAGTACTGCAGTCTCCGTTACCCAATTTTTGGTGCGTTGGTATTTTGTGGATGTTCGACCTTTATAGTCGATGTAGGGCTGAGCTTCAAGCTTGAGGTGGTGGTAGATGGGCCAAGGCGAGGTGATGGGGGAATTACCGGCGATGAGGTGTTACGAGTGGGGTTGGTTTGGGGTTCGTTGAAGGACCGAAGTGAAAAAGCGACGTGTTGTGGCATTCTGACTTTGGGTCAGCGAGGTCCATCGTTCGAACAGGACACCAAAGGTTGTGGTGATGGCACGGTTGAACTCGTTGAGGCACGGGGGTCGTTCCAGCCATGGTCTGGAAAAGTGCGGTGGTCGGAGGCAAATTCCGTCTCTAGGTAGCGTGGTTATAGGGCAGCAGGACTCGGCTATAAAGGGGGCATCGGGTGTGGTGAAGTGGGTCCAGGCGAGTGGAGTTGGCTTCGCTGAGATGGATGGTGGTAGTAGCGCGACGAGTAGATGACCGGAGGAGGAGGTATAAGCGGTCAAAGGGTTTGGTCAAGGGTTTGGAAGAGGAACAGGGATTTGCGGTTCTGTGTAGTTGATTTGGGGGAGAATAACGTGGATTTCAGATGGCCGTGAGTTCTTAAATCAATGAGGTGTTGGGCCTTAGAAGAAAGGTTAAGCCCGTTAATTAAAATAGTTTAAGTTTTACTTATATTTAATGTACACAAACTTTGAAACTGAATAACTTATTCGTATGAAATCAGAATCACGAACCGTCAGTTACGTTGGGATCGTATGGACGGGAGCAACACAATGAGACTGACCGGGAGTGAATCCGAGCTCATTACAATTTATGGCAAAATAAATTGTCCGTCGAAATCAAATAACGCAAACCGATTTATTCAACGGTTAACGCGCCAAAGTGAGTAAATCTCACTAACTCTGAACAGTTTATAATTTCATGTTGTATTTTTAGAACTGTTAAATATTGGCTGATTGACTGTGTGTTGACCGTTTGATTGAACTGCTAGTCAGTTAGTTGAATTTCTATATTGATTCTGTTTGACAGAATATATCATATGGAATTGAAAGTGATGTTATCTATATTGTTTAACATCTGTGATGCAGGGAAACAGGTTGGAGGAATCCAACTGGATTCCTCAACATTTATTTTACTGTTTTCATATATTGTGATATATGATGTGTTATATAATCTGTTATGGATTATGGGTGTTGGAATGATGTTGATCATTTTTATTCGATATTTTAAATACCATAAAAGACCCTGGGGTGTAAAAAGAATTTATTTCAATATATATTGAAAAAAATGGAGTTTATAAAATCAACAGATTTTATAAAAGGAAATATTTCGAAAATAAATAAAAGGGAAAAATGTTTTTAAAACGAATAGAGTTTTATTAAAGGGAGATCATTTGTAAAGTGAAGAACTGTTACTAAAAGTAAATCTTTATAAATGAATAGTTTATTCGAAAAGTTAAAAAGAAGTTAATCGATGTTAGTTAATCGATTAGAGTTAAAGCAAAGGGAGCTAATCGATGTTAGTTAATCGATTAGAGTAAAAGCAAAAGAAGTTAATCGATGTTAGTTAATCGATTAGAGTTAAAGTTAAAAGAAGTTAATCGAATATAGTTATTCGAATAGAAGCAAGTGAATTAATTGAATATAGTTATTAGAATAGAAAGTAAAGTGAATTAATCGAATATAGTTATTCGAATAGAAAGTAAAGTGAATTAATCGAATATAGTTATTCGAATAGAAAGTAAAGTGAATTAATCGAATATAGTTATTCGAATAGAAAGTAAAGTGAATTAATCGAATATAATTATTCGAATAGAAAGTAAAGTGAGTTAATCGAATATAGTTATTCGAATAGAAAGTAAAATGAGTAAATCGAATATAGTTATTCGAATAGAAAGTAAAATGAGTAAATCGAATATAGTTATTCGAATAGAAAGCAAATGAGTAAATCGAATATAGTTATTCGAATAGAAGCAAATGAGTTAATCGAATATAGTTTATTCGAAGAAAGAAAAGGAGTTATCGAATATAGTTTATTCGAAAGGAGTTAAGTCAAATAGAGTTAATCCAATAGTGGTAGTCGAATAGAGTTAATTGATAAGGGTTAATCGAATAGAGTTAAGTGAAAGAGTCAATCGAATATAGCTATTCGAAGAGGGTTAAGTAAGGAAGTAAGTAAAGGGATATAAAATGAACTTTGTCTATTTCAAAGTTAGAAATGTTGTTCAGTTAAGGTCTGAAAGGTAGTTCTACCCCCAACTTGATTGGCTTCGTTTTTAACTAAGGAATAGTTAAGGTTCGGCAGAAAAAGGGAATGGTTTGAGTTGGCATAGCGATGTTTGTTTAAACATCTGTCTAAGTCCAATGAAGAGGCTTTGGAAATGGTTTCCAAATAAGAAACCAGAAATGTTTTCTAATGAAGAAAACAACAAATGGAAATGTTTTCCATTGTTAATAACGTATATTTTCCAAATCTAGAAAATAAGAAATATTGAATATAGGGAAATAGGAGATGAAAAATGAACTAAGGAGATAAATGTTGAATGATGTTTGATTGATATAAATTTCCATTTGGAAATAATATCGTTGGTTGCACACCTGTTTTTATTCGATAGTTAAATCACAGACTATCGAAGTTTTGACCATTTTAATGTTGTTAATATGGAGAGACCGATTGGATTATTATCCAAAGAACCACTCTGTATTGGCATAAGCGTTGCGAATCATTTATGCCAAAGGAAATTGAAGACGGAGTTATGCAAGGGCTATCCTATTTACAGAATAGTGCCTTCGGATCATCCTGTTCCTGGGTGACTTGTATGGATGGATGTCTGACAAAGTATTTCCAGACGATCACGTATATTGATTTCTCCAATTGTACCAAGAGTGGAAGCGGAGAAGGAAACTTCTTTTAGCTAACACATAATGTATGGTTGAGGACGTCAATCGGTGATTTGATGGATTTGACGATGTGACATTCAAAGTGAATCTGGTATGATGATAAAGCGTAGCTTCTAGCCTCATCATCCGGTAAATGACAGAAATCAGGCAGGCAGCATGGCTAAGTCGGTCGCACCGAAGTAGGGTGTATAATCACCTGATCTAGAGTTTCATTCATTTCTAAAAATCTATTGTTGATGCTGTCCCATTCGGGAAACGGTTGCTGATCCCAACTGTTGGTGATATATATTCGATACACTCAAGCGAAATGAGTGGTCGGTCATGTGTGGCCGGGTTGCAAGATGTTCTTGTTGAACCCAGTGTATTCCTCTCTAGAGGTACACGAGCGATAGGTGGTTCCATACCTTGTCATAGTTGGAAATCCATCACCCAATACGTGCTTGCGATTTTGATTGTATACTATATATGTAGAACGTGAGATGAAAGCGTTTCTGCTAGATGATTATATATATACTGTGGTTGATAGACATTATTATAATATCAAAAGGTTTTTGATATAAAGATAATTTGGATTCTCATAAGGGAAAAACCCGTTCCGTTATGCGGCATGGTCTTATGAGATATCGTTTACTTGTTCGAACTGTTTTTAAACTGTTTTACTCATACCAGTCCCATGACTGACCCGGAGTTTACTTTGTTGTTTTCCCTAAACTCTTGGGTGCCTAAATTTGTATGGGCAGTCAAGTAGTCGGGATTTTACAGATATAGTTGAAGAGCTGGAGCAGGAGGCTTCAGGATCATATAGCTATAGTTATTTCCGCTGTGTTGTAAGTGCTGTACTTTGATAATGATGTATATTCAAATACAGATGTATATTTCAAAGTTATGTTACATATATTATATGTTATTCGTTCCGCTGTGAGATTCGTGTTACTCTGATGTTGTGTTCTTCTTCTTCTATTCTAATTTTCTATCTTATCTTTCCTCACCCTCTAATTTCTTTCACTAATTACCAGGAATTTTCGATGTTTTGGTTATCGACATCGTGTTTATGTCGATAACCAAAGTTGCTCAAAATCCAGGTCGTTACAGTTGGTATCAGAGCTTAGGTTAAGAATTACTTGGCTCTGTGGCGTGACTCGGTAGAGATAGGGTTAGTAATACCCTAGACTGAGATTGAGTGTATATATACGAGTGAACGTATTTCGATTTGAGATAAAAATTTGGTTTATATTGTGGAGATTCATTGGTTGAGTTATTTATGAGTTCTGGTCGATCAGTTTGATCCACTGTATCGGTAGGGATTTTGTAAACACTTGAATTCGATGAACCATCATGGTATGTTTTGAAAAGAGGGTAAATAAAAATAATTTTACCCAAAGTATATTTGTATATATATTGGATATATTGGTTGTTATTATAATCGAGTAAGATTATAAATTACATGGTTATGTAAATAACCAATCAGAATTCATATAAATGAAATACGTGAAATCAGATGAGTTAAATCTGAAATTTAAACCAGAAATGGAGTTAAAACTCTGGAGAATTGGATAAGTAATGAATTTGGATTAAAAATAAGGAAAATTTAAGATCCTGGGAGATTTTAAATTTGTTTTACAAGCAGTATGAATTATATTTTGAAATGAATTTCAAAGTGGAAATGTTTAGAAATGGTTTTATAGTATTGAACTCACTTCGATCGCTGGAAAATAGATTCTGATGATGACAGCTGCATCATTAGTATTCATTTTCGAGTTGTAAGTGACGAATTGCTACCAGAGATACTGTTTTGAATTTGTTTTGGGAAAGACAAGAGTGTTGAATTTCAAAATAGAATTTAAAATATAGAATTTGAATTTTTAAATAGATTTGAAATATTAACTTGTTTAAAAGAAATAAAACGAGAAGTTCCTTTATAAACAAAGTTTATAAATAGTTCTTTTATAAACGAAGTTTATAAATGAAGTGAAAAGAATTATCATCGGATAATTCAGAAATAAAAATACAAGTGTGAAATTGAAAGGGAAATCTATTTTCCAAAGGTAGAAATATCGATTTCAAAAGGAATTGAAATCGAGACTTATTTAAAGGAATCTGAATAAAGGAAGTTCAAACATAGAATTTAAATAGGAAAATTCAAAGTGGATTTGAATATTGAAATTCAAATGAGATTTGAATAAAGAAGATTTAAATAATGGAAAATTGAATATAGAATTCATATAGAGTAATAATAGAAATTGAATATAGAAATTCAAAGGGAGTTTGAATATATGAAATTCAATGGAATTGAAATAGAGTTTGAATATAGAAATTCAAATATAGAATTTGAATAATGAAATTCATATATGAAATTTGAATGTAGAGGATTCAAATAAAATTGAAAATGAAATTTGAATAAAGAAGATTCAAATAGAATTGAATTTGAAATTTGAATATAGAAGATTCAAAGGGAATTGAAATGAAATAAAGAGAATTCAAATAGATTTGAATATAGGAATTCAAATGGAGTTTGAAAATAGATTTGAATAATGAAATTCATATATGAAATTTGAATAAGAGATTTGAAATGAAATTCAAGTATAGAATTTGAACAAGAGAATTGAAATGGAATTTGAATATAGGAAATTCAAATAAAATTTGAAATGGAATTCAATTAGTTGATAAATAAGTTAAACCTATATTTGAACATGTGTATTCAAATAAAAAGGTGAAATGGGCAAACCAGTAATTTGAAAATCACTTAACGAAATAAGTTAAAACGATTGGATTAAGTTGAAATGAATTAGAAATGTATAAATATACAAGAGGTAGGTATGGATAAGGTATGTATTTAATTCATATATGAGATTTTATGAGCCGTATCGGCTAGCCGCTTGGCTTTTTTTTCTTTTTCTTTTGGATTAGTGAGGACCATGGGAGGCTATTTGAAATATCCCGATGCTCCTGGTACAAAGGAAGTTATGGCGAATTTTTCCGGGAATTTAAGGAGTTAGAATATTTTTAAGATAATTTGATAGTTAGAAATCAACGTATTGATATATATAGAAGTCGATAAGGAAATGAACGTAGAAATAGAATAGTAAAATCAAAAAGGAAGTCTAGAATAAAATCTAGTAAGAATAGAAAGAGGAAGCGTGTACGTGATTAAAGGTGAATAATCAGTTGTATGGTATTGATTATTCGAGTAAGTAGTCTTGTCTGTTTTGACGTTAAATGTTATTCAGTCAAGGTCTGAGAGGTAATTATACCCCAACTTGGTTGATTTCATGATATACCGATAAGTAGCAAGATTCAGGCTCGAAGATCAATGTGAAATAAGAATTAGTTAAATACTGTATTTGGGTTGTCGTAATGATGTTTTACACAACATCTGTTTTAACCCAAATATGTGCAAAGCTTGGAAATAGAATAATGAATGTTTCCTAAGTATAGAAATAAACGAGTCGGAAAAGAGATAAGTAATTGGAATATTTTCCAATTATAAATAGCATATATTTTCTAAAAGTTTAGAA
Source organism: Allium sativum (assembly GCA_030737875.1). Classification (NCBI taxonomy): domain Eukaryota; kingdom Viridiplantae; phylum Streptophyta; class Magnoliopsida; order Asparagales; family Amaryllidaceae; genus Allium; species Allium sativum. The sequence continues at coordinate 5,337,494 of JASFAX010000034.1, forward strand.
AATAAAGGAAGGCGATATTCGGAAATGTTTTCCAAATAACATAAAAAGGCCAATATGGTTATTGAAAATATTTGGTTAACAAAGATTGATAAAGAAATAGAGAAGTGATTTAACTAATGGAATATTAATTAAGGGCTCAGTGACATGTTCAAAAGGAAAATTTGATTTTTGAAAAGGGTAAGCTGTTTAAAAACTCCCAGAGAAAGACTATTTAAATTAAAAACAAATTTAACAGAAATTTATGAAAGCAGATTTGAATTAAAGTAAATTCAGTTAAGTGGTAACTGAAGTTAAATTGAAATCGAATAAGATTGGATGTGTGAAATTCGAATCCGAAATGGTATTGGATTGAGGAGTTAAGGAATTGAAAATCAAGAATTGAACTTGGGTTAAAATGGGATTTGGCTTGGATATAAGCGAATGGTTGTGTTGGAGATAAAAATGATTTGGAGTTTGATTGGCATGACATTGGTATATGCTGAATTGATAGCAGATGTGAGGGATATAACGATATGCCGACAAAACGGTACCAGATTATATTTCTATTGGATATAAGATTTGTGAGCCGAATTGGCAAGCCGCTTGGCTGTTTGATTTTCTTTTGGGATGGAGATGGCCCAGAGAGGCAAGTTAGAGTTTGACGTATGGACCAGTACAAAGGAGGTGCTGGCGAAATTTTTCGAAGAGTTAAGGCATTAGAAAATTTTCAGGATTTTTGAAAATTTTCGTTGATAAGGATTAATTAATAATATAATTGAAATTAAATTGGTTCAGTTGAAACTGAAGTTAAGAAGTGAACAAATATGTTCTAACCAGTCGATATGGTCGTCCCCTACTTTTTAGCAATTTCGAGGACGAAATTATTTTAAGTGGGGAAGATTGTAATGACCCGCATTGGCAGGGGTATTATGATTAATTTATTTAATTGTATAAATGGTGGTTTAGAGAATTAAATGGCCATGGAATTAAATAATGGTAAATATTTAATTAAAATAATAATTAAATAATATATTTAATTCAGAAATAATCAGAATTGGTGAAATTCACAATATTGTGTGAACTGGACGATTCAAAATATATAATTCAGTTTAGAATTGAATTACGATAAAGAATATATTTAATTAATGACAGTTGAACGTATAAATTATAATATAATTATAATCGAGCTTGAAATGGCGCAGCAGTTCGCAAATTGGCGATTCGAACTTTAAACGAATATACAAAAGCCGTTTTAAATCGGATTTCTGTGAAACAAGAAATGTTGGGAGCTGGTGGAGTATATTTTTCTAGTGGAAGAGAAAAATCGAGATTTCGTCGTGTAGATTTTGAGTTATGTCCAAATCAAATTTTAGAAAAGTCGCTGTGGAATTCCTTTATAATTTATGAAGGAATTATTTATATTTATAAAAGGGATTTCATTATGAATCAAATATCGATATAACTCTGATGATGAGATATCGAGCTGTAAATCCATATATAATTATTCTGGAGCTGTATGGTATTTTGGTGTGAATATACACGATAATATTTATTTATTTATATTTAATTTAATTTTATTTAAATATATTTATATATTTAAATGGGTTATTCAGGGCTTTTAAAATAGTCAGTTTTACAAACGAGTTCTGAATTGGACGAAACCGGTTTTATTGAGTCCGGGATATTATAACATAGCAGAATAACGAATTTCATGGAATTTCGGTTTGTTATGTGGTCGTGGTGAGCTTAAACGCTCGAGTGAATATAAACGGATATTATAATGGAAAATATCCTAACAAATATCTAACCACAAATATCTAAATCCCCTTTTTCTATAAATAACCCCTTCCCTTGCGTTAAGACCTAAATCCATCTCCTGAAAACTCAAACTAAAAACAACGGCCCCTTTTTGAAAATTTAGCAAATTAAAACTCAAGCAAAAATTCAAGAAAATGGTGTGATGTTGGCTCATTAACTTGGTTTGATTGAGTACTGCAGTCTCCGTTACCCAGTTTTTGGTGCGTTGGTATTTTGTGGATGTTCGACCTTTATAGTCGATGTAGGGCTGAGCTTCAAGCTTGAGGTGGTGGTAGATGGGCCAAGGCGAGGTGATGGGGGAATTACCGGTGATGAGGTGTTACGAGTGGGGTTGGTTTGGGGTTCGTTGAAGGACCGAAGTGAAAAGCGACGTGCTGTGGCGTTCTGACTTTGGGTCAGCGAGGTCCATCGTTTGAACAGGACACCAAAGGTTGTGGTGACGGCACGGTTGAACTCGTTGAGGCGCGGGGGTCGTTCCAGCCATGGTCTGGCAAAGTGCGGTGGCCGGATGCAAATTCCGTCTCCAGGTAGCGTGGTTATAGGGCAGCAGGACTCGGCTATAAAGGGGGCATCGGGTGTGGTGAAGTGGGTCCAGGCGAGTGGAGTTGGCTTCGCTGAGATGGATGGTGGTAGTAGCGCGACGAGTAGATGACCGGAGGAGGAGGTATAAGCGGTCAAAGGGTTTGGTCAAGGGTTTGGAAGAGGAACAGGGATTTGCGGTTCTGTGTAGTTGATTTGGGGGAGAATAACGTGGATTTCAGATGGCCGTGAGTTCTTAAATCAATGAGGTGTTGGGCCTTAGAAGAAAGGTTAAGCCCGTTAATTAAAATAGTTTGTTTTACTTATATTTAATGTACACAAACTTTGAAACTGAATAACTTATTCGTATGAAATCAGAATCACGAACCGTCAGTTACGTTGGGATCGTATGGACGGGAGCAACACAATGAGACTGACCGGGAGTGAAACCGAGCTCGTTACAATTTATGGCAAAATAAATTGTCCGTCGAAATCAAATAACGCAAACCGATTTATTCAACGGTTAACGCGCTAAAGTTAGTAAATCGCACTAACTCTGAACAGTTTATAATTTCATGTTGTATTTTTAGAACTGTTAAATATTGGCTGATTGACTGTGTGTTGACCGTTTGATTGAACTGCTAGTCAGTTAGTTGAATTTCTATATTGATTCTGTTTGACAGAATATATAATATGGAATTGAAAGTGATGTTATCTATATTGTTTTACATCTGTGATGCAGGGAAACAGGTTGGAAGAATCCAACTGGATTCCTCAACATTTATTTTACTGTTTTCATATATTGTGATATATGATGTGTTATATAATCTGTTATGGATTATGGGTGTTGGAATGATGTTGATCATTTTTATTCGATATTTTAAATACCATAAAAGACCCTGGGGTGTAAAAAGAATTTATTTCAATGTATATTGAAAAAAAGGGAGTTTATAAAATCAACAGATTTTATAAAAGGAAATATTTCAAAAATAAATAAAAGGGAAAAATGTTTTTAAAACGAATAGAGTTTTATTAAAGGGAGATCATTTGTAAAGTGAAGAACTGTTACTAAAAGTAAATCTTTATAAATGAATAGTTTATTCGAAAAGTTAAAAAGAAGTTAATCGATGTTAGTTAATCGATTAGAGTTAAAGCAAAGGGAGCTAATCGATGTTAGTTAATCGATAAGAGTAAAAGCAAAAGAAGTTAATCGATGTTAGTTAATCGATTAGAGTTAAAGTTAAAAGAAGTTAATCGAATATAGTTATTCGAATAGAAGCAAGTGAATTAATCGAATATAGTTATTCGAATAGAAAGTAAAGTGAATTAATCGAATATAGTTATTCGAATAGAAAGTAAAGTGAATTAATCGAATATAGTTATTCGAATAGAAAGTAAGGTGAATTAATCGAATATAGTTATTCGAATAGAAAGTAAAGTGAATTAATCGAATATAGTTATTCGAATAGAAAGTAAAGTGAGTAAATCGAATATAGTTATTCGAATAGAAAGTAAAATGAGTAAATCGAATATAGTTATTCAAATAGAAAGCAAATGAGTAAATCGAATATAGTTATTCGAATAGAAGCAAATGAGTTAATCGAATATAGTTTATTCGAAGAAAGAAAAGGAGTTATCGAATATAGTTTATTCGAAAGGAGTTAAGTCAAATAGAGTTAATCCAATAGTGGTAGTCGAATAGAGTTAATTGATAAGGGTTAATCGAATAGAGTTAAGTGAAAGAGTCAATCGAATATAGCTATTCGAAGAGGATTAAGTAAGGAAGTAAGTAAAGGGATATAAAATGAACTTTGTCTATTTCAAAGTTAGAAATGTTGTTCAGTTAAGGTCTGAGAGGTAGTTCTACCCCAACTTGATTGGCTTCGTTTTTAACTAAGGAATAGTTAAGGTTCGGCAGAAAAAGGGAATGGTTTGAGTTGGCATAGCGATGTTTGTTTAAACATCTGTCTAAGTCCAATGAAGAGGCTTTGGAAATGTTTTCCAAATAAGAAACCAGAAATGTTTTCTAATGAAGAAAACAAGAAATGGAAATGTTTTCCATTGTTAATAACGTATATTTTCCAAATCTAGAAAATAAGAAATATTGAATATAGGGAAATAGGAGATGAAAAATGAACTAAGGAGATAAATGTTGAATGATGTTTGATTGATATAAATTTCCATTTGGAAATAATATCGTTGGTTGCACACCTGTTTTTATTCGATAGTTAAATCACAGACTATCGAAGTTTTGACCATTTTAACGTCGTTAATATAGAGAGACCGATTGGATTATTATCCAAAGAACCACTCTGTATTGGCATAAGCGTTGCGAATCATTTATGCCAAAGGAAATTGAAGACGGAGTTATGCAAGGGCTATCCAGTTTACAGAATAGTGCCTTCGGATCATCCTGTTCCTGGGTGACTTGTATGGATGGATGTCTGACAAAGTATTTCCAGACGATCACGTATATTGATTTCTCCAATTGTACCAAGAGTGGAAGCGAAGAAGGAAATTTCTTTTAGCTAACACATAATGTATGGTTGAGGACGTCAATCGGTGATTTGATGGATTTGACGATGTGGCATTCAAAGTGAATCTGGTATGATGATAAAGCGTAGCTTCTAGCCTCATCATCCGGTAAATGACAGAAATCGGGCAGGCAGCATGGCTAAGTCGGTCGCACCGAAGTAGGGTGTATAATCACCTGATCTAGAGTTTCATTCATTTCTAAAAATCTATTGTTGATGTTGTCCCATTCGGGAAACGGTTGCTGATCCCAACTGTTGGTGATATACATTCGATACACTCAAGCGAAATGAGTGGTCGGTCATGTGTGGCCGGGTTGCAAGATGTTCTTGTTGAACCCAGTGTATTCCTCTCTAGAGGTACACGAGCGATAGGTGGTTCCATACCTTGTCATAGTTGGAAATCCATCACCCAATACGTGCTTGCGATTTTGGTTGTATACTATATATGTAGAACGTGAGATGAAAGCGTTTCTGCTAGATGATTATATATATACTGTGGTTGATAGACATTATTATAATATCAAAATGTTTTTGATATAAAGATAATTTGGATTCTCATAAGGGAAAAACCCGTTCCGTTATGCGGCGTGGTCTTATGAGATATCGTTTACTTGTTCGAACTGTTTTTAAACTGTTTTACTCATACCAGTCCCATGACTGACCCGGAGTTTACTTTGTTGTTTTCCCTAAACTCTTGGGTGCCTAAATGTGTATGGGTAGTCAAGTAGTCGGGATTTTACAGATATAGTTGAAGAGCTGGAGCAGGAGGCTTCAGGATCATATAGCTATAGTTATTTCCGCTGTGTTGTAAGTGTTGTACTTTGATAATAATGTATATTCAAATACAGATGTATATTTCAAAGTTATGTTACATATATTATATGTTATTTGTTCCGCTGTGAGATTTGTGTTACTCTGATGTTGTGTTCTTCTTCTTCTATTCTAATTTTCTATCTTATCTTTCCTCACCCTCTAATTTCTTTCACTAATTACCAGGATTTTTCAATGTTTTGGTTATCGACATCGTGTTTATGTCGATAACCAAAGCCGCTCAAAATCCAGGTTGTTACAGCGTATTTTTAACTATCAAAATACTGACTGTTTTTCACTCTGAAAATCCGTACGGCCACACAGTGACTCTAAAAATCACGGAACTGGAAATCTAACAACTACTTGACATTGCGGATCCAACAAAATTAGTTTCGTCGAATTCCAACTTCGTTTGCAAAACCGGCTATTTTTAAAGCTCTGAATGACCATTTAAATATATAAATATATTTAAATATAATTAAATTAAATATAAATAAATTTATATTATTGTATATATTCACACTAGAATACTATACAACATCAGAATATTCCTATATGAATTTCTAACTTCATATTTCAAATCCCGATATAAATCGATATTCGATTTATAATGAAATTCCTTTAATAAATATAAATAATTCCTTTATAAATTATAAAGGAATTCCACGGCGACCTTTCTAAAATTTGATTTGGACATAAATAAAAATCTACTCGACGAAATCCCAATTTTTCTCTTCCACTAGAAAGATGTACTCCACCGGCTCCGAGCGTTTCTTGTTTCACAGAAATCCAGCTTAAAACGAATCATGTACATTCACTTGAAGTTCGAATTGCCAAATTACGAACTGCAGCGCCCTTTCAAGCTCGATTATAATTATAATATAATTTATACGTTCAACCATCGTTAATTAAATATATTCGTTATTATAATTCAACTTTAAACTGTATTAAATATTTTGAATTGTCCAGTTCACATTATATTGTCAATTCACTATTTTCGACTATTTCAGAATTAAATATATTATTTAATTATTATTTGAATTAAATATTCACTCTTATTTGATTCAACGACCATTATATTCTCTAAATCACTATTTATACAATTAAATAAATAAATTATAATACCCCTAAAGATGCGGGTCATTACATAACCGAACCGAACCGAGGGTAAGGAAGAAGACCGATCCGGAGAAGACCAAAACCCAAGATGCAAAGGCAGTCCAAGTTGGAGGTTTGCACTCAGGATCCAGATGGGAACCAACGAGTGAACTTCATGATTGGGCTTTGCTGCGGGACGTGTGCTAAGGGGTTGTCGATGTCTATAACTTTGGATCACTATGTGTAAGGGGTACGTGAACGGATTCAAGACCACAGTGGTCTAGGTACGACTAATGGGCTATAGACCAATGAAGCGGGGTCATTTGTAATGATTTCATGACTCCGTAGGGTAAGCTTGGTGGTAGCAGTAGTCATACAACTCGAACTCCGTCACTACTTCGATGGGTCTAGTGGTGAAGAGTGGTGGACATTGTATGCTTTACGCACCGAGTGAGAGATGTGAGGATGGTTGCCATGCTTGATTTGTTTGCCATCACTATGACATGCACACCCTCACCCCTGTATTCTTTACACCATATGTTAGTGGCACCTTAGGGTATTATACAGTATGTAGTGCTAACTCTTTGGTTGCAGGTCCAGGTTTAGGTATGGTTTAGTATACCTATTATTATTTTGTTTTGATGCTTATCGCTTATACCAGACTTTTGTCTGACCCAGAGTTTTATGTCTCTTCTTATTACTCTGGTTGCTCCTAAATGAGTAGACTAGAGACAGGTTAGCTGGTGAAGCACGAATAGCTGTACCGAAGACAAGCAAGAGGCTTCCACGTATGATATATATAGATATTCTCCCTGTGTCGCTGTTGATCACTACTTTGGGAATTAGTAGTGTACCCTTCCTTCCTTTTACTTTAGAGACAGTTTTTAAGTTGTAATAACGATGATGTGGAACATAAGCACTATTTTGATTTTCCGCTGCTATGATATTTTGTTTTCAGCTTACGCACTGTCTCACTTGTTTTATGTCAATTATGTTGTTATTATATTTTATCCCATCCACTGTGAGACATCCTACAGGTTTTCGATTAGTTCATTCTCTTCTTTCCTTTATTTGTCGACCGTTCTGTGCTAGTCGGGCATGTGTACAGCGCACTTTCGGAGGAAATGCCACCTGGTGCGGGGCGGGCCGTCACACTTGGTATCAGAGCTCTAGGTTTCGTAGTTAACCTAGGGAAAGACACCAGGGAGAGATAGTACGTATATGTGAGCACGTAATTGTGATTATTTTGGTTTTCAAAAGCTATATATATATACTACTAGTATAGCTAAGGATGAAGTCGTACTGCACTAACACCATAAAGAGGTTGGTTAATCGTTTCTCTTTACAGATTGAACGATAAGCCGATATATGAGGGGTGCTGGTAGAGGAGCCAACAATGGGAATGCTCCTGACGTGAGGGCTATGTTTACTGACTTCATGAGGGAGATGCTTAGAAACGTGCAAGGAGCAGCTCCCAATGCTGCAAATGGTGGTGGTGTAGCGGTGCAGGCGCCTAGAACTGATTTTGCCAAGCTATGCAATGATTACACTAGTCTTGGTGGAAAGTCGTTGCACGGAACGGAATCATCTACAGAAGTTCAGGATTGGTTGGATAGCTGTGAGCGTATTTTCGATGACTTAGGTATCGAGGATGCGATGAAGAGAAAGCTAGTGTCCCGTCAGCTGCAAGGACGAGCGATCAATTGGTTGAATGCTATTAAGGCAGCTACTCCAGAGGACTAAGTTACATGGGATCAGTTTAAGGCCCGATTCGGTGAAAAATTTATCCCAGCTGCTCAGAAGTCAGATTTATTTAGGAAGTTCTTGGAGCTAAAGAAGAATGGTAGGGCAGTCTCGGAGTACATTGCAGAATTTGATACTTTATAGAAGTATGGATTATCCCTCATTGACACTCCCTAGATGAAGAATGAGAAGTTTATAACAGGCTTAGATTAGTACTTGGGGGAAAGGCTTATTAACCACATTGATGAGACGTTTGAATCGATCATGGGGAAAGCATTGAGGTCAGAGATTCTTTACCCTAAGTCGAAGACTGAAGTTGCATCTGCAGAGGAGCCAAAGTCGCAAGTAAGCAGTGGAGGCAAGAATGGTTCTCAAAATAAGAGAAAGCAGATTCAAACCAAGGATGGCCAGAAGAAAAAGAATAAGAAAGATGTTGAGTGCTTCAGCTATGGTAAGGGCCACTATTCCAAAGAATGTTGGGCCAAGCCAGCGGATAGGAAGTGCTTCAACTGTGGCTAAGTGGGACATCACAAGGACAAGTGTCCGCAACCCCCTAAGGAAAAGCAAATTGTGAAATCATATGCTATCAATGTTGTTCCTTCTTCGTTGAATGACCCAACTGCGGCGGAGAAAGGAAAGAATGTTGTTATCCAAGGTATGCTTTCTGTTTACGATGTTCCTGTTTTGTTTGATATCGGAGCTTCCAGTTCCTTCATATCTAGTGACCTAGTAGATAGGTTGGGATTGGGGCCCGAGATTGTCAATAGACCCTTAGTAGTGACGAACCTGATTGGTGGTTCGACTAACCTTAGCATGATTTGCCGTAATGTGGTCTTATCGAGTCATGGTTACATGTTTGTTTGTGATTGCTTTGTTTTGGGCTTTACTGGGTTTGGCATTATTTTGGGAGTCGATTGCCTCCAAAGATACGGGGTGGTGGTAGACTGTGAGGGCTTTTTGGTGACAGCTAGAGCGGATGATGGGCGGAGGGTAGTGTTTGGTGGTCTACCCAGTGATGGGGTAATGGCTAGTTTTCTAAATTCCCTCGACATCCCGCATGATGAGTTGTCAGGTATGCCGGTGGTTGGCCAGTATTCGGATGTCTTTGAGGAAGTGACCGGGCTTCCACCACACCGAGAGATTGAGTTTCGTATTGATTTGGTGAAAGATGCTAGACCTATAGTGATGCCACTTCGTCGTATGGCACCAAGGGAGCAGCGAGAGCTCGGGGTGCAAGTAAGCGATCTTTTGAAGAAGGGATTTATCAGAAGAAGTGTTTCTGAGTAGGGAGCACCAGCTGTGTTTGCTTCCAAGGCAAATGGTTCCCTTCGATTGTGTGCGGAATACCGCGAATTGAATAAAGTGACGAGGAAGAATAAGTATCCTCTACCGCAGATAGATGATTTGTTTGATCAGTTGAGTGGCGCGAGAGTATTCTCCTAGTTGGATCTCGCGATAGGTTTTCATCAGCTTAGAGTGGAAGCTGTGAGTATAGCTAAAACGGCCTTTCGGACGCCGTCTGGATTTTATGAGTGGTTGGTCATGCCATTTGGGTTGACCAATGCGCAAGCATATTTTGTGGATCTTATGAATATGGTATTCAGATAACAGTTGAATAAGTTTGTTCTTGTGTTCATGGATGATATTTTGGTTTATTCAAAGAACGAGGAAGAACACAAGGAACATTTGAGGATAGTGATGGAGGTGTTGAGGAAACACCAACTGAAAGCAAAATTTTCTAAGTGTCACTTCTGGAGAAAGGAAGTGAGGTTCTTGAGCCATGTTGTTTCAAAGAATGGTATTGCCGTGGATCCTGCGAAAGTTGCTACGGTACAAGATTGGTCTACGCCCAAGAATGCAACAGACGTAAGAAGTTTCTTGGGGTTAGCTGGATATTATCGTAAGTTTATCCAAGACTTCTCCAAGATAGCAGCACCATTGACTCAGTTGACCAAGAAAAATCAAGCTTTCGTATAGGATGAAAAGTGCGAGAATGCATTCAAGAGTCTAAAGGAAAAGTTTACATGTGCACCAATGTTAGTCATTCCTAAGGGGAATGAAGAAAGGACAGTATATACGGATGCATGTGGTACCGGACTAGGTGATGTATTGATGCAAGGATGTAGGGTTGTAGCTTATGCAAGTCGGCAACTGAAACCGCATGGGAAAAGATACCCAACCCATGATTTGGAATTAACAGCGATTGTATTTGCATTGAAGATGTGGAGACATTATCTCTTGGGAGAAAGATTCGAGTTGTTTACTGATCATAAATCATTAAAGTATCTCTTCTCTCAGAAAGATGTAAATCTCCGACAGCAAAGGTGGTTAGAATTCTGGGCTTCCTATGATTTTGATATCGCATACACACTAGGAAAGGGCAATGCGGTAGCTGATGCATTATGTAGAAGACATGCCAGTTTAGGGGCTATGTTCCTTGAGTGGAAGCAACTGGAGTAAAACGCTGGGTATCATTTCAGACTAAAGTGCGAATTGGTGTAAAGACCCGTAACTTCCCCGTAAAGGAAAGCGTCGGATAGTTCGAGAACAAGCCACAACAGAACGCATACAGAAGAACATTTCATTGTATATTACAACAATGCATCAGATTACAAGAATATACAGAGTATGAATAAATATTACACAGAAATATCAGAGATTTAAATTACATTGCAGCGGAAAATAATACAATACACAACTAGAAGAGATATACGGATACAAAGCTTTCCGGATATCGTTCCAGCTGTAAACCAGGATCCTGTGAATATAAATCTGCAAAACCGAAACTACTAGCTGCCCGTGTCAAAAATAGGGGCACCCAGAGTTTAGGTTAAAACAATAAACTCCAGGTCAGTCATGGGACTGGTGTGAGAACTAAAACAGTTATTATCTTTATTTTCAAAGTTAGGTAAATCAAGGGACCACGCCGTATAACACGGAACGGGTTTCCTCCCAAGAATACCAGTGCATAAAACAAACAGCGCAATGCTAAATAAAGAAAAATGAAGCTGTTATAAGACCCAGGTCCTATCACACAATGCAACGCAAGCCGGGGGATAGGGTTTTCCCTTATAACAGCCAAAGAATGCTTGATACGTTTAAAACAAATCATTTGATACTACTATAAGTGCATAGTGTATAAAACAACTTCAAATCATAAGTATCAATCATAGGCAGCATGGGTACCATATATCATGTCGCCATATATAGGTTTACAAATAAAACCGCAAATGTCACGTATTTGGAAATTGGATTTCCTTCTGTGAACCGAGGCCAGGGATCGTCCTCTACCGATTCGTGACTCTCTAGCCCGAGCCACAGGAACAGCCGCAACTGCCCCATGGAGCGACAGGGCCGGTCCACCGATGTGGATTATAGTGCCTGAACAATACGTTTCCCCGCCCTTTGGGGCGTAAATGAGCCAACTAAATGACTCCATCGGTTCGAGAACGACCGATCAATCCGAGGCGCCTCGCAACAGCAACAACCACATAAGTCAAACTCGTCAGGGCGTGTAAAACCACTGACGCCACTTCTAACTAGAAAGAAACGCATGCCCTCCCTGAGGTCCTCTCCCGTTTTTGGTTCACAACCGGGGTGCGAAACTCGCGAAGCAAACGTTACACAAAGCTACGCCATAAAGGCCGTGCTTTGATCATCACCACAAGACTTTGCTTTTCAACAGAAGCCTCGATCAATTGCCGCTTAGGCATGCCACACAGGCAATTCACTCCATGCGTTTGATATCCATCAATATATAACCCCTGAGCTCGTACGTCTCAGAGAAGGGCGTTAAGCAAGAGAATAAATTCTCTGCCGCCAAACAGATATATATTTAATAGAGATCAATCACACGGACTGAAATCCAATGTCAGACACACAGTCCATTTACAAGTCCGTTCTGGGTCTGAACGAAACCGGAGGCACCTAGTACCCCGCATATCCATCGATCTCCAAGTACGTCTGGACGATCACTAACTGTTTCCATCTTCTTGGGTGTACAGCCCAATCAAGATCATCAGTTATCATCCAAACGACGTGAAAACCTCCGGTCTTCGACCATCGTCTTCATCTTCGACTTATCGTCGTATCAGTTATTCAGAATGGGATTAACCCGGTCTTTCCGAATAACTCGCGTATATTTTAAATAAATGTTACACAAACACAACATACGCCTCATTCCAATTCATTAGTCACTAACCGTAAATTAATCAAGAGAATAATTCCCCAAACATTAACCCCGAAGGCCGAAACCAACATCAGATCAATATCCAGAAAACCATTCTGCTTGGCTAACCAACAGTTAGTTTCTAAATTTCACATTCATAGGAAAATGTTCCCATTAATTTTATCCAAAAAAAAATTTCTTGAATTTATTCTTCTTTTGAATTTCGATTCAACTAGTCGAGATTAACGAACCTTACCGAAGTAATCATTGGTTTTAATTTCCCAATCCCAACCTATTTATCCCATGAAGTAAAACTGGTAATACTTCATATCTAACACCACAGTGTTATCGGTAAATTCAATTACCATTTCACGTTCAAATCTAATTGAAGATTTAACTATCGCCTGGAGCAAAACTGGTGATACTCCATTTCGATTATTTCAATCTAATTAAAGATCCATTAAAACTCCACTTAGTTTTAATCTGTGACTGGGTTAAAGAATCGGTGTCATTTAAAACACGGTTCACGATAAACCCAAAATCACATCACATTTCAATCAATCCCTAATTGTAAATTAGCAAGTGAGCAATTCCCTAAGTATTAATCCCGAAGGCCGAAACCAACATCAGATCAATACCGCGGAAACTATTCAACTTAACTAATCTCCAGTTAGTTTCTGGTTTTCTTAACTCCTTTAGGTCTAAGAACTGTATTATTGAAGATACCGTTCACGACAACCCAAAATCACATTTCATTAATGATCGGGTTAAAGAACAAGTGTTATTTAAAACACTGTCCACGATAAACCCAAAAATCAATATCGATTCAATTCCAATTAAATATTATTCAATTGGTACTCTTCATTAAATCTAAATAAAAAGATTTAATCTTTTCTCAACTGGGTTCAAGAACAGTGTTAGTGAAGACACCATTCACGACAAACCCAAATCACATTTGATATTAAATACAAGGCTCTGAATATAAAATATCCCGGCTTATATTCAATATCAAATTCTACGATTAACAAATGTCGTATTGGAAATAACGATATAAATATATATCTTTCAAATTTCCATAACAACATCTGTATAATCACGAATTCCAACATCGAAATATTCCGAAGACAATTTCGATTCAAATCCACTCCAATGCAATCATTGGAAATTTTGGTTATTTTTAAAACCCTTTTCAAATTCAATTTATTTATTTAAAAATAAATAGAATTATAATTCTAGTTCAAAACTAGTTCATTTCGATAAAAATCTATTTTTATCCTTTCAAATATGGAGTTTTTCATCCCAAATCTTCACAAATCATTTCTTATGATTTTACACAAATTATTACTATTTTTAATAATTTTATCAAGGCCCGTACAGTCGATTTCCATCAATGGCCATCGAACTGCACTTACAGCGACCTTTTTCAAATTTGATTTGGACGTAACTCCAAATCCAACCGTTAGATTTTGAATTTCTAATATTCGTTAGAAAGCTCTTTTCGATACGAACCCAACGGTTCCGGTTTTAGGAGAATCCGACGGTCGGATCTCCCGTAATGTCCGTTTGAAATAAATGGTCGAAATTTACGAACTGCCGCGGCGCGGCGCGTTCTATTCAGGCCATTATATTATATATATAATATATATAATATATACCTCGTCGATTTTTCTATTTAAAACGAATTATATAAATAGTTTTAAAATTCGTTTCAAAAGCAATTCCAACTTTCTTTTCAATTCAAATCAAAATTGAAGTCTTCTTTATAAATTCGTTTTAAAATTCATTTCTATTCAATTCAAATTTCAATTCAATTTGAATTCATTTCAATTTGCTTTCAATTCAATTTGAATTCGTTTTCAACTCAATTCTTTTCGAAATCGTTTTCAATTCATTTCATTTCGAAATCGTTTTCAATTCAATTCATTTCGAAATCGTTTTCAATTCAATTTATTTTGAAATCGTTATATATATTCAATTCATTTCGAAATTGTTATATATTCAATATAAATATCGTTCACGTCAAAATGGCGTCAAACTAATCAACACGGCTTCATAAATTTCTTTTTTTCAAATATTCTATTTCAAATATTTCTTTTTCAAAATAGTTGTTATTATCAAAAATATTTCGTTCAACACATGACCAATCTCAATGAATGAGTACTGTCAACACATGAACTTTTATTTTATATTGATAAAGATGTAAATTTTATTACTAAAATATTTCGTTCAACACATGACCAATCTCAATGAATGAGTACTGTCAACACATGAACTTTTATTTTATATTGATAAAGATGTAAATTTTATTACTAAAATATTTCGTTCAACACATGACCAATCTCAATGAATGAGTACTGTCAACACATGAACTTTTATTTTATATTGATAAAGATGTAAATTTTATTACTAAAATATTTCGTTCAACACATGACCAATCTCAATGAATGAGTACTGTCAACACATGAACTTTTATTTTATATTGATAAAGATGTAAATTTTATTACTAAAATATTTCGTTCAACACATGACCAATCTCAATGAATGAGTACTGTCAACACATGAACTTTTATTTTATATTGATAAAGATGTAAATTTTATTACTAAAATATTTCGTTCAACACATGACCAATCTCAATGAATGAGTACTGTCAACACATGAACTTTTATTTTATATTATTCTTTATTTTCTAAATTGGAATGAGGCCCAATCAATCACCATATAATGTTAATTATATGGATTTTCATACAACACATGTATATAATAGCATTGAAAAATAATCAACCATCAACCAAAGTGCACTACACTGTATAAGCATCAAATATAGATATTCCACGCTTATAACAGCCTGTCAATCAATCGATCGACACTTTTAATCAATCAGGATGAGTGAACTTCAAATTTCATCCCAACACCCGTGTGGGGTTTCAAACAATCACACGCATATTTTATTTGTGCAGTTGGGCGATGTGTAAAATTTATCGTCCCAATCAACGTCATTCAAATAGGTGTACATAAACAAACCGTCCGGTTTATAAATGAATATTTTATTCACTTCACGTTAAAAATTATATTTTTAACGATAAAACATTTTATTTCAACATATGAATTTCTATCCAGTTCATTCTTTAAATAAAATGATATTTTATTTTCCTAACTTATTCTAGAAAATTTCGGCGGCATAACGGCACGATACTAGAAACGGGACGAGGCCTAGCCTTATCCCCGGTCTAGTGAAGGCCCACGCCATTCACACATCAATCAAATCATTCAATTTCACTCAAACAATTCAATTCAATCACATAATCAAACTAATCTATGCAACCAAACAAACAAGTCCATGGTTTGTGGACGATTGTGTCGGGTGCTACTAAGCACCATCTGCATCCTAGTATATATATATATATATCTAGAAAATAAATTGAAGAGTGAGAAATTCTCACCGAAAGCTATCCAAGCTCCACGGCACTTCTTTTGCAGGAAATCTTCATCGCTATCGCATCTTCGTCATCTTTATTGCCCGTAGCCACTACATATATAAAAATCACATTTTTATATTTTGATGCCTTTAAAATAAAAATCACATTTTTATAATCACTTCATATATTTAAAAATCGAATTTTTATTCCAAAGTTCAATATATAAAAATCAAATTTTTATTCCGAAGTTCAATATATAAAAATCGAATTTTTCACATCGATGTTCATATAGTAAAGACTATATTTTTATCACGCTATTCTTCAAATAAAGATTTCGCCTTTTCAAATATAAAGATTTCGCCTTTTCAAAAATAAATATTTCGCCTTTATATTTTTAATCCTCTACATAAACAAAAATCATATTTTTATATCTTCTACATAGTAAAGACTATATTTTTTAATACTTTAAAAATATAAAAATCATATTTTTAATACTTTAAAAATATAAAAATCATATTTTTATTATCGCCACTTCACCATATTTAAAATCAAATCTATTTGTCATCTAAAAATCTATACTTTTTCACATTTAAAAATCAGATTTTTATGATTCCTACTTCACATTAAAAATCAGATTTTTATGATTTCTACTTCCCATTAAAAATCAGATTTTTATGATTTCAAATAATGTATATTTTTTTTTTGTAAAAATAAATAAAAGAAATTATAACTAAACTAGTATATAAAATAAAAATAGAACAGAAGCTCACAGTTTTGCGTTTTCTGCTTGAACCCGAAATTGTACAGTGCCCTCACCCTAGGGCTTCAGCCGACTCAGCCATCATTGCGTCGGAGATGCGGAAGGAGGGGGGTGCGTTAGTCTTCAGGCTTTGGGTGGCTGTCGCTTCGAGCGGCGGCGGCTTCATTCGGGATTGAGGGGGATTGGAGCGTCGAACTGTAGAGGAGAGGGAGGTGGGGTCACGCGATGGAGGGGGTTGCTGCCATTGGAGGGCGCGATGGCCAGAGGTGGGGAAAGGCACCGTCGCGCGCGGTGGCAGGGTTGGAGATCGCGACAGGCGATTTGGATTTTAGGGTTTTTTTTTTTTTTCGTTTAATGACTGAGCGTTGACCAAGAAAGGGGGAGGAGTGAGAGTTAAAGGAAAGAGGCTATTATATTATATTATTTTTAATTTTTATTTCAAAAAGTACCTTTTTATTTCGGACTCGAAATCGAACCCACCGACGGTCGCCCCTAGCGTTTTACCCCCATTCCGAACACAATGGGATATGTTTCGTATGCCAATTCTATCGTTTAAATCAGTTTTCGCTTAATTTAAAATATAAATCTTTACATATTCAATTTAAACGCACATTTCAATTTACCAGGGCAACATATGAACTCTAAAAATTCCAGAAAAAATTATTTCTAGCTTAGTATTGACGATACGGTCTTAACAAAACTAGTTTCGTCGAATTCTGAGACCGTTGGAAAAATGGCCAATTTCCAGTCGATTAAAATCAACTGAAACTGGTCAAACGCGTTTTCTTTTGCCACGCTCACATATTGATTCGAAAAATTATGAAATTTGAAACCTAGCAATAACTTTACATCCCGGACCCAACAAAACTGGTTTCATCGAAATCCGAGGTCGTTTGCAAAATGTCCATTTTTAAGGGCCTGAATTCCATAGCGACTATTCAGAATTTTCAACTGGACATATCTTTTGATTCCCGCTATGAAACTTTGATTTTCCGGATTCGCTGGAAAGATATTATCAATTAGATCCCATTATTTTTGGTTTCACTATAATCCGGATTGTTTTGCACCCGGTACATTCAATTGAAGATTGAAATCGAATTATCGAACTACCGCGCCATTTTCAATTCTATTTATAATTATATATAAATATTTATATTCTAACGACGACGCATATAATATATACGTTCGAATTATATTCAAAATAAATTTCTCGTCGATATTACTTAAAATAATTCATTTTAAATAATCAAAATTCGCTAAAATTGCAAAAATAAAAATTTCAAACTGGCTCGCATTTTACGGGTTGTTACAATCTCCCCCACTTAAAACTTTTCGTCCCCGAAAAGGAACAAAGTCGAAAGTGGTTTGATTATTCAGCCCTACGCTCGATCTGGCTTCCATTCTCCAACTTTTCAGTTTCTGAGAATTTTCAAAATTTCAAAAATTTGGCTAACACCCTAAATTTTCGAAAAATTTCGCCATAACCTCCCCTGCACCGGGAGCATCGGGGAATTTTAAATAGCTTCCCCGGTCCTTCAGAACTCAAAAAGAAAAAGAAAAAGCCAAGCGGCTAGCCAATAGGCTCATAAAATCATCATCACCCAAACAAAACAGTAAATCATGTAGTAAACATGTACCTATTTGTCGGGCAAACAAATTTTATCCTCTGGCTCTAGCCTCCTTGCTATGACCTGTTCAATGCAAGTACAAATATATGCAACCAAATACGACCAAATTTCAATACAAGTAAATATTTGATTCAATTAGGCATAATGGTTCAAAATGAGCAAACAAATAACCAAACAACACAAACATCAATCAATTAGTGAATTAGAGTTTCAAATTCATAATTTTGATACATATAGTCAAAAATCAGATTTTTGATGCCAAATCACAACAATGTGTTCTAACTATTTTAGTTTTGGTTCTCACACCAGTCTAATGGAAATATATAGAAAACACACCTTCGAAACACGAACATAAATACTGATGATGCCATGACAATCATCAGTACCATCTTCGGGCGACTAGAGTGTAATTCTATATCTATCCAGTATATTAAAATTTTGAATACACGCGGATCAGACGTATACGCAAAATCTATATATTCTGGATTGTCCACATCAATATAAATAAATAATCAAATACGAATAATTGATTTAAATTTTCAAGACAAAATTTGTTTTCATTTTCAAAAATATACTCTTCACACTCGTTCTAGGATACTACTGATCCCATCTCTAACGAGTCATTCTCATTGGATTTTACTAATCCAATATCTGATGAATTCTTTCGTATGGTTCTAACGTGTCTTGTTCTCTGAGCTTTGTAAACCAAAGCTCTGATACCAACAGTAAAGACCCGTAACTTCCCCGTAAAGGAAAGCGTCGGATAGTTCGAGAACAAGCCACAACAGAACGCATACAGAAGAACATTTCATTGTATATTACAACAATGCATCAGATTACAAGAATATACATAGTATGAATAAATATTACACAGAAATATCAGAGATTTAAATTACATTGCAGCGGAAAATAATACAATACACAACTAGAAGAGATATACGGATACAAAGCTTTCCGGATATCGTTCCAGCTGTAAACCAGGATCCTGTGAATATAAATCTGCAAAACCGAAACTACTAGCTGCCCGTGTCAAAAATAGGGGCACCCAGAGTTTAGGTTAAAACAATAAACTCCAGGTCAGTCATGGGACTGGTGTGAGAACTAAAACAGTTATTATCTTTATTTTCAAAGTTAGGTAAATCAAGGGACCACGCCGTATAACACGGAACGGGTTTCCTCCCAAGAATACCAGTGCATAAAACAAACAGCGCAATGCTAAATAAAGAAAAATGAAGCTGTTATAAGACCCAGGTCCTATCACACAATGCAACGCAAGCCGGGGGATAGGGTTTTCCCTTATAACAGCCAAAGAATGCTTGATACGTTTAAAACAAATCATTTGATACTACTATAAGTGCATAGTGTATAAAACAACTTCAAATCATAAGTATCAATCATAGGCAGCATGGGTACCATATATCATGTCGCCATATATAGGTTTACAAATAAAACCGCAAATGTCACGTATTTGGAAATTGGATTTCCTTCTGTGAACCGAGGCCAGGGATCGTCCTCTACCGATTCGTGACTCTCTAGCCCGAGCCACAGGAACAGCCGCAACTGCCCCATGGAGCGACAGGGCCGGTCCACCGATGTGGATTATAGTGCCTGAACAATACGTTTCCCCGCCCTTTGGGGCGTAAATGAGCCAACTAAATGACTCCATCGGTTCGAGAACGACCGATCAATCCGAGGCGCCTCGCAACAGCAACAACCACATAAGTCAAACTCGTCAGGGCGTGTAAAACCACTGACGCCACTTCTAACTAGAAAGAAACGCATGCCCTCCCTGAGGTCCTCTCCCGTTTTTGGTTCACAACCGGGGTGCGAAACTCGCGAAGCAAACGTTACACAAAGCTACGCCATAAAGGCCGTGCTTTGATCATCACCACAAGACTTTGCTTTTCAACAGAAGCCTCGATCAATTGCCGCTTAGGCATGCCACACAGGCAATTCACTCCATGCGTTTGATATCCATCAATATATAACCCCTGAGCTCGTACGTCTCAGAGAAGGGCGTTAAGCAAGAGAATAAATTCTCTGCCGCCAAACAGATATATATTTAATAGAGATCAATCACACGGACTGAAATCCAATGTCACACACACAGTCCATTTACAAGTCCGTTCTGGGTCTGAACGAAACCGGAGGCACCTAGTACCCCGCATATCCATCGATCTCCAAGTACGTCTGGACGATCACTAACTGTTTCCATCTTCTTGGGTGTACAGCCCAATCAAGATCATCAGTTATCATCCAAACGACGTGAAAACCTCCGGTCTTCGACCATCGTCTTCATCTTTGACTTATCGTCGTATCAGTTATTCAGAATGGGATTAACCCGGTCTTTCCGAATAACTCGCGTATATTTTAAATAAATGTTACACAAACACAACATACGCCTCATTCCAATTCATTAGTCACTAACCGTAAATTAATCAAGGGAATAATTCCCCAAACATTAACCCCGAAGGCCGAAACCAACATCAGATCAATATCCAGAAAACCATTCTGCTTGGCTAACCGACAGTTAGTTTCTAAATTTCACATTCATAGGAAAATGTTCCCATTAATTTTATCCAAAAAAAAATTTCTTGAATTTATTCTTCTTTTGAATTTCGATTCAACTAGTCGAGATTAACGAACCTTACCGAAGTAATCATTGGTTTTAATTTCCCAATCCCAACCTATTTATCCCATGAAGTAAAACTGGTAATACTTCATATCTAACACCACAGTGTTATCGGTAAATTCAATTACCATTTCACGTTCAAATCTAATTGAAGATTTAACTATCGCCTGGAGCAAAACTGGTGATACTCCATTTCGATTATTTCAATCTAATTAAAGATCCATTAAAACTCCACTTAGTTTTAATCTGTGACTGGGTTAAAGAATCGGTGTCATTTAAAACACGGTTCACGATAAACCCAAAATCACATCACATTTCAATCAATCCCTAATTGTAAATTAGCAAGTGAGCAATTCCCTAAGTATTAATCCCGAAGGCCGAAACCAACATCAGATCAATACCGCGGAAACTATTCAACTTAACTAATCTCCAGTTAGTTTCTGGTTTTCTTAACTCCTTTAGGTCTAAGAACTGTATTATTGAAGATACCGTTCACGACAACCCAAAATCACATTTCATTAATGATCGGGTTAAAGAACAAGTGTTATTTAAAACACTGTCCACGATAAACCCAAAAATCAATATCGATTCAATTCCAATTAAATATTATTCAATTGGTACTCTTCATTAAATCTAAATAAAAAGATTTAATCTTTTCTCAACTGGGTTCAAGAACAGTGTTAGTGAAGACACCATTCACGACAAACCCAAATCACATTTGATATTAAATACAAGGCTCTGAATATAAAATATCCCGGCTTATATTCAATATCAAATTCTACGATTAACAAATGTCGTATTGGAAATAACGATATAAATATATATCTTTCAAATTTCCATAACAACATCTGTATAATCACGAATTCCAACATCGAAATATTCCGAAGACAATTTCGATTCAAATCCACTCCAATGCAATCATTGGAAATTTTGGTTATTTTTAAAACCCTTTTCAAATTCAATTTATTTATTTAAAAATAAATAGAATTATAATTCTAGTTCAAAACTAGTTCATTTCGATAAAAATCTATTTTTATCCTTTCAAATATGGAGTTTTTCATCCCAAATCTTCACAAATCATTTCTTATGATTTTACACAAATTATTACTATTTTTAATAATTTTATCAAGGCCCGTACAGTCGATTTCCATCAATGGCCATCGAACTGCACTTACAGCGACCTTTTTCAAATTTGATTTGGACGTAACTCCAAATCCAACCGTTAGATTTTGAATTTCTAATATTCGTTAGAAAGCTCTTTTCGATACGAACCCAACGGTTCCGGTTTTAGGAGAATCCGACGGTCGGATCTCCCGTAATGTCCGTTTGAAATAAATGGTCGAAATTTACGAACTGCCGCGGCGCGGCGCGTTCTATTCAGGCCATTATATTATATATATAATATATATAATATATACCTCGTCGATTTTTCTATTTAAAACGAATTATATAAATAGTTTTAAAATTCGTTTCAAAAGCAATTCCAACTTTCTTTTCAATTCAAATCAAAATTGAAGTCTTCTTTATAAATTCGTTTTAAAATTCATTTCTATTCAATTCAAATTTCAATTCAATTTGAATTCATTTCAATTTGCTTTCAATTCAATTTGAATTCGTTTTCAACTCAATTCTTTTCGAAATCGTTTTCAATTCATTTCATTTCGAAATCGTTTTCAATTCAATTCATTTCGAAATCGTTTTCAATTCAATTTATTTTGAAATCGTTATATATTCAATTCATTTCGAAATTGTTATATATTCAATATAAATATCGTTCACGTCAAAATGGCGTCAAACTAATCAACACGGCTTCATAAATTTCTTTTTTTCAAATATTTTATTTCAAATATTTCTTTTTCAAAATAGTTGTTATTATCTAAAATATTTCGTTCAACACATGACCAATCTCAATGAATGAGTACTGTCAACACATGAACTTTTATTTTATATTGATAAAGATGTAAATTTTATTACTAAAATATTTCGTTCAACACATGACCAATCTCAATGAATGAGTACTGTCAACACATGAACTTTTATTTTATATTGATAAAGATGTAAATTTTATTACTAAAATATTTCGTTCAACACATGACCAATCTCAATGAATGAGTACTGTCAACACATGAACTTTTATTTTATATTGATAAAGATGTAAATTTTATTACTAAAATATTTCGTTCAACACATGACCAATCTCAATGAATGAGTACTGTCAACACATGAACTTTTATTTTATATTATTCTTTATTTTCTAAATTGGAATGAGGCCCAATCAATCACCATATAATGTTAATTATATGGATTTTCATACAACACATGTATATAATAGCATTGAAAAATAATCAACCATCAACCAAAGTGTACTACACTGTATAAGCATCAAATATAGATATTCCACGCTTATAACAGCCTGTCAATCAATCGATCGACACTTTTAATCAATCAGGATGAGTGAACTTCAAATTCATCCCAACACCCGTGTGGGGTTTCAAACAATCACACGCATATTTTATTTGTGCAGTTGGGCGATGTGTAAAATTTATCGTCCCAATCAACGTCATTCAAATAGGTGTACATAAACAAACCGTCCGGTTTATAAATGAATATTTTATTCACTTCACGTTAAAAATTATATTTTTAACGATAAAACATTTTATTTCAACATATGAATTTCTATCCAGTTCATTCTTTAAATAAAATGATATTTTATTTTCCTAACTTATTCTAGAAAATTTCGGCGGCATAACGGCACGATACTAGAAACGGGACGAGGCCTAGCCTTATCCCCGGTCTAGTGAAGGCCCACGCCATTCACACATCAATCAAATCATTCAATTTCACTCAAACAATTCAATTCAATCATATAATCAAACTAATCTATGCAACCAAACAAACAAGTCCATGGTTTGTGGACGATTGTGTCGGGTGCTACTAAGCACCGTCTGCATCCTAGTATATATATATATATCTAGAAAATAAATTGAAGAGTGAGAAATTCTCACCGAAAGCTATCCAAGCTCCACGGCACTTCTTTTGCAGGAAATCTTCATCGCTATCGCATCTTCGTCATCTTTATTGCCCGTAGCCACTACATATATAAAAATCACATTTTTATATTTTGATGCCTTTAAAATAAAAATCACATTTTTATAATCACTTCATATATTTAAAAATCGAATTTTTATTCCAAAGTTCAATATATAAAAATCAAATTTTTATTCCGAAGTTCAATATATAAAAATCAAATTTTTCACATCGATGTTCATATAGTAAAGACTATATTTTTATCACGCTATTCTTCAAATAAAGATTTCGCCTTTTCAAATATAAAGATTTCGCCTTTTCAAAAATAAATATTTCGCCTTTATATTTTTAATCCTCTACATAAACAAAAATCATATTTTTATATCTTCTATATAGTAAATACTATATTTTTTAATACTTTAAAAATATAAAAATCATATTTTTAATACTTTAAAAATATAAAAATCATATTTTTATTATCGCCACTTCACCATATTTAAAATCAAATCTATTTGTCATCTAAAAATCTATACTTTTTCACATTTAAAAATCAGATTTTTATGATTCCTACTTCACATTAAAAATCAGATTTTTATGATTTCTACTTCCCATTAAAAATCAGATTTTTATGATTTCAAACAATGTATATTTTTTTTTGTAAACATAAATAAAAGAAATTATAACTAAACTAGTATATAAAATAAAAATAGAACAGAAGCTCACAGTTTTGCGTTTTCTGCTTGAACCCGAAATTGTACAGTTCCCTCACCCTAGGGCTTCAGCCGACTCAGCCATCATTGCGTCGGAGATGCGGAAGGAGGGGGGTGCGTTAGTCTTCAGGCGTTGGGTGGCTGTCGCTTCGAGCGGCGGCGGCTTCATTCGGGATTGAGGGGGATTGGAGCGTCGAACTGTAGAGGAGAGGGAGGTGGGGTCACGCGATGGAGGGGGTTGCTGCCATTGGAGGGCGCGATGGCCAGAGGGGGGGAAAGGCACCGTCGCGCGCGGTGGCAGGGTTGGAGATCACGACAGGCGATTTGGATTTTAGGGTTTTTTTTTTTTTTTTTCGTTTAATGACTGAGCGTTGACCAAGAAAGGGGGAGGAGTGAGAGTTAAAGGAAAGAGGCTATTATATTATATTATTTTTAATTTTTATTTCAAAAAGTACCTTTTTATTTCGGACTCGAAATCGAACCCACCGACTGTCGCCCCTAGCGTTTTACCCCCATTCCGAACACAATGGGATATGTTTCGTATGCCAATTCTATCGTTTAAATCAGTTTTCGCTTAATTTAAAATATAAATCTTTACATATTCAATTTAAACGCACATTTCAATTTACCAGGGCAACATATGAACTCTAAAAATTCCAGAAAAAATTATTTCTAGCTTAGTATTGACGATACGGTCTTAACAAAACTAGTTTCGTCGAATTCTGAGACCGTTGGAAAAATGGCCAATTTCCAGTCGATTAAAATCAACTGAAACTGGTCAAACGCGTTTTCTTTTGCCACGCTCACATATTGATTCGAAAAATTATGAAATTTGAAACCTAGCAATAACTTTACATCCCGGACCCAACAAAACTGGTTTCATCGAAATCCGAGGTCGTTTGCAAAATGTCCATTTTTAAGGGCCTGAATTCCATAGCGACTATTCAGAATTTTCAACTGGACATATCTTTTGATTCCCGCTATGAAACTTTGATTTTCCGGATTCGCTGGAAAGATATTATCAATTAGATCCCATTATTTTTGGTTTCACTATAATCCGGATTGTTTTGCACCCGGTACATTCAATTGAAGTTTGAAATCGAATTATCGAACTACCGCGCCATTTTCAATTCTATTTATAATTATATATAAATATTTATATTCTAACGACGACGCATATAATATATACGTTCGAATTATATTCAAAATAAATTTCTCGTCGATATTACTTAAAATAATTCATTTTAAATAATCAAAATTCGCTAAAATTGCAAAAATAAAAATTTCAAACTGGCTCGCATTTTACGGGTTGTTACAATTGGATCCAGAAATGTTAGCAAATTTGACGATCAGACCCACTTTGATTGAGTGAATCGGTTCCAGCCTGAGGGACGATCCTAACCTATTGGAAATCATCTAAAAGTTAGAGATGGGAATCAGCGAAGAGATGAACAAGTATGGGCTTGATCGAGATGGATGGCTTAGAAAGAATGGAAGACTTGTTGTGCCCAATGTCAATGGATTGAGAGATGAAGTGCTTAGAGAATGTCATCACTCAAAACTGACTGTCAGTGGTAACTAAATGTATCGAGACATGAAGCAGACTTACTACTAGGAAGGGATGAAAAGAGACGTTGGGGAGTTTATATCCAAATGTATGAATTGCCAGCTAGTTAAAGCTGAGCAAAAGAAGCCTAGTGGTTTGTTGCAACCATTAAAGATTCTAGAATGGAAATGGGAACAAGTCTCAATGGATTTCATTGATGGGCTACCAACGACTAGATTGGGCCATGATAGCATTTGGGTGACTGTGGACCGATTGACCAAGAGTGCAAGATTTATACCTGTCAAGTCGAATAGAACGGCAGCTAAGTTAGCTGAACTATATGTAAAGTGGGTAGTGAGATTTCATGGAATACCCAAAGGCGTGTGAGTGACCGCGACCCATTGTTCACTAGTGGATTTTGGAAGAGCTTACAAGAGGCGTTAGGATCAAAATTACATCTCAGTACCGCGTATCATCCTCAAATCGATGGACAGACAGAGAGGGTGAATCGAGTACTAGAAGATCTCTTGAGAGCTTGCATATTAGACTTTGGTGGATCATGGGATGACCATTTGCAGCTGATAGAGTTTGCATATAATAATAGTTATCAATCCAGTATTGGTATGGCTCCATTTGAAGCTTTGTGCGGAAGACCGTGCAACTCACCGTCATGTTGGTTAGAGACCGGTGAGAAATATGTGCTTGGACCATAAGTAATAAGAGAAACTTCAGCTAAGATTAAGGTTGTCCAACAGCGAATGAAGGCTACCCAAGATAGGCAGAAAAGTTATGCTGATAAGAGGAGAACAGATTTAAAGTTCTCCATTGGCGACTTGGTGTTTGTCAAGGTTTCTCCGTTAAAGAGCGTGATACGATTTGGTAGGAGAGGCAAGTTAGCACCAAGATTTGTTGGACCATTCCTAGTTCTCGAGCAAATTGGGAATTTGGCATATAAATTTGAATTACCAGAGAAGATGGAAGGAGTTCACAATGTATTTCATGTTTCCCAGTTAAGAAAGTTTGTGCACGACCCTGATGTGGCTGTTTCACCTGATTAGTTGGATGATATTGAGGTTGAACCTGAGGCGGTCGAGAACCGCAAGCCTATGTGTATTGTTGGGAACGATACAAAGCAACTTCGAAGGAAGGCGGTGAAATTAGTCAAAGTTCAGTGCGGCGAGAACGAGAATGACTATACTTGGGAGACAGAGGTGAGCATTAGAAAGACGCATCCAGAACTCTTTGCCTGGTAAGATTTTATTAGCGATTTAGTTTTCTGCATGTTAGGTTAGGCTTGTTTTGCTTGTTTTGCATGTTTGATTGTTGTGGATGGTTGATAGGCATGCGGGATTCATTGTTTGTTCATTTGTTTGTTTCTTGGTTAAGGAATTTCAGGGGCGAAATTTCTTAAGGGGGGAGAGTGTAACGACCCGCATTCTACGCATCATAGGATCGTAGAATATATATTTTTTTCATCGCCATAGAGGGTCGTATGGTCGTGTAACTTTGGGGGACAACTATTAGGGTCATTTCCCATGTTCATGATTTTTGCCAATTTTAAATGACCATTTTTCCCCTATATGATCTTGTTTTGGTCATAACTTTTGATTGGAAAGGAGTTTTGACCTGAAACCACTTCCATTGGCTCTGGATGATGGTTTTCCTTTCCGTAGAGTGGTAACATGTCAAAAACGGACTTACCGTTTGGGAGATATGGCTGAAACAAGGTTTGAGAGGCGAAAAACTGCTTAACCGGGCCTAATTTGGGTGATTAGTGAGTGGCCCATAGCCCATTTCGGGATTAGGGTTATGGGGAGGCTGATAGGGTTAGGAAATTAAATTCCTATCATTTTCCAGCCGCCACTTTTTGTTTCTTCAAGTTTAGCCATGGCCTCCACTTTCTAAAACACCCCAAATCACTTTCTAATCGCAAATTAAGCCAAATCTACATCAAATCAAGGAAGATCTTCACCAAATCAGTAATAGGACTGCTGTATTGCCTTGGTATTCACGCCCAAACAGAGAATCATTTTAGATCTAAAGTTTATTTGTGGCAAAGGTGAGTGATTTGCATAGTTTCTCACTAATTATGGCTACTTAAGTGTAACTAGTGGTAATTAGCGAATCTATACATGTTAAAAATCTGGAAAAATATTTATAAATTTCAAAATATTGTTTTAGAACTCTATTAGAAGTTTGGGTTAATTGGTTAAGTTTTTCTAATCCTAATGTTAGTTATACTTAAACATGCTTAAGGGAAAAATGTGGGGTTTTGGCTATCTTTGATCCATTTTAACCTATTAAGTTGTCATTTTGGTGTTTGTGGTTGATGTTATATGTTTCTATGACAGTTTAGCATGAATTGTGATTGTTTTGAATAGTTAGAATGGTCGAAAACGCTGTCGTATGGCGTAAAACAGTCGCTGGAAGAGTTGCAGGAAGTGTGCAGGACCCGGATCGGATCGCCCCTCCCTACCACGACCCGACCCGATCGTGGCCACCTCTCCACGAGCTGAAGTGTTTCTCTTCAAGTTACACGAGCTGGATACTCCGATCTGAACCGCCTTCCACGTGAGCTGATTGTACCATCTGAATCAGAAGCTCCGACCCGATCCGATGGGTGAACACGATCCGAACCGATGGTGCAGCCGTGAAGTCTGGAGCACGATCCAAACCCAATGGATCGCCCCTACCGAACCGAACCACTTCGGAAGCTATGAACTGGTGGCTCCACGAATCAACCTGGGAGGTGCATAACTGAACCAAACCGAGGGAAAGGAAGAAGACCGATCCGAAGAAGACCAAAACCCGAGATGCAAAGGTAGTCCAAGTAGGAGGTTTGTACTCAGTATCCAGATGGGAACCAACGAGTGAACTTCATGATTGGGCTTTGCTGCGGGACGTGTGCTAAGGAGTTGTCGATGTCTATAACTTTGGATCACTATGTGTAAGGGGTACGTGAACGGATTCAGGACCACAGTGGTCTAGGTACGACTAATGGGCTATAGGCCAATGAAGCGGGGTCATTTGCAAAGAATTAGTCATGACTCCGTAGGGTAATCTTGGTGGTAGCAGTAATCGTACAAGTCAAACTCCGTCACTACTTCGATGGGTCTCGTGGTTGAGAGTTGTGGACATCCTATGCTTTACGCACTGAATGAGAGATGTGAGGATGGTTGCCATGCTTGATTTGTTTGCCATCACTATGACATGCACACCCCCACCCCCCGTATTCTTTACACCATATGTTAGCGGCACCTTAGAGTATTGTATAGTATGTAGTGCTAACTCTTTGGTTGCAGATCCAGGTTCAGGTATGGTTTAGTATACCTGTTATTGTTCTGTTTTGATGCTTATCGCTCATACCAGACTTTTGTCTGGCCCAGAGTTTTGTGTCTCTTCTTATTACTCTGGGTGCTCCTAAACGAGCAGACTAGAGACAGGTTAGCTGGTGAAGCACGAGTAGCTGTACCGGAGACGAACAGGAGTCTTCCACGTATGATATATATAGATGTTCTCCCTGTGTCGCTGCTGGTCACTACTTTGGGCATTAGTAGTGTACCCTTCCTTCCTTTTACTTTAGAGACAGTTTTAAAGTTGTAATTACGATGATGTGGAACATAAGCTGTATTTGGAGTTTCCGCTGCTATGATATTTTGTTTTCAGCTTACGCACTGTCTCGCCTGTTTTTTGTCAAGTATGTTGTTATTATATTTTATCCCATGCGCTGCGAGATATCCTATAGGTTTTCAATTAGTTCATTCTCTTCTTTCCTTTCTTTGGTGACCGTTCCGTGCTAGTCGGGCATGTGTGCAGTGCACTTTCGGAGGAAATGCCGGCTGGTGCGGGGCGGGCCGTCACACTAAAACTCATCACTAAATACATAAAACCCAAATTAAACAAAACAAAACCAATGTTTAACCACCAATCTAATTATCGAATAACAAATAAGAACAAGCCTATTATAGGCCTATTCATAAAATGCGGTGGTTTAACTTCTCAAATCAAGAATAAAAGTATCATCATATAATGATGTAAATACATGTCAACTAAAAATGTCCCAAAAATATTTCAATTCAGAAATTAACGGATACTTCCTATAGTAATTATTTAAATATGACGTAAGTTTCCTATATCACATTGTGTTACTTAACTATTTATAGTGAGGAAGCAGATCGCACCAACTGAAGATACAAGACATTAGGTAATACTAGACCATTTACTCAAAATCCTTGTCATATGGAATTTCACATAAACCCCAGTGAAAATTATGTTCAATTCAATGTATATGTATATATACATTGATAAATACATACACATATATCAAAGCCTTTATTAAATAATCGAAAGGAAAAACAATTAATCTATGCTTGGTTGTTTTTATAATTAATTATTATCAACCTCCTTACTTTATGTTAAACAACCTAATCTTCATTAAAGTGGTCAATTCCAACCCCAATCCGACCTGAGTCAGTTTCAAGACTGATTCAATTCTCGCTTCGTCAACCGTTCCCGAACAGCGTTCGCATTCCACTTTTTTGGAAACTCTAAGTATTTTTCAAAAACGCATCTTATTACCCATCTTGATTTTAAACCAAAACTCTAAGTATTTTTTTTCATAATCACATTAAAATATTTTATTTTCCCCAAAATGTGCATTATCTCGAGTGATTTTAATATCAATTCCGCTCATTCTAGGGTATTTCACCCAATCTCTAATGATTTATTAAACCTAATAAGCCAAGTTCAAAATAAACCGTAGCTGTGATACCAACTGTAACAGCCCGCCATTTTAACCACCCCAAGTCGGTGGTTGAACCGACTCGAAGCATTCAAAATGGCGGATTGTTATTGGCTTACAATGTAATAACCCGAAAATCTGGGCCAGTTTAAAATATTTATTTTGGCAATTTTAGCGAATTTTGAACATTTAAAATGAAGTATTTTAAATAATATCGACGAGAAATTTATTTTGAATAGAATTCGAACGTATATATTATATACGTCGTCGTTAGAATATAAATAATTATATATAATTATAAATAGAATTGAAAATGGCGCGGTAGTTCGATAATTCGATTTCAAACTTCAATTGAATGTACCGGGTGCAAAACAATCCGAATTTTAGTGAAACCAAAAAAATAGGATCTATTTGAGGATATCTTTCCAACGAATCCAACAAATCGAGATTTCATAGCGGGGATAAAAAGATATGTCCAGTTGAGAATTCTGAATAGTCGTTATGGAATTCAGGCCCTTAAAAATGGGAATTTTGCAAACGACCTCGGATTTCGACGAAACCACTTTTGTTGGATTCGTGATGTCAAATTATTGCTAGATTCCAATTTTCATAATTTTTCGAATCAATACGTGAGCGTGGCAAAGGAAAACGCGTTTGACCAGTTTTAGTTGATTTTAATCGACTGGAAAATGGCCATTTTTCCAACGGTCTCAGAATTCGATGAAATTAGTTTTGTTAGGACCGTATCGTCAATACGAAGCTAGAAAATATTTTTTTGGGATTTATAGAGTTAGAATAAGACCCCAGTAAATTGAAATGCGCGTTTAAATTCAATATATAGAGTTATATGTTGATTTTAACGGAAACTGATTGTAACGATCGAATCAGCCTACGATACATATCTCATTGTGTTCGAAATGGGGGTAAAACGCTATGAATGACAGGCGGTGGGCCTCGTTTAGAGGTCATATGAAAAAGTCAACTTTTTGAAATTTAAAAAAAAAAGAACTCTTCCTCTCTCCCCCTTAATTCCCTCTGCCCCCCCCCCCCCTTTGATTTCCAAATCGAATCAGAAAAGAAAAAAAATGGAGAAGGGAAGCGGAGGGGAGCCGCCGCTCCTCCCCTCGTCGTCGTCGCGATGGCGCAGCCCCCCCATCGCAGCTTCCCCCCTCCTCTCGAGCGACGCCCGAACCCCCCCCCCCCCCCCCCCCCGACCCCCAAACGAAACCGACAGCGAAGGGGGGGCCACCTCCGACCACCGCCTGACCGCGCTGCCCTCCGACCACCATCAACTCCAGCGCCCTCCCTTGCTTCTCTCTCCTCTCCAATTGAAGCCCTAAACCCTCCATTTTAGCCGCTGCTCCACCAATGCGGGCCCCGCCGCCGGCCACAGCGCTGCCTTGGCCACCTGGGCGCCCCTCAGCAACCTCCTACAACCGAAAAATAGTGAGTTTCCTGTTTAATTTTTATTCATGGAAAATTTTATAGTGTTATTTATAAAAGTTTATATTTTGACTAGGTAAAAACCTTATTATTATTACCCAAAAATATAATTTTTAGTTAGGCAAATATAATTTTCAATTTGGGAGGAACATGGTTTTATTTCATATATAAAAATATGATTTTGTTCATATGAGAAAAAAATACGATTTTCACTTATATAAAAGTGATGATTTTTATATTTGTTTGAAAGCAATTTAAAAATATAGCTTTTGTGAAGTAAAAATTCGATTTTTATATATTGAATAGCGAAGTAAAAATTCGATTTTTATATATTGAATAGCGAAGTAAAAATTCGATTTTTATATATTGAATAGCGAAGTAAAAATTCGATTTTTATATATTGAATAACAATATAAAAATGTGATTTTTATATATGTAGTGAATACGGGCAACGAAGGTGACAAAAAAAGGCGAGAACGATGAAGATTTCTCTAAATGAAGTGTCGTGGAGTTGGGATAGCTATCGGTGAGAACTTCTCACTCTATATTTCCTTTTCTAGTTATAAATATATACTAGGATGCAGACGGTGTTTAGTAGCACCCGACACCACTGTCCACAGACCATGGACTTGTTTGTTTGGTTGCATAGATTAGTTAAATTATTTGATTTGGAGTTGGTTGTTTGGTGAATTGAAATTGATTTGATTGATATGTGTATGGCGTGGGCCATCACTAGACCGGGGATAAGGCTAGGCCTTGTCTCGTTTCTAGTATCGTGCCGTTATGCCGCCGAAATTTTCTAAAATAAGTTAGAAAAATAAAGATATCATTTTATTTGATAAATGAACCGAATAGAATATTCATAGGTTGAATAAAATAGTTTGGTCGTTAAAAATATAATTTTTAACGTGAATGTGAATAAATAAATATTCATTTACCAACCGGACGGTTTGTTTATGTACACCTATTTGAAGGACATTGATTGGGACGAAAAATTTTACACATCGCCCAACAGCACAAATAAAATCTGTGTTTGATTGTTTGAAACCCCACACGGGTATTGGGATAAAATACGGCATGCACTAATCCCAATAATTAGTTGTATGTCGATCGATTGATTGACAAGCTGTTATAAGCGTTAGATATCTATATTTGATTCTTATACAGTGTAGTGCACTTGGGATGATGGTTGATTATGTATCGTTGCTATTATATACATGTGTTGAATGGAATCCATATAATTAACTTTATATGGTAATTGATTGGGCCTCATTCCAATTTAGAAGATAAAGAATATTATAATATAAAGGTTCATGTGTTGACAGTACTCATCCGTTGAGATTAGTCATGTGTTGAACGAAATATTTTAATAATAAAATTTACATCTTTATCATTATAAAATAAAGGTTCATGTGTTGACAGTACTCATCCGTTGAGATTAGTCATGTGTTGAACGAAATATTTTAAGGAATGATAGCACGTGCATCATCAGTATTTATTTTCATGTTTCGAAGGTGTGATATCTATATATTTCCATCAGACTAGTGTGAGAACCAAAACTTATATAGATAGATTTATTGTAGTGATTTGGCATCAAAAACATGATTTTTGTATATATATCAAAGTTATGAATTTGAAACTCTAATTCATGAATTGATTGATGTTTGTGTTGTTTGTTTATTTGTTTGATAATTTTGAACCATTTAGCCTAATTGAACCAAATATTGAATTATATTGAAAATTAGTCGCATTTGCTTGCATATACATGTACTTACATTGAACAGGTCATAGCAAGGAGGCTAGAGCAGAGAATAAAATTTGTTTGCTCGACAAATAGGTACATGTTTACTATAATTTACTGATTTTGTTTGGGTGATGATGATTTTATGAGCCGATTGGCTAGCCGCTTGGCTTTTTCTTTTTCTTTTTGAGATTAGAAGGCCTGTATGGTGATTTCGGGATTTTCCCGTGGCTCCCGGTGCAGGGGAGGTTATGGCGAAATTTTTCGAAAATTCCAGGTGTTAGCCAAATTTTTGAAGAATTTGAAAATTCTCAAAAACTGAAAAGTTGGAGAATGGAAGCCAGATCGAACGTAGAGTTGATTAATCAAAACACTTTCGACTTTGTTCCTTTTCGGGGACGAAAAGTTTTAAGTGGGGGAGGTTTAAAATGGAATATAACATAGAATCACAATACACAATATTTGTAGCGGAATAAAATTTTATATAAATATCATAGTTTACAATATTAATACAGCGAAAAAAAATTATACATAAATTTCTTTAATAAATTATAGCTTTCTTCGAGCGTTGTGCACGCATGCGTCTTCTCTTGCCTCCCCTCTTTAAATTACGAAAAATTTGCGTCTGTAACACTTAGGACCTGACCAATTAACCAATTATATCTAATCCAGTTATGGTAGCAAGCACAACATAAAAAAAACACGGTAACCTATGCAAAAGTGTATATTTACATACATAGAAACATATTTTATTTTTAACAAACGGTTTCTAAAGCCATTTCAAAAACCATTATTTCTTTCTTCGAAAACGTTTATTGTTCAATATACAGTTATACCATTGCTTCGAGACATTTTATCAACTAAAACCAAAATAAAAAATTCATCTCGTCTCAAAGCTATAATTTAAAATGGTATTATATATGAATAGAAAACTAGTATAATATAATATTATATGTCGAAGTATATATTAGATATCAAGACAAAGTGTACATAAAGGCTTTGCGCAAGTTATAATATGGAATTAACAATATTATATATCATGATGTAAAACAAGCATGAACCCTGAGAGGAAAAGTCATGCACACTAGAAAATTAGTCCAAGCAAATATGCTAATAGGTAAATGTTTAACTAATTCTGGAATAAAAAGACGTAAGAAAGTGTGAGCACACAAAAATGGCTATCGTAAATAAGTTAGTGTGATGCATAAGTTTATTAAATATAATTAAAACATGAAGAATGACCATTAAGGTTCCGTTTTCTAATTTTTGACAATAAAATGTTACATGCCGGCACTTAGAGGAATCCCTTCAATTAAATTATAAATTAACTTTTCATATAACTTTCCTGTTCTTCATCGATACTTATTAATTCTGCATTTATCAACTTTGCAAAGGCATAAACATAAACAAAACATCAAGACCATTTACACAGCAAGTTCATTGCTTTTCAGTATATCAAGTACGATACTTTGTGAGGAATTATGATTCAAATGCAATGGTAGAATGTAGAATTTTAAAATTATATTTCTTTCATGTTACAACTACCATACAACAAGCAATTTGTTGTAATTATTTACTTATATAAATACATACATGCATGCACATGCATGCATAGGGAAATTATATAGGAACATAATTAATGATACAATGAATCTCAACTATAAGATCCCCCTTAATTTCAATCTCATGTATGAGCCCAAAGAGATCTAATGTTCAAGATCTATTGTGTTTTGCTTTGTGGATCAATGGATGTGCCCCTAAACGTGCGCGTGTGTATGTATATAAGTGTTGATCTTGCCAATTAGAACAAATATATTTTACAATCTATGACCATGATGTTTTGTTACATTTGCCGAGATGGACAAAATTATCAAGAACTAAACAGTCCAAATCCAAAATAAAATATGTATCGAGTACACGCATCACAACATGGTCATTGTGTAGAATGATACGAAAAGTGTACAGTAGAATTTAAACCAATGAATTAATCATTATTTACGATTTATAATAGCAAATGGTGTAGAAAGAATCCTAGAATTATCCTACCAAAATAATTTCAAACACCCAGTATTCTTTATATCAACAAGATTAAACTACAAAACAAAATGCTAACACAAATTACCACTCAAGGTGCTTACGTGATGACCTGAGAATCAAACATGTGATCCCAATTTTAAACAAAGGGAATGCAGCTATTTTATCTTTTTTTATTTTTTAAACAAAAGTTATGATGCTATATGATTACACAGATGGATGGCACATTAAACAATCAGTGAAACTTACATGTTGTGGCAAACTAAGCTAATGGAATTATTTTCTTGCCAGCAATATCTATTATTCCATCCGATCATGCAAAAGTATATAGTGGTTAAACTGAGAATAAGGTGAAAATTTCGAACTATTGTAATTATTATTTTTATTACAGATGACTGCAATTAATGTAGAGCATAATACAAGGGTATCTTTGCAAATAAAACAACAAATCACCACATAAATTCATGCCAGGTAGGTCTCATGAATTGCAGCAATACCGTTAAAATGTACCTCTTTCATAACCGATAACCAAATTTAGTGATAGTCAAGTTTTTCTTGAAAATGACGTGAAAATGTAGGGCAACATGCAATGCCCAAGATTTTCAAGTCATGCAATACCCAAGATTTCAAGCCCATAAGTTATGGCATAGAAATGATACAACTCAAATGAGCACAACAGAAAAGAAAAACAAGCAGCCATAATCGATTATATTCATTGAAGAAGAGAACTTGAATCAAGTTTATCCACAAGTTAAACTTACAGTTTTGGGGATGGTGAACGAGAAGGAAGTGGCGCAAAACTAGAAGGCATGGACGGGTGTGCCTATAGTTGGTGGCGCGGTGTAAGGGTTTGTCAACGTCCAGGTCGGTGAACTAGCTTCGTGGGTGGCTACGGTGGATTGAAAGAGGTAGCGCACGGCACGGCGAGGCGGAGTCCAGTCAGTTGAAGCTACGGTCATCACTACATCACTATGGAATATAGCAGCATGGTACGAGGAGACAACGATTTGGGGTTCATATGATTTTGGGTTTTCAGGAGACGGTGAAGCCGATACCATGGCTATATGTTTGGGGAAGCTTAATTTGAAATAAATTTTAGGGAAAATTGTCCTTAGTCCCCCCAAGAAGAGACCCAATAAAATGAATATAAGAAAAGCATGGAGTCTTCGATAGACAAGAGAAATACGACACTGTGATAAACAAAAGGAGGGAACACGCGTTATGTTTACAGCTAAAATAAAGGATAAGTGTCTACACAATTTTATCACACAAACAAGTG
The DNA here is from genome assembly GCA_030737875.1 of Allium sativum. Classification (NCBI taxonomy): domain Eukaryota; kingdom Viridiplantae; phylum Streptophyta; class Magnoliopsida; order Asparagales; family Amaryllidaceae; genus Allium; species Allium sativum. Next base: position 5,375,121 of record JASFAX010000034.1, read on the forward strand.
GTGAACACCAAACATTTTAAAGAATGTATCCCATTTATAATACTATGTATACAAATAAAAAATGGGTATTTATTTATTTCATATATTCACCAATATATTTTTCAAAAACCAAATTCAATTATATAAAATTATTTAAATAAAATTCTCAAAAATGAAAATGAAAAATCAAATTTAAATTTTCTCAACAACATACAAGATTTATATTTCAATTTTGGATGCATTTCCAAAATTACATTTTTTGAATATTCCAATGAATCAAAATCAGCTAGTAACATTAATGTTGATTGTTTTTCAACAAAACGCTCATTTTTATGAAAAAAATCATTTAAAAACATGTATTCCAAACTACATTCAAAAAGTAAAATTTCAAATTTTAATTTGAATTTAAAATATAACTTCTATTCAAATCTTAATTTAATTCATTTTCTAAACACCAAATTTCTGATTCGTTACTATCACCCTTCAAAAATCCGGGTTGTTACAATACCTTTTCAAATGACAAGGCAACACATCCCTATAATGAAATACATATACTTGTAGTTGTGTTCTATTTTGATCAGATATGAATGTAGCAATGCCATCTAGTTGTGCATGTGTGCAATTTGAAAAGGAAGTAGTTGTGTGCCTTGGTTGAATTAAATTATACAACTATGTTTATAGCTATGTGTGTTGAGTAGTTGAAAGGAGTGCATGATTGAAAGAAGATTGTTACCTAAAAAGGTTTAGCTGGTCCTATATGTAGACATGGCGGAAAACTAGAAATGAAGTACTATTGTATTAGAAATGAAAAGAAACATGGGTCACCATCAAAGAGTGCCTATTTTCTCTATCACATTCAATAAATTCCAAATGTACCGAGGTCTCAAGTATACTATGCTTTCGAAAATGACAAATATTAAATACATACTATTTCTAAGTTTTAAACATATAATTATAAGTATATGAGTTCAATTTTGAATATATTTGGCTATAAGTTTGGGTTTGTTTTTGTTTTCCTGAATGGATGTTTTCATTAAAATGAAAAAAGAAAATCAAAATGGTTGGAAACAACCCTGCATACCAATAGAGAATTCACTTAATCAAAACCACCTGCAACGGCATGAGAGTATTCACATAATCTTCTGAAGTAGAGAATAAACGACACTTAATCCGTTGTAAGGCTCGCTTGATGTGAAGGTAGCTATGTGTTTATATTTTGATTTGAAAGAATAGTTATAATATAGCAGAGCATTGGTATATATTAAAGGATGAGCTATGTTTCATACTCAAATGAAACAACAATTGCAGGGCAGTCATTAGAAGTACAAAATAAACATACATAGTTATGACAATGAATTATACATCTACAGTATAGCCATGTTCCAATAGTTATATATATGGTAGGTGTAATGGTGGTAGCTACTACACTTATTTGATTGAAATGTGAATGACATTGATTAGGCTTTCACACTTTGAAATATTTCCTGACTTGCATACATATGCACGGCCATGTGCCATAAATAAGCTACAACTCATGTGCAGACATGTCCTTATATATTTATATAAAAAAAATGCTTGGTTACTAAGTTACCCAATAATTAAATGCATATATATATACACACACACATACATACATGCGAACAACCTACTAGAAGCACATATGAACTTGTATTTAAATGTATTAAATTGCATATCTACGGTACTAATCACATCTCTTCATTTATCTGTTTTTGATTCTAAGTACAAATATGTGTTACATCATTTATCAATGTAATATTACTTTCATGTGAAGTAAATTCTTATTTTACTTATGTTATTTACTTACTTTTGACTTAAATAATGTTTATTTTTAATTTACACAAACTTAAAACCATTATAAAATATAAAACAAATATATACAAGACATTTCATACTTGTTAATACACTTATATTCATTTGTTAAGAAATTTAAATAATGATATAAATGCATATAAATATAGGATTTTGACAAAAAGATCATTAAATTCTTGTCCAAGAATTAAATCCCATTTATTCAATTGCATTAATCACTTAATATAATCAATAAATTACCGTTGAATAGAATTGGCCAAAAACTGGTTCATTACAATCTTACCCCTTAAAAGAATTTTGTCCTCGAAATTAAAGATTAAAGAGGTGATTACTGTTATATTTAAAGTCAAAGACTTATAACAAAACACATACTTGGGTCATCCCTAACAAACGTAACGAACAAGGCATTCAAAATACACAGGTTATTTACCAAAATATTCGATACATAAACAATTGGCTATCTATCAGTCATTTTCATAACTAGAAATATCTGTTATTACAGTTAGAAAATGCATTCAACTCTTCAACCTCTATTAGTCCCCGACTTTTTGATTGGTAAGAAAATAATCCTCTAAGTATCAGCTTCGAAGACCGAAATCAACATCAGATCAATACTCAGAAAACCATTTATCTCAACTAATCTCCAGTTAGGTTCCAATTCCATATCTTAATCACTTATCAAACCATATTACCACATTTTCCATTTAAAAAAATAACCTGTTTAATTTGGAAAAGAATTCTGAAACCCATTTACTTCGTTAATTTGAATTAAACCTATTCAAATATATTTACTACCTTAAATTCTCCTTTTAAACCCCAATCTGGTTTAACTTACCCCAATTAAAATTTCAAATTCCAAAATCTAAATTTTTGATTTTTTTAACCCCAAAACAAATCTCGAATCACATATATCATTTTTGTTGTAAATTCAAAACCTTTGAATTTTCCCAAACATTTTGTTTTACTCAAATAATCCTAGTTTGTCTTATTTCTGTATTTTTATTTTTATACAAACTCAGTTTGGTTATATACGTAACTACCTTAATTTTTATCGTCTTATTAGATCATAATAATAATAATCGACACATTCATATATAATAATAATTTCAAAAAATTATTCTTTTTATATCAAAATATAATTTTGAGTAAAATTACTTCATTTACCACTTTTAAAACAATACTGTGTCGAATTATTCTGTTCAAGAGTTTGTAAACACTTTTCGATGTATGTTGCACCCTGTATCGACCAGAATTTTTAAACCACTCGACAAACTAATCAACCCAATATAAAATATATTTTATATCAATTAACAAACACATGCTTATATATATACACTCAAACTCAATATAGGGTATTACTAATCCCATCTCTATTGAGTTACATCATAGAGCCAAGGCTATTACTCAACCTCGCTCTGATACCAACTGTTATGAACCGAAAATTCATACCTTTTGAGTTGACTGAAAACTACACACGTCCAACCCAAATTGCATGGAAATATGAATCATTAATAGAAAGAAGTTTGATGGTGAGAAATAGAGAAGATAGAAAATTAGAATAGATGAAATTAGATAGAAGAAAGAACTGAACAACAAAGAATCTCGCAATCGCAGTGGAACAAAATACAATATATATATATATAATCACTTTTGAAATACAAATTGTATTTGAACTTGCATACATTATCAGAGTGCATCATATACACAATACAGCGAAAATAAACTCTATATATCTAGTGTCGAAGCCTCCTGCTTCGAGCTCCTCCAAGAATATCTGTAAAATCCTGAACCACTTGACTGCTAGTTCAAATTTGGGAACCCGAGAGTTAAGGGAAAACGTAGAAAAATAAACTCTGGCTCAGTCATGAGACTGGTATGAGTTAATGGTTTTAAAACAGTTTGAGAAATAAAAGGTATCTCATAAGACCACGCCACACATAAACACGAAACGGGTTTTTCCCTTATGATAACCAAAACATTATATGTATCGAAATCAGATATTACAATAGTGTATAGGGTAATAAAATCTAAATTAGAATCTAGAAAAATGCTTGCATCTCACATTTCACATACATAGTATGCAAAAAAATCCGTATGACGCTTAGGGATAATGGGTTTCTAACTATGACAAGGTACGGAACCACCTTCCGATAATGTATCTCTAGAGATGAATACACTGGGTTCAACAAGAACATCTTGCAACATGGCTACACATGACCGACTACTCATTTCCCTTGAGAGTATCAAATATATTATATCACCCTACGATTGGTACCAACATAATTATTCCTGGGAGATACAGAAGCGAAAGAAGAACAAATAGAAATTTCTCTAGATGCTGACAATACACCCTAATGGGAGCAACCCACTTAGCCATGCTACCTACCGAATTTTTTTCATTTCCCGGTTGTGAAGCTTGATGCTAAAACTTTAGATATATCATACCTTCAGTTACTTTGAATGTCACATAGTCATACCCATCAATATCACAAATTGAATACCCCAAACCACAGGCATAAAGCTAAGAGAAACAGATTCCTCCGCCACCAAATATAGTTTGAATAGATCAATCGTATGATCTATTAGGTATACTCTATCAGATATTCATCCATACAAGTTGTCCTGGGATTGGAAAAACTAAAGGCACTATCCTATAAATTCCTCTTAGGAAATTTCTACCTAGGATCGAAAGAACAACCCCTGCATAAACTTTGTCTTCAATGGTCTTCCACTTGACTTCAAATTGATCAACGCCTAGGTCGAAACAAAGTGGTATTTGGATTTCATTGAGAAAACCAATTCCGGCCTCTTTGAATCAATCAATATTAAAATCTTTTAACACCAAGTGATGCTTAAAGTAATCAGGCTATCACATACATTTCAATATTTATTAGTTGATTATCAAGTTTTATCTATAAAATTCCAGATTCCAACAGCAATTTGATATTATCTAAATAAGACATGTAAATGATTAAATTATACTGAAAAAGTCTATTGTGTCATACCACAACATTACAATTAATTCAATCAACAAATCAATCATCACAACATATCTTGTTTATCACAATTCAACAATTCAAATTCATCTAAATGTCATTCATAAATCAGTTGATCTTGGAAATTTATTATTTCCAAATCATATACATCTCATGTTTAATTCAGTTTAAGAATCCATTTATTCCATTTGATTATAAGGTAATGTTATAATCCATACTTCAATATATATGACTAAAAATATATAACAATTATTTCATTAATTCAATATATAATTTATTTAATTCTTATTTAAAATGGAAAGTGTATGATACTTTCTAGAATTCAACTTAGTCTATTATCAATTCAATATCTCTGTCCAATTCATCTTTATTCCATTTACTTTCTGAACTTCAGAATAATCTCATCGTTATCGGTCAATCAATTTATCTTACCAATATCCCTTACAACCATTCTTATCTGCAAACCATTTGCTTCTAACATTATTCACTTTGGATTGTGAATATTCATCCTTTTGGACTCGTTTATCACATCAACTTGATATATAAATACTAGTATAGGGTCAAGTTTTGTTCATCTAGCCATCATAAATTCACGTTTACTTGAGTATTCAATATTTGGTTCAATCGTTGTTAATTCAATGTTTAAATCATTACTTGATTTAAATTATTTTTATCGATCTTAGTCGATTACAATTTAAAATAGTATTTCATTTCAAACAAATTTGTGTTCATTATAACATAATATTACCGACGATCAGTAATCCTCCATGAATCACTATGCATCGGCGATTACAGTTCATCTAATTTGACTTGAACCAATTATCAGAATTTTAGATCTAAATAAATACATATTTTATTTATTTTAATTAATTTGGAAGAATATAAATTAAACTCTATATATTTTAAATAACTTCATTAAATTCTGAAAAAAGTCTAAGTAAGTCCATTACGATCATCGTCCAATCATCTACTATCATCCACATTCCAGATTCATGCCTCTATGAAAACATTTCTCCCCTTTTATTTCCTTTAGAAACATTGCTTTAAAAAATATTTCTATTATTTTTACCTTTCTTTCTTTTATTGTTTTCTTTTATCAGCCCGATACTTTTCCAGGACAAAATGCCTCCTCTCTTTCTTTCTTCTTCTATATTTTTTTTAAACTGGGCCAAGCCCAATTCACTCTTCCGCCACGTATACCTTACTAAATGCACCCACTCCCTTTCCTTTATATCTCCTTCCTTCTCTCTTTTCATTTCTTTTCATGTCTCTTGTCTTCATGATGGACCGTGCCCGTGCACCACTAATCATCCAGCATTCATCATCCCCGACCTACCCCACAATCACGCCTCCATCTCCTGAGTCAACCCCTAGCTTCGATCAACCTCGAGTCAACTCAATCGAAACATCACCATGGAACCTGATTTAAAAAAAATAAATGGTACCCAAAAACAGCCCACCACTTATCTACATCGTTACCACCATAGTGCTTAAATAGTTGCCAAACTCCGATCACACATCGGTGAGACTCCTTGACTATTTTCACCCTAGTGCTCACACCCCTAACTCCTCCATGTCGATGTAGATTTCGATTAACCAGTGCCTACCCAAAACAATAGTAAAAACCTACTTCCGCCAATTCCCATTACCACGTCCACCTAAGAACACCCCACTCCGGTCGTACCTTCCCATACCATCCCTGGAGCAATAATCAAAAGAGTTTCCAACATCAACCACCCAATCACCAGAGATCAATTTTAAACCTAAAAACAAACTCAATATCCAAACTCCTTATATATATTTCTGAAATCCCAAATTTCATATCTTAAGAATCATATTTCAGTATAGGGATTAAGATAATGATATCAATTCAAAAAAAAGCGGTAGTAAAATTTTGTCAAAAGAATTTATTTCCTACGTCATTAATTGAAATAAAAAATACATACAGATATAAATCATCTGGATATTTTTCATATAAACTATAGGTGGTTTTAATTAACTTTCAAGTGGGAATCATCTCATGAATTTATCTTATTTGAAGCAATTAGCTTTTTCCTCTTTTCTAGGTACTAGTTTAACAAACAGAGCATTGTTATTTTTTCTCTTTTGATTACAGACTTTACACACAGGTTTCCAAGTTTTTCATCCATTCAGGCATACATATGAATCAACCATAATCACCCTATTCAGAAGCATATATTTTTGTATCATAACATACGAATATCAATGAAGAAGTGTTAAGGTTTACTCACATAAATAGCTTCCTCTTTCTTACTTCTCTGTCTAGGATTTGCAATGGAATTCTTCCCAGTTTAAGTTCGAATGCATTGCGAATGAATTCAGTAAGCTTGATGCATATATATATATGAAAATAAATGATAAAAGATTGATTGGCATCTATTATTTTGCATGAGAAATGAACATGCAGTTGATGGAATGTTCCTAGCTGCTGTATTTGATTGAATAGGAATTTTCCTAAAATGGTTAGTTGGTCTTATACCTTTTCATATGACAAGGCAATGCATCCCTACAATGAAATACATAAACTTGTAGTTGTGTTCTATTTTGATGAGATAAGAATGTAGCAATGCCATCTAGCTGTGCATATGTGCAATTTGAAAAGGAAGTAGTACGTGCCTTAGTTGACTTAAATTATGCTACAATGTTTATAGCTATGTGTGTTGAATGATTGAAAGGAGTGCACGGTTGAAAGAAGAATGTTGCCTAAAAAGGGTTAGCTGGTCCTACATGCAGGCACGGCAATAACCTAGAAATGAAGTACTATTGTATTAGAAAAGAAAAGAAACATGGGTCACCAACAAAGAGTGCCTATTCACCCTGTCACATTTAATAAATTCCAAATGTACAGAGGTCTCAAGTATAATATGCCTTCGAAAATGACAAATATTAAATACATACTACTGCCAAGTTTTAAACATATAAATTCTAAGTAAACGAGTTCAATTTTGAATACATTTGGCTATAAGTTTAGGTTTGTTATTACCTTTCTGAATGGATGTTTTCATAAAAAAGAAAAATGAAAAGAGAAAATAAAAATGGTTGGAAACAACCTTGCGTACCAATAGCGATTTCACTCAATCAAAACCACATGAAACGACATGAGAGTATTCACATACTCTTATGAAGTAAGGAATAAAAGACATCCTAATCCGCAGTCAGACCGCTTGATGTGAAGGTAGCTATGCGTTTATATTTTGATTTGAATGAATAGTGATAATATAGTAGTGCATTGGTATATATGAAAGGATGAGCTATGTTTTATAATCAAATGAAACAACAATTGCAGGGCAGTCATTAGAATTACAAAACAGACATCTTTACTAATAATCGGAATAGGTTTGGTGTCACACTTTTTTGGTGTACACCTGAACTGACAAAAATGCCCTTTATTGTCAGAATCCACATGAATCCCAGGTCATGCATTTTTAGTTATTAATTAATATATACAGAATAATAATAGAATTACGGTAGGATGATGCATTCCTTATATTGAAAAAACAATGCATTTGTATGATTATGGTAACATATAACTACATTTCCAATATACTGATTTGTATGATTACCTTGTATACCCTATATCATTCTATTAATTTTAAATAATCCAATTTCTAAAATGTATATTTTTATCTTTATCTTTATCTTTAGTAATTCTTTTTGGAGCATAAAGTTTTGGTTCGACCGTGAACTTCCCAAAATGGCCTTACGTATGAGCTTTAAAATATACAAAATTATTATTTAACCAAATATCCCCAATAAATTAGGCATTTAATGTCACTTAAATTATGATCTAATAATCCTTTTCAACAAATTCAAATTGCCTCTTTAATTTCGCTCAAAAATAGGATCTCTAAATAGGCTTCCATTTCAAATTTTAATCGCTTCTCATTTTAGTTGCTATTTATTTTAGTTTATGCATTTCATTTGTTCTAAGGGTACGAATTTCCATGCATAATTTACTGTATCTATTCAGGTTTTTATTATGCAATTAAAATTTTACATTCGACAACAGTTTGCTTAAAATCTTTATTATATGTATGCACGATATTATTTTATGTACAAACATTTTTGTGTTTAAAATTAAAACTAAGATCATTTATATTTGGCATATAGATCTACTAATTCAATTTATTTTCCATATATAGAAATTAATATTGACGTGGATATATGGAAATTAATTTGACACTATATCAATAACAATTTTTATCCAATTCAATTTCAAATATAGATGGTACTGAAATACTCTGAGCCTCTACCTACAAATGCGACATTTCTAGAACAAACCATATACCCCTTTAAATACCGTTCAAAATCTCCATTACATTCACATTTCTCTCCTCATTTTCACTGCTCTTTGTTCAACATCATTGTTCTCACTTCAATCACCCTTCCCTTCGCATTTTTATGAAGCACTTAAATGGGAACGATCGTTATACAATCAATTCATATTTTTTTGAAAGAAAGTTGATTTGAAAATTACCTCCATAGAAGCTTTAATGTTGGTCTCGACGGAACTGAAGATTTTGATAGAGCCGTCATCACTTGAGACATTGGGATTTGCGCGATGCTTTTCAACATCGTATTTGTCGTATTTGTCGCAGATCGCTCAAAGCTCCAGGTTACTCATTTATTTTTAGTTCTTATTGTTTAGTTGTTAAACTTTGGAATATCTCAAAGCTTTAAGCTCATTAGTTTCAATTTTCTCTGTGGTTTGCAATTTGCATGTTGCTATGGCGCCTAGGGTTTGTAAATAGGAGTAAGAAGCAGAACGATTTGAAGGAGGGGTCAGGTTGCTTGTTCTGCTTGCTAGAAATTTTCATGTAAGACTCCTCAGAAGTGGAGCTATTGTTCCTCCCATTGACATGCAGAATATAACCACCTGCCATAAATATACCAATTTTTCTTCAAAAAGAATTTGTGTACAAATACACACACAAACGCATATGTGTAACTCCATCTTTAACATTTTATGTAGATACACTTTCGAATTTGTTTATGTTGTTAACTCTTTTTGTTTTTTTTAGTTTTACATAATATTTATAAGGTACACAATATTAGAGGCATAACCACGCGCGAAGCGCGTGCTACGATCACGCGCGAAGCGCGTGCCATTACGCTTGTATATAATTATGACAATGAAGCATATGTATGCAGGATACCCATGTGCCACTATGTATATATATGGCAGGGGTGGTGGTGGTAGCTACTGCACTTGTTTGATTGAAAAGGAAATGACATTGATTAGGCTTTCACACTTTGAAATATTTCTTGGCATGCATACATATGCACGGGCATGTGCCATAAATAAGCTACAACTCATGTGCAACCATGTCCTTATATATTTATAAAAAAAACTTGGTTGCTAAGTTACCCAATAATTAAATGCATACACACACACACACACACATATATATATATATATATAATGAATAGCCTACTAGAAGCAAATATGAACATGTATTTAAATATATTAAATTGCATATCTACGGTACCAATCACATCTCTTCATTTATCTGTTTTTATTCTAAGTACAAATATGTGTTATATCATTTATTAATGTAATATTGTTGTCCCATAAAGTAAATTCTTATTTTACTTATGTTATTTACTTATTTTTGACTCAAGTGATGTTTATTTTTAATTTACATAAGCTTAAAACCATTATAAAATATATACAAGACATTTCATACTTGTTAATACATATATATTCATTTGTTAATAAATTCAAATAACGATATAAATGTATATACATACAGGATTTTAATAGAAAGAACATTGAATTATTCTCCAATAATTAAATCAAAATTATGCAATTGTATTAATTACTTAATATAGTCAATAAATTATTGTTGAACAGAATTAGCCAAAAACTGGTTTGTTATATTTACTATTTAATTAATTCTCCCTTAGACTAAATTAGAATATAATTCTTAGACTATCTTGAATGCAAATTTGTCAAACTAAAAAGCAGTTAATTTTTTTATTTATTACATGGAAATAATGTTTGAATTGGTCATTAGGTTTTAAAAATAGTTCACTTACTATTATAATGGATAACTTAATAGTTTACATGCTATTTAAATAGTTTTCTAATATTAATGGTATCAATATGAAATCTGTTCTCTTATTAATACAAATTATAGTCTAAGTCTCAAAGTACTACCTTAAAGTCAAATTAATCAAAAATAAATTTAGTTAGCTCATATATTTTTTCAATGATATTTGATATGATTCTTCCTACATAAAAATAACTCACCCACAGAAATTATGAACACTTACACCTTCAATTTTTTCATTACTTATAAATATTTTCAAATAGTAAAATATTAAGCATAAAATAAACTTCATAAAAGTTTAAAATAATTAATATTATACCTTAATAAATGAATTAATATTTGAATAACGTAATATTTAGAAGGGAAAAATGAAGGATCAAAAATTGAGGAAATAAATAGATTGAATTAAGAAAATAACAAAAAATGTATATGAACATGAAGATGAGGAAAAATCATTTCAATATAATCAATCAAAAAGTAAAACAACTGCTCATAACATAGTTTTAGCTCTTTCATAATAGTATGCTACATTTTGATATAGATAATTCAATAAAATAAGAAGCTGATTGAATAATAAAAATAAAATTGCATACAAGTCCAACAAAATGAATGCACGACGGTCTTGATGACTTCTACTATAAATTTTTATGATCTTGCTAATACTTCTTATGATACACACACACATACACAACAAAATCCAGGTGTAATTTAACCATAAAATTTCACCATTACATATTCTTTATTTTGAAGGAAGTAAATTCAATCAATGTCTGATAATGGAGTTTCCATAATTTCATCTAGACACCCTAAAAATTGCATTGTACACTAAGGGAACATTAATTGATTTTATGAAAAACCGTCATAGATGAAAATACAGTCCACTTAGGCATTACCATTGTTCTAGCATAGAAAATAAATTATATGTAAATATAGTATGAAACCAAAGCGTATAACTCATGATATACAGTAAAAACCATGCATAGCCTTCTACGAAAAATTGGAAAACGAAAAAAGAGGTTAATGAAGAATACATTAGAAGAAGTACCAAGAAAACTTTTAGGCATCAACAACTCAAACAATTTAAATTAGAGTTAAAGAATATAAAAATATAACATCAAATTCCAAATATTTCATGATGTTACATGTGTACAACATTACCCAAAAGGAAAAAAAATCTTTGCTTTCTTATTCCACGAGAAGATAAATCAGAGCACTATGTGTTGATTATTTGCATGCCATCAGCACAAAAATTGAAAGAAAAGGAAATGTGGCATCATGTTGTCATTCAATTTGGTGAAATTATTTCCTATAATGTTTTTCCTCTTTAAACATAATAATTGATTATATAACAACAAATGATTGTCCAAAACATTAGTTCCACATAACACAAAGAAACATTTAGATCTTAACTACCACTACAATAAAAATACAGCTTAATTAACAAAAAAATATAAAAACATATCAAGCAACACTAACATTTAATATTCGACCAGAGTTCATAAAGAAGTAAAAAACATATCAATCAAGGCTTGGAGATTTCAACCAAGATCGAAATAGAGGGGATGGAAACCAAGAACTCATCATCATCCCAAGAGAAAAAGAGCTTCAGAAAGAATCATTCACAAGCACCATCGAAATTCAAGAGGAAACCATGATCGCAGCAAGTTCGTTGATGGAGTGCCTTTTTCAAACAATGACCCCTCTAAGAAAGCTGCATAAAAATGCATAGAAAGAAAATGTTTTAGCAAACTTTGTAACGACCCGGATTTTTCAGCAATTTGAAATCGAATATTTAAACTTGTTTTAAATATTATATTAGAAATATTTATGGATTTAGTATTGAATTCTTTTATTAAACGATGCTTGAAAGTTTATAATTATATTTAATTATAAAACTAACTTGATGATAGTTTGTAATATTGAGTTTTGAACTTCAATTGAATATACAGAATCCGTTTTAAGTTAGAATTCTATGAAATAAGAAATGTTTGAATTTATTAGATTATAATTTTCTAATAAAAGAAAAGATTTGAGATTTTATCGTATGCATTGTAAGTTATGTCCAAATCAAATTGTAAAATACTCGCTATGGAGTCATTTATAAACGAAAATGTGTTTATTTAATAAATATAAAAGGAATTTTTATATAATTCGAATATCGTTTAAATCGAAAGTATTAATGTTGAGTTATAATTCCACATTGATTGAATTTGAAGTGACATATTATTTTACTTGGACATATATGACAATAATACTTTATTATTATTTCATTTGATTGTTTTGGAATTTATTTACATTTACATTGATATTATATAAGTCATATAAATAATTGTTTATCAAATGACTTCCGTTTTCGACGAAACGAATTTTATTGGAATACGTAAAGCTAGTTATTGTTTGTTTTCCAGTTTGGAGTTCAATCGGAGTTGTTTTGTGAGAGGGAGATATTTAAAACGTGAACTGATGAATAAATTGTAATAAAAATAAAGTCTTTATCCAAACTAGTTGGTTTTCAACGAAACTAATTTCATTGGATCTGCAACATCAAGACATAGCAGTGTGTTTGTTTCCGTTGCGTTTGGAGTTTGTGTGTGATGGTACATATATTTAACGGGCTGCCATAAATAACGGTCCAAATTAAATTAACCGTAACAGACTTAAAACTTATACCCTAAGCGAAAATAAATACTATAAGCACCCGTAATTTCCCCGGTAAGCAAAGAACGGATTGCTTTGAGAACAAGCCACATCGGGACGCAAACAGAAGAGCATTTCATTGTATATTACAACAATTCCATCAGAATACAAGAATATACAGAGTATGAATAAATATTACACACAAAATATCAGAGATTTAAATACATTACTGCAGCGGCAAATAATACAAAACACAACTGAAAGGAATATACGGATACAGAGCTTTCCGAATATCATTCCAGCTGTAAACCAGAATCCTGTGAATATAAATCTGCAAAACCAAAACTACTAGCTGCCCGTGTCAAAATAAGGGCACCCAGGGTTTAGGTTAAAACAATAAACTCCAGGTCAGTCATGTGACTGGTGTGAGAACTAAAACAGTTATTAATCTTTATTTTAAAGTTAGGTAAATCAAGGGACCACGCCGTATAACATAGAACGGGTTTCCTCCCAAGAATACCAGTGCATAAAACAACAACGCAATGCTAAATAAAGAACAATGAAGCTATTATAAGACCCAGGTCCCATCACACAATGCAACGCAAGTCGAAGGATAGGGTTTTTATGTAACACCCCACCTCCGCCAGTACCACTCTTGCAAGGGCACTGACTTTGGAGGGGCGTTTGAATCAGGTAAACATGCATAATGATATATCAAGGCAGAACAAGAACATATGTATATATGTAAACAGAGTAAATAACATAGATAAAACAGCGGAAGATTTTAAACCATTTCAAAACAAGTCTGGTACAACATAATATCAACTTTCTAAATAAACAAGTCTAGATAAAACAACATCATCTGAAAACTGAAATACATAAGTGCTATCCCCAAAATAAGTAATAACCATAGCTAGCTTCATGTCAAGACCGTACATGAGCTAAAATCCCAGAAGCAAGCAATCAGAAATCCAAGCTAAGCTCCAATATTCCCTCCCTGAGAACCTGGGGGGGGAAACGGAAGAAAAGAGGCGAAAGAAAACAGGTCAGTCAAAAAGACTGAGTAAGCCCTACTACAATCAATGTAAACTGATAAAGTTAACTGGCATGAGCAGCAGGGATGAGTATAAGGATAACTATATACTAGCATGATGATTAACTAACAAGGTAGATAAAGGTGTCATCGCATAATCAGGATTAAGGTTTTGCACCACAGGTGTACTAGCAAACTAACATGACTTGAATAAACAAATATTGATCCCTTGGCCCAAGCTTTGGCCCAATAACATGAAGTGACCCTCATATGAGGTCCAATAACATGAAGTGACCCTACCACGAGGTCCAATCCAAACGGTCTAGTCGATCGGCTCCCTATAAGCCTAACTCGTCATGTGTTGGTGTCAATACGGCCAAATAACATGATTGTAGTCAGACTGTGCAGGGTCTCCCGTCGGGTGTATCAAGCCCTAGGGTGGCAACCCCTGGACACCATAAACATGAGTGCACGGTCTCGATCTACGGGTACCTGTGCATGTTTTCCCCGGCTTCGGACTTATGTGCACGACCATAGTCCGCCCAGAACTACACCGGCGTACCAATCTGCCATCGCTTTTGGTCGCTTACCTCCTAGTCCAGTAATCGTGCCCCCACCCTAGCCTAGTCCCTTGGGTCCTGATGATACAACTGGGAATTACTGCTGGAGTGGACCCCCATTGCTAGGATTTTCTAGTGGGTTAAGTACGGTTTAACCCTCTTGCTAATCATGGATTAACTTGGTTAAGTGTAACGATGAGTTCACGACTTAACCCTGATTAATCTACCAAGCCCAAATTGGTTAAGTATTAAATGGACCATGACTTAACCCTAATCATGAGGCATTAATTAATTAATTAATGCGCCTTAACCTCTCACATTAGACTTTGTTGTGGTTACTAGTTAAGCCGGGCGGGTCCGGGTAGCTTTACACCACAACTTGGTCTAACTTCGGGTCCAAGGTACAACATGACCAACTTCTCACATTGGGTCCTATTGTTTGTAGCAACTAGTTAAGCCGGTCGGTTCCGGGTAGGTTTACGCTACAAACTCAACCCAACCTCGAGTTGGCCACACTTATCTTTTCTAAGTGTCATGTCCACCATGTTTCCAAAACATGTTACAAATTTTCAAGCAATTGGGTAGACCTAACTTAATAGGTAAATTCCCAATGGGTAGACCTAACTTAATAGGTAAATTCCCAAGCTTATATTTTTATGTCTTTTAAGTTTACCCAACCCCAAACGCAATCCCATCGCTTACATATCGCAATAGCGCATAAAGGATAGAAAGAGGGAACTTGACATAATCGTGACATAAAAGTGTTAAGCCACAAGTTCAACATGGTGGCATATGAAATGTACATATGTTCAAATACTTGCATTAGGCCTCAAAAAGCATGCATAGCTTGCATATCATATGACAACTTGCATAACAAACTTGCATAGCATAACTTGCATATCATGTGACAACTTGCATATCAAACTTGCATAGCACAACTTGCATATCATATGACAACTTACATATCAAACTTGCATAGTATAACTTGCATATCATATGACAACTTGCATAACAAACTTGCATAGCATAACTTGCATATCATGTGACAACTTGCATATCAAACTTGCATAGCATAACTTGCATATCATATGACAACTTGCATATCAAACTTGCATAGCATAACTTGCATATCATATGACAACTTACATATCAAACTTGCATAGCATAACTTGCATATCATATGACAACTTACATATCAAGCTTGCATAGTATAACTTGCATATCATATGACAACTTACATATTAATCTTGCATAACATAACTTGATGAGCTTGCATAACACATCATAGTAAACTTGCATAACGCATCATAGAAAACTTGCATAACGCATCATAGAAAACTTGCATAACGCATCATAGAAAACTTGCATAACGCATCATAGAAAACTTGCATATAAACTCGCATATCATACATTTAACTTTAAAGTTTAAGTATGAAAGGAATAGGGCTTACTATGCTTATGCGGACTCAAATGAGTATAGCAAATGTAAGAAAACCCTTATGCAACCAATTAAACCCCAAAAATGCAAGCAAAATTGATCAAAACTCTTTCTTTATGGTGCAAATGTAGAGACTTGACTTGAATGCAAGCTAATGATGATCATACAAGTCTAAAAACACTTGTATGCATGGAAAATCTCATAGAAATTGATTTAGGAATTTTATGAAGAGAGTGGAGGCCATGAGAGGTAAAATTTTGCCATAGTTTAGTTGCTAGAATGAATAATGATGATTTAGGGTAGGTTAGGGTCTTATTTATAGATTAGGCAAGTGATTTAGGCCATAGGATTAAACCCTAGTTCCAATCTCAGCCCTCAAAACCGAATCTGGCCCCCAAGCTCAACACAAACCCAAGATGGTGCACCAGGCAGGACTGCTCGTCTGAGCCAAGTCGACAGCCAAGTCGACAGGGCTGTCGACTTGGTTAGACCAAGTCGACCCCCAAGTCGACAGGGCTGTCGACTTGGGTACTGTGGCGGGACTTTTCCCGCCTGGCCCAAACTGGCCCAATTTTCCAAATTCAAGTTTGAATTTGAAATCTGTTTTTACTTTGGAATTTTCTGTAAACTTCGTTGGGCCTTAATCGGGTCATACGGACTCCGATTTTCGAAAACTCAGACTCTATTTCGCGTATTTTTCCGAGACGAACGCAATGGCATAGCCCGTTTCCCTTGGTTCAGATTTTAGAATTAAATTCTGCCTCGATTTACATTATAACAGGTTATTGAAAATACGGGTTGTTACATTCTCCCCTCCTTAAAGGATTTCGTCCCCGAAATCTTCAAGTTAGGAAGAACGTATCCTACCATCCAATCATCCATCTACTCAAAACATCATCCACGAGCAATCATTGTTCTTACAAGATTCTAAATGTTGTATGAACATATGCAAAGGTGTGTGTTTATGTCCTTATCTAATGCAAATATCCTCAATGCAAATTATGTTAGTGAAATGAATCCATATGTATGCAATTCCTAACATAATGTATAACATCTATGTGTGTGCACAAAACATACATCCATATGCAACATCCATGTGATAACACAAGAATTTTCATCCATGAATAAGCATAAACACTCATGCAGATGCAATATGAGGAGTGTGTGAGCCGATCTAGTGCCTAACGTGTATAATGCATCCACGAGTAACCACTTGCAAACACTTGCAACCACTTGCAACCATCAAGCATAACATGTTTCAAACACATGTTTCATCCAAAGGGTTTCTACCTAAGGTTCTCATGACAAGATTAACACGATAAACTAGATAATCAAGACAAACATGGATAGCAAAAGATATGCTACAAAGAGATCGGGAAGATAAGCAGGATATACTCCTCTTTCCGGATTACAAGAAATCCCTTCCTAACCCAGCCCATATTCTATAAAAGCCCAAAAGGTTTAGTCAACCTAACGGACCCCCTTCAAACCCTGACATGTATTACTAGCCAATAAGTCATACCTCCCGACAGAAATAGGACCGAAAATGGGACTGAGAGGACATACATAAAAAGATAACATGCGAGTAAGTTCCGCAGGGAAACAAGGATCAAGGATATACTCTTAGAAAGAGATATGATGCGCGTATCTAGCCTTCAATCTTCTAAGTCACGTTTCCTTGAGCTTAACTCCACTGTGCTTTGACCGTCTTTTACCTCATGATTTCTTAGCTTCTTAATTCTTATTTCCAAATATGAGTTGGAACCCATTTCATTGTCGTCTCTCGTCTTCCTTTTTCACTTACTCTTCTATCATTCTTGGCTTAAACATAACTATGACCTCTTGGTTTCATGCAAGCTCTCCAAAATTCACTATTGAATCCTGGATCTCGTTCGCTTACTATAAAGTATTCCACGCAGCAGAACTTTTCTTGAAAATACCAATCCACGTTGCCAATTGCTCTTACTAACGTGATTTTCTATAACTCATGCTTGAACGAAATGAACCATCCGCCTGCGAATGATAGGCCGTGCTTAGATTCAGTTGCTTGCCCACGACTTCCCGTAGACTATCCCAAAACTGGGTAGTGAAGATTGAGCCATGGTTACTAACTATCCTTTAGGGAACCTCGTGCAACCGCTTTATTTCTTGAAAGTAAACTGTCGCTGGCTATGATGCAGTCCTTTTTCTCTTTACCGGAGTGAAATGAGCACTCTTCGTGAGTCTACTTACTATGACCCACATGCTCGTATTCCCTTTCCTTGATCTAGACAGTCCATCCACGAAATCCTTCGTGACACTTTACCACTTCCATTTCGGGGACCTCCAAAGGATGTAATAGCCCATCGGGCTTTTTATGACTCGGCCTTAATCTGTTGGCACAACATGCACCTTGGGATAAACTCGGCCACTTCCTCGGATGATGTGCATCTTCAAGAACCTTCTCTCTCTCATCGCGTCTTAGCCATCCCTTGTCATCTATAGCGAGGTGACTTACCATCTCGCCTCGAATCAACTTGTCCATGATCTCGACTAACTGCGGGTCTTCTTCTTCAATTGTCCTTGTCGGAGCTTTTCGGTTTTGAACCGCGACCACTTTAACAGGATCCACCATTAAGCCTTGCTTTGAAACTATGTGCCCAAGAAATCTAACTTCTTTTCTCCAAAATGACATTTGGAGGACTTGGCTTTTAACTGATGCGCTCTAAGCGTATCCATCACCTCCTTGAGATGCCTTACATGTTCTTCCTCGTTCTTTAAGAAAGTCAGGATATCGTCTAATGAAGTTCTTCTCAAGCAACTCCTTGACTTGCTTTCTTAACTCTCATCTTGCGGGACCATGTGCCTAACTGGCCACGAAACTATCTTGGCATTATCAACCAGATAAATGCGGAAATCTATCTCTCGTTTAGGGGTAACCCCCTTCACTTCACCCAAGATATCAGGATATTCTCGTACCATCCTTATAGATTACAAACTATCGATAGACGAGTTGAGGGATTCAAGATAACACATCATGACGGGACTCATAGGGTTACTAGAAATTTTTAGGGTATTACCGAGGCGAGTCATGTGCCTCACAACCCTATGCTCAACAATCAAGGATGGCTCCAAAACTGGGCAACCCATCCATGCCCAAAATCAACTCATACCCCATGAAACCGAGAATACAAGCATCACACGAGAACTCTACACTAAAGATAGAGATTTTCAAATCCACGTAGATAATAGACAAATGGGCGGAAACCCCAATTGGATTTTAAACACACACGGGATCATTAACTAGACTAGTACTTAGGTGCAAACCTTCAACTAGATCAGATGAAATAAACTATGCGATGTGCCAGAATCAAACAAAGTACAAACAGGAAAATCAGAAATGTATATAAGGCTCTCAACGGAAATACTACCTCGATCGGGAACTGGAGCGGCATTGAGAGCATGAACTTGCCCTCCTGAAGGTCCAACACGCTGAGTCTGACCTTGGCCTTGCCCTTGCCTCTTCGGGCAATCTTTGCTGAAATGTCCAAACTCACCACAATGAAAGCATTCACCACTCTTCCTTTTCCTCTTCTTACAATCCTTAATAAGATGCCCAACTGTACCGCAATAATGGCACTTCCTCTTGTCGTTATTGCCCTTGTTGTTGCTCCCCTTGTTGCCTTGACTCTTGTTCTTGCCTTGCTTCCCGGAATTCACCGTTCCTTCCGACGTAGGCTCTCCCTTCTTCGGGCAGTCCCTAGTGAAGTGTCCCATTTCTCCGCAGTTAAAGCAAGTGCCCTTCCTCTTTCTGCAATCCTTGTTTAGATGAGTCAAGTTTCCACAAGTAAAGCACTTCTTTTCCTTCTTATCACTCCTATTCTCTTCATTGAGTAGGGCCATATTTACCAAACTCTCGAAAGTTGCCCCCAAGGGTATATGAGTCATGGCTAAACCATGTAATGGCTCGTTTAATCCTAGAGCAAAGTATAGGGCCTTCTTCTGAGCTGTGTCAACCAAGTCTGAACCGACCCGAGCCAGTTGATTAAACTTATCTATGTATTCCCTAATAGTCAGGTCCCCTTGCTTCAGTGATAGGAACCTTAGTCCAAACTTTCCCCGAAAGTCATCCCAAGTCTCAATTGGCCTAGTAGCGGTGGTGACCACCCACCAACGTGCAGCTTCTTCCTTTAGCAACCATACTGCCAATAAAACCTTCCTACGGTCACCTATGTCCAAGATGGCGAAAAGACCTTCGGTTTCTTGCAACCAATTCCTTGCCTCTACCAAAGTCTCGGTTCCAATGAAATTCTTGCCACCCATCGCCTTAAAGTCTTTGCAAATCTTCGCGAAATCCTCTTGTGGATGCTGAGGGGGAGGAGGAAGAGGAACCTCAGCGACAGGAGGAGGAGGAACATCTGCGGGGCCGGCTTCGGTCGCCCTAGCCTCCAAAAGTCTCCCATACCAAACAGGTACATGTACTCCCTCCGGAATGGCAAAGTTATCGGCCATACTGGAAACGAAGAAAAAGATAGATTCAGAATGGAGAAAAACGAAGGAATTTTGCTAATGGCTTTTTGGGGAATAGCCTTTAAAATAAACTAGACTTTTCTTTGGAAAATACTTTATACTTGGTTTTGAAAATAGTTTTTCAAAAGTTTTCTAAAAACCTTTTTGTTCCTTCTCGTAAACCATATGCTCTGATACCAAATGTAACACCCCACCTCCGCCAGTACCACTCTTGCAAGGGCACTGACTTTGGAGGGGCGTTTGAATCAGGTAAACATGCATAATGATATATCAAGGCAGAACAAGAACATATGTATATATGTAAACAGAGTAAATAACATAGATAAAACAGCGGAAGATTTTAAACCATTTCAAAACAAGTCTGGTACAACATAATATCAACTTTCCAAATAAACAAGTCTAGATAAAACAACATCATCTGAAAACTGAAATACATAAGTGCTATCCCCAAAATAAGTAATAACCATAGCTAGCTTCATGTCAAGACCGTACATGAGCTAAAATCCCAGAAGCAAGCAATCAGAAATTCAAGCTAAGCTCCAATATTCCCTCCCTGAGAACCTGGGGGGGAAACGGAAGAAAAGAGGCGAAAGAAAACAGGTCAGTCAAAAAGACTGAGTGAGCCCTACTACAATCAATGTAAACTGATAAAGTTAACTGGCATGAGCAGCAGGGATGAGTATAAGGATAACAATATACTAGCATGATGATTAACTAACAAGGTAGATAAAGGTGTCATCGCATAATCAGGATTAAGATTTTGCACCACAGGTGTACTAGCAAACTAACATGACTTGAATAAACAAATATTGATCCCTTGGCCCAAGCTTTGGCCCAATAACATGAAGTGACCCTCATATGAGGTCCAATAACATGAAGTGACCCTACCACGAGGTCCAATCCAAACGGTCTAGTCGATCGGCTCCCTATAAGCCTAACTCGTCATGTGTTGGTGTCAATACGGCCAAATAACATGATTGTAGTCAGACTGTGCAGGGTCTCCCGTCGGTTGTATCAAGCCCTAGGGTGGCAACCCCTGGACACCATAAACATGAGTGCACAGTCTCGATCTACGGGTACCCGTGCATGTTTTCCCCGGCTTCGGACTTATGTGCACGACCATAGTCCGCCCAGAACTACACCGGCGTACCAATCTGCCGTCGCTTTTGGTCGCTTACCTCCTAGTCCAGTAATCGTGCCCCCACCCTAGCCTAGTTCCTAGGGTCCTGATGATACAACTGGGAATTACTGCTGGAGTGGACCCCCATTGCTAGGATTTTCTAGTGGGTTAAGTACGGTTTAACCCTCTTGCTAATCATGGATTAACTTGGTTAAGTGTAACGATGAGTTCACGACTTAACCCTGATTAATCTACCAAGCCCAAATTGGTTAAGTATTAAATGGACCATGACTTAACCCTAATCATGAGGCATTAATTAATTAATTAATGCGCCTTAACCTCTCACATTAGACTTTGTTGTGGTTACTAGTTAAGCCGGGCGGGTCCGGGTAGCTTTACACCACAACTTGGTCTAACTTCGGGTCCAAGGTACAACATGACCAACTTCTCACATTGGGTCCTATTGTTTGTAGCAACTAGTTAAGCCGGTCGGTTCCGGGTAGGTTTACGCTACAAACTCAACCCAACCTCGAGTTGGCCACACTTATCTTTTCTAAGTGTCATGTCCACCATGTTTCCAAAACATGTTACAAATTTTCAAGCAATTGGGTAGACCTAACTTAATAGGTAAATTCCCAATGGGTAGACCTAACTTAATAGGTAAATTCCCAAGCTTATATTTTTATGTCTTTTAAGTTTACCCAACCCCAAACGCAATCCCATCGCTTACATATCGCAATAGCGCATAAAGGATAGAAAGAGGGAACTTGGCATAATCGTGACATAAAAGTGTTAAGCCACAAGTTCAACATGGTGGCATATGAAATGTACATATGTTCAAATACTTGCATTAGGCCTCAAAAAGCATGCATAGCTTGCATATTATATGACAACTTGCATAACAAACTTGCATAGCATAACTTGCATATCATGTGACAACTTGCATATCAAACTTGCATAGCACAACTTGCATATCATATGACAACTTACATATCAAACTTGCATAGTATAACTTGCATATCATATGACAACTTGCATAACAAACTTGCATAGCATAACTTGCATATCATGTGACAAATTGCATATCAAACTTGCATAGCATAACTTGCATATCATATGACAACTTGCATATCAAACTTGCATAGCATAACTTGCATATCATATGACAACTTCCATATCAAACTTGCATAGCATAACTTGCATATCATATGACAACTTACATATCAAGCTTGCATAGTATAACTTGCATATCATATGACAACTTACATATTAATCTTGCATAACATAACTTGATGAGCTTGCATAACACATCATAGTAAGCTTGCATAACACATCATAGAAAACTTGCATAACACATCAAAGAAAACTTGCATAACACATCATAGAAAACTTGCATAACGCATCATAGAAAACTTGCATAACACATCATAGAAAACTTGCATAACACATCATAGAAAACTTGCATATAAACTCGCATATCATACATTTAACTTTAAAGTTTAAGTATGAAAGGAATAGGGCTTACTATGCTTATGCGGACTCAAATGAGTATAGCAAATGTAAGAAAACCCTTATGCAACCAATTAAACCCCAAAAATGCAAGCAAAATTGATCAAAACTCTTTCTTTATGGTGCAAATGTAGAGACTTGACTTGAATGCAAGCTAATGATGATCATACAAGTCTAAAAACACTTGTATGCATGGAAAATCTCATAGAAATTGATTTAGGAATTTTATGAAGAGAGTGGAGGCCATGAGAGGTAAAATTTTGCCATAGTTTAGTTGCTAGAATGAATAATGATGATTTAGGGTAGGTTAGGGTCTTATTTATAGATTAGGCAAGTGATTTAGGCCATAGGATTAAACCCTAGTTCCAATCTCAGCCCTCAAAACCGAATCTGGCCCCCAAGCTCAACACAAACCCAAGATGGTGCACCAGGCAGGACTGCTCGTCTGAGCCAAGTCGACAGCCAAGTCGATAGGGCTGTCGACTTGGTCAGACCAAGTCGACCCCCAAGTCGACAGGGCTGTCGACTTGGGTACTGTGGCGGGACTTTTCCCGCCTGGCCCAAACTGGCCCAATTTTCCAAATTCTAGTTTGAATTTGAAATCTGTTTTTACTTTGGAATTTTCTGAAAACTTCGTTGGGCCTTAATCGGGTCATACGGACTCCGATTTTCGAAAACTCGGACTCTATTTCGCGTATTTTTCCGAGACGAACGCAATGGCATAGCCCGTTTCCCTTGGTTCAGATTTTAGAATTAAATTCTGCCTCGATTTACATTATAACAGGTTATTGAAAATACGGGTTGTTACATTTTACCTTATAATAGCTAAGAATGCTTGGTACGTGAAATTTCATGTTTTATTATTACTATAAGGGTAAAGTGCCAAAACAATTTCAATCATAAGTATCAATCATAGACGGCATAAGTGCCCCATACCACTATATCGTCATATATAGGTATACAATCAAAACCGCAATTGTCACGTATTAGAAGCTGGATATCCATCTGTGAACCGAGGCAAGGGATCGTCCTCAACCGATTCGAGACTTCTGGCCCGAGCCTCAGGGAAAGTACTCAGTCAAGCCCTTGGATCGTCAGGGTCGGCCCACCGATGTGGATTAAAATGTCTGAACACTGCGTTTCCCCGCCCTTTGGGGCATAAATGAGTCCAATGAGTCCAATGACTCCATCAGCTCCACATAGTCACCGATATATCTGAGGCGCCTCGCAATCCAACAACCACATAAGTCAAACTCGTCAGGGCGTGTAAAACCACTGACGCCACTCCTAGCTAGAAAGAAACGCATGTCCTCCCTGAGGTCCTTCTCCCATTTCTGGTTCACAACCGGGGTGTGAGGCTCGCGAATCAACGCTACACAAAACTATGCCACACAGGTTGTGCTTTGATCATCAACCACAAGACTTTGCTTTTCAACAGAAGCCTTGATCATTTGCCACTTAGGCATGCCACACAGGCAATTCACTCCATGCGATTGATATCCATCAATATATAACCCCTGAGCTCGTACGTCTCAGAGAAGGGCGTTATGCAAGAGAATGAATTCTCCGCCGCCAAACAGATATATATTTAATAGAAATCAATCACACAAAATAAAATCCAATGTCAGACACACAGTCCATTTACAAGTTCGTTCTGGGTCTGAACGAAACCGGAGGCACCTTGTACCTCGCATATCCATCGATCTCCAGGTACGTCTGAACGATCACCAACTGATTCCGTCCTCTTGGGTGTACGGCCCAATCAAGATCATTAGTAATTATCCAAACGACGTGAAGACCTCCAGTCTTTAACCACCGTCTTCATCTTCGACTAATCGTCGTATCAGTTATTCAGAATGGGATAAACCCGGTCTTTCCGAATAACTCGCGTATTTTATAAACAAGTGTTACACAAACACAACATACGCCTTATTCCAATTCAGAATATTCTTTTATTCAAATATTCATATTATTACGGAAAGGTTCCCATTAATTTTATCAAAGATAAATTCTTTAAAATTTATTCTTTAATCTTCTTATGAATATCAATTCAAACCAAATTATGGTTTATCCAAACAAGTCGGGATTATATTCAATATCAAATTCTACGACCAACAAATATCGTATTGGAAATAACGATATAAATATATCTTTCAAATTTCCATAATAATATCTGTATAATCACGAAATCCAACATCGAAATATTCCCATGACAATTTCGAGTCAAATCCATTCCAACTCAATTATTGGAAATTCTGGCTATTTTCAAAACCATTTCAAATCCACTTTATTTATTTTAAAAATAAATGGGATTATAATTCTATTTCAAAACTAGTTCATTTCGATAAAAAACTATTTTTATCTTTTCAAATATGGAGTTTTTCATCCCAATTCTTCACAAATCATTTCTTATGATTTTACACAAATTATTACTATTTTTAATAATTTTATCAAGGCCCGTACAGTCGATTTCCATCAACGGCTATCGAACTGCACTTGCAGCGACCTTTTCCAAATTTGATTTGGACATAATTCCAAATCCAACCGTTAGATTTCAAATCTCTAACATTATTAGAAAGCTCTTTTCGATACGAACCCAACGATTCCGGTTTTAGGAGAATCTGACGGTCGGATCTCCCATAGTATCCGTTCGAAGTCAATGGTCGAAATTTGCGAACTACCGCAGCTCGGCACGTTCTATTCAGGCCGTTATATTATATATATAATATATAGTTCATTGATTTCCTTTTAAAACGTATTTTATAAATCATTTTAAATTCGTTTTCGAAACGATTTCAACTTCATATTCAATTTCGAATCAAAATTGAATATTCCACATCATCGATATACAAATGATAATATTTTCAAAACGTTATATTTTGAAATCACTTCCTTTTCTATGATCATTATAAAAACGAATATAATCGATATAAATATCGTTCGCGTCAAAATGGCGCATATCTAACCAACACGGCTTTATATATTTCAATAATTTCTTTATTCTATTCAAAAAATGAATATTTTCTTCAACACATGAATATATATTTTTATTCAACACATGAATTTATATTTTATTCAACACATGAATTTATTTTATTCAACACATGAATATTTATTCTGTTCAACACATGAATTTATTTTATTCAACACATGAATTTTTATTCTATTCAACACATGAATTTTCTTTCTATTCAACACATGAATTTTCTTTCTATTCAACACATGAATTTTTATTCTATTCAACAGATGAATTTTCTATTATTCAACACATGAATTTACTATTATTCAACACATGAATATATATTCTTTATTTTCTAAATTGGAATGAGACCCACTCAATTACCATATAATATTATTTATATGGATTCTATACAACACATGTATATAATAGCAATGATAATTAATCAACCATCATCCAAAGTGCACCACACAACTGCATAAGCATTAAATATAAATAATTAACGCTTACACAGTCTGCCAATCCATCGGTCGACATACTACTAAACAATTGGGATTGGTATACGTCAATATCATCCCAACACCCGTGTGGGGTGTCAAATCAACAAACACAGATTTTTATTTGTGCAGTTGGGCGATGTGTAAAATTTATCGTCCCAATCAATATCAGTCAAATCAGTGTATATAAACAAATCGTCCGATTTGTTTATTACTATTTATTTTATATACACGTTAAAAATTATATTTTCCACTATAAAATATTTTATTCCATTCCACATCACACAATAAAATTTCACAACACAGCAATCAAACAAACAAGTCATCCATGGTCTGTGGACGACGGGTGTCGGGTGCTGCTAAGCACCGTCTGCATCCTAGTATATATTTCAACTAGAAAATAAAATAAAAGTGAGGAGTTCTCACCTATTAGCTAAACCAAACACCACGACTCTTCATATGTAGGAAATCTTCCTCTTGTTTTCAACGCAGTTTGTTTCATGAAGTTCATATTAAAAATCACATTTTTATACTGCTACTATATAGATAAAAATTCTATCTTTATATAGCTATTCACTTCTTTTTACTCATAATGATCTACACAATAAAAATCACTTCTTTCTATATATAAAGATATCGTCTTTACTATGATAAAAATATCATATATTTTTTTCTTTTTATTATATAAAAATCATATTTTTATTATTCTAAAAATATAAAAATCACATTTTTATTCTTTCTACTATATAAAAATCATATTTTTATACTATGAAAAATCAAATCTTTATTGCTACTTTATATATAAAAGGTCACATTTTTATATAACGATATATATAATCAACATCATATTTTTATCTTCATAAAAATATTTCAAACATGCGATAAAATTCATTTTTTTATCTACATAAAAATTAAATCTTTTTCTACATAAAAAATCAAATCTTTCCTATGTTAAAGATCGAACCTTTTCTATGTTAAAGATCAAACCTTTTCTATGTATAAAAATATAATCTTTTCATATAAAAATATATAAACTTTATCGTTTTATTAATCCTACCTTTATATAAATTAAAAATCAGAATTTTATATAAACAAAAATCAGAAATTTATATAAACAAAAATTGAAAACTCACTGTTCATCGCGTTTTTATTGAGAAGGGGGCGTTGTTTGCGCTCGCTGGAGGAAGAAGCGTCGGAGTGGAGGAAGACGGAGCAGATTCCGGTGGTGGAGGCGGTGTCGTGGGGTCTGGAAGGGGTAGGGTTGTCGCAGGTGGTTGTGGGTCCGACCAGAGGTGGCGGGTGGTGGCAAAAGGCCCACGGCGGCGGGTTTTCTTCAATTGGGGGTTAAGGCATCGGATTGGAGAAGGAAGGAGGGAAGAGAGAGCAGGGGGTTTCACTGGACCAGGAGGGGAGGCGCGGCAGAGTTGCGATGGTCGGAGGTGGAGCAGGCGACGGCGACGATGGCAGTAGGGGGGCGATGGGGACTGGCGGGATCGGATTTTCAATTTTTTCCCTTTTTTTTCTTCGGTCAACGAGAGGAAGAGAGAGATAGAGATGGGGGGGCTCATATGGTAATATATATTAATTTATTTTATTTTATTTTAAAAAGTAAGTTTCTTATTCGACCTCTGAATCGAGCCAAACGACTGTCTCCCCTAGCTAATTACCCCAATTCCGAACACAATGGGATATGTATCGTAAGCCAGTTCGGCTGTTTCGATCAGTTTCCATCAAAATCAAAATATAAATCTATATATTGAATTTGAACGCACATTTCAATTTACCAGAGTCACATATTGACTCTAAAAATTCTCGAAAAATATTTTCTAGCTTCGTATTGACGATACGGTCCTAACAAAACTAATTTCGTCAAATTCTGAGACTGACGGCCATTTTCTGGTTGATCGAAATTGACAGAAATGGTCAAAACACGTTTTCTTTCGCCACGCTCACATATTGCTTCATAAAATTATGAATTTTGAAGCCTAACAATAACTTGACATCCCGGATGCAACAAAAGTGGTCTCGTCGAACACCGAGGTCGTTTGCAAAATTTCAATTTTTAAGGGCCCAAAATTTCATAGCGACTATTCTGAATTTTCAACTGGGAATAACTTTTTATTCCCGCTATGAAATTTTGATTTTTCGGATTTGTTGGAAAGATATTTTCAGTTAGATTCTAATATTTTTGGTTTCGCTAAAATCCGGTTTATTTTGAATCCTGTACATTTATTTGAAATTTGAAATCGAATTTTCGAACTACCGCGTTATTTTCAATTCCTTTTATAATTAAAATAAAATATTTATATTCTAACGTCGATTCAAATAAATATATACGTTCTAATTCTATTCAAAATAAATTTCTCGTCGTTATTATTCATTTTAAATATTCAAAATTCATTAAAATTGCCAAAATAAAAATTTTAAATTGGCTCAGATTTCCGGGTTATTACAAATACAAAAATATATATAGCTTCATACCGAAGTCATTTTGAATGTGTCTACCCACCTATTTTCGTATCCCATCGGTAAAGTGCATGGTGAAATATGAACGGGCAGACATTTTTTTAGTTAAAAGAAACCTCTCCTATGCTATTGCATTCAGTGTTTAATGCCGATCAAACTGCAAATCTACCCATATACTGAAAAGCACAATTGCTACCTTTGCATGCCTTGTTTCATCAGACTTAAATGGAAAACAACACCCTACACTAAATCATCTCAAATCATGGCAATGGAAGAAACCTCTCAGCCATGACAATACGCTACAAGTCAAAAAAACACTACCTCCTTCCATGTGTGTACACTAAAAGAAACATGCAGACCTACTTAAATCCGATCACCAACTACTTATATTTCCTTCATCCTGTGTCCTGACTTCTATATCCAATCGCACAAGACAGACTTGAAAGGAAAGTACAATGGTTGCAAACCCAGCTACATGCCTATCTTCTGCTAACTTACCCTATGCTTGACAGACATTGTTGTTATCACATTCTTTTCTGCTTCTATAAATATAGTGTTCCCTCCTCTTTTCTTTGTTCCGATAAACTATTGAAACTGAACCACCTCGATATATTTTAAACTCAAAAGCTCCATCTTACGCAATGAATGAATATCTCGGGCAACAGATGTAAGGGGAGAATGGGAGAAACATGGGTTGATTTTGGTGCATACTGGAAGGTGACGCGTGTTCCTATAGCTTGGCGTTGGTCTAAACCGGGTTCAGGTGAAGTAAGCTCACTGTTGAAGCAGAGGGGGGGAGCTGATGGCGAAGAAAGGTGCTCACTGGCGAAGCAGGGAGGAAGTTGCAGTTTGGAGAAAAACAAACAGGAAAAAGATGTTTTATTTTTGACAAGACATGGGCTTTAGGAATGGCTTTGGGCCGTTATGTAGAAGAGAAAAAAAATGGAAAGGGGGCAACATTGGGCCGGGCCCAAATGTATTAAAAAAAAATTATTTGGTGGTGTTCGAAACAACGGGGGAAATGAAAAGAGCAAATGGGAGAAGTCATGCCAGAAGGAGATTAGGAATAAGGAAGATTTGATTTTCGGTAATAAATATATTATTAGGTTAATAATTAGTTAATAGTTAAGAATTTATTAGTTTAAATAAAACATGTAACTTATATTATTTATAACTTGCTCGAACGTCAACAGAATCCGATAAAACAAGGGACGCTTAGACCATAATGACGAGCCCAACATTTTAGAGCTGGTTTAGAGCAATTTGGAGCTCACTAGGATTTATGGTCAAATAAAATGGCTGATTGAATTAATCTTTACTTAACGATTAAACAAACAAGGTGAGTTAAACTCACTCGGTTCTCCTACTTATAATTATTATAAGTCGGGTTTAATATTTGTATACTATGGTTGCTAATTGTTGATGATTTGTTGCTTTTTGAAAATATGTTGAATATTTTTATATAGCTAATTTAAATTAAACGTTCGTTTAAATTAATCAAACCTAATCATTATTTTTAACGATTATTTCCAATTAAGGTAACTTACCTTGTTGGTTACATTTATAAAAATATAAACATATTTAAATGAATAACTGTATGCTTGAATCATTGTTAGTTGACCATTAATTATTCATGTTACTGTATTATCGCATTGAATGAATTGTTTTATTTAAGGTAACTTATTTGGATGCAAGAAAAAACAGGTTGGAAGGATCCAACTGGATTTCCTGAATTTATTGTTTATTTTCATATGATCATTATATGAACTGTTTAACCAATATGATCGGATTACTGATTTGATTACCAATTGTTGAATCCAAATTCAACGTTGTTTTGATATTAACCAATGGATAGTATCGGTTAAAGAATTAATAGCGGATGTCCCAAAAATACACTGTTTCATAAAGATTGATTTACCATCAGGTAAATCGATAGAAATGAAGTTATAAAATTTATTTTATAACAGAAGATCGATTTTAAAAATCCATTATTTTAAGTGGAAGTTTATACAAGGAATTAAATATTTATTATTTATTTACTTAAAATTTTAAGTGATTTTTAAATGATTTTATAAAGATGATTCTTATATTAATACGATTTATAAGTAAGTGAGCAGGAATTAACATGACGATTAATAACTGAGATTTATTGGTTTTAAAAAACAATTAAAATGGATTGTATTGGGATTGATTATTGTTAATTTAATAATAAGCAAAGTAAATGAAATTATTTTAATTAATTATATTATTAATTAATTAATAATGGAAAGGGCTAGGTGGAATTGATTAACGAATAAATCATGTTTAGAGGCTGCGTTAACTGAGATTGTTATATTAAATTAGTTTATTAATTTAGTGGGAATTTCATAGTGACGTAACTAGATTTATTTTAATAAATGTCGAAACTTGATTACTAGTTATTTATTATAATCGAGGTGATAATCTGGGAATGTAAATTTAGTAATGTAAGTTTGTGAAGTTTTAAAGCCATATTTATAGTTTAATGGATATTTAAGCAATTTAAGGTTTATAATAATATAAGTTATGTTTAAATCAATTTTTTTATTTAATTCTTATTGAATTATATTTAATTGGATTCTATGAAATTAAAGTTAGATGAAATTATAAAACCCAAGTTTTTATTGAATATATTAATGGAATAAGTTATTAAAATGGCTTATGAGTGGGATTAAAGTTGAGGATATGAAATTAAGGAATTGGAATCTAACTGGAGATCGGTTGAGATAAATGATTTTCTGAGTATTAATCTAATATTGGTTTTGGCCTTCGAGACTGATATTTAGGGAATTATTTTCTTGCTGATTTACAGTCATGGACTAATGGAAGTATTGAATGGAAATCGAAATGAAAACCCAAATTTAAATTAAAGTGGTGGGGCGAGTTATGTTAAAATGTTGCGATCTAAATTCGCTATATTAAATGAGAGATGAGGTTTATCGAGATATAACTGGAAAGGGTTTTGGGATAAACCTATTAGAAGTTTATAGAAGGGTCTATTTTGGGAATGAAGACTTATATATAATGTTTTAAAAGATTTAAATATTTTGATCAACAAATGGGTAGTAAAATGGCCAGATGATGTTGTGTAATAAACCAATGGATCTTTTTATTTTTATGATTGTTTATTTTGATAGTTAAATAATCGACTATCAAAATTTGGCCTACTATTGTTGGTATGGAAAGACCGGAATTAAATTTATATTCGAAAACCATTCTGAACTAACGAATACGTAAACGAAGAAGATATCTGATGTTGATTGAGATGGAGCAATTGAAGACCATAAATCTTCATGAGCGGAAGAACTGCTTGTTGAATTCTCTAGCTGATCCCTAGAGATATTTTGACAGTAACTCTTTCGTGATTGAAATATACGGATTGCAAGGACTACTCGCTACTGATCCATGAGGAGATACCAATGTTGGATTCAATAGGAGAGCACCTTCGGTTCATCTTGTTCATAGATGACTTGTATGGACGAATGTTTGACAGAGTATTCCCTCAAAACCATATGCATTGACTTTTACAAACATACCGAGTTGGTGGCGAAGAAGCACACTTCTTTTACACCTAAAGTATATTTGTGGACGTCAACAAGTGATTTGACGGATCTGACGATGTGGCATTCGAAGTGAATGGTGGTCAGACGTTCCAAAAGATTATAACCTTAAGCATCATCAATCGGGAAATGACAAAAACTGGGCAGGGAGCATGGCTAAGTGGGTCGATCCCATTTAAGGTGTATTGTCACCATCTAGAGAAATTTCATTATTGTTCTTGTTTTCGCTTCTATATCTCCTGGTAACGGTTATGTTGCTGGCAATAATAAGGTGACAATATATTCGAAACATTCAAACGAAATGAATGACTGGTCATATGTGGCCGAGTTGCAAGATGTTCTTGTTGAACTCCAGTGTATCCCCTCTAGAGTACACTGATCGGAAGGTGGTTTCATACCTTGTCACAATCGGAATCCATTCTACAATAAGCGCTCATGGTTTTGGATTGTATATTATATTTGTAGAGCATGAGATGCAAGCGTTCTACTAGATGGTTATTTATTTGTTTTTAGACATTATTATAATATCAGAAAAGATATGATTCAAAATGTTTTTGTGTTATCGTAACATAAAAACCATCTGTATTTATGTGTGGATTCAGTCTAATGATTACCTTTTCTTTTGAAAAGATTTGAACTTTAAAATCAAAATGTATGATCCCCTTAAACTTAGTAAGTTTTCTCACGCTGGTTCACCAGACTGATCCTAGTATTAGCAATGCTCGGGTCACATCGATTTTTACATGTTTAAAGTATCTGATGCTGTGAAGTCCGGAGACGAGCTGAAAGTGTTCAGACGTATGCTATCGAGTTATTATTCTATTGTGTGTTGTATATGAAGACAGATTGATGTAACTATCCAGATGTATTGTTGTACTCTGATGATTGTAAGTTTTTATTTCAATCTCTCAATGAAGATTTATTTATATATTATATTTTGTTCCGCTGCGATGTGAGACTCTGATTCTATGTTGGTTCTTCTGCTTATTCTTCTATTCTAACTTTCTTTCTTATCTCACCCTCTAATTTCTTCTTTTAGCTTTTTGGGTTTATGATACTTGAGTTTGGACATGGGGTGTATTAGTGTCGAGATTCGAGCGTCGAAAATTTCCGGGACGCTACAGTTGGTATCAAAGCAATGGTCAAGTAATAACCTTGGCTCTGTTGTATAACTTGATAAAGATGGGGCTAGTAATACCCTAGATTGAGTTTGAATGTATATATATGACAGCGTATATGTAAATTTTATATACAAATGTTTTGTGTTGTGTTGTTTGATCGATTCAAGTTGAACTGACAATTAATACAATATTATTTTGTAAAGAGGGTAAATGAAATAATTTTGCCCAAGTTATATTTTTGTATAGAAAAAAATTAATTTTATCAAATTATTGATATTAGTTTGTTGATTGGTTTGAATGAAATTCAAATGGAATTGTGAATTTAAATGGTTTAATATAGCCAGAAGAATTTGTAAATAAGAATTTAAATATCTAAATAAATCAGAAGTTAACTTAAAAATAAGTTAATATGAAATGATTTGGTTAAATTGGTTGTGTTGTGATTGTTTATTTATTGGAAGATAGATTGCTTGAAGAATGAAATCCATCAATAGTTAAATGAATTGAAAATTTAAGAGATCAATTTCAATATTGTAAATCTGAGAATATAA
The DNA here is from genome assembly GCA_030737875.1 of Allium sativum. Taxonomy (NCBI): domain Eukaryota; kingdom Viridiplantae; phylum Streptophyta; class Magnoliopsida; order Asparagales; family Amaryllidaceae; genus Allium; species Allium sativum. The sequence goes on from JASFAX010000034.1 coordinate 5,409,978, forward strand.
TCAGTATGAAATAAAAATAGAATAATTAAACCCTGTATCTGTTATTAGCATTATATATTGAGTTAGTGCAGGATGGAAGACGAAGAGTTGTTAGTTGTGCTTCATGACTAGAGTATTGATTGCCCGACAAATAGGTAAACCTTAATTATATTGATTTGGTAATTGATTTTATACCCCTGAATTGGGTAGCCACTTGCCTTTGCTTTCTCTTGATGGATTAGAGGCCGGAGTGGCAAGCTGTAATTGTTTTGAGCGAACCGTAAACAGGAAGTGCTGGCGAATTTTTCGCAAATTTTTAAGACAGAGATATTTTTTATAATATTTTAATATAATTATTTTGGAAAATAATTGGGTTTGGAGCATTCTTCTTACTTAGTAATTTTAGGGATGAAATTCTATTTAGGGGGGAAGAATGTAACAACTCGGATTTTTCAGCTATTTAAAATCGAATATTTAAACTTGTTTGAATATTATATTAGAAATATTTATGGATTTAGCACTGAATTCTTTTATTAAACGACGATTGAACGTTTATAATTATATTTAATTATAAAACGAACTCGAAACATCGCGATGGTTCGTAATATTGAGTTTTGAGCTTCAATTGAATTTACAGAATCCGTTTTAAGTCAGAATTCTGTGAAACAAGAAACGTTTGAATCTATTAGATTATAATTTTCTAGTGAAAAATAAAATTTGAGATTTTATCGTATATATTATAAGTTATGCCCAAGTCAAATTTTAAAATAGTCGTTATGGAATCGTTTATAAATGATAACGTTTAATAAATATAAAAGGAATTTTTTACATAATTCGAAAATTGTTTAAATAGAAAATATTAATATTGATTTATAATTCCATACTGGTTGAATTTGAAGTGATATATTATTTTATTTGGATATATACGACAATAATACTTTATTATATTCAATCTTATTATTTTGGAATTTATTTATATTTATTTCGATATTATATAAGCCGTATAAATAGTTGTTTTTCAAACGACATCCGTTTTCGATGTAACAAATTTTATTGGAATACGTATAGCTTATTATTGTCAGTTTTCCAGTTTGGAGCCAATCAAAGTTGTTTTGTGAGCGGACGATATTTTAAACGTGAACAACTAAATAAATTATAATTAAAATAGCGTCTTTATGCAAACATAGTTGGTATTCAGTGAAATTAATTTCATTGAATCCGGAACGTCAAGACCTAGCAATGTGTATGTTTCCATTGCATTTGGAGTTTGTGTGTGATGATACATATATTTAATGGACAACGTTAAATAACGGTCGAAATTAAATTAACCGTAATAGACTTAAGACTTATACCCTAAGCCAAGCCAAAATAAATATATAAAATATATATAGCTTCATACCAATTCATTTCGAACGTGCCTACCCACCTATTTTCATATCGCTTCGGTAAAGTGCATGGTGAAATATAAATGGGCAGACTTTTTTTTTTAAAAAAAAAAAAAAACCTCTCATACACTCCTGTATTCATTGCTTAATCCCCATCAAATTGCATATCTACACATATACTAAAACGAACAACTGCTACCTCTACTCACCTTGTTTCATCAGACTTAAAAGGAAAACCGCACCATGTTCTAAAACATTTCAAATCATGGCTATGGAAGAAACCTCTCAGTCGTGACAATACACTGCAAGTCAAAAAACATTACCTCCTTCCACGTGCCTATGCTAAAAGAAACATGCAAGCCTACTTAAATCCCGTCACCAACTACTTATTTTTATTTCCTTCATCCCTTTGTTCTCACTTCTATATTCAATCACGCAAGACAGATCTGAAAGGAAAGTACAATGGTTGCAAACCTAGCTACATGCCTAACTTCTGCTAACCTATCCAATGCTTGAAAGACATTGTCGTTATCTCATTCTTTTTTGCTTCTATAAATATAGCGTGCCCTCCTCTTTTCTTTGTTTCGGCGAACTATTGAAACCGAACCACCTCGATACATTTTAAACACAAAAGCTCCATCTCACGCAATAAATAAATATCTCGAGCAACAATGTAGTGGGAGAATGGGAGAAACGTGGGTTGAGTTTTGTGCATACTGGAAGGTGATGCGGGTTCATATGGCTTGGCGTTGGTCTAAGCTGGGTTTAGGTGAAGTGAGCTCACCGTTGAGGCGGAGAGGAGATGCTGATGGCGAAGAAAGGCGCTTAGGCGAGGCCAGATTGCGGCGACGACGTTGTGAAGTATGGGATGGTTTAATAATTTGTTGCATGACATATAAGGATGGGAAGAACAACAAGTGGGGAAGGAAATTTTAGCAGGGAGGAAGTTGCGATTTGGAGAAAAACAAACAGGAAGATGTTTTATTTTTGAGAAGATGTGGGCTTGGGGAGTGGTTTTGGGCCATTATTTAGAATAGGAAAAAAATGCATAACGAACAACGTTGGGCTGATCCCAAACCTATGGAAAAAAAATTGGGAGGTGTTCGTAATAGAAGGGGGAAATGAAAAGAGCGGATGGGAGAAGTCATGCCAGAAGCAGATCAGGAATATGGCAGATTTGATTTTCGGTAATAAATATATGATTAGTTTAATAATTAGTTAATAGTCAAGAATTTATTAGTTTAAATAAAACATATAACTTATATTATTTATAACTTGCTCGAACGTTAACATAATTCAAAAAAATAAGGGACATTGAAACCGTAACGACGAGCTCGACATTTTAGAGCTGGTTTGGAACAATTGTGAGCTCACTAGGATTTATGGTAAAATAAAATGGTTGATCGAATTATTCGTTATTTAACGATTAAATAACCATAGTGAGTTAAACTCACTCAGTTCTCCCACTTCTAATTATTTTAAGACGAGTTTAATATTTGTGTGCTATGATTGCTAATTGTTGATGACTTGTTGATTGTTTGAAAATATGTTGATTATTTTTTATATAGATGATTTAAATTAAATGTTCGTTATTTTTAATAATCGAACTCAATCGTTATTTTTAATGATTATTTCCAATTAAGGTAACTTACCTTGTTGGTTACGTTTATAAAAATATAAACGCATTTAAATGAATAATTGGATGCTTGAATCATTGTTAGTTGGCCGTAAATTATTCATGTTATTATATTATCGCATTGAATGAATTGTTTTTTTGAGGTAACCTATTTGGATGCATGGAAAAACAGGTTGGAGGGATCCAACTGGATTCCTCAAATTTATTATTTATCTTTATATGATCATTATATGAACTGTTTAACAAATATGATTGGATTATTGATTTGGTTACGGATTGTTGAATCCAAATTCAACGTTGTTTTGATATTAACCAATGGTAATATTGGTTAAAGAATTAATAGCTGAAGGCCCAAATATACACTGTTTTATAAAGACTGAGTTACCTTAAGTAAATTGATAGAAATGAAGTTATAAAATCTATTTTAATAACTGAAGATCGATTTTTAAAATCCATTATTTTAAGTGGAAGTTTATACAAGGAATTAAATATTTATAACCTTGTAGGCACCACTATTTTGGGTTGGTCCTAAATAGTAACATTCTATAGTTTTTGGTCCATGTTTGACTTTCTTGGGAGGAAAAATGGGAACTTTTGCCAAGCACTCCATTTTAAGGTATTTGAAACTTGGTATATGTCCTTCCATGGCCCATATGGAATTATTTCTGTTTTATTATGAGGAAACTTATTTAATATGTGATTAGACATATTTAAGACTTCCACCCACAAGTGGGTAGACCAGACGTCAATAGCATTGTGTTAATCATATCTTTTAATGTTATATTCTTTCGCTTGGCTATACCAATTTGTTGTAGTGAATATGGAGCTGTTGTTTGATGAATTATATCATTTTCTGCATAAAACTGTAATGGTGATTCATATTCTCCACCTCGATCAGATCTCAGTATTTTAATTTTTTATGTAACTAATTTTCTACTTCGGCCCTATAATTTATAAGCGATGTAATTGCTTCATCTATACTAGTTAAAAGATATACGTAGCAATATCACATATAATCGTTGATAAAAGTGACATTTATGGTAGACTTCATGACAGTATGTACCTAGGGCTGTCAATGGATGCTTTCAGATACGAATAGTATCATATCTGTATTCGTATCCAAAATTATTTTCGGACATCGAATATCCGTACCCGTTTAATTTTCGGATATCGAATATCTGTATCCACTTAATTTTCGGATACGGACGGATATCGGATATTTATCCGCTCCGCCAGTAATTAATAAATTTAAGATAATAAATAAAGAAGTTTAAATTAATATAAAACAATTTTTATACTAATGTTTATAAAAAACAGGAAATAAATAAATGTGATGATGAAACATTGTTTTATACTAATATCCATAAGCATATCAAAAAATATTCCAAAATTAAATACTAAAATTACCATTTTCACTAAAACTGGACAAAAATTTATATCATAGTAACATCCAACAGTTATAAAATAGTTATTAACTTTATATTTCTGGTTTGAATTATATATATTACATCAATTAGTCAGACGAATATTTTTCGGATACGGATACCATTATAACCATATCTGTATCCGCAAAGCTTTTCGGATATTGGATATCTGTATCCGATTTTCGGATAAAGCCGGATAACAGATATTTCGAATACGTATTCGGACGAATATCGGATTTTTCGGGTATTGATTGACAGCCGTATATGTACCCCAATATTTATGATAGACATTCTTAGCTTGCATATTAATTTCACTTGTGTGCATCAAAATACGGTTGACTATTAACATTTTAGTCATTTTAGTCATGTGGTTATAATTATACAATGAACAACTATAATGGAATACATGACTGCACAACGAACTAACCTAATGGAATCCATAGTTAGACAACTTCTTGTCAAGTATATACATGAGGAGAATGCAATGCAGCAGGGCATAACTTGTAAAACCAACTAGAGCTCACCTTGAGAGGATGGAGGAAAGATAACAGCTTGAAGATTAGCTATAAACCATAATAAAGCAGTGCAAGGAACCAACTTTCTAGAGGATGAAAGATAGATAACAGCTAGAAGATGTGAGTAGTCAAAGGACAAGAAAGGATGTAGTTATTAAGGGTGGCCAAGAGGTTAAGAAACACAAAACATTGACAATAACATTATACAAGCACAAAAAATATAACAATGGCGAACAGTGCCAATTTGAATTACATCTCTTCTAAAAACTCTCCTCTCGCCGACTCTTGTGTACAAAATGTTAATCAGATTATCGTGCTCTTCACTCCTCCTCTTCTAATCACCATAATTCCTTTAAGGAAAAGCCACCTGATTTTGATGATGAGGGATTCACTATGGTTCATCGAAAGAAAAAAAATCTCGCTCTGTTAATTCTGGATTTGCTGTGTAGAGAACTATTTCAAGGATGTTGCACTGAACAATTATAGCAACAGCATCAAGAATGTGTAAAATCTTGCTCAGTCATCTCAAAAGAAAGCAAATGGCCGGTATTATCCTAAGAATGATAGAAACAATACCGGGCAGGGTACTGCTTCTAAGAAAGACCTTGTTAATAGCATAAATGTTGAATCAAGAACTGTTGCTCCTTTTCGAGGAAAATCCTCCTCAATGTGGGCAGAAATGCTTAAATAAGGTCGCTTATCTTCTACCTTTAATATGAGTTTTGTTCCTCCAATGATTATGAACGGAAAAAAACTCATAGTTATGAAAGAGGCAGTCAGGTAAAGGAAGGATAGCAAATAGGGGATGTTGGTTCTTGCTATTTTTATGGCAACCCGACTGATTATCATCATTTCAAGACATACATAGCTAAAAAATGGAACCCAAAGGAAACTTTGACATATTTGCAAGAAGTTTTGGATTAGACTGCCTGACTTGAATCTTAGGTTATGCGATTGTGAAGCCTTTGCGGCAATTGCAAGTGTTGTTGGTATATCCCACTAAAATTTGATGAACACACAGCTAACAAAACAAAACTTAACTTTCCCAGAATTTTAGTGGAGATTAATATAGAAAGTGACCTTCCTGGTGTAGCATAAATTTCTATGTATGATGGGGAAATCATTAAGCAAAAAATAGAGTATGAATGGGTTCCCCCAAAGTGTTTAAATTGTAAAGGTTTTGGGCATAACACAGCAAGTTGTGCGAACAAAAAGAAGGCAAAGAGGCAGACTCAAAATCTTAAATTTAAAAATACTGAAAAACGGTAAATTCTGCAAATAAGGCTATAGAAATAGAAGATCTCCTGGGAAACTGAATGACGAATCTAATCTAAAGAACAATCACAAGGGGTTGAAGAAAATCAATGTGAATTAAAAGAATGTGAAGACTCGGATATTCATATTCTCAAAACCAAGAAAATGACATAAATGCTGACTTCATTTATATTGAGAGGGAAATGTTTAAAGATGCAATTGAGAAGGCCATTTCCTTTGAAAATAAAATATCCAACATTAACAAAGACAAAATTGGGCTGGAAAACCTTTCAGAAATGGATTCTCAATCAAATCAACTCAAAAAGAAAGCACTACAGAAGAAGATATCATTCAAGAAGCATTAAAGAAAATATCAAACTCACTGTCTTCCAAAAATGCAAAAAAGAAAAAGAAGGAGAAGACAAAAAAATTGAAAGACAATATCTACGATAAAGGAGAATCTATAGAATCCTTAAACAAGGACCCTACAACCTCATTTGACTCACCAGAAGATGAGATTGAGAAAATCACATTCAGAGAGAAATACATCAAGAAAAACGACAAATGGGAAAAGTAGCTCAAAGCAAAAAAAAAAAAACACATTTCATCATACATAAGAAAAGCAAAGGCTCTGGTGGGAAAAAAGAAAAAAAGCACAGTTCTTCACAGTAAGCCTTGATATCCTTTGTTTATGCTTTTTTATTCTTTCTTTTTAACCCGTCGCCGCCGCCGCCGTCGTTGTATATGGCAAGCGTTCGGTTGCACTCAAAAAATGGAGCATCCCATTTGCCCTCTGATTTCCACCTCTCGTTTACATTAAATATTGTAGTGGAGGGAGAGAGAAAATGATTGTGTGGTGGAAAAGAGAGAGACCAAATGGGTGCTCCAGTGTTTGAGGTGCCATTGAACATGCCTCTCTCTCTATATATATATATATATATATATATATATATATATATATATATATATATATAGCAGCGTTCCGCTACACATCTTATATTGCACGTGAACCCACCCCATGAATCTCAGCCATTCATTCCCTCCACTCATTTTCTATCGTGAGTCGATTAATTTATTTCAAGTATTTTGACATCGATAGAAACTAAATTATAGTGTTAAATTCTTTATGTCGCTAGTTATTTTATGTTGATGTGTGATTATGACTTATGTCATGCTCTCACCTATGAATTTAATCACCTAATTTACTTTGTGATAAACTGAAAGTTACATGATAGTACTGTGTTGTCATGTTATCTAGAACTTGATCATGGCTTGCTAAATTGGAAAAAAAAAAAAAAAAAAAAAAAAACTAGAATATCATGACTTCCTTGTCATAACTTGAAACCTATGTTCGCTTAATTTTGTTGTGTTGTGTAATTTCATGTTACATGTACAACTTGAAAATCTTCAGTAAATATTTGTTGTACTTAGCTTTTGTTGGCCTCATTTGTTTTTTTTATTCATTTCTGTTAAATTGATTACTCTTGTAGGAAATGAAACAACTCACATAGCCCTGTTGTACATAATTCATTTGTGGGCCCATCTTGCTTGCTACTTAAATATGAATGGTTTTTATCTTCTAATGTACTTTTGTTTCATAAATAATCACGTATATATTATTGTGCTTTGAAATGTATGAGACCTTGATATTTCCTGAAAATATATATATAGCACAAAATCATATATTTAGTAACTTTGAATTTATGTTAGAATTAACTATTATAATTTAGTGTTATACTGAAGTTGATTTACTTGAATAAAGTTAATCTTGACTCGAATGTTTTGTATTTTGCATGAAATGCTCGGGTCAGACCGAGTATTACAGATTTTAAGATTTCAACTAGCGAAGTTAGAGGCACATGAAGACGCACCCTCACAGATTTGACAAATTTGTTGCACAATTTATTTTATGTAAAATCAATGTTTTAGTTCTTCCGCTATGTAAAAATTTGTATAACTCTGATATTTTGTGTTAAATTATTTCGCTGTAAGAAATTTTATTATGTGATTTCTATGTTTGATTCTGTTAAACCCGTAAGCTAAATAACAATCTGTCGTTTCGAACGGTTTAAGTTGGTTTAATTACCGACTTGAAGTGGTCGAAAAGGCAGGTTCTTACAGTTGGTATCAGAGCTTTGGTTTATACAAAGCTTATGGGGTATAATAAGAATCAATCACTGGAAATTACACTAGAGAGAGCGTAATTTGAAATATAAATAATTTTAAAACTAATATTTTGAAAGAGTAGCGCAACGGGAGCGTGGTGTTATTTTGAAATTAATACAAATTATTTTGAAATATTTCTAAAAGCTATTAAATATTTTGACTTAGATTATTTTGGATTTTAGATCTAATTATACGTTATGTAAATTTAAATAAAAAGTTTAATTTATGTTATGTATTTTAAGAATGTATTTTGATAAATTTTAACTTAGCACATATATATATGTTTCTAAAAATTATTTAAAATATAAAAAGGATTATGAGTATGTTAGAATTAGAGGTGTAACTTAGATTTTGTAACCTAACGTATAATTGATGTTGTAAATGAAGGTATTCTTAAATTTATGATTCTGAAATCTAGGAAATTTAATAAAGGCTAATTAATGTCAAACGAAATTTAGAGTTTTCGAAATAAGTATTGAAATTATATTATTTTGAAATCTGCAATTTATTTCAAGATATGATTTTATAAAATGACCATGGTGTGAAAAACGTAAACGTTTGGCTGTTAAAGAGACCGCGATCGGATATTGTCATACTCTCTGCTAATACCGAAAACCACTTTAACAACTGTGTACGCGGTGGAGTTCCAGAATGAAGTAGGATGGTTTGTTGGAGATTACTGGATTGAAGAAAAATAACGTAAATGGATAGCCTTGACCTTCGGGTCATAATTAAAATGACTAAAACAGGTGCTATACCGTGATTAAGTGAGGTCGTACCTCCATCGGACACACTTCTTCGAACCCATATCCATTACTTTGTGATTTGATTGGTGCACACCTTTGATTTTGGAGTGTGTTCCGAGGTGGACGGTAGTCGCAGCTATGCGTTACCACTGGTCCGGGCATTTATCAGTAGAATCCTACCATGGGTATTTCTCGTGTGTCTTGTCATATTATCCTGATCGAGCCCTATACGATTTTGATTTGTATCGTACTTATGGAGTGCCCTCTGATAGCCACTAGTTACGGTGGACTTTACGGTATCTGTATGGACTACGGTATTATAAACGATGTAAGGGTAAAAATGTAATCTCGCTTACGCTATTTTCAATAGTATATTTACCGTAGACACTATTATAATATTATATGATATCTATTTTAACGGATCCTTTAAGAATGGAATCCCAAACATTCTTTAAGTTACTTATGCATTTTCATGACATTTCATTTGAGTTAATTTACTTGCAAAAGAATATTAGTCCTGATCTGAGTGGTTTTGTGTTGCATGATGCTCGGGTCAGCTTGAGTACCACAGCCTTTGGAGATTTATCTTGGAGCTAGAGACCATTCGGAGCTTTAGCCACCTATCTGTTTGTTTCAGTTCTATCCATGTTAGACAGTTGTTTTTGTTTATCTTTTAGCAGACTTATGTATTTGATATTTCCATTGTACTTGTCTTACTGATTTGACGCTATGTATTTTGTTTTGGAGACAATGTTTATGTAGTAGCTTCATGAACTACTATGGTTTTATTTATTTCCGCTGCGAGTTATTCTGCTTTGTCTGTGTCTGTGATTATGTGATATCATTTGTATTTACTCCAATTATTATTAATAATCTGTTATTTTGAGCGATTCAAGTCAGACATGTGTGGTTTATTGTCGATTTGAATAGCACAAAATAGTGGGTTGTTACAGAAATTTTAATTTAAAAAATAAAATACTCATGTGCTTGAAAATTTATTTGCACAAAGCTTTTAATAAAATTAATAGAAAATTCATTATTTACATAATGAAAGAATAAGGATATAATGGGAATTTTTGTGACCTAATCAAAGAATGTATAGAAAATGTTACTTTTCAAATTATTATTAATGGCACTCCAGAAGGTTTTACTAACAGTAATAGAGGTATTAGACATGGAGATCCCTTGTCTCCCTACCCCTTTACTATTGTTATGCAATATTTTTCTATTATAATGGAAATTGAGTTGATTAATCGTAAATGCCATTAGCAGAACAGAGCCAGTTATTACATGTTTGCTATATGCTCATGATCTTCTCATTTTTCTAAAAGTTGATATTAAAAATGCTAAAAATCTTCTAAGAATATTTGAAAAACTTGAGAAATTTACTAGGTTGAAAGTAAATGAAATTAAAAGAAAGATTTATTTTAGTAAAAGGTATAGCAATAAAGATGATATGTTGAAATTCTCAATTTTAAAGAAGGCGCTTTGCCAGTCAAATATTTAGGTCTGCCCCTTAGTATTAATCAGATTAACGATAGGGATTGCACTAAATTATTTGATATGATCGAAACCAAAATAGAAGACTGGTCTAGTAAACTTCTATCTTTAGCTGGAAGGTTGGAGCTAATTCATACCGTCATCACAACAGTTATCATCTACTGGATCCAATCTCATAACATTCCAGCAAAAAGCATACACTAAAGCTACGTTTGTTTGAAATTGCTGAGTGCTTGAAGCTGAATGTTGAACATTGAATACTGAACATGATAAGAGGTGAATGCTAAATGCTGAATAAATTAATATTATTTGATTCTTTGCTGAATAGAAAATTGATTTTTTAAAATAAATATTACTTTCACAATATTACCCTTAGCTTTGTTTACCACATATATGTTCGAAATACTTATCGTTCGTATGTATAGACTATATATGGAAAAAATCTAGAAAGATACATTTATCTATCCTAAATTTGTTTATACTTCAGTTGTTTAAAGTACATTTCATGTATACATGTAAAATGTCTACTAAAAAAAGTAGTTAAAAACATACATCTTTTTTACAATCACTATTAAAATGCTATTCATAAGTCAAACAATAACACACATAATTATATAGCCAATAGACAAGGCCGTGCAGATGAAACATAACATAATCAATACATTCACCTAAAAAGTACACTACGAGTTTGTTGACCTCACTTTAAGTGAGGTTACCATGACTTCCTCTTCCTATTGAAGGAAATAAGGAGGACCCATATGGGCCCCCATGATTTCCTCTAATAGGAGGAGCATAGTTATGAAAGGCGCGCCATGGCGCACGGCGCGGCGAGGCGCGGCGTTTGCGTCATTTTTGTTCGTGGCACGGCGCATATGAAAAGGCGCACCAAATGGCGCGCGGCGCATAAATGGCGCACGGCGCAAAATGACGCGCCTTTTCTTTATTTTATGGTTTTTTTTTCGTATTTCAAACTGCTATAACTACTACTACAAATACTCTTACCATCACTACAACCACCATCACAACTACTATTACTATTATTATCATAATGATATGAAATATGAAAAAAATTGTTAATATCTTTTTTTTAGTTATATGAAAACATAATTACATCATGATTATTTTCTATACGATTATCATCAGCGAGTTAATAACCTTACAATTATGTAATTGGCTGATCTTAGCATGCCGATATTTAGAACTGACATATGTTTTATTATCCAACTTAGTTTAGATTCCTTTTAATATTGTCAGAAGTATATAATTTAATGTATAAAAGATCATAAAATATTATCTAGCATTGATGCAAAAGCAAATGAATGAAACTCTGAAGCCGTGAACGATATATCAAGAGAAGCAATTTTGGAGGAAGAAAAAATATTCTCATAAGATAAGCATTCAAGCAGCTCTGAAACATACCCTTGGATTTTATTTTATTTTTGCATATACGTAAATATGTCCAATGTCTTTGTACGATTTGTCTGTAACATAAAAATATTTCATGATTTGGTATCTGTTAAATACAATCGAGCATTTAAAAGAATGTATAATATTTGTTAAAATAGATTTTTTAGCAAAAAATAGTTTTTTTTTTATCTTTTGTTAAAATATTAATTATATTAAAAAAAATACATGCGCAATAAATTAAAAAGGCGCGGGCCATTTGCCGCGCCGTGCGCCAAGGCTCCAAAGAGGGTTTGCGCCTTTTTGCGCCGTGCGCCATTAATAACACTGAGGAGGAGGGAGTTATTTGACCTCACCAAAAGTGAGGTCAACAAACTCATGCTCCAAAAAATAGCCTGTATCTTACTATTCAGCACGTAGTTGTCATCTCTCGCACTAGTACTATAGATAAAACATGAACAATTAACTTTATTGATTAAATTGTATTGTTACCTGCGCTTTTTTATCCTTTAACTTGTTTCTATACAGCGTTGTTATGTACGAAAGCTATTTATATAGAGAGGAAAGGACAAGGGTATCATTGGTATACAGAGTTGAATCGGATCCAGCGAAGTGATTAAGCGATATCTATATGCTGAATAAAAAACGCTGAATTGCCTGGACATCACTAAATGAAATTGAAATACAAACAACTTCGTAGTTTCTAAACGCTTAATATATCGCTTTTCAGAAGCTCGTTCAGCGGCACTTAACCAAAACAAGCGGTACCTAAATAGAAAGATGTGCGCTAACATTATACGGAGAGGAAAGCAACACAAAATCTCATAAGATAAAGTATGTAAAGCTAAAAAGCATGGTGGTCCGGGTCTAAGAAATCTAAGGATATAGGTGAAGCTTGTAAAATGAAGCTATTCTAGAAATTAATTTAAGGGAAATCACTCTAGGCTAAACGGATGAAGAAAAAAATATCTTAAAGGCAAAATTTTCTAGACTACTAACATAGAGAGCAACCACACTTTTGCTTGGAAAAACATTCTTAACAGTAGAAAATTGGGTGTCAACTTATTTGAAAAGAAATTCAAAGATGGCAATAATACAAGTTTTTGGTTTGACCTATGGATTCATGGAAATTCTCTTATCAATCTACTTGGTTGGCAAAATCTTATTATATTTGGAGATGCAAATGCTTCATTTCAAAATATTATTCAAGGGAACTCTTGGAAAACAAAAACCACCAAACAGCTAAAATCTTTAAAACTGCAGTAGAGAAAATATCTATCAATCTAAGGCTTTAAAAGATATTTGGGGCTGGAAGCTATGTAAGAATGGTAGATTCTCATTCACAAAAGTTTGGAATTTTTTAAAACTATAGAGGTTGAAGTAGGTTGGTAGAGTGCGATTTGGAACAATATTAACTATCCAAAAATCGCTTGTTGTGCTGTTTTGCAATTATTAACATGCTGCCAACAAGGGTAAAAGTTCAAAATGGAGGAATTTTTTTGAAACTAAGTGCATCCTTTATAAAGAAGAGCCAGAAAGTATAAGTCATCTTTTCTTTGATTGCCTGTTCACAAAATTCATATGGTTCAATGTGAAAAAAAAATCTAAATTTCAATGCTAAAATCCCAATTCAAAACATAGAGATAGCGTCTTATATATTCAGAAAAAACTGGAAAGAAAATTCCATGGAGTTTAAGATTGCATCTGTGTATCTCTCTGCAATTATATACTGCACTTGGAGAGAAAGAAATTAGAGAATTCACTATAATCAAAGTAAAAACTAGAGTCAAATTTGAAATATCATAGACGCAAATTGCCAAATTATCATCAAAAAAGCATAAAAGCAAAATCATACTATAGATAACATCAACCCAGATCAAACTAAAGCTGACAATTATGAAGAAAGGAAAGAACTTTCTTACAAAGTGAAAAGGTCAATTTAGATTTCACACGACTTATTCCCTAAGGCTCCCTTCCTGGTGGTGACCCGAACCAATGCTATCATTAACTATAGAGCATTGTTAATGACACTCCGAATTTGGTTAAGGGGACTCTTCGGCCACCCTTTTGACCGAATTTGGCCTTCTTGTTCGGTAGAGAATGGCCGAAAATAGTTATACGGAGTGTCAAATGGGTGGCGGGGGAGTCCCCTTAACCAATTTCGAGGTGTCATTAACAATGCTCTAACTATAATTCAAAGGGGAGAAAACAATTAAAACTTTATTCTTTTGATTCTTTCAATTATAGGAATAACACTAATTATTATTTACCTGATGGACATAGAAACTTCCGCACATCAAGTAATGAAACTCAGGACTGCGAGAATCAAACAAAGTAGGAATTAGGTGGCATCATTCATATTATTGGTAAAGATTACTATCGAAGCTTGATTTAAAACAAAATTCATCACTTATCTGAGCTATGTAAGGGAGGAAGCAGTAGCAGTTTAGGTAGAGCCCCCCAGATGAAGAAAGCAATAGAGCTGATTTTGGCTGAATCTCGCAAGATCAAGGGAAAATCAAAGAACTCCCCAGATTTTTTCTATAATTGATGACTCAGTTGATTCCTCTTTAAATGAGCTTAGGGGATATCAACCTCCTCTAACCAAAGTAAGAGAATTAGTTTTGATAAGAGATGGAAGCCGTTATAGTTGATTTTTTTTTAATCAAGATGCGGTCATTATCACCTAACTAGTATTCTTTTTTTCCGTTAAGCTTTTCTGTTCATTAAAATTTATCTTATTAAAAAAAATACTGTAATGATTAAATATCAAAAACAAAAGAAAAATAAAGTATTGTAATTAATATTAAATAGTTATATATTTTTTTTAAATATTATAATTTATGCGGCAACAATAATAAATTATTATGTTGTTCATCCAAAAATAATTTTATTATATATGATTATTTTGATTAAGTATTCTGTTATCCATCTAATAATTTATGTAGTAACAATAATTAATTGTCATGTTGTTCACCCAACAATAATTTGTGGATGATTATTTGATTAATTATTTTGTTATTCATCTAAATTTTTTGTTATGAATGGTTATTTTTGGCATAGATATAAAATAAATAAATGACTATTTGTGATTTTATTCTGAAAACATGTTCTTAATTCACTATAATTTAAACTTATTTTGTGATCTTTAAATGTGAAAATTTGAACAAATAATCATTAAAATTATATAAATGATACAGTTCAAGTAATATTATATAAATTATATACAAACTACAGTATGTTAACTTTTTTTGATGAAGGAAAAAAGTGTATATGACGTAATCATATATATATATATATATATATATATATATATATATATATATATATATATATATAGAGAGAGAGAGAGAGAGAGAGAGAGAGAGAAGCAGGTTCGAGAGCACCCTAAACAGTGCAGCACCCCAAATGCCCTTCAATCTCAACCAAGTATTTCTCCTTCTCTCTCCTTCCACTCACTCTCTCACTTCCCACTCACATTCTTTAATATAAACGGGTGTGGAAATCAGGGGCATTTGGGGTGCTCCATTTTTGGGGTGCAACCGAACGCTTGTCATATATATAATATGATGCAATGTATGCTTTGTTATTAAGTTTTAAATATATTTCTATATGTATAAGAGGCATTCTAACTAAAATTTCAAATTACAACATAAAAATAAACATTCATAACAAAAAAATACATTAATCAATAGTAGTTTTCAGAGCAAAATAAATATAAGATCATGAGTAGTTTTCATTCCAAACAAAATAAATATGAAAATCAGAGCAAAATATATATAAGATCATGAGTAGTTTCCATTCCAAACAAAATAAACATGAAAATTAGGTTCAAGTCCAACCTTGTTCCCAGCATAACTTCATGACTTCCACTTTTTTGAATATTTTTCATTCCTGCAGTGCAATAAACATTTGAATAGATGCACAATATTAATTAGTCATTCCTTACCAAAATAATAATAATATGTACACCGTATATAAAATAACCATCAAATATATATAACTTACTTTTTCTTTTTTAATTGCTTTCAGTTTTGAAATAAATCCATTTTCATCATCTTTTTTTATCCTTAAAGTCGTCAAAAATATATGGCAGCTTGACAACATTATCAATCTCTTTGCTTTTCCTCTTCAAACTATTGGTGTTTATAGATTTTTCAGTACACAGGCTTTGCATATTGATGCCAATTTTAGATTCAATGCTGAAACTTGGTATAAACATCTGCATATAAATGAAATAAAATAACTTGGTGCAATGAACATGACTAACTATATGTTTTTGTGTGTGTGTGTGTGTGTCTCTCTCTCTGTGTGTGTGTGTGTGTGTGTGTGTGACAACAAAATACCTATGAACTATGGAAAAATCTGTGTGAAAACAAAATACCTAAAAATGCTAGGAAGGAAATATTGATGGAGAAAAGAATAAATGCAGAAAGGTTGGAAGAGTAGTACTGTGGAAAAATCTGTGGGGGAGATATACGAATAGCAGTGCATGTAACAAAGTATTTATAGGGCAGTGATGTGGTTTCTAGAAGCTAGGTACGTGGTATGAAGGATTGAAAATGTCCAAGTCGATTTAGATATTTCATGCCAAAATTCAGGTCATAGGATATTAATCTGAAATAAGATAATTGAATATTTCTCTACTTAGTAGTTACGGTAAAATAGGAGAAGAAAAGAGAAAAATAAAATAACACCAGATTTAGTCTTCGTTCTAGCCGACTGATTCATATTTGAAGGTATTTTAATATAGGAGAGTTAAATATTTAGATAGGAAAATAAAAGGAAAAGATTTTTAAAAAAATCAGATTTAGTCTTGTTCCAGCCGACTTTTTTTCCAGCGTTTTTCTGCGCAGGGATAATTATACGTTGAGTAGTAAAGATTTTTTTGTTTTTGTTTTGAGTACTACGTGGATGCTATCTTTTAGATTAAAGTAGCAAACATTTAGAAAGATATGGGAGAGTATTAAAACGATGAATTACTATTTTTTGAGTAGTATGTAGATGCTATCTTTTAGGATAAAATAGTAAATATGGGCAATTTTCTTTTAAGATAAACTAGTAAAGATTTTCATAAAGGAATAAAAAGATGATGGGTTAAAAATGGAAAATAGTACATTATGATAGAACTATAGTCTAACAATTGACAGTGAACAAACATTTGTTGGTGATTAGTGAAAAGCTGGGTACCCTACAAAATGAAAATTTTCCTTACCTTGCTGAAAAAGTAAGTGATATCAGAATGTAAATTATCGAATAGCAATTTAGCAAACAACGCATACATGGTTATTTGCATGGCCTGCCAAATAATATTGGGTTTATATTTATTGAAAAATTATACATGCTAGTACGTCTGTAGAGTGTGTGTGAAAATTATGAATTTGGACTGATAAATAATACATGTCATATATATATATATATATATATATTGTTGTTAGCTTAAGATAATAGAAAATTAGTAACTAAGTGATACACATATATGGCTTTGACTATAGGTTGCTTCATTAATTAAAAAAAGTCAGTACAAATGAGGCAACTAACCATCCAAATATTTTCGACAAAGGTAAATAAAATAAAATAAATAATTTTTGTAAGGATAGAATATTGGAGGGGCTTGTTATGAAAATATAGTTGTATATATCCTAAATTAACACAGCTGAACATATCTAAAGTAAAAACTTAGTTTATTTCCAAGATGGAAATAAATCAGATAAGGTATGCTCATATAGCCACATATTATAATACCAAGGCACGATCTCAGTATAATAGTTTCATGTGTTTTATATAGCATATAAATAATTTCATATGCCTTGCATCGTATCTAAGTTGGGAAACAATAATACTAAAGTAGGATAGTACAAATTTTTTTTAAAAGTAAATATGGGAAATTTGGGTATTTTACGGTCGGACCATGTCTCCAAGATTAGTTAGAATTATTAGATAGATAGATTAGGGGCGCGTTCGGCGGTTTAAAACAGACCGCCCGACAAACGGATGCATCGAACGCGTCCGTTTGCCTGCGGTCCATTTTGAACCGCTAGCCCAACGGCTCGAAATGGAGTCATTGGGCTAAAACGGTTGTAATCTCCTTTTCTCCCTATAAATTCCCTTCCTTCTCCCATTTCTTCCTCTCAAAACACTCTCTACTCTCCCTGAAAAAAATGTCAAACAAACAACCAAAGCACCATATGACCAATGAGTCGACTAGAATTGTTTAAATGCACCGCCACTGTTTATGGTAAATGCGGTAACAACCAAAAGGGGGTTACCAAATCCATAGCGGAAAGATATAATGTCGCAGCAGTTGAAATCAACGTCTCAAGAGCAAACGATTTGCTGGAACTGATCGACGAAAACAAAGTTCAGCATAAACACGATAGTCTTTAAAGGGAATAAGTTAAATTAGAAAACTTGAACAACAAAACTGGAGCTAGTTGGGATCCTAATCGTTAGACTGTTTCAGGCTCGGATGAATGGTGGGGTGATCGTTTAAATGTATTTTTCATAAATGTTGTTTTGTTTTTAATAAACTCGTTAATAATTAGTGTTCTTACAATAGGAATTTGGGCCAAGTATTATGAAATTTAAAAAGACACTGCTTGAACATTTGGATCTACAAAAGTAACTATTTCAAGGAACACATGCAACTGGATATACGACGTATATAGCAGCATATATGCTCGTTGTTACTCAAAAAGAGCAACCAAAACAGTTTACTCCTTCTATGCCTGGACAGTACGCAAATCCATGGCAATTTGATAGATTTCATAGTCAGCTCAATGATACAGAAGAACAAGGGCAATGTAGTATATCAAATTTGAATTCACCAACAAATCCTTCTTGGAATCCTGAACTGCCAACTCAACCCCCTATTCAAGGTACTCCCGTGCAGGGAACTCGACACATTGGTTCATCTTCTGGTCGAAAGGGAATTTTAGAAAACGTCGTGGTGAAATCGACGACAAGATGGCTGACAACGTCGATTACATCCACGCTCAAAAATTGACCAAGTCTACAACTACGAAAACTCCGAACCTAAACAGTGTACAGTCAACAGGGAATTCTTTAAGTTACGCAGATATGGTAGCATGCGTTAAACGTTTGAGTGAAGGAGCAGATTATAGTTTCAGTGAATCTTCACACATAGTTACAGAGCCCAACAAGGTAGATATATTCAACATCTTAAACGATGGTGATGCAAAACCACAGCTGTCGTTTGAGACAAATCGTGATCGTCTTTCTGTTGACTACAAATCCTGTCTGATCAACCAAGGAGGAGGCAACAAATAAGATTTCTACTATTTTTTCAGGTTTTGTTGTACTTCTGCATATTTATGTTTTGTTTTTGTTAGATCAAAATTTGGACCTAACACCCAAATTGTTCTGAAGCTTATAGAGTTTCAACTGAAGAATGAGAAAAAAGGAAATAACACACAGAATTTATAGTGGTTCGGCGTTAACGAGCCTACGTCCACTTTATATATTATTGATTATACTTTGATAGCTAATACAATCAAGGATTTCTCTCAATATTTCAGTAGTTTGACAACAATGGCGGATTCAGTCCTCAATATTGCCAAAAAGATCCCAAAAAATGCCAAGCTCCGGGCTATTTATAGCTGATTTTGTCAGGCGGGTCGTGGTTACACGTGGCACGAATCCCGAGAACATCGGATCGCATCGCCACCGTTGAGGAAATAGTCAAATTAGCCGTTGTGGACAGGTGTCGCGATCTGCTTGAAAATCGAATCGTGCAGATGGGGGGAATTGGTCCAAATGACGGTTAGGGACACGTGTCGCTAGATCCGTGCGTCTCGGATCGCTGAAGACTAGCTCACGCTCGAATGGGTCAGAGGGTTCGCCACGCATCAGGGGATCGGATCGATCAATACTGGGCAACAACATATGCACGGATCGGATCGCATAGAGGTGTCGTTTCGCTGATGAAATTGAGGCGATCCGTCGAGACGCGATCCGATGATGGGCGAGTCGGTAGCGTGCGATCCGTCATCGGGCGAGTCGATGATGCGATCCATTCCTTCATATTCTCAGAGAATGTGGTTTCATGCTTTCTTCTTATGAATGATCCTGGGTGGCTTGGTCAAAAAGCGAGCCAACATTTTGCCCCCTCGAAGTATGTTTTATCGATGATGGAACATACTTCGAAGCTATGGAATCGTCTTTTCTCAACGAGTCGCGGATCACAGAGCGATTCTCTTTCTAGGATTTTTTTCAGAATCCCCATTCCTGAATTTATCGATTCGTATCGCGGGTTCGAGTCGCGGTCCGTTTAGCGAGACATTCGTTCCGTTCTTGGGTGTGCACTTGGGCCTCGGAACGAAACGGGCTCCTCCTCGAATCGTGGTGGGCTTTTGGTTCGCGGCCCGCTGGTCTTTCATGGATCGAATAGGACAAAGAAGGGGAGACAAACGGTCGCCCTCTTTGCCTATATAAGCCGACCCTCCCCTCTTCACTTTCCTTCTTCTTTCTTTCTGCCGCATCGTTTCGCCTGCACTATTGAAGGACGAACACAAGTTTTTCAAACCTTCGAAAATCCGAGCATTTCCTCAATTTTTAGAAAGGTAACTCCACAAAAAGCATTCTTATTCGTGAACGCTGCTCTTTCCTGAATTTTTTCGACTAATTTGAGGGAGAAACGATGGAGATTCGCGATCTTCTGAAGGAACCATCAAGTCGCCATGGCTGACAGGCGTAGAGCTCGGAGTTCGAGAATGGGAAGGAGAGGTGATAAACGAAGGAGGAAGAAGAAGAGGGAAGGCCGGTTCGGATCGTGGGCAAGGAGAGGAGAAGATGAAGGCGAGTGGCGAGACGGAAGATCGTGGTGACAGCAAGGGCGCGTATCGTTGGGGGCTGCAACGACTCGTGAAGGAGTGATCCCTTTGCCCTGCGATCCGATGGGGGGCGATCCCTCTGCCTTGCGATCCAAAAAAGGGGGCGATCCCTCTGCCTTGCGATCCGACTCATAGCTGACGATGCGAAGAAATTTCAAACTTTAATCAACGCCTTGTCACCATAAAATTCTGAACAGTTAGGCTAGAGCCTTGACGTTGGACTTTCTAGACTAAATGACCACACAATTTGACTGCATATGACGACTAATATTTTGATGATCTTGATTGCTTTCACGCTTTATTTTTAATGCACACACAAGCACACACACCGGCACTTGCACACACGGGGGACGGGTAGTGTTAATCTCATTGTTCATATTTTCTCGTCCTAGCAGCAATGTCGAATGATCACTCTTCTTCAAGATCCGCAACAGAAGCGGAATCCGAGGTTCCTGAGCAGTACAACCCTGAAATTCCTCCAATTAATCCGGGAGGTGAAGATTCTGGATCTGAGTACGAGGCCACAGAATCAGATCCGTCCGAAAGTACTTCATCTAGCGATGATTCTGAGATAGATGGGCGAGCTCCCGACGAGATTCCTGGTGCTCTCGGGATAGATAAATTTTCCGATTCTCTAGCATCTAAGCTTGACGATATAAAGCTTAAAAGAATCTGCTTGAGACACGGGATTCCTTGGGATGATGTCTTGACGCCCGGAAGCGAAGATAGACCCCACCTGGCTCCGGAAGGATATATGGCAATCAGTCGGACCATGTGCTTGGTAGGAGCTATTCCTCCGTTCCCTCCGATTGCCATTGAAACTTTAAGAAGACTGGGTATTGCTCCGATGCAACTTCATCCGAACGCCTACGCATCTTTATACACCCTATATGTTGCATACGCGGAGATCCTACACGCCGAACTTAAATTCAGAGATTTGACATTCTTCTTTCTTTTCAAGCACCGCTCTTCGGCAACTCCAAATTTCTCTTTCTTTGAATCGGTGGCGAATAGGAAGGTTATGTACGATGGATATAGCAATATAGGGGATCCTAAGTCTGATTGGTTTTATATAAGGAAACAGGCCGGATGCTCATGAAGATGGCTCAAATCAAGTAAACTTTTAAGCTTCTAATCGAATATCTTGTTCAAGAAGTTTAGGCGTTAACATTCTCCCCCCCTTTTCTTTGTTTCAAACAGATCATGTCTTCCCGAAAACGGAGGGTCCACTGTACAACAATCGATTGTCCATTCTTCTACAAAGCAGATCCGACTTTCTAAGGATCAAAAAATGCATTACGGATGACAATCTTCATAAGCATCGTCTTCTGGATAGAAGATTTGGACTTGGCACTGGCGGCAGACCTTATAAGTATGTGCCCCCAACGGAGGGAGAGGGAACTTCGCAAGCGATAGAAACAACTAAATTTCGCAAGAGTCCTTCTCCAATAGTCATCCAAGACGATGAGGACTTGAACATATACAGAGGGGATGAGGTCCGCGGTGACATGTCCAAGGAAATTCCTGCTTCTGCTCCAATTGAAACAGTTGCTCCCGGTGATTTGACAGAAGAGCAGTTATTTGACGAGCTGAATAAAATCCCTCTACCTGATGATGTATATACGGAGAAGGACTTTGGAGAGGGGCCTTTCTTCCCTGCTTCTGAAGAGACCATCGCTCCAACTAGAGGACGAGAAACTGGTCAGATGAGCCTGTCTTCAGGCCCGGGTCTGTTAGGGGGAATTATATGGGATGCACACATCACACACACTATCTGACCCTGCATTCTTATATCGTGGGTATTCAAAGTTTTAATATGCTCTTTTCTTTTTTTGCAGGAACGATGTCCCGCAGGAAATCTTACTCGTATCGTTCTCTTCGTGAGGGCACACCCAGCCTTCGTCCGGATACTGAGCGCTCTCGTGGTCCTTCTCATAGGCCGACTTCCTCGCAACCTCGATCTCCACCAAAATCAACCTCTACCAGGCCTTCCAGTCATCCGACAGTTCCTACAGGGGGAAAGAAACTTCCTAAAGAGTTAACTCCTCCAAAGAGTGCACCTTCCCACAGCCGGTCGTCCAAAAGGCATCACGAATCTAAAGATAGGGACAAAGATTCATCCAAAGAGACTGAGAAGGAGAGAAGTGACATTGTCCCCACCAGCCAGTCAGAGTTGGCTGCCCCCGGGTCACGGGATTACGTCCATGGTCCCGAGATCCAAGGTAGGCTGGAAAAGCTGCGGGAACAATTTCCAGGCATATTCTTTGATAGGATGGTGTTTGTTCCTGCCTTGGAACCGGTCCCTAAAAATTGGGATAATGAAGTTATCGGGCACATCCGCCACGTAGCCAGGCAATATGAGATGATGAAAAAACACGCAGTTAACCTTTCGGAAGTCATCCGAACACTCGAAATAGAAGCACACAGATCTAAAGCGAAACTTGAAAACAACGAAAGGGCCAGGACAAAAATGGAGAAGGACCTGGAAGATGCTCAGTCCCAGCTTGCTTTAGCACGGAGGGACGCTGAAAATTATAAGATTGAATTAGAGAATGCCAAGCAGCGCTTTCATTCGGAACTGGACTCCAATAGCCAAGAGAAAATGGCCTTAAAGAAGGAGGTTGAAGATCTCAAAATGGCCAACATCGAGTTGAAAACAGCACAAGGCCATTTTGAAGCTGAGAAGGCTACTTGGGAGGCAGAAAAAGCGAGTTTAAAAGAAAGTTTGGCTCTGGCTAAAGCAGAAAAGGTGATTTTGAATGACCAGGTAGCGGACGCGGAGAGACGGGCAGCTCTCGCCGAAAAGAATGTTGAAAGTGCCATCGAATTGGCCACTGCTTCTAACAACAAGCTCCTCGCAAGAGAGAAGGAGATCGAGGGGTTTGAAGAGATGATTTTCGATTTCCTTGGCCAGGTTCTCAAAACTCGCAACATCTCGTGGATCCCGGATTACCATGTTACTTTGGCCAATTTATGGGATGCCATTGTGGAGGGTGAAAAACATAGGTTGGGGGTCGAAGAAATCGATGAGGATGAATTGATGAAGAGCATCTTGAGAGACAATGAGCCTAAGGACCTGGCAGAGGGTCGTCGCCTGATTCTGGCGGAGATGGAAAAGGAGAGGGCCCTGGATAAGGGTAAAGGCAAAGCTGATGAGGGCTCAAGTTCGGCTGTGGAGTCCAAGACTTCCGGGGTTGAGGAATACCATCCCGATGACCCATTAATCCCCTTGGGTCGAACTCCCATGGTCATTGGAGCCTCTGCAACTACTCAAGAAGGAGCATCTGCTGAAGGTATTACTCTCTCTTCCCCACAATTTGTCAAAGCAATTGTGAATTATCGTCGTCTGGTAGAACAACCAATTGAATTAGTAACGTGTGTTCCTCCTGATACAGGTGGCGAGCCCATCGACAAGGGTGCTGAAAAAGAAAAGGAAGTGGAGAAGGAGGCTGTCTTGCCAGGTGCTGGTATTGATGCATCAAAGCAGGCCGAGGTCACAACAGCAGAAAGAAGCATCCCGGCACCTAGCACTGATGTACCCAAAGATGTTGAGACCATCGAAGCCTTGAAAGACATGGATGGACGCCATGTAGATGACGAAGAAGACATTATCGGTGCCAAAAAGGCCGACGATGATGACGAGGAAACCTTGGCCAGCCGAAAAGCCAGACAGGAGAAAGAGTTGGCTTCGAAGAAGGTGGGAGATGAGGCTTTGGACGTAGTCCCTCTTGCAGAATTCGATCCCAAAACTAGGATGATTGTGAAGATTCAGCCCAAATCCATCAGCCGACAGCTTCACTTTGCAAACCCCGATGACTTCCCGGCTTCCCTCTCTGGTAGAAGTAAGAGAAAAGAGGTGGAAGAGGAATCTTCAGAGGAGTCGGATGTTCCCCTCATAGACAAAAGGAAGAGGAAGAAAGGGGATTCATCTGATGCCGACAAGGCAAGGCTGGAGGGGCAGAAGCAAGAGAAGAGGCCAAAGCGTAAATAGGATGTTTGTTGATATTTTGTCTTTAGGTTTTCCACTGGCCAGGAAGTGTAATTGTGAGACTGGCCCTCACTTTCTTTTCTAGGCTGTTTTTCACTTTGTTGGTTCACAGTATATAAATGAAAGTTTATCTCTTTTTGCATCCTTATGTACCTGTATTCAAATAAACTTTCCATGTTCAGTCATAGGCCATCTAATAATAATTACAAATCAGTCAAATAACAGATAGCCAAGAGAAAATTTTCATGCTGCGTTGCTGTATTAAAGTTCAGTGTATGTATATGAGTATATGTGCCCCCAATCAGTTGTTATCATAGCGCCTGACGGGGGTTTACTAAGAATTGGTTAGCCTTGTCGGCAGGTTGCCCCCTATTTCTGAATATGGGGGACTTAGAAGATTTTATAGGATAATTGTTCTTGTGGAACCGAATTTCTGACACCTTTCTCAGTGCTTAATTACAGACTTCTTTATACTCTCCTGACGGTTGTCAAGGTTAGAGTTTGAATTCAGTAGTTCAGTCGGTCCCCGATCCTTTAGCAGGGAAAAAGTTCTTTCTCAGCGCTCAATCGGAGACGCTTTTATACTCTCTCTCTCTCTGGAGAGTTAGAGTTCGAGCTCAGCGATTCATTCGCTCCCCGATCCTTCAGCGGGGAAGGAGCTCTTTCTCAGCGCTCAATCGGAGACGCTTTTATACTCTCTCTCTCTGGAGAGTTAGAGTTCGAGCTCAGCGATTCATTCGCTCCCCGATCCTTCAGCGGGGAAGGAGCTCTTTCTCAGCGCTCAATCGGAGACGCTTTTATACTCTCTCTCTCTCTGGAGAGTTAGAGTTTCGTCGAGGCGGTTCCGATCATGGTACACCGCCATGACTTATGGACATCGTCTTCATGTCTGCTATGTTCCCTCTCTGCTCTAGAGAGTTAGAGCGTTATCAACGATATAATTTACCGTATTGTATCCTCAGAATTTTAACTTGTGATTACATTCCATTCTGATGGAATGCATTTATGATTATATGCTTCTGGGATTGTTGGATTATTCACAACGATTTTTATAACAAATAAACAGGCAGAAAAATAAAGGTGCAATAAAGGTAAATGACACACAATATTTTTATAGTGGTTCGGTCGAATCATGACCTACGTCCACTTTATAATCTTTTGCTTTAAGGAATCAGACTATTCTAGGCAAGTCATGCCTTGTACATGGTTTTTTAACAAAGCAAAAGGATAAATTTGAAACTTTCATGTTAAATATGGCCGTAAATGTTGGGCATTCCACACTCTGGGGATTTCTTTTCCATCTACGGTTGCCAGCTTGAAGGTTCCATTATCAAGCTTGCTCAGAATGGAGTACGGTCCTTCCCACTTCGCTCCCATATGAGTTGGGGGTGGGAAGACACGTTTCAGAACCAAGTCTCCGGGTTCCCAGGTTCGGGCTCGAACTTTTTTGTTGTAATATCGGGCGACCTGTTGTTTGTATCTCAAGGCACGCAGGTCTGCTTCATCCCTCTTTTCTTCGATCATATCCAGGGACTCAAGGAGCAATTCATTATTGGTCATTAGATCATAATAAGTCACCCGGTGAGAAGGTACCTTTATCTCAACCGGGATGACTGCTTCCGTTCCAAAAGCAAGGGAGAACGGGGTATGTCCTGTTGCCGATTTATATGTTGTCCTGTAGGCCCATAGTGCCAAGGGCAATTCATCAGCCCACATGGCTCTAGCCCGCTTCATTCTTCTTTTCAGAATGGACTTAATTACTTTATTTGCCGCTTCGACTTGTCCGTTCGATTGCGGGTGCGCCACAGAGGTGTATCGATTCTCGATGTGGTATTTTTGGCAGAAGTTTCTGAATTCAGCACTATCGAACTGAGTTCCGTTATCTGTTATTACAATCTTTGGAATCCCAAATCGACAGGTAATGTTTCTCACGATAAAGTTGATCACTCGTTTGGTTGTGATTGTAGTTAGTGGTTCAGCCTCGACTGTAATAACCCGAAAATCTGGGCCAGTTTAAAATTTTTATTTTAGCAATTTTAGCGAATTTTGAATATTTAAAATGAATTATTTTAAATAATATCGACGAGAAAATTTATTTTGAATAGAATTCGACGTATATATTATATACGTCGTCGTTAGAATATAAATATTTATATATAATTATAAATAGAATTGAAAATGGCGCGGTAGTTCGATAATTCGATTTCAAACTTCAATTGAATGTACCGAGTGCAAAACAATCCGGATTTTAGTGAAACCAAAAACATTAGGATCTAATTGATAATATCTTTCCAACGAAGTTAACAAACTGAGATTTCACTTTATAAATCAAAAGATATGTCCAGTTGAAAATTCTGAATAGTCGCTATGGAATTCAGGCCCTTAAAAATGGACATTTTGCAAATGACCTCGGATTTCGACGAAACCAGTTTTGTTGGATCCGCAGTGTCAAGTTATTGCTAGGTTTCAAGTTTCATAATTTTTCGAATCAATATGTGAGCGTGGCAAAGGAAAACGCGTTTTGACCATTTCAGTTGATTTTAATCGACTGGAAATTGGCCATTTTTCCAACGGTCTCGGAATTCGACGAAACTAGTTTTGTTAGGACCGTATCGTCAATACGAAGCTAGAAAATATTTTTGGGAATTTTTCTAGTTAGTATGTGACCCCGGTAAATTGAAATGCGCGTTCAAATTCAATATATAGAGTTATATGTAGATTTTGACGGAAACTGATTCAAACGATCGAATCAGCTCACGATACATATCCCATTGTGTTCGGAATGGGGGTAAAACGTTATGGACGACAGGCGGTGGGCCTCGTTTAGAGGTCAGAATAAAAAGTTGCTTTTAAGGAGTTTAAAATAATAAAATATTAAAATTTAAAACATACACCCCCCCCTTGTTATTTCGATTTCATTCATACGGTGGAAAAAAAAAAGAGAAGAAGACGCGCAGCAGCGCCGCACGCGGCACCACAGGCGATTGTCGCCCCCCCTCTCCGATGCCTCTCCTCCCCTCTCTCTTTCATCGTGCCCCGTCGATCTTCAGAAAAAAAAAAACCCTAGCCACTCGATCTCGCGCCGCCTGACCCCACGCCCACCCCGTCGCCTCCGACTGGCATCTACCCTCGCCTCCCAACGTGCAAGGCCACCACGCTACCCCCCCCCCCCAGCTCGAGCTTGCAACGAAGACCCCCCCCCCCCCAGTCGACGCAGACAGCGCAGAAACCCCCTCCCTCTTATAAAAAAAAATACTGTAAGTTTTTTTCACGTTAATTTTGTTTTAATTTATATACTTTAATTACTTTATTATTTATTTTTCAGATTAGGATTTTGAAAAAAAAAGGATTTGATTTTTTTTTTAAATGTAAAAGATTAGTTTTTTTAAATTGAAAAGACTATATTTTTAAAACATAAAAGACGATATTTTGAGATGAGAAGTGATAAAAATATGATTTTTATATTTTTAAAGTATTAAAAATATAATCTTTACTATATAGAAATATTAAAAATATGATTTTTATATTTTTAAAGTATTAAAAATATAACCTTTATAGGATAGAGAATATAAAAATATCATCTTTGTATATGTAGCGAAATAAAAATCTGATTTTTATTTTATATACGTTGAAATAAAGTGGTGATTTTCATAACGATGAAATCTATATTTTTGTAAGGGTGAAGTCTTTATTTTTATAAAGGCTAAAACTTCATATTAGAAAAGGCGAAATCTATATTTTTATAAGGGCGAAATCTATATCTTTGAAATGGAATTTTTATCTATATAGTAGCAATGTAGAAATAGAATTTTTATCCATAGAGAGTGATTATAAAAAAATATGATTTTAAATTGAAAACGAACAAATAAAAATGTGACTTTTATTTTAAAGACATCGAAATATAAAAATGTGTGATTTTTTATATATATAGTGACTACGGGCACAAGAAGATGATAAAAAGGCGAGAAGAAGAGTCAAGATGATTGGATAGCTTTCGGTGAGAACTTCTCACTCTAAAATCTCTTTTTCTAGTTATATATATATATATACTAGGATGTAGACGGTGCTTAGTAGCACCCGACACCCGTCATCCACAGACCATGGATGGCTTGCTTGTTAAATAGTTTGGTTGTGTAGTTGGTTAGTCTAATTGGTTTGAATTGGATTGTTTGGTGAATTGAAATTGATTTGATTGATGTGTGAATGGCGTGGGCCTTCACTAGACCGGGGATAAGGCTAGGCCTCGTCCCGTTTCTAGTATCGTGCCGTTATGCCGCCGAAATTTTCTAAAATATGTTAGAAAAATAAAAATATCATTTTTATTGTGTAAATGAACTAATAGAAATTCATGTGTTGAAATAGAATGTTTTATCGTTAAAAATATAATTTTTAACGTGAGAGTGAATAAATAAATATTTATAAACAAATCGGCCGATTTGTTTATTTACACTGATTTGACTGATATTGATTGGGTTGATAAATTTTACACATCGCCCAACTGCACAAATAAAATCTGTGTTTGATTGTTTGAAACCCCACACGGGTGTTGGGATGAAATTTGAAGTTCACTCATCCTGATTGATTAAATATGTCGATCGATTGATTGACAAGCTGTTATAAGCGTTAGATATCTATATTTGATGCTTATACAGTGTAGTGCACTTTGGTTGATGGTTGATTGTTTATTAATGCTATTATATACATGTGTTGTATGGAATCCATATAATTAACGTTATATGGTGATTGATTGGGCCTCATTCCAATCGGGAAAATAATGAATATTAGAAAAGAAATTCATGTGTTGAATATAAAAATAGTCATGTGTTGACGATGTTCATGTGTTGAAAATATTCGTGTGTTGAGTAAAATATTTTAAATAATAAAAATTACATCTTTATCATATTTAAAATTAGAACTACTTCTCAGTAGGAGTCTGATTAAAATCAAACGATAGATACCTTAGTTTTATAAAATATTTTACATAACAAAAATAGTGATGTGTTGACAGTACTCATGTGTTGAGATTAGTCGTGTGTTGAAAGAAATATATATTCATGTGTTGAATAGAACAAATATTCATTTGTTGAATAGAATAACGAATTATTGAAATATAAAGCCGTGTTGATTAGAGATGCGTTATTTTGACGCGAACGATGTTTATATCGATTTTATTCGTTTTATAATGAATATTGAAAAGTGATTTCAAAATTTAATATTTTGAAAGGAAATTCAAATTGAATTAGATTAAAATCCAAATGGAAATTTTATTGAATCAATTTGAAATGAATTCAAATCGAATAGAAAATGAATTCGATTCGAATTGAATAGAAAGTGAATTTGAATTCGAATAAAATAGAGATGAATTCAAATTGAATTGAATTGAAAACGATTTCGAAATGAATTGAATTGAAAACGAATTCAAATTGAAATGAATTGAATTGAAAACGAATTCAAATTGAATTGAAAGTGAATTGAAATGAATTCAAATTGAATTAAAATTTGAATTGAATAGAAATGAATTTTAAAACGAATTTATAAAGAAGAATTCAATTTTGATTTGAATTGAAAAGAAAGTTGAAATGGTTTTGAAAACGAATTTAAAACGATTTATAAAATACGTGTTAAAAGGAAATCGACGAAATATATATAATATATATATATTATATATATAATATAATGGCCTGAATAGAACGCGTCGCGCCGCGGTAGTTCGTGAATTTCGACCATTTATTTCAAACGGACATTGCGGGAGATCCGACCGTCGGATTCTCCTAAAACCGGAACCGTTGGGTTCGTATCGAAAAGAGCTTTCCAATGAATATTAGAAATTTGAAATCTAACGGTTGGATTTGGAATTATGTCCAAATCAAATTCGAAAAAGGTCGCTGTAAGTGCAGTTCGATGGCCGTTGTTGGAAATCGACTGTACGGGCCTTGATAAAATTATTAAAAATATCTATAATTTGTGTAAAATTATAATATGTGAATTGGAAAGATTTGGGCTGGAAAATTCCACATTTGAATAGGTAAAAATAGATTTTTATCGAAATGAACTAGTTTTGAACTAGAATTAAAATCAATTTATTTTTGAAATAAATAAATTGAATTTGAAAGTGATTTTGAAAATAATCGATAATTTCCAATACGTGGATTGGACTGGAGCTGAATCGAAATTATCTTCGGGATATTTCGATGTTGGATTTCGTGACTATACAAATATTGTTATGGGGATTTGAAAGATATTTTATATCGTTATTTCCAATACGATATTTGTTGGTTTCAGAATTTGATATTGAATATAAGCCGATATATTTTCTATTCAGAGCCTTGTATTTAATATCAAATGTGATTTGGTTTGTCGTGAATCGTGTTTTTGATGACATTGGTTCTTTAACCCAGTTAAAGGCAGGATATTGATTTTTGAGAAGATTAAAGCTAAGTGGAGTTTTAATGAATCTTTAATTAGATTAAAATGTGAATTGATAATTTTAATTATCAAATTTGAAAAGTGATCGAGAGTGGAGTACCACCAGTTTTGCTCCAAAGCGATAGTTAAATCTTTAATTAGATTTGAACGTGAAATGGTAATTTATTTTACCGATAACACAGTGGTGTTAAATGTGGAGTATTACCAGTTTTCTCCATGGGATATATAGGTTGGGATTGGGAAATAAAATAAATAATTACTTCGGTGTGGTTCGCTAATCCCGACTAGTTTGAAATGATATCCAAAGGAAGATTAAAGAATAAATTTAGAAGAATTTATCTTTGATAAAATTAATGGGAACATTTCCCTAAGAATGTGATTTTGTGAATAAAAGAATATTCTGAATTGGAATGAGGCGTTTGTTGAGTTTGTGTAACATTCGTTTATTATATACGTGGGTTATTCAGAAAGGCCGGGTTTATACCCATTCTGAATAACCGATTCGACGAGATGTCGAAGATGAAGACGGTGGTTGAAGACCGGAAGTCTTCACATCGTTTGGGTGATTACTGATGATCTTGATTGGGCTGTACACCCAGGATGAGGGAATCAGTTGGTGATCGTCCAGACGTACTTGGAGATGGATGGATATGCGAGGAAAGTGCCTCCGGTTTCGTTCAGACCCAGAACGAACTTGTAAATGGATTGTGTGTCTGACATTGGATTTTATTCTGTGTTGATTGATCTCTATTAAATATACATCTGTTTGGCGGCGGAGAATTTATTCTCTTGCTTAACGCCCTTCTCTGAGACGTACGAGCTCAGAGGTTGTACATCGATGGACATCAGTCGCATGGAGTGAATTGCCAGTGTGGCATGCGTAAGTGGCAATTGATCAAGGCTTCTGTTGAAAAGCAAAGTCTTGTGGTTGATGATCAAAGCACGGCCTGTGTGGCGTAGCTTTGTGTATAACGTGAATTCGCGAGCCTCACACCTCGGTATGAGTCAAAAACGGGATAGTGACTGCAGGGAGAGCACGACGTTTCTTTCTAGCTAGGGTGGTGTCAGTGACCTACCAGCCCTGACATTTATATACTTTTCACCTGTGTGGTTGTTGGAATGCGAGGCGCCTCGGATATAGGTCTGTAAGGACCGGGAAACGTGTGTTCAGGAATTGCCAATCCTCAAAAGTAAGAGAGGACCGGCCCTGAAGATCCAAGGATCATAGTGGGGTCCTGGGACATTTGCTAGAGTGTCTCGAATCGGAGAGGAGCTTGCCCCTTGCCTCGGCTCATGATGGAATCCAATTTCCAATACGTGTATTGCGGTTTTAATTGTAGAACTAGTATGGCGACATGATAGATGGTACCCATGCCGCCTATGATTGATATTTATGATGTGAAATTGTTTGGACACTATACACATATAGTAATATCAAAATAATGTGTTTTAAACGTATCAAGCATGCTTTGGCTGTTATAAGGTAAAAACCCTATCCTCCGGCTTGCGTTGCATTGTGTGATGGGACCTGGGTCTTATAACAGCTTCATTTTTCTTTATTTAGCATTGCGCTGTTTGTTTTATGCACTGGTATTCTTGGGAGGAAACCCGTTCCGTGTTATACGGCGTGGTCCCTTGATTTACCTTACTTTAAAAGAAAGAATTAATAACTGTTTTAGTTCTCACACCAGTCACATGACTGACCTGGAGTTTATTGTTTTAACCTAAACTCTGGGTGCCCCTATTTTCCGCACGGGCAGCTAGTAGTTTTGGTTTTGCAGATTTATATTCACAGGTTCCTGGTTTACAGCTGGAACGATGCTCGGAAAGCTCTGTATCCGTGTATCACTTCTAGTTGTGATTTTGTATTATTTTCCGCTGCTATGTAATTTATTGTAATCTCTGATATTTGTTGAATGTAATTTATTCATTTATACTCGGTATATTCTTATATCTGATGGAATTGTTGTAATAACAATGAAATGTTCTTCCGTCTGCGTTCTATTTTGTCTTGTCCTCAATTCTATCCGTGCTTTCCTTCACGGGGAAGTTCGGGTCGTCTCATTTTGGTATCAGAGCTTTGGTTTACAGAGCTCGAGAACGAGACACATTAGAACCATACGAAAGAATTCATCAGATATTGGATTAGTAATATCCAATTAGAATGACTCGTTAGAGATAGGATCAGTAGTATCCTAGAACGAGTGTGAAGAGTATATTTTTCAAATGAAAACAATTTTGTTTTAAAATTTAAACCATTTTATACGTATTTGATTATTTATTTATTTTGAATATGGACAATCGAGTATATAAAGATTTCGCGTATACGCGTCATGAACGTATAGTCGAAGTTTTAATATACTGGATAGATATAGAATCATACTCTAGTCGCCCGGACCTGATTCTGATGATTGACGCGTCATCATTAGTAATTAGTTTCGTGTTTCGAAGGTGTGATTTCTATATATTTCCATTAGGCTGGTGTGAGAACCAAAACTAATATAGATAGAACACATTGTTGTGAATTGGCATCAAAACATGATTTTTGTATATATATCAAAATTATGAATTTGAAAACTCTAATTCACTAATTGATTGATGTTTGTGTTGTTTGTTTAAGTGTTTGCTAATTTTGAACCGTTTAGCCTAATAGAACCTAATATTGAATTGTATTGAAAATTGGTCGCATTTGCTTGCATATACATATACTTACATTGAACAGGTCATAGCAAGGAGGCTAGAGCCGAAGAATAAAATTTGTTTGCCCGACAAATAGGTACATGTTTACTACATAATTTCCTGTTTTGTTTGGGTGATGATGATTTTGTGAGCCTATTGGCTAGCCGCTTGGCTTTTTCTTTTTCTTTTTGAGATCTGAAGGACCGGGGAAGCTATTTGAAATTCCCCGATGCTCCCGATGCAGGGGAGGTTATGGCGAAATTTTTCGAAAATTTAGGGTGTTAGCCAAATTTTTGAAAATTTGAAATTCTCAGAAACTAAAAAGTTGGAGAATGGAAGCCAGATCGAATGTAGAGTTGAATAATCAAACCACTTTCGACTTTGTTCCTTTTCGGAGACGAAAAGTTTTAAGTGGGGGAGATTGTAATAACCCGAAAATCTGGGCCAGTTTAAAATTTTTATTTTAGCAATTTTAGCGAATTTTGAATATTTAAAATGAATTATTTTAAATAATATCGACGAGAAAATTTATTTTGAATAGAATTCGACGTATATATTATATACGTCGTCGTTAGAATATAAATATTTATATATAATTATAAATAGAATTGAAAATGGCGCGGTAGTTCGATAATTCGATTTCAAACTTCAATTGAATGTACCGAGTGCAAAACAATCCGGATTTTAGTGAAACCAAAAACATTAGGATCTAATTGATAATATCTTTCCAACGAAGTTAACAAACTGAGATTTCACTTTATAAATCAAAAGATATGTCCAGTTGAAAATTCTGAATAGTCGCTATGGAATTCAGGCCCTTAAAAATGGACATTTTGCAAATGACCTCGGATTTCGACGAAACCAGTTTTGTTGGATCCGCAGTGTCAAGTTATTGCTAGGTTTCAAGTTTCATAATTTTTCGAATCAATATGTGAGCGTGGCAAAGGAAAACGCGTTTTGACCATTTCAGTTGATTTTAATCGACTGGAAATTGGCCATTTTTCCAACGGTCTCGGAATTCGACGAAACTAGTTTTGTTAGGACCGTATCGTCAATACGAAGCTAGAAAATATTTTTGGGAATTTTTCTAGTTAGTATGTGACCCCGGTAAATTGAAATGCGCGTTCAAATTCAATATATAGAGTTATATGTAGATTTTGACGGAAACTGATTCAAACGATCGAATCAGCTCACGATACATATCCCATTGTGTTCGGAATAGGGGTAAAACGTTATGGACGACAGGCGGTGGGCCTCGTTTAGAGGTCAGAATAAAAAGTTGCTTTTAAGGAGTTTAAAATAATAAAATATTAAAATTAAAAATATAAAACATACACCCCCCCCTTGTTATTTCGATTTCATTCATACGGTGGAAAAAAAAAAGAAAAAAAAAGAGAAGAAGACGCGCAGCAGCGCCGCACGCGGCACCACAGGCGATCGTCGCCCCCCCTCTCCGATGCCTCTCCTCCCCTCTCTCTTTCATCGTGCCCCGTCGATCTTCAGAAAAAAAAAAAAACCCTAGCCACTCGATCTCGTGCCGCCTGACCCCACGCCCACCCCGTCGCCTCCGACTGGCATCTACCCTCGCCTCCCAACGTGCAAGGCCACCACGCTACCCCCCCCCCCCTAGCTCGAGCTTGCAACGAAGACCCCCCCCCAGTCGACGCAGACAGCGCAGAAACCCCCTCCCTCTTATAAAAAAAACACTGTAAGTTTTTTTCACGTTAATTTTGTTTTAATTTATATACTTTAATTACTTTATTATTTATTTTTCAGATTAGGATTTTGAAAAAAAAAGGATTTGATTTTTTTTTTTAAATGTAAAAGATTAGTTTTTTTAAATTGAAAAGACTATATTTTTAAAACATAAAAGACGATATTTTGAGATGAGAAGTGATAAAAATATGATTTTTATATTTTTAAAGTATTAAAAATATAATCTTTACTATATAGAAATATTAAAAATATGATTTTTATATTTTTAAAGTATTAAAAATATAACCTTTATAGGATAGAGAATATAAAAATATCATCTTTGTATATGTAGCGAAATAAAAATCTGATTTTTATTTTATATACGTTGAAATAAAGTGGTGATTTTCATAACGATGAAATCTATATTTTTGTAAGGGTGAAGTCTTTATTTTTATAAAGGCTAAAACTTCATATTAGAAAAGGCGAAATCTATATTTTTATAAGGGCGAAATCTATATCTTTGAAATGGAATTTTTATCTATATAGTAGCAATGTAGAAATAGAATTTTTATCCATAGAGAGTGATTATAAAAAAAATATGATTTTAAATTGAAAACGAACAAATAAAAATGTGACTTTTATTTTAAAGACATCGAAATATAAAAATGTGTGATTTTTTATATATATAGTGACTACGGGCACAAGAAGATGATAAAAAGGCGAGAAGAAGAGTCAAGATGATTGGATAGCTTTCGGTGAGAACTTCTCACTCTAAATTCTCTTTTTCTAGTTATATATATATATATATACTAGGATGTAGACGGTGCTTAGTAGCACCCGACACCCGTCATCCACAGACCATGGATGGCTTGCTTGTTAAATAGTTTGGTTGTGTAGTTGGTTAGTCTAATTGGTTTGAATTGGATTGTTTGGTGAATTGAAATTGATTTGATTGATGTGTGAATGGCGTGGGCCTTCACTAGACCGGGGATAAGGCTAGGCCTCGTCCCGTTTCTAGTATCGTGCCGTTATGCCGCCGAAATTTTCTAAAATATGTTAGAAAAATAAAAATATCATTTTTATTGTGTAAATGAACTAATAGAAATTCATGTGTTGAAATAGAATGTTTTATCGTTAAAAATATAATTTTTAACGTGAGAGTGAATAAATAAATATTTATAAACAAATCGGCCGATTTGTTTATTTACACTGATTTGACTGATATTGATTGGGTTGATAAATTTTACACATCGCCCAACTGCACAAATAAAATCTGTGTTTGATTGTTTGAAACCCCACATGGGTGTTGGGATGAAATTTGAAGTTCACTCATCCTGATTGATTAAATATGTCGATCGATTGATTGACAAGCTGTTATAAGCGTTAGATATCTATATTTGATGCTTATACAGTGTAGTGCACTTTGGTTGATGGTTGATTGTTTATTAATGCTATTATATACATGTGTTGTATGGAATCCATATAATTAACGTTATATGGTGATTGATTGGGCCTCATTCCAATCGGGAAAATAATGAATATTAGAAAAGAAATTCATGTGTTGAATATAAAAATAGTCATGTGTTGACGATGTTCATGTGTTGAAAATATTCGTGTGTTGAGTAAAATATTTTAAATAATAAAAATTACATCTTTATCATATTTAAAATTAGAACTACTTCTCAGTAGGAGTCTGATTAAAATCAAACGATAGATACCTTAGTTTTATAAAATATTTTACATAACAAAAATAGTGATGTGTTGACAGTACTCATGTGTTGAGATTAGTCGTGTGTTGAAAGAAATATAGATTCATGTGTTGAATAGAACAAATATTCATTTGTTGAATAGAATAACGAATTATTGAAATATAAAGCCGTGTTGATTAGAGATGCGTTATTTTAACGCGAACGATGTTTATATCGATTTTATTCGTTTTATAATGAATATTGAAAAGTGATTTCAAAATTTAATATTTTGAAAGGAAATTCAAATTGAATTAGATTAAAATCCAAATGGAAATTTTATTGAATCAATTTGAAATGAATTCAAATCGAATAGAAAATGAATTCGATTCGAATTGAATAGAAAGTGAATTTGAATTCGAATAAAATAGAGATGAATTCAAATTGAATTGAATTGAACTGAAAACGATTTCGAAATGAATTGAATTGAAAACGAATTCAAATTGAAATGAATTGAATTGAAAACGAATTCAAATTGAATTGAAAGTGAATTGAAATGAATTCAAATTGAATTAAAATTTGAATTGAATAGAAATGAATTTTAAAACGAATTTATAAAGAAGAATTCAATTTTGATTTGAATTGAAAAGAAAGTTGAAATGGTTTTGAAAACGAATTTAAAACGATTTATAAAATACGTGTTAAAAGGAAATCGACGAAATATATATAATATATATATATTATATATATATAATATAATGGCCTGAATAGAACGCGCCGCGC
Organism: Allium sativum; assembly: GCA_030737875.1. Classification (NCBI taxonomy): domain Eukaryota; kingdom Viridiplantae; phylum Streptophyta; class Magnoliopsida; order Asparagales; family Amaryllidaceae; genus Allium; species Allium sativum. Next base: position 5,448,095 of record JASFAX010000034.1, read on the forward strand.
CGCGGTAGTTCGTGAATTTCGACCATTTATTTCAAACGGACATTGCGGGAGATCCGACCGTCGGATTCTCCTAAAACCGGAACCGTTGGGTTCGTATCGAAAAGAGCTTTCCAATGAATATTAGAAATTTGAAATTTAACGGTTGGATTTGGAATTATGTCCAAATCAAATTCGAAAAAGGTCGTTGTAAGTGCAGTTCGATGGCCGTTGTTGGAAATCGACTGTACGGGCCTTGATAAAATTATTAAAAATATCTATAATTTGTGTAAAATTATAATATGTGAATTGGAAAGATTTGGGCTGGAAAATTCCACATTTGAATAGGTAAAAATAGAATTTTATCGAAATGAACTAGTTTTGAACTAGAATTAAAATCAATTTATTTTTGAAATAAATAAATTGAATTTGAAAGTGATTTTGAAAATAATCGATAATTTCCAATACGTGGATTGGACTGGAGCTGAATCGAAATTATCTTCGGGATATTTCGATGTTGGATTTCGTGACTATACAAATATTGTTATGGGGATTTGAAAGATATTTTATATCGTTATTTCCAATACGATATTTGTTGGTTTCAGAATTTGATATTGAATATAAGCCGATATATTTTCTATTCAGAGCCTTGTATTTAATATCAAATGTGATTTGGTTTGTCGTGAATCGTGTTTTTGATGACATTGGTTCTTTAACCCAGTTAAAGGCAGGATATTGATTTTTGAGAAGATTAAAGCTAAGTGGAGTTTTAATGAATCTTTAATTAGATTAAAATGTGAATTGATAATTTTAATTATCAAATTTGAAAAGTGATCGAGAGTGGAGTACCACCAGTTTTGCTCCAAAGCGATAGTTAAATCTTTAATTAGATTTGAACGTGAAATGGTAATTTATTTTACCGATAACACAGTGGTGTTAGATGTGGAGTATTACCAGTTTTCTCCATGGGATATATAGGTTGGGATTGGGAAATAAAATAAATAATTACTTCGGTGTGGTTCGCTAATCCCGACTAGTTTGAAATGATATCCAAAGGAAGATTAAAGAATAAATTTAGAAGAATTTATCTTTGATAAAATTAATGGGAACATTTCCCTAAGAATGTGATTTTGTGAATAAAAGAATATTCTGAATTGGAATGAGGCGTTTGTTGAGTTTGTGTAACATTCGTTTATTATATACGTGGGTTATTCAGAAAGGCCGGGTTTATACCCATTCTGAATAACCGATTCGACGAGATGTCGAAGATGAAGACGGTGGTTGAAGACCGGAAGTCTTCACATCGTTTGGGTGATTACTGATGATCTTGATTGGGCTGTACACCCAGGATGAGGGAATCAGTTGGTGATCGTCCAGACGTACTTGGAGATGGATGGATATGCGAGGAAAGTGCCTCCGGTTTCGTTCAGACCCAGAACGAACTTGTAAATGGATTGTGTGTCTGACATTGGATTTTATTCTGTGTTGATTGATCTCTATTAAATATACATCTGTTTGGCGGCGGAGAATTTATTCTCTTGCTTAACGCCCTTCTCTGAGACGTACGAGCTCAGAGGTTGTACATCGATGGACATCAGTCGCATGGAGTGAATTGCCAGTGTGGCATGCGTAAGTGGCAATTGATCAAGGCTTCTGTTGAAAAGCAAAGTCTTGTGGTTGATGATCAAAGCACGGCCTGTGTGGCGTAGCTTTGTGTATAACGTGAATTCGCGAGCCTCACACCTCGGTATGAGTCAAAAACGGGATAGTGACTGCAGGGAGAGCACGACGTTTCTTTCTAGCTAGGGTGGTGTCAGTGACCTACCAGCCCTGACATTTATATACTTTTCACCTGTGTGGTTGTTGGAATGCGAGGCGCCTCGGATATAGGTCTGTAAGGACCGGGAAACGTGTGTTCAGGAATTGCCAATCCTCAAAAGTAAGAGAGGACCGGCCCTGAAGATCCAAGGATCATAGTGGGGTCCTGGGACATTTGCTAGAGTGTCTCGAATCGGAGAGGAGCTTGCCCCTTGCCTCGGCTCATGATGGAATCCAATTTCCAATACGTGTATTGCGGTTTTAATTGTAGAACTAGTATGGCGACATGATAGATGGTACCCATGCCGCCTATGATTGATATTTATGATGTGAAATTGTTTGGACACTATACACATATAGTAATATCAAAATAATGTGTTTTAAACGTATCAAGCATGCTTTGGCTGTTATAAGGTAAAAACCCTATCCTCCGGCTTGCGTTGCATTGTGTGATGGGACCTGGGTCTTATAACAGCTTCATTTTTCTTTATTTAGCATTGCGCTGTTTGTTTTATGCACTGGTATTCTTGGGAGGAAACCCGTTCCGTGTTATATGGCGTGGTCCCTTGATTTACCTTACTTTAAAAGAAAGAATTAATAACTGTTTTAGTTCTCACACCAGTCACGTGACTGACCTGGAGTTTATTGTTTTAACCTAAACTCTGGGTGCCCCTATTTTCCGCACGGGCAGCTAGTAGTTTTGGTTTTGCAGATTTATATTCACAGGTTCCTGGTTTACAGCTGGAACGATGCTCGGAAAGCTCTGTATCCGTGTATCACTTCTAGTTGTGATTTTGTATTATTTTCCGCTGCTATGTAATTTATTGTAATCTCTGATATTTGTTGAATGTAATTTATTCATTTATACTCTGTATATTCTTGTATCTGATGGAATTGTTGTAATAACAATGAAATGTTCTTCCGTCTGCGTTCTATTTTGTCTTGTCCTCAATTCTATCCGTGCTTTCCTTCACGGGGAAGTTCGGGTCGTCTCATCGACCCACTTAGTGAAATAATCTACGGCCACAATAGCGAACTTTGCTCCGCCCCTTGCTATGGGGAGACTTCCAATGATATCAATTCCCCACATTGCGAAAGGCCATGGACTCATCATCGTTTTTAACTGATTAGGAGGCGCTCTAGGTATCTTTGAAAATCTCTGGCACGCATCACACCGTCGTGCGTATCTTGCTGCATCCTTGTTTATGGTAGGCCAGAAATAACCATGCCGCAACACCTTTTTTGCCAAAGTTTGCCCTCCAGTGTGGTCGCCACATTCGCCTTCGTGGACTTCTTGCAGCACACGTTTGATGTCATCGTGGGCTACACACCGAAGGAGGGGCATTGAAAACCCTTGTCTGTAAAGAACTCCGCCTTGCAGAACGTATCGGGCGGCTTTACGAATTACTTTACGCCTCTCGCTTTTCTTGGTCGGAAGCGTTCCATCCATCAGGAAATTCTTTAGAGGGGTCATCCAGGACTCCCTTTCTGGTTCCGTCTCTAGTACTAGGTTGATTTCCATCTGATCTATGCTAGGGGACCGAAGTACTTCAACGGGGGCTAGCCCAGTCACTTCAGGATCGTCGGAACTAGCCATCTTTGCCAACTTGTCTGCCTGCTGATTCTCTGACCGCGGAATATGAGATATGCTGTAGTGATCAAAATCGTTCAGCAGTTCTTTCACTTTCTTTAAGTATAAAATCAATCTTGCACTTTTAGCTTGGAATCTTCCAGTGACTTGGTTCACAACTAACTTGGAGTCGCAGAAGATGTTCAGCTTTGTGACTTCTAGTTCCTTTGCAATCTTTAATCCGCCTATCAGAGCTTCATATTCGGAATCGTTGTTAGTGGCATGAAACTCCATTCGGATTGCATAGGTTATCAATCGTTTCTCGGGGGTTTCAAGCACTATTCCAGCGTCGGATCTTTCGTCGTTCCTAACGCCATCAGTATACAATCTCCAGGCATTGGGATCGAAAAGTAACTTTGAAGGATCAACTTCTTCGTTTGCTATATCTTCCTCAGGGACAGTGAACTCTGCTATGAAGTCGGCTATCACTTGCCCCCTAATTGACCGTCTGGGATGAAAGTTCAAATCAAATTGACTTAACTCAATATTCCATTTGAGTAACCTTCCAGATGCCTCCGGTCTCTGTAGGACTTGCTTGAGTGGATGATCGGTGTATATGGTGATAGGATGCGCCTGAAAATAATGTCGAAGCTTCCTAGAGGCGATCAGCAAACTATACGCCAACTTTTCTATCCGTGGATAATTACGCTCTGCTGCTGTCAATTTTTTGCTCACATAATACACAGGTCTTTGGACCTTATCCTCTTCCCTTACCAATGCTGAGCTGATCGCATGGGATAACACCGCCAAATACACGAATAAGTCCTCGTGATCTATTGGCTTAGATAATATCGGAGGTTTCTCTAGGTGCCTGAGTAAATTCTGAAACGCTTCTATGCAGTCAGGTGTCCATTTGAAGTGGCGTTTTCCTCGCTTTATTAATTCGAAGAATGGGATGCACTTATCCGTAGCCCTGGAGATAAATCTGCTTAGTGCGGCCACTTTTCCGGCAAGGCTTTGCACGTCCCTAATCTGCCTAGGTTCCTGAATGTTTCTAATTGCCGCGATCTGGTCTGGATTAATCTCAATACCACGGGAACTGACGATGAATCCCAAGAATTTTCCAGAGGCAACACCGAACGAACATTTGGTTGGGTTGAGTTTCATTCCGTACTTTCGAAGAATGCCGAACATCTCTGCCAAGTCAGTAGTGTGTTGGGAAGATTGCTTGGACTTAACCAACATATCGTCGACGTATACTTCCATGGTTTTCCCGATCTGGTTATAAAACATTCTGTTGACCAAACGTTGATATGTAGCGCCCGCATTCTTCAAGCCAAAGGGCATCACCACATAACAATATAATCCCAGATCTGTGATAAAACTAGTGTGCTCTTGATCTGGAACATGCATCGGAATCTGGTTATATCCTGAATAAGCATCCATAAATGAGAGAAGTTCATGACCTGCCGTCGAGTCTACCAACTGGTCAATCCGGGGCAATGGGAAACTATCTTTTGGACAGGCTTTGTTCAAATCCGAGAAGTCGATACACGTCCGCCACTTCCCGTTGGCCTTCTTTACCAGGACTGGATTCGAGATCCAGTCTGGGTAGGTCGAGTCTCTGATAAATCCATTACTCTTTAGCTTTTCAACTTCTTCCTTCAAGGCAGCAGACCTCTCTGGGCCCAACATTCGCCTTTTTTGCTTTACTGGAGGATGTTTAGGGTCAATGCTTAAGGAATGGCTCATGATTGATGGGGATATCCCACACATGTCCGCGTGGGTCCAAGCAAATACATCCAAGTTGTTTCTTAAGAAATCCATCAATTCTTTAGCGAGATTCGGATTTAACTGGGATTCAATCTTAAGGACCTTCTCCGGGTCACTGTCATCGATCGGTACATCCACAGTCGTCTCGTTGGGAGTCGCCATTCTGCCCCCGGGTTCTTGATCCTCTCTGGGATCTATATCCTCGGGCATCTCTCTGGGAGACTCTCCAACGAATATCCTCTTTGGTTGCTATAAGGTCTCCACCCCCGAAGGGGGAGAGGGGCCTTTAGTTTCAATATCCCCTCCATTGCGAAGTAACTTTAGTTCGGAAACATAACATGCTCGCGCAGCAACTTGATCCCCTCTGACGATACCAATGCCAGCTTCTGTGGGGAATTTCAATAACAAGCACCAGGGGGCTATACAGGCTCTAAACTTTGCGAGGGCCGGTCGGCCCAAAAAGGCATTGTAAGGCGATTCGACATCCAAAACCACGAAGGGAAGGATTCTCACTCTCTGGCGTTCTCCTTCCCCAAGTGTAACTGGTAACTCTACATAACCCATTGGAGCGATAGATGCTCCGTTGAATCCACGGATCCATCCTTGACAAGGCTTCAGGTCTTTTATTTCGAGGTTCATCTGGTCAAATGTCCTTTTGAAAAGAATGTTGACGGAACTCCCGTTGTCCACCAAAACCTGATGAACAGTGGCTGGTCCAATAGGCACTGTAATTACAAATGGATCTTCTGTCGGAGCATGGACTCCAATGCTTTCTCGCTCTCGGAAAACTACATCGTTGGTCATCATCTTTTGTTGCTTCATCGGGATATTGTCCTCGGGGTTACTACACTCCCTTACCTCGAGGTGTTGTTTGGCTGCATTGACGTATTGATCCAATGCCTTGGAACTATGCCCGGCGAGATAAAGTCCTCCGATCACGATATTGATAACAATGTTCTTTCCCTTTTGCTGGGCAGTCGGCCTAGCAGCAAGTTGATTCTGGTTCTGATTTGGGGCCTGTATCGCTTGCCCCCTGTCTCTGGGCGTCACTCTGTATTCATCTAGCTTTCCTTCTCGAAGCAGCCTTTCGACTACATCTCTTAGGTGACGGCATTCATTTGTCGAATGGCCGTGTATCTGATGAAAGAGACAAAACTTCCCTGTTTCACGCTCTTTCTCTGTTGACTCTCTGGGAGGTGGCCTCTTATTCTGGAGGACTTCATACGCATCCATGAAGATATTTTCCAGAGTATCATTTATTGGTGTATAACTTTCAAAGGCCCTGGGACGAGTCCTTCTCTGGGAGTCGTTCCCTCGGTTCCTCTTCCGGTTGTTGCCGTTACCATTATAATTGTTGTTACCTGGCTGACGACCACCCTGATTCTGATTTCCGACATTTACTTCAACTTTCCCCGAGCTGTCTCCCGTCTGCTTAATGGCGACATTGCTCTGGATTTCCTCCTTATTGGCCGTTTTTGCCTTTCGGTTAGCATATACCTCTTCCCGGCGTAAATGTACGTTGGCTTTCTCATAGAATAACTCTCTAGTGTGGGGCGGTTTGCCTGCCAGGTACCTTCCAAATTCAGTGTCCTTATCTACTCTGTCAATCAGTGCTGCGACAACGGTCGGTTCATGGGGATATTTAACCTCAGTAGCGGCCAAATTGAAACGATCCAGGTACACCCTTAAACTCTCGCCTGGTCGCTGCTTGACAAGGAACAAATCGATCACACTTTTTGTCTTCTGTGCGTAGATACAGAATTGTTCTACGAACTTCTCACTCAACTCCCTGAAGCTAGAAATCGATCTCGCGGGCAAGCGAGTAAACCATAACAAAGCCACATCCTCCAGGAATATGGGAAACGCTTTGCACTTAACAGCGTCAGAGGCTGCGGCAGCGGTCATTGACCAAGAGTATCTCATCAGATGCTGGACAGGATCAGACCTACCCGCATATCGGTTCATTTGTGGCATGTTGAAACGCCTTGGAAAAGTCGCATCCAAAATATCATCAGTGAAAGGGGTGTGACTGCGGTCGATCCCCCAATCTTCATTCCGTTGTCCACGGCTATCTGCCAGAATCTGGTGGACCATGGCTGCAACATTTGCACTGGTCAAAGGAGGTTCAGGGTCAGTGCCTCCGGCTCGGCGGGGTTCTCTAATCTCTCTTCCGGGAGCAGTCACGAAGTCCGGGGCTCGGATAGGGCTTCGTTGCCCCCTGTCATCATGAGTATGTGTGCGGCGACGGGGCTGAGGTAGTCTGTTACGTACAGGACTGCCCACATCTCGAGCCCTGGGAGCTGCGGCTTGATCGTTCATATTACGGTTTGAGGGCCCCGCCCCCAGCGCTCCTTCTTCCTGTGATGGCAGGGTTCCGAACCGAAGCTGTTCTATGTTCTCGGCTCTCTCATACGGTCGTCGCGGAGGTCTCGGTGATTCTTCCGACAAAGAAGAATATCCTGGAGTGAGTGGACGAACCGGCGGTGTTCGTTGTCTTGCAAGCTCATCAAGTCTTCTATCCATAGCAGCCAAATTTTGTCGCAGGACGGAGCTTTCCTGCCTTTGGGCAGCCAATTCATCAAACAACCTCTCCCACATTTCAGAGAAGCGAGAGAGATCCCCCTCAGTAACGGGAGCAGCAGGATCATATTGATCGTCATCACCTTCTCTTATGCGCAAAGAGCTTGAGCCGGGTCGAGCAGAGGGGCCAGGACGGTAGGAGCGAGCGATAGGCTCCTTTCCAGGTCGAGTTGTGGTCTGATCATCAATTCGGATCGCTGAGGTTCGTGGGTGGCGGCTCGCAGCGCCCCCTTGAGGTCGATTCGCGGTCGCAGTGTGCGGAGGGTGCGAGGCGTTCCCTCGGGATCGAGTAACAACCCCTTCAGCAGTCTGGATCGCTCCGTGTTCGTCAACTCGGAGCGTGGTGTCTTCGTCGGATCGGTTCGCCCCCTGCGCCCCGCGATCCAAAGTTTCTTCATTGCCCAGCTCGTGCACACTCTCTTCAATTGTTTCGTTGGTCTGTGAAGCTCGTGCTTCCTTAGATCTTTTTCCAGCCATGATATCTGAATCGCTGGAATCTTCAGAGAACCGAATAGTGAAACTTTAGGATTGTCCTCTCAATGAAAGCACCAAAAATGTTAGATCAAAATTTGGACCTAACACCCAAATTGTTCTAAAGCTTATAGAGTTTCAACTGAAGAATGAGAAAAAAGGAAATAACACACAGAATTTATAGTGGTTCGGCGTTAACGAGCCTACGTCCACTTTATATATTATTGATTATACTTTGATAGCTAATACAATCAAGGATTTCTCTCAATATTTCAGTAGTTTGACAACAATGGCGGATTCAGTCCTCAATATTGCCAAAAAGATCCCAAAAAATGCCAAACTCCGGGCTATTTATAGCTGATTTTGTCAGGCGGGTCGTGGTTACACGTGGCACGAATCCCGAGAACATCGGATCGCATCGCCACCGTTGAGGAAATAGTCAAATTAGCCGTTGTGGACAGGTGTCGCGATCTGCTTGAAAATCGAATCGTGCAGATGGGGAGAATTGGTCCAAATGACGGTTAGGGACACGTGTCGCTAGATCCGTGCGTCTCGGATCGCTGAAGACTAGCTCACGCTCGAATGGGTCAGAGGGTTCGCCACGCATCAGGGGATCGGATCGATCAATACTGGGCAACAACATATGCACGGATCGGATCGCATAGAGGTGTCGTTTCGCTGATGAAATTGAGGCGATCCGTCGAGACGCGATCCGATGATGGGCGAGTCGGTAGCGTGCGATCCGTCATCGGGCGAGTCGATGATGCGATCCATTCCTTCATATTCTCAGAGAATGTGGTTTCATGCTTTCTTCTTATCAATGATCCTGGGTGGCTTGGTCAAAAAGCGAGCCAACAGTTTTGTTTATTGTATTAGTTTGCTTTAATGATAATGTTCTATTTTAGTGATATTGTTCTGTTTTAAACATAAATTAATTAAAATTTAAAAAAAAATTAAAATGATCCTCTTACAGCCCCAAACGCATTCTCCACTAAGTACAATACTCCAATATAGTTCTCTGCTTCCGTTACCCTCAAACACACCCTTAGTATATTTTGGTTTTTCTGAATTGCGGCTAGGGTTTTTTGAGTTTTATACCCAAATTGGGTATCGGGTATATTACGTGTATATGTTGTAAGCCTTTGTCCGTTTTATTCTTTTCAAAAGAAAACATCGGACATGCAAGAACGCAAGGTGTTATGAGTCTCAGTCACCCATACTAAAATACGTAAGTTGGTACTATTATCTATGGATTAGAATAGATCAGTTAAACTGAATGGTAATTTGCATATTACCCACATCCACTCTTAAATACAATATTGGTAATTTTATGTGCAAATTCATATGGTATTACATATCCTTCTTTAGCAAACAAAATAGTTATGTAAAAGTTGTTAAACCATAGGTACTACATTTGAAGTATTTGTTGACATGTGATAAACTCATAAGTGAAACTTTATTTGTGTTCATATGCGTACATAAAACTAACCAAAAAATAAACTCAAAACAATTTTTTAAGCAAAATGTCTTTTTATGATAGATTAAAAGTAAGGCAAATTCGACTGAAATTTAGCATTTTGCTGAGTAGCCCCATGCAAATCTTTTTATATAAAAAAAAGAGAAACCCAACATTTTGCTGAGTAACCCTCGTATAATTAAAACAAAGCCAATTATACCATTTCTCGTAGGAGCACTATATGCCCTTAAGGCACCGCATAGCGCCATTATGTGGTGCCCTCATGATGCAACGCAGTGCTCTTATGTGGTACCCTATAACCAAGAAGTAGTGGTTATAGGTGATAAGCTGAAAATTTTAATATGTGTGTGTGTATCAAAGAAGGGAAAGTTTTATCATTATTTTTTTAAGACAATTCAGTAAATAAATGTATCTGAATAGAAATTTCCTAAAAATAATTAACTTAACCTATAATGTTTAATATATTTTTACATGTAATCAAATATGATATATTTAGAGCTTATAAACAGTTATAAACTAAAATGGTAGACACACAAATTAGGTCAAGTCATATTGTTCAACATAAAAATAGAGCAAGAAACTCAAGTCGTTTTTAAGCAACTTAAGTCATTTTCTTCAACGTAGCAAGAGATTAGCTCTCCTATATTATTCTAAACAAACACTTGCATAGAACGAAAGAAATGAGCATGGATCCGGTAGACATGCATAAGAAGAAACACGACAATTATGGCCATATAACTTTTACAAGAAATTTCCACCTCAACTTATAAACTATTAGTCATGCATTTCACAATTATGAAAATTCTCAAATACATGGTTCAAGGTTTGCAAAGACCATAACCATATAAATTTCAAATAATAGAAGAAAAATACTACGCGTCCAAATAAATGGTGTCATGTTTGGGCATGGTAAATTGTAGCTTTTATCTCCTTCACTAACACTCTTAGTATCCTTTCCCGTCATAAAAACTAATATATGTTTGTTCTTTTACTAAGTAGCCACGAACGTTGCACCTTTCTTTAAAATAATAAGTGAAGTTCACTATAGTGGAGTATGCACCTTATGCGAAAGCAGTTTACTTACTAGGATCTCATTCACCCAATTACTAAAGATAATTTTGGTAGAAAACAAACACAGATGTGCAATAAAACATGAGCACAAATTATTCCACACAACCACCCTTTTTACTGGTTCGCAAAAACCAATTTTGTTTACACCTATGGAATAAACTCAGAACAAATAAATTTCAATTGAATCAATAACCTTATTGAGAAAGGAAAAGAATATCTAGATGACTAAAATATTTGGAGAAGAAGAGCAATGAAGAATGATGAAAAATGCTTGAATCAACTAATTTCGGTCCCAAGACACCATACTTTTATTCAATCCTAGAAGCGGCTTATTTAGGACAATAGAAAGTCTAGACAAATTTCTATTTTTCCCTACAAAAATACTAGAAATATATCCTAAAAATAACTGGTCTAAAAGAGGACTTTGCTGGCCAGACGTCTTGTTGGGATGGTCAGATGTTTGACCGAGCACTCAGGAAATTTCTTCCCTTCAGGTCAGGCGTCTAACCTGACACCTCAGACGATTGAGCTGAAGCTTTGTCAAACTCCTACCCCTTTCAGTTGTTGCTCTACCTCCTATATCACAAAGCACTTCCACACATCATCATCTTCAACATACATGTGTTTTTATATCACAAACCACAATACTTCACCTTGATATGAAATCACATCATCAAACAAGCTTCGAACAATCAACAAACAAGTTAACCTAGCTCTTTCAACGACCGTCAAATTTCAATTAAAACCACATTACAAACTTCACCCACCGGCTGCAAAAGATGCATTTTCCACATGATATGCACCGTGCAAAAATAATGGTCTTAAAAACATTTGTAATACTAAAAAGATCTCCGCCTTATCTTTATGGATTTTCCGAATCAACACCCGCCTATCACTTGATCTGAGCTCATTCACCGATCTTTGTCAATCCATCAAGCATCATCAATATAAAAAACCCTGTCTATAATATGATCTTCAATTATAAAATCATCAGCAGCGACCATATTAACTTCTCCACTTTGTGGTGGACTAGGTTCTTTAACCGTCACTCGTCTTCCACAGTCGACTATGGAAACAACCAATCTATAAAGGTTTTTGTTTGCGAACAAATCAAACAGTTGTAAACAACTGTAAAATCCGTTCGGTTTTCCTAAACAACAAGGATTGTTGTAGAGGGTGTCGAACTCTGGGACCAAATTATTTTATTAATAAATCCAATCAAGTTATCCCTAACTTTTGATTGGTTGAAAACAAAGAAAATAGCAGAAATTAAATAAAAGAGAGTTTTAACAATAAGTGAAAGCAATTAGGGGATAATGACATAGATCAGATTCATAATCATCAATAGCCAAAAGATTAACTAGATCTAATACATGTTTCTGTCACAAACATGAATCAACGATAATAGGTTTTTAGAAACAAATATGTAAATAACGACAAGCATGGCCTATGCAGGAGCTCAGCTCTACAACCATAGACTATCAGGACAGATTCACTAATTAATTTCTAAAACCCTAAAATTAGATCTAAATCTGATAATTGCTAGACCGAACACGAATATACCCTGTGAAGGAGCATAGCTCTTAAACGACATAGGATATTAAGGTTCAGATCTAACCCTTGGTTCAGATCTAGATCTATATACATGAATTCCTCATCCTTTGGCTATGTGATTCATATTGAATCATATCTATTAGCGTCATCACCCCCTAATCAAAGGGGATTAGCTAGACATAGCTAAAGAAAATGAGAAAAAGAAAATAAATAACATAAACATAAATAAAATAAAATAACAACAGAGAAGAGAAGGTGAAGAGTTTTATTCCAAGCAGAGGATTACAGAATAAAACTAAGTGTGTTTCACAATGAATGAGATAAAGTGTATTTATAGCTGATATGACAAAGGCTACTTGGCAAATTCCATAATGTGGGACTAAAGAATTAGCCCAACTAACACATAAGCTAGTGTGAACGCAGCTGTAGAGTGAGAGGCCTTGCAAAGGAGCCAATGTGAACGCAATATTAGTCTTTAGTGAGCCAAATCTACCCAACTAAACTCTATTTGCAACCGTTCTTCAAGCTTTAAACTCTTCAAGCTTTAGTAATTTCAATCTTCACTCTTTTTAAGCAAATTCTTCATGCTTTATCCATCAAATGCTCTAAACCAAGCTTTTTATCAACAATCTGAAAACACAGCTATAAATACACAATATCAATTATTTTAAATAGAAAACTAGGTAAATAAGCAGATAAAATATACACATTTACGTGTATATCAGTTTTGTTCCTCTAAACTCCTCTCATCATAACACGACCACCCTTCTTCACTGTCAAAACTCCACCTTGAGTCTCATAAGTGCAATCACGACGATCCGACTGACCAAGAGAAACAAGGTTATGCGAAAAGTGAGGACATGTCTAACTCCAAAGACTTCCCTAACCACACCATCATGCAAACAAAACTGGATAGATCCAATGCTACAAACTAGTAGCTTTACTCCATTGTTTATCCTAATCAGGTCGATATTCTTCTAATAAGAGGAAGAACACGCCACATCACTACAGATGTGAAAACTAGATCCCGAATCCATCTTCCAAGGATTAAACTCACTAAATAGGACATCACAAGAAGCATCCCTACTGGTACCTTCAACATAACTTGCTTGTTCATTATCATTACTATCACCATGCGCAGGCCTTCTTTTAGTTCATTTTATAGGCATATCACTTTCTATGTATATGAACTTCCTTACCACAATAATAACGGATGATAACTCCATTATCTTCCTTCTTCTTCCACATTGTATCTTTCCTCGAGTCCCTTAATACCATAGCCTCACTTTGAACTAATTTCAAACCTGACCTTTTTCTCCTAAGCTCCTAATTCAAAAGGTTGTTTTATACAGTTTCCAAAGAGATACATTGGAATTACTTAATGAAATACCAAAGTCTCACAATTTTTTGGAAGCAAACCCATCAACAAAAGAGTCTGCAACTCATCATCAAATCCGACCTTCGAATTTGCCAATTGATTAATCACATCTTGAAATTCATTCAAATGATCTTAATGGATTTTTATCATCCAGTCTCAGCTATACTTGCTTTCGAACCAGAAAAACCTTACTTGTAGCACTCCTTGACTCATACAAAGATACCAACTTATCCAAAAAATTCTTCGTGGATTCACAACTAGCAACATGATAGAATACCAATTCATCAAGGTACTGTTGAATCAAGGTAATCACCTTTTTTTACCATTTTCTTGCACTTTTCCCCATCTACATCCGAAGGCTTCTTCCTATCTCCACTAATCGGATCATAAAGATCACAGAGGTAAAGAACATCCTCCATCTTAGGTTTCAAATCCCTCAATTTATTCCATCAAAATAGCCATCTTTGTAAACGACATCGTATCCAACATAAAAAACATTTTTCTAAAATCCAAAATCTCTCTAAGTTTTGCGATGATCTAGCTCTGATACCAACTGTTATGGAGTATGTGCCTTATGCGGAAGCGATTTACCCACGAGGATCTTATTCACCCAATCACTTAAAGTTGATTTTGATTAAAAAAAACACAGGTATGCAATAAAACACGAACACAAGATATTACACTTAACCCCTCTCTTTACCGATTCGTAAAAACCAATTTTGTTTTACACCTATGGAATAAGCCCAAAATAAACAAATTACAAATGAATTGATAACTTTATTGAGAAAGGAAAGAATATCTAGATGACTAGAATATTGTTGGGGAAGAAGAGCAATGAAGAATGACGAAAAACCATTGAATCAACTAATTTCGGCCATAAGCCACATATTTTGTTTCAATCATGGAAGCTGCTTAATATAGGAGAATAGAAAGCCTAGGCAAATATCAAATTTGCCCCTCGGAAATACCAGAAATATATCCTAAAAATAGCCGGTCAAAAACAGGACTTCGCCGGCTCAGATGTCTGACTGGGTGGTTAGACGTTTGACCGATCACTCAGGAAATTTCATCCCTTAGGGTCAAACGTCTGACTTGACACCTTAGACATTTGACCTGAAGCTCTATCAAATTCCTACCCCTTTCAGTTGTTGCTCTACCTCCTATATCACAAAGCATTTCCTCACATTGTCATCTTCAACATACATGTGATTTTATATTGCAAATCACGACATTCACAGCTTTAAAATGCTCACTTTTATGGTTTTTTATGTGATTTAAACTTCTGGCCGACACATCGGAAATTTGGCGATTCCGTCCCAGTTCTGCCGTCCTCCGGACTAGAATATAAGAAAAAATCCATTTCCTTTTGGATATACATTTTTTTTCTTTGTTGAAGAATCACTCTTAATATATTATTGAAATTGGAGCCAAAGGGCAAGCTGAATTCGAAGCTAAAAGTGACATGTAATGAGTAGCTTTTTCGAAACAAGGTATCAATTTTCGTTTATCTTTTTTTAAAAGTTAGTGGCGGTAGGAAGCTAAAAGCACAACAGATAATTGATGAAAAAGAAAGATGTAACACCCCACGTCCGTTAATGTCACTCACAAAGGGAATGCATTAAGTTTCGTGGAGCATTATAAGTAAACAGAATGGAATATTACAAGATAGAAAAAGTAGTACTTGAAAATTTTGTAATTTTATTGCAACGAAAACAGAAATAAGTTTGATTACATTTCCAAATACCAAAATCAAGTATATAATATCAGTCTTGTACAAAACCTTCAGAGTACATAATTTCAAAGCCATAATACCCAACAGAAAAATGCCATACGCAGAATCAAAGCTAAGCAATACACCTTTCAACTTCAAGTTGGAAGAAAGAGATATCTGAATTAAGCTTGAGTATTTCCTCCCTAAGAACCTGGGGTGGGGGAAACGGAAGAAAAGAGGCGAAACAAACTAGGTCAGACATAAGTCTGGTTAGTCCAGTGACTTCAACAATATAATCATTAAAGTAACAGGATAAGAAGATAAACTGGAAAGCCAGAAATGACTGTAGAATAAACAGGCATGACAAAGCAGACAAGATGAACAAGATATAACGTTGATTGCGCTTCTAATCACTATAGAATAATTACTACACTGCACCAATGATAGTAACACCGTATCATTACTAGTTATACCGCACCCTTACTAGTCCCATACTAAAAGTTGATCCCTCTTACTAATCATGATAATGGTAGTTTTGTGTACTCCTAGCTGTTATCGCAGGTGCCCCTTTTTGCTCCTACCCCCACGAGTTGTACCCACTCCTTCCTTGTTCGATCGGCTCCCTAACTCGCATGTATTTATTACTTGTGTCATTCGACCTCGATTGTATGTATTCATTACTTGTGTCATTCGACCTCGCTTGTATGTATTCATTACTTGTGTCATTCGACCTCGCTTGTATGTATTTATTACTTGTGTCATTCGGCCCCACTTGTATGTAGATACCTGTGCTGGCCCCATCATGGGGTGTATCAATTCCCATGATGGCAACCCGACACGATTCAAGATGCACAGTGTATACTACTGATATACACGTAAATGTGTATATTTTATCCGCATATTTATCCTATTTTATCTTTTAAATAATTGATACTGTGCATTTATAGTTGTGTTTACAGATTATTTTTTATGAATGGATTAACGCACTTAATTGTTGAAAAGCTTGAAGAATTTGTGCAAGAAGAGCGTTGAATTTTAGAGCTGGATTAAAACTTGAAGACCTGAAGAAAAAGTGCTATTCAATCGCCTTCTGCTGCATATTTTAAAGACAAGATTCAATGCTTTTCCATAGTGATCATTTGGAGTTGTTATTCATTTTCAAGCAATTGGAGTTGAAGCTCGCAACCTATTTTCGATGACATCTGCATGCATTCACATTGGTCTAGTTGCTAATTGGGCTAAGTTATTTGTCCCATATCATGTAATTTGCAAGGCTTCTCATTCATGCGCTGCACGCGTTCACACTGGGCTATTTGATTTATGTGATAATTTGGAAAAGGGGTTTTGTCCCACATTGTCGAATTTGCCAAGTAGTCTTTGCCATATCAGCTATAAATACATTGTATCTCATTCACTGAAAAACATACTTAGTTTTATTCTGTAATTCTCTTCTTGGAATAAAACTCTTCTTCTCCCTTTCTCTCAGTTGTTATTTTATTTTATTTATGTTCATGTTATTTAGTTTATGTTTCTCTTCTTCTTTAGCTATGTTTAGCTAATTCCCTTTGATTAGGGGGTGATGACGCTAATAGATATGATTCAACATGAATCACATAGCCAATAGATGAGGACTTTATACATGTAGATCTGGATCTGAATCAAGGGTTAGATCTGAACCTTCATATTCTGTGTCGTTTAAGAGCTATGCTCCTTCATATGGTATATTCGTGTTCGATCTAACAATTATCAGATTTAGATCTAATTTTAGGCTTTTAGAAATTAATTAGTGAATCTGTCCTGATAGTCTATGGTTGTTTAAGAGCTCAGCTCCTGTATAGGCTATGCTTGTTGTTATTTACTTATTTGTTTCTGAGAACCTAATTATTGTTGATTCATGTGTGTGACAGAAACATGAATTAGATCTATATTTATTTGTTGGTTATTGATGAGTGTGAATCCAATCTATGTCATTATCCCCTAATTGCTTTCTCTTATTATATAAATCTCTTTTTATTTGCTGTAACTTTCTATGTTTTCAATCAATCAAAATCCTTGAATAACTTGATTGGATTTATTAATTAAAATATTTTTGGTCCCAGAGTTCGACACCCTCTACAACAATCCTTGTTGTTTAGGAAAGCCGAACGAATTTTACAGTTGTTTACAACTGTTTAATTTGTTCGCAAACAACTACCGAAGCCCAGTGCCTGCTTTTTCCACTTCGGAGCACATGCATGTCCATACTCCGTCGGAAACAACACTACTGCACCACTCACCGCTATTTTGACCGCTTATAATCAGCCCAGTAAACATGCTCCACCCTGGCTAGCTCAGGGTACCATGATACGTCTATGTGGGTTACTGCATAAATAGGTCCCCGTTACTAGGGTTTCCTAATCAACATGTTATAATGGTTAAGTGTTATCAATTTAACTTAACCCCACCCGTTTGCTTAATTAACATGTTGTAATGGTTAAGTGTCGCCTATTCATATGTTACTTAACATTCTCACTGATTCACGCATGTTTATCTAACGGTTAAGTTTGTGGGCCTATATATACTAACATTACCCACTTACCCAAGATTTACTTAACCCTTCCCCTTATCAAGTCCATATGTATAATTGGTTAAGCTTGCCTTAACCCTTTCCACTTTGTTCATGTAATATTGGTTAAGTTGTCTTCTTGCTCCATGTTAACTTAACCCACCTACCTAGCATGTTCTTTTGGTTAAGTGTTGCCTGTTCATATGTTACTTAACCTTTCCATTCTTAGCAAGTATGTTCCTTAGCTTTAATTTATTCATTAAAGCACCAACCTCTCACATTAGAACTGTTGTTTGCGGTTGCTGGAAGTGTTGGGCGGTTCCGGGTAGACTTTTACCGCAAACCCATTCTAACCTCGGGTTTTTGGGCTTAATGCGCTAACCTCTCACATTAGATCTATGTTGTTGCGGTCGCTGGATGTGCCGGGCGGTTCCAGGAAGTCTTACACCGCAACTCATTCTAACCTCGGGTTAGGCACGTTCATCTTTTTGCCAATTTACATATTTACCATTCATGTCCAAGTTTATATGTAAATTATCCATAAGTGTGGTCAATTCAAGTTATGCCACATTTTTCTAGTTATGCCCAAAATTAATTATATGATTACAACCCCTTTTTATGCCCATTACGTAATACAACCTTTACCCAAACTTTTCCCCAACGTTCCTACGTCGTTCGTACGTATAGTTTATGTGATATGTTAGGCTCGCAATTAGCCTAACTTATAAAAAAAGGAAAAAGGGTAGAAACACATGACATCATACTGGCATAAACAATATAGATCTAAGACGGCATAAATCTAGTAAACATATAAAAATAGATCCAATCAACATATTGAGTGCGAACTAACATGGAACTAAGCATAAACTTGCATGGATTTGAACATATGAACTGGTCTGGATCTAAACATAAACTTTCACAGATTTAAACCTATGAACATATAGTTCTAAACATATGGACTGATATGGATCTAATCATATAAACATGTAGATCTAGACACATGAACATATAGTTCTAAACATATGGCCTGATATGGATCTAATCATATAAACATGTAGATCTAAACATATGAACATATAGTTCTAAACATATGGACTGATATGGATCTAATCATATAAACATGTAGATCTAAACATATGAACGTATGAAATATGATCTTACATATATGAACATGACTTGCATATAATCTTTCATAACTTGCATAGATCGAGCAAATTGCATACATAACTTGCATATGTAATTAGGCATATCAATTAACATAGAACATAACTTGCATATAATGAATCAAATCAAGCATAAATCAAAACATAGTTTGCAAAGACATAAACTTTATATGATTTACAAACATTTTCATATAGTCCAATTCATAACTCATCACAATTACGTTTAAACAATTATCTTGTGAAAGTAACTGCACTCACAGAAAACGGATCTTGAATTCTGGGATCTGATTTCTGAAATTGCTAAGCTAATCCATTGAAGTAGGCGTTGATTCGTTCATTGTTGTTCTAGAATCCCTTTTTGCAATTCCTAGGCTTTGAATCTTTATCTCTTATCTTTTTATATTTAATCTAGAATTTGATTTGTTATGGTGGCGGCTTGGTTAGTTTGTAGATAAACAACATGACGGGATCATAGTTTAGGGTTGTGAGGTTAGGGTTAGGTTAAGCTATGTATATATAGATGTTTATGATTAATATGGGCCTTTAGACCAACCTAGGAGTCATCAAATCCATCCAAACCCAAGAGAGTCAACCAGAACATGACACATATGCCCTAAACCTCAGAAAATCGTCACTGTCCAGATCATCTCGCTGGAGTCGACCCCTATAGGGGGATCGACACCTATGTAGACACCCCTATAAGGTGGTCGACACCCTAACCTAGCCTTCTCTGCAGATTTGAATTTCGAACTTGATTTATTTAATTTTTAATTTAATTTAATTTCTACTTAAACTTGAAAACTTCTAGCCTCCATAACTTCTTCATACGGAGTCCGATTCACGCAAACTCGGACTCTATCTTAAGCAGAATTCCGAGACGAACGCAACAGCGTAACCCGTTTCACCCAATTCTTCTTTTAAAGATTAATTATTCTTTAATTATCTCTTATGTCCCGTTTTAAAATTATGAGGTGTTACATTCTCCCCTACTTAAAGGATTTCATCCCCGAAATCTTCAAGTCAAGAAGAATGTGTATCCTACCATCCAACAGCCATCTACTCAACCATTCAATCACAGGCATCCATTGTCCTTAAAAAGGTTTCTAATGCTTTCATGATCATATGCATAGTGTATGTATATGTCCTTATCTAATGCAAAATCAGGTGGTCTACTGATTCAGTTGACCTCCTTAATGCGAATTATGTCAGTGCCATGAGTCCATCATGTATGCAATTATTCCTAATCGTACTTTATAACTTCTACATGAGTGCACAATCATTCATACAAATGCAACATCATCAAGTTTCAATCCATATACAAATACGTATATGGATATGCAATATGAAAGCGATTGAGCCGATCTAGTGTCTAATGTGCGTGTAAATGCATCCACGAGCAACCACTAGCAAACACTTGCATCCACCAAACATAACATGTCTCAAACACATGTTTACAACCATAGGATTTTCTACCTAAAGATCGAAGAAATAATTGAGAGGACATACTAAACGATAGAATAAGTGTAAACAAAGCGATAGAAAAAGGAGAAGTTAAGAATATCCCTTCAATAAAAAGGGCACAACGTACGCATCTTGTCTTCCGTCTCCCAAGTCGCGTCTCCTTGATCATCTCTACATTGGATTTTAACCAACTTCACCTCTCTATTGCGTAATTTCTTGATCTTTAATCCAAGGATGCATGTAGGAGCTCATCTAATCATGGCAGCTTGCTCCACTTCCACCTCTCTAAGCATGCTCGGCTCCACTATTTATGCGGTATTATGTAAACACTTCCTCACATGCAACGCGTGAAACATGTCATGAACACCACTAAGCTTTTTTTTTTGGCAACTTCACTCTGTGGTCTGTCCAATTCTTTCTGTAATGGGGGATTGCCCTACGAACCTTGGTGCTAATTTCCCCACACTCCCCAAAGCAAACTACGTTCCTCCACGGTGACACTTTAATAAAAACTTTGCCTCCAACATCGAACTCAAGGTCGGTTCGTCTCTTGTCAGCATTTGACTTTTGTCGGCCCTATGCCATCTTCATTCATCTTCGAATCAAGTCTATCTCCTCAGAAGTTTCCCTAACCATATCTGGCCCAAGTAAAATCTTATCCTTAGATTCCCACCAACAAGTTGGTGATCAACACGACCGTCCATAAAAACCCTAATACTAGCATAATAACTGTTGTTATAAGCGAACTCCACAAATGGAAAGTGCTCTTCTCATATCCTCCAAAATCTAGGATGCATAACCTCAAAAGATCTTCAAGGATTATATTCACCCTTTCTGTCCATCCATCCATCTGTGGACGATACGTGATGCTCAAACATAACTGCGCACCTACTGCCTTTTGCATATCACCTTTTCCTCTTGCATCGAAAACTGCTCCAAGCCCTGCCTCGTAAGCACCGATATATACTGTGAACGGTTTGCTCCCATCTAAAAACTGGGGCTAATACCATCGCAAAGCCCTTAACGAACTTCCTATAGTAGCCCGCCAACCTTAGAAAACTTCTTGCTTCCGTTTCTTTTCTAGGAACCTTCCAATCTTGGATTGCCACCAACTTTGTAGGATCCACTGCTATCCCTTCCTTAGAGACCACGTGTCCTAAGAACCTCACTTCTTTCCTCTAAAAATTACATTTGGAGAACTTAGCTTTGAGTTGATGCGCTCTAGGGTCTCTAAGACTTCCCTAAGATGTAGGGCATACTCTTCCTCGCTTCTAGAGAAAATCAAAATACTATCCACAAAGAATACCACAAACTTGTTTAGGAACTCCCTAAACACCCTACTCGTTAAGTCTACGAAATATGTGGGTGCAGTCGTGAACCCAAAAAAAAGTATGACGAGCTCTTCGAAGAAACCGTTAGGAGTCCTAAAAGCAGTCTTATCTATGCTATCCTCAGCTACCCTCAACTGGTGAAATCCTGTAGCTAAGTCCAACTGCAAGAAAACCGAAGTACTAGCTAACTGATAGAACAAATCATCTATCCTTGGCAATGGGGTCTATTCTTCTTCGTGAGCTTGTTCGGCTCCCTATAGTCCACGCACAATCTAAGTGAACCATCGGTCTTCGTAGCAAAAACAACCGGAGCACCCCATTCTGAAATGCTTCTTCTTGTGAACCCTTTCTCAAGTAGATCCCCTACTTGTTTACTGAGTTCCCTCCTCTCTCTCTCTCTCTTGGAGCCATGTGGAGCACCGGCAATGCAACTGGCTTTTCATTATTTACAAAGTATATTCGAAGGTCTATCTCACGCCTCGGAGGTAGACCCCAAACCTCATCAAAGATGTCACCATACTCATGGACTACACGAATAGATTTCAAATCATTGATGAATGCGTTAAGAGATTCTAGGTAGCTAAGCATCATTGAACCCCTAGATTCACAAGAAATATCAAGGGTCTTTCCACAACGAGTCAACAGTCTAACTACCCTCTTTTCATAGTCTTGGATGGCACCATGCCTGGCTAGCCAATCCATCCCTAGAATCAAGCTATAGCCCATGAAACCAGGAACGAAGGCGTTGCATCTAAACCCAAGATAGACACTCTCAAAACCCGACAAACCATAGATAAGTGAGCCGAACCACCAATAGGATTTGAGACTACAATGGGATCCATAACTAGACTACTATTTAGGTGCAGTGTTTCAGCTAACGAAGCAGATATAAACGATTGCAAAGCGCAAGAGTCAAACAAAGTTTGAACAGGATGACCGAAAAAGGAAAATCAAACTTTCAACATAAATGCTTCTATCTCTTTCCTGTCTTGGTGCCATGAGAGCATGAACCTTTCCTCCAGAAGTGGGTCCTGTCCTCTGTCCATGCCCTTGTCCTTACCTTCTTGGGTAATCTTAAATCATATGTCTTGCCTCACCGCAATGGTAACAACCATGCTTCTTCTTCTTCTTCCTACAGTCCTTAATTATATGGCCCGTTATACCACAATAAAGACACCTTCTTTTGTTACGGGGGTTAATTATTCTTTCCACTTTCTCCTTTACCTTCTTCGTGGATTAAAGCCATATCAAAAAATTCCTCATCCTTGGGTTGTTTTCTTCAGCCTAAACTTCCTCATCAACTAAGCAGCTAGCTGAACTTTCCTTCCATTGTCTATCTCCAAGATACCAAATGAGTCATTCACTTCCTTGAGCCAATTTATAGCCTCGAAAAACGTCTCAGTCCCATGAAAAGGTTTTCCGCCCATCGCACCAAAGTCCTTCCATATCTTAGAAAAGGCATCTAAACGTGGAGAAATAGACTCAAGATGGAAAAAGTAAGAGATTCAAAATAAAGAATCGAAAGATAGATATATGGATTTTGGGGATTATGTTTTCATAGTAAATCTTTCTCTTGAAAACTCCTTCTTTGAAACATGTTTTTGAAAATAATACTTTTGAAAACAGTTTTCAAAATCTTTTATCTGTTCTGGTAATCTTTAGCTATGATACCACGTGTAACACCCCACATCCGTTAATGTCACTCACAAAGGGAATGCATTAAGTTTCGTGGAGGATTATAAGTAAACAGAACGGAATATTACAAGACAGAAAAAGTAGTACTTGAGAATTTTGTAATTTTATTGCAATGGAAACAGAATTAAGTTTGATTACATTTCCAAATGCCAAAATCAAGTACATAATATCAGTCTTGTGCAAAACCTTTAGAGTACATAATTTTAAAGCCATAATCCCCAACAGAAAAATGCCAAACGTAGTCAAAGCCAAGCAATACACCTTTCAACTTCAAGTTGGAAGAAAGAGATATCTGAACTAAGCTTGAGTATTTCCTCCCTAAGAACCTTGGGGGGAATGGAAGAAAAGAGGCGAAACAAACTAGGTCAGACATAAGTCTGGTGAGTCCAGTGACTTTAACAATATAATCATTAAAGTAACAGGATAAGAACATAAACTGGAAAGCAAGAAATGAATGTAGAATAAACAAGCATGACAAAGCAGATAAGATGAACAAGATGTAACGTTGATTGCGCTTCTAATCACTGTAGGATAATTGCTACACTGCACCAATGCTAGTAACACCGTATCATTACTAGTTACACCGCACCCTTACTAGTCCCATACTAAAAGTTGATCCCTCTTACTAATCATGATAATGGTAGTTTCGTGTACTCCTAGTTGCTATCGTAGGTGCCCCTTTTTGCTCCTACCCCCACGAGTTGTACCCACTCCTTCCTCATTCGATCGGCTCCCTAACTCGCATGTATTTATTACTTTTGTCATTCGACCTTGCTTGTATGTACTCGTTCTTGTGTCATTCGATCTCGCTTGTATGTAATCATTACTTGTGTCATTCGACCTTGCTTGTATGTATTCGTTACTTGTGTCATTCGGCCCCGCTTGTATGTAGATACCTGTGTTGGCCCCATCATGGGGTGTATCAATTCTCATGATGGCAACCCGACATGATTCAAGATGCACAGTGTATACTACTGATGCCCAGTGCCTGCTTTTTCCACTCCGGAGCACGTGCATGCCTTTACTCCGTCGGAACCTACACTGCTGCACCACTCGCCGCTATTTTGACCGCTTATAATCAGCCCGGTAATCGTGCCCCACCCTGCCTAGCTCAGGGTACCATGATACATCTATATGGGTTAATGCTGAAATGGGTCCCCATTACTAGGGTTTCCTAATCAACATTTTATAATGGTAAAGTGTTCTCAATTTAACTTAACCCCACCCATTTTCTTAATTAACATGTTGTACTAGTTAAGTGTTGCCTATTCATATGTTACTTAACCTTCTCACTGATTCACGCATGTTTATCTAACGGTTAAGTTTGTGGGCCTATATATACTAATATTACCCACTTACCTAAGATTTACTTGACCCTTCCCCTTATCAAGTCCATATGTATTATTGGTTAAGCTGGCCTTAACCCTATCCGCTTTGTTCATGTAATATTGGTTAAGTTGTCTTCTTGTCCATGTTAACTTAACCCACCCACCTAGCATGTTGTATTGGTTAAGTGTCGCCTGTTCATATGTTATTTAACCTTTCCATTCTTAGCACGTCTGTTCCTTAGCTTTAATTTATTCATTAAAGCATCAACCTCTCACATTAGAACTGTTGTTTGCGGTTGCTGGATGTGTCGGGCGGTTCCGGGCCGACTTCCACCGCAAAATCATTCTAACCTCGGGTTTTTGGGCTTAATGCGCTAATCTCTCACATTAGATCTATGTTGTTGCGGTCGCTGGGTGTGCCGGGCAGTTCCGGGCAGTCTTACACCGCAACTCAATCTAACCTCGGGTTAGGCACATTCATCATTTAGCCAATTTACATATTTACCATTCATGTCCAAGTTTATTTGTAAATTATCCATAATTGTGGTCAATTCAAGTTATGCCACATTTTCTAGTTATGCCCAAAATTAATAATATGATCACAACCCCTTTTTATGCCAATTACATAATATTCAACCTTTACCCAAACTTTTCCCCAACGTTCCCACCTCGTTCGTAGTATAGTTCATGTGATACGTTAGGCTCGCAATTAGCCCAACTCACAAAAAAGGAAAAAGGGTAGAAACACATGACATCATACTGGCATAAACAATATAGATCTAAGACGGCATAAATCTAGTAAACATATAAAAATAGATCCAATCAACATATTGAGTGCGAACTAGCATGGATCTAAACATAAACATGCACGGATTTAAACCTATGAACTGATCTGGATCTAAACATAAATTTGCACGGATTTAAACATATGAACATATAGTTCTAAATATATGGACTGATATGGATCTAATCATATAAACATGTAGATCTAAACATATGAACATATAGTTCTAAACATATGGACTAATATGGATCTAATCAGATAAACATGTAGATCTAAACATATGAACATATAGTTCTAAACATATGGACTAATATGGATCTAATCATATAAACATGTAGATCTAAACATATGAACATATAAAATATGATCTTACATATATGAACATGACTTGCATATAATCTTTCATAACTTGCATAGATCGAGCAAACTTGCATACATAACTTGCATATTTAATTAGGCATATGAATTAACATAGAACATAACTTGCATATAATGAATCAAATCAAGCATAAATCAAAACATAGTTTGCAAAGACATAAAATTTATATAATTTACAAACATTTTCATACAGTCCGATTCATAACTCATCACAATTACGTTTAAACAATTATCTTGTGAAAGTAACTGCACTCACAGAAAACCGATCTTGAATTCAGGGATCTGATTTCTTAAATTTCTAAGCTAATCCGTTGATGTAGGCGTTGATTCGTTCGTTGTTGTTCTAGAATCCCTTTTCGCAATTCCTAGGCTTTGAATCTTTATCTCTTATCTTTTTATCTTTAAACTAGA
Source organism: Allium sativum (assembly GCA_030737875.1). Taxonomy (NCBI): domain Eukaryota; kingdom Viridiplantae; phylum Streptophyta; class Magnoliopsida; order Asparagales; family Amaryllidaceae; genus Allium; species Allium sativum. The sequence goes on from JASFAX010000034.1 coordinate 5,474,570, forward strand.
ATTTGATTTGTTATGGTGGCGGTTAGGTTAGTTTGTAGATGAACAACATGACGGCATCATAGTTTAGGGTTGTGAGGTTAGGGTTTAGGTTTAGCTATGTATATATAGATGTTTATAATTAATATGGGCCTTTAGATCAACCAAGGAGTCATCAAAGCCATCCAAACCCAAGAGAACCAACCAGAACATGATACATATGCCCTAACACCTTAGAAAATCGTCACTGTCCAGATCAGCTCGCTGGAGTCAACCACTACAGGGGGTTCGACACCTATGTCGAACCCCCTGTAGGGGAGTCGACACTTGTGTCAACACCCCTAGGGGGGTTGACACCCTTTGGCGGGACTTTTCCCGCCCAGCCTTCTTTGCAGATTTGAATTTCGAACTCGATTTATTTAACTACTAATTTAATTTAATGTGACGAAAAGGGATTTCGCTCGGTCCAAACCAGTCGCTAAACCGACCCAGACCGTTCGAAACGCCTGGTCGTTTTGAGAACACGACAAAATAGAACGCAGACGGGAGAACATTTCATTGTATATTACAACAATGCATCAGATTACAAGAATATACAGAGTATAAACAAATAAATATTACACAGAAATATCAGAGATTTCAATTACATTTAAATACATAGCAGCGGAAAATAATACAATACACAACTAGAAGGAGATGGACGGATACAAAGCTTTCCGAATATCGTTCCAGCTGTAAACCAGGATCCTGTGAATATAAATCTGCAAAACCAAAACTACTAGCTGCCCGTGTCAAAATATGGGCACCCAGAGTTTAGGTTAAAACAATAAACTCCAGGTCAGTCATGTGACTGGTGTGAGAACTAAAACAGTTAATAATCTTTATTTTTAAAGTTAGGTAAATCAAGGGACCACGCCGTATAACACGGAACGGGTTTCCTCCCAAGAATACCGGTGCATAAAACAACAGCGAAATGCTAAATAAAGAAAAATGAAGCTATTATAAGACCCAGGCCCTATCACACAATGCAACGCAAGCCGGGGGATAGGGTTTTTACCTTATAATAGCCAAGAATGCTTGATACGTTTAAAAGAAATCATTTGATACTATTATAAGTGTATAGTGTATAAAACAACTTCAAATCATATGTATCAATCATAGGCGGCATGAATGCCCCATACCACTATGTCGCCATATATAGGTTATACAATCAAAATCGCAAAGTCACGTATTTGGAAATTGGATTTTCATCTATGAACCGAGGCCAGGGATCGTCCTCTACCGATTCGAGACAATCTAGCCCATGTCTCAGGCAAGCGCGCAGGCAAGCCTTGTTTCGTCAGGGCCGGTCCACCGATGTGGATTATTATGCCTGAACAATACGTCCCTCTGCCCTTTGGGGCGTAAATGAGCCAACGAATGGCTCCATCGGACCCGGATCGTCCGATCTAACCGAGGCGCCTCGCAACAGCAACAACCACACAGGTGAAAAGTATATAAATGTCAGGGCTGGTAGGTCACTGACACCACCCTAGCTAGAAAGAAACACATGCCCTCCCTGAGGTCCTTCTCCCGTTTTTGGTTCACAACCGGGGTGTGAGGCTCGCGAATTTATGTTACACAAAGCTGTGCCACACAGGCTATGCTTTGATCATCACCACAAGACTTTGCTTTTCAACAGAAGCCTCGATCAATTGTCACTTAGGCATGCCACACAGGCAATTCACTCCATGCGGTTGATATCCATCAATATATAACCCCTGAGCTCGTACGTCTCAGAGAAGGGCGTTAAGCAAGAGAATAAATTCTCCGCTGCCAAACAGATATATATTTAATAGAGATCAATCACATGGACTAAAATCCAATATCAGACACACAGTCCATTTACAAGTCCGTTCAGGGTCTGAACGAAACCGGAGGCACCTAGTACCCCGCATATCCATCGATCTCCAAGTACGTCTGGACGATCACCAACTGTTTCCATCTTCTTGGGTGTACAACCCAATCAAGATCATCAGTAATCACCCAAACGACGTGAAGACTTCCGGTCTTCGACCACCGTCTTCATTTTTGACTTATCGTCGTATCAGTTATTCAGAATGGGATAAACCCGGTCTTTCCGAATAACTCGCGTATATTTTAAATAAGTGTTACACAAACACAACATACGCCTCATTCCAATTCATCAGTCACTAACCATAGATTAATCAACAGAATAATTCCCCAAATATTAACCCCGAAGGCCGAAACCAACTTCAGATCAATATCCAGAAAACCATTCTGCTTAGCAAACCGACAGTTAGTTTCTAAATTTCACATTCATAGGGAAAGGTTCCCATTAATTTTATCAAATATAAATTCCTTGAATTTATTCTTTAATCTCCTTTTGAATTTCGATTCAACTAGTCGGGATTAACGAACCTTACCAAAGTAATCATTTGTTTTAATTTCCCAATCCTAACCTATTCATCCCATGAAGTAAAACTGGTAATACTTCATATCTAACACCACGGTGTTATCGGTAAATTCAATTACCATTTCACGTTCAAATCTAATTAAAGATTTAACTATCGCCTGGAGCAAAACTGGTGATACTCCATTCTCGATCATTTCAATCTAATTAAAGATTCATTAAAACTCCACTTAGTTTTAATCGTTAACTGGGTTAAAGAATCAGTGTCATTTAAAACACGGTTCACGATAAACCCAAAATCACATTCCATTAATTATCGGGTTAAAGAACGAGTGTTATTTAAAACACTGTCCACGATAAACCCAAAAATCAAGGTCAATTCAATTCCACTTAAATATTATTTAATTGGTAAACTTCATTAAATCCAAATAAAAAGATTTAATCTTTTCTTAACTGGGTTCAAGAACAGTGTTAGTCAAGACACCATTCACGACAAACCCAAATCACATTTGATATTAAATACAAGGCTCTGAATAGAAAATATATCGGCTTATATTCAGTATCAAATTCTACGACCAACAGATATCGTATTGGAAATAACGATATATATATCTATACCTTTCAAATTTCCATAACAACATCTGTATCATCACGAAATCCAACATCGAAATATTCCGAAGACAATTTCGATTCAAATCCATTCCAATGCAATCATTGGAAATTCTGGTTATTTTTAAAACCCTGTTTAAATTCAATTTATTTATTTAAAAATAAATAGAATTATAATTCTAGTTCAAAGCGAGTTCATTTCGATAAAAATCTATTTTTATCTTTTCAAATATGGAGTTTTTCATCCCAATTCTTTCTAAATCATTTCTTATGGATTTACACAAATTATTACTATTTTTAATAATTTTATCAAGGCCCGTACAGTCGATTTCCATCAATGGCCATCGTACTGCACTTACAACGACCTTTTCCAAATTTGATTTGGACATAATTCGAAATCCAACCGTTAGATTTCTAATTTCTAATATTCGTTAGAAAGCTCTTTTCGATACGAACCCAACGTTTCCGGTTTTAGGAGAATCCGACGGTCGGATCTCCCGCAATATCCATTCAAAGTCAATGGTCGAAATTCGCGAACTGCCGCGGCGCGGCGTGTTCTATTCAGGCCATTATATTATATATATATAATATATATATATAATATATACTTCGTCGATTTCAATTCAAAACGTGTTTTATAAATCGTTTTAAATTCATTTTCAAAACGGTTTCAACTTCATATTCAATTTCAGATCAAAATTGAATATTCCAATTTAAATTCATTTTAAATTCATTTCAAATTGATTTCAATTCAAATTGATTTCTAATTCAATTTCAGTTCGTTTCAACTCAATTTCAATTCGAATTCATTTCTATTCAATTTCAATTCGAATTCATTTATATTCAATTCTTTTCAAAATATCAGATTTCGAAATCACTTTCGATATTCATTATAAAATGAATAAAATCGATATAAATATCGTTTACGTCAAAATGGCGTCAATCTAATCAATACGGCTTCATATATTCCTATTTTCAAATATTCTATTTCAAATATTTCTTTTTTAAATATTTCTATTTTAAAACTGGAATGAGGCCCAATCAATTACCATATAATGTTAATTATATGGATTTTCTACAACACATGTATATATCAACAACGATGAATAATCAACCATCATCCAAAGTGCATTCTACACTGTATAAGCATCAAATATAAATATTCAACGCTTATAACAGCCTGTCAATCAATCGATCGACATACAACTAAACAATCGGGATTAGTGTACGTCAAATATCATCCCAATACCCGTGTGGGGTTTCAAGCAATCAAACACAGATTTTTATTTGTGCAGTTGGGCAATGTGTAAAATTTATCGTCCCAATCAATGTCCTTCAAATAGGTGTACATAAACAAACCGTCCGGTTTGTAAATGAATATTTATTTATTCACATTCACGTTAAAAATTATATTTTTAACGATCAAACTATTTTATTCAACCTATGAATATTCTATTCGGTTCATTTATTAAATAAAATGTTATCTTTATTTTTCTAACTTACGTTTAGAAAATTTCGGCGGCATAACGGCACGATACTAGAAACGGGACGAGGCCTAGCCTTATCCCCGGTCTAGTGAAGGCCCATGCCATTCACACATCAATCAATCTATTCTATTTCACCAAACAACTCAAATTTCAATCAAATAATCTAACTAATTTTTGCAATCAAACAAACAAGTCCATGGTCTGTGGACGATTGTGTCGGGTGCTACTAAGCACCGTCTGCATCCTAGTATATATATAACTAGAAAAGAAATTGAGGAGTGAGAAATTCTCACCGATAGCTATCCAATCATCTTGACTCTTCTTTGATAGAAATCTTCATCGTTATCGCATTTTTGTCATCTTCGTTGCTGTAGCCACTACATATGTAAAAATCGAATTTTTACTTCGCTATTCAATATATAAAAATCGAATTTTTATTTCGCTATTCAAGATATAAAAATCGAATTTTTATTATGCTATTCAATATATAAAAATCGAATTTTTATTATGCTATTCAATATATATCATATAGATAAAAATTCTATTTTTACATCGTTATTCTCTATATAAATGTCTCGCCTTTTCGACTATAAAGATTTCGCCTTTTATAAAAATAAAGATTTCGCATTTATAAAAATATAGATTTCGCCTTTTCAAACATATCATTATAAAAATCACATTTTTATTTTTCTACACATATAAAGATGATATTTCTAATATTCCTATCATGTAAAAATTATATTTTTAATTCTCTACATAAACAAAAATCATATTTTTACATCTTCTATATAGTAAATATTATACTTTTAATACTTTAAAAATATAAAAATCATATTTTTACATCTTCTGTATAATAAAGATCGAATTTTTATTATCTATACTATATAAAAATTATTATTATTTTTAGCCTTTCTATAATATAAAAATATCGCCTTTTCAACTATAAAAATCTAATCTTTTGCCTTTTTAAAAATCTAATCTTTTCTATGCTAAAAACTGATTTTCCTACTATGTAAATACCCACAAAAATTGGTTTAAATTAAACATAAAAACTGATTTAAATTAAATATAAAAACTGATTTAAATTAAATATATAAACTGATTTAAACTCTGATTTAATATCATGATTTATATGTTAATAAAATCGAATTCATAAAAACTCACTGCTCCTCGTCGATTTCCATTCTGGAGTGCTGCGGTCGGGGTCAGGTGATTAGGGAGGCTCGGCTCGGCGGCTTGAGGTGCTCCGGTGGGTGGCGATCTTCGCAGGAGAGGGTGGCAGCGCTGGGCGGGTGTGCGGCGGTGGAAAATCGAACGGGGGGGGGGGGGGGGGGGTCTCGACTTCGTCGCGCGGTCTTCGGTGGACGGGGGGGGGGGGGGGTTCGAGAGGAGGTTGGCGCCCTCCTTTAAGGCGGCGACGGCACCATCGGAGGAGCGGCGGCTCCTCCGCCTCTTTTTCTCCTTTTTCCTTTTTTTTTATTTCCTGATTGAATTCGAAGATGAATTATAACGGGGGGGGGGGGGGGGTGGCAACGTGATTTAAGGGGAGGGAGAGGAAAATATTTTTTTTTTTATTATTTAATTATTAAAAAGTTGACTTTCACATACGACCTCTAAACGAGGTCAACCGCCTGTCGTCCATAGCGTTTTACCCCCATTCCGAACACAATGGGATATGTATCGCAAGCTGATTCGATCGCTTCGATCAGTTTCCGTTGAATTTACATTTGAATCGCTATATTGAATTTTAAACGTACATTTCAAATTACCGGGGTCACATACTAACTAGAAAAATTCCAAAAAAATATTTTCTAGCTTCGTATTGACGATACGGTCCTAACAAAACTAGTTTCGTCGAATTCTGAGACCGTTGGAAAAATGGCCATTTTCCAGTCGATTAAAATCAACTGAAATTGGTCAAACGTGTTTTCCTTTGCCACGCTCACATATTGATTCGAAAAATTATGAAAATTGAAACCTAGTAATAATTTGACATCACGGATCCAACAAAAGTGGTTTCGTCGAAATCCGAGGTCGCTTGCAAAATTTCCATTTTTAAGGGCCTGAATTCCATAGCGACTATTCTGAATTTTCAACTGGACATATCTTTTGATTCCCGCTATGAAATTTCGATTTTTCGGATTCGTTGGAAAGATATCATCAAATAGATCCTAATGTTTTTGGTTTCACTAAAATCTGGATTGTTTTGCACCCGGTACATTCAATTGAAGTTTGAAATCGAATTATCGAACTACCGCGCCATTTTCAATTCTATTTATAATTATATATAAATATTTATATTCTAACGATGACGCATATAATATATACGTTCGAATTATATTCGAAATAAATTTCTCATCGATATTATTTAAAATAATTCATTTTAAATATTCAAAATTCGCTAAAATTGCCAAAATAAAAATTTTAAACTGGTTCCGAATTTCCGGGTTATTACAATCTCCCCCACTTAAAACTTTTCGTCCCCGAAAAAGAACAAAGTCGAAAGTGGTTTGATTAATCAGCTCTATGTTCGATCTGGCTTCCATTCTCCAACCTTTCAGTTTCTGAGAATTTTCAAATTTTCAAAAATTCGGCTAACACCCTAAATTTTCGAAAAATTTCGCCATAACCTCTCCTGCACCGGGAGCCACGGGAAAATCCCGAAATTGCCATATAGGCCTTCTGATCTCAAAAAGAAAAAGAAAAAGCCAAGCGGCTAGCCAATAGGCTCATAAAATCATCATCACCCAAACAAAACAGTAAATTTTGTAGTAAACATGTACCTATTTGTCGGGCAAACAAATTTTATTCTTCGGCTCTAGCCTCCTTGCTATGACCTGTTCAATGCAAGCACATGTATATGCAAGAAAATGCGACCAATTTTCAATATAATTCAATATGTGATTCAATTAGGCTGATTGGCTAAAAATTAGCAAACAAATAAACAAACAACACAAACATCAATCAATTAGTGAATTAGAGTTTCAAATTCATAATTTTGATACATATACAAAAATCATGTTTTTGATGCCAAATCACAACAATAGGCCCTATCTAATTTTGGTTCTCACACCAGTCAGTTGGTAATATATAGAAATCCCACTTTCGTCGCACAAACATAAATTCTAATGATGGAGCTCCATCATCAAAATCATCTCCGGGCGATTAGGGTGTAATTCTATATCTATCCAGTATATTAAAACTTCAAATACACGTTTGCAAGGCGTATATGAAAAATCTCTATATACTGGACTGTCCAAATCTATATAAACTAAATAATCAAATATGAATAATTGATTTTAAAATTTCAAAACAAAATTGGTTTTCATTTTAAAAATATACTCTTCACACTCGTTCTAGGATACTACTGATCCCATCTCTAACGAGTCATTCTAATTGGATATTACTAATCCAATATCTGATGAATCCTTTCGTATGGTTCTAATGTGCCTTGTTCTCTGAGCTTGGTAAACCAAAGCTCTGATACCAACTGTGACGAGAAGGAATTTCGCTCGGTCCGAACCAGTCGCTAAACCGACCCAGACCGTTCGAAACGCCTGGTCGTTTTGAGAACACGACAAAATAGAACGCAGACGGGAGAACATTTCATTGTATATTACAACAATGCATCAGATTACAATAATATACAGAGTATAAACAAATAAATATTACACAGAAATATCAGAGATTTAAATTACATTTAAATACATAGCAGCGGAAAATAATACAATACACAACTAGAAGGAGATGGACGGATACAAAGCTTTCCGAATATCGTTCCAGCTGTAAACCAGGATCCTGTGAATATAAATCTGCAAAACCAAAACTACTAGCTGCCCGTGTCAAAATATGGGCACCCAGAGTTTAGGTTAAAACAATAAACTCCAGGTCAGTCATGTGACTGGTGTGAGAACTAAAACAGTTAATAATCTTTATTTTTAAAGTTAGGTAAATCAAGGGACCACGTCGTATAACACAGAACGGGTTTCCTCCCAAGAATACCGGTGCATAAAACAACAGCGCAATGCTAAATAAAGAAAAATGAAGCTATTATAAGACCCAGGTCCTATCACACAATGCAACGCTGTAACAACCCGAAAATCTGGGCCAGTTTGAAATTTTTATTTTGGCAATTTTAGCGAATTTTAATTATTTAAAATGAATTATTTTAAATAATGTCGACGAAGAAATTTATTTTGAATATATTTAGAACGTATATATTATATACGTCGTCGTTAGAATATAAATAATTATATATAATTATAAATAGAATTGAAAATGGCGCGGTAGTTCGATAATTCGATTTCAAACTTCAATTGAATGTACCGGGTGCAAAACAATCCGGATTTTAGTGAAACCAAAAATGATAGGATCTAATTGATAAGCTCTTTCCAATGAATCCGACAAATCGAAATTTCATAACGAGAATCAAAAGATATGTCCAGTTGAAAATTCTGAATAGTCGCTATGGAATTCAGGCCCTTAAAAATAGACATTTTGCAAACGACCTCGGATTTCGACGAAACCACTTTTGTTGGGTCCGTGATGTAAAGTTATTGCTAGGTTTCAAATTTCATAATTTTTCGAATTAATATGTGAGCGTGGCAAAGGAAAATGCGTTTGACCACTTTTAGTTGATTTTAATCGACTGGAAAATGGCCATTTTTCCAACGGTCTCAGAATTCGACGAAACTAGTTTTGTTAGGACCGTATCGTCAATACGAAGCTAGAAAATATTTTTATGGAATTTATAGAGTTAGTATGTGACCCTGGTAATTTGAAATGTACGTTTAAAATTCAATATAGTGATTTAAATGTGAAATTAACGGAAACTGATTCAAACGATCGAATCAACCTACGGTACATATCCCATTGTGTTCGGAATGGGGGTAAAACGCTATGGACGACAGTCGTTTGGCCTCGATTTGAGGTCGAACGTAAAGTCAACATTTTTGGGAAATTAATTAATTAATTAAATATTAAGTGGAGTCAAACCTTTTTACTCCTATCCCTAACAGTCAAACCCGCCATTCGAAAAATAAAAATAAAAAGAGAAGGGGGGCAAATCGCTCCACCAGCGACGGAACCGCCGCCGCCCTTCGTCGATGCTCCACCCCCTCAGGCAGCACCTCCGCCCTCCCCTCAAACGAACCCTCTCTCTTCTCTCCAATCCCGTTCGAGCCCCTTCCCCATCTTCGATTTTGACCTAGTGCCGCCACTAAACCCCCACCTGCCACCTGCCTCTGCGCCTCCGCCATCAGCCACCCTCCGACCCCACGCCGCCTCGCACGCTCTCTCTCTCTCCCCCCTATAAAACCCAAACCCACCCCTCTAGTTCGAGACCAGCGGACACCCCAAGACCCCCAGCATTCGCGAGCATCCACCACGTCGGAAACCCTATCACCACCAGCGCAGGTGCAGGCGCACGCCTCCCCTCCGGCAGCGAAGCCCCATATCCGATCACCTCCAGCGCGCCCCTCGACCTTGACTTCCCCCCCTCTGAAAATATACAGTAAGTTCTCTATTTACTTTATTTTATTCCTCTACATTTTTTATTCTATGTAATTTATGTAATTAATTTAGTGATAGAACACTTTTTTAACTGAAATTGGAAGTGATTTTTTTTTTATATGCTGCAATCAGTTTTTATTTATATAAAACAAAGTATAAAAATCTAATTTTTGGTTAGAATAAAATATAATTTTTAGTAGTATAAAAATCTAATTTTTGGTTAGAATAAAATATAATTTTTAGTTGTATAAAAATCTAATTTTTGGTTAGAATAAAATATAATTTTTAGTTGGTAGAAAAGTATGGTTTTTAAATTAGAAAAACTAAATTAGAAAAAATAAATTTTTAAAAATGGAAAGCTTATATTTTTAACACCATAAAGGTGATATTTTTAAAACTAGTAAAAGACGAGATTTATATTTGAAAGGGCGAGATCTTTATATAGAAAATAGAGAAGTAAAATATGATTTTTTATATATTGAACATCGAAGTAAAAATATGATTTTTAAATTGAAAGTGAATAAATAAAAATGTGATTTTTATTTTAAAGACATCAAAATATAAAAATGTGTGATTTTTATATATGTAGTGACTACGGGCAACGAAGATGATAAAAAAGGCGAGAACGACAAAGATCTCTAAATAGGAGTGTCGTGAAGTGGGGATAGCTTTCGGTGAGAACTTCTCACTCAAAATTTCTTTCTCTAGTTATGTATATATACTAGGATGCAGACGGTGCTTAGTAGCACCCGACACAATCGTCCACAGACCATGGACTTGTTTGTTTGGTTGCATAGATTAGTTATATGATTTGATTTGAATTTGGTTGTTTGGTGATTTGATTGATGTGTGAATGGCGTGGGCCTTCACTAGACCGGGGATAAGGCTAGGCCTTGTCCCATTTCTAGTATCGTGCCGTTATGCCGTCGAAATTTTCTAAAATATGTTAGAAAAATAAAAATAACATTTTATTGAATAAATGAACCGAATAGAATATTCATAGGTTGAATAAAATGTTTTATCGTTAAAAATATAATTTTTAACGTGAATGTGAATAAATAAATATTCATTTACAAACCGGACGGTTTGTTTATGTACACCTATTTGAATGACATTGATTGGGACGATAAATTTTACACATCGCCCAACTGCACAAATAAAATCTGTGTTTGATTGTTTGAACCCCAACACGGGTGTTGGGATGAAATTTGAAGTTCACTCATCCTGATTGATTAAATATGTCGATCGATTGATTGACAGGCTGTTATAAGCGTTAGATATCTATATTTGATGCTTATACAGTGTAGTGCACTTTGGTTGATGGTTGATTATTTTTCAATGCTATTATATGTGTGTAATGTATGAAAATCCATATAATTAACATTATATGGTGATTGATTGGGCCTCATTCCAATTTAGAAAATAAAGAATAATATAAAATAAAAGTTCATGTGTTGACAGTACTCATCCATTGAGATTGGTCATGTGTTGAACGAAATATTTTAGTAATAAAATTTACATCTTTATCAATATAAAATAAAAGTTCATGTGTTGACAGTACTCATCCATTGAGATTGGTCATGTGTTGAACGAAATATTTTAGTAATAAAATTTACATCTTTATCAATATAAAATAAAAGTTCATGTGTTGACAGTACTCATCCTTTGAGATTGGTCATGTGTTGAACGAAATATTTTAGTAATAAAATTTACATCTTTATCAATATAAAATAAAAGTTCATGTGTTAACAGTACTCATCCATTGAGATTGGTCATGTGTTGAACGAAATATTTTAGTAATAAAATTTACATCTTTATCAATATAAAATAAAAGTTCATGTGTTGACAGTACTCATCCATTGAGATTGGTCATGTGTTGAACGAAATATTTTAGTAATAAAATTTACATCTTTATCAATATAAAATAAAAGTTCATGTGTTGACAGTACTCATCCATTGAGATTGGTCATGTGTTGAACGAAATATTTTGATAATAACAACTATTTTGAAAAAGAAATATTTGAAATAGAATATTTGAAAATAGAAATTTATGAAGCCGTGTTGATTAGATTGACGCCATTTTGACGAAAACGATTTCGAAATGAATTGAATTGAAAACGAATTCAAATTGAATTGAAAGCGAATTGAAATGAATTCAAATTGAATTGAAATTTGAATTGAATAGAAATGAATTTTAAAACGAATTTATAAAGAAGAATTCAATTTTGATTTGAATTGAAAAGGAAGTTGAAATTGCTTTTGAAACGAATTTAAAACTATTCATATAATTCGTTTTAAATAGAAATCGACGAAATATATATTATATATATTATATATATAATATAATGGCCTGAATAGAACGCGCCGCGCCGCGGCAGTTCGTGAACTTCGACCATTTATTTCAAACGGACATTACGGGAGATCCAACCGTCGGATTCTCCTGAAACCGGAACCGTTGGGTTCGTATCGAAAAGAGCTTTCTAAAGAATATTAGAAATTAGAAATCTAACGGTTGGATTTGGAGTTATGTCCAAATCAAATTTGAAAAAGGTCGCTATACGTGCAGTTCGATGGCCATTGGTGGAAATCGACTGTACGGGCCTTGATAAAATTATTAAAAATAGTAATAATTTGTGTAAAATCATAAGAAATGATTTAGAAAGTATTGGGATGAAAAACTCCATATTTGAAAAGATAAAAATAGATTTTTATCGAAATGAACTAGTTTTGAACTAGAACTATAATTCTATTTATTTTTAAATAAATAAATTGAATTTGAAAAAGGGTTTTAAAAATAACCAGAATTTCCAATAATTATATTGGAATGGATTTGAATCGAAATTGTCTTCGGAATATTTCGATATTGGATTTCGTGATGATACAGATATTGTTATGGGAATTTGAAAGATATAGATATATATATCGTTATTTCCAATATGATATTTGTTGGTCGTAGAATTTGATATTGAATATAAGCCGATATATTTTCTATTCAGAGCCTTGTATTTAATATCAAATGTGATTTGGGTTTGTCGTGAATGGTGTCTTCACTAACACTGTTCTTGAACCCAGTTGAGAAAAGATTAAATCTTTTTATTTAGATTTAATGAAGTGTACCAATTAAATAATATTTAATTGAAATTGAATTGATATTGATTTTTTGGGTTTATCGTGAACAGTGTTTTAAATAACACTCGTTCTTTAACCCGGTAATCAATGGAATGTGACTTTGGGTTTATCGTGAACCGTGTTTTAAATGACACGGATTCTTTAACCCAGTTAACGATTAAAACTAAGTGGAGTTTTAATGAATCTTTAATTAGATTGAAATGATCGGGAATGGAGTATCACCAGTTTTGCTCCAGGCGATAGTTAAATCTTTAATTAGATTTGAACGTGTAAATGGTAATTGAATTTACCGATAACACAGTGGTGTTAAATATGAAGTATTACCAGTTTTACTTCATGGGATGAATAGGTTGGGATTGGGAAATTAAAACAAATGATTACTTCGGTAAGGTTCGCTAATCCCGACTAGTTTGAATTGATATTCAAAAATAGATTAAAGAATAAATTCAAGAAATTTATCTTGGATAAAATTAATGGGAACCTTTCCCTATGAATGTGAAATTTAGAAACTAACTGTCGGTTAGCCAAGCAGAATGGTTTTCTGGATATTAATCTGATGTTGGTTTCGGCCTTCGGGGTTAATATTTGGGGAATTATTCTTTTGATTAATTTACGGTTAGTGACTGATGAATTGGAATGAGGCGTATGTTGTGTTTGTGTAACACTTATTTAAAATATACGCGAGTTATTCGGAAAGACCGGGTTTATTCCATTCTGAATAACTGATACGACGATAAGTCGAAGATGAAGACGGTGGTCGAAGACCGGAAGTCTTCACGTCGTTTGGGTGATTGCTGATGATCTTGATTGGGCTGTACACCCAAGAAGATGGAAACAGTTGGTGATCGTCCAGACGTACTTGGAGATCGATGGATATGCGGGGTACTAGGTGCCTCCGGTTTCGTTCAGCCCCAGAACGGACTTATAAATGGACTGTGTGTCTGACATTGGATTTTAGTCCGTGTGATTGATCTCTATTAAATATATATCTGTTTGGCGGCGGAGAATTTATTCTCTTGCTTAACGCCCTTCTCTGAGACGTACGAGCTCAGGGGTTATATATTGATGGATATCAAACGCATGGAGTGAATTGCCTGTGTGGCATGCCTAAGTGGCAATTGATCGAGGCTTCTGTTGAAAAGCAAAGTCTTGTGGTGATGATCAAAGCAAGGCCTTTGTGGCGTAGCTTTGTGTAACGTTTACTTCGCGTGTTTCACACCCGGTATGAACCAAAAACGGGAGAGGACCTCAGGGAGGGCATGCGTTTCTTTCTAGTTAGAAGTGGCGTCAGTGGTTTTACACGCCCTGACGAGTTTGACTTATGTGGTTGTTGCTGTTGCGAGGCGCCTCGGTTTGATCGGACGATCCGGGTCCGATGGAGTCATTCGTTGGCTCATTTACGCCCCGAAGGGCGGGGAAACGCAGTGTTCAGGCATTTTAATCCACATCGGTGGACCGGCCCTGACGATCCAAGGGTCGATGCGCTCTGACCCTATGGCTCGGGCTAGAGAGTCACGAAAACGGTTGAGGACTATCTTTTGCCTCGGTTCACAGACGGAAATCCAATTTCCAAATACATGACTTTGCGGTTTTAGTTGTAAACTTATATATGGCGACATAGTGGTATGGGGCATTCATGCCGCCTATGATTGATACTTATGATTTGAAGTTGTTTTATACACTATGTACTTATAATAGTATCAAATGATTTGTTTTAACCGTATCAAGCATTCTTTGGCTGTTATAAGGGAAAACCCTATCCTCGGCTGCGTTGCATTGTGTGATGGGACCTGGGTCTTATAACAGCTTCATTTTTCTTTATTTAGCATGGCGCTGTTTGTTTTATGCACTGGTATTCTTGGGAGAAAACCCGTTCCGTGTTATACGGCGTGGTCCCTTGATTTACCTAATGATTTAAAATAAAGACTAATAACTGTTTTAGTTCTCACACCAGTCACATGACTGACCTGGAGTTTATTGTTTTAACCTAAACTCTGGGTGCCCTTATTTTCGACACGGGCAGCTAGTAGTTTTGGTTTTGCAGATTTATATTCACAGGATCCTGGTTTACAGCTGGAACGGTATCCGGAAAGCTTTGTATCCGTATATCTCCTTCTAGTTGTGTAATGTATTATTTTCCGCTGCTATGTATTTAAATGTAATTTAAATCTCTGATATTTCTGTGTAATATTCATTTGTACTCTGTATATTCTTGTAATCTGATGCATTGTTGTAAAATAACAATGAGATGTTCTTTCGTATGCATTCTGTTGTGGCTTGTTCTCGAACTATCCGACACTTTCCTTTACGGGGAAGTTACGGGTTTTTACAGTTGGTATCAGAGCTTTGGTTTACAAAGCTCGGAGAACAAGGCACATTAGAACCATACGAAAGAATTCATCAGATATTGGATTAGTAATATCCAATGGGAATGACTCGTTAGAGATGGGATCAGTAGTATCCTAGAACGAGTGTGAAGAGAATATTTTTGAAAATGAAAACAAAACTTGTTTTGAAATATAAATCAATTATTCGTATTTGATTATTTATTTATATTGATGTGGACAATCCAGTATATATAGATTTTGCGTATACGTCTGATCCGCGTGTATTCAAAGTCTTAATATATTGGATAGATATAGCATCACACTCTAATCGCCCGAAGATGATATTGATGATAGCGATCGCATCATCAACATTTATGTTCGAGTTTCGAAGGTGTGATTTTCTATATATTTCCATTAGACTGGTGTGAGAACCAAAACTAATATAGCTAGAATACATTGTTGTGATTTGGCATCAAAACATGATTTTCTTTATATATATCAAAGTTATGAATTTGAAACTCTAATTCACTAATTGATTGATGTTTGTGTTGTTTGTTTAATTGTTTGATAATTTTGAAGCATTATGCCTAATTGAATCAAATATTGAATTATATTGAAAATTGGTCGCATTTGCTTGCATATACATATACTTGCATTGAACAGGTCATAGCAAGGAGGCTAGAGCAGAGAATAAAATTTGTTTGCCCGACAAATTGGTACATGTTTACTACATAATTTCCTGTTTTGTTTGGGTGATGATGATTTTGTGAGCCTATTGGCTAGCCGCTTGGCTTTTTCTTTTTCTTTTTGAGATTAGAAGGACCGGGGAAGCTATTTGAAATTCCCCGATGCTCCCGGTGCAGGGGAGGTTATGGCGAAATTTTTCGAAAATTTAGGGAGTTAGCCAAATTTTTGAAAATTTGAAAATTCTCAGAAACAGAAAAGTTGGAGAATGGAAGCCAGAGCGAACGTAGAGTTGATAAATCAAACCACTTTCGACTTTGTTCCTTTTCGGGGACGAAAAGTTTTAAGTGGGGAAGATTGTAACAACCCGAAAATCTGGGCCAGTTTGAAATTTTTATTTTGGCAATTTTAGCGAATTTTAATTATTTAAAATGAATTATTTTAAATAATGTCGACGAAGAAATTTATTTTGAATATATTTAGAACGTATATATTATATACGTCGTCGTTAGAATATAAATAATTATATATAATTATAAATAGAATTGAAAATGGCGCGGTAGTTCGATAATTCGATTTCAAACTTCAATTGAATGTACCGGGTGCAAAACAATCCGGATTTTAGTGAAACCAAAAATGATAGGATCTAATTGATAAGCTCTTTCCAACGAATCCGACAAATCGAAATTTCATAACGAGAATCAAAAGATATGTCCAGTTGAAAATTCTGAATAGTCGCTATGGAATTCAGGCCCTTAAAAATAGACATTTTGCAAACGACCTCGGATTTCGACGAAACCACTTTTGTTGGGTCCGGGATGTAAAGTTATTGCTAGGTTTCAAATTTCATAATTTTTCGAATTAATATGTGAGCGTGGCAAAGGAAAATGCGTTTGACCACTTTCAGTTGATTTTAATCGACTGGAAAATGGCCATTTTTCCAACGGTCTCAGAATTCGACGAAACTAGTTTTGTTAGGATCGTATCGTCAATACGAAGCTAGAAAATATTTTTATGGAATTTATAGAGTTAGTATGTGACCCTGGTAATTTGAAATGTACATTTAAAATTCAATATAGTGATTTAAATGTGAAATTAACGGAAACTGATTCAAACGATCGAATCAACCTACGGTACATATCCCATTGTGTTCGGAATGGAGGTAAAACGCTATGGACGACAGTCGTTTGGCCTCGATTTGAGGTCGAACGTAAAGTCAACATTTTTGGGAAATTAATTAATTAATTAAATATTAAGTGGAGTCAAACCTTTTTACTCCTATCCCTAACAGTCAAACCCGCCATTCGAAAAATAAAAATAAAAAGAGAAGGGGGGCAAATCGCTCCACCAGCGACGGAACCGCCGCCGCCCTTCGTCGATGCTCCACCCCCTCAGGCAGCACCTCCGCCCTCCCCTCAAACGAACCCTCTCTCTCTTCTCTCCAATCCCGTTCGAGCCCCTTCCCCATCTTCGATTTAGACCTAGTGCCGCCACTAAACCCCCACCTGCCACCTGCCTCTGCGCCTCCGCCATCAGCCACCCTCCGACCCCACGCCGCCTCGCACGCTCTCTCTCTCTCTCCCCTATAAAACCCAAACCCACCCCTCTAGTTCGAGACCAGCGAACACCCCAAGACCCCCAGCATTCGCGAGCATCCACCACGTCGGAAACCCTATCACCGCCAGCGCAGGTGCAGGCGCACGCCTCCCCTCCGGCAGCGAAGCCCCATATCCGATCACCTCCAGCGCGCCCCTCGACCTTGACTTCCCCCCCTCTGAAAATATACAGTAAGTTCTCTGTTTACTTTATTTTATTCCTCTACATTTTTTATTCTATGTAATTTATGTAATTAATTTAGTGATAGAACACTTTTTTAACTGAAATTGGAAGTGATTTTTTTTTTATATGCTGCAATCAGTTTTTATTTATATAAAACAAAGTATAAAAATCTAATTTTTGGTTAGAATAAAATATAATTTTTAGTAGTATAAAAATCTAATTTTTGGTTAGAATAAAATATAATTTTTAGTTGTATAAAAATCTAATTTTTGGTTAGAATAAAATATAATTTTTAGTTGGTAGAAAAGTATGGTTTTTAAATTAGAAAAACTAAATTTTTAAAAATGGAAAGCTTATATTTTTAACACCATAAAGGTGATATTTTTAAAACTAGTAAAAGACGAGATTTATATTTGAAAGGGTGAGATCTTTATATAGAAAATAGAGAAGTAAAATATGATTTTTTATATATTGAACATCGAAGTAAAAATATGATTTTTAAATTGAAAGTGAATAAATAAAAATGTGATTTTTATTTTAAAGACATCAAAATATAAAAATGTGTGATTTTTATATATGTAGTGACTACGGGCAACGAAGATGATAAAAAAGGCGAGAACGACAAAGATCTCTAAATAGGAGTGTCGTGAAGTGGGGATAGCTTTCGGTGAGAACTTCTCACTCAAAATTTCTTTCTCTAGTTATGTATATATACTAGGATGCAGACGGTGCTTAGTAGCACCCGACACAATCGTCTACAGACCATGGACTTGTTTGTTTGGTTGCATAGATTAGTTATATGATTTGATTTGAATTTGGTTGTTTGGTGATTTGATTGATGTGTGAATGGCGTGGGCCTTCACTAGACCGGGGATAAGGCTAGGCCTTGTCCCGTTTCTAGTATCGTGCCGTTATGCCGTCGAAATTTTCTAAAATATGTTAGAAAAATAAAAATAACATTTTATTGAATAAATGAACCGAATAGAATATTCATAGGTTGAATAAAATGTTTTATCGTTAAAAATATAATTTTTAACGTGAATGTGAATAAATAAATATTCATTTACAAACCGGACGGTTTGTTTATGTACACCTATTTGAATGACATTGATTGGGACGATAAATTTTACACATCGCCCAACTGCACAAATAAAATCTGTGTTTGATTGTTTGAAACCCCACACGGGTGTTGGGATGAAATTTGAAGTTCACTCATCCTGATTGATTAAATATATCGATCGATTGATTGACAGGCTGTTATAAGCGTTAGATATCTATATTTGATGCTTATACAGTGTAGTGCACTTTGGTTGATGGTTGATTATTTTTCAATGCTATTATATGTGTGTAATGTATGAAAATCCATATAATTAACATTATATGGTGATTGATTGGGCCTCATTCCAATTTAGAAAATAAAGAATAATATAAAATAAAAGTTCATGTGTTGACAGTACTCATCCATTGAGATTGGTCATGTGTTGAACGAAATATTTTAGTAATAAAATTTACATCTTTATCAATATAAAATAAAAGTTCATGTGTTGACAGTACTCATCCATTGAGATTGGTCATGTGTTGAACGAAATATTTTAGTAATAAAATTTACATCTTTATCAATATAAAATAAAAGTTCATGTGTTGACAGTACTCATCCATTGAGATTGGTCATGTGTTGAACGAAATATTTTAGTAATAAAATTTACATCTTTATCAATATAAAATAAAAGTTCATGTGTTGACAGTACTCATCCATTGAGATTGGTCATGTGTTGAACGAAATATTTTAGTAATAAAATTTACATCTTTATCAATATAAAATAAAAGTTCATGTGTTGACAGTACTCATCCATTGAGATTGGTCATGTGTTGAACGAAATATTTTAGTAATAAAATTTACATCTTTATCAATATAAAATAAAAGTTCATGTGTTGACAGTACTCATCCATTGAGATTGGTCATGTGTTGAACGAAATATTTTGATAATAACAACTATTTTGAAAAAGAAATATTTGAAATAGAATATTTGAAAATAGAAATTTATGAAGCCGTGTTGATTAGATTGACGCCATTTTGACGAAAACGATTTCGAAATGAATTGAATTGAAAACGAATTCAAATTGAATTGAAAGCGAATTGAAATGAATTCAAATTGAATTGAAATTTGAATTGAATAGAAATGAATTTTAAAACGAATTTATAAAGAAGAATTCAATTTTGATTTGAATTGAAAAGGAAGTTGAAATTGCTTTTGAAACGAATTTAAAACTATTCATATAATTCGTTTTAAATAGAAATCGACGAAATATATATTATATATATAATATAATGGCCTGAATAGAACGCGCCGCGCCGCGGCAGTTCGTGAACTTCGACCATTTATTTCAAACGGACATTACGGGAGATCCAACCGTCGGATTCTCCTGAAACCGGAACCGTTGGGTTCGTATCGAAAAGAGCTTTCTAAAGAATATTAGAAATTAGAAATCTAACGGTTGGATTTGGAGTTATGTCCAAATCAAATTTGAAAAAGGTCGCTATACGTGCAGTTCGATGGCCATTGGTGGAAATCGACTGTACGGGCCTTGATAAAATTATTAAAAATAGTAATAATTTGTGTAAAATCATAAGAAATGATTTAGAAAGTATTGGGATGAAAAACTCCATATTTGAAAAGATAAAAATAGATTTTTATCGAAATGAACTAGTTTTGAACTAGAACTATAATTCTATTTATTTTTAAATAAATAAATTGAATTTGAAAAAGGGTTTTAAAAATAACCAGAATTTCCAATAATTATATTGGAATGGATTTGAATCGAAATTGTCTTCGGAATATTTCGATATTGGATTTCGTGATGATACAGATATTGTTATGGGAATTTGAAAGATATAGATATATATATCGTTATTTCCAATATGATATTTGTTGGTCGTAGAATTTGATATTGAATATAAGCCGATATATTTTCTATTCAGAGCCTTGTATTTAATATCAAATGTGATTTGGGTTTGTCGTGAATGGTGTCTTCACTAACACTGTTTTTGAACCCAGTTGAGAAAAGATTAAATCTTTTTATTTAGATTTAATGAAGTGTACCAATTAAATAATATTTAATTGAAATTGAATTGATATTGATTTTTTGGGTTTATCGTGAACAGTGTTTTAAATAACACTCGTTCTTTAACCCGGTAATCAATGGAATGTGACTTTGGGTTTATCGTGAACCGTGTTTTAAATGACACGGATTCTTTAACCCAGTTAACAATTAAAACTAAGTGGAGTTTTAATGAATCTTTAATTAGATTGAAATGATCGGGAATGGAGTATCACCAGTTTTGCTCCAAGCGATAGTTAAATCTTTAATTAGATTTGAACGTGTAAATGGTAATTGAATTTACCGATAACACAGTGGTGTTAAATATGAAGTATTACCAGTTTTACTTCATGGGATGAATAGGTTGGGATTGGGAAATTAAAACAAATGATTACTTCGGTAAGGTTCGCTAATCCCGACTAGTTTGAATTGATATTCAAAAATAGATTAAAGAATAAATTCAAGAAATTTATCTTGGATAAAATTAATGGGAACCTTTCCCTATGAATGTGAAATTTAGAAACTAACTGTCGGTTAGCCAAGCAGAATGGTTTTTTGGATATTGATCTGATGTTGGTTTCGGCCTTCGGGGTTAATATTTGGGGAATTATTCTTTTGATTAATTTACGGTTAGTGACTGATGAATTGGAATGAGGCGTATGTTGTGTTTGTGTAACACTTATTTAAAATATACGCGAGTTATTCGGAAAGACCGGGTTTATCCCATTCTGAATAACTGATACGACGATAAGTCGAAGATGAAGACGGTGGTCGAAGACCGGAAGTCTTCACGTCGTTTGGGTGATTGCTGATGATCTTGATTGGGCTGTACACCCAAGAAGATGGAAACAGTTGGTGATCGTCCAGACGTACTTGGAGATCGATGGATATGCGGGGTACTAGGTGCCTCCGGTTTCGTTCAGCCCTAGAACGGACTTATAAATGGACTGTGTGTCTGACATTGGATTTTAGTCCGTGTGATTGATCTCTATTAAATATATATCTGTTTGGCGGCGGAGAATTTATTCTCTTGCTTAACGCCCTTCTCTGAGACGTACGAGCTCAGGGGTTATATATTGATGGATATCAAACGCATGGAGTGAATTGCCTGTGTGGCATGCCTAAGTGGCAATTGATCGAGGCTTCTGTTGAAAAGCAAAGTCTTGTGGTGATGATCAAAGCAAGGCCTTTGTGGCGTAGCTTTGTGTAACGTTTACTTCGCGTGTTTCACACCCGGTATGAACCAAAAACGGGAGAGGACCTCAGGGAGGGCATGCGTTTCTTTCTAGTTAGAAGTGGCGTCAGTGGTTTTACACGCCCTGACGAGTTTGACTTATGTGGTTGTTGCTGTTGCGAGGCGCCTTGGTTTGATCGGACGATCCGGGTCCGATGGAGTCATTCGTTGGCTCATTTACGCCCCGAAGGGCGGGGAAACGCAGTGTTCAGGCATTTTAATCCACATCGGTGGACCGGCCCTGACGATCCAAGGGTCGATGCGCTCTGACCCTGTGGCTCGGGCTAGAGAGTCACGAAAACGGTTGAGGACTATCTTTTGCCTCAGTTCATAGACGGAAATCCAATTTCCAAATACATGACTTTGCGGTTTTATTTGTAAACTTATATATGGCGACATAGTGGTATGGGGCATTCATGCCGCCTATGATTGATACTTATGATTTGAAGTTGTTTTATACACTATGTACTTATAATAGTATCAAATGATTTTTTTTAACCGTATCAAGCATTCTTTGGCTGTTATAAGGGAAAACCCTATCCTCGGCTGCGTTGCATTGTGTGATGGGACCTGGGTCTTATAACAGCTTCATTTTTCTTTATTTAGCATGGCACTGTTTGTTTTATGCACTGGTATTCTTGGGAGAAAACCCGTTCCGTGTTATACGGCGTGGTCCCTTGATTTACCTAATGATTTAAAATAAAGACTAATAACTGTTTTAGTTCTCACACCAGTCACATGACTGACCTGGAGTTTATTGTTTTAACCTAAACTCTGGGTGCCCTTATTTTCGACACGGGCAGCTAGTAGTTTTGGTTTTGCAGATTTATATTCACAGGATCCTGGTTTACAGCTGGAACGGTATCCGGAAAGCTTTGTATCCGTATATCTCCTTCTAGTTGTGTATTGTATTATTTTCCGCTGCTATGTATTTAAATGTAATTTAAATCTCTGATATTTCTGTGTAATATTCATTTGTACTCTGTATATTCTTGTAATCTGATGCATTGTTGTAAAATAACAATGAGATGTTCTTTCATATGCGTTCTGTTGTGGCTTGTTCTCGAACTATCCGACACTTTCCTTTACGGGGAAGTTACGGGTTTTTACAAACGCAAGCCGGGGGATAGGGTTTTTACCTTATAATAGCCAAGAATGCTTGATACGTTTAAAAGAAATCATTTGATACTATTATAAGTGTATAGTGTATAAAACAACTTCAAATCATAAGTATCAATCATAGGCGGCATGAATGCCCCATACCACTATGTCGCCATATATAGGTTATACAATCAAAATCGCAAATTCACGTATTTGGAAATTGGATTTCCATCTATGAACCGAGGCCAGGGATCGTCCTCTACCGATTCGAGACAATCTAGCCCATGTCTCAGGCAAGCGCACATGCAAGCCTTGGATCGTCAGGGCCGGTCCACCGATGTGGATTATTATGCCTGAACAATACGTCCCTCCGCCCTTTGGGGCGTAAATGAGCCAACGAATGGATCCATCGGACCCGGATCGTCCGATCTAACCGAGGCGCCTCGCAACAGCAACAACCACACAGGTGAAAAGTATATAAATGTCAGGGCTGGTAGGTCACTGACACCACCCTAGCTAGAAAGAAACACATGCCCTCCCTGAGGTCCTTCTCCCGTTTTTGGTTCACAACCGGGGTGTGAGGCTCGCGAATTTACGTTACACAAAGCTGTGCCACACAGGCTATGCTTTGATCATCACCACAAGACTTTGCTTTTCAACAGAAGCCTCGATCAATTGTCACTTAGGCATGCCACACAGGCAATTCACTCCATGCGGTTGATATCCATCAATATATAACCCCTAAGCTCGTACGTCTCAGAGAAGGGCGTTAAGCAAGAGAATAAATTCTCCGCCGCCAAACAGATATATATTTAATAGAGATCAATCACACGGACTAAAATCCAATGTCAGAGACACAGTCCATTTACAAGTCCGTTCAGGGTCTGAACGAAACCGGAGGCACCTAGTACCCCGCTTATCCATCGATCTCCAAGTACGTCTGGACGATCACCAACAGTTTCCATCTTCTTGGGTGTACAGCCCAATCAAGATCATCAGTAATCACCCAAACGACGTGAAGACTTCTGGTCTTCGACCACCGTCTTCATTTTCGACTTATCGTCGTATCAGTTATTCAGAATGGGATAAACCCGGTCTTTCCGAATAACTCGCGTATATTTTAAATAAGTGTTACACAAACACAACATACGCCTCATTCCAATTCATCAGTCACTAACCGTAGATTAATCAACAGAATAATTCCCCAAATATTAACCCCGAAGGCCGAAACCAACATCAGATCAATATCCAGAAAACCATTCTGCTTAGCTAACCGACAGTTAGTTTCTAAATTTCACATTCATAGGGAAAGGTTCCCATTAATTTTATCAAAGATAAATTCCTTGAATTTATTCTTTAATCTCCTTTTGAATTTCGATTCAACTAGTCGGGATTAACGAACCTTACCGAAGTAATCATTTGTTTTAATTTCCCAATCCCAACCTATTCATCCCATGAAGTAAAACTGGTAATACTTCATATCTAACACCACGGTGTTATCGGTAAATTCAATTACCATTTCACGTTCAAATCTAATTAAAGATTTAACTATCGCCTGGAGCAAAACTGGTGATACTCCATTCTCGATCATTTCAATCTAATTAAAGATTCATTAAAACTCCACTTAGTTTTAATCGTTAACTGGGTTAAAGAATCAGTGTCATTTAAAACACGGTTCACGATAAACCCAAAATCACATTCCATTAATTATCGGGTTAAAGAACGAGTGTTATTTAAAACACTGTCCACGATAAACCCAAAAATCAAGATCAATTCAATTCCATTTAAATATTATTTAATTGGTACACTTCATTAAATCCAAATAAAAAGATTTAATCTTTTCTTAACTGGGTTCAAGAACAGTGTTAGTCAAGACACCATTCACGACAAACCCAAATCACATTTGATATTAAATACAAGGCTCTGAATAGAAAATATATCGGCTTATATTCAGTATCAAATTCTACGACCAACAGATATCGTATTGGAAATAACGATATATATATCTATACCTTTCAAATTTCCATAACAACATTTGTATAATCATGAAATCCAACATCGAAATATTCCGAAGACAATTTCGATTCAAATCCATTCCAATGCAATCATTGGAAATTCTGGTTATTTTTAAAACCCTGTTTAAATTCAATTTATTTATTTAAAAATAAATAGAATTATAATTCTAGTTCAAAGCGAGTTCATTTCGATAAAAATCTATTTTTATCTTTTCAAATATGGAGTTTTTCATCCCAATTCTTTCTAAATCATTTCTTATGGATTTACACAAATTATTACTATTTTTAATAATTTTATCAAGGCCCGTACAGTCGATTTCCATCAATGGCCATCGTACTGCACTTACAACGACCTTTTCCAAATTTGATTGTGACATAATTCCAAATCCAACCGTTAGATTTCTAATTTCTAATATTCGTTAGAAAGCTCTTTTCGATACGAACCCAACGGTTCCGGTTTTAGGAGAATCCGACGGTCGGATCTCCCGCAATATCCATTCTAAGTCAATGGTCGAAATTCGCGAACTACCGCGGCGCGGCGCCTTCTATTCAGGCCATTATATTATATATATAATATATATATATAATATATACTTCGTCGATTTCAATTCAAAACGTGTTTTATAAATCATTTTAAATTCATTTTCAAAACGGTTTCAACTTCATATTCAATTTCAAATCAAAATTGAATATTCCAATTTAAATTCATTTCAAATTGATTTCAATTCAAATTGATTTTTAATTCAATTTCAGTTCGTTTCAACTCAATTTCAATTCGAATTCATTTCTATTCAATTTCAATTCGAATTCATTTATATTCAATTCTTTTCAAAATATCAGATTTCGAAATCACTTTCGATATTCATTATAAAATGAATAAAATCGATATAAATATCGTTTACGTCAAAATGGCGTCAATCTAATCAATACGGCTTCATATATTCCTATTTTCAAATATTCTATTTCAAATATTTCTTTTTCAAATATTTCTATTTTAAAACTGGAATGAGGCCCAATCAATTACCATATAATGTTAATTATATGGATTTTCTACAACACATGTATATATCAACAACGATGAATAATCAACCATCATCCAAAGTGCATTCTACACTGTATAAGCATCAAATATAAATATTCAACGCTTATAACAGCCTGTCAATCAATAGATCGACATACAACTAAACAATCGGGATTAGTGTACGTCAAATATCATCCCAATACCCGTGTGGGGTTTCAAGCAATCAAACACAGATTTTTATTTGTGCAGTTGGGCGATGTGTAAAATTTATCGTCCCAATCAATGTCCTTCAAATAGGTGTACATAAACAAACCGTCCGGTTTGTAAATGAATATTTATTTATTCACATTCACGTTAAAAATTATATTTTTAACGATCAAACTATTTTATTCAACCTATGAATATTCTATTCGGTTCATTTATTAAATAAAATGTTATCTTTATTTTTCTAACTTACTTTTAGAAAATTTCGGCTGCATAACGGCACGATACTAGAAACGGGACGAGGCCTAGCCTTATCCCCGGTCTAGTGAAGGCCCACGCCATTCACACATCAATCAATCCATTCTATTTCACCAAACAACTCAAATTTCAATCAAATAATCTAACTAATTTTTGCAATCAAACAAACAAGTCCATGGTCTGTGGACGATTGTGTCGGGTGCTACTAAGCACCATCTGCATCCTAGTATATATATAACTAGAAAAGAAATTGAGGAGTGAGAAATTCTCACCGATAGCTATCCAATCATCTTGACTCTTCTTTGATAGAAATCTTCATCGTTATCGCATTTTTGTCATCTTCGTTGCTGTAGCCACTACATATGTAAAAATCGAATTTTTACTTCGCTATTCAATATATAAAAATCGAATTTTTATTTCGCTATTCAAGATATAAAAATCGAATTTTTATTATGCTATTCAATATATAAAAATCGAATTTTTATTATGCTATTCAATATATATCATATAGATAAAAATTCTATTTTTACATCGTTATTCTCTATATAAAGGTCTCGCCTTTTCGACTATAAAGATTTCGCCTTTTATAAAAATAAAGATTTCGCCTTTATAAAAATATAGATTTCGCCTTTTCAAACATATCATTATAAAAATCACATTTTTATTTTTCTACACATATAAAGATGATATTTCTAATATTCCTATCATGTAAAAATTATATTTTTAATTCTCTACATAAACAAAAATCATATTTTTACATCTTCTATATAGTAAATATTATATTTTTAATACTTTAAAAATATAAAAATCATATTTTTACATCTTCTATATAATAAAGATCGAATTTTTATTATCTATACTATATAAAAATTATTTTTTTTAGCCTTTCTATAATATAAAAATATCGCCTTTTCAACTATAAAAATCTAATCTTTTGCCTTTTTAAAAATCTAATCTTTTCTATGCTAAAAACTGATTTTCCTACTATGTAAATACCCACAAAAACTGGTTTAAATTAAACATAAAAACTGATTTAAATTAAATATAAAAACTGATTTAAATTAAATATATAAACTGATTTAAACTCTGATTTAATATCATGATTTATATGTTAATAAAATCGAATTCATAAAAACTCACTGCTCCTCGTCGATTTCCATTCTGGAGTGCTGCGGTCGGGGTCAGGTGATCAGGAAGGCTCGGCTC
This sequence comes from Allium sativum, assembly GCA_030737875.1. NCBI lineage: Eukaryota > Viridiplantae > Streptophyta > Magnoliopsida > Asparagales > Amaryllidaceae > Allium > Allium sativum. The sequence goes on from JASFAX010000034.1 coordinate 5,502,623, forward strand.
GGCGGCTTGAGGTGCTCCGGTGGGTGGCAGCGCTGGGGGGGTGTGCGGCGGTGGAAAATCGAAAGGGGGGGTCTCGACTTCGTCGCGCGGTCTTCGATGGACGGGGGGGGTCGAGAGGAGGTTGGCGCCCTCCTTTAAGGCGGCGGCGGCACCATCGGAGGAGCGGCGGCTCCTCCGCCTCTTTTTCTCCTTTTTTTTATTTCCTGATTGAATTTGAAGATGAATTATAACGGGGGGGGCAACGTGATTTAAGGGGAGGGAGAGGAAAATATATATATTTTTATTATTATTTAATTATTAAAAAGTTGACTTTCACATACGACCTCTAAACGAGGTCCACCGCCTGTCGTCCATAGCGTTTTACCCCCATTCCGAACACAATGGGATATGTATCGCAAGCTGATTCGATCGCTTCGATCAGTTTCCGTTGAATTTACATTTGAATCGCTATATTGAATTTTAAACGTACATTTCAAATTACCGGGGTCACATACTAACTAGAAAAATTCCAGAAAAATATTTTCTAGCTTCGTATTGACGATACGGTCCTAACAAAACTAGTTTCGTCGAATTCTGAGACCGTTGGAAAAATGGCCATTTTCCAGTCGATTAAAATCAACTGAAACTGGTCAAACGCGTTTTCCTTTGCCACGCTCACATATTGATTCGAAAAATTATGAAAATTGAAACCTAGCAATAATTTGACATCACGGATCCAACAAAAGTGATTTCATCGAAATCCGAGGTCGCTTGCAAAATTTCCATTTTTAAGGGCCTGAATTCCATAGCGACTATTCTGAATTTTCAACTGGACATATCTTTTGATTCCCGCTATGAAATTTCGATTTTTCGGATTCGTTGGAAAGATATCATCAAATAGATCCTAATGTTTTTGGTTTCACTAAAATCCGGATTGTTTTGCACCCGGTACATTCAATTGAAGTTTGAAATCGAATTATCGAACTACCGCGCCATTTTCAATTCTATTTATAATTATATATAAATATTTATATTCTAACGACGCCGCGTATAATATATACGTTCGAATTATATTCGAAATAAATTTCTCGTCGATATTATTTAAAATAATTCATTTTAAATATTCAAAATTCACTAAAATTGCCAAAATAAAAATTTTAAACTGGTTCCGAATTTCCGGGTTATTACATTTAATTTCTGCTTAAACTTGAAAACTTCTAACCTCCACAGCTTCTTTATACGGAGTCCGATTCACGCAAACTCGGACTCTATCTTAAGAAGAATTCCTAGACGAACGCAATGGAGTAACCCGTTTCACCCAATACTTCTATTAAAGATTAATTATTCTTTAATTATCTCTTATGTCCCGTTTTAAAATTATGGGGTGTTACAAAAGCGTTAGCGGTCAGTTGTTTAAAAATAAAATTATGTTATTGAGCTAATTGGCTGGATTGTCTAAAAGTTACACTATATAAGGAATAACTTGTCAAATTTGATGAACCAGCAATAAAATATCAAATTAATTTATCTTATATAATTTTTCTAAACTTTATATGGCATTTATTTACAACTACTGCGGTTGGTGTAATAGTCGGCTGCATTTTCCACATACTATCAGTTAACATAAAAGTATGACAGCATATTAGTTCACTATGAAATAAAAAGTACCGGAATTCACAAACCGAAACAAAAATGGAATCTTTGAAATTTTCGAAATGGAGCCGAATAAATGAAATTATCCTATTACCGAAATGGAAACGGAAAACAGAATTTTGAACCTTGATTTTTCAATATCCGCTTATACAAAATAAATTAGTGAATGAAGAAAGGTTTGCTTAACTTTATCTCTTGTATCTTAGCTGATAGAAAAGGATTGCATTTCTCAAACATATAATACCATAAGCTATCCCAGTTAACAACACTTATGAAGCAAGTTCAAGTTTAAACGAAAAAGGAGGTAAATAAATTATTGTGGCCGAAAACAAAAAATGTTATCTCAATGCCTCACATAATCAGTTCTTTTATTCTGATTAAATACTTTGAATTAAGAAAAAATGGAAATTCATCAAGTCGTGTTTATGAGCTTTATCTACAATGCACGACTAAATAATTCACATAAGAACTAATAGGAAGCATTCCAATACAAAAAACATTAACATATCTTGATTTTCAAAACAAGGAATTTAACTTCGATGTGAACATGTATTTTAGCCAAAATAGATGCTGACAGAATCTAGATAAAATCAAAGGGTTACTGATTAGTAAATTTGGCTTCACTCGAGGAGGAAAGTAGAGTAGCTTATGATATAAATGGCAAGGTAAAAGTTTATTATTTTTATGCTAACATTTATTAGAGGGCATATAGGTTTTGTCATTAGATTATTCCAAGTTCAGGATGGGATTACTGTTTGGAGTAGTTCAAAAAAAATTAGTTAGAATTGTGTTAACAGAACAAACATATATGAGTTACTATAGTTGAATTTGGTTCAAGAACACTGGCAATAATATATAATTCCAGTTTACCATACGAACATATTATATTATAAGATGGCTTATTGTCATTTTAGTTTATTTTAATTGCTTGAATTCATTTGTGTATAGTCCTCATACAAACATAGCAGATTGAGGTTCCCGGGGATTCATAAAATGTTATGAGGCTATATATGGAGCAATTTTGTTCTAATTTGTGTGCCCTTTCAATCACTAAGGAATGATCAAACACCGACAAGGTCAAGAATTTTAGATATTTTGATGTTCTATTATGGGAAGTTTATGCTAGTTCCATTTTACTACAACAATTTGCAGCAATGCCTTAGACCATTACCAACAATCTATTCTGCTCAATTCGTTCTCTCTCATCGTTTCCAACTAAACGAATGGATGGAGCAACCAACAAAATGAACAAACCACAGATCAAAAAATACAATGGTAAACAATTTTTTGTTATATATTTATAACGGCAAACTCTTTGTTATTATAAATATATAATAGCAAAGACTTTGTCATTATATATTTATAACGACAAAGAGTTTGTTGTTATAAATATTTACCCTCTTTCCTCTAGATGTCTCCTCTTCCCCTTCACTCTTGTTCCTTTCTAATTTTTCCAGATAAAACAAAAAAACAACATTTTCCACTTAAAAGCTTCAAAATCCATTAATCTTAGCCAAATTAAAGGTCATTTTAAAGATATACACTTGAAGAGATGTCTAGAATGTTAAGAAAATTTGCTAAAAAGTTCATGAAGTCAGTAGCAGTGGCGTGGGCGGAAGCGGCGAAGAATAGGGGATTGCACCATATATACATGAGCATGGAATAAAAGAACTTTTAAAAGGCGTAGAAAATTAAGAGAACCATGGCAAAGGTGCAAAAGAAGGAGGTCGACGTTTCGTAGAGGTCCTAGTGATGGTCGAGCTGGTAGGACATGTAGAGGTGTAGGATGGACTTCCTCTAGAAGTCAACCTTGATGTTTTTATAATTTGAATCTTAATGCAACAAAATTGCCTACACTATCCAACTTTTGTGCGCTTCCAAAAGGCGAAGTACATGTTAGCACACAGACGAGCTTGGTTGTAAGAATTTTTTTTTATTAATGATTAAAATAACTGAAATAGGTTGTCAAATGACTAATTAATAGTATGCCATTGCATTTAACTTTAATAGTCGCAAAATATCCGTTCACTTGGCTCTTTAGCGACCACGCTTAGGTATTTTCATGGACATAAGGATAGAGTTGTAGCATTATTACATGGCCTCAGATTCAACCATTTCTGTTATTTTATGACCATTTTACCGTAATTATTACTTAGTTTATCACCACGTAGTTTACCTTATTCTATACTATACAATTTTAGGGCTCAATCATGTTATACATAGTGATGTGCAATCTTGCGTTGCTATTTCTTACGGTGTTATAAAACCACTCACACATTCCATTTTCCTTGCGGTGAGCTAGGAATTACACTGCTTGATTTCTCCATGCTTACCGACATTATCATAGGAGTAGTCGGACATCCTTCAATCTCTTTTGATGATGCTTAATGGCATGATCGAGCACTTTTATATGATCTACCGCCTCATCTTGACACTTTTGATGCGTCATATTAGGACGGAGGCACTATTAGAGTCAACGCTATCCGTGCATCCATGCAAAACATACTTAGTAGTACTCTCCTCGTAGAACTTACACGATTATATGTCATATACTTAATTGATAACATATTCATCAACATGATGAGAAATAGTTTAGTTGTTTGATTTATTGAGGTAGTATCTGAGTTGCATTTTAGTGGTGCTATTTTATATGATTAGGGTACGCCTATTCTTGCCTACTTGTACAGATGCGTTGATATACAGTGCACCATTTCAGACTCATAGGTTTCATTATTTGGCTTTGGGGAGTTGCTATAGTATTAGTATTTTGAGTATTCCAGAAATTTTCGTTTTGTCGCTCGGACTTTTGACGCGTCTAGTTTTTTCCCTCGTCTTTCATTTTGGACCGCGGATAGCAAGGGCCTGGGGGTAATAAATCCCACCACTTTTATTCGGTTTCCCATAACCAGTTTGACTTGAGGATGTACAAGAACTTGATTATATATCATCCATTTCATGACAGTACAACTTTCGGGATTGATTTTACAGAGATTTCTAGGTTGCTTGCCGGGAGGAGATTTCCACTTGTCCTTCGGGTTTAGGTACTTACTAGTGTCTTGTTGACAGGTGCGGGAGACAGTTATATGACTTTGATGTCATTCTCTATGATCTACATTCTCATACTTATCATGATATGATATATCCATCAGATCAGCTCGACCTAGCTAGGGCCATAGGGTGTTGGACGACCGAGAGCTTTGTTATTACCGATCAGCCATATGTCGACTTTTGGCATAGATTTTTCACTAGTTCCAATGATATCATCACCCATGCACCTTCAAAATTTAGTCGGTTCTTCTGCTATAAGACACAACATCCCCTGTTTTTGAGGATATTACTCAGGCTAGCCAGGGTTATCATGCACTAGATCATGTGGCGGCTTCTTCTCACATTGGATGGACTATGGCAATCCCTACTATCGGACCAGATCGTTATGCTGACGTGTTTCACCCTCCGACGCAGGATAATTATCCGGATCTAACCCTGATATCATATGTCGATATCTATGATATGCAGATGGGAATCAGACGCATAGGGTGAGTAAAGCATAGGTGTAGCCTAGACTACTACAATAGTGAGCTACTTCGCCAGGCAGATGAAGTAACCTGACTGCAAGCACGGTTGGAGGAAGAGCATAAGATATTTACTGACATGCAGATGTACCACGGGCATTTAGCTGATCCCAGTGGTAGCCGAGATGATGAAGATGAGACATTGTCGTCGTCCGACACATCCATGCAGAGATTGATGATTGTTTGTATTGTAGTTCATTTGGTGTGATGTATTTATTATTTTGCTCTTGTGTATTGTAGACCTATTGCATTTGGTTTGCGTATTGATACTATTACTATTCATGTGTTATGATATATGTCATTATTGTTCATGTCATGTGATTTCTGTGTAGATGTCATTATTATTTGTTTAATGTATTGTATTTCATTATTGATCATGTTATGTCATTTCAGTGTAGAAGTCATGTTATGTCATTTTGAAGAATACATTTCGTTTACTATATTCATTTCTGTTCATGATGTCATTACTGTTCTTGATCACGTTTGTGATCGAACTAAACTTCTCAAATCAATAGTTCATCATGTCGAACTACATTTCATTCAGGCATACATTGGAAATAGATACTAAAACTTAGGATTCAATGGATGGTAAATAGAAAAATACTTAAGCAAGCAAAACTACATGTTACATTCAATCTAGAGGGTTATAGTTCTAAGATGCCATATCTCTAGTTCCAACTCGTTGGCATAAGAAATACCCCTTGGACATAAATGGCGGCCAATCAATTCAGAGTAGTTACAGTCGTTTGGCCATAATGCGCATAATTGGATCGTATGAGTCAACCTCTTAATCATATGGAGATTGAAGAAATGAAGCTTGTTGTACCCTTCTTCATATAGAGGTTGAACAACTGATTTTTTTTTATCACTTATAGGATTGGAGGTTAAGCAGCTAAAACCTAATGACACCCTCCTATTTGTATGAAGGTTCAACAGTTTCCTAAAGTCTAAGTTAGCTCAAATTTGGGAACTCACGACAGACGTCCTCATAGTGTTGCTCTTGGTATTTGATAAGCCAATTTACATCAATTTGGACTATCCGAAAGATCATGCGTTGGCCACTAGTCAAAATCAACATATGAAGGCCATGAAGGCATATCGTTGAGTATGCAAAGGCGTGGGGAAGAAGGAGCTTGTTTTAGTGAAGAATTGTGAGCAAGACACAAATTATAGGCCATACATATAGGCATAGTTGTGTGAAAGCTGTTGAATTGACTACACAGTGCACACTGGTAAAGTTGTTGAAATTACTTCACATTGCACATTGCATGATATTGAACTGACTGCACACTTTACACTATTGAAATATCTGCATGCTGTTGAAATGACTACACGCTACACACTCCTAAAGCTATTGAAATTACTTTACATTGCACGATGTTGAACAAACGGTGCACTGTACACTGCAGGAATGACATCACTTTGTTGAAATGTGTTGACGGGAAAAATTGTCGCACGCTAACACAAAATGTGTATTTGTGAACAATTATCCAAATAAGCAGCAAATAATGTCAGTGCGGGGGACACAGCTTTTATAGTGGTTCGACACTAACACCTACGTCCACTTTAGGGTCATCATTCATCATATTTTTTGTCTTTTGCAAAGTTGTACGAGTTCGGACAATAGCTAAGTACAAAGTGTTACAATAGAATAGCAAAATATATGCTTGGTCTACACTTTGACTAAATTTTCCTTCTTCTTCGTTGAAAAGCATTGACTTAGTCAACAATATCCAAGTTTGGTGTTGATGTCCATGAAGCTCAAAAATAGCATAACAATCCTTGTTAATGTTCAAGTGTTGAAGGAAAACATGCATGTCATGTTTTAATTATCCATCTCATCACCCATGGCCATGGTAGAGGTGTTAGAATCCATTAACGGGTATTTAGAGCTCTCAAGGTCCTAAAGTTCCAAGGGAGAAGGCCCCAAATGAAGGCCAAGGCTTGGGGTATTTATATGAGAAAGGTTAGGTGGGAGTAGTGAGCAGCGGGACCTACAGAAGCCATTTTCCACCCCCTGAAATAGCCAGCATCAGCAAATTCGCACCCCCTGGTGCGGGTTTCGAAATTTCGCACCCCACTTGGAGGTTTGAAATTTCGTACCCCTAGAGGGTACGAAATTTCGTGCCCCCCAGGGGGTACGAAATTGATGAGGAGGAGGCTGAACTTCTTGATGCAGAAACCTTTTCGTTTTTAGGGTTTCGAAGCTCTTCAATGCGAAGTGAGTGAACCCGCGGTTTTGCTGGTCCAAAGTGAAGGAATATGAGCTTCCGACATGGAGAAAATCGGATGAATCGGGCAGTGCCCACTGGTTCGACCTAACCGTCTAGATCGATCACCACTGGGGCTGTGGGGCCCCGGACCACCACTGGCGCTACGCTTGGACCCGCTTGACGGCTCGCTTTCGGCTTGGAGCACGGCTCGCCTCCGGCTTGGATGGCGGTTTGCTTAAGAGTTCATTGGGCCTATAGGAGGCCATCTGATAGAGGTTACGAGTCTCTCTGTGTTTGCGACGCGACTTGGACCTTGCTGCTTTGTGTTTTTTGACACTTGAGCGGGTCGCTTACCAAATACTTGACGTGTGACAGCTATTATTATTGTTGCTTGTACCAAAGGGGTCATTGTACTTCACAAATTGGATTGTATTAATATTTTTCAAGTTTGTGGTTATTATTATTGTTGCTTGTAGAAAAAAGCTATTATTCATACATTGACGACAATTTGCAATGAGCATACGTTCATCACTTTCATTCATATACCTAATCAATGATATATTCATACAAACTATTTTTCCAAACTTGATACAATGACTGATACATTCATACCCTAGTCATACAGTTACATTTGTTCAGACTACTCATTTGGGTATATTGGGAGCTTTAATTCTAATTTCAAATTAAGTTGTTTCATATGGAAAATCACTGTTTCCAAACATAATTTTTCTTCCTTTATATTTTTTTCAATCATTCATTTTCATCTTTCATCTCCAATGCGTACTCATGTCCTCTACGATACACTGGAGGATCAACCACTCACTACACTACAACAGTGGAATAAGTCAGGATAAGATTGTTTCATTGCATAGTTAGTACACTTGCAGATCCTACGACATGTACTAATGCTCCTATTTGTAGCCACAATCACATGCTGTCTTACAATAACATTGCTTTCTTGGTGTGGACTCCCATATAGCCAGCTTTTTACTACGATTAACCCATCTACCGCCATCCACCGCAAAGAAATACTTTTGCTAGCAACCGAGAAGATAATTTGGTTGTTCGAAAATAACAACTGTTTCAATTTCAGTGCAAATTTCTTTACCCGGTCGATGTCAATTAAGTGATAATTGGGTTTCTGATACATAATCAACATCCATCATTTTCTCAGATGATCCAAACTCTAAATTACCGCAATACTTCATCGAATTCTCATCAATATCCCATTTATCTATTCTACCTAATGGTGAAATAAAATTGTGACAAAATAACAAGAAAATGTAAAATATGTTACGTATGAGAAAATGAAAAGCATGTTATGTACGATAAAATTACTTTTGATTGCGATGAAAATCCAGTTAACTGACGCAATTAAAACAATTGTTGCAAATTATTTTTTAGTAGAAGTGTATATTAGGAAGTGAGTTTTTGTGTTAGGAAGATTTGGTAAAGTAGGAAGGTGGAAAAATATGTGAGAGAAAAGAGATAAGGAATCCCATTTTGAACAAAGTAGCTAGGGGCGAGATTTCAGCTTCCGAATGAGTTAGACTAGTCAGATCGTCCTCTGTTTAAAAATTTGAATTACTAAACTAAATATAGTTAAAACAAGCTCATCATGGAGTGGTAGTTTATATCTATTCGAAGTAAGGTTCAAATTTATAAATATGATCCATAAAATGTCGTAATTCTTTCGAAAACGACTCTACGGTACTTATTGAATATATCTTTCACGCGAAAGTCATAAATCTTGATTTGGCCGTGTACATTGTGAGATATGTCCAAGTGAGAATTCCCAAAAAAAGCATGGTTAGGTTGTTTGGTGACCGTACATAAATTCTTAACTAAACGGAATATAATAAAACTTGGTTTTTGATTTTTCCTCAACAAACAATGCTACGAATTAAACACGCTATAGTTGCTACAACCTTCAAGTGATCATAGTTGATAGATATTTCAGAATTACTTCCGAGTGTGTTAGACATGTTGGGTAGTCCTTTTTTAAAAAAGTTCAAACTAATAAAGTAAATAGAGTTAAAATGAGCTCGTCGTGGTGTGGTAGTTCATATTTTTTTGAAATAAGGCTCAAATTTATAAATACGATCCATAAAATGCTAAATTCTTTCGAACTAGTCTCTACGGTAATTATTGAAATATACCTTTCACAAAAAACACTTGGGTCAGGATTAAACTTATTCCAAGTCAGTAAACTTCGAAGTGCACATAAATATAATCAGTTAATCTGTAACAACCCATAATTTTCCATATTTTTAAAGTTTACATTTGGTAAATAAATTGAACAATAATTGTTAAAAATGTAAATTTTGTTGATTTTGAAAATAATAATTATTTGAATTGAATATATATATATATATTTAATTTGGTTTATATCGGTAATTGTTGAGTTTTGAATTAATATCAGGGCCGTTGGATAAGATTTGAGTAATTTGTTTCATAACTGAAATTTAGGTGTTACATGGCCACTAATCAAATTTAGAAATTTAGATACTTGTAATCTATGTATAAATTTAATTAGAAGTTAAATTTTAATGATTTAGTATAAATGAAATTTTATTTAGTTATGTTGATAAAGAATTGGAACTTTGAATTGAATATTTATGAATTTGAATAGAAGTGAGTTATTTAAATTATAATTAGAATTCAAATTTTAAAATTTGAAATAATCAAATTCGAGAATTAAAAAATTTTGAAATCGATTTATAGAATTTATTTAGGTGGTAACTGAATTAAAATGGAAATTTATAAATATTTAAATTGAATTAAAACAATTAAATGAATAATTGAATATTTTATTAATTAATTAATCATGAAACTTAACTGTTTGGGTAACTGTCTCGGAATTCGACGAAACCAGTCTCATCGGATCCGGAATGGTGAATTATTGTAGAATTTCAGATTTCATTATAATCGAACGTACCTTTTGAACGTACGATATATAATGTGAAGAAGACCATTTTGATTGGATATTTGCTTATTCTCTTGTTAAAACATTGACCCGAGTATAAACTTCTTTCCTAGCTTTAACCAACCCATTTCTCATTCATGTATACTTCTCCCATTTGCCTATTTCTTTTTCCTCTAAGGGCTGAAAGAATTTTCAAAACCCTAGCATATAAAAATCCAAACTTTGAAAATCAAATCTTCCAAATCCATAACAAATTATATATCAAATCGAAGCTCTCTATGATATGAAGCTGCGGATATGATTAGTTTCGACATGCAGTGCCTGAAGTTGCCGAAAATTGATGGTTAAACCTCTGAAATTCGAAATGTTAGCATTCGATTTAGGGGTTTTTGATTTTGGCTTCAATTAAGAAATTCGGCTTCTAAGTATTGTACAGGACATCCATACGAACTTGTCGGTTGTGGTCATATGATGTAAAATCGTGTATGTCATCGGAATTTGGTAGTTGCACGGTGAAAACCCGTTTCCTTCGTCTGTGCCGCCAGCGAGAAGGAGACCACCGAAGTTGCGGTCTAGGGGGGTGGCTGGTGCAGTTTTTAGTGAGGGGCACGTGGGTGGTGGTCGATCGATCTCTGGAGGCCGGAGTTGGCAACAATGGGCGGTCAAAGGCAACATGAAAAATGGGTTTACACGTTTGTTGTTACTGTAGCAGAAGGGTAAAGGAGCAGGAAGAATGGTTAAAGGCCTGGTGACGTGTCGAATTTTGATTGGTGAGAACTTTATTTATTTAATTTTATATGTTCAAAATTTGAATGATAAAATGCTAATAACTTTTATGTATGAACACGGATTTGGGCGAGGTTGGGTGCGTTGGGATTGTAACGAAATTACGGACGATCTGGAACTGGTTTGGCTGCATTTGGAGACTGTATGTGAAGACCCGTAACTTCTCCGTAAAGGAAAGAGCGGATACTTTGAGAACAACACACATCAGAACGCAAACAGAAGAACATTTCATTGCTTATTACAACAATTCCATCAGAATACAAGAATATAACAGAGCATGAATAAATATTACACAATAAAATATAAGAGATTTATATTACATTTAAATACATCGCAGGGGAAAAACAATACAAAGCACAACTGAAAGTAATACACGGATACAGAGCTTTCCAAGCATCGTTCCAGCTGTAAATTAGGATCCAGTGAATATAAATCTGCAAAACCAAAACTACTAGCTGCCCGTGTGGAAATAGGGGCACCCAGAGTTTAGGTTAAAACAATAAACTCCAGGTCAGTCATGTGACTGGTGTGAGAACTAAAACAGTTATTAATCTTTGTTTTTAAAGTTAGGTAAATCAAGGGACCACGCCGTATAACACGGAACGGGTTTCCTCCCAAGAATACCAGTGCATAAAACAAACAGCGCAATGCTAAATAAAGAACAATGAAGCTATTATAAGACCCAGGTCCCATCACACAATGCAACGCAAGCCGGAGGATAGGGTTTTTCCTTATAATAGCCAAATATGCTTGATACGCGAAATTTCATCTTATAATATTACTATAAATGAAGAAAACAACTTCAAATATAAATGTATCAATCATAGACAGCATGGGTACCATATATCATGTCGCCAATACTAGGCTCTACAATCAAAACCGCAAATTGTCATATTTGAAAATTGGATTTCCATCATGGTGGCTCCTGATTCGAAAGATGGATCGCGTATTGCCATCTACAACGGCTTACGTCTCAGCTAGAGAAAACACCATAATGCACATCCGCACTTTTGGGAAACCGAGTATCACTGCGGCTTACGTCTCGGCGAGAGAAAACACCGCTTACCCTATCCCTCTGAGCACTAAGCTCAATCTCGGTCGACCGAATCCACGACACCATGAAGGTGCCCATCCTCTAAAAAGCATACTGATCAAACCATCAGTTTACCACCATACCGGGGTGTGAGGCTCGCGAATCAACGCTATACACAAAGCCGTGCTATATTAAAGCTGCGCTTTGATCATCATCCACCAAACTTTGCTTTTCAACAAAAGTCTGGATCACTACATCTCAGCATGCCACACTATCAATCCATATCGTACCACTGATTTCTGCCAATATATAACCTCTGAGCTCATATGTCTCAGAGAAGGGCGTTAAGCAAGAGAATAAATTCTCTGCCGCCAAACAGATATATATTTAGCAGAGATCAACGAATACAATATAAAGGAATACAATGTCAGACACACCATCCATTTACAAGTCCGTTCTAGGTCTGAACGAAACCGGAGGCACTTTTCTCGCATATCCGTACAATCAACAAGTACGTCCGGACGGCTACCACTTCAGCCCCCTTCAAGGTAGCTACTCCCATCATGAGCATCAGTAGCACCCATCCATTCGATGTGAAGATCATCGGTCTTGCACTGTCTTCCATCTCTTCGACTCATCGTCGAATCGGTTATTCAGAATGGGTTATACCCGGCCTTTCTGGATAACTCGCGTACCTTATAATCAAGTGCTATAAAACACAACATACGCCTCATTCCAATTCATCAGTCACTAACCGTAAATTAGTAAGAGAACAATTCCCCAAATATTAACCCCGAAGGCCGAAACCAACATCAGATCAATACCCAGGAAACCATTCTTCTTAACTAACCTACAGCTAGTTTCTAAATTTCATATCCTTAGGGAAAGGTTCCCGTTAATTTTATCAAAGATAAATTCTTTAAAATTTATTCTTTGATCTTCCTTTGGATGTCATATCAACCCAAATTATGGTTTTCCAAACTAGTCGAGATTAGCGAACCACACCGAAGTAATTATTTATTTTATTTCCCAATCCCAACCTATTCATCCCATGGAGCAAAACTGTTATTACCCCATAACTAACACCACGGTGTTATCGGTAAATTTAATTACCATTTCACGTTCAAATCTAATTAAAGATTTAACTATCGCTCGGGGCAAAACTGGTGATACTCCTCTTTCGATCATTTCCAAATTTTGATGATTTAAATTACCAATTCTCACTTCAATCTAATTAAAGATTCATTAGAACTCCACTTAGTTTTAATCTTTAACTAGGTTAAAGAACTAATGTCATTTAAAATACAAATCACGATAAACCCAAAATTCCATTTGATATTAAATACAAGGCTCTGAATAGAAAATGCATCGGCTTATATTCAATGTCAAATTCTGATTTTTTTTAAAACCATTTCAAACCCAATTTATTTATTTAAAATATTGGATTTTAATTCTAGTTCATAACTAGTTCATTTCGATAAAAATATATTTTTATCCTTTCAAATAGAGAATTTTTCATCCCAGTTCTTTCCAACTCATATATTTTGATTTTACACAAATTATAGATATTTTTAATAATTTTATCAAGGCCCGTACAGTCGATTTCCAATAACGGTCGTCGAACTGCACCTACAGCGACCTTTTCTAAATTTGATTTGGATGCGTCTCCAAATCCAACCGTTAGATTTCAAATTTCTAATATTCATTGGAAAGCTCTTTTCGATACGAACCCAACGGTTCCGGTTTCAGGAGAATCCGACGGTCGAATCTCCCGTTATGTCCGTTCGAAGTCAATGGCCGAAATTCGCGAACTACCGCGGAGCGGCGCATTTTATTCAGACCATTATATATATTATATATAATATATACTTCGTCGATTTCTATTTAAAATGAATTTTATAAATCGTTTAAATTCGTTTTCAAAACGATTTCAACTTCATTTCAGATTCAAATCAAAATTGAATTTTTCCTTATATAAATTCGTTTTAAATTCATTTCAAATTGATTTCAATTCAAATTCGATTCTATTCAATTCCAATTCGAATTCATTTTATATTCAATTCAATTCGAATTCGTTTTCTATTCAATTCAATTCGAATTCATTTTCTATTCAATTCAATTCGAATTCATTTTATATTCAATTCAATTCGAATTCATTTTATATTCAATTGAATTCGAATTCATTTTAAAAACGAATATAATCGATATCAATATCGTTCGCGTCAAAATAGCGCATTTCTAATCAACACGGCTTCATATTTTTCAATAACTTCATTATTCTATTTAACAAATGAATATTTATTCTATTCAGCACATGAATCTATATTTCTTTCAATACATGACTAATCTCAACGGATGAGTATTGTCAACACATGAACCTTTATTTTATAATATTCTTTATTTTCTAAATTGGAATGAGGCCCAATCAATCACCATATAGCGTTAACTATATGGATTTCATACAACACATGTATATAAATAGCAACGATAAATAATCAACAATCATCCAAAGTGCACTACTCTGTATAAGCATCAAATATAGATATCTAACGCTTATAACAGCCTGTCAATCAATCGATCGACATACAACTAATTACTGGGATTAGTATACGCCGTACTTTATCCCAATACCCGTGTAGGGTTTCAAATCAACAAACACAGATTTTTATTTGTGCAGTTGGGCGATGTGTAAAATTTATCGTCCCAAACAATATCCATCAAATGTGTGTATATAAACAAATCGTCCGATTCGTTTATATTTATTTATTTCATTTTATATACACGTTAAAAATTCTATTTTTAACTATACAATATTTATTTTCTATATAAATATTTTATTTTATTTCACAACACACGATCAACTACACATCAAAATCAAACAAACAAACAAGCCATCCATGGTCTGTGGACGACGGGTGTCAGGTGCTGCTAAGCACCGTCTCCATCCTAGTATATAATTTTAACTAGAAAACAAGAATTAAAGTGAGAAGTTCTCACCGAAAGCTAAACCAAACGCCGCGACTCTTCATATGTAGGAAATCTTCGTCGTGCTCGCCCTTTGTCACTTTCGTTGTCCGTATTCACTACATATATAAAAATCACATTTTTATATTCTCTAGTGTATAAAAATCATATTTTTACTACAACGCCATATAGAATTAAAAATCACATTTTAACCCGTTTATATATATATATATATATAAATTCCTACTTTAATTTCAAAAGTATTTCTATGAAAATCTATATTTTTAAAACAAAGTATTTCACATAAAAATTATATTTTTTTCTATAACTGTGCTTTTCATTCAAAAATAATACCATTTTTATTTAAAGTTATATATTATAAAAATCCTATTTTTACTCTAAAACTATATATTATAAAATTCCTATTTTTGTTCTAATGCGATTTAATAAAAAATCATATTTTTCTATCCTTTGTTTTTTCAAAACAATGCTGTTTTATTCTGTAAAAATCAATGTTATTTTCTATTTTAAATCCATACTACTTCAAATAAATATCTGATTTTTAGGCAATATTATTATAAATAAATTTCAGATTTTTACTTTCTTCCATAATAACATAGGTTAAAAAAATTACACTGCATTTCTGAATAATCATCTTCCACTGTTATCTCCGGAAATCGTTCCAATGTTGATCGCCGGCTAGGGTAAGATGCCGCTGTCGCCTCAGTTCGTCGGAGCTAGATCGGAGTTGGCCCCAATGTCGGCCTAGGGGTGCTCCACCGCCTGTAGGAGGGGCGGCGAACTCGGACCTCCGGCGGCGTCAGAAATCGCTGAGAAAGGGCGCAACTTCGAGGAGAAAATCCCAGTTGTTCAGCAAACGAAAATTGGTCAATGAGGTATCAACGTGGAGCTTGTGAAAATCTCTCTCAATTGCCTCAGGGGGTTTCGATTTTTGGCTGAGTGGAGAGGGAGATCGGGGAGGAGGAAGGTGGGTGGGATTTCGTTCGTTGAATCGTGAGGAAGAGGGAGGCGCGATTCCTCCTGTTGACCACGGTGGAAAAATTATAGGGCTTTGACTAATTTGATTGGCCCACCCCCTTATATATTAATAATTTATTTTATTTTTAATATCCAACAGAAATACCAGTTTCTACACCCGAGCTCCAAACAAATCCCAACGAGTGTCGCCCCTAGCTAATTACCCCCATTCCGAACACAATGAGATATGTATCGCTAGCCAATTCAATCGTTTCGATCAGTTTCCACTTAAATTAAAATTCAAATCTATATATTCAATTTTAAACGTACATTTCAATTTACTGGGCCCACATGCGGAATCTAAAAATTCCAAAAAATATATTTCTAGCTTCGTATTGACAATTCAGTCCTAACAAAACTAGTTTTGTCGAATTCTGAGACCGTTTGAAAAATGACCATTTTCCAGTCGATTAAAATCAACTAAAACTGGTCAAACGCGTTTTCCTATGCCACGCTCGCATATTGATTCGAAAAATTACGAAATTTGGAATCTAGCAATAACTTGACATCATGGATCCAACAAAAGTGGTTTCGTTGAAATCCGAGGTCATTTGCAAAATGGCTATTTTTAAGGGCCTGAATTCCATAGCGACTATTCAGAATTTTCAACTGGACATATCTTTCGATTCCCGCTATGAAATTTTGATTTTTCGGATTCGTTGGAAAGATATTATCAATTAGAATCAAATATTTTTGGTTTCGTTAAAATCCGGTTTATTTTGCACCCGGTACGTTCAATTGAAATTTGAAATCGAATTATCGAACTACCGCGCCATTTTCAATTCCTTTTATAATTAAATAAATATTTATATTCTAATGACGACGTATGTATATATATACATTCTAATTCTATTCAAAATAAATTTTTCGTCGTTATTATTTAAAATAATTCATTTTAAATATTCAAAATTCACTAAAATTGCCAAAATAAAATTTTTAAACTGGCCCAGATTTTACGGTTGTTACACTGTAAAATTTTGGCCTTTAGTTTGACGTTCGATTAACTAAAGACTCAAAGGTGAGTGATGTTCTCGCTCACATCTAACTGAATTGTTCCCAGGTTATTAAATTAAATTATGAAATAAATTTGGTTGCATGGTTGTGATTGGCTGTGATTGGTTGCTTAAAATTGACATGCAAGTGTATTACATGCAAAATAAGTCGATCATTAGTTATTTAAATTAAATTAAATCAAATTTCTATTTGAAACCTGATACTTGTTAACTAGTGAAAGATGTAATACTTATCATTTGAGTGAAATGGATGTGATGGATGTTTGGTTTGAAATTGATTATTGTATTGATATTGGTAACTTTACATTATTCAGTACATGATGTTGTATGCTTATTGTGACGATTAATCCCATTTTTACCCTTGATGTTACGGGCATCGAATCAACCTGGGATTAATCGATTTAGAATAAATTAAGAACACAGGTTGAAATGATAAATATCTGTGACCTTGATTTGGATTGAAATGGTATACATCCATCCTTGGAATATCAAAAAAAAAAATCACTTGGTCATAGGATAGAAAATTATATATGGACATCAATTGGTTAAATGAATTTTTTTAAATATTCGAAATTCTATTCAATGGAAATTTTATTTAAAGGAAATGTGTCGATTTTGATGAAATTTTGTTTTTCCTTTAAACGTGAACCTTGAATGTTGATGAATTTGTCAAGGGAATTATCAAAACAAGTGGAGATTTGTAAAATGGGATTTTAAATATATCATGGAGTTTCCAAATTTACGGTAAGATGTGAAATTAATAATTTCCCATGAATTGAGTTTTGAAAATGTAAGTTATTTGAGGATACTCAGAATTACTTCGAATTTGGTATGAATATGGATTTGAATCCTTTAAATCGAACGGTTTGTTTGAATGATGTTGAAAATGAGATATGGAACTAAATGAACTCCATTGAGATTTGAATATGGATTCCAAGTTATGGAAATTTGGAAGGAAGGAACAATTATGATTTAAAATTTTATTTTATAAAATTATATATATATCCACCACTGGTTTTACAAATAAATTATATTCCTTTTCTTAAAAGTTATTTAGTAACATTTTGTAACTTATATACTATTTTGTTATAAATAAATTTTTTTATATTTTATATTTAAAACTTTTTAGTAAACTTTTATTTTATGTACATAGTGATTTAAACCATCCTATCTTACTCTAATTATTTTATAAGTAAATTTATATATAAGATTTTGTTTTATAAGTACCTATTTTATTTTATAGTTATATGAAATGATTATAAAGTCTTCCAAAATGGAAATTGTTTTGTTTTGAACTGTGGTTCAAATGGAGTTTTGATATGAAGTTATATACTATTTGAATATGAATCGATTGTAAACGATTATAATATTTCAATGGAAATTATATTCTACTTGAATATAAAAGAGATCTCTGAGATGATGAAATGAGTTAATATGAAATATATTCTATTTAAATATGAATGGATTCCGTACCTAAATAGGTTTTGAAATGGTTATAATTTTTCGATATGAAGTATATTCTACTCGAATATAAATTGATTTTTAAATATTATATGATTATAATATATGGATATAGACATATATTCTAATTTGTAATATAATCGGTTTTGGGAATGATTGTGATATTTTGATATGGAATTATATTCTATTTGAGTATAAATTGGGTTCAGAACAAACATGATATTTTGATATGAAGGCGAACCTTTGTGAAATGTAAAAGAACCGATTGATGTGGAAAATGTAAGCGTTGGTTGTTAAAGAGACCGAAGACGGTAAGTGGCATACTCTCTGTCAGTATCGATACCACTCTAACAACTGTGCAGGTGTTGAAGTATCCGGAATGAAGTATGATGACTGGGAGGCAATGATTGGATCGAGGAATGAGAATGATGATGAAATAGCCCTGACCTTCGGGTCAGAATTAAAATGACTAAAATAGGAGCTATACCGTGACTAATAGAGGTAGCACCTCTGATCGGACACACTTCTTCGATACTATTTCTATGACTATGATGATGATGATTTAGGCACCCTTTTTGATTTAGAAGTGTGTTCCGAGGTGGGAGGTAGTGGTTGTTATGCGTTACCCTTATCGAGCCCCATACGATTTTGATTTGTACCATACCTATGGAGAGCCCTCTAATGCCATCAGTTTATGGTGGGTCTACGGTACTGTATAGAATATGGTATTGTAAATGGTATAAGGGTAAAAATGTAATCCCGCTTACGCTATTTTTATGATATTTACTTTACTGGATAAATACTATTATAATAGCTTATTATACTATGTATGTATTAGTTTAACAGATTCTTAAGAGATGGAAAAATCCTGTAACATCTCTTGAGTTACTGCACCCATGACACTCATGTTATTTCGTATTTTAATTTGACTAATATGAGAATGATTTAGTGCTGATCCGAGTGTTTGTTGTGTTTTCTTTTTATGTTTTTATGCAATACGCTTGGGTCAGCAGAAGTTGCAGTTAGCGAAGATTTCAATAGCTTGGAGGGTGAAGACGAGGATTTGGTATATATATCAATAATAAGTATGTTTTTCCACTGCACTTCATTTCCGCTGCACTTCATTTCCGCTGCATTACTGTGACGACCCGAAATCCCGTTCAGACGGAAACAAGGGTTATCTTTGGAATATAACACAGAAACAGATAATAGCAGAACAGAATTAAATAAATACACCAGATAATGGACAATAGAATATACTGGATAAAAGTAATCATCAGAGTTACACAGTATACAGGATCTTACTTAGTACAAATACAGTTCAGCTATACATAAATGTCTACAGCGGAAATAAACAAAATATGTACAATAGGAGCTGAACAGCATAAAAAGAAATAAATGATAGAATCCATCTTCAGCTCCAGCTATCCAGAAAGAACCAGCTAAACCTGAATACAAGGCTGCCCGTGGAGAAAAAGGGGCACCCGAGTTTGAAAGTGAAACAAACTACGAGTCAGTCATGGGACTGGTATGAGAAATCTACTCAACACATATATAATATGGCTAATCATAGGACCATGCCACTTTCGTGGAACGGGTTTACTCCATTGGATTGCCAGTGCTTTAAAACAAATCTTTCTTTTAAACATCGCTATGCTTTTTATAAAAATGAAACCGTTATAAGACTCAGTTCCCATCACACAATGCAACGCAAACCGGAGGATAGAGTTTTACCTTATAACGGTCAAAATATGCTTGATACGAACAAAACAAAGGCATTTGATATTATTGTTAGTGTCTATATGTTTTGAAAACAATTTCAATCATAACTATCAATCATAGACGGCATGGGTACCATATATCATGTCACCATATATATATACAATCAAAACCGCACGATGTCGTATTTGGAAATTGGATTTCCGTCATGAACCAAGGCAAAAGATAGTCCTTACCGAATTCGAGACTGTCTAGCCCGAGCCTCAGGACCCAGACTCAGGTGGGCCCTTGGAGCGACAGGGCCGGTCCACCGATGTGGATTAAAATGCCTGAACAATGCGTTTCCCCACCCTTTGGGGTGTAAATGAGTCAACGAATGACTCCATCGGACCCGGATCGTCCGATCAAACCGAGGCGCCTCGCAACAGCAACAACCACATAGGTGAAAAGTATATAAATGTCAGGGCTGGTAGGTCACTGACACCACCCTAGCTAGAAAGAAACGCATGCCCTCCCTGAGGTCCTTCTCCCGTTTTAGGTTCATACCGGGATGTGAGGCTCGCGAATTCACATTATACACAAAGCTACGCCACACAGGCGGTGCTTTGATCATCACCACAAGACTTTGCTTTTCAACAGAAGCCCTGATCACTGCATCTTAGCATGCCACACAGGAAATTCATGCCATGCGACTGATGTCCATCGATATACAACCTCTGAGCTCATGCGTCTCAGAGAAGGGCGTTAAGCAAAAGAATAAATTCTTCGCCGCCAAACAGATGTATATTTAACAGAGATCAATCCACACAGAATAAAATCCAATGTCAGACACACAGTCCATCTACAAGTCCGTTCTGGGTCTGAACGAATCCGGAGGCACTAAATACCTCGCAAACCCATTGATTTTCACGTACGTCTGAACGATCACCACTCATTATCCATATTTCGGGATGCCTCCCAATCAGGACCTCGGTTACCATCCAAACGAGGTGAAGATCTCCGGTCTTCGACCATCGTCTTCATCTTCAAATTTCAGTCGTCGGTCAATTATTTGAAATGAGAATTAACTCGGCCTTTTCAAATAATTCACGTATATTTAGAATTTCAAATCAATTTATTTCAATGGTTAAATTATTCGACAACACCAATTGTGTTCTTTACTGTAATTTTCACACCAAACACATTCAACCATCAAAAGCCACATAAATCAAGCAAATTCAGTTTATTTCCATTCCATATCGCTTATGATATTTTATAACTATTTATCGCTATTTTTATTTATTTTAAAATAGCTAATTTATTCAAAACGACGCTTCGGACCATAAAGCGGCCGTGACGCTGTTTTTCTTCAGATTTGATTTACACATATCTGAAAATCTAACCGTTGGATCTTTACAAAATTTACATCATTAGAAAGGTCTTTTCAAAACGAATCCAACGGTTCCAGTTTCGGGAAAATCCGACGGTCGGATCTCCCGGTACAATCGTTTGAATTTTCGATTTCAAAATACGAACTGCAGCGTCGTTATTCGATTAAATATATATTTATATATATATAAATATAATCGCTTCTGGCGCTGTTTTTCATCATATTTGAATTAAACATTCCAGACAATCCAACCGTTGGATTTTTACAAGGTTGGTGCCGTTGGAAAGATTATTCCAAGGCGAACCCGACGGTTGAGGTTTCGGGAAAATCCAATGGTCGGATTTCCCGCACTAGTTGTTTGAAATCACGGTTTCAAAATACGAACTGCACGGCCTCGTTTCGTTTTAATTTTATTTATATTTATATAAATATAGTTCATTCAATGATTTCAATATCGTTTTCACTTCAAATATTTCACTAACGCCTTAAATTTTGGAAAATTTCGCCATAACCTCCCCTGCACCGGGAGCATCGGGAAATTGCAAATAGCTTTCCCGGTCCTTCTAATCTCAAAAAGAAAAAGAAAAAGCCAAGCGGCTAGCCAATAGGCTCATAAAATCATCACCCAAACAAAATAGTAAATGTGTACCTATTTGTCGGGCACAAAATTTTATTCCTCTTCTCTAGCCCCTTTGCTATAACCTGTTCAATGAATATGCATGTACATATATATACAGTTCTCATCATTTATCATTTTATATTCAACTTCATATTTGATTTCTATTTGGTTTAAAAACACCATTCATTCTAATGTTACATACATAGGTGCAAATCATTTCATTAGCTAGTTAATGAATATTTCAACTCATATATGTTTATTTTGAACAAGTGGCTATTTTTAACACTTCACATTTCAACGATTTATGCATTCAATAAAAATGTGATTTTTATTGTAAAACAATTCATTTCAAAACACTATTTTTCTATATAGTTCATATAGGTGACAAAAATAGGATTTTTGTATATATAGATAAAAGGTGATTTTTATCAAACAATTTATTTCAAAATATGAATACCATTCAACACATGAATTTCTAATCAACGAATGAATATCAATTCAACACATGAATGTTTTCTATAGTTTCTATATATAGATAAAAGGTGATTTTTATTATCAAACGATTCATTTCAAAATATGAATATCATTCAACACATGAATTTCTAATCAACGAATGAATATCAATTCAACACATGAAGGTTTTCTATAGTTTTTATATATAGATAAAAATGTGATTTTTATTATCAAATGATTCATTTCAAAATATGAATACCATTCAACACATGAATTTCTAATCAACGAATGAATATCAATTCAACACATGAATGTTTTCTATTCAATGAATAAATATAGTTTAAGCATATGAAAATAATTCAAACACACGAATATTATTCAAAATTTCGGCAGCATAACGGCAGGGTAGTTAAAACCGGGACCGTCCCTAGTACGGCTCCTCGCTCTACCTTAAAACCTCGCGGTTTTTGACAATGGGGATCATGCATCTAGTTCGCACGCAGGCGGCATGTATATATTTATTTCATTTCCACAAACTAATGCTATGTTGTTTCAACCAAATATTTTTCAACCACAAACGGGTATTTTTCAACCACAATCAACCAATATCAACCACAAACAATCCCAAACAACCATTCGCTATCAATCAATTTTCACAACAATTTCAACCAATAAATATCGTCCATGGTTTGTGGACGAGGGGCGTAGATATATATATATATATATATATATATTATATATAGCATTTCACTTTTATTTCAACACGTATATATATAGCTAGAAAAAGAAATTGAAGAGTGAGAAATTCTCACCAGTAGCTATCCAATACAACGACTCTTCCTTTAGAGAAATCTTCGCCAATCTCGCCTTTCGTCGCTTTCGTTGCCCGTATTCTCTACATATGTAAAAATCGAATTTTTACTATGTTATTCAATATATAAAAATCATCTTTCAATAATATAGATTCCGCCTTTTCAAAAATAAAGATTATATTTTTAATATTCCTATGATGTAAAAATTATATTTTTATTACTTTAAAAATATAAAAATCATATCTTACTTCTTCTACTTAATAAAAATTCCGTCTTTTCTATTTTAAAAATATGATCTTTCTATTCTAAAAAATCTGATCTTTCTATCCCAGTTCAAATCTTTTTCTTTTTAAAGTTCTAATCTTTTTCTTTTTAAAGTTCTAATCTTTTTCTTTTTAAAGTTTAAATCTTTTCCTTTTTAAAGTTTAAATCTTTTAAAGATCAGTTTTTAAACCTTTTCAAAAATCAGTTTTAAACTTTTCAAAAATCAGTTTTAAACTTTTCAAAAATCAGTTTTAAACCCTTCAAAAAAATCAGTTTTTATAACCTTTTAAAATCAGTTTTTATAACCTTTTAAAATCAGTTTTTATAACCTTTTATAATCAGTTTTTATAACCTTTTAAAATCAGTTTTTATAACCTTTTAAAATCAGTTTTTCAGAATTAAAAATAAAAATAAAACAACTTACATCGATCTGCGAAGAAAGGGGGGGTGACGGCCAGGCTCGGCGGCAGGAGGTCGTCAGGGCGGAGCTTCGGTGGAGGCGGGATGGCTCGATCGGAGGGCTCGCGAATTGGGCGTCGCGATGGGAGGGTTCAGGTGCGTCGAGGGGAAGAGGAGCGGGATCGGCAGCGTGGTGGGGGTTCGGCGGTCGTGGGTCGTCAGGGCGGTGGCGTCGAGGTCGACGAAGGGGGGCGTCGATCTTTTTTTTTCTTTTTTTTTATCTGAGCGAAAATAAGGAGAGAAAAAAAAAGGGGGTGAGGGTTTTAAAAGAAAAATATATATATTATTTTATTTATTAAATTAATTCTAAAAAGCAACTTTTATTTTCGACCTCGAAACGAGGCCGATCGCCTGTCGTCCATAGCGTTTTACCCCCATTCCGAACATAATGGGATATGTATCGCAAGCTAATTTGATCGTTACAATCAGTTTCCGTTGAATTTACATTTAAATCACTATATTGAATTTTAAACGTACATTTCAAATTACCGGGGTCACATACTAACTAGAAAAATTCCAGAAAAATATTTTCTAGCTTCGTATTGACGATACGGTCCTAACAAAACTAGTTTCGTCAAATTCTGAGACCGTTTGAAAAATGGTCAATTTCCAGTCGATTAAAATCAACTTAAACCGGTCAAACGCGTTTTCCTTTGCCACGCTCACATATTGATTCGAAAAATTATGAAATTTGAAACCTAACAATAACTTGACACTGCGGATCCAACAAAAGTGGTTTCGTCGAAATCCGAGGTCATTTGCAAAATGTCCATTTTTAAGGGCCTGAATTCCATAGCGACTATTCAGAATTCTCAACTGGACATATCTTTTGATTCCCGCTATCAAATTTCGATTTGTCAGATTCGTTGGAAAGATATCATCAATTAGATCTTAATGTTTTTGGTTTCACTAAAATCCGGATTGTTTTGCACCCGGTACAGTCCGACAAAGTTTGAATTCAAATTTTGAAACTGCCACGCCATTTCAGGCCTTGTTTATAATTATAATTAATTATATTCGTTTTCAATTGTCGATTCAAACTCAGTTTTCATCGCCATTATTTAAAATATTTATTTTAAATATTTAAAATCCATTATTTTAGCCAATTTTAAAAAATTTAAATTGGTTCAGATTTTCTGGGTCGTTACAATCTCCCCCACTTAAAACTTTTCGTCCCCGAAAAGGAACAAAGTCGAAAAGTGGTTTGATAAATCTACAATCCCACAATACAACAACCAATCCAATTGTTTTTAACCTTCAAAAATATACTAATCAAATCCTATATTCCTTTAAAAATCATTCTGCTTTACCCATACTAGGATATTACTGATCCTATCTGTATGGAGTTACCCTTCCTAGAACACTACTGGTTCTATTTCTGACGAGTTCGTTCAAATGTTATATTCCAGAACTAAGCTTAACCAAATCTCTGATACCACGATGTGACGTTACCGCGAAATCCGGTAGGCTTTGCAACCATCCCTTCATCCTCCAGTACAGCAGGTAAAACCCACCGTGGCTCCCAATGGTCCCCCAGTCCCTTGTTTTACGGCGACCCTCTCGAGTCTCGCGCCTATTGGCGAACCAACGCCCTCCCCAGCGACATGTAGGGGTAAGAGTCTCCCGTTCGCCACTAAACCGCGAAGCGAGAACCCCCTATCATGCGTACCCAGCCCACACAGGACCAGCAACAAGGACTGGTATGAGAAATCTACTCAACACATATATAATATGGCTAATCATAGGACCACGCCACTTTCGTGGAACGGGTTTACTCCATTGGATTGCCAGTGCTTTAAAACAAATCTTTCTTTTAAACATCGCTATGCTTTTTATAAAAATGAAACCGTTATAAGACTCAGTTCCCATCACACAATGCAACGCAAACCGGAGGATAGAGTTTTACCTTATAACGGTCAAAATATGCTTGATACGAACAAAACAAAGGCATTTGATATTATTGTTAGTGTCTATATGTTTTGAAAACAATTTCAATCATAACTATCAATCATAGACGGCATGGATACCATATATCATGTCGCCATATATATATACAATCAAAACCGCACGATGTCGTATTTGGAAATTGGATTTCCGTCATGAACCAAGGCAAAAGATAGTCCTTACCGAATTCGAGACTGTCTAGCCCGAGCCTCAGGACCCAGACTCAGGTGGGCCCTTGGAGCGACAGGGCCGGTCCACCGATGTGGATTAAAATGCCTGAACAATGCGTTTCCCCACCCTTTGGGGTGTAAATGAGTCAACGAATGACTCCATCGGACCCGGATCGTCCGATCAAACCGAGGCGCCTCGCAACAGCAACAACCACATAGGTGAAAAGTATATAAATGTCAGGGCTGGTAGGTCACTGACACCACCCTAGCTAGAAAGAAACGCATGCCCTCCCTGAGGTCCTTCTCCCGTTTTAGGTTCATACCGGGATGTGAGGCTCGCGAATTCACGTTATACACAAAGCTACGCCACACAGGCGGTGCTTTGATCATCACCACAAGACTTTGCTTTTCAACAGAAGCCCTGATCACTGCATCTTAGCATGCCACATAGGCAATTCATGCCATGCGACTGATGTCCATCGATATACAACCTCTGAGCTCGTGCGTCTCAGAGAAGGGCGTTAAGCAAAAGAATAAATTCTTCGCCGCCAAACAGATGTATATTTAACAGAGATCAATCCACACAGAATAAAATCCAATGTCAGACACACAGTCCATCTACAAGTCCGTTCTGGGTCTGAACGAATCCGGAGGCACTAAATACTTCGCAAACCCATTGATTTTCACGTACGTCTGAACGATCACCACTCATTATCCATATTTCGGGATGCCTCCCAATCAGGACCTCGGTTACCATCCAAACGAGGTGAAGATCTCCGGTCTTCGACCATCGTCTTCATCTTCAAATTTCAGTCGTCGGTCGATTATTTGAAATGAGAATTAACTCGGCCTTTTCAAATAATTCACGTATATTTAGAATTTCAAATCAATTTATTTCAATGGTTAAATTATTCGACAACACCAATTGTGTTCTTTACTGTAATTTTCACACCAAACACATTCAACCATCAAAAGCCACATAAATCAAGCAAATTCAGTTTATTTCCATTCCATATCGCTTATGATATTTTATAACTATTTATCGCTATTTTTATTTATTTTAAAATAGCTAATTTATTCAAAACGACGCTTCGGACCATAAAGCGGCCGTGGCGCTGTTTTTCTTCAGATTTGATTTACACATATCTGAAAATCTAACCGTTGGATCTTTACAAAATTTACATCATTAGAAAGGTCTTTGCAAAACGAATCCAACGGTTCCAGTTTCGGGAAAAATCCGACGGTCGGATCTCCCGGTACAATCGTTTGAATTTTCGATTTCAAAATACGAACTGCAGCGTCGTTATTCGATTAAATATATATTTATATATATATAAATATAATCGCTTCTGGCGCTGTTTTTCATCATATTTGAATTAAACATTCCAGACAATCCAACCGTTGGATTTTTACAAGGTTGGTGCCGTTGGAAAGATTATTCCAAGGCGAACCCGACGGTTGAGGTTTCGGGAAAATCCAATGGTCGGATTTCCCGCACTAGTTGTTTGAAATCACGGTTTCAAAATACGAACTGCACGGCCTCGTTTCGTTTTAATTTTATTTATATTTATATAAATATAGTTCATTCAATGATTTCAATATCGTTTTCACTTCAAATATTTCACTAACGCCTTAAATTTTGGAAAATTTCGCCATAACCTCCCCTGCACCGGGAGCATCGGGAAATCGCAAATAGCTTTCCCGGTCCTTCTAATCTCAAAAAGAAAAAGAAAAAGCCAAGCGGCTAGCCAATAGGCTCATAAAATCATCACCCAAACAAAATAGTAAATGTGTACCTATTTGTCGGGCACAAAATTTTATTCCTCTTCTCTAGCCCCTTTGCTATAACCTGTTCAATGAATATGCATGTACATATATATACAGTTCTCATCATTTATCATTTTCTATTCAACTTCATATTTGATTTCTATTTGGTTTAAAAACACCATTCATTCTAATGTTACATACATAGGTGCAAATCATTTCATTAGCTAGTTAATGAATATTTCAACTCATATATGTTTATTTTGAACAAGTGGCTATTTTTAACACTTCACATTTCAACGATTTATGCATTCAATAAAAATGTGATTTTTATTGTAAAACAATTCATTTCAAAACACTATTTTTCTATATAGTTCATATAGGTGACAAAAATAGGATTTTTGTATATATAGATAAAAGGTGATTTTTATCAAACAATTTATTTCAAAATATGAATACCATTCAACACATGAATTTCTAATCAACGAATGAATATCAATTCAACACATGAATGTTTTCTATAGTTTCTATATATAGATAAAAGGTGATTTTTATTATCAAACGATTCATTTCAAAATATGAATACCATTCAACACATGAATTTCTAATCAACGAATGAATATCAATTCAACACATGAAGGTTTTCTATAGTTTTTATATATAGATAAAAATGTGATTTTTATTATCAAACGATTCATTTCAAAATATGAATACCATTCAACACATGAATTTCTAATCAACGAATGAATATCAATTCAACACATGAATGTTTTCTATTCAATGAATAAATATAGTTTAAGCATATGAAAATAATTCAAACACACGAATATTATTCAAAATTTCGGCAGCATAACGGCAGGGTAGTTAAAACCGGGACCGTCCCTAGTACGACTCCTCGCTCTACCTTAAAACCTCGCGGTTTTTGACAATGGGGATCATGCATCTAGTTCGCACGCAGGCGGCATGTATATATTTATTTCATTTCCACAAACTAATCCTATGTTGTTTCAACCAAATATTTTTCAACCACAAACGGGTATTTTTCAACCACAATCAACCAATATCAACCACAAACAATCCCAAACAACCATTCGCTATCAATCAATTTTCACAACAATTTCAACCAATAAATATCGTCCATGGTTTGTGGACGAGGGGCGTAGATATATATATATATATATATATATATATTATATATAGCATTTCACTTTTATTTCAACACGTATATATATAGCTAGAAAAAGAAATTGAAGAGTGAGAAATTCTCACCAGTAGCTATCCAATACAACGACTCTTCCTTTAGAGAAATCTTCGCCAATCTCGCCTTTCGTCGCTTTCGTTGCCCGTATTCTCTACATATGTAAAAATCGAATTTTTACTATGTTATTCAATATATAAAAATCATCTTTCAATAATATAGATTCCGCCTTTTCAAAAATAAAGATTATATTTTTAATATTCCTATGATGTAAAAATTATATTTTTATTACTTTAAAAATATAAAAATCATATCTTACTTCTTCTACTTAATAAAAATTCCGTCTTTTCTATTTTAAAAATATGATCTTTCTATTCTAAAAAATCTGATCTTTCTATCCCAGTTCAAATCTTTTTCTTTTTAAAGTTCTAATCTTTTTCTTTTTAAAGCTCTAATCTTTTTCTTTTTAAAGTTTAAATATTTTCCTTTTTAAAGTTTAAATCTTTTAAAGATCAGTCTTTAAACCTTTTCAAAAATCAGTTTTAAACTTTTCAAAAATCAGTTTTAAACTTTTCAAAAATCAGTTTTAAACCCTTCAAAAAAATCAGTTTTTATAACCTTTTAAAATCAGTTTTTATAACCTTTTAAAATCAGTTTTTATAACCTTTTAAAATCAGTTTTTCAGAATTAAAAATAAAAATAAAAATAAAATAAAAATAAAACAACTTACATCGATCTGCGAAGAAAGGGGGGTGACGGCCAGGCTCGGCGGCAGGAGGTCGTCAGGGCGGAGCTTCGGTGGAGGCGGGATGGCTCGATCGGAGGGCTCGCGAATTGGGCGTCGCGATGGGAGGGTTCGGGTGCGTCGAGGGGAAGAGGAGAGGGATCGGCAGCGTGGTGGGGGTTCGGCGGTCGTGGGTCGTCAGGGCGGTGGCGTCGAGGTCGACGAAGGGGGGCGTCGATCTTTTTTTTTTCTTTTTTTTTTATCTGAGCGAAAATAAGGAGAGAAAAAAAAAGGGGGTGAGGGTTTTAAAAGAAAAATATATATATTATTTTATTTATTAAATTAATTCTAAAAAGCAACTTTTATTTTCGACCTCGAAACGAGGCCCACCGCCTGTCGTCCACAGCGTTTTACCCCCATTCCGAACACAATGGGATATGTATCGCAAGCTGATTTGATCGTTACAATCAGTTTCCGTTGAATTTACATTTAAATCACTATATTGAATTTTAAACGTACATTTCAAATTACCGGGGTCACATACTAACCAGAAAAATTCCAGAAAAATATTTTCTAGCTTCGTATTGACGATACGGTCCTAACAAAACTAGTTTCGTCAAATTCTGAGACCGTTTGAAAAATGGCCAATTTCCAGTCGATTAAAATCAACTGAAACCGGTCAAACGCGTTTTCCTTTGCCACGCTCACATATTGATTCGAAAAATTATGAAATTTGAAACCTAACAATAACTTGACACTGCGGATCCAACAAAAGTGGTTTCGTCGAAATCCGAGGTCATTTGCAAAATGTCCATTTTTAAGGGCCTGAATTCCATAGCGACTATTCAGAATTCTCAACTGGACATATCTTTTGATTCCCACTATCAAATTTCGATTTGTCAGATTCGTTGGAAAGATATCATCAATTAGATCTTAATGTTTTTGGTTTCACTAAAATCCGGATTGTTTTGCACCCGGTACAGTCCGACAAAGTTTGAATTCAATTTTTGAAACTGCCACGCCATTTCAGGCCTTGTTTATAATTATAATTAATTATATTCGTTTTCAATTGTCGATTCAAACTCAGTTTTCATCGCCATTATTTAAAATATTTATTTTAAATATTTAAAATCCATTATTTTAGCCAATTTTAAAAAATTTAAATTGGTTCAGATTTTCTGGGTCGTTACAATTACTGTGTATACTGTATTAGTGTAACTCTAATGACTAGAAAATGTAACTCGAATGTATATGTTTTTAAATGCAATTGAACCATTATTTGTTTTTTATATGTTGCCCTTCCGCTGTGATATTGTGTGATTGTTTTCTCTTCTTTCTTCTTTTTTCCCAATAACTGCCTGTGTTGGTGATTTGTTTGGGTCGACATGTGTGTTTTATTGTCGATTTGAACGGTCAAAAATCTAGGTCGTTACAAGTTGGTATCAGAGCTTTAGTTGGTGACAACCTTGGCTCTGTTTGGGAATTAACTCGTTAGAGATAGGATTACTAATATCCTAGAATGAGTTTGAGTGAATATATGAGAGAGCATATTTGTATTTTGGATATAAAATGATTTTATATTGTGTTGACTTATTCTGTTGAATATTTGTGGATTCTGGTCGATATATAGAATGCCATAGAATCGATAGGAATTTCTAAATAACCAGGCAGAATGGATCGACATTATATGGTTTTTGAGTATATTTTAAATATATCAAATATATTACTGATTTTAAGCGTATATGCATTCGTTATTGGTAGGTAGTAATATTAAGTAATTACCTACTATGGTTGATTTAATAATAAATCTAATGAAAAAATTAAATGGTTTAAAGAAATTTGAAAATGAAACCTTTTGAATATAATTGGTTGTAGAATATGTTTGCATATAAAATAGGAACGAACTTGAGAACTCGATTCCGAGGCTTTTGAAAATAGTTTAACCAAAGTTTTGAAATAATGATGTATTACAAGAAATAGTTCTCGACGTAGCTTTCAAAAGATTTTAAATGAAATGAGTGTAATCCCTTCTTGGACCTTAGAAATGACTTCGGTAATGAGTGCACACATTATCGATGTTTATTTTGAAGAATCTGAGTGGGGGAGAGACCACTCGATGATTATTATAATTGGTTTTAACAAAGGATTTTGGATTTAGTTCCATATGGTATAAAAAATTATAAAGGTATTAATATATGTTATTTAAAGTTGAATTTAAATTAAACCAGAATTGAAAATTTTCTATGTTCTTTATTAATTAAGGATTTTGATTTAAATATTATATGGTATGATTTTTCTATAAATAGTATAAATACATAGGTTATTTTAAAACTTGGTTTAAACCCAAAATCAAGGTATTTAAGTTCATCTTTACTAATAATATGGATTTAAGTACTAAAGTAACTCGATTCATTTGAATTTTGGTTATGAAACCAGGAATGGACTTAAGCATTAAGAGAAAGGGGGAAACAATCATTTAAAGCTCTTAAGTATGAAACTAAGATTCAATAAATTCTAAATTTGGTCGATATAAGTGTTTGAGAAAAATTGAAATTAATTGCGAAATAAAATTCAACTAAAGCCAATTAAAATAGATTGGAAGATTGGATTGTGCAATAAAAGCGACAACTCATGACTTGCAATAATTAATAAGTATATTAAGTTTGTTCGAGAAGGAGATGAAAGGAAGTTATGTCATTGATAAATGTGAATTGTCGATAAAATTAAAATGAAGAAATTAGGTGGTGAATCAGCGAGTATGTAAAATGAAGACATAGAAATCTAAATTGGAAAGAACTCAATTAAGACAAATATGTCTAAGGTAAATCTAAGTATGAATAATGAATGAATGGAACGTAAACATTGTGTCAAATGAAATATAACTTATTAGAATAGAAGAATCGAGTTCAATAAATTTTAACTTAAGAAATAGAATAATAATGATTGAGAACTAAGTATAAGAAAAATTCGAGTTATGAACCAACCTTAATTCAACTTGGAACTTGAAAGTCTAATTAATAAATTGAGTTATGGGAATAAGATTTAATTTAAAATGAAGATGGGAATAAGTGAACAAGAAATGGTTAAATGAAAGAATGGAAGTGCTAAAACAACAGGAATACGATGCAAATATAAAATTGGGGTTATTCGAAATAAGGTAACAGTTAAACGAATTCTAAATTCGAAATTGGAGATATTGAAATGAGATATAAAAATAAAACTTAATCTGAGTTGGATGGATTTAATGAAATGAAATCAACTTAGGGAAATTAAATAAGTCAATTTAGAATTCATATAGATAACTAGATTTAGTAAGTATAATTTGATTCATACGAACAACTAAAGGTAAATAATTAACTAAATAAGAGATAACCAAATCTAATGGTCATAGTTTGTTAAGGTTTGAAACTTCAACTTAAATAAATTGATGCTTAAGGGAAATTTGGCTGAAATAAATAGATACGAAAGTGAGTTTCAAAATCTAGTCCGAAAATGAAAGCATTAGGAATGGGAATTTATGTAAATGAGATTGGCAAATAGGATATGGAATAAGGCTAAATTTAGTACTTGGAGAGGAAATAAGTCATGAAATTGGCAATTTGATTCATGGTAATGAATTAAAGATCTAATATAATCAAGTTTGTTGGAAAAATTAAAAATGAATTCAAGTTTTATTCGGAATTTAATGCTTGGAATGAAATGGGAAATGAATAGAAAATTTCATTGGAATGGTGTGAGCAATTGAATGCAAACTCATTTCCTGGATAATGTAGTGAATGTAAATGATTGAATGGATAAACAAGAACAAACGAAACGGATGAGTCACAAATGACCATATATTTATGTAATAAAAGGGTAAATCATATTATGGAAATAATGGAGCGATAACTCATTCTCTATGGCTAAGTTTTGTAAAATTTCAGAATCCGAAGGCTAGAACCTCCAAATAAGATAAATCGATGTTTATGTGAAAACCTGAAATATTAAACGAGCTGAAGCAAAATGACCATAACTTTTGAATGGATGGTCGGTATTCGATGATTCCGGACTTTTGGAAACCTTAGAAACTGAAATAAAACTTTTTTTAATGGGGCCCTGTCTAATTTTTATGTTTATTAAGTTGAAATCCAAGTGTTAGTTGTAGTTTAGCGTGCAGAAAATTAAAAACTGAAGCGTATATCGGTAATGTTTTGACCATAACTTCCTAACAGAATGTCGGATTTCGATGTGCTTGTACAATTCGGAAAGCCCACGATGTAAATTAAAAAATTTCCTAAATATGCTGCGTGGAATTTTAACGTTTATAGGGTTGAAATCTGACTTCAACAATTCAGACCTGCATTTTTCAGTGTATGGGCTGAAGCGTTCGCTTTTACTAAAAAGGACATAACTTTTAAACGAATTATCTAAATTTGACAAGTCCGGACGATTCGGAAAGCCTGAAACAAATGCAACAACTTTTGCTAATGTGTTTTAGTTAAATTGCATCATTTATAGGGTGATAATCGACGATTTGTTCGCTGCCCTGTCATGAGTATGTTGGTTTTGTAGTTGAAATGATTAATACATGTTGTGTAAGTTGTATGCATTTGCTATATAATATATATGTGTTTAATTCTTATGCGTATGTGAGTTTGTAGCAGGTGTAAGGAAGTCACGCAACGCTTTGGTCCTCGCTTGCGATAAATACTAAAGTGCTAATGTAAATAAAATTGCAAATAAACGTTAAAGAAGGTACGTATTTGGGTTATATAGCTATGTGGTTACATATATGGTGTTTTCTCCATTTTTGGGATGCCTCATCGCGTGATGGGATGAATATTTGAGTCTTTTTATATGTATGTGATTTTTTCGGACCTCTCCGTATAAAGGAGATGCTGCCGAAATTTTATGTAATTTCAGGAGTTAGAAAATTTATGTAATTTTCCGACTAGATAACTTATTTTATAAATGCTATTTTATAAGGTATGGATTTGAAAAGTATACATGTGGTCAATATCGTCTTTCGTTCTCTTTTTGAGGACGAAAATTTTTGAGTGGGAGAGAATGTAACAACCCAAAATTATCAATATATTTAAAATTTACATCTGGTAAATAAATTAAACAATAATAGATAAAAATGTAAATTCTGTTGAATTTGAGAATAATAATTATTTGAATTGAATATATATATATAATTTTAATATGGTTTATATTGGTAATTGTTGAGTTTTGAATTAATATCAGGGCCGTTGGATAAGATTTGAGTAATTTGGTTCATAACTGAAATTTAGGTGTTACATGGCCATTAATAAAATTTAGAAATTTACATACTTGTAATCTATGTATAAAGTTGATTAGAAGTTAAATTTTAATGATTTAGTATAAATGAAATTTTATTTAGTTATGTTGATAAAGAATTGGAACTTTGAATTGAATATTTATAAATTTGAATAGAATTGAGTTATTTAAATTATAACTAGAATTCAAATTTTAAAATTTGAAATAATCAAATTCGAGAACTTAAAAATTTGTGAAATCGATTTATAAAATTTAATTAGGTGGTAATTGAATTAAAATGGAAATTTATAAATATTTAAATTGAATTAAAACAGTTAAATGAATAATTGAATATTTTATTAATTAATCGTGAAATTTAACTGTTTGGGTAACTGTCTCGGAATTCGATGAAACCAGTCTCATCGGATCTGGAATGGTGAATTATTGTAGAATTTCAAATATCATTATAATCAGACGTGTCGTTTGATCGTACGATATATAATGTGAAGAAGACCATTTTGATTGGATATTTGCTTATTCTCTTGTTAAAACATTGACCCAAGTATAAACTTCTTTCCTAGGTTTAACCAACCCATTTCTCATTCACGTTTACTTCTCCCATTTGCCTTTTTTTTTCCTCTAGTGGCTGAAAGAATTTTCAAAACCTTAGCACATAAAAATCCAAACTTTGAAAAAATCAAATCTTCCCAAACCATAACAAATTATATATCAAATCAAAGCTCTCAATGGTACGAAGCTGCGGGTATAATTAGTTTCGACATGCAGTGCCTGAAGTTGCCGGAAATTGATGGCCAAACATTTGAAATTTGAAACCCTAGCATTCCATTTAAGGGTTTTTGATTTTGGCTTCAATTGAGAAATCGGGCTTCTGGGTATTGTAGAGGAGAGCCATACGAACTTGTCGGTGGTGGTCTTATGGCGTAACATCGTGCATATCATCAAAATTTAGCAGTTGAAGGGTGAAAACCCGTTTTGTTCATTTGTGTCGCCGGCGAGAATGAGACCACTAGAATTGTGGTCAAGGGGGGCTGGTGCGGTTTTCGGTGAGGGTCATGTGGGTGGTGGTCGTTCGATCTCTGGAAGCTGGAGTTGATGACAATGGGCGGTCAAAGGCAACGTGAAAAATGGGTTTTCACATTTGCTGTTACTATAGCAGAAGTGTAAAGGAGCGGGAAGAATGGTTAAAGGCCTGGTGACGTGTTGAATTTTGATTGGTGAGAACTTAATTTATTTGTTTTTATATATTCAGAATTCGAACGATAAAACGCTAATAACTTTTACATATGAACACGTTTTGGGCGCGGCTGGGTGCGTTGGGATCATGACGAAATTACGGACGATCTGGAACTGGTTTAGCTGCATTTGGAGAATGTAAAATTTTGGCCTTTAGTTTGACGTTCGATCAACTAAAGACTCAAAGGTGAGTGATTTTCTCGCTCACATCTAACTGAATTGTTCCCAGGTTATTAAATTAAATTATAAAATAAGTTTGGTTGCATGGTTGTGATTGGCTGTGATTGGTTTCTTAAAATTGACATGCAAGTGTGTTACATGCAAAATAAGTTGATCATTAGTTATTTAAATTAAATTAAATTTCTATTTGAAACCTGATACTTATCATTTGAGTGAAATGGTTGTGATGGATGTTTGGTTTGAAATTGATTATTGTATTGATATTGATAATTTTACATTATTCAGTACATGATGTTGTATGCTTATTGTGACGATTAATCCCATTTTTACCCTTAATGTTACGGGCATCGAATCAACTCGGGATTAATCGATTTAGAATAAATTAAGAACCCAGTTTGAAATGATAAATATTTGTGACCCTGATTTGGATTGAAATGATATACATCCATCCCTGAAATATCGGAAAAAAATTAAAAACCACTTGGCCATAAGGTAGAAAATTATGTATGGACATCGGTTGGTTAAATAATTTTTTTTTTAAATATTCGAAATTCTATTTGGAAATTTAATTTAAAGGAAATGTGTCGATTTTGATGAAATTTTATTTTTCCTTTAAACGTGAACCTTGAATGTTAATGAATTTGCCAAGGGAATTATCCAAACAAGTTGAGATTTGTAAAATGGGACTTTAAATATATCTTGGAGTTTCCAAATTTATAGTAAGATGTGAAATTAATAATTTCCCATGAATTGAGTTTTGAAAATGTAAGTTATTTGAGGATACTCAGAATTACTTCGAATTTGCTATGAATATGGATTTGAATCCTTTGAATCGAATGGTTTGTTTGAATGATGTTGAAAATGAGATATGGAACTAAATGAACTCCACAGAGATTTGAATATGGATTCCAGGTTATGGAAATTTTGAAGGAAGGAACAATTATGATTTAAAAATTTATTTTATAAAATTATATATATACACTACTGGTTTTACAAATAAATTATATTCCTTTTCTTAAAAGTTATTTAGTAAAATTTTGTAACTTATATACTATTTTGTTATAAATAAAATTTTCTTATATTTTATAATTAAAACTTTTTAGTAAACTTTTATTTTATGTACATAGTGATTTAAACCATCTAATCTTACTCTAATTATTTTATACGTAAATTTATATATAAGATTTTGTTTTATAAGTACCTATTTTATTTTATAGTTATATTAAATGATTATAAAATTCTTTCAAAATGGAAATTGTTTTGATTTGAACCGTGATTCAAATGGAGTTTTGATATGAAGTTATATACTATTTGAATATTAATCGATTGTAAATGATTATAATATTTCAATGGAAATTATATTCTACTTAAATATAAAAGCGATCTCTGAGATGATGAAATGAGTTAATATGAAATATATTCTATTTGAATATGAATCGATTCCGTAAATAAATCGATTTTGAAATGGTTATAATCTTTCAATATGAAGTATATTCTACTTGAATATAAATCGATTTTTAAATATTATATGATTATAATATATGGATATGGACATATATTCTAGTTCGTAATATAATCGGTTTTGGGAATGATTATGATATTTTGATATCGAATTATATTCTATTTGAGTATAAATTGGGTTCAGAACAAACATGATATTTTGATATGAAGGCGAACCTTTGTGAAATGCAAAAGAACCGAACGATGTGGAAAACGTAAGCGTTGGTTGTTAAAGAGACCGGAGTTGGTAAGTGGCATGCTCTCTGTCAGTGCCGATACCACTTAAACAACTATGCACGTGTTGAAGTATCCGAAATGAAGTATGATGACTAGGAGGCAATGATTGGGTCGAGGAATGCAAGTGATGACGAAATAGCCCTGACCTTCGGGTAAGAATTAAAATGACTAAAACAGGAGCTATACCACTACTAATAGAGGTAGCACCTATGATCGGACACACTTCTTCGATACTATTTTTATGACTATGATGATGATGAATTAGGCGCCCTTTTTGATTTGGGAGTGTGTTCCGAGGTGGGCATAGTGACTGCTATGCGTTACCACCGATCCAGGAGTGTAACTAGTAGAATCCTACCCTGGGTATTGCCTCGAGTGCCTTGTCATATTTATCCTTATCGAGCCCCATACAATTTTGATTTGTACCATACCTATGGAGTGCCCTCTGATGCCATCAGTTTATGGTGGGTTTTTGAGGTACTGTATAGAATACGGTATTGTAAACGGTGTAAGGGTAAAAATGTAATCCCTCTTATGCTATTTTTATGATATTTACTTTACTAGATAAACACTATCATAATAGTGTATTATACTATGTATGTATTAGTTTAACGGATCCTTAAGAGATGGAAAAATCCCGTAACATCTCTTGAGTTACTGCACCTATGACATTCATGTTATTTCGTATTTTAATTTGACTAATATGCGAATGATTTAGTGCTGATCCGAGTGTTTGTTGTGTTTTCTTTCTATGTAATACGCTTGGGTTAGCAGAAGTTGCAGTTAGCGAAGATTTCAATAGCTTGGAGGATGAAGACGAGGATTTGGTATATATATATATATATCAATTATAAGTATGTTTTTCCGCTGCACTTCATTTTCACTGCATTATTGTATATATTTGTATTAGTGCAACTCTGATGACTGGAAAATGTAAATCGAATGTATATGTTTTTTAAATGCTATTGAACCATTATTTGTTTATTATATGTTGTCCATCCACGATGAGATTCTGTGATTGTTTTCTCTTCTTTCTTCCTTTTTTCTTTTTTCCTGCCTGTGTTGGTGATTTGTTTGGGTCGACATGTGTGGTTTATTGTCGATTTGAATGGTCAAAAATCCAGGTCGTTACATAATCCTACTAGTACGAGAAGTTTATATTATTCGAATATGAGCAAAAAAAATCCAAGTAATCATTGACAAAATTATATTTTGCAAAACATATCCAAACAACCTGGGTTTCGAGATACATGGCCAGTCATGGCATAAACATCAAGGCAGCACATACAAGAAGGGGTGCAAACGCAGGACAGGGTATTATCAATTATTTATTTTAATTCATGAATGTACACATCAAAAGGGACAATATGAGTGTCCTTGCATTATAAAAGGGACGAACGTTTAATACGTGACAAGACTAGTTATAGTTCATACAAAGACACAAGGGATGGGTCCTCCCTTTCAAACATATCACAATGTCCTCAAAATTTTCAACAGCAAGTACAAAAATGAAGCCATAATGATTGATACACGGCACTATATGGCACAATCATGATGCAATTTGAAACAAAATGCAAGTATGTGTATTTTACAGGCCACTATATAAATATAAACAATTATAAAGTTGCAAATGCATGGGTTTAAATAGTGCCAAAAATTAATTTTACAAAATTTGCTACCCAAAAATTTGAGTGATAGGATGAAAGAATAAACTACAAATCTTTATGCATGCGCGAGTAATGACAAGCAAGTTGCCTCAGGAACTTAAAATGGTCATAATATTAGAATAGGCAAGAAGGTAATAATACTAGAGTAGGCTAGTAGTGTTACAGGAACTTCAAATATAAACAAATGCAAATAGTTTGTACACAATAATACATGTACAGAAAATAAGCATTGCAAACTCAAAAGAATATACACTATAAAGGTAACATGGGGCAGTGGAATTCATGATAATATCTTATCTCATATAGAACTGTGCATACTAACGCAAGGGATGTATTCAAAGTAAGGCCATACTGTAAAATTATATAACAACAACCGGGATGTACTCATGTATATGGGAAGTGGACGGTGCAACATGGATATGCATGAAATCATAAAATGTTATAAATAATAACGTGCACATTTCAAGTTGGCGGATATTCAACATCCTGGACTGGTAGGGCGCACATCAAAGTGCTGGAAATCATGAATGTAATCGGAACTCCAAGTAGCCTTGGGTCAATTATAGATGTTGAGAATGGCAGTATAAATCAGGGTGTCTTGATAGGGATTACAATGTTAAGGGACAACCAACAATTCAATTGGTGCAAGAAGAGCAATATGGACTTGAAAACTTCAGGGCATAAATTTCCCTTATACAAAGATACAAAGCCAAGTTGCATGTCAAAGCAGGAACTAGTAATAGGTGCTAACAAGGTTATGACATGGATAGCTAGTCCGAGTGGTGTAGTGACACACATGCAATAAGAAATACATGACGTCCAACCAATAATGTTACCCAGATTGTCCATCAAGATGCCTGCAAAAGCAAACTCAAGTTCATAGGATGAGACATGCTAGATTTGAATTTGACATGGGTATTATATGTTTAAAGTAGCAGCAGCTTAGTGTTTGACACATAAGGCACAAAACTCAAACAATGAAACTATCAAGGCGGCCAACGGAATGATAAGCAGTAGAACTACCTACCCTAATTTCGCTCAGTGTAAATTAAAATCAGAACTTGGAATTAAATCTAATCGTAAGATAACTTACCATTTGTTGCTATCGACAAAGGAAGAAACAGCAGCGATTCGGAAACAAAGCGATGGCTTTGGTTGCAGCTTGAGGGTGAGATGTGATTGCAGTGCATTTCCAGTCAGAGGAGCAGCACTCATGATTCGTGTGGCATAGGAGTTGGCTCAGCGCAACATAGTAGCGACAGAGATCACGCAATGTGAGGAGTTGTGGCGCTGCTGGCGGTGGGAAGGAGGTGACTTTTGGATTTACGAGGCGACACTGGTATTGATCACGGTCTCGGATAGTTGTCGGCCCCGTTGCAGGTGGTGAAGCGTTGAAGTAGACGCGAGCAAATAGGCCGGAATGTTGTGGATGCCACTAGCAGGTTCAAGGGAGATAGCGCATGTAGTCAGCGAATGGGTTTGGCATTTGGTGAGGTGCTTCAGGCGGTGGACGATGGAGGCGATCATAGGAGAAAACGGAGGCCAAGATTTTTGATTTGTATAGGAGAGGAGTTTTAGATTTAGGAAAAAGAAATTTCAGTTCTAAGGAGCAATAGCTGTAGAATATATTGAAAGGGTAAGGTCGGTGAAAATAAAAAAACAGAGGACATCATAGAAAAATCTAGAACCAGTTGAACAGGTGGCAACCAATTTTTCAAAAGAATATATATACTATTGGAATTCTCTAGATGTACACACTATTATACTATACAACCACTACCAATGCATTTGTACATTTTCAATGCAATTTCAAATGTTATTTTTTCATAAACCAATTCAAATCTAAACAAATTATGAAACAAATTTTGAGTAAGACAAAATTAAAATTCAAACAAATAAATTTATCAAACAATAAATTAAAAGAGCGTTAATGTTTAATTTCAAATTCAAGTTTA
Organism: Allium sativum; assembly: GCA_030737875.1. NCBI lineage: Eukaryota > Viridiplantae > Streptophyta > Magnoliopsida > Asparagales > Amaryllidaceae > Allium > Allium sativum. The sequence continues at coordinate 5,544,808 of JASFAX010000034.1, forward strand.
CATAAAATAAGTAAAATAAATTTCAAAATCATAATCAAATATCAAATATATTTTCAAGACTAAATTAAATTACAAGATCCATATTTTTAAGTTGAATTCCTCAAATAATTTCAAATTACTAAATGACATAAGTATCACTTATCTGCCAAACTTTGACAAACATTCACACTGCTTTCAACGTTGACCCGTGTGCGGAGCATAGGTTCCAAACTTGTATTTGTTGATAATGTTAACTTTGGCAAAATGTTTACATTGAGGTTACAAAAGCATTTTAAAAAAAAGTAAATTCTACATTTAGAAATGGATCGACGTCCAATTACTAAATACACACATTTAATTTCAACGATTAAATCTAAATTTTATTTATTTTTAAACGCCAAAATTTTCAGAGCTATTACAACCCCTTCCAAAAATCTGGGTTGTTACAGACTCCCCCCTTAAAGAAATTTTGTCCTCGCAATTTACATGAATCAAAATACAACATTTCAAAACTCCAACGCCGCATCATAATTTCTTCCCGGATTTATTTAGATTATTCAATAGGAAATTCCCAACTTTGATTACTCACTTTTGCAAAAATTTCAATTTTTATCCAAAGTAAAATACATATATTAGGATACCCACTCCCCGTTTTAATATAAAGGTATCGTGTAACACCCCACCTCCGCTAGGGTCACTCACAAAGGGAATGCACTAGTTTTGGAGGAGCGTTATCAAGGTAGACAAACACAGAAATATTACAAGACATAACATAAATAGAACAGCGGAAGAATCAAAAGCTAAATTTCATTACTTTCAAAATAGTCAAAGCCTTTTTCATCCAAAGTACCAAATAGCCAAAGTCATCATTTTCCATTACAATAAATTCTGTCTTGCATAAATAAAGAAGCATAAAATTTAAATCAACAAAAGTAGCTAAATTCCTCAAAGGTAGCAGAAATGCAGCCACAGCAGAGCTCAAGATCAAGCCGTACATGAGCTGAACTGAAAGCAAGAGAAATCCAAGCTAAGTGCTAGAGTTTCCTCTATGAGAACCTGGAGGGGGAAATGAAAGAAAAAGAGCCAAAAGAAAACGGGTCAGTCATAAAGACTAGTAAGTCCTAGTGACTTTCAGCATAAAAACAGGTAAAGCTGACATGAGATGTATAAACTAAAAATAAACATAAGAATGATGACAAGATGGGCAAGATAGACTAAGATAACACGATAAATCAAGTATAGCATCACATGTTCAAGATTCGCTGCACCAACTGTACTAGTATCCCAAACCCATGTCATATATTAACCATGAAATGATCCCTTGGCCTAATATCATGAATGACCCATTACTAGATCCAATGGAACGATCCACTAATCGATCGGCTCCCTACAAGTTCTAGCTCGTCATGTGTCTGTGTCATACGGCCCTATCACGAATGTAGTTACCTGTGCTAGGTCCACCATAGGGTGTATCAAGCCCTAGGGTGCCAACCACCGACACAAATCAAACATGCACAGTGTAAACCTACTGATGCCCAATGCCTGCTTTTTCAACTCTGGACTACGCGCACGACCATAGTCCGCCTGAACCTACACTGGCGCACCAACTCAGCCGTCATTCTGGTCGCTTACAATCAGCCCAGTAATCGTGCCCCACCCGGCCTAGTTCCAGGGTACCATGATACATCTAGTGGGCTACTGCTGAAACGGACCGCGTAACTAGGGTTTCTGTCGAATAGGTTAAGTGTTGTCATTTAAATTCATGAATTAACCCTTATCAGTCTAGCATGTCAAGTTGGTTAAGTGTTGTCATTCAAGTTCATGACTTAACCCGCTTACGTGTCATGTCAAATTGGCTAAGTGTTGTCGTTCAAGTTCATGACTTAGCCCAACGAATCATGTGTCAAGTTGGTTAAGTGTAGTCTTTCATGAACCCTATCATGTGGCATTACTTCATTAATGCACCCCAACCTCTCACATCAGACCTTTTGTTGTGGTCACTGGATATGCCGGGCGGTTCCGGGTAGATTTACACCACAACTCAGTCCGACCTCGGGTTTCAAGCGCGATATGACCAACTACCCACATTGGATCCTATTGTTTGCAGTCATTGGATTTGCCGGGCGGTTCCAGGCAGAATTACACTGCAAACTCAACCCAACCTCGAGTTGGCCATTTTCAAGTTCATTCTAGTGTCATGTCCATGTTCAAGTTTCATGTCAAGTTCGTGTCAAGCTTCATGGCAAGTTTCATGTCCATATCCAGATTCAAGTTATAACAATGTTCATGTTTCACGTTCATAACCAATTCATGTTTTGCCTAATCTACCCAAATCGTATTCCCATCGCACATAAACTCGAATCAATCCAAATTACAAATAAATCTAAATCCAGAATAAGGGAATAACATCAAAAAAAGAACAAGCATAAAGTGATAAAAGGGATTACAAGTCTAGCATGATATAACTTGAGATAACTGGATACAACATCACTGGCATATGGAATAATAGCCTCAAAACATTAGGATTTCAAATCTAGCATGATAAGGTGATAGTCATGATAAAAGTTGACATAAGGTGATAGTCCCCAAACTTGTGAATAATAACTAATTCAACATCACAGGCATGATAATATTATGGACATGAAAGGATTTGATTTACAACATGAATAGGCCCAAATTAATTTCATAGCAATATTCCCAAAAGTCAAGATCCAAGATGAACAAGAATAGATATGAATCAATTATCATACATAGGTCCAATTCTAATTTATAACATGTCCATATTAAGTTTATAGTTTTAATCTAAAAGTAACTTGGACTTACAATGCACGGATCGAGAATTAGAAAGCAGAAGTTGATGTTGAATCTCTATTTGATTAATCGTGTTCTAATTGAAAACCCCCAATTTGCAAATCTCTATGCGTAGTCTTGATGGAGAAGAAGTAGTCCCTTTTTTTCTTTTAATTATAACCAGAATTGTAGCAGCATAAGGCTAGAGAGAATTGGTGTAGAGAGAATGGGGCTAGGAGGGTGTTTATATAGGTTTAAAGTCAAGAATCTGGTCACGAAACGAGTCTAGATACATCAGAATGAACCCAGGCTCAAAACTGGGTTTTGGTACCAGGTCGACCCCCAGGTCGACCATAGGGTCGACCTGGTCCCTGGGAGGTCGACCAAAGTGTCGACCCCCAGGTCGACCTGGTCATGGGCGGGAAAATTCCTGCTCAGTCTGCGCTGGGGTTTGAATTTGAATTTCGAATTCGAATTCGAGCTGTTTTCCTGTTCTGAAAATCCTTGAAACTTCAGAGGGTCATATCTCCCTCATACGGAGTCCGTTTCTCGAAAACTCGACTCGTTTCCAAGCAGAATTTCGAGACGAACGCAATGGCCCAACCCATTTTCCCTGATTCTTATTTTAAAATTAAATTCTGCCTTGATTTATGGTTTTAAATTGTTATTAAAATACGGGTGTTACATTCTCCCCTCCTTAAAGGATTTCGTCTCTGAAATCTTCAAGTTAAGAAGAATGTGTCCTACTATCAAACATACATCTACTCAATCATCATCCACAAGAAACCATTGTCCTTAAAAGATTTCTAATGCTGTATGAACTTATGTAAGAGTGTGTGTATATGTACTTATCTAATGCAAAAGATCAGGCGGTTACTGATTCAGTAGACCTCCTTAATGCAAAATATGTTAGTGTAATGAGTCCAACATGTATGCAAATTCCTAACATACTTTATAATCTCTACATGAGTGCACGAACATTCATCCATATGCAACATCCATATAATAACATATCAGATTTCCATCCATATACAAGTATAAGCACCCATGCATATGCAATATGAAATATGTGACTAAGCCGATCTAGTGCCTAATGTGTGTTATGAAACCACGAGCAACCACTTGCAACCACTTGCAATCATCAACCATAACATGTTTCAATTACATTTTCACATCCAAAAGGGTTCTACCTAAGGTTCTCAAGTAGGATCGAGAAGATAAGTAAGATAAAACAAAGCATCTAGGAGAAGGACTTAAAGATGTACCCACAGAAGGTCCTGCTTGCGGGCCTTGTCCTTGCTTCTTAGGGCAGTTCTTGCTGATATGTCAAGTATCACCACACTGAAAGCATGCTCCCATCTTCATCTTCTTCTTTCTACAATCCTGGACTACATGCCCATCAATACCACAGAAGTTGCATTTTCTTTTCTCACGTGACTTGTTGTCATTATTGTTGTTGTTGTTCTTGCCTCCTTTCTCGGAGTCTACCTTCTTGTTTTGAGACACATCCACCTTGACCTCCTTCTTTCCATTCTTGTCTTCTTCATCTAATAGCGCCATGTCCACTAACTTTTCATAAGTAGCCCCTATAGGTATGTGGGTCATAGCCAAGCTGTGAAGTGGCTCATTCAATCCCTTGACAAAATGGTGAGCCTTCTTATGACGAGTAATCACTAAGTCCAGTCCAAACCGAGCCAGCTGATTGAATTGATTGACGTACTCCCTGACCATCATACTTCCTTGATTTTCCAGCTGTAGACTTCGTTCAACTTGTGAGAGGAATTTCATCTCAAACCTTATCCTGAAATCCATCCATGTGTCAACAGGTCTTTCATCGTTAGTGACTTCCCACCAATAGGAAGCTTCGTCTTTGAGCAACCATACTGCCAACTGTACCTTCTTCCTATCATCCACCTCGATGATAACGAACAGATCCTCAGTTTCTTTGAGCCAGTTCCTCGCTTCTACGAATGATTCAATCCCCTTGAAATCCTTTCCACCTATGGCCCTAAAATCTCTATAGATCTTTGAGAAAGCATTTGCACGAGGAGGAGGAGGAGGAACCGCTGCAGCTGGAGGAGGAATATCTGCTGGGCCTGCATCGTTGGCCCTAGCCTCTAAGTACCTCCTGAACGAACCAGATATTGGCACGCCCTCTGGAAGGTTAAGATTCGCAGACATGCTGAAATGAAAAAGAAGAAGATTCAAATGAGGAAACAAAGGGTAGTGCAAATGGATTTTGGGGAATAGCCTTTCAATATAACAAAACATTTCTTGAAAAATGCTTCTTTGCAAACGGTTTTGAAAATAGTATTAGAAGGTTTTAAAAACTTTTGCCCAGTGTGGTAACCTTCTGCTCTGATACCAAGTGTAACACCCCACCTCCGCTAGGGTCACTTACAAAAGGGAATGCACTAGTTTTGGAGAAGCGTTATCGAGGTAAACAAACACAGATATATTACAAGATAGAACATAAATAGAACAGCGGAAGAATCAAAAGCTAAATTTCATTACTTTCAAAATAGTCAAAGCCTTTTTCATCCAAAGTACCAAATAGCCAAAGTCATCGTTTTCCATTACAACAAATTCTGTCTTGCATAAATAAAGAAGCATAAAACTTAAAACAACAAAAGTAGCTAAATTCCCTAAAGGTAGCAGAAATGTAGCCATAGCAGAGCTCAAGATCAAGCCGTACATGAGCTGAACCGAAAGCAAGAGAAATCCAAGCTAAGTGCTAGAGTTTCCTCACTGAGAACCTGAGGGGGAAATGAAAGAAAACGAGGCGAAAGAAAATGGGTCAGTCATAAAGACTGGTAAGTCCTAGTGACTTTCAGCATAAAAACAGGTAAAGGTAACATGACATGTATAAACTGAAAGTAAACATAAGGATGATGACAAGATGGGCAAGATAGACTAAGATAACACGATAAATCAAGGATAACATCGCATGTTCAAGATTCGCTGCACCAACTGTACTAGTATCCCAAACCCATGTTATATATATGAATGACCCATTACTAGGTCCAACGAAACGATCCACTAATCGATCGGCTCCCTACAAATTCTAGCTCATCATGTGTCTATGTCATACGGCCCTATCACGAATGTAGTTACCTGTGCTAGGTCCACCATAGGGTGTATCAAGCCCTAGGGTGCCAACTACCGACACGAATCAAGCATGCACAGTGTAAACCTATTGATGCCCAATGCCTGCTTTTTCAACTCCGGACTACGTGCACGACCATAGTCCGCCTGAACCTACACTGGCGCACCAACTCAGCCGTCGTTCTGGTCGCTTACAATCAGCCCAGTAATCGTGCCCCACCCTGCCTAGTTCCAGGGTACCATGATACATCTAGTGGGTTACTGCTGAAACGGACCGCGTAACTACGGTTTCCGTCCAATACGTTAAGTGTTGTCATTTAAATTCGTGACTTAACCCTTATCAGTCTAGCATGTCAAGTTGGTTAAGTGTTGTCATTCAAGTTCGTGACTTAACCTACCTACTTGTCTTGTCAAATTGGCTAAGTGTTGTCGTTCAAATTCATGACTTAGCCCTACGAATCATGTGTCAAGTTGGTTAAGTGTTGTCTTTCATGAACCCTATCATGTGGCATTACTTCATTAATGCACCCCAACCTCTCACATCAGACCTGTTGTTGTGGTCATTTGATATGCCGGGCGGTTCCGGGAAGATTTACACCACAACTCAGTCTGACCTCGGGTTTCAAGCGCGATATGACCAACTACCCACATTGGATCCTATTGTTTGCAATCACTGGATTTGTCGGGCGTTTCCGGGCAGAATTACACTGCAAACTCAACCCAACCTCGAGTTGGCCATTTTCAAGTTCATTCTAGTGTCATGTCCATGTTCAAGTTTCATGTCAAGTTCGTGTCAAGTTTCGTGTCAAGTTTCATGTCCTTATCCAGATTCAAGTTATAACAATGTTTATGTTTCATGTTCATAACCAATTCATGTTTTGCCTAATCTACCCAAATCGTATTCCCATCGCACATAAACTCGAGTCGATCCAAATTACAAATAAATCTAAATCCAAAATAAGGGAATAACATCAAAAAAAGAACAAGCATAAAGTGATAAAAGGGATTACAAGTCTAGCATGATATAACTTGAGATAATTGGTTACAACATCACTGGCATACAGAATAATAGCCTCAAAACATTAGGATTTCAAATCTAGCATGATAAGGTGATAGTCATGATAAAAGTTGACATAAGGTGATAGTCTCCAAACTTGTGAATAATAACAGATTCAACATCACAGGCATGATAATATTATGGACATGAAAGGATTTGATTTACAACAAGAATAGGCACAAATTAATTTCATAGCAATATTCCCAAAAGTCAAGATCCAAAATGAACAAGAATAGATATTAATCAATTATCATACATATGTCCAATTCCAATTTATAACATGTCCATATTAAGTTTATAGTTTTAATCTAAAAGTAACTTGGACTTACAGTGCGCGGATCGAGAATTAGAAAGCAGAAGTTGATGTTGAATCTCTATTTGATTAATCGTGTTCTAATTGAAAATCCCAATTTGCAAATCTCTATGCGTAGTCTTGATGGAGAAGAAGTAGTCCCTTTTTTCTTTTAATTATAACTAGAATTTGAGCAGCATAAGGCTAGAGAGAATTGGTGTAGAGAGAATGGGGCTAGGAGGGTGTTTATATAGGTTTAGAGTCAAGAGTCTGGTCATGAAATAAGTCTAGATGCATCAGAATGAACCCAGGCTCAATACTGGGTTTTGGCGCCAGGTCAACCCCCAGGTCGACCATCGGGTCGACCTGGTCCCTGGGAGGTCGACCAAAGTGTCGACCCCCAGGTCGACCTGGTCCTGGGTGGGAAAATTTCCGCCCAGTCTATGCTGGGGTTTGAATTTGAATTTCGAATTCAAATTCGAGCTGTTTTTCTATTCTGAACTCCTTGAAACTTCGGAGGGTCATATCTCCCTCATACGGAGTCCGTTTCTCGAAAACTCAGACTCGTTTCCAAGTAGAATTTCGAGATGAACACAATGGCGCAACCCATTTTCCCTGATACTTGTTTTAAAATTTAATTCTGCCTTGATTTATGGTTTTAACATGTTATTAAAATACGGGTTGTTACATATCGGGTATAAATCAATATGATTCCATTAATAAGAACTTTAGAAAATATGATAAAATTAGATAGGATATGATATTCACAACAGCTACCGTATATAAAACGATATGATATTCATCTTAAATATCACATATATCATTTAGTAACCATTCAAGTTAGAGTATCATATATATGTTTATATAATCTTCAAAATATTCCTCATATGTGAAAACGATATGATAAAATAAATCAAGTAGAGGAAACATTACAGATACTTACAACATTTATGGTATGTGAAAACAATAAAATAAAATAAACCAAATCAGAGTATTATATATAAATCAATGCGTTGCTCTTAACAAATATCATGTATAACCCAATACGATAAAATAAACCAAAACAGAGTATCACATATAAATCAATGTGATGCCCTTAACAAATATCTTGTATCAATATGATAAAATAAATCATCAAAGAGTATCACATATAAACCAACATGTTACTCATAACAAATATCATTTTTTTTAAATCAAGTCAGAGTATCATAAACCAATAAAATTGACATGACATTTATCATATATAAAAATAATATGATAAAATAACCCCAAAACAGAGTATCATATATAAATCAATATGATACTCATAACAAAATAGCGTGTATATATATATATAAAACAATAAGGATAAATCAAGTCAATAAAATCTTCAAGGCACTTGTCATATATAAAAGCAATATGATCAAATCAGAGTATCATATGTAAATCAATACGATACTCATAACAATTGTCATATTTTAATCAATATGATAAAATGAATCAAAACAGAGCAACACATATAAATTAATGTGATACTCATAATGATAACCAATCAAGTCGGTAAAATTTCCATGGCATTTATCGTTTGTAAAACAATATGATCAAATCAGAGTATCATATATAAATCAATACGATACTCAAAAAATAAGATATCTTAATCAAGTCAATAAAATCTTCGTGGCATTTGTCGTTTGTCAATCAAATCAGAGTGTAAATCAATATAACAGTTATCATATATAAATCAATATGATAATATAAATGAAATCAGAGTATCATATATAAATCAATACGATACTCATAACAATTACCATATATAAATTAATATGATAATATAATCAAATCAGAGTATCATATATAAATCAATACGATACTCATAACAATTATCATATATAAATCAATATGATAATATTAAATTAATCAACCATAGTAATGTAATAAATAAGGGATTATGGGATAAATATAACTTGACTCATAACATACCAAATAAACAGACGCTAATATTGTAAAATCACAGTGGTAGAGCTCGAGCGCGCATCGAGACATCAGCACCGTAATCCACTCATAGCGCCACAACGAACCTGGAGATCAACCTAGGATAACCACGACGGTCTAAGGCGAAGGCCGTAAGGTACCCGTTCACGACACTACATGTGGGACACCCATGCCTCCGTCTAATGTAGTCTGTGACACGCCGATCGGGAATCCCGATCGAAATAACAAAATTGCCCAATGCATTAGATCGTTGACCTTTGGTGGTAGATGGGAGAAAATTAAAACCACTGATTCAGGTAGCGATCCTGAATCTGGTCGACCAAGATGGAGTTTTGGTCTATTGGTACAACAGAGTCCAATCTATCCCGATCCCAAAATCAAAATCATTCTTAATATTTTATAATAAATATGTCATGAAGTTTAAAGTGTTTATAACATCAAAACACTTTAAAAACTTAACCATGACTCGAAGAAATAAATCATCACATATAAGGCAAAATGGTAACTACAACCCAAATTAAACAAAACAAAACTGGTTTTTGACTTTATCATATATAAAAATAATATGATAAAATCAATCAAGTTAGAGTGTCGTATATAAATCAATATGATACTTGTAATCAAGATCATATATAAAACAATATCAAATCACAATAGTTGTGATATAGAACAAAAATATCATCATACTAATGCCATAAAAACTATACAACTTAGAAAACAATTCAATTCAGAATTGAAGTACAATTTCAAATAATAATTGCTCAAATATTATATATGCTCCTATATCACCTTAGGTTACCAGTACATTCATAATAAGGGAGCCAATCTCATAAACTGAGAATACAAAAATCGAATATTCTATATGAGAAGCCAAGAGAGTAATCAAAAAAGTATTACCAAACGTCCCATACCGCTAGGTATTACTAATCCATTTACTCAAAATTCTCATCATATAGAATTTCATATAGATCGCAATGGAAATTATACTCAATTCAAACTATATATATCCGTCAAAGAAAAATAACTAACTTACTCTTGATTTTTTTAATATATATATATCATCAGTATTCTTACTTTATTTCTAATACCAATCCGATCCGAGTCAAATCCAATACTGGTTCAGCTCTTGTTTCAACGTCCATTTCAAATCAAACATCGTCCAAATTTCGCTTAGTCAAGTTTCTAAGTACTTTTCAAAACCCATACTTATTTCCCACCTTGATTTTTTAACCAAAAAATTCCCTTTTAAAAACTCTTTAATATATTTTCCTTGACGGTAAAAATTTCATCGCAAAGAGCTTCTAGATGGGAATTTCAATAAGGACTTATATTTTAAAAATATTTCCTTCAAAAATATATTTTTATCTCTAAAACCTCTTCAAACTAATAATTCATAATATTTTTCCCTAAAATCTCATTAAAATATTTTATTCTTTAAAAATGTGCACTCTCTAGATTGATTCTAGTATCAATTCCACTCATTCTAAGGCATTTCTCCCCAATCTTTAATGAGTTTCTAAAACTAATAAGCCAAATTTTTATATAAACCTGGCTTTGATACCAAATGTAACAACCCACCATTTTGACCGCCCCAAGTCGGTAATTAAACCAACTCAAAGCATTCAAAACGACGGATTGTTATTGGCTTACAGGATTTAAATGTAGTCCGATACAAAATCATAGTACATACTAATTGCCATGAATTTTTTTATTATAAAAGTTATCAAATTAAATAATTTATATAGCGGAAAAATAAAAGTAATTCATACATTTAAAATGAAATAAAAGTTTTACACTTTCAGGCGAGCCTTGCACGCACATGTGTCTTCTTGCGCCTCTTCTCTTTAAGTGTTAAACCTTTGTATCTGTAACACTTGGTACTTGACCCGAGCGTTCCATGCAAAAACCCAAAACACTCGGGTTAGGATTAAACTTATATCAAGTTAGTAAACATTGAAGTGAACATAAATATAATCAGTAAATCCTACTAGTACGAGTAGTTTCTATTATTCGAATATGAGCAGAAAAAAATCCTAGTAATCATTGATAAATTTATATTTTGCAAAACAAATCCAGGCAATCTAGGTTTCGAGATACATGGTCAATCATGGCATATGAAACGACCCGCAAATCCGAGCTATCTGAGTTGACTAAATACAACACATGTCCAACCCAAATAACACAGAAATACGAACCATTAATAGAAAGAAGTTAGAGGATGAGAAATAGAAAGAAAGAAATATTAGAATAGAAGAAAAAAACGAAGATCACAAACTCACAGCGGAACGAATAAAATATATTCTATAACATAGCTTTTGAAATACAAATCTGTTTTGTACATAAATACATACCATCATCAGAGTACACATAACATTTGATTCAGCGGAAGTAACTCTAAATAACCAACGTTGAAGCCTCCAGCTTCAAGCTCCTCCAAGTGTATCTGTGAAATCCCGACTACTTGACTGCCCGTACAAATTTGGGCACCCAAGAGTTTAGGGAAAACAAAACAAAATAAACTCTGGGTCAGTCATGGGACTGGTGTGAGTAAACTCCAACCATTTGGTTAACTTAAAAAAAATCTTTCAAAAGAAAAGATAATAGTAAGACCAGCCCACACATAAACATGGACGGTTTTTACCTTACTATAACCCAAAACACTTTGATATCAAATCCAATGATATTATAATAATGTCTACATCAAATAAATAATCAAATAGCAGAGCGCTTGCATCTCACGCTCCACATATATAGTATATAATCAAAAACCGCATGGCGCTTATTGGAGATTGGATTTCCAACATGACAAGGTATGGAACCACCTTCCGATGATGTATCTCTAGAGGCAAATACACCTGGGTTCAACAAGAACGTCTTGCAACCCGGCCCACACATGACCGACCACTCATTTCGCTTGAGTGTATCGAATGTATATCACCAACGGTTGGACTCAAACCACCGTTCCCGAATGGGCAGAATCGATAGATTTAGAAAAAAAAGGAATTTCTCTAGATAGGTGATTATACACCCTAATGGGTGCGACCCACATAGCCATGCTGCCTGCCCGATTTTTGTCCTTTCCTGGTTGTTGAGGCCTGAGGCTACGCATACCTACCATTCCTTGATAACACAATCACTTTGAATGCCACATTGTCAGATCCCTTAATCACTAGTTGAGTTTGCACAAATATTCTGGATGTTATGCTAAGGGATAAATCCGTTGCAACCATATATATTCATACAGACCAACCCATTTGATCATTGGAAATACTCTGTCAGACATTCGTCCATATTACGTTCGTTCTGGGATTGAACGAAACCGAAGGCACTATTTCTATTAATAGAAAAGCCCTTGCACTTTACTCCGTCTTCAATATATTCAGCATACTTGGTTCGCAACGCTTATGCCGATACGGAGTGGTTCTTCGGATAATAATCCAACCGGTCTCTCCATATTGACAACGATGGTCAAAAACTTCGATAGTCTGTGATTTAACTATCGAATAAAAACAAGTGTTCATCCAAACATATCAAACAAATCACTGGGCTCTTTAATTGATATTTCATTAATTAAATCTCTTCTCCATTTCCTTATCAATATTTGTTAACCAAATATTTTCAATAATCACTCGGCCTCTTACGCCATTTGGAAAAACGTTTCCAAATATCAACTTCTTTTATTTTCTATATATTAGAAAATATCTTTATTTGCAATTGAAAACAATTTCAATCACTTATCTCTATCTCTTTTACAACATTCGATTTTTCCATTCACTTTACTATCGAATATTCAATACGTCGATACAGTGATTTCTAATTATCAAAATACCTTAAAAATATTCTAACTCCTTAAATTTCTGGAAAATTTCGCCATAACCTCCCCTGTATCGGGAGCATCGGGAAATTTCAAATAGCTTCCCGGTATCTTCTAATCTCAAAAAGAAAAAGGAAAAGCCAAGCGGCTTGCCGATACGGCGCATAAAACCCATATATGAATTTAAACATGTACCTTTTTGTCGGGCATTACGTTTACAAACTTCATATACCTCATCCCATACCTGTCTAACACCTGTTTACCTGTTTTCAATTCAATTCAATACCGTCTAATCGTTTGAATTCAGTTTCGCCCATTTATTCTTTAAATCGGCCATTTTGCCTGTTTCACTTTTTTTGTTGAACATAACATGTTCAAACAAAATTTTTAACTTGTTCATAACCAAATATTGAATTTCAATTTCAATTCTAGTTCTCTTTTCTATTTCGAATATAAATTCTCAAATCGAATTTACTTATTTAAAGCTCAATATTCATTCGAAATCTCATTAACTAATTTCTATTCGAATTAGTTAACTTTATTCAATAAATCAAAAATCTGATTTCTGTTTCAGAAATCAACTCATTACTCCACTGGAGTTCACATATATTTTATAACTCACATCTGGATTTTTAAAATAGAAATTTCGATTTTTATTTGCTTAAAATCCTTTAATTTAATTAAATAAACCGTTATGGTTTTATAATGGTTCTGGCGCTGTTTTTCTGAAAATTTGATTTTGACATAACTCCAAATCTATATGACGAAATTCAGATTTTTCTCTTTCATTAGAAAACTATTATCAAATCGGTCCTGACGTTTCTTGTTTCAAAGAATTTCGACTTCAATTGAGTCCTGTATATTCGATTGAAGTTCGAATCGCTATTTTACGAACTGCAGCGCTGCGGCGAGTTCGTTTTAATTATAATTATATATATAACCTTTTTAAACCTCTTAAAAATGAATTCAACTTCGTCCAATATGTATATATTCATATATATTTCAAATTCCATTTGAATCTTTATATTTCAAATTCCATAGTTTTAAACCCTGTATTCAAATCCCATTTGAAATCCTTTATTCGAATTCCATTTCAAATTCTCTATTCGAATTCCATTTCAAATCCTCTATTCGAATTCCCACTTTAATTCAACTCCTTTTTGAATTTCTATATTCAATTCCATGTTCAAATTCAACACTTGAATTTCTATTTCAAATCTCAATTCAAATTTCATATTTAAATTCCATTCAATCTCTATTCAAATTTCACATTTGAATTTCTCCTTTGAAATACTATATTTCAAATTCTATTTAATTTTTCTTTGAAATTCTATATTTCAAATTCTATTTAATTTTTCTTTGAAATTCTATATTTCAAATTCTATTTAATTTTTCTTTGAAATTCTATATTTCTCGCTTGTATTTCTATTTCTGAATTATCAAATGATAATTCCTTTCACTTCATTTATAACTTCGTTATAAAAGAACTATTTATAAACTTCGTTTAAAAAGAAACTACTTGTTTTATTTTTCAAAAAAACAAGTTTATGTTTTATTTCCATTTAAAAATTCAAATTCTATTTAAAAATAGAATTTTCCCTTTTAAATTTCAAATATCCTTTTTTACGATATTTTTAAATATCATTACTTAAGCCCAGTGATAAAACACACAAAGCAACCAATTATTTATTTTTCTAACACATCATATATAACAATATATATGCGAACAAATAAACAAACAGATAATATATTTTTGAGGAATCCAGTTGGATTCCTCCAACCTGTTTTCCTGCATCCACAGATGTTAGCACATAAATAATACCCATTCTGCTTCGTGGCAGAATATCGCGGTATAGAAGGTCATCCACTAATCATAGCGTGGGGCGTATAGGGTAATCATCCGCTATGAAACTGCGGGCATCCGCTAATGAGACTGCGGGAATCCAACCAATCAATCAACCCAATATATATATATATATATATATATAGCCTAAATAACTAATATATATAAAATAACCAGCAAGCATTCACACAAGCAACAGGAAATTATTTTTAATGAAATAAAAATAATTCTAAAGGTGAGTGAGATTTACTCACCAGAGTTTCCTTGGCAGAATATCCTGGTTAAATTCTGAATCATCGGCTATGAATCCTTTCAAATGAATTCGCGCCTACGATAATTTTATTTAAATTTCTGATTAAACATTTATTTAATTAAATAACTATTTAAACGAGTAATTGACTTTCCTATATTTTCTTCCTTTGGTTACTAAACTAAATTTAGCTTAACAATTACTTAAACAAATCTGTACTGATATACTAAAAAAAATCCTAACCATTATACAAATTTAATTCTAACCATTTAACTCATTAAATTAGTAACCTTTTTACAAATTTAATTCTAACCATTTAACTCATTAAATTAGTAACCCTTTTTAACTAATACACTAATTTAAATTGAAATTACCTTAATCCCATCTTATTTAAATTTTCAGCTCCTTCCTCAGTCACTGAATTCGAATGACAAATTCACCTCTTCCTTCCTAATCGAATGCAGCTTTCATGTTTATCGAATCCCCACTTTCGCACACAGCTTTCCCAGTCATCATCGGTCTCCTGTTCGTCACCGAAACCCAGTTCCTCACTCGTGAACTTCCGGCATCCAACAAACCCTAAATCGACTTCACCATTTGATCGCACCATCACCAGAAAACCCATCGCATATGTCTGGTTGTCGAGCTTCAAGGGCCTCGCAACCCTCGAACCTCCATCCCCATTCGAGCGTAACATCGCACCCCCTCCTTCCTTAATTCACGAACGCCCACAATGATAATTGATCTGAAGTAAAGTCGTGGCCTTCCCTCTCTCTTGCGAACACCTAAATCGCAGTTCGCGATTTCTGAACGGGTTCCAGATTTCGAATCGAACCCCCCCTTTTTATTTTTTCTTCCGGTGGATTGAAATGTTTTGAATTGGGGAAAAGGAACGACAGCAAGAATGAAGATGGGATTCAGAATGAAAGAATAGCGAAGCCTTAACCTTGTTTTATAGGCGCGAGAAGGAACATCCAGTACTTAAAGCCATTAAATCCTGTCTGCCTTTGTTAAGAGGTTAGAGAACAAAATATTGTGCTCGAGAAATGTATAGGTCTGCGAAATTTAGTTTAGGGTGACGATATAAAAGAAGTAGGTCGGCTGAAAGTGATTTCCTTTGATTTGATTTAGTTTAATTAAATAATAAAATATTTCACGGTCCCTTAAATTCAAATCTCGAACCACTATTAAATCGTAACGAGTAACGTTGCTAATATTATTCACTATTCTAAATTCAACGGAATGAGTTCTGAAATTAAATTGTGAGAAGATGACAATTTGAATTAACGATTTAAATTAAACTCGATTTAAAATATAAATTGATTCCAGACAATTAAACCCGCCGATAATAAATTACTATTATCGTTTTTAATTCAAATAAAATTCATATACATCATTTTGACTCCAGTTTAACTTTTGAATTTAATCAAATTCAGATTCTCGTATTATTATAATTATTTCAGATTAAATAAATATATGTGTATATTCAAAATAAAATCATATATCGATTGATATTATCAACCACAATATTTAAAACCATATTAAATATTAAAATTAACCGTTCAAAAACCTGGGTCGTTACATTCTTCCCCCCTTAAAATAATTTCGTCCTCGAAATTGCTAAGGTAGGAAAAAGGGTACAAATCTATTTCTTTTCAACATCTCTCTTATGTTGAAACTCAACTCCTCATATTTCAATAAATTAACTCCAACCAAAACTTTTGGCCTTCCTTCACTTAATTCGAATGATCTACGATCAATCCATTTATATCCAATCTATATTTATTTCAATTCATTTCAATAAACCTATTTAAATTGATTTTAATCAATTCATTCACTTCGACCCATTTAACTTGTTTAAGTTAAATTCAAATTCCAGAATTCAATCCCAGGGTTTTTATTTCAAATTCTTTTGAAATCCCATAAATATACACATATATTTATTTTCATTTCAAATTCAAAACATTTGAATATTCAAACCAATTTGTTTTCTTTCAAACAAATTTCCATCAAAAATTTTCTAAGGTAGCAATTCATCACTTAGAAACTCGGAAATGAACACTGATGATGTTGCAATCATCATCAGAATTATTTCCCAGCCACCGAAGTGAGTTCAGTGCTTTATTATTTCAAAATCCATCTAAAATGATTTCCTTTCAAATCCTTCAAAACAAATCTATATTATTTTAATATACTTTGAAAAATATTTTTCAACTTCCCAGGATTTTGAATTCTTAATTCTGGTTTGAATTAAATTCTAATTCATCTCATTTGTATATATTTTATTTCTATACAAATTCTGTTTGGTTGTAAATAACCATTTTAATTTTATAATCTCATTTGATTATAAAATCAACATCCAACACATCCATATAATAATAATTCTAGAAAATTATTCTTTCTATATCAAAATAGAAATTTTGGGTAAAATTATTTCATTTACCCACTTTAAAACAATATCGTGTTCAATTTCCTGTTCAAGTGTTCAGAAATCCCTATCGACTTCGTGGCGTCCCACGATTCGATCAGAATTCATAAACCACTCAACAGACTAGCCAACACAATATAAAACAACTTTTATATCAACTAACAAATACGCTCTCTCGTATCTATACACTTAACTCATTCTAGGGTACTACTGACCCTATCTCTAATGAGCACATGCCACACAAGCCTAGGTATTCGCTCAACCTAAGCTCTGATACCAACTGAAACGACCCGCAAATCCGAGCTATCTGAGTTGACTAAATACAACACATGTCCAACCCAAATAACACAGAAATACGAACCATTAATAGAAAGAAGTTAGAGGATGAGAAATAGAAAGAAAGAAATATTAGAATAGAAGAAAAAAACGAAGATCACAAACTCACAGCGGAACGAATAAAATATATTCTATAACATAGCTTTTGAAATACAAATCTGTTTTGTACATAAATACATACCATCATCAGAGTACACATAACATTTGATTCAGCGGAAGTAACTCTAAATAACCAACGTTGAAGCCTCCAGCTTCAAGCTCCTCCAAGTGTATCTGTGAAATCCCGACTACTTGACTGCCCGTACAAATTTGGGCACCCAAGAGTTTAGGGAAAACAAAACAAAATAAACTCTGGGTCAGTCATGGGACTGGTGTGAGTAAACTCCAACCATTTGGTTAACTTAAAAAAAATCTTTCAAAAGAAAAGATAATAGTAAGACCAGCCCACACATAAACATGGACGGTTTTTACCTTACTATAACCCAAAACACTTTGATATCAAATCCAATGATATTATAATAATGTCTACATCAAATAAATAATCAAATAGCAGAACGCTTGCATCTCACGCTCCACATATATAGTATATAATCAAAAACCGCATGGCGCTTATTGGAGATTGGATTTCCAACATGACAAGGTATGGAACCACCTTCCGATGATGTATCTCTAGAGGCAAATACACCTGGGTTCAACAAGAACGTCTTGCAACCCGGCCCACACATGACCGACCACTCATTTCGCTTGAGTGTATCGAATGTATATCACCAACGGTTGGACTCAAACCACCGTTCCCGAATGGGCAGAATCGATAGATTTAGAAAAAAAAGGAATTTCTCTAGATAGGTGATTATACACCCTAATGGGTGCGACCCACATAGCCATGCTGCCTGCCCGATTTTTGTCCTTTCCTGGTTGTTGAGGCCTGAGGCTACGCATACCTACCATTCCTTGATAACACAATCACTTTGAATGCCACATTGTCAGATCCCTTAATCACTAGTTGAGTTTGCACAAATATTCTGGATGTTATGCTAAGGGATAAATCCGTTGCAACCATATATATTCATACAGACCAACCCATTTGATCATTGGAAATACTCTGTCAGACATTCGTCCATATTACGTTCGTTCTGGGATTGAACGAAACCGAAGGCACTATTTCTATTAATAGAAAAGCCCTTGCACTTTACTCCGTCTTCAATATATTCAGCATACTTGGTTCGCAACGCTTATGCCGATACGGAGTGGTTCTTCGGATAATAATCCAACCGGTCTCTCCATATTGACAACGATGGTCAAAAACTTCGATAGTCTGTGATTTAACTATCGAATAAAAACAAGTGTTCATCCAAACATATCAAACAAATCACTGGGCTCTTTAATTGATATTTCATTAATTAAATCTCTTCTCCATTTCCTTATCAATATTTGTTAACCAAATATTTTCAATAATCACTCGGCCTCTTACGCCATTTGGAAAAACGTTTCCAAATATCAACTTCTTTTATTTTCTATATATTAGAAAATATCTTTATTTGCAATTGAAAACAATTTCAATCACTTATCTCTATCTCTTTTACAACATTCGATTTTTCCATTCACTTTACTATCGAATATTCAATACGTCGATACAGTGATTTCTAATTATCAAAATACCTTAAAAATATTCTAACTCCTTAAATTTCTGGAAAATTTCGCCATAACCTCCCCTGTATCGGGAGCATCGGGAAATTTCAAATAGCTTCCCGGTATCTTCTAATCTCAAAAAGAAAAAGGAAAAGCCAAGCGGCTTGCCGATACGGCGCATAAAACCCATATATGAATTTAAACATGTACCTTTTTGTCGGGCATTACGTTTACAAACTTCATATACCTCATCCCATACCTGTCTAACACCTGTTTACCTGTTTTCAATTCAATTCAATACCGTCTAATCGTTTGAATTCAGTTTCGCCCATTTATTCTTTAAATCGGCCATTTTGCCTGTTTCACTTTTTTTGTTGAACATAACATGTTCAAACAAAATTTTTAACTTGTTCATAACCAAATATTGAATTTCAATTTCAATTCTAGTTCTCTTTTCTATTTCGAATATAAATTCTCAAATCGAATTTACTTATTTAAAGCTCAATATTCATTCGAAATCTCATTAACTAATTTCTATTCGAATTAGTTAACTTTATTCAATAAATCAAAAATCTGATTTCTGTTTCAGAAATCAACTCATTACTCCACTGGAGTTCACATATATTTTATAACTCACATCTGGATTTTTAAAATAGAAATTTCGATTTTTATTTGCTTAAAATCCTTTAATTTAATTAAATAAACCGTTATGGTTTTATAATGGTTCTGGCGCTGTTTTTCTGAAAATTTGATTTTGACATAACTCCAAATCTATATGACGAAATTCAGATTTTTCTCTTTCATTAGAAAACTATTATCAAATCGGTCCTGACGTTTCTTGTTTCAAAGAATTTCGACTTCAATTGAGTCCTGTATATTCGATTGAAGTTCGAATCGCTATTTTACGAACTGCAGCGCTGCGGCGAGTTCGTTTTAATTATAATTATATATATAACCTTTTTAAACCTCTTAAAAATGAATTCAACTTCGTCCAATATGTATATATTCATATATATTTCAAATTCCATTTGAATCTTTATATTTCAAATTCCATAGTTTTAAACCCTGTATTCAAATCCCATTTGAAATCCTTTATTCGAATTCCATTTCAAATTCTCTATTCGAATTCCATTTCAAATCCTCTATTCGAATTCCCACTTTAATTCAACTCCTTTTTGAATTTCTATATTCAATTCCATGTTCAAATTCAACACTTGAATTTCTATTTCAAATCTCAATTCAAATTTCATATTTAAATTCCATTCAATCTCTATTCAAATTTCACATTTGAATTTCTCCTTTGAAATACTATATTTCAAATTCTATTTAATTTTTCTTTGAAATTCTATATTTCAAATTCTATTTAATTTTTCTTTGAAATTCTATATTTCAAATTCTATTTAATTTTTCTTTGAAATTCTATATTTCTCGCTTGTATTTCTATTTCTGAATTATCAAATGATAATTCCTTTCACTTCATTTATAACTTCGTTATAAAAGAACTATTTATAAACTTCGTTTAAAAAGAAACTACTTGTTTTATTTTTCAAAAAAACAAGTTTATGTTTTATTTCCATTTAAAAATTCAAATTCTATTTAAAAATAGAATTTTCCCTTTTAAATTTCAAATATCCTTTTTTACGATATTTTTAAATATCATTACTTAAGCCCAGTGATAAAACACACAAAGCAACCAATTATTTATTTTTCTAACACATCATATATAACAATATATATGCGAACAAATAAACAAACAGATAATATATTTTTGAGGAATCCAGTTGGATTCCTCCAACCTGTTTTCCTGCATCCACAGATGTTAGCACATAAATAATACCCATTCTGCTTCGTGGCAGAATATCGCGGTATAGAAGGTCATCCACTAATCATAGCGTGGGGCGTATAGGGTAATCATCCGCTATGAAACTGCGGGCATCCGCTAATGAGACTGCGGGAATCCAACCAATCAATCAACCCAATATATATATATATATATATAGCCTAAATAACTAATATATATAAAATAACCAGCAAGCATTCACACAAGCAACAGGAAATTATTTTTAATGAAATAAAAATAATTCTAAAGGTGAGTGAGATTTACTCACCAGAGTTTCCTTGGCAGAATATCCTGGTTAAATTCTGAATCATCGGCTATGAATCCTTTCAAATGAATTCGCGCCTACGATAATTTTATTTAAATTTCTGATTAAACATTTATTTAATTAAATAACTATTTAAACGAGTAATTGACTTTCCTATATTTTCTTCCTTTGGTTACTAAACTAAATTTAGCTTAACAATTACTTAAACAAATCTGTACTGATATACTGAAAAAAATCCTAACCATTATACAAATTTAATTCTAACCATTTAACTCATTAAATTAGTAACCTTTTTACAAATTTAATTCTAACCATTTAACTCATTAAATTAGTAACCCTTTTTAACTAATACACTAATTTAAATTGAAATTACCTTAATCCCATCTTATTTAAATTTTCAGCTCCTTCCTCAGTCACTGAATTCGAATGACAAATTCACCTCTTCCTTCCTAATCGAATGCAGCTTTCATGTTTATCGAATCCCCACTTTCGCACACAGCTTTCCCAGTCATCATCGGTCTCCTGTTCGTCACCGAAACCCAGTTCCTCACTCGTGAACTTCCGGCATCCAACAAACCCTAAATCGACTTCACCATTTGATCGCACCATCACCAGAAAACCCATCGCATATGTCTGGTTGTCGAGCTTCAAGGGCCTCGCAACCCTCGAACCTCCATCCCCATTCGAGCGTAACATCGCACCCCCTCCTTCCTTAATTCACGAACGCCCACAATGATAATTGATCTGAAGTAAAGTCGTGGCCTTCCCTCTCTCTTGCGAACACCTAAATCGCAGTTCGCGATTTCTGAACGGGTTCCAGATTTCGAATCGAACCCCCCCTTTTTATTTTTTCTTCCGGTGGATTGAAATGTTTTGAATTGGGGAAAAGGAACGACAGCAAGAATGAAGATGGGATTCAGAATGAAAGAATAGCGAAGCCTTAACCTTGTTTTATAGGCGCGAGAAGGAACATCCAGTACTTAAAGCCATTAAATCCTGTCTGCCTTTGTTAAGAGGTTAGAGAACAAAATATTGTGCTCGAGAAATGTATAGGTCTGCGAAATTTAGTTTAGGGTGACGATATAAAAGAAGTAGGTCGGCTGAAAGTGATTTCCTTTGATTTGATTTAGTTTAATTAAATAATAAAATATTTCACGGTCCCTTAAATTCAAATCTCGAACCACTATTAAATCGTAACGAGTAACGTTGCTAATATTATTCACTATTCTAAATTCAACGGAATGAGTTCTGAAATTAAATTGTGAGAAGATGACAATTTGAATTAACGATTTAAATTAAACTCGATTTAAAATATAAATTGATTCCAGACAATTAAACCCGCCGATAATAAATTACTATTATCGTTTTTAATTCAAATAAAATTCATATACATCATTTTGACTCCAGTTTAACTTTTGAATTTAATCAAATTCAGATTCTCGTATTATTATAATTATTTCAGATTAAATAAATATATGTGTATATTCAAAATAAAATCATATATCGATTGATATTATCAACCACAATATTTAAAACCATATTAAATATTAAAATTAACCGTTCAAAAACCTGGGTCGTTACAGCATAAATATCAAGGCAACACATACAAGCAGGGGTGCAAACACAGGACAGGGTATTATCAACTATTCATTTTAATTTATAAATGTACATAGCAAAAGGGACAATATGAGTGTCCTTACATTATAAAAGAGACTAACGTTTAATACATGACAAGACTAGTTATAGGTCATACAAAGACATAAGGGACGGGTCCTCCCTTTCAAATATATCACAATGTCCTCAAAAGTTTTCAACAACAAGTCCAAAAATGAAGTCAAAATTATTGATACATGGCACTATATGGCACAGTCATGATGCAATTTGAAACAAAATGCAAGTATGTGTATTTTACAGGCCATTATATAAATATAAATAATTACAAAGTAGCAAATGCATGGATTTATGTAGTGACAGAAATTAATTTTACAAAATTTACTACCCAAAAATTTGAGAGATAGGATGAAAGAATAAACTACAAAGCTTTATGCATGCGTGAGTAATGACAAGCAAGTAGCCTCAGGAACTTAAAATGGTCATAATATTAGAATAGGCAAGATGGAAATAATATTAGAATAGGCTAGTAGTGTTATAGGAACTTCAAATATAAACAAATACAAATAGTCTGTACCCACTAATACATGTACAGAAAATAAGCATTACAAGCTCAAAAGAATATACACTATAAAGGTAATAGGGGATAGTGGGATTCATGATAATATCTTATCTCATATAGAACTATGCATACTAACGCAAGGGATATATTCAAAGTAAGGCCATACTGTAAAACTATATGACAACACCCGGGATGCACTCATGTATAAGGGAAGTGGATGGTGCAAAATGGATATGTATGAAATCATCAAATGTTCTAAATAGCAACATGCACATTTCAAGTTGGTGGATATTCAACATACTAGACCGGTAGGGCGCACAACAAAGTGCTGGACATCTTGAATGCAACCATAACTCTAAGTAGCCTTGGGCCAATTACAGATGCCGAGAATGGAAGTATCAATTAGGGTGTTTTGATAGGATAACCATGTTAAGTGACAACCAACAATTCAATTGGTGTAAGAAGGAGCAATTTGGACCTGAAAACTTCAGGGCATAAATTGCCCTTATACAAAGATACAAAGCCAAGTTGCATGTCAAAGTGGACATATATGCAGAACTAGTAAGGGGTGCTAACAAGGTTATGACATGGATAGCTAGTCCAAGTGGTGTAAAGACACACATACAACAAGAAATACATGCCGTCCAACCAATAATGTTATTCAGACTATCCATCTTAGATGCCTGCAACGGTAAACTCAAGTTCATAGGATGAGACACGCAAAATTCGAACTTGACATAGATATTATAAGTTTAAAGTAATAGCAGGTCAGTGTTCGACATGCAAGGCACAAAACTCAAACAATGAAACTATCAAGGAGGTCAGCAAAATGATAAGTAGTAGAGCTACCTACCCTAATTCCGCTCAGTGTAAATCGAACTCGGAACTTGAAATTAAATCTAATCATAAGATAACATTCCATTTGTTGTTTTTGACAAAGGAAGAAACAGCAGTAATTCAGAAACAAAGTGATGGCTTTGGTTGCAGCTTGAGGGTGAGCGGTGATTGCAGTGCGTTTCCGGTCAGAGGAGCAGTGCTCATGATTCGTGCGGTGTAGGAGTTGGCTGAGCGCAACATGGTGGAGGAAGAGATCACACGCTATGAGAAGTTTGCTACTGATTTGGATGTGGCGCTGTCGGTGGTGGCAAGGAGGTGACTTTTGGCTTTACGAAGCGACACTGGTTTCGATCACGGGTCTCGGATAGTTGTCGGCTCCGCTGCAGGTGGTGAAGCACTGTAGACATAAGCAAATAGGTCTGGATGTTGTGGATGTCGCTAGCAGGTTCGACGGAGGTGGCGCTTGTAGCCAATGAACGGTTTCGGCTTTTGGTGAGGTGCTTCCAGCAGTGGACAATGGAGGCAATCATAGGAGGAAACGAAGGCCAAGATTTTCGATTTCGGGATAATAGGAGTTTTAGATTTAGGAAAAAGAAATTCCAGTTCCAAGGAGCAACAGTTGTAGAATATATTGAAAGGGTAAGGTCGGTGAAAATAAAATAGCAGAGGACACCGTAGAAAAATTTAGAACCAGTTGAAAGGTAGCAACCAATTTTTTAAAAGAATATATATACTATAGGAATTCTCTAGATGTACACACTATTATACTACACAACCACTACCAATGTATTTGTACAATTTCAAATGTTAATTTTTCATAAAACAATTCAAATCTAACCAAATTATAAAACAAATTTTGAGTTAGACAAATTTAAAATTCAAACAAATAAATTTATCAAATAATAAATTAAAAGAGCGTTAACATTTAATTTCAAATTCAAGTTTACATAAAATAAGTAAACTAAATTTTAGAATCATAATCAAATATATTTTCAAGACTAAATTAAATTACAAGATCCGTATTTTTAAGTTGAATTCCTCAAATAATTTCAAATTACTTAATGACATAAGCATCACTTATCTGCCAAACTTTGACTAACATTCACACTGCTTTCAACGTTGACCCATGTGCGGAGCATGGGTTCCAAACTAGTATTTGTTGACAACGTTAACTTTGGCAAAATGTTTACACTGAGGTTATAAAAGATTTTTTTTAAAAGTAAATTCTACGTTTAAAAATGGATCGACGTCCTAATCCTAAATACACACATTTAATTTCAGTGATTAGATCTAAAACTTATTTATTTTTAAACACCAACATTTCAAAGCTATTGCAACCTCCTTCCAAAAAGGTGGGTTGTTACAATGGTGAATAATATGAATGAAATAAGGCATAAACTAAATATTGGGACTTGTATTTGCATATATATGTTAAATATACATGATATAACAGATTTATGTTGAATCCATGTGTTTAATTAATTAAATGGATGAAAGTTATTGAAATTTCATGTTTATGAAACTTACGAGTTTTAATTGAGTAAGTACAGGTACATAGAGCTACGTGGCTTGATTTTGGATATGTATATTGCTTATATGCTAAGCATGTGCGCTTAATAAATGCTTATATGATGTACGCCTATGCAAAAATATCAAATTATGATATATGAACTATTTTCCGATAGGGCACGTCGATGTATTCTTTTTCATCTCTTTTGGTATATTGCTAAAGCTCCTCCATGTAGGGGAAACTATACCAAAAAAATTCTAAAATCTAAAGAGCTAGAAAAAATTTCAAAAATTTTGAATTTTTTTTTGTAAAGATAAAAGAGAGGATTTTCAGATTAAATTTAATTTGAAGATATTTTAGTGGGAAATAAGAAATTGAATATTTCCGTGAAAACATGAATTTGTATGGACTTGGGTTAAAGAATATGAAATGTTGAGTTATAACATAGTGGGATTTTGAAAAGTTCATGGGTCTGTAGCATTTCTTCTGCCTTAGTAATTTCGGAGATGAAATTCTATTAAGGGGGAAGTAATGTAATGTCCTGGATTTTTAGCTGTTTAATTTTGAACATTTAAATTGTTTTGAAAATGTTGAATTAGAATAATAAATGGATTTTATATTAAATTTATCGGTTTAATAAATGATACATGATTTAATATTGAATATATCGAATTATCGTAACATGAAAACTGACAGTAATTGGATTCCAAGTTAAAACTGAATTGAATCGTCAGTCGTTACATTAAAACAGTGGTTCGGAACCGCAATATATATTATTATAAAATTTAGTGGATATGATTAAAATCAAATTGAATTTAATATAAAATCGTTTCAAAATTTAATGTGTTTGTATGTTAGCCGACCATGTTGGAAAAAGTTTCACCCTATTTGTTCAAACGTAGACTTATGCTCCCCCTTTCTTCTTCTATAAATTCGCAACCACCCTCCCTTATTTTTTTTCCTTCATAAAACATGTGCCTTTCCATCCCTATATAAATTCAAAGCTGTTTCATTTGTTTCAATTTCCCTTGTCAAAACCAAAGCTTTAGTTCAATCGACTAAAATGGCCGACGTTGCTTCTCAAGAATTGATCAGTGCGAATCAAATTAAACCCTCGAAATCATTCAAAAATCGAAGCTGGTTCTATTCGAATTCTTCAAAGGAAAAAAATTATTGTTGTTTGTTTCCATATATATATATATATATATATGATGTGTAAAATAACATGTGGTTGATGATTGTGTGATTTGAATGTTTGAATATCACTGGCCCTCGATATTATTATTTTGAAAATATCATAAAAAGGGATTTTTAGATTTAAGAAGGCGAAATTATTTTCTGAAGTGGAAACTGGATTTCAAATGGAATTTGAATTCAAAACTTGTTTTAATATCTAAAACACGAAATGAAATTTATAAACGATGTTTATAAATAAAGGAAAAATAATTATCATTGTATAATTTGACATTTTAATTTAAATATGAATTAAATAAGTGAATTTGGAATCGTTTCGAGAAGAAAATGAAGAAATTTATTCCGACATTTAGAATGTAAATTGAATTGAAATAAATTCGTATAGATTTATGATTTAAATTCAATGATGTCGAACTCATAGTAATAAAATTTATTTCCAGAAGATATTGGAATTGTATTAAATAGAGATTTAGATATTTAATATGAAAATAGATTCTATGCTTATATATATAGATTCTAAATAGGAATCGAGTTTTAAATGAGAATTTAAATGAAAGCTTGTTTAATATAAAATAAGGAAGTTGATTTATAAACAATGTTTGTAAATGAAACGAAGTAAATTTTCATTAGATCATTTGGAAATAAATTTTCAGAATATAAGAAATGGTATTTAAAAACCAAATTTCAAATGAGGTAGTAGATGAGATTTATATGGTATCAGACATTGAATTACGAGCTTTTATCTATCTCAAGATAAGAACGTTGTCGACCAAGGTCTGAGAGGTAAATAAAATATCCTAACTTGAACGACTTCACTATTGTCAAGGGATGATATTAGTTCGTAATGGTTGAAGGATTTTGAAATTAGTTTATTATTCCATTTATGTTCAGTTGTAATCTTCAAAGCTTGAAGTTCAATAAAACCACTGGGTTTATATAGGGATTAGAATTTAATGTGTAATTGAGCTATGAATAAATTTATAACTGAGTTATGAATTGCGAATGGAATAATTGATGATTTAGAATAATCAAAATATTAAGTTAGATATGGAAAACTGATTTAATTTATATTTAAATATTAGAGAATGGAGTTGGGGTTTATTTAATAAACGAAGCTTTCAAAACGTTTACGTTTAATTTAATTAAAACGAACTCACCGCAGCATGGTAGTTTGTAATTTGACAATTCGAACTTCAATTGAGTATATAGAACTCAACGTAAGTCAGATTTTGATGAAACAAGAAACTCCGAACCTAATGAATGATAGTTTTCTAATGGAAGAGAAAATTCTTGATTTCGTCTTATAGATTTTTGAGTTATGTCAAAATCAAATTTTCAAAAAAACAGTGCTATAATCGTTTTTAACCATAATGGTTTATTTAATTTCATAAAAGGAATTTGAGTTAATAAAAGTTCGAATTTCCACTAGAAAATCCAGATTTGAGTTATAAAATAAATATGAACTCAATCGAGTAAGTGGATTGATTTTCAAAACCAAAATCAGATTTTTAATTATCGAATGAAGTTAACTAATTTCAAAAGAAATTAGTTAATAAATTTTGAATTAAACTTAACTATGTTTAAGTGAATTTAATTTGCTAACTGAAATTGGGAATTTGTAACAACCCGAAAATCTGAGCCAGTTTAAAATTTTTATTTTGGCAATTTTAGTGAATTTTGAATATTTAAAATAGAATATTTTAAATAATATCGATGAGAAATTTATTTTGAATAGAATTCGAACATATATATTATATACGTCATCGTTAGAATATAAATAATTATATATAATTATAAATAGAATTGAAAATGGCGCGGTAGTTCGATAATTCGATTTCAAACTTCGATTGAATGTACCGGGGGCAAAATAAACCGGATTTTAGTGAAACCGAAAATAATGGGATCTAATTGAGAATATCTTTCCAACGAATCCGAAAAATTGAAATTTCATAGCGGGAATCAAAAGATATGTCCAGTTGAAAATTCTGAATAGTCGCTATGGAATTCAGGCCCTTAAAAATAGACATTTTGCAAACGACCTCGGATTTCGACGAAACCACTTTTGATGGGTCCGTGATGTCAAATTATTGCTAGATTCCAAATTTCATAATTTTTCGAATCAATATGTGAGTGTGGCAAAGGAAAACGCGTTTGACCAGTTTCAGTTGATTTTAATCGACTGGAAATTGGCCATTTTTCCAACGGTCTCAGAATTCAACGAAACTAGTTTTGGTAGGACCGTATCGTCAATACGAAGCTAGAAAATATTTTTCTGCAATTTTTAGAGTTCGTATGTGACCCCAGTAAGTTGAAATGCGCGTTCAAATTCAATATATAGAGTTATATGTTGATTTCAACGAAAACTGATCAAAACGATCGAATCAACCTACGATACATATCCCATTGTGCTCGGAATGGGGGTAATTAGCTATGGACGACAGGCGGTGGGCCTCGTTTAGAGGTCATATGTAAAAGTCAACTTTTTTTGAAAAAAATAATAATTAAATAAAAAAATTTAAAACCCTCTTCCCCTTATCTCCTCTGCCCCCCCCCCCCCCTTATACTTCAAATCGATTCAAAGAAAAATGATAAAAAAAAAAACCAATCGAACGATCAAATGTTTCTCCTCCTCCAGGCGCTGCGCGCCGTCGCCGCCCCTCCTAACTGAGTCGCCGATGGCCAGAGCCCCTTCCGTCGCTGCTAAGCCTCCCACCGCCTCTCTCCTTCTTCCCCAAATCGCCAAGCCCTAGCCGCGCACCACCCTAACGCCCTAAGTTCGCCTCCGCGCCCTGACCTCCGGCAGCAGCACCCAGTGCGCCATCTCCTTCTCCTCCGACGCAACAGGCGTTTGGAACGAGCGCAGTAAGTTTTTTTTTATATATACTTTATTTATTTATATAACCTTTGTGTTTTTAAAAAAAATTGAAAATGAAGTGTATATATATATGTGTTTTAAAATCTGATAGAAAAGATTAGATTTTTAAAATAGAAAAGATTAGATTTTTAAAATAGAAAAGATTAGATTTTTAAAATAGAAAAGATTAGATTTTTAAAATGGAAAAAGGCGAAATCATTATGTAGAGAATAGCGTGTAAAAATATAATTTTTATCTATATAGCATCGATGTGAAAATAGAATTTTTATCCATATAGCGTGATAGTAAAAAATCGATTTTTATATATTGAATAACAAAGTAAAAATTCGATTTTTATATATTGAATAACAAAGTAAAAATTCGATTTTTCTATATTGAATAGTGAAGTAAAAATTCGATTTTTCTATATTGAATAGTGAAGTAAAAATTCGATTTTTCTATATTGAATAGTGAAGTAAAAATTCGATTTTTCTATATTGAATAGTGAAGTAAAAATTCGATTTTTATATATTGAATAGCAAAGTAAAAATTAGATTTTTATATATTGAATAACGAAGTAAAAATTCGATTTTTATATATTGAATAACGAAGTAAAAATTCGATTTTTATATATTAAATAACGAAGTAAAAATTCGATTTTTATATATCGAATAGCGAAGTAAAAATGTGAATTTTACATATGTAGAGAATACGGGCAGAGAAAGTGACGAGGGGCGAGTGGCGAAGATTTTCTACAAAGAAGAGTCGTGGCGTTGGATTAGCAAATCTGTGAGAATTTCTCACTCTTTAATTTAATTTTCTAGTTATATAAATATATACTAGGATGCAGACGGTGTTTAGTAGCACCCAACACTCGTCATCCACAGGCCATGGATGGCTTGTTTGTTTAATTGTTTGGTTGTGTAGTTGGTTAGATTATTTGGTTTGAATTGAATTGTTTGGTGAAATGAAATTGATTTGATTGATGTGTGAATGGCATGGGCCTTCACTAGACCGGGGATAAGGCTAGGCCTTGTCCCGTTTCTAGTATCGTGCCGTTATGCCACCGAAATTTTCTAAAAATAAGTTAGAAAAATAAATATAACATTTTGTTTAATAAATGAACCGAATAGAACATTCATAGGTTGAATAAAATAGTTTGATCGTTAAAAATATAATTTTTAACGTGAATGTGAATAAATAAATATTCATTTACAAACCGGACGGTTTGTTTATGTACACCTATTTGAAGGACATTGATTGGGACGATAAATTTTACACATCGCCCAACTGCACAAATAAAAATCTGTGTTTGATTGATTGAAACCCCACACGGGTATTGGGATGATATTTGACGTACACTAATCCCGATTGTTTAGTTGTATTCGATCGATTGATTGACAGGCTGTTATAAGCGTTGAATATTTATATTTGATGCTTATACAGTGTAGAATGCACTTTGGATGATGGTTGATTATTCATCGTTGTTATATATACATGTGTTGTAGAAAATCCATATAATTAACATTATATGGTAATTGATTGGGCCTTACTCCAGTTTTAAAATAGAAATATTCGAAAAAGAAATATTTGAAATAGAATATTTGAAAATAGGAATTTATGAAGCCGTATTGATTAGATTGACGCCATTTTGACGTGAACGATATTTATATCGATATTATTCATTTTATAATGAATACCGAAAGTGATTTCAAAATCTGATATTTTGAAAAGGATTGAATATAAATGAATTCGAATTGAAGTTGAATAGAAATGAATTCGAATTGAAATTGAATATAAATGAATTCGAATTGAAATTGAATATAAATGAATTCGAATTGAAATGGAATAGAAATGAATTCGAATTGAAATTGAATTGAATTGAAAACGAACTGAAATTGAATTAGAAATCAATTTGAATTGAAATCAATTTGAAATGAATTTAAAATGAATTTAAATTGGAATATTCAATTTTGATTTGAAATTGAATATGAAGTTGAAATCGTTTTGAAAATGAATTTAAAACGATTTATAAAGCACGTTTTTGAATTGAAATCGACGAAGTATATATTATATATATTATATATATTATATAATGGCCTGAATAGAAGGCGCCTTGCCGCGGCAGTTCGCGAATTTCGACCATTGACTTCGAACGGATATTACGGGAGATCCGACCGTCGGATTCTCCTAAAACCGGAACCGTTGGGTTCGTATCGAAAAGAGCTTTCAAACGAATATTAGAAATTAGATATCTAACGGTTGGATTTGGAATTATGTCCAAATCAAATTTGAAAAAGGTCGCTGTAAGTGCAGATCGTTGGCCGTTGATGGAAATCGACTGTACAGGCCTTGATAAAATTATTAAAAATAGTAATAATTTGTGTAAAATCATAAGAAATGGTTTGGGAAAGATTGGGATGAAAAACTTCATATTTGAAAAGATAAAAATAGATTTTTATCGAAATGAACTAGTTTTGAACTAGAATTATAATTCTATTTATTTTTAAATAAATAAATCGAATTTGAAATGGTTTTGAAAATAACCAGAATTTCCAATGATTGCATTGGAATGGATTTGAATCGAAATTGTCTTCGGAATATTTCAATGTTGGATTTCGTGATTATACAGATGTTGTTATGGAAATTTGAAAGATATAGATATATATATCGTTATTTCCAATACGATATCTGTTGGTCGTAGAATTTGATATTGAATATAAGCCGATATATTTCTATTCAGAGCCTTGTATTTAATATCAAATGTGATTTGGGTTTGTCGTGAATGGTGTCTTGACTAACACTGTTCTTGAACCCAGTTGAGAAAAGATTAAATCTTTTTATTTAGATTTAATGAAGTGTACCAATTAAATAATATTTAATTGGAATCGAATTGATATTGATTTTTGGGTTTATCGTGGACAGTGTTTTAAGTAACACTCGTTCTTTAACCCGATAATTAATGGAATGTGATTTTGGGTTTATCGTGAACCGTGTTTTAAATGACACTGATTCTTCAACCCAGTTAAAGATTAAAACTAAGTGGAGTTTTAATGAATCTTTAATTAGATTGAAATGATCGAGAATGGAGTATCACCAGTTTTGCTCCAGGCGATAGTTAAATCTTTAATTATATTTGAACGTGAAATGGTAATTGAATTTACCGATAACACCGTGGTGTTAGATATGAAGTAGGACCAGTTTTACTTCATGGGATTAATAGGTTGGGGTTGGGAAATTAAAACAAATGATTACTTCGGTAAGGTTCGTTAACCCCGACTAGTTGAATCGAAATTCAAAAGAAGATTTGGGAATAAATTTTAATGATTTATCTTGGATAAAATTAATGGGAACCTTTCTCTATGAATGTGAAATTTAGAAACTAACTGTCGGTTAGCTAAGCAGAATGGTTTTCTGGATGTTGATCTGATGTTGGTTTCGGCCTTCAGGGTTAATATTTGGGGAATTATTCTCTTGATTAATTTATGGTTAGTGACTGATGAGTTGGAATGAGGCGTATGTTGTGTTTGTGTAACACTTGTTTATAATATACGCAATTTATTCGGAAAGACCGGGTTTATCCCATTCTGAATAACTGATACGACGATAAGTCGAAGATGAAGACGATGGTCGAAGACCGGAGGTCTTCACATCGTTTGGGTGATTACTGATGATCTTGATTGGGCTGTACACCCAAGAAGATGGAAACAGTTGGTGATCGTCCAGACGTACTTGGAGATCGATGGATATGCGGGGTACTAGGTGCCTCCGGTTTCGTTCAGACCTAGAACGAACTGGTAAATGGACTGTGTGTCTAACATTGGATTTCATTCTGTGTGACTGATATCGGTTGCATAGAGTGGTTTGCCTGTGTGGCATGCTAAGATGCAAATGATCAGGGCTTCTGTTGAAAAGCGGAGTCTTGTGGTTGATGATCAAAGCACGGCCTTTGTGGTGTAGCTTTGTGTAACGTGAATTCGCGAGCCTCACACCCCGGTGGTGAACGAAAAACGGGAGATGGACCTCAGGGGGGACATGCGTTTTCTTTCTAGCTAGGGTGGTGTCAATGACCTACCAGCCCTGACA
The DNA here is from genome assembly GCA_030737875.1 of Allium sativum. NCBI lineage: Eukaryota > Viridiplantae > Streptophyta > Magnoliopsida > Asparagales > Amaryllidaceae > Allium > Allium sativum. The sequence goes on from JASFAX010000034.1 coordinate 5,579,061, forward strand.
TTTATATTATTTTCACCTGTGTGGTTGTTGCTGTTGCGAGACGCCTCGGTTTGATCGGACGATCTGGGTCCGATGGAGTCATTCGTTGGCTCATTTACGCCCCATAGGGCGGAGAAACGTAGTGTTCAGGCATTATAATCCACATCGGTGGACCGGCCCTGACGATCCAAGGGGCAGTTGCGGCTGTTCCTGAGACACGGGCTAGAGCATCTCGAATCGGTTGAGGACTATCTTTTGCCTCGGTTCATAGACGGAAATCCAATTTCCAAATACGTGACTTTGCGATTTTATTTGTAAACCCATATATGGCGACATAGTGGCATGGGACGCTCATGTCGCCTATGATTGATACTTATGATTTAAAGTTGTTTTATACACTATGCACTTATAATAGTATAAAATGATTTGTTTTAAATGTATCAAGCATTCTTTGGCTGTTATAAGGGAAAACCCTATCCCTCGGCTTGCGTTGCATTGTGTGATAGGACCTGGGTCTTATAACAACTTCATTTTTCTTTATTTAGCATTGTGCTGTTTGTTTTAGGCACTGGTATTCTTGGGAGGAAACCCGTTCCGTGTTATGCGGCGTGGTCCCATGATTTACCTAACTTTAAAATATAGATAAATAACTGTTTTAGTTCTCACACCAGTCACATGACTGACCTGGGGTTTATTGTTTTAACCTAAACTCTGGGTGCCCTTATTTTGACACGGGCAGCTAGTAGTTTTGGTTTTGCAGATTTATATTCACAGGATCCTGGTTTACAGCTGGAACGATATCCGGAAAGCTTTGTATCCGTATATCTCCTTCAGTTGTGTATTGCATTATTTTCCGTTGCTATGTATTTAAATGTATTGTAATCTATGATATTTTTCTGTGTAATATATTTTCATTTTTACTCTGTATATTCTCGTAATCTTATGCATTGTTGTAATATACAATGAAATGTTCTTCTGTATGCGTTCTGTTTTGTCGTGTTCTCAAAACGATCAGGCGTTTCGAATGGTCGGGGTCGGTTTAGCGACTGGTTCAGATCGAGCGAAATTCCTTTTCGTCACAGTTGGTATCAGAGCTTTGGTTTACAAAGCAGAGAACAAGGCACATTAGAACCATACGAAAGAATTCATCAGATATTGGATTAGTAATATCCAATGAGAATGACTCGTTAGAGATGGGATCAGTAGTATCCTAGAACGAGTGTGAAGAGTATATTTTTAAAGTGAAAACAAATTTTGTTTTGAAAATTTAAATCAACTATTCGTATTTGCTTATTTGTTTATATTGATTTTGGACGATTCAGTATATAAAGAATTTGCATATACGCCTTGCAAACGTATATTCAAAGTTTTAATATATTGGATAGATATAGCATCACACTCTAGTCGCCCGGAGATGATATTGATGATAGCGATCGCATCATCAACATTTATGTTCGAGTTTCGAAGGTGGGATTTCTATATATTTCCATTAGACTGGTGTGAGAACCAAAATTAGATAGGGCTTATTGTTGTGATTTGGCATCAAAAATCTGATTTTTGACTATGTATCAAAGTTATGAATTTGAAAAGCTAATCAACGAATAGATTGATGGTTGTGTTGTTGATTATTGGTTGATTAATTAAAGTTTGTATTATATAGCCAATTTGATCAAATATTAACTTGTATTGGAAATTGGTCGCATTTGCTTGTATATACATGTACTTACATTGAACATGTCATAGCAAGGAGGCTAGAGCAGAGAATAAAATTTGTTTGCCCGACAAATAGGTACATATTTACTATAATTTACTGTTTTGTTTGGGTGATGATGATTTTATGAGCCGATTGGCTAGCCTCTTGGCTTTTTCTTTTTCTTTTGAGATCAGAAGGCCTATATGGCAATTTCGGGATTTTCCCGTGGCTCCCGGTGCAGGGGAGGTTATGGCGAAATTTTTCAAAAATTCCGGGTGTTAGCTAAATTTTTGAAAATTTGAAAATTCTCAGAAACTGAAAAGTTGGAGAATGGAAGCCAGATCGAACGTAGAATTGATTAATCAAACCACTTTCGACTTTGTTCCTTTTCGGGGACGAAAAGTTTTAAGTGGGGGAGATTGTAACAACCCGAAAATCTGAGCCAGTTTAAAATTTTTATTTTGGCAATTTTAGTGAATTTTGAATATTTAAAATAGAATATTTTAAATAATATTGGCGAGAAATTTATTTTGAATAGAATTCGAACGTATATATTATATACGTCATCGTTAGAATATAAATAATTATAAATAGAATTGAAAATGGCGCGGTAGTTCGATAATTCGATTTCAAACTTCAATTGAATGTATCGGGGGCAAAATAAACTGGAGTTTAGTGAAACCGAAAATAATGGGATCTAATTGAGAATATCTTTCCAACGAATCCGAAAAATTGAAATTTCATAGCGGGAATCAAAAGATATGTCCAGTTGAAAATTCTGAATAGTCGCTATGGAATTCAGGCCCTTAAAAATAGACATTTTGCAAACGACCTCGGATTTCGACGAAACCACTTTTGTTGGGTCCGTGATGTCAAATTATTGCTAGATTCCAAATTTCATAATTTTTCGAATCAATATGTGAGCGTGGCAAAGGAAAACGCGTTTGACCAGTTTTAGTTGATTTTAATCGACTGGAAATTGGCCATTTTTCCAACGGTCTCAGAATTCGACGAAACTAGTTTTGGTAGGACCGTATCATCAATACAAAGCTAGAAAATATTTTTCTGCAATTTTTAGAGTTCGAATATGACCCCAGTAAATTGAAATGCGCGTTCAAATTCAATATATAGAGTTATATGTTGATTTCAATGAAAAATGATCGAAACGATCGAATCAACCTACGATACATATCCCATTGTGTTCGGAATGGGGGTAATTAGCTATGGACGACAGGCGGTGTTGTGACGAGAAGGAATTTCGCTCGGTCCGAACCAGTTGCTAAACCGACCCAGACCGTTCGAAACGCCCTATCGTTTTGAGAACACGACAAAACAGAACGCATACAGAAGAACATTTCATTGTATATTACAACAATGCATCAGATTACAAGAATATACAAAGTATAAATGAATATTACACAGAAATATCAGAGATTTAAATTACATTTAAATACATAGCAGCGGAAAATAATACAATACACAACTAGAAGAGATATACGGATACAAAGCTTTCCGGATATCGTTCCAGCTGTAAACCAGGATCCTGTGAATATAAATCTGCAAAACCAAAACTACTAGCTGCCCGTGTCAAAATAAGGGGCACCCAGAGTTTAGGTTAAAACAATAAACTCCAGGTCAGTCATGTGACTGGTGTGAGAACTAGAACAGTTATTAATCTTTATTTTAAATCATTAGGAAAATCAAGGGACCACGCCGTATAACACGGAACGTGTTTCCTCCCAAGAATACCAGTGCATAAAACAAACAGCGCAATGCTAAATAAAGAAAAATGAAGCTGTTATAAGACCCAGGTCCTATCACATAATGCAACGCAAGCCGGGGGATAGGGTTTTTCCTTATAACAGCCAAAGAATGCTTGATACGTTTAAAACAAATCATTTGATACTACTATAAGTGCATAGTGTATAAAACAACTTCAAATCATAAGTACCAATCATAGGCGGCATGGGTACCATATATCATGTCACCATATATAGGTTTACAAATAAAACCGCAAATGTCACGTATTTGGAAATTGGATTTCCATCTATGAACCGAGGCAAAAGATAGTCCTCAACCGATTCGAGACGCTCTAGCCCGCCCCTCAGGATCAGAGCTCGAGTGACCCTTGGATCGTCAGGGTCGGTCCACCGATGTGGATTAAAATGCCTGAACATGCGTTCCCCCGCCCTTTGGGGCGTAAATGAGCTAACGAATGACTCCATCGGACCCGGATCGTCCGATCAAACCGAGGCGCCTCGCAACAGCAACAACCACACAGGTGAAAAGTATATAAATGTCAGGGCTGGTAGGTCACTGACACCACCCTAGCTAGAAAGAAACGCATGCCCTCCCTGAGGTCCTCTCCCGTTTTTGGTTCACAACCGGGGTGTGAGGCTCGCGAATTCACGTTACACAATGCTGTGCCACACAGGCTGTGCTTTGATCATCACCACGAGACTTTGCTTTTCAACAGAAGCCTCGATCAATTTCCACTTAGGCATGCCACACAGGCAATTCACTCCATGCGTTTGATATCCATCAATATATAACCCCTGAGCTCGTACGTCTCAGAGAAGGGCGTTAAGCAAGAGAATAAATTCTCCGCCGCCAAACAGATATATATTTAATAGAGATCAATCACACGGACTAAAATCCAATGTCAGACACACAGTCCATTTACAAGTCCATTCTGGGTCTGAACGAAACCGGAGGCACCTAGTACCCCGCATATCCATCGATCTCCAAGTACGTCTGGACGATCACAAACTGTTTCCATCTTCTTGGGTGTACAGCCCAATCAAGATCATCCGTAATCACCCAAACGACGTGAAGACTTCTGGTCTTCGACCACCGTCTTCATCTTCGACACCACGTCGAATCAGTTGTTCAGAATGGGATAAACCCGGTCTTTCTGAATAACTCGCGTATATATTATAAAAGTGTTACACAAACACAACATACGCCCCATTCCAATTCAGAATATTCTTTTATCCAAATATTCCCATTAATTTTACCCAAGATAAATTCTTTAAATTTATTCTTTAATCTCCTTTGAATATCAATTCAATCTAGTCGGGATTAGCGAACCACACCGAAGTAATCATTTATTTTATTTCCCAATCCCAACCTATTCATCCCATGAAGTAAAACTGGTTATACTTCATATCTAACACCACGGTGTTATCGGTAAATTCAATTACCATTTCACGTTCAAATCTAATTAAAGATTTAACTATCGCTGGGAGCAAAACTGGTGGTACTCCATTTTCGATCTTTTCAATCTAATTAAAGATTCATTAAAACTCCACTTAGTTTTAATATTTCACTGGGTTAAAGAATCAGTGTCAATTAAAACACAGTTCACGATAAACCCAAAATCACATTCATTAATTATCGGGTTAAAGAACGAGTGTTATTTTAAAACACTGTTCACGATAAACCCAAAAATCAATATCAATTCAATTCCAATTAAATATCATTTAATTGGTACACTTCATTAAATCCAAATAAAAAGATTTAATCTTTTCTCAACTGGGTTCAAGAACAGTGTTAATGAAGACACCATCCACGACAAACCCAAATCACATTTGATATTAAACACAAGGCTCTGAATAGAAAATATACCGGCTTATATCCAATATCAAATTCTACGACTAACAAATATCGTATTGGAAATAACGATATATATATATCTTTCAAATTCCCATAACAATATCTGTATCATCACGAAATCCAACATCGAAATATTCCGAAGACAATTTCGATTCGAATCCATTCCAATGCAATCATTGGAAATTCTGGTTATTTTCAAAACCATTTCAAATTCAATTTATTTATTTAAAAATAAATAGAATTACAATTCTAGTTCAAAACTAGTTCATTTCGATAAAAATCTATTTTTATCTTTTCAAATATGGAGTTTTTCATCCCAAATCTTCACAAATCATTTCTTATGATTTTACACAAATTATTACTATTTTTAATAATTTTATCAAGGCCCGTACAGTCGATTTCCATCAATGGCCATCGAACTGCACTTACAGCGACCTTTTTCAAATTTGATTTGGACGTATCTCCAAATCCAACCGTTAGATTTCAAATTTCTAATATTCATTAGAAAGCTCTTTTCGATACGAACCCAACGGTTCCGGTTTTAGGAGAATCCGACGGTCGGATCTCCCGTAATGTCCATTTGAAATAAATGGTCGAAATTCACGAACTGCCGCGGCGCGGCGCGTTCTATTCAGGCCATTATATTATATATATAATATATATAATATATACTTCGTCGATTTCTATTTAAAACGAATTATATAAATAGTTTTAAATTCGTTTCAAAAGCAATTTCAACTTCCATTTCAATTCAAATCAAAATTGAATCCTTCTCTATAAATTCGTTTTAAAATTCATTTCTATTCAATTCAATTTGAATTCATTTCAATTCGCTTTCAATTCAATTCGAATTCGTTTTCAATTCAATTCATTTCGAAATCGTTTTCAATTCAATTCATTTCGAAATCGTTTTCAATTCAATTCATTTCGAAATCGTTTTCAATTCAATTCATTTCGAAATCGTTTTCAATTCAATTCATTTCGAAATCGTTTTCAATTCAATTCATTTCGAAATCGTTTTCAATTCAATTCATTTCGAAATCGTTTTCAATTCAATTCATTTCGAAATCGTTTTCAATTCAATTCATTTCGAAATCGTTTTAAAATCGATATAAATATCGTTCACGTCAAAATGGCGTCAATCTAATCAACACGGCTTCATATATTCCTTTATTTTCAAATATTCTATTTCAAATATTTCTTTTTCAAATATTTCTTTTTTTTTCAAAACTGGAATGAGGCCCAGTCAATTACCATATAAAATTAATTATATGGATTTTCATACAACACATGTATATAATAGCATTGAAAATAATCAACCATCAACCAAAGTGCACTACACTGTATAAGCATCAAATATAGATATTCAACGCTTATAACAGCCTGTCAATCAATCGATCGACATATTTAATCAATCAGGATGAGTGAACTTCAAATTTCATCCTAACACCCGTGTGGGGTTTCAGACAATCAAACACAGATTTTATTTGTGCAGTTGGGCGATGTGTAAAATTTATCGTCCCAATCAATGTCCTTCAAATAGGTGTACATAAACAAACCGTCTGGTTTGTAAATGAATATTTTATTTTTATTCACTTTCACTATATTCATATTCACGTTAAAAATTATATTTTTAACGATAAAACATTTTATTCCAACATATGAATTTCTATTATTCATTTACACAATAAAATGATATTTTTATTTTCTAACATATTTTAGAAAATTTCGGCGGCATAACGGCACGATACTAGAAACGGGACGAGGCCTAGCCTTATCCCCGGTCTAGTGAAGGCCCACGCCATTCACATATCAATTTTAATCAATTTCCAATTCAACCAATCAATCAAATCCAAATCAAATAATCTAACCAACTACACAACCAAACAAACAAGTCCATGGTATGTGGACGGGTGTCGGGTGCTTCTAATAAGCACCGTCTGCATCCTAGTATATATATATAACTAGAAAAATAGAATTTGAGTGAGAAGTTCTCACCGAAAGCTATCCAATCATCCTGACTCTTCTTCTCGCCTTTTTATCATCTTCTTGTGCCCGTAGTCACTATATATATAAAAATCACACATTTTTATATTTCGATGTCTTTAAAATAAAAGTCACATTTTTATTTGTTTACTTTCAATTTAGAAATCATATTTTTATTCCGAAGTTCAATATATAAAAATCATATTTTTATTTCGAAGTTCAACATATAAAAATCATATTTTTATTTCGAAGTTCAACATATAAAAATCATATTTTTATTTCGAAGTTCAACATATAAAAATCATATTTTTATTTCGAAGTTCAACATATAAAAATCATATTTTTATTCACTTCATATATTTCTTTGAAATAAAGCCATATATATAAATTCAAACTTTTCTATTCTATAAAAATTAGATTTTTATTTCTATTTTCAAAAATCCTTTTCTAATTTTATTTTATAAAAAAAATTCCTATTTCTAAACAATGTTATCAAAAAAAAAACATATTTTTAACTTTAAAAACTATTTTTAAAACCATGTATTTATAAAAAAACTGAAAAGGAGAGAAAGGAAAAAGAAAAAAAAAACTCACAATCTGGATCGAGAGAAAAAGGGGCCATCGTTCGCAGGCCAAGGTGGAGCTGTTGCGCGCTGTTTGTCGGAGGTGGGGGTTTCTAGAGGCGGCGCTGGCGGTCCAAGAGGGTGGCGCTGGGCGAATTTAAGGCTAGGGTTAGGATTGGATTCGATTTGGAGAGAGGGGGGGCACTGCAGCGTCGAACTGAGGGAGTTGGGTTCGAGGGGGGTCGACGAGGCCACGGGAGGCGCCTAGATGCGGTGGTTGGGACCTAGAGTTCCGGAGCTTTAGAGATTTTGGGTTCGAAGGGAGGAAAATCGAGGGCTGGAGGAGGTGTAGGGGATGGCGCACAAGGGGAGGGGCCCGACGGCGGTGATGGTGGCGCTGCCACCTTCGACGGCGTGGAGGACTTCGACGGGGGCTTTTTTTTTGTTCTTTTTATTTTCGAATTAGACTGAAAGAGGGTGGAAGAGAAAAAGGGGAAGTTTTATTATATATATTTAATTTTATTATTTAATTTAATTCCCATAGAGTTGACTTTTTGTCCAAATTCCAATCGAGTCCCAACGACTGGCGTTCCTAGCGTTTTACCCCCATTCCGAACACAATGGGATATGTATCGTAGGCTGATTCGATCGTTTGAATCAGTTTCCGTTAAATTTACATTTAAATCACTATATTGAATTTTAAACGTACATTTCAAATTACCGGGGTCACATACGAACTTTAAAAATTCTCGAAAAATATTTTCTAGCTTCGTATTGACAATACGGTCCTAACAAAACTAGTTTCGTCGAATTCTGAGACCGTTAGAAAAATGGCCAATTTCCAGTCGATTAAAATCAACTGAAATGGTCAAAACACGTTTTCCTTTGCCACGCTCACATATTGATTCCAAAAATTATGAAATTTGAAACCTAGCAATAACTTGACATCACGGACCCAACAAAACTGGTTTCGTCGAAATCCGAGGTCATTTGCAAAATGTCCATTTTTAAGGGCCTGAATTCCATAGCGACTATTCAGAATTTTCAACTGGACATATCTTTTGATTCCCGCTATGAAATTTCAATTATTCGGATTCGTTGGAAGGATATTCACAATTAGATCCTATCATTTTTGGTTTCACTAAAATCCGGATTGTTTTGCATCCGGTATGTTCAATTGAAGTTTGAAATCGAATTATCGAACTACCGCGCCATTTTCAATTCTATTTATAATTATATATAAATATTTATATTATAACGATGACGCGTATAATATATACGTCGAATTATATTCAAAATAAATTTCTCGTCGATATTATTTAAAATAATTCATTTTAAATAATCAAAATTCGCTAAAATTGCCAAAATAAAAATTTTAAACTGGCCCAGATTTTCGGGTTATTACAGGTGTGCCTCGTTTAGAGGTCGTATGTAAAAGTCAACTTTTTTTGAAAAAAATAATAATTAAATAAAAAAATTTAAAATCCTCTTCCCCTTATCTCCTCTGCCCCCCGCCCCCCCTTTTATACTTCAAATCGATTCAGAGAAAAATGATAAAAAAAAACCCAATCGAACGATCGAATGTTTCTCCTCCTCCAGGCGCTGCGCGCCGTCGCCGCCCCTCCTAACCGAGTCGTCGATGGCCAGAGCCCCTTCCGTCGCTTCTAAGCCTCCCACCGCCTCTCTCCTTCTTCCCCAAATCGCCAAGCCCTAGCCGCGCACCACCCTAACGCCCTGAGTTCGCCTACGCGCCCTGACCTCCGGCAGTAGCACCTAGTGCGCCATCTCCTTCTCCTCCGACGCAGCAGGCGTTTGGAACGAGCGCAGTAAGTTTTTTTTATATATACTTTATTTATTTATTTATATAACCTTTGTGTTTAAAAAAAATTGAAAATGAAGTATATATATGTGTTTTAAAATCTGATAGAAAAGATTAGATTTTTAAAATAGAAAAGATTAGATTTTTAAAATAGAAAAGATTAGATTTTTAAAATGGAAAAAGGCGAAATCTTTATGTAGAGAATAGCGTGTAAAAATATAATTTTTATCTATATAGCATCGATGTGAAAATAGAATTTTTATCTATATAGCGTGATAGTAAAAATTCGATTTTTATATATTGAATAACAAAGTAAAAATTCGATTTTTATATATTGAATAACAAAGTAAAAATTCGATTTTTCTATGAATAGTGAAGTAAAAATTCAATTTTTCTATATTGAATAGTGAAGTAAAAATTCGATTTTTCTATGTTGAATAGTGAAGTTAAAATTCGATTTTTCTATATTGAATAGTGAAGTAAAAATTCGATTTTTCTATATTGAACAGTGAAGTAAAAATTTGATTTTGATATATTGAATAGCAAAGTAAAAATTCGATTTTTATATATTGAATAATGAAGTAAAAATTCGATTTTTATATATTGAATAACGAAGTAAAAATTCAATTTTTATATATTAAATAACGAAGTAAAAATTCGATTTTTATATATCGAATAGCGAAGTAAAAATGTGATTTTTACATATGTAGAGAATACGGGCAGAGAAAGTGACGAGGGGCGAGTGGCAAAGATTTTCTACAAAGAAGAGTCGTGGCGTTGGATTAGCAAATCTGTGAGAATTTCTCACTCTTTAATTTAATTTTCTAGTTACATAAATATATACTAGGATGCAGACGGTGTTTAGTAGCACCCGACACCCGTCATCCACAGACTATGGATGGCTTGTTTGTTTAATTGTTTGGTTGTGTAGTTGGTTAGATTATTTGGTTTGAATTGAATTGTTTGGTGAAATGAAATTGATTTGATTGATGTGTGAATGGCGTGGGCCTTCACTAGACCGGGGATAAGGCTTTGTCCCGTTTCTAGTATCGTGCCGTTATGCCGCTGAAATTTTCTAAAAATAAGTTAGAAAAATAAAGATAACATTTTATTTAATAAATGAACCGAATAGAACATTCATAGGTTGAATAAAATAGTTTGATCGTTAAAAATATAATTTTTAACGTGAATGTGAATAAATAAATATTCATTTACAAACCGGACGGTTTGTTTATGTACACCTATTTGAAGGACATTGATTGGGACGATAAATTTTACACATCGCCCAACTGCACAAATAAAAATCTGTGTTTGATTGCTTGAAACCCCACACGGGTATTGGGATGATATTTGACGTACATTAATCCCGATTGTTTAGTAATATGTCGATCGATTGATTGACAGGCTGTTATAAGCGTTGAATATTTATATTTGATGCTTATACAGTGTAGAATGCACTTTGGATGATGGTTGATTATTCATCGTTGTTGATATATACATGTGTTGTAGAAAATACATATAATTAACATTATATGGTAATTGATTGGGCCTCATTCCAGTTTTAAAATAGAAATATTTGAAAAAGAAATATTTGAAATAGAATATTTGAAAATAGGAATATATGAAGCCGTATTGATTAGATTGATGCCATTTTGACGTGAACGATATTTATATCGATTTTATTCATTTTATAATGAATATCGAAAGTGATTTCAAAATCTGATATTTTGAAAAGGATTGAATATAAACGAATTCGAATTGAAGTTGAATAGAAATGAATTCGAATTGAAATTGAATATAAATGAATTCGAATTGAAATTGAATATAAATGAATTCGAATTGAAATGGAATAGAAATAAATTCGAATTGAAATCGAATTGAATTGAAAACGAACTGAAATTGAATTAGAAATCAATTTGAATTGAAATCAATTTGAAATGAATTTAAAATGAATTTAAATTGGAATATTCAATTTTGATTTGAAATTGAATATGAAGTTGAAACCGTTTTGAAAATGAATTTAAAACGATTTATAAAGCACGTTTTTGAATTGAAATCGACGAAGTATATATTATATATATTATATAATGGCCTGAATAGAACGCACCGCACCGCGGTAGTTCGCGAATTTCGACCATTGACTTCGAACGGATATTACGGGAGATCCGACCGTCGGATTCTCCTAAAACCGGAATCGTTGGGTTCGTATCGAAAAGAGCTTTCTAACGAATATTAGAAATTAGAAATCTAACGGTTGGATTTGGAATTATGTCCAAATCAAATTTGAAAAAGGTCGCTGTAAGTGCAGTTCGATGGCCGTTGATGGAAATTGACTATACATGCCTTGATAAAATTATTAAAAATAATAATAATTTGTGTAAAATCATAAGAAATGATTTGGGAAATATTGGGATGAAAAACTCCATATTTGAAAAGATAAAAATAGATTTTTATCGAAATGAACTAGTTTTGAACTAGAATTATAATTCTATTTATTTTTAAATAAATAAATCGAATTTGAAATGGTTTTGAAAATAACCAGAATTTCCAATGATTGCATTGGAATGGATTTGAATCGAAATTGTCTTCGGAATATTTCGATGTTGGATTTCGTGATTATACAGATGTTGTTATGGAAATTTGAAAGATATAGATATATATATCGTTATTTCCAATACGATATCTGTTGGTCGTAGAATTTGATATTGAATATAAGCCGATATATTTCTATTCAGAGCCTTGTATTTAATATCAAATGTGATTTGGGTTTGTCGTGAATGGTGTCTTGACTAACACTGTTCTTGAACCCAGTTGAGAAAAGATTAAATCTTTTTATTTAGATTTAATGAAGTGTACCAATTAAATAATATTTAATTGGAATCGAATTGATATTGATTTTTGGGTTTATCGTGGACAGTGTTTTAAATAACACTCGTTCTTTAACCCGATAATTAATGGAATGTGATTTTGGGTTTATCGTGAACCGTGTTTTAAATGACACTGATTCTTCAACCCAGTTAAAGATTAAAACTAAGTGGAGTTTTAATGAATCTTTAATTAGATTGAAATGATCGAGAATGGAGTATCACCAGTTTTGCTCCAGGCGATAGTTAAATCTTTAATTAGATTTGAACGTGAAATGGTAATTGAATTTACCGATAAAACCGTGGTGTTAGATATGAAGTAGGACCAGTTTTACTTCATGGGATTAATAGGTTGGGGTTGGGAAATTAAAACAAATGATTACTTCGATAAGGTTCATTAACCCTGACTAGTTGAATTGAAATTCAAAAGAAGATTTGGGAATAAATTTTAATGATTTATCTTGGATAAAATTAATGGGAACCTTTCCCTATGAATGTGAAATTTAGAAACTAACTGTCGGTTAGCTAAGCAGAATGGTTTTATGGATATTGATCTGATGTTGGTTTCGGCCTTCGGGGTTAATATTTGGGGAATTATTCTCTTGATTAATTTATGGTTAGTGACTGATGAGTTGGAATGAGGCGTATGTTGTGTTTGTGTAACACTTGTTTATAATATACGCGAGTTATTCGGAAAGACCGGGTTTATCCCATTCTGAATAACTGATACGACGATAAGTCGAAGATGAAGACGATGGTCGAAGACCGGAGGTCTTCACGTCGTTTGGGTGATTACTGATGATCTTGATTGGGTTGTACACCCAAGAAGATGGAAACAGTTGGTGATCGTCCAGACGTACTTGGAGATCGATGGATATGCGGGGTACTAGGTGCCTCCGGTTTCGTTCAGACCCAGAACGAACTGGTAAATGGACTGTGTGTCTGACATTGGATTTCATTCTGTGTGACTGATATCGGTTGCATAGAGTGGTTTGCCTGTGTGGCATGCTAAGATGCAAATGATCAGGGCTTCTGTTGAAAAGCAGAGTCTTGTGGTTGATGATCAAAGCACGGCCTTTGTGGCGTAGCTTTGTGTAACGTGAATTCGCGAGCCTCACACCCCGGTGGTGAACCAAAAACGGGAGACGGACCTCAGGGGGGACATGCGTTTTCTTTCTAGCTAGGGTGGTGTCAGTGACCTACCAGCCCTGACATTTATATTATTTTCACCTATGTGGTTATTGCTGTTGCGAGGCGCCTTGGTTTGATCGGACGATCCGGGTCCGATGGAGTCATTCGTTGGCTCATTTACGCCCCATAGGGCGGAGAAACGTAGTGTTCAGGCATTATAATCCACATCGGTGGACCGACCCTAACGATCCAAGGGGCAGTTGCGGTTGTTCCTGAGACACGGGCTAGAGCGTCTCGAATCGGTTGAGGACTATCTTTTGCCTCGGTTCATAGACGGAAATCCAATTTCCAAATCCGTGACTTCGCGATTTTATTTGTAAACCCATATATGGCGACATAGTGGCATGGGACGCTCATGTCGCCTATGATTGATACTTATGATTTAAAGTTGTTTTATACACTATGCACTTATAATAGTATAAAATGATTTGTTTTAAACGTATCAAGCATTCTTTGGCTGTTATAAGGGAAAACCCTATCCCCCGGCTTGCGTTGCATTTTGTGATAGGACCTGGGTCTTATAGCAGCTTCATTTTTCTTTATTTAGCATTGCGCTGTTTGTTTTAGGCACTGGTATTCTTGGGAGGAAACCCGTTCCGTGTTATGCGGCGTGGTCCCTTGATTTACCTAACTTTAAAATATAGATAAATAACTGTTTTAGTTCTCACACCAGTCACATGACTGACCTGGGGTTTATTGTTTTAACCTAAACTCTGGGTGCCCTTATTTTGACACGGGCAGCTAGTAGTTTTGGTTTTACAGATTTATATTCACAGGATCCTGGTTTACAGCTGGAACGATATCCGGAAAGCTTTGTATCCGTATATCTCCTTCAGTTGTGTATTGCATTATTTTCCGCTGCTATGTATTTAAATGTATTGTAATCTATGATATTTTTCTGTGTAATATATTTTCATTTTTACTCTGTATATTCTCGTAATCTGATGCATTGTTGTAATATACAATGAAATGTTCTTCTGTATGCGTTCTGTTTTGTCGTGTTCTCAAAACGATCAGGCGTTTCGAACGGTCAGGGTCGGTTTAGCGACTGGTTCGGATCGAGCGAAATTCCTTTTCGTCACAGAATTCGAATATGAAACTTGGATTAGAATTTGGAAGAGAGCAAGGAGATTTAGTTTGAATTGTGCTTAAGTAAATACAAATATATTTGAACGTGATATGTTCAAATTAAGCAAAGAAGCTAATTAGCAAAAAGAAAGAAAAGTGTTGAATTGATTGGAAATAAGTTGTGAATGGTTGGATATATGTGAGACAGGTATGGGATAAAGAGTAGGAAGAGAGTATGGAGATTATAATTTAAGTGCCTGACAAAAAGGTACATGTTTAAATTTTTATATGAGATTTTATAAGCCTATTGGGCAAGCTTCTTGGCTTTTTGATTTTCTTTTTGGATGGAAAGAACCTGGAGAGGCAATTTGTAGTTGTATCGATTGAGCCGTACAAAGAAGATGCTGGTGAAATTTTTCGAAAATTTAAGGAGTTAGAATATTTTTAAGGAATTTTGATAAATAGAAATCAATATATCAATATATGAATAATATCGAAAGAAATTTGGGAAGTGATTTAATTAATGAAAATTAGAAAGGGCTAGTAAATTTTGATGGATGTTTGTTTTCCTTTGATAGTTAAATCACCGGCTATCAAATATATATTTTGACCATCGTTGTCAATATGGAGAGACTGGTTGGATTTATTATCCTAAAACCACTCCCTATAGAAATTGGCATTGTGAATTAGATATGCTAAAAATAATTGAAGATGGATTAAAGTGCAAGGGATGTTCTATTAATCCAAGGCAGAAATTTCCTAAGATGGATTTATGGAATAGTGCCTTCGGTTTGTCTAGTCCTAGGACAACTTATGTGGACAAATGTTTGACAGAGTATTCCTAACAGATCATATAAGACGATCTTTTAAAAGTATTACTATTTAAACTGAAATTAGATTAAACACCAAAGGTGCCACAAAGGCCCTTCACCAATCGGTAAGGAATGAGACCACAATCGCGATAAAATGGAAAAAAACACAAGGATTTTATAGTGGTTAGATCTAGGATAGAACTACATCTCCACTTTAAGAGAAATTTCCATTATCACATACAAGCTTACATAGTTTTCATCCTCACAAACTCTCCTCTTAATTGAATCCAAAAGGCCAAAGAAATAGGAAGATTCCTCTAAGTATAGCAATTTGAGAAGAAAATTTATGACTCTTTAAACTCTTGAGTGGATTTCCAT
This sequence comes from Allium sativum, assembly GCA_030737875.1. NCBI lineage: Eukaryota > Viridiplantae > Streptophyta > Magnoliopsida > Asparagales > Amaryllidaceae > Allium > Allium sativum. Next base: position 5,595,029 of record JASFAX010000034.1, read on the forward strand.
GATTTGATTATAGATTCCACGTTTGATATTTGGTTGAGATTAATTGGAGATGTTAGAAACACTTGAAATGGTTGGAGAATTATTTGGGCAACCCTCCGGGATCATAGTGAAGTGGTCATGGGGTATTTATAGGAGTGATCCAGGCCAGGTGGCGAAGTCATAATTATCTCATGCATCCTTCAGGTCGTCGCAGCGGCCTAAAAGCTTCATATCGGTGTTGCACGGTCCAAATCCACCAAGCTAAGGGTGGAACAAGCTAAAAGCTTCACAAGCAACAACGGAATGACCCAGGGCATTGTGGCATGACTCAGAGTTTTCACAAGTTATAGCGGAGCGACCCCACCTTAATATGTAGGAGCGAGCTAAGGACCTCTAGCTTTTTCAAGGACTGGACTATCTAAACATCAGGGCACGTTGTAAAGCTTTAGATTTTCGACAACCTAAAGAGCTTGGCGAGCTAAGAACCTTTTGCGGGTTAAGGAACTGGACATTTTAAAGATCTAAACGACCCAAAACCTGTGAAGGACCTAGAGAGCCAGAACGACCTAAAGGCTATGACCTCCAAAATGAGCCAAAGTACAGATAGGCCTAAAGCTTTGCCACTTTCACGATCTAAAGACTTGTGACCTATCATTGTGTTCTCGAAAATGACCTAAACATGTTTATTATTTTAGATCCCTGTTTTATGGATTAATAATTACGTTGGTGGTGATGGAATTCGTTTTTCTTAGCTTTTTATACACGTAATATTTTTGGAAAAATCAACTAGTGGTTTGACGTGTTTTTCGATATACATTCAAAGTGAATGGTGGCTAGATGTTCTAAAATAGTAAATGTAGCCTCAAGCCTCACAACTGGGAAATGACAAAAATTGGACCGCCAGCATGGCTTGTTGGGTCATACCCAAGCAGGGTGTATTATCATTGATCTAGAGAAAAATTCATTTGTTCTTCTTTTGATTATGTATCTTACGGGTTACAGTTGGACGGTCGACAACCGTGGGTGATAATGCATTCGGTCTACTCGAGCAAAATGTGTAACTAGTCGCGTGTGGCTAGGTTGCAAGAAGTTCTTACTGAACCCCAGTGTATCCCCTCTAGAGTACACTTACCGGGAGGTGGTCCCATACCATGTCATAGTTGGAATCCAATCTCCAATAAGCACCCTGCAGTGTTCGATCTTATACTATGTATGTGGAGCTTGAGATGCAAGCGTTCTGCTAGGTGGTTATTTATTTGATTAGACATTATTATAATATCACCGGATTTTGATATCAAAAATGCTTTGGGTTATTGTAAGGTAAAAATCATCCATGTTTATGTATGGGTTGGTCTTACTATTATCCTTTTCTTTCAAAAGGGTTTACAAAATTAAACAATATGGTTGGAGTTTACTGTAGCACCCCACGTCCGTTAATGTCACTCACTAAGTGTGATAACCCGGAAATCCCCACCCTCTGGATCGACCATAAACCACACAGGTCTGAACCAAAGAATGGAAATCTGCAGATACATCAACTTTGGGCATACAACACATCAGAACAAATACAGAAGACTTTTATAACATCATAATAAATGTTACATTAGAGTACAGAATATATATCAGAGTACATTAGATAATATTACGGCGGAAGATAAATTACAAAAATTAATACATTTCAGCGGAACTAATCTCAGTGGAAGGCTATCAACATTCTGGCCACAGCTTCAGTCTTCAATCCAGGATCTTTGCTTAATATATCTGCCAAATGAGCTACTCGACTGCCCGTGTGGAAAGAGGGCACCCGAGTTTGCAAAGTGTAACAAACTACAGGTCAGTCGTGGGACTGATGTGAGAATTCTTAACCTAAATTATCTAAATAGAAGGCTAATCCCAGGACCACGCCGCTAACGCGGAACGGGTTTACTCCATTGGATTGCCAGTGCATAACTAAAGTAAATCGTCAAATAACGCGATGCTTTTTAGAAAAATGAAACTATTATAAAACCCAGGTCCCATCACACAATGCAACGCACACCAGAGGATAGGGTTTTACCTTATAATGGTCAAGAAAAGATAAATACGCAAAATACGATTTATTATTAGTGTGTATATATTTTAATTAAAACATTTCAATCATAATATCAATCCTAGACGGCATAGCTACCATCTACTATGTCGTCGTACTAGTAATACGATCAAAACTGTAAAGGGGCGTATTAGAAATTGGGTTTCCATCATGAGTCAAGGCTAGGGAGGAAGTCCTTACTGATTCGAGACACTCTAGCAATGTCCCAGGATTCGGACGCTGGCGAACCCTTGGATCCTGCAGGGCCGGTCCACAACTGCTTTAGTGGATTAGTTATTCATGAACACACGCTCCCCGGTCCTATTGAACCTATAATACGGCCGAGGGCGACCGCATAAATCTGAGGCCTCTAAAAATTCAACAACCACATAAGTAAATGTCTGGGCTCCATACCATGACACCACTTCTAGCTAGAAAGAAACGTGTGCACTCCTTGCGTTCCCTTCTCCCGTTTTAGACTCTACCTGTGAGGCTCGCGAAGTCACGATATACACAAAGCTATGCCTAAATAGACTGTGCTTTGATCATCAACCACAAGGCCTGCTTTTCAACGAAGCCTTGATCAATTGCATCTTAGCATGCCACATTGTCAGACCCTACCGTATCGTTGATCATCTACCAATATATATATAATCTCTAAGCTCATACGTCTTAGAGAAGGGTGTTAAGTAAAGAATAAATTCTCCACCACCAAACAGAAATATATAATCGGTAGCATTCAAAAAAATACAGTAGAAAAGAATACAATGTCAGACACACAATTCATTTACAAGTCCGCTCTGGGTCTGAGCGAAACAACGTATCCATCGATCTCCAAATACGTTTGGACGATCATTACCAAATATCTTGCCTTGGAATGTACTGTCCCAATTCAAGATACCAGTCGTCATCATCCCAACGATGTGAAAACCTTCGGTCTTCAGCCACCGTCTTCATCTTCGACTCTTGATCGTCGTGATGATTATTCAGAATGGGTTAAACCCGATCTTTCTGAATAACTCGCGTATTTTGTGATTAAAAGTCAAATATTGGAAAATCACACATTATGTCACATTCCGACCCCGAATATTCTTTTAATAAGATTTTCATTAATTCTATCAAAGATAAATTGATAAATTAAATCATAAATCTTCCTTAAAAGATTTATTAAAAATTCTAAATTTGATTTAATATCAAAAAACATTTTCACATATCATTTATTTTAAAGAATAAATCTTCTTTTAAACGGGTTAAAGAACTCGTGTCATTTAAAACATAGTTCACGATAAACCCACAAATCAATTTCCAAAATATGGAATTCCATAGAAATCAATCAATACATAATCGATGTGAATTTCTGTATCGGACTAACAATATACATTGAATAACGGCAAAGCCTCTTAAATTCCATATATAATATCGGTCTTCTATTACAGAAGCCCATCTCGATTATTACCAATCGAATTTCCACTTAATTCCAATTTATTTTATTAAATTGGAAAATAGAGTTTTAGAAAATGCCTTTTTAAATCTATAAAATAGATTTATAAATTCCAAATAATAATTTCGATGTAAATTGGATTAAAGGACAAATGTCATTTAAAAACACCGTCCACGATAAATCCACTTCACATCTCAATGTATCTCATATCATAAAATAAGATTGCAAATTCTAATAATCTTAATTAAAGGATTTCCCTTTAAATATTTATCATTATAACCCATATTTTAAAATAATCATTAAAAATATTCTTTATATAAAAGATTCTAAATGGGAAGTATTCTTTATATTACAGATTTTTGTTTTTTACAAATATTCTTTGTTTTAACATATACTTGATTAAAAATATATTTTTATATTAAAATATATTCTTTATATAAAAAGAATTTCTAATGTAAGAATATTCTTATTTAAAAGAACACCTGAATCAAAATGCGACTCAGACATTTACCATATAATTTTGGATTATATGGATTTCACACATATCATATATAACAATAACAGTAAAATCATCCATTTCATCCAAAGTGTAAATTTCACTGCGTAAGCGTTAAAATTAAATAATAATGCTCATCGCAGCCTTTCGATCTAACGATCAACATACAACTAAATATTGGGATTAGTGTATGTTAATTTTCATCCCAACACCCGTGTGGGGTTTCAACCAGCAAACAAATAATAAATTATTTGTGCACTTGGGCGATGTGTGAAAATAATCGACCCAATCACATAAACAAGTCAAGAAACTTGCCTATGGCAGTGTAATACACAATATATAACACGATGATAAAAATGTCTCTTTTATTTATATTCCTTTTATTGCCTGTAAAATGTCAATAAGAATGAATTCTTTATTTCTATTCCTTTATCACATGTAAAATGTCGATAAAAATATAATCTTTTATTTCAGTACTTTTCATTGTAAATAAATGAGAAGAAGAATAAAATCTTTAATCCCATTTGTAATAGGGAATACAAATAATAACAAAATTATAACTTTTCGTTTCATGCTTTATTTGCAATAGAGAATGCAAATAAAGATTCAGCTTTTTAATTTGATGTTTATTTACATAGAGGAATGTAAATAAAAAATTTCATTTTATAATTGAATTGCATTAAGAATTGTAAATGAAAATGTATCTTTTTATTCTCATGTTATATTTGCATTGAGTAATGCAAATAAAAATGTAATATTTAGTTTCTAGTTTTATTTACATCAAGAAATGTAAATAAAAGAACAAATTCTTATTTTATGTTTATTTACATCAAGTGAAATAAATAAATAATTAAAAATGTAACTTTTATTTTAATGCTTTGTTCGCATTTAAAAATTTCGACAAAAATGTAACTTTTGTTTTTAATAAATTTGTTTGCATCTAAATTTGCAAACAAAAATGCAATTTTTATTTTCTTATTTGTTTGCAACTAAAGTTGCAAACAAAAATGAAATTTTATCTCCTTTGTTTTATTTGCATGATAGAATGCAAATAAAAATGCATATTCTATTTTCTACATTTCGTATGCATTGTAGAATGCAAACAAAAATATAATTTTTTTTATTTTCATGTATTGCTTACATTGTGGAATGTAAAAAAAATGTGAACTTTTGGTTTCATGCAATATTTGCATTGAAAAATGCAAATAAAAATGCGCCACTTAAGATCATATTATATTTGCGTTGGAGAACACAAATAAAAATGTACTTTTATTTTTAATGTTTTATTTGTGCTTGAAAACACAAATAAAAAGACTGTTTCATTTTTCTATGTTATACCCGCATTGTGAAATGCGAATAAAAGAACAAATTTTATTTTCAGTGAATATTTGCAATGGAGGGTGCAAATAAAAGTATTCTCTTTTAAATCACATATTATTTTCAATAAAGATTGCAAACAAAATGTGTCCTTTATTCTAATGTTTTATTCGCATTGTGAATGCGAACAAAAAGTAAATTTTTAATTTTTAATGTTTTGTTCGCATTTGTGGATGCGAACAAAAAGATAGATTTTAATTTTAATGATTTGTTCGCATTTGTGGATGTGAACGAAAAGATAATTTTTAATTTTAATGACTTGTTCGCATTTGTGGATGCGAACAAAAAGGTAAATTTTGTTTTGAAAGGTTTGTTTGCATTGTAAATGCAAAACAAAAAAAACAAGTTTTATTTTTACATTATAAAGTATAAATAAAAAGGTAAATTTTATTCTCAAGTTATATTTACATTATGAAATGTAAATAAAAAGGTAAATTTTAGTCTCAAGTTATATTTGTGTTTTAAGAACACAAATAAAAAATGTAAGTTTTGTTTCAATTCATATTCACATTATAGAATGTAAATAAAAAGTAAATTTTAGTTTCAAGTCATATTTGTGTTTTAAGAACACAAATAAAAATGTAAGTTTTGTTTTCTATATTTTTTTTTATTAATGAATTTGCAAAAAGAATGTAAATTAAAGTACATTTTGTTTTCTATGTACATTTGCATCGAGGAATGCATATAAAAGAAAAAATTATTTGCACAGAAGAAATGCAAATAAAATAATATTTTATTAAAAGTAACTCTTTTATTTTAATGTAAATCTTTATTTTAAAATTTTGTTCGCGTCAAGGGATGCAAACAAAATATAATTCTTTTTATTTTAATCATTTTGTGTGCATCGAGGGATGCAAACAAAAATGCAATTCTTTTTATTTTAAATGTACATTTCTATTTTGACATTTTGCTCGCATCGAGGAATGCAAACAAAAGATCTTCTTTATATCTCAAAGTAAAACTTTTCTTTATTTATTTAACATTTTTATTCGCATTGAGAAATGCAAACAAATACAATCCTTTTATTTTAAAGTAAATTTTTTTTCATACTTTTCCATTTAACAAAATGAAGATTTTGTTGTCGTCGCTTCTATTACAACAAATCATATATGTAATGTATTTGTTTGTCGTCAATTCTAACACAACAAATCATATATGTAGTATATGTGTTTGTTGTCAATTCTAACACAACAAATCATACAAGTGATATATTCGTGGATTTAATACAGATCTATTCATACAACAACAAATCCAAGCAATACAGTACAAAATAATTCATCAAATCACATGCAAAATTCACTACATCACAGATCTGCATATATAACACACAAACAAACATTTAACAGCAATAAAACAATTAATTTAATTAATAAAATATTAAAATCAGAAATTCTCACATTGAAATTTGGCTGAAATTCGACTGTCTCCGTTTCAGCTGCGGTCTGCGCCCTCGCGAAGCTCTCGGAAAGACGAGTTCAACGCAACTTACGGTTCGTCAATCGGCCCTCGTATGAAAGAGTTATGTATTTTTAAAGATTGAAAAATTAAAATATTAAAATAAATAAAATAATAAAATAGTCGGACCTTTCTCCTTCGCTTACCACGCACGGCCGAACCCATCACGGCCTCATCCTCCCTCACGTCGCACCCCCTATCAGTGCACCGGACCCCGATCAAACGTTACCACTCCGACCGCCTTGCCAAGAGCCGCCTACACCACCAACCATATCGAACTCGGCCTCCCCTAGGACCCACAAATCACCAAAAACTGCAGCCCCTTCTCGGTCAGAATTCGCAAAATCCGTGAATCAAAACCCGATCTTGATCGTATAGATTTGTAGCTCTCTGAATTCTCTTCGATTTGGTATATCATACGTCGAATTTCGTTGAACGGATTGAGAGATCTAAGCATTTGAAAATCGGATGATTTCAGCCCTTGAATTCTGGGCGGCGGCTGCCATTGAAAATTAGGATTTCAGCCATTTTTTTTAATATTATTTTAATATTTAATTTCAGAATTTGTGCTAAAAAGGTGGATTTTCGGACTTTCTCCGATTTGGGCCTGCTTACTGTCGTTCTTAATGTTTTGAGGCCTTCTGAACGCGATGGGCTATGTCCCGGGCTCCAATTCTGATGTCTATATGTTTTTTCGGTTCTAATTTAAAAATACAATATTAAATAAATAATTTAATTTCTACCGTACATTTAAATATGCCGGGGCCACATACGGACTCCGAAAAATTCTAAAAAAAATATTTTTAGCTTTCTTATGACGATACGGTTCTAACGAGATCAATTTCATTGAATTCGAAGACTGTTTGAAAAATGGCCTTTTTCAAGTCGTTTAATTTTTACTAAAATTGACAAAACTGAAATCTTTTTGCCACGGCCACAAATTAATTCCAAAAATTATGAAAAATTAAACTTAACAATATTTTGACATTCCGGATCCAAAAAAAGTGGTTTCGTCGAAAACGGAGGTTGTTTGTAAAATGACTATTTTCAAGGCCTATATATTTAAATATTAAAAATACATTTTTAAACAAATAATTTCCGAAACTCGAAATATACAAGTGTTTATACTTTTTAAATGCAGAAACATCATTCCGGACTCAATGGAAGTGGTCTCGAGTCCAAATTCCTTCGTATGTGAAAAGTAGCCTTTTGGGCCCTATATATTATATATATAAATTCTACAGCGACTTTTCTAAATATTGAATTGGCCATAACTTTTGATTTTTAAAACGAAATTTCAATTTTTCATATTCGTTAGAAAGATATGATTAAACAGATTTAAATATTTCTTGTTTCACTCAGTTCTGATTTATTTTGAATCCTGTACATTCAGACAAAGTTTAAAAATTAAATTTTCAAACTACCGCGCCATTTCAGGCTCGTTTTATAATTAAATTAAATTTATTCGTTTTAACTTCGATTAAAATAAATTTTACCATTATTATTTAAATAAATTATTTTATATTCTTAAAATTCATTAAAATTTTCTAAAATAAAATTTTTAAATTGGTTCAGAATTTGTGGGTTGTTACACTAAGGGAATGCATTAACTTTCACGGAGCATTATAAGGGTATAGAACAGAACATCACAAGACAAATATATAAAATGGTACTTAAAAATTCAAAATTTATTCATTGCAACGGAAAAGCAAAACATGTTTGGTTACAACATCAAAACCATGTACTAAAGCCAAGTACACAAATATCCATCTTGAACAAAATTATTATCAGAGTACATAAAAGCAAAACCATAATCCCACTCCAAATAGCCATAATGAAAAAGAGATAAAGTTGAGCATTACTTTCAACACTTCCAAGCACTTCAAGAAGAAAGAGATCCGAGTCAAGCTTCACTAATCCTACCCTGAGGACCTGCGGGTAAAAGAAAGAAAAGAGGCAACACAATAAGGGTCAGACATAAGTCTGGCGAGTCTAGTAACTTTAACAATATAATTAGTGAAGTAACAGGATAAGAACATAAAATGGATATAAGAGATGACTGCAACACAAGCAGATATGACAAGGAAAACAAGGTAAGCAAGATAGAACATTCAATTGTGCTCCTAGCTACTATAAGATATGCTCTGCACCGTACCACATACTAGTTACATACTAAAATATATCCCTCCCTACTAATCATAATAATGGTAGCTTCGTGTACTCCTAGCTACTCTCGTAGGTTCCCACTTGCTCCTACCACCACTAGTTGTACCACTACCCTCCCCATTTGATCGGCTCCCTAACGTCGTAGATACCTGTGTTGGTCCCACAATAGGGTGTATAACTCCCTAAGGTGGCAACCCCGATACTACTAAAATGCACAGCTTATACCTACACGACGCAACAACGTCTTACCTACCAGCCCGGATCCGCGCACGCACATGACTCCTTTGGACTTGCACTACTGCAACGTCCCGTATTTTCTGGGAAATTGTTTAATTTATTTTATTATTTAAAATATTTATTTGAATTTGACCATTTTATTTTGAATATTTTATTAATTAATTATATAATAATATTTTAATTTCCAAACAGTCGGAAAATGTTGATTTTTCAATGTAATGTGAATGGGCAGTTTAAAATGGTTTAATATTGGTTTATATTGAATTATATTGACGTGTTCATTTATTTAACAACATTAGAATGTATAATTTATAAATTAATTATAATTCGAGCTGCAGCGGCGTGGCATTTCGTAATATTGCGTTTTGAACTTAAATTGGTTGTACAGGATTTAATATAAGCCAGATTTTCTCGAAACAAGAAACGCTAGAATCTATTTGACAATATTTTTCTAATAGAAGAGAAAAATCGAGTTTTCATTGTAGATTTTGTTTTATATCCAAATCAAATTTTAAAATAGTCGTTATGGAATTCCTTTGTATATTATATTGATTTATTATAGAAAATAAAGGATTTTTATTTTATTAAATATCGTTTTGCTTGGATTTCAACCCAGGATATTTTATGTTGATAGTATATAACATTCTGCTTGTATATGACCAATTATAATATTTTATTATTTTTATATTGAGGTATTTTTAAATTGATTTATTTAATTCAAATTGGACCTTTAAAAAGGAATTTAACTAAACGACCTCCATTTTCGATGAAACAAATTTTATTGGGACCGCATTGGAAAATTATTGCTAGATTTCAAGTTGCATGCAAATCGGAGTTATTCTGTGAGCGTGGCAAAATTAAATGCAAATAAAACGACCATTTGGACGTGAATGAGCGCCATTTGAGCAAACGGACTCGGAATTTGACGAAACAAGTTTCATTTGGACCGTAACGTCAAATTATACCATGACGTCCATTTTCATGGCGAACGGAGTTTGTACGTGAGCACAGAGACAATAAACAGCATTCAATATTTGCGATAGACACGAAATAAAAATCATTGGTCGTTGTCACTTGTCACGTCAACTTAAAATATATTATTTCCACACTATATAAATGGAAGTAATACTCATTAAATTTCTCTGACTAGCTACCAGAGTTATGATGACTTGTGATTCTGTCGTGATTGGAATCTTCGGATTTGCAAGGATTTCTCACTACTGATCCTTGGGGTGACTCCTATATAAAATGTAACGACCCGGAAAATCAGAACCAATTTAAAAAATTTAAATTGGCTAAACTAGTGGATTTTAAATATTTAAAATAAATATTTTAAATAATAACGAACAAAAGTAAGTTCGAATTGACATTTGAAAATGAATATAATTAATTCTAATTATAAACAAGGCCTGAAATGGCGCGGTAGTTTCAAAATTTAAATTCAAACTTCGACTGAATGTACCGGGTGCAAAACAAAACGGATTTGAGTAAAACCAAAAATATTTAAATCTGTTAGTGAATACCTTTCTAACATATCTGAAAAATCGAAGTTTCATAGCGGGATGCAAAAGTTATGGCCAAATGAATTTTCTGAAAGGTCGCTATGGAGTTTATATAGCCCGTGAAAATGGCCACTTTGCAAACGACCTCGGAATTCGACGAAAACACTTTTGTTGGATCCGGGATGTTAATCTATTGCTAAGTTTCAAATTTCATAATTTTTGAAGTTAGTATGTGAGCGTGGCAAAGGAAAATGTGTTTGGTCGATTTCTATTAAATTGGATCGACCAGAAATGGGCCATTTTTCAAACGGTCTCAGAATTCGACGAAACTAGTTTTGCTGGGACCGTATCGTCAAAACATAGCTAGATTTATTTTTCTAGAATTTTTCAAATCAGTTTGTGTCCCTGGCAAACTATAATGTACATTCAAATCAAATATTGAATGTTTTATATTTTAATTTGAATGAAAACTGACTGAAACAGTCGAATGGGCCTATAAAACATATTCCATTATGTTCGGAATGGGGATAAAACGCTAGGGACGACAGTCGTTGGGTTTGGATTGGAGTTCGTGTGTGAAAAGGGGTATTTTCAAAATTTAAAAATATATAAATTAAAAAAAACGTCATTGGGCCAACTCACTCTCTATCACCCCGCTTTCTCTTTCTTCCGCCCCAGATCGACGACGGAAATTGTCCGAACCTTCGCCCTCATTTTCCGATCGATCCAAGAAGAATTAGCCCCACCTCCAGCTAGGGTTTTTGAAGTCCTCCTCACCCTCTTCAAATCAGAACAAGTCTCGCCCCCTCTCATTTTGTATTTCTCGAAATTCGTCGCTCTGAAGTGCCGCCGTACATCGTCTGTTTTCTCCCTGATAGCCAGCTCGAGTCCGACGCCTCTACCACCAGTCAGCGCGCCTTTCGAGGCTCTTCGACGTGGAGCCGACCGATTTTGGCCTCGAGCAACGGATTGGAAGAAAATTCGAACCCTAGTTTTGAATCAAAAGTAAAGGTAACGGCATATATTTAAATTAACTATATAATAGCACTTCTAAGTTCTACCGTTTTTGATTTCACTGTAAAAATCATATCTTTTTCGTTTGTTGACGAAATTCAGTGCAACAAGAGACAGTGGACTCGTGTGGACGTCTTCTACATTCTAGAAGAGACCGCATATTTTTCTGAGCCTTCTGCTATTTTTGGTGGAGTGGAACCCAATGTGAGATTTCTAATTTATAAACGATATGGAAAACGACGATGTATAAATTATATAATCGATGTATGAGTTATATAAGCGTTGTACACCTCTTGTATAAGCGTTGTATAAGTTGTACGTTCGATGTATAAGTTGTATATGCATTGTAAAAATTATATATGTGTCGAAATAGAAGTGAAATGCTATACATATAGACATATATATATATATATATATATATATATATATATATATATATATATATATATATATATATATATATACGCCCCTCGTCCACAAACCATGGACGATATTTATTGGTTGTGATTGATATGAAAATTGGTTGATTAGAATTGTTTGTGGTTGAAATTGATTGATTGTGGTTGAAAAATACCCGTTTGTGGTTGAGAAATACTTGGTTGAAACCACATAGGATTAGTTTGTGGAAATGAAAAAATATACATGCCGCCTGCGTGCGAACTAGATGCATGATTCCCCATTGTCAAAAGCTGCGAGGCTTTAAGGTAGAGCGAGGAGCCGTACTAGGGACGGTCCCGGTTTTAACTACCCTGTCGTTATGCTGCCGAAATTTTGAATAATATTCATGTGTTAGAATTATTTTCCTGTGTTGAAACTATATTCATCTGTTGAATAGAAAACTTTCATGTGTTGAATCGATATTCATTCGTTGAATAGAAATTCATGTGTTGAATGGTATTCGTGTTTTAAATATAAAAATCACCTTTTTATCTATATTTATAAACTATAGAAAACCTTCATGTGTTGAATTGAAATTCATGTGTTGAATGGTATTCGTATTTTGAAATAAATTGTTTTATAATAAAAATCATATTTTTACTACCTATATGAACTATATAGAATAATCTCGTTTTGAAATAAATTGTTTTATAATAAAAATCCTATTTTTATCATCAATATGAACTATATAAAATAATCTTGTTTTGAAATAAATTGTTTTATAATAAAAATCCTATTTTTATCACCTATATTAACTATATAAAATAGTCGTGTTTTGAAATAAATCGTTTTACAATAAAAATCACATTTTTACTATATACACGAATAGTTGAAATAGCGAAGTGTTGGAATAATTATCGGTTGGATAAAAATATCATTTTTATCAAAGGTATGAAAATAATATAGTTTTGAAATCGAAGAATCGATATATATATATATATATATATATATGGAATTGAAATATATCGAAAAACGAAGCTGCAGTTTGTATTTTGAAACCGTGATTTCAAACGATTAGTGCGGGAGATCTGACCATCGGATTTTCCCGAAACCGCAACCGTTGGGTTCGCTTTGGAAATATCTTTCCAACGACACCAACTTTGTAAAGATCCAACGGTTGGATTGTCTGGAATGTTTAATTCAAATCTGAAGAAAAACAGCGCCAGAATCGATTATATTTATATATATATAAATATAATTATATTAAATCGAATAACGACGCTGCAGTTCGTATTTTGAAATCGAAACTTCAAACGATTGTACCGGGAGATCCGACCGTCGGATTTTCCCAAAACTGGAACCGTTGGATTCGTTTTGAAAAGATCTTTCTAATGATATAAATTTTGTGAAGATCCAGCGGTTATATTTCCAAATACGTGACTGTGCGGTTTTGATTGTATATACATATGGCGACATGATATATGGTACCCATGCCGTCTATGATTGATAGTTATGATTCGAAATTGTTTTCGAAACCTATAAACACTAATAATAATATCAAATGCTTTTGTTTTATTCGTATCAAGCATATTTTGGCCATTGTAAGGTAAAACTCTATCCTTCGGTTTGCGTTGCATTGTGTGATGGGAACTGAGTCTTATAATGGCTTCATTTTTTATATAAAGCATTGCGATATTTAAAAGAATGATTTGTTTTAAAGCACTGGCAATCCAATGGAGTAAACCCGTTCCACGAAAGTGGCGTGGTCATGTGATTGGCCATATTGTATAATGTGTTAAGTAGATCTCTCATACCAGTCCCATGACCGACTCGTAGTTTGTTTCACTTTCAAACTCGGGTGCCCCTTTTTCTACACGGGCAGCCTTGTATTCAGGTTTAGCTGGCTCTTTCTGGATGGCTGGAGCTGAAGATGGATTCTATTATTTATCTCTTTTTATGCTGTTCAGCTCCTATTGTACATTATGTTTGTTTTTCGCTGTAGACATTTATGTATAGCTGAACTGTATTTGTACTAAGTATGATCCTGTATACTGTGTAACTCTGATGATTACGTTTATCCAGTATATTCTATTGTGCATTATCTGGTGTATTTATTTAATTATGTCCTGCTATTATCTGTTTATGTGTTATATTCCAAAGATTACCCTTGCCGCCGTCAGTACGGGGTTCGGGGTCTTCTCATAGGGTGTGGTGGAGGGTGCCTTTGGTTCATCCTGTTCCTGGATGACTTGTATGGACGAATGTCTGACAGAGTATTTCCTTAAGAATCATGTACATTGATTTTTACAAATATACCAAGTTTGGTAGCAGAGAAATTCTCTTGCTTAACACATAGAGTGTATTTGTGGACGTCAATTAGTGATTTGACGGATCTGACGATGTGGCATTCAAAGTGAATGAAGATATACTAAACGGGACCTCAAGCCTCATCAACCGAGAATGACACAAAACCAGTTAGGCAGCATGGCTATGTGGGTCGCACCCATTAAAAGGGTATATCATTACCTGATCTGGAGAAATCAAATGTCTTTTGTTGTTCCTATTATTTTTACATATATGTTATCGGTTCGGTTGGCTGGCCCCCAACCGTGGTAATGATATATTCGGTACTCTCAAGCGAAATGAAGGGCCGGTCATGTGTAGCTGGGTTGCAAGACATTCTTGTTGAACCCTAATGTATTCATCTCCTGAGGTACATTGTCGGAAGGTGGTCCCATACCTTGCCAGGAAATCCATTCTCCAATAAGAGCCCGCGGTTTTGATTGTATACTATATATGTAGAGCGTGAGATACAAGCGTTCTACTATATTATTATTTATTGTGGGCTGGTCTTACTATTATCCTTTTCTTTCAAAAAGAATTTTCCAAAGTTAAACAAATAGTTTGTGCTATGAATTTATCACTGAAAGTATTCCAGACTGATCCGGGTGAATTTTGCTTTGCTTCAAATGTGCTCAGGTCAGACCGAGTATATTTCCAGGTTAGGTTTCGCTTGGAGTTTTAGGAGCTGGAAGCAGGAGGCCTCACCGTTAGTATACAAAGTTATTTCCGTTGTGATTGATGTATGTTGTACTCTGATAAATGGTATGTATATATATATAAAGTTTTCTTTTGTAAAGAGATTTGATGTATTATATTTTATTCATTCCGCTGTGGGATTCTGATATGTTCTCCTTTTTCTTCTATTTTAATATTTCTTTCTTTCTATTTCTCATCCTCTAACTTCTTTCTATTAACAGTCGGGGGTTTGACACTTGGGTTTTTGACATGTAATACGGGGTTATGTATTATTGTTGAAAATTCCAGCGTCGATAAATTTTCCGGGCCGTTACAGTTGGTATCAGATCTATTGGTTTAGTGATAACCTTGGCTCTGTAGCCTAACTCAACAGAGATTGGGTTATTAAAGCCCTAGATTGAGTTTGAGTGTATATATATTAGGGCGCATATTTGTAATTTATATTAAAGTTATTTTTATATAGTTTTGCTTGGATTATATTTTTATATAAATATAATTTTCTCAAATGATTATAATATGGATTTGTTTTAGTAACTTCAACCAAAATTCAAATTGGAATATTGAACTGGGATAGATTTATATAATAAAAAGAGATTTCACTTGTGAAATCGAGTGAATGATAATTGGATGGAAATTAATCCAATATAAATCAATTGATGTGAAACTAAAGTGAAAGCAAATGATAAATGTGAATCAAAATGGTCTGGTTGAATTGTTTTTCCTTGGTTGTTTGTTATATATTGGATGGTTTGTATAGAATTGGCCAACAGTTGGTTGAATACCAATCTAGAATAAATGAATTGAAACTATTGAGATGGACCAAAGTATAATGTGGAAATCAAGGATTTTTTTGGTTGAAATATATGGCGTGGATATAGATTTGAACATTGGTTGGAAACCAATCTGAAATAAATAAGTTAAATTAATGAATCCAAGATTGAACAATTGGATAATTAAGAGATAAATATTTAATAAATTGCATGTGAATTGAATTATGTGTAGAATTGGATGATATGGGTATTTGGATCCGACAGACATTGTTTTAAAGACTATTGAAGTTCATTTGGAATTGAGAACAGGTACAGAATTAATCCAAGGAAATTCTAGAGTAATTTGAATCCAGTTTGGCATGTTAATCAAACAAGCACGAGTATATTTATTGCTAATTGCATAATAGCGCTCATAAAAAGGTATGCCTATCCAAAATATAAAATTTTGATTTTATTTTGGTTTTGAATTTGTATTTTTGAATTTTCCTGACCCTGTTGGTTGATGTATATATGTTTTTTGAACCTGCAATATTGCAGATGTCCCTCTGTATAGGGGAGACTTGGCCAAAAAAATTCCAGAATTTAAGGTGTTAGAATATTTTTGGAAAAATTTGTTATTTGAAATAAATTGGTTTTAAAACCGATTGGATTCATTTTGACAATAAAACCGAGTTTTAATTAAATATTTTTGTAATAATAATGAGTTTGCAGCATTTCTTCTATCTTAGTAATTTCGGAGACGAAATTCTTTTAAGGGGAAAGGAATGTAACGTCCCGTATTTTCTAGGAAATTATTTAATTTATTTTATTATTTAAAATATTTATTTGAATTTAAATAATTGAATTTCACCATTTTATCTTGAATATTATATTAATTAATTAGACAATAATATTTTAATTTCCAAACAGTCGGAAAATGTTGATTTTTCAATGTAATGTGAATGGGCAGTTTAAAATGGTTTAATATTGGTTTATATTGAATTATATTGACGCGTTCATTTATTTAACGATATTAGAACGTATAATTTATAATTTAATTATAAATCGAGCTGCAGCGGTTCGGCATTTCGTAATGTTGCGTTTTGAACTTAAATTGGCTGTACATGACTTAATATAAGTCGGATTTTCTCGAAACAAAAAACGCTAGAATCTATTTGACAATATTTTTCTAATGGAAGAGAAAAATTGAGTTTTCATAGTGTAGATTTTGTTTTATGTCCAAATCAAATTTTAAAATAGTCGCTATGGAATTCCTTTATATATTATATCGATTTATTATAGAAAATAAAGGATTTTTATTTTATTAAATATCGTTTGGCTTGGATTTCAACTCGGGATATTTTATGTTGATAGTATATAATATTTTGGTCGTATATGGCCAATTATAATATTTAATTATTTTTATATCGAGGTGTTTTTAAATTGATTTATTCAATTCAAATTGGACCTTTAAAAAGGAATTTTATTCAAACGACCTCCGTTTTTTATGAAACAAATTTTATTGGGACCACAATGGCAAATTATTACTAGATTTTAAGTTGCATGCAAATCAGAGTTATTCTGCTAGGGTGGCAAAATTAAATGCAAATAAAATGACCATTTGGACGTGAACGAGCGTCGTTTGAGAAAACGGACTCGGAATTCGACGAAACAAGTTTCATTAGGACCGTAACGTCAAATTATACCATGACGTCCATTTTCATGGCGAATGGAGTTTGTATGTGAGCACAGGGACAATAAACAGCATTCAAAAATTGCGATAGACACGAAATAAAAATTGTTGGTCGTTGTCACTTGTCACGTCAACTTAAAGTATATTATTTCCACACTATATAAACACCTATAATCAGAATTCACCCGCCCATCAATTTTACAAAAAAGTCCAGTTTTACAAAATAATTTATTTCCTCCATTCTGTCAAGAATTAACTATGGAGATCTGAAGCGAAGTGGTAGATCGGGTCGATATCTACCTACTGAAAAAAATTGGGGGTGAACGGACGAATGTGGTACCCGGAATCGGCCTTAAACCGTAGAAAATTTGATTTGTTTTCATGGGTTTTTTAGCATTTTGGAGTGATGATTGATGTTGGGTCCAAAGGCAAACTTGTAGAGGACAAAGAAGTGGTGATTTTCTCCTTTAGGTCGAGGGTTTGAAAGTGTCTGTGGTGGCGTGGAAACTGAGATGATCAAAGTATGTAACTTTTGGGTTGTTCGAACAATTAATGACCAAAATCACGGCGTTGGGAGGCGTTTCAGGGGAGATGTCTGAAGGTCGAGGGTGAAGGGATTGGTGGCGGACAGTTCTAGGGTGGTCTCGACCCTCTAGGTGGTCGGAGGCGTTCGAATTTGGGTAGCCAAGCGGTTTCGGTCGAACTAGTGATGGGGTTGGTCTGAGGCAAGTTGGGTGGTCAGAGTTCTGGCAATAGGGGAAGGATGAATGGAGGTCACGATGAGATGGTCGAGGGGATCTCCGGTGCCGCCAGTCGTCGACGGTGATCAGTTGAAGATGTTGGAGTTTTTAGCTTGAAGGAGAAATCGGGTTTCAGGAAATCGAAATGGCGAAAACGCGTTTGTTAAAAGGATGATGACATGGCCTGGCCATTAGAAAGGTAATCAACGGTTAACATTGGTAACAGATATTAATTAAATATAATTAATTTATATTGCTTTAAATTTAAACTTAATATTGTATTAACCATATCTAATTCATACGTTAACGAATTTCAGCGAAATTGGACTCTTTGGGATCGTGGTGTCTGGCACTACGCTGTCAAGCTGGTTTGGTCGGAAACGGAGACAGTTGGAATTTCATGTGATCTTAAACGTCCGTTTGAAGTTATATGAAACAGACGTGTCAACCATATTTAATTGTGAGTTAATTCTCTTACTTTTCTGGACTGCTATGATGTGATAAATCCATATAATATCATTAAAATATATATTGGTTAATTAGATGCGTTGGTTGCTTATGGTTGATTTAATGGTTGCTGTTAATTACATTATAGTCGTTAATTTATTTATTTAAAATTATATGCTATTATGAAATGTTATAATATTTTGTAATGCAGGGAAGAACGGGTTGGAGGGATCCGACTGGATTCCTCACATATCATGTGGGCTGTTTATTTATATATTGTTTATGCATGAACAGATTAAACCCCTAATGACATTGAAACCTGTCTGAATGTTAATGGTTAAATGGATGTGATGCCTGTTGTGATTTTAATCAATCGACAGTATTGATTAAGTGATTGACAGTGAAGGCCTGAAATCTACTATTTTAAGACATCGATTTGCCATCAGGCGAGTTTACGCAATTTTAAATTATAAAATTTATTTTATAACTGAATTGAAGTGTCGAGTTTATTTTATATTTAAAAATGAAAACAAGTTTACAAAAATATTTATACGTTATAATCATGTTTTAATAGAAATTATTTAACAGTTTGTAATAAGAATTTAAGGTCACTAATGAGATTTATGAACTGCGGTCAGGAACTAACTAACGGGTCAGGGAAATGGAATAATTGTTTTTATAAAACAATTAACTAATGTTTTTAAATTAATTAAGATATTTAATTAATTTAAGAAGAAAATGATAACAAAAATCAGTTAACAGTTAACTGATATGTATGGTTGGCAAAGATCAACCGTTTAATTTGAAATTGACGATTGGATTAAATTTGATTTAAGTTAATCCAATCAATGGTTTTCAAAATATTCGTTAACTTAACAAATGTTGTAGAAGTTAGTTAATCATCGATTAATTAAAATTTTAAGTGATTATCGAATCGTTTATTTATTAATTAAGTAAATTGTTATTTAATAACCTTTTTAAATGATTTAATTATCCTACCTTATTTAATAATGGAATCAATGATTTTTACTATATTTAATAATGAAGTTAATTAATGAATGATTAATTATTGAAATAAACCACCTTATCCGATTAATAATGAAGTAAATTATTATAACAGAACTATTGCTTGAATTATTAGAAATTCCTTTTTATAGAAGGAATCAAGTATAGTAAGATTTTAATGTAAAAGGTTATAAAGTGGTTTTTGTTGAAAATACAAAGTATTATAAGCAGAAGTTTTGATGGAAAAGCAAGCCATAGCGATATTTAAGATAATAGAAGAAATGTGATCGAAAAGCAGTTTCCAAAGTGAAAGTTATGAAATAGATTAGCATAAAAGGATTTGAATTTATTTCAAATCGTATAAGCAAGATTTGGAAATGTAATTGCAAGCCAATGCAAATGTTTCGATTAGAAGTTTACTTAATTAAGTAAAGGGAATGGACATGAAAAGTGGGTTTCCAAATATAAGGGAATGGTTTATAAAACCTATAATAAATGGAAATGAGAATGATGTATCAGAATTGGGTATTGCAAACTTGTATTATCTTAAGATAAGTCCGTTGTCGATCAAGGTCTGAGAGGTAATTAGAATACCCCAACTTGAACGGCTTCGCTATTATCGAGAGATAATATTAGTTTGTAATGGGTAGGAAAGTGATTATCGAGTTATTTGCAATTAATAAAATTCATCATTTATTTAAATAACCTTTTAAAATGAATTAACTATGCTAGTTTGGTTAATCGGAAATATAACTACTTTTATTTAGTAATAACTAAAGCAAGTACTTCACGATTGGAATTCTCTCCTTAAACGAAATAAATTTATGGGATGGATCAGTATGGAAAGGATTCGAAGTTTAATTCAAATCATATAAACAAGGTGTGAAAAGTGTTTTACCCAAACCGATGATTTTAAAAATAAGAACTTAATTAAGTGAAATGGCTTAATCGAAATAAGGGAAAGAATTTGGTAATTAATCATATGTTGTTGGATTGAATAGAAATATAATGATATGCCAACTGGTAAAGGAAATGGAAGGTGGAATTAGAACTATAGCAATTATTTCAAATCAAAAGAAAAATTGAAAAGGGAGTTTGAGTAAATTAAACGGTGTTTCCACGATAAAGGAAAATAAAAGAGGATTTATAAAATATGGTAATATTTCCAGACAAAGGAAATCAAAAGAGAAGTTGATAAAAAGAGTGTTGAGTAATGTTTTCAAAGTAACAAAACCAGGAGAGTTTTGATAAGTTAAATTTTATGGAATCAATTATAAGAAATCGATGAAATGGTTTAATGTAATATTTCATATGAAGGACCTGAGCTGCCAATTCAGATAGATATACTGCTATGATTTGATAGTTAAATAACTGACTATCAAAATCTGGCCTTTTATCGATTGTTGGTACAGAAAGACCGGGATCGAATTTATATTTGAAAACCATTCCGACCAGCAAATACGCAACATTGAAGACGTTCATGTTGAACCCTAATGTATTCATCTCCGGAGGTACATTGTCGGAAGGTGGTCCCATACCTTGCCAGAAAATCCATTCTCCAATAAGAGCCCGCGATTTTGATTGTATACTATATATGTAGAGCATGAGATGCAAGCGTTCTACTAGATTATTATTTATTTGTTGTTTAATAGGCACTATTATAATATCAGAAAAGATATTGATTTCAAAAATGTTTTGGGTTATAGTAAGGTAAAAACCGTTCGTGTTTATGTGTAGGCTGGTCTTATTATTATCCTTTTCTTCAAAAAGAATTTTTGAAATTTAAACAAGTAGTTTATGCTATGAATTTATCACTGAAAATTTTCCAGACTGATCCGGGTGAATTTTGCTTTGCTTCAAATGTGCTCGGGTCAGACCGAGTATATTTCCAGGTTAGGTTTCGCTTGGAGTTTTAGGAGCTGGAAGCAGGAGGCTTCACCGTTTGTTATACAAAGTTATTTCCGCTGTGATTGATGTATGTTGTACTCTGATAAATGGTATGTATATATATACAGTTTTCTTTTGTAAAGAGATTTGATATATTATATTTTATTCGTTCCGCTGTGAGATTCTGATGTGTTCTCCTTTTTATTCTATTCTAATATTTCTCTCTTTCTATTTCTCATCCTCTAACTTCTTTCTATTAACAGCCTGGGGTTCGACACTTGGGTTTTTGACAAGTAATATGGGATTATGTATCCAGCATCGATAAATTTTCCGGACCGTTACAACTGCCATCGCTAACTCTTTATTAACCTCTTACAATCTACCCCAGTAAGCGTGTCCCTGTCCTCAACGTAGTTCGAGCTTATATAGATATTAAAATGGGTAATTGGTTGAAAAGAGTCCACCCACTTGACACAAGCTTCCCTCCTAAGCTTGGTCTCCACTAGGAATTCCCACTTAGCCCCCCTTTATCCCCATGTCTAATCACATGTCTCATCTTGGTTAAGTGCTTTTATTATGTTTCACATGCTACCCATGTTACCCACTTACCCCTTTATTATCCCCATGTCTAATCACATGTTTTATCTTGGTAAGTGTTCATTAATGCATTATAACTGTAATCTTTCAAGACCTCCCGCATTACAATACCATTTTGCGGTTGCCGGATTCGTCGGGCGGTGCCGGGCTGGCTTATACCGCAATCTGAATCTAACCTCGTGTCTTTGCATTATTACGCATCAAATTTCTGCATTTGACCTCTCACATTAGATTACCAATTGCAATTGCTGGATATGCCAGGCGGTTCCGGGCAGGCTTACCCTGCAATCTGAATCTAACCTCTTGTCTTAGGCGTTTATTATCACTTTCTTGATTCAAGCCCCAATTACAAAACATGGATTATAATATATTCCAATCGCCCATAATTTCCAATCTAAATTATGTCTATAATTTTAATCCAAATTATGCCTTTAATTTCATGTGTACAGGTTATGCCAATTTATGCCTAAACCAATTTCCATAGCCATCAACGATGTATGCCAAATCTCATTTCATTACATATTTCCAAAACTTTTCCCAATCATTCCAACGTTATTCTTACGTAAATCTTAATGCAATATGCTTAGGCTCAAAGTTAGCCTAATATCAAAAAGGAAAAAGGATAAGAAGAAGGGGAGAGAATCAAAAACATCCAAACTGGCATAAACATATAAATGGGCATGTGAAATGAATAACGACAAAGTAGAGGCATATCATAATAGCAACTGGGTATGAATCTAAAGGATAACAAATTACAAAACTTGATATGATTCATCTTATTTACAAGCATATACATCAGATCTAATTTACAATCCTATCACAGTTACTTTTTAATTTAATTATATGTGAAAGTGACATAAACTCACAGCGATATGATTTTCAGAAAAGAGAATTAGATGTTGTTGTAGCAATTCTGATCTTGAATAATCTCTACTTTGATTTGTAGATCTAATCTTCTAATTGGAATACTCCTATTCTGATTTGTTTTGGTGGAGAAGAAAGGCTAGTTTAGATTAGAGCAGCATGGAGGCGCCATGGATGATAACAATGAGATTTGGGTTTGGTTTAGGTGTTTATTTATATGTGTATTAGGTGAATTAGGACCTTTAGATTAGATTAGGAACCATCTGAACCATCCAAACCAGGAAAATACGTCATCCAGCCAATCCCAGAAAGACACGTCAACATGGAACTCTCCAGAATTCTACAGATCTGGCTTGGCCTGGGCGTACTTCTCAGGTGCGCCAGTGCAATTCTGTTCTGGCGCACTTTACAAGTGCGCCAGTTATCCAGGCCCATTTCCTGATTGTTCTGCCCAACTTCTATCGTCCATAACTCTTTCATATGGCATCTGTTTTACTCAAACTCAGACTCTATCTCAAGCAGAATTCCAAGATGAATGCAATGACGTAAACCGTTTCACTTAATTCTTCATTTAAAAATTAATTATTCTTTAATTATCTCTTATGACATGTTTTAAAATTACGGGTTGTTACATTTACAAACACCAGTCCCATGACTGACCCAGAGTTTATTTTGTTTGTTTTCACCTAAACTCTTGGATGCCCAAATTTGGATGGGCAATCAAGTATTTCAGGCTTTCACAGATGCACTTGGAGGTGCTTGAAGTAGGAGGCTTCACCATTAGATATTTTAGAGTATTTTCTGTTGTATCAAATGTTGTATTGTACTTTAATGATGGTATGTATATATGATATAAAAAAATTTATTTAGAAGGTTATGTTATATAATATATTTTATTCGTTACGCAGTGAGATTCTGTGTTGGTATTTCTGTTCCTCTTCTATCTTTTTTCTTCTTTAAACCATAATGACTCGTATTTCTGTGCAATATGGGTTGGATGTGTGTTATTTTTAGTCAACTTAGATGGTATGGATTTGCAGACACGGATCATGAGGATGGAAGAAAGGAAAGATGGAATGAATCTCGAAATGTAACAAGTAATATATATTATAAAAGTGATCTTTAAAAAAGAAAACAAACTGTTAAACATACTGTATCAAAGTAATTATCCTATCATCATCCCTTGATAGTTAAAACAGTTTGTCCATATAATTGCTAATAACTACAAACAAGAACAAATAGCAAAAGATAAAGGAATTACTAGGATACATCTTAGTAGCACCAGCTTTTCTCTTGAAGCTTCGAAGGACCAACTAAATATGGAAAATATGCTCGATCTGACCTGAGCATTATAAGAAAAACAACGCTTAAATTAATCTGTTATACCAGCGTGAGAAGAACACACTATATGTATTTTAGTGTTATAAAATCCTTTCAAAACAGCGATATTTCATAAGACCATGTCGCACACAAACAAGGACAACTTCTTACTATATAACAACTAAATCTGTTTTATAGAATATCTATTGATATTATAATGATGTATAGAGTTTTAAAGTAAATACGGAACATAGTCGAAATTGTTACATTAATTAAATTCCAATATAATAGGTACATAACTAAAACTGCAACAACATGTATTATAGAATGAAACTCCATCATTGACAATCTACTTGGGTACCATTCGCTGTAGCACACCTCTAGACAATATTTTGTTAGGGTCACACATCAAACCTTAGCCAACACGAAGTCAGCTGCCACTGTAACATGGCATACCTGATTACAACATTCCCTTAAGCGCCAAGGATAAAAAATTAAGCTCCACAAATCCATGGCCCTGCTCTTCTCATGTGCATAAATTCCAAAATCCATAAACATCAAGTCAAGGTCAAGGAATGACTGCTCTTAATGGTAGCAAACTACATAGCTTTGCTGCATATCCCATGTTCAATCATTAATGTGTCGTGAGGCTTATGCGATCATGATTGCCTTGTTCCTCTTTTAGCATATCTCCACTACTCGAAATAGTGGCTATAACATTGGTGCTTTATTACCGGCTACTAAATCCACTGATGTTAAAGGAACTTTTAACATAGATATTTTTTATCGATGCTACATAGACATCACTTATTAAAATAGCCGATGTCTATTACTCTGATTTGAAAAAGTTTTATTCCTTCCTTTATTAACCCAAAAAAGTTCACTTACGTGCCCAAAAATTACATTATCCTTTTAACATCAATTGGTAAAACCACCAGTGTTTATCTTTTAAATGTTTCTTTAGACATTGGTTGTTAAAACTACCGACGTCTATCTTTTAAAAATAACCTAATATCTTCGGCCGTGAAAATACTCTTCTCCTAAATCATTTATGATGCCTTCTCTTCTTTAAATAATAAAAATAAAAAATGGCAGACGAAACCTCCATTGTTTCCTCCATCGCCTCGCCTTGCCACATCCAAATCGCAAGCCGCATGAAATTAGATCGGCCCCTTTCCTTTATGCTCAACATGACATTAGATCGGCCTCCTCTTTTGTTATTGTCCTATGTGAAATCCAAAATTAAGGTTCCAGTCTTCTTCAAATCGCGGCTTAAACTCTCTTTGATGATGATGATTAACTGGAGGTTTTGATCGATTTCGGTCTTTTGTTCCTATGCTTCACATGATTTGATTTTACATACAACAATTTTGAGTGTTGATCGAAACGCCTAAGATTGGTGGGCTTTCTTCTGATTTTTTATTTTACTTATGCTTATAAATTGTTCTTCATTTCAATGCCTTTGCCAGTGATGATAGATTTTATATATATATATAGAGAGAGAGAGAGAGAGAGAGTATTCGTAACCGTAAACCTCTCTGATTTCCTGTAGACTTGGTTGTGATATTGGCGTGAACAAATTTGTTGAATTCTTCAATTCTCTGGAGATTTCTACTCGATTGATTTTTTTTTGAAAATATCATATTTATTGCCAAGATTAACCAATTGCGAATTTGAAAAATTCTTTTATTAAATATTCGACTGTCATTTATAAATTTGTCGAAAATAAAAGATTGACTTTTTTCCTTCGGTTTGGAATTTGTAGTTGTTTCAACACTTATTTTGAAAAATATTTATTTTTTGCATTTTCAAAATAAAACTTATCCTAGTATCATTTCCTTGCCTTGTTATACCATTTGAATCACTGTTTGAACTTGTTTCTCTGCTTTTCACTTGTTGGTGATTGATGCTTGCTACTTCATTTACTCTCTTGGTACTAGATGTTGTCATACTACTATCTTGCCATTTCACTTTGTCTTGAATATTTGTACATTGCTATACACTGATAATGTAACACCCCGTATTTTCTGTGAACGTATAAGTAACAAATCAGAGAATAATTAATTTTTAATATAAGAATCAAGGGAAACGGGTTGCGCCATTGCGTTCATCTCGAAATTCTACTTGAAAACGAGTCTGAGTTTTTGAAAAACGGAGTCCGTATGACCAAGTTATGACCTTCAGAAGTTTCAGAAATTTGAATAAAATAAAACAGTTCGAAATTCGAATTCAAAATCCCAGAACAGGCTGGGCGGGAAAATTCCCGCCCATGGACCAGGGCGACCTGGGGGTCGACCATAGTGTCGACCTGGGGGTCGACCTGCTCCCGAATCCAAGTTTTTGAACCTTGTTCATTCTGATGTATCCGGTCTCGTTTTCTATCTAGATTCGTCCGCCTAATCCTATATAAACAGCCCCTTAGCCTCATTTTCTCTACACAATTTCATTCCATCTATACTCCGTCTCTGTTCTAACTAAAAATAAAAATGGCGTCGCTACTCTGCTGGAATCAAAACTTGGACTGATGCATCTTCTTCCAACCTGAATAGAATTAAAAGCTAAATCAAATCTCAAATCAAAGTTTAGAGCCATAACAACAATTAAAGAGGAGTAATTCAGCATTTCTACATCAACAACAGTTTATTATCCTTTCTTAAAACCACGAAAGGCAAGTACAGTTATTTTCCGCTATAAATGTAATTATAATAGTGACATGATTGTAAATCTGAATTTGAGGTTGTGTACGTTCTGTTCTGATATATTTTATTTTGTATCTTTTTCTTCTTTCTGTCCTATAGCCAGGCTACCACGAGCCTGCACCACATCTCATAAGAGATTAACGCACGAACGCTAAATTTTGGCACAAATAATAATGCATAATTGGACATGAAACTGTTGCCTATGTGACTATTGCCTATGACTATGATTCATTGCCTATGAGACTATTGGATATGACTATGATTCATGACTATGAGACTATTGCCTATGACATTGAATAAGAAACTATTGTAATTAGTCGCCCATGTCTATTGTGGTTAGTTGCCTATAACTATTGTAGTTAGTTTCTTATGCCTTTTCCCTTAATGTTGTTAGATCTCATATTAAGTATGTAATTTTGCTAGTTTATTCCCATTCATTGTTATGTACATCGAGCCTATAGGGCCATTTCATGAGTATTTAGAGAACTTGCGGAAACATGTTATACGGGGATTGGGCGTAGCTTAATTAAGTAAATCTGGCATAGCAAATATGTTGGCATAATCTGAGTTGGCTATAATAGAGAATGATTTACATGTGTATTAGTCTTGGACATAAAGGGTGAACTAGAATATTAAATCTAGTTTTGACATGAACTGTAAATGGGAATATTAAGGCTAAAATTTGTGGCATATATCATATTATGAATTATGACCTTGATTTAGGCATGTAAGTTTAGGCTAAATTTATGATTAGGCAAGATAGGTAAATAGAGTTTTAGATATAATCTGCTAAATCTGTTATCTGCTAAATCTGTTAAATTGCCTAATCAGTTATCTGCTAAAACTGTTGAATTGCCTAAACTGCTAAATCTGTTATCTGCTAAATCTGTGAATCGCTTAAACTGCTAGATCTGTTACCTGTTGAATTGTATGATATGTTGAAACTAGATAATGGTAATTTGAGTATGGAAATCCGTAGGCTCGACCTAAGATTTGGTAGAACATGGAAATTTTATTAATCTGTTATATCCTATGAAGAAGTTTAATCTGTTAAATAAACAGAATTAGTGTGATATCTGAAAAATCTTTATTGGAATGAATTGGCTATGACACGAGGTTAGACTCTGTTTGCGGTAGAAGCCTGCCCGGAACCAACCGGCTTAACCAGCGACCGCAAACTGTCAGTCTATTGTGAGAGGTCGTAGGCATAACTAAAATATGCTTAGACACGAGGTTAGGTCTGGCTTATGGCAGAAGTCTGCCTGGAACCGCCAGGCATATCCAGCGGCCACAAGCTACCGACCTAATGTGAGAGGTCTGTGCATTAATATTTAATTAATGCAAATCTGGGATAAATATGAATGTCTAAATCGTGTTGGGTGGATATGGTTAAACCAATTGGAGTAATAAATTTAACAAACCCGTTTCGTGAATCTGTAGGCCCAATTACAAAGTTAGACAAATCTGTAAATCTGTTAAATCTGTATATCTGATCCGTTAGTCTGAAAACTTGTCTGATCTGTGAACTAGTTGAGCTGAACTCTGTATGTCTGAACTTGTAAACAAGTTAATCTGAAATCTGTTAGTCTAGGGACACAAGGTTAGGAGGGAAATTACTTGTGTCATCTGTTTTTTGGGACCCATATTAGTCAGTAACCCTTTCTGGTACCAAAACTTTGACCCAACAGTAGGTAGGGTCCGTGCACGCTTACTGAACTAATTATAAGCGGTTCATTCTGATAATGGCGAGGGGTGTTGATGGTGCATTCCAACCGGGTCATGTGCGTGCACGGATCCCGGTCTGCCTCTGAGGATGTAAGACGCCGTGACATCTGTAAATAGGTCTGTGCTAATTGGTTGTCAATTTAGGGAGTGATACACCCTACTGTGGAGCCGACACAGGGTATTTATGTATTAGGGAGCCGATCGCTTGGGGTAGGGCTTTAGGGTACACTTACTCTGTCTGTTTCTGTTGGTACCGTCTGTTTCTGTTGGGTGGCAACACCTGTCTGTTTCTGCGTGGTACCGTCTGTTCGGGTGGTAAAGGCCCATTTACTAGTGTACACCTAATTCTACATTCTGTTTCCGTAGGGATTAATCTGTTTCTGTTTCTGTTCGGGTGGTAAAGGCCCATTATCAGCATTCCGCTTCTGTCTGTTTCTGTTCGGGTGGTAAAGGCCCATTATTAGCATTCTGTTTCTGCCTGTTTCTGTTTGGGTGGTAAAGGCCCATTATTAGCGTTCTGTTTCTGTGGAAATTATTCTATTCTCGTTTCTGCTTCAGTTTAGACATTAGGGTGGCACCTAATCCTGTTATACTAGTATTAATGCAGAGAAATGAAAAGTAATATTATTCTGTTTCTTCTGTTTAACCTAAGTACATCTGCTGCTCCTGTTATTGTTGTCTCTTATCCAGCTTATTTTCATTTCATGATTATTATTATCTTTTCATATGCTGAACGTCACTGGACTTGCCAGACTTTATGTCTGAACTTGCTTGTTTTCGCCCCTTTTTCTTCCGTCCCCTCCCCCCCCCCCCCCCCCCCCGGTTTTCCAAGGAGGGAACACTTTAACTTGATCCCGGTTTCTTCTGCTTGAAGTACTTAGAGTGCTTAAAGTATGGCTTGACTACTTATGGCAGCTTCTGTGGGGATTATGATTTTAAAGTTTTGTACTCTGATGATTTTTTGAACAAGACTGATATTTATGTACTTGAGTTTTTCTGGAAAGATGTAACCAAACTGATTTCTGTTTTCCGCTGTAATAAAGTTATAATTTCTCAAGTATTGTTTATCTGTCTTGTAAATTTCTGTTCTGTCTATTAAAACACTCCACCAAAGTTAAGGCATTCCCTTTGTGAGTGTCCTTAACGGAGGTGGGGTGTTACACTTGGTATCAGAGCTGAAGGTTACCAGATTAGATAAAAAGTTTTTGAAAACTATTTTCAAAAAGGTTTTAAAAGAAAGTATTTTCAGAAATAAAGTTTATTTTGAAAAACATAATTCCCAAAATAGCCATATATCTATCTTTTTCGTTCTCCGTTTTAAATCTTTTTCTTTTATTCCAGCATGTCTGGGAATCTTAACTTTCCAGTGGGCGTGCCAATACCTGGCTGGTTCAGGAGGTACTTAGAGGCTAGGGCTAATGATGCAGGCCCAGCAGATATTCCTCCTCCAACTGCAGCGATTCCTCCTCCCCCACCCACTCCTCGTGCCATTGCTTTTTCAAAGATCTGTAAAGATTTTAGGGCCATGGGTGGAAAGGATTTCAAGGGAACTGAATCATTCGTAGAAGCGAGGAACTGGCTCAAAGAAACTGAGGATCTATTCGTTATTTTCGAGGTGGACGATAGGCAGAAGGTACAATTGGCAGTGTGGTTGCTCAAGGACGAAGCTTCCTATTGGTGGGAAGTCACTAACGCCGAGAGACCGGTTGAAACATGGATGGATTTCAGAACAAGGTTTGAGATGAAATTCCTCTCGCAAGCTGAACGAAGACTACAACTGGAAAAGTTCTTATCTTTTAAGCAAGGAAGTAAGACGGTCAAGGAATACGTCAACCAGTTCAACCAACTGGCTAGGTTCAGACTAGATTTAGTCAACACCCAGCATAAAAAGGCTCTCCTCTTTGTTAAAGGATTGAACAAGCCACTGCACAGCCTAGCCATGAACCATGTACCCATGGGAGCGACTTACGAGAAATTGGTGGATATGGCACTACTGCACGAGGAAGACAACGGCAAGAAAGAGGCAAAGAAGGAAGAACCACAAAACAAGAAAGCATGTCCCAAAAAGGAAACACAAAAGAAGGGAGAAAAGTCTGAAGATAAGAAGGAGAAAAAGTGCTTTACTTGTGGAAGCTCGACTCATCTGAATAAGGATTGCAGAAAAAGAAAGGGCACTTGCTTCAACTGTGGTGAGATGGGACACTTCACTAGGGACTGTCCGAAGAAACGAGGGCAAGGGCAGAGGGCAGGACCAACTTATGGAAGGCAGGCGAACACTCTCGAGGCTAGTGGATAGGATAGAAATAGGAAAACTTTCTGTAGGAGGTTTAATTTCTTTATCTGATTTTTGAGTTAAAACTCTTTTTTGATTTGATTCTGTAATCGATGCTCTGCACTTGAATACTAGTATTGTTTCTGATTCCGCTCAGACCCATAAGGGTTATGACTCATCTAAGCGTGGTAAGTTGGGTATCTGTGTTGAGCGTTAAGTTGACTATGATGCATACATTCTGGGTTTTTATCATGCTTAGTTTCCTAAGAATCATTTAGTAATCTGATCTGTACCGGTGATTTGTAAATATCTGAATATTTCTGATAAGGTTGAGATTTCCAGTTTTGACATTGTCTAAAGAGGGTAATCCTCTGGGTGTCAATCTGATGTTGATTTCGGTCTTCGGGATTGATACTTAGGGGAGTTTGTTTCTCAACCAAGGTCTAATGGAAACCAAGTTTTTGTTTTATCTGTACTCGCTTCATCCTATCGATCGAATCTTCAGACTTTAGGTAGAAACCAATGGGTGTAAACATGTGTTTGTGACATGTTATGTTTGATG
This sequence comes from Allium sativum, assembly GCA_030737875.1. Taxonomy (NCBI): domain Eukaryota; kingdom Viridiplantae; phylum Streptophyta; class Magnoliopsida; order Asparagales; family Amaryllidaceae; genus Allium; species Allium sativum. The sequence goes on from JASFAX010000034.1 coordinate 5,626,741, forward strand.
GTTGCAAGTGGATGCAAGTGGTTGCTAGTGGTTGCTCGTGGATGCATATACACACACTAGGCACTAGATCGGCTCGAAAACACTCACATACTGCATATGGATGTGTGAGAATTTTCAATTTCTGTGGATGCAAAATGATTGACTCATCACATGGATGTTGCATATGAATGAATGGTTGTCACTCATATAAGAATAATATCAAATAGGAAAATTGGATACATGTTGGACTCATGGCACTAACATAATTCGCATTAAGGAGGTCAACTGAATCAGTGGACTGCCTGATCTTTGCATTAGATAAGGAACATATACACACACTTTTGCATATGTTCATACAACATTAGAAGTTTTCTAAGGACAATGGATGATTGTGGATGATGGTTGGGTAGATGGATGACTGGATGGTAGGACACATTCTTCTCAACTTGAAGATTTCGGGGACAAAATCCTTTAAAGAGGGGAGAATGTAACACCCCGTATTTTCTGTGAACGTATAAGTAACAAATCAGAGAATAATTAATTTTTAAAATAAGAATCAAGGGAAACGGGTTGCGCGATTGCGTTCATCTCGAAATTTTGTTTGAAAACGAGTCCCAGTTTTCGAAAAACGGAGTCCGTATGACCAAGTTATGACCTTCAGAAGTTTCAGGAATTTGAATAAAATAAAACAGTTCGAAATTCGAATTCAAAATCCCAGAACAGGCTGGGCGGGAAAATTCCCGCCCATGGACCAGGTCGACCTGGGGGTCGACCATAGTGTCGACCTCCCAGGGGCCAGGTAGACCAGAGTGTCGACCTGGGGGTCGACCTGGCCAGACCAGGTCGACCATAGTGTCGACCAGGGCATCGACCTGCTCCCGAAACCAAGTTTTTGAACATGGTTCATTCCGATGTATCCGGTCTCGTTTTCTATCTAGATTCGTCCGCCTAATCCTATATAAACAGCCCCCTAGCCTCATTTTCTCTACACAATTTCATTCTGTCTATACTCCGTCTCTGTTCTAACTAAAAATAAAAATGGCGTCGCTACTCTACTGGAATCAAAACTTGGACTGATGCATCTTCTTCCAACCTGAAAAGAATTAAAAGCTAAATCAAATCTTAAATCAAAGTTTAGAGCACCAACAATAATTAAAGAGGAGTAATTCAGCATTTCTGCATCAACAACAGTTTATTATCCTTTCTTAAAACCACGAAAGGCAAGTACAGTTATTTTCCACTATAAACTGTAATTATAATTGTGGCATGATTGTTAATCTGAATTTGAGGTTGTGTACGTTCTGTTCTGATATATTTTATTCTGTATCTTTTTCTTCTTTTTGTCCTATAGCCAGGCTACCACGAGCCTGCGCCACATCTCATAAGAGATTAACGCACGAACGCTAAATTTTGGGACAAATAATAATGCATAATTGGACATGAAACTGTTGCCTATGAGACTATTGCCTATGACTATGATTCATTGCCTATGAGACTATTGCCTATGACTATGATTCATGACTATGAGACTATTGCCTATGACATTGAATAAGAAACTATTGTAATTAGTCGCTCATGACTATTGTGGTTAGCTGCCTATAACTATTGTAGTTAGTTTCTTATGCCTTTTCCCTTAATGTTGTTAGATCTCATATTTAGTATGTAATTTTGCTAGTTTATTCCCATTCACTGTTATGTACATCGAGCCTATAGGGCCATTTCATGAGTATTTAGAGAACTTGTGGAAACATGTTATACGGGGATTGGGCGTAGCTTAATTAAGTAAATTTGGCATAGTAAATATGTTGGCATAATCTGAGTTGGCTATAATAGAGAATGATTTACATGTGTATTAGTCTTGGACATAAAGGGTGAACTAGAATATTAAATCTAGTTTTGACATGAACTGTAAATGGGGATATTAAGGCTAAAATTTGGGGCATATATTATATTATGAATTATGACCTTGATTTAGGCATGTAAGTTTAGGCTAAATTTATGATTAGGCAAGATAGGTAAATAGAGTTTTAGATATAATCTGCTAAATCTGTTAAATTGCCTAATCAGTTATCTGCTAAAACTGTTGAATTGCCTAAAATGCTAAATCTGTTATCTGCTAAATCTGTTGAATCGCTTAAACTGCTAGATCTGCTACCTGTTGAATTGTATGATCTGTTGAAACTAGATAATGGTAATCTGAGTATGGAAATCCGTAGGCTCGACCTAAGATTTGGTAGAACATGGAAATTTGATTAATCTGTTATATCCTATGAAGAAGTTTAATCTGTTAAATAAATAGAATTAGTCTGATATCTGAAAAACCTGTATTGGAATGAATTGGCTATGACACGAGGTTAGACTCTGTTTATGGTAGAAGCCTGCCCGGAACCAACCGCTTAACCAGCGACCGCAAACTGTAAGTCTAATGTGAGAGGTCGTAGGCATAACTAAAATATGCTTAGACACGAGGTTAGGTCTGGCTTGTGGCAGAAGTCTGCCCGGAACCGCCCGGCATATCCAGCGGCCACAAGCTACTGGCCTAATGTGAGAGGTCTGTGCATTAATATTTAATTAATGCAAATCTGGGATAAATATGAATGTCTAAATCGTGTTGGGTGGATAGGGTTTAACCAATTGGACTAATAAATTTAACAAACCCATTTCGTGAATCTGTAGGCCCAGTTACAAAGTTAGACAAATCTGTAAATCTGTTAAATCCGTATATCTGATCCGTTAGTCTGAAAACTTGTCTGATCTGTGAACTAGTTGATCTGAACTCTGTATGTCTGAACTTGTAAACAAGTTAATCTGAAATCTGTTAGTCTGGGGACACAAAGTTAGGAGTGAAATTACTTGTGTCATCTGTTGTTTGGGACCCATATTAGTCAGTAACCCTTTCTGGTATCAAAACTTTGACCCAACAGTAGGTAGGGTCCGGGCACGCTTACTGAACTAATTATAAGCGGTTCATTCTGATAATGGCGAGGGGTGTTGATGGTGCGTTCCAACCGGGTCATGTGCGTGCATGGATGCCGGTCTGCCTCTGAGGATGTAAGACGCCGTGACATCTGTAAATAGGTCTGTGCCAAATGGTTGTCACTTTAGGGAGTGATACACCTTACTGTGGAGCCGACACAGGGTATTTATGTATTAGGGAGCCGATCGCTTGGGGTAGGGTTTTAGGGTACACTTAGTTCTGTTTGTTTCTGTTGGTACCGTCTGTTTCTGTTGGGTGGCAACACCTGTCTGTTTCTGCGTGGTACCGTCTGTTCAGGTGGTAAAGGCCCATTTACTAGTGTACACCTAATTCTACATTCTGTTTTCGTAGGGATTAATCTGTTTCTGTTCGGGTGGTAAAGGCCCATTATCAGCATTCTGCTTCTGTCTGTTTCTGTTCGGGTGGTAAAGGCCCATTATTAGCATTTTGTTTCTGTCTGTTTCTGTTTGGGTGGTAAAGGCCCATTATTAGCATTCTGTTTCTGTGGAAATTATTCTGTTCCCGTTTCTGCTTCAGTTTAGACATTAGGGTGACACCTAACCCTGTTATACTAGTATTAGTGCAGAGAAATGAAAAGTAATATTATTCTGTTTCTTCTGTTTAACCTAAGTACATCTACAGCTCCTGTTACTGTTATCTCTTATCCAGCTTATTTTCATTTCATGATTATTATTATCTGTTCATATGCTGAAAGTCACTGGACTTGCCAGACTTTATGTCTGACCTTGCTTGTTTTCGCCCCTTTTTCTTCCGTTTCCCCCCCCCCCCTAGGTTTTCCAAGGAGGGAACACTTTAGCTTGATTTGGGTTTCTTCTGCTTGAAGTACTTAGAGTGCTTAAAGTATGGCTTGACTCCTTATGGCAGCTTCTGTGGGGATTATGATTTTAAAGTTTTGTACTCTGATGATTTTCTGAATAAGACTGATATTTATGTACTTGAGTTTTTCTGGAAAGATGTAACCAAACTGATTTCTGTTTTCCACTGTAATAAAGTTATAATTTCTCAAGTATTGTTTATCTGTCTTGTAAATTTCTGTTCTGTCTACTAAAATGCTCCACCAAAGTTAAAGCATTCCCTTTGTGAGTGTCCTTAACGGAGGTGGGGTGTTACAGATAAGAACGGATGTTAAGCTTTCTCATGTATGATAATAAAACAAGATGTTGTTCTTGCTATAGTCATTCTGACTCGATGCCTTGTAATCTGCTTTTGTTGTGCCATTGTGATCTTCATATCATACTGCCTTATGCTTGGCTATTGTCCCAATTTTGCACTTGTATATTGTAACCGGACTTATTATGGTTTGCTGGTCATTACAGCTGCCTTTAAAATGAACTTAAATTGCTTCCAGTGCACTGTATATAACGTTCTTGTATTTCCTGCACATATAGTGTTCTTATATTTAGTGCAATGGTCATTGTGTTTGCATATCTTCTCTTTTGTATTCACTTGAACCTAGTCTGATTAATGGTTTATCTCTAGTTGCTTTGTTTGCTTGTACACTTGTATACTACCATAGAATTTGCATTTGAATGTGTTAGACTCCTCCATGCCTCTGTTTTGATGTAATTTTGTTGAGATTTGTGTAATGCTCTTCCTTTTGTTGAACTGGCCATGGCTTGACTTGAACCTATTTGCACTTGAACCTATTTTTCCATGTTGTTGTGTACTCACTTTACCCCGTCAAATGTTTGATTTCCTTCTTTCTTTTGTTCACTATGTACTTCAATTATTCTGTTTTGATTACTTGCCGGACTTGATCATTTGGTCATGCTTTATGTCCTTGTTGAGGTTAACTAGTGCACATGGTCTTGGTATGTAATGTTACTTGCTGATTATTTTCCTTGGACTACCTGCCCTTGTGCATGTTGCCACCGTTATTTGCTTCATACTTGAAACTGGCCATTTCACTTGGTTATTGTCACCTGAAAAATAACTGTGTACATGTGCATATATATATATATTCTATTTCAACCAGTAGACCAACTATATGTTGAGTCGTAGCCGATCAAGATCGATAGACCACATTTGTGAGTCTTGGTTGGTCTTGATCAGCTGACCGCTATAGTTGTGTTGAGACTGATCTGCGAGCACTAGTATTCAGTCTTCCTAGTGATATTTATAATGAATCATATCACAAGTAATTTAGGCTCGTATATACATACACACATACATACATACATATATATATATATAGTTCAATTTTACTGTGTGTGCTTCCGTGAATACAGATGACTGGACTGAACTAGAAGAAAATGAAATCTCAGTGTGTCAATGAGTATGTATATGAGTTTGTGTATAAATTGGATGACACTGAGTGTATTGTAGTAAGAGATGTAACGTATATGAAATATAATGTATGAATAATAGTGTAATGTACAATAGTGAGTTCTGAAATTTGTACCATTTTGAATATTGAAATAAAATATTTTATTGAATAAAAAATACTGTTTGAATATTTAAATTCTATGCAACAGTATTATTATTCAATATCTGTTATGTTTAAACACACTGGTATAATAAGCAGTCTACCACATCAGACGTCCAAAAAGGTGATGTAATAAATCATCTATTACATCAGTTAGTTAAAAGAAATAAATGTAAAATTGGTTTATTATATTAGTTTGTGTGAAGAAAACTGATGTAAAAGATGGTCTAATACATCAGTTAAAAACTGATGTCTAAAGTCATGATTTTTCTCTACACTCACAAAGACATCGGTTGTAAAACACATAGGTGTTAGCCTAAAACTGATGTTGTAGCTTATTTTTCTGGTAGTGCTCACTTGTAATGCTAGCTTTCTCTAGACATAAATGCAATGCTCGCATTCGTTTATATACATTTTTATGTCATGAAAAAACCGAAGGCATTATTTCTGCTACATGCTTTATAAGAATCACACTTAGGGTTAGTTATCCACTGAACGTTAAAGTTCTCCATCTTTGATTCCATTATTTTCTAGATGTCTTCAATTTGAATGCTTAAGCTAGATCAAAGAGGCTTTATAATAAATCATTCTTATCTGGCCCCTATCTCTTTGAAATGGCAATTGATAGTTTCCTTTGAAATCAAATTTGGATCTTTTAGAAATAAATAGGGGTGTTGTTATTGACACTCCAACTATTGTTAAGGGGTGGTCATTTTTTTAAAAAACTCCACTCTTTGAAAAATTGTTAAGGGGCTACAAAAACATATTATTTCACACTACTCAATACTCCAGCATTGCCCCTTCAAATCAGATTAAATAAAACTTATTCGACAAGGGAAACCGAATTAAAATAAGCAGTTCATCGCCACTACACTGAATGCAGCATGTAATAAATTGTGTATGTATTCGATAGTGATAGGTCAAAAATTAATAATTATTTCGGTGCATTCCCTTTGTAATTATAAAGTTCGGTATATTTATGTCAACAAAAAAAAATTGTTCGACTCTATTCCTCCGAAAACGCTTCTCTCTTATGTTTTTAAAAAAATCGATATATGCGAATTGAAAAAAAAAATACTATGGCCTTTGCAATATTTTTCAATGTAAAATTACCTTTATTTGTTAAGGGGCTAAATGGGTAATAAGGAAAAATTACCTTTATTTGTTAAGGGTCTACTTTCCTCATTTGTACTCCCCTTAACAATTTTTGAAAAAAATAAAAAATTGGCATGCCCTTAACAATATTTGGAGTGTCAATAACAATGCCCATAAATTGGCAACTCATAAGATTAGAGTTAACATCCTAACTGTTTAAGTGAACAAATCCTCTTTTTGTTTATTCTAGAAGAACAAAATGATATTTATATGCACAATATATATAATACCTATGTTTCCCATAGATATTTCCAAAATTGTATTTTTTGGGTAACATTTGACAATGGGTTATTTAACTCTCTAATAACTCAATCGACATACATAAAATTTGCCATGAAAACCATTAAGCCTCCTTAAATTAATGAAAAATCTTTCATTAATCAAATCACCATAAAAATACTAGGAAAATATCCATATACTTATTTCATTGGTATAAGTATATTCACAAAAACTTACAATCTACATTCAAAATATTGTTTATTAAAAATTCAAACTTCTTATCCTTGGGCGTTGAGTATGGAAAGAGTTCTTTCATACCACCATAATTGAGAAGGATATAATTATTAAAGTCAAATCTTATTCCCTTTGTAAAATTCCCTTTTTATGGACCCGTTCCATATTTACAAGTCCTTTCCATAGTCATTTTGTAAAAGTCCTTTAAAAATTCTTCAAATAAATCTTTCGAAAAGCCTTTTAGATAAAAGATCATTTATTTATCACTTTTAAAAAATATTTCTTTATAGACCCCCTTTATAAAATATAATTTATTAAATAAAATCCTTTAGAAAATATTATATACAAAACACTTTTATTAAATTAATTAATTAGTTTATATATCATAGATAAATAATAAGCTTTATACATTTCAAAAACAAATAAATAATTAACTTTTGAAATCTTTAATAAATTAACTAGTTACTTTAAACCATCATTAATAAAATAATATACTTAAAATATCCTAAAGAAATAATTATTAACTCTAGAACTTCCTTAGTTAAATAGTTAATTGCTTTAAAATATAATTAACGAAATAAGTGTCTTTGCTTTTAACTCATCGCTAATTAGTAATTAATCATTTTTAAACACATTATTAATAAAATAATTAATTAACTTTAAAAATGTCATTAACAAATAGAACCAAAATCTGAAATTTGCTCTCGAGCTCCGCAAAAGGCAAAGCCCCTCCTCATCCCTTACATGATTACATCCATCTCTCGAGCTCCACAATCATTAGACCATCCCCAACGCGGGGTCGGTTGAAAAGTAGGCTGGTTTATATGAAGCCAGCCATGGGGGAGGAATTAATTTAATCTCGCTCCATAGCCGACTTTTGTAACATCCAGCCTTTTTGACCATTTCAAATTGACGATTAAACCAACTTAAAATGTTCAAATTGACGGTTCATTATTTAGCTTATAAGGTTTAAAAACAGAATCAACACAGAAAACACAAAATAAAATAAATGACACAGTATTGAATAGCAAAATATCCTTTTATATATAAATCAGAATTTTTGATATAAAGATTTTTCTGTACAACGGAACGTAAAAATGCAGTTGAATACAATTAGGAAATTATTTACTGTTTTAAAATCTTCAGTGTGCGCAAGTCTTCGGATCCCCAGTTTTTGCCAATCTTCGAATCCGCAGCTGAAATCTCTAAATCTGAAGTGCTCGGGTCTGACCCGAGCATTTTATGCAAAAACACAGAATACTCGAGTCAGGATTTATCATAGTCCAAGTAAATTAATTTCAATAGAACTGAACATAATGGTAAATCCTAACTCCCAAAAATATATGAAATTTTTTTGTAGTATCTGTTTGCATTAGTTTTATTTCAGGGATGGTGGTCATGGGAGCTTGCCTATCTACACATGTATACACGTATGTCGAAAATAGATATATACACATATGATATACATATATACACGTATGTATCAGCCACCACATGTACACAAAAATCAAGTTTTAAATAATAAGATATGTACAATGGGTACGTAAATATCCGTGAATACTGCCAATCCGAATTAAATCCAAAAGTCGAAGTGAACTTAGAAAAAAGACAGGCCAGCACTAACTCAAGGAAACAAACAATGCTATATATATATATATATATACATGCATGCATGCATGCAGTTCAAACATGGGGCACATATTTGGTTCAACATATATCTAAGAACAAACATATGCGGTTTAACAGGAGTCACATATTTGTAAATATATGTATGTCCATTTAACAGGGTTCATCATGCTTTAGATAACAAAATTCCAAATGTACAGGGTACAGGTGTGTATACTTCATAAAAAGATGTGACTAATAAAGGCAATCCAAAATACACATATAGTCATATATAAATATGATCACACACCTATGCAGTTTTTTTTTTTTAATGTAACCAAGAGATGGACACGCAATTTATAAAATGTAGACCACTGATATATATGTATATATATACTTGAGCGGCAAGGGACATAATTAAACACATATGATATCTTATTGAGTAACATAGGGCTAAACATGAATGAACACATGATAACAGGGGGACTAAAATGAGTTGAACACATATGTTAACAGGGGTCTAACATGAGTTGAACATCACATGATAACAGGGGACTAACATGAGTTGAACATCACATGATAACAGGGGACTAACATGAGTTGAACACGTATGATAACAGGGGACTAACATGAGTTGAACACATATGATAACAGGGACCTAACACGAGTTGAACACGTATGATAACAGGGGACTAACATGAGTTGAACATCATATGATAGTTTCATATTTACAACTATATATATATATATACGGTTTGTATAACATGCACCAGTGAACGCCAGTAGGATATTTAATGCATGCCTAGGAACTAGATCACTCCACATACAAGGAAAAGAAGAAAAATTTAAATATGTCACCATCTAGTTCGATTATAGGCAGAGTGCAGCATCTTATAGTGCACTCAAGTCACAAGAACAGCCGAGACAGACCAGTTTTACGGGATCATGGAAATAATCAGTGTTACAGGTTCATAGCAATAATCATACATTCAAAACAACAAGGCACCGTATGATCAAAGGACAACATTTTACAGGATCATGGCAATAATCATACATTCAAAACAACAAGGCACCTTATGATCAAAGGACAAAATTTTCTTTCTTTCGTAAAAGATGCACATGTATGAGGTTTGCATTTGTTATGAATGGCAAAAGATCTTGAATGTGCAAATATGACAAACGTTAAACTGACATACAAGAAAATTTCAAATGGTCTTATTTGTATTAAACGTTTTCTAAATTCCCAGGACTGAAAGGAATAGAAATATATGTATTGATATTCAGTGTATATACATATATTCAAGTTTCAAATTGCAAGAAGCTTTGGACATGGAAACAGGATGGTGAAGGCCAATATATACATATATTCAGTTTCCATGAAGTTTTGAAATAAAAATGACAACTAAACTAATGATCTATCCTGTCAACTATAACCCAAGGGATAGCGACGAATTAAGCGTAAATGCAGTACAACATCGACATGATGAGAAAGTGAATTGTGGGTATAAATGCACATATTTTAATTATCTTGGAACAAATGACAAGCCTATTTTCTCAATAATGATCAAGGTTTTTGTTTCTAAATATTGGTTTCAATCTCTGTTTTTCTCTTTTGAAATTTCAAAATTCTCAAAGTAATTCAGCATTCAAGATATCTCGTTTTAATATACAGTTTCAGGTCTCACTGTTTAATTTTCATATAATTACACATGTATTCGTTCAATTAAATGGAACTAACATGTAATTTATCCTTCACTGAAAAATAAGATATAAATTGAACATCGATCACTCATAAATGTTTATAACAATAACAACCAAGGTGTGCAACCACGATTTCAAAGGCTACTTAACATCAAACAACTCACAAGGGTGCTCAATAACAAAATATGACAGCCAGCAAATCAACCCAACTATAACTATTTTAATTTAGTTTCTAATGTAGTTAAAATGCTTGCATTAAAATTTATCGTGAGTTGGACACTCACAATTATATTCAATTTAACTGAAATCAATTTACTTGAAGACATGATTAATCGTGAGTGAGATAACTCACCTTAAACCGTGGACAGAGGTGAAAACACAGCGAACGTTTGGCCTTTAATGGGTAAAAGAGGCGACTTTGACTTACGACGAAGCTTCAAAGTTTGGTCAACGCTGTCTTGCTCAGCCGAAACGTGCATAGTATTCGATTTCAACTCTGTCGGAGGAGGTGCTTCGCGATAGGTGCTTGCGATTTCGATTTCGATTAGGGTTTTTGCTGAAAGAGGAGTGGTCTTCGATGGCTCAGCTTCGATTGAGAAGGAGGTTGATGAACGTTGATTTAATGTAAAAGGGGCGATTTAATTTTCGGTTGAGGCCGCCATGGATTTGGAGACCATTTTATTTCTCCTAATTTGGGGATACTAATAGTTCGGCTGAAGGAATCAAAGGAGGGCGTGATTTATAGAACACGAAGAGGAGAGGATAAGAACGATGTTCAATCACATAGGGTTATGGGGAGTGACGATTTTGGGTTATAGGGAGTGGCGTTTTCAGAAATAAGTCAAGTGAATTTATCTGAGGTAGGTCATGTTTTGTTTAATTTAATATTAAATTTATACCGCTAAATAACCTGTATGCTCTAACTTCGTACTGTTAACGCAACTTCCAAACACGATAAAAATTATATGTACCACTTCGTCTTCGCATTTTGAACCCAATAAAATTATTTTGGTCGTAATCCGACTACGATTTTATATAATATTATTTTTAAATTAGTTATCGGTTCACCGATCTTATTTCGTTTATCCACCAGTAACTCCGTTTGCTTCCAAATTTTGAATGTAAAATTTAAATCTCTCTATATATACAAATATACACTATCCAAACCAATTTACATATACTTAACAAATAAAATTTTCCATTTGATTAACGTCCACTAAGTTTATTTGTTTATATTTTAAATTCAACACTTTATATATATTTTTGTTTAGTCGAATCTAAATATTCAATTCATTTCAAATATAATAAATATTGTTTTCCATCCGATCATTCTGAATTGAGTTCAATCCATACTCAAATCCGTATATCCAACTCAAATATCAAGAGTAAATTGATTACTAATAGTTAATTATTTAATTAATTTCATAATCCAGTTGTCGAAATTCCTGGGTCATTACAGCTTTGGCTAAAGCCTTTTTTTTATATATAAATTTATGGCCATTGGAATTTGTTAACGTTGTAAATATGACCGTTGCTCTTAACTTACCGTTTGATTAAAGGCTTTATATACAGCAAACATATATAAACACACTTCTCTTCCTTCTTCATTTTTTATTCAATTTATTTGCAATGTCAAACCATGGTAAAGGGAAGAAGGGTGTCTCCAATTCTGCACAAAAGAAACACAATAATCCTTCCGACAACAATCAGTTTCCTATCCATCCATCGTTCCAGCAGAATAAACAATCCAGTAATGGTAACTTCCCGAATGTTCCAAACTGTTTTTATCCTCAACATAACCCGAATTTGTATCAATCCCAGCAAAACTCCAATCATTATCAGAGTACTCAAAATTCTAGTTCCGGACAGAACGTTTATTTTCAGCAAAACTGCAGTGATCATCACTGCGCTTCTCCAAGCAGCCAACAACGGTTAGTCTCGCCTGAAACTTCTCTAAATCTGTCAAGAAATTTGAATTGTTTGTTTGGAGATAACAACTTCTTGAACGAGGATGTAATGGCCCGACCGTAGCAATTTGAGCTAAGTAATATCCTACACATTCAACTCAAAGTGCACAAAAGTTCAGATCATTAATAGAAAGAAGTTAGAGGGTGAGAAAGATAAGATAAAACTAATAGAATAGAAGAAGAAGAAGAAGAAGAAGAAGAAGAACTCAACTGAACAGAATCAGAGTAAACACGAAACTTACAGCGGAACGAATAAAATGTATTATATAACACAACTTTAAAATACAAAATCTGAATTGTATATACATACCATATCAGAGTATAACTCATTTACATCATAGCGGAAATAATCCCTAAATAACTAATGGTGAAGCCTCCTTCTTTGAGCTCCTCCAAGTGAATCTGTAAAATCCTGAAACACTTGACTGCTCGTACAAATTTGGGCACCCAAGAGTTTAAGGAAAAACACAAACAAATAAACTCTGGGTCGGTCAAAGGACTGGTGTGAGTAAACTCCAACCATACTATTTAACTTTGAAAATCCTTTTGAAGAAAAAGATAATAGTAAGACCAGCCCACACATAAACATGGACGGTTTTTACCTTACTATAACCCAAAACACTTTGATATCAAAATCCAGTGATATTATGGTAATGTCTAAACAAATAAATATCCAAGTAATAGAACGCTTGCATCTCACGCTCCACATATATATAGTATAAAATCAAAAACCGTAGGATGCTTATTGGAGATTGGATTCCAACAAACAAGGTATGGGAGCACCTTCTGATCAGTGTACTCTAGAGGGTATACACTGGGGTTCAACAAGAACGTCTTGCAACCCGGCCACACATGACCGCCCACTCATTTAGCTTGAGTGTAGCGAATATATTGTCACCCACGGTTGTTGGCCATCCAACCGTAATCCGAAGATACAGAATCGAAAAGAAGAACAAATTGGAATTTTCTCTAGATCGATGACAAGACACCCTGCTTGGGTATGACCCAACTAGCCATGTTGCCTAACCCGATTTCTATCATTTCCTGATTGTGAGGCTAGAGGCTACGTCTATCTTCGAAACTTCTGATCACCATTCACTTTGAAAGCCACATCGTCAAACCCGTCAACTCACTAATCGATTTCCAAAAATATCATGGGTATAAGAAGCCAAGAGGAATGAATTCCTCCGCCACCAAACATAATACCTTTAAGAGATCAACCATATGTGATTTGTTAGGTATACTCTGTCAGACACTCGTCCATACGAGTTGTCCTGGGACTGGACAAACAGAAAACACCATTCTGGAATAGAACGACCCTTGCATTTCACTCAATCTTCAATTATCTCCAGCATAGTCTAATTCGCAGCGCTTATGCCTATACGGAGTGGTTTTTGGACAATATATCCAACCGGTCTCTCCGTATTGACAGCGATGGTCAAAACACTTCGATATTCGGTTATTTAACTATCGAAGTAAAACAAGCATGCATTCAAATGTACAACTAAACATCACACAACCACGGGCACTTTTTATTTAACATTCGTTTTTATTATTCGAATTCCCATATCTTAGCAAATATTTCTCAAATCCCATTATAGCCTTTTTCACACTTATTGGAAAAACATTCCCAGTTATTATAAACTCTTATTCTCCCATGTTCCAGAAAATATATGTTATTTACTTTCGAAAACATTTCCATTCTTTTTACATTCTTTATTTTCTAGACTTGGATAATATACCCTATCTACATTGGAAAAATATTTCCAATTTCAATATAAACATTTTAATTTTCCAACGTTCACTTTTAAAACACTATTCACTTTAAAATGTGAATATTATCCCTATTATATAAATCTGAACACCTTTATCGAATAATTCTTAATTCAAGTAATAATTACCCTTATCTTGTTTACCGAAATCTCTTTCATAATTTTATATTCCTATTCCACTTTATAGACTTTGTTTCTTAGTCAACTTCTTGTTAAATCAATATCAAGTTTATAACTAAATATTGATTACATATCCTATTATAATTTGTTGTTTTAACTAAATATTAACTATCTTATTAGATTATAATTCCTAAAAATAATACATCCGACATCATCGAATTATAATTCCAATTCCTAGTAGTGTTATTTAATTCTAATCATATTCCAAACATCGAAATGATGTCATCGTTTCCTGAACGATTCTCCAATTTCTCTTTCTAAACTTATGCTTATATTTTTTTGGATAAACACCGTAACTTATTACTTTAGAATAAGTGAATTTCAAGCCGAACTGTTTACATTCCCTAGGGATAGTGTTGTATATAAATATCACGCTTAAGATTGGTCAAAAACGTTAATTTATCGTTATAGTTCAAAACTTGCAATACGTTGTAATATTCCCCCTTTTATAACTAATGCCATACGCTGGCATATTCCTCTTTATAACTAATCTCGATGTCTCTGTCCGTTACAAACTAATATCATCCCTCGATAATAGTGAAGTCGTTCAAGTTGGGGTATTTTATTTACCTCTCATACCTTGATCGACAACGTTCTTATCTTAGAATAGATATAAGTCCGTAACTCTAAACTCCTTATTACTTATAGTATTCCTCAAACCGTATTTCTTGTTTTATTTGGATTTTGGTTTTATAACACCATATTCATACTTCGAAATCTCTGTTGTTTATGACTATTTATATTAAACATTAACTCTTCGCTTTAACTTCATTCCACGGTTCTATTTATAACTTCTTGACCAAGATCCATTGACGTTCTTTGTCTTCTGACATTTTACTTTTATTTGAATTATTATTCTTAATTCAAGTAACTCAATATCCTCTTAAATGAAATCCATTTAAGAAACAATTATTTAATTAAAAATAATTAAATAAAATTTACTTTATCACTGCTGAAGTAAACAGTTTACTTCATCATTAATCTAAAATAGATTGGTTGCTTACTTTATATAAACAATAACAAATTATATTAGTTCAATAATTATTTAATACCTCATTAGTTAAAAAGGGTAATTAATAGGGAATCTTATTTTTAAAAAATTAGTTTGCTGCTAAGTTATTTTCATTAGACTAATTGAAGACCAATTAATCTAATAAATCATTTTCCAAATAAGCAGTTGATTTAATCAACTTCATTCCATCAGTAAATTCGTTAACTGTTTTTAATTACTTCTTACCATTAGATTAATATAATTAATCAAATAATATTTCTTAACTGTTTGCTTTAAAATAACTATCCAAGTTATTCGCTCATAGGATAATTACAGCTTAATAACTTATTTTGAATTTCAAATAATCGTTAATATTTACTTTATAAAATGAACTATAAAATACCCGTTTATAATAGAACTTCTATTTAAAATTTTGCTTTAATTATAAAAATATAATTTTTATGATTAACTTCATTGATTTGCATGACGACCAATCAACTTCTTAACAAAAAGGTGGGTTTATAGTCGACTGTTGCCACTTCCTTAATTAATATTGTCTATATCAAAATAAAGTCGAATCAATATTCACACAGGGTTTCAATGTCATTTGGGTTCAAACAGTGTATATATATAAATAATATAAAATAAATAGTACACATAAATATTGAGGAATCCGCTTGGATTCCTCTAACCAGTTTCCCGCATACACAGATGTTAGTCAAACAATTAACAATGATTCCATACTAGGGAATATTATAAGCGATGGAATCAGTATCCAACCAATGATGTGTACATATGCAACGATATATATTATTCAACCAATTTAATTGTAATCTACCTAAACGACCATCACACAGCATTCAACCAATATTAACATATAATTATAATATTTTAAAATAGATCAGAGTTAGTGAATTTACTCACCTTGGCGCGTAAACCGTTAAATAACGATTTGCGTCGGTTGATTTTATCAAGAAATTCCAGTGGCTCAGTTCCCAGCAAAACCAGTCTCATAACGTAGCTTTCGTCGATCTGATTCCATTTCGACCAGTTTGGTCTAATTCTGCTACAACACTATCCCATGACCGGCGACTTCAATGTATACGTTCTCTTCCTACACCCTGCGAATTTTCCCAAACTGTTCATGCTTTCATCCTCCTCGTCAAACGTTACCACCTTCACACAACTGTTTAGAGTTTGAAACCACCGAAAACATTACTTCATTCTTGACCATTTCCAAAGATATTTGCGCAAGCTCCTGTACGTATATCATGGCCATTTCTTATTCTTCGAACCGTACTTTCTCCTTCTTTCCTTCGTGAAATCCATAAATATTTCCACCAAAATTCAATTCTTTGAAAACCGCAACCTCCTCTCTTGCAAACTGTTCCATGCTTCTTTCCCCAAACCACACGCAAGCCACTCAACATATGTAGATACTCCTCTTACTAACAATATACTTGCTCCTACTGTTATCCAGAACATAACGCAAAGCTCCTCTACCATTGTTTTAAATTTCTTTCTTCTATGGACTTACCAGACCTGGACCACATAAGGATCCTCTAGCCCATTCTGTACTTCAACCTTTAACCTCTCACAATACCCAAATACCTTCTCTTCATGAAAACAATCATTCCCATTTAATACTATTACACACTACACGCAATGGATTCCTATGTTTTAGAGTTTCAGAACGCAAAACCAGTGCTTGACCCTCTGCCCTTCATCACAGCATGCACGCAACGTGCCAGCATCCTACCCTCAACGCCTACACTACATAATACACCACTCCTCTTATCACAAATACAACTCAGCAGCAACCTTAAATGTGCCCGCGCCACCACTTCTTTATATCCCTTCACTATACACTTAAACCGAGCCATTATCACATCAAACACATCATGTCTCCAAACATTTCTCCACTTATTTTCAGACTAAAACAGCCTTCTAGCTCTCCATCCCAAACTCTCCCCTTATATCCTCACGTCACTCCCCATAACATATATACAAGAAAAGCAAGCTCTAGTCCAGTATTGTTTTAAACTGGAAAGGCGCCATGAATTTGTTTTATGTTTTCCTTTTGTGAAGTTTCCAAAAATCCCCGGAGCCAAAACGAGTGTAGCTTGTATTTATAAACAAGGTATACTTCGCTGCTAAGTTATAGATGATAGAGTAGATGAAAGGAATAGTCATGCTAGTGATTTGAAAATTCACTAGTGAAGAAGCAATAGGAACAGTCTGCGCGTGATGGAAGGGTGAGGTGAAGTTTGCTATACCATTTATTTAGCAGGGAAGGAATGAGAAAAATATACGTATTTTATATCTTCTTATTTAATGATCGCTAGAGATGATAGCAACCATTCATGCTAAGGTTTAGCGGGTAAAATATTTGAATATAGGTTATCAGACCTTCTTTGAAAACATTAATTGACTTTGACGCCGATTCATAGCTTAGGGATGTAGTGATCAGCTACAATGCACATGCAAAGTTTGACAATGGTGTAGTTTTGCGCTTCTCTACTGTTAGGGTATGGTTTGGTGTATTAACAGGATAGCTTAGGCATTGAAAAAAGGAAGATATACCCGAAAACTTGCAAATGAAGGAACTATTGTATATATTTATTAGATCCCTTAGTATGTAAGTAACTTAGAGTAGTATGTCCCTTGTTAGTGTGTGCCTAGTTTGATAATAGCTTGGGTTTGTACATTTGATTCAACGGGAGAGTATAGGTTTTGAAAAAGAAAGGATCAGTACACATTTCATTAAATGTCCAAGGGTTTTCTTTTTTGTTGCGTTATGGAGATATACATAGAAAAATGGCTTGGGTATATACCTGTGGTTTTAATTTAAAAAGTTTACGTATCCATTGTATAAAATTCCATTTGTTTTCGGACCAGTACAGACAGAAGTAATAATACGATCGTGACAAGCGATGTGTAACGATCCCAGAAATATAATAATATCGGTAGGTTAACTTATTATGTGAAACCCCGAAATGCTGCTACATGGTGTAAAACACTCCAAACAAAAATTTGCATATTTAATTAATTAAAAATTACAGTAAAATTCTAAAAATTAATTTACCACTATGTCTTAAAAAATCTTGTCCAAATTCGAATCCGATGTTTAAATATATTTAAATAACCGTTATGGCCATAAATGAATGCACCGCTGCTTTTCTAAATATTTAATTTTGACATAACTTACAATATATAATCCAAAATCTTGGGTTTTCACTTCCATTAGAAAAATATAGTTTAACAGATCCTAACGTTTCTCATTTTGCAGAAATCCAACTAATAACGGATCCTATATACTCAGTTGAAGTTCAGAACATTAAATTATGAACTGCCGTGATATTGCAGGCTCGATTATATTTCATATATATTTTTATATGTTCAACTTCGTTTTTAATTAATATATAAATCCACTTATATTGCGAATTCAATATTTAAACTGATTTAAATATTTAGATCCAAACTGATAAAAATGCAGGACGTTACATTCCTTCCCCCTTAAAAGAATTTCGTCCCCAAAATTACTAAGTAATAAAAATGTTATAATTCTATTTACCAGGTTAAATCTTTCGTTTACTTCAGTTTTGATTGGACCAATTAATTTTAATATTAATTCTATCTAATTAACGAATATTTTCAAAATTCTAAAAAAAAAAATTAACCCTCTAAATTTCTGGGAAATTTTGCCAGCATCTCTTCTGTACGGCTCAATTAATATAACTACAACTCGCCTCTCTGGGCCTTCTCCAATCCAAAAGAAAATAAAACAGCCAAGTGGCTTGCTCAATAGACTCGGAGAAATCTCATACTTGAATGTAATGTAAACTTGTACCTTTTTGTTGGCATTTAACTATGTCTCTGCCATTTGCTATCACTTTAACATATATCCAAACATTCTTGGTTGATTTCCCATCAATCCATTCTCAAACCAATCTTTCGCTTTTACTAAGCCAAATTTCTATTTCAACTCCAATTCCATTTACTGATTTATTTCTCAAATTAGTTATCTTCATCTCCAAATTCAAAATTCGATTCTTATTCTCCAAGAATCAATTCATTTTAATAACTCGAATCTCCAATATTTCTCTTTTACAGTTTCCATTCTGGATCGTTCCAAATTCAGTCCAATTTTGTTTATCTTAGTTTAAATTCCGCTTTTACTATTTTAACTCCATAAGTTAAGTCTTTATTTCAAAATTCAAATTCCTGGGATTTATTTCAAATTAGTTTGAAATCATATATTATTCAAAACATTTGACTTTCTGACAAATTGTTTCCTCGCAATAATTCAAAAAAAAATCTTTGGTAGTAATCCGTCACTTAGAAATTCGAAAATGAACACAGATAATGCAGCCGTCATCATCATAATTTATTTTCCAGTGATCAAAGTGAGTTCAATACTATATTACTTTTCAAAATTCATTTTCAAACACTTCCATTTTGAATTTTACTTCAAAATATCTTTCATAACACTCGGAAAACAATTTCAAATCACCTAGGATTTTAAAATTCCCATATATTTAATCCAAACATTATTTCCAACTCTTTTCCAAGTTTCTAGAATTTTAATTCAATTCTGGTTTTAAATTCAGATTCATCTGATTTTGCATATTATACTTATATAATATTTTGATTGGTTATTTATATACCAACTCAATTATAAATCATATTCGATCATAATTTCAACCAACACATTCAATATATATGAGATAATTCCAATATATATTCTTTCTTTATATCAAATATATTTTGGATAAGATTATTTCATTTACCCTTTTCTCAAAACATACTGTGTCAAATTACTCTGTTAAAGAGTTTAAAAACACTTATCGACGCAGTTTGCATTACTGTTTTGACCAGAATTCATAAATCATTCGACAGACCAATCAACACAATATAAAACAGTTTTTATATTCATTTACAAATACGCGCTCATATATATACACTCAATCTCAATCTAGATTACTACTAACTCTATCTCTACTGAGTCACGCCACAAAGCCAAGGTAATCACTTAACCTTCAGCTCTGATACCAATTGTAACGGCCCGAAAATCCGTACCAATTTGAGCTGACTAATATCCTACACATTCAACTCAAAGTGCACGAAAGTTCAGATCATTAATAGAAAGAAGTTAGAGGGTAAGAAAGATAAGATAGAACTAATAGAATAGAAGAAGAACTCAACTAAACAGAATCGGAGTAAACACGAAACTTACAGCGGAACGAATAAAATGTATTATATAACATAAATTTGAAATACAAAATCTGAATTGTATATACATACCATATCAGAGTATAACTCATTTACATCACAGTGGAAATAATCTCTAAATAACTAATGGTGCAGCCTCCTGCTTTGAGCTCCTCCAAGTGAATCTGTAAAATCCTGAAACACTTGACTTCCCGTACAGATTTAGGCACCCAAGAGTTTAGGGAAAACACAAACAAATAAACTCTGGGTCAATCATGGGACCGGTGTAAGTAAACTCCAACCATACTGTTTAACTTTGAAAATCCTTTTGAAGAAAAAGATAATAGTAAGACCAACCCACACATAAACATGGACGGTTTTTACCTTACTATAACCCAAAACACTTTGATATCAAAATCCAGTGATATTATGATAATGTCTAAACAACTAAATATTCAAGTAGCAGAACGCTTGCATCTCACGCTCCATATATATATAGTATAAAATCAAAAACCACAGGATGCTTATTGGAGATTGGATTCCAACAGACAAGGTATGGGAGCACCTTCCGATTAGTGTACTATAGAGGGTATACACTGGGGTTCTACAAGAATGTCTTGCAACACGGCTACACATGACCGCCCACTCATTTAGCTAGAGTGTAGCGAATATATTGTCACCCACGGTTGTTGGCCATCTAACCATAATCCAAAGATACAGAATCAAAAATAAGAATAAATAGGAATTTTCTCTAGATCAGTGACAAGACACCCTACTTGGGTATGACCCAACTAGCCATGCTGCCCTGCCCGATTTCTGTCATTTCCTGGTTGTGAGGCTAGAGGCTAAGACTATCTTCAGAAACATTTGATCACCATTCACTTTGAATGCCACATCGTCAAACCCGTTAACTCACTAATCGACTTCCAAAAATATCACGGATATAAAAAGCTAAGAGGAACGAATTCCTCCGCCACTAGATGTAATACCTTTAAGAGATCAACCATACGTGATTTGTTAGGTATACTCTGTCAGACACTCGTCCATACTAGTTATCCTAGGACTGGACAAACAGAAAACACCATTCTGGAATAGAATGACCCTTGCATTTCACCCCGTCTTCAATTATCTCCAGCATAATCTAATTTGCAGTGCTTATGCCTATACGGAGTGGTTTTCGGATAATATATCCAACCGGTCTCTTCGTATTGACAACGATGGTCAAAACACTTCGATAGTCGATTATTTAACTATCAAAGTAAAACAAACATTCATTCAAACGTACAACTAAACATCACACAACCATGGGTTTAACATTCGTTTTTATTATTTGAATTCCCATATCTTACCAGATATTTCTCAAATCCCGTTTTAGCCTTTTTTCACACTTCTTGGAAAAACATTCCTAGTTATTATAAACTATTGTTCTCCCATGTTCCAGAAAATATACGTTATTTACGTTCGAAAACATTTCCATTCTTTTTACATTCTTTATTTTCTACACTTGGATAATATACCCTATCTACATTGGAAAAATATTTCCAATTTCATTATAAATATTTTAATCTGCCAATGTTCACTTTTAAAACATTATTCACTTTAAAATGTGAATATCATCCCTATTATATAGATCTGAACACCTTTATCGAATAACTCTTTATTCAAGTAATAATAACCTTTATCTTGTTTATCGAAATCTCTTTCATAATTTTATATTCCTATTCCACTTTATAGATTCTGTTTCTTAGTCAACTTCTTGTTAAATCAATGTCAAGTTTATAACTAAGTGTTGATTACATATCCTATTATAATTTGTTGGTTTAACTAAATATTAACTATCTTATCAGATTATAATTCCTAAAAATAATACATTCGATATCATCGAATTATAGTTCCAATTCCTAATATTGTTATTTAATTCTAATCATATTCCAAACATCGAAATGATTTCATCGTTTCCTAAACGATTCTCCAATTTCTCTTTCTAAACTTATGCTTATATTTCTTTGGATAAACACCGTTACTTATTACTTCAGAATAAGTGGATTTTAAACCAAACTGTTTACATTCCCTAGGGATAGTGTTGTATATAAATATCACGCTTAAGCTTGGTCAACAACGTTAATTTATCGTTATAGTTCAAAACTTGCAATACGCTGTAATATTTCCCCTTTTATAACTAATGCCATTCGTTGCCATATTCCTCTTTATAACTAATCTCGACATCTCTGTCCGTTACAAACTAATACCATCCCTCGATAATAGTGAAGTCGTTCAAGTTGGGGTATTTTATTTACCTCTCATACCTTGATCGACAACGTTCTTATCTTAGAATAGATATAAGTCCGTAACTCTAAACTCCTTATTACTTATAGTGTTCCTCAAACCGCATTTCTTGTTTTATTTGGATTATGGTTTTATAACACCATATTCATACTTCGAAATCTCTGTTTATGACTATTTATATTAAACATTAACTCTTCGCTTTAACTTCATTCCACAGTTCTATTTATAACTTTTACCAAGATCCAATGACGTTCTTTGTCTTTTGACGTTTTACTTTTATTTGAATCATTATACTTAATTCAAGTTACTCAATATCCTCTTAAATGAAATCCATTTAAGAAACAATTATTAAATTAAAAATAATTAAATAATATTTACTTTATCATTGTTGAAGTAAACAGTTTACTTCATTATTAATCTAAAATAGATTGGTTGCTTACTTTATATAAACAATAACAAATTATATTAGTTCAATAATTATTTAATACCTCATTAATTAAAAAGGGTAATTAATAAGGAATCTTATTAAAAAAATTTAGTTTACCGCTTAGTTATTTTCATTAGATTAATTGAAGACCAATTAATCTAATAAATCATTTTCCAAATAAGTCGTTGATTTAATCAACTTCATTCCATCAGTAAATTTGTTAACTGGTTTTAATTACGTCTTACCATTACATTAATATAATTAATCAAATAATATTTCTTAACTGTTTGCTTTAAAATAATTATCCATGTTATTCACTTGTAGGATAATTATAGCTTAATAACTTCTTTTAAATGTCAAATAATCGTTTTAATTAACTTCGTTGATTTTCCTGACGGCCAATTAACTTCTTAACAAAAAGGTGGGTTTATAGTCGACTGCTGCCACTTCCTTAATCGATATTGTCTATATCAAAATAACGTTGAATCAATATTCATATAGGGTTTCAATGTCATTTGGGTTCAAACAGTGTATATATATAAATAATATAAAATAAATAGTACATATAAATATTGATGAATCCGGTTGGATTCCTCAAACTGGTTTCCTGCATCCACAGATGTTAGTCAAACAATTAACACTGATTCCATACTAGGGAATATTATAATCGATGGAATCAGTATCCAACCAATGATGTGTACATATGCAACGATATATATTATTCAACCAATTTAATTGTAATCTACCTAAACGACCATCACATAGCATTCAACTAATATTAACATATAATTATGATATTTTGAAATAGATCAAAGTTAGTGAATTTACTCACCTTAGCGCGTTAACCGTTAAATAACGATTTGCGTCGGTTGATTTTATCATGAAATTCCAGTGGCTCAATTCCCAGCGAAACAAGTCTCATGACGTAGCTTTCATCGTTCTTATTCCATTTCGACCAGTTTGGTCTGATTCTACTACAACACTATTCCATGACCGGCGACTTCAATGTATACGTTCTCTTCCTACACCCCGCGATTTTTCCCAAACTGTTCATGCTTTCATCCTCCTCGTCGCACCCGCTACCACCTTCACACAACTGTTTGGAGTTTGCAACCACCGAAAACATTACTTCATTCTTGTCCATTTCCAAAGATATTTGTGCAAGCTCCTGTACATATATCATGGCCATTTCTTATTCTTCGAAAGGTACTTTCTCCTTCTTTCCTTCGTGAAATCCATAAATATTTCCACCAAAATTCAATTCTTCGAAAAGTGCAACCTTGTCTCTTGCAAACTGTTCCATGCTGCTTTCCCCAAGCCACACGCAAGCCACTCAACATATGTAGATACTCCTCTTACTAACAATATACTCGCTTCTACTGTTGTCCAGAACATAATGCAAAGCACCTCTATCATTGTTTTAAACTTCTTTCTTCTATGGACTTAACAGACCTAGACCACGCAAGGTTCCTTTAGCCCATTCTGTACTTCAACGTTTAACCTCTCACAATACCCAAACACCTTCTCTTCATGAAAACAATCATTCCAATTTAATACTACTACACACTACATGCAATGGATCCCTATGTTTAAGAGTTTCAGAACCCAAAATCAGTGCTTGACCCTTTGCCCTTCATCACAGCATGCACGCAACGTACCAACATCCTACCCTCACACATGCACTACATATTACACCACTCCTCTTCTCACAAATACAACTCAGCAGCCACCTTAAATATGCCCGCGCCACCATTTCTTCATATCCCTTCACTGTACACTTAAACTGAGCCATTATCACATCAAATACATCCTGTCTTCAAACATTTCTCCACTTATTTTCAGACTAAAATCGCCTTCTAGCTCTCCATCCCAAACTCTCCCCTTCTATCCTCACGTCATTCCCCACAACATATATACAAGAAAAGCAAGCTCCAGTCCAGTATTGTTTTAAATTGGAAAGGCGCCATGAATTTGTTTTATGTTTTCCTTTTGTGAAGTTTCTGAAAATCCCCAGAGCCAAAACGAGTGCAGCTTGTATTTATAAACAAGGTATACTTCGCTGCAAAGTTATAGATGATAGAGTAGCTGAAAGGAATAGTCATGCTAGTCAATGAGAACAGTCTGCGCGTGATGAAAGGGTGAGGTGAAGTTTGATGTACCATTTACTTAGCAGGGAAGGAATGAGAAAATATACTTCTTTTATATCTTCTTGTTTAATGATCACTGTAGATGATAACAACCATTCATGCTAAGGTTTAGCGAGTAAAATATTTGAATATACGTTTTCAGACCTTCTTTGAAAACATTAATTGACTTTTGACGTCGATTCGTAGCTTAGGGGTGTAGTGATCAGCTACAATGCACATGCAAAGTTTGAGAATGGTGTAGTTTTGTGCTTCTCTACTGTTAGGGTATGGTTTGGTGTATTAACAGGATAGCTTAGGCATTGAAAAAAGGAAGCTATACCCGAAAACTTGCAAATGAAAGAACTATTGCATATATTTATTAGATCCCTTAGTATGTAAGTAACTTAGAGTGGTAGGTCTCCTGTTAGTATGTGCCTAGTTTGATAATAGCTTGGGTTTGTACATTTGATTCAACGGGAGAGTATAGGTTTTGAAAAAGAAAGGATCAGTACACATTTCATTAAATGTCCAAGGATTTTTTTTTGTTGCATTATGGAGATATACACAGAAAAATGGCTTGGGTAAATAACCGTGGTTTTCATTTAAAAAGTTTACATATCCATTGTATAAAATTCCATTTGTTTTCGGACCACTACGGACAGAAGTAATAACACGATCGTGACGAGCGATGTGTAATGATCCCAGAAATATAATAATATCGGTAGGTTTACTTATTTTATGAAACCCCAAAATGCTGCTACATGGTGTAAAACACTCCAAATAAAAAGTTGCATATTTAATTAATTAAAAATTACAGTAAAATTCTAAAAATTAATTTATCAATGTCTTAAAAGAATCTTGTCTAAATTCGAATCCGATATGTAAATAAATTTGAATAACAATTATGGCCATAAACGAATATGTCGCTGCATTTCTGAATATTTAATTTGGACATAACTTACAATATACAATCCAAAATCTTGGTTTTTCACTTCCATTAGAAAAATACAGTTTAACAGGTCCCAACGTTTCTTATTTTGCAGAAATCTGACTAATAACGGGCCCTATATACTCAGTTGAAGTTCAAAACGTTAAATTACGTATTGCCGCGATATTACGGGCTCGATTATATTTAATATATATTTTTATACGTTCAACTTCGTTTTTAATTAATATATAAATCCACTTATATTGCGAATTCAATATTTAAACTGATTTAAATATTCAGATCCAAACCGATAAAAATGCGGGACGTTACAGAAGATGTCTTTCGCCTTTAAGGAATCGGTAAGGTATCTTTCGCCTTCGGGTAGTTCACGAAAATCTTTCAACGCTTTGTCTCTACTCAAATTAACATCGATGTGCAGATCCATCATAGCATAAACACCAGTTATAGTAACCCGTCTTCTTAGAACGACCCTTGAACGAAGAACGTCGCTTGGACAGGTGCCTTCAACTGCTTCATTCTCCTATTCTGCGTTGTTGTTGGTGGCATTACTACTCACAGAACCAAAATTAGCTTTACCTAATCTTCTCATTTTTTTTAAGGGTTTGGAGCTTGTGGCGGAAGAGGAAAGGAGGAAAGGGATGGCGGTTGCGAGGAGAATGAAGGGTTTGAGATGAAGCGGAGCGGTATGGGGACCCAAAGTATTGACTAAGGGTTAAAAACGCTTAGCCGGTTTTAGGGAAACTGGCCACTCTTAGCCAATTTTCCCAACACCGGCCAAGGGTTTTTAACCCTGGCCACGTTGGGGGGTTGCTCGGGTCAACCCCCTTGAATTGACCACGAGCATCCCCTCTGTTGGGGATGCTCTTACATCCAAATCATCCATCGCTTCCCTGACCTCGCCCCTCCTCCTTTTTCTCCGCTTTTTGCATCCACTCCTACCCTGCCACCGTTTCCCCTTCCTAAACCTCCAGATCCCCTCCTCCAGTCTAACATGTCAACGCCGCCCAATGTCCTAGCCTCTTCCTGTCAACGCGATCGGATCTCTCTTTTCCAGAATAAACAACGCGGGTATCTATGTTCCAATTAAAATTTCCCCTTCTTCACTGAAGATGATGAAATGGTTCACTCCAGAAGTTGTGAACGTTGGCTTTTTGGTGTGGTGTGAATATGTTGTAGGCTTCTTCCTTGACAAATCACTTTCATACACGGTTCTGGTGCAGAAACCGAGATCTATTCGAAAGTTGGAAGGTGCAATTCATTTTTAGTTGAAACAGTGTTATATTTCTTTTTCTGTTTTCATATGGTGAGGATAGGTAGAAAGTTCTCTTGGGTGATCCGATCGTCATGCAGAATAAGTTATTCATAATCAAACCGTATGAACCTTCATTTTGTATTGTTTGTAGTAGCATCAGTTTGGTGCCATTTTGGGTTCAATTTCATAATGTTCCACTGGTTGTTTGGTTGCATTATGGTCTCAACCGGCCGTCCAGTAGGATAGCGAATTTATTGTGTTTGGATGAATATACGGAAAAGTTGGATAGGTTAGAGTATACTAAGTGTTTGATTAATGTTAAACCGGATAGGGAATTGGTAGATAGCTACTTTACTAAACTTAAAGGAGCCAAACATAAAAGTACTGTTAAGTATTTAAGGAAACCAGACAATCTGCCTATGCTGTAAGTCATTTGGACACACTGAGAATTATTGTGATGCTAAAAATGTCCTCCAGTTGAGTCTGTTCTTTTGAAATACAAAGTACCTCCAGTGCAATCGAGATAGGAGGTTATTCTCAAGAATCATCCAATGTTTGTTAAAGCTAAGAATCCCCAGGTATTGTCAATAGTGGCTCAAAAAAGTTTAATAAATTGGTTGAAACATTGATTGCTATGAGTCGGGTGGTAAAGTTCAAGCTGTTGACTTTTGGCTTGTGGCAACAAATGTTATTGATGTAACAACTTGTTTAGAGGATAGGAAGATATGTGAACGTCAAACAGATATGTTACCAAATGAGGATAGCAGTAATAAGGAGTTGATTCAGATTTCAACTGAAAATAACTTCGGTATTTTAATAGAACTAGGCTCTGAGAATAATTTAAGCATGAGAAAGTTAACTTACTAAAGAAGTTGGCTTATGTGGAGGGAAGAAAGTGGTCGGACAGGTTAAAGATCGTGATGATCCAGTTTTTCTAAACAGTAGTGCTTCTCTGATTCAAGAGGCTATTGTGACTAAGGATAAATTGATTGTTCTTTAGTGAATTTAAGTCAGGTTGATCGTGTTAAAAGCAGCAAGGCAGCTTGACCAAGTGATATTTTTTCGGATCTAGTGCGTGATGTTCCTGGCATGCTGCACACAAATAAAATTACTCATACCCAAAATTCTCGGTTCCTTTATTCTCAACCAATCAGCACCCCTGAATTCCACCTTTATGCAATTAAATCTTTTTTTCCTTTGCCTTAGTTGCAAAAAGATGAAAATCATGGATCGTGATTGGTTGGATACAAGGAAACAGAGAATTTTAAGTACAGAGGATTAGGTCTCTTCTGCATAGTGGTTTACTTATGCATGAGAAATGTAGTGTGAAAGTAAGTAAAAATGTGGACGTTGCCTCACTATGCACGATTCGAACAATATGGCTCCCTCCCCATGCAAGAGTAAAAAAGGGAATGAGAAACTTGTTGTTAGCCGCTGAAGACACAGTAGACTGTTGTCGAACTGGTCATGTGCCTCCTCTTTCTCCAACCTGTCACGCTACAGTTAAGATGAAAGCTCCTTCGTCAAATCTCTTCAGTCCTGTAGTGCTAACCCAGCAAGCTCCAAAGCCAAGTTGTCTAACAAATCCAACTACAACTACTATGATCATATGCAACCCCCCGCAGCTTATCGTGCTCACACCACGTTGTTGTTAGAGAATATGATGTCATTGATTGGACTAGAGGATATATTGCCTTCCTTTATTGCCTTGATTAAGCTAGAGGATATATTGCCTGATTTGCACATTTTGATTATAATTGGTATTGTATTAATTTGGGACAATTATGCTCTAGAATATTATATTCTAGAATGTTCCTGTCTTATCTATAACTAGAGGCAAAGTATAGCATTGTAATTCAATCAATTAAGCAATAAAGTAATATCCAGTATTTTCTCTGTCTTTTTCTTATCTTTTATTTTATATTCTATTTCATGTGATCAATAAAATTATCATGGTATCAGAGCGGGTTGCTGTCGCGGATCTGTTATTTGCATTCAGATAAAGTTGTCATCTATTTGCGAATCTGTTATCTTTTATTTTTCTCTTACTATTCTTTGTCATTTCTTTGATAGTTTTGAGATATGTTACTTGTTGATGGTGATTGTAATAGATGATTATTGTTGGCGAGTTTGAGATTTGTTATTTGTTGTGGTAGACGAGCATTGTTGGTGAGATCTATTATTTGTTGTTAGATTAAAAAAAAAGAGAAGGAAAAAAAGGAGAAAAAGAAAAAAAACGTGAAATTTGTAATTCTTGAATCTAGTTATGGAAAGTGAAAGAGAAGATTCACTTCAAGCTATAGGTGTGCGATTGGATGAAAGGAATTATTCGTAGTGGAGTTATGTCATGAAAAAAAATTGAAAGGAAAGAAGTTGTGGGGATATGCTGAAGGGATTTGTAACATGCCCGAAGAAAAGGATGAGAACTACCCAAGTGCTATGGATGTTTGGGAAGCAAACAATGCAAAGATTATCACATGGATCAATAATTCTGTTGAGCATTCAATAGGTATGCAATTAGCAAAGTACGAGACAGCAAAATTGGTTTCGGAACATTTAAAAGAGTTATTCACCCAATCAAATTTTGCTAAACGATATCAGTTGGAAAATGACGTTAGAGCTCTTCAACAAAATAGTATGAGCATACAAGAATTCTACTCTGCTATGACGAAAATATGGGATGAATTGGCACTTACGGAAGCTGATGAATTGAAAGCGTCCAAAGCATATATTATTTTAAGAGAGGAACAACGCTTGGTCCAGTTTTTGATGGCTTTACGCACTGATTTTGAAGGACTTCGAGGTTCAATATTACATCATTCTCTGCTTCCATCAGTTAATTCTGTACAACGAAGTTCACCATTCAAGAAACCTTCTATAGGTTATACTCCTCCTGATACATGCAGGTATTGTAAGAAAAAAGGTCATTGGGCAAATCAGTGTCCTTCCTTGAAAAGAAATCAACCAAGACAGTTTTCTCCCAGAGTTCCATCTTTTAATCAAGTGCGACCTTTGTAACACCCCGAATTTCGGTTAATGCTAAAATTCACTAATTACAGAATAAATAATCTCAGATGTGGGAATTGGGGGAAACGGGCTGCGTCATTGCGTTCGTCTCGGAAAAATACGCGAAATAGAGTCCGAGTTTTCGAGAATCGGAGTCCGTATGGCCCAGTTATGGCCTAATGAAGTTTACAGAAAATTCAAAGTTCAAAACAGATTTAAAATTCAGGTTTAAATTTCAAAATTGGGGCCATTGGGCCCAGGCGGGAAAAATCCCGCTGAGCTAACCAAGTCGACAGCCCTGTCGACTGGGCAGTCGACTTGGCTAGGACCAAGTCGACAGCCCTGTCGACTTGGGTGTCGACAGGGGGTGCTCGTCCAGTTTAACCTGGTGCACCATTTTAGGGTTTGGTTGTGTTTTGGGCTATTCTCTAGAAGCTTCCGGGATCTGATGGTCCTAATCTAATTTAGGGTTAATCTAATGGCCTAAAACACTTGCCTAATCCTATAAATAAGACCCTAAGCTAGCCCTAAATGATCATAATCCTATCTCCTAACTAAACTATGCCAAAATTTTCTATGATCATGGCCTCCACTCAAAGCCCTAGCCTCCATCCTCTTATAAAACTATTTCTATGAAGACTTTCATGTTCATACAAGCATCTTTGAGTTGTATGAGTGATCATTAGCTTGCATTCATCATCAAGTTGCAAGCTTTATGTTCAAGGCTAGAGTTTTTGGGTGATTTTTGGCAAGGGTTTGCTTATGGGAGCTTAGTGGTGAGTTTCTATAGCCCTAATAATCAATTGTTAAATTGATTATGATAGGATATGATAAGATATGGCTATGTTTGTGGATAAATGTGCTTATGCAAGTTTAGTATAGTGTATGTTGTGTGTTTTGCAAGTTTTATGCTATATGCAAGTTTAATGCTATGTTTTATGATGCTCACTATGCAAAACACTATGTTGAATATTTATGCATATGTAACATGTTATGCAAACTATATGTGAGATTATATGCAAGTTATATGTAACATGTTATGCAAACTATATATGAGATTATATGCAAGTTGTATGTAACATGTTATGCAAGTTATGTATTTGGTTTTATGCATGCTAAGTATTTGGTTTTGTGCATGCTAAGCATTTGGTTTTATGCATACTAAGTGTTTGGTTTTATGCAAGTTAGTCTCTTTTTATAGTATGCATAATATATGCAAGTTGCCTCTAAAGTATGGCATGTTATGCAAGTTCATATGCAAGTTATGATGCAAGTTCATATGCAAGTTATGATGCAAGTTCATATGCAAGTTATGATGCAAGTTCATATGCAAGTTTGCCTCTATGTATGACATAAGTACATGTGCAAGTTTATCCCTTTTAGACCTATAACATGTATGCAAGTTGACACCTTTATGTTAGGTCTATGACATGAACAATTATGCAAGTTACCCCCTTTGCGACATATGTGCTTCATGCAAGTTTGGGTTAAATGCTAGTTGGGTTTAATGTATGCTCATATATGCAAGTTGACACCTTTTAAACCCATGATAAAGTTATATGCTATGTTGGTTAAACCCATGGCATTTGTGATGAATCTTCCCTTTATTATGTCATGTTATGAGAACGAATTACGTGGGGAACGATGGGGTTAATATGCATGTTAATAAAATGGTGTGAAATGGGTATGCTTAAGCATAACATAAAGTGAATGGACATAATTGGGAATTTACCTATTAAGTTAGGTCTACCCATATTATGGAATTGGGAATTTACCTATTGAGTTAGGTCTACCCATACTATGGAATTGGGAATTTACCTATTGAGTTAGGTCTACCCATATTCTTGAAAACTTGAATATTAATTAGGGATAATTAATATAAATTATGAGGGTGATTAATTAGGTGTAATTAATCGACTAAGACACGAGGTTGGACTCAGTTGTAGCGTAAAACTGCCCGGACCCAACCGGCTTAACCAGTTGCTACAAATGTTAGCCCAATGTGAGAGGTCTTAGGCACAAACTAAATACGTGATTAATGTAAAGACACGAGGTTAGACTCGGTTATGACATAAGGCTGCCCGGACCCAACCGGCTTAACCAACGGTCATAAAAGATAGTCTAATGTGAGAGGTCTTTATGAGGATCACGGTCTTAATTAATTAAGAAACACTTAACCATATTAGCATGTAGAGGGACATGAGGGGTTAAGTGGGTGCCTTGGGTGGCATGAGGAAATCTAGTGGGTGCCTTGTGTGGCAATAGAAAATACGATTAGAACACTTAACCAAAGTAGAACATGTAATTAAACATGATTAAAGGGTTAAGTAAGTGCCGTGGGAGGCATGAGGGAATTAAGTAAGTACCTCGGGTGGCATGAGGAAATCTAGTGGGTGCCTTGAATGGCAATTAAAATATGATTAATGACTTAACCAAAATTTATAACATGTAGGTGGACATGGTTAAAGGGTTAAGTGGGATTCACTAGAAATGACAAGCTTAGGTGGGTAGCTTGTGGGGGCCCATTTCAACCAATATCCCAAACGTATCTTAGTGAGCTCGACTCAAGTCGAGGACGGGACACGCATATTGGGCTTGACTATAAGAGGCCAAAACGGATTAGCGGTGGCAACGCAAGTCCATCGGGTTTCATATGCGTGTGTGGGCCCGGGCTGGTAAGTAAGACGTTGTTGCATCGTGTAGGTATAACCCGTGCATTAGTATTGGTATCAGGTTGCCACTTTGGGGAATGATACATCCCACTGTGGGGCCTGCACGGATATCTACGTTAGGGAGCCGATCGAATGGGGGGTAGTGGGTACACCTAGCGGAGATAGGGGCAGGCGGCACCCATATAGTCAGCTAGGGGTACACGAAACTACCATTAAGATTTACTAAGTACACTTAGTGGGATCAACCTATAAAATTAGGAATGACTGGTGTGGTGCAGTGTGGGAATTACCCTTGGGTGGGTAGATCTGGGGTAGTGCAAATCTAGTAATTATTCTTGGGTGGATAAATGCGTCTTTTCGGTTATCTTCGTACATCATGTGTTTAGTTGGCTACTTAGTGTAGTCATTATCCCCAGAGGTACCGTACCTTGTTTATATCATACCCTAATTACTTTAATGATTGTATTGTTAGGGTTATAGGACTCACTCAGACTTATGTCTGACCCCGTTGTTTCTTTATCTTTTTCCCAACCCTCAGGTTTTCAGAGTGGGCCTAGCACTAGTGGGCTTTGATCAGACTGCTTTATCTACCTCCTTGGAGCTTGGACCGTGGATATAAAGCTCAGTTTATCTTTTCTATTATGGCTATTAGGTTATGTAGTGGGATTATGTACTTTTGTTTTTATCAGGATGGATATTATGTACTTGACTCTTATTTATGGTTTTGGTGTAACCAAACATGTTTTACTTTCCGCTGAAATGAAATGATGTTTTAAATTCTCAAGTATTACTTATATCTGTCTTGTTGTAATTTTTCTGTTCTATATTCACTTAAAATACTCCACCGATGTTATGGCATTCCCTTAGTGAGTGTCCGTAGCGGGTGTGGGGTGTTACACGTGGTATCAGAGCTTAAGGTTACCAGAACAGATAAATTTTTTAGAAAAACTATTTTCTAAGAATATTTTTGAAAGGAGTATTTTCAAAAACATGTCTTTTAAGAGAAAAGTTTTTGAAAGAAAAGCATAATCCCCGATAGCCATATCTTTATCTTTCGAATACTCCGTTTTGAATCTCTTCCTCTCTCGTTTTGAGTTTCCCCTTCCGTGTGTAGATGATCTTTCTAAGATAGATAAGAATGGAAAACCACTTCAAGGGACTTAGACATTAGTCAGATTAGAAGTTGGTTCAAGAAGGAGGAGGACTTGTTGGTACTTATTGGATGGACGATGGGAGGAAGGCTCAAATAGTTGTTTGGTTAATGAAGGATGAAACCTCATTGGTGGGAGGTTACGAGTGGAGAATGGGAAGAAGAGGGCTAGTAGTTATCCTTTTGGGAGGAATAGGACACCTTATTAGGATTGTCCAAAGGGGCATGGGCAAGGTATGGAATCTCCTGGAGGGTAGTTGTATTCCCTCGCGGCTAGTGTACCAGATGGGGATAGGACCGTCTAGGTTGGAATTTGGATTTCTTTATTATCCGGTTCGAACTTTATTTGATTCTGACGCATCGAGTTCGTTTATCTCATCATTGTTAGTTGAGTCACTGCACTTAGACACCAGTTTAGTAGATGATCCCTTAGTTGTTTCAAACCCAATTGGGGCTCCATGATGTATTTGGGTTTGAAAGTTTCTATACTTAGCGTTGAGTTTAGATGTGATGCTTTTTGGGCTTCACGGGCTATGGGTTAGTTTTGGGCATGGACTGGTTATCCAGTAGGGGTGCCGTTCTTGATTTTGAAGGGAGAGTTGTTAGGCTTATGACCCGCTTGGGTAACACTCTCGAGATCTCTTGTAATCCCATGGAAACTGTTATACTAAGTTATCTAGAATCGCTTGACACGCCGGTCGAGAGTTTGCAATCTGTTAGAGTGGTCCGGGAATACTCGGATGTGTTTGAGGAGGTGAAGGGCTTACCTCCGAAGCGGGAGATCGACTTCCGAATATATCTGGTGGATAATGCCACACCAGTATCTTGGCCAGTGTGCCACATGGCTCCTCGTGAGAGGAGGGAACTCCATAAGCAAGTAGGCGATTTGCTTGAGAAGGGGTTCATAAGACGAAGTATGTCGGAGTAGGGTGCTCCAGTAGTTTTTGCCACGAAGGCGGATGGGTCCCTCAGACTTTGTGTAGGCTAAACTAAATAAACTCACAAAGAAGAATAGACACCCATTGCCGAGGATTGATGATCTCTTTGATCAGTTAGTTGGCGCCTCAGTATTTTAGCAGTTGGACTTAGCCACGGGGTTTCGTCAGTTGAGAGTGGCTGAGGATAGTATAGAGAAGACTGCCTTTAGGACTCCGGATGGTTTTTATGAGTGGCTGGTGATGCCATTTGGTTTGACGAACGCCCCCGCATACTTTATTGATGAGAAGGGTGTTCAGGGAGTACCTAAATAAGTTCGTGATGGTCTTTGTAAATGACACCTTGGTCTTTTCTGGGAGCGAAATAAGTTTTCGTATGTGCTCAATAGGTTGAGCAAAGCCAGTTATGGAATAAACGGTGGTTTTGGAGCGAGACTGGCAGGGACATCCAGAGTTGGACAAGGGCTTAATCATTTAGCCGTTTTTACTAGTATCATCTCACGTAGGTCGTCTGAATTCGAAGGAGGTATCCCGTGGGTGTTTGTCTGATATTGGTTTAGGCCTTTGGGGCTTGCATTTGGGGGATGTCGAGTTCGACTAGGGTGGTCTGCGTGAGAGATGGACAGTTGTGATGATTTTGGATGGGATTCTTAGCATCCTATGAGTTTGAGATAGCGTATACCCATGGCAAGGGTAACGTGGTGACGAATGCCTTAAGAAGAAAAAGGTTGTCCTTGAGTTCATTGTTCGTTGAACGACGGAGCTTAGAGTTTATTTCTATGTTTGACTTTAGACCTTCCGTTGACTTTGTACCCAGTTTGCTAGCCTCCTTGGAGGTTAGGCCTACTCTTTTGGGGCGTATTGGCGGAGCAGCGGGACGACCCACAGTTGGTTGAGTTAGTAGAGAAGCTCATGAGGAGGGGGAGTCGTCCAGCCATTTGAGTAGGTACACCCTAGATGGTAAGGGGTGGTTGCGTAGACTTTGTGTACCGCAAGACAGGGGTTTGAGGAAGGTTGTACTTGATGATGCACATCGGTCGAAGATGACCATTCATCCCGAAAGGGACAAGATGTACCAAGACATGAAGCGAGTTTTCTTTTGGGCCGGTATGAAGAAAGATGTGGCCGAGTATGTCGCTAGATGCTTGGTGTGCTAGCAAATGAAAGCGGAGAAGAAGAAACCCGGTGGGTTGCTTCACCCATTGGAGGTTCCGCTATGGAAGTGGGATAGTGTCTCGATGGATTACCGAGATCGAGGAAGGGTAATACGGAAATTTGGGTTGTAGTAGACAGACTTACTAAGAGCGCCCATTGTATACCCGTAAAGAGTAAGAGAACTGCTCCATGGCTAACTTCAGTTTACATTCGAGAGATTATTAGATTGCATGGTGTACCTTCCAGTATAGTGAGCGATCGAGATCCTATCTTCACTAGAGAGTTTTGGGAGAGTTTGCAAGAGACGGTAGGGACTCAGTTGTGTTTGAGTACCGCATATCATCCTCAGACGGACGGCCAGGCCGAGAGGGTGAATCGTATTTTAGAAGACCTTTTGAGGCTATGTATCTTGGATTTTGGAGGTACATGGGAAGAGCATCTTCCATTGGTGGAGTTCGCATATAATAACAGCTTTCAGTCTAGTATTGGCATGGCTCCTTTCGAAGCTCTTTATGGAAGGCCTTGTCGATCACCTACATGTTGGTAGGAATCTACGGATGAGATCTTGCTTGGGGCCCGATATAGTTAGAAAGACTTCGGAAAAGATTGATTTGATTCGAAGAAGGATGAAAGCGGCGCAAGACAGACATAAATCTTATGCAGACAAGAGGAAAGCAGAGCTTAAGTTTGATGTTGGGGACATGGTTTTATCAAGGTGTCTCTGTTACGAAATGTGGTTCGCTTTGGATCTGTTGAGAAGTTAGCACCAAGGTTCGTAGGGCCGTTTCCTATTAAGGAAAGGATTGGACAGATGGCATATAGAGTGGAGTTGCCCGACAGGCTTAGTGGTGTACATGATGTATTCCATGTGTCACATTTGAGGAAGTGCCTACATGAGACCGCTGAGGTGGTAGAGCCGGGCTTGCTTAAAGAAGTAGAGATAGAGCGTGATGAGACGATTCGACGAGCTCCTACTCGCATCCTTGGGTCAGAGACTAGGAAGTTAAGGAATCGAGAGGTTCAACTAGTCAAAGTGCAATGGGGAGAAGATGAGAGCAACGCTACTTTAGAGACGGAAGAGAAGATGCGTTCATTATACCCATTCCTTTTTAGGATATGCCTTTTAATTTCTCCTTTATTGTTTGACTAGTACTTATCTTATCTGTAGTATGTCCTCTCGTTAGTACCTTTGACCTTTAGATAAGGTAAACCTATGGTTAAAACATGTATTTGAGACATGTTATGATTGATGGATGCATGTGGATGCAAGTGTTTGCTAGTGGTTGCTCGTGGATGCATATACACACACTCTAGACACTAGATCGGCTCAATCACTTCATATTGCATATTGCATATAATTGTGTGTAGGTAGCTATAATTATGGATGTATAATGGTTGTGTTATCATATGGATGATGCATTTTGGTGAATGATTGTGCACTCATGTAGATATAGTATGTGTCGATAAGGTTCTTTCGCATACATAATGGATGCATGGCACTATCATGGTTTGCATATGTTCATACATTAGATAGGGAACATATACACACACTTTTTGCATATGCTCATACATCATTAGAAATTGTTTTAAGGACAATGGATGCCCGTGTTTGATGGATTGAGTAGATGGTTGTTTGGATGGTAGGATATGCATTCTCCTTAGCTTAGAGATTTCGGGGACGAAATCCTTTAAGGAGGGGAGAATGTAACACCCCGAATTTCGGTTAATGCTAAAATTCACTAATTACAGAATAAATAATCTCAGATGTGGGAATTGGGGGAAACGGGCTGCGTCATTGCGTTCGTCTCGGAAAAATACGCGAAATAGAGTCCGAGTTTTCGAGAATCGGAGTCTGTATGGCCCAGTTATGGCCTAATGAAGTTTACAGAAAATTCAAAACAGATTTAAAATTCAGGTTTAAATTTCAAAATTGGGGCCATTGGGCCCAGGCGGGAAAAATCCCGCCGAGCTAACCAAGTCGACAGCCCTGTCGACTGGGCAGTCGACTTGGCTAGGACCAAGTCGACAGCCCTGTCGACTTGGGTGTCGACAGGGGGTGCTCGTCCAGTTTAACCTGGTGCACCATTTTAGGGTTTGGTTGTGTTTTGGGCTATTCTCTAGAAGCTTCCGGGATCTGATGGTCCTAATCTAATTTAGGGTTAATCTAATGGCCTAAAACACTTGCCTAATCCTATAAATAAGACCCTAAGCTAGCCCTAAATGATCATAATCCTATCTCCTAACTAAACTATGCCAAAATTTTCTATGATCATGGCCTCCACTCAAAGCCCTAGCCTCCATCCTCTTATAAAACTATTTCTATGAAGACTTTCATGTTCATACAAGCATCTTTGAGTTGTATGAGTGATCATTAGCTTGCATTCATCATCAAGTTGCAAGCTTTATGTTCAAGGCTAGAGTTTTTGGGTGATTTTTGGCAAGGGTTTGCTTATGGGAGCTTAGTGGTGAGTTTCTATAGCCCTAATAATCAATTGTTAAATTGATTATGATAGGATATGATAAGATATGGCTATGTTTGTGGATAAATGTGCTTATGCAAGTTTAGTATAGTGTATGTTGTGTGTTTTGCAAGTTTTATGCTATATGCAAGTTTAATGCTATGTTTTATGATGCTCACTATGCAAAACACTATGTTGAATATTTATGCATATGTAACATGTTATGCA
This sequence comes from Allium sativum, assembly GCA_030737875.1. Classification (NCBI taxonomy): domain Eukaryota; kingdom Viridiplantae; phylum Streptophyta; class Magnoliopsida; order Asparagales; family Amaryllidaceae; genus Allium; species Allium sativum. The sequence continues at coordinate 5,665,823 of JASFAX010000034.1, forward strand.
AACTATATGTGAGATTATATGCAAGTTATATGTAACATGTTATGCAAACTATATATGAGATTATATGCAAGTTGTATGTAACATGTTATGCAAGTTATGTATTTGGTTTTATGCATGCTAAGTATTTGGTTTTGTGCATGTTAAGCATTTGGTTTTATGCATACTAAGTGTTTGGTTTTATGCAAGTTAGTCTCTTTTTATGATATGCATAATATATGCAAGTTGCCTCTAAAGTATGGCATGTTATGCAAGTTCATATGCAAGTTATGATGCAAGTTCATATGCAAGTTATGATGCAAGTTATGATGCAAGTTCATATGCAAGTTATGATGCAAGTTCATATGCAAGTTTGCCTCTATGTATGACATAAGTACATGTGCAAGTTTATCCCTTTTAGACCTATAACATGTATGCAAGTTGACACCTTTATGTTAGGTCTATGACATGAACAATTATGCAAGTTACCCCCTTTGCGACATATGTGCTTCATGCAAGTTTGGGTTAAATGCTAGTTGGGTTTAATGTATGCTCATATATGCAAGTTGACACCTTTTAAACCCATGATAAAGTTATATGCTATGTTGGTTAAACCCATGGCATTTGTGATGAATCTTCCCTTTATTATGTCATGTTATGAGAACGAATTAGGTGGGGAACGATGGGGTTAATATGCATGTTAATAAAATGGTGTGAAATGGGTATGCTTAAGCATAACATAAAGTGAATGGACATAATTGGGAATTTACCTATTAAGTTAGGTCTACCCATATTATGGAATTGGGAATTTACCTATTGAGTTAGGCCTACCCATACTATGGAATTGGGAATTTACCTATTGAGTTAGGTCTACCCATATTCTTGAAAACTTGAATATTAATTAGGGATAATTAATATAAATTATGAGGGTGATTAATTAGGTGTAATTAATCGACTAAGACACGAGGTTGGACTCAGTTGTAGCGTAAAACTGCCCGGACCCAACCGGCTTAACCAGTTGCTACAAATGTTAGCCCAATGTGAGAGGTCTTAGGCACAAACTAAATACGTGATTAATGTAAAGACACGAGGTTAGACTCGGTTATGACATAAGGCTGCCCGGACCCAACCGGCTTAACCAGCAGTCATAAAAGATAGTCTAATGTGAGAGGTCTTTATGAGGATCACGGTCTTAATTAATTAAGAAACACTTAACCATATTAGCATGTAGAGGGACATGAGGGGTTAAGTGGGTGCCTTGGGTGGCATGAGGAAATCTAGTGGGTGCCTTGTGTGGCAATAGAAAATACGATTGGAACACTTAACCAAAGTAGAACATGTAATTAAACATGATTAAAGGGTTAAGTAAGTGCCGTGGGAGGCATGAGGGAATTAAGTAAGTACCTCGGGTGGCATGAGGAAATCTAGTGGGTGCCTTGAATGGCAATTAAAATATGATTAATGACTTAACCAAAATTTATAACATGTAGGTGGACATGGTTAAAGGGTTAAGTGGGATTCACTAGAAATGACAAGCTTAGGTGGGTAGCTTGTGGGGGCCCATTTCAACCAATATCCCAAACGTATCTTAGTGAGCTCGACTCAAGTCGAGGACGGGACACGCATATTGGGCTTGACTATAAGAGGCCAAAACGGATTAGCGGTGGCAACGCAAGTCCATCGGGTTTCATATGCGTGTGTGGGCCCGGGCTGGTAAGTAAGACGTTGTTGCATCGTGTAGGTATAACCCGTGCATTAGTATTGGTATCAGGTTGCCACTTTGGGGAATGATACATCCCACTGTGGGGCCTGCACGGATATCTACGTTAGGGAGCCGATCGAATGGGGGGTAGTGGGTACACCTAGCGGAGATAGGGGCAGGCGGCACCCATATAGTCAGCTAGGGGTACACGAAACTACCATTAAGATTTACTAAGTACACTTAGTGGGATCAACCTATAAAATTAGGAATGACTGGTGTGGTGCAGTGTGGGAATTACCCTTGGGTGGGTAGATCTGGGGTAGTGCAAATCTAGTAATTATTCTTGGGTGGATAAATGTGTCTTTTCGGTTATCTTCGTACATCCTGTGTTTAGTTGGCTACTTAGTGTAGTCATTATCCCCAGAGGTACCGTACCTTGTTTATATCATACCCTAATTACTTTAATGATTGTATTGTTAGGGTTATAGGACTCACTCAGACTTATGTCTGACCCCGTTGTTTCTTTATCTTTTTCCCAACCCTCAGGTTTTCAGAGTGGGCCTAGCACTAGTGGGCTTTGATCAGACTGCTTTATCTACCTCCTTGGAGCTTGGACCGTGGATATAAAGCTCAGTTTATCTTTTCTATTATGGCTATTAGGTTATGTAGTGGGATTATGTACTTTTGTTTTTATCAGGATGGATATTATGTACTTTCTTATTTATGGTTTTGGTGTAACCAAACATGTTTTACTTTCCGCTGAAATGAAATGATGTTTTAAATTCTCAAGTATTACTTATATCTGTCTTGTTGTAATTTTTCTGTTCTATATTCACTTAAAATACTCCACCGATGTTATGGCATTCCCTTAGTGAGTGTCCGTAGTGGGTGTGGGGTGTTACAATACTGTAGCAATATCAACATCAGATCCTAATAATTTGGATGAGCAATTTAAGAAGTCTCTCGCCTTACAGCCTTAAGCCATGTCTGCCACTTCCTCTACAGGTCAGTTGCCTCAAAAATCTTCTAGTATGTCATCTACTTTATGGATCTTAGATTCTGGTGCCCCACATCATATGACACCAGATTCTTCATCTTTTGTTTCTTTGACTCCTTCATCTTCTATTAATATTATGACCGCTGATGGCACTCCTATGCCTTCAAAAGGTGTTGGATCTGTAATAAATTCTAAATTGTCACTTCCAAACGTTTACCATGTTCCAAATCTTACACTAAATCTTGCATTTGTTGGTCAGTTATGTTATACTGGTAATATAGTCACTTTTACACCTTCTTCATGTTTTGTACAGGATTTGCAGTCACAAAAGCTGATTAGGATAGGTCATAGAAAAGGGGGGCTTTATGTTTTGAATGAGCTGAAAGCATCTGCTACTACTGCTACTAGTGTTGATTTATCTTCTTTTCGTTTATGTCATTTTTCTTCTAGTTTTTATTTATGGCATCCACGTCTTGGTCATGTTTCTTCATCTCGTTTGAGATTTTTAGCGTCCAAAGGGGCATTGGGAAATTTGAAAATTGATGATATTTCTGATTGTAGTGGTTGCAAACTTGCTAAGTTTTCTGCATTACCTTTTAATAAAAGTACTTATGTTTCTTATGCTCCTTTTGATTTAGTTCATTCTGATGTATGAGGTCCATCCCCTATTTCCACAAAAGGAGGGTCTCATTATTATGTTTCTTTTATTGATGATCATACACGTTATTGTTGGACATATTTAATGAAACATCGTTCATAATTTTTTGAAATTTATACTGCTTTTTGAGCTCTTGTTAAAACTTAACACTCAATTGTCATTAAACGTTTTAGATGTGATTTAGGTAGGTCATAAACATCTAAGAAATTTCAGGAATTACTTACCTTAGATGGAACCATTTACCAAACTTCATGCACAGACACTCCTCAACAAAATGGTATTGCAGAAAGAAAACATAGAAACATTCTTGAAGCTGCTAGATCTATGTTATTATCCTCTTCTATTCCTAATGACTTTTGGGGGGAGGCCGTTCTTACAGCCGTAACTATAATTAATACTATTCCATCTTCTCATATTTCGGGTAATTCTCCTTTTGAAAAATTGTATGGTTTTGCTCCTGATTATTCATTCTTCAAAGTTTTGGATGTACTTGCTTTGTTCTTCGTCCTCATATTGAATGCTATAAATTGTCATCTCGTTCAACTATGTGTGTCTTTTTAGGATATGGTGTTGGACAAAAACGATATAGATGTTTTGATCCAATTACTAACAAACTTTGTGTCTCTCGTAATGTTGTGTTTCTTGAACACATCCCTTTCTTCTCTGTTCCAACTAAGACTCATGACATAACTAGATCTGATCTTCTTCATATCGATCCTTTTTCAAATGATATTGACGCTAGTAGTATTGCAAATAATAAAATGCCTTCAGAAAATGATAATGATGAAGCTCCCTCTTCTCGTATGCCTCCTCAAGCAACTTCTGAGACTGTAGATCTTCCATCACCATCACCACCACCACCACCTCCACTACCTTTACGTCATTCCACGCGCAATCGTAAGTCCACAAAATTACCCGATTTTGCATATTGTTGTTATTCTTAATCTTTTACCTCCTTTATGTCTTTGATCCATAGTTTCTTTAAACCTTCTTCATATAAAGAGGCAATTCTTGATCCTCATTGGCAAGAGACGATGGATGAGGAACATTCCGCTTTGCATAAGACAAATACTTGGGATTTGGTTCCTCTACCTTCTGGTAAGAGGACTATTGGTTATCGTTGGGTATATAAGGTTAAAACTAATTCTGATGGATTTATTGAGAGGTACAAAGCTAGGTTGGTTGCAAAAGGGTATTATGAGGAAACATTTGCTCTTGTTGCTAAAATGACAACTTTTCGCACTTTAATTTTTGTAGCTTCAGTTCGTCAATGGTCAATCTCTCAACTTAATGTTAAGAATGCTTTCTTGAATAGAGACCTTCAAGAAGAAGTCTACATAGAACCCCTCCAGGTGTTCCACATGATTCTGGATATGTTTGTAGACTAAAGAAAGCATTGTATGGTCTAAAACAAGCTCATTGAGCTTGGTTTGAAAAAAATTCAGTTGTCATATCTGTTGGGGTTTTGTGCGCAACGTAAGTTTGACAAAACGCTAGAAAAATAGGATCTTTATCACCCAATCACCTAAAGATGAATTTGATTGAAAATAACAACATAATAAATCAGAAATAATAGCAGTACACTAATATTCCACCCAACCACCCTCTTTATTGATTCACCAAAAACAAATTTTGTTTGCACTCAATGGACTACAACAAAAAATAATCAAAATACATTGAATCAATAACCTTATTGAGATAGGCAAAGAATATCTAGATGACTATAAATATTGTTGGAGCAGAAGAGCAATGAAGAATGACAACAAACCCTTGGACAATCTGGAGGCACCAACTGCATCTTTCAACAGTAAATAGGAATAGCTACCCTCAGCCTAAATTCCTACATCTTCCTCTCCAAGGCACAAGCCCATGGAGGCATATAACCTCACCAGATATTCTCACATGGTTTCTTCTTCTGATGTTCGCAATCTAACCAAGAAGGCTGCATATATATATATATATATATATATATATATATATATATATATATATATATATATATATATATGAGAATAGAAAGCCTAGGCAAATATCCAAGTTGCCCCTTCAAGATATATCCAAAATATAACCATTTATTTCTTTCCTTCTATGATCAAATCAATCAATTAACCAATCAATCAACTAGTTAGTCAATTAATTAATCAATCATTGCAATCAATTAGCCATTTAATTGATTACATCCTCTTTATAAAATATTTGAATCAAAAAATTCAACTCTCCACGTTGATTCAAATATCACATATCTCCAACAATCCACAAACAAGTCAACCTAGCTCTTTCAACAACACCTACTCTCAATTAAAACCAACCTTGATTTCAAGGCAATGAGATATACCCTAGTCGATTTGAAAGGACTACGACCACACCTCAATTACAAACACAACCCACCGCCTGCAAAAAATGTATCTACCATTTGAGCTACACCATGCAAAAACCAACAGTCTAAAAAGTGATTGCAATACCATAAGATCTTCGTTGTCTTTGTGGATTTCAAAACTCGACATCCGTCTTCCGTTTGACACAATCTCTTCATCTCCGGGATCCCTCGAGCATCATCAACATCTAGACCCGTCGATGCCATGATCCTCCATCTTAGGACCATAAGCAGTGACCATAATAACCTCTCCACCTTGCTTTGGACTAGGTTCTTCAACCATCACCCGCCTTCTTCTTCATCTTCTTCATCTTCCCTCATCAATATCAGAGGGCTTCTTCACATCTCCATCAGTTGGACCATTGAGGTATGGAACATCCACCATTATAGGCTTCCAAATCCCCTCAATATCTACCATAAAAAATTGTCATCCACGAAAGAAACATCATCTCCGACATCTACAGTCTTCAATCCAAAATCACTCCAAGCTATGCGATGAACTGAGCTCGATACCAAAATGTTATGCAGTAATTGCTCTAATACCAAACTGTTGGGGTTTTGTGTGCAGCATAAATTTGACAAAACGCCGAAAAAACAGGATCTTTATCACCTAATCACTTGAAGATGAATTTGATTGAAAATAACAACATAACAAATCGGAAATAATAGCAACACACTAATATTCCACCCAACCACCCTCTTTATTGATTCACCAAAAAGCAAATTTTGTTTACACTCAATGTATTACAACCAAAAATAAACAAAATACAATGAATCAATAAACTTATTGAGATAGGCAAAGAATATCTAGATGACTACAAATATTGTTGGAGCAGAACAACGATGAAGAATGACAACAAACCCTTGGACAATCTGGAGGCTCCAACTGCGTCTTTCAGCGGTAAATAGGAATAGCTACCCTCAACCCAAATTCCTACATCTTCCTCTACAGGGCGCAAGCCCATGGAGGCACACAACCTCACCAGATATTCTCACATGGTTTTTTCTTTTGATGTTCGCAATCTAACCAAGAAGGCTGCATATATATAGGAGAATAGAAAGCATAGGCAAATATCAAAGTTGCCCCTTCAAGATATCTCCAAAATATGATCGTTTATTTCTTTCCTTCTATGATTAAATCAATCAGTTAACCAATAAATCAATCAATCAATTAACCAATCAATTAATCAACCAATTAGTCAATTAATTATTCAATCAATTAATCAATCCAATCAATCAATCATTTAATTGATTACATCCTCTTCATAAAATATTTAAATCAAAAAATTCAACAATATCTTCTCTTGGTTTTATCTCTAGTCGTCATGATCCTGCTCTCTTTTTTAAATGCATTAATGTTGGATGTACAATCTTATCATTATATGTTGACGATATGATTATTACTAGTGATGATGTACAAGGAATTTTTGTGTTAAAGACAGAGTTAGCTAGACGATTTAAAATGAAAGATTTGGGTTCATTAAGATATTTCTTGGGTCGAGGTAGCACACTCAACCAAAGGATATCTTCTTTCTCAGTCAAAATATATCACAAATATTCTTGATCGAGCTAGACTCACAGATAATAAGACTGTTGATACCCCCATTGAGATTAATGCGAAGTTTTCTCCTTCTGATGGAAGCCCTTTATCAAATCCTACTTTGTATCGTACTATTGTTGGAAGCTTGGTGTATCTTACTATCACACGTCCAGATATTTCATATGTTGTTCATATGGTTAGTCAGTTTGTCACTTATCCCACTACAGTTCGTTGGGCCGCTGTTCTTCGCATATTGAGATATCTTAGAGGTACTATTTTCCATAGTCTGATACTTTCTTTACTTCCTCCTTGGAGTTGTGTGCATATTCTGATGCTGATTATGGTAGTAATCCAAATGATTGTAAATCAGTTACCGGTTATTGTATTTTTTGGGAGATTCTCTTATATCTTGGAAGAGTATGAAACAATCAATTGTTTCTCATTCTTCAACTGAAGCTGAATATCATTCTATGGCATCTACTACTAAAGAGATTGTTTGGTTACATTGGTTACTTGAGGAAATGCGAGTATCTTTTTCTCAGCCAGCTCCTATATATTGTTATAATAAAAGTGAAATTTAAATAGCTCGCAATTCAGTATTACATGAATGAACCAAGCATATTGAGATTGATTGTCACCTTACTCGGCATCATCTTGAGAAGCACACCATCACCTTACCTTTTGTACCAACTTCTTTGCAGATTTCTTTACCAAGTCACATTCAGTTGTTCTTTTTCTGGTTAGCAAACTCTCGATGCTCATAGCAGCTGCATCGTGAGTTTGAGGGGGGATGTTAGAGAATATGATGCCATTGATTGGGCTAGAGTATATATTGCCTTCCTTTATTGCATTGATTAAGCTAGAGGATATATTGCCCGATTTGTACATTTGGATTATAATTTGTATTGTATTAATTTGGGCCAAATATGCTCTAGAATATTCTATCTAGAATGTTCCTTTCTTATCTATAAGTAGAGGCACAGTATAGCATTGTAATTCGATCAATCAAGTAATAAAGTAATATCCAATATTTTCTTTGTCTTCTTCTTATCTTTTATTTTCTATTCTATTTCATGTGATCAATAAAATTACTAGTTGCCACTTGTAGAACATAGTCGAGAACCTGTTTCTCCCACTGTGATTTCACTTTTCAAAGCCAGTTACTCCCCTGCGTCATGTCCGGGGGTTAGTAACCCCATAACCAAGAGTATGAAACATGAGATGTTGAACAGGGGTTTCCTTAATGAGACAAAAACTTGACAAAACGTTAGGTGGTAGTATTGCAACTAGTGTATTTACTGCTTGGAAAATTGGATGCTACCCAATGTAGGAACTAGGAAAATGATGTTTGAAGGGGAAGTTCATAGATGGAAAATGTTTTGATCATAAGAACAACATGGTTTTTCTTGAAGGTTATGAGAATCTGTCAGCAGTGTTGCATGGGTTGCGTGTTGCAACTATTTCTTTTGACCCTAGTTCCACCTCTTTAGTGTTGTGCTTTGCTCTTGTTTAGTGGAGGTAGTCTCATTTTTGTTTGTCTTTTTTCCTCTAGTGTAATGTCAATACACCTGGTTTCTATGTTTTTCTCCCTTCTCATGTAACTCCAGGTGTAGTAATAAAATAGTAGGAGACCATTCAATCCCGTCGGCCTTACCAAAAAACATTATTAATAAAGTAATTTATTTAAATTATAAATAAAATAATAGTTACTTTGAAACATTTAGAAACCAAAGATTTGTGTCAATTGTTGGGTGTTTGGACATGATTCATCCCACTGCGAATTACACACCAATAACAATAAGGATAATCAAAATCTGCATAATGCTAGTGGGAGGGATTATTGTCCAGCTGAGAATGTGCAAGTACAAAAGCCACATATTAAAATTCATGCAAATGGTAATCAGGAGAAATGGACAAATGTTTACAACAACAAAAGAAGTATTGGAGGAGAAAGGAGGTAGATACTAATAAGGGTACGGCAGATTCTGCATTTGCTACAAACGGTGAAAATGGTAACTCTTTTGCATGCTTGGCTACTGATGATATTGGGAAGAATGTTGATATTAATACTACTGAGCAGAATGTTGATATTGATGGTCATGGTCTTGATGAGCCTAATATTGTTCAATCTAATCTGGTTACCAATGCACATTCAGACTACACAGCTAATGCTGAGATGCAGACCTTGTTTGGAAATCTGTTTGATGATACAAGAGAACATTTAGAAACTTCATATAAGGCTACAGGTAATGGAACTATTTCTTATATTGATTTCTTGGGAACTAGTTATCCTCTAGTGCCACTATTATTGCTCCTTGTTCATCTCTTTCTGGTTCTATGTCATGTTCATCAACTTATAGTCAGAGTTCTCCTGCTTCTTCTTGTATGAATTTTACTTCGGCTTTGATTGGAACTACTTCTTCCCGTGCCAAGCAACCTGCTTCCCCATATGCAAATTTAAAGCCACCTGACCATCTAATACTTCATCCTCCAGCAATCGAATCTTCCATGTTATCCTCTGTAGTTTAAATGAGTGCCTATCCATCTGCAATATCCAAAGGCAAGAAACCTAAAGGAAACTTTTGGGTTAAAGATGACCTTGATGAGGGACATGAGTTCACACTTGAAGACATAGTACTCGCTAGTAGCAAGGTGATGTCGCAGAAGTGACACACAAGGCGCAATCCTGGCCCTTTTTTTGATAAATTCTACACGTGAGTTTTGACTTGTGCCTTGTGTCAGATCCAAGGGATTATGGTGCATGCAAGCCTGTTTTGGAATGTTTTTTTAACCGGATGTGTTAGAAGCAAGAGAAACTGGAATTTAATTTTGATTATTGGAGATTCTTTCTGTAATCACTTGTGGTTAGCGAGTGAGTATTAGTGATTTTGAAGGGCACAAAAAAGGATGGTTATATATCATAGCATACTTGTATATGCTGATATATGTAATGTAAATATTTTGGTGATTAATAAAATTTGCGCTTAACTTTCAAAAAATATATATTCAAATACGTCTTAACTAACATAATGGTACTTAGACAAGCTATCATTAATTCAATTTAACTTTTCAAGTTATGTCACAGTATTTACACAAACATGCATATATGTATGTATAAATGTCTGTGTGCATATATACACCTATATATGTGAATCGATCCTTAGTAGCCAATAGCTAATACTTATCTAATACTAATCAACTAGCATATGCATAAATGTCCAAATATATTTAAGGGAAACTCTATATAGACACAAAATGAGGACACAAAATTGCATAAAATAAATCTCAACCACTGGATCCTCCCATGAATTGCACTCTCCACATAAAGACAAACAAATCCAATGGTTAAGGTTTGTGTCTCTCTCTTTGTGTTTAATTTTGTGTCTAAATAGCCGACCCCTTTACTTAATAGTAGATCAAGGATTTATTCTAGTAAACAGACGCCCAAATAATCTGCTCAATTTAATGGTAACAAAACGATGTTTTATTATGCTAACTTCTGTCCATTTATAAAGTATAATTAAATGATGACATTATTATCCAAACAATGTAATTATATTTAATAGTGTTGTTCAAGTATTTAATTATACTTCACCAAAGCTACCAACCAAAGTGTTCTACATGTCAAAGTGAGCCTAATGCAAAAATCCGCTAATCAAATAGTTTTCTCAAAATCAACATATTTAGTTCACATAAATTAAACAAAACAAACTTAAATCATTTCTAACCAACATCTCGTGGCCCAAATCCTACAAAGCCAATCCAAACCACATGCTCCGATGCCATCTCCCCAACATTGTATTCTTAAATCCAACTACCTTGAGCCAAGTACCAGTGCATAGATGTGCATGTGCATGGGTCTGTCTATCTTCAATCATCGCATCGTCTAGTTGGCACTTATAACCTTCCTAACGAAAAACCTTGAAACTATTTCTAAAAATAACCAAGGGCTATAATGATCAACTGTGTAGTTGGTCGCATTGGCTAATTTCCTATGGTTTTGAAGATAATTTTTTTAATAGAAGCGGCTTTATAAACACAAAAGTTTGACACAAATCAGAAGACATAAAATCTCGGGCACATGATTAATTTGTCTTTGGGTAAGAGATGCAAATCATGAGGTAATTCTATGGTTCATATTTTGTATTCCCTAATTTGTGTCAAATGTTTGTGTTTAAATAGACTTTAGTTTTTTTAATCTATGATGGGAGTGTTCGTTTATACTAACAGAGTAGGACATATAATTTACTAGGTATACTTTAATTTCAGGAACCATTGATTCATAACAAATTTCGTAAAAACATGAATTAAACCATTATTCCGCATCAATTATCGACCCACTATGATTTATAACAACCTATGCACAAGAATTACATTTTAGGTCAAAACAAACCATGAGCACTTTCACAATGTTTATTATTTTCCAAAAGTAAGAAAAAGTAATGTTCTCACTCCAAGCATCAAGCTTCATATGCTAGCAACCTTCCTTTTACGTTAATGTCATGACTAAAATGTCCATCTTTAGAAAAGTTTGGTGGCCATGCAAATGTAAGAAAAAAGCTTAGAAGCAGAAGAAGGGCTTTGAAAAACGAGGAAGTGGAAATGATAAAAAATAAAGATGTTTTTTTTATAAAATGAAAAGATAAAATTACCTATTTGTACACGTCACCAGCATCCGCATATCACACGTCCCATGTCCCTTATTAATCCATGTGTTACTTGGATATTTATAAATCTTTCATTTTAATTAAATATATTATTATTTTATAGTTTATACTGCAATTATATTCATTTATAATTTAAAATTAAATGTTTATTAAACTTCAACAAATCATTTAAATGTTGTTAAATATGTGTACAAAGGTTCAACAACTTCCTACAACTTGGAGTTTGATTAAAAAAACTGAAAATTTGAAAAACATGTTTTATCACATTTTCTATTTTTAATCGAACTACAAATTTATATAAATATAAATAAAAAATGAATTTTCTATAATTAGTAATCAGTTTAAAAGATGGTGGTTATTTGATTATTAAAAACCATTCGTTTAAATATTTAAACTAAACTAAATGTTCTCAAAGTGCTTGCATTTTGGATCGTTACATTCTCCCTTCTTAGAAGAATTTCGTCTACTAAATTTCACTACACACAACCAAAGAAGAAAACCAGTTAACAAAAAAACTTATCATTTTACTTACATAATTATTTATGATAACAACTTCATAACTTCCAACTTAACTTAACAAACTAATACATTACCTACTACATCCCAAGGTATATATAATTATCTAGTTCAAACTTTTTTGTTTTGAATTTATTGTCCATAATTAAACTTGTAATCCAAGTATTTGATTGTAATTCAAAACCCCTTTTGAAATGATAATTTATATTTTAACTGTAGAAAATATAAAAAAGTAGCCCAAGTATCTTAAATGATGTTTTGGAATTGGGTATTACTAAATAGTATCTTATATCCCCTTACCATCGTAGTAATATTTTAAAGAAATGCATGCCATTTGAAAAAAAAACTCATTCCCATTTTGAGTTATTTTCGAGCCCCCTACGTATAATTTTACTTCTATTTCAAAAATTCCCTTTTTGAAATAATATTTTATATAACTCCATAAAAATAGTTAACCTAGATATTGGTTTTCTTCTTGCTTTGGGTTCATTTGGATTCTAACTTGTTTTGATCATGCAATAATGAGAAGAATAATTTAATAAGTGAACTATATCATTTTCCTAGGAAAACATATGGTAGTCACTTAAAGGATTGTTCAAATCAGCATAAAATAATTAGAGACTCGTTCCATAAACCAACCCAAAGAAAATACTCTTTACAAAAAAAAATCACTTCCAAATTATTTTAACTTAAAAAATATTTTTAAGTAAAATTGTTTTTATTAAAAATTCTTTTCCAAAGCCTTAGGATTTAAGGACATAAATTCTAAGTTAAATCCCTACATTTATAATCCATATATATATATATAAACCATATTTACAAGATCGATTTACAAAATTGTAGCACCTCCATTTAACTAAAGAGGAAATTAGTTTAAAGGAAAAAGTTTAACAAATTTTTATTTTAACGAATGTTAACTTTAACTTCCGTCTCAAGGACAAGTGCCAAATATCTCCATTGTGCCGCTTCACGTTCAATTCCTCTACAAAAAAATAAAAAGAATCGACCTTCAACAAACAATTAAAACAAACAATGGCAGCCGAAACACAAACTTATATTCTTCAATAATCAGAAACTAGGGCTTCCTCACATAATCAACTCAATCAACGGACGTAAATCCGCCAATTTCAGTAGATTCTATATGAAAAAAATAAAGAATCGACAATCTCAAAAACTAGGGCTTTTATACGAAAAGCTAAAATTTCACAAACTTAGACTTCCCCATGAAAATCCAACCCAGACACTTATGTTGATTCCACTATTATTCACGAGAAAAGAAGGAGACCGAGAAAGTTAATGACAGTTGAAACCAAGAAAGAAAATGAGCTAAAGGAACAAAAGTTGTGTGATGAAATAATCACTAGGAAAAGAAAAACAAACGTATAACATATGATTCTTTTTGAAATAAAGAATAATTTTAAAATGATAGTTCAATATATCATCTCTTTAGTTGCATGCATCATATAGAAATATTAGATGATAGACGAACATAGAATTTAGTGTTTGATAGATGGTAGATGACTATAAGATGAATAGCTATATATAGAATGATAAGTAAATATAGGATTGAAAAAATGACATACAAACATAGCATGACAAAATTAAGTTGAATATGTCAGTTTTTTTGTTTTATGCATTATGTTCCATGATAGATGATAGACAAACATAACATTCAGTGTTTGGAAAATGATAGACAAAATTTAGATGAATAGCTATAGAATGATAATTAAATATGTATAACATTGAAAAAAATGATAAACAAATATAGCATGGCATAGTTATAGTTGAATATGTCACTTTATTTGTTGTGTGTGCTATGGTGCAATGATAGAGGAACGTAGCATTCAGTGTTTGGAATATGATAGACAAAAGTAAGATAAAATGATAGATATACATATCATAGTAAAAAGGATAGACAAACATAGCATGATATAGTTACTGTAACAACCTGAATTTTTAACACACAATAACTAGTTAATTAGTTAATTAATTAATTAAGGAGTAAAATGATAAAATAAATATTAAGCAAAAATAATATTGAAAGGTGAACAAAATAGATTACATTGTTGCTTCCGTTACGAAATCATAATTCAGATAAGCTTTTAGTTTGCGTAATTCCGGACTAAAAACGAACAAGTTGTGATCAATCGAAGTTTGAAATTAAATTAGAGAATTTAATTAATAAATAGAAAGTAAATAATGGTAAATGAGTGACCTTTCCCTTTACAGGGTCGGCACCTACGTCGACCTAGGGGTCGACACATGGGTTGACCTATATATAAGGTGGGTCGACCCAACTTTGAGCCTTGCTGATGTGTAAAATACAATGAACCAGGACAATAAATGCACTGAACCTGGATACCTAATCTACTATAAATAGCCTCTAACATCTAATCAAATCTTCACTACTCCATTTCTCTACCTCTCCCAAATATTCTTAAATATATCACAGACTGGAATGAATAAGTGATTGTTTAAACTGGTTCTTAAGTAGTGGTTCGCTCGGACGTAGTTCGTAGACTGGACCACTTACAGAGCTCGGAGTTCGTACTGGACCTCATGAGGAGGTTGCCTATGTTGGCAGCAAAGTTGAGCAAAAAGAAGCCAGGCCTAGGGAAAACCCAAATGAGTAAGCTTAGGGACTGTTAGCACTACAAGATCAAAACTAAACCAACAGAACTCAAACTCATAAGAGAGAAGTATAAGCTTGGGGAGTCCCAAAGCCAACTGCTAAACACTGGAGTATTGTAGGCTTGGTTCTACACAAATTTCTGGATGATATTCATAGATACAAAGGATCTACCAAAGCCTATTGGATTTGCTTAAATTTTTGTGAGTATTACTATGATTATCAAATTTCTTCTAAATTAATGTTAAAATAGATTAAATAATTGTTACAATGATTAGCAAATTAAATAAAAAGGATTTAGATAGTAAAATATATTGGATCTGAAAGTTTGACAATTACAATGTTTATAAGTTTATCTTTTACATCTAACTATTCATTTTAATTACTATCTGTTACTTTTTCCTTTTTAGTTGTTATTTGTTTATAAGTTCATCTTCTTCCTAATCCCCTTCTCTGTCATTGTTTTATTTACAGTCTTGTAATGCTTAATTATTCATTATGTTCGTTTCTAAGCTTAGATTCATTTCTCCTTTTTCCATTGTTTTGTGCTGAGCCTAGGCCTTTACCATTAAATTTGCGTAAAATTGGAATATTCTGAAATAACATTAATAAGGAGATTTTAGGCATATTAAGAACGGGTGTTGTTATTGACGCTCCATTTTATGTTAAGGGGGGGCCAAATTTTAAGGACACTCCACTTTTTTTAAATTGTTGAGGGGGGTCAATGTAGATGACTAATTTTTTTTTACTTCTTACGCTTTTACCCTTACTTCTAAAAATTACTCATCACAAATTCATTTATCCAATAAATCACAAAAATCTTAAATTGTTTCAACTACAAACAATGTCAGGACAAAGGCGAAGAAAAAATGGTGAGAACGAGGAAAACATTGCTATCCTCTCTACCAGACCGTTGGATAACGAAGAAGCTAATCGAAAGGTATGTGATATTAATCTTCTTTTTTCTTTATTTCAATGGTTGTAGTTAAATATCTTTGTTCTAAAAGTCTCAATTTTGGTTTAATTAATAGAATTGACTCATCGAATTTTGAAATTTTGAGGAATTACCGGACGCAATTTTTTTTATTTCGACAAGGGATGTCATGATAATGATTTTAGTTCGGTCAAGTGGTTGATTTCTCCACAGCTAATGGTGTTGATTAACCATTAAAAAATAGAATAATGAACATAAGAGTGAAATTAAATCTAAATGGGTAATAAGGTAAAATTACATTTATTTGTTAAGGGACTACTTTCCTCATTGGTACTCCCCTTAACAATTTTTTTAAAAATAAAAAATTGGCCCTCCCTTAACAATATTTGGAGTGTCAATAACAATCCCCTTAAGAATTGATATAATATGGGTCGTAAATGGGAAAAATTCTAAAGGATGAATATGCAAACATACATGTTATTTGACATTAAATTGTAAACATGTTAATGTGCCATTGCTTAGGAAAACAAGTTATCTGACATTGATATTGAAAACATGTTATTTGAGATTAACTTGTAAGCATGTTAATTTGGTATTGATGTTGGAAAACATGTTATTTGATGTCAATTTGTAAACATGTTAATTTGGAATTGATTAGAAAACATGTTATTTGACATTAATTTGTAAACATGCTAATTTGACATTGATATTAGAAAACGTGTTATTTGACATTAATTTGTAAACGTGTTAATTTGGCATTGGTTAGGAAAACATGTTATTTGATATTAATTTGTAAACATGACAATTTGACATTAAATTGGAAAATATGTTCATTTGATATAAATTTGGGAAATATCTTTATTTGACATTAATTTGGAAATATGTTCATTTGACATTAATTTGGAAAATATGTTCATTTGACATTAAATTACGAAAACATGTTAATTTGGCATTAAGTGACATGCAATTTAGTAAAACATGTAAATTTGTTAGTAATTTGAAAAATATGTTAATTGGAATGAATTGTACTTAATTATACATTAAATAACTTTTAACTATAAAACATCTAAACAGTGATGTATTGAATTCGACTTGACTTGACATGACTTTACCTCGGAAAGCGTTTTAGATTGAATTTGTTAATTACAACCTAGGAATATAACACAAGTTTATATAGGGCTTATTAATGAACTTAAAAGTGTTAAGTTAAAACTTGTCAGATTAATAAGCTAATCTTGAAGGGAGTCCGTTCCAATGAGATATAAAGGGCTCAAATACTTGCTTGCTTGTGTGGTCATATTAATGAATTTAAACCTGCTAAGTTAAACTTGTCTTATTAATAAGCAAATCTTGAAGGGGGTCCATTCTAATGGGAGATAAGGGGCTCGGGGAAAACCAAGTTATTACTTGTTTGCTTGCTTGCATGGAACCCATATCAATCAGTACCCTCTTATTATCATCTGAGTCTCGCACGAGGTAGCGACTGGGGCACGCTTTACAGATGCTTGATTGTGTAACGTCCCGTATTTTTTGTAGTCATAAATGCATGCACTTTTCAATTGCTTTAGAAATGAACCGATTCAATGATGTTACTTTCCCATTTAAACTTATGACCTTTTTGCTTGTCTTGGGTTCATCCATATCATTTATGGCTTTAATCTTGTCGGGACTAACTTCAATCTCATATTCACCGACTACATACCCTAGGAATTTCCCAGACTAAACCCCAAAATAACATTTCTTTAGATTTAATTTCATTTGGTATTCCCTCTAGATATTGAACATTTCTTTATATCTTTCAATTGATTTTCTACCTTGTTAGAATTTACTAGCATGTCATCCACATATACTTCCATATTCCATCCTATTTTATCCTAGAACATTCCGTTAACCAGTCTTTGATATGTAGCACCTGCAATTTTCAATCCAAAGGGCATTACCTTGTAGCAATATGTACCCTAATTGGTAATGAAGCTTGTACGCTCTTCATCTATCCTGAAAATAGGGATTTGGTTATATCCCGAGTAGGCACCCATGAGTGGTAGCAATTTGTGTCTACTAATTGCTTCAACTAACTGATCTATTCAAAGAATGGGATAACAATCCTTTGGACATGCTTTATTCAAGTCTGTGTAATCAACACATGTCCTCCATTTTCCATTAGACTTTTCCCCAATACTGGTTAGCTAACCATTTGGGATAAAAGACCTTTCGAATGAATCTATTCGTACCATATCCGAATGGGTTCAAGCAAACAGTCTTTATTATGTTGCAGGAACTGAATTAGATCTGTTCTCAATTGCCCTTCCAATATTTTCCCTATTTTGATGGTCTTGGTTGAATCGGTTGGGTCAATACTTATTTCATCCAAATACTCTATGGGTTTCATTCTTTATGTATCTCCAAAGGAGTCTAATTCTGTTATAATTTCCCCTTCTTCGGCTGAGTTTATCTCTTAAGTTCTCTTCCTCTTGCTTCTCGAAAGGTTGTACCAATCATTCACACACTTGTTAGTCTCGTTGATTCTCACTTTAGCTTCGAATGTCGAATGTAGAAATCCATCATTTAAAGGCTGGAAAATTGTAGAAGAATCAAAGTAATCGAAATACTCCCTTTTATATTGGTCAAGAGTGGAAAAGTACAGTCTGCGGGAGCTGAGTTGTTCTCCCTTGATAGTACCCCAGCCTTGCTTAGTCAGAAATTTCATCATCAGGTATTTTGATGAAACAAAGGAGCCCACTTAATCAAGAGCATGGCGGCCAAAGAATGCATTGTAGTAGGAAGAAGATTGATCAATAATGACGAAAAGAGTTTCAAAGGTTTGATAAAGAGGAGGCAACTCCACTTGGACCAAAAATTTGATCTACCCAACTGGAGTGGACCCTTTGTTGTTGAAACCGAGGATGGGTTCACTACTAGGCTCAAGCTCCTGTTAGAAAGTCCCATTCGGTCGAAAGCATGCTTGAAGATCACATTTATTGCACTCCTAGTGTCAATAAGAATTTTAGTTACCATAGAAATCCAGATCTATGTTGTTATCATAGGAGGGTCGTTATGTGGATGATGGACACCCTTATGCATCGCTTGGCGACACTACTAAGTTGTGCATTTTTTATGTTGTATTGAGCATTCTTAAGCAACATCTCTTCTTGAATGGAAAATACCCCTTCGTGGCCCTCTCTCAAATATCGGTTTCGGGCAGCTTGACCATTTCCGGCAGGGTGTGGCCCTCCATGGATCACATTTATTGAAGGGACCATATTAAGTGGACCTTTTTCAATTAGGACCTCTACCGAATTAGCCGAGATCTTTTGATTTCCATCGGTATGCTAGGTTATTTGTTGTTTGTCCAGGACGAACTCCTTTAAGTTCCCTTCTCGAATAAGCTTCTGAATTATAGCCTCTAACACTTTGCATTCATTAGTCTTATGCCCATTTGTCTTATGATACTCGCAATACTTTCCTTACTGTATGGTTCCAGGCAGTTTTTAGCTTTGAAAGAAACTGGGAAGTTGTTGACTTTCTCCTTTGCCACAGCATACATAAAGGAGATAGGTTTACTCAAGATTACATAGTTAGTATTGGAATCTTTCTATTTTGGTTTCTTCTGACTTCCATCAAACCCAAACTTCATGTCTTGAGGTTTTCAATTAAAGCCGGGTTTCCTTCCTTCCCCACGGAGGCCAAACTTCTTCTTTGAGTAATATAATTCATCCATGTGAATGAATTTATTTGCCTGAAAATGGAAATCTTGCAAGTCTTTTCATCCATGGATGCAAAGCTCTTTCCAAAAAGAAGTGTTCTCTATCAGTCCTGATTGAACGACAATGAGCTTGTCATGGTCGTTCATGTCCTTTGCCTTCAAAGCCTAAACATTAAACCTTTTCAGATAATCACCCAAAGATTCTCCTTGCCTTTGTTTTATGACGGTGTAGTCCACAATCGGATCATTGCAAATGCAGAATTGTGATGAAAATTTGTAAGAAAGCTGTTTCCAAGAATATATGGTATTTTCCCGATACTGACGATACCACTTAGCAGTTGCTCCTTGAAGTGTTACCAGGAATAATCGGCACCAGACAGCTCCTGAAGTGATGTAGAGTTCCATTTGGCTATCAAAAGCCATGAGATGATCGACTGGGTCAATAGTGCCAAGATATTTCATGGCGGGAACCTTCACTCGTGACGGTATCATCGTATTCATGTTGTCATCAGTAAAGGGAGCCACCCTTTCATTGTTGTTAACCTTTTCGTCCAAGGTTCTCTTTCCCTTACTCCTCAGTAGATCTTTGATAGCCTTATTTGCCATGTCCTTGATGTAAGCTTCGGTATTATCATAATTTGATCTTTTGGGACTATATCCGCTAGTGGTCGAGCTTCCAGATTGCTCGTTGTTGCATTGGTTCTCCTGGTGGTCTACCTGTGAAACATTGGGTCTTTTCTTCCTAGAAGAAGTTAAATTGATTTTCTCCTTCCCTTAGATTGTTGAATAGGTGTTTCTCTTTGGAGACTCAACTTCCTCCCTTGACTCAGTCCGGTGTTCTTTGAAGACTTTTGTGTCTAGGCATTCAGCCATGTACTTTGCATTTCAAGAAGTTCTTGTTCAAGAGCCATCATGTTAACGACATTCTCATTTGCAGAATTCAGGTTTGGAGGTTGAACTACATTAGAGGACCCCCTGTTCAATACTATTTAAGTTGAATGACGAAGATATGTTTTCATCGAGAGTGGTCTCAAGAACCATTTCTTCATTTATGCTGCTTAATCTTTTTGACTTCATCTTATCCTTCCATTAAGAAACAAATTAACAAAATTAATTCGTAATAAGATAAGAGAGATGGAGGTTTAGACTCTCCTTCTAGCGCTAAGTTGTTAACGATAAAAATCATCAACACCCGATCTAAGTTGTTAACGATAAAAATCATCAACACCCGATCTGAGAATTAGCAGAGCATATATAATGGAACTTAGAGGGTGATCGATCTAGAGGACACCGAAACATAACCCAGTTTCACCAAACTCGGCTTAATTTGCCTTTTCTTAGATATCAAGACCTTAAGTTTGAAGATTAGTTACTCCTCCTTCAAGAGGTGAGTATCACGCTTACGAGACTTAAGGATCAACATTTACCTTGGGATAAGGGCCTTACAAGCTTACAGAAGGTGTAGATAACCTTATTATGAAGGTGCACCCTAGACTCAATATAGAATAATATGCATTGTGTTAAGAAGAAACAGGCTAAAATACTACGAGGGTTATATTTTATGCTATATCATAGCCCTTAATAACAAATGATGATACTTTCACATCGATCCAGCCTACGAGAGGCTTGGTTGTTCTAGTTATCGTGTCATAAGGCTATGATAAGCCATTTGAACATTGTGCAATGTTAGGCTTATTACAAAAAGATTAAGGCACAAACATGAATCCCAAAGAGAAACTCATTAATTTTACTTAATGATTCTCCTTTCGATTCATTTGTGCTTGAATCTTTCACGTATGAGGTTAGTGATAACTCATGTTAAATCGATTTGGACACAATATGATTATCGAATTGAGAATAAGTATGATCTCAATTTCCCCTTTTTACATTTATCATGAATGTATTAAAATTGATGTGGAAATCCCCAATTTGATTTTAAAATTAGGGTTTGGTCTCTTAGAAATGAGTACAAGATTGTGGAATGTGAAAAAGCCCATCCCCTCCTCCAAATGTAACCCCTTGGGTCTTATTTGTAGACAATTTGGGCCCACTTCAGCAGTGATCAGTTAAGAAGCCTGGATCCTCTTTAATCCTTTGGTACCGACCCTTCTTTGTAACTTTTGGTACCGGTTTCTTGGTACCGACCTTCTTCAAAGGCTCCTAGTTTCGGCACCAGTTTTATTTTGGTGTCCTCCGGTTTTGAACCCTAGCTTTGGTGGTGACTTCTTAGTGTCGGCATGTCTCTAGGAATTGCTTTTATACTTCTTTCTTTGTAACTTTGGTGTTACTCCTGGCAACGGTATCGATACTAAGCATGTTGGTATCGATGTCACTTGTTTGCTCCGCTATTTGGTTATTGGCTCCATGCTTCCATTTGGTTTCAGTATCGTGCTCCCTATTCTTTGTGTGTGATATTGCTTCCACCGATATTGATACGTGTTAACCCTATTTTTGGTAAAAGACGCAGCGGGCCAAATCGAAGCCCAGACATGCAACCAAACGAATTAAACAGATCACATTCTAGGAAGCCCCGCAGAAGCTTGGCCCGAAGTAGCCGCATATCGGGACAATCAAGTCGATATCACACCCCGGAAGATTTGCTCTCCCAGTTAACCGAGTGAACCGCTCTCGCACAGGGTGTATCGACCGAGTATTTCGGATCTACATGAAATATCCAGTTGAGTTGTCCAAATACTTAGCCCGACTCTCAAGGAAGAAAAGCGGTCAACCATATCCGGACAAAGCTCTACTTTTGATATACCTCACCGTGGATGCCACGTTTGCCAAAACTTCTGAGGATACTATTTATGAATAGTGGAATCAGTCTTCAGCCACTATTCTAACTAAGTGATGGACTCCACATGCCTGAATTTTTCCAGAAAGGGTCACGTCACAACAGCCCAAGCTACTATCCCCGCCTATAAATACCTCAAAGCTTAAAGAGAAAAAGAAGACTGAAGAGAGACTTCTCTAACCTTTCTTTTTGCGGCTCATGCTTCTTCTTCTTCCCAGAAAAAACATTATCTGGAAGAGAAGATAGCCGCCTTCTCTCTTTTCTCCAAATAGAAAAAGCATTGTACTTGTAATAAAAAGCAAAAGTAATATATATAAAGTGGACGTAGGCACCGACTTTGCCGAACCACTACAAAAATTTTGTGTGTTCTCCCCGTTTCCTTTACTTTTTCTACATTTTATAATCAATATTCATGTGTTCTACACATGATTGGGGGTTGATCGTCACTACTGACCAACTTTTGACGTCATCACTTTGGCGCGCCAGGTAGGGGAGATTTACCTTAATCTATGGCGAACAAACGAAAGAAAGATACAACATCCTCTCATCCTGCAAACGCCGATGTAGCCGATACTAATGCTACAGAAACTAGTCACGAAGTTTCCACTTATGAAGATATGTCTTGATTTCTTCCCGGGACGACATGGATAAAATCATGGTTGAGTTCAGAGACCATACGACATCTCAGGGTAAACTCCTCGAACGACAACAGCAGTTGATGGATCACCTTCTCGGTCAACTGGAAACAGGATTGAACTCTTCAACATCAATTCCTCCGCAGACTGAGACTGGGGCAACAACTGATCTTCGGTCTGCACAGAATCAGGCCACTGATTAGGCTACACCTTTATTTCATCCCGGTTTTGTCCCACCAACCGATCGATCCCATCCGGGAGTATCACTTCCAGCAACCAGCACAGCTGCAGCAGCAGAATCTCAGGAGGCTCGCGATCAAGATCCAAGTCGATCGAATACTTTGCCTCCACTCTTGGGAACAGGTCGACCTATCGAACCAGTCGAGCAGCCACCGGGTCCCTTAGAATCAACGCCATTCCCATTACAACCCGGAATCATACTACAGACCAGTCTAACCACTCTTCACCTTCAACGAAGAGCTGGTGCGACCTTCCCTTCGAATCAAGGAAGCCACCCCACAATTCCAGTCCTCACAGCGACAGAAGAGAATGCTACTATAGACCCTACTATCCTCGCTCCCACTAGGGGCACCTCTGAGCTCCGAACATCACATGCTATGCTGGATCAAACTAGGCCCTCTGTTACGGGTACAGCTCGACCCTCTACTCATCAGGTTCAAGAGGGGCCATTCTCCCCAGAACCACCTACTGTGGGCCACTTTCCCTCACACCTTCACTCAACTCTCGGAGGATGGGCCCAGCCAATGGCCGCCCTTACGAGCATGCTTTTGCCAATTCCTCGCACTGAAGCTTCCCCGGATATTGAGCTAAATTCATGGCAACGACTCCTCGGAGATGGAAGCTAGCTTGCAAGTATCATCCGACGCTTTACTCGGGGCACTTCCTCGCAGCAAGACATAGATAATGTCAATCGCAGCCCCTTCACTAGGGAAATCAAAAACTCCCAAAACCCTCCGGACTTCAAGTCCCCAGCTATCGATCCATACAAAGGTCGCGCTGATCGAACCATCTGCCTCATGCGATACATGTGACATATAGAAGTACTCGACGCATCGACCAACGTCATGGCTAAGTGATTCCCGCTCTTTCTCACTGATATAGCCGGAATGTGGTTTCGATAACTGACAACAGAGTCAATCAGCAGCTGGAACACTCTGGTCACCCGCTTCATTGAGCAATTTAGAGTACACATCTCTCGAACGAAGAGCATTATGTTCTTATCCACCATCAAGCAGCGATTTGGAGAAACGCTCAGATCCTTCCTCGAAAGGTTCAACGCGGCAATATCGTCAGTCGATCGGCCCGAGCCATCGATGGTACTTATGACCGCCATTGCAGGAGTTCAGAACCAATTAGAATTCTTAATCTCCTTAACCATAGATTACCCCAAGTATATAGATGACTTCTATTCTAAGGCCGAGTGATTCCTCCGACAAGAAGATGCCAGCATTGAGATGGAGAGGCTTGAGGTCCTAGCCGCCAAACAACAAGGTCCACTCAACAACGACGACTAGAATAAAGGAAGAGGAAAGGCCCTGGAAAAGAGCAAGCGTCATGTGCGACCTTGGATCGAAAGTAAGTATGACCAATACACCGAACTCAATTCCTCTCTGCTCGATATGTACCTTGACATACGAGGGTCCTTGCCCACTCCAAGACCACCTCGACGAGAACCAACCCAGATGGAGCTTGATTCTGGCAAACATTGCGTGTTCCACAACGTAGCTGGACATGGCACCAACTAATACCGCCATCAGCGCGATCTCATTGAGGATCGAGTTAGAAAAGGGGAGCTTCCTGAATATGTCAAGAGTCGTGCCCCGGCCTTGCCACCACGACCTTCTCCCAAGCTCCTCAGGTCAATCCACGAGCTCCTAGAAATGAAAGAGACCCTAAGACTAGCACTCGCGACATTATCATTAATTAGATTTTTCTGATATATTTCTTTCAATAAAAATAACACCTTGATGTACACATGTATGGGGTTAGGATTCAACTCCTATGCATGCTCTGGAATCAATCGATGTCCTCTTAGAATTTCCTTGTAATAATTCATTAGTTTCTATGAACGTTCTTGAACAAATATGGATAATGTTTGGGAAACTCTAACGTCGAGCATGGATAATGCTCCCCCCTCTTTTAATGTGGTCAGCGCGAAAGCCTACCGATATATTTTAATACCTACTTCCCTAGCCGAGTGTGATATACTTCTTTAAGATGAGTATGGATGATACTCACCCTTTCTTTCTCTGCACCACGAGCTTATACATTAATCTAACATGAGTCGAGCACGGAAAACACTTGCCCTAAGCCGAGTATGGTTAATAGTTGCCCTCTCTAAGCCAAGTCTGGTTAATACTCGCCCGCTCTAAGCCGAGTATGGTTAATACTCGCCCTCTCTAAGCCGAGTATGGTTAATACTCGCCACCTCTCAAAGCTAAGTGAAATGAAATGCTCAACCCATTAGCCTTCTCCAAGCCGAGAACGGTTTATTTTTGTCTTTGCAGGAACTAACTCTCATAAAGGCGATCATCATCTTGGCCTTAATACAGTCTCTGATTGTTATCGGTTTTCCGACCTTAATACGACCCAGTTCGGTCGTCAGTTTTCTGGCCTTAATACAACATTGGAACCGTCGGATTTCTGGCCTTAATATGGTCTAGCGCGACTATAGTTGCTCAAGCAATTATGCTTTGACTTATATTTCAGAACACACCTCCCTCTATCGAAGAAGATGCATTCTGAGGGGCAAAGTGTTAACCCGCTTCTTTGGTAAAAGACGCAGCGGGCCAAATCGAAGCCCAGACAGGCAGCCAAACGAGTTATACAGATCGCATTCCAGGAAGCCCCGCAGAAGCTTGGCCCGAAGTAGCTGCATATCGGGCCAATCAATTTGATATCTCACCCTGGAAGATTCGCTCTCCTTGTCAACCGAGAGAACCGCTCTCGCACAGGGTGTATCGACCGAGTATTTCAGATCTACATGAAATATCCAGCTGAGCTGTCCGAATACTTAGCCTGAATCTCAAAGAAGAAAAAGCGGTCAACCATATCCGGACAAAGCTCTACTTTTGATATACCTCACCGTGGATGCCACGTCGGCCACAACTTCCGAGGATACTATTTATGAATAGTACTAGAATCGGTCTTCAGCCGCTATTCTAACCAAGTGATGGACTCCACGTGTCTGAGTTTTTCCAGAAAGGATGGACCATGTCACAACAACCCAAGCTACTATCCCCGCATATAAATACCTCAAAGCTTAAAGAGAAAAAGGAGACTTGAAGAGAGAGACTTCTCTAACCTTTCTTTTTTTGGCTCATGCTTCTTCTTCTTCCCAGAAAAACATTATCTAGAAGAGAAGATAGCCGCCTTCTCTCTTTTCTCCAAATAGAAAAAGCATTGTTCTTGTAATCAAAAGAAAAAGTAATATATATAAAGTGGACGTAGGCACCGACTTTGCTGAACCACTATAAAAATTCTGTGTGTTCTCCCCGTTTCCTTTACTTTTTCTACAGTTTATAATCAGTATTCGTGTGTTCTACACACAATTGGGGGTTGATCGTCACAAGTGACCAACTTTTGACATCAACAATATGTGGCCCCAATGCTTGACTTCACTTCACTATTCAATGCGTCAGCTTTTGATATCGCCTATATTCTTTAACCTTGCTTGCTTGACATCGACTTTAGGCTTCTGTTTTCCTTTCCTTGGTACCGAAACCAAGTCAACCGCTTTTATCCTTCAATATCAACACCAAGCTAATTTTTCACAACATGTTAGTGTCGATTATGTGCTTCCTTTCCCTCTTGTTTTGGTATCGGCACCAAACAATGTGATCCTTATGTTGGTGCCGATAACGTTACCATTTTAGTATTGGTTTCACCCCTCTAAGCCTTTATGCTTTTGATCCCGGCTTCCATCTCCATCCTCATGCTTTGGTATCGGCCTATCATGTTACCCCTTCAGCTTACCTTAGTTTTGGTGTCGAATTATTGCAATAATAATATCACATAATTACACTCTAAGCACCGATTTTATCTCTCACACCTAAAAAAGATATTATATCCGATTTTATTACTAAATTCAAGTTTTAATAAGAAATCTAACATCTGGAAATAGTAAATATTGGACATTGATATGACATTCCAAAAGTAGTGCTTATAAAGTATCTTCTAAAATAATATGTGATACTTCAGAAGCAGTGACGGTAAAATCGCTAAAGGATTATAAAATATCCCTAAAGAAAAAAAATTGTGTTACTATATAACTCCACAAGCAGAATATTGCATAATATTTTATAGTCACACTCTGAGACCGGTTATAAAATAATTTTAGAGGGAATATTGTATCCTCATATAGCACTTTTGCATATGAATTTTTTTAAAATATGACATATCACTTCAAAAAGCGATGTGACAAAAAATAATCTAAAAAAACTGTAAATCAAAATAGATCCACTATCAATGGGTACAAAATACATCTACAAATATCAATTGCCGTTATTATGAATCTATAACCCTGTTAGATAAATTCAAGAGTAAATAGTGATATGTGATTTACTAAACTACTTTGAGTTGAATATCATACGATAACCAATCTTGAAGAAAAATCTTTAGATATTCTCACTAATAGATAATCTATATGTTGTATCTTGATGTTCACAAAAGTTATAAACATGATTTTAAGAGATTTATGTGTTACTAATGTAATTTCATACTTATATAACATTCAAGCTATCAAAAAAATATTCTTATTTTTTTAATGGATGTATCAGAAGTTTGACATGATTTGGAATGAAAAACCATCAAGTTATATTTGAAGTATTGATTTGAAGAGGGTTGTCTTTAGCATATAATTGAAATAAAATATGTAGGAAATCTCATTTGTATCATATGTGCATATAAATTTAAGTGGATAAAGTTAAACATAAAGTTTAGAAATTCAAAAATTATACTCGATTTTGATACTGGAAATGAATAAGAAGTTTATAGTTTAAAATACTTAAGGTATCAACTAATGATTTTGATTAAATAAATCGTCGAACTTAAAATCATATGAAGTACTGAAAATTTTATTATCAAAGTAGAAGTTTGATATCTATAAAAGTTTGATTTCAATATTAAGTTATAAAGTTATGACAAAGATATAAGACTTGAAGATCTTGAAGATTTTTATTATTTATAAGTAGAAATTATCTGGAAGTTACAACATATCCAAAAACTAAAAGTTATACAATCAGCTATTTGAATATGTTATAGGCCGGTCAACTTAATGCATTTGTATTTTCAAACAGGACATTTTAAACATTATTGGCATCGATCGGTAAACAGAAATTAACTGTTTTGATCTTTGTAATATTTTTGTTGAAATTCAAATTAGATTCTAACACCATGGGTACTAAAATGTACTTCTCAAAATGTTAAGTAGAAACAAGTTGTAACACCCCGAATTTCGGTTAATGCTAAAATTCACTAATTACAGAATAAATAATCTCAGATATGAGAATTGGGGGAAACGGGCTGCGTCATTGCGTTCGTCTCGGAAAAATACGCGAAATAGAGTCCGAGTTTTCGAAAATCGGAGTCCGTATGGCCCGGTTATGGCCCGATGAAGTTTGCAAAAAATTCAAAACTAAAACAGATTTAATAATTTCAAATATTCAGATTTGGAAAGGGCCAGGCGGGGTCAGGCGGGAAGCTTCCCGCCTAACCCATGTCGACAGGCCTGTCGACAGGGGTGTCGACATGCCTGTCGACTTGCCTGTCGACAGGGTGGCACCGTCCAGTGAACCTGGGTGCACCAGGTTGCACCAGGTTGGGTCTTGGGCTGGCTTGGAGGGCTGGTTCTGGAAGCTTCTTGGATCTGATGGTCCTAAATTAATCTAGGGTTAATCTAAGGGTCTAAAATGCAACCTAATCCTATAAATAACACCCTAACCCTACCCTAATTCATTCATAATTAAACCTAGTAACTAAACTATGGCAAAATGAAACTTGGTCATGGCCTCCACAAATCAATGAAGAGGAAAGCAAGCTCTAATCAATCTCTAATCCATTCTAAGTATCTTAATCTTCTTCATTAGCTTGCTAATTGTGTTTTGGTGAGTTCCTATAGCTTTAATAATCAATTGTTAAATTGATTATGGTAGGATGTGATAAGACATGGTTATGTTTGTGGATAAGTGAGTTATATGCAAGTTGTATGATATGTGAATTGCAAGTTTTATGCCATATGCAAGTTTATTTCCATGTTTTATGATGTAAAATATTATGTTGAACATTTATGCATATGTAACATGTTATGCAAACTATATGTGAGAATATATGCAAGTATATGTAACATGATATGCAAGTTATGCATGTGATTTTATGCATGCTAAGTAGTTGGTGTTATGCATGTTAAGCATTTGATGTTGTGCATGCTAAGTATTTGATTGTATGCATGTTAAGTATTGGGTTTTATGCATGCTAAGTGTTTGGGCTTATGCAAGTTAAGTGGTATGTTTATGCATAATAAGAAATTGGTTCTATGCATGCTAAGTATATGATATTATGCAAGTTTAGTATGTGATTCTATGCATGCTAAGTATATGATATTATGCAAGTTTAGTATGTGATTCTATGCATGCTAAGTATATGATATTATGCAAGTTTAGTATGTGATTCTATGCATGCTAAGTATGTGATAATATGCATGATTAATAAGTTGTTTTATGCATATTTAACAAGTGGGTTTATGCATGTTTAACAAGTTCATATGCAAGTTACATGTATGTTAATATGCAAGATATGCTATGCAAGTTACATGTTTGTTATTATGCAAGTTACATGTATGTTAATATGCAAGATATGCTATGCAAGTTACATGTTTGTTATTATGCAAGTTACATGTATGTTAATATGCAAGATATGCTATGCAAGTTACATGTTTGTTAATATGCAAGTTACATGTATGTTAAATATGCAAGATATGTTATGCAAGTTGTGAGAATGCTTATATGCAAGTTCAACATGTTATGCAAGATATGTGTATGAAAATATGCAAGTTTGGGTTAAATATAGTTGGGTTAATATATGCTCATATATGCAAGTTGACGTCCTCTTAACCCATGACAAAGTTATATACTAAGATTTGGTTAAACCCATGATATTTGCGATGGATCTTCCCTTTATTTATGTCGTGAAATGAGAACGATTTGCGTGGGGAACGATGGGGTTAATAAATATGTTAATAAAAGTATGATTGGGTATGATTAAGCATACCATAAAAATAAATTAACATAAGTGGGAATTTACCTATTGAGTTAGGTCTACCCCATGGGAATTTACCTATTGAGTTAGGTCTACCCATGTTATGAAAAACTTGATATTAATTAGGGATAATTAATATAAATTATGAGGGTGATTAATTAGGTGTAATTAATCGACTAAGACACGAGGTTGGACTCAGTTGTAGCGTAAAACTGCCCGGACCCAACCGGCTTAACCAGTTGCTACAAATGTTAGCCCAATGTGAGAGGTCTTAGGCACAAACTAAATACGTGATTAATGTAAAGACACGAGGTTAGACTCGGTTATGACATAAGGCTGCCCGGACCCAACCGGCTTAACCAGCGGTCATAAAAGATAGTCTAATGTGAGAGGTCTTTATGAGGATCACGGTCTTAATTAATTAAGAAACACTTAACCATATAAGCGTGTAGTGGGGCTTGAGGGTTAAGTGGGTGCCTTGGGTGGCATGAGAAAACTAGTGGGTTGCCTTGGGTAGCAATAGAAAACACGATTAGAATACTTAACCAAAGTGGAACATGTAATTAAACATGATTAAGGGGTTAAGTAAGTGCCTCGGGTGGCATGTGGGAATTAAGTAAAGGACTTGGGTGTCATGTGGAAATCTAGTGGGTGCCTTGAAAGGTAATTAAAATATGATTAATGACTTAACCAAAGTATTTATAACATGTAAGTAGACATGGTTAAAGGGGTTAAGTGGGATACACTAGATAGAATTAACAAGCTTAAGTGGTAGCTTGTGGGGGCCCATCTCAACCAATATCCCAAACGTATCTTAGTGGGCTCGACCCAAGTCGAGTGACGGGACACGCATATTGGGCTTGACTATAAGAGGCCAAAAACGGGTTAGCGGTGGCAACGTAGGACCAACGGGTTTCATATGCGTGTGTGGACCCGGGCTGGTTAGTAAATCGTTGTTACATCGTGTAGATATAAAGCCGTGCACCGTTGATATTATCAGGTTGCCACTTTGGGGAAATGATACATCCCATTGTGGGACCAGCACGGGTATCTACGTTAGGGAGCCGATCGCTTGGGAGTAGTGGGTACACCTAGTAATGATAGGGGCAGACGGCACCTATGTAGGGGTACTAGAAACTACTGGGTAAAAATTACTAAGTACATTTAGTGGGATCAACCTTTAAGTAGGAATTAATCTTAGGTAGGTGAAACTGGTGTGGTGCAGTGTAGGAATTACCCTTGGGTGAATAAGTCTAGGGTGGGGTAAGAATTATCTTTAGGGTGGATAAATGCGTCTTTTCGGTTATCGTAGTACATCCGATGTTTAGTTGGCTACTTAGTGTAGTCATTATCCCCAGAGGTACCGTGCCTTGTTTATGTCATACCCTAATTACTTTAATGGTTGTATTGTTAGGGTTATAGGACTCACTCAGACTTATGTCTGACCCCGTTGTTTTTATCTTTTTCCCAACCCTCAGGTTATCAGAAGGGGCCTAGCACTAGTGAGCTTGGATCAGACCGCTATATCTATCTTTTGGGCTTGGATCGTAGAAGTAAAGCTCGGTTTATCTTTTCTGTTATGGCTATTGTCTATGTAGTGGGATTATGTACTTCTATTTTAGCAGGATGGATATTATGTACTTGACTCTGGTTTATGGTTTTGTGATGTAACCAAACATGTATTACTTTCCGTTGCAATTAAATGATGATTTTAATTTTCAAGTATTACTTATATCTGTCTTGCTGTAATTTTACTGTTCTATATTCACTTAAAATACTTCACCGAAACTAAGGCATTCCCCTGGTATGAGTGACCTTAGCGGACGTGGGGTGTTACACGTGGTATCAGAGCTTAAGGTTACCAGAACAGATAAAATTTTTAGAAAAACTATTTTTTCTAAGAAAATTTTTGAAGGAGTATTTTCAAAAACATGTCTTTTAAGAGAAAAGTTTTTGAGAGAAAAGCATAATCCCCGATAGCCATATCTTTATCTTTCGAATTCTCCGTTTGAATCTCTTTCTCTCTCTCGGTTTGAGTTTCCCCTCCGTGTGTAGATGATCTTTCTAAGATAGATAAGAATGGAAAACCGCTTCAAGGGAATTAGACGTAAATCAGGTTAGAAGTTGGTTCAAGAAGGAGGAGGACTTGTAAGTACTTATTGGATGGACGATGGGAGGAAGGCTCTAATAGTTGTTTGGTTAGTGAAGGACGAAACCTCATTGGTGGGAGGTTACGAGTGGAGAATGGGAAGAAGAAGAAGGCTAGTCGTTATCCTTTTGGGAGGAATAGGACATTTTATTAGGATTATCCAATGGGGCAAAGGCAAGGTTCGGAATCTTCTGGAGGGTGGTTGTACTCCCTCACGGCTAGTGTACCAGATGGGGATAGGACCGTCTAGGTTGGAATTTGGGATTTCTATATTATCTGATTCGAACTTTATTTGATTCTGACGCATCGAGTTCGTTTATCTCATCATTGTTAGTTGAGTCACTGCACTTAGACACCAGTTTGGTAGATGATCCCTTAGTTGTTTCAAACCCAATTGGGCTCCATGATGTGTTTGGGTTTGAAAGTTTCTATACTTAGCATTGAGTTTGGATGTGATGCTTGTTGGGCTTCACGGGCTATGGGTTAGTTTTGGGCATGAACTGGTTATCCAGTAGGGGTGCCGTTCTTGATTTTGAAGGGAGAGTTGTTAGGCTTATGACCCGCTTGGGTAACACTCTCGAGATCTCTTGTAATCCCATAGAATCTGTTATGCTAAGTTATCTAGAATCGTTTGACACGTCGGTCGAGGGTTTGCGATCTGTTAGAAGTGGTCCGGAAATACTCGGATGCGTTTGAGAAGGTGAAGGGCTTACCTCCGGAGCGGGAGATTGACTTCCGAATATATCTGGTGGATAATGCCAAACCAGTATCTTGGCCAGTGCGCCACATGGCTCCTCGTGAGAGGAGGGAACTCCATAAGTAAGTAGGCGATTTGCTTGAGAAGGGGTTCATAAGACGAAGTATATCGGAGTGGGGCGCTCCAGTAGTTTTTTTTATGAAGGCGGATGGGTCCCTCAGACTTTGTGTAGGCTAAAGAGAACTAAAGAAACTCACAAAGAAGAATAGACACCCATTGCCAAAGATTGATGATCTCTTTGATCAGTTGGTTGGCGCCTCAGTATTTTCGCAGTTGGACTAAGCCACATGGTTTCGTCAGTTGAGAGTGGCTGACGATAGTATAGAGAAGATTGCCTTTAGGACTCCGGATGGTTTTATGAGTGGCTGGTGATGCTATTTGGTTTGACGAACGCCCCTACATACTTTGTTGATTGGAAGAGAAGGGTGTTCAGGGAAGTACCTAAATAAGTTTGTGATGACGTTTGTAAATGACATCTTGGTCTTTTCAAGGAGCGTAATAAGTTTTCATATGTGCTCAATAGGGTGAGCAAAGCCAGTTATAGGATAAACGGTGGTTTTGGAGCGAGACTGGCGAGGACATCCAAAGTTGGTCAAAGGCTTAATTGTTTAGCCATTATTATTATTATTATTTTTAGTATCATCTCACGTAGGTTGCCTGAACTCGAAGGAGATGTCCCTTGGGTGTTTGTCTGATATTGGTTTCGGCCTTTGGGGCTTGCATTTGGGGGATGTCGAATTCGACTAGGGTGGTCTGCGTGAGAGATGGACAGTTGTGACGATTTTGGATAGGATTCTTAGCATCTTATGAGTTTGAGATAGCGTATACCCCTAACAAGGGAAACATGGTAGCAGACGCCTTAAAAAGAAAAAGGTTGTCCTTGAGTTCATTGATTCGTTAAACGACGGAGCTTAGGGCTTATTTCTATATTTGCCTTTAGACCTTCCGTTGACTTTGTATCCGGTTTGCTAGCCTCCTTGGAGGTTAGGCCTACTCTTTTGGGGCGTATTGGCAGAGCACAGCGTGACGACCCACAGTTGGTTGAGTTAGTAGAGAAGCTCATAAGGAGGGGAGTCGTCCAGCCATTTGAGTAGGTACACCCTAGATGGTAAGGGGTGGTTGCGTAGAAACGGTGGACTTTGTGTACCGCAAGACGAGAATTTGAGGAAGGTTATACTTGATGATACACACCGGTCGAAGAATGACCATTCATCCCGGTAGGAACAAGAGGTACCAAGACATAAAGCGAGTTTTT
Source organism: Allium sativum (assembly GCA_030737875.1). NCBI lineage: Eukaryota > Viridiplantae > Streptophyta > Magnoliopsida > Asparagales > Amaryllidaceae > Allium > Allium sativum. Next base: position 5,700,384 of record JASFAX010000034.1, read on the forward strand.
CTTTTTGGCCAATCTGAAGAAAGACGCGGCCAAGTATGTCGCTAGATGCTTGGTGTGCCAGCAAGTGAAGGCGGAGCAGAGGAAACCCGGAGGGTTGCTTCATCCGTTAGAAGTTCCGTAATAGGAAGTGGGATAGTGTCTCATTGGATTACCGTAATCAAGGAAGGGTAATACGGGGATTGGGCTTATGGTAGATGGACTTACTAAGTGTGCCCGTTTCATACCCGTGAAGAGCAGGAGGACTATTACATGTCTAGCTTCAGTTTACCTTTGAGAGATTATTAGATTGCATGGTGTACCTTCCAGTATAGTGAGCGATCGAGATCCTATCTTCACTAGTGAGTTTTGGAAGGGTTTGCAAGAGGCGGTAGGGACTCAGTTGTGTTTGAGCACCGCATATCATCCTCAGACGGACAGTTAGACCGAGAGGGTGAACAGTATCTTAGAATATCTTTTGAGGTTATGTATTTTGGATTTTGGAGGTACATGGGAAGAGCATCTTCCATTGGTGGAGTTCGCATATAATAGCAGCTTTCAGTCCAGTATTGGTATGGTTCCTTTCGAAGCTCTTTATGGAAGGCCTTGTTGATCACCTACATATTGGTGGGAATCTACGGATAAGATCTTGGTTGGGCCGATGTGATTAGAGAGTCTTCAGAGAAGATTGACTTGATTCAAAGAAGGATGAAAGCGACGCAAGATAAACAAGAATCTTATGCGGACAAGAGGAGAACAGAGCTTGAGTTTGATATTAGGACATGCTTTTTATCAAGATATCTCCGTTATGGAATGTGGTTCACTTTGGATCTGTTAGGAAGTGAGTACCAAGGTTTGTAGGGCCATTTCCCATTAAGGAAAGAATTGGACGGATGGCATATAGAGTGGAGTTGCCTGACAGACTTAGTGGTGTACCGGATGTATTTCATGTGTCCCATTTGAGGAAGTGCTTACATAAGACCGCTGAGGTGGTAGAGCCGAGTTTGCTAAAAGAAGTAGAGTTAGAGCACGATGAGACGATTCGACGAGCTCCTACTCGCATCATTGGGTCAGAGACTAGAAAGTTGAGGATCAGAGAAGTTCAGCTAGTTAGAGTGCAAGGGGGAGATGACGAAAGCAATGCTACTTGGGAGACGGAAGCGAAGATGCGTTCTTTGTATCCATTTCTTTTGGAGAGTATGTCTTTTAACTTCTCCTTTATCGCTTGCCTAGTACTTATCTTATCTTTAGAAGGTCCTCTCGTTTGTCCTGTTAGACCTTTAGATAGGGAAAACCTATGGTTGAAACATGTGTTTGAGACATGTTATGGTTGATGGATGCAAGTGGATGCAAGTGTTTGCTAAGTGGTTGCTCGTGGATGCATATATACACACTCTAGGCACTAGATCGGCTCAATCACTTCATATTGCATATTGCATAAAATTGTGTGTAGTTAGCTATATTGATGGATGTATAATGATTGTGTTATCATATGGATGATGCATTTTGGTGAATGATTGTGCACTCATATAGATACAGTATGTGTCGATAAGGTTATCTCGCATACATATTGGATGCATGGCACTATCATGGTTTGCATATGTTCGTACATTAGATAGGGAACATATACACACACTTTTCGCATATGCTCATACATCATTAGAAATTGTTTAAGGACAATGGATGCTCGTGTTTGATGGATTGAGTAGATGGTTGTTTGGATGGTAGGATATGCATTCTCCTTAGCTTAGAGATTTCGGGGACGAAATCCTTTAAGGAGGGGAGAATGTAACACCCCGAATTTCGGTTAATGCTAAAATTCACTAATTACAGAATAAATAATCTCAGATATGAGAATTGGGGGAAACGGGCTGCGTCATTGCGTTCGTCTCGGAAAAATACGCGAAATAGAGTCCGAGTTTTCGAAAATTGGAGTCCGTATGGCCCGGTTATGGCCCGATGAAGTTTGCAAAAAATTCAAAACTAAAACAGATTTAATAATTTCAAATATTCAGATTTGGAAAGGGCCAGGCGGGGTCAGGCGGGAAGCTTCCCGCCTAACCCATGTCGACAGGCCTGTCGACAGGGGTGTCGACATGCCTGTCGACTTGCCTGTCGACAGGGTGGCACCGTCCAGTGAACCTGGGTGCACCAGGTTGCACCAGGTTGGGTCTTGGGCTGGCTTGGAGGGCTGGTTCTGGAAGCTTCTTGGATCTGATGGTCCTAAATTAATCTACGGTTAATCTAAGGGTCTAAAATGCAACCTAATCCTATAAATAACACCCTAACCCTACCCTAATTCATTCATAATTAAACCTAGTAACTAAACTATGGCAAAATGAAACTTGGTCATGGCCTCCACAAATCAATGAAGAGGAAAGCAAGCTCTAATCAATCTCTAATCCATTCTAAGTATCTTAATCTTCTTCATTAGCTTGCTAATTGTGTTTTGGTGAGTTCCTATAGCTTTAATAATCAATTGTTAAATTGATTATGGTAGGATGTGATAAGACATGGTTATGTTTGTGGATAAGTGAGTTATATGCAAGTTGTATGATATGTGAATTGCAAGTTTTATGCCATATGCAAGTTTATTTCCATGTTTTATGATGTAAAATATTATGTTGAACATTTATGCATATGTAACATGTTATGCAAACTATATGTGAGAATATATGCAAGTATATGTAACATGATATGCAAGTTATGCATGTGATTTTATGCATGCTAAGTAGTTGGTGTTATGCATGTTAAGCATTTGATGTTGTGCATGCTAAGTATTTGATTGTATGCATGTTAAGTATTGGGTTTTATGCATGCTAAGTGTTTGGGCTTATGCAAGTTAAGTGGTATGTTTATGCATAATAAGAAATTGGTTCTATGCATGCTAAGTATATGATATTATGCAAGTTTAGTATGTGATTCTATGCATGCTAAGTATATGATATTATGCAAGTTTAGTATGTGATTCTATGCATGCTAAGTATATGATATTATGCAAGTTTAGTATGTGATTCTATGCATGCTAAGTATGTGATAATATGCATGATTAATAAGTTGTTTTATGCATATTTAACAAGTGGGTTTATGCATGTTTAACAAGTTCATATGCAAGTTACATGTATGTTAATATGCAAGATATGCTATGCAAGTTACATGTTTGTTATTATGCAAGTTACATGTATGTTAATATGCAAGATATGCTATGCAAGTTACATGTTTGTTATTATGCAAGTTACATGTATGTTAATATGCAAGATATGCTATGCAAGTTACATGTTTGTTAATATGCAAGTTACATGTATGTTAAATATGCAAGATATGTTATGCAAGTTGTGAGAATGCTTATATGCAAGTTCAACATGTTATGCAAGATATGTGTATGAAAATATGCAAGTTTGGGTTAAATATAGTTGGGTTAATATATGCTCATATATGCAAGTTGACGTCCTCTTAACCCATGACAAAGTTATATACTAAGATTTGGTTAAACCCATGATATTTGCGATGGATCTTCCCTTTATTTATGTCGTGAAATGAGAACGATTTGCGTGGGGAACGATGGGGTTAATAAATATGTTAATAAAAGTATGATTGGGTATGATTAAGCATACCATAAAAATAAATTAACATAAGTGGGAATTTACCTATTGAGTTAGGTCTACCCCATGGGAATTTACCTATTGAGTTAGGTCTACCCATGTTATGAAAAACTTGATATTAATTAGGGATAATTAATATAAATTATGAGGGTGATTAATTAGGTGTAATTAATCGACTAAGACACGAGGTTGGACTCAGTTGTAGCGTAAAACTGCCCGGACCCAACCGGCTTAACCAGTTGCTACAAATGTTAGCCCAATGTGAGAGGTCTTAGGCACAAACTAAATACGTGATTAATGTAAAGACACGAGGTTAGACTCGGTTATGACATAAGGCTGCCCGGACCCAACCGACTTAACCAGCGGTCATAAAAGATAGTCTAATGTGAGAGGTCTTTATGAGGATCACGGTCTTAATTAATTAAGAAACACTTAACCATATAAGCGTGTAGTGGGGCTTGAGGGTTAAGTGGGTGCCTTGGGTGGCATGAGAAAACTAGTGGGTTGCCTTGGGTAGCAATAGAAAACACGATTAGAATACTTAACCAAAGTGGAACATGTAATTAAACATGATTAAGGGGTTAAGTAAGTGCCTCGGGTGGCATGTGGGAATTAAGTAAAGGACTTGGGTGTCATGTGGAAATCTAGTGGGTGCCTTGAAAGGTAATTAAAATATGATTAATGACTTAACCAAAGTATTTATAACATGTAAGTAGACATGGTTAAAGGGGTTAAGTGGGATACACTAGATAGAATTAACAAGCTTAAGTGGTAGCTTGTGGGGGCCCATCTCAACCAATATCCCAAACGTATCTTAGTGGGCTCGACCCAAGTCGAGTGACGGGACACGCATATTGGGCTTGACTATAAGAGGCCAAAAACGGGTTAGCGGTGGCAGCGTAGGACCAACGGGTTTCATATGCGTGTGTGGACCCGGGCTGGTTAGTAAATCGTTGTTACATCGTGTAGATATAAAGCCGTGCACCGTTGATATTATCAGGTTGCCACTTTGGGGAAATGATACATCCCATTGTGGGACCAGCACGGGTATCTACGTTAGGGAGCCGATCGCTTGGGAGTAGTGGGTACACCTAGTAATGATAGGGGCAGACGGCACCTATGTAGGGGTACTAGAAACTACTGGGTAAAAATTACTAAGTACATTTAGTGGGATCAACCTTTAAGTAGGAATTAATCTTAGGTAGGTGAAACTGGTGTGGTGCAGTGTAGGAATTACCCTTGGGTGAATAAGTCTAGGGTGGGGTAAGAATTATCTTTAGGGTGGATAAATGCGTCTTTTCGGTTATCGTAGTACATCCGATGTTTAGTTGGCTACTTAGTGTAGTCATTATCCCCAGAGGTACCGTACCTTGTTTATGTCATACCCTAATTACTTTAATGGTTGTATTGTTAGGGTTATAGGACTCACTCAGACTTATGTCTGACCCCGTTGTTTTTATCTTTTTCCCAACCCTCAGGTTATCAGAAGGGGCCTAGCACTAGTGAGCTTGGATCAGACCGCTATATCTATCTTTTGGGCTTGGATCGTAGAAGTAAAGCTCGGTTTATCTTTTCTGTTATGGCTATTGTCTATGTAGTGGGATTATGTACTTCTATTTTAGCAGGATGGATATTATGTACTTGACTCTGGTTTATGGTTTTGTGATGTAACCAAACATGTATTACTTTCCGTTGCAATTAAATGATGATTTTAATTTTCAAGTATTACTTATATCTGTCTTGCTGTAATTTTACTGTTCTATATTCACTTAAAATACTTCACCGAAACTAAGGCATTCCCCTGGTATGAGTGACCTTAGCGGACGTGGGGTGTTACACAAGTGGAGCCACAAAGTAATAGAAAAGCAAGCAAATAACACCAAACTTTATAGTGGTTCGATTAAATGTGATCTACATCCACTTTACGATCCATTCTCATTACTTTCACAAGGGTTACAATGCATACAATCATTTCAATTACATTCATTCTCACTACCTTTCCCCTTGTTCTATGGATTAATAGAAGAAAATGAGAAATGGCCTTTGAGGAGAAGAGATTCAATGGTAGATCTATAAGCTTTCGAGAAATGAAGAAATTCCGATGGATTCCATAATGACCTTCATGCTCGATCTTCAATAGGTGATGTTTGGATAGGTGAAAATCACTTAAGAATGCTTAGGAGACAATTGGGCAGCCCTTGGGGGTCATGAAATTCCCTCCCTCCCTCATGAAGGAATGAGGGGGGTATTTATAGATGAGATTTAGACCAGGTGGTAAAGTTGTAAATACCTTCTACCTTCCTTAGGTCGCCAGAATGAACCATTTCAATCTGGTCCTGAGACGGCATGAGCTAAAGCAAGGTGGGGGCAAGCTAGGGCAGGGCAGAACGAGTTAAGGCAAGGCGGAGCATCCCAAACTTTATGTCATTAGGCGGCTCGTGCTGCGGCAACATGGAGCGGACTAAAACTTTCGACGGGCTAACGAATTTGGAGTGTTAAAGACTTATGGCGAGTAAAGAACAGGGCGACCCGGGGTAGCTTAGCGACCCAGCCCATGTGAATTGGCTTAAGCACTGTAACGACCTAAATATTCGTAATGGACTAAACCAGTAAAAGGTACCGCCGCGACCTAACGGCTTGTAACGACCTAAACATGTTTACTACCTTTGATGCATATTTCATGGATTAACAATTGCCCTTCGAAGCTTGTATTTATTGAAAATAGTACAGGCTTCGATTTGAACAGTTCTGACATGTACTAGGTTGTGTCTAAGTCTTAGGTCGCACTGTATTTTAGATCGTTTCATGCTTCATTTCACATAGCTTCATGGACCATTGTCGGGTCTTTTGCTTAAACTTGGCCTATTTACTCTTTACCCGTATATATATTCTTTGATTTTGGCCGTCGTTCCTTCATACACTCCTTTTCTTGCACCAAGCTCATTAATGGCGGCTGTCTGAGGTCAAATTCCAACTACCTTTCTAAGCAATTTCTGATTCCTCTAGTGACTTTGATTTCTTCAAAGATTCTACCAACGACCAAGCTATTCAAATTCGAAGCTCCAAGATTTGGGTTTTACTCCGATTTTGAACTTCAGGTTGATTCTAAGAATTCCTGTACCCTTGTGATGGTCTCGTCTTAAATCCTATGTGTGAATTCTTGTAATTTTATCATGGCTTTTGCTAAAAGATGATGAATACGCTGAAATGATGATTTTTTTTCATGATTTTATTGTTTAATAATGATCTGAATTCGCAAATCCATGCCTCGCCCAAAATATGAAACACCTTTGTTAACTGGCCCGTATCGTTGCACTTTTAATGGTTTATACTTTAAATTAGGTCGCTTTCATTACCTTGGGCCTTAGATCGTGATCTCGCTTGAAATGTCACAATAACTTAAGGTTTTAGGCCACGATCTTACTTTGAGTCATTATAATAACTTAGGGCCTCAGGCCGTTATTTCAATCCATAATTTTGGTTCATTGTAATCTTGAAGCTTTGGGTCGTTCACGACCTAAACACTTAGAAATAGGAAGACGATCCAAAATACTGGATTATTATTGCGACCTAAAGCTTCTGACTATATAGAACGACTTAGAGCCTGAAGCTATACGTGACTACCCAAATGCTCAAAACCAGTAGGAGCGATCTAAACGCCTTGAACAAGTTGTCTTCTGGCATGTCATTTACTTTTGAACACCACTACTTGTACAAGATGTCTAAAAGGGTTGAAGAGACTTCAAGCGAGGACGATACTTGGAAACGCCGTAGGTTGGACAAGATTCCTGCATATATTACTCAAACTACTTCTACTGCCCCAACTCTGGTTGAACTCCAAGCAATCATAGACATGCCTTGTCATGTTCTTGAACCGTGCAGATCCAAGCTTACTGAACGATTCCAGGGATGGTGTTTGGATGGGTTATGCTTTGACCAGTTTGACCTGGATATATACTCTTCTGACAAGCGATCCATCCCCAAGGATCTGGACACTTTAAAGAATCATTCACTTGCACAACTCGAATCTACTAGGAATTGAATGGAGAAGCATTTCACGGAAGTTGAAAGGTATACTGCGCGCAAACTGAGTGCGTGGAACACTTTTTCTTATGATCTCCAAAGGCTAAACAAGGAGAATATCGAACGCATCGCTGCCCTGGAGAAGGACAAAGCCGTGCTTATCCAGGCTCTCAGGTCCCAGGATGAAATCATCGTGGAATTAGCTACTCTTGGGAGCAAAATGGAACCGACTGGCACTACTCCTTCTTCCCCTGATCGTACCGGGAAATGACCTAGTGATGGAAAGAAGGAACTCCCTTACTTGACTTCTGTTATTTTCCTTTATGCATTTATGCACTAGACCGGTTGTATATACGAGTGCCAGTCCTCACTTACTACTTTCTGCTCTTTTGCATCCGAAATCTCTGTGCTAAACTCGTGATGTGGTGATGGTAATGCATATTTCTTGTTATACCCTAAGCTTTCATTTAGCTTTGACGCAATTTTTGCTTTGCATTAAGATCCAGTGATGGTTTTTTGGCTGAATCATATTTTGAGCTAACATTCTTCGCACCACCTGTTTTACAGAAGAGGACGAGCAATTACACAGCATTGGACTTATACATCACCATCGATTGTCCGCATCGATAATGGATTAGTTAATCTTTAACAATGACCTATAACACACTTTACTTTAAACAAAATAGAATGTTTTCATTTGTCTAATGGTTTAAAACTTATTGGAAATTATTCGCACGAACACGATATTCCAATTTGTATTAACAATTAAAGTCAGTTAATCAATATGAAGCCGCCTGTGGGTTTCAAGTGCTATCATTTTAATGATTCGTACTGATTCACATTTATGATTTCAAGTAAATTGATTTAATATGAACTTCGTCTACAATCTGACTTGGTTAGTTTGTGTATTGGAGACCTTTATTGCTCAACTGTACTGACTACTCAAACATCGGTAGATTGAGAGGGGTGCCCTGAGGGAGGACTTTGAGAAGAACCCTAATATTTGTTGTTGTCGGATCAGGTGTTTCTTGATAATGACGATCAATTGGGTAATTTTCCCATTTGAGGTCTTAATTGTTGCTCAAACAGATTGACCGTTCTTCACACCTGGATTTTTCAGATGTTACGCGAACAAATTACACTTTTCACACTTGGACATTTCAGATGTTACGCAAGTAGATTTGATCATTCTTCACATCTGACTTTCTCAGATGTTACGCGAATGGATTATATACTATTCACACCTGGACATTCCAGATGTTACGTAAGTAGGTTTGATCATTCTTCACATCTGACATTCTTAGATGTTACGCGAATGAATTATACTTTTCACACCTGGACATTCCAAATGTTGCGCAAGTAGATTTGATCATTCTTCACATCTGACTTTCTCAGATGTTATGCGAATGGATTATACTTTTCACACCTGGACATTCCAGATGTTACGCAAGTAGATTTGATCATTCTTCACATTTGACTTTCTCAGATGTTACGCGAAGGGATTGAGTGGCTATTATCTCGTTTCACGAGGCGACTGTCATTTCCTTCATCGGATGCTTGACTTGGCATGGTATTCCAATTTCGGAACTAAGGCTCTGAACTTCTCACTTAGGGAAGTGGCCCTTCGCAAAATGCTATAGCTGTCGTGTTTGTTTGTAATGGTGCTTATTCGATGTCTAGATCCTTGCGACCTTCCCATTCACTTTTAAAGGCAGTGCTTTTCTATCTTTGTATTCATGCATTTCGATATTTATAGAATTTGGTTCTCGAACTAGCGTTGTTGGGGTCACGATGTCACAGGAGCAAGCACTCAACAGATGGCCTGCAATATGAAATTGCTTTTTAAGAAAGTTTTCATTTGACATATAATTTTGCAAATTAGAAATTCATTTGAACTAATATGCCTTAGTCGTAGAGCCAATGTTTAGTGCATCATTTGTAGATTATTACAAACTGTTTACAAGAAGTTTTGAATATAACAGAAAGTAAGATGTGAAATAAAGCATGAACTAAGGCAGAAAATAGAGCATAAATTAATGCGGTGGCGATGTTGATCGTTTATTCTGAGCCATTGAAATTGAAGCAGGATAAATGGTGACTAGTTGATAATTGGATTTGGAATGGTTTGAATAGAAGCTCTATTGTTTGGATCAGACTGACCATTTGATGCCCCTTGCTCCTGGGGAGTTACGAAAGAATTCACGGCCTGCGGATTCTTTACATACTGCTGCAGCATGTTTTTCCTGATCAACTCCTCGATGAGGTTTTTTAAGTGTCGGCACTCATTAGTGATATGATTAGGCTGGTTGTGAAACCTACAGAACTTTCCGAGTTGGCTGCTTTGTCGCTTATCCTTATCGGATTTGGCTCAGCTTACTCTTCAGAATTCCTTGTTGCAAGATAGATATTCTCAGCAGTGTCATTCAAAGGTGTCAACTCTGACAAGTTGAAAAGGCAGGACTTCTTATTAGCCTTGTTGTCGTTCCCGTCGTTAGTGTGCTTATGCCCTTGAGTACTCTTCTGACTATATTGGATAGCAACATTTTTGGGAGCTTTAAGAAGCGGGTTAGCATTAATATTTTGTAGGGGCACATGATTAACATCAAATCTCATGTATTCTTCGACCTCTTTATAGAATTTTTCAAGCGTGTTTGGTTCTTTCATTTTAATCCATCTACCAAATTCTCTTTTTTCATCTATAGCGCCGATTAAGGACATGAGGATTATGCGAGGTTTTGGATTCCTTAATTCGGACAGAGCAACATTGAATCGACCAAGGAAAGGTTTAACGTATACCCCTGGATTTTGCTTTATTGCTGAAAGCGTTATAGCGTCCTTGGCTTTAGTAGCGTACAAGCGGAACTGCTCTATGAATTTCTTGGTCAAGTCGGGAAAATGGTCTATGGATTTAGGTGATAGCTTTGTGAACCAGAGTGATGCAGCACCTTCTAAGTAGAGAGGAAAGTATGTGCATCTTATCTCATCAATCGCCTTAGCTGCACTCATATGCCATTCGTATTTGAACAGAAAATAATTTGGGTGGACAAGGCCATTGTATGGAGGCAAGGTTGGGGGATTAAATTTCTTCAGACACTCTGCTTCAAGGATTCTTTCAGTGAATGGAGTCCTATCGGGAGAGAAGTCCCATTCCCTTTCATCGCCATTGCCCGCTTGATTCTTCTTCATGATTTGTTCTATCATATCTGAGATGTACTCTTCAGTGTTATGACGCTCTGTGAAGCTGAGTTCTTTACCAAATATTTGTCTGGACATGCAATCTCGGTTAGAGAATTCAGGTCTTTTACCTTCCTGATGAGAAGGTACCCTTGTGATGGAATTGGTAGCCTTTTGGCCTTTCATCTCAGAACGATTCTTAGCTTTTGGCTTCAAGTTTCCAATGCTAGCCTCATCCTTGTTACTCACTCGATCATTATTGTTTTCGATGTTGTTATGGTAGTTAAGATCAGAAGCAGACGAGTTGCCATTCTCTTCAAGATCAACATGGACTTTCGGAGGGGCTGGATTTGGTCGAGCATTAAGGATGACAACAAGCTTCTCCATCACAGCTTTAGTAGAAGCATCCATCCGTTGGTTCACATTGGCAATAGCGGAATATAACTCATTTCTAGTCACACCGGCTCCATTTATCGAATCTTCTCCTGCCTCGAAACAGTTGGTAGGCAGAGTTTTTTCATTAGCAATGTTGTTGGTATTTCCAACATTTTTGTTGGTGGTCTTCTTAGATTTCGCCATGATTTCAGAAAAGGAGTGAGTTTAGAGCTTCAATGCGAGGACTTCAACCTTGAGAGAGTGTAAGAGAAGAAATTGCAAACGCGGCCCCACGGTGGGCGCCAAATGTTGAAATGCAAATTAGATTCCAACAACAAGGGTACTAAAATGTACTTCTCAAAATGTTAAGTAGAAACAAGTGGAGCCACAAAGTAATAGAAAAGCAAGTAAAGAACACCAAACTTTATAATGGTTCGATCAAATGTGATCTACATCCACTTCACGATCCATTCTCATTACTTTCACAAGGGTTACAATGCATACAATCATTTCAATTACATTCATTCTCACTACCTTTCCCCTTGTTCTATGGATTAATAGAAGAAAATGAGAAATAGCCTTTGAGGAGAAGAGATTCAATGGTAGATCTATAAGCTTTCGAGAAATGAAGAAATTCCCATGGATTCCATGGTGACCTTCGTGCTCGATCTTCAATAGGTGATGTTTGGATAGGTGAAAATCACTTAAGAATGCTTAGGAGACAATTGGGCAGCCCTTCAGGGTCATGAAATTCCCTCCCCCCCCTCATGAAGGAATGAGGGAGTATTTATAGGTGAGATGTAGACCAGGTGGCAAAGTTCTAAATACCTTCTACCTTCCTTAGGTCGCCGGAACGACCCATTTTAATCTGGTCCTGAGACGGCACGAGCTAAAGCAAGGCGGGGCGAGCTTGGGCAGGGCATAACGAGTTAAGGCAAAGCGGAGCATCCCAGACTTTATGTCATGAGGCGGCTCGCGCTGCAACGTTGAGCGGACTAAAACTTTCGGCGGGCTAACAAATTTGGAGTGTTAGACTTATGGCGAGTCAAGAACAGGGCGACCCGAGGTGGCTTAGCGACCCAGTCCATATGAACCGGCTTAAGCACTGTAACGACGTAAATATTCGTAACGGGCTAAACCAGTAGAAGGTTCTGCCGCGACCTAAACGCTTATAACGACCTAAACATGTTTACTACCTTTGATCCATATTTTATGGATTAACAATTTTGTGCTTAAATCACTAACTCAAATGGAAAAGAATACACAAATATATAATGCACATACATAAAATTTGGACATATATATGCATATATATATATATATATAAGTATGTATATATCTATATATGTATATATTTAACTAACAATTTGGTCGATGTTTGACTTAACAAATACAAACTCGTTTATATATTATGCATATGTATATCATTTAGTAATCTAAAAAAACTACCATTGTAAATGTTAAAATGATCAAAATTCATTTGTGCACTTAAATAGTCTACATGACAATTAGATTCCTTCAATTGGCAAGATCAATGGATGGAAATAACAAACTCTAAAAGTATGCAATATTACTTGAACTCACCCTGATAATAGAATTTTACTCTTATAATTGATATGTTCGACGTATTCGTTAGTAGCAACAAATTAACAGATCAAAATGACAAAAAAATTATTAGGCATGTGGCAAGTTAACATTGACGGGGAGGATAAAAGTGATACAAATTTATTTTTTTGTATCGTTTTAAGTATAAGTTAGCACTTAGCACATATAATGATGAAATTTAAATAACTTATTAATAGCATTCATAATAAACTAGCCCCAATGTAAACTAAAATCCTAAAAAAGGTTTAAAGGGTATAGATTGCATCTAAAGTGTTGTAGAGAAGTCAATTCAATATATTTTTGAAGTAAATAATAAAGACTCATATTAAGAAAGTAAGCGTTGAAGAAACAAAAAAATAGTCCTTTTAAAGAAATCAGCGACCTAAGTACCAAGTACCCCTAAAAGCTTTTTAGGTACAAAGAACTTGATAAATCAAAAGTCTAAATGTAACAACCCTAGAATCTTAGAAGCAACCGATATAAGTTTATATAATTGAGATTTGATTACATAAAATGTAAATAATATATTTTAAATAATTTATAATTAATAAATAAGTATATGTATATCAAATGCGATGAATTTATTTCATATTTACTAGTTGTTGAACATACATAAAATTTGTTGTATGCTGATTTCTTGAATTGTAGGGAATTAAGCGTAAATTAACAATTGATCCTGTATTCATTAACATACTTATTGATTTTTGAAATTGCGTATAATTTGTTTTATGATTGATGTTAACCTGATTGGTTAGGTGACAAGTATAAGCTCACTCTCCCTTAGAGAGAGTGTGTTTAGCATTAATCTGTTGGGATCTTGCTGTGAGTAATTAATGAGTGGACCAGTAATTGATTATGCATTAATTACCATATACCCTAAATTTATGAATATATATATATATATATATATATATATATATATATATATATATATATATATATATATATATTTGTGCATTAATGCTAAATTAATTGTCAACTAAAGTATATAGTAAATTCAAAAATTAGGATATATGTCAATTAATGCTCAATTATCTCACCATATAATTAATTTTCCCAAGAAAATGACCTTGTTGGCTCCAAGCTTCCCTCCAGTTTTTAACGAGATCTCAGATTCTCAGCCACAGATTTTATTTAATCAACGGCGTGGATGACTACAAGTATTTTTGTCTGTCTATATAAACGCGGAAAAGTAGAACGTGGTCTCCTCGTGTTCTGTCCAATTAGGGTTCCTTGTAAGCTAGTGTCTAATTTTTCAACTTGCAAATTATGCCGGGTGACATCAGTAGTAATTCAGTGTGTTATTTTGGTTTTGCAGTCATATTCGAGGAGAAAAAGCAATGGCGTATCCCAAAGTTAGCGAAGAGTACGCGAAAGCTGTTGAGAAATGTAAGAGGAAACTCCGTGGATTTATTGCGGAGAAGAACTGCGCTCCTTTGATGCTACGAATTGCGTAAGATCTCGACTTCTAGTTCTTGCTTTCTTCCAATTTTTAGCTGGCTATCGGTATTTTTTGTTTACTTTAAAGTCGATCTGTATTTCTAGCTCATTTTGGCCTAGTATTTTGTAAAAAATTTGGTGATATGTAGCTGATTTTTGATTTGCGGATCTGGATCCTAACCGGACATAATTGTTTTTTTCCTGATAGTATTGCCGTATCGATTGTTCTTCCCTGAGTTCATTGATATATATTGATGTATATACCCCAATCGGTGTATTTTGCTATCATACCGTTATATTTTTCCGTCTTCTTTGATTTAAGTGTTTATTATTCGGAAAATTGTTTATCGAACCATAATACAATATCAATCTGGTGATTACAGGTGGCATTCAGCAGGGACATACGATGTGAAATCAAAAACAGGAGGACCATTTGGAACAATGAGGCACAAGGCTGAGTTGGCTCATGGAGCCAACAATGGACTTGATATTGCTGTTAGACTTCTTGAACCTATCAAGGAGCAGTTCCCCATCCTTTCTTATGCTGATTTCTATCAGGTAGCCTTTAATTTACCGGTTTTGATGATGTGAGAGTCAGTACTTCAAGTCTGTTTGCGAAAAATATTTAGGTTCTTATACCTGTTTAATTAGTTTAGGATATCATCCGTGGTACGTACTGATTTTAATCAACACAAATGCCCTGATAAAATATTGATATAGTTCCGGATTCAAACAATTGGAGGATTTATAGCTATTTGAAAATTAAGTTTTGTTGCAAGTACATGCCTCAGACCCTACATTTGGTGGCCATACTGCATGTAATAAATTCTATGTTGGTGCACATTTGATCTTGTGTATGGGAAACCGTGGAGGGTAATGGATGAAGGAACGATAAAAATGGGGAAAATAAGATGACCAAAACATGGATGTTGGAAGTGAGATTGTGTTGTAAGCATAAATAGTCCTCACTAAGTGCATGATAGCTTGCGCTCTTTTATTCTATTTTTTGTTTGATTGCTTTAATTTTAATTATGTATATGCTTTCTTTGCAATATGTTATTTTGAATCTTAATTTATTTCCACGTGGACTTCAGTTGGCTGGAGTAGTTGCTGTTGAGGTAACTGGAGGACCTGAGGTTCCTTTTCATCCTGGCAGAGAGGTAATGAAGCTTTGTATTTTGTAAGCATTATTAAGTTCTTCTGTTAAATGGATATTAATTTGTTTTTGTTATGATTATGTCACAGAATGTAGAGATAAAACTCACTTGATCATAATCTAATACTGTGTATTTTCAGTTGCAATGAGGCATTCTCAAAACTGGAGAGAGCTTTGTATTGACTAAAAAACAATATAGTGATAGGGTCAATAAGTTTAAATTGTTATTTTTTAAACCTTACTTGTAAAAGGCTAAAAATTGAAGTTAGTTATGAAAGTATTTGTATTTGATCTATTGACTTTAAAGGAAAAAAAAAAAAACTTATTTTGCCTCCTTATAGGTTTGCAGTCATACAAATAGGCATAAGTAAGTTATAAAAGTAATTGACAATCCTGCTTCCCATTGCTATCGAATAGATTGGACCTACCTCTCTCATGAGTTATTTTGAGATCAACAAAAAAAAGTGTGCTATAAAATTTACAAGTGTTGCCTGCCTTTCTTATGTGATAATAGTTGCAAGCTTTCAGTATAGTGATTTGTTGTATTATCGTATGTTTGGTGTTTAGTTGCAGGCCATAATATTGCAAATAATATTTATTATTTTTCTTCTTTTTATAATAGAAATTCAGTTTATCTGGTTGTATGTTATATGTTAAGGTGTATTAATTACTTTTATGTATAGTTGCTATTTGGATACATTTATACTCAAGGACTTGCCAGCGTCTTTAAAATATGTTTAGTGTTGTGGATCCGTAACTTTTATGATAATACATATACTCATTCCTTGAATCTTCCTTTGCAATAAGTTTATTTTTTGGATAAACATAAGTATCTTATGCATTTTATTTTGATGCTTTCAAATTTAATTAATAATGATCTGAATTATTTCCAAGTTTGAGACATTTGTCAGCCACCACAACACAAGGTGTGGTCACACCGTCTTTTCTTATATATTATTTACTATTAACTTGACTTTTTCATATTGATCAGGACAAAGACGAGCCACCTGTGGAAGGTCGCCTTCCCGATGCCACCAAAGGTATTTTCATAGTAGTTTTTTCAACTTCATCTGTGTGTTAATTTTAGTGTAATGTACTTGTATCGTTTATGTTGATACTTTTTGTTTGTTTGCAATAGATGCATATATTTCATTATTTTGTATCATTTCCCTACTTTTATACAAAATCACACGTGCTCAACCGTAATGTTTTTCTGATACCTTTTGCTATTACTTGGGTTAGTTTTTACCTTCTGTTTTTTCATAGTTTAGTTATAATTGAATTGATTTAGAGTTTGTTTTTACTAATGTTTTTACTTTGTTTTGCTTTAAACAAGTTGAGGGTTTGTTTTTCTGTCATACTAGTTTTTAAGGAAGTATCCTTTTCCAATTGACTTGCCAGCCTCAAAGATTCTGCTTGTTCTTAAAATAAAATTTGAGTTGGGTTTTGGCAGGTGCTGGGGGGTATTTTTTTTAGTATTTAGTCTAGGACAACAAATTGTTATGGGGGTTACTTGGAATATATCCCCATTTTGTAAATGAATGACGAAGTGGCATTATGATATGTTAACAGTGAAACCTCAGAACAACATGGTTTACACTTATTTATTTATTTTCAAATGAAAAATATATAATTTACCGTGAGCTATGTTATGATTACATTCGCCATAGTTTTTCTATAATTCACAATAACGACATCGCTTGCATTTTATTTTATCACATACTCTATTCAGCTTGGGGGTTGGCTTGCTGCTCCAGTTCTGCAGAAACAACAATCTGTAGATTGGATTTTGCAAAAAAATACATCTTTAACATAAAATAAAGTTAAGAGTGGGTTCAAAGTTTCCGTAGAATTCATAATAATGGTGTATGCTTACATTACATTGTAGCATGTACTCTGTTCAATTCAGTAAAGAATTGGTGGTTAGCTTTCTTGTGATGTGTCATATGAGAAGTTTATTGAAGTTATATGCATCGTATATCAGGTTGCGATCACCTCAGAACGGTGTTTGGTGAACAGATGGGTCTGAGCGATAAGGATATCGTTGCTTTATCTGGGGGCCACACTTTGGTACACGTTTGTTTATCAGCCTTCTGTTTTTTATCGTAAACTGACATTTCCTCACTTCTTTCAATAAAAATTGTTTTGACAGGGTAGGTGCCACAAGGAAAGGTCAGGCTTTGAGGGTCCTTGGACTGCAAACCCTCTCATATTTGACAACTCATACTTCAAGTTAGTTTTATTACCTTATGCAGTATATTCATTCAACTATTGCATATGTACCTCGCTTATATGTGTATATGTTGTAACAGGGAGCTTCTAAGCGGTGAGAAGGAAGGTCTTCTTCAGCTACCATCAGACAAGGCTCTTCTCACTGATCCTGTCTTCCGTCCTCTTGTAGAGAAATATGCTGCAGTGCGTATACATTTTGTTGTCTCGTTTTTTATTATTAGTGATAATTTACAATGTATTAATTTGTCCACATTTAAGTTATTTACCTTAGATTTCTTACACACGCATACACACATTACTTGTGTTGATGGTTGCACAATCTGATCTGATCTTCTGATTAATATGTTGATCTCAGGATGAGGATGCCTTCTTTGCTGACTATGCTGAGTCTCACCGTAAGCTCTCTGAGCTAGGGTAAGCAAAAATGTGGTTTTATGAATTTTGTTTAGTCTTATGTTTTTTATTTTGCCCTTTTTGTTTGCTTAAAAATTTCTGATTGGTTTTGTAGGTTTGCTCAGTGAAAAAATGTATGCTCAAATCATTCTTGATGGGACCAAAGAGCAGAAACAGAGTAGCTTTTTATGTAATAAAAGTGATACATTACCGTGAAGTTTGGTTTGAGTCTGTTTCTGTTGGATATTGCTGCTTATGTTATCAAGTTTCCCGCCTTTTCATTTTTGCTGTGTATTGTTTGTTCTCTCGTATCTGTTTGCTTGTTGATTCTGACATCCTGTTTTGAGCTGTGCTGTGTGTGAACGTATCTTGTGTGTGTGAGTTAGCTACCATTTGCGGTCGTTTGTTGCACTGTTTGCTGTGTCCGATACATCGGACATCCGAAAGGAGCAAACGCCTAATCAGCCATGCTCGGTCGATGGGAGCCACTTGTTTTCTTTAGACGTCTGTTCTATCACGCTCATCTTATTCATTGTTCACTATTTATTAATTATCCATCCTTGCTTCTTATCTTTTTTAGCATTTTTCGTTTTTGGCCTTTTTTTTTCTACTTTTAGTCTCTTTTTACTAAATATTGTAAATATAGCTTTCTTTTAGCCATGTAAGCCTTAACCGGGTCAAGACAAGAATAGTGGCGAATCTAGGATTGTGCCAGTATTTTTAAAACAGGTTTTTCCTTTGGGGCGCAATCCTATCCAGGATTGCGTCCCGAGAGATTTACAGAGAGCCTTCAGCTCTCTGTAAATTCTTCTATCCTGGGGTGCAATCCAGGACTGCGCCCCGAGAGATTTACAGGGGCACCAACCCTCTTAAATTCCTCTTCAACTACTACACCCTAATCACTTTCCCTTTCTTCCTCAAAACTTTACCAAATTCCTTTACAAAAACTTACCTTATAACCATTTTTTACTTCTACTTTAAAAAAATTGGAAATCAAATTATACGGTATTGGGAGCATTTGTTCTATTTAGCAGGATTTAGCTCAAATTTAAATGTACGTTCAATAAATCTCTTATTCTCATACATTGAATGCTACACGATTGGATCTCCCCAAGTTAGTTTTATTATTAGGTAGGATGGATGAATGGGTAATTGACGACGAGACTTTATCGGAGAATTGAGAAAGTTTGATGTCAGGAGCGTATGATAGCATTCATCATGTGGATGCTACGCCACAAGCTCCTTTGTCACCAATTGTTCATCGATCGGGTAAGGAAATTTGTCCCGATTCAGAAATGTCCGAAATGGTTGAACTCCCAAATCATCTCCCTTGCACACCACGAAAGTATTTCATTGCGGTGGATGGAGATAAATATGTTAATCGAGGCCGAGCACTAGCAATCGATGAGCCAGTCCCAAGAAAAATTTGTTATTGCAGGTCAGTCTGCTGCGTGGTTGTGAACAAAAATAGAAGCGTTAGTACATGGCGTAGGATGTATAGATGTAGTCGCTATGAAATGAGCCTCCTTTATCCGAACACCTTTCGAGTTTGTAACTATTGCGAGTGGGTTGATCCTCCGATGTGCTGAAGAGGACATGTGTATGCATTGGGGATGCAGGATGAGAATGAACGACTCAAAAAGGAGATTTTCCGTTTAAAATTATTGAACTCGGACTTAGAGTCCCAGCTCCCACAATATCCCAATGAGTAGTACCAATGTATCAAATGGATCCAAATGCTAAAGAAGTTTGCGACAATGTAATAGTCAATGTATGTATTGCTTGAATGTACGAATGAAGGTGATGAATATAAACTCATTGCAAATTGTCGTCATTGCGCAAAAGAAAGAAGTTCTTCTACAATCAAACATTAATACAAATTGTTCAAACATTAATACAAATAGTTCAAACATAAACTACAAAACAAAATCCTAATTTACTGATCTACATTGGCTTCTTTTATGACCAATCACCCTGCGCTTACTGCATCTATTTGTTTTAGGAGTCCACATTTCATCCATGGTTCCTTTAATTCTTGTTGATTTGGGTCTCCCAGCTGCTCTACGCACCGTTGGCGGCAAAAGAACCTGTCCCTCGAATGCAGTACCGTTTATCTGGAATAGGATGAAATTCCGGTGTGTAAGATGCGTAGTACTTCATGATCGAATACCACTTGGAAGCAAAGTCATGATGAAATCGATTAACGTCGTTGGTTACATTTGAACAAGCCGCCATTACATGTTCACATGGAAGATGTTGAAGTAAAGGAATCCTACATGTACAGGAACATGTGTTTCCACCGATTATTACTTTGTACTCGTGACCAAAATGTGTAATAACTTCCCACTCGCCTCCGGTATATCGGACAAGCCGGCAACGTCTTGCTTCATTTGCCCTTTCACATATCTTTAACTCCCATTTTTGGGTAACTTAGCCGTCGGTGACATACCAAGCTCTCTTCGTTTACAAAAATAATCTACCGATCGGAAAAACGTGCGAGCAACTAAAGCTTTGATGGGAAATGATCGTGCACCTTTAAGTACACCATTAAAGCTTTTGGAGGCATTTGTTGTCATGACATGAAATCTTCCCCTGTCATCGAAGCACAAAGCCCAGTCCTCTTCCTTCCCACACAACCTACGCTCGATCCAATTATGTGCATCAACACTGGTTAGTTTAAGTTCGTCACGAATCCTTTTGTATTCAATCACCTCTGATGCATATGCCGCTGCATAAAATAAACCTGTCAACTTTTTATCTTTATGTCCGGCAGCTTGAAAATTGGCTTTTAGATGTCTTGCGCAATATCTATGTTTGTGAGGGTATCTCCAATGCTCCTCTAAGGCTATCGGTATTCCCTTCATCCTATCAGAAATGAAAGTGATTCGTCGATTGGTAACACTATGGATGAATGTTCGAATACACGCAAAAAACCAACCCCAAGTATCGGTTGATTCGACCTCAACGGTTCCATAGGCCAATGGGTACAGGGAATCATTCGCATCTACAGCAGTCGCAACCAATAACGTACCTTTGTATTTACCATATAAATGTGTACCGTCTATGGAAAGCAAATGTCGACAATGAACAAATCCTTCGATGCAAGGCCCAAATGCCCAAAATGCTCTTTCAAATACACCGCATGGTTCGGCTACTATATGGGCAACACTTTCGGGATTAGCTTTGAAAAGTTCGTCGAAATACTAACACAGGGTGGAGTATGACTCCGCCCAGTCACCATATATCCCTTCGATTGCTCTGTTTAATGCTCTCCACGCCTTAGTGTAACCAATGTTTATAAATAGTTGCTCCTATATTAACACTTGCATTGTCCCAGGAGTAATACTCAAATCTGCTTTAACAAATGGCATGATCTTCGAAACCAGAAACGCGGACGTTGCTTGCTTGTGATTGGAGTTAACTATTGGATTTACGCAACTATGTTCAGCTGTGTATTTTGTAATAAGCCACCAACCTTTCTGTGATTTTTTTAGAATCTATGGCACGTATTCTCCAGGGCAGATGGGATCTATATTGCAAATAGCAGTGTATATCTTTTTATTCGACCGGATCGGCTTAAACGAAACCGCATGCAAAATTGACCATTCACTAAGTTGTTGAAGAAATTTGCTTTTGCTCTCAAACACCATACCGACTTTGAAACCATTCTGAACACAAGTCGATGAGAAAATTTCGTTATTAAATTGCATATTAGCAACCACGGATCTAGCCAACATTTGTGCATTGCACAAATCATCATCCAATGGTACATCGAACACCGGCTCCAGCTCCTCGTCATCACTATCTTCCAGAGCGTTGTCTTCGCCTCCGAAATCAAAATTCAGGGGATCATTGTTTACTTGCATTGAATCAACCCATGATGTGTCATTATCAGGAAGGCTAACAACATTCATGCTATCAAGTGAAGGATCCAGATTTAACTTGTCCAGGTCTGGTTCATCTATTTCCATATCCACGTCGGGAATATTTGGTTTTATGTTGGATTCGGCTTTGGTAGCTTGTGTCGGATACCTGAGTACGCAAGCGGCTTATTTTTTAGTACATTTTACTACGCGACATAATTTTTACATCAATAACACGAGTAACTTACTATTGGCTCACGTGATTAACATAGGAGGGCGTTGGGTGCATCAAAGCACAATGGTAACTTGTAGACGGTCCGGCTGTAGTTTGTATCGCGAAGTAATTCGAAAAAACCCTGAAACATACAGCAATTTTTTTAATCATACCCAAGACAATGGTTATATTATCCACTAGGGGAATTCTACAGTTCGAATTACCCTTGAGTCATACTTTGTGAAACGAACTGGGATTTTTGACTCCGAAAATCAACACAAAACTACCATGTTGACTATTCAGACATCGGAAATACCTGATCATTAATAGAAAGAAGTTAGAAGGTGAGAATAGATAAGATAGGAAATTATAATAGAAGAAGAAGAAGATCACCACAGAACATAATCAGAGTAATACGAATCTCACAACGGAACGAATAAAACATAATATATAACATAACTTTGCAATAAAATAGTGTGTATATATATATATATATATATATATATATATAATAACATTATCAGAGTACAACACTTACACACAGTGGAAATAACAATAGCTATATAATCACGAAGCCTCCCGCTTCAAGCTCCTCCAAGTATATCTGTAAAGACCTGAACTACTTGACTGCCCGTACAAATTTGGGCACCCAAGAGTTTAGGGAAAACAAAACAAAATAAACTCTAGGTCAGTCATGGGACTGGTGTGAGTAAACTCAAATCATTTGGTTTAACTTTTCAAAATCCTTTTTAAAAGAAAAGGTAATCGTAAGACCGATCCACACATAAACACGGACGGTTTTTTACCTTACGATAACCCAAAACAGTTTCGGAAATCAATACTTTTCTGATATTATGACAGTGTCTAATCATAAGTAATTAAAAATCTAGCAGAACGCTTGCATCTCACGCTCCACATATATAGTATACAAACAAAACCGCAGGCGCTTATTGAAGACTGGATTTCGACTATGACAAGGTATGGGATCATCTGCCGATAGTGTATCTCTAGAGGCGAATACACTGGGTTCAACAAGAATGTCTTGCAACCCGGCCCACACATGACCGACCACTCTTTTCGCTTGAGTGTATCGAATGTATATCACCAATGGTTGGGAGCTACCCACTGTTTCCCAAAAAGGGACAACATCGAAAATAGATAAAAGAATGAAATGGATTTTGTCTAGATAGGTGATATACACCCTAATGGGAGCGACCCACATAGCCATGCTGCCTGCCCGATTTCTGTCATTTCCCGGTTGATGAAGCTTGAGGTCATAACGTATCTTTGATACACCTGACCACTATCCACTTTGAATGCCACATTGTCATACCCGCCAAATCACAAATTGGTTTCCCTAAAAATACCACGGGTATAAAGCTAAGAGAAACGAATTCCTCCGCCACCAAATGTAAGTACGTTTGAAGAGATCAACTTACGCGATCCGTTAGATATACTTTGTTAGACATTCGTCCATTTACGTTGTCCTGGGACTGGACAAACCGAAGGCACTATTCTGCAAATAGGATAGCCCTTGTATAACTCCATCTTCAATTATTTTCATCATATTTGATCGCAAAGCTAACGTCCATACAGAGTAGTTTTCAGATAATGAATCTGATCCCGGTCTCTCTGTATTGACGACGGAAAAATGGTTAAAAACTTCGATAGTCGGTGATTTAACTATCAAAAGAAAAAAATAGGTGTACAACCAACGATCTTATTTCCAAATAGAAATTCGATCGATCAATCATCAATCAACACTGATCTTCTTTAATTTAATTTATCATTAATTTATTCATTTCCCATTTCGATATATTTGTTAATTCCTATTTTCTAAATTTAGAAAATGTACTTTATTAATCATTTGAAAACATCTCCATATTTACTCCCCTTTCTTGTTTTCTATATTAGAAAGCATTTCTGATTTCTTTTATTTGGAAAAACATTTCCAAAACTCCTTTATTAGATTTAACAGATGTTTAAATAAAACATCACTAAGCCAATTCATACCATTACACACATTAGCTAAATTTACTTAACCAACCATCACTATCGAACCTTAACCATTTCTTAGTTAAAACCGGAGCCAATCAAGTTGGGGTATAATTACCTCTCAGACCTTGACTGAACAACATTTCTAACCTCAAAATCGACAAAGTCCAACTTTCAAATCTTTAACAAACTTCCTCACGTAACTTTCGGATTCTATTTACGAATCCACTTCTTTATTTTAAAACATTGATTATAACTATAGCATTATAATCCCTTCTTCTTAAATATCTAACTTCAAAATATAACTTTTATTTCTTAATTTAACTAAATAACTAAATAGACAATTTATGAAGAAATCATTAAATCTTGATTAAAACGGAAAGTGTACTTTCCCGAATTCGATATAATCGAATTTCAACGTATAACCCTCTTTCGAATAATCTCGATTCGATAACTCCTTTTTGAATAAACTATATTCGATAACTCTTTCTTCGAATAACTATATTTGATAATCTCTCTTCGAGTAACTATATTCGATTAACTCTTTTTTAACTCTATTCAAATAAACTATTTCAAATAACTCCTTTAATTCTATTCGAATAAACTATTTCGAATAACTCCTTTGGATTAACTCATTTGGATTAAATCGGTATGATTAAATCATCTTGGCTAACTCAACTCGATTAACTCAACTTGATTAGCTTACTTGATTAACTCAACTTATTTAACTCAACTTATTTAACTCAGCTTATTTAACTCCTATCGAATAACTAATATTTGATTAACTTATATTCGAATAACTATGTCTGTTTTAATTTTATTTTGAATGGATAATATTCGATTTAACTCCATTGGCTTGACTCTAGATCGCAGCGATCACAATGGTTACGCCTGATTCCCTCAGGAAACATCCAACCGCCGTAGGCTATCTACTACCCTACGAATTACGCTAGCAGTCGTACGAAATGGCAACTCATCCTGAATAACTATGTTTAACTAACTCTATCTCAATTTACTATATTCGATCAACTCTAATTGAATAACTAATATTCAATTAATCCTAATACGATTAACTATGTTCAATTAACTCTATCTGGTTAACTCTTACTGGTTAACTCTATCTAATTAACTCTAACTGGTTAACTCTAACTGATTAACTCTAATCAATTACTCTAATTCGATTAACTCTAATCGATTACTCTAATTTGATTAACTCGAACCGATTAACTCTTAATCGACTAACTCTTCGTCCATATTCAGTTTCAAATATCGATGTTGAAATCGATTCTTACTTCTATATATAAGTCCTGACTTATACATCCTATTTATCCAATGATAAACATTTTATTTAATTTATAAAATATTATATATAAATTTATCTTCTCAATCTATCGGTTGGAATGGATTCTATTTAAAATCTTTGCTTTAATTCCTTATCTTGTTATACCCGTGTGCGAAGCACGGGTCTAAACCTTTCAAATGTAAAATTCTCTTTTTGATAATTCTATTTATTTTATAAAATATTTTCTTTTTATATAAAATCCATTGATTTTATAAGTAATTCCTTTAATAATCTAACTATTTCCTTTTCTATTTGTTTTACAAATGTTTCCTCTTTCTATTCTATTTATTTTTCAAATAAATATTCCTTTTCAATTCTATTTGTAAATGATTTACAAATATTTCTTTTTCAATTCTATTTGTAAATGTTTTACAAATATTTCCCTTCAATTCTATTTATTTGTTTAACAAATAAATATTTCTTTTTAATCTATTTATTTTCTAAATAAATATTTTCTTTTTTTATAAAATCTTTTGATTTTATAAATATTTCTTTTTCAATATAACATTGAAAATTTCCTTTTTAACATTCCAGTATTCCTTATGGTATTTGACTTAGTATATAACAATGATCGGTATCATTCCAATATACAAAATCAACAACAGATTTCATATCACATCATATGACACAATATATGAAAACAGTAAAATAAATGTTGAGGAACCCAGTTGGGTCCCTCCGACCTGTTTTCCTGCATCCACAGATGTTAAACAATAAAATTAACATCAATTTCATTTCACTATGAAATATTCTGCTAAACAGAATCAATATTTGATTAACGATTTATATCTATATCGTTATCTATATTTTCAACCAATTATCTAGCAGTTCAACCAAACAGCCAACACACAGCAAACAACCATATTTATCAGTTATAAAAATACGTTATAAAAATATAATTGAGAAGAGTTAGTGAGTTTTACTCACCTTGGACGATCATCGTTAAATAACGATAATTGTCGCTTGATTCAGACGGACAATTTATTTTGCTACAAATTGTAACAAGCTCCAATGGACTTCCAGTCACTTTCACTTCGAAGTCCTCGTCCCTACGGTCCCAACGGATCTGACCGTTCGTGATTCTGATATCGTATGACAAAGATATTAATTATACAAGTTATACGGTATTTAAATTAAATTAAACCCAAACAAAATTTCAAACGGGCCTCACCCCCATTTGATACCGGCCCATCTCCCTGTACAAAACCCATACCCGCTCGTTACTCTCTTCCCCCAAACCTTTTCTTCCAGTAAACCTCACGATGCCATTACTGCTCCTGTAAACCGCCCATACTCCATCATCACTTCACCGAATTCAACCAGGCCAACACCATAAAACTGTCCTAAAAAATCTCAACGCCTACATACCCTGAAACTTCAACTCGAGCTCCTCACTAGGAAGGCAACTTCATCCCAACACTGTACACCACCGAACAGGGATCGACACCTTTAACCACCGAAGACCACCAAACCTCACACCGAGATGCGCTTCACTCCAGTGAATACACCGCAACCCTCGAAATCCACCAACGACGCCGATAACTCCCCAATACCCAAACCCTAGTCGTTGTTGATTTTTGGCATCGAACATTTTTCCATTGCATCAAACAAAACCGCAAAGGAAGAGTAGAGAAACCCATTGCGAGACTAAAGATCCAAGATTTAGGATTTATAGGATTTTATTTTGATTTTACTTTGAATTTTGAAGATCGAATACTTTACTGTGAGGAGAAAAATCATGCTGGAATTTTCTGTTGACTTAGGAATGGATTGAATTAGGTTTAGGATGTTAAGGTTATTTTATAGGAGAAAAAATGTTATTTTTATATTCGATTTATATATTCATATTTAAGCCATCACTGTTTATACTCGTGTTTAAAAATCCCTGTGATCACACACGGTACCCAAAAATCACGAAAATGAACATGCAGCTACATTTTGACATTACGAACCCAATGAAACTAGTTTCGTCGAATTCCGACTTCATTTGCTCACACAACGTATTTTTAACCGTCAAAATATCGACTGTTTTTCACATTAAAAATCCGTACGGCCACATACTGACTTCAAAAATCACGAAAATTGAAATCTAGCAATAATTTGATATTGCGGATCCAATAAAATTAGTTTCGTTGAATTTTGACTTCATTTGCAAAACTGGCTATTTTTAAACCCCTAAATAAACCTATTTAAATATAAATATATTTAAAATAATTAAATTAAATATTTATAAATAAATATTATCGTATATATATTCACATACACTATCATACGGCTTCAAAATATACCTATCTGGATTTATAACTCGATATTCCAAATCCAGATTAAATCAGTATTCCATTTATATTAAAATCCTTTTATAATATAAATAAATCGTTATAAATTGTAAAGGAATTCCGTAGCGACTTTTCGAAAATTTGATTTGGACATAAATCAAAATCTACACTACGAAATCCCAAATTTTCTCTTCCATTAGAAAAAATACAGTTCAACAGATTCCAATGTTTCTTGTTTCACAGAAATCCGACTTAAAACGACTTCTGTATATTCGTTTAAATTTCGAATCGCCAAATTACGAACTACCACGCCATTTCGAGCTCGATTATAATTATACTATAATTATACGTTCAAACTTCGTTTAAATACTATATTCGTTATTATAATTCAACTCTAAACTGAATTATATCTTATGAATGATCTAATTCACACAATATTGGGAATTCAACTATTTTCAACCATTTCGAAAAAAATATTATTCTATTATTAATATTAATAAAATATTCAAAGTTATTTAATTAAACAACCTTTAATCTACTAAACCATTATTTTAAATAATTAAATAAATTAATTATTTGACCGAAAAATACGGGTCGTTACACTTTGGACAATATCCTGTGTCGGATACGGATAGCCAGGTTACAAATTCATGAATGGATTCCAACCAAAATACATTTGTTGTTGCTCATAAGTAGCTTGGCTCATAGCCGGATTCGGGTGGTATGATGCGGGAGCCGCAACGACTGGAGTTACATGTGGCTCTGCCGACAATTTCCTCTCTTTCATTACAAACAATTCAATAGATTTTGACACGGCGGACAACATAATTTCAACGTCGGCATCGTCTCCAATTTTAATTGCCTTAGATCCCGAACCAGTCGGCCAATTTCAAACTAACTCAATGTCAAAGTCATCCGATTTAATTTTAGTAGCTTTATAGACAACCTCCTTTAATTGTACAAAGTTTGATCCTTTCAAAACTTTTGCCGATTTATTAGATCCACCATTATATGTTCCACATTTATGTTCATCAACAACCAATTCTCCGTCATAATAGCATATAGTAGCAATATAGTTCGGCGCCATTCTATGTTAAACGCAAGTTCATAAAAACTTAAATTGGATAGATCTAAAAAAAAAAAAAAAAAAAAAAATAGAAAACCAAACCCGTACCTTTCGATAATCTTACAAAAGACAAACTATTTTACTTCTCACTTAGATCCGCAATAAAAGATTCTTATTTTGTTGAATAAGAATGAAGGATCTCTAGTTTTTAAATTTAGCTTTTGGGTTTTTTTAGAGAGGGGTGAAGAATGAGAAATGGAGAATGAGTAAAAAAAGGAAAAGAAAGTTATATTCTCTCTGTAAGTCTCCTGGGGCGCAATACTGGATTGTTCCCCAAAGGAAAAATATTTTTTTAAAAATACTGGCACAATCCTGGATTGCGCCAGTATTCTTGCCTTGGCCCGGTCAAGGCTTACGTGGCTAAAAGGGGCCTATATTTGCAATATTTTGCAAAAGGAAAAAGTGGGGAAAAAAAGAGGCCAGAAACGAAATATGCTCTTTCTTTTATGTCTTTCCTTCACCTACGTCCTCCTTTTCTACTCCATCCCTATTTTCTACAACGTCAAATAAGGGTTTACATGTTAAAACACACGGTCCAATATGGGGAGATGATATATTTAGACTCTTGGTCTTAATAGGCTTTTTAATCACAAGAACAAAATAAGAGAAAAATTTAAACACTAGGACAAGAGATGAAAATTTTAGGAATAATGACCTTTTTAGCATAAATTAAGAACTTCATCAAAGAAATTTTCAAATAAAAAAAAGATTTGTTTTCCTTGTTACGCTAAATTCTATAAGCTATTACAGTTTGGCTATAATGAAAAATGCGGATATCCATGAAAGTGTTGCCATATTTGTATATAATATGGCTGCAACGTTCTCAAATCGCCAACTGAGCGAAAATTTCAAAGATTAGGTAGCATAATTTTAGTTTGTTTTCAAGCCTCGTTAAGGATAGTATCATGCCAGATGACTCTTAATTTAATAATGTTTCATTTAAAATTGAAGTTTAGTTGGTTGCTCATATTTTCGAAAATGCGTTGGTGCTATAGATGTAGTGACATCCTTACTAGCAGATCAAGCAATGACGAGAATGTTACCTTATACAAAATATGATAGTATAATTCATAATATAGTTATACATGATAAAACTTGTGACATATCTCATGCTCCACTTAGACAATATTATGTACTTGATTAAGGATATCCATTAAAAAATGGTAGTTTATCACTATATCATAATGTTAGTATTATATTCTTCATTTTCGTGACATCGCAAATCCATCAGAATCAAATTTTTTTTTAATTTCTACCATATGAGTCTATCTATGACAATCGAGAGAACCTTTGTAATATGAGAAATTATTGTTTTGAAAAATATGCTAATATGCTTGTTTGATTCTAATTTTTTTTTGTTGCAGCTACAGTAGCTATCAATAATTTCAAACGTGTGAATATATAGATTTTATGGTTTATGATGGTGATCTTGATCTTGTTCCAGAAGTATACCTAAAGAAATATTATATAGCACGAGATATGCGACACACTGAGCAATTGAATGGATTCAAAGACATGTAAATAGTGAAATGACAACAATTTGATAATATAAGAGATGAAATTGTTGCAGTAGGACCGCGTCGATCAATGTACTGTTTTATACATATTTGCAAATATAATAATGTAATATGCATATATTTCAATTTCTTGAGTGTTACTTTGTTTTGATTAGTTACATATTACACAACAAAAAATATGACTAATCAACTATAAAACAATTAAATCAAGATAAATATAATTAAAAACCCCGCTCAATATCACGTTCAATACGTCATTCGCTCACTCACGGATGTATCGTGTTCAGTACCCCCACTCAATACACCGTTCGTGTTCATTGCAGGCGCATCCTTAGTGTTTTGGTTTAAAGCTTCACCATTCATGAGTGAAATTGATATTGCCTCCAACCAGGCCTGACCCAGGGGACAACCCACCAAGTCCTTGGGTTATGGCAACCCATTGACCCAGGGCAACAAATTATTATTTTTTATTTTAGTTTGTTAATATAAAAACTGTAAAGTGTGAAATATGTAGAAGAGTATATAGTTTGGTGGTAAAAGGGACTTGGGTATTGGAAGATTGTACAGGTTCGATGCTGGGTAACGACATAAGCCTAAATTTTTACTGTTGATTTCAATCAATTTTTCCTACATAGGCTAATTTTTTAGTATTGATTTCTTCAATACACACTACCTAGGCTTAGGTAACAGATCTTCTGGGTCGATACTGCCTCCAACATGTCAAACATGCAGTTTGTCATTTTGCCCAGTTTAAACAAACTGACTAAATTGCAGGGTTAATGTCGAAAAACACTAACAACAAAAAATCATGATTACCATTTGTTTTGCATCTTTGATTCGTCATCGAGAATCCAAACACTCCATTTCAATGATAACCGGCTCGTGGCTTTTCGTTGGATGTAAATATTGTTGCTTTATAATCTAGAAAATTCGTTCATTCCTTCAACTATTGAGAATCATGAGAGAATTGTTTAGCAGGTAAAGGCACCCCTATTCCACCATTTAAAAAAGGAAATTTTAAATTGTTTGATGCATCGGTATAATTTCACAATCTAGGTGTAATACCCTAAATTTGAGTTCATTAATTTAATTTCAAAAATGAATTTTGATCATGAAACTTGCACTTTTGCGTTCGTGATGGAATTTTGGTTAACTTTCATATTCGGAACTTCATGAATGAAGCTGTATGAAAAGGTTACAAACGAAAAATGAATACGAATGGAAAATAATCCAAATAATAAATACTCCCTCCGGTTCATAATATAAGACGTTTTAGCTTATTAGATTTAGTTCAAAATATAAGACATTTAAGCTTGTTGTTCCTATTATGCCCTTAATCCATAATAACTGATTGAGACTAAATGGTTGCTTCACGATTTTTTATGCATGAAAATAGAAGTGATAAGTATATTGCACATAAAATGATAACTTAATTTGTGGGACCTATTTAATTTAAGCATGGACCAAAGTGTCAATTGATTTTTTCCCTTAATTCCCGTGCAAATGTCTTAAACGACTTATATTATGAACCAGAGGGAGTAGTAATTAAACATTACCTTGAATCACTCGTCCGAGCAGCACCAAGGTCGACAAGTTTGGTCAGGGGAGGTTGATCCCTCTTTCGACTTGTTGTTCGGTGTGGTTGTAGCTGTTAGGGTCAATGGTTATAATAATAATAATTATAATTATAAACAAACAAATTTTATTAACATTCCATCTAATGGTTATGGATCATCTGAGTGCCTATAAATAAAGGCCTAGACCCTCTATGTTTTGCTCATATTTTCTGGAGACAGTAGCGAAGTTTTGTCATTTTCATTTCTTCAATCTACTCTAAAGTTTCACAAATATACTTATCTAGATTTCTAAACAACGATTGCTTCTTGTGCACATGGTAAATTCTTAGGTTTTATTATTTACTTTATTTTCCTCTTTCCAATTCATTTCCACATCTACAAATTTTAATATGTATACGTGTCCCCTTTTTATATATATTATAAATTTGTAGGGATTTTGGAATAAAAACCTAAAAGCTATAAGCCAGATCTGAAACTCGGGGAAAACATTCAGGTCAATGATATATCCAAATATCATTTATAATATCAGATTTTGTTTTGCTAGTGCAATTTAAATGCGTATACCTAAATCTGATAATTCGAATTTGTAGGCTTTCTTGTAAAATACCTCAATCTTGCCTAAAATTCTTTCTGTACCTCTTTTTGTAAATATTTACAACTAAATCTGGAAATCAGTCCTTAAAGTATTGAGATTTTTGTTGTTTTGTTTCAGATTTGTGAAAATCAGTGCAAATGTAAGATTTATGTAAATTACCCTTTTTCAAATCTATCTGTGTTTTGGGTTGTTCAAGATTTCGGATGATTTTTATAAAATAGCACTTTTTCCCTTTTACCTATAAAGACCATGTTAGAAATTATAAGGAATTCGCAAAATAAATAAAAAAAAGAAGTGATTTACAAATCACGTGTTTTGTGCGTAGTTTATACTGTTTATTCTAAATTAAAAAAATACCGATTCTGTGTGATTTTGAGTATGTCTATATATTTTCTTTTTAAATGTTAGGCAAACTTACAAAAATTATAACAAAGACATTTTAATGGGATTTAAATCTCAACAAGTCAAAATATAGAAGGATTGTTCTAGTTAGTAGTTTGACTTACAATGTAAATTAATTGAAATAATGAAACTTGTAAATAAATAAATATAGAAATATGAAAATAAACGTATTGGTGATAAGTACACACACACACACACACACACACACACACACACACATATATATATATTTGGTCATATTTTATTCATGAAATGGGTTGGGTTGATATTATTCTGGATACAACAAAATCATTTAATTCAATCTAATAAATACCTTGTGTCAGAATTGAGAAATTCTAACCGTTTTGGATTATAATGTAAATAAGTTGAAATTAAGAAACTTGTAAATAAATAATTATAGAAATATAAAAATAAACATATACATAACAAGTACACACACATATATGTATGTATGTGTGTGTATGTATGTATGTACACACACACATTCACTCACTAAATCCATCCAAAAGCACGTAATCAACGCTAGTTATTATTATTAATAGGTAAATGTTAAAATAGGTTTGAATTATGTTTTCTATTAATGACATGTGTATGTAACATTTCATGCAATAAAATGGAGGATAAATAGTTGTAACTTTAAAATTATTGGCAATAAATGTAGAACTTATCGTCAGATTTGAAAAGTTTACAACTAATGTAAACATGAATTAAGGATTGTAACCATACAGTTTTTTGAGAAATGAATGTGTTAATAAATGTTAGAATTTGAAAAGCGTTACATTTAATGTAATAAATAAAATTAAATATTGTATCTCTAACTTGGGGGCAATAAATGTTAGAATTTGAAAATTATTACATTTAATGTAATAAATAAAATTATATATTGTATCTCTAACTTAGGGGCAATTAATATAGTAAGCATGAACATGTATATGTATACACACACACGTGCACGCGCACACACACATACACACACACACACACAAAGACACATACACTCACAAATAAGAATTAATGTGATGAATGGTAATTCATGCAATAAACACTAATTAATGTAATAAATAGGAGTTACTACCAATAGGAAATAATGAAATAAAAAGGGGTTAACATAAATGGTATTCAGCTTTAGGAAAAGTGATCATTGTGGTCATTAATAACATATAACAATTATGGTAATTAAATTAAATGGGGATTTGGTTAGAAATTACCATATTGAATACTAAGTCCAACAAATTTTCTTAAATTATATAACAATCTTATCTTGTAGGAATAGAAATCCTTCCTTCTCTCTAGTTTAATTCTTAGAATAATATTTCTAACTAATATAATAATTGGACTTAGCAAGTTAATTATGTGAGGTCCCTTGAGTTATTCGACAGAAGTATGCACTTTTCAGCGGTTGAATATACGTAGAACTTACGCGAGATATCATTAATCATAAGAACCCGTGAAAACAATTGTTATCTTGCCATGAAATGTTCCTAAAGGTTTATTTCAAGTGTTGAGGTTTTAAGCGGTTGTATAGGCCCGCCTATCTTTCGAAGGAAGAAACGAAAAGGACAATTTAAGTTGTGGCCTTCTTCGAAATTAAAGTCTTAAGTAGTGAGATCCACCTGTAGGGAATATTAAGTGACTGGGTTCACTCTTTTCTTTTGAAATAAAGGTAAAATCATAAAGTCTGCCCTTGCCACGTATTAAGTGATCGGATAAATCGCCTTTTTCCAATAAGAAGTATCAAATGGTTAATTGAGTATAAGATCAATAATCTCTAGAAGATTCCACTTTCTCTAGGTAGTAAGTTGCTGAGGGCAAAGTCCTCCTGGGGATATGATATTAAATGGCTGCTACATTTGTACCATAGGCCTTCCTATTCTACGCGGAGTACTTATACAGGTTAGGATATGCACGAATGATGGAAGCCTTAAATTAGTGGTTAGAGGACTTAGTAGCTTCTTTCCTTTAATTTATAATAATGTGTTCGTAAATCACCTAGTAAGGCCTTAAGTGATTGCACGGGTCTGCCATTTTATATTATATATTGAGCGTGACACCCCATCTCTATTGAGGTCACTCACAAAGGGAATGCCTTAATTTGGGTGGAGCGTTTATTGTGTAAAGAACAAAAAAGTAAACAAGACAGATAAATATATTAGTACTTGGAAAATAAAAACCACTTTTATTGCAGCGGAGAAATAGTTTGGTTACATCACATCAAAAACCAACTACAAAACCAACTACATTTATTATCCATCTGGACAAATAAGTTCTGAGTACATAAAATAAAAGACATAACCGCAATATAAAATAGCCATAAATAAGACAGGTTGAACTTTACTTCAACAATCCAAGCAACTTCCAAAAGAAAGAGATAAAGATGTCCAAATCAAGCTCCACTAGTACTAGTCCCACCCTGAGCACTTGGGGGGGGGGGGGGAAGAAAAGAGGTGGAAACAAAGGGGGTCAGACATAAAGTCCGACGAGTGCAATAACTTTAACAATATAATCATTAAAGTAACTAGGATAAGGCATAAGTTGGTAAATAAGGAAATAATTGTGAACCAATGGGCATGACAAAGCAAACAAAGGAAATAAGATGAACAAAGATAACGTTAAAGGCGCACCTAATCACTATAAGATAATTATTACATTGCACCACACCAAACACCCTAAAAGTTGATCTCGCCTACAGGACTTAATAATGATAATGGTAGTTTCGTGTACCCCTAGCTGCCTTCATAGGTGCCGTCTGCCCCTATCTCCACTAGTTGTACCCACTACCCCCATTCGATCGGTTCCCTAACTCGTAGATACCCGTGTCGGTCCCACAATGGGGTGTATCACTCCCCAAAGTGGCAACCCGATACCACCATAGATGCACGGCTTATACCTACACGATGCAACAACGTCTTACCTACCAGTCCGGGCCCACACACGCACATGACCCCGTTGGACTTGCGTTGCCACCGCTAACCCGCTTTAACCT
Organism: Allium sativum; assembly: GCA_030737875.1. NCBI lineage: Eukaryota > Viridiplantae > Streptophyta > Magnoliopsida > Asparagales > Amaryllidaceae > Allium > Allium sativum. Next base: position 5,736,250 of record JASFAX010000034.1, read on the forward strand.
CTTACAATCAAACCCAGTACGCATGTCCCGTCCTCGACTTGGGTCGAGCCCACAATGATAGCTAATGGGTTACTGGTCTGATAAGGGCCCCCCATGCCTGACATAGGCCTTCCACCTATGCTTGGTCCCCACTAAGGTTTCCCCACTTAACCCCATTCTTATTCATGTCTTCTTACATGTTTCACTTGGTTAAGTGCATCTAATCGTATTTCACATGCCACCCAAGGCACCCACTTAATTTCACATGCCACCCAAGGCACCCACTTAACCCCCCATGTCCCACCACATGTTTATCTGGTTAAGTGCTACTTAATTCATTAGAACCGTAATCTTGTAAAGACCTCCCACATTAGACTAGCATTTGCAGTTGCTGGATTTGCCGTGCGGGTCCGAGCAGTCTTATACCGCAAACGAGCCTAACCTCATGTCTTTAGACCTGTTACGCATTAAACTAATGCCTTTGACCTCTCACATTAGACTGGCATTTATGGCTGCTTGATTTGTCGGGCGCGTCCGGGCAATCTTACACCACAAAAGAGTCTAGCCTCGTGTCTTAGGCGATTTATTATTATGCATCTTTATTTAACCTCAAAGTGGATTAATATCCCTATTCAAATTTGTAAATAAATTCCAAATATACTTATGTCCATAATTATCACCTAAATTATGTCCATTTATTTCAGGTATACAAATTATACCAATTATTGCCTCAAATTATTTGTATGCCTTTTAAGGCCATTACATGCCAATTCTCAATATGTGTATATTCAATATTACCCCGATCGTCCCCACGTTGTTAGTTCGCTTATCATGACATATATATATATATATATATATATATATATATTAGACTAGCAATTAGTCTAACACATAAAAGGGAAGAAACACCGCAAATTTGCATAACACACAAATTGGATCTAACTTACAAATAAGGATTACAAAATATCTATCATAAACTTGGTATTGTCATGAATCTAAACATAGGCCTAAAGGTGTGAACTTGCATATATAAATATAGTTTTCACCCAAAACTTGCATAGGCCATAGTCACAAACTTACATAAAACTATGTACGTCATAGATCTAAACCTAAAGGTGTAAACTTGCATATATGTGAATCCAATTTCTACATAAACTTGCATATAGTCATTTTACTTGGTTCACATGTAAACTTATGTACAATTCACATAGAAACTAGCATATAATCTACACCTAAACTTGCATATAAAATGATGTCAAACCTGAATCAAGTTGAACATAGGTGATTGGGCATATACAAAGGAATCCACAACAAAGACTGTCATTATGAACAACTAGCATATATTCACCAAAATATCACATTTTTCCAATGTTTCACAAACATAGCCATATAACCCAAATTATAACTCAACCCAATTAACTTGTTAATTATCTTATTAAAGAAATTGAATTCACAACTCAAAGAAGGTCTTGAGTTCTGGGATCTGAGTTCTGAAATTTGATTTAGCTCGCCTTTGAAGTAGACAAATTTGTTGTTGTTATAGACTTGAGTTGAATTGTGTTGAATAGCTTTTCTTTGCTCCTAGTTGGTGGTGGCATACTCTAGGTTGCAGGGTGATAACATGACGGCCATGGTTCTAATTTTTATTAGGTTTTAGCATTTGAGTCTACATGTGTTTATATAGAGATTAGGGTTAATTTTAGGCCATCCGATCAACCTAGAAGCAACCTGAACCATCCAAAAAGACAACTCAGCGCTAATGACTCAGCAGCATCTCAGAATTGGGCTTAATTCAAATCTGCCCGGGGGGGGGGGGAGGGGGGGGGGGTCGATCGACCCCGAGGGCGATCTATAGGGTAGGTCGACACTAACGTCGACCCCTTAGTCGACCTGGCCTGGGGCAGGAAATCCCCCCCCCCCGGTTCTGAGTCTGAATTCGTTTTTGAATTTAAATTTGAATTTCCGGAAACTTCCGACAGCCATAACTTCTTCATACAAAGTCCAATTTACGCAAACTCGGACTCTATCTCAACCAGAATTCCAAGATGAACACAGTGGCGTAACCCATTTCCCATGATTCTCACATTTAAAATTAATTATTCCTAAATTCGTTACTTTAATGTTAATAGAAAACACGGGGTGTTACGTTCTCCCCTCCTTAAAGGATTTCAACCCCGAAATCTTCAAGTTACGAAGAATACATATCGTGCCATCCAATTGTCCATCTACTCAACCATCAAACACAGGCATCCATTGTCCTTAAAAGACTTCTAATGCTTTCATGCTTATATGCACAGTGTGTGTACATGTCTGTATCTAATGCAAAATCAGGCGGTCTACTAATTCAGTTGACCTCCTTAATGCAAATTATGGTAGTGCCATGCGTCCATTATGTATGCAAAAGATCCCTAATGATACATATTATTTCTACATGCTTGCACAACCATTCATCTGAATGCAGCATCCATATGATAACACAACCATTATACATCCATTAGCCTAAATAAGCACACATTTATATGAAGTATGAAAGTGATTGAGCCGATCTAGTGCCTAATGCGTGTGTATATGCATCCACGAGCAACCACTGTAACAACCCAAAAATCTGGGCCAGTTTAAAATTTTTATTTTGGAAATTTTAGCGAATTTTGAACATTTAAAATGAATTATTTTAAATAATATCGACGAGAAGTTTATTTTGAATAGAAATCGACGAAATATATTTATATATAATATATATATTTCGTCGATTTCTATTCAAAATAAACTTCTCGTCGATATTATTTAAATAATTCATTTTAAATGTTCAAAATTCGCTAAAATTGCCAAAATAAAATTTTTAAACTGGCCCAGATTTTCGGGTTGTTACAACCACTAGCATACACTTGCATCCACTAGCATCCATCAATCATAACATGTTTCAAATACATGTTTACATCCATTGGCCTTTACCTAAGGATAAAGAATATGACCGAGGAGATACACTAAAAAGGTAGATACAAGCTTGAATAAACTTAAGGAAAAAGAGATCAAAGATGTACCCTAAAAAAGAAAAGGGTAGGCTGCACGTATTTTGGCCTCAGTCTCCCAAGTCGCGTCTTCCTCGGCGTCTCTCCATTGAACTTTGACAAGCTTAACTTCACGGTTGCGTAGCTTTTTGACTTCCATCCCCAAGATACGAGTTGGAACTCTCCTCACAGTCGCTTCTTGTTCCACTTCGACTTCCTCTAGTATGCTTGGCTCCACAACTTTTGCCGACTCATGTAAGCACTTTCGTAGCTGAGAGACATGAAAAACATTATGAACTCCAGCCAGTCTTTTAGGTAGCTCTACTTTGTAGGCCATCGTCCCAATCTTTTTGATGATAGGAAATGGTCCTACAAATCGTGGTGCCAACTTTCCTACGGACCCAAAGCGGATGACATTCCTCAAAGGAGATACTTTAAGGAACACCTTATCCCTAACCTCAAACTCAAGATCGGTCCTTCCCTTGTCTGCGTAGGATTTCTGTCTTTCTTGGGCAGTCTTCATTCTCCTTCGTATCAAGTCCACTTTCTCTGAAGTCTCTTTAATCATGTCTGGCCCAAGTATAAGTTTATCTGTGGACTCCCACCAACAAGTTAGTGATCGACATGGCCTTCGATATAAAGCTTCGAAGGGTGCCATGCCTATAGTGGCTTGGTAGCTATTATTATAAGTGAATTCTACCAAAGGGAGATGATCCTCCCAAGATCCTCCAAAGTCAAGAATGCACAGTCTCAAAAGATCTTCCAGTACTCTATTCACCCATTCCGTCTGACCATCGGTTTGAGGGTGATAAGCTATGCTTAAACATAGCTGTGTGCCTACGGCCTCTTACAAACTCCTCCAGAACTCGCTTGCAAAGATAGGGTCTCGATCACTCACTATGCTGGAGGGTATCCCATGGAGTCGAACTACCTCCTTAAGATAAATGGAGGCTAAAGACGAGGCGGTCCTCCTACTCTTGACAGGTATAAAATGAGCGCTTTTCATGAGCCTGTCCACTATTACCCAAATACCGGTATTGCCATTTCTTGACCTAGGCAACCCATCAATAAAGTCCATCGAGATGCTTTCCCATTTCCATTGCGGAACTTCTAGAGGATGAAGCAAACCGCCAGGCTTCTTCTGCTCCGCCTTGACTTGCTGGCATATCATGCATTTCGAAACAAATTCAGCTACATCCCTCTTCATGCCATTCCGAAAGAAAACTCTTTTGATATCTTTATACGTCTTGTCTCCACCGGGGTGTATGGTCATCTTGGAATGGTGTGCTTCTTCCAGAACCATCTTCACCAAATCTCTTGCTTGCAGGGAGCATAGTCTTCCATCCCGTCTCAGCCAACCCTTATCATCGATGGAGTATCTATTGAGGTAACTAGAAGTCTCTCCTCTAATCAGCTTATCTATCACATCAACTAGCTGAGGGTCTTCACGTTGCGTGGTTCCTGTTGAGTCCAACAAAGTAGGCCGCACCTCTAGCATTGCCATCAAGCCAGTCACATAATAAATAAAGGGTCTAAAATCAAAATTTGCTATGTACTCCAAACTTTGCCTTTCTACAAAGAAAGGACTTAAGGTCAGCTTCTTTCTACTTAGGGCGCCTGCTACTACATTGCCCTTTCCAGGAGTATAGGAGATCTCAAAGTCGTATGAGGCAAGAAACTCCATCCATCTTTGCTGCCTTAGATTGAGTTCTTTCTGCGAGAAAAGTTACTTCAACGATTTATGGTCAGTATACAATTCAAATTTCTCACCTAAGAGATAGTGGCGCCAAGACTTAAGCGCAAAAACGGTGGCTGCTAACTCTAGATCGTGGATTGGGTAGTTTTTCTCATGCACTTTCAACTGCCTTCCACCATAAGCTACTACCTTCCCCTTTTGCATCAAAACAACGCCTAGTCCCGTACCGTAAGTGGAGCTGAGATTTTCGCAAAGTCTTTAATGAACTTGCGATAAAAGCCTGCTAGTCCAAGAAAACTTCGGACTTCGGTTGCATTCTTTGGAGCCTTCCAATCCTGGACCACAACTACTTTTGTGGGGTCCACAGCTAACCCTTCTTTGGACACCACATGCCCAAGAAATCTTACTTCTTCCCTCCAGAAGTGGCACTTGGAGAATTTTTCTTCTAACTGATGTGCACGGAGAGTATCCATGACTTCCCTTAAATGCAAAGCATGCTCTTCCTCATTCTTCGAGAAAATCAGAATATCATCTACGAAGACCACCACGAATTTATTGAGAAATTCCCGGAACACTCTATTCATCAAATCGACGAAATAAGCAGGTGCGTTTGTCAAGCCGAAAGGCATGACGAGCCATTCGAAGAAACCGTTCGGGGTTCTGAACACGGTCTTATCAATGCTATCTTCAGCCACTCTTAGCTGATGAAATCCGGTAGCCAGATCTAATTAGGAGAAAACTGTTGCACCTACAAGTTGATCGAACAAATCATCTATTCTTGGCAGTGGGTGCCTATTCTTCTTGGTCAGCTTGTTTAGCTCCCTATAATCAACGCATATGCGAAGTGAACTGTCCGCTTTGGTTGCGAACACCACTGGAGCACCCCATTCAGAAATCTCCGCCTTATAAACCCTTTTTCTAGCAGCTCCTTAACTTGCTTGCTAAGATCCTTTCTCTCCCTTGGAGCCATGTGTCTAACGGGTAAAGCAACAGGTTTTGTGTTATCAACTAGGTATATGCGGAAGTCTACGTCCGCTTCGGAGGCAAGCCCTCTACTTCCTCAAAGACATCCGAGTATTCACGGACCACTCTAACAGGCTGCAAATTCTCAACAGACGCGTCAAGCGATTCTAGATAACTTAGCATAACAGAATTCATGGGATTACAAGAGATTTCAAGAGTGTTGCCCAAGCGAGTCATAAGCCTAACCTCTCTCTTTTCACAATCTAGGACGGTTCCATTACTGGATAACCAATCCATGCCCAGAATTAAGCCATAGCCCGTGAAGCCCAAAACATAAGCATCACATCTAAACCCAACACTAAGTATAGAATTTTCCAAATCCAAACAAATCATCGACAAATAGGCTGAGCCCCCAATTGGATTTGAAACAACTAAGGGAACCTCTAATATACTGGTGTTTAGGTGTAGTGACTCAACTAAAGCAGTAGATATAAAAGAGTGCGATGCACCAGAATCAAAGAGTGTGCGAACAGGATGATCAAAAAGATAAACTAAACTTTCAGCGGAAATCGTTCTAACTCGTTCTTGCAGCGGTGGGGCCACGAGAGCCTGGACCTGCACCCTTGCCTGCCCTGGTGCCATGAGAGCATGAATCTGCCCTCCAGAGGTAGGCCCTGCCCTCTGCCCTTTCTTCGGGCAATCCTTAATCAGATGTCCTGCCTCGCCACAGTGGAAACAACCAATCTTCTTCTTCCTACAATCTTTGCTCAGATGGCCTGGTGTCCTACAGTTAAAGCATCTTTTCTTTCCCTTGCCGTTGTTGTCTTTACCATCCTTCTTGTTCTGCTGTTGCTGTTGTGGTTTCTTTCGATCCCCTTTCTTCTCAGGTGCCTTATTAGCATTGTCGCCTTTCTCCTCTTCATGCATAAGCGCCATGTCAACCAGTCTTTCAAAGGTGGCCCCATAGGGATGTGGGTCATAGCTAACCCATATAGCGGCTCGTTCAAACCCTTAACAAATCTCAGGGCCTTCTTTTTGGGTGTATTCACCAAGTCCAAGCCAAATCTCGCCAACTGATTGAACTTGTTGACGTATTCTTTCACTGATAGATTTCCCTGCCTCAATGCCAAAAACCTTTCCATGTATAGATTCTCTTCGGCCCGTGAGAGAAACTTTGCCTCAAACCTACGCCTGAAATCGGGCCATGTATCAACTGGACGCTCTCCATTAGTGACCTCCCACCAAAACGAGGCCTCATCCTACATTAACCAGGCAGCTAATTGGACCTTTCTTCCATCTACTACCTCAAAGATTCCAAACAATTCTTCCACCTCCTTTAGCTAATTCCGAGCTTTAACAAATGTCTCCGACCCGTGAAAAGGTTTTCCGTCCAATGCCCTAAAGTCCTTGCATATCTTTGCGAAAGTATCAACACGGGGAGGAGGAGGAGGAGCATTTGTTGGGCCTGCGACATTGGCCCTAGCTTCCAGATACCTTTTAAACCATCCTGGTATCGGTATCCCCTCGGGTATCTCGGGAATTCCAGACATGCTAAAAAGAAAATGAAGAGATTCAAATGGAGAATTCGAAAGAAAGATATATGGCTCTTGGGAGTTATGTTTTTAAATGAACTTTTCTCTTGAAAATACACTCCTTAAAACTTATTTTTGAAGGTATCCTTTATGAGAATGCTTTTTGGAAAAATAGTTTTCAAAATATCTTATCTGTTCTGGTAACCTTCAGCTCTGTTACCACGTGTGACACCCCATCTCCATTAAGGTCACTCACAAAGGGAATGTCTTAATTTTGGTGAAGTGTTTATTGTGTATAGAACAGAAAAGTAAACAAGACGGATAAATATATTGGTACTTGGAAAATAAAAACCACTTTTATTGCAACGGAGAAATAGTTTGGTTACATCACATCAAAAACCAAATACAAAACCAAATACACTTATTATCCATCTTGACAAATAAGTTCTGAGTACATAAAATAAAAGACATAACCCCAATATAAAATATCCATAAATAAGATAGGCTGAACTTTACGTCAGCAATCCAAGCAACTTCCAAAAGAAAGAGATAAAGCTGTCCAAATCAAGCTCCACTAGTACTAGTCCCACCCTGAGCACCTGGGGGGTGGAGAAAAGGAAGAAAAGAGGTGGAAACAAAGGGGGTCAGACATAAAGTCTGGCGAGTGCAATAACTTTAACAATATAATCATTAAAGTAACTAGGATAAAGCATAAGCTGGTAAATAAGGAAATGACTGTGAACCAATGGGCATGACAGAGCAAACAAAGGAAATAAGATGAACAAAGATAACGTTAAAGGCGCACCTAATCACTATAAGATAATTACTACATTGCACCACACCAAACACCCTAAAAGTTGATCCCGCCTACAGAACTTAATAATGATAATGGTAGTTTCGTGTAACCCTAGCTGCCTTCATAGGTGCCGTCTGCCCCAATCTCCACTAGTTGCACCCACTACCCCCATTTGGTTGGCTCCCTAACTCGTAGATACCCGTGTCGGTCCCACAGTGGGGTGTATCACTCCCCAAAGTGGCAACCCGATACCACCAAAGATGCACGGCTTGTACCTACACGATGCAACAACGTCTTACCGACCAGCCTGGGCCCACACACGCACATGACCCCGTTGGACTTGCGTTGCCACCGCTAACCCATTTTGACCTCTTACAATCAAACCCAGTACGCATGTCCCGTCCTCGACTTGGGTCGAGCCCACAAATATACTTAATGGGTTACTGGTCTGATAAGGGCCCCCCATGCCTGACACAAACCTTCCACCTATGCTTGGTCCCCACTAAGGTTTCCCCACTTAACCCCATTCTTATTCATGTCTTCTTACATGTTTCACTTGGTTAAGTGCATCTAATCATATTTCACATGCCACCCAGGGCACCCACTTAATTTCACATGCCACCCAAGGCACCCACTTCACCCCCATGTCCCACCACATGTTTATCTGGTTAAGTGTTACTTCATTCATTAGAACCGTAACCTTGTAAAGACCTCCCACATTAGACTGGCATTTGCGGTTGCTGGATTTTCCGGGCGGGTCCGGGCAGTCTTATACCGCAAACGAGCCTAACCTCGTGTCTTTAGACCTGTTATGCATTTAATTCATGCCTTTGACCTCTCACATTAGACTGGCATTTGTGGCTGCGGATTTGTCGGGCGGGTCTGGGCAGTCTTACACCACAAAAGAGTCTAACCTCATGTCTTAGGCGGTTCATTATTACACATCTTTATTTAACCCCAAAATGGATTAATATCCCTATTCAAATTTGTAAATAAATTCCAAATATACTTATGTTCATAATTGTCACCTAAATTACATCCATTTATTTCAGGTATACAAATTATACCAATTATTGCCTCAAATTAATTATATGCCTTTTAAGGCCATTACATGCCAATTCTCAATATGTGTATATTCAATATTACCCCTATCGTTCCCACGTTGTTCGTTCGCTTATCATGACATATAAATATATATTAGACTAGCAATTAGTCTAACACATAAAAGGGAAGAAACACCGCAAATTTGCATAACACACAAATTGGATCTAACTTACAAATAAGGATTACAACATATCTAGCATAAGCTTGGTATTGTCATGAATCTAAACATAGGCCTAAAGGTGTGAACTTGCATATATGAATATAGTTTTCACCCAAAACTTGCATAGGCCATGGTCACAAACTTGCATAAAACTATGTACGTCATAGATCTAAACCTAAAGGTGTAAACTTGCATATATGTGAATCCAATTCTACCTAAACTTGCATATAGTCATTTTACTTGGTTCACATGTAAACTTGTGTACAATTCAAATAGAAACTAGCATATAATATACACCCAAACTTGCATATAAAATGATGTCAAACCTGAATCAAGTTGAACATAGGTGATTGGGCATATACAAAGGAATCCACAACAGAAACTGTCATTATGAAAAACTAGCATATATTCACCAAAATATCACATTTTTCCAATGTTTCACAAACATAGCCATATAACCCAAATTATAACTCAACCCAATTAACTTGTTAATTATCTTATTAAAGAAATTGAACTCACAACTCAAAGAAGGTCTTGAGTTCTGGGATCTGTGTTCTGAAATTGATATAGCTCGCTTTTGAAGTAGGCAAATTTGTTGTTGTTGTTGTTATAGACTTGAGTTGAACTGAGTTGATTAGCTTTTCTTTGCTCCTAGTTGGTGGCGGCTACTCTAGGTTGCAGGGTGATAGCATGACGGCCATGGTTCTAATTTTTATTAGGTTCTAGGGTTTGAGTCTACATGTGTTTATATAGAGATGAGGATTAATTTTAGGCCATCCGATCAACCTAGAAGCAACCTGAACTATCCAAAAAGACAACTCAGCCCTAATTACTCAGCAGTAGCTCAGAATTGGGCTTAATTCAAATCTGCCGGGGGGGGGGGGGGGGTAGGTCGACCCCTCGGTCGACCCCCAGGTCGACCTATAGGGTAGGTCGACCCCCTGGTCGACCTGGCCTGGGGCGGAAAATTTCCCGCCCTGCCCGGTTCTGAGTCTGAATTAGTTTTTGAATTTAAATTTGAATTTCTGGAAACTTCCGATAGCCATAACTTCTTCATACGAAGTCCAATTTACGCAAACTCGGGCTCTATCTCAACCAGAATTCCGAGATGAACACAATGGAATAACCCGTTTACCTTGATTCTAACATTTAAAATTAATTATTCCTAAATTCGTTAGTTTAATGTTAACGGAAAACATGGGGTGTTACATTGAGTAAGGTCATAAGTGTCTACATACCCATCTTTAGTACTAAGGTATTAAGTGATTAAAAAGTCCGCCTCTTAGTCATTGGCTTGTAGGTTGGTTTAAAGGTTTTATATATATAGGTAAAAGTTCAACCTTAGTTTACAATAATAACCTATCTGTAGGAAGTGTTACCTCGGGTACCGTTGTTAATCATTATGCATAACCTTGCATGGTTAGATCAGAATTACTGATCATGTTATACATGTAATTATGGGTGAAACCAAATGGAAAACGCTGATGTATTGTTGATAGTATTTTACGTTTCACCTCACGCGACTTGTTGTCAATACACCAGAAATGCAAATTAGATAGTGCTTTGGATCGTATTTAATGTGATTAGACATTACTCTTGGCCGTATCAAATTTTGGCATCTCTAATAATTCGACATGGCCTTAAGCCGTACCTAACTGTCAAAAAGATGCGACCTTAACCACTGCCTTATTTTAAAAAGATATGGCCTTTAACACTGCCTGTTTCTTAAATACGGCCTTAATCCGTAGTTAATTTAAAAAAATACAATTAGCTATGTACATTAGCACAAAAATAAACTACATCAGAACAAAATCTCAAATAACTGATCAACAATCTTATATTTAAATATCGAGTACATACTACATACACAAAACAACCCTCTTGAGGTTTCAAGAAATTCAAACATAATTAATGTACATAAATAAACCAGTTCTTATCAATATCAGAAACTAACTGCTCCTCATCAAGAGTGGTCAGATGCTTGCAAACAAGGGCCTAGGTCGCCTGCTCCTCGTCATTGACTTCCATCCTTTCTTGTACTTATGTAAAATGGACCTTTTGTCCTTGCAGTGATGATGTTTCGATCCAATGCTATTGTAGCGTCAACACAACAAATATGTAATGGAATAAGTAAACAAGCACCTACACAGACACACAGATAACTGACTGTCTTCTAACCCTAAAAATAAAATAAAATAAATTTGGAAATGTACTCATATTATCTGGTTTCAATTTCTGTTAGGAAATTACTAATTAATCACCCACTGAAACAAATTAAGGGTTAGAAGCATGTAGTCTCAGAGTTTAACTTAATCACCCATACAAAAAAAAGTCAGAAGAAGGTAGGGTACAACAAATAAAACAATAACAGAAAAATACAATGTTTCAGAGTGGCTACTGCACATATTGTTGGTTTCTGGAACTACTTCAGTATGGGTATGAACTGTGAACTTCTTTTATATCTTGTGCTATTTTATAATCAACCTATCATATAGTTAAAAAATAAACCCCCTTACACATCCCAGTCTGTGATGGTTCAGCCAGTCGATTGTTAAACTATGAACTATTTTACCGATCTTCGGAAGAAATGGTTCTCTTATTGACTAATAAGGAAATATGTCTGGTAAGTGTTGAGCCAGTCAATAGTTAAACTTATGTAGTAACTATATGTTTGTTTGATTGTAATAAGCAAACAAATAAATCATGATCTAGTGGAGAACAAAAGGGAACAAAGTAGGCAAATTGTTGAATGCAACTCCTGATCGTCGGACCATTCACGTCATTCTTTAAATTTGGTATTGACACCAGGTGCCTCCTATGGAATTAACACATAAACAATGAGTTTAATACACAGAAGTAAATTTATCAAGCTTACCAATATTTTTGTTTTCTACTTGATATATTACTCCATATTGGATTATTCATTGCTTACCAGCATAAGTAGCTAAGGCAAATAAATAACAATACATGACTACAGAAACAATTCCACATTTAAATAGGGGTGAGCATTTGGTTGGTTTAGTTTATCTGATGATGAAATTTGTCAAACCAAACTAGAACCAATAAAAATGGAAACCAAAGCAAACCAACCAAATTAAGTTTGGTTGGTTCGGTTGGTTACTCGATTAAACTGAACTAAAAATATTTTACACTTTATGTTTGGAATGTTCACTATAATTTGAAATAAAGTATAAATATATGATTAGAGTATTATTATTTATGATTTTTATGCTTTCTAATGCCAATTTTGACACATAGGTGATGATTAAAAATTATTTAACTAATTGAACTAACCTAAAATATTTATTATAATATCGATAATTTTGAAAATATTATAAAAGTTCGGTTAATTTGGTTAAATCGATAACCAAAATTAATAATTTTTTGGGCCGATTACAAACCAATTTAATTTCAAAACCGAACCAAACCGACCAAAATAAATTGATTTGGTTGGTTTATTTGGTTTAACGAAATAATGCTCACCCCTACATTTAAATAGTCATACGTACCAGTCTGTGACGCACTATGCCTGCTATACATGATTGTAGAAACAAAAATACGTACCAGTCAGCCTCTCGATCAGTCACAAAGGCAGCAAGTCTGTTCCATCAATATCTTGGTTTTCTCTGGTACTGGCTTGTTACAAAAGCCCCTACTGAAAGAAGATGTAGTCAAAAAAAAATCAACGTAATATATATGCACACATCCATAGAACGAGCTAATTTCGAACTAAATAAGCACCAAAACACCACATCCTAAACGCTGGAGCATCTGTACACATCTTCCCTTTTTTCATGCGATATCACAGATACTAGTTTGTATCCCCTATTTATACGATAAGCAATTATCCTTTATTCATATACATGTTGTAGCCTTAGTCACATCTTCTACACCATAGGAAAACACAACATACTCGTGTACCAGTATGCAAGAAACATACGCCAGATAGTGTAATTATGCCAATATATAAACATAAATCCTAATATAACTATGCAAACATAAATATTCAAGAATTTACTTACAGCAAGAGAAGCGACCACTTAGTCCAGCTACTTCGTCATGCTAGACACAACATTAGCCTTGTTCTTCTTGGTAGCATACATCAAGTCGGAAAAGGAAAGACCCTGATATCAAATTATGAAACATACCTAAAACAGTAGTAAGGGGGAGAAAATTTAATCAAGTATTCCCTCTGCTTTTAAGCCCAAACAATAAAGGCAAAAATCATACAATTATCTCATGTCTCTCTTCTTTGTCAAGATCAGATGCTTTCGAATCAAGCATCATAACTTCAACTGTCAAATCCTTTGAATGTTCAACTGTCAAAGCCTTTGAAAGTTCAAGCATCATAGATTTTATTTTCCTTTTCACAATTTTGGCTTCCACTAATATTTCCATAATCACTCCCTTGTCTTTTTCTTACAAGACGATGCAGAAACAAAGAAAAAAAATAAACAAATCAATAGTATACCACATTTGAACATCCAATTTGCACCAAATATCAGAAAGCAAAGCAAAAGTAACAGTGGTTATAAAGCTTAATCATAAATCGAGAGTTAGTTAAGAATTTTTTTAAATTTACCCTTATCTTTATATGACCAAATATGTGCAGATTTTGTGATCTAGCCACCGCTAATTTAAGGACCTTGATTAAACAACTCGAACATATGATTGCGGATAATCTAAGAGCACTTGTAACAACTTGCTATAAGAATTCACATTATAAAAACAAGGCCAATTGACCATAACCACTGAGGACAGAAAACAAAAAAATAAACTAATTAAAAGAGAATTATCATCTGAATCATAAATAGAAAACATACAACCCTAGCGATTTTGGTTTCTACTTAGGGCCGAGGGAGGTTGCGAATTGATATGAAGGGCAGTGGACGTTTGTTGTGGTGCTGGCGTCATTGATTTGGAGAGGCGAATGGCAGTTTCGAATTTGGGAAAGCAAATTTGTTTTTGGAGAAGAGGGGAGAGCGAGACGCCATTTTCTTTCGTTGGGGAATTTATTTTATTTCAGCCGAAATGAAAAAAAGTGAGGAGGGAGGAATAAAAAAACAAAAATGAGAAGGAATAACAGAAATATCAAAGCTGTACCAAATGAAACTGATTCGGATCTTTGAAGATCTACGGTTAGATTTTAAGTGTTGGAGGTGGTGCGGATCACAAAGGAAATTTGATACGGCTATGAGCTATAGCAAATTTGATACAGCTTAAAAGCCACATCAAATCTCTACACGCTAGTCCAAATTTGCTGTTATGGTGTAGTGTGTTCTGACCCTCCCCTCATAACAACTCTCAGGTTATCTTTGGAAAGACAGGTCTTTGGAAGTGTTCGTGATTGGTTTTCCATTCTTGATCTCTCATGCTCGGTATTGTTGTGATGATTCACTATTAATGTAGTTGTCATAGTCAATACCTGTTATCTTATCTTGTTTCTATATAAGTTTAGTTTATTATGCCCTGATTACGCTTATACTCATTATTTGCATGTACCAGAGTTATATGATCCATGCTTGGATGGGGTTGAATTTCAATATTTATCAAAATTCAGGCTAAAAAGTGCAGGCTGTTACATTTTCTATCATATCTTAGGCTTAGACGATCAGAAGAATTAATAATTAAGATTTAGTGTGAGAACAACGCATATGAGTTTTCTTGTGACACCCCACGTCCCTTAATGTCTCTCATATGAGAATGCATTAAGTTCTGTGAAGCGCAAAAATAATACAGAGACTAATTTCACAGGATAATATAAAATGTAGCGATTTTTTTTAAACTTTTATTATCAAACCATCAGAGTGTTACATTTTCAAATACCACAAAGTCGTAACCATAAATATCTGTCTCGTGGAAATATAAATCAACGGTACAAGTACAAAAAAATAAAAATCATACCCCTCAAGAGACATAACAATAAACATAGAACAGAAAGTGAAGCAATACATGAGTGAGAAATAATCCAAGTCCAAGCCGAATCAAAGAATCACCATCACAGCTGCAATCCACCACCCTGAAACTACAACAAAAGTTGTAATTTTACAACTATCACAAATGACCGTTGTAATAAAGGTTTATTACAACAGTTTTTCCCTGAAAGTTGTAATAAACTTCTTTTCAACAACTCTTTCATTTTGCCAGTTGTAAAAGGCGCCTATTACAACTTTTCTTTGTTTCCAATTGTAATAGATGCATATTTAATAATTAACAATTAATTAGTAAATAATATTTAATAATTAATAAGAAATAATAAACAAATAAATATTAAACATTTAATTAACTATTAATAGCTAATATTAAATTAATTATAACTAAGATGTAATAATTAGTAATTAATTGTAAATAAACAATAATTAGTAACTAATTTTTGCATGTTAATTCTAATTTATTATTTATTATTTACTAATTATAGTTGATAATTATATTTTGCATTTTATCTGAGATTTGTTTAAATACATTTTGAAATATACATAAAATTTTGAAACTTTCATAAAATTTGGAAAAACTAAAACTTTAGATAAATTTAAACTAAACAGGATCTTTAAATTTAAGAAAGCTCATAAACATTAAAAAAAATCAAATATAAAAATTAGGTTACAAATTATTACTTCTATATTCTTTTCAAGGTTTTCTTTAATATTACTTTTTACTTTGTACGTACTTGTTTTCTTCCAATTTAAGGAGCTTAGCCCAACTTTTCCCTAACTTAAAATTTTGGCTTCAATTCAAAATTCCCTCTACACTGAAAATTTTCCCGCTACATATTTTCGCTCCAGCTCAACCATATTTCCCTTCAACCACGATTATTTTTTATTGCCCATCCATTCGATCTTTCCACTTCCCGAGGTCGCCATTATAAATAAAACATTATTATATTCTTCCCTTCTTCTTATTATGTCTAGATCCGAACAAAAATCATTGCCTCCTACGCTATTCCCAACCAAAATAAACTTTTCCTTGAAATCGATTGTCCAAGCTTGCAATGAAAAAAAATCCCAATCGTCCTCGTCAAAAGAATTATACTGATTGAAGCCTTCATGGCCCGATTCAGAGTTTTTGGGTGAGATGCGTTGTGCTCGGGTTGTAACATCCCACGTCCGTTAATGTCACTCACAAAGGGAATGCATTAAGTTTCATGGAGCGTTATAAGTAAACAGAACAGAATATTACAAGACATATACATAAAATTGTACTTGAAAATTTTATAACTTTATTGCAGCGGAAACAAAAATAAATTTGGTTACATCTTCAAACCCATCGCACCAAAACCAAGTACATAATATTAGTCTTGTACAAAAGCCATCTGAGTACATAATTTTTAAAACCATAATCCCCAATCCAAAATGCCGTATGAAAGAGGAATAAAGCTAAGCACTAATTTCATCACTTCAAGCAGGAAAGTCCGAATCAAGCTTCAACGCTCCCACATTAAGAACCTGGGGGGGGGGGGGGAGGGGGATGGGAGAAGGAAAGAAAAGAGGCGAAACAAAAAGGGTCAGACATAAAGTCTGGCAAGTTCACTGACTTTAACAATATAATTAGTAAAGCAACATGATAAGAACATAAACTGAATATAAGAGATGACTGTAACATAAGCAGATATAACAAGGTAACAAGATGATTAAGATATAACTTTGATTGCACTTCTAACCACTATAAGATATTCTCTGCACCGCACCAATACTAGTTTCATACTAAAAGATGATCCCACTTGGCTAAATAGAATGATGGTAGTTTTGTGTACTTCTAGCTGCCATTATAGGTAACCAACGTGCACCTATCACCACTAGATGTATCCACTATCCTCCTCGTTCGATTATGTACCCCTAGCTGCTATCATAAGTAACCAATATGCACCTATCACCACTAGATGTACCCTCCCTATTCAATTATGCACCTCTAGCTGCTATCATAGGCAACCAATATGCACCTATCACCACTAGATATACTCACCCGATTCAATTATGTACCTCTAGCTGCTACCATAGGTAACCGATATGCACCTATCACCACTAGTTTTACTCACCCTATTCAATTATGTACCTCTAGCTGCTATCATAGGTAACCGATATGAACTTATCACCACTAGATGTACTCACTACCCTTCTCATTTGATCGGCTCTCTAACCTCGTAGATACCTGTGTTGGTCCCACAATAATGTGTATCACTCCCTAAGTTGGCAACCCCGATACTACGGAAATGCATAGCTTATACCTACATGATGCAACAGCATCTTACCTACCAGCGCGGACCCACGCACGCACATGACTCCGTTAGACTTGCACTGCCATTGGTAACTCTTTATTGACCTCTTACAATCAACCCTAGTAAGTGTGTCCCTGTCCTCGACCTAGTTTGAGCTCATATAAATACTAAAATGAGTTACTGGTTGAAAAGGGTCCACACACTTGACACAAGCTTCCCTCCGAAGCTTGGTCCCCACTAGGAATTCCCACTTAACCCCTTTTTATCCCCATGTCTTATCACACGTCTCATCTTGGTTAAGTGCTTTTTATTATGTTTCACATGCTACCCATATTACCCACTTAACCCCTTTATTATTCCCATGTCTAATCACATGCCTTATCTTGGTTAAGTGTTTTTTAATCATGCTTCACATGCTACCCATATTACCCACTTAAACTATTCCCATGTCTTTCCACATGTCTTATCTTGGTTAAGTGCTTATTAATTTATTATACCCATAATTGTGCTAGACCTCCCACATTAGATTACCGTTTGCAGTTTGTTCCAGGCAAACTTGTACCGCAATCTGAATCTAACCTCATGTCTTAGAATTATTACGCATCTAATTTTTGCCTTTGACCTCTCACATCAGATTACCAAATTGCGGTTACTGGATATGCCGGGCAGTTCCGGGCAGACTCCTACCACAATCTGAATCTAACCTCGTGTCTTAGGCACTCATTATCTCTCTCTCCCTCTCTTAATTAATGCCCAGTTTCAAATCTTGGATTATAGTGATTTCCCATTTACCCATAAATTCCAATCCAATTTATGCTTATAATTCTAATCCAATTTATATCTATAATCCCATGTATATAAATTATACCAAATTATACCCAAATCAATTTGCGTTCATTGTTATCAACAATTTATGCCAAGTCTCATGTATACAAGTTATACTCAATTATGCCCAACCCAATTTATGCAAAATCTCATGTACTCAATTACGCTCAACAATTCATCCCAATTCTCATGTATACAAGTTATGCTTGATTATGCCCAAACCAATTTCCATTCATCAACAATTTATGCCAAATCTCATTTTATTACATATTTCCCAACTTTTCCCAATCGTTCCAATGTTATTCGTACGTAAATCTCAACGCAATATGTTAGGCTCGAAGTTAGCCTAATCTCATAAAGAAAAAGGAAAAGAAGAAGGGAAGAGAATCAAAACATCCAAACTGGCATAAACATATAAATGGGCATGTTAAATGAATAACGACAAAGTAGATCAGATAGGAATATGATAATAGCAATTGGGTATGAATCTAAAGGATAAAAAATTTCAAACTTGATATGATTCATCTTATTTACATCCATATACATCAGATCCAATTTACAATCCTATCACAATTACTTTTTAATTGAATTATATGTGATAGTAACATAGACTCACAGCGGTAGGATTCTTAGAAAAGAGAATTAGGCATTGTCGTAGTAAATCTGATCGTGAATAATCTCTACTTTGATTGTTTGTAGATCTGATCTTCTAATTTGATTGTTGAAGAAGAACTATCTCTAAATCTCTACTTTGTTTTTGGTTGGAGAAGAAAGGCTAGGTTAATTTAGATTAGAGCAGCATGGAGGCTCCAGGAATTAGTGTAATGAAATTATGGTTAGGTTTAGGTGCTTATTTATAGGTGTATAGGGTGAACTAGGACCTTTAGATTAGATTAGGAGCCATCTGAACCATACAAAACAGAAAAACACGTCATCTGGAAGCTGTCCATAAATTTCCGTCTGGATTTGAAAAGGGGTCGACACCCCCTAGGGGTGTTGACACCCCCCACGGGGGTCGACACCCCTGGGCGGGATTTTTCCTGCTCTTTCTTTTCTAGGTTTTGAATTTCGAATTATTTAATTTAATTATTTATTTTAATTCTGCTTATCTTTTAAATCTTCCGAGCCTCATAACTTTTTCATACGGTATCCGACTTACGCAAACTCGGACTCTATCCCAAGCAAAATTCCGAGACCAATGCAATGGCGCAACCCATTTTACTTAATTATTGTTTTAAAAATTAAGTGTTCTTAAATTCGTTAATTTTAATGTTTTAAAATTACGGGGTGTTAATACGGGTCATCGATTTGGAAAGTGATGTGTGTCGTTCACCATAGCTCAGCTGTCAATATGAAAATGGAGCTTGCTGTCTAACGCCTGTGTTGATGTCCAAATCCTGACTATTGTTCCTTGAAGCTTGAAATTCCCTCATCTAGACTTGTTTACTAGTATTACATTTTGATTCCTATGCGAAATAGCATGGACGAGATAAAAAGTTTGAATTTTGCAGTTTATTTTCTCGATTTTTAGCATGGCCATCGGTGTATGATGTTGAGATGTAGAGATCGAGTATAGGAGGGGATAACATAAGTGTTGTGGCTATTGAGCCTTGAGTGTATGATTATTGCACCTTGAGCATTTGTCAGTTTATTCCGTCATCCATCATTCATTTGTTTCCATTCCTTTCCCTCCTCGTCATTCCAATTGGACATTCCTGATGCATAAGAAAAAGGGAAAGAAGGCTCCTTCAGTCGTCTTATATCTGGTTACTAGCGGCCCTTCTCTGACTTATTTTGGCCAACAACACAGTGATAGCTTCCCTCTTATCAGAATTTTGGAGATGTTCCGTGCTTTTGTTATGCTTGGGAAATCGGAGGTTACTGTGTTGGATTTTGGACGTGCCTCTGCTACTTGTCTTTCAAAGTCAACTGCACTGAGATGACCGATCATGCTAATCCACTCTCTGCTTTGTTCGAGTATAATCTCTTCCTGCTTGCATTGATATCATACCCAATCGCATTGCAATCTCTCAATTGGATCATTAGTTTCTTCATGTGATCACCTCATTTTTCCTCTTTTGGCTACTTTTAATATTGATAATCGTTGGGTTAGAATAAATGTATGGAAACAGATGTTGTCAAGGATTCAAATGATGGATTGGTTTATAAACTGTGCTACAGTTGATGTTTCAAATTGTGATGTAGAAACAAATTTTTATGTGGTATATGATTTATAATTTGTCTTCTGGATATAATGTTCTGATTTCTGTCAATGAATGGATCATGATGCCTTTAAACTTACATCTAATTATTATGTTATTTATCTATTTATTGTTGCACATATATAATATATATAGATTTTTATGCATATAATTTAAGGATATATTGCAACTGTAAAACAATAGTTGTAATAAAGTTTATTACAACTTCTTAATATATGACGGTTGCCCCATCGTTGTAAAATGTATTTTACAACAGTTTTCCACCATTGTAATATGGTCAATTTATTGTAGTGTAAGAACCATAGGCGGGAAAGAAAGAGAGAGAAGGAAAAATGAAATAGGTCAGACATAAAGTGTAACGCCACGTATTTTTATGTTGATAATAAAAAAGAAAATATAAAAGATTACACTTTTCAGAATCTGACCCCGAAACATTTACCAATGCATTTATGGTGATTTTTTGATTCGTTTTGGTGTATGGCATGACCAAAACGAAGCATGTATAGTGTATACAAAAGATAACAATAAATTAAATAAAGGGAAAGTTGTGTGTGTGTATATATACGTATATAAGTGAAATTCAGACTTAGTGATGTTGTATAAAGGGCATAAAACAAATCAAAGAAGTAAAATGGGGAAAGTAATTAAATGTTGTTAATTAAAAACGTCAAATTCAGAAACATCACCCCAGAAAACACACAGGGACCCAGATGGGTCGACCCACGTGCTGTCTGAGTTGACCTATGGGTCGATCCAAGAAGGGCTGGGTCGACCCACATAAGGAAGTGTCGACCCAAGCCAGCCCAAATATGTTTTTGTGACGTGGCTCTTCTGATTTGTGCGGTTCAGATTTTAAGGGATTAAATCCGATGGTTCATACTTTCTTGTACACCTATAAATAGACTAGTAGGGCCTAGTGTAAATCTCATATTTCCAGAGATACTGCCTAGGCTCTTCCATTCTTCTTCCTCCTCAAATCTCTTCAGAAAATAGATTAATTAGTCTTAGGAAAATCTGATTCAAGATTTGGAGGAAAAGAATATATATATAGATATATATATACACACTAATGGGTGCTCAGAATTTTGATCAGCGTAAGGTAAGTCTTTGAATCTGGTTTATATAGAGGTCTTTCTCTTTTCCTCTTCTTATTAGCAACAAATTTGTGAATCCATGGATATTTTTGATAATAGATTCAGTTAGGGATGCCACAGAACAACAAATCTGGGTCAGATTCATGGACTGGGAAGATATTAGGTGAGTGGATCTAAATTATACCATTTTAAATAACAGTATATTTATCGTTTGTATTCCCAGTTATATTTAATCATCTGAACAATTGATAATTGCAGAAATTGGGTATTAAATATGTTTAGATATGTTGAAAGGATCACTATTGTATATAGATCTGTTCTAATAACCTGTTAATTAGATATTGTAAGTCAAGTTACAATGGAATGGTGAATAATTGTGGTAATTGAGATTAAATATGCTGAGAACACTACTGTTGTGTAAGACCTATTTCCATTAATCATCTGTTTGATTTGGAATTTACTGTAAATGTTGTAATTATGGAATTTTCGATAAACATGAATAGTTGCTTAAGAATATTATTACGTCGAAAGGTTGTAAATAGAATTACAGTGAAATTTGGAATAATGAGAAAGAATAGATATTCCAAAATTGTATGGAAAATTTAGGAAATTGTAACCGCACTAAGACACGAGGTTAAGTTCAACTTGTGGTACAAGTCTGCTCAGAACCGCCCGGCAAATCCAACATCCACAAGTAGTCAACTTAATGTGAGGGGTCTGGTGCCTAAACATATATATAATTATATGGACATAAATGGAATGTGTGAAAATTCACAAGACAGTAAAGAGATAAAGGTTACAACAAAAAAAATTTGGTTAATGTAAAAGAACCAAAGAAAATGTGATAAACGGGGAATACAGCCTATTATAATTAATTACAATGATGAGAATGTTGTATAATAGGTAGGCTTATCCTAGGGACAAGTGGAATTATAACATGTGTCATAATTAATAAAAAGGGGGAAAACATATTAATAAACCTTAGTTAAGAAAACTAAGTTAATATGTAAACAATACTAGCTGGAATGGCAGTAAAAGAATTGGAATGAATGGGGAAATGATAATAACCTATTATGATTAAGTATGAATGAAAGAATGGAAGATAATAGGTAAGCTTGTCCCAGGTACAAGTGGAAATTATAACATAGGTTATAATAAGTGGAAAGAAACTTATTGATAAACCTTAGTTAGTAGGACTAAGTAAATAAGTAAATAACAATAAGAGGTTGTATTAAACCAAGTCATGGTTAATGAAAAAGAATGAAGTAGGCTTATTATTGGTAGGCTTATAAAAGAGAATTACGATGTCTAATAAAAGAAATTAATAATAAAAGAAAGCCCACTTAGACGGCATAAGAGTGAATGAAGTAAGAAGACCCATGGAATGAAATAAGTCATACTTAATTATAAATTAAGTAATATGTTAAATGGAAACTAGCTGATTTTGATAGGATTTACTTAATGACACAATAAGTAAAACATATTATTGTAACCAGAAATTGGACGATGAATGACAGGGTAATATTGTAAGCAAATTGTAGATTACAGACCTTGAATTACAATCTAGAGAATAACATGTTAGGGGATTATTAATGAACTTAAATGGGTTAAGTTATATAACATAAATTAATAAGCGAGAAGGGTCCATTCCATAGAGATATAAGAGGCTCGGAGAGAACTTGGTAACTGAATAAGAAGTTAATATGATCGGAAATAACTAAGTTAAATGGAAATCAAATGAGGTAGAGCAAGAACATAATTAAATGTTTAGACATAGGGTCTAACAACACGTTAGCGCGATGCGCTTGAACTAGTTCGCACGTCTGAAGGTGAAGAACCCAACGGGGAAGATCATCGTGGTGTCTAGAGGCACGGGAGGAGCACATCCATCTGATTATTCTATCGATATTCTGCTTGCTGGATTTGTAGGACTGGAAGGAAGCACGCAGCTTCCGAGAGACTTGGTAGGGTACTCCGTGGTGGTCCTCTGTGCGATGGCAGCGCTCAGGCTGTACTCACAGAGGTTGGGTCTGCGCGAAACCACCTAGTGGGTATACCTTGACTAAAAAAGTAGTTTGGCAGTCAAAAGGTTGTTGGGTGGCATTGGGGTGATTCGATGATTTGCCTACAAAGAGGCTGGTCAGGACCAAATAAAGGGTAGTAATCGTCAGGTACCTATCATTGGCAGTCAGTGTGATGCGGAAAGACTAGAGCTAAACCTACAGACCATCGATCTTTCACTATTGAGACTTTAGTTGCATGATACGCCAATTTGGATGTGGATGTTTACTAGGGGCACGCCATTTAGCTCTTGATGTAGTCTTTCACTAGTTGAGGGATAGGACGAGGTGGGACCATAGCCACTGTAGAAATGTAGACCATAGTTTACTTTAGGCCTCTTTAGTAGACCTACTAGATATGGAGAAGCTCCCGACCGAGTTCCGTGCATTCAGATGCAGCCCCATTACGGAACTCGGGGTTCAGTAGATAGTATGTACATGTGACGATCGAGATATATGCACACTGCATCGGGTGGTGTATCGTAGACGCTAGGGAATTACTCTGTGTTAAGACCAAGATTGACCGAGAAGTTCGGATATGGCGGTCTGTAAGCTTGCGTAGCATGGCGATAGTAGTTCTATGCAGAACATGGCGTAGTTTTACAGAGATCCGTATGTTGCTCCGGCATAAGATAAGAGTTGTTTACGTGACGTAGTTTTATGGAGATCCTTACGTCGCTCCGGCGTAGGAAGAGAGTTGCATATGCTTCCGTGGCGTGACGGCGGAGACCATGCGAGAAGGGTACCATGGGAAGTACCTTGATATTGGGGGTAGCTACATATATGTTATATTTGGTTAATCTACTGGAAGGTAGATGGGTACGACGTGTGTGTAAAGCCTTGAGTGCTATTAACCCAAACAACCTAATAAATAAGTAACATAACTGAATGGTATATGTCGGGTTATTTTAGATTGTGTAATTTAGTCTAGTCACCAAAACTTGTGTTCTGATCCCCTCCTTATAACACACTCGCAGTTTAGGTTTGTGGCAGAGATATGATAGCTTTGGATACTGGTTTGGGAGTATTATTATCTTGCAAAGGCTATATTTGATTATATTTTATTTTATTCCATTCCATTCCATTGTGAGATGTTTTCTGAGCTCTGATATATTTGATATCTCTTTCTTTTCTACAGGATACCAGACAAGCCAATTCGAGTTTTGGCAAATTGGAATTTTTGAACAAAAAGTTCAATCTTTTGGAATTTGGGTTGTTACATCAAATTTGTTGAGTTTTAGTGATTTTTAACATAAGCATAGGATAAGAGGTATCAAGACAGATCAATAATACTAGACATGAAAATACAATAAGCAAGTATGAAGTAAGCGAAATAAGGTAAGATCAGATATGCATCTCATTCATATCCCAAAACAGAATTTTTGCACCAACTATCAGAATAACGGAATTAGGTTTACCTTAATTACTACCCAGTGATCGACCACCCAACAGATGCGAACAACCTGTGCCAGCCAAGGCAACTGGGGATATCTGTCCCAAACCCATCAATTTAAAAGATACAACCTTATCCGTTAGTGTTACAACATCTTATCTTCCCCCATCGAACCCATGCACTCTCACTATTCTGCCAGAATGCGCTTGTTCCCACCTCCAAGATTTGAACATCATACAATCATCCATCTGTAAAGCGTGCCCTAGTCCCTACCTAGTGCGGGACTCGTTTGCTAACAAGAGGGTTGTTTATCCCTTAAAAAATCATGCGAACATTGGTAAATTAAATCTACAACTAAAGAAAAAGGACGAGTGCTCGCATGAGTCAAATGTTATAAGGTACAGTCTGTCGCACAGGGAAGGCTCGCACATCATACTGGGTCGATCTCGCATCCTGTTTGGTCACACGAGAGAGGGCTTGCACGAGTAAGGGGTTCGCACATATATGGGCTCGCACACAACATGGCTCGAGCACAAGGCATGCTCGTACACCAAGTGGGCTCGCACATAAGAGTCGCTTGTGCAGGGTCGGTCATGCTACACCCATTTGAGTCACACATCATTAGGTCACATATATAAGGATCGGTCGTGCAAGATTCAGGGAAGATGGATTTGCACAACTCGTTGGTCGGATCATTTCCATGGTCGGTCGAGCATAGTGGCTCGTACGTCTCTAGGGTCAGTCAAGGCAGTTGGTGACAGACAGGCTACAGCTGGTGATAGTTTGCTACAACTAGCAGTGGCATTTTCGTAATTATCTACGCGAGCGACCCACAGCCTGCACATACAAATCTCAGCTCACCATTTCATTCCAACTTCTCCTACAAATAGGCCATGGCTTCCATACTTTTAGGGACCGAATTTTACGACCTCGATGGGCTGCCAAATTGCTTTCTCTCCTATTTCAAGTGATTCTAACATCATTTAGCATCTCAAAACGAAAACATAGAGCCTAATCCGCCATGGAATCCGTCAAAATCGATCAAATGTCCTAGAGATTGAATATTCTTCCTTCATAGCCCTTGCACTTAGGGAGATTCATTCGTTTCCTCGTTGATTTACAAAGATTAAAGTGAAACTCTTGTGTAAGAGGAAAAATGAGTGTACTTAGATATGTTTCTAACTTTATAGCTCTTGAATTGCTAATGGAAACCCTTTCCAAAGTGGACGTAGATCTATTTTAGATTGAATCACTATAAAATCATCGTGTTTTACTTGTTTTGTTGCGATTGTGGTCTCATTTTCATATTCCTAACCGTTTGGTGAATTGCCTCCGTGGCATCTTTGGTGTTTGAACTAATTTTGGTTTAAACATTTGTCACCCACCGTGGGGCCCATTCGCACATCCTCTTTTCAAGTCATTTGCGAAGGTAAAGGTTAGAGCTTGTTCCTCCTATAGATCTTTCAAATCTAAAGTCCGAGTTATTCAACAAACTATCCCCTCTGTTCAAGGCTTTGTCTAAGTCATGGGTAGTGATCGTCGCTAATCTATGAATCAGAAAAGCGCGACATTTAAATTAAATTCTGCAAGCATATAGGTGTGTAGCATACAGGTCGAAACAGGGAGGTGTAATTACAAATTATTATTTATTTATTCTTGGGCGAATTAGCAGAATTTGGAGTTGTTTTTAATGTTGTTGAAATTACTTTGAATCTAAATCTGAATCTAATCAGTATCAAATTCAACAATTGAAAAGAAAAGAAACAATTAATAGAAAAAGAAAATAACAACTAGAACAACAACAGAGAATTAAAAAGAAGAATTGTCGTTGAATCTAAGCAACGGACAACAGCTAACCAGCAGTAATAAAAGACAATAACAATGTGTTCTACCAAAACTAATTGGATAGATACACAAATTGTTATGAGAGAAAAAGAAAGAAAACTAAAATGAAGAAAACCTTTTTTTCTATTAATAAATGAGAATACAGAATAATGGAGATTTTTACAATGGGATGTACAAGTGCTTTTATTGGTGAACTGGAAACCCTATTAAGTCTATGAATAACTGGGCCTCATCATCCATTATATTTCTTGCCTTCCTTGCCCAAGCTTGATTGGAAAGAAAAACATGGTGAATATCTTCCAAATCTTCCTATCTTCCATGTAGCAAATTGATTGATTGATTGACGAGCAGATTCCATGTGGTTAATATTTCCAAACAAGGATACTCATTAGACTCCAAAGGCAACAAAGGATAAAATCTTCAAAATTGATCTTTTCTTGGCAATAAATCAATCAGAAATTCTTCTAATTGGAAATTGAAAAATGAATGTTATGAATTGATTTCCATGACTACTCCTGAAATGTCTATTAGTGAATATCATACATACACATGAATATATATATATATATATATATATATAATATAACACTAATTAATATATTCTTCATAGCAAAGGGGCAATGTGAAAGTTCTGTTCTTTGGCAAAAAGTGAGCTCGACGGGGATCGAACTCAGGTCTCTCAGTACAAATCTCTATGCATTTACCAGTAAGCTACAACGTCTTTTGTAATTGGGATGACTTTAATACGGGGAAGTAGCCTTTTACTGTAGTTGGCCTTTAATTTGAAATGAAGAAGGCATTTCTTGACAACCTGTAAAAACACACAAAAGTACCCAAAGTGTCATTTATTTATTTACAAAAGATAAAATATAAGAGCATAAAATAAACACATTTCTATGTTAATCAGGTAGACCGAAAAAAGTCACTAGTAAGGCCATCGAAGAAATCAACAATTTCACCAATGATGCTACACCGCCCACCAACCACTTTGAAGTTGGTGAATCTTCTAAAGCTAGAGCGGCTGTAACAAGGAAAGAGTTGGATGAAGTTGTTGTGGGTTTAATAAGTCAGATAGATATCTCGAACAATGTTATACTGAAAAGTTAGAATCCAAGTTTGCTATTCCATCTGCAACATCTAAGGTTACCTTAAATGCCACCCGTTCTCAACCTGCTCGAACTACACATACGGAAAATGGAAGTTCTTCCTCTTTAAGTCCAAATCGGGAAAATTCTGTCTAGCAGGTTGCAGATCCTAATGATCCTCATCATAAAGAGGAAAAACAACCTACACGTAACCATTTCGACAAAGCCACATCTTGACAAGTGCTTGGTTCCACCAAAGGGGCACCTCCCCAAGAGGGAGGCCTAGGGCCCCGAAATCCAAAATGTGACAGTGCAGAAATCCGGTAGGTAGGATGGTGTCCTCCCCGTGGACTAGTACAACGAAGAGGAGCGCATATCGGAAATGGTTTGCAAGATCATGAAGAAAATCTTGAAAAAGGAGGACAATGAAAAATAGTGGGGATTCGCTCCTACTAAGACCCTACTCATGGTGTGGATCAAGATGGCTCGACAACCGAACAAGTTCAAACCTCCAAATGGTGCAAGCCTATAATGGGACTGGATATCCCAACGTGTTCTTGTTCAAGTATAACCAACATATGGATGGGGCGTGTGCCACAGATGAGCTTAAGTGCCTGTACTTCCCAACTTATATGGAAGGGGTAGCTTCTCTTTGGTTCACGAAGTTACCACCAAAGTCTTTGGATGATTTTTCTACTTTGGCCAAGCTGTTTAGAGAGCAGTTCAGGCTTCCAACAACTAAGGTCCGGGATGTTATGGAGCTGAATGAGCTAGAGAAAAGGCCAAGATAATCCATTAAGGCTTTTCTCACTCGATTTAATGCCGCTGCAGCCGAGGTCAGAAATCATGAGCCTCACTTGGTGTTAATGGCTTTAAAAGGGGCCATATGCAAAAAGAACAAATTTGGGCAATGGATCAAGAAGAAAAAGCCGACCACACTCGAGAAACTATTCGATAAAGCTGAGGAATATATGAGTGTCGATGAAGATCCAACCTATGCCCTAGATGCTCCTGGAAGTAGTGCACATCCTGAAAGGAAAGATAATAATGCGCAGAATAGCCAAAAGAATCGTGGTGGTCAAAAGAGGGGCAACGATGGAAAGGATAATCGGACTAACAAGAAATTCCGCTTTTTTAAGAATTCAGAGTTGACTCCTTTGAATGACACTGTGGAAAACATATTCATAGAGACTAAAGATACGAAGGAATATCCGACGCCAAAGCAAGTAAAGGTCAATGATGCTGCAATAAAGTCAGGAAGGTTCTGTCGGTTCCACAACTAACCAGGCCACAATACGAATGAATGCAGGCATCTGAAGAGCTTGATTGAGGAGTTAATAAGGAAGCATAGACTCTAGCAATATACGAAAAACCCGCAGAATACTCAAGCCGCTAAAGGGCAAGGAACATCTGCGGGACAGTCTGGACTGAGAGAGAGAGTACTCCAGTCGCTATTATCCCAAGACCAATCATCAATTACAAGGACCTTTTCCAGCCGGAAGAAGCGGGGGGGGGGGGGGGGGGGGACATCGTGAAGTATACTGAAGAAATGAAGAACCTTCCAAAATAAGAAGAACCCATGGTCATGAACAATGCCTTTCCCACAAAAATGTTGAAGACTTCATAGGACGATGTTGTGTTCAAAGATAGGGATTCAGATGGATTGCTAACACCAATGGTTGATCCAATGGTTGTTACCCTCGGTTTGTGTCCAGCTATAGTCAGGAGAGTCTTGGTAGACAGCGGGGCATCTGTCAATGTACTTTTCATTAATGCATTCAACAAGATGAATCTTTCTATGGATGATGTGAGAGCTTGCCAGAATAAGATCCATGGGTTCACAGGCAAACCCACTCAGCCAATTGGCATCATCAAACTCGGAGAAGAAGAACAGAAGGTTTCTATGAAGTAGGATTTTGTCATAGTCGATGAGCTTTCGTCCTATAATGCCTTCCTTGGGAGACCAGCCCTTGCCGCATTCAGGATAACAATTGCTCCATGGTGCTTGACCATGAAATTCCCTACCAAAAATGGAGTCAGTCTGATTAAAGGTGACTAGAAGACAGAAAGGGAGTGCTACATGG
The DNA here is from genome assembly GCA_030737875.1 of Allium sativum. NCBI lineage: Eukaryota > Viridiplantae > Streptophyta > Magnoliopsida > Asparagales > Amaryllidaceae > Allium > Allium sativum. The sequence continues at coordinate 5,766,308 of JASFAX010000034.1, forward strand.
CAGAACTGGCTGAAGTTAGGAAAAAGGAGATGTAGAAAAATGTGGAGACTCCGCTCCGCATTCATGACTCCCCCTTATAGCAACGAGGACGGGGTCCTTACACTGGTGAGCGTAGCAGAGCTCAGAAGGAAATTGACCCAAGGAAAGCCAGTGTGGGGGAGAATAGAGCGGCACCAGCTGAAGCCATAATCTTAATTCCAGTACATGACAAAGATCCTGACAAGGTCCTCAGTTGGGCCTAAAATTGCAAAAAGATTTAACGATGTTTTTAAAAGCAAATTTGGATGTTTTTGCTTGGACACATTCTGATATGTGTGGTATTTCATCCACTGTTTCAAATCTCGCAAATATCGTCCGAGATCTTCTCCAAGATCTCGTTTTCGGCTCCTTCCGAAACGAAACAGCAAATATCACTCTAAATCTCCTTTCGAATATATCGTCCGATATATTGCAATATCGAACGATATATCGACCGAGATGAAATACTGGAATATCGTTCGGGATCTTAGTTTTTTTTATTAAAATTTAAATTTGTGCTTGAACTAGAGCTATAACTAAAAAACTTAAATCTAGCCATATCAATCTTTTGTTATTTTACATTTTGCATGTTTAATGACTATATTGTATGTTCATATATGTTTTACAATGCTTATGATTTTCATATTCGTCTTTTTACATACATGTTACTTAGAAATTATGTATTTTATGGTCTATTTATGCTGAATTTTTTAATGTTTTGGATCCTTTTAATGTTTCGTGAGTAACAATATTCCTGTTTTAAGCATATTACGATTTAGAATATGAATGATCTTTCGCAAAATAAAGAATAATAAAGTTATTTTGCACTCTAAGTTTAAGTTACTATGTTTTTGATAGCATTCATAAAAATCATTTTGTTAAAATATCATTTTTAACATATCACGTACCCCGAGATTGTCCCGTATGAACTTTTAGACCCGAGATGAAAATCCGAGACGAACTCCCGAGTTAGACTCATCTCGTCTGAGATCTCCCCTGTTACGAGTCGGAGTCTATAAAATCCCCGAGACAAAACGTGTCTGATATCCGAGATTTAAAACCTTGATTTCATCTGATGTAATGGTGCATAAATTGAATATTAATCCAAGTGTAACTCTAATTAAACAAAAAAGACAAACTCAAGGACCTGAAAGGTCTAAAGTGTTAAAAGAAGAGTTGGATAGGTTGCTCGAAAATGACTTTATATGAGAATCCACATACCCTGATTGGGTCTCTAATCCGGTCCTAGTCAAAAAGTCTAACGGCAAATGGAGGGTATGCATTGATTACTCAGACCTCAATAAAGCGTTCCCTAAGGATAGTTTTTCTCTGCCCAGACTTGATCAACTTGTTGATGCAACAGCAGGGCATGAACAACTATCGTTTATGGAAGCATACTCCGGATACAATAAGATAATGATGCATAAGCCGGATGAGGAAAGCACAAGTTTCATAACAGATAGAGTCTTGTATTGCTACAAGGTCAAGCCGTTCGGACTGAAAAACACAAGAGCAATATACCAGCGCCTTATAAATTCCATGTTCAAATCACAAATTGGGAACACAATGGAAGTATATGTGGATGACATGCTGGTAAAATCTAAGAAAGATGATGATCATTTAGAGAACTTGGCAGAAATGTTCCATATCCTTAGAAAATATGGGATGAAGCTAAATCCGCTTAAATGCTCGTTCGAAGTCACATCAGGAAGATTTATCGGATTCATAGCTAACGCTAGAGGCATTGAAGAAAATCCTTCTCAAGTCATAGCCTTATGAGAGATGTGTGCTCCTAGGACGAAGAAAGAGCTTCAAAGCCTGAATGGAAAAGTAGATACGCTTAACCGATTTATCTCTAAAGCAACGGATCGATGCATTCCACTCTTCAATGCTTTGAAGAAAGGAAGGAAAGATTTCCAGTGGACTCTTGAATGTCAAATAGCCTTCGAAGAGTTGATTAAAAATATAGAGTCGCCACCGATGCTGTCAAAGCCTAAAGATGGAGAGGAACTATTCCTATATTTGGTTGTCTCATCTCACGCCTTATGTGTTGCACTCGTCCGGGAAGACGCCAAGGTTCAATGGCCAGTTTACTATATCAGTAAAAGGTTGCTTGGGAAGAACTAAACTATCCCAAGTTAGAGAAACTTGCGTATTATCTGCTTATTGCCTCAAAGAAGCTAAGGCCATATTTCCAAGCCCATCCTATAAAGGTTCTCACCGACCGACTGCTAGGACAAGTTTTCTTTTGCCCAGATACTTCGGGGAGATTATTGAATTGGAACATAAAGCTCAGCCAATATGACATCACTATCATCCTCGAAGAGCTATTAGTGGACAGGTTTTAGCGGATTTTATCGTTGAATTCATGTATAGGGGTAAATAAAAAGAAGAACCAGCAGAGGCGATGGCTAGTTGGAAGCTATTCATTGATGGATCTAGGAATGATTACTGCTCGGGGGTAGGAATAGTCCTGGAAACTCCTGATGGCCACTCCTTATGCTATGCCCTAAGGTTAGAATTCCCATCAACCAATAATGAGGTTGAGTATGAAATGTTGATAACATGACTGAACTTAACAAAAGAGTTAAATCTAAAAATGTTGCAAATTCTCAGTGACTCACAGTTGGTAGTATGTCATGTCCGAAAAGAATTCCAGACCAAAGTCAAAAACCTTACCGCTTATCTTGCTAAAGCCTTGGAACTTCTCAACGATCTCGACCACTACACAATATCTCATATTCCCAGGGAAGAAAATTCAAAGGTAGACTCTCTCGCTAAATATGTCAGTTCCTCAAATGCACAGTTGCAGGGTTTAATACCTGTCGAAGTCCTTTCAACTCCTACTATTGAAGAAGCGGATGTTGAGAGGATTATGGGGACTATTGAAGAGCCTGTATCCTGGATGACCCCATTCAAGGAATATATCCTTAATGGAACACTTCCAAAAGAACCAAAAAAGCAGAGGAAAATATTGCGCAAAGCTCCATTGTACCTTATCCAAGATGGAAGGTTATATAGGCGAGGCTTCTCTATGCCTTTGCTGGGATGTGTAACCAAAGAGGAATCCAGACTAATCTTGGTAGAACTACATAAGGGAGAATGCGGAGGTCACACAGGTGGTCAAGCGCTAGCCAAGAAAATTCTGCGATATGGCTACTTCTGGCCCAACGTGAACCTAGATGCAATGACCTATGTTAAGAAGTGCGATAGACGCCAAAGATTTGCAAAGATTCCAAGAGCACCTCCCACAGAACTGATTCAAAAGGTCAGCCCATGGTCGTTTGTTGTCTAGGGTATAGATTTAATTGGAGCATTGCCAACAGCTAAGTCAAGTATGAAGTATGCAGTAGTAGTCGTTGACTATTTCACTAAATGGGTTGAAGTTGAGCCACTGGCTGCTATTACTTCAAAAAAGGTGATCAACTTTGTCCTGAAGAACATCATCTGCAGATTTGGGGTACCACAGAAAATAATCACCGATAATAAAACTCAGTTCGAATGTAGTGAATTTTTAGATTTCTGTGCTAAATACAAAATCAAGAAGAGTTTTGCAGTCATTGCTTATCTGCAGGCCAATGGGAAAGTCAAAGAAATCAATAAGATCTTAAAGTCAACTATCAAGAAGCGACTCGAAAAAGCTAAAGGTGGTTGGGTAGATGAGCTTCCCCTTGCACTATGGGCATATCGGACAACTCATAAAACTGCACAGGGCACACTTCGTTCTCACTTGCATTCGGATCTGAGGTTATGATCCTGGTAGAGCTGGAAGTTCCCACTCACTGTAGAATCCACTTTAATCAAGAAGAGATTGAGAAGCTGCAACTAGTAGCACTCAATTTGCTTGAGGTAAAGAGGAAAGAAGTAGAACTCAGAATTTCCGCTCATCAGAGAAGGATAGCCAGACATTTTAATGCTAAAGTCAAACGGAGAACCTTCGAAATTGGGACCTCATTCTGGAAAGAATCATGACAGGAAATGGAGTGCTCGGACCCAATTGGAAAGGACTGTATATGGTAATCCAAAAATTCTTAGATGGCACCTTCAAACTGAAGACAATGGACGACATCCAACTTCCCAGAGCCTAGAATACCATACACCTCCATCATTATTTTGCTTGATGTTTCTTTCACATATTTTGAAAAGTTGTAAACACCATGCATAGTAGATACCATGCAAATGTTGTCATAAGCTTTGTACATATTTATGAAAGAAATTGCCTTACTTGCCTAAATCGTACATTTGCAAATTCTTGTTTACAAGTTGCTAAGATTCAATTTTGATTGCAGGTCCCCTAAAAGAACGTTGATGCACCCATAACCTAGTAAAGCTTGGTGACCGTTACAACACACCCCAATTGGGATGACTTAAGCGCCCATTGCTCAATTATTGAAACATCATTCGCAACAAATATGAAGGTGTGGAAGCATGACCTCGAAAATAAGGGACGCCAGGAGCTGAACTGTCAAATGATGCGGCGTTCAAACTACAAACAAAGTTGTAAGTTTCACCAAATGGGAACCTTCTTAATTGCAAGGTCCAGGACCCTAGTTCTAATGAATCATAATAAAACCCGATAAATGAACTAGTGTCCTTCGTGTGAAACGACTCAACCCCAAACCAAAGACCTCCCCGAGGGGCACCCAGTTGATCGCCAGTGCCATTAATACATGTCCCAATTGCGACGAACCCTGGGCTTCTAAAGACCTCTTCAGGGGCATCCTATCAGATGCTGGGTATTCCAAATCCAGTTACTGACGAACTTTAAAGACCTCTTCTGGGGCAACCGATCAGATGCTGGGTCTTCCAAATCCAGTTATTGGCGGACTCTAAAGACCTTTTCGAGTGCATCCAGTTATATGTTGGGTCTTCCAAATCCAATTACTAAGGGAGTCAAAAGACCTTTTTAAAGGCGTCCGACAAATTCCGTAAGTGGCTGAATTGTTCGGTCACAACTAATATTGGATTTACAAAGACCTCTTTGGAGGCACGAAAACCAAGACCTCCTCGGGGGCATATGTTTGAATCTAATCTCTGAAGGACCTGGACTGCTAGATTAGCAAGAAACATGATTGAATATACTAAAAATATATGACCTCTCAAGCTGGGGCACACAAACAAAAATTCCTCTTCATTAAAAGGTATGAGTTGGATCGACTAAACCAGAATTTCTTGGATCATGGGCAAAGCCAAGAAGTCTCAAATGAAGCACATGACCAAGAAATTCCAAACGTAGTTGGTCATGTCTAACCTTTGAAGCTTGTGACGAACTTTGGTATGGGGGCATCACCACCTCATTAAGAAAATTCAATAATGCTCACTTAAACATACCATAAGCTCGTCACAACTCTGCACTAGACAAAAGGGCTTGGCACCTGCAAGGATTACGCCGACAAACAAATTTGAATCCCTTGAAATGACTAAGGCAAACTCAAGTACTTCAATACAGTGGTAAACACAAAAAGTGCTTATTCACGGAAAAGAAGTCTCAAATGCAGCCCCAGAAAAAATCAAGAAAATTCAATAAAAATTGGTCAAGTAAGTCCAGTTAACAATGATCCGTGGCTACAACTGAAAAAATCATAATTTATCATTATTTACAAAAATGTACCACAAGATCATTATAACACCAGGCATTGCAATAACAAATGACTTGTGATATAGAAAACTTGTGTTGAAAGCATGTGAAGAGAACATGTGTGGAATGCAAAACAAGAAAGTACGACAAAGCTAAAGTAAAAGCTTAAGTACAACAAGCAGAACACAGTTTCATTGCAACAACACAAGGCCAGATCACAGAATCACAAGTCAAGTACAAAAGTCTCAGACATAAATGTGCATAAAGTAATAAGCATAAAGTAGTGAGTGAGGGCCGACACTCGCATATACAACCGGTCTGAATACGACAATCAAGAACTAAAGCAAAGTCATGAGTACTACTGTTTCTTACTGCTAGACCTCAAAGAAGGTTTAGTGGAAGAAGGAGGAGTACTAGCTGGCTGTTTCCCGTCCTTAGCCACTGGACCATTGGGACTTTCTTGAGACGACAAAGTTATAACTCTTTTCTTATGAGCAACGTGCTTTCTTACTTTGCATCCTGAAACTGATGAGGTTTTGGATTTTTGCTGCTTTGGGTCCTCGATGTCCTTGTCCGGGGTCTCACCAGTATGATTAGAGTGCTCCTCACTCGAAATATAGTCTGGATCATCACCTTAGTCAGCGGTTGCGGGAACCTGAGTATCCTGAGAACCCAGAGTGGTAAAAGCAAGAAGGTATGGATCACCCAGAGGAGGAGTAGAAATTGGGGCAGTAGGAATCAATGTTAGAGTCGAATCAATAATTATAGCCTCAGTCGTTGTTGTTTTTCGTATAGTAGGAGAAGATGATGGTGAGATTAGACTTAAAGCAGATGAACAATGAGCAGAAATGCAGATGTTCCAGGTGAAGGGCATAAGCAGTCTTCTAAGTATAGCGAAGTATCTATAATTTCAAGTTTACCTGTAGCTATAAGACTGGCCTGAAGATTTCTGTTCTCTTCAACCTCAAATCTATTTGCATTATTATCATTGGCATCCTCGTCATCCTTGCTATGCTCCTCTACTAAACCTTCCTTGACATCGTGCTCCTCAGATGCTGTGTATTTTCCTTTGATAACTTCACCATTGGCAGGAAGAGTAGGGGCATCAACATTTGTTGCATCCCGAGCTTGCCCTCCAGAAGGCTGACCTTACCACCTTGCAATGCCCGCTTTTTTCTTAGTACAATCTTCCCCTTAGATAAGGCCTCATGGGATTCCTCATCTAAGAGTTCCTTTATAAGATCATCCTCACCGCGTTCGCCTCCATCAATCTTGAGTACGTCTTCCTAGACAAGAGCTAAAGTTTCAACAAAGTCTTTTCCCAAATAGTGCAAACTGCCACGGCCCATGACACTGTAGACATATAACTTGAATAAGGTTTCTTCAGTCTTCGCATTAACTTTATGGTAAGCGCTCACAACTTTGGATTTATCTTCTTCATGAAATTTAACATTGGTAGTTAGCTCTTCAAGGGCTGGACTTTCAGAAGAAAGCCTATCCTGTAGATTCAGGTTCTTTTGTTGGAAAGTGGCAGAAGCATTCCTCTCTACAGATAATTGGGATTCAGTAAGTTGCTGAGCAGATTGAGCCTCTTGGACTTGAGTTGCTAGCGTGCTTTCCTTCTGTTTCGCAATAGCAAGCTCCTCTTTGAGCCTATTGATCTCAGCTTCTAAACCTGCTACCTCAATTCTCATTGAGAAGAAGAAGCGATAGTCTTTTCTTGAGATTTTATAACTCTGATCACCTCAGCTTTGTCATTCTCCAAATTGATAATTCGGTCATTAATGATCCCATTAACCCTTTGAAGTTCATATGCGAAGGCATGCCACTAGCCTAATTGTTTCTCAGAACGACCCCTAATTTTATCTAACTTAGCTTCAAATTGGCTTTTAGCCGTGTTTAACTGTGAGAACATGCTACTCTTCAAAACATCAAATTCCTCAAGAATATCTGGTTCATCCGAAGGATATATATGTCCAGATTGAGGCATGTCCCACTTATATTCCAGCCCAAAAATCGATCAGCAAGGCCAAAGTCAACCGGCCCAGGGATGTAGCGAGGTCTGTTTATGATCGTTTGAAGGTCGGTTGGAGTAGGAGTAACCAATGGGTAGCCAAAGATATTTGGTCACCCGTAGTCTCAATATCTAGCGTTGAGAGATCTGGCGCTGGAAGCTTATCTGCTTTGTGACGCTTCCAAGAGTCACCCTTTCTTTATCACTCCTTTCCCTCTTCTTTTCAGTTTTCCTTTTCTGTCTTTCCTCTTCTTTCCTCAGCATATCGAAATGCTCATGTCTCCACTGCCTTTATTGCTCAGTTTCAATGAGATCACCAATCTTTTGAGGCTGGTAGGCAAGTTGCGAGCATTATGGTATTTTAAATGTTGGGAAGGCCGGGGTTTGAGAAAGTTTTTGGGATTGAATTGTTGTGTGCCATGTCCAAACCTATCTTCAAATGAGTGTCTCGTTTCTGAACCTGAAAGAAAGAAAGGGCAAAATTTCAATACTTAAATTAGAGGGTACAAAGGCAAAATAAGAAGGGCTTATGTAGAGCATTGGGAAGGTGTAAGTAAAAGTAAAGAATTTTCTTGTGAACGCCTAATAATGAACTAATCTCAAGAGGCTCATCTAAGGAAAATCCTATGTCTGCGAGTGTTTTTCCAGGAGGAGGATTTCGAGATGAATATTTTACAACTCTAGCCTTCGTTACTGGCATTGAGGTCAAAGTATCGCCTTGAATAATTTCTTTAGTCGAACTAAGGTCACTGAGATCCTTGAAAGTTTATGAAATACCTTCTCCTTAGCTATCTTGAATAATGGGAGTCCCATCGCGATTCTCAGTACTTAAGTTATCTTTATAAGTTACTCCAATTCCCCCATACTTCTCAGTTTCCTCTCTTAGGTCCAGAGTAATTCTTAAAACAATATCATCCACCTCATCCTATCTGGTTACTTCCTCCATAGGATCTAGGATAGTACCTTCTTTCTCAGCTTGGTTAGATGAGACCATAAGACCTTTACCCTCATGCTATTTAGGTGTTTCTTCCTTGGTAGAAATCAATTTGGATTTGGGAGGAGTTTTACTGCTTCCCGCAGGATCAGAGCACTTCTTTAGTTGAGCCTTCTTGGCTGGGGACTTGCTAGCAGTATCTTTCTTGTCAGCTGAATCTACCGCGAGATTTTACGGAGGAGGAAGCATGTTGCATCGATGAAGGAACTCTTCCATAATCAAAAAATTTCTGCTTCTTTCACCCTCACTAACAACTATTAGAGAATTGTAAAGAGCTTGATAAAAAACAGTACTGTGATCGGAAGGAATCTCTGTAATGCAACTAAAGATTTGAGTATTGGATTAAGGAGGAAAGAAATAAAATGTTGTAAAGTAAGTATATTCACCTCCTTCCATCCAGAAACTGTAGAAGTTTGCAGGACACCGAACAAAGAAATATTGGTTTGGAAATCCTCTGTAATGACCCGTATTCTACACATCATATGATCGTAGAATATTTATTTCTTTCCCATGTGAAGTTGTATGGTCATGTAACTTTGGGAAACCTCTATTAGAGTCATTTCCCATGTTCATGATTTTTGTCGATCTTTAAATGACCATTTTGCCCCTAATTGGTACTGTTTTGGCCATAACTTTTGATTGGAAAGGAATTTTGACCTGAAACCACATCCATTTGATTCGTTTGATGGTTTACCTTTCCGTAGAGTGGTTACATTAGCCAAACGGACTTACCGTTTGGGAGATATGGCTGAAACAAGGTTTGGAGGGTGAAAAACTGTTTAACCGGGCCAAATCGGGTGATTAGCGAGTAGGCCCATAACCCATTTCGGGATTAGGGCTATGGGAGGGCTGAAATGAGATGGAGAATCATTCCATTTCAGTTTTCTAGCCTCCACTTATCACCAAGGATCCCTAAAAATGGCCTCTAACCTCTAAATCACCTCCAAATAATCTTTTGGTCAAGGATTAAGCTTAGCAACCCCTAATCAAGGAAGATCTTCACCAAATCAACATAGGAGCTGCTGTTGGCATTGAGATTCGCATCAAATCAGAGAATTATTTCAGATCTTAGTTTATTTTGTGGCTAAGGTGAGTGATTGGCATAGTTTTACACTAATTATGTCTAATGAGGGGGTGATTAGTGCTAATTAGCGAATTTAAGCATGATAAAATTCGGGAAAAATGTTCATAAATTCCTAAATGATGTTTTAGACCTATGATATGAATTTGGGTTAATTTGGTTAAGTTTTGCTAATCCTATCATTAGTTTCACCTAAACATGCTTAAGGGGAAATATGGGATTTTGGGTATGTTTCATCCATTTTAACCTATCATATTGATGTTTTGATGTTTGTGGTTGATTATGCATGTTGCTATGACTGTATGAAATGCTTTGTGATTGATTTCTATAGTTAGAATGGTCGAAAACGTCGTTGAATGGCGTAAACACTTGCTGGAACAGTTTCAGAAAATAGTGCAGAGTTCGGATCGGATCGGATAAGGGGGCTCGGATCGAATATGTGGAACTGAGCAAAGAATCTAGTCAGATCGGAACCCAACACTTGGGAAAAATGGCAAAAAGGAAGGCCACGCTAGCTGAACTGGGATCGGATCGGATAGAGGAAGACGGATCGGATCGAGGAGGACGGATCGGATCGTAAGCACGAAGACGAATCAGAGTAGGAGCACGGAAGCGGATCGGATAGGAGCACATGAAGGGAGCGTGAAGGAGGATCCACCCGACCCGACCAGAAGGGAAGCACCCGACCCGACCTGAAGAGAAGCATCTGACTCGAACCTAGAGGAATGCCGACCCGAACCGCACCAGAAGGAGGAACCCGACCCGACCCGGTATTGACCAATAACCCGAGATGCAAAGGTAGTCCAATAGGGGAAGTTAGAGCTCGGGATCCCGGAACCAGTCCGGAACCAAGGAGTTCACTTCATGAGTTGGAATTTGCTGCGGGACGTGTGCTAAGGAGTTGTCGACGTTCATAACTTCGATTCACTACTAAAAATGGATGATGGCTACTTATCAGTTGTAACGGCTGGAAATTTCCGACTCCTCGAGAGTCGGAAATTCCGCGACGTTAGTGAAAGAATTTAGAAGGTGAGAAAGAAAGGATAGAACTAATAGAATAGAAGAAGAAGAAGAAGAACATCAAAATCATCAGAGTAACACGAATCTCACAGCGGAACGAATAACATATAATATATAACATAACTTTGAAGTAAACAGTTATATATATACAATAGCACTTATCAGAGTACAACACTTACAACACAGCGGAAATAACTATAGCTATCAAATCTTGCAGCCTCCTGCTCCAAGCTCTCCAAGTATATCTGTAAATCCCGACTACTTGACTGCCCGTACAAATTTAGGCACCCAAGAGTTTAGGGAAAACAACAAAGTAAACTCGGGGTCAGCCATGGGACTGGTATGAGTAAAATAGTTTAAAACAGGTATAGGATATCTCATAAGACCACGCCGTGAATACGGAACGGGTTTTTCCCTTATGAGTATCTGAACAACTTTGACAAGCAATATCATTGTGATATTATAATAATGTCTAAGTACAAATAGGTATCAATCTAGCAGAAACGCTTGCATCTCACGTTCTACATACATAGTATAAAATCATAAACCGCAGGGCTCTTATCGGAGAATGGATTCCAACAGACAAGGTATGGGAGCACCTTCTGAATAGTGTACTCTAGAGGTGATACACTCAGGTTCAACAAGAACGTCTTGCAACCCGGCCACACATGACCGCTCACTCATTTAGCTTGAGTGTCGCGAATATATTGCCACCACGGTTATAGGCCATCAAACCGTCATCCGAAGATACAGAATCAAAAAGAAGTATAAATATGAATATTCTCTAGATCGGTGACAATACACCCTGCTTGGGGATGACCCAACTAGCCATGCTGCCTAGCCCAACTTTTGTTATTTCCCGGTGTGAGGCTAGAAGCTACGTCTATCTTCAGAACATCTGATCACCATTCACTTTGAATGCCACATCGTCATACCCGCCAAATCACAAATTGACTTATCCAAAAATAACACGGGTATATAGCTAAGAGAAACGAATTCCTCCGCCACCAAACTTGAATACGTTTGAACAGATCAACTTACGCGATCCATTGGATATACTCTGTTAGACCTTCTTCCATATACGTTGTCCTGAGACTGGACAAACCGAAGGCACTATTCAGTATATCCATCTTAGTCACTGTTATCTAAGACTTATACAACAGCCCTTGCACATTACTCCGTCTTCAATTTATCTTTGGCAGATATTGTTCGCAACGCTTATGCCAATACAGAGTGGTTCTTTGGATAATAATCCAACCGGTCTCTCCATATTAACAACGTTAAAATGGTAAAAACTTTGATAGTCTGTGATTCAACTATCAAATGAAAATATGTCGGTGTACAAACAACGATCTTATTTCCAAATGGAAATTCGATCGATCAATCATCACATGTTCATATTTCCTTATTTCATATATTTAGAAAATATATGTTATTAATCATTGGAAAACATTTCCATAGCTTATTTTCACATCACTATTATTTCGCAACTATCAGTCCCTAACTGTAACTAGTATGAGAACAATTCTCTAAGTATCAATACGGAGGGTCGAAACCAACATCAGATCGTCACTTAGAAAACCGTTCAACTTACCCTCTCCAGTCAGCTTCTGAATTTGCTTACCTCTATTTCTTAAATTCTTATCATGAAAACATTTCATTTTCTCTGTTTAGAAAACATATCTGACTATATTTGGAAAACGTTTCCAAAACTCATTTACGGATTTCCAATGAACGTTGTATAAAACATCGTTACGCTTAATCCATTAATCGCTTATCACTTAACTATATTTCAAATCAACCTTTTCTATCGAACCACAACTATTCCTTTGTCAATTCTGAAGTCAATCAAGTTGGGGGTATAATTACCTCTCAGACCTTAATTGAACAACGTCCTTTACTGTGAAATAGATGAAGCTCGTCACTCACTTTTTCCAATCATCTGTTTACGCAAATTCTCGGATTCAGGTTACGAATCTACTTCTTATATGATAACGTTTGATTATAACTATAACGTTATAATTCCTACTTCTGCAATATCTAACCTAAATTATAACCTTATCTCCTAACTCGAATAATTTAACAGACACCTAATTTCTAAATCAATAACTAAATCTTGATTTAAACCCTGGAAAGTAAATAGTACTTTCCCGAATTCGCTATAATCGAATTCGACGTATAACTCTCTTTCGAGTAATCTCTATTTGATTAACTCTTCTTCGAATAACCTATATTCGATTATCTCTCTTCAAATAACTCATATTCGAAATCTCTCTCTTTCGAATAAACAATATTCGATCTCTTTCTTTCGAATATGCTATATTCGAAAATCTCCTTTCGATTTACTAATCGATAACTCCTTTTGATCAAACTAAAATCGATAACTCCTTTAACTCTATTCGAATAACTAATATTCGACTAACTCCTTTGGATCAACTCATTTGATTAACTCCTTCGAATAACTAATTCGAATAACTTGCCTTCGAATAACCAATATTCGATTTACTCTAACTCGATTAACTTAATTCTAATCGATTTACTCCATTTCGATTTAACTTAATTCAAATCGATTAACTTAACTCAAATTGATTAACTCCTTTCGAATAACTAAATTCGATTTAACTCTAATTGAATAACTAATATTCAATTAACTCTTACGTGTTTACTCTATTTGAATAAGTAATTCGAATCACTCTAATGTGTTTAACTCTATTCAAATATCTAATTCGAATAACTCATTTCGAATAACTAAATTCGATTAACTCTTTTAACTTTACTCGAATAACTGTATTCGATTAACACCTTCTTTCGAATAACTATATTCGATTAACTCTTCGACTAACTCCTTTGGATTAATTAACTTCGAATAACTCCTTTGGATTAACTAACTTCGAATAACTCCTTTGGATTAACTAACTTCGAATAACCAATATTCGATAACTACTCTTCGAATAAATACTATTCGGTAACTCTTCTCAAATGAATAACATTTGATTTCTCCACTCGAATAAACTATATTCGATTACTCTTCTCTCGAATACACTATATTCGATAACTCTACTTCGAATAAGTGATATTCGGCAACTCTACTCGATTAACTCCACTTGGATAACTATAACTGGTCAACTCTAACTGGTCACTCTAACTGAGTAACTCTAACTGATCAACTCTAACTGGTCAACTTTAACTGGTCAACTTTAACTGGTCAACTCTAACTGTTTATCTTTAACTGGTAAATTTTAACTGGTTAACTCAAATGGTTTAACCTAACTTGATTTACTTATCTCGATTAACCGAACTAATCCACTTAGTTTAACTTAGTTAATTCACTTTGATTAACTCTAACCGATTTACTTAGTTTAACTCAGCTAATTCACTTTGATTAACCCAACTAATTTACTTCGATTAACCAATTAGTTTAACTTGACTAATTCACTTAGTTTGACGCAACTAATTCACTTTGATTTACAAATTAGTTTAACTTAACTAAGTCACTTAGTTTGACGCAACTAATTCACTTTGATTTACAAATTAGTTTAACTTAACTAATTCACTTCGATTAACCGCTTAGTTTATCTTAACTAATTTACTTTGGTTAACTTAACCAATTACTTTGATTAACTCGACTAACTTGCTTTGGTTAACCTAACAAATTACTTTGTTTAACTCGACTAACTTGCTTTGGTTAACCTAACCCATTACTTTGTTTAATCCTTTTATCACACTCTGGTTATAATTTCTACTTCTACAATATCTCCTTAAAATCCATATCGTGTTATACTTGTGTGCGAAGCACGTGTTTAAATTTATCCTTGTATAATTCTATTTATTTTCCGAACAAGTGTTCCTTTATTTATTCCCTAAATAAATATTCCTTTATTCCATTTATTTAAAATCTAAATAAATGTTCCTATATTTATTTCCTAAATAAACATTCCTTTATATTCTAATTCATTTATTTTCTAAATAAATGTTTCTATTTATTTCATTTATTTTCTAAATAAATGTTTCCTTTTTCATTTATTTATTTTCTAATTAAATAAATGTTTTCCTTTTATAAAATCCTATCGATTTTATAAATAAGATTCATTTTCAATATAAACATTGAAAATCCCCTTATCAACATTTCGGTATGTTATGGTATTCAATCATATCAAATCACGATGTTCAATATCGTCCAAGCACATAAAATCGCCCACAGATTTTATATCACATCATATAACAATATATGGAAAACAATAAAATAACTGTTGAGGAATCCAGTCGGATTCCTCCAACCTGTTTCCCTGCATCACAGATGTTAAACAACACCAGTATAATATTCTGATAAACAGAATCAACATATAACTATTTGACGGTTTATATATATATATATATACATACGTAAATATATATATATAAAATCTTTACTAACTGACTAGTAGTTCAAACAAACAATCAACACACAGTCAAACAGACAATATTTTAACAGTTCTAAGAATACAACGTGAAAATAAAACTGTTTAGAGTTTGTGAGATTTACTAACCTTGGCAGTTCATCGTTAAAGAACAATAAACTGTTTGCTTGATTCAAATCAAACAATTTATTTCGCCATAAATTCAAATGAGCACCGACCCACTTCTAGTCAATTCCATTTTGTAGTCGTCGTCCCTACTATCCCAACGTCCCAAACGGTTCGCAAATCAAACTTTGAACGGCCCATCACCATATTTGAAACCCACGAAATGTCTGCAGGATTTCTTTTCCAATGCAATACTAAGTACCAACCCTTGTAAAACTATATCCCCTTTTTTTTTCGTTTGGGCCATACCCATCTAAACACTCCGACCCACAAATCTTTACACGTTTATAATAGTACCCCTTCTTCCCAGTAAACATCCCTTCAGGCATCTTCAAACGCCATGAATCACGAACGCAAATGCCACTCCCCCAACCATGAACCGCATGCTCCCCTTTAGCAGAACAAAACGTGGTATCAGCCCCTTCCAAAACTTGCGGACTAGTCCCTCTCTTCACGCCAACCAAACCTCTTATCTAATCCTCCCCAAACGCCTCGTCACCTCCTTGCTTAATACAACCAGTTGAAACTCCCTCCTGTCATTGAAATGAACAGCACCACACTATGTTTAAAGCTTCACAAAGGCACTCACCATCAAATGCTCTATCCAACTGCACCAACACATTATAGTCCATCCATTCATCTACTTCACAGGTCCAGCTCCATGCCGTGCGTTAACAGTACCCCTTTCCATTCCTCAAACCAACGCATCCCTCCAGTATTCTTTTCACGAGCAGAAACAATGCCACATCAAAGCTTAAATAAACTTCACACACTTCTTCACTCCTCCACCCATCCAACCTGGAGAACCCACCTCACTCCCTACATTAAACGTGAGAGTTTGCTTCGCACAAAACGCCCTTGCATGGAACGGAACGGTCTCCATACTGCTACTGTCCCTTGCGAAAGTTCTACTCATGGACAGCGCCAACCTTTGTCGACAAGGACCACCTCTTCCCATCTACATCTACCAATACATATAACGTGAAGTACGACTGCCAGTGCCACCTATTAATTGTGTTGACCTGAAAACAAACCCAGATCTGAGCTTTGTTGCTTACGTTCCCCGCGATAAACTTCAAGTACCCAGCTGCCGAACGAGTTGTGTGAAAATCATGCATGTGTGAAGAGAAACGTTGAGGGTTTCAAGTATATTTGTTTCATATTTTTCAGAGAAGAAAGGGGGTTGAATATTCATTTTAAGTGCTATTAAAATTCGGCAGGAAATCTCCTGAAGCCAAATGAAAGAAACAAAGGGGAGACGATATATTTATAAGGTAAAATACTTGGTCTTTAAGTGATAGATTGTCCATTCACTTAAATGCGCAGAAGTGTGTTGAAAGGAAACACGTAGGCCTTGAATTTGATGGGATGGGTGTGAACGTAGGCGAATTAATAGCCAAGAAAACCTAAAGCAAAGAGGAATGACCAGGTGGCGGATACCGAACCATGATACAAAATATTTCGTTTACATATAAATTGCTGTCGACAGAAATCAATGTACCATTGAGATGAGCAAAGTGCCACGATCCCAAAAATATAATAATACTGGTAGTTTAACTCATTTTGTGAAACCCCAAAATGTTGATATAGGGTGTAAATTACTCCAAATAAAAAGTTGCTTATTTAATTTATTAAAAATTACAGTAAAATTCTAAAAATTAAATTATCGCTACGTCTCAAAAGAACCTTGTCTAAATTCAAACCCTATCTCTCGTTATATCGAATAAATCGTTATGGTCGATAAACGATTCTATAACGACTATTTTATAATTTGATTTGGACATACATCAAAATCTACACGACGAAATCCCGATTTTTCTCTTCCACTAGAAAGATATACTCCACCAGCTCCATACGTTTCTTGTTTCACAGAAATCCGGCTTAAAATGAATCATGTACATTCAGTTGAAGTTCAAATCGCCAAATTGCGAACTGCCACGACGTTTCAAGTTCGTTTTAATTATAATTATAAATTATAAGTTTGAACGTTGTACTTTAAGTTATCGATATCGCCAAATCGATATATAAATAATTAAATAAATTAATTATTCGATAGCTAACAAAACGCGCCATTACAGACTTCCCCCCTTAAAATAATTTCGCCCTCGAAATTGCTAAGCTAGGAAAATGCTACCAACTTTACTAACTAGATTCAAATATCTTTTAGTTTACTTCTCAACTCCAGTTTCAACTGAACCATTAAATTTTCAATTAAATTATTAATTCATTCTGGCTAACTGAATTTCCATAAATCATGAGAATGTTCTAATGCCTGGAATTTTCGAAAAATTTCGGCATAACCTCCTTTGTATTGGTCAATATGACAAACCACAACTCACCTCTCTAGGCCTCCTCCAATCCAAAAGGAAACCAAAATAGCCAAGCGGCTTGCTAATTCGGCTCATAAAATCCAAACTCATATATGATATAAACTTGTACCTTTTTGTCGGGCTTTTAACTCTATCACTTCCATATGTTATCAACTCAGCATATACCAGTGTTATCTCTTCCAATTGATCTCCAATCAGTACATATCTTCAAATCCAATTCGAATTTCATTCGAACTCTAATATCAAATTTCAAATTATTGACTTATCAATTTTGTTCCATTCTAGATTATCTCTAATCCAATTCAAATTTTATTTAACTCGGTTCAAGTTAAATTTCAATTTATTTTTACCATCTCATTTTATTTAACTTCATTAGTTAAATTTTAATTCCAGAACTTAAGTTCCTGGGTTTCTTTCAAATCAATTTGAAATCATAATGCCAATTCAAAACCTTTGAATTTCTAAACAACTTGTTTTCTCAAAACAATTCAAAAACAAAACCTTTGGTAGTAATCCGTCACCTAGAACTCGAAAATAAACACTGATGATGTCTAGATTCATCATCAGAATCTATTTTCCAGCTATCGAAGTGAGTTCAATACTATATCATTTTCAATTTGAAAAACATTTTCAAAATCTCCCAGGAACTTAAAATTTCCTTATTTTAAATTCCAAGTCTGATTTAAATTCATATTTAATTCATCTATTTCATATATTATATTCATATGAATTCTGATTGGTCATTTATAACCATTTCACCCTTTTATAATCTTATTCGATTATAATAACAACCAACACAATCAAGATACTATAATAATTTCAAGATATATATTTCTTCTATAAACAAATATATTTTGGGAAAAATTATTTCATTTACCCTCTTCCAAAACATACCATGACGGTTCATCGTATTCGAGTGTTTATTAACCCTTATCGATACAGTGGATCAAAACTGATCGACCAGAATTCATAAGCCACTCAACCAATGAGTCTCCACAATATAAAATCATTTTATATTGAATAACAATTACGCGCTCATATATATACACTCAAACTCAATCTAGGATATTACTAATCCCATCTCTATCGAGTTATGCCACAGAGCCAAGGTAATCACTTAACTTAAGCTCTGATACCAACTGTAACGGTTGGAAATTTCCGACTCCTCGAGAGTCGGAAATTCCGCGACGTTAGTGAAAGAATTTAGAAGGTGAGAAAGAAAAGATAAAACTAATAGAATAGAAGAAGAACATCAAAATCATCAGAGTAACACGAATCTCACAGCGGAACGAATAACATATAATATATAACATAACTTTGAAGTAAACAGTTATATATATACAATAGCACTTATCAGAGTACAACACTTACAACACAGCGGAAATAACTACAGCTATCAAATCTTGCAGCCTCCTGCTCCAAGCTCTCCAAGTATATCAGTAAATCCCGACTACTTGACTGCCCGTACAAATTTAGGCACCCAAGAGTTTAGGGAAAACAACAAAGTAAACTCCGGGTCAGCCATGGGACTCGTATGAGTAAAATAGTTTAAAACAGGTATAGGATATCTCATATGACCACGCCGTGAATACGGAACGGGTTTTTCCCTTATGAGTATCTGAACAACTTTGACAAGCAATATCATTGTGATATTATAATAATGTCTAAGTACAAATAGGTATCAATCTAGCAGAAACGCTTGCATCTCACGTTCTACATACATAGTATAAAATCATAAACCGCAGGGCTTTTATCGGAGAATGGATTCCAACAGACAAGGTATGGGAGCACCTTCTGAATAGTGTACTCTAGAGGTGATACACTCAGGTTCAACAAGAACGTCTTGCAACCCGGCCACACATGACCGCTCACTCATTTAGCTTGAGTGTCGCGAATATATTGCCACCACGGTTATAGGCCATCAAACCGTCATCCGAAGATACAGAATCAAAAAGAAGTATAAATATGAATATTCTCTAGATCGGTGACAATACACCCTGCTTGGGGATGACCCAACTAGCCATGCTGCCTAGCCCAACTTTTGTTACTTCCCGGTGTGAGGCTAGAAGCTACGTCTATCTTCAGAACATCTGATCACCATTCACTTTGAATGCCACATCGTCATACCCGCCAAATCACAAATTGACTTATCCAAAAATAACACGGGTATATAGCTAAGAGAAACGAATTCCTCCGCCACCAAACGTGAATACGTTTGAACAGATCAACTTACGCGATCCATTGGATATACTCTGTCAGACCTTCTTCCATATACGTTGTCCTGGGACTGGACAAACCGAAGGCACTATTCAGTATATCCATCTTAGTCACTGTTATCTAAGACTTATACAACAACCCTTGCACTTTACTCCGTCTTCAATTTATCTTTGGCAGATATTGTTCGCAACGCTTATGCCAATACAGAGTGGTTCTTTGGATAATAATCCAACCGGTCTCTCCATATTAACAACGTTAAAATGGTAAAAACTTTGATAGTCTGTGATTCAACTATCAAATGAAAACATGTCGGTGTACAAACAACGATCTTATTTCCAAATGGAAATTCGATCGATCAATCATCACATGTTCATATTTCCTTATTTCATATATTTAGAAAATATATGTTATTAATCATTGGAAAACATTTCCATAGCTTATTTTCACATCACTATTATTTCGCAACTATCAGTCCCTAACTGTAACTAGTATGAGAACAATTCTCTAAGTATCAATACGGAGGGTCGAAACCAACATCAGATCGTCACTTAGAAAACCGTTCAACTTACCCTCTCCAGTCAGTTTCTGAATTTGCTTACCTCTATTTCTTAAATTCTTATCATGAAAACATTTCATTTTCTCTGTTTAGAAAACATATCTGACTATATTTGGAAAACATTTCCAAAACTCATTTACGGATTTCCAATGAACGTTGTATAAAACATCGTTACGCTTAATCCATTAATCGCTTATCACTTAACTATATTTCAAATCAACCTTTTCTATCGAACCACAACTATTCCTTTGTCAATTCTGAAGTCAATCAAGTTGGGGTATAATTACCTCTCAGACCTTAATTGAACAACGTCCTTTACTGTGAAATAGATGAAGCTCGTCACTCACTTTTTCCAATCATCTGTTTACGCAAATTCTCGGATTCAGGTTACGAATCTACTTCTTATATGATAACGTTTGATTATAACTATAACGTTATAATTCCTACTTCTGCAATATCTAACCTAAATTATAACCTTATCTCCTAACTCGAATAATTTAACAGACACCTAATTTCTAAATCAATAACTAAATCTTGATTTAAACCCTGGAAAGTAAATAGTACTTTCCCGAATTCGCTATAATCGAATTCGACGTATAACTCTCTTTCGAGTAATCTCTATTTGATTAACTCTTCTTCGAATAACCTATATTCGATTGTCTCTCTTCGAATAACTCATATTCGAAATCTCTCTCTTTCGAATAAACAATATTCGATCTCTTTCTTTCGAATATGCTATATTCGAAAATCTCCTTTCGATTTACTAATCGATAACTCCTTTCGATCAAACTAAAATCGATAACTCCTTTAACTCTATTCGAATAACTAATATTCGACTAACTCCTTTGGATCAACTCATTTGATTAACTCCTTCGAATAACTAATTCGAATAACTTGCCTTCGAATAACCAATATTCGATTTACTCTAACTCGATTAACTTAATTCTAATCGATTTACTCCATTTCGATTTAACTTAATTCAAATCGATTAACTTAACTCAAATTGATTAACTCCTTTCGAATAACTAAATTCGATTTAACTCTAATTGAATAACTAATATTCAATTAACTCTTACATGTTTACTCTATTTGAATAAGTAATTCGAATCACTCTAAGGTGTTTAACTCTATTCAAATATCTAATTCGAATAACTCATTTCGAATAACTAAATTCGATTAACTCTTTTAACTTTACTCGAATAACTGTATTCGATTAACACCTTCTTTCGAATAACTATATTCGATTAACTCTTCGACTAACTCCTTTGGATTAATTAACTTCGAATAACTCCTTTGGATTAACTAACTTCGAATAACTCCTTTGGATTAACTAACTTTGAATAACCAATATTCGATAACTACTCTTCGAATAAATACTATTCGGTAACTCTTCTCAAATGAATAACATTTGATTTCTCCACTCGAATAAACTATATTCGATTACTCTTCTCTCGAATACACTATATTCGATAACTCTACTTCAAATAAGTGATATTCGGCAACTCTACTCGATTAACTCCACTTGGATAACTGTAACACCCCGTATTTCAGTTAATACTGAAATTCATTAATTGCAGAATAAATAATCTCAAATGTGAGAATTGGGGGAAACGGGCTGCGTCATTGCGTTCGTCTCGGAAAAATACGCAGAATAGAGTCCGAAATTTTGTAAATCGGAGTCCGTATGACCCAGTTAAGGCCCAAAGAAGTTTTCAGAAAATTCAAAATTAAAAACAGATTTAAAGTTCAGTTTTAAAACATAATTGGAGCCAAAAGCGGAGGTGGCGGGAAAGTTCCCGCCTAGCCCCATGTCGACAGGCATGTCGACAGGGGTGTCGACAGGCATGTCGACAGGGGTGTCGACAGCCCTGTCGACAGGGGTGTCGACACAGGGTGTCGGCCCTGTTGATCTGGGTGCACCAGATCTGGTTTTTGGTTGAGTCTTGGCCTGTGTTCTAGAGATTTCCTAAATCTAACGGACCTAATCTAACCTAGGGTTAATCTAAGGGCCTAAAACACTCACCTAATCTATAAATACACCCTAAACCTACCCTAATCCATACTAAAAATAGGAATGATGGCCTCATGCCGCCAAATTAAATCTTAGAAGGAGCCTCCACTAATTTATGAAGGAAGTTGCAAGCTAATCAACCTCTAATCATCATCTTCTTCATATTTAGCAACTAATTCCACTTCATAAGTTTGCTAATCTTGGGTTTGGTGAGTTTCTATCACTTTAACATCAATTGCTAAAGTAAGTAGATTGGGTGTAATGAGACTTATGGTCTTAAATGCGGATTAGTGAGTTTGAATCATTTGTAATGATATGCTACTCTATGTTTTCCTATGTTTATGCATATTTAATAAGTGGGTTTATGCATGTTTAATAAGTTGGTTTATGCATGTTTAACAAGTGGGTTTATGCATGTTTAATAAGTGGGTTTATGCATATCTAATAAGTGGGTTTATGCATGTTTAACAAGTGAGTTATGCAAGTTCATATGCAAGTTATGTGTATGATGTTATGTAAGTTATGTGTAGGTTGTTATGCAAGTTCATATGCAAGTTATGTATATGCTTAAATGCAAGTTTAACATGATATGCAAGTTATGCATGCTTATGCAAGTATGTGAATGCTTATGCAAGAATGTGAATGCTTATGCAAGTTATGTATATGCTTAAATGCAATTTTAACATGATATGCAAGTTATGCATGCTTATGCAAGTATGTGAATGCTTATGCAAGAATGTGAATGCTTATGCAAGTTATGTGTATGCTTAAATGCATGTTTAACATGTTATGCAAGTTACAAGAATGCTTATATGCAAGTTCAACATGTTATGCAAGATATGTGTATGATAATATGCAAGTTCATATGCAACATGTTATGCAAATCATGTGCATGATAATATGCAAGTTTGGGTTAAATGTGGTTGGGTTAATATATGCTCATATATGCAAGTTGACATCCTCTTAACCCATGACAAAGTTATATGCTAAGATTTGGTTAAACCCATGATATTTGTGATGGATCTTCCCTTTATTATGTCATGAAATGAGAACGATTTACGTGGGGAACGATGGGGTTAATAAATATGTTAATAAAAGTATGATTGGGTATGATTAAGCATACCATAAAAATAAATTAACATAAGTGGGAATTTACCTATTGAGTTAGGTCTACCCCATGGGAATTTACCTATTGAGTTAGGTCTACCCATGTTATGAAAAACTTGATATTAATTAGGGATAATTAATATGGGGGTGATTAATTAGGTGTAATTAATCAACTAAGACACGAGGTTGGACCCTTTTGTAGCGGAAGTCTGCCCGGAACCGACCGGCCATCCAGCGGCTACAAATGATTGGCCCAATGTGAGAGGTCTTAGTCATAAATTAAATACGTGATTAAAGTAAAGACACGAGGTTAGACCCTTTTGATGACAGAAGTCTGCCCGGAACCAACCGGCATATCCAGCAGTCATAAAAGACGGTCTAATGTGAGAGGTCTTTATGGGGTCATGATCTTGATTAATTAATTAAGAAACACTTAACCATATTAGCATGTAGAGGGACATGAGGGGTTAAGTGGGTGCCTTGGGTGGCATGTGGAAATCTAGTGGGTTGCCTTGGGTGGCAATAGAAAATACGATTAGAATACTTAACCAAGTGGAAACATGTAATTAAACATGATTAAAGGGTTAAGTGGGATACACTAGATAAGTGACAAGCTTAGGTGGGTAGCTTGTGGGGGCCCATTTCAACCAATATCCCAAACGTATCTTTGTGGGCTCGACTCTAGTCGGGTGACGGGACACGCATATTGGGCTTGACTATAAGAGGCCAAACGGGTTAGCGGTGGCAACGCAGGATCAACGGGTTTCATATGCGTGTGTGGACCCGGGCTGGTTGGTAAGTCGTTGTTGCATCGTGTAGATATAAAGCCGTGCACCGTTGATATTATCTGGTGGCCACTTTGGGGAATGATACACCCCATTGTGGGACCAGCACGGGTATCTACGGTAGGGAGCCGATCACTGGGGAGTAGTGGGTACACCTAATAAAGATAGGGGCAGACGGCACCTATGTAGGGGTACACGAAACTACTGGGTAAAATTTTCTAAGTCCTTGGGAGGGATCAACCTTTAAGTAGAAATGACTGGTGTGGTGCAGTTAGTAATTATCCTTGGGTGGGTAGATACGTCTTTACAGTTATCTTAGTTTATCCTAAGTCTACCAAGCTGCTTAGTGTAGCCATTCATCCCCAGACATTACCGTAGGTCAAGTTTATGTCTTCTTTGGTTACTTTAATGATTGTATTGTTAAAGTTATAGGACTCGCTCAGACTTATGTCTGACCCCGTTGTTTTTATCTTTTTCCCAACCCTCAGGTCCTACGGTGGATCCTAGCAGTAGTGGAGCTTGATCGGATTGCTGTTCCAGTCTTTAGGAGCTTGGATAGATGTAAAGCTCCAGTTACCCAGTTATCTTTTCTTTTGTCTTGGCTATTGTATGAGAGAGAGTGGGATTATGTACTTCTTTATTTTGATGGATATTGTACTTGACTTTTATTGTGGTTTTATGATGTAACCAGACATGTTTACTTCCGCAGTTATGAGATGATGTTTTAAATTTCAAGTACTATTTATATCTGTCTTGTTGTAATCTTTCTGTTCTATATTCACTAAAATACTCCACCGATGCTATGGCATTCCCTTAGAGAGTGACCATAGCGGGCGTGGGGTGTTACACGTGGTATCAGAGCAAAGGTTACCGGAACAGATAAAATTTTTAGAAAACTATTTTTATAAAAACATTTTTGGAAGAGATATTTTCAAAAACATGTCTTTAAAGAGGAAAGTTTTTGAAAGAAAAGCATAATCCCCAATAGCCATATCTTTATCTTTCGAATTCTCCGTTTTGAATCTTTCCTTTTTCGTTTCAGCATGGCTGAGAATCTTAACTTTCTAGAGGGTGTGACGATACCAGTATGGTATAGGAGATTGATGGAGGCTAGGGCCACCACTGCGGGTCCAGCAAATGTTCCTCCACCAACCGTAGCACCCGATCTTCCTCCTCCCCCTCCTCCTCGCACGGGTACTTTTGCTAAGACTTGCAAGGAATTTAAAGCTATGAGAGGGAAACCTTTTCCAGGATCTGAAACTTTTGTGGAGGCTAGAGACTGGCTTAAAGAGGTGGAAGAATTGATAGATATCTTTGAGATGGAAGAAGGAAAGAAAGTCAAGTTAGCTGCTTGGTTAATGAAAGGAGAGGCCTCATTCTGGTGGGAGGTTACTAATGGAGAATGCCCCGTTGACTCTTGGGCGGATTTTAGGCAAAGATTTGTGGCAAAGTTTCTCTCATGGGCGGAGGAAAACTTGTATATGGAAAGATTCTTGACTCTAAAGCAAGGAAATCTCTCGGTGAAGGAATATGTCAACAAGTTTAATCAATTGGCAAGGTTTGGCCTAGACATGGTGAATACACCGGAAAAGAAGGCTTTGAGGTTCGTGAAAGGCTTGAATGAACCAATGCATGGGTTAGCTATGACTCATATCCCTATGGGGGCCACCTTTGAGAAGCTAGTTGACATGGCACTCATGCATGAAGAAGAGAAGGGTCCCAATGCTAATAAGGCACCCGAGAAGAAGGGAGATCAAAAGAGACCTCAGCAACAACAACAAAACAAAGGTGGGAAAGGCAACGGTGGCAAGGGCAAGAAGAAGAAGTGTTTCAATTGTGGGACACCTGGCCACCTAAGCAAGGATTGTCGCAAGAAGAAGAAGACTGGCTGCTTCCACTATGGCGAAGCAGGGCATCTAGTGAAAGACTGTCCTAAGAAGGGGCAAAGGACGGGGTCTACCTCAGGAGGACAGGTGCAAGTTCTTATGGCACCAGGTCAGGCTAGGGGCCAAGTACAGGCTCTCGCAGTCCCACCGATTCAGGAGAGAGGTAGAACTATTTCCGTTGAAAGTCTGGTTTTTCTATTTGATCATCCTGTCCGTACATTGTTTGATTCAGGCGCATCGCATTCGTTTATCTCATCATCATTAGTTGAGTCACTGCACTTAGACACCAGTCTGGTAGATGATCCCTTGCTTGTTTCAAACCCAATTGGGGGCTCCACTTATTTGTCCATGATATGTTTGGGTTTGAAGATTTCTATACTTAGCATTGAGTTTAGATGTGATGCTTTTGTGTTGGGCTTCACGGGCTATGGGTTGATTTTGGGCATGGACTGGTTATCCAGTAATGGTGCTGTTCTTGATTGCGAAAGGAGAGTTGTTAGGCTCATGACCTGCTTGGGTAACACTCTCGAGATTTCTTGTAATCCCATGGATTCTGTTATGCTAAGTTATCTTGAATCGCTTGACGCTTCGGTCGAGAGTTTGCAATCTGTTAGAGTGGTCCGGGAATATCCGGATGTGTTTGAGGAGGTGAAGGGCTTACCTCCGAAGCGGGAGATTGACTTTCGAATATATCTGGTGGATAATGCTAAACCTGTATCTTTACCAGTGCGCCACATGGCTCCTCGTGAGAGGAGGGAACTCCATAAGCAAGTAGGGGAGTTGCTTGAGAAGGGGTTCATAAGACGGAGTATATCGGAGTGGGGTGCTCCAGTAGTATTTGCTACGAAGGCGGATGGGTCCCTCAGACTTTGTGTAGACTATAGGGAACTCAACAAGCTCACAAAGAAGAATAGACACCCATTGCCGAGGATTGATGATCTTTTCGATCAGTTGGTTGGCGCTTCAGTATTTTCTCAGTTGGACTTAGCCACGGGGTTTCATCAGTTGAGAGTGGCTGAGGATAGCATAGACAAGACTGCCTTTAGGACTCCGGATGGTTTCTATGAGTGGCTGGTGATGCCATTTGGGTTGACGAACGCCCCTGCATACTTTGTGGATTTGATGAGTAGGGTGTTCAGGGAGTTCCTTAATAAATTCGTGGTGGTCTTTGTGGATGAAATCTTAGTATTTTCTAAGAGTGAAGAAGAGCATGCCCTACATCTTGGGGAGGTATTGAAGACTCTTCGAGCACATAGCCTTAAGGCTAAATTCTCTAAATGTCACTTCTGGAGGAAGAAAGTGCGGTTCTTGGGGCACGTGGTCTCCAAGGAAGGGATAGCTGTGGATCCCGCGAAGGTAGTATCAATTCAGGATTGGAAGGTTCCGAAGAATGCTACCGAAGTAAGAAGTTTCTTGGGGTTGGCGGGTTACTATAGGAAGTTTATCAAAGACTTCGCGAAGATATCAGCCCCATTAACCCGCTTAACGAAGAAGAATCTTGTTTTCGCATGGGACGTAGATTGTGATGATGCGTTCCGACGGTTAAAGAGAGCTTTAACCACTGCTCCAGTTTTAGTGTTGCCAGATGGGAGCAAGCCATTTGTTGTTTATACCGATGCTTGTGGGACAGGACTTGGCGCAGTCTTAATGCAAGAGGGAAGGGTGATAGCCTATGGTGGAAGGCAGTTGAGAGTGCATGAGAAAAATTACCCTACCCATGATTTAGAGTTGGCCGCTATTGTTTTTGCGCTTAAGATTTGGCGCCATTATCTTCTTGGTGAGAGATTCGAATTGTTCACTGACCACAAATCATTGAAATACTTGTTTTCTCAGAAGGATTTGAATTTGAGACAGCAAAGGTGGATGGAGTTCTTAGCATCCTATGATTTCGAGATAGCGTATACCCCTGGCAAGGGTAACGTGGTGGCGGACGCCTTGAGCAGAAAGAGGTTGTCCTTGAGTCCATTGTTCGTGGAACAACGAAGCTTGGAATTTATCTCGATGTTTGATTTCAGACCTTCCATTGATTATGTACCCGGTTTGCTAGCTTCCTTGGAGGTTAGACCTACTCTTTTGGGGCGGATTGGAGAAGCACAGAGGGACGACCCACAGTTGGTTGAGTTGGTGGAGAAGCTCATAAGGGGGGAGTCGTCCAGCCATTTGAGTAGGTACACCCTAGACGATAGGGGGTGCTTGCGTAGAGACGGTAGACTTTGTGTACCGCAAGACGAGGGTTTGAGGAAGGTTATTCTTGATGATGCACACCGTTCTAGGATGACCATTCATCCCGGTGGGGACAAGATGTACCAAGACATGAAGAGGGTTTTCTTCTGGGCCGGTATGAAGAAAGATGTGGCCGAGTATGTCGCTCGATGCTTGGTGTGCCAACAAGTGAAGGCGGAGCAAAAGAAACCTGGTGGGTTGCTTCACCCATTGGAAGTTCCGCAATGGAAGTGGGATAGCGTCTCGATGGATTTTATTGACGGGTTACCCAGATCAAGAAAGGGTAATACGGGAATTTGGGTGGTGGTAGACAGACTTACTAAGAGCGCCCATTTCATACCTGTGAAGAGCAAGAGGACCGCTCCATGGCTAGCTTCTGTATATCTTCGAGAGATAGTTCGATTGCATGGGGTACCCTCTAGCATAGTGAGTGATCGAGATCCTATCTTCACTAGCGAGTTCTGGAGAAGTTTGCAAGAAGCAGTGGGGACTCAATTGTGTCTGAGCACCGCATATCATCCTCAGACGGACGGCCAGACTGAGAGGGTGAATCGTGTTCTAGAAGACCTTTTGAGGCTTTGTATCTTAGATTTTGGAGGTACATGGGAAGAGCATCTTCCATTGGTGGAGTTCGCATATAATAACAGCTTTCAGTCCAGTATTGGTATGGCTCCTTTTGAAGCTTTCTATGGAAGGCCTTGTCGATCACCTACATGTTGGTGGGAGTCTACGGACAAGATCTTGCTTGGGCCTGATATGATTAGGGAGACTTCTGAGAAGATTGACTTGATTCGAAGAAGGATGAAAGCGGCGCAGGATAGGCAAAAATCTTATGCGGACAAGAGAAGGACGGATCTTGAGTTTGAAGTTGGGGACATGGTCTTTGTCAAAGTGTCTCCGTTACGAAATGTGGTTCGCTTTGGATCTGTTGGGAAGTTAGCACCAAGGTTCGTAGGGCCATTTCCCATTAAGGAAAGAATTGGACGGATGGCATATAGAGTGGAGTTGCCCGACAGACTTAGTGGTGTACATGATGTATTCCATGTGTCCCATTTGAGGAAGTGCTTACATGAGACCGCAGAGGTGGTAGAGCCGAGCTTGCTTAAAGAAGTGGAAGTAGAGCGTGATGCGACTATTCGACGAGCTCCTACCCGCATCCTTGGGTCAGAGACTAGGAAGTTGAGAAACAGAGAGGTTCAACTAGTCAAAGTGCAATGGGGAGAAGAGGAGAGCAACGCAACTTGGGAGACGGAAGCGAAGATGCGTTCATTGTACCCATTTTTTTTTGAGGGTATGTCTTTACTTTCTCCTCTATCGTTGTCTAGTACTTATCTTATCTTTAGTATATCCTCTCGTTAGTACTGATTGACCTTTAGATAGGGTAAACCTATGGTTGAAACATGTGTTTGAGACATGTTATGATTGATGGATGCAAGTGGATGCAAGTGGTTGCTAGTGGTTGCTAGTGGTTGCTCGTGGATGCATATATACACACTCTAGGCACTAGATCGGCTCAATCACTTCATATTGCATATTGCATAAAATTGTGTGTAGGAAGCTATATTTATGGATGTATAATGATTGTGTTATCATATGGATGATGCATTTTGGTGAATGATTGTGCACTCATGTAGATATTGTATGTGTCGATAGGGTTCTCTCGCATACATAATGGATGCATGGCACTATCATGGTTTGCATATGTTCATACATTAGATAGGGAACATATACACACACTCTTTGCATATGCTCATACATCATTAGAAATTGTTTTAAGGACAATGGATGCCTGTGTTTGATGGATTGAGTAGATGGTTGTTTGGATGGTAGGATATGCATTCTCCTTAGCTTAGAGATTTCGGGGACGAAATCCTTTAAGGAGGGGAGAATGTAACACCCCGTATTTCAGTTAATGCTGAAATTCATTAATTGCAGAATAAATAATCTCAAATGTGAGAATTGGGGGAAACGGGTTGCGTCATTGCGTTCGTCTCGGAAAAATACGCAGAATAGAGTCCGAAATTTTGTAAATCGGAGTCCGTATGACCCAGTTAAGGCCCAAAGAAGTTTTCAGAAAATTCAAAATTAAAAACAGATTTAAAGTTCAGTTTTAAAACATAATTGGAGCCAAAAGCGGAGGTGGCGGGAAAGTTCCCGCCTAGCCCCATGTCGACAGGCATGTCGACAGGGGTGTCGATAGGCATGTCGACAGGGGTGTCGACAGGCATGTCGACAGGGGTGTCGACAGCCCTGTCGACAGGGGTGTCGACACAGGGTGTCGGCCCTGTTGATCTGGGTGCACCAGATCAGGTTTTTGGTTGAGTCTTGACCTGTGTTCTAGAGATTTCCTAAATCTAACGGACCTAATCTAACCTAGGGTTAATCTAAGGGCCTAAAACACTCACCTAATCTATAAATACACCCTAAACCTACCCTAATCCATACTAAAAATAGGAATGATGGCCTCATGCCGCCAAATTAAATCTTAGAAGGAGCCTCCACTAATTTATGAAGGAAGTTGCAAGCTAATCAACCTCTAATCATCATCTTCTTCATATTTAACAACTAATTCCACTTCATAAGTTTGCTAATCTTGGGTTTGGTGAGTTTCTATCACTTTAACATCAATTGCTAAAGTAAGTAGATTGGGTGTAATGAGACTTATGGTCTTAAATGCGGATTAGTGAGTTTGAATCATTTGTAATGATATGCTACTCTATGTTTTCCTATGTTTATGCATATTTAATAAGTGGGTTTATGCATGTTTAATAAGTTGGTTTATGCATGTTTAACAAGTGGGTTTATGCATGTTTAATAAGTGGATTTATGCATATCTAATAAGTGGGTTTATGCATGTTTAACAAGTGAGTTATGCAAGTTCATATGCAAGTTATGTGTATGATGTTATGTAAGTTATGTGTAGGTTGTTATGCAAGTTCATATGCAAGTTATGTATATGCTTAAATGAAAGTTTAACATGATATGCAAGTTATGCATGCTTATGCAAGTATGTGAATGCTTATGCAAGAATGTGAATGCTTATGCAAGTTATGTATATGCTTAAATGCAAGTTTAACATGATATGCAAGTTATGCATGCTTATGCAAGTATGTGAATGCTTATGCAAGAATGTGAATGCTTATGCAAGTTATGTGTATGCTTAAATGCATGTTTAACATGTTATGCAAGTTATGAGAATGCTTATATGCAAGTTCAACATGTTATGCAAGATATGTGTATGATAATATGCAAGTTCATATGCAACATGTTATGCAAATCATGTGCATGATAATATGCAAGTTTGGGTTAAATGTGGTTGGGTTAATATATGCTCATATATGCAAGTTGACATCCTCTTAACCCATGACAAAGTTATATGCTAAGATTTGGTTAAACCCATGATATTTGTGATGGATCTTCCCTTTATTATGTCATGAAATGAGAACGATTTACGTAGGGAACGATGGGGTTAATAAATATGTTAATGAAAGTATGATTGGGTATGATTAAGCATACCATAAAAATAAATTAACATAAGTGGGAATTTACCTATTGAGTTAGGTCTACCCCATGGGAATTTACCTATTGAGTTAGGTCTACCCATGTTATGAAAAACTTGATATTAATTAGGGATAATTAATATGGGGGTGATTAATTAGGTGTAATTAATCAACTAAGACACGAGGTTGGACCCTTTTGTAGCGGAAGTCTGCCCGGAACCGACCGGCCATCCAGCGTCTACAAATGATTGGCCCAATGTGAGAGGTCTTAGTCATAAATTAAATACGTGATTAAAGTAAAGACACGAGGTTAGACCCTTTTGATGACAGAAGTCTGCCCGGAACCAACCGGCATATCCAGCAGTCATAAAAGACGGTCTAATGTGAGAGGTCTTTATGGGGTCATGATCTTGATTAATTAATTAAGAAACACTTAACCATATTAGCATGTAGAGGGACATGAGGGGTTAAGTGGGTGCCTTGGGTGGCATGTGGAAATCTAGTGGGTTGCCTTGGGTGGCAATAGAAAATACGATTAGAATACTTAACCAAGTGGAAACATGTAATTAAACATGATTAAAGGGTTAAGTGGGATACACTAGATAAGTGACAAGCTTAGGTGGGTAGCTTGTGGGGGCCCATTTCAACCAATATCCCAAACGTATCTTTGTGGGCTCGACTCTAGTCGGGTGACGGGACACGCATATTGGGCTTGACTATAAGAGGCCAAACGGGTTAGTGGTGGCAACGCAGGATCAACGGGTTTCATATGCGTGTGTGGACCCGGGCTGGTTGGTAAGTCGTTGTTGCATCGTGTAGATATAAAGCCATGCACCGTTGATATTATCAGGTGGCCACTTTGGGGAATGATACACCCCATTGTGGGACCAGCACGGGTATCTACGGTAGGGAGCCGATCGCTGGGGAGTAGTGGGTACACCTAATAAAGATAGGGGCAGACGGCACCTATGTAGGGGTACACGAAACTACTGGGTAAAATTTTCTAAGTCCTTGGGAGGGATCAACCTTTAAGTAGAAATGACTGGTGTGGTGCAGTTAGTAATTATCCTTGGGTGGGTAGATACGTCTTTACAGTTATCTTAGTTTATTCTAAGTCTACCAAGCTGCTTAGTGTAGCCATTCATCCCCAGACATTACCGTAGGTCAAGTTTATGTCTTCTCTGGTTACTTTAATGATTCTATTGTTAAAGTTATAGGACTCGCTCAGACTTATGTCTGACCCCGTTGTTTTTATCTTTTTCCCAACCCTCAGGTCCTACGGTGGATCCTAGCAGTAGTGGAGCTTGATCGGATTGCTGTTCCAGTCTTTAGGAGCTTGGATAGATGTAAAGCTCCAGTTACCCAGTTATCTTTTCTTTTGTCTTGGCTATTGTATGAGAGAGAGTGGGATTATGTACTTCTTTATTTTGATGGATATTGTACTTGACTTTTATTGTGGTTTTATGATGTAACCAGACATGTTTACTTCCGCTGTTATGAGATGATGTTTTAAATTTCAAGTACTATTTATATCTTTCTTGTTGTAATTTTTCTGTTCTATATTCACTAAAATACTCCACCGATGCTATGGCATTCCCTTAGAGAGTGACCATAGCGGGCGTGGGGTGTTACAATAACTCTAACTGGTCACTCTAACTGAGTAACTCTAACTGATCAACTCTAACTGGTCAACTTTAACTGGTCAACTTTAACTGGTCAACTCTAACTGTTTATCTTTAACTGGTAAATTTTAACTGGTTAACTCAAATGGTTTAACCTAACTTGATTTACTTGTCTCGATTAACTGAACTAATCCACTTAGTTTAACTTAGTTAATTCACTTTGATTAACTCTAACCGATTTACTTAGTTTAACTCAGCTAATTCACTTTGATTAACCCAACTAATTTACTTCGATTAACCAATTAGTTTAACTTGACTAATTCACTTAGTTTGACGCAACTAATTCACTTTGATTTACAAATTAGTTTAACTTAACTAAGTCACTTAGTTTGACGCAACTAATTCACTTTGATTTACAAATTAGTTTAACTTAACTAATTCACTTCGATTAACCGCTTAGTTTATCTTAACTAATTTACTTTGGTTAACTTGACCAATTACTTTGATTAACTCGACTAACTTGCTTTGGTTAACCTAACAAATTACTTTGTTTAACTCGACTAACTTGCTTTGGTTAACCTAACCCATTACTTTGTTTAATCCTTTTATCACACTCTGGTTATAATTTCTACTTCTACAATATCTCCTTAAAATCCATATCGTGTTATACTTGTGTGCGAAGCACGTGTTTAAATTTATCCTTGTATAATTCTATTTATTTTCCGAACAAGTGTTCCTTTATTTATTCCCTAAATAAATATTCCTTTATTCCATTTATTTAAAATCTAAATAAATGTTCCTATATTTATTTCCTAAATAAACATTCCTTTATATTCTAATTCATTTATTTTCTAAATAAATGTTTCTATTTATTTCATTTATTTTCTAAATAAATGTTTCCTTTTTCATTTATTTATTTTCTAATTAAATAAATGTTTTCCTTTTATAAAATCCTATCGATTTTATAAATAAGATTCATTTTCAATATAAACATTGAAAATCCCCTTATCAACATTTCGGTATGTTATGGTATTCAATCATATCAAATCACGATGTTCAATATCGTCCAAGCACATAAAATCGCCCACAGATTTTATATCACATCATATAACAATATATGGAAAACAATAAAATAACTGTTGAGGAATCCAGTCGGATTCCTCCAACCTGTTTCCCTGCATCACAGATGTTAAACAACACCAGTATAATATTCTGATAAACAGAATCAACATATAACTATTTGACGGTTTATATATATATATATATACATACGTAAATATATATATATATAAATTCTTTACTAACTGACTAGTAGTTCAAACAAACAATCAACACACAGTCAAACAGACAATATTTTAACAGTTCTAAGAATACAACGTGAAAATAAAACTGTTTAGAGTTTGTGAGATTTACTCACCTTGGCAGTTCATCGTTAAAGAACAATAAACTGTTTGCTTGATTTAAATCAAACAATTTATTTCGCCATAAATTCAAATGAGCACCGACCCACTTCTAGTCAATTCCATTTTGTAGTCGTCGTCCCTACTATCCCAACGTCCCAAACGGTTCGCAAATCAAACTTTGAACGGCCCATCACCATATTTGAAACCCACGAAATGTCTGCAGGATTTCTTTTCCAATGCAATACTAAGTACCAACCCTTGTAAAACTATATCCCCTTTTTTTTCGTTTGGGCCATACCCATCTAAACACTCCGACCCACAAATCTTTACACGTTTATAATAGTACCCCTTCTTCCCAGTAAACATCCCTTCAGGCATCTTCAAACGCCATGAATCACGAACGCAAATGCCACTCCCCTAACCATGAACCGCATGCTCCCCTTTAGCAGAACAGAACGTGGTATCATCCCCTTCCAAAACTTGCGGACTAGTCCCTCTCTTCACGCCAACCAAACCTCTTATCTAATCCTCCCCAAACGCCTCGTCACCTCCTTGCTTAATACAACCAGTTGAAACTCCCTCCTGTCATTGAAATGAACAGCACCACACTATGTTTAAAGCTTCACAAAGGCACTCACCATCAAATGCTCTATCCTACTGCCACCAACACATTATAGTCCATCCATTCATCTACTTCTCAGGTCCAGCTCCATGCCGTGCGTTAACAGTACCCCTTTCCATTCCTCAAACCAACGCATCCCTCCAGTATTCTTTTCATGAGCAGAAACAATGCCACATCAAAGCTTAAATAAACTCCACACACTTCTTCACTCCTCCACCCATCCAACCTGGAGAACCCACCTCACCCCCTACATTAAACGTGAGAGTTTGCTTCGCACAAAACGCCCTTGCATGGAACGGAACGGTCTCCATACTGCTACTGTCCCTTGCGAAAGTTCTACTCATGGACAGCGCCAACCTTTGTCGACAAGGACCACCTCTTCCCATCTACATCTACCAATACATATAACGTGAAGTACGACTGCCAGTGCCACCTATTAATTGTGTTGACCTGAAAACAAACCCAGATCTGAGCTTTGTTGCTTACGTTCCCCGCGATAAACTTCAAGTACCCAGCTGCCGAACGAGTTGTGTGAAAATCATGCATGTGTGAAGAGAAACGTTGAGGGTTTCAAGTATATTTGTTTCATATTTTTCAGAGAAGAAAGGGGGTTGAATATTCATTTTAAGTGCTATTAAAATTCGGCAGGAAATCTCCTGAAGCCAAATGAAAGAAACAAAGGGGAGACGATATATTTATAAGGTAAAATACTTGGTCTTTAAGTGATAGATTGTCCATTCACTTAAATGCGCAGAAGTGTGTTGAAAGGAAACACGTAGGCCTTGAATTTGATGGGATGGGTGTGAACGTAGGCGAATTAATAGCCAAGAAAACCTAAAGCAAAGAGGAATGACCAGGTGGCGGATACCGAACCATGATACAAAATATTTCGTTTACATATAAATTGCTGTCGACAGAAATCAATGTACCATTGAGATGAGCAAAGTGCCACGATCCCAAAAATATAATAATACTGGTAGTTTAACTCATTTTGTGAAACCCCAAAATGTTGATATAGGGTGTAAATTACTCCAAATAAAAAGTTGCTTATTTAATTTATTAAAAATTACAGTAAAATTCTAAAAATTAAATTATCACTACGTCTCAAAAGAACCTTGTCTAAATTCAAACCCTATCTCTCGTTATATCGAATAAACCGTTATGGTCGATAAACGATTCTATAGCGACTATTTTATAATTTGATTTGGACATACATCAAAATCTACACGACGAAATCCCGATTTTTCTCTTCCACTAGAAAGATATACTCCACCAGCTCCATACGTTTCTTGTTTCACAGAAATCCGGCTTAAAATGAATCATGTACATTCAGTTGAAGTTCAAATCGCCAAATTGCGAACTGCCACGACGTTTCAAGTTCGTTTTAATTATAATTATAAATTATAAGTTTGAACGTTGTACTTTAAGTTATCGATATCGCCAAATCGATATATAAATAATTAAATAAATTAATTATTCGACAGCTAACAAAACGCGCCATTACATCAGTGCGGTAGGGTCATTATGACCTGAGGGGCAAAGTGATGGTGGCAAGACTACGTTATCCGTGCAGTAGGGTCATTATGACCCGAGGGGCAAGGTGATGCGTAGTAAGACTATGAGCCAGTGCAGTGGGGTTCTTGTGACTCCATGGGGCAAAGTGGACATAGTAAGGATGGTAAGGCTATGAGCCAGTGCAGTGGGGTTCTTGTGACTCCATGGGGTAAAGTGGACATAGCAAAGGATTTGTGGCTACGTTATCAGTGCAATGAAGCCATTTATGACTTCATGGGGCAAAGTGATCGTAGCAAGGTATGTTGGGTGATCGAAGTAGTGAATATCGTATGCTTTACGCACTGAGTGAGAGATGTGAGGATGGATGCTATGCTTGATTGTTTGCCATCATTATGACATGCACACCTCCCCCACCTCCGTATCCTTACACTGTTTGATATGATACCTTAGAGTGTTGTACAGTATGTAGTGCTAACTCTTTGGTTGCACGTTCAGGTATGTTTTAGTCTACCTGTTATTGTTCACTTTAGATGCTTATCGCTCATACCAGGCTTTATGTCTGACCCAGAGTTTTATGTCTCCTCTTATTACTCTGGGTGCTCACACGAGCAGACTAGAGACAGGTTAGCTGGTGATGTGCGAGTAGCTAATTCGGAGGCGGGCAGGAGGCTTCCACGTATGATATATATATACACATTCTCCCTGTGTCGTCGGTGGTCGCTACTTGGGCATTAGTAGTGTACCTCATCTATCTTACTTTGCTTTGAGACAGTTTGAAAAGTTGTAATAAG
The DNA here is from genome assembly GCA_030737875.1 of Allium sativum. Taxonomy (NCBI): domain Eukaryota; kingdom Viridiplantae; phylum Streptophyta; class Magnoliopsida; order Asparagales; family Amaryllidaceae; genus Allium; species Allium sativum. Next base: position 5,804,143 of record JASFAX010000034.1, read on the forward strand.
TTGTATTCTGAATTTCCGCTGCTATGATGTTTACTTCTGATTTTCAGCTTATGCACTATCTCTCCTGTTTTATGTCAAGTATGTTGTTATTATATTTTATTCTATGCGCTATGAGACATTCAACAGGTTCTTTGTATGTTCATTTCCTTCTTCCTTTTTCCTTCTGACGACCCGTTCCGTGCTAACTGGACATGTGTACAACGCACTTTTGGAGTAAATGTCGGTTGGTGCGGGGCGGGCCGTCACACTTGGTATCAGAGCTCTAGGTTGCGTAGTTAACCTAGGGAAAGACACTAGGGAGAGATAGTACGTATATGAGAGCGCGTATTTGTGATTACTTTGGTTTTCAAAAGATATGTATATATATATACTATTAGTAGTATAAAGATGAAGTCGCACTGCACTAGCACCACTATGGGGTCGTTAATCGTTTCCCTTTTTCAGATTGACGATGAGCCAAGACACGAGGGGTGCTGGTAGAGGGACCAACCAAGGGAATGCCGCTGACATGAGGGCGATGTTTACTAACCTCATGAGAGACATGCTTAGAGAAGTACAAGGGGCAGTTCCCAATCCCGGAGTTGGTGTTGGCCCAGTAGTGCAGGCGCCTAGGGTCGATTTCGCCAAGTTGTGCAAGGATTACACTAATCTTGGTGGAAAGCCGTTCCACGGAACGGAGTCGGCCACGGATGTTCAGGACTGGATGGATAGCTGTGACCGTATCTTTGATGACTTGGGTCTTGAAGATGCGATGAAGAGAAGGCTAGCGTCTCGTCAGCTGCAAGGGCGAGCGATGAATTGGTGGAATGCCATTAGAACAGCTACTCCAGAGGATCAAGTTACTTGGGATCAGTTCAAGGCTTGCTTTAGCGAGAAGTTATTTCCAGCTGCCCAGAAGTTAGTATTATTTAAGAGGTTCTTGGAACTCAAGCAGAATGGAAGGGCAGTTTCTGATTATATTGCTGAGTTCGACACTTTGTCGAAGTATTGACTATCTCTTATCGATACTCCTGAGAAGAAGAATGAGAAGTTCATTACTGGTTTGGATGGATACTTGGTGGAAAAGCTTATCAACCACATCGATGAGACTTTTGAATCGATCGTGGGGAAGGCTTTGAGATCAGAAAGTCTTTACCCTAAGTCAAAGACTGAGGCTGCATCTGCAGAAGGGCCAAAGCCGCAAGCAGGCAGTGGAGGCAAGAATAACTCTCAGAATAAGAGGAAGCAGGACCAACCTAAAGGTGGCCAGAAAAAGAGCAAGAAGGATGTTGAGTGCTTCAGCTGTGGAAAGAAGGGCCATTATGCTAAAGAATGTCGGGCCAAGCCAGCGGAAAGGAAGTGCTACAACTGTGGTCAAGTGGGACATCAGAAGGATAAGTGTCCGCAACCTCTTAAGGAGAAGCAGATTGTGAAAGCATATGCTATTGATGCTGTTCCTTCTTCGTCGAATGCCCCAACTGCGGCGGAGAAAGGAAAGAATGTTGTTATTCAAGGTATGCTTTCTATTTATGATATGCCAGTTCAAGTTTTGTTTGATACTGTGGCTTCCCGTTCCTTCATATCTAGTGACCTGGTAGGTAGGTTGGGACTGGAACCCGAGATAGTCGATAGACCATTGGTTGTGACGAACCCGATTGGTGGTTCGACTAGCCTTAGTATGATTTGCAGGAATTTGGTCTTATCGAGTCATGGATGTATGTTTGTATGTGATTGCTTTGTTTTGGGCTTTACTGGGTATGGCATTATATTGGGAGTCGATTGGCTCCAAAGATACGGGGTGGTGGTAGACTGTGAGGGCTTTTTGGTGACAGTGAGGGCGGATGATGGGTGGAGGGTAGTGTTTGGTAGTCTACCTAGTGATGGGGTTATGGCTAGTTTTGTAAATTCCCTCGACATCCCGCAGGATGAGTTGTCAGATGTGCCCGTGGTTGGCCAGTATCCGGACGTCTTCGAGGAGGTGACCGGGCTTCCACCACATCGAGAGATTGAGTTCCGTATTGATTTAGTGAAAGATGCCAGACCTATAGTGATGCCACTTCGTCGTATGGCACCAAGGGAGCAGCGAGAGCTCGGGGTGCAAGTCAGTAATCTTTTGAAGAAGGGATTTATTAGAAGGAGTGTCTCTGAGTGGGGAGCACCAGTTGTGTTTGCCACTAAGGCAGATGGTTCCCTTCGTTTGTGTGTGGACTATAGCGAGTTGAATAAGGTGACGAGGAAGAATAAGTATCCTCTACCGCGGATAGATGATTTGTTTGATCAGCTGGAAGGAGCAAGAGTGTTCTCCCAGTTGGACCTCGCGACAGGGTTTCATCAGCTTCGAGTAGCGGATGAGAGTGTTCCGAAAACGGCATTTAGGACGCCGTCTGGATTTTATGAGTGGTTGGTCATGCCATTTGGGTTGACCAATGCACCAGCCTATTTTGTGGATCTTATGAATCGAGTATTCAGAGATCAGTTGAATAAGTTTGTTCTTGTGTTCGTGGATGATATCCTTGTTTACTCAAGGACAGAGGAGGAACACAAGGGACACTTGAGGATAGTGATGGAGGTGTTGAGGAAACACCAATTGAAAGCGAAATTCTCTAAGTGTCATTTTTGGAGAAGGGAAGTAAGATTCTTGGGTCATGTTGTTTCAGAGAGTGGTATTGCCGTGGACCCTGCGAAGGTGGCTACGGTACAGGATTGGCCTACGCCCAAGAATGCAGCAGATGTGAGAAGTTTCTTGGGATTAGCTGGATATTATCGTAAGTTTATCCAGGACTTCTCCAAGATTGCAGCACCGTTGACTCAGTTGACTAAGAAGAATCAGTCCTTCGTCTGGGACGGAGTGTGTGAGGATGCCTTCAAGTGTCTAAAAGAGAGGTTGGCGCGTGCACCAGTGTTAGTCATTCCTAAAGGGAATGAAGAAATGACGGTATACACGGATGCTTGTGGTACCGGACTAGGTGCTGTATTGATGCAAGGAGGTAGGGTTGTAGCTTATGCTAGTCGACAGCTAAAGCCGCATGAGAAGAAGTATCCTACCCATGATTTGGAATTAGCAGCGATTGTGTTTGCGCTGAAGATGTGGAGACATTATCTCTTGGGAGAAAGATTTGAGTTGTTTACCGATCATAAATCATTGAAGTATCTCTTCTCCCAGAAAGATCTGAATCTCCGTCAGCAGAGATGGTTAGAGTTCTTGGCTTCGTATGATTTTGATATCGCATACACACCTGGGAAAGGTAATGCGGTAGCCGATGCCTTGAGTAGGAGACATGCCAGCTTAGGGGCAATGTTTCTTGAATGGAAGCAACTGGAGTATATCGCGGGGTTTGATTTCAGACCAAAGTGTGAATTGGATCCAGTTATGCTAGCAAGTTTGGCGATCAGACCCACTTTGATAGAGCGGATTGGTTCCGGCCAGAGGGACGATCCTAATCTATTAGAAATCATCTCCAAGTTAGAGATGGGTATCGATGAGGAGATGAATGTGTATGGGCTTGATCGAGATGGATAGCTTCGAAAGAATGGAAGATTAGTTGTGCCCAACGTGAATGGTTTGAGAGATGAGGTGCTTAGAGAATGTCATCACTCAAAACTAACTATACATCCCGGTGGTACTAAGATGTATCGAGACATGAGACAGACTTACTACTGGGAAGGAATGAAAAGAGACGTTGGGAAGTTTATATCCAAATGCATGAATTGCCAGCTAGTTAAAGCCGAGCAAAAGAAGCCTAGTGGGTTGTTGCAACCATTAGAAATTCCCGAATGGAAATGGGAGCAAGTCTCGATGGATTTCATCGATGGTTTACCAAGGACTAGATCGGGATATGATAGCATTTGGGTAATTGTGGATCGATTGACTAAAAGTGCAAGATTTATACCAGTCAAATCGACCAGAACGGCAGCTAAGTTGGCCGAATTGTATATGAAGTGGGTAGTGAGATTTCATGGAGTACCCAAAAGCATTGTGAGTGACTGAGACCCGTTGTTCACTAGTGGGTTTTGGAAAAGCTTACAAGAGGCTCTAGGGTGAAGATTACATCTCAGTACCGCATATCATCCTCAGACCGACGGTCAGACGGAGAGGGTGAATCGTATATTGGAAGATCTCTTGAGAGCTTGTATATTGGATTTTGGTGGATCATGGGATGACCATTTGCATCTAGTAGAGTTTGCATATAATAATAGCTACCAATCCAGTATCGGTATGGCTCCATATGAAGCTTTGTACAGAAGACCGTGTAACTCACCATCATGTTGGATAGAGACTGGCGAGAAGTTTGTGCTTGGACCAGATGTGGTGAGGGAAACTTCAGATAAGATTAAGGTCATTCAGCACCGAATGAAAGCTGCCCAAGATAGGCAGAAGAGTTATGCTGATAAGAGGAGAAGAGACTTGAAATTCTCCGTTGGTGACTTGGTGTTTGTCGAGATCTCCCCGTTGAAGAGCGTGATACGATTTGGCAGGAGAGGCAAGTTGGCACCAAGATTTGTTGGCCCGTTCCCTGTTCTTGAACTAGTCGGAAATTTGGCATATAGAGTTGGCTTACCAGAGAAAATGGCGGGAGTTCACAATGTATTTCATGTTTCCCAACTATGGAAGTTCGTTCACGACTCAGATGTGACTATTTCACCTGATCAGTTAGAGGACTTCGAGGTAGAACCCGAGGCGGTTGGGAACCGCAAGCCGATTCGTATTGTGGGGCACGATACGAAGCAACTTCGAAGGAAGGCGGTGAAGCTAGTCAAGGTTCAGTGGGGCGAGGACGAGAATGATTGTACCTGGGAAACAGAGGAGAGCATTAGGGAGGCATATACAGAACTCTTTACCTGGTAAGATTTACTTTGCAATTTAGTTTTCCGCATGCTAGGATAGACTTGTTTTGCTTGTTTGCATGTTTGATTGTTGTTTTATGACTGATAGGCATGCAGGACTTTTATGTGTGTTTGGATTAGGGAATTTCGGGGGCGAAATTTCTTAAGGGGGGGAGAGTGTAATGACCCGTATTCTACACATCATAGGATCGTAGAATATTTATTTCTTTCCCATGTGAAGTTGTATGGTCATGTAACTTTGGGAAAACTCTATTAGAGTCATTTCCCATGTTCATGATTTTTGTCGATCTTTAAATGACCATTTTGCCCCTAGTTGGTACTGTTTTGTCCATAACTTTTGATTGGAAAGGAATTTTGAGCTGAAACCACTTCCACTTGATTCGTTTGATGGTTTACCTTTCCGTAGAGTGGTTACATTAGCCAAACGGACTTACCGTTTGGGAGATATGGCTGAAACAAGGTTTGGAGGGTGAAAAACTGCTTAACCGGGCCAAATCGGGTGATTAGCGAGTAGGCCCATAACCCATTTCGGGATTAGGGTTATGGGAGGGCTGAAATGAGATGGAGAATCATTCCATTTCAGTTTTCTAGCCTCCACTTATCACCAAGGATCCCTAAAAATGGCCTCTAACCTCTAAATCACCTCCAAATCATCTTAAGGATTAAGCTTAGCAACCCCTAATCAAGGAAGATCTTCACCAAATCAACATAGGAGTTGCTGTTGGCATTGAGATTCGCATCAAATCAGAGAATTATTTCAGATCTTAGTTTATTTTGTGGCTAAGGTGAGTGATTTGCATAGTTTTACACTAATTATGGCTAATGAGGGGTGATTAGTTCTAATTAGCGAATTTAAGCATGATAAAATTCGGGAAAAATGTTCATAAATTCCTAAATGATGTTTTAGACCTCGGATATTAATTTGGGTTAATTTGGTTAAGTTTTGCTAATCCTATCATTAGTTTCACCTAAACATGCTTAAGGGGAAATATGGGATTTTGGGTATGTTTGATCCATTTTAACCTATCATATTGATGTTTTGATGTTTGTGGTTGATTATGCATGTTGCTATGACTGTATGAAATACTTTGTGATTGATTTCAATAGTTAGACTGGTTGAAAACGTCGTCAAATGGCGTAAACACTTGCTGGAACAGTTTCAGAAAACAGTGCAGAGTTCGGATCGGATCGGATAAGGGGGCTCGGATCGGATATGTGGAACTGAGCAAAGAATCTGATCGGATCGGAACCCAACACTTGGGAAAAATGGCAAAAAGGAAGGCCACGCTAGATGAACTGGGATCGGATCGGATAGAGGAAGACGGATCGGATCGAGGAGGACGGATCGGAAGCACGAAGACGAATCAGAGTAGGAGCACGGAAGCGGATCGGATAGGAGCACATGAAGGGAGCATGAAGGCGGATCCACCAGACCCGACCCGAAGGGAAGCACCCGACCCGACCCGAAGGGAAGCACCCGACCCGACCTGAAGAGAAGCATCTGACTCGAACCCAGAGGAATGCCGACCCGAACCGCACCAAAAGGAGGAACCCGACCCGACCCATTATTGACCAATAACCCGAGATGCAAAGGTAGTCCAATAGGGGAAGTTAGAGCTCAGGATCCTGGAACCAGTTCGGAACCAAGGAGTTCACTTCATGAGTTGGACTTTGCTGCGGGACGTGTGCTAAGGAGTTGTCGACGTTCATAACTTCGATTCACCACTAAAAATGGATGATGGCTACTTATCAGTGCAGTAGGGTCATTATGACCTGAGGGGCAAAGTGATGGTGGCAAGACTACGTTATCAGTGCAGTAGGGTCATTATGACCCGAGGGGCAAGGTGATGCGTAGTAAGACTATGAGCCAGTGTAGTGGGGTTCTTGTGACTCCATGGGGCAAAGTGTACATAGTAAGGATGGTAAGGCTATGAGCCAGTGCAGTGGGGTTCTTGTGACTCCATGGGGCAAAGTGGACATAGCAAAGGATTTGTGGCTACGTTATCAGTGCAGTGAAGCCATTTATGACTTCATGGGGCAAAGTGATCGTAGCAAGGTATGTTGGGTGATCGAAGTGGTGAATATCGTATGCTTTACGCACTGAGTGAGAGATGTGAGGATGGATGCTATGCTTGATTGTTTGCCATCATTATGACATGCACACCTCCCCCACCTCCGTATCCTTACACTGTTTGATATGATACCTTAGAGTGTTGTACAGTATGTAGTGCTAACTCTTTGGTTGCAGGTCCAGGTTCAGGTATATTTTAGTCTACCTGTTATTGTTCACTTTAGATGCTTATCGCTCATACCAGGCTTTATGTCTGACCCAGAGTTTTATGTCTCCTCTTATTACTCTGGGTGCTCACACGAGCAGACTAGAGACATGTTAGCTGGTGATGCGCGAGTAGCTGATTCAGAGGCGGGCAGGAGGCTTCCACGTATGATATATATACACATTCTCCCTGTGTCGTCGGTGGTCGCTACTTGGGCATTAGTAGTGTACCTCATCTATCTTACTTTGCTTTGAGACAGTTTGAAAAGTTGTAATAAGCTGTATTCTGAATTTCCGCTGCTATGATGTTTAGTTCTGATTTTCATCTTATGCACTATCTCTCCTGTTTTATGTCAAGTATGTTGTTATTATATTTTATTCTATGCGCTGTGAGACATTCAACAGGTTCTTTGTATGTTCATTTCCTTCTTCCTTTTTCCTTCTGACGACCCGTTCCGTGCTAACTGGACATGTGTACAACGCACTTTTGGAGTAAATGTCGGTTGGTGCGGGGCGGGCCGTCACATCCTCGAACACTCTCTACTAAATCAATAATAATTCTGGAACCCCGGTCTCAACAAAAATAATTGAGGGACGATCCTTCTTCCTCCTTTTGAAAGGATATAAAGAATATATATCTTCAAACGTTGGCGCATGCTATTTGACCCTTATAAAATGAACATAAAGGCCCATTAAAACGACATAGCCATTTGAGTGCAGTTGGTATGCGACAATAGCTAAGCGTTGGAAGACAAATTCTAAATAAGGGTTGAAAGGAGTAATCGCTCCGCTCATTAACATACCAAGGTTAACTGCAACGTATCCAGTAGGGGGAATATCAGTAAATTCTTCCTTTCCAAGAAATTTGTCCTCATCCTTTTCCGAAATCCCAATTGCATACACAGTTGCTGAAGTGAGCTGAAAGTAAGAGTTATTGTATGCCTTTCGAGAGGCACATTGGAAAGTGTCCAAGCTTTAGGAAAGTTCTGATTAATATTTCGCCCTGGGAACAGTATCTGATGTGGTTCCAATAACCTGGCCAGAACTCCCAGCTTCACCAGACATGGTTCTTTCTTTGGGATTCTTACGTAACTGATGTCAAATTAACATTTCTACATAAATGATTATGTTTTAAAATAAATCGCAGGTACGCATTTTCTTGTTCACAGGAAGTGTTATTCTAAAAATGAGGCTTGGAATTTATAAGCAGCATATACTGGTTAACCAATTCCAAGTATGATTAGAAGCGAATGACCATACTCGCATAGAGAATGTTCTTAAATGATTGAATGAAAATAACTCTGCGTGAATATATCGTTCAACTTGCGCTATATTGCATTCCTAACTTTCTACACTAACCCGCTAATGGTGTGAGCATCCAGTAGCAAAACTATAGCTCAAAAACATGCAAGTGTTCTAGTTATTGTAGGTATTGCAATAGGAAAATTTGGAAATCAACCAAAAAACAAAAGTTATCAAGCTCATTCGAACCCAAGCTAGGTTAGGTTCGACCGACCCCCATCAGGGTCGAGCTTGCTCAATCCCACAGAGTCGAGCATGACCGACCCATGAGGGTCAAGCCTGCTCGATCCCACGGAGTCGAGCATAACCTACCCCATGACGGTCAGATCTGCTAGATCCCACAGAGTTGAGCAAGACCGACCCCTTGAGGGTCGAGCCTGCTCGATCCCACAGAGTTGAGCATGACCGACCCCAAAGGGATCGGGGCATGCTTGAATCCAAGGGTCGAGCACAACTGACCTCACAGGGGTCGAACATGATGGAACCTGGGTTGGGTCAAGTGTGACCACACTGGGTCGAGCATAACTGTCAAGTTTAGGTCAAGCGGGTTCAGAGATTTCCCAATTTGTCAAACCTATTCAATTGTATCCTAATTGAAGTTCATGCACAACCAAAAAGCAACTTAAAGTTATTGTGACAATGACAAACGCAACAAACATGAGCTCTAAATGTGATCAATATATCAATCAGCATATGCCGCAACACATGTGTGCTCGAGCCTAGAATGGGTCAAACTTGCTCGAGCCTAAGTGAACGTGATCGACCCCATGGGGTCGAGCATGCTCGAGCCTGGATTGGGTCGAGCATACTCGAGCCTATCCTGGTTCGATCACGACAACACAGGTCGAGTATGCCTGAGTTTGACGGGGCTCGTGCATGATTAACTAAGTCGGTTCAAGCAGGCCGAGGGTTTGCAAAATCGTGTTTTCAAGTTCACAAAACAGGGCATAATTCTGAAGCAAGTACAAAAAACATGAATACGAAAATTGACCAATACATGCGAGGTTTCAAGTGCCAACTGTTCATAAATGCAAGATTCAGATTCGAAAATCCAATAATGGATGCAAGCTACAGGACAATAAATTCTAATATACATGCAAATCAATAAGACATGGATAATTTTTTGATTCAAGCATTTCACCGAACACATTGCGTCCATAAAACCCAAGTCAAAATTTAATGAACTTTGGACAATTTGAATCCCTCAAACACACTCAAATACACATCCTAACCCAATCCAAATCAAATTCACCTCAAATTCCAATTAACACAACCATAAAATCTGATTCAAATCCAACCGTACCCAAGCACTTTAATTGGATCAAAACTTCAACCATTTACAAACCAAATCAATGCGGAATAAAAAGCGAAAGTCACCTTCAAACAAGTAAGGTGATTTAGGTCCAAGCTAGACGCTCTGAATTAATTCAAAGTCGACCAAGTTCCGTTATGATGACCAAGCGTGCCTCACAAGTTTGGGATTTGTGATGACTGAAAATCCAATTGAAATAGAGTTCGAAGAGAGGTGACGCGGGAATTTCTAGGAATAGTGGATGGGTTCCATTAATTTGCTTTCTCCAGGAAAAATGAATGAAGCGCGGAAATAAAATGGTAGAGGCAGATATAAGGCAGGAAGAAAGACAGACTCGCCCGCTTAAAGCCCAACTCGCTTGCTCAAATCTGCAGGGATTGCACGACCCATGATGACTCATGTGCGCTTGCTCGGTCGTGCTTGGGTTTGAATGACCCTATATTCAATCAGTTGAACCTGTGTGAGCAACTTACTCATGGTAACGAATGCAAATCCAATCTAATCACGGTGTGTATATTCTCGTCCTATAAGAAACTAGATTTAATTTATCAAACTGTGCTATAATCAATTATTTCGAAGCTTGTAATTTCCATAAATCGAAAAAATACAAACTTTGAGGGGCAAAAGTTTATCCCTTAAAAAATCATGCACACGTTGGTAACTTAAATCTACAACTAAAACAAAAGGACGAGTGCTCGCATGGGTCAAATGTTATAAGGTACAGTCGGTCGCACAGGGAAAGCTCGCACATTATAACTGGTCGATCGCGCATCCTGGTTGGTCACACAAGAGAGGGCTTGCATGTGACGGCCCGCCCCGCTCCAGCCGACATTTCCAATGACAGAGCGCTATGTCGATGTCCAACCAGCACGGGACGGTTGCCAAAAAAAGGAAAGAAGGGAATTTGAACAAAAAAGGAACTTGTAGAATGTCTCACAACGCATGGAATAAAATAAAATAATAACATACTTGACATAAAACAGGTGAGACAGTGCATAAGCTGAAAACTAAACCATGATAGCAGCGGAAAATTCAAAATACAACTTATGTTCCACATCATCATTATTACAACTTTTCAAACTGTCTCTAAAGCAAAAATATGAAAGGTACACTACTAATGCCCAAAGTAGTGACCAACAGCGACACAGGGAGAATATATATATATATATATATATATATATATCATACATGGAAGCCTCTTGCTCGTCTCCGGTACAGCTACTCGTGCATACCACCTAACCTGTCTTTAGTCTGCCCGTTTAAGAGCACCTAGAGTAATAAGAAGAGACATAAAACTCTAGGTCAGACAAAAATCTGGTATGAGCGATAAGCAGCAAAACAGAACAATAACAGGTATACTAAACCATACCTGAAACTGGACCTGCAACCAAAGAGTTAGCACAAAAAGATGTACAATACTATAAGGTGACACTAACATATGGTGAAAAGATACGGGGGTAGGGTGTGCATGTCATAGTGATGTCAAACAATCAAACATAGCAATCATCCTCTGTCTCTCACTCAGTGCGTAAAGCATACGATATCTACCACTTTGATCACTAGACCGATCGAGGTAGTGATGGAGTCCGACTTGTATAACTATTGCTACCATCAAGCTTGCCCCATGGAGTCATGACTAAATCCTTACAAATGACCCCACTTCATTGGTCCATAGCCAATAGTCCTACCTAGGCCACTGTGGCCTTGAATCCGTCCACATACCCCTACTCCATAGTGATCCAAAGTTATAGACATCGATAACCCCTTAGCACACGTCCCACAGCAAAGCCCAACTCATGAAGTTAACTCATTGGTTTTCGTATGGATCTTGAGCTACAACCTCTCAGTTGGACTACCTTTGCATCTCGGGTTTCGGTCGAATTAGAGTTGGTCTTCTGAAAAATCGTCGCGTAGTAGTAATAGCACACATCCGATTCGGTTCGAATATGCATAGTGCTCCAGTCATCATCGGTTTGGTTCGGTCCAATGCTTCCTAGTATGCTCCTGGGTGCGGTTCGGTTCGGTGCTCCCCTTCTGGCTCGTTTTGGTCCAATGTTTCCTAGTATGCTCCGGGGTACAGTTCGGTGCTCCCCTATTGGATCGGTTCGGTTTGGATGTCTTCTACCTGGGTTCGGTTCATATCTCTTGGTTCGGCTCTTGTACTTCACCTCATTCCAGTCCACGTCCTCTGTTCGGTTCGGTTCGGATCTTAACTCCAACTCCAAGCAAGCGACCTTCCTTTGTTGCCATACTCTTCTTCTGCTTGGAACCTGATTCGGTTCAGATTCCATGTCTCTTGTGTTAGTTAGGTTCGACTAATCCTATCCGGTCCGAACCCTTTTCCCACATCCGATCCGGATCCCTACAGTTTTTCCGGCGAGCTTATATCATTCATTCTCGCTATACGACGGCGTTTTCTACCATTCTAACTTTACTAATCAATCATACAACCATCCAAACAGTGGTAGTAACATATAGGATAAATCAACAGGGCCAAAACACCAAGCATATAGGTCATTTAATACCAAACATACCCCAAAACCCATGTTTCCCCTTAATCCCCTTAAGGGTGTTTTAACAATAGGATTAGCAAATTTAGTCGAAATTAACTCAAATTTTTATCAGATCCATAAAATAATATTTTAGAATTTCACAAATTTTTCCAAACTTTCTAAGTCATAATTTCGCTAATTATCACTAATCACTCCTAATTAGCCGTAATTAATGAAAAACAATGCAAATCACTCACCTTAGCCACAAATTAACTTTAGATCTGAAACTATCTCTGACTTGGGTTGAATCTCTATGCAACATAGCAGCTCCAACTCTAATTTGGTGTTATTTCTCCTTGATTTGACGTAGATTAGGCTAACACTTGATTAGAGAGCGATTTGGGAAGAAATTAGAAGGCAGAGGCCATGACTAGGGTTAAGGAATAGTTTTAGACAGCTGAAAAATGAAATAAAATTTGTTTCCCTACTGTTCCCAACCTCTCCATAACCCTAATCCCGAAATGGGTTATGTGCCCTCTCGCTAACCACCCTAATTAGGCCCGGTAAGCTGTTTTCCACTTTCTAAACCTTGTTTCAGCCATATCTCCCAAACAGTGAGTCCGTTTGGATAATGTGACCACTCAACGGAATTGTAAACCATAATCTGAAGCCAATGGAAGTGGTTTCAGGTCAAAATTTCTTACCAATCAAAAGTTGTGTCCAAAACAAGATCAGCTAGGGGCAAAATGGTCATTTAAAAATCGGCAAAAATTGTGAACATGGGAAATAACCCCAATAGTCGTTTCCCAAAGTTACATGACCATACGACTTCGTATGTGAAAGAGATAAATATTTTACGATCTTCCATTGCGTAGAACGCGGGTCGTTACATTCACCCCCCTTAAGAAATTTCACCCCCGTAATTCCTTAACTAAGAAACAAGCAAAGGATCCCGCATGCCTATCAACCATTCACAACAATCAAACATACAAAAACAAACAAACAAGCCTATCCTAGCATGCGGAAAACTAAGTCACAATTAAAATCTTACTAGGCAAACAGTTTTGGATATGTCTTCCTAATGCTCTCCTTTGTCTCCCAAGTACAGTCATTTTCATCCTCGCCCCACTGAATCTTTACTAGTTTCACCGCTTTCCTTCGAAGTTGCTTCGTATCATGCTTGACAATACGAATCGGCTTGCGGTTCCCAACCGCCTCAGGTTCTACTTCGATATCATCCAACTGATCAGGTGAAATAGTCATATCGGGGTCGTGTATGAACTCCCTTAACTGGGAAACGTGAAATACGTTGTGAACTCCTGCCATCTTCTCAGGCAACTCAACTCTATATGCCAAATTCCCAACTTGCTCGAGAACTGGGAATGAACCAACAAATCTTGGTGCCAACTTTCCTCTCCTACCAAATCGAATAACATTCTTTAGTGGAGAGATCTTGACAAATACTAAGTCACCAACGGAGAATTTCAATTCTCTTCTCCTTCTATCAGCATAACTCTCTATCTTGGGCAGTCATCATTCGCTGTTGAATGATCTTGATCTTGTCTGAAGTTTCTCTTATTCCATTCGGCCCAAGCACAAACTTCTCACCGGTTTCCAACCAACATGATGGTGAGTTACACGGTCTTTCATACAAAGCTTCATATGGAGCCATACCAATACTGGATTGATAACTGTTATTATAGGCAAACTCTACTAGATGCAAATGGTCATCCCATGATCCCCCAAAATCCAATATACAAGCTCTCAAGAGATCCTCCAATATATGATTCACCCTCTCTGTTTGACTATCGGTTTGAGGATGGTACGCGGTACTGAGATGTAATTATGATCCTAGAGCCTCTTGTAAGCTCTTCCATAACCCACTAGTAAACAACGAGTCTCGGTCACTCATAAATCTTTTTGGTACTCCATGAAATCTCACTACCCATTTTATATACAGTTCGGCTAACTTAGTTGTTGTTCTATTCGACTTAACGGGTATAAACCTTGCACTCTTAGTCAATCGGTCCCCAATCACCCAAATGCTATCATGGCCCGATCTAGTTCTTGGTAACCCATTAATGAAATCCATTGAGACTTGTTCCCATTTCCATTTGGGAATTTCAAATGGCTGTAACAAACCACTAGGCTTCTTTTGCTCAGCTTTAACTAGCTGGAAATTCATGCATTTGGATATAAACTTTCCAACGTCTCCTTTCATCCCTTCCCAGTAGTATGTCTGCTTCATGTCTCGATACATTTTGTTACCACCAGGGTGTATAGTCAGTTTTGAGTGATGACATTCTCTAAGCACTTCATCTCTCAATCAATTGACATTGGGCACAACTAGTCTTCCATTCTTTCTAAGCCATCTATCTCGATCAAGCCTATACTTGTTCATCTCCTCATCGATGCCTATCTCTAACTTGGAGATGATTTTCAATAAGTAAGGATCGTCCCTCTGACTGGAACCAATCCGCTCAATCGAAGTGGGTCTGATCGTCAAACTTGCTAAAATTTCTGGATCCAATTCGCACTTTGGTCTGAAATCATACCCAGCAATGTACTCCAGTTGCTTCCACTCAAGAAACATAGCCCCTAAACTAGCATGTCTCCTACTCAACGCATCAGCTACCGCATTGCCCTTCCCCAGTGTATATGCTATATCGAAATCATAAGAAGCCAAGAACTCTAACCATCTTTGTTGACGGAGATTTAGATCCTTCTGAGAGAAAAGAAATTTTAACGACTTATGGTAGTAAACAACTCGAATCTTTCTCCCAAGAGATAATGTCTCCACACCTTCAACGCAAACACGATCGCTGCTAATTCCAAATCGTGGGTAGGATATCTTTTCTCATGTGGTTTCAGTTGCCGGATTGCATAAGCTACAACCCTACCTCCTTGCATCAACATAGCACCTAGTCCGGTACCACATGCATCCGTGTATACTGTCATTTCTTCATTCCCTTTAGGAATGACTAACACTAGTGCATGCGTCAACTTTTCCTTTAGACTCCTGAATGCATTCTCGCACCTTTTGTCCCAAACAAAAGCTTGATTCTTCTTGGTCAACTGAGTCAACGGTGCTTCTATCTTGGAGAAGTCTTGGATAAACTTACGATAATATCCAGCTAATCCCAAGAAACTTCTTACGTCTGTTGCATTCTTGGGCGTAGACCAATCTTGTACCGTAGCCACCTTCACAGGGTCCACGGCAATACCATTCTCTGAAACAACATGGCCTAAGAATATCACTTCGAAGTTATTACCATTTTTGAATCAAAGAGAACATCAACATAAGGTCCTAAACAATCCATAGCATTAATTGAACAAGTCCTGTCTATCATCCGCTAAAACCATGAATACGTCGATACACAAATGATTGGTCCAACCAGTATCAAGGGCTAATGGAAGCCCCAGCTCCAAACGGACTACCGCACATCCAACGCACGTTTATCCTCCAAGGATAACAAGATCACGTCCAACGGATCCAAGGTAAGTGGGCGTCCTCAGATACCCCTGCTTCAAGTCCGGTTAGAACACTCCAAACTATCGACGACTCCTTGGCACTCCATCAGAAGATCTACCCTTAACTCTATCTTTAACTCGAGTCCACAAATAAGCGAAGGTACCCATCGGCCTTAATGGCAAATATAACTGGTGCTCCCCACTCGGAGACGCTTCTCCGGATAAATCCCTTCTTCAAAATATCGCTTACTTGCGCCCCGAGCTCTCGCTGCTCCCTTGGCACCATACGACGAAATGGCATCACTATAGGTCTGGCATCTTTCACTAAACCAATACGAAACTCAATCTCTCGGTGTGGTGGAAGTCCGGTCACTTCCTCGAAGATGTCCGGATACTGGCCAGCCACGGGCACATCTGACAACTCATCATGTCGAGGGAATTTAGAAAACTAGCCATCACCCCATCACTGGGTAGACCACCAAACACTACCCTCCGCCCTTCATCCGCACTAACTGTCACCGAAAAGCCATCACAGTCTACCACCACCCTGTACCTTTGGAGCCAATCGACTCCCAAAATAATGCCAAACCCAGTAAAGCCCAAACCAAAGCAATCACAAGCAAACATACATCCATGACTTGATAGAACTGCATTATGATAAGTCATACTAAGGCTAATCAAACCACTATTTGTGTTCATCAGAACTAAAGGTCTATCAACAATCTCAAGTTTCAATCCCAACGTATCTACCAGATCACTAGATATGAAGGAACTGGAAGCTCCAGTATCAAACAGTACTCTAACTGGAACATCATAAATGGAAAGCATACCTTGAATAACAACACCCTTTCCCTTCTCCGCCGCAGTTGGGGCATTCGACGAAGAAGGAACAGCATTGATGGCGTACACTTCCACACTCTGCTTCTTCTTAGGGGGTTGCAGACATTCTTTCTTGAGATGTCCCACTTGGCCGCAATTAAAGCACTTCCTATCCGCTGGCTTGGCCCGACACTCTTTGGCATAATGGCCCTTCTTACCACAGCTGAAGCACAAAACATATTTCTTACTTTCTTTCTGGCCATCCTTAGCTTGGTTCTGTTTTCTCTTATTCTGTGATTTATTCTTGCCTCCGCCGACTACTTGCAGTTTTGGTTCCCCTGCAGGTACAACAGCAACCTCAGCCTTTGGCTTAGGGTAAAGACTCTCTGACCTCAATGCTTTCCCCACAATCGATTCAAACGTCTCATCGATGTGGTTAATAAGCCGTTCCCCCCAAGTATCCATCCAAACCAGTTATGAACTTCTCGTTCTTCTTCTCGGCAGTATCAATAAGAGATAGTCCATATTTCGATAAAGTATCGAACTTAGCAATATATTCCGAGACTGCCCTACCATTCTGCTTAAGCTTCAAGAACTTCCTAAACAATTCTGACTTCTGGGCAACTGGGATAAACTTATCACTGAATCGGGCCTTAAACTGATCCCAAGTAACTTGATCCTATTGAGTAGCTGCCTTAATAGCGTTCCACCAATTCATAGCCCATCCTTGCAGCTGATGGGATGCTAGTCTTCTCTTCGTCGCATCCTCGATATCCAAGTCTTCGAAGATACGCTCACAGCTATCCAACCAATCCTGAACATCCGTAGCCGACTCCGTTCCGTGGAACGGCTTCCCACCAAGGCTAGTGTAATCCTTACAGTGCTTGGCAAAATCGGCCCTAGGCACCTGCACCTCTGCACCACCACCATTAGCAGCATTGGTAACTTCCCTCTGAACATCCCTAAGCATCTCTCTCATGAAGTCAGTGAACATCGTCCTCATGTCAGCAGCATTCCCATTATTGGCTCCTCTACAAGTACCCCTCATATGTCGACTCATCACTCAATCTGGAAGGACAAAACGATTAACCATCTCCTCAGTGGTACCAGTGCAGTACGACTCTATCCTTAGATATACTAATAGCATATATATACATATCTATTGTAAACCAAAATATCACAAACACGCACTCTCATATACTTACTTTCTCTCCCTGGTGTCTTTCCCTAGGTTAACTACGTAACTTGTCTCTGATAGCAAATGTAACGGCCCGCCCTGCACCGGCCGACATTTCCAATGAAAGAGCGCTATGCCGATGTCCAACCAGCACGGGACGGTAGCCAAAGAAAGAAAAGAAGGGAATTTGAACTAGCAAGGAACCTATGGAATGTCTCACAGTGCATGGAATAAAATATAATAATAATATACTTGACATAAACAGGCGAGACAATGCATAAGCTGAAAACTAAACCATGATAGCAGCGAAAAATTCAAAATACAGCTTATGTTTTACATCATCATTATTACAACTTTTCAAACTGTCTCTAAAGCAAAAATAAGAAAGGTACACTACTAATGCCCAAAGTAGTGACCAACAGCGACACAGGGAGAATATCTATATATATATATATCATACGTGGAAGCCTCTTGCTCGTCTCCGGTACAGCTACTCGTGCATACCACCTAACCTGTATTTAGTCTGCCCGTTTAAGAGCACGTAGAGTAATAAGAAGAGACATAAAACTCTAGGTCAGATAAAAATCTGGTATGAGCGATAAGCAGCAAAACAGAACAATAACAGGTATACTAAACCATACCTGAACCTGGACCTGCAACCAAAGAGTTAGCACAATAAGATGTACAATACTATAAGGTGACACTAACATATGGTGTAAAGATACGGGGGTAGGGTATGCATGTCATAGTGATGTCAAACAATCAAGCATAGCAATCATCCTCTGTCTCTCACTCAGTGCGTAAAGCATACGATATCTACCACTTTGATCACTAGACCGATCGAGGTAGTGACGGAGTCCGACTTGTATAACTATTGCTACCATCAAGCTTGCCTCATGGAGTCACGACTAAATCCTTACAAATGACCCCACTTCATTGGTCCATAGCCAATAGTCCTATCTAGGCCACTGTGGCCTTGAATCCGTTGACATACCCCTACTCCATAGTGATCCAAAGTAATAGACATCGATAACCCCTTAGCACACGTCCCACAGCAAAGCCCAAATCATGAAGTTAACTCATTGGTTTTTGTATGGATCCTGAGCTACAACCTCTCATTTGGACTACCTTTGCATCTCGGGTTTTGGTCGAATTAGAGTTGATCTTCTGAAAAATCGTCGCGTAGTAGTAATAGCACATGTCCGATTCGGTTCGGATTCCATATCTCTGGTGTCGGTTCAGTTCGACCAATCCTATCCGATCTGAACCCCTTTCCCACATCTGATCTGATCCGGATCCCTACAGTTTTTCCAGTGAGCTTATATTGTCCATTCTCGCCATACGACGGCCTTTTCAACCATTCTAACTTTACTAATCAATCATACATCCATCCAAACAGTGGTAGTAACATAGAGGATAAATCAACAAGGCCAAAATGCCAAGCATATAGGTCATTTAAGATCAAACATACCCCAAAACCCATGTTTCCCCTTAATCCCCTTAAGGGTGTTTTAACAATAGGATTAGCAAATTTAGTCGAAATTAACTCAAATTTTTATCAGAGCCATGAAATAATATTTTAGAATTTTACAAATTTTTGCAGAATTTTCTGAGCCATAATTTCGCTAATTATCACTAATCACTCCTAATTAGCCGTAGTTAGTGAAAAACAATGCAAATCACTCACCTTAGCCACAAATTAACTTTAGATCTGAAACTATCTCTGATTTGGGTTGAATCTATATGCAACACAGCAGCTCCAACTCTGATTTTGTGTTATTTCTCCTTGATTTGACATAGATTAGGCTAAAATTTGATTAGAGAGCGATTTGGGATGAAATTAGAAGGTAGAGGCCATGGCTAGGGTTAAGGAATAGTTTTAGACAGCTGAAAATGAAATAAAATTCGTTTCACTACTGTTCTCAGCCTCCCCACAACCCTAATCTCGAAATGGGTTATGGGCCCTCTCGCTAACCACCCTAATTAGGCCTAGTTAAGTTGTTTTCCACCTTCTAAACCTTGTTTCAGCCATATCTCCCAAACGGTGAGTCCATTTGGCTAATGTGACCACTCTACAGAATTGTAAACATGATCCGAAGCCATTGGAAGTGATTTCAGGTCAAAACTCCTTACCAATCAAAAGTAATGGCCAAAACAAGACCAGTTAGGGGCAAAACGGTCATTTAAAAATCGGCAAAAATCATGAACATTGGAAGTAGCCCCAATAGTCATTCCCCAAAGTTGCATGACCATACGACTTCGTATGTGAAAGAGATAAATATTCTACGATCTTCTGATGCGTAGAACGCAGGTTGTTACATTGCACGAGTAAGGGGTTCGCACATATATGGGCTCGGACACAACATGGCTCGAGCATAAGGCATGCTCGTACACCAAGTGGGCTCGCTCATAGGAGTCGCTCGTGCAGGGCCAGTCGTTCTACATCCATTTAAGTCACACATCATCAGGTCGCACATATAAGGATCGGTCATGCACGATTCAAAGAAGATGGTTTTGCACAGCTCGTTGGTCGGTCGTTCATTTCCAGGGTCGGTCGAGCATAATGGCTTGCACATCTCCAGGGTCGGTCAAGGCATTTGGTGACAAACAGGCTACAGCTGTGACAGCTGGCTACAACTGGTAGTGGCATTTTCGTAATTATCTATGCGAGCGACCCATTACCTGCACATATAAATCTCAGCTCACCACTTCATTCCAACTTCTCCTATAAATAGGCCATGGCTTCCATACTTTTAGGGACCAAATTTACGACCCTGGAGGGCTGTCAAATTGATTTCTCTCCTATTTCAAGTTATTCTAACATCATTTAGCATCTCAAAACAAAGATCTAGAGCTAATAGGCCATGGAATCCGTCAAAATCAATCAAGTGTCCTAGAGATTGAAGATTCTTCCTTCATATTCCTTGCACTTAGGGAGATTCATTCGTTTCCTTGCTGATTTGCAAAGATTAAAGTGAAACTCCTGTGTAAAAGGTAAAATGAGTGTACTTAGATATGTTTCTAGCATTGTAACTCTTGAATTGCTAATGGAAATCCTTGCCAAAGTGGACGTAGATCTATTTTAGATCGAACCACTATAAATCTTTGTGTTTTTACTTGTTTTGTTGCGATTGTGGTCTCATTTTCGTATTCCTAACCGTTTGGTGAATTGCCTTCGTGGCATCTTTGGTGCTTGAACTAATTTCGGTTTAAACAAGGGTACTGATTGATATGGATTCCGAGCAACAACAGATTGACACAAGCCGCCCCAAGGCTTGGTCCTCTAAGTAAACTTGGATTTTAAGAGTTCCCCCAAGAAAATTAACAGCAGACGTGGAACCTCTTAGCTTATTAATCAGAGAGGTTTAACTTAGAAGGTTTTAATTTATTAATAAGCATCATGTAACCCTATGTTATATTTTCCGGTTGTAAATGACATTTATTAAATGTAGCAACCCTTCTCCAAATCATACAAGGATCTGCTCAAATGTTTATAGAATACAGTAACAAGTTTTACTTAATTTGCATTTGATTCACATATTTTCCATAACATGTTCTACTTGATATGAAAATTAAGTCAAACTTATTCATATTAACATGTTTTAATATTCTTCCTCTATAACATTCCCAAAATTACAGTTAATGGTTCTCAATTTCCAATATGCCTAAATCTCCTTTTTATTGTTATTGCATATTGTTCCAATTTTTCTCATTTTTACGCAATTCAAATGGAAATGGTCAATGCTCTCGATGGCCTAGGCTCAGCGAAAAACAAAAAGGAAAAAAGGAGAAACATAACCAAACTCAAATATGAACAAATTGATAAAATAGACCTAATAAGACTATAAATAAAACTAGGACATAAAAGGAATAAGAAGGTAGATGTACATATAAACATATAATAACTGAAAACTGCATAGGTAATTGACATAATTAAAAGAACATAAACATATAAGAATAAACTTATAAACACCAATACTTTTCAAATCAAATATATTTACTATCACAATCCTTTTTAAATAGCAAATCTAAAAATAACGTGAAACTCACAGTGATTTGTATTAGATCCAGAAAAGGCCTTTGAAATGGTTGTAGAAGAATTACCCTTTTAATCACGTTTTGACAACACCCCGACTTTTTAAAATTTTATTTTAGAACATGACTTTGAGGAGGAAGAAGATGAAGAAATGTTTGTGTAGGAAAATAGTGAGGGTTGCTAGCCTATTCATAGACATGCTAGGATAATATAAACCATTGGAACTTATGGTTTAAATCAAACCATAGAACACACATCACTGCTGAGTCAGCAAGGAATAAAACACATAAATCTGTCCAGGTTCAGGCTCCAGCCTAGTCAAAGATAGGTCGACCCACCTACTACCTAGGTCAACACATGTAAGGTCAGGTCGACTCATTACTGTTGCTTCTGTTTGAATTTATTTATTATAGTATTTTAAATTTAGTTCAAACTTATTTTATTCATAACTTTCTCATACTTAGTCTGATATACAAAAACCAAGAGTCGATCTGAATCAGAATTTTGCGATGAACACAACGGTAACATGTGTTTTACTCATTTCTTAAAATTTTATTAATTAATATTCATTTTGTTATCTTCTTTATATAATTATGGTGTATTAAATTATGGTGTGTTACATTCTCCCTTCCTTAAATGATTTCGTCTCCGAAATCTGCAAGTTAAGAAGAATGTTATTAACATTATCAACAACTGCTTACACCCATCCATCAACCACAAGCATCTATTGTCCTTAAAATTACTAATGCTTTATGTGAACATATGCAAAGGTGTTGTGTGTCTATGTCCTTACACTAATGCATAAATCAAGCGGTCTACTGATTCAGTTGACCTCCTTAATGTAATATATGTTTGTGCCATGTATCCAATATGTATGCAAAGGAATCCTAATAGTACATATAAATTCTATATGTATGCAACAACCGTTCACCAAAATGCAACATGCCTATAATGATTCAACCATTTACATCCATTGAAAATAAAAATACACACACATCCGTATGCAATATGTCAGTGCTTGAGCCGATCTAGTGCCTAATGTGTGTATATATGCATCCAGTGTTTCCACTTGCAAACACTTGCATCCATTTGCAACCATCAAACATAACATGTATCAAACATACGTTTTTAACCATAGGCTTCTACCTAAGGATCAAAGATTCAAACGATAGGAAAAACAAACTCGAATTCAAAACCTTAGAAAGGAATTAAGAACATACTCTTAAAGAGAAAAGGGTAAGAAGCATGAATCTTGTCTTTGGGTTCCCACGTCGCATCGTTATGATCTTCTCTCCATTGCATATTCACTATCTTGATCTCCTTATTGCATAGCTTCTTAACTTCCGATCCAAGAATACTGGTAGGTACTTTTCTAACTAATGCCACCTTTTCAACTTCAACATCCTTAAGTGTACTTAGCGCAACTACCTTTGCTGAATCATGTAGACATTTCCTTAAGTGGGAAACATGGAACATGTCGTGAACTCCTGCCAGTCTCTCTGGTTGTCTAACTCTGTAGGCCATCTGGCATATCCTCTCAACTATGGGGAGTGGCCCTACAAACCTTGGCGCCAACTTCCCTACTGAGCCAAACCGAACAACATTTCTTAGAGGTGACACCTTGATAAAGATCATATCTCCTACCTCAAACTCCAAGTCAGTCCTCCTTATATTGGCATATGACTTTTTCCTGTCCTGAGTTGCTTTCATCCGTTTACGAATATGGTCTATCTTTTTAGAAGTTTCTTTAATCTTCTCAGGCCCAAGTAGAAGTCTGCTCGTTGACTCCCACTAACATGTTGGTGATCTGTAGGGTCTTCCATAAGGTTTCTCGAAGGGAGCCGTACTAATACTCGACTAATAATTTTTATTGTAGGCTCTCAACCAATGGGAGATGCTCATCTCAAGTCCGTCCGAAGTTTAGAATACACAGCCTCAATAAATCCTCAAGAACCTAATTGACCCTCTTAGTTTCTTCATCGATCTGAGGGAGATAGGCTGTACTAGGTTATAACTATGTCCCTAGTTCCTCTTGCAAGCTCCTCCAAAACTCACTCGTAAAGATGGGGTCATGATCACTAACAATACTAGAAGGTAACCCATGAAGTCAGATGATCTCTCTACGGTATACCGATGCTAACCAAGCTGTTGTCCTTTTGCTCTTGATGAGGATAAAGTGAGCGTCTTAGTAAATCTGTTTACTATAACACGTATACTCGTATTGCCTTCCTTGATCTGGGCAGTCCACCAATAAAATACATAGAGATGCTCTCCCACATTCACTGTGGAATATCTAAAGGATGAATCAATCCGCCAAGTTTCTTCTGTTTAGCCTTCACTTGCTGGCAAGTCAAACATCAGACCACAAACTCTACGACTTCCTTCTTTATACTAGTCCAACGAAAAAATCTCTTCATGTCTCAGTACATATTGTCACCGCCTAGATGAATAGTTATCCGAGAGTGATGAGCATCGTCAAGAATTGGTCTCAACAAATCTCCAACTCTGGGAACACACAATATCCCATCTTGACGTAGCCACCCATTCTCGTCCACATAATATATAGCTAGGTGACTAGAGGTCTCTCATCTACTGAGTCTATCCAAGATGTCCACTAACTGTTGATCCACTCGCTATATGGATCCAATAAGCAATATAAGAGTAGGTCGCACCACCAATGATGCCAATAAACCAGACGTAAAATTTGTAGATGGCCTTAAATCAAAGGACGAGTAAACTCCAAGCTCTGCCTATCTACGAATAACAGACTCAAGGTCGTCCTCTGTCTACTTAACGCGTTCGTAACCACATTCATTTTGCATGGGATATAAGCTATCTCAAAAAATCATAGGAAGCAAGGAACTCCATCCAATGTTGCTGTCTCAAATTGAGATCCTTCTGCGAAACAAATACTTAAGCAACTTGTAGTCCATGTAAAGCTCGAACCTCTCGCCAAGACTAAGTGTGAATACTATAGCTGCCAACTCCAAATAATGGGTAGGGTAGTTCTTCTCAGGAATTTTTAAATGCCTATTCCCATAATGGACCACCCTCCTTGCATCAAAACAATGCCTAACCCCATGCCATAAGCATCCCTGTAGACTGTAAACACCTTGCTACCATCAGGGAGAGTCAGAACATGGGATGATGTCAGAGCCCTCTTTAACCTCTGGAATGCATCCTCATAATCTATGCTCCAAGTGAAAACCAAATTCTTCTTCGTCTAATGGGTGAGTGGAGCTAAGATCCGTGAAAAGTTCTTAATGAACTTTATGTCGTGACCTGCTAACCCAAGAAACTCCTAACCTCTGTCGCATTCTTAGGGGCTTTCAATCTAGAACTGCGATAACTTTAGCGGGGTCTACCGCTATTCCATCCTTAGAGATAACATGCCTAGGAACCTTACTTCCTTCCGCCATAAATACCACTTAGAAAACTTAGATTTAAGGTGATGCGATCTGAGAGTGCAGATAATTTATCCTATATGTATGACATGCTCTTCCTCGCTCCTCGAGAAAACCAGAATATTGTCCACAAAAACCGAAATAAACTTGTTCAGGTACTCCCTAAACACCCGACTCATCAAATCCACAAAGTACATGGGTGCATTGGTCGGCTTAAAATGCATGACCAGCCACTCAAAGAGTCCATCTGTAGTTCTAGAAGCAGTCCATACTCTCATCTGCTACCCTCAGCTGATGAAATCTCATAGTTAGATCCAACTGTGAGAAAATTGAAGCGCCTACTAGCTGGTCAAGCAAGTAATCGATCCATGGGACTGGGTGTCTATTCTTCTTAGTGAGCTTATTCAATTCCCTGTAGTCCACGCATAAACAGAGAGAGTCATCCGCCTTGGTCGCAAAAATGACTGGAACTGCCCACTCAGAAATGCTCCGTTGTCTAACGAACACCTTCTCGAATAACTCACCTACTTGCTTACTGAGCTCCCTCCACTCCCTAGGAGCCATATGGCATATCAATAGAGCGACAGGTTTCACATTCTCCATTAAGTAAATCCAAAAATCTATCTCACGTCTAGGAGGTAATCCTCTAGCCTCATTGAACACATCCGAAAAATCTCTAACTATGGGTACTGATCTAAGATCATCAACAGAAGCATCGAGGAAATCTAGGAAACTGAGCATAACCGACCCCCTTGGGTCATAAGAATCTCAAGAGTTCTACCATGTCATGTCAGAAGTTTAACAACTCTCCTCTCACAATCTAGAATGGCACCATAAATGGATAAGCAATACGTTCCTAGAATAAGACTTTAACCCATAAAGCGTAGAACATATGCGTCACACTCAAACTCGACGCCCATAACTAAAACACCCCACAATTTTAAAGAACACTATAATGATAAACTAAAGAATACTTAATTAAATATTGCGAATTAAGGAAAACGGATGTACCATTGCGTTCGTCTCGGAATTTTGCTTAAGATAGACCTCGAGTTCGCGTAAAACAGACATCGTATGGAGAAGTTATTAAGGTTTGAAGTTTTTATAGATATAAGCAAAATATATAGAAAAAAACCAGTCTAGAACATTCAAAATAAATCAAAAATCAGAGATCAGGAAGATGCGGGAAATCGGCCTGTTGGGAGTCGACCCATGCCCAACAGGGGTTGACCCTAGGGTCGAGCCCGGGGTCGACTCACCCAGATCTGGGGCAGATTCCTCCCCTGCACATGGACTTGTTTCTTGACCTGATTCGTATGGTAGGCTATATATATGACCTAATGTCTATTGTTTTATTCATCAAAAACAATAGAGACAATGAGATGCTACCCCAACTCAAATTGGATTAGCCTATTCTTCTGCAACAATGACTTATATATATACAAGAATCTCTGCTACAATATCAACGCTCCTTTCTCAGATTTTTAGATCCTATGTTCCTTTTAGATATAAACAATTAATAAATAATCCTGACATGTTTATAAATTTAGATCTAAACCTATGCCTGTTAATAACCTGAATCATAACTAAATAGATCTCCCATTACTTGTACACCTGATCTATTGTTCAGTCCTTTCATGCCTATCTCCATTATGCCCATTCTGTTATCATATGACTATTCTGTTATTATGCCCATTTCGGTTAGCATATGCCTATTATGTCATTATGCCTATTTCTCTCATCATATGCCTGTTTTGTTATCATGCCTATTTCTGTTCTCTTCTCTCCCTCCTTTCCTTTTTATTTTTATAGCCAAACTACCTTCGGGCCTAGGCCTGTCGCTGAAATATGCGAACGAACGAAAATGGGAATGGTTGGGAATGATAAATTGGGGCATAACTTGTATTGTAAAACATGACTGGGATTTGGGGGCATAACCTATACCGTGATCTAAGATTTTAGTTTGGGGCATATCGCACATGATGATTTATTACATGAGGGTAGGGGCATGAAAAACCAATGATGAACATAAATAATTGCTTAAGAATGAATATGCCAAAATTTGCAGTAAATAGAAACTGTAACCGCACTTAGACACGAAGTTAGATTACACTTGTGGTAGAAGTCTACAAGGAACTGCCCGAAAAATCCAGCATCCACAAGTGGTTAATTTAATGTGAGATGTCTAGTGCATAAATGTACGTGTAACGGTGCTAAGACATGAGGTTAAGTCCAACTTGTGGTAGAAGTCTGCCCAGAACCGCCCAACATTCACAAGTGGTCGACTTAATGTGAGAGGTTGGGTGCATTAATGGGAAATGATAAGAACCTGTTAACCAGTAATACTTAACCTGTTTAAATCTATGGGGGTTACATGAACCTGTCAAATTGTGTAAGGCTTAAGTAAGATTGTTTGAATCGTGAGGGATTAAGTAAATCTGTTAAATCTGGGGGGGGGGAGGGTTATATAAAAACAATAAACTTAACCTGCTTTATATGTTGAGGTTATGCGGTCTTGTAAACCTGTTAGGCATAATCTGTCAAAATCCTAGTAGTGGGGATGCAAGCCAAGGGGGTGACTTGTATCATCTCTTGTGTGGGACTCGTATTAGTAAGTAACCCACACTGGTATCCAAAGGGGGACCCCGAACTTGGTAGGGGTCAAGGAAATGCTTATTGAGCTGATTATAAGAGGTTCATATGGATGGAGGTATTGACGACGCGTTCTGACGGACCCATGTGCGTGCATGGATCCGCTTGCCTAGGAAAATAGGACGCTATAGCACTAGTAGATATGGATGTGTCTATTGGAAACAGGGGTTTCCACTTTAGGAAGTGATACGTCCTACTGTGGGGCCAACACAGGGTATCTACGGGATAGGGAGACGATCGATTGGGGTAGTAATTAGGGTACAACTAGTCCTGCCTGTTTAGGAGCCCGTTATTATTGTTTGGGGTAACACCTGTAATTTCTGCTAGGCTGCCTGTTATTATCATTAGGGGTAAAACCTGTCAGTAGAATTACACCTAAGTCTACCATTCTATTTCTGTTGGGATCGTTCTATTCCTGTTATACTAGTATTGGTGCAGAGAAAAGTATTTGGAAAGCGTAATCTATTCTGTTATGTTTGTTCTGTTTATCCTGCTCAGTCTGTTATACCTGTCTTATGATACTGTTATCTCTCTCATCCAGTTTATATGCATGTCGTGATGCTTTTACTTATTTATATGCTAAAAGTAACTGGACTCGCCAGACTTTACGTCTGACCCGTTTTGTTTCCTTTTCTCTCTCTTCCTTTTCACCCCCAGGTTCTCTGGGTGGGAATACTCAGGCTTGACTAGGATTCTCTCTTCTATTTCCGCTTGGAGCTGCTTAGATGTACTATTTTGATTACCTGTCTGTCTTGCTATGGCTATTTTTGGGGACTATGATTTTATATTACTGTAATCTGACGATTTCTGTAACAACCTTAATTCCGATGGGCCGATTTTTTTCTTTTCAAAATTCTAATCTATTGAAACTCGTGTTGGTTTGCTCTGGTACCTTGTAGAAAAGGCAGAGATACAAAATATATCAGAGCTGAAAAACATCTCACAGAGGAATGGATAAAATATAATGTAATCAAAATATAGCCTTACCGTAGTAACAATACTGCCTAACCAATATACGAAGCTATCATATCTCTGCCACGAATCTAACCTACGAGTATGTTATGAGGAGGGGGTCAGAACACAAGTTCTGGTGAAAGGATTTAAACTACACATATTGGATAATCCTGCATATACCATTCAGTTACATTTTCCTATTTATTAGATTACTTTGGTTAACATCACTCAAGGTTTATACACACGTCGTACCCATCTATTTTCCAGTAGATTAACCTAATACAGTATATATGTAGCTACCCCTAATATTGAGATACACCCCATGGAACCCACTCACATGGTCTCCACTGTAATGTCAGAGAAATGTACGCAGTCCCTCATCCTGTGCCAGAGTAACATACGAATCTCTACATAACAACGTTACGTTCTGCATATATCTGTCGTTACTATGTTACGCAAGCATACGGACTGCCACCTTCGATCGAATCAGGTTTCATCATAGAGAAATGCCCTTGAGTCTACAATAAATCACCCAGAGTAGACATGCATATATCTAGACTTTCCCACGTACTTTTCGTCAATCGTACTCAATGCCTTAACCACATATAACCTCTACTATGCATCGAGTTCCGTGGCAGGGATGTACAAGAAACACGGAACGCGGTCCGGAGCTTTTCCATATAAGTACAGGTCTGCCTTTAAGGGCCTCAAAATACAGATATTCCATGGGTTTGTTTCTCATGGTGGATATGGCCCCACCTTAGCCCCTCCCTCAACCAGTAAAGACTACAAGAGCTAAGCGACTTTCCCCTAACAAACAATCTAAACATCTAGTTGGCGTCTCCCCTCAACCACCATGCCTCGATAGTGAAAGGTTGATGGTGTCTTGGGTTTAGTTCTGGTCTTTACGCATCCCACTGGCTGCCGATGACGGGTACCCGACGATCTACTATCCTTGTTTGGTCCTGACCCACCTCCCGTTGAGGCGATCGCCGAATCACCCTAGTGTCATCTCGTCACAGCATTCTGACTACAAAGCTACTTTTGTAGTCAAGGCATAATCACAGGGTAGTAATGCGCAGACCCAACCTCTACGAGCATAGCCTAAACATCTACCACCACACAAAGGACTATTAGGAGCACCTTACGCGTCTCAGGAAGCCGTGTGCTTCCCCTTCTGTAACGACACACTTTCTACATATCGGAAGATCGTAGAATATTTATTATATTTTCATACGAAGTTGTATAGTCGTGTAACTTTGGGGAACGGCTATTGGGGTTATTTCGCATGTTCATGATTTTTGTCGATTTTTAAATGACCGTTTTGCCCCTAGAGAATCTTGTTTTGCCTATAACTTTTGATTGGTAAGGAGTTTTGACCTAAACCAGCTTCCATTGGACTCGGATGATGGTTTACCTTTTCGTAGAGTGGTCACATTAATCAAACGGACTTACTGTTTGGGAGATATGGCTGAAATAAGGTTTCTAGGGTGAAAAACAGCTTAACCAAGCTTAATTAGGTGATTAGCAGCTAAGCCCATAACCCATTTCGAGATTAGGGTTATGGGAGGGCTGAAAGGGTTTGGAAAAACATTTCATTTCAGTTTTCTAGCCGCCACTAACCTCTCTTGAACCATAGCAATGGCCTACATCCTCTAAATCTATCCCAAATCACATTCCAATCACATATTAGCCAAATCTACGTCAAATTAAGGCAGATTAGCATCAAAATCGAGATAGAGCTGCTGGAATACATAGGGATTCGACCCAGATCAGTTAGATTTTTAGATCTGAGATTTATATGTGGCTAAGGTGAGTGATTAGCATACTTTTACACTAATTACGTCTAATTAGGGGAGATTAGTGATAATTAGCGAAATTATGACTTAGGTAAAATTTGGAAAAATATGTAGAAATTCTTAAATATTATTTTATGCCTCTGTTACAACTTTGGGTTGCTTTGGATTTAGTTTGCTAGTCATATAGTTAAAACATGATTAAGGGAATTAAGGGAAAAATTCATGATTTTGGGTATGTTTGATCCATATTAACATGTTACATTATTGTTTTGGTGTTTATGGTTGACTATACATGTTGCCATTACTGATTGGTATGCTTTGTGGTTGTATGGTGAAGTTAGAATGGTTGAAAACGTCGTCGTATGGCGTAAATAGCTTGTTGGAAAAGTTGCAGGAAATTAGTCATACCCCGATCGTGGAGTACCCCTGCGAGCCGACCCCCACTCGTGCTCACCGCTATGACCACGACCCGGCTCACACTTGAGCTCCACGATCCGATCCTCTCACCTGAAGTGTGTCACGAGCAGGAACCCCGAATTGCGAGCAAGACCACGAACCGAAGTCACGAAGCTAGGACTCACGAACCACCCTCACAAATCGAATGGAGGACCATAACCCGATCACGCATGTCATGAATCGAAGCCTGGAGTCATGAACCGAATGGAGCACCACAAACTGCCTGCTTCCATGAATCACGAACCGAACCGAACTGGAGGAAGACCAAAGCCCGAGATGCAAAGGAAGTCCAAATGAGAGGTTATTACTCAGTATCCAGATGGGAACCAACGAGTTAACTTCATGATTGGCGGGATGTGTGCAAATGGGTTATCGGTTCACCACTGAGATACAGATTAGTGGCTATGAATCACCGCAGTGGGACTGTTAAGACTCCTAAGGGCAAGTAATCATAGCATGGCTATGGATCAACGCAATGGGATCATTAGGACTCCCAAGGGCAAGGTGATTTTAGCAAGGGATTAGTGGCTATGGACCAGCGCAATAGAGTCATCAAGACCCCAAGGGAAAGTGGTCATAGCAAAGGATTTGGGTGATCAAAGTGGTGGATATCGTATGCTTTACGCACTGAGTGAGAAACGTGAGGATGTTGCCATGTTTGATGTTTGTTATCACCATGACACACACACACTTCCACTTTACACTTTATGTTAGTGTTACCTTAGAGTACTGTACATCTTGTTGTGCTAACTCTTTGATTGCAGGTCCAGGTTCAGACTAGAGACAGGTTAGGTGGTATGCACTAGTAGCTGTCCGGAGACGAGCAGGAGGCTTCCACGTACTATTTATATATATTCTCCCTGTGTTGTTGCTGGTCGCTACTTTGGGCATTAGTAGTGTACCTTTTCTATTTTACTTTAGAGACAGTATTTTGAAGTTGTAATAATGATAGTTTGGATCATAAGCTGTACTTTGAATTTCGTTGCTATAATGATTTAGTTTTCAGCTTATGCACTGTCTCGCCTGTTTTATGTCAAGTTATGTTGTTATTATATTTTATTCCATGCACTGTTAGATATACTACAGGTTCTTTGGTGATTCATAGTTTCAAAACCCATTCTTTTGACGATCGTCCTGTGCTGGTCAGGCATCAGCACAACGTGTTTTGTAGAAATGTCGGCTGGTACGAGGCGGGTAGTCATACTTGGTATCAGAGCCTAGGTTACGTAGTTAACCTAGGGGAAGACATCAGGGAGAGATAGTACACGTAGATGAGAGTGCGTATATGTGATATTTTGGTTTTCAAAAACTATATATACGATTAGTATATCCAAGGATGAAGTCGCACTGCACTAGCACCACTATGGAGATGGTTAATCGTTTTCTCTTTACGGATTGAACAACGAGCCGATATACGAGGAGTATGGGTTCAGGGGCCAATAATAGGAATGTTCCTAATATGTGTACGATATTTACTACCTTCATGCGAAAGATGCTTAGGGATGTTCAGGGAACAGTTCCTAATGCTGCTAACAGTGGTGGTGCAGGCGCCTAGAGCCAATTTTGCCAAGCTCTGAAAGGATTATACTAGTCTTGTTGGGAAGCCGTTCCACGGAATGGAGTCGGGTATGGAAGTTAAAGATTGGCTTGATAGTTGTGAGAGCATCTTCGAGGATTTAGCGATCGTTGATGCAATGAAGAGAAAGCTAGCATCGCGTCAACTTCAAGGACATGCTATGAATTGGTGGAATGTTATTAAAGCAGCTACTCCCGAGGATCAAGTTAGTTGGAATCAGTTTAAGACTCGTTTTAGTGACAAGTTTATTCCAGCTGCTCATAAATCAGAATTGTTCAGGAAGTTTTTGGAACTTAAGCAGATTGGTAGGGCAGTCTCAGAATATGTTGCTGAGTTCGATACTTTATCGAAGTATGGATTATCTCTTATCGATACTGCCGAGAAGAAGAATGAGAAGTTCATAACCTGTTTAGATGAGTACTTGGGGGAAGACTTATAAACCACATCGATGAGACCTTTGAATCTATAGTGGGAAAGGCATTGAGGTCAGAGAGTCTTTACCCTAAGTCAAAAGTCGAGATTGCTATTGCATCTGCAGGAGAGCCAAAACCATAGGAAAGAGGTAGAGGCAAGAATAATTCGCAGAATAAGAAGAAACATAACCAAGCTAAAGATGGTCAGAAGAAGAATAAGAAAGATGTTTAGTGCTATAGCTATGGAAAGAAGGGCCACTATGCCAAAAATTGTCGAGCAATGCCTGCAAACATGAAGTGCTTCAATTGCGGCCAAGTGGGACATCACAAGGATAAATATCCACAAATTCCTAAAGAGAAGCAGATCGTGAAAGCATATGCTATCAACGCTATTCCTTCTTCGTCGAATGCCCCAACTGCGGCGGAGAAAGGAAAGTGCAGCGGAGAAAGGAAAGGGTGTCATTATCCAGGGTATGCTTTCCATTTATGATGCTCCTGTTCGAGTATTGTTTGATACCGGGGCTTCCCATTCCTTCATACCAAGTGACCTGGTACATAGGTTGGGATTGGAACCCGAGATTGTCGATAAACCTTTAGTTGTGACGAACTCGATCGGTGGTTCGACTAGCCTTAGTATGATTTGTCGTAATTTGGTCTTATCGAGTCATGGATGTATGTTTGCTTGTGATTGCTTTGTTTTTGGCTTTACTGGGTTTGGCATTATTTTGGGAGTCGATTGGCTCCAACGGTATGGGGTGGTGGTAGTTTGTGAGGGATCTTCGGAGACCATTAGAGCGGATAATGGGCAGAGGGTACTGTTTGGTTGCCTACCTAGTGATGGGGTGATGGCTAGTTTTCTAAATTACCTCGACATCCCGCATGATGAGTTGTCAGATGTGCCTATTGCAGACAAGTATCCGGACATCTTTGGGGAAGTGACCAGACTTCCAACACACCAAGAGATTGAGTTACGGATTGATGTAGTGAAAGATGCCAGACCTAGAGTGATGCCTCTTCGTCGTATAGCACCAAGGGAGCAGCGAGAGATCGAGGTGCAAGTGGGCGATCTTTTGAAGAAGGGATTTATCTGAAGAAGTGTTTCCGAGTAGGGAGCACCAGTAGTATTTGCTTCTAAGGCAGATGGTTCCCATCAATTGTGTGTGGACTACCGCGAGTTGAATAAGGTGACGAGAAAAATTAAGTATCCTCTTCCATGGATAGTCGATTTGTTTGATCAGTTGAATGGAGTGAGAGTGTTCTCCCAGTTAGATCTCGCGATAGGATTTCATCAGCTCCGAGTAGCAGCTGAGAGTATACCTAAAACGACATTTTGGATGCCATCTGGATTCTATGAGTGGTTGGTCATGCCATTTAGGTTGACTAATGTACCATCATATTTTGTGGAACTTATGAATAGGGTATTCAGGAATCAATTGAATAAGTTTGTTCTTGTGTTCGTGGACGATATCTTGGTTTACTCGAGGACAAAAGAAGAATACAAGGAACATTTGAGGACAGTGATGGAGGTATTGAGGAAACACCAATTGAGAGAGAAATTTTCTAAATGTCACTTCTGGAGGAGGGAAGTGGGGTTCTTAGGCCATGTCGTTCCATAGAATGGTGTTGTCATGGATCCTGCGAAGGTGGATACGGTGCAAGACTGGTCAACGCCCGAGAATGCAACAAACGTGAGAAGCCTCTTGGGATTAGTTGGATATTACCGTAAGTTTATTTAAGATTTCTCCAAGATAGCGACGCTGTTAACTCAGTTGACCAAGAAGAATCAAGCTTTTGTCTGGGACAAAAGGTGTGAGAATGCATTTAAGAGTCTAAAGGAAAAGTAGACGTGCGCACCAGTGTTAGTCATTCCTAAGGGGAATGAAGAGATGATGGTATACACGGATGCCTGTGGTACCGGACTAGGTGTTGTACTGATGCAAGGAGGTAGGGTTGTAGCCTATGCTAGTCGGCAACTGAAACCACATGAGAAAAGATATCCTACCCATGATTTGGAATTTGCAGCGATTGTGTTTGCGTTAAAGATGTGGAGACACTATCTCTTGGGAGAAAGATTCGAGTTGTTTAACGATCATAAGTCGTTGAAGTATCTTTTCTCTCAAAATGATTTAAATCTTCGTCAACAGAGATGGTTAGAGTTCTTGGCTTCATATGATTTCAATATCGCATACACACCTGGGAAGGGAAATGCGGTAGCTGATGCATTGAGTAGGAGACATGCCAGTTTGGGGGCTATTTTTCTAGAATGGAAGCAATTGGAGTATATCGCGGTATATGATTTCAGACCTAAGTGCGAATTGGATCCAGAGATGTTAGCAAGTTTGACGATCAGACCAACTTTGATTGAGCGGATTGGTTCCAGTCAGAGGGGCAATCCTAACCTATTGGAAACCATCTCCAAAATAGAGATGAGTATCGATGACGAGGGAATGAACAAGTATGGTCTTGATCAAGAGGGATGGCTTCGAAAGAATGGGAGGCTAGTTGTACCTAACGTTAATGGATTGAGAGATGAAGTGCTTAGAGAGTGTCATCACCCGAAACTGACAATACATCCCGGTGGTAACAAAATGTATCAAGACATGAAGCAAACCTACTACTGGGAAGGGATGAAGAGAGACATTGAGAAGTTTATATCCAAGTGCATGAACTGCCGGCTAGTTAAAGCCGAGCAATAGAAGCCTAGTGGTTTGTTACAACCGCTAGAAATTACCGAATGGAAATGGGAACAAGTCTCAATGGATTTCATTGATGGTTTACCAAGGACCGGATTAGGTCACAATAGTATTTGGGTGATTGTGGATCGACTGACCAAGAGTGCAAGGTTTATACTAGTCAAGTCGAATAGAACGACAACTAAGTTAGCAGAACTATATATGAAGTGGGTAGTGAGTTTTCATGGAGTACCTAAAGGTATTATGAGTGACCGAGATCCATTATTTATTAGTGGGTTTTGGAAGAGCTTACAGGGGGCTTTAGGGTCAGAATTACATCTTAGTACCGCGTACCATCCTCAAACCGACGGTCAAACGGAGAGGGTGAATCGTGTATTAGAAAATCTCTTGAGAGCTTGTATACTAGATTTTGGAGGGTCATGGGATGACCATTTGCATCTAGTTGAGTTCTCAAATAATAATAGTTATCAATCCACTATTGGTATGGCTCCATTTAAAGCTTCGCGCGGAAGAACGTGCAACTCACCATCATGTTGGTTAGAAACCAGTGAGAAATTTGTGCTTAGGCCAGTGTAATAAGAGAAACTTCCGATAAGATCAAGGTTATTCAATAGCGAATGAAGACTGCCCAAGATAGGCAGAAGAGTTATGCTGATAAGAGACAAAGAGAATTGAAATTCTCCATTGCGACCTAGTATTCATCAAGATCTCTCCATTAAAGAGTGTGATCGTTTTGGTAGGAGAGGCAAGTTGGCAACAAGGTTGTTGGTCCATTCCCAGTTCTCGAGCAAGTTGGGAATTTAGCATATAAAGTAGAGTTGCCTGACAAGACGGCTGGAGTTAACGACGTATTTCATGTTTCCCAGTTAAGGAAGTTCGTGCACGACCCTTATATGACTAATTCACCAGATCAGTTGGATGATATCAAGGTAGAATCCGAAGCAGTTGGGAACCTCAGGACGATTCGTATTGTCAGACACGATACGAAACAACTTCGTAGGAAGGCGGTGGAACTAGTCAAGGTCCAGTGGGGCGATAATAAGAATGACTGTACTTGGGAAACAGAGGAGAACATAAGATAGACACATCCAGAACTCTTTGCTTGGTAATATTTTAATCGCGATATAGTTATTCCCTTGTTCGCAAACCATATGCTAGGATAGGCTTGTTGTGTTGTTATGTATGTTTGATTATTTGTAAATAGCTGATAGGCAAGGAACTTCGGGGGCGAAATTTCTTAAAGGAGGAGGGGGTAGTGTAACGACCCGCATTCTACGTATCAGAAGATCGTAGAATATTTATTTTATTTTCATACGAAGTCGTATAGTCGTGTAACTTTGGGGAATGACTATTGGGGTCATTTCCCATGTTCATGATTTTTGTCGATTTTTAATGAATGTTTTGCCGCTGGCGAATCTTGTTTTGCCTATAACTTTTGATTGGTAAGGAGTTTTGACCTGAAGCCACTTCCATTAGGACTCCCAAAGGCAAGGTGACCGTAGCGAAGGATTAGTGGCTGTGGACCAGCGCAATGGGGTCATCAAGACCCCAAGGGCAAAGTGGTCGTAGCAAAGGATTTGGGTGATCAAAGTGGTTGATATTGTATGCTTTACGCAGTGAGTGAGAAACGTAAGGATGGTTGCTATGGGTGATCAAAGTGTGGATATCGTATGCTTTACGCAGTGAGTGAGAAACGTGAGAAACTTGTGGATGTTGAATTTTTCGGGCGGTTCCGGGCAGACTTCTACCACAAGTTGGACTTAATCTCGTGTCTTAGCACTGTTACATGTATATTTACGCACTAGACTCCTCACACTAAATGAACAACTTGTGGACGTTGCCGGGCGGTTCCGAGCAGACTTCTACCACAAGTTGAATTTAACCTCGTGTCTAAGTGCGGATACAGTTTTCTAATTACTATAAATCTAGGCATGTTCATTCTTTTAAGTTTTACTATAGTTTATATTTTACATGTCATACTCAATATCATATTAAGTCCATTTCTAATTTTCATGTCGCGTGTTCTTTATAACATGTAATTAACTTCAATCGAAAATAATAACATGTAATTATCAATCATGTAATTATTCTCATCTAACAATTTAACATCATGTTGTCTCAATTCTTATAGTTAAGGTATAAAGTACTTAGTATGCCACAAATTAACATGTAATTATTCCAATTTCATTGTAACTTAACTTACAGTATCTAATTAACAAGTTATTAAAACATGCATGTATACAACAGTCACTACTACAAAAGTGGGCATATACAACACTAATTTGTGTGCATTGCATGAAAAGTGTGGCGAAAGCTATGCTTTCTTTGATCTTCTACAATAAAATTCATATGTTGTTGCATTAGACGTGAATGCACTGTTGCGATGAGAATTTTAGTGTTTTGACGCGCAACACCAGTTAAAAGCGTAGCTTTACATATATACAATCCAGCTCAGCAATCCGCGTTATCACCATAAACAAAACCCCAACCATATATGTATGATTAATTCAATGGTTCAAACCATCTATGGTTATGATGATAATAAACATTATTCATCATCCAATCAATGATAGCCACCTCATTGCATTCTTCCATGAAATTTTGGCGCGATCTTTCCCCCTTCACGAAATAATCTTAAAATAATCCGATCATCTTTTCTCTCCTTCTCTTCTCTCTCATCTAATCGTTCTTTTCCCTTTTACTACTGTCAAAATATTTTTAAACCTAAATTCACATTGATCTACTCCTGCTATATAACAAATTAGCTCTCGATTCCATGGTAATCGGTAACGGTAATCAAATCGTTGAAGCACATAACCAGATCCCTGCAAATTCAGCCATGCTTCAGTCACGGAGATTGCCGTGGGGAACGCTGAAGATTTCTGGTGGCCACTTGTGTTCAACCATGGGGAGCACTGGTGGTTCACCTTCAGCAACTCCTCCTAGTGATAATCTACGTTTGTTAGGATGAATCAGCTTGATATTGACGGTGATGATGCTGGATCTTCTCAAGTAGTTGTTAGGTAATTTTTTGTATCTTTTTTATGATCAATTCTTTTTTTTGGTTGCTATTGATACAAAATGCAGATTTGGATTATGAATATTCTTTACAAATTACGTATTTATGTGTAAAATGGGATTAATTATTTTAGATTGTTTATGTTATTCAATGGTTAGTATATAAATTATGAATTATAATTGGTTATGGCTTGCACATTAGGCACGTTAATTATAAGAGATTGTTTTGTGTATGTTCCTTAACCAACGATAATTTAAGAATCATTTCCAACCTAGCATATTTAAGCATTTTAACGAAGATCTTTTTAATAGCTAGCCAGCCTGACAATCAGTTTTGTAGTCGGAATATCATCTGCACAAATTAAATGGTTAGGACAATATCTACCTTATGAAAAGATATGATCTTGCCATTGGTAAATTTAAGGTACATAAGACAAGTGAAAGCACCATGATCCTAGTGAAAAGATAAGGGTATAATGGATCCCCTTGTTTGATGCGATGACTACTTTGAAAGTGACCTTTAGGAATCACATTGAATAACATTGAGAAGGAGGTGGTACTTATCATTTCTACCACAATCTTTATAACTCGAATGGAAAGTTCATTTGAATCATCATATGCAAAATGAGGTCCCTCTTGATAGAGTCATAAGCTTTCTTGATATCAAATTTAATACTCATTCTACTAGCATTTGAATTATTGTAACTTCTAACTGAATTGTAGGCAAGTGTAATCCCCTCTACGATATTTCTTTTCGGTAAATATGCATGCTGGTTTTTAGATATAAGAAGTTATAAAGTGTTTTTGATTATCTAGCTCAAAAGTTCCAAAAGAACTGTAACACCCCGAATTTTAGTTAATACTAAAATTCACTAATTATAGGATAAATAATCTCAGATGTGGGAATTGGGGGTAACGGGCTGCGTCATTGCGTTCGTCTCGGAAAAATACGCGAAATAGAGTCCGAGTTTTCGAAAATCGGAGTCCGTATGACCCAGTTATGGCCCAAGGAAGTTTGCAGAAAATTAGAGCTAAAAACAGATTTAGGAATTCAAATTTAAATTTAAAAATCAGATTTGGAATGGGCCAGGCGGGGTCAGGCGGGTAGTTTCCCGCCCAACCCATGTCGACAGGGCTGTCGACATGCCTGTCGACTTGCCTGTCGACAGGGTGGCACCGTTCTATGAACCTGGGTGCACCAGGTTGCACCAGGTTGGGGTTCAGGCTGGCTAGGAGGGCTGGTTCTAGAGATTTCCTAAATCTAATGGACCTAAATTAATCTAGGGTTAATCCAAGGGCCTAAAACACTTTCTTAATCTATAAATACACCCTAAACCTACCTTAATCCTTACCAAAAATAGAAACAATGGCCTCATGCCGCCAAATTAAATTCTAAGAGAAGCCTCCACTAATCTAAGAAGAAAGTTGCAAGCTAATTCCTCTCTAATCAATCCTTAATCATCATTATCTTCATAGTTAGCAACTAATTCTACTTCATAAGGTTGCTAATCTTGAGTTTGGTGAGTTTCTATCACTTTAACATCAATTGTTAAAGTAAGTAGATTGGGTGTAATAAGACTTATGGTCTTAAATGCGGATTAGTGAGTATGAATCATGTATAATGATATGTTACTCTATGTTGTTCTATGTTTATGCATATTTGATAAGTTGGTTTATGCATGCTTAATAAGTTGATTTATGCATGTTTAACAAGTTGATATATGCATGTTTAATAAGTGGATTTATGCATATTTAATAAGTGGAATTATGCATGTTTAGCAAAGTGAGATATGCAAGTTAAGTGTATGTTTAAATGCAAGTTGAAAGTGATATGCAAGTTAAGTGTATGTTTAAATGCAAGTTGAAAGTGATATGCAAGTTATGCATGCTTATGCAAGTGTATGGATGCTTATGCAAGTCATGTATATGTTTAAATGCAAGATTTATGTGATATGCAAGTTATGCATGCTTATGCGAGTATATGAATACTTATGCAAGATATGTATATGCTTAAATGACATAATATGCAAGTTATGCAAGTATGTGAATGCTTATGCAAGTATGTAGATGCCTATGCAAGAATG
Source organism: Allium sativum (assembly GCA_030737875.1). Lineage (NCBI taxonomy): Eukaryota > Viridiplantae > Streptophyta > Magnoliopsida > Asparagales > Amaryllidaceae > Allium > Allium sativum. The sequence goes on from JASFAX010000034.1 coordinate 5,844,900, forward strand.
TGAATGCTTATGCAAGTTATGTGTATGCTTAAATGCATGTTTAACATGTTATGCAAGATTGAGAATGCCTATATGCAAGTTTAACATGTTATGCAAGATATGTGTATGATAATATGCAAGCTCATATGCAACATGTTATGCAAATCATGTGTATGATAATATGCAAGTTTGGGTTGTTTGTAGTTGGGTTAATATATGCTCATATATGCAAGTTGACATCATCTTAACCCATGACAAAGTTGTATGTTAAACCCATGATATTTGTGATGATCTTCCCCTTATTATGTCATGTAACGAGAACGATTTACGTGGGGAACGATGGGGTTGGTAAATATGTTAATAAATGAATGTTTGGGTATGATTTAGCATACCATAAAAATAAATTACCATAAGTGGGAATTTACCTATTGAGTTAGGTCTACCCCATGGGAATTTACCTATTGAGTTAGGTCTACCCATGTTATGGAAAACTTGATATTAATTAGGGATAATTAATATGGGGGTGATTAATTAGGTGTAATTAATCGACTAAGACACGAGGTTGGACTCATTTGTAGTGTAAAACTGCCCGGACCCGACCGGCTTAACCAGTTGCTACAAATGTCAGCCCAATGTGAGAGGTCTTAGCCATAAATTAAATACGTGATTAAGGTAAAGACACGAGGTTAGACTCTGTTATGACGTAAGACTGCCCGGATTCTACCGGCTTAACCAGGCGGTCATAACAGCCAGTCTAATGTGGGAGGTCTTTACGGGAGATCACGGTCTTAATTGATTAAGAAACACTTAACCATAATAGCATGTAGTGGGACATGAGGGGTTAAGTGGGTGCCTTGGGTGGCATGAGGAAATTTGGTGGTTGCCTTGGGTGGCATGTGGAATCTAGTGGGTTGCCTTGGGTGGCAATAGAAAATACGATTAGAATACTTAACCAAGTGGAAACATGTAATTAAACATGATTAAAGGGTTAAGTGGGATACACTAGATATTTGACAAGCTTAAGTGGGTAGCTTGTGGGGGCCCATTTCAACCAATATCCCAAACGTATCTTTGTGGGCTCGACCCAAGTCGAGTGACGGGACACGCATATTGGGCTTGATTATAAGAGGCCAAAACGGGTTAGCGGTGGCAACGCAAGTCCAACGGGTTTCATATGCGTGTGTGGGCCCGGGCTGGTAGATAAGCCGTTGTTGCATCGTGTAGATATAAAGCCGTGCACCGTTAGTATTGGGTAGCCACTTTAGGGGAGTGATACACCCCACTGTGGGACCAGCACGGGTATCTACGGTAGGGAGCCGATCGCTTGGGGAGTAGTGGGTACACCTAATGAAGATAGGGGCAGACGGCACCTATGTAGGGGTACACGAAACTACTGGGTAAGAATTACCGGGTACACCTAGTGGAGATAGGGGCAGACGGCACCTATGTAGTGGGCTAGGGGTACATGAAACTACTGGGGAAATTTTCTAAGTCTTTGGAAGGGATCAACCTTTAAGTAGGAATGACTGGTGTGGTGCAGTTAGTAATTATCCTTGGGTGGGTAGATGCGTCCTGAAGGTTATCTTAGTTTATCCTATGTCTATCAAGCTACTTAGTGAAGCCACTCATCCCCAGATATTACCGTGGTCAAGTTTATGTCTTCTCTGGTTACTTTAATGATTGTATTGTTAAAGTTATAGGGCTCACTCAGACTTATGTCTGACCCCGTTGTTTTTATCTTTTTCCCAACCCTCAGGTCCTACGGTGGATCCTAGCGGTAGTAGAGCTTGATCGGATTGCTGTTCCAGTCTTGAGGAGCTTGGATAGATGTAAAGCTCCAGTTATCCAGTTATCTTTTCTTTTGCTATGGCTATTGTATGAGAGAGTGGGATTATGTACTTCTTTATTTTGATGGATATTGTACTTGACTTTTATCGTGGTTTTATGATGTAACCAGACATGTTTATTTCCGCTGTTATGAGATGATGTTTTAAAATTTTCAAGTACTATTTATATCTGTCTTGTTGTAATTTTTCTGTTCTATATTCACTAAAATACTCCACCGATGCTATGGCATTCCCTTTGTGAGTGACCCTAGCGGGCGTGGGGTGTTACACGTGGTATCAGAGCAAAGGTTACCGGAACAGATAAATTTTTTAGAAAACTATTTTTCTAAAAACATTTTTGGAAAAGATATTTTCAAAAACATGTCTTTTAAGAGAAAAGTTTTTGAAAGAAAAGCATAATCCCCAATAGCCATATCTATATCCTTCGAATTCTCCGTTTTGAATCCTTCCTTTTTCATTTCAGCATGGCTGAGAATCTTAATCTTCCAGAGGGTGTGACGGTACCAGTATGGTATAGGAGATTGATGGAGGCTAGGGCAACCACTGCGGGTCCAGCAAATATTCCTCCACCAACCGTAGCACCCGATCTTCCTCCTCCCCCTCCGCCTCGCACGAATACTTTTGCTAAGACTTGCAAGGAATTTAAAGCTATGGGAGGGAAACCTTTTCAAGGATCTGAAACCTTTGTGGAGGCTAGAGATTGGCTTAAGGAGGTGGAAGAGTTGATAGATATCTTTGAGATGGAAGAAGGGAAGAAAGTCAAGTTGGCTGCTTGGTTAATGAAGGGAGAGGCCTCATTCTGGTGGGAGGTTACTAATGGAGAATGCCCCGTTGACTCTTGGGCGGATTTTAGGCAAAGATTTGTGGCAAAGTTTCTCTCAAGGGCGGAGGAAAACTTGTATATGGAAAGATTCTTGACTCTAAAGCAAGGAAATCTTTCGGTGAAGGAATATGTTAACAAGTTTAATCAATTGGCAAGGTTTGGCCTAGATATGGTGAATACACCGGAGAAGAAGGCTTTGAGGTTCGTGAAAGGCTTGAATGAACCTATGCATGGGTTGGCTATGACTCACATCCCTATGGGGGCCACCTTTGAGAAGCTAGTTGATATGGCACTCATGTATGAGGAAGAGAAGGGTCCTAATGCTAATAAGGCACCCGAGAAGAAGGGAGATCAAAAGAGACCTCAACAACAGCAAAGCAAAGGTGGGAAAGGCAATGGTAGCAAGGGCAAGAAGAAGAAGTGTTTCAATTGTGGGACACCTGGCCACCTAAGCAAGAATTGCCGCAAGAAGAAGAAGACCGGCTGCTTCCACTGTGGCGAAGCAGGGCACTTAGTGAAGGATTGCCCTAAGAAGGGGCAAAGGACGGGATCTACCTCAGGAGGACAGGTGCAAGCTCTTATGGCACCGAGTCAGGCTAGGGGCAAGTACAGGCTCTCGCGGTTCCACCGATTCAGGAGAGAGGTAGAACTATTTCCGTTGAAAGTCTGGTTTTTCTATTTGATCATCCTGTCCGTACATTGTTTGATTCAGGCGCATCGCATTCGTTTATCTCATCATCATTAGTTGAGTTACTGCACCTAGACACCAGTCTGGTAGATGATCCCTTGGTTGTTTCAAACCCAATTGGGGGCTCCACTTATTTGTCCATGATATGTTTGGGTTTGAAGATTTCTATACTTAGCATTGAGTTTAGATGTGATGCTTTTGTGTTGGGCTTCACGGGCTATGGGTTGATTTTGGGCATGGACTGGTTATCCAGTAATGGTGCCGTTCTTGATTGCGAAAGGAGAGTTGTTAGGCTGATGACCCGCTTGGGTAACACTCTCGAGATTTCTTGTAATCCCATGGACTCTGTTATGCTAAGTTATCTTGAATCGCTTGACGCTTCGGTCGAGAGTTTGCAATCTATGAGAGTGGTCCGGGAATATCCGGATGTGTTTGAGGAGGTGAAGGGCTTACCTCCGAAGCGGGAGATTGACTTCCGAATATATTTGGTGGATAATGCTAAACCGGTATCTTTACCAGTGCGCCACATGGCTCCTCGTGAGAGGAGGGAACTCCATAAGCAAGTATGGGAGTTGCTTGAGAAGGGGTTCATAAGACGAAGCATATCGGAGTGGGGTGCTCCAGTAGTATTTGCTACGAAGGCGGATGGGTCCCTCAGACTTTGTGTAGACTATAGAGAACTCAACAAGCTCACAAAGAAGAATAGACACCCATTGCCAAGGATTGATGATCTTTTCGATCAGTTGGTTGGCGCTTCAGTATTTTCTCAGTTGGACTTAGCCACGGGGTTTCATCAGTTGAGGGTGGCTGAGGATAGCATAGACAAGACTGCCTTTAGAACTCCGGATGGTTTCTATGAGTGGCTGGTGATGCCATTTGGGTTGACGAACGCCCCTGCATACTTTGTTGATTTGATGAGTAGGGTGTTCAGGGAGTTCCTTAATAAATTCGTGGTGGTCTTTGTGGATGATATCTTAGTATTTTCTAAGAGTGAAGAAGAGCATGCCCTACATCTTGGGGAAGTGTTGAAGACTCTTCGAGCACATAGCCTTAAGGCTAAATTCTCTAAATGTCACTTCTGGAGGAAGGAAGTACGATTCTTGGGGCACGTGGTCTCCAAGGAAGGGATAGCTGTGGATCCCGCGAAGGTAGTATCAATTCAGGATTGGAAGGTTCCGAAGAATGCTACCGAAGTAAGAAGTTTCTTGGGGTTGGCGGGTTATTATAGGAAGTTCATTAAAGACTTCGCGAAGATATCGGCCCCGTTAACCCGCTTAACAAAGAAGAATCTTGTTTTCACATGGGACGTAGATTGTGATGATGCGTTCCGACGGTTAAAGAGAGCTTTAACCACCGCTCCGGTTTTAGTGTTGCCAGATGGGAGCAAGCCATTTGTTGTCTATACCGATGCCTGTGGGACAGGACTTGGCGCAGTCTTAATGCAAGAGGGAAGGGTAATAGCCTATGGTGGAAGGCAGTTGAGGGCACATGAGAAAAATTACCCTACCCATGATCTAGAGCTGGCTGCTATTGTTTTTGCGCTTAAGATTTGGCGCCATTATCTTCTTGGTGAGAGATTCGAGTTGTTCACTGACCATAAATCTTTGAAGTACTTGTTCTCTCAGAAATTTTTAAACTTAAGACAGCAAAGGTGGATGGAGTTTTTAGCATCCTATGACTTCGAGATATCGTATACCCCTGGCAAGGGTAACGTGGTGGCGGACGCCTTGAGTAGGAAGAGGTTGTCCTTGAGTCCATTGTTCGTGGAACGACAAAGCTTGGAGTTTATCTCGATGTTTGATTTCAGACCTTCCGTTTACTATGTACCCGGTTTGCTAGCTTCTTTGGAAGTTAGACCTACTCTTTTGGGGCGGATTGGAGAAGCACAGAGGGGCGACCCACAGTTGGTTGAGTTGGTAGAGAAGCTCATAAGGGGGGAGTCGTCCAGCCATTTGAGTAGGTACACCCTAGACGATAGGGGGTACTTGCGTAGAGACGGTAGACTTTGTGTACCGCAAGACGAGGGTTTGAGGAAGGCTATTCTTGATGACGCACACCGTTCTAGGATGACCATTCATCCCGGTGGGGACAAGATGTACCAAGACATGAAGAGGGTTTTCTTCTGGGCCGGTATGAAGAAAGATGTGGCCGAGTATGTCGCTCGATGTTTGGTGTGCCAGCAAGTGAAGGCGGAGCAAAGGAAACTAGGTGGGTTGCTTCACCCATTGGAGGTTCCGCAATGGAAGTGGGATAGCGTCTCGATGGATTTTATTGACGGGTTACCCAGGTCGAGGAAGGGTAATACAGGAATTTGGGTGGTGGTAGACAGACTTACTAAGAGCGCCCATTTCATACCTGTGAAGAGCAAGAGGACCGCTCCATGGCTAGCTTCTGTATATCTTCGAGAGATAGTTCGATTGCATGGGGTACCCTCTAGCATAGTTAGTGATCGAGATCCTATCTTCACTAGCGAGTTCTGGAGAAGTTTGCAAGAAGCAGTGGGGACTCAATTGTGTCTGAGCACCGCATATCATCCTCAGACAGACGGCCAGACTGAGAGGGTGAATCGTGTTCTAGAAGACCTTTTGAGGCTTTGTATCTTAGATTTTGGAGGTACATGGGAAGAGCATCTTCCACTAGTGGAGTTCGCATATAATAACAGCTTTCAGTCCAGTATTGGTATGGCTCCTTTCGAAGCTCTCTATGGAAGGCCTTGTCGATCACCTACATGTTGGTAGGAATCTACGGATAAGATCTTGCTTGGGCCTGATATGATTAGGGAGACTTCTGAGAAGATTGACTTGATTCGAAGAAGGATGAAAGCAGCGCAGGATAGGCAAAAATCTTATGCGGACAAGAGAAGGACGGATCTTGAGTTTGAGGTTGGGGACATGGTTTTTGTTAAGGTATCTCCGTTGAGAAATGTTGTTCGCTTCGGATCCGTTGGGAAGTTAGCACCAAGGTTTGTGGGGCCGTTTCCTATCAAGGAAAGGATTGGACGGATGGCATATAGGGTGGAGTTGCCCGACAGACTTAGTGGTGTCCATGATGTATTCCATGTGTCCCATTTGAGGAAGTGCTTACATGAGACCGCAGAGGTGGTAGAGCCGAGCTTGCTTAGAGATATGGAGGTAGAGCGTGATGCGACCATTCGACGAGCTCCTACTCGCATCCTTGGGTCAGAGACTAGGAAGTTGAGAAACAGAGAGGTTCAGCTAGTCAAAGTGCAATGGGGAGAAGATGAGAGCAACGCAACTTGGGAGACAGAAGCGAAGATGCGTTCATTATACCCATTTCTTTTTGAGGGTATGTCTTTACTCTCTCCTTTATCGCTTGTCTAGTACTTATCTTATCTTTAGTATGTCCTCTCGTTAGTACCTTTGACCTTTAGATAGGGTAAACCTATGGTTGAAACATGTGTTTGAGACATGTTATGGTTGATGGATGCAAGTGGATGCAAGTGTTTGCTAGTGATTGCTCGTGGATGCATATACACACACTCTAGGCACTAGATCGGCTCAGTCACTTCATATTGCATATTGCATAAAATTGTGTGTAGGAAAATATATTTATGGATGTATAATGGTTGTGTTATCACATGGATGATGCATTTTGGTGAATGATTGTGCACTCATGTAGATATTGTATGTGTCGATAGGGTTTTCTCGCATACATAATGGATGCATGGCACTATCATGGTTTGCATATGTTCATACATTAAGATAAGGAACATATACACACACTTTTTGCATATGCTCATACATCATTAGAAACTGTTTAAGGACAATGGATGCCTGTGGTTGATGGTTTGAGTAGATGGTTGTTGGGATGGTAGGATATGCATTCTCCTTAGCCTAGAGATTTCGGGGACGAAATCCTTTAAGGAGGGGAGAATGTAACACCCTGAATTTTAGTTAATACTAAAATTCACTAATTATAGGATAAATAATCTCAGATGTGGGAATTGGGGGTAACGGGCTGCGTCATTGCGTTCGTCTCGGAAAAATACGCGAAATAGAGTCCGAGTTTTCGAAAATCGGAGTCCGTATGACCCAGTTATGGCCCAAGGAAGTTTGCAGAAAATTAGAGCTAAAAATAGATTTAGGAATTCAAATTTAAATTTAAAAATCAGATTTGGAATGGGCCAGGCGGGGTCAGGCGGGTAGTTTCCCGCCCAACCCATGTCGACAGGGCTGTCGACAGGCCTGTCGACAGGGGTGTCGACATGCCTGTCGACTTGCCTGTCGACAGGGTGGCACCGTTCTGTGAACCTGGGTGCACCAGGTTGCACCAGGTTGGGGTTCAGGCTGGCTAGGAGGGCTGGTTCTAGAGATTTCCTAAATCTAATGGACCTAAATTAATCTAGGGTTAATCCAAGGGCCTAAAACACTTTCTTAATCTATAAATACACCCTAAACCTACCTTAATCCTTACCAAAAATAGAAACAATGGCCTCATGCCGCCAAATTAAATTCTAAGAGAAGCCTCCACTAATCTAAGAAGAAAGTTGCAAGCTAATTCCTCTCTAATCAATCCTTAATCATCATTATCTTCATAGTTAGCAACTAATTCTACTTCATAAGGTTGCTAATCTTGAGTTTGGTGAGTTTCTATCACTTTAACATCAATTGTTAAAGTAAGTAGATTGGGTGTAATAAGACTTATGGTCTTAAATGCGGATTAGTGAGTATGAATCATGTATAATGATATGTTACTCTATGTTGTTCTATGTTTATGCATATTTGATAAGTTGGTTTATGCATGCTTAATAAGTTGATTTATGCATGTTTAACAAGTTGATATATGCATGTTTAATAAGTGGATTTATGCATATTTAATAAGTGGAATTATGCATGTTTAGCAAAGTGAGATATGCAAGTTAAGTGTATGTTTAAATGCAAGTTGAAAGTGATATGCAAGTTAAGTGTATGTTTAAATGCAAGTTGAAAGTGATATGCAAGTTATGCATGCTTATGCAAGTGTATGGATGCTTATGCAAGTCATGTATATGTTTAAATGCAAGATTTATGTGATATGCAAGTTATGCATGCTTATGCGAGTATATGAATACTTATGCAAGATATGTATATGCTTAAATGACATAATATGCAAGTTATGCAAGTATGTGAATGCTTATGCAAGTATGTAGATGCCTATGCAAGTATGTGAATGCTTATGCAAGTTATGTGTATGCTTAAATGCATGTTTAACATGTTATGCAAGATTGAGAATGCCTATATGCAAGTTTAACATGTTATGCAAGATATGTGTATGATAATATGCAAGCTCATATGCAACATGTTATGCAAATCATATGTATGATAATATGCAAGTTTGGGTTGTTTGTAGTTGGGTTAATATATGCTCATATATGCAAGTTGACATCATCTTAACCCATGACAAAGTTGTATGTTAAACCCATGATATTTGTGATGATCTTCCCCTTATTATGTCATGTAACGAGAACGATTTACGTGGGGAACGATGGGGTTGGTAAATATGTTAATAAATGAATGTTTGGGTATGATTTAGCATACCATAAAAATAAATTACCATAAGTGGGAATTTACCTATTGAGTTAGGTCTACCCCATGGGAATTTACCTATTGAGTTAGGTCTACCCATGTTATGGAAAACTTGATATTAATTAGGGATAATTAATATGGGGGTGATTAATTAGGTGTAATTAATCGACTAAGACACGAGGTTGGACTCATTTGTAGTGTAAAACTGCCCGGACCCGACCGGCTTAACCAGTTGCTACAAATGTCAGCCCAATGTGAGAGGTCTTAGCCATAAATTAAATACGTGATTAAGGTAAAGACACGAGGTTAGACTCTGTTATGACGTAAGACTGCCCGGATTCTACCGGCTTAACCAGGCGGTCATAACAGCCAGTCTAATGTGGGAGGTCTTTACGGGAGATCACGGTCTTAATTAATTAAGAAACACTTAACCATAATAGCATGTAGTGGGACATGAGGGGTTAAGTGGGTGCCTTGGGTGGCATGAGGAAATTTGGTGGTTGCCTTGGGTGGCATGTGGAATCTAGTGGGTTGCCTTGGGTGGCAATAGAAAATACGATTAGAATACTTAACCAAGTGGAAACATGTAATTAAACATGATTAAAGGGTTAAGTGGGATACACTAGATATTTGACAAGCTTAAGTGGGTAGCTTGTGGGGGCCCATTTCAACCAATATCCCAAACGTATCTTTGTGGGCTCGACCCAAGTCGAGTGACGGGACACGCATATTGGGCTTGATTATAAGAGGCCAAAACGGGTTAGCGGTGGCAACGCAAGTCCAACGGGTTTCATATGCGTGTGTGGGCCCGGGCTGGTAGATAAGCCGTTGTTGCATCGTGTAGATATAAAGCCGTGCACCGTTAGTATTGGGTAGCCACTTTAGGGGAGTGATACACCCCACTGTGGGACCAGCACGGGTATCTACGGTAGGGAGCCGATCGCTTGGGGAGTAGTGGGTACACCTAATGAAGATAGGGGCAGACGGCACCTATGTAGGGGTACACGAAACTACTGGGTAAGAATTACCGGGTACACCTACTGGAGATAGGGGCAGACGGCACCTATGTAGTGGGCTAGGGGTACATGAAACTACTGGGGAAATTTTCTAAGTCTTTGGAAGGGATCAACCTTTAAGTAGGAATGACTGGTGTGGTGCAGTTAGTAATTATCCTTGGGTGGGTAGATGCGTCCTGAAGGTTATCTTAGTTTATCCTATGTCTATCAAGCTACTTAGTGAAGCCACTCATCCCCAGATATTACCGTGGTCAAGTTTATGTCTTCTCTGGTTACTTTAATGATTGTATTGTTAAAGTTATAGGGCTCACTCAGACTTATGTCTGACCCCGTTGTTTTTATCTTTTTCCCAACCCTCAGGTCCTACGGTGGATCCTAGCGGTAGTAGAGCTTGATCGGATTGCTGTTCCAGTCTTGAGGAGCTTGGATAGATGTAAAGCTCCAGTTATCCAGTTATCTTTTCTTTTGCTATGGCTATTGTATGAGAGAGTGGGATTATGTACTTCTTTATTTTGATGGATATTGTACTTGACTTTTATCGTGGTTTTATGATGTAACCAGACATGTTTATTTCCGCTGTTATGAGATGATGTTTTAAAATTTTCAAGTACTATTTATATCTGTCTTGTTGTAATTTTTCTGTTCTATATTCACTAAAATACTCCACCGATGCTATGGCATTCCCTTTGTGAGTGACCCTAGCGGGCGTGGGGTGTTACAAGAACCTTATATATGAAGTTGCAACATGTAATGGGCCTCTAGTCATTCAGAAGACCAACCATGTTTGAGTTTATGCCGATGCAAGTAATAAAATTTTGGTGAGAACCCATCAAAACCAACAGCTTTATCTTCATGAGTGATTCCATCTATGTTACGGTGGAAATGAACTGAAAATTACTTTTTAATTCCTCATTTATTTCATGCCATAATCTATGTTAGATAGTGGTACCCTGGCAAGAGAATTTGATCAGAAACTCATGCATAGCTTTTAGTGATTTTAGCAAGCACAGGTTGAGCATTGAACGCTTTCCACTACATGAGGGAGATCATTGATTATAGAGTTTTTTTTAGCAAGTACAGGTTGAGCATTGAATGCTTTCCAACCTTTTAATTCAGCACCTTGGACATTCAATCCGGAGCTGCTTCTTAAATGTTTTCAAGCCATAAGGAATAAGGTGAGAACTGCTGCTTCTTCTTCTTCCTTTTGACTTACATTGCAAACTTGCAATACATATTTACTGATTGTACATGTTCCATGATATTATGCTTCATTGCAAGCTTACAATACATATTTACATGTTCCATGATTTACTAAATATTATTATAGGTTTATGAAAGATCCTGTATATGAGCTGTGTGAATATCATAGCTACTATTGTTTTCTTCCTATTATTTTCATGATTTACTGATTGTATATGAGATGTGTGAATAATGAAGAGCATGAACCTATTAGGTTACTTAAAAGGTACCCAAAAAATCAAGCAAAAGTTAGTGTCAACAATGATTGAGGCATCTGTAGTGAGATAATGAATCCTATGTATGTGAGATTTCCAAATAGTGTGACTTTGCTCAGGGTTAGTTCAGCGAGGTTCTATTTCTTTCTTATTGCATCCAAAGGAACTATACTCTATAATTTAACCAAATAAAATTGAACAAGTACACGTACAAAGGTTTGTTTTCTTATTCAAGATTAATTTCTACTAAATTTGGCTTTAGTAAATGTATGTCAGGTTAAACAAATGTTTCGTTGAATGTTTAATTAGTAAATACACGTTTTTTAGCCTAACGTTTAATGTTGGATGAAAATAACATACATGTAAAATACTTATAAAATAAACTTGGCATCAATTTCTTTTCAGCTATGACATCTACTTGTTGTGACATAACAATTTTTAAAATCTCATTTTATCACTCTCAACATTATTTCATGTATATATGACATAGTTAACCATACAAAAGGTTTAAAATACAAAGCTAATGATAAGTCATGTTGTGATTAGTTTACTACATGGAAACCTATCTTTGTATAATGCAGTAGCCCAATTATGTGATCCTTAAAAGTTTGAACAATCAGGCTAGTTACAAGTATTGGCAGCTTCTGTGTTTATGATCAGTCATTCATCAAATTCATGGATTAGTGGATACTACAACTCTTCTAATGCTAGGAAGATGTCTAAATACTGTAAGGTTCCCTTCCATAGATGCAAATTTGTTGCTTCCACTATACCCTATTTGATCATATTTATTTGTTATATGTATGTGTGGTTATAAGTATTGCTTCATGGGTTTTAAGTCTATGGTATTACTTTGTTTTGTCAATTGAACCCTATTCAGGTTCAGCCGAATAAAAGAAGTACAACATGGTTTTACTTTGTTTATTTTCATTTTCCTTTAATCATATAATGATTTATCGTGTTGATTTGGCATTTTATAGAGAGATACTTGATGCTTCAGGCCTTGTCCGATTCTGCTGCAAGCATATGCCGGCGACAATTGTTGCTCTTGTTGAGAAGCTTCTCTGCTGCAATGGTAAATCTTAGTCTTTGTTTTTATTTTGTTTCATATTATTTATAGGGAAGATTTATAGGAAGAAGAAAATCATGATAACTAAATATCCTCTCGTTCTTTGCAACTTTGGAGAAACATGATGTCACAAATTAGGATGGCTTCCAATGGCATGGAAACAGAATGCTTTGGTACATTTGTAATCTTGTGTATTAGTTTGGAGTTGCCTTGTAATCTTGTGTATTAGTCTGGAGTTGTCTTGTGTAATCTTGTAATCATGTGTATTAGTTTGCAGAATTTTTAATTAAAGCATTGTATTTTCTTTCTTCTAATGTAACATTTGTCTTCTTCTACTGTTGCATTTGCTTTTTTTATGTCGCATTTCAAGATAATTGGATTGCATTACATAATACAGCGGTGTTGCATTAAATAAAATATTTTTAATTCCACATGGCATGTGGGCCCCATAGTTGACGTGGCGTGTGACATGTGGGCGACTGACGTGGCGTACGACATGTGGGCATATTACGTGGAAGCTGACTTAGCCCTCACTATCATGACCTGGAAGCTTGGCTCTGACTTCTGCTTAACGCAACGTTGTATATTGCTGCATTAGGGTTATAATGCAACATTTTCTTTCCTTGGTAGTAGATGGGCAAAAGCGTTGCCTTAGAGGGCCAATGCAACAGCCGTGGATGCCACGCCCCCTGGTGTTGCCTATTTGAAAAATGGCCTACGGCAATGCTTTTTTGATCTATGGCCACATAAAAATAGTGTCGAATATGCTCACTTTTGTAGTAGTAAGTGATAACTTCCACATATTTAACAGATTTATCCTTTTCATCATTTTAACATTTCAATGCATTAAATTAACATTTCAACATATTATATTAACATAATGGCAGATTTACGTTGTATGTTAACGGGAATGTCAAACGATAATTATACCATTATCAAAAATGATATAACTTAAATCCACTAACCTAATTTGCTTTCCAAATTCTGAATCTGGTCCAGATCTAATATTCCATGGTCCTCCTAACTGAATTTAGAACCTAACAACCATGGATCCACAATTCTTACTAGAAGCAAAAGGGAAGAAACCGGAGAAAATTCAAATAGACCAAATCTAAGAAATTACCTTACTTCGAATAAAATTCTGAACACCTTCTTTATTAATTTACATCCTTTTCCACCAAAACTTGAATCAGAATTTTCCTAAAGTAATTATCTTATTTTTCTGAAGAGATTTGAGGAGGAAGAATAACGGTAGAGCTTAGGTGGCTTCTCAGAAAATGTGATATTTAGGCTAGGCTTTGCTAGCCTATTTATAGGTTTTTAGGGTCTTATCGTACACGCAGCGCTGAGTCAGTATCAAACATGGTTAAGAAAACAGTCCAAATTGAATCTGCTCGGATCTAGGATGGGTCGACCCCTGGGTCAACCCCCTTGTGGGTCCCGCGAGCTGTTTTGTGCAGAAGTTTTACATTTGAACATTTGAATTTCTGGAATTTATTTAAACATTATATTTGCATATAATCTCCTTATATGTATACAAATCTTCTAATGACCATTTTACGCGTATATATATATATATATGATGGCGGAGGGGATCGAACTATGCACCTCTTGTATGAAAGCCACATGCTCTAACCAACTGGACTACTAAGGCATTTGTTAACAAGGCAAAGAAAAATGATGGTCATTTTCTTTTCTTATCTCTCTTTTTCATTTAAACTATTGCATGTAGCCTTATCACTTTGCATACATATTTTTCTTTCATTTTTCATTTATTATTAATGCATAATATTTGTAAATCATTGCATGCAACATATTTACACTGCATTCAACCAAATCTTTCTATTAACATATGCGTTGCATTTTTATTTGCATTTATCTTTTCTTCTTTCTCAATGCATGTATTTATTTCATGTAATCATATATTATCTTTATTTTGTTCTTCTTATATATATTTATGTCTATGCATATATATACACATATGCATTATTTAATTATTTAATTGTCATAAAATGCGGGGTGTTACATTCTCCCATCCTTAGGAAATTTCGTCCCTGAAATTTGATAAGGTTTAAAGTCAAATTACCCCTCGTATAATATCCATCCATAATGTGTGCATCCCATTTTTGCAAACATTGTGCACTTATGCAAAGTGTAATACAACATAATAATACATGAATGAAATTAATGTCTAAGCGGTACCTCCAATATGTATGCAAATTTTTCAAAAATTCGATAAAAACATGATGCTCACATCCTAAATATACTGGCAGTTCTACATGGATGCAATATTTTGAAGATCAAAAATGTTTTTTCATTCAAAATTTTCCATACTCTTATGGAGCAAAAGCGTAGTTCATCCAATTTTTACATCCAAAACCCTACCAAGAAATTTTATTTTTTGAATTTTAGAAAAATATAATTTTCCAAACTCGATTTCTTATGTTAGAAAAAGGTGGAAAACGGAAAACTTCACATCTTCCATTTTTCTTTTCCGACCTTTTTTCCAACCGTACTTGGATTTTATGAAACTATTTATAAAGATTCCCTATTTTCCTATCCAAGCATAGCCCACATAAGAAAATTTTCTTTGTTTTCGTTTTCATCTCATGTTGTAAATTTTTATTCTTATTCATCTTTCTTTAACTGTCATCTTTATTGCTTTACTGAAGATGTTGTTTCCTTTTTAGTTATGTCATTACTCTTTTCTTTGCTTATTTAACTTAATCCTCTTATCTAAGGTTAATTTTAAATAAGCCTTCTAGTCCTTCAACTAACACAGGAAAACAGACGCTATACACAGCTACTATTAAAGGCCAAGAATCTCAGGACTATATCACCCTCTTAAACATTCAAACAACAGGATGTAAATACTTACTTGCCCTCTATTGTCTAGTAGTTACCACTAGTCCTTGCTGTGTACTAACAGAAATTTTTAAGCAACACCATAGGCTTTTCAATGCTTACGCATTTAACGAGAACTTACCATTATTCCAAGACAAGATAATTCTTGCTATCTACTTCATAGCCTCAAAATTTTTTTCCCGTTTTTCCTAATCACTAATCCTTACTTATTCCATCCTTTTTAAAACAAGGTTTGGCCTTTTCATTTAAATTTTCTCCCAAAAATTCAAAAGCGTTAAATTTCCTTTTTCCTCACCAAAACTTACTTTTGCCAAACTATGAAACATGTCATTTTATAAAAAAATTGTAAATCATTTTTTCTTCAAGTCACAAAAACTGGAGTAGATAAGGACAACTATTTCTCAATCAAGTTTACAGCTTGTTCTTGCCTATAAGGTCAGTTTAGTTTCTTACTACATGGTGCAAACATCTACTCTATACTTAATTTCAAAACTTATTTTATCCACCCAACAAAATTCTCTTGTTAAAATAATTTATTAAACATGATTGTCAAAAGAATAGAGATTTCAAAACTTTCTTTTCTGGAAATTCCAGTTTTCAACAAAATGCAACATTTTCTAAGTTTTGCTTTTTAATTATTTCATGCAATATAACAAGAAAGCTAGCGAGCTATGCACGCTCTATAATATGCACCTTTTACTGAGAGAATTTTATTTTATACAAAATTTTCGCAAGAAATCACTATTTACAAAATATACCCCATTTTACTTCAAAACCCAATATGTACTTCTTTACATATATCAAAACTGTAAATTTTAAGATTAAAACTTGAAAACACCAAAAACATCTCCCAAAAGATTTTATAATTTCAAGTTCTTAAACGTTAACAATGGGTTTAGACTCAAAGCGGGTTTCCAATTTTCTAGGCTTTCCTAGACACTCCCACAAGGTCGGTTCTCTCAACTATATATATTCCTAATCCAATTTTCTCCTTTTAACCTTTTCCAATTTATAAGGTTTTACCGCCAAACCCACTAATATGCAACACTAACACATGGGATTCACTTTCCTTCCATACAAAGTATATTGTACACTTCCCACCCAAATTCCCTACGGGTCTCAGATTTCCATATTCATTTCCTTAGTGTACAAAACAGACATCCCAATTCTTACCATATTATACTCTTTTTATTTAGTGGGTTCCTCTATGGGTCTAGGTATATATATAATATATTTATATTTTTAAAAACACAAATATGTTCACTCACTATATATACAAGAATCCTAAACCAAGGCTTTGATACCAGATGTAACAACCCGAATTCTGACAGACCGGGCTTTTTTTTTTCAAAATTCTAATCTATCGAAACTCGTGTTGGTTTGCTCTGGTACCCTGTAGAAAAGACAGAGATATAAAATATATCAGTGCTAAAAAAACATCTCACAGCGAAACAGATAAAATATAATGTAATCAAAATACAACCTTACCATAGTAATAATACTGCTTAACCAGTATCCAAAGCTATCATATCTCTGCCACGAATCTAACCTACGAGTATGTTATGAGGAGGGGATCAGAAAACAATTTCTGGTGACTGGATTTAAACTACACATTTTGGATAATCCTACTTATACCGTTCACTTACATTTTCTTATTTGTTAGGTTACTTGAGTTAACAGCACTCAAGGCTTACACACACGTCGTACGCATCTATTTTCTAGTGGATTAACCTAATACAGTATATATGTAGATACCCCCAATATTGAGGTACACCCCATGGCACCCCACTCGCACGGTCTCCACCGTAATGTCAGAGAAATGTACGTAGTCCCTCGTCCTACGCCAGAGTGACATATGGATCTCTATATAATAACGTTACGTTCCGCATATATTTGTCATTACTGTGCTACGTAAGCGTACGGACTGCCACCTTCGATCGAATCAGATTTCATCATCGAGGAATGCACTCGAGTCTACGATACACCACCCAGAGCAGACATGCATCTATCTAAGCTTTCCCACGTATGTATTGTCATACTCGATGCCTTAACCACACATAACCTCTACTGTGCACTGAGTTCCATGGAAGGGCTGTGCAAGAAACATAAAACTCGGTCAGGAGCTTTTCCATATCTCTATACAGGCCCGCCTTTAAGGGCCTCAAAATATAGATATTTCGTAGGTCTATTTTTCATGGTGGCTATTGTGGCAACCCACGTCCGTTAATGTCACTCTTTATCAAAATGTTATCTTTTAAAACCTTTTTGAAAATGCTATCTTTTAAAACCTTTTTGAAAATAAATTTCAGATTCTTTTACCCGATCTGGTAACCTTCAGCTCTGATACCAAATGTGACACCCCATGTCCGTTAATGTCACTCTTTATCAGAACGCGTTAAGTTTGTGAAGGGTTATAGGTAAACAGAAACAAAAACATTATATGACAGATATAAAATAACAGTGGAATTTAAAACTTTATTTAATAGAAAATAACATGGTCTAAAACCCAGTTACGTCATAAGTCTGAAATATTGAAAACCCATTACATCAATATAAAACTTCTGTCTTGTACTAAAATAATCAGAGTACAATAATACATAAAAAGCATAATCCCCAAAATGTAGCCATATCAGAGAGGACAAGAAATCAAGTGGTACATCAAAGCAGTTCCAAGCAAAATGAAGAGAGAATCCAAATAAATATGAGTATTCCTACCCTAAGAACCAGGGGAAATGGAAGAGAGAA
Organism: Allium sativum; assembly: GCA_030737875.1. NCBI lineage: Eukaryota > Viridiplantae > Streptophyta > Magnoliopsida > Asparagales > Amaryllidaceae > Allium > Allium sativum. The sequence continues at coordinate 5,862,911 of JASFAX010000034.1, forward strand.
GAGGAAACAAAATGGGTCAGACATAAAGTCTGCCGAGTCCAGTTACTTTTATCATATAAATAAGAAAAAGCATCATGACAGGCATATAAGCTGAATGAGAGAGATAATAGTATCATAAGGCAGGTATAACAAGGTAACTAGGAAAAAAGAATACAATATATTGCGTTTCTCAAACACGTTTCTCGGCACCAATACTAGTATAACAGAAACAAGATGATCTCAATAAGTACAAGATGGTAGACTTAGGTGTACTTCTAGTAAGAGATTTACCCCATACAATAAAAGGTAGCCCAACAGAATTGACGGGTGTTACCCCCAACGATAATAACGGGCTCCTAAACAAGCAAGACTAGATGTACCGTAATTACTACCACCAATCGATCGGCTCCCTAACACGTAGATACCATGTGCTGGCCCTACAGTAGGATGTACCACATCCTAAAGTGGAAACTCCATTGTTTACAAGATGCACAACCATATCTACAGGTGTCACGGCGTCTTATCATCCTCCCTGTAATCCGGATCCATGCACGCACATGACCCTATCGGAATGCGCCGCCTACACCGTCCCTTAGATGGACCTCTTATAACCAACTCAGTAAGCGTGCCCTGACCTAGTTCGGAGTTCTCCGTTGATACCAAGATAGGTTACTGACTGATACGGGTCCACACACCGGATATTACAAGCTTCCCCCTAGGCTTGCATCCCCACTACTAGGATTTCAACTGGTTATGCCTACCAATTTAACAAGACTGCATAACCCTAACAGGTAAAGTTTGTCGGTTTTATATTTATATAACCCGTCCCCGCATATTTAACAAGATTAACTTAACCCTCCCACCGATTCAAGCAAGTTTACTTAACCCCTACTTAAGTTGACAGGTTGATGTAACCCTCATAGATTCAAATAGGTTAAGTATTAAAAGTTTATTACCATTCATTAATTTATGGTTATTAATGCGCTAGACCTCTTACATTAAGTCTACCACTTGTAGAAGCTGGATATATCAGTTGGGTTTGGGCAGACTTCTACCACAAGTCGGACTTAACCTCGTGTCTTAGCACCATTACATATACATTTATGCACTCGACCCCTCACATTAGATTGACTGCTTGTGGACGTTGGATTTGCCGGATGGTTCCGGGCAGACTTCTACACAAGTGACATCTAACCTCGTGTCTAAGTGTGGTTACAGTTTCTAATTACTGTAAATCTAGGCATGTTCCTTATTCACCAATTTTCATGTTTATCCAAGATTATGCCCTAAATCCTAGTTTGATTCATAATACAAGTTATGCCCCAAATTAAAGCTTCAGATCAAGGTATAAATTATGCCCAAATCCTAATCATGTTTTAATTTAAGTTATGCCTCAAATTAAACATTCCCAACCGTTCCCAACTTCGCGCGCTCACGTATTTCAGCAATAGGCCTAGGCTTGAAGGTAGCCTGGCTACAAAAACAAAAAGGGAAAGTGGGAGAGAAGAGAACAAGAATAGGCATAATAATTAAATTTGGCATATGATGATAGAATTGATCATACTAACAGAATGGCATACGGTGACATGATTAGGCAAACTAACAGAATTGGCATACGGTGACATGATTAGGCAATCTAATAGAATAGGGATATCATGAATAGGAATATGAGAACTAAGCAGTAAATTAGGTATACAAGTAATGGCAGATCTGTTCTAATTAAGGTTACTAATAGGCTTAAATCCAAACTTATAAACATGGCAAGATTACTTTTTAGGAGTTTATATCTAAAAGCAACATAAACTCACTGTGAATGGATCTAAAGAATAGAGAATCGACTGCAAATGTTGTAGCTGAGATTGTTGAATTCGTATAAGTAGTTGTTGAAGAAGAACAGGCTAGTTCAAACTGAGCTGGGGCAGCTCCTCTTTGTCTCCATTGTTTTTGGTGAATAAAAGCAATAAGAATGAGGTTATATATATTGCCTAAGGTCAGCGAATCATGCTCAGAAATGCGTCTAGGTTCCAGGCAGGAATTTACCCAGATTTCGGTGGGGTCAACCCCGAGGTCGACATAGGTGTCGACAGCCCCGTTATGGGGTCGACCTATGGGTCAACACCTATGGGGAACGGGGTCGACCCTTAACGAGCCGATTTCCCCCCTTCCCTGCGTCGTTGATTTGAATTCTGGGTATTATTTATTTATATTTAAATGGCTTATATGTATATAAATTTCAAACCTTAATATCTTCTTAGTTGTTGAAGAAGAACAGGCTAGTTCAAACTGAGCTGGGGCAGCTCCTCATTGTTTCCATTGTTTTTGGTGAATAAAAGCAATAAGAATGAGGTTATATATATTGCCTAAGGTCAGCGAATCATGCTCATAAATGCGTCTAGGTTCCAGGCAGGAATTTACCCAGATTTCGGTGGGGTCGACCCCGGGGTCGACATAGGTGTCGACATCCCCGTTATGGGGTCGACCTATGGGTCAACACCTATGGGGAACGGGGTCGACCCTTAACGAGCCGATTTCCCCCCTTCCCTGCGTCGTTGATTTGAATTCTGGGTATTATTTATTTATATTTAAATGGCTTATATGTATATAAATTTCAAACCTTAATATCTTCTTCATACGATGTCCATTTATGCAAACTCAGAGTCGATCATAAGCAGAATTCCAAGATGAATGCAATGGCGCAGTCCGTTTTACTTAATTTCCAATATTTAATTAAGTATTCCTTAGTTTATCATTATAGTGTCTTTTAAAATTATGGGGTGTTACATTCTCTGCTACTTAAAGGATTTCGTCCTAGAAATCTCTAAGTTAAGAAGAATGTATGTCCTAACATCCATCATCCATTTACTCATCCACTAATCACAAGCATCCGTTGTCCTTAAAATATTTCTAATGCTTTTATGAACATACGCAAAGGTGTGTGTATATGTCCCTATAATAAGGCCAAAGGTCAGGCTGTTTAGTGATGCAATGTATGTTATTGCCATGAATCCAACATGTATGGAAATAGTCGTAATGTAACATGTAAGTTTTATATGTGTGCATAATCATTTATCCAAATGCAACATCCACATTGTGATACACCCGCTTTCATCCATAAAAAGAAGAAAAATATGCGCACGCATCCATATGCAATATGAGAGTGATTGAGCCGTTCTAGTGCCAAATGTGTGTATATGCATCCATAAGGAACCACTTGCATCCATCAAACATAACATGCTTCAAACACATGTTTACATCCATGGGTTCCCTACCTAAAGGTCGAGGATTCGATCGATTGGATATACTAAACGATAGAAACAAGTACGAATATTGGCAAAAGAAGTTAAGAACGTTCCCTTGAAAAGAAAAGGGTACGAAGCACAAATCTTGTCTTCAGTCTCCCAAATTGCATTCTCGGGGTATTCTCCCCATTGAACTTTCGTCAACTTGACCTCTCGGTTGCGTAGCTTCTTAACCTCTGATCCAAGAATACGGGTAGGAACTTGTCTAACTGTCGCCTCCGTTCCACCTCTACTTCCTTAAGCATACTCGGCTCAACTACTTCTGCTGTATCATGTAAGCACTTCTATAAATGAGAAACGTGGAAAACATCATGAACACCGGCCAATCTCTCTGGTAGCTTTATCCTATAGGCCATTTGGCCAATCCTTTCTATTATAGGAAACAGTCATACAAATCTTGGTGCCAATTTCCCTGCAGATCCAAAGCGAACCACATTCCTCAAGGGAGATACCTTAATAAAAACCATGTCTCCAACCTCAAACTCAATATAGGTCCTTCTCTTGTCTGCATAGGACTTTTGTCCGTCTTGAGCTATCTTCATGTGCCTTCGAATAAGATCGCTCTTTTCTGAGGTTTCTCTAATCATCTTAGGTCCAAGTAGAAGCCTTTCTGTAGGCTCCCACCAATAAGTCGGTGATCTACATGGTCGTCCATACAATGCTTCAAAGGGTGTCATGCCAATATTAGCCTGATAATTGTTGTTGTAGTCGAACTCTACCAAAGGAAGATGCTCCTCCCAAGTCCCTCCGAAGTCTAGGATACAAGCCTTAAAAGATCCTCAAGAACTTTATTCACCATTTCCGTCTGTCCATCGATCTGAGGTGATAAGCGGTGCTCAAACACAACTATATACCTAATGCCTCTTGCAAGATCCTCCAAAACTCACTGGTGAATATGGTGCCACGATCACTCACACAATACTGGAAGGTACTCCATGTAGAAGGACTATCTCTCGAAGATAAACTACTGCCAACCATGTTGCCGTCCTCTTACTCTTAATAGGAATAAAATGAGGGTTCTTGGTAAGCCTAAAAACTATAACCCAAATGCTGGTTTTGCCTTTCCTCGATCTAGGCAAACCATCAATGAAATTCATAGAGACACTCTCCCACTTCCACTTTGGGACTTCCAAAGGATGAAGTAAACCATTGGGCTTCTTCTGCTCATCTTTGACTTGCTGGAAAATCATACATCGAAAAACAAACTCCGCTACATCTTTCTTCATCCGATCCCAAAAGAAAATCCTCTTAATGTCTCTATACATCTTATCACCACCTAGATGAATAGTCATCTTAGAATGATGGGCTTCCTCAAAGACTGTCTTCAACAGATTCCCAACTCAGGGAACACAAATCCTTACATCCCGTCGCAACTACCCTCTATCATCCGTGGAATATCTACTGAGGTGGCTGGAAGTTTCCCCTCTACTGAGCCTATCCAAGATATCTGCTGACTGTGGGTCCTCTCGCTGCGAAGTTCCTATCTGATCCAACAGAGTAGGTCACATCTCTACTGTGCCAATAAACCAGGTGTGAACTCGATGGAGGGTCTAAAACCAAAGGTCGATATAAACTCCAAGCTCAGCCTGTCTACAAACAGAGGACTCAAGGTCATCCTCTGCTTACTCAATGCGTCCGCCACTATGTTACCCTTAGCAAGGTTATAAGCTATCTCAAAGTCATAGGACGCTAGGAACTCCATCCATCTTTGTTGCCTCAAATTTAATCCTTCTGCGAGAACAAGTGCTTGAGAGATTTATGATCGGTATACAACTTGAATTTCTCTCCAAGTAAATAATGACGCCATGTATTAAGCGTGAATACGATGGCAGCTAACTCTAAGTCATGGGTAGGATAGTTATTCTCACGATCCCTTAACTGTCTACCTCCGTAACATATTACCCTCCCCTCTTGCATCAGAGCCGCACCTAGCCCTGTACTACAAGCATCAGTGTAAGTTGTGAACACTTTGTTCCCATCAAACAAAGTCAAGACTGGGGTTGTTGTCAGAGCCCTCTCCATTCATTAAAAAGCATCCTCACAGTCTATACCCTAAGAAATTGCCAGATTCTACTTCGTTAGCCTGGTGAGCGGGGTTGATATCTTTGAGAAGTACTTGATGGTTAGTGGGGTTGATATCTTTTGAGAAGTCCTTGATGAACTTCCTATAATAGTCCGCTAAACCAAGAAAACTCTCACCTCTGTTGCATTCTTTGGGATCTGCCATTCTTGAACTACAATTACTTTCGTGGGATCTACTGCTATCCTATCCTTAGAGACCACATGCCCTAGAAATCTCACTTCTTTTCTCCAAAAATGACATTTAGAGAATTTTTCCTTAAGCTGGTGAGCGCGGAGTGTTTTCAAAATTTCCCTTATATATAGGGCATGCTCTTCCATGCTCTTCAAGAAAATCAAGATGTCATCAATAAAGACCGCAACAAACTTATTTAGGAACCCCCGAAAAACCCTACTCATCAGATCCACAAAATAGGTTGGTGCATTCGTCAAACCAAAAGGCATGATGAGCCACTCTACGAAGCCATGTGGAATTCTAAAGGCAGTCTTGTCTATACTGTCCTCGGCCACCATCAACTGTGGAAACCACATAGCCAACTCTAACTAAGCGAAAACAGATGCACCAACAAACTGGTCAAACAAATCATCTATCATCAGAAGTAGGTGCCTATTTTTCTTGGTGAGTTTATTCAACTCTCTGTAATCCACACATAAGCGAAGCAAACCATCTGCCTTAGTTGCGAATACCATTGGAGTACCCCATTCAGATATGCTTCGCCTAATAAACCCTTTCTCAAGTAGCTCCCCTAGTTGCTTGCAGAGCTCCCTCCTTTCTCTTGGAGCCATGTGGCGCACAGGCAATGCAACTGGCTTTGCATTGTCCACTAAGTATATACGGAATCAATCTCGTGCCTCTTAGGTAAGCCTCGAACCTCCTCAAAAAATCAGGATACTTACAAACTACTGGTATAGATCGTAGATCATCGATAAATGCATCAAGTGACTATAAGAAACTAAGCATGACAGACCCTTTAGGGTCAGAAGAAATCTTGAGGGTCCTCCCAGGCAAGTCAAAAGTCTAACGACTCTCCTCTCACAATCCAGAATGGCACCATAAATGGCTAGCCAATCCATCCCTAGAATCAAACCCATGAAACCAAGCACATATGCGTTGCACTCAAACTCGATGCCCAACACGGATATTCTCAAACCCCGGCAAATCATAGACAGATGAGTCGTACCCCCCAATAGGGTTTGAGACAACGACGGGATCCACAACCATACTAGTAATAAGGTGCAGAGACTCAACCATAGAATCAGATATAAAAGAATGCGAAGCGCTAGAATCAAAAAGATTTCTAACAGGATGATTGGAAAGATAAATCAAACCTTCAACGGAAACTTTCGTACCTCTATCTGGTACACCGGCCATGAGAGCATGCACTTACCCTCCAGAGGATTCTGCCATTTGCCCTTCTCCTCGCTTCTTTGGGCAATCCTTAACTAGATGTGCGACCTCTCCACTATAGAAACAAGTGTTCTTCCTTTCCTTGCAATCTTTGATCAAATGACTCACATGCCCATAATTATAACATTTTCTCTTGTCTCAGGCTTTGTCGTTCTTTTCACCCTTCTTTTGTTGTTGTTCTTTCTCAGGCCACGCTTTCTTTAGACTTAGCCTCTTTCTTTTCACCTTTATCTTATTCGTGCATTAATGACATATCAATGAGTTTATCAAAAGTTGCTCCTATCAGAATATGAGACATTGCCAACCCATGAAGGGGTTCATTCAATCCTCTAGTGATCCTCAAAGCTTTTCTTATGCAGGTATTCACCAGCTCCAAACCAAACCTTGCCAATTGATTGAATATATTAACATACTCCTTGATAGACATGCCTCCTTGTTTAAGTGCCGAAAACCTTTCCATTTGCAGACTTTGCTCGGCTTAAGAAATAAACCTCATTTCGAATCTCTGTCAGAAATCATCTCAAGTCTCAACTAGACGCCCTGCTTGCGTCACTTCCCACCAGAATGAAGCTTCATCTTTCAGCTGCCAAACGACTAACCGAATCTTCCTACAGTTGTCAACCTCGAAAATCTCAAACAAATCCTCCGTCTCTTTAAGCCAATTCCTTGCTTCTACAAAAGTCCCAGTTCCTGGGAATGGATTTCCTCTCATAGCACAGAAGTTCTTGCATATCTTAGAGAAATTATCAACATGCGGAGGAGGAGGAGGATGAACAACAACTGTAGCTGGGGGAGGGGCATCTGCTTGGCCCCCGGCAGGTGTTGTAGCCTCCAAATACCAATGGATCCAAGCGGGTATATGAACACCCTCAGTAATATTAAGTTCCCTCGACATGCTGAAAAAGAAAAGGAAAGGGGATCAAATAGAGAATTGAAGGATACTTCATATGACTATGGGGAATATGTTTTTCAAAATAGAGTTTTCTTTTGAAAATGCTATCTTTTAAAATCTTTTTGAAAATAAATTTGAAAATCATTTACCTGATCAGGTAACCTTCAACTCTGAAATGTGACACCCCACGTCCGTTAATGTCACTCTTTATAAAAATGCATTAAGTTTCGTGAATATAGGTAAACAGAAACATTATAAGACAGATATAAAATAACAGCGGAATTTAAAACTTTATTAATAGAAAACAACGTGGTCCAAAACCTAGTAACATCGTATGTCTGAAATACTAAAAACCCATAACATCAATATAAAACTTCGTCCTTGTACTAAAATGATCATAGTACAATAAAACATAAAAATCATAATCCCTATAATGTAGCCATATCAGAGAGGACAAGAAATCAAGCGGTACATCAAAGTAGCACCAAGCAAAATAAAGAGAGAATCCAAATCAAGCCTAAGTATTCCCACCCTAAGAACCTGAGGGAGAGAAACGAAAGAGAGAGAAGAGGAAACAAAACGGGTCAAATAAAGTCTGGTGAGTCCAGTTACTTTTCGCATATAAATAAGTAAAAGCATTATGACAGGCATATAAACTGAATGAGAGAGATAATAGTATCATAAGGTAGGTAAAACAAGGTAACTAGGATAAATAGAATATAATATATTGCGCTTCTCAAACACGTTTCTCTACACCAATACTAGTATAACAGAAACAAGATGATCCCAACAAGTACAAGATGGTAGACATAGGTGTACTTCTAGTGAGAGGTTTTATCCCATACAATAGTAGGTAGCCCAACAGAACTAACGGGTGTTACCCCCAACGATAATAACGGGCTCCTAAATAAGCAAGACTAGAAGTACCCTAATTACTACTCCCAATCAATCAGTTCCCTAACTCGTAGATACCCTATGCTGGCCCCACAGTAGAATGTATCACTTCCTAAAGTGGCAAACCCGTTATTTACAAGATGCACAACCATATCTACAGGTGACATAGCGTATTATCATCCTCCCATGTAATCCGGACCCATGCATGCACATGATCCCGTCGGAATGCGCCGCCCATACCGTCCCTTAGATGGACCTCTTACAGCTGACTCATTAAGCATGCCCTGACCCCGACCTAGTTCGGGGTTCTCCGTTGATACCAAGATAAGTTACTGACTGATACGGGTCCCACACACCGGATGATACAAGCTTGCCCCTAGGCTTGCATCCCCACTACTAAGATTTCAACAGGTTATGCCTACTGGTATTACAAGATTGCATAACCCCAATAGGTTAAGTTTGTCGGGTTTATATTTATATAACCTGTCCCCACATATTTAACAAGATTAACTCAACCTTCCCACTGATTCAAGCAAGTTTACTCAAACCCTACTTAAGTTGACAGGTTCGTGTAACCCTCACAAATTCACTACAACAAAAAGACCTTTTTATGACGTTTAAAAACCGTCATAAAAACTTTCTATGATGATTCTATAAACGTCATATATCAACATGTTATTAAAAGTCTGGTAGATATTATAACGTTTAATTCTTGCAATAGAAAATGTACTTTTGTTGCCATCTTAAACAGGTCATATTGGTGCAATTGCTTTTTCATAGCTTGTGAAGCATGCTATAGAAAGTTTTTATGACGCATCAAAACGTCATTTAAATGGTGTAATATGTCGACATTCCTTGTTATAGCATATGAACAAGCCATTAAAAGGTTTTATGACACATCAAAACACACTATGGAAAATTCAGTACTATTTACTACAACATCATTTTGTTGCTATAAAAAACATTCTATTGCAACTTTTTGCTGCCATAACATTCAAAGTTTACAATTTCTAATTCTAATAATATATTATAACAATTCAAAAAAAAACCATATGTGTCACATTAATCTAAGTATACAAATGAAGTCATAAGCCAAATCACAAAATATATTTACCCATAATATTTCATACATGATAAATTCAAACATAAATGTTGACAATACATATGACTATAGCAAACCAAAACGATGCATACTAAAAATATTCGTGAACATCGATAGCTAATATCACAAACACAATCTAACACAAGTCCCTTTGCTCTACGTGACTGGCCACCCCCTTGCAGTCCCCTACTACTTCTTCACCACCAGCACCTCCTCCACACCATCAGCAACACCTAACAGCTTAAGTTATAATTAAAAAAAAGGGTTAAAAGTTTTGGAGTTATCTGGAGTTTTTTTTACTTGGTCTACATGGTATAACCAGTGCATCTACAGAAAAATAGTTCCCTTAACAGCATAGCCATTGTAGAACAAACGAATTTGTAAAAACAGTGGCTACATGAAAAGACTGTGAGCAAAGAGGAAGAAGAAAGAAAAATAAGTTGCTTAATAATGCACACCGGTTCATCGGCCTTAACCTTTATACATCTATGTAAGGTATTTGAGGATAATAACTATATCGTTTTGCTAGTGATCATTTCAAGTTTTGGGTTTCATCAGCCTTAAAGTTCCTAAGCATTATTCTGAATTCATGAAATATCCAAAACATAACAATAGGATATGCATGTTTTGTGCAAGTAAAATTTTGCTATGCAAACAATAGAGATCACAGCTTCATGAAACAAAAACTATAAAGGACAGGAAGATTCAAGGAAAGAGCATACCCATTTCTTGAGTTCCACATCAATTGCCGCTCATGCTTTTTCTGTCTCTTCGTAACAGGAGCATAGAAAAATAATTCTTCTTCTTGGTTAGCTTGTTCTCTTTGCTATCTTGAAACCTTTGTGCTATCAGGTGCCACTAAGTTATCCAACTGTACATTTTTTGTGTTTAACAAGAATGCGTACAAGCATAATAGTAACAAGTTGACTTAGTTTTTTTTTTATTATTTTAAACTTGTAAATATTTATAAAACTTAGCCAACTTAGTAAAATATTTAATAGTTAACTTTAATAAGCTTGTTCAATTTATACACATCTCAACTAATTTTTATGTTGTCTACCTGAAATCAAGTAACAACATTGAGTTCACCTCAAAATGCAACAATGAAAATATTTTATACAAATATAATAATCATCTAGCCTGAAATCTAAATGTAGCTTTTAGCCAATCTAGTATATCCAGTTCTTCTGGTTTCTGTCTATGTTGTTCAAATGAAGATGGCTAACTCATCCCTGTGTATTCTTAAGAGCAGCAACAAAAAATTCAACCTAAAATCAAAAAGGGGTTGGCTTAATATACAAAATAAAGAACAATGTTTAAAAGGAACTTCATTCTCATGTACATGCCCCAAAGCCTTCCATTAGATTGTAAAGCTGAAAGTCCAACACTAGATAACAATTTACATTGGATAAAAAAGGATTATTGTAAAAAAAGGATTATATCTAATAGTACAAGACGTATCTGCGATGGGTTTGAATTTTCTTTTAGATTGTAAAGCTGAATGTCCAGCACTAGATAACAATTTACACTAGATAAACTGCAATTCATAAAGTTGAAAATCTCTACTATAAAGTATAACGTACTGATGACAAATTTTGGACATTCCTCAACTTACATATTGGATCAAACTCAAATGGCTTCAACCCATAATGAAACCCACAAGCCACAAAAGAAATTGATAGAGGAAGGTTGCTTTTCATAGAACCTGGGTTATTGACATGGACTACCAGCATAAACTGCCAGGATAACATCGACAATGATCTAAAGTGGACTTGTAATAGTTGAGAATATTGATTTTGTATTTGTAGATGATCTAGAACAAAAAATGTATCATACCTTCAAAATTTATGTGCTCGTTAATAAGTCCAAGCATAGTGGATGCCTTTGTATTGTCAAGACATTACAAAAGGAGCTCATAAGAATACTGTTGAAAACAGAAGTAAACTGTAAGCAATAATAAAATCAACAAATCAATGCAGATAAGGCCACATAAAGTGGTGAACAATTGTGTTATGCATGTATGATTCCAATTTTTGAAAAATATGAATTGTAAATTAACAACAATCTCTAAATATACCTCACATAGTCCAATGCTAGTTTTTTTTCTATCTTATAGTGCAGGCTAGCACCATCTCCTGCAGAATACAACTTTATAATTAAATATATGAATGGTTTCTTGTTCACTTAGTTATGTGTTACGCAATAAACGTTCTCACAACTTTCAGATTGTTATGCTAACTAGCACAACAACTTTCAGGTTGTTGTGGTAGCACAACAACTTCAGGTTACTGTGCTAGTGCTCACAGCAACTTGTAAGTTGCTGTGCTCACAGCAACTTGTAGAGTTGATGTGCTAAGCACATCAAATTGTAAGTTGTTGTGCTCACAACAACTTGTAGATTTGTTGTGCTAAGCACAACAATTCTACAGGTTGCTGTGAGCACATCAACTTACAAGTTGATGTGCACTGGCATAACAAACTGTAGAGTTGTTTTCAAGAGATACTTCTTTCTTACCATCACTAGCATACATATACACTAACATTTGAGAGGATCTACTACTATACTTTTCAAGAGATACTTCTTTCTTACCACCACCTCGAAAATATGTGGGGCATTGAAAAGCTCACCAAAAGACCAGAAACTAAACAATCGATCACAGCTCCAAATGTTTGAATGAAATCCACATAAACCGGAGTCATGTGGTACTTCCTACAAATGGTAAAATAGCATGGATCTAAGCATATAAATTTGAAACAAAAAAATGCAGATTCCACTACAGCATTAGAATCAGTTGTTATAACAAAACATTTTACCCAAATTTGCGTTTTATTTAGAAAAATAAAATGAAGAAGCATGTGCAAAATTTCACGCCTTCCATTATTTTGAGAATGGATTAAATAAACAAATCAATTAGATTTTATGAAGTAGCAAGATAACTCGGAGGTGTACTTTTAATTTTCAAAGACATATGAAATGTGACTATGAGTCTTACCCAAGAAATTTAGACCAGCTTTTGATTATCAAACCATTACCAAGTTCAACAAAATAACAATCATATGTGGAACTGTCCTTAATATGACAACAAAATCAATACATACATATGTAGTAGTGACTCAAAACATGGACATAAGGTTGGTAATAGTATTTTTGATTTCGCACGATGTGTGATGTAAGTAGTAACATAACATTCACTATTACATTCAACACTATGCATATGTTTAATATCGAAATACTTTTTCCTATATGGAAATCAAAGCTAGCAAACAAATATTTATCTTCTACCCTTCCTTCACTAATCGACATCCACCTCCTCTCATTAATTTTCTCATCAGCAATAAGGGTGATAAGAGCATGAATTCACATTTACTTAGTAATAAAGAGCCTAAAGTAAATAATAAATGAAAAAGTGCATCTAACATATATACCTCAGTTGACCAAAAACAGTTAAAGTCATAAAAAAATTGTTTACTCTTTTACTATTTCTATTTCAGTCAATTGGTGTAAAATAGAAACAAAACATACAAGCATCTGAACGTAATTTAGTTCGAATTAGCTATTTCCTAACAAATTTCCCAAAAACAAATCTATTGTGTATCTGATTTCACATATAAGCTTACAAATTTTTGGCTACCGAGATTTCAAATCCAATATCGTGGAAAATGATCAATTTAATTTTACCGAGATAAAAATCACTCACTGTCGCCTGTTAAGCCTCTCCTTCGCCACCCAGTTGCTTCTCCTTCGGCTAACATTATATTTGAGTAGGAATTGAATTAATCAACGAACAGAACGATGACCGAAGTGAATATAGGAGAGATAAATTGAATTTCATTTCTTAGGGTTCTTCTGATTGAGGGATGGAAGGGAAAAGCAGTGGCGGAAGGAAATTGAAATGGTAGAAAAAGAAGCGCCCCCAAAAAAATTCGTTTGCCCGCTTATAAATTTTGATAGAGGTAATTTGGATTATGTTTCTTAGGGTTCTTCTGATTGAGGGGTGGAAGAAGGAAAAGCGAAAAAGAAGCGGCCTCATAAAAAATTTGTTAGCCCACATATAAACTTTGATATTCGCTAATTTAAGGCACAAGCCAACGTCATGCATGTTCTTTTTTATTCTTCACCGGAGTAATAACAACAAGGCAAGTTTTCGTGCAATCCATGCTTGTTATAAATGTATCATTTTCTTGTAGTGGTTAAGTCTACCACTTGTGGATGTTGGATATGTCGACTGGGTTCGAGAAGACTTCTACCACAAGTCGGACTTAACCTCGTGTCTTAGCACCGTTACTATACATTTATGCACTCGACCCCTCACATTAGATCGACCACTTGTGGACGCTGGATTTGTCGGACGGTTCCGGGTAGACTTTTGTCGTAAGTGAAATCTAACCTCATGTCTAAGTGCGGTTACAGTTTCTAATTACTATAAATCTACGCATGTTCGTTATTAACCAATTTTCATGTTTATCCAAGATTATGCCCCAAATCCCAGTTTGATTCATGATACAAGTTATGTCCCAAATTAAAGCTTCAGATCAAGGTATAAATTATGCCCAAATCCCAATCATGTTTTAATATAAGTTATGCCCCAAATTAAACATTCCCAACCGTTCCCAATTTCGCATGCTTGCGTATTTCAGCGATAGGCCTAGGTTCGATGGTAACCTGGCTATAAAAATAAAAAGGGAAAGAGGGAGAGAAGAGAACAAGAATAAGCATAGTAATTAAAACTGACATATGATGATAGAATTGATCATACTAACAGAATAGGCATATAGTGACATGGTTAGGCAAACTAACATAATAGGCATACGATGATATGATTAGGCAATGTAACAGAATCGGGATATCTAAAATTGAGAACCTAGATCATTCATATTATTTGAGATTAGGTGGGTCTCACTTTCATAGTTGGGCTTGTCTTCCGGCTGAGGGTACTACCGGGGGACTTATGATTGGTTGAAAGGATAATCATTTTAGACTTGTTCAGAATGTTTCTAACTTGTACTCGTTGCATATCATTTTGGCCTTCCTTTTGGATAATTCAATTTTGGGTATTTCTACTGTGTACGACCCTAATACAAAAATTAGAAAGGATGATTTTATGGGTTGAATGTTCTATTTTTAGAAATTTGGTCTCCAATCAATGGATTATGGGAGGAGACTTCAATGTCACTAGGTTTTTGGGAGAGAGATCACCACGTGAAGGTGATTTCTCCGATATGGAAGAATTCAACGAATTCATTTAAGATAATGATTTGATTGAAATTCCCCTTAATAATAGAGCTTTTACATGGTCTAATTGAGAGATCTTCCATCTTTTTCATTATCAGACAAATTTTTTATTAGTAGTGGGATTGAAGATAGGTTTGCTGTTTGTAGAGTTAAAGGTTTGCCATTTTTATATTATGATCATTGTCCCATCATTCTTTCTTGTGATTCGAATTTATCTATTAGTAATAGTTTCAAATTCGAGAAAATGTGGCTGCTAGATTCTAGTTTTCATAATTTAGTTGTGATTAAATGGAATTCTTTATTTTATTTCAATAATTTGTATTATGGTAATCCCGCTAAGATTTTGTTGCTAAATTAGGTAAGCTCAGATTTTTTCTTAAGCGTTGGAATAAGTATATTTTTGGGAGTGTTAGAATTAGGAAGGACAAAATTTTGTGCGAGATGTTAGACTTAGATAAGACTAGTGAATCCAGAATTATTAATTCCAATGAGAGAGATAAGCTTTGCAACCTTAGGCAGGATCTTAAGTTGATCCTGGAAAAAGAAGAGGTCATGTGGAAGCAAAGAGCCCGGGTTCAATGGATTAAGGAGGGTGATAATAACACAAAAAAAATTCACATTGTAGCTAATAAGAGTAAAAGTAATAATTCGATTCATTCTATTTTTGTCAAGATGTGGATTTGACTGTTCAGAAGGAGTTGAATGAGGCTTTTACTAGCTACTATAAGCAGATTTTTGGTTCTAGGATTAAGAGGAGGATAAATGTTAGATGGAATGAAATTTATCCTTATTCTGACAGGATTGATTCGGTAGATTTAGATGAATCTTTCTCTGAGCAGGAGATTTGGAAGGCTATTAATGATATGCCTAATGACAAAGCTCCTGGACCGGATGGGTTTTCTATTCTTTTCTACAAGCAATTTTGCGATGTCTTGAAATTAGATATTATTAAATTATTTAATGATTTCTATAATAGGAATTTACGATTAGGTAGTTTTAAATTTTCTAGTGTTATCCTTATTCATAAGAAGTTAGGTGCTAATACTTTAAAGGATTTTAGGCCTATATCCTTAATCAGCTGTTCTGTTAAAATTATTACAAAACTCCTAGCTAATAGGCTTAGGGTGTGTTCGCCGCAAGTGGAAGCGGAGAATTTGAGCGGAGTATTTCAGCGGAGTATTATAGCGGAGAATTTTAGGTAGCGGAGAATGCGTTTGGCGCGTTAAGCAGAGTATTTGAGCAGAGCATTTTATTTGTATTTTGTAATTTAATTAATTACCGATTAAAACATAACATTATAACTATTGCAGAATAACACAGTTAACAAAACATAATAGTCCATTACATAAAAATAGTACAGAAAGTGATACATTGCAGAAATTCAAAAAAAGTAGATAAAGTGATAAATTGCAGAAATCTATTAGTGCAATCCTACTGCAACAAGCTCGTCTCTTATTCTATCGCGACGCACTACCATATCAGCGCTGCCTTGATAGCGTTGAGCCGGTGCTAGGTAATTATTGCCTATGTTTCTCACGTCGGCATATTCTTGTTCATACTCATCTGGAATAAGATCTGGATCATCGTCATACGCCATAAAATCTAGATCACCCATATTGTATTTGCGTATATAGTTGTGTATAGCCATCGCAGCAACAACAATTTTTGTTTGAGCTTCGAACTTGTAGGTTGCCATATTTCTGAGTATAACAAATTTCTTTTTAAGGTCCTCTCAATTGCCATATGTAAACTAGAACGGTAGAAATTAAAATTTTCATTATTCGATTTCGGTTGATTTGTGGTCACACGAAACTGGGGGATGTGACATCTAACATTTCGATATGGTGGTATATACCCAGTTGTAAGTGGGAAACAAAAATCCACAACATAATACTGTCCAGGAGGAGGATGAGGAAAATAAGAACTTCTATCATTCACCACGGAATTACAAATTCGACTGTCGTGTGCAGTACCTTCCCAACCAGATACAACAAACGTAAATAGTAAATCGAACGAGCATGCAGCCAAAATATTCTATGTAGTGTACCCTTTTCGTCTGGTAAACGTAACAATTCGATCTGGAGGTAAGTGTGCCATTACATGTGCACCGTCCATGGCACCAATACAATTTTTAAAGTATGGATAGTAACGGTTATCATTGCTAATTTCAGCTGGAACTGAGTTAAATTGAGGATCAACCGGTTTTATAATAGCGGTAGATAATACTCGAACGACATTCAAAACAACATGAAAATAATTAAAGATTGTGCAACATGACCTCTGAAATCTTTCAGCCACTTGTCTGTTCGAATTAGAGGTGGCAATAGTCCATAAAATATTCCAACCGCTTCTCGAACAGTAACGTTTTCCGAAGTACTCAATCCGCAAATTTCCAGCCTATCGCATAACGAAAGAAAACATAACTATTTCATACGAAATTGCCTTTGACATCTTCCCTGATGACCGTTAAGTATGTCGTCTGTCCACATCAAACCAGTATACGTCGAAGTATGCATCCGACGTCCTATTTCGCGTCGTCTATCACGTAAGTACTCTCCAATTAGTACAATATATTCCAAATCTTCTGAATCAGAATCACCATCATCTGGAAATGGATTTTCCATTGCTATCACTTCAAGGTTGACATAAAAATATAAGAGGAAGAGGGTAGAGAAGAGACGAGGATGGAAGAAGGGTTGGAAGAAGGGCTTATAAGGGTGTAAAAAGGGGGTAAAGTGGGGAAGAGAAGAGACAACGGCTCAACAAAGTTGAGCCGTTGTCTCTGGATGCATCCGACGCGTCGGACGCGTCCAGATCCAACGGCTCAACTTTGAGTCGTTGGCTCAACGGTCCTGAATGGACCGTTTAACAACGGACACGTCCGACGCGTCCGTTGTTAAACAGTCCGTTTAGGACCAAAAGAACACACCCTTAGTATTAAGATGAACGAGCTCATTGATCAGTCCCAAACTGCCTTTATTAAAGGCAAAAATATAGTTGATGGGGTGGCCTCTCTTCAAGAATATATTAATGTTTGTTGTAAGAATAATTTTACTTGTGCTATTTTGAAAATTGATTTCGAGAAGGCTTTTGATTCTGTTGACTGGGATTTTATTTGTGAGCTTTGTCTAGCTAGGGGCTTTAGTGTTAGATGGGCCAATTGGATAATGCTTTTGCTAAAATCCAGTTGTTCTAGTATTGTTGTAATTGGGGTTATCGGTAAGAGAATTCAATCGAAAAGAGGTCTAAGGCAAGGTGATCCATTATCGCCTCTTCTTTTTAACCTTGATGTATTCTCTAAAATTATTAAGAGATCTGCGAGGTTAGGTGTTTTAGGTTTTGTTGGTAATGAGGATTTTAACAATGAGTTATATATGCTTCAATTTGCAGATGACACATTATTATTCTCCTCTCACCTACCCAAGCATGTTATTACTTTGAAGTTTATTCTGTATTGTTTTGAATTGCTTTCTGGTCCTAGGATTAATTTTGATAAGAGCTCGGTTATGATTCTTAATGACTTTGACAATGTGGAGAATAAAGTGGCTGACACTTTAAACTGTTCTACTATGAGTTTTCCTTTTGATTATTTAGGTTTTAAGATAAGACCGGCTAAGCTTAAACATGATGATTGGCTTTTTATCATTGATAAGATTAATAATAGATTATCTAGTTGGAATAGTAGATTCTATCAAGAGCAGGTAGACTAGTTCTGGTTAACTCTGTGATGTCTTCTATTCCTACTTATTGGATAGGCGTTCATTGATTTCCTCAATGGGTAATTGAGAAAATCAACAGAATTAGGCGTAATTTCCTTTGGTGTGGTGATAACATGTGTCGGGGCTATAAATGTTTAGTTAACTGGGATGTTTGTTGTAGACCCAAGAAGGATGGGAGTTTAGGGATCCTTAATCTTTATAATTTTAATTCTTCTTTGTTAGCCAAATGGTTATGGAGATTTAGGAGGCCTAAAGTGACGGCTAATTGGAAGCAAATTGTTTCCAAATTTTATTATTCGGGGGATGTTTTTATAGTTGGGTCTAGTTTTAATTGGATGAACAGACTTTCTTATTTTTGGAAGTCTGTTTTGTATTGTTTCGATTTTTTTAAATTAGGTTGTAAGCTGACTGTTCATTTTGGTAATATTACTTTTTTTGGCATGATGCTTAGATTTCTAAGGTCCCCTTTAAAATTGAGTTTAGAGAGCTCTTTGAGATTTGTAGTTTTAAGAATGCTTTGATCATTGATGTTTATAGAGGTAACTTAGATCCTCCATGGGAATTTACCTTTGTAACTTCTCTAGAGAGGGGGAGGGGGTTAAGACAACTTGCCTTACTGAGAGCTAAATTGGCTTTATATCATTTAGATGATTCAGGTGATATTTTTAGTTGGGGTCTAAACAAGAGTCTTTCTTACACTACTAAATCTATGTATAATTTTCTTAATTTTTCTGGGATTTCTATGTGTTTATTTAAAATTCTTTGGAAGTCCAATTCTCCGCCTAAAGCTAAATTTCTTATGTGGTTGATTATTAATAAGAAGCTTAATACGGTTGAGCTTTTAAAGAAGAAAATATTATTTTTGATGCTAAGTGTTGTTTTTGCGGTATTTTGGAGGAGAATGTTGAGTATTTATTTTTCTCTTGTTCATTTTCCAATTTTATTTTAATTATGGTTTTAAGGATTTTCGTTTTCAGTCGGTTAATTTCCTTTAGTAATTGTGATCAGTATTGGAATTGTAGTAGATTTGATTATAATTACGATCAAAGATATGTTTTAAATTCTTTAATATCTATTATTTGTTGGTTCATTTCGTCGGAGAGAAACCAGAGATTGTTTCATTCTATTTCTATTTCTGTTGATAATTTAATTATTAGGATTGTTACCTTCTGTCTGAATTGGATGGATCCACTATAAGTTACATAGTAAGTCTTATTTTGGGAGGTATTTTCTTAAGGTTAGATGTAATTTGAGTTTATTTATTAGAATTAATAGATATTTTAGTTGTAATAGATTATGTATTTGTTTTTGATGTTTTTCTTTTTGTGTTCTTATTTGTCGCTTCTTTCTTGTCTTATTTTATTTCTCTCCCATATATATATATATATATATGTATATATGGATTTATTTATTTATAAATTCTTAGAATATATTTACATATTCTTAGAATATATTTATATATTCTTAGAATATATTTATATATTCTTAGAATATATTTATATATACCCACATATATATATGAGGTTTGCTAATGTGTTGGTTAGTGTTTTTCTGGTCGCAGGTTGTGGATTGTAGATGTGGTGCTTTGGGATAGCTGCCTTTGGATGATGGACGTTCTTGCTATGTTGTCTCTTGAGTGTGTTTTTGGAGAGACTTTTGTATTGTACTGTTTTTTGTTCCTTTTTTATTTGTTTTGGAGTGACTAGTTTATTATAGGATAGATATACTTCAATATCGGGTGGTGGCCTTGCAAGAATTCGAAATTGGGGTACGATGGGCGGTGGTTTATCCGGAGCTCATCTATCTTTTTTCCTATACATAAACTTAGTTAGGTCTTGCGTAGCTATTTTGGTTATCTTTTTGTGCCGTAGTCTGAGTTTGTAAACTTTCATTCTTATTATTATGTATGTGTGCTCTCATCTTTTCATAAGATCACACATTTTTTCTAAGAAAAAACAAAATAGGGATATCTTGAACAGGCATATGAGAACTAAGCAGTAAATTAGGTATACAAGTTATGGCAGATTTTTTCTGATTCAGGTTACTAATAGGCTTAGATCTGAACTTATAAACATGCCAAGATAACTTTTTAGGTGTTTATATCTAAAAGCAACATAAACTCACTATGATTGGATCTAAAGAACAGAGAATTGACTACGGACGTTGTAGCTGAGATTGTTGAATTCGTATAAATTGTTGTTGAAGAAGAATAGGCTAGTTCAAACTAAGCTGGGGCAGCACCTCGTTGTCTCCATTGTTTTTTGTGAATTAAAAAAAATGATATTGAGGTCCTATATATAGCCTAAGGTCAATGAATCATGCTCAAAAATGCGTACAGGTTCCAGGCAGGAATTTTCTTAGATCTCGGTGGGGTCGACCCCAGGGTCGACATAAGGGTCGACACCCCCGTTATGGGGTCGGCCCATGGGTCGACACTCATGGGGAATGGGGTCGACCCCTAACAGGCCAATTTTCCCCCTTCCCATGTCGTTGATTTGAATTTTGGATATTATTTATTTATATTTAAATGGTTTATATGTATGTAAACTTCAAACCTTAATATCTTCTTCATAAGATGTCCATTTTACGCAAACTCAGAGTCCGTATTAAGCAGAATTACAAGACGAACGCAATGGTGCAGTCCACTTTACTTAATTCCCAATATTTAAGTAAGTATTCTTTAGTTTATCATTATAGTGTCTTTTAAAATTGCGGGGTGTTACAGCTATGGCCCTACCTCGGCCCTTCCCTCAACTTGTAAAGACTACAAGAGAAAAGCGACTTGCCTCTAACAAACAATCTAAACATCCAGTTGACGTCTCCCCTCAAACATCGTGCCTCGATAGTGAAAGTTTGATGGCATCTTGGGTTTAGCTGTAGTCTTTTCGCATCCCACTTGCTGCCGATGACGGGTACCCGATGATTTACTATCCTTGTTTGGCCCTGACCCGCCTCCCGTTGAGGCGATCGCTGAATCACCGTAGTGTCATCTCGTCACAACATTTTGACTACAAAGCTACTTTTGCAGTCAAGGCATACTCACCGGGTAGTAACGCGCAGACCCAACCTCTGCAAGCACAGCCTAAACATCTGCTACCGCACAGAGTACTACTAGGAGCACCTTACGCATCTCAGGAAGTCGCGTGCTTCCCCTCCAGTCCTTCAGAGCTAACCAAATAATCAGATGGACGTGCGCTCCCCTTATGCCTCATGACACCGCAATGATCTACCCCATTGGGTTATTCACCTTCATACGTACAGACTGGTCCAAATGCCTTATTTTAATATGCTATTAGACCCTATGTCTAAACATTCAATTATGCGCTTGCTCAACCTCATTAGGTTTCCTTTTTTACTTGGTTCTTTCCGAGCCCCTTATATCTCTAAGGAATGGACCCCACTTTCTCATTAATTTTTCTTGCAAGACTTAACCCTTTTATGTTTATTAATAAGCCCATAGCATGTCATTCTCTATATTGTAATCCAAGGTTTGTAATCTACAATCTCTTTATATTATTCATTGTCCAATAACACATTCTACTTAATACGTAATTGAGCATATCTCAATTCACATGTTTTCTGTTTAACATGTCACTTATTATTTATGATTAAATATAACTTATTTCATTTCATAAGTTTGCTTCCTTCTTTCTTACTTAATCATAATTGCATCTTACACTGTCACTACTACTTATCGTTGTTCACTAATTAACTTAGTTCTCTTAACTAAGGTTTACTAATAAGTTTCCTTTCCATTAATATAACTTATGTTGTCCTTATCAGTAGATTTCAGATTCTTGTTTTTATAGATAACTTAATTTACAATTAAGTACAACTTATTCCATTACATAAGTTATTCCATTTCCATTACCGTTTATTATAACCTAAGTTATAATTTCCACTTGTCCCTAGGATAAGACTATCTATTATATAACATTCTCATTAATGTAATTTATTTATAATGGGTTATTATCATTCCCTGTAACAACCCGAAAATCTGGGCCAGTTTAAATTTTTTATTTTAGCAATTTTATCGAATTTTGAACATTTAAAATAGATTATTTTAAATAATATCGACGAGAAATTTATTTTGAATAGACTAGAACGTATATATTATATACGTCGTCGTTAGAATATAAATAATTATATATAATTATAAATAGAATTGAAAATGGCGCGGTAGTTCGATAATTCGATTTCAAACTTCAATTGAATGTAACGGGTGCAAAACAATCCGGATTTTAGTGAAACCAAAAACCATTAGGATCTAATTGAGGATATCCTTCCAACGAATTCGAAAAATCAAGATTTCATAGCGGGAATCAAAAGATATGTCCAGTTGAAAATTCTGAATAGTCGCTATGGAATTTCGGCCTTTGAAAATAGCCATTTTGCAAACGACCTCGGATTTCGACGAAACCACTTTTGTTGGGTCCGCGATGTCAAATTATTGCTAGGTTTTAAATTTCATAATTTTTCGAATCAATATGTGAGCGTGGCAAAGGAAAACGCGTTTGACCAGTTTCAGTTGATTTTAATCGACTGGAAAAGGGCCATTTTTCCAACGGTCTCAGAATTCGACAAAACTAGTTTTGTTAGGACTGTATCGTCAATACAAAGCTAGAAAATATATTTTTTGAATTTTATGAGTTAGTATGTGACCCTGGTAAATTGAAATGTGCGTTCAAATTCAATATATAGATTTATATGTTGATTTTGACGAAAACTGATCGTAACGATCGAATTGGCCTACGTGGCATATCCCATTGTGTTCGGAATGGGGGTAATTAGCTAGGGGCGACAGCCGTTGGGTTTGATTTCGTGTTAGAATGGAAATTCAACTTTAAAAGAGAATTAAAATAAAATTAATAATAAATAAATATATAATAGCCTCTCTCTCTCTCTTACTTCTCTCAGACAATAAAGAAGAAAAAAAAGAGGATCGATCGACGGAAATCCCGCCCCTACCCATGCCGCCGCGCCGCCGGCCTCCCTCCTCCTTCCCCATCTCCGGCAACCTCTCCCCTCCTCTCGCGTTCTCGCTCCTCCTTCTCCCCCCTTTAAAAACCGCAACCCCCTTTTTACCCTAGCCGCCATCGACCTTGCCCCACGGCCGCCGCCCACCACCGGAGCTTGCGCCACTTCTCCCCAGCGCCACCATCTCCCTCCGATCCCCTTCCCAGTTCGAAATCCCACAGCCCAAACCCCCGTACCCCCCCTAAATCGACCGCTTTTCCCAGCCACCGCCCCTCCCCTTCGCCTGAGCGCACCTCAGACGAGACCCCCTGGCCCACATCAGACGCCGCGCCGCCAACTCTGACACCGAGCCTTCCCTCCTCAGTAAAATAGAACCAAGGTGATTTTTATTTTATTAAATTAGTTTCTAATCCAATTTCAGTTATAGAAAATAAGTCTTGAAGTATTTAAATCAGTTTTAATTTATAAAAATGTAATTTTTATGTAGTAGAAACAATAAAGATGTAATTTTTATCATTGTTAAGATCTAGGATTTTTATTATATGAAAGTTAGAATTTTTAACATATGAAAGCTATGATCTTTATAAAGTAAAAATTCGATTTTTATATATTCATTAGCAATGTAAAAATTCGATTTTTATATATTGAATAGCGAAGTAAAAATTTGATTTTTATATATTGAATAGCGAAGTAAAAATTCGATTTTTATATATTGAATAGCGAAGTAAAAATGGGATTTTTATATATTGAATAGCAAAGTAAAAATTCGATTTTTATATATTGAATAGCGAAGTAAAATTTCAATTTTTATATATTGAATAGCGAAGTAAAAATTCGATTTTTATATATTGAATAGCGAAGTAAAAATTCGATTTTTATATATTGAATAGCGAAGTAAAAATTCGATTTTTATATATGTAGTGAATACGGGCAACGAAAGTGGCAAAAGGCGAGAACGACGAAGATTTCTACAATAGAAGAGTCGTGGTATTGGATTAGCTATTGGTGAGAACTTCTCACTCTAAATTTCTTTTTCTAGTTATATATATATATATACTAGGATGTAGATGGTGCTAAGTAGTACCCGACACCCGTCATGCACAGACCATGGATGGCTTGTTTGTTTGATTGATATGTTGTGAAATTTGTTTGTGTTGTTGATGTGAAATCGATAATAAAATGTAGATGGTTGAAATAAATTAATTATCGTTAAAAATATAATTTTTAACGTGAAAGTGAATAAATGAATATTTATAAACAAATTGGCCGATTTGTTTATATACACTGATTTGACTGATATTGATTGGGTCGATAAATTTTACACATCGCCCAACTGCACAAATAAAAATATGTGTTTGTTGATTTGAAACCCCACACGGGTGTTGGGATGATATTTGAGTACACTATTCCCAATTTTTTAATTGTATGTCGATCGATTGGTCGACAGGCTGTGTAAGCGTTGATTATTTATATTTGATGCTTATGCAGTTGTGTGGTGCACTTTGGATGATTGTTGATTGTTTATCGTTGCTATTATATACATGTGTTGTATGAAATCCATATAATTAACGTTATATGGTAATAGATTGGGCCTCATTCCAATCGGGAAAATAATAAATATTATAAAAGAAAATTCATGTGTTAAATATAAAAATATTCATGTGTTGAAACTATTCATGTGTTGAGTGAAATATTTTATACAATGAAATTTACATCTTTATCATATTTAAATTAGAACTACTTCCCAGTAGAAGTCTAATTAAAAATCAAACGATAGATACCATAGTCTTATAAAATATTTTACATAACAAAAATGGTGATGTGTTGACAGTACTCATGTGTTGAGATTAGTCGTGTGTTGAAAGAAATATAGATTCATGTGTTGAATAGGATAAATATTCATTTGTTGAATAGAATAAAGAAGTTTTGAAAAACATAAAACCGTGTCGATTAGAGATGCTTTATTTTGACGCGAACGATATTTATATCGATTTTATTCGTTTTATAATGAATATTGAAAAGTGATTTCAAAATTTAATATTTTGAAATGAAATTCAAATTAAATTAGATTAAAATTCAAATTGAAATTTTATTGAATCAATTTGAAATGAATTCGAATCGAATAGAAAATGAATTCGATTCGAATTGAATAGAAAGTGAATTTGAATTGAATAGAAATGAATTAGAAATTGAATTAAATTGAAATTGAATTAAAAACGAATTGAAATCGTTTTGAATGAAATTTAAAACGAACTGAAATTGAATTGAAATCAATTTGAAATGAATTCGAATTGAAGTAAATAGAAGGTAAATTCAAATTGAATAGAATTGAAATGAATTAGAATTAGAATTGAATTGAAACGAATTTGAATTCAAATTAAATAAAATTGAAATGAATTCGAATTGAATTGAAATCAAATTGATTTGAAATTGAATGTAGCGTTGAAATGTTTTTGAAAACGAATTTAAAACGATTTATAAAATACGTTTTAAAAGGAAATCGACGAAATATATATAATAAATATATATTATATATATAATGGCCTGAATAGAACGTGCCGCACCGCGGCAGTTCGTGAATTTCGACCATTGACTTCGAATTGACGTTGCGGGAGATCCGACCGTCGGATTCTCCTAAAACCGGAACCATTGGGTTCGTATCGAAAAGAGATTTCCAATGAATATTAGAAATTTGAAATCTAATGGTTGGATTTGGAATTATGTACAAATCAAATTTGGAAAAGATCGCTGTAAGTGCAGTTCGATGGCCGTTGATGGAAATCGACTGTACGGGCCTTGATAAAATTATTAAAAATATCTATAATTTGTGTGAAATCATAAGAAGTGATTTGGGAAAAATTGAGCTGAAAAATTCCATATTTAAAAAGATAAAAGTAGATTTTTATCGAAATGAACTGGTTTTGAACTAGGATTAAAATCAATTTATTTTTGAAATAAATAAATTGAATTTGAAAGTGATTTTAAAAATAATCAATATTCGCAATACGTGGATTGGAATGGAGTTGAATCGAAATTATCTTCGGAATATTTCGATGTTGGATTTCGTGACTATACAGATATTGTTATGGGAATTTGAAAGATATATTTTATATCGTTATTTCCAATACGATATTTGTTGGTTTCAGAATTTGATATTGAATATAAGCCAGTATATTTTCTATTTAGAGCCTTGTATTTAATATCAAATGTGATTTGGGTTTGTCGTGAATCGTGTTTTAGATGACATTGGTTCTTTAACCCAGTTAAAGATAGGATATTGATTTTTGAAAAGATTAAAACTACGTGGAGTTTGAATGAATCTTTAATTAGATTAAAATGTGAATTGATAATTTAAATTATCAAATCTGAAAAGTGATCGAGAGTGGAGTATCACCAGTTTTGCTCCAAAGCGATCGTTAAATCTTTAATTAGACTTGAACGTGAAATGGTAATTAATTTTACCGATGACACCGTGGTGTTAGATATGGAGCATTACCAGTTTTCTCCATGGGATATATAGGTTGGGATTGGAAAATAAAATAAATAATTACTTCGGTGTGGTTCGCTAATCCCGACTAGTTTGAAATGATATCCAAAGGAAGATTAAAGAATAAATTTAGAAGAATTTATCTTGGATAAAATTAATGGGAACCTTTCCCTAAGAATGTGATTTTGGTGAATAAAAGAATATTCTAAATTGGAATGTGGCGTTTGTTGTGCTTGTGTAACATTTGTTTATCATATACGTGGGTTATTCGGAAAGGCCGGGTTTATACCCATTCTGAATAACCGATTCGACGAGATGTCGAAGATGAAGACGGTGGTTGAAGACCGGAAGTCTTCACATCGCTTGGGTGATTACTGATGATCTCGATTGGGCTGTACACCCAAGATGAGGGAAACAGTTGGTGATCGTCCAGACGTACTTGGAGATGGATGGATATGCGAGGAAAGTGCCTCTGGTTTCGTTCAGACCCAGAACGAACTTGTAAATGGATTGTGTGTCTGACATTGGATTTTATTCTGTGTTGATTGATCTCAATTAAATATACATCAGTTTGGCGGCAGAGAATTTATTCTCTTGCTTAACGCCCTTCTCTGAGACGCACGAGCTCAGAGGTTGTATATCGATGGACATCAGTCGCGTGGAGTGAATTGCCAGTGTGGCACGCGTAAGTGGCAATTAATCAGGGCTTCTGTTGAAAAGCAAAGTCTTGTGGTTGATGATCAAAGCACGGCCTGTGTGGCGTAGCTTTGTGTATAACGTGAATTCGCGAGCCTCACACCTCGGTATGAGTTAAAAACGGGATACAGGCCCAAGGAGTGCACGACGTTTCTTTCTAGCTATGGTGGTGTCAGTGACCTACCAGCCCTGACATTTATATACTTTTCACCTGTGTGGTTGTTGGATACGAGGCGCCTCAGATATAGGTCTGTAAGGACCGGGAAATGTGTGTTCAGGAATAACTAATCCTCAAAAGTAAGAGAGGACCGGCCTTGGAGGTTCCAAAGGATCAGAGTGGGGTCCTGAGGCATTGCTAGAGTGTCTCGAACGCGGAGAGGAGCTTGCCCCTTGCCTCGGCTCATGACGGAATCCAATTCCAATACGTGATATTGCGGTTTTAATTGTAGAACTAGTATGGCGACATGATATATGGTACCCATGCCGTCTATGATTGATATTTATGATTGAAATTGTTTTGGCACTATAAACTTATAATAGTATCAAATGATTTGTTTTAAACGTACCAAACATGTTTGGCTATTATAAGGGAAAACCCTATCCTCCGGCTTGCGTTGCATTGTGTGATGGGACCTGGGTCTTATAATAGCCTCATTTTTCCAAAGAGCATTGCGTTGTTTTGTTATATGCACTAGTATTCTTGGGAGGAAACCCGTTCCGTGTTATATGGCGTGGTCCCTTGAATTACTCTCTTTTAAAGTAAAGTTTTAAATAACTGTTTTATTTCTCACACCAGTCACATGACTGACCAGGAGTTTATTGTTTTAACCTAAACTCTGGGTGCCCCTATTTTCCGCACGGGCAGCTAGTAGTTTTGGTTTTGCAGATTTATATTCACAGGATCCTGATTTATAGCTGGAACGATGCTCGGAAAGCTCTGTATCCGTGCATTACTTATAGTTGTGTTTTATATATTTTTCCGCTGCTATGTAATTTATTGTAATCTCTGATATTTATCGAATGTAATTTATTCATTTATACTTTGTATATTCTTGTATCTGATGGAATTGTTGTAATAACAATGAAATGTTCTTCTGTTTGCGTTCTATTTTGTCCTGTTCTCAAAGTATCCGCTCTTTCCTTCACGGGGAAGTTACGGGTCCTTACATTCCCCGTTCATTCCAATCCTTTTACTATTGTAACTTCTATTCAATTCCATTCATTTCCATTAATTACAATTAATGACACTTATTTCTATCCTTTTGTATACACGTATTCATATATATGTTTATGCGCTAGACCTCTCACATTAAGCCAACCACTTGTGGATGCTGAATTTTTCGGGCGGTTTCGGGCAGACTTCTACTACAAGCTGGACTTAATCTTGTTTCTTAGCACCGTTACGTGTATATTTACGTACTAGATCCCTCACATTAAATTAACAACTTGTGGACGCTGGATTTGCCAGGCGGTTCCGGGCAGACTTCTACCACAAGTTGAATATAACCTCGTGTCTAAGTGCGATTACAGCTTTCTAATTACTATAAATCTAGGCATGTTCATTCTTTCAGGTTTTACTGTAATCTATATTTTACATGTCATACTCAATATCATATTAAGTCCATTTCTAATTTTCATGTTACATGTTCTTTCTAACATGTAATTAACTTCAATCTAAAATAATAACACGTAATTATCAATCATGTGATTATTCTCATCTAACAATTTAACATCCAATTGTCTCAATTCTTATTGTTAAGGTTTCAACTACATAATATGCCACAAATTAACATGTAATTATTCCAATTTCATTGTAACTTAACTTACGGTATCCAATTAAAAAGTTACTAAAACATGCATGTATACAACATTGATCGTTTCCACATATTTTAATAGGTTTATCCTTTTCAACATTTTGACATTTCAATGCATCAAATTAACATTTCAACATATTATATTAACGTTATGGAAGATTTACGTTGTACGTTAATGAGGAACGTCAAACGATAATTATACCATAATAAAAAATGATATAACATAAATCCACTCACCTAATTTGCTTTCCAAATCCTGAATCCGGTCCATATCTAGTATTCCATGGTGCTCTTAACTAAATTTAAAACCTAGCAACCATGGATCCACAATTCTTACTAGAAGAAGACGGGAAGGAGGAGAAAATTCAAATAGACCAGATCTAAGAAATTACCTTACTTCGAATAGAATTATGAACACCTTCTTTATTAATTTACATCCTTTTCCTTCAGATCTTGATCAAAATATTCCTAAACTAATTATCTTATTTTTCTGAAAAGATTTGAGGAGGAAGAAGAATGGCAGAGCTTAGGTGGCTTCTCAGAAAATGTGAGATTTAGGCTAGGCTCTACTAGCCTATTTATAGGTGTTTAGGATCCTATCGTACACGCAACGCTAAGTCAGCATCGAACTTGGTTAAGAAAATAGTCCAGATTCGTCGATGAATCTGCCCGGATCAGGGGTAGGTCGACCCATCTATAGGTGGGTCGATCCCATGTGGGTCCCATGAGCTGTTTTGGTGCAAAAGTTTTATTTTTGAACGTTTGAATTTTTGGAATTTATTTAAACATTATATTTACATATATTCTCCTTATATGTATACAAATCATCTAATGACTATTTTACGCACATATATATATGCACAACTTTCATTTTGGTTTCAAAATTCAAACAGTGTTATGCCGTTATTTAATTCTTACCTTATCTCTTTGATTGCAGCTTTATTTTGAACTTTTCTCTTGTATATATATTTCTGCACATATATACATATATATTCTCACATACATATATATACACACACATATATTTTCTTTACTTCTTCATAAGTATATTTTTCCTTATACGTGCGTTTATATATATTTTCTCTTATGAACATGTGTTATTTTAGTCGTTCCCTTAAAACAAATTTTTCCTAAACTAATTATCTTATTTTT
This sequence comes from Allium sativum, assembly GCA_030737875.1. Classification (NCBI taxonomy): domain Eukaryota; kingdom Viridiplantae; phylum Streptophyta; class Magnoliopsida; order Asparagales; family Amaryllidaceae; genus Allium; species Allium sativum. The sequence goes on from JASFAX010000034.1 coordinate 5,893,642, forward strand.
CTGAAAAGATTTGAGGAGGAAGAAGAATGGCAGAGCTTAGGCGGCTTCTCAGAAAATGTGAGATTTAGGTTAGGCTCTACTAGCCTATTTATAGGTGTTTAGGATCTTATCGTACACGCAACGTTAAGTCAGCATCGAACTTGTTTAAGAAAATAGTCCAGATTCATCAATGAATCTGCCCGGATCAAGGGTAGGTCGACCCCTTTGTAGGTGGGTCGACCCCTGTGGGTCCCGCGAGCTGTTTTGGTGCAAAAGTTTTATTTTTGAATGTTTGAATTTCTGAAATTTATTTAAACATTATATTTACATATAATCTCCTTATAAGTATACAAATCTTCTAATGACTATTTTACGCATATATATATATATATATATATGCATAGCTTTCATTTTGATTTCAAAATTCAAAAAGTGTTATGCCGTTATTTAATTCTTACCATATCTCTTTGATTGCAGCCTTATTTTGAACTTTTCTCTTGTATATATATTTCTGCACATATATATTCTCATATATATATATATATACACACACACACACACGCACACATATTTTCTTTACTTCCTTATAAGTATATTTTTCCTTATATGTGCGTTTATATATATTTTCTCTTATGAACATGTGTTATTTTAGTCGTTCCCTTAAAACAAAAATATGACGGGCGCGAGGATCAAACTCTTCACCTCTTGTATGAAAGCCACATGCTCTAACCAACTAGACTACTAAGGCTTTCGTTAACAAGGCTTAAAACAATGATGGTCATTGTTCTTTTCTTTTCTCTTTTTTCCATTTAAACTATTGCATGTAACCTTATAACTTTGCATGCATATTCTTCTTTCGTTTTTTTATTATTAATGCATAATATTTATTAATCATTGCATGCAACATATTTACACTGTATGCAACCAAATCTTTCTACTAACGTATGTGTAGTATTTTTATTTGCATTAAGCTTTTCTTCTTTTTCATTGCATGTATTTATTTCACGCAATCATATATTATCTTTATTTTATTCCTCTTATATATATATTTATGTTTATGCATATATATACACATATGCATTATTTAATTATTTAATTGTCATAATATGCGGGGTATAACAATTTCAGTACAAGGCAATTATTTTTAATTTTATGTAATAATGGATTTTCTATATTCCAGATTTATGTTATAACTGGATTTTGGACCACGATGTTTTCTGTATGAAGAATAAAGTTTTAAATTCCGCTGTTATTTTATATCTGTCTTGTGATGTTTCTATTTCTGTTGGGATGTCACAATAACAGAAATTATCAAACCCCTACATATCATAGACAAGTGTCCCGTACCTCCTATGGGGTTTGAGACCACAACATGATCAGAAAACATACTACTGTCTAGGTGTAGACTATCTACCACAGAATTGGATATGAATAAATAAGAACCAGAATAAAACAGAGTCCTAATAGAAGAGTCAATAAGAGAAATGAAACCTTCAATGGTGACTTTCCTACCTCAATCTAGTCCGCCAGCCTGAGCTGCCTCTAGCGCAAGAACTTGTCCTCCAGACAATCCGCCTTCTGACCCAACCTGTTAGGGCACTGCTTGGTGAAATAACCAACTTGACTGCAACTGAAGCAAGTATTCTTTTACTTCCTACAGTCTGTAAGAAAGTGCCCCATGTTCCCACAGCTATGGCACTTAACCTATGTATTGATTTGTACCTTATCGGGTTTTTCTCCCTTCTATACCCTTCTTGGGCCACCACTTTTTCTTCTCAGTCTTGGGCTTGTCCTCTTCAGTCTTAACTCCTTTCTTCTATCATCTAGCTCCAACAAATCGAACATATTCTCTGTCTCTCTAAGCCAATTGCACGCCTCTACGAAACTATCAGTACCATGAAACAGCTTGCCTCTCATCGCACGGAAATCCTTACAAAGCTTAAAGAAGTTGACTATAGGATTGGGTGGAACTACCGTGGCTGCAGTTGGTGGTGAGACATAACCTTGCACTTCGGCAGGTGCCGTAGCCTCTGCCCGTTCCAATCATGTCCAGCTTTCCTAACTCCCCTACGTATCTACGGAACCGTGTCAGAATTGGAATGCCCTCAGGGAAACTAGGTTCCCCAGACATGTTGAAAAGTGAAGAAACAAGGATTCAAAAAGAGATTGAAGGAATATTGTAAATGGCTTGAGGGGATATATTTTTCAAAATAGATTTTACTTGGAAATCTTTACTTTGAAAATACTTTTGCAAAAAATCTTTATCTGACCTTGTAACCTTAGGCTCTGATACCAAATGTGGCACCTCACATCCCTTAATGTCACTCATATGAGGATGCATTAAATTATGTGAAGTGCAATAAAAATACAAAGACTAATTTCATAAGACAATATAAAATGTTGTGGAAAAACTTTTCAAACTTTCACTGCAACAAATTTTACATTTCACGACGCACAGAAAATGTTGTTATAACCATTCATGGCCTTTTTTATGGGGCTGTAGAATGACATGCCATTATAGGGTAGAAACATACAACAGCGGCATAAAAATGCTAAGGTACATCATGTTGGACAGCATTTTTCTTATCATATTAAAGAGTTTTATAGCGTTTTTAAACTATATTTCTTAGCGATTTTATACATCCGCAATATCCTTACATCAAAATATATAATACGTCCATAATCTTTCATATTGTGGAACAAAGTAGCAGCTAGTGACCAAAATTAGTAATACACATAAAGCATACGAACCAAAAAATGTACCTCTAGAATCAAAAGCGACACATCATAATTTGTTTTTTTTTATTAATGAACGTCAGAAATCACATGGACGTCATGCTGCACCACAGTAGAAGAAAATGAAAAGGGAGGAAGTCTTGAGTAGTACACCTGCTAAGCAAGTAAAAAAAAACAAATTAGGAGCCCCAAACAAAACCAGAAATAAAAGCAAAAAAATATTTTAACAAAAAAGAGGGCAACACATACTACATGAAACAACTTGTGTATTTGTCGAAACTAAAGAACAGGAAAATGCATTATACTCTTCCTTCCCATCAGCCATTCTATTTTTGAAGTTTAACCTAAAAAAAACTGTTATATTAAAATGTGTTATATATGCCGAGAAACGGTGCTAATGTTGATGCAAAGAATACTGGAAAATTGAGTGAAGGATAATGGACAAAAAATACTGGAAAAGTGGGCAAAGGATAATGGATTTTCACGTTGCTCTCAAGCATGCATGTCTAATGACATAAAACTGGACAAAGGAAGCATAACAGACACTCATCTCTTTGACATAAAGCTGGCCTTATCCTCATGTAAAGCAGTCCGACAGTCGTGCTCCAGTCGGGTCACCTGCATTTCAGACCTCCGGCCGCCTGAACCAGTCAAGACCCACTTGCATACTTTTGTCAATCATAAACGTGCATCTGGAGCATATGCAACGTCAACCCAAACTTTAACTGCATTTGTTCCTAAATGAACAAAATGAACCAATACAGCTGGATCAATTGAGGACACATGTCCTTCAGCTACAATTTTTCCCGTGTGATCCAAATCGATCAGCTTACACTTGCTATTTACCACTAAATTTGCACTCTGTCAATTAAAAAATTAACTATTTTATCATGTATTTAAACAATTGGTAAGCATAATTATTTAGTCAAATATAAATAAGCACACCTTTCCAACAGCATAAGCATTAATTGTATGAGTAGAAGATGTAACAATGTTGACCTGCTACACAACTATTCTAGATTCAGGCAAGCCACTTTCAAACCAACAGCTTCTCCAACTCATGTCAACCCACCGGTTGGTTCCATAAATAAGCATCTTGATTCTTTGTATTATCTGTCCATATGGCCATTGCGGATGGTCCAAGAGGAATACCGTTAATAAGTTCATTTGGATTACTCGAGTGTAGTCGTCCTTCGGCAACTACTTCTTCGTTCCCACTCCAATCATACAACTTTCATTTGTGATCTATGCTGCTAGTTTTACTCTATTAAAGAAAAATATGCTAAAGAAGTATTTTATGTGTTCAATTAAATGCTAATGAATAAATAATTTAAAATTACCCCATTGTTTTCTTTCTCAAATTGATCACCGTTGTGCAAAACAACTTTACTAGTTGGTCATGCTACTAGCTCCCCTTTCAATTCTCCAATCCATGTAAAATTGAGTGTGGATCTCCATAAAAAAGCATCTGATATCCTCGAATTGTCTATAATAATCTTCATAGCTTCTAACCCAAGAGGAATTTGTTGAACAAGCCCCTTTGGATCACTTGGCAGAACTCTTCCTTCTGCAACAATTTTGTCTGTCCCACACCAATCCAATAAATCACATTTGTCATGTTTCTTGTTAAGTTTTCCCTACAATTCACCAAAACACATTATATGGTTATGGAATTAGTTACCAAATTTCAATGATATTTTGATAGTACTATAATTGACTTTTACCGTAGATATGCACTTGCTTTTCCCTAGCTTTCTTTATCCTGTCAAACAAATAATACTGCAACAACAATAAGTTAACTTCAATCTCCCCTTTCAATTCTCCAATCCGTGTAAAATTGAGTGTGGATCTCCATAAAAAAGCATCTGATATCCTCGAATTGTCTATAATAATCTTCATAGCTTCTAACCCAAGAGGAATTTGTTGAACAAGCCCCTTTGGATCACTTGGCAGAACTCTTCCTTCTGCAACAATTTTGTCTGTCCCACACCAATCCAATAAATCACATTTGTCATGTTTCTTGTTAAGTTTTCCCTACAATTCACCAAAACACATTATATGGTTATGGAATTAGTTACCAAATTTCAATGATATTTTGATAGTACTATAATTGACTTTTACCGTAGATATGCACTTGCTTTTCCCTAGCTTTCTTGATCCTGTCAAACAAATAATACTGCAACAACAATAAGTTAACTTCAATACATTTTGTCCATTAAGTAAATATTCATGTAAAAGAGGTTTTACTTATCATGGTTGTGATAAAGGCTACAAATAAAAATAGAAACATGCAAAAATGCTTATAGTTTAGTATTATAGAAAAACACTACTAAAAATAAAGGCTGCTACGCTACATTAACCAAGCTCAACACCTTTTCCGAGTCTTTTTCCAACAATGTGTTCCTGTAAACTTTATAATTCATTTCCTCTTCAAAAATACTAGCAACACCTGATTGACCAAAACTATATCAATGGTAGATAACCGTCAAGCAAAGATTTAGGGGAGGACGTTGGCTAGCGTGTACGCATTTCTGTACATTCAATTCAGTAGAGAATCGTGACATTAAAACAAGTGCTTTAAGTAAAAAGGTGGTGAGTACTATTCCAATCCATTCACTCACTCGCTTACCATTCTTTGCTTCTTTTATATATACATGTTCACCAACGACCGATTGAGAGATTGATATGCAGTATACTATATGATATATCTATCTTTCTTATACATAGCACTATAGCAGCAGTAGTACTACAAATATGATATGATATATATATTTTAGAAGAACGATAATTCCAAGGATTCCCAGTACCATCCATGTCCCTTCATGCGTCGACATGGTCTGTAAGTAAAAAGGTCTTGGAGAACAATATGAAAATAAGCTGCATAGTTTGAAACCATTTCCCTGTTCTCTTCCCCCATCCCTACTGAATTTTATGTGATTATTTAATTGACAATGTTTAGGCTGTATGTTTGTTGATTTAATCCCATACACAATGATCGTTGTTCCACTTACACAGACTTCATCCATATATGTAAATATAAATTTTGTACGGTTAATGATTTTTCTTTCTGGCATCATATTAGCAGGTAGCGTGTTTTTGAAATCAATGCGTTATGTAAACATTATTTGCCCATGGAAATTAATTGTCTTGCTTTTTCATTATTATTTTTATATATTCGGAGTATTTGCATAGGAAATATATCATTGTCATATTTTTGAAGCCTGCGGATTACATTTTCTATGTACAAATAACTATACATGATATTGGTAAATATTTATGTATTTTAAACCGATTACATTATAAAAGAAAGCAAACATACACTTCTGTTTATGATTCCAAATGTAATAATTATCTGATAACCAACCCGTAACTTCGTACCTAATGATTTATGGATTGAGTGCGAATGTGTTAGCTTCCAGAAGCAAAATTGTATTGACATAGTTGATTTCACAAAACCAAATGACATATACCAGAAAGAAAAATATTTGAAGGCATTGTACAATTGGTTAATGCATAATTATTTACTTGCAATATGGTATCAGTTATGCCTTCTGGCACTGCTCATTGTAATCCAGTGCTATAACTAGTGTGTTCATTAAATGCTAACAAGGGACAGTTATATACTTGCAGTCCTATTATACTGTTCCATTCTCCTTCCGTTCATTGTTTTTCCCGAAACCCAATCAATTATGGAAATTCCTTGAATATGTTTAGACTATTTCCCATTTAAAACCATCTAATTATTTGTCTGTTAATTAATTATTATTTTGATTTGTTGTCTTTTTTTATTGTTTATTTGCTGAATCATGGGATTGATGCTAAATTTGGAATCATAATTAAAATGCCAAATAGTCGGCAAGGAAGAAGATGGGTCAGCACTAAAACTTAAAGGTCGCGGCCTTTTTCCTGTCCGAATCAGATGATCTGAAATCTAAAGTTTAATTAACTGCAACTTACTGTTTGTAGAATTCACAAGAGGTTTTTTTATTATACATTGTATATCAATCTAACATATTCTCCGGAAAACTGGGGTTTTGATACCTAAAATTTAGCTTGAATAACAATTGAAATGCTAAATTCGGATTCTTTTTTTTTGTAAAAATAAAACAATTCAACATTTAATATATTATCTTAAAACGATAAAGACTATTAACTTCAGTACCATTAAAACTGCAATGCGAAAAAATCAACAGGAAAACAAACTTAATAGAAGATATTACCTTATTTTTCATTAGCATGTGGACCATTGCTTGTAATTCTGAAATTTTGCTTTGCATCTGGATTGTTTGTTTATCCCTAACATGTGCCAAAAGCGCCTTGGTATACGTCATTCCCCTTCCCATTCCTCTTAGTCGTCTAGGTCTATCTGGTCCACATGAGACAGTGCATCTTCTTTATAATTAGTGAAAGAGCCAGAGTGTGATTCACTATCAATTTTCTTAATCTTTTCCTGTAGAGGTTAACAATGATGCTATAATCTATTATCAAATCATCACATTTTTGAACAATTTCCATTTTAATAAAAACATAAAATTACTTATAATGGCATCTGCAGCAGCAATGCTTACTGGTTGGCCATCTTTTCTTATGTGAGACTTGATCCAAACGTCTCTCTAGAGATGGAAGAAGGATTGTGACTTTCCTTTTTCTATATTCAAAAGGTCATTAAAACATCAAATCATATTAGCCAACTAGTTAATTAGTATTATGATAAATAAGTAAATTAATTTTTCTTACCAAATCTTCAGTCAACCTAGCCATTCCTCTACGACTGCATGTGTGTGGCATCTGAATGCGTCTAAAAGCTTTGAATCTATCACTTACTATCTAAAATATTCAAAAACACATAAAGAATCTTTTGAAAAGTTAACATCACAATTCTTATTATATAACACAAGCCATTGTGGTTGATTTACCTTAAAGTCCGGATTTGTTTTCAACTTAATAAACTTCTTCCACTCCGCCATGGTTTTGATGTTATTGGGTTTCAGTTGAAGCCCCTCTTCTTCATTTCTTGCATTAGCTATTTTGCGAACTAGTATGCTTTTTGAAGATCCAAAAATACATCCCATTTGCTTAAATATGGGAACTTTTTGCCATTTCTCGTCCAATTTAAATCTAGCCTACAATATTTTATTAAAATAACCAAATGTTTATTATCATGTAATAATGCAGAAATATTGGTTTAGTGGACTGATAAAATACTTAAAAACATTTAACTAGTTATTTCTAACCTTGATGGATTCCCAAAGAACAACCTTCAATTCGTTGGTTAGATGCTTCCAACTATAAAGAGTAACTGGAACACGTTCTCGTACAAGCGAACCTAAATAAGAAGATAATTTGACTGACCCGTCTCCTATTGGTTCAGCTAGGCCTTTAAATTCAATTTCAATTCGACTTGAAATATTTGAAGGAAGCCTTTTTGCTTTAGTTGGTTCTCCACATTTTTTTCTAACAATTGGGTATTCATCAACAATGCTATTTCGCCTGCTCTTTACGACAACTTCAACATTTTCTTCTTGTTGCATTATGTTGCCATTGACTACTTGTGGATTGCTTTGAATTTGAGCATCATTATTTTTAGACATGTCTTCATTCTGAATATCATTGATTGCCACAGCCTTCTTTCTCTTTGCACCTTTGCCCATTTCCTGTAAATTAAAGTGCAATATTAGTTAGGCACATATAACTAGAACAAATATGTCTTCAAGTGTATAAAAAAGCGATTTTAAAGAACGAACAAAAAACAATAACTTGCATGTTCATATATAACATTAGTTGGCAGCAGTCATTTTTATTTGAGACGTGTAAAGAGATAACATTAATTGCAAGTTCATAGATAACATTGATTGGGAAGTTGTCATAAAGAGCTATTTTAAAGAATGAAAAAAATGTAGAATGTATAGCCTAGAATTGTATGAATGTTATTTTTCCTCCTATATGTTAATGTCCAGATATTATATGTTGCCTTGTTATAATGTACACATATTATAATATACACATTAAAATGCTAATTTAATTATTTTCAACAAATTACGTGCGGCCTTGTTATAATACACACATATTATACTAATATATAATTAAATGGACTAAGTTTGGAATTTTTCAAGTAAACACACTGCAGTGTGAACCAGCTTACATATCAGAGTACTGTCTACTTGGCTACTGGCACCAATGAAGTTCATACAAATATGACTTGGATGATTTTGTTGCAAGGTTTAACCTTCTACTGCAAGTATAATAATGTGGATACAAAACCCAAACTAAGATTCAGTGAAGACTGGTAGTGTAAAATGTTCATAAAAATGCTATCTACAACTTATGGATATTTACAAGATTATTTTTTTTATAAGATAGCAAACATCAAGCATTACATGCAGCCAGTAGCGTTAGAAATACCTTCACATTGATCATATATCTACAAAATAGGAAAATAAACTCACGAAACTATTCCACTATGCCTTCACAATCCTCTCTGACATAGTTACCATTCTCCACATAATCAACATCTATGTTGTTTTCATCAGACTCTTCTCTACCATAACTTACGTCCTCGATAAACTAATCTGTCTCCAATTCATGAAAGCCTCGTAGTGGTGGCTTCAAAACAACATACCAATTAGATGAATCATTTTCTCTTGAATAATTAATTTGTTTCGCTTAGGATGCAAGAATATATGGATCTCTTGAAAATGAAGCTTGATTTTGATGTAAATTACCAAGAGTAAACACATCTTCAACTTTAACTCTATTTCCTCTATTTTCCCAATTACACTTAAAAACTGGAATATAAAAGACATGGTAATCCGATGAAATTATGTCAGTTAAAATCCCATAATATGTGACAACATCAGCACTTGAGACATATCTTTTACACTTGCCCTACACATGGTAGTGGCATCATAAGTCATCCCGCAATTTTGAGTTTCTCTTTGAACATCTGTTATATGAAAGCGTTGTCCATTTATAATATATCCTTTGCAAGACAAGGCGCTATTAGTGGTACCGTAGGCAATCCATTTTAACAATTCATAGTGATCCTTTGATTCAACAGATATCTGGAAAAAAAAATCAATCTATTTAACACAGATTTCAAAAATGTTATGAAGCGAACGAAAAAGTATTTAAAATAACCTTTTTTTTAATCCAATCAGCAAAAAATTTCGTATGCATGATTGTTCCATAGCAATGTGGCATTCTTTTTCATACGTTGATTTGAATTTTCCAACTCCTAAAAATGCAAACTAGCACAAAACAAATGGAGCAAAGTCAAAAGTGCAATTACACACGTCAAAGCAATAAAATAGAATGTAACATCTACTTACTCTAAAAATGGTTCCACTATGGTCATATTCATCAAAACAGCTAGATGAGCACTTTTTTCTCATTAGGTGACAATGTAACTATTTCAAGCTTTGAAATTGGATGTCCTTCAAGTATTGAATGGTTTTCGTAATCTTCATTTCGACCTTGTTTCTCCTCCATTTGTGATGATTTTTGTAAAAACTCACCAAAAAATCTCATGGATTCTTCCGCAAGATATGACTCAGCAATACAGCCCTCAGCTCGTGCATAATTCCTTACGTAATCTTTAAGCGTCTTCATATATCGTTCAAAAGTGTACATCCATCGAAAATGTACTGGTCCTCACAAATGAGCCTCTCTTCCAAGATGAATTGTTAAATGTATCATTATATCAAAAAAAGGTGGAAAATATCTTTCAAGATCACATAAAATCATAACAATTTCATTATTCAATTGCTGCAACTTTTCTTTATCAAGAACACGTTGACATAGTTTATTGAAAAATGAACATAACCCGATTATCATTTTTCGAGGCTTCTTTGGCAACAAATCTCTTATCGCAATCGGCAACATTTGCTGCATTAAAACATGACAATCATGGGACTTAAAACCACTAATTTTGCAGTCTTCCAAAGATATACATCTTTTAAAATTTGAGCAATAACAATCAGACCCCTTGAAATCATATAATCTATTACAAAATATGTTTTTTTTCAAACTTGACAATGTATATGGAGCCGGTGGAAGATACGTTCTCTTTCCGCGAGGTTATGCGAAAAGACTATGACGAATTCCCCAATCCTCTAAATCTTTTCTAGAATTTATTCCATCTTTCGATTTTCTATCATGCAATACTGTGCTTAATAAACTTCCTCCAACATTTTTCTCGACATGCATTATATCCAAATTGTGTCGCAATGGAAGCACCTATAAATATCAATAGTATAACATTTTAAAATTAATTTTTATAATTAAAACAATGTAAAAAAGATTTGAACGAAAACCTTCCAATAGGGTAAATCAAAGAAAATTGATCTCTTTTTCCATGTTGATAACTAAATTTTTATAGGATCATCATCCTCATAGTATTTGTCTTCTTTACCGTGCACGCACTTTCTTTTTTTGTTCACTCACACTTTTGTTGTCCTCTTATTTTTTGCCTTATTCTTTGCCTTCTTCTTATTCTTTGCCCTTTTTTTTCTTTCTCATCTTTTCCAAAATCATTTGGGAAATCCTTCAAAATAACAGAAATGTTTCTACCTGTATGAATTCTAGGTTTGTTGCCATTCTCCACGGTATTATCAAACCAGCCTTTTGTTTTTGCAATGGATCTGAAGGAGGTAAAAATCTTCTATGACCCATATACACATTCTTCCGACAATGTGTCAACCATCGATGATGAGTGTTAACTCTGCATAATGGACAAGCTTTCTTACCTTTTACACAACATCCAGCAAGATTGCCATTAGCTGGAAAATCATTTATCGTCCAAAGTAAAATGGCTTTTAAATTAAAAATTGTTTTATCGAATGCATCATAAATATCAACACCATTACTCCACAAGTGATGTAAATCTTTTACCAGCGGTGCCAAATATATATCAATATCGTTTCCGGTTGTTTTGGAATCACTAATATCAACATGATGTTTTCTTTTTTTATGCATAACATGGGCGGAAGATTATATGTCACGAGCAATACTGGCTAGCAACTATATTTGGAACTCTTAACGGCAAATGGGGTAAAACCATCCATAGCAAGACTAAGCCTTAGATTTCTTGGATCGGCTGAAAACGGTTTCCACTTCTCATCCGCCATGTTCCAAGTTATAGAATCAACATGATGACGCATTTTACCATCATTACTTTTATTGCTATAATTCCACCTTAGATCTTCTGCCATCTTTTGAGATCTAAACATTCTTCTAAATCTTGGGATGATTGGAAAATATTTCAGCACCTTAATAGGAGTATCATGCATAATCTCTTTTGTACTTTCGTTTATCTTCCGTCTTGAGGAACCACATTTAGGACAGTTGGTCAAATCTTCATACTCCTTTCTAAAAAGGAAACAATCATTTTTACAAGCATGAATCTTCTCAAAACCCATATCAAATATTTTAAGGAATTTTTTCACTTCATATAAAATTTTGGGAAGTACATTATCCTTTGGTAATAATAACTGCAAAATATTTAGTAGCTAATCAAAACCAATATCAGATAATCCAGTTTCACATTTAAGATTATATAGAGCAGTGATAGCAGATAATTTTGTCTGGCCTGCACAATCAGCATATAATGGGGTTTCTACATCTTCTAAATTTTTAAGTAAATCACATTCTCGTCTTTGCACGGCGTCATTATCTTTGTCATTGACATCAAAAGTATGGTTGACAAAATCTTCATCTTCATAGTGAACGGCTTGGAATAAGTCATATGTGTCATTCAACGTCGTTTCTTCGACTACATCTATTTTTTCACCGTGATTATACCATCTAGAGCACTTGTACGTAGGATCCATACCTTTAATAATTAAATGCTCAAGGACAATTTTGTCATCTTGATGGCTAAGATTTTGACACCCTCCACAAGGACATAAATTTTTTCCTATAGTTGTTAAATTTCTCTTTGCGGCTTGCACAAAATTCCATGCTCCTTGTCGATACTCTATACTAGTTCTATGGTGAAAATAGACAAATGTAGATATTGATTTTAATATCATGTTTAAAATATAATCTTAGATTAACATTCAAGTATTATTATGTTACCTGTGTAGATGAAACCAAACCTTTTCCATCATCACATATAATTATGAAGATGGGCAAATATGTAAAACCAAATTAATAATTAGTTATTTATTCCAAGCAAAGAAGTGATTATTCATACGGTATGCTACTAGTGCAAATGCATCAAGCATGAACAACTACAATGTATTGCCTATTCGTATGATCGCATAGACATTATGTTTACTTGCACAGGAAAGAAGACAACTCTAAGTCCAGTCCATATTTATTGGACGCCATCAACTCATTTTCCAACGTTCACCCAGACTTGTTGGACAGAAAATTTCATGAGCGTGTGTTGGATGCATCTGACGCCACGCAAACGACAATGTGGTTGAAAATAACCGCAAACGACACCTTGGTAAGCAAGGAAACATTAGTAGCTTTATGTATGCTAAGACACGCAATTTGGATATGACATGTTAAGATTCAGTGGTTAAGTACTTTGAATCTGACATATCCAAATAGAATTTAGGATTACATGTAGAGATTCGGTATTTAAACATATCTGAAGATGACATAAGAAAATTCAGTTTAGCAAATGACAATCGCTAATACGAGGCCTTTACGTTGTAAATTCAATATTTGAAATCAATGATCAACATTTAAGATACTTATACATGTTTATATATAGTTTTCTCTCTTTTTTTGCACGAAAATTTTCAACTTATAAATTTGCAATGCAGACTTCATCATCTCATAAAGCAAGTAGCTTAATGTCATCGATGATAATATATCTTCATTTACAAATTTTATTACGCATGCATATCCAAGTATGAAGAAACTGTGTTTAGCACATTTAAACTCTCAAGTGACCACTGATTTAGTAAACATTTCAACTAATGGGATGCTAACGTAATATTGAACATATCCTAACGTAATATTGAACATATCCATACATGCCCCCTCATAGAGATATTAGAGATATTGAATAGCAACATGTCATAATTAGAAATGTTGTGAAAATCCTTTTAAACTCCCATCTAGGTCTTGACAGACGCTAAGCAAGGCTTACTGCTTATCAACTTGTCTATGCATGCATGCCTCATGTAAGAATACAAACATTAATTTTTGCACAGTATTGACATTATTTGAAATTTGGTGTCATATAAATGTCCTATTTTGGATATTTTTCCTTTTTCACATTTTGAAACGATAAAGTGGTGAACACATCTCTTCAGCAAAATGATATTTTATATCAAGCAATTGGAAGCAGGTCAAGTGAACGAAGACCAAGCCCAATATCAAGTTATTCCATTTACAAAGCAAGTTGGCCGAGAAACTTCAAGGCCCATATTCAATATATATTTTACTGTTACATTGTACGTCTTTGAATACTGAAGTGTAACACAATTTTTAATATATCAAAATCATTCTGAAACTTTCACTTAAAGTATTTCTTCCAATTTACTTTCACTTAGTATCTTGCTTCACTGAAATTCAATCAATCTACTCTCAAGATTCTATTATCGAATCATAGCCAAATCGCTTAACAACATTCATATCAAGAGACAATTTAATATTATAATTTACCGATCAGAAAAGTGTCATCACTTGAGTAAGTCTTTTATTAAAGAAGTTCTCATAATTTGAGAGGGAATTCGACTCGATAGTGAAGTGCCTTGTCTAAATTTTGTAATTCAAACTACATCAACACCATTCTAATCAAAATCGTAAAAGTTGCAGCAATTCAAAAACCAAACACTGAATCAAGAATCAAGAAATCACCAAAATCAAAAAAGTGTTATACCAAAAAACATTTCAATAAGAAATTTTCAACATCAAAGCTTTTCAGGTTGCAACATACATGTTTTTGGCGTTCCAATCCAACTTGATATTATCTTGGAAACTACTACAACTTCATCAATAATGTGAGAATGGATTAATGCACTTGCACATTACTAGTACAATAATGTTTTTTCTAGTACAATAATTTTCACATATCTAGTAATAACCATTTCCAAGACCAACCATCAAGACCACTGAACCTAATCTCAACCCTAGTGCAAGTAGAGTCCGATCCAATTAGATAAATCGATTAAAAATTCTCAAAGGTGAGGCTTTGCATGTAGGGAGAACGAAGAAAAGGAGAAATAACATGAAAATTATACTTGAACTAAATTATTCCTAAAAAGAAGGATTTTGAACAAAATTAAACATACTTACAGTATGATAATGATAGCTGCTGGCTCGATAACGTCTTCTGATCGACTATAATAGGATGAATACGAAGGGCTCTAGCCCACCACGATGACGCGAGGATGAAGACTCTGAATCCCTTCCACTAACGATCGATAAGAGACGAGAATGTAGAAGGAACTCTCAATCGAAGGCCTACTGACGATGACAAATAATGTTTGAAGAGCCGATTATTGGTTGGAGCAGCTACAGGCAACGAAAATTTGGGGTTTTTCAAGGTTTTCTCTTTTTCTAAAAGAAATGGTGGGAAAAGAAAGAGAGAAAATGAATAAATTTGGGGAATTTTTATGTTTGCTATTTTTGGGGAAGAAAAGGTGGGAACAAAGGGAGGGAAAGTTAATATTAGCGCGCTAAATCTATGAGCTATAAGGACGGACAAGTAAAACGCCATGCAACGTTGCTAAGAAAAGTAACCTTTCTTGTAGTGTTTTAATATCAAACCATCATAGCATTACATTTTCAAATACCATAAAGTCATAATCATAATCATTTGTCTCGTGGAAACATAAATCGTCAGAGTACAAATACAAAACCATAAAAATCATATCCCTCAAGAGCCAAAATAATAAACATGGAACATAAACTGAAGCAATACATAGAGTGAGAAATAATCTAAGTCCAAGCTGAATCAAAGAATCAAGGTCACTTCTGCAATTCACCACCCTGAGAACCTGAAGGGGGACGGAAGAGATAGAAGGAAAACAAAATAGGTCAGACATAATGTATGGAAAGTTTCAGTGATTTTAGGCTTAAGCATAAGAAAGAGGTATCAAGACAGATCAATAATACTAGACATGAAAATACAGTAAAATATGCAAGTACGAATTAAACGAAATAAGGTAAGATCAGATATGCTTCTCATTTATATTCCAGAACAGAATTTCTGCACCAACTATCAGAATAACAAATTGTAACACCCCACGCCCGCTATGGTCACTCTCTAAGGGAATGCCATAACATCGGTGGAGTATTTTGAGTGAATATAGAACAGAGTAATTACAGCAAGACAGATATAAGTAATACTTGGAAATTTAAAACATCATTTCAATTGCAGCGGAAAATAAAACATGTCTGGTTACATCACAAAACCATAATAGAAGTCAAGTACAAATATCCATCCTACTAAATAAAAATACATAATCCCAATACATGAACCGATAGCCATAAAAGAAAAGGGTAAGCTGAGCTCTACATCTAGGGTCCAAGCTCCAAGAGAGTAATAAAGGCAGCCTGATCAAAGCCCACTCGTGCTGGGCCCACTCTGAGAACCTGAGGGTTGGGAAAAAGATAAAAACAACGGGGTCAGACATAAGTCTGAGCGAGTCCTATAACTTTAACAATACAATCATTAAAGTAACCAGAGAAGACATAAACTTGACATACGGTAATGTCTGGGGATGAATGGCTACACTAAGCAGCTTGGTAGACTTAGGATAAACTAAGATAACTGTAAAGACGCATTTACCCACCCAAGGATAATTACTACACTGCACCACACCAGTCATTTCTACTTAAAGGTTGATCCCTCCCAAGGACTTAGAAAATTTTCCCAGTAGTCTCGTATACCCCTAGCTGACTACATAGGTGCCGTCTGCCCCTATCTCCACTAGGTGTAACCACTACTCCCAAATGATCGGCTCCCTACCGTAGATACCCGTGCCGGCCCCACAGTGGGGTGTATCACTCCCCAAAGTGGCAACCCGATACAACAAACGGTGCACGGCTTATATCTACACGATGCAACAACGTCTTACCTACCAGCCCGGGTCCACACACGCATATGAAACCCGTTGGACTTGCGTTGCCACCGCTACCCCGTTTTGGCCTCTTATAGTCAAGCCCAGTACGCGTGTCCCGTCCTCGACATGGGTCGAGCCCAATAAGATACATATGGGTTACTAGTTGAAATGGGCCCCCACAAGCTACCCACCTAAGCTTGTCCCTTTTTCTAGTGCATCCCACTTAACCCTTTTAATAATCATGTTCACTTACATGTTTAAAGTTTGGTTAAGTCATTTAATTATATTTCAATTGCCACCCAAGGCACCCACTTAACCCCTCATGTCCCTCTACATGCTAATATGGTTAAGTGTTTCTTAATTAATTAATTAAGATCATGACCTCATAAAGACCTCTCACATTAGACCATCTTTTTATGACTGCTGGATATGCCGGTTGGTTCCGGGCAGACTTCTGTCATAAAAAGGGTCTAACCTCGTGTCTTTACTTTAATCACGTATTTAATTTATGACTAAGACCTCTCACATTGGGCCAATCATTTGTAGCCGCTGGATGGCCGGACGGTTCCGGGCAGACTTCCGCTACAAAAGGGTCCAACCTCGTGTCTTAGTTGATTAATTACACCTAATTAATCACCCCCATAATTAATTATCCCTAATTAATTACACATTTTTCATAACATGGGTAGACCTAACTCAATAGGTAAATTCCCATGGGGTAGACCTAACTCAATAGGTAAATTCCCACTTATGTTAATTTATTTTTATGGTATGCTTAATCATACCCAGTCATACTTTTATTAACATATTTATTAACCCCATCGTTCCCCACGTAAATCGTTCTCATTTCATGACATAATAAAGGGAAGATCCATCACAAATATCATGGGTTTAACCAAATCTTAGCATATAACTTTGTCATGGGTTAAGAGGATGTCAACTTGCATATATGAGCATATATTAACCCAACTATATTTAACCCAAACTTGCATATTATCATACACATGACTTGCATAACATGTTGCATATGAACTTGCATATTATCATACATATGACTTGCATAACATGTTGCATATGAACTTGCATATTATCATACACATATCTTGCATAACATGTTGAACTTGCATATAAGCATTCTCATAACTTGCATAACATGTTAAACATGCATTTACGCATACACATAACTTGCATAAGCATTCTCATACTTGCATAAGCATGCATAACTTGCATATCATGTTAAACTTGCATTTAAGCATATACATAACTTGCATATGAACTTGCATAACAACCTACACATAACTTACATAACATCATACACATAACTTGCATATGAACTTGCATAACTCACTTGTTAAACATGCACAAAACCCACTTATTAAATATGCATAAACCCACTTATTAAACATGCATAAACCCACTTGTTAAACATGCATAAACCAACTTATTAAACATGCATAAACCCACTTATTAAATATGCATAAACATAGGAAAACATAGAGTAGCATATCATTACAAATGATTCAAACTCACTAATCCGCATTCAAGACCATAAGTCTCATTACACCTAATCTACTTACTTTAGCAATTGATGTTAAAGTGATAGAAACTCACCAAAACCAAGATTAGTAAACTTATGAAGTAGAACTAGTTGCTAAATATGAAGAAGATGATGATTAGAGCTTGATTAGCTTGCAACTTCCTTCATAAACTAGTGGAGGCTCCTCTTAGGTTTGATTTTGGCGGCATGATGGCATCATTTCTATTTTTAGTATGGATTAGGCTTGCATTAGGGTGTATTTATAGGATTAGGGTGTGTTTTAGACCATAGGATTAACCCTAGGTTAGATTAGGTCCGTCAGATTTAGGAAATCTCTAGAACCCAGCCCATCCCTAGCCAGAAAACCAGACCTGGTGCACCCAGGCCCTCTGGCTCGACACGCCGTGTCGACAGGCAAGTCGACAGGGCAGTCGACTCCCCAGTCGACAGGCCTATCGACAGCCCTGTCGACATGGGTAGGGCGGGATGTTTCCCGCCTGGCCCCCGCTGGCTCCAATTTCAAAATCTGGTTTTGCATTTCTAAATCTGTTTTTAACTTGATTTTTCTGCCAACTTCATTGGGCCATAACTGGGCCATACGGACTCCGATTTACAAAATTTCGGACTCTATTCTGCGTATTTTTCCGAGACGAACGCAACGACGCAGCCCGTTTCCCCCAGTTCTCGCATCTGAGATTATTTATTCTGCAATTAGTGAATTTTAACATTAACTGAAATACGGGGTGTCACATTCTCCCCTCCTTAAAGGATTTCGTCCCCGAAATCTCTAAGCTAAGGAGAATGCATATCCTACCATCCAAACAACCATCTACTCAATCCATCAAACACGGGCATCCATTGTCCTTAAAACAATTTCTAATGATGTATGAGCATATGCAAAAAGTGTGTGTATATGTTCCCTACCTAATGTATGAACATATGCAAACCATGATAGTGCCATGCATCCATTATGTATGCGAGAGAATCCTATCGACACATACAATATCTACATGAGTGCACAATCATTCACCAAAATGCATCATCCATATGATAACACAATCATTATACATCCATAAATATAGTTTCCTACACACAATTTTATGCAATATGCAATATGAAGTGATTGAGCCGATCTAGTGCCTAGAGTGTGTGTATATGCATCCACGAGCAACCACTAGCAAACACTTGCATCCACTTGCATCCATCAACCATAACATGTCTCAGACACATGTTTCAACCATAGGTTTACCCTATCTAAAGGTCAAACAGTACTAACGAGAGGACATACTAAAGATAAGATAAGTACTAGACAAACGATAAAGGAGAAGTTAAAAGACATACCCGCAAAAAGGAACGGGTACAATGAACGCATCTTCGCTTCCGTTTCCCAAGTTGCGTTGCTCTCGTCTTCTCCCCATTGTACTTTGACTAGTTGAACCTCTAGATTCCTCAATTTCCTAGTCTCTGACCCAAGGATGCGGGTAGGAGCTCGTCGAATAGTCGCATCACGCTCTACTTCCACTTCTTTAAGCAAGCTCGGCTCTACCACCTCTGCGGTCCCATGTAAGCACTTCCTCAAATGGGACACATGGAATACATCATGTACACCACTAAGTCTGTCAGGCAACTCCACTCTATATGCCATCCGTCCAATCCTTTCCTTGATAGGAAACGGCCCTACGAACCTTGGTGCTAACTTCCCAACAGATCCAAAGCGAACCACATTTCGTAACGGAGACACTTTGACAAAGACCATGTCCCCAACTTCAAACTCAAGATCCGTCCTTCTCTTGTCCGCATAAGATTTTTGCCTATCCTGCGCGGCTTTCATCCTTCTTCGAATCAAGTCAATCTTCTCAGAAGTCTCCCTAACCATATCAGGCCCAAGCAAGATCTTATCCGTAGATTCCCACCAACATGTAGGTGATCGACAAGGCCTTCCATAAAGAGCTTCGAAAGGAGCCATACCAATACTGGAATGAAAGCTGTTATTATATGCGAACTCCACCAATGGAAGATGCTCTTCCCATGTACCTCCAAAATCTAAGATACAAAGCCTCAAAAGGTCTTCTAGAACACGATTCACCCTCTCAGTCTGGCCGTCCGTCTGAGGATGATATGCGGTGCTCAGACACAATTGAGTCCCTACTGCTTCTTGCAAACTTTTCCAGAACTCGCTAGTGAAGATAGGATCTCGGTCACTCACTATGCTAGAGGGTACCCCATGCAATCGAACTATCTCTCGAAGATATACTGAAGCTAGCCATGGAGCGGTCCTCTTGCTCTTCACAGGTATGAAATGGGCGCTTTTAGTAAGTCTGTCTACCACCACCCAAATTCCCGTATTACCCTTTCTTGATCTGGGTAACCCGTCAATAAAATCCATCGAGACGCTATCCCACTTCCATTGCGGAACTTCCAATGGGTGAAGCAACCCACCAGGTTTCTTTTGCTCCGCCTTCACTTGTTGGCAGACCAAGCATTGAGCGACATACTCGGCCACATCTTTCTTCATATCGGCCCAGAAGAAAACCCTCTTCATATCTTGGTACATCTTGTCCCCACCGGGATGAATGGTCATCCTAGAACGGTGTGCATCATCAAGAATAACCTTCCTCAAACCCTCGTCTTGCGGTACACAAAGTCTACTGTCTCTACGCAAGCACCCCCTATCGTCTAGGGTGTACCTACTCAAATGGCTGGACGACTCCCCCCTTATGAGCTTCTCCACCAACTCAACCAACTGTGGGTCGTCCCTCTGTGCTTCTCCAATCCGCCCCAAAAGAGTAGGTCTAACCTCCAAGGATGCTAGCAAACCGGGTACATAATCAATGGAAGGTCTGAAATCAAACATCGAGATGAATTCCAAGCTTCGTTGTTCCACGAACAATGGACTCAAGGACAACCTCTTTCTGCTCAAGGCGTCCGCCACCACGTTACCCTTGCCAGGGGTATACGCTATCTCGAAATCATAGGATGCTAAGAACTCCATCCACCTTTGCTGTCTCAAATTCAAATCCTTCTGAGAAAACAAGTACTTCAATGATTTGTGGTCAGTGAACAATTCGAATCTCTCACCAAGAAGATAATGGCGCCAAATCTTAAGCGCAAAAACAATAGCGGCCAACTCTAAATCATGGGTAGGGTAATTTTTCTCATGCACTCTCAACTGCCTTCCACCATAGGCTATTACCCTTCCCTCTTGCATTAAGACTGCGCCTAGTCCTGTCCCACAAGCGTCAGTATAGACAACAAATGGCTTGCTCCCATCTGGCAACACTAAAACTGGAGCAGTGGTTAAAGCTCTCTTTAACCGTCGGAACGCATCATCACAATCTACGTCCCATGCGAAAACAAGATTCTTCTTCGTTAAGCGGGTTAATGGGGCTGATATCTTCGCGAAGTCTTTGATAAACTTCCTATAGTAACCCGCCAACCCTAAGAAACTTCTTACTTCGGTAGCATTCTTCGGAACCTTCCAATCCTGAATTGATACTACCTTCGCGGGAACCACAGCTATCCCTTCCTTGGAGACCACGTGCCCCAAGAAGCGCACCTCCTTCCTCCAGAAGTGACATTTAGAGAATTTAGCCTTAAGGCTATGTGCTCGAAGAGTCTTCAATACCTCCCCATGATGTAGGGCATGCTCTTCTTCACTCTTAGAAAATACTAAGATATCATCCACAAAGACCACCACGAATTTATTAAGGAACTCCCTGAACACCCTACTCATCAAATCAACAAAGTATGCAGGGGCGTTTGTCAACCCAAATGGCATCACCAGCCACTCATAGAAACCATCCGGAGTCCTAAAGGCAGTCTTGTCTATGCTATCCTCAGCCACCCTCAACTGATGAAACCCCGTGGCTAAGTCCAACTGAGAAAATACTGAAGCGCCAACCAACTGATCGAAAAGATCATCAATCCTCGGCAATGGGTGTCTATTCTTCTTTGTGAGCTTGTTGAGTTCTCTATAGTCTACACAAAGTCTGAGGGACCCATCCGCCTTCGTAGCAAAAACTACTGGAGCACCCCACTCCGATATACTTCGTCTTATGAACCCCTTCTCAAGCAACTCCCCTACTTGCTTATGGAGTTCCCTCCTCTCACGAGGAGCCATGTGGCGCACTGGTAAAGATACAGGTTTAGCATTATCCACCAGATATATTCGGAAGTCAATCTCCCGCTTCGGAGGTAAGCCCTTCACCTCCTCAAACACATCCGAATATTCCCGGACCACTCCAACAGATTGCAAACTCTCGACCGAAGCGTCAAGTGATTCAAGATAACTTAGCATAACAGAATCCATGGGATTACAAGAAATCTCGAGAGTGTTACCCAAGCGGGTCATGAGCCTAACAAGTCTCCTTTCGCAATCAAGAACGGCACCATTACTGGATAACCAGTCCATGCCCAAAATCAACCCATAGCCCGTGAAGTCCAAAACAAAAGCATCACATCTAAACTCAATGCTAAGTATAGAAATCTTCAAACCCAAACATATCATGGACAAATAAGTGGAGCCCCCAATTGGGTTTGAAACAATCAAGGGATCATCTACCAGACTGGTGTCTAAGTGCAGTGACTCAACTAATGATGATGAGATAAACGAATGCGATGCGCCTGAATCAAACAATGTACGGACAGGATGATCAAATAGAAAAACCAGACTTTCAACGGAAATAGTTCTACCTCTTTCCTGAATCGGTGGGACCGCGAGAGCCTGTACTTGCCCCCTAGCCTGACCCGGTGCCATAAGAGCTTGCACCTGTCCTCCTGAGGTAGATCCCGTCCTTTGCCCCTTCTTAGGGCAATCCTTCACTAGATGCCCTGCTTCGCCACAATGAAAGCAACCAGTCTTCTTCTTCTTTCTACAATCTTTGCTTATGTGACCTGGTATCCCACAATTGAAGCACTTCTTCTTCCCCTTGCCACCGTTGCCTTTTCCACCTTTGTTTTGCTGTTGTTGCTGAGGTCTCTTTTGATCTCCCTTCTTCTCGGGTGCCTTATTAGCATTGGGACCCTTCTCTTCTTCATGCATGAGTGCCATGTCAACTAGCTTCTCAAAGGTGGCCCCCATAGGGATATGAGTCATAGCCAACCCATGCATTGGTTCATTCAAGCCTTTCACGAACCTCAAAGCCTTCTTCTCCGGTGTATTCACCATGTCTAGGCCAAACCTTGCCAATTGATTAAACTTGTTGACATACTCCTTCACTGAGAGATTTCCTTGCTTTAGAGTCAAGAATCTTTCCATATACAAGTTCTCCTCCGCCCTTGAGAGAAATTTTGCCACAAATCTTTGCCTAGAATCCGCCCAAGAGTCAACGGGGCGTTCTCCATTGGTGACCTCCCACCAGAATGAGGCCTCTCCTTTCATTAACCAAGCAGCTAACTTGACTTTCTTTCCTTCTTCCATCTCAAAGATATCTATCAACTCTTCCACCTCCTTAAGCCAATCTCTAGCCTCCACAAAAGTTTCAGATCCTTGAAAAGGTTTTCCTCCCATAGCTTTAAATTCCTTGCAAGTCTTAGCAAAAGTATCCGTGCGAGGAGGAGGGGGAGGAGGAAGATCGGGTGCTACGGTTGGTGGAGGAACATTTGCTGGACCCGCAGTGGTGGCCCTAGCCTCCATCAATCTCCTATACCATACTGGTATCGTCACACCCTCCGGAAAGTTAAGATCCTCAGCCATGCTGAAACGAAAAAGGAAAGATTCAAAACGGAGAATTCGAAAGATAAAGATATGGCTATTGGGGATTATGCTTTTCTTTCAAAAACTTTTCTCTTTAAAGACATGTTTTTGAAAATATCTCTTCCAAAAATGTTTTTAGAAAAATAGTTTTCTAAAAAATTTATCTGTTCCGGTAACCTTTGCTCTGATACCACGTGTAACACCCCACGCCCGCTATGGTCACTCTCTAAGGGAATGCCATAACATCGGTGGAGTATTTTGAGTGAATATAGAACAGAGTAATTACATCAAGACAGATATAAGTAATACTTGGAAATTTAAAACATCATTTCAATTGCAGCGGAAAATAAAACATGTCTGGTTACATCACAAAACCATAATAGAAGTCAAGTACAAATATCCATCCTGCTAAATAAAAATACATAATCCCAATACATGAACTGATAGCCATAAAAGAAAAGGGTAAGCTGAGCTCTACATCTAGGGTCCAAGCTCCAAGAGAGTAATAAAGGCAGCCTGATCAAATCCCACTCGTGCTGGGCCCACTCTGAGAACCTGAGGGTTGGGAAAAAGATAAAAACAAGGGGGTCAGACATAAGTCTGAGCGAGTCCTATAACTTTAACAATACAATCATTAAAGTAACCAGAGAAGACATAAACTTGACATACGGTAATGTCTGGGGATGAATGGCTACACTAAGCAGCTTGGTAGACTTAGGATAAACTAAGATAACTGTAAAGACGCATTTACCCACCCAAGGATAATTACTACACTGCACCACACCAGTCATTTCTACTTAAAGGTTGATCCCTCCCAAGGACTTAGAAAATTTTCCCAGTAGTCTCGTATACCCCTAGCTGACTACATAGGTGTCGTCTGCCCCTATCTCCACTAGGTGTAACCACTACTCCCAAATGATCGGCTCCCTACCGTAGATACCCGTGCCGGCCCCACAGTGGGGTGTATCACTCCCCAAAGTGGCAACCCGATACAACAAACGGTGCACGGCTTATATCTACACGATGCAACAACGTCTTACCTACCAGCCCGGGTCCACACACGCATATGAAACCCGTTGGACTTGCGTTGCCACCGCTACCCCGTTTTGGCCTCTTATAGTCAAGCCCAGTACGCGTGTCCCGTCCTCGACATGGGTCGAGCCCAATAAGATACATATGGGTTACTGGTTGAAATGGGCCCCCACAAGCTACCCACCTAAGCTTGTCCCTTTTTCTAGTGCATCCCACTTAACCCTTTTAATAATCATGTTCACTTACATGTTTAAAGTTTGGTTAAGTCATTTAATTATATTTCAATTGCCACCCAAGGCACCCACTAGATTTCCACATGCCACCCAAGGCACCCACTTAACCCCTCATGTCCCTCTACATGCTAATATGGTTAAGTGTTTCTTAATTAATTAATTAAGATCATGACCTCATAAAGACCTCTCACATTAGACCATCTTTTTATGACTGCTGGATATGCCGGTTGGTTCCGGGCAGACTTCTGTCATAAAAAGGGTCTAACCTCGTGTCTTTACTTTAATCACGTATTTAATTTATGACTAAGACCTCTCACATTGGGCCAATCATTTGTAGCCGCTGGATGGCCGGTCGGTTCCGGGCAGACTTCCGCTACAAAAGGGTCCAACCTCGTGTCTTAGTTGATTAATTACACCTAATTAATCACCCCCATAATTAATTATCCCTAATTAATTACACATTTTTCATAACATGGGTAGACCTAACTCAATAGGTAAATTCCCATGGGGTAGACCTAACTCAATAGGTAAATTCCCACTTATGTTAATTTATTTTTATGGTATGCTTAATCATACCCAGTCATACTTTTATTAACATATTTATTAACCCCATCGTTCCCCACGTAAATCGTTCTCATTTCATGACATAATAAAGGGAAGATCCATCACAAATATCATGGGTTTAACCAAATCTTAGCATATAACTTTGTCATGGGTTAAGAGGATGTCAACTTGCATATATGAGCATATATTAACCCAACTATATTTAACCCAAACTTGCATATTATCATACACATGACTTGCATAACATGTTGCATATGAACTTGCATATTATCATACATATGACTTGCATAACATGTTGCATATGAACTTGCATATTATCATACACATATCTTGCATAACATGTTGAACTTGCATATAAGCATTCTCATAACTTGCATAACATGTTAAACATGCATTTACGCATACACATAACTTGCATAAGCATTCTCATACTTGCATAAGCATGCATAACTTGCATATCATGTTAAACTTGCATTTAAGCATATACATAACTTGCATATGAACTTGCATAACAACCTACACATAACTTACATAACATCATACACATAACTTGCATATGAACTTGCATAACTCACTTGTTAAACATGCACAAAACCCACTTATTAAATATGCATAAACCCACTTATTAAACATGCATAAACCCACTTGTTAAACATGCATAAACCAACTTATTAAACATGCATAAACCCACTTATTAAATATGCATAAACATAGGAAAACATAGAGTAGCATATCATTACAAATGATTCAAACTCACTAATCCGCATTCAAGACCATAAGTCTCATTACACCTAATCTACTTACTTTAGCAATTGATGTTAAAGTGATAGAAACTCACCAAAACCAAGATTAGCAAACTTATGAAGTAGAACTAGTTGCTAAATATGAAGAAGATGATGATTAGAGCTTGATTAGCTTGCAACTTCCTTCATAAACTAGTGGAGGCTCCTCTTAGGTTTGATTTTGGCGGCATGATGGCATCATTTCTATTTTTAGTATGGATTAGGCTTGCATTAGGGTGTATTTATAGGATTAGGGTGTGTTTTAGACCATAGGATTAACCCTAGGTTAGATTAGGTCCGTCAGATTTAGGAAATCTCTAGAACCCAGCCCATCCCTAGCCAGAAAACCAGACCTGGTGCACTCAGGCCCTCTGGCTCGACACGCCGTGTCGACAGGCAAGTCGACAGGGCAGTCGACTCCCCAGTCGACAGGCCTATCGACAGCCCTGTCGACATGGGTAGGGCGGGATGTTTCCCGCCTGGCCCCCGCTGGCTCCAATTTCAAAATCTGGTTTTGCATTTCTAAATCTGTTTTTAACTTGATTTTTCTGCCAACTTCATTGGGCCATAACTGGGCCATACGGACTCCGATTTACAAAATTTCGGACTCTATTCTGCGTATTTTTCCGAGACGAACGCAACGACGCAGCCCGTTTCCCCCAGTTCTCGCATCTGAGATTATTTATTCTGCAATTAGTGAATTTTAACATTAACTGAAATACGGGGTGTCACATTCTCCCCTCCTTAAAGGATTTCGTCCCCGAAATCTCTAAGCTAAGGAGAATGCATATCCTACCATCCAAACAACCATCTACTCAATCCATCAAACACGGGCATCCATTGTCCTTAAAACAATTTCTAATGATGTATGAGCATATGCAAAAAGTGTGTGTATATGTTCCCTACCTAATGTATGAACATATGCAAACCATGATAGTGCCATGCATCCATTATGTATGCGAGAGAATCCTATCGACACATACAATATCTACATGAGTGCACAATCATTCACCAAAATGCATCATCCATATGATAACACAATCATTATACATCCATAAATATAGTTTCCTACACACAATTTTATGCAATATGCAATATGAAGTGATTGAGCCGATCTAGTGCCTAGAGTGTGTGTATATGCATCCACGAGCAACCACTAGCAAACACTTGCATCCACTTGCATCCATCAACCATAACATGTCTCAGACACATGTTTCAACCATAGGTTTACCCTATCTAAAGGTCAAACAGTACTAACGAGAGGACATACTAAAGATAAGATAAGTACTAGACAAACGATAAAGGAGAAGTTAAAAGACATACCCGCAAAAAGGAACGGGTACAATGAACGCATCTTCGCTTCCGTTTCCCAAGTTGCGTTGCTCTCGTCTTCTCCCCATTGTACTTTGACTAGTTGAACCTCTCGATTCCTCAATTTCCTAGTCTCTGACCCAAGGATGCGGGTAGGAGCTCGTCGAATAGTCGCATCACGCTCTACTTCCACTTCTTTAAGCAAGCTCGGCTCTACCACCTCTGCGGTCCCATGTAAGCACTTCCTCAAATGGGACACATGGAATACATCATGTACACCACTAAGTCTGTCAGGCAACTCCACTCTATATGCCATCCGTCCAATCCTTTCCTTGATAGGAAACGGCCCTACGAACCTTGGTGCTAACTTCCCAACAGATCCAAAGCGAACCACATTTCGTAACGGAGACACTTTGACAAAGACCATGTCCCCAACTTCAAACTCAAGATCCGTCCTTCTCTTGTCCGCATAAGATTTTTGCCTATCCTGCGTGGCTTTCATCCTTCTTCGAATCAAGTCAATCTTCTCAGAAGTCTCCCTAACCATATCAGGCCCAAGCAAGATCTTATCCGTAGATTCCCACCAACATGTAGGTGATCGACAAGGCCTTCCATAAAGAGCTTCGAAAGGAGCCATACCAATACTGGAATGAAAGCTGTTATTATATGCGAACTCCACCAATGGAAGATGCTCTTCCCATGTACCTCCAAAATCTAAGATACAAAGCCTCAAAAGGTCTTCTAGAACACGATTCACCCTCTCAGTCTGGCCGTCCGTCTGAGGATGATATGCGGTGCTCAGACACAATTGAGTCCCTACTGCTTCTTGCAAACTTTTCCAGAACTCGCTAGTGAAGATAGGATCTCGGTCACTCACTATGCTAGAGGGTACCCCATGCAATCGAACTATCTCTCGAAGATATACTGAAGCTAGCCATGGAGCGGTCCTCTTGCTCTTCACAGGTATGAAATGGGCGCTTTTAGTAAGTCTGTCTACCACCACCCAAATTCCCGTATTACCCTTTCTTGATCTGGGTAACCCGTCAATAAAATCCATCGAGACGCTATCCCACTTCCATTGCGGAACTTCCAATGGGTGAAGCAACCCACCAGGTTTCTTTTGCTCCGCCTTCACTTGTTGGCAGACCAAGCATTGAGCGACATACTCGGCCACATCTTTCTTCATATCGGCCCAGAAGAAAACCCTCTTCATATCTTGGTACATCTTGTCCCCACCGGGATGAATGGTCATCCTAGAACGGTGTGCATCATCAAGAATAACCTTCCTCAAACCCTCGTCTTGCGGTACACAAAGTCTACTGTCTCTACGCAAGCACCCCCTATCGTCTAGGGTGTACCTACTCAAATGGCTGGACGACTCCCCCCTTATGAGCTTCTCCACCAACTCAACCAACTGTGGGTCGTCCCTCTGTGCTTCTCCAATCCGCCCCAAAAGAGTAGGTCTAACCTCCAAGGATGCTAGCAAACCGGGTACATAATCAATGGAAGGTCTGAAATCAAACATCGAGATGAATTCCAAGCTTCGTTGTTCCACGAACAATGGACTCAAGGACAACCTCTTTCTGCTCAAGGCGTCCGCCACCACGTTACCCTTGCCAGGGGTATACGCTATCTCGAAATCATAGGATGCTAAGAACTCCATCCACCTTTGCTGTCTCAAATTCAAATCCTTCTGAGAAAACAAGTACTTCAATGATTTGTGGTCAGTGAACAATTCGAATCTCTCACCAAGAAGATAATGGCGCCAAATCTTAAGCGCAAAAACAATAGCGGCCAACTCTAAATCATGGGTAGGGTAATTTTTCTCATGCACTCTCAACTGCCTTCCACCATAGGCTATTACCCTTCCCTCTTGCATTAAGACTGCGCCTAGTCCTGTCCCACAAGCGTCAGTATAGACAACAAATGGCTTGCTCCCATCTGGCAACACTAAAACTGGAGCAGTGGTTAAAGCTCTCTCTAACCGTCGGAACGCATCATCACAATCTACGTCCCATGCGAAAACAAGATTCTTCTTCGTTAAGCGGGTTAATGGGGCTGATATCTTCGCGAAGTCTTTGATAAACTTCCTATAGTAACCCGCCAACCCTAAGAAACTTCTTACTTCGGTAGCATTCTTCGGAACCTTCCAATCCTGAATTGATACTACCTTCGCGGGAACCACAGCTATCCCTTCCTTGGAGACCACGTGCCCCAAGAAGCGCACCTCCTTCCTCCAGAAGTGACATTTAGAGAATTTAGCCTTAAGGCTATGTGCTCGAAGAGTCTTCAATACCTCCCCATGATGTAGGGCATGCTCTTCTTCACTCTTAGAAAATACTAAGATATCATCCACAAAGACCACCACGAATTTATTAAGGAACTCCCTGAACACCCTACTCATCAAATCAACAAAGTATGCAGGGGCGTTTGTCAACCCAAATGGCATCACCAGCCACTCATAGAAACCATCCGGAGTCCTAAAGGCAGTCTTGTCTATGCTATCCTCAGCCACCCTCAACTGATGAAACCCCGTGGCTAAGTCCAACTGAGAAAATACTGAAGCGCCAACCAACTGATCGAAAAGATCATCAATCCTCGGCAATGGGTGTCTATTCTTCTTTGTGAGCTTGTTGAGTTCTCTATAGTCTACACAAAGTCTGAGGGACCCATCCGCCTTCGTAGCAAAAACTACTGGAGCACCCCACTCCGATATACTTCGTCTTATGAACCCCTTCTCAAGCAACTCCCCTACTTGCTTATGGAGTTCCCTCCTCTCACGAGGAGCCATGTGGCGCACTGGTAAAGATACAGGTTTAGCATTATCCACCAGATATATTCGGAAGTCAATCTCCCGCTTCGGAGGTAAGCCCTTCACCTCCTCAAACACATCCGAATATTCCCGGACCACTCCAACAGATTGCAAACTCTCGACCGAAGCGTCAAGTGATTCAAGATAACTTAGCATAACAGAATCCATGGGATTACAAGAAATCTCGAGAGTGTTACCCAAGCGGGTCATGAGCCTAACAAGTCTCCTTTCGCAATCAAGAACGGCACCATTACTGGATAACCAGTCCATGCCCAAAATCAACCCATAGCCCGTGAAGTCCAAAACAAAAGCATCACATCTAAACTCAATGCTAAGTATAGAAATCTTCAAACCCAAACATATCATGGACAAATAAGTGGAGCCCCCAATTGGGTTTGAAACAATCAAGGGATCATCTACCAGACTGGTGTCTAAGTGCAGTGACTCAACTAATGATGATGAGATAAACGAATGCGATGCGCCTGAATCAAACAATGTACGGACAGGATGATCAAATAGAAAAACCAGACTTTCAACGGAAATAGTTCTACCTCTTTCCTGAATCGGTGGGACCGCGAGAGCCTGTACTTGCCCCCTAGCCTGACCCGGTGCCATAAGAGCTTGCACCTGTCCTCCTGAGGTAGATCCCGTCCTTTGCCCCTTCTTAGGGCAATCCTTCACTAGATGCCCTGCTTCGCCACAATGAAAGCAACCAGTCTTCTTCTTCTTTCTACAATCTTTGCTTATGTGACCTGGTATCCCACAATTGAAGCACTTCTTCTTCCCCTTGCCACCGTTGCCTTTTCCACCTTTGTTTTGCTGTTGTTGCTGAGGTCTCTTTTGATCTCCCTTCTTCTCGGGTGCCTTATTAGCATTGGGACCCTTCTCTTCTTCATGCATGAGTGCCATGTCAACTAGCTTCTCAAAGGTGGCCCCCATAGGGATATGAGTCATAGCCAACCCATGCATTGGTTCATTCAAGCCTTTCACGAACCTCAAAGCCTTCTTCTCCGGTGTATTCACCATGTCTAGGCCAAACCTTGCCAATTGATTAAACTTGTTGACATACTCCTTCACTGAGAGATTTCCTTGCTTTAGAGTCAAGAATCTTTCCATATACAAGTTCTCCTCCGCCCTTGAGAGAAATTTTGCCACAAATCTTTGCCTAGAATCCGCCCAAGAGTCAACGGGGCGTTCTCCATTGGTGACCTCCCACCAGAATGAGGCCTCTCCTTTCATTAACCAAGCAGCTAACTTGACTTTCTTTCCTTCTTCCATCTCAAAGATATCTATCAACTCTTCCACCTCCTTAAGCCAATCTCTAGCCTCCACAAAAGTTTCAGATCCTTGAAAAGGTTTTCCTCCCATAGCTTTAAATTCCTTGCAAGTCTTAGCAAAAGTATCCGTGCGAGGAGGAGGGGGAGGAGGAAGATCGGGTGCTACGGTTGGTGGAGGAACATTTGCTGGACCCGCAGTGGTGGCCCTAGCCTCCATCAATCTCCTATACCATACTGGTATCGTCACACCCTCCGGAAAGTTAAGATCCTCAGCCATGCTGAAACGAAAAAGGAAAGATTCAAAATGGAGAATTCGAAAGATAAAGATATGGCTATTGGGGATTATGCTTTTCTTTCAAAAACTTTTCTCTTTAAAGACATGTTTTTGAAAATATCTCTTCCAAAAATGTTTTTAGAAAAATAGTTTTCTAAAAAATTTATCTGTTCCGGTAACCTTTGCTCTGATACCACGTGTAACACCCCACGCCCGCTATGGTCACTCTCTAAGGGAATGCCATAACATCGGTGGAGTATTTTGAGTGAATATAGAACAGAGTAATTACAGCAAGACAGATATAAGTAATACTTGGAAATTTAAAACATCATTTCAATTGCAGCGGAAAATAAAACATGTCTGGTTACATCACAAAACCATAATAGAAGTCAAGTACAAATATCCATCCTGCTAAATAAAAATACATAATCCCAATACATGAACTGATAGCCATAAAAGAAAAGGGTAAGCTGAGCTCTACATCTAGGGTCCAAGCTCCAAGAGAGTAATAAAGGCAGCCTGATCAAATCCCACTCGTGCTGGGCCCACTCTGAGAACCTGAGGGTTGGGAAAAAGATAAAAACAAGGGGGTCAGACATAAGTCTGAGCGAGTCCTATAACTTTAACAATACAATCATTAAAGTAACCAGAGAAGACATAAACTTGACATACGGTAATGTCTGGGGATGAATGGCTACACTAAGCAGCTTGGTAGACTTAGGATAAACTAAGATAACTGTAAAGACGCATTTACCCACCCAAGGATAATTACTACACTGCACCACACCAGTCATTTCTACTTAAAGGTTGATCCCTCCCAAGGACTTAGAAAATTTTCCCAGTAGTCTCGTATACCCCTAGCTGACTACATAGGTGTCGTCTGCCCCTATCTCCACTAGGTGTAACCACTACTCCCAAATGATCGGCTCCCTACCGTAGATACCCGTGCCGGCCCCACAGTGGGGTGTATCACTCCCCAAAGTGGCAACCCGATACAACAAACGGTGCACGGCTTATATCTACACGATGCAACAACGTCTTACCTACCAGCCCGGGTCCACACACGCATATGAAACCCGTTGGACTTGCGTTGCCACCGCTACCCCGTTTTGGCCTCTTATAGTCAAGCCCAGTACGCGTGTCCCGTCCTCGACATGGGTCGAGCCCAATAAGATACATATGGGTTACTGGTTGAAATGGGCCCCCACAAGCTACCCACCTAAGCTTGTCCCTTTTTCTAGTGCATCCCACTTAACCCTTTTAATAATCATGTTCACTTACATGTTTAAAGTTTGGTTAAGTCATTTAATTATATTTCAATTGCCACCCAAGGCACCCACTAGATTTCCACATGCCACCCAAGGCACCCACTTAACCCCTCATGTCCCTCTACATGCTAATATGGTTAAGTGTTTCTTAATTAATTAATTAAGATCATGACCTCATAAAGACCTCTCACATTAGACCATCTTTTTATGACTGCTGGATATGCCGGTTGGTTCCGGGCAGACTTCTGTCATAAAAAGGGTCTAACCTCGTGTCTTTACTTTAATCACGTATTTAATTTATGACTAAGACCTCTCACATTGGGCCAATCATTTGTAGCCGCTGGATGGCCGGTCGGTTCCGGGCAGACTTCCGCTACAAAAGGGTCCAACCTCGTGTCTTAGTTGATTAATTACACCTAATTAATCACCCTCATAATTAATTATCCCTAATTAATTACACATTTTTCATAACATGGGTAGACCTAACTCAATAGGTAAATTCCCATGGGGTAGACCTAACTCAATAGGTAAATTCCCACTTATGTTAATTTATTTTTATGGTATGCTTAATCATACCCAATCATACTTTTATTAACATATTTATTAACCCCATCGTTCCCCACGTAAATCGTTCTCATTTCATGACATAATAAAGGGAAGATCCATCACAAATATCATGGGTTTAACCAAATCTTAGCATATAACTTTGTCATGGGTTAAGAGGATGTCGACTTGCATATATGAGCATATATTAACCCAACTATATTTAACCCAAACTTGCATATTATCATACACATGACTTGCATAACATGTTGCATATGAACTTGCATATTATCATACATATGACTTGTATAACATGTTGCATATGAACTTGCATATTATCATACACATATCTTGCATAACATGTTGAACTTGCATATAAGCATTCTCATAACTTGCATAACATGTTAAACATGCATTTAAGCATACACATAACTTGCATAAGCATTCTCATACTTGCATAAGCATGCATAACTTGCATATCATGTTAAACTTGCATTTAAGCATATACATAACTTGCATATGAACTTGCATAACAACCTACACATAACTTACATAACATCATACACATAACTTGCATATGAACTTGCATAACTCACTTGTTAAACATGCATAAACCCACCTATTAAATATGCATAAACCCACTTATTAAACATGCATAAACCCACTTGTTAAACATGCATAAACCAACTTATTAAACATGCATAAACCCACTTATTAAATATGCATAAACATAGGAAAACATAGAGTAGCATATCATTACAAATGATTCAAACTCACTAATCCGCATTCAAGACCATAAGTCTCATTACACCTAATCTACTTACTTTAGCAATTGATGTTAAAGTGATAGAAACTCACCAAAACCAAGATTAGCAAACTTATGAAGTAGAACTGGTTGCTAAATATGAAGAAGATGATGATTAGAGGTTGATTAGCTTGCAACTTCCTTCATAAACTAGTGGAGGCTCCTCTTAGGTTTGATTTTGGCGGCATGATGGCATCATTTCTATTTTTAGTATGGATTAGGCTTGCATTAGGGTGTATTTATAGGATTAGGGTGTGTTTTAGACCATAGGATTAACCCTAGGTTAGATTAGGTCCGTCAGATTTAGGAAATCTCTAGAACCCAGCCCAGCCCTAGCCAGAAAACCAGACCTGGTGCACCCAGGCCCTCTGGCTCGACACACCGTGTCGACAGGCAAGTCGACAGGGCAGTCGACTCCCCAGTCGACAGGCCTGTCGACAGCCCTGTCGACATGGGTAGGGCGGGAAGTTTCCCGCCTGGCCCCCGCTGGCTCCAATTTCAAAATCTGGTTTTGCATTTCTAAATCTGTTTTTAACTTGATTTTTCTGCCAACTTCATTGGGCCATAACTGGGCCATACGGACTCCGATTTACAAAATTTCGGACTCTATTCTGCGTATTTTTCCGAGACGAACGCAACGACACAGCCCGTTTCCCCCAGTTCTCGCATCTGAGATTATTTATTCTGCAATTAGTGAATTTTAACATTAACTGAAATATGGGGTGTTACACAAATTTATGTTTTACCCTAATTACTACCCAGTGATCGACCCCTAAACAGACGCGAATAACCTGTTCCAGTCATGGAAGTCGGGGATATTATTCCCGAACCCATCAACTTTAAAGACATCCCTATCCGCTGATGTTACAACGTATTATCTTTCCCATCGGAGCCATGCATGCTTATGACTCCGTCGGAGCATGCCCGTACTCACCTCCTAGATTTTAACTTTTTACAATTATCCATCAGTAAAGCATGCCCCAGTCCCTGCCTAGTGCGGGACTTATTTGATAAAAGGAGTGTACTGACTGATATGGATTCCAAACAAAAACAAATTGACACAAGCCACCCCTAGGATTGGTCCCCCAAGTAAACTAAAATTTGAAGAGTTTCTCCGAAGATACATTAACAACAGACATGGAACCTCTTAGCTTATTAATCATACAGGTTTAACTTAACAGGTTTAAGTTTATTAATAAGCATCATATAACTCTATGTTATATTTTTTGGTTGTAAATGATATTTATGAAATGTAACAACCCTTCCATAAATCATACAGGCACCTACTCAGATGTATATAGATTAGAGTAACAAGTTTTACTTAATTTACATCTGATTCGCATATTTTCCATAACATATTCTACTTAATATGAAAATAAGTCCAACCTATTCAGATTAACATGGTTTAATATTCTTCCTTTATAACATTCCCAAAATCACAGTCAATGGTTCTCAATTTCCGACATTCCCAAATCCCCTTTTTATTGTTATTGCATACTATTCAAATTTATCCCATTTTTATGCGATTCAAACAAAAAATGCCTAGGCTCTCGATAGCCTAGGCGTAGCGCAAAACAAAAAGGAAAAAGGAGAAATATAACCAAATTCAGATATGAACAAACTAATAAAATAGACATAATAAGACTGTAAATAAGACTAATAAAAAAAGGAATAAGGAAGATAAATGTACATATAAACAGTAAATAATTGAAAACTGAATAGGTAATTAACAATAACTAAAAGAAAAACAACATATGAAAATAAACTTATAAACACTAATACTTTTCAGATCTAATATATTTACGGTCAAAATCCATTTTGAATAGCATACCTTAAAAATAACGTGAAACTCACACTGATTTGTATTAGATCCAGAAAAGTCCTTTAAAATAGTTGTAGAAGAATCATCCTTTGGATCTATGTTTTGACAGCACCCCGACATTTCCTTAATGTTTTTCCAAAACATAACTTAAAGGAGGAAGAAGATAAAGAAATGTTTGTATAACAAAATAGTGAGGGCTGTTAACCTATTTATAGATATGCTAGGATAATATAAACTATAGGATCTTAGGGTTTTAAATCAACCGTAGAATACACATATCTTCTGAGTCAGCAAGGAATAAAACACATAAATCTGTTTAGGTTCAGGCTCCATCCTGGTCGAAGGTAGGTTGACCCCCTTACTACCTGAGTCGATACATGTGTCCACCCATGTAGGGCCAGGTCGACACATTACCGTTGCTTCTGTTTGAATTTATTTATTATATTATTTTAAATTTCATTTAAACTTCTTTTATTCATAACCTTTTCATACTCAGTCCGATTTACGAAAACCAAGAGTCTGTCTAAATCAAAATTTCATAACAAATGCAACGGTATAGTCTGTTTTTCTCAGTTCTGTATATTTTGTTAATTAATATTCATTTTATTATCTTTTTTATGCAATTATGGTGTATTAAATTATAGGGCGTCACATTTCTTTATATATTTCCTTGGGTCTTTGTGTTTGACTCTAAATAATTGGACAATAAAGTAGTCACAATACTATTTAGTAGTAATGGATTTATGCGATTATGTGTTGAAAATATTTTGGAAATCAAATTTCTTTCCAACCCCAATGTACCCCCATAATGCACTTGACAATTGTCATGAAGAGCACGAGGATGATATATGGTGGATCTTGTGGACTTGAGATTTAGCACTGGATGGAAAGCTAACTACACACAAGATAGTCACGACTTTTTGTTTTGGATTTCCAGTTGAAGACTTTTTTCTATTTTGAGTAAAATGGGGAATTCATGTTAATATGCCACACTAGTCCGGAGGTATGTTAATGAAGTATATTCATTAGATACCTCATAATGGCAAGCCGAATGTTCTTCTGTTTGAGTTGATTCCATTGAATTTCTTAGTCTTATAGCAAGAAGAAAAATTATTTTTAAACTTGTTTTAAAAAAAAGAGTTTTGAAGATTTTGAACTATTTTACTAGAAAATTCATTTACATATAAAGTGAGATTTGGTTTCGAAAGAAATAATAATAATATGAATATATACAGAATGGGACCCCTTGTTTGTAAAAAAAGTCGAATTTCAAAAAGGTTTTCCCAATTTTTCTCTTAGAGGGACTAAGGAAAAAATTATATTTAGATGGGGTACTTTCTTCTTAAATCCTTATTTTACCCATCGGCTAAGTAAGGGGATAATTTCATATAAATTTAACATTAAATACTAGCTAAAATATTTTTTATGGGTATTCTTGAGGTGATTGTGTGGTAGCAGCCTTTTGTTAAGACTACTTTTAAACTTTGGAGGATGGTTTAGAATTTAACAGCAGTTTATGATACAACTATGATGAAGAAAAATATTTTTTGGATCGAGCCAGATTTTATGGGATAATGCAGAATTATTAATATTTTATTCGACCCTAATACAATCTAGGTTCAATATATATCCAAAACCTGTTTAACAAATGATTATCTAGTGTTAAACCCAAATTGGTTAACTCGTCGATAAGTTTTTATATAACTTGAACTTAGGACTCAATAGTAAAAGTTGCGTCTAAATCCCCCTTTTAAACTTTTTCGTCCTTCCTTCCTCATCGGGTCGAACCATATCTTTAATTTCTCCCTCTTCCATTATAGCCGCTTTGTCTCCTTTTCTTGGGTCCTAGTTTGCGCACAGGATCTCACCAAACTATTACTCCACGATCTTGATCCTATTTCTTCTCTCTGACCATTTCTTAGCCTATGATGCCTACTTGCGCAATCTAATCTTCCTCATGCCATTTAGATCTCACCTCTAGAGGGACATTTAACTGAATCAGAATTAACATAAAATTACATAACTTTAGGGCTAAAAGAATTAGCCGTAGCAGTTGGACTTGCACTGTTCCTTTGCTTCAAAAATTTTGAATGGGATTGCTGCCTATGCTGTGTCTGCCTTTACGATGTCCAGTTGAAGTAGATTTGTAGTGAAAGAAATTGTAGTTTCGAAGGTGGAGATTGAATTATCTTTTGATAGTCCTTTTGAGGAGAATCTCATCGAGATTTCAGAGGCATCCGTGTTGTGCAGACTTGAATGATCTTGTGTTGATCAGTTTGGAGATTTTGCAGCAAATCTCATTTTCTTAGATGCAGATTGTTGAATTGAAAAATCTATGTTCAAATTTCCCATGTAGATGTTTTATTCATTTAACACATTATGTAACGACTCAGCATTTTTAACGTCTCGAATCTGTTTTTAAACCGACTCCAGACACTCAAAACGGCGAATCGTTATTTTTGCTGAGCGGGTTTAACAGAATATTACACAGAATCACATAGGACAGATGTTTGCAGCGGAATAACATTATTATTTAAATATCAGAGTTTACAAACATTTATATAGCGGAAGAAAATAAAATATATACATGAATTTTTAAAAATAAAGTTTACACTTTTAGTCAGCCTTGCGTGCATACGTCTTCACGGATCTTCCCGTCGTTAGCTTCAAATCTAAGTTGTAATTACTCAGGTCTGACCCGAGCGTTCCATGCAAAACATAAACACTCGAGTTAGGATTAATCAACTGCTCAAGTAATAATTTTAATAAAAACTGAAATAAAATGGTTAATCCTATTAAATTATTAAAATTCGAAAATATTGAGCCCTAAAGAAACTGCAAAGCATAGCAACTTGCATGACCATTAATATACACCACTGACTTATGCACGTATTAAATGACTCAGAAATGGTATCAGACACATTTTTTCTCAGCAACACCAAAACCAGCCCTATGCATGTGAATGAGTGATTAGTTTTCTTCTACACTTCACTTAGTATCATATGTAACGACCCATATTCTACGTATCGGAGGATCGTAGAATATTTATTTTATTTTCATACGAAGTCATATGGTCGTGTAACATTGTGAAACGACTATTGGGGTCATTTCGCACATTCACGATTTTTGCCGGATATTAAAATGACCATTTTGCCCCTGGAAAATCTTGTTTCGTCCATAACTTTTGACTGGTAAGGATTTTTGACCTTAAACCACTTCCATTGGATTTGGATGATGGTTTACCACTCTGTAGAGTGGTCACATTAATCAAACGGACTAATCATTTGGGAGATATGACTGAAATAAGATTTGAAGATGGAAAAACAGCCTAATTGGGATTAATTAAGTGATTAGCAGTTAGGCCCATAACCCAATTCAGAATTCGGTTATGGGAGGGCTGAAAGGAGTTCGAGAATCATCTCCTTTCAAGTTTCTATCTGCCACAAACCTTTCTCAAACCCTAATCATGGCTTCCATCTTCTAAATCTCTCTCTAATCATTCTCTAATCACAAATTGATCAAATCTACGTCAAATCAAGCCGAATTAACACAAAATTCGAGGTAGAGCTATTGCACCACATTGGAATCCGATCCAAAGTAGTAAAAGTTTCAGATCTATCATTTATTATTGGTAAGATGAGTTATTTGCATGTTTATTCACTAATTATGGCTAATTATGGGTAATTAGTGATAATTAGCGAAATCATATGTAACAACCCGGAAAATCAGAACCAATTTAAAAAATTTATTTTGGTTATTTTAATGAATTTTGGAAATTTAAAATGAATTATTTTAAATAATAACGATGGAAAATTTATTTTCGATGAAGTTAAAACGAATAAATCTATTTTAATTATAATTCGAGCCTGAAATCGCGCGGCAGTTTCAAATTTCGAATTTCAAATGAATGTACAGGATTTAAGATAAACCGGATTTCAGTGAAACCAAAAATATTCGAATATGTTTAATCATATCTTTCTAACGGATGTAAGAAACTAAGATTTCGTTTTAAAAGTTGAGAGATATGTCCAGTTTAAAATTCAGAAAAGCCGTTGTGGAATTTATATATATTAATATATATAAAGGCCTTAAAAATAGCCATTTTGCAAATGACCTCTGTTTTCGACGAAACCACTTTTTTTGGATTTGGAATGTCAAATTATTGCTAGATTCCAATTTTCATAATTTTTGAAATCAATATGTGAGCGTGGCAGAAGAAAACGTGTTTGGTTAATCTTAGTTAATTTGGATCGATCAGAAACTGGCCATTTTTCAAACGGTCATCAAATTCGATGAAATCAATTTTGTTGGGACTTTATCGTCAAAACATAGCCAGTTTTATTTTTTGAAATTTTTGGGATCAATATGTGAGTGTGGCGAAGTTAAACGTGTTTTGACAGTTTCAGTCAATTTGGATCGACCAGGAAATGACCATTTTTCAAAGAGTCACCAAATACAATGAAATTAGTTTTGTTAGGACCGTATCGTCAATACGAAACTAGAAATATTTTTTCTGGAATTTTTAGAGTTTGTATGTGGCCTCAATAAATTGAAATGTACGTTTAAATTCAATATACATTTATTTATAATTTAATTTAAAGAAAAACTGACTGAAACAATAGAATTAGCTTATGAAACATATCCCATTGTGTTCGGAATGTGGGTATTTAGCCAGGAGTGACAGTCGTTGGGTTGGATTTGGAGTTCAGTATCATATTAGGTTAATTCTTGAATTAAATAATAAAAAAATTAAAAAATTAAAAAAAAAAGAAAACTGTAAAACCCTAGCACCCTCACTCCATCGTTTTGAGCCGCCATCAAACAAATGAAGGGCTGATGTAGCTCGATTCTTAACCCCCAAATCCTAATTAAAATACGAAGAAATAAACCCTAGTCCTCTAGTGATTATTGTAGAGATTCCCTCAATCTTTAAATTCATACCCATCTGAGGAGTTTTCGTGTTTCGATTTTGAAGAAATCACTGCTCAAACTCGAGCAGTTCGAACGGCTTTCCAAGCCGCTAGGGAGGCGCGAGTTCGTCAGTGCGGCGGCCAATGGTACACGATGTAGGGGCTTTTGACGTGGCGGGGGGCGATTGGTCGATAGTGGCCTGATTGGAGGTGCATCATCGGTTAAAGAAATTGACGGTGATGGGTTTTACAGAGGGATGGTGTGAATGAGAAAGGGTTAAGTAATTAACTTGTTAACTAAGTTATTTAATTATTAATTAATAATTTAATTAAGCGATTAACGTATAAACTCCCTTATTTTTGTCATATGAGGTCCAAACTGAACAATTTCAGTTGTGTTGTGATCGTGGCAGAGAATTCTACCTTTCACAACTGACTAGAATCAAAATGGAGCATATCAGAATTTCGGACAAATTCAAATCGAAACAGAACAGAAATTCGGATGAGGCTGATGGAGTGGATCCCAATGTGAGAACTTCTCACTTGAATTTAATTTCTAGTTGAAAATATATACTCGGATGCAGACGGTGCTTAGCAGCACCCGACACCGTCGTCCACAGACCATGGACGACTTATTTAATTATGATGTGATGTGAAGTTTGTTTGTGATTTTGATGTGAAATGGGTAATAAAACATTCATGTGTGAAATAAAATACTTTATCATTAAAGTATAATTTTTAACGTGTATATGAATAAAATAAATATTCAGAATGAAATAAATATTCATTTACGAACCAGACGGTTTGTTTATGTACACTGATTTATCTTATATTGATTGGGACGATAAATTTTACACATCGCCCAACTGCACAAATAATAAACAGTATTTGTTGTTTGAAAACCCCACACGGTATTGGGATAATATTTGACATACACTGATCCCGATAGTTAGTGGTATGGCAATCGATGGGTTGACAGACTGTATAAGCGTTATTTATTCATTTTAATGCTTATACGGTTGTAGAATGCACTCTAGATGTTGTATGAATTTTTAATGTTTGTTTATCGTTATAATTGTATACATGTGATGTTGAAATCCATATAAATAAAATTATATGGTAATTGACTGAGTCTGATTCCAGTTCAGAATTATCGAATATTTTAAAATAATATTCAGAAAACATTGAAATGTGAAGCCGTGTTAAGTAGTTAAACGCCATTTTAACACGAACGGAAATTTGGTCGATTTTATTCATTTTATAATGAATATCGAAAAGTGATTTCAAAATCTGATATTTTCAAATGAATTTGAAATTCGAATTAAATTGAAATGAATTTGAAATTCGAATTAAATTGAAATGGAAATTGAATTGAAATCGAATAGAATTGAAATCGATTGAAATGAATATAAATTGAATTGAAGTCGAATAGAATTGAAATCGACTGAAATGAAAATAAATTGAATTGAAATCGAATTGAATTGAATTCGATTGAAATGAATATAAATTAGAATTGAAATCGATTTAAATGAATATAAATTAGAATTGAAATCAATTAAAATGAATCGATTAGAATTGAAATCGATTGAAATGAATATAAATTGAATTGAAATCGAATAGAATTGAAATCGAATAGAATTGAAATCAACTGAAATGAATTTAAATTAGAATTGAAATCAACTGAAATGAATATAAATTGAAGTGAAATCGAACAGAATTGAAATCGATTGAAATGAATTTAAAACGAATTGAAATCAATTGAATTGAAATCGATTTGTAATGAATTTAAAATGAATTTATATTGGAATATTCAATTTTGATTTGAATTTGAAATAGAAGTGGAAATCGTTTTTAAAACGAATTTAAAACGATTTATAAAATTTGTTTTAAACGGAAATCAACGAAATATATAATATATATATATAATATTATAATGGCCTGAATAAAACGCGTCGCGCAGCGGCTGTTCGCGAATTTCGACCATTAACTTCAAATGGACATTACGGGGGATCCGACCGTCGGATTCTCCTAAAACTGGAACCGTTGGGTTCGTATCAAAAAGAGCCTTCCAATGAATACAAGAGATTTGAAATCTAATGGTTGAATTTGAAGATATGTCCAAATCAATTTTAGAAAAGGTCGTTATGGATGCAGTTAGATGGCCGTTATTTGAAACCGACTTTACGGGCAATAATAA
Source organism: Allium sativum (assembly GCA_030737875.1). Taxonomy (NCBI): domain Eukaryota; kingdom Viridiplantae; phylum Streptophyta; class Magnoliopsida; order Asparagales; family Amaryllidaceae; genus Allium; species Allium sativum. The sequence continues at coordinate 5,937,446 of JASFAX010000034.1, forward strand.
AATTATTAAAAATATGGAAAAATTATGCAAAATCATAATAAATGATTTGGAAAGATTTAGGGTAAAAAATTCCAGATTTGAAAAGATAAAAATATATTTTTATCGAAATGAACTAGTTATTAACTAAAATAATAATTTATTTATTTTTAAAATAAGTAAATTGGACTTGAAAAGGTTTTTAAATTAGCCAGAATTTTTCCAAAGAATAAATTGGAAATGGATTCGGAATGCAAATAATCGTCGGAATATTTCGATATTGGATTCCATGATTATACATATATTCTTGAGGAATTTGGAAGATATATATATATATATATCGTTATTCCAATACGATATTTGTTGGTTTCAGAATTTGATATTGAATATAAGCCGATATATTTTCTATTCAGGGCCTTGTATTTGATATCAAATGTGATTTTGGGTTTGTCGTGAATGGTATCTTTAATAATACTGTTTTTAAACCCAATGAAGTTAAGAAAATTAGAAACTAAATGGAGATTAGATAAGTTGAATGGTTTCCTGGGCATTGATCTGATGTTGGTTTCGGCCTCCGGGATTAATACTTAGGGAATTGTTCTCTTACTAATTTATGGTTAGAGGCTGATGGAATGGAATGTGATTTTGGGTTTATCATGAACGGTGTTTTAAATAACATTGGTTCTTTAACCCGATTAACAATGGAAATGGGATTTTGGGTTTGTCGTGAATGGTATCTTCAAAAATACTATTCTTAAACCCAATGGAGTTAAGAGAATTAGAAACCAACTGGAGATTAGCTAAGTTGAATGGTTTCATGGGTATTGATCTGATGTTGGTTTCGGCCTTCGGGATTAATACTTAGGGAATTGTTCTCTTACTAATTTAAGGTAAGAGGCTGATGAACGGAATGTGATTTTGGGTTTATCGTGAACTGTGTTTTAAATAACATTGATTCTTTAACCCAGTTAAACATGAGATTAAAGAATAAATTTAAAAGAATTTATCTTTGATAAAATTAATGGGAATGAGGCATAAGATGTGATGTTATAACACTTGATTATAAAATACGCGGGTTATTCAGAAAGGCCGAGTTTATCCCATTCTGAATAACTGATTCGATGATAAGTCGAAGAGAATGAAGACGGTGAAAGACCGACAATCTTCACATCGAATGGATGGGTGCTACTGATGTTTATGATTGGAGTAGCTACCTTGAAGGGGCTAAAGTGGTAGCCGTCCAGACGTACTTGTTGATTGTATGGATATGTGAGGGCCTCTCCCCTGTATTGGACATATGGAGAAGGAATAAGGCGCCTCCGGTTTCGTTCAGACCTAGAATGGACTTGTAAATGGATGGTGTGTCTGACATTGTATTCCTTTATATTGTATTCATTGATCTTTGCTAAATATATCTCTGTTTGGTGGTGGAGAATTTATTCTCTTGCTTTACACCCTTCTCTGAGACGTACGAGCTCAGAGGTTATATATTGGCAGAAATCAGTGATACGGTATGGATTGATAGTGTGGCATGCTGAGATGCAGTGATCCAAACTTTTGTTGAAAAGCAAAGTTTGGTGGATGATGATCAAAGCGCAGCTTTAATATAGCACGGCTTTGTGTAGCGTTAATTCGCGAGCCTCTCACACCGGTATGGTAGTAAACTAATGGTTAGATCAGTATGCTTTTTTAGAGGATGGGCACCTTCATGGGATTCGGTCGACCGAGGTGAGGGATAGGGCACACCCCCCGATTCCCATATTGGATAGGGTATACTGCGTTTTCGCATGCCTGTGACGTAAGCCGTTGAGATACTTGGTTTCCAAGATAGTGCGGATGTGCACTACGGCGTTTTCGCATGCCTACGACGTAAGCCGTTGGGAATTGTACTACGCGATCGATCTTTCGAATCAGTAACCACCAGTATGGAAATCCAATTTCCAAATATGACATTTTTCGGTTTTGATTGTTGAGCCTAGTATTGGCGACATGATATATGGTACCCATGTCGTCTATGATTGATACATTTATATTTGAAGTTGTTTTCTTCACTAATAGTAATAATAAAAGATGAAATTTCACGTATCAAGCATATTTGGCTATTATAAGGTAAAACCCTATCCTTCGGCTTGCGTTGCATTGTGTGATGGGACCTGGGTCTTATAATAGCTTCATTGTTCTTTATTTAGCATTGCGCTGTTTGTTTTATGCACTGGTATTCTTGGGGTTAAACCCGTTCCGTGTTATACGGCGTGGTCCCTTGATTTACCTAGCTTTAAAATATCAAAATAATAACTATTTTAATTCTCACACCAGTCACATGAATGACCTGGAGTTTATTGTTTAACCTAAACTCTGGGTACCCCTATTTCCACATGGGAAGCTAGTAGTTTCGGTTTTGCAGATATTATATTCACATGATCCTGGTTTACAGCTGAAGCGATATTCGGAAAGCCCTGTATCCGTGTATCTGTTTTCAGTTGCGCTTTGTATTGTTTTTCCGTTGTAATGTATTTAAATGTAATTTAACACTCTAATATTTCTTGTTGTAAAATATTTATTAATTTATACTCTGTTATATTTGTGTATTCTGATGGAATTGTTGTAATAAGCAATGAAATATTCTTCTGTTTGTGTTCTGATTTGACGTGTTCTCGAAGCAATCCGGGCTTTCCTTTACGGGGAAGTTTGGGCCGCCACATCATACACCTAAAAATTCTGGAAAAATATGTAAAAATTGTAAAATCATATTTTATGTCGTGGTATGATTTTGGGTTAATTTGGATTATGTTTGCTAATCCTATAGATAAACTGGGTTGATGGGGAAATCATGGATTTAGGTATGTTCGATCTAAATTAACATATGAGATTATTGTTTTGATGTTTTTGGTTGAATCTACATGTTACTACTATTGTTTGGTACATTTTATGACTGCATAGGAAAGTTAGAATAGTTGAAAACGTCGTCGTTTGGCGAACATAGCTCGTTGGAAAACTTGCAGGGTTTTGGTTTGGATCGAATAAGGGTGTGCTGATCAGATCAGTTGACGAAGTGAACCAGACTGGGAGTTCAGATGAGAAACTCGAACCGAACTGGAACTTAAGCAAAAGGGGGCCTGGCGAGAAGGAAGGCCACTTGCATAGGGTTGGAGTTGGAGCGAGGACCAGATCGAGCTAGAGCTAGAGCGCGGGATCGGATCAACGTGTGAGGAGCTGGAGCAACAGAACCAGATGGGTTCAGTTTGACATAGCCGAATCAAACTGGGATCTGGAGATGAGGAGGATGGCATATGAATCAAACCGAACAGTGGGAAGGAAGACGAACCGAACCGTGGGAAGGAAGCTGAACCGAACCGAATCGGAGGATCGAACTGAACCGGATTTGAACTTCTACCACTACCACGCGAAGATGGTCGTGAACTCTTCTGAAGACTAACTCCAATTCAACCAAAACCCGAGATGCAAAAGAAGACCAAGTGGGAAGTTATCGCTCAGGATCCAGATGGGAACAACGAGTTAATTTCAAGAATTGGGCTTTGCTGCGGGACGTATGCAAAGGAGTTATCGATATCTATAACTTTGGTTGAACATTGAGATAGGGGACATGTAGACGAACCAAAGCCAAGGCGGTGTGGACTGGTTGGCCTGTACCCCAGAGCCAGGGCATTGTGGACTGGGTAGAGTTATTGACTATAGATCAGGGCGGTGTGGTCATAGCAATACTTGTACGGAGTCCATGGCTGTGTTGACCCATCATGCCCCAATGGATTTGGTGATAAAAGTTGTGGATATCGTATGTTTTGCGCACTAAGTGAGAGATGTGAGGAATGATTGCTATGATTGATGTTTGCTATCATCATGACACGCACACTCCCATTTTACACTTTATGTCAGTGTTACCTTAGAGCATTGTACATCTTGTTGTGCTAACTTTTTGGTTGCGGGTCTAGGTCAGGTATGATTATTTATACCTGTTATTGCTTTATTCAGTTACATAGATTTGCTATCGCTCACACCAGACTTTCATATGACCTAGAGTTTTATGTCTCTTCTTATCACTCTAGGTGCTCCTAAACGTGGAGACTAGAGGCAGGTTAGGTGGTTATGCATGAGTAGTTGTCCGAAGACGAGCAGGAGGCTTTCATGTACTATATATATGTTCTCCATGTGTTGTTACTGGTCACCACTTTGGGCATTAGTAGTGTACCTCCTTTATTTCCTTTAGAGTCAGTATTTTAAAGTTGTAATAATTGGATAGGAAGCTGTATTTTGGTTTCCGCTACTCTGATGAATATGGTTTAGTTTTCAGCTTATGTACTATCTCGCCTGTTTTATATCAACTTATGTTATTATTATATTTTATTCCATGTGCTTTGAGATATAATACAGGTTCTTTGGTATTCAACCTTTTTGATGATCGTCTCATACTAATCGGGCATTGGCACAACGCATTTCGGGGAAATGTCTAATGGTACGGGGCGGCCATTACACTTGGTATCAGAGCCTAGGTTGCATAGTTTAACCTAGGCGAAGACATCAGGGAGAGATAGTATGCATAGATGAGAGAGCGTATTTGTGATATTCTGGTTTTCAAAAAAAACTACGTATATATTATTAGTATATCTAAGGATGAAGTCGCACTGCACTGGCACCACTAAGGAGATGGTTAATCATTTTCTCTTTACAGATTGGACGATGAGCCAAAATACAAGGAGTATGGTAAGGAACTCCGCACCGGGAGTTGAAGAGGGAGTAGGTTCAGGGGCCAACAATGGGAATGCCCTTGATATGAGGATGATGTTTATATCCTTCATGCGAGAGATGCTTAGGGATGCTCAAGGAGCAGTTCCTAATCCTGCTAACGGTGGTGGTGCAGTAGTGCAGGCGCCTAGAGTCGATTTCGCCAAGCTTAACAAGGATTACACTAGTCTTGGTGTGAAGCCATTCCATGGAATAGAATCGACTACAGAGGTTCAGGATTAGCTCGATAGTTATGAGCGCATCTTCGAGGATTTGAGGATCGAGGATGCAATGAAGAAAAAGCTAGCATCGCGTCTGCTTCAAAGATAGGCAATGAATTGGTGGAATGCTATTAAAGCGGCTACTCCCGAAGATCAAGTTACTTGGAATAAGTTTAAGACTCGCTTCAGTGGCAAGTTTATTCCAACTGCTCAAAAATCAGAATTATTCTTGAAATTTTTGGAACTTAAGTAGAATGGTAGGGCGGTCCAGGAATATATTGTTGAATTCGATATCTTATCGAAGTATGGATTATCTCGTATCGATACCGCCGAGAATAAGAATGAGAAGTTCATAACTGGCCTAGATGGGTACTTGGGGGGAAGACTTATAAACCATATCGATGAGACTTATGAATCTGTTGTGAGGAAGGCATTGAGATCGGAGAGGCTTTATCCTAAGACGAAGACTGAGGTCGCTATTACATCTACAGAGGAGCCGAAACCGCAAGCAAGCGGTAAAGGCAATAAGAAGTCCCAGAATAAGAGAAAATATAACCAAGACAAGGATGGTCAGAAAAAGAAGAATAAGAAAGATAACGAGTTCTTTGGCTATAGCAAGAAGGGCCACTATATAAATGATTGTCGAGCGAAGCCAGGGGAGAGATAGTGCTTCAACTATGACCAAGTGGGACATTTCAAGAATAAATGTCCACAACCCCCTAAGGAGAAGCAGATCGTGAAAGCATATGCTATCAAAGCTGTTCACTCTTCGTCGAATGCCCCAACTGCGACGGAGAAGGGACAGGGTGTCCTTATTCAAGGTATGATTCTATTTATGATGTTCATGTTTGAGTACTGTTTGATACTTGGGCTTCCCATTCCTTCGTATTTATGATGTTCATTATTTTGGGAGTCGATTGGCTCCAAAGGTATGGGGTGGTGGTAGACTGCGAGGGTTCTTTGGTGACCATTAGAGCGGATGATAGGCGGAGGGTGGTATTGGGTTACCTACCTAGTGATGGGGTGATGGCTAGTTTTCTAAATTTCCTCGACATCCCTCATGATGAGTTATCAGATGTGCCTACTGCTGGCGAGTATTCAGACATCTTTGAGGGAGTGACCGAACTTCCATCACACCGAGAGATCAAGCTTCAGATTAATTTAGTAAAAGATGTCAGACCTATAGTGACGCCTCTTCGTCGTAAAGTGCCAAGGGAGCACCAAGAGCTCAAATTGCGAGTACGCGATCTTTTGAGGAAGGGATTTATCCGAAGGAGTGTTTCCAAGTGAGGAGCACCAGTTGTATTTGCTATTAAGTCTGATGGTTCCCTTCGCTTATATGTGGGCTACCGCGAGTTGAACAAGGTGACTAGGAAGAATAAGCATCCTCTTCCACGGATAGATGATTTGTTTGATCAACTAAATGGATCAAGAGTGTTCTCCCAGTTGGATCTCGCGACAGGATTCAACTCCGAGTAGTAGCTGAGAGTATACCTAAAATGCCATTTCGGACACTGTCGGGATTCTATGAGTGGTTGGTCATGCCATTCGGGTTAACCAATGCACCCATATATTTTGTGGATCTTATGAATAGGGTTTTCAGAGATCAATTAAATAAGTTTGTTCTTGTGTTCGTGGATGATATCTTGGTTTACTCGAGGACAGAGGAAGAACAAAAGGAACATTTGAGGACAGTGATGGAGGTGTTGAGGAAACACCAATTGAAAGAGAAATTTTCTAAGTGTCACTTCTGGAGGAGGGAAGTGAGATTCTTGGGCCATGTTGTTTCAGAGAATGGTATTGTTGTGGACCACACAAACACTATACCATATCAGTGAATTTGGCACACAAGGATGCGGGTATACAATTCGGGTAATAGTCGTATCAAATTTGATAATGCACAAATCGGTATCAAACAATAGTTTGCGATCTGCACCACCCCAACCATCCTAAATTTGACCATCCATCGCGAATGCTTTTGATCGGTTAATTAGATACGGCTTAGGGCCAAATCTGACTAACCACCCATCGTTCAAAATCATGCCTTTTTTATGTAAAACTTTTAGCAGAAAAGCATGCCCATCTTTCCAAAATTTTAATCCTTTCAGGTTCTCTCCCTCCCTTTTTTATTTCCCTCATCTAATATTGTATCACATGCCCATATTTCCATTTCTGAAAATTGCTCCCAAAAAATTATAGAAATTTGATAGTTGTCTGCTCAAATCTTCTTTTTTGTCACTGTCTGCAAACCGTGTCTCTATTGCTGGTAAAATTTTGGTTTGATTCGGCTTCTAGTAATCAATACTTTTTGCGCTATTGTTTCAATTCATGCTCAACATGTTGTAGGCCAGAGAGCTATTTATTGGTTTATACATAAAGGCGGTTATAAAGCAAGGTTGAACGTTGAAGAAAGTTAGGTTTCCGCAGTTTGTCATATTATACCATGGTTAGTGCGTACAAGTTATTTGATCTATTTCCTTGTATTAGCTAGTCATACTGGATATGTAGAATATGAACCTTGAATTTTGTCTGTTAAACTGTCATACTCATTCCAGCAAATAAAACTAGTTTTAGGTTAACTAGTTAATTCATGTGCTGAACAATACACAAGAACTAGCTAGTTTTATTTACTTTTCATGCACCTAACTTAGACAAATGTACTGAAACTAACTTGCTAAGGCCTAAAAAATGTACTGAACCTAGACAAATGTAATAAATCTAGCTAGACAAACCAGGCTCGCTAAGGCCTGAAAATTCTTTTGACGTTTTAATGGAGAAAGATACGGGCATATGTGAAGGGGGTGGGCCCATTTGTGATCCAGTGATTGATGCAATTTTTAAGTTGTAACATTTTTGAATTTATATGCGGGAAACATGGCATTCAGTGTAGACAAAAAGTGGATTAGTGAATTTAATCAAAGATCTCCATACTATATTGATGGGGTGAACATGTTTATTTGTTTTGTTGAAGAAAACGGTGGTAAGAAAGGGGTGTATTTATGCCCTTGCAATCGGTGCCAAAATATGAAGACGTTCAAATTAGATGAAATTCATTTTCATTTGCTTAGATGGGGTATTATCCAATCATATAGCGTGTGGTATTTGCATGGGGAAAAAGGTGGAGATGGAAAAACAGCAACCAATTAGTAATGCCACAAGTACTGACGAGGCTGAACATATTTTGATGGAAGATCTAGTCAATGATGCAAATAGATTTCATGATTCTCAACTTGAAAATCCGTTGTTTGATCATGCTAATGTTGGAGAGCAGTGTACAGATGATGGCAATTAGCACGCCAATAAAAGTAAGAAGTATACACCAATTTATGAAAGCGCAAGAGAGCCACTGTATCCTTCATGTCCGAAAGGGATAACAAAGTTGTATGCCATTATGAAACTGAAGAGCTTGAAGACCCAATACAACTTCTCAGATAATGGTGTGACTGCACTACTCGAAAGTTACTCCCTGAAAGTAACATGATGCCAACAAAATACCACGACGTGAAGAAGTTCATTAAGCAGTTTGGAATGAATTACAAAACTTATGACGCATGCATCAATGATTGCATGTTGTACTGGAAAGATGATGTGAATAGAATTTCTTGTACAAATTGCAATGAACCAAGATATAGGACATCTTTTAACGACAAGAGAAAAGGAACCAAAGTAGTTCGAAAGACATTAAGACATTTTCCATTAATTTATAGATTGAAGAGATTGTATACTGTACCATGGATAGCAGATGCACTGATCTGGCATGGTCGTGCCAAGTCTCCAAACGTAATGCGTCATCCATGTGACACTTTTCAATGGAAAGCCATGGATTCTTTTGACAAAACATTTGCAGTCGAGTCACGAAATGTCACACTTGGGATAGCAACAGTTGGTTTCTGTATGAATGATTCTCTTACTATTCCTTACAGTTGTTGGTCGGTAATTTTAGTACCGTATAATCTTCCTCCATCTATGTGCATGAAACAGGAGTTTTCAATGTTAACACTATTGATCTCTAGGCCAAAACAACCGGGGAAGGATATTGATGTTTATTTAGAGCCATTGGCAGACGAGTTAAACCAGTTATAGGAAGGAGTTGTTACATATGATTCATCAAATAAATCCGAGTTTACAATGAGACCTAGGGTGTTGTGGGCGATCCATGAACACCCTGCTCTTGGGACTTTATCAGGATGTACAACACACTGTTACTTTGCATGTCCCGTTTGTGGAGAAAACATTTGTTCTTATCATCTTCCTAAAAGTAAGAAGATGTGTTTTATGAGGCATCGAATATATCTTCCTAACAGACACAGGTTTCGATACAACAAGACAAATTTCAACAATGTACAAGAACTTGGTCGTCCTAAAAGGCCATTAAATGGTTTTGAAGCTGAAAAGAGAGTAGCGAATGTCAAAATGAAAATCGGTAAACACAAAGAAGAATTTGGTCGAAAAAGGAAAAGGTTGGTCATTAAAGAAGGTGACAATGTTTCTGCTTGGTATAGGAGGTCTATCTTTTTTATTTACCATATTGGAAAGCAAATATGATTCAACATAATATTGATGTTATGCATATGGAGAAGAATGCCACAGATCATATCATCATCACCATTATGGATCATAAAGAGAAGTCAAAAGATAGCATCGATGCACGCAAGGATATGAAAACCATGGCTATAAAACAAAAGTTGTGGGTGAAGGTAGATCCCGAAACAAAAAATAATAATCATACCAAAGGCAACTTTCACCTTGAGAAAAGAAGAAAAGATAAGATTTTGTAATATATTGAAAATTTTGAAAGTACCTAACAAATTCTCCTCTAACTTCCGCAATAATGTGAGCATCAATCCTCCCGAACTAAGAAATATGAAGTCTGATTACCACGTCATAATGCAACATCTGCATCCGGTATTACTTCAACATACTTATACACAATATAAGGATCTACGAAATGTTATTCATCGTATTAGTCTATTTTTTAACATTTTGTGCTCAAAGGTGATCAATAGGGAACACCTTATAAAAGCAAAGGCTATGTTGGTGGAAACAATGTGTGTTTTTGAAAAACATTTTCCACCTGCATTTTTGATATCAGTATCCATGTTATGGTTCATTCAGCCGATCAAGCATTGGTTGGTGGCCCTGTCAAATATTGATGGATGTATCCTTTTAAACGGTAAATAACTAATTTCAGTTATGTACATTATTATTCGGTATAAATGGATATCGTGTGCAGTATATAATTGATTACAATCATAGGTTGATGAAAACATATAAAGGGTATGCGCGCAACAAATGATACATTGAAGGGTGTATTGCAGAAAGATATATCATACAAGAAGCTAGCCTTTATTGCATGAAATATATCCCAAACAGAAGTTATGGAAACAATAAACATACCCACGAAGCATTTTTAGATGAGGATGATGACTTTGCTGGTGAGATACCTTTGGATAATGGTAAAGATATAACGTTAACCCAAGTGCAATTCGAACAAGTGCGTAGATAGGTCCTAAATAAGTATGATGGATTAGATCAATGGAAGAAGTAAGTTCATGAAGTAGGTTTCAAATTTCCAATTTTTAATTCAATTTATATATTCATTTCGATGTGTTTTCTACGTACAAAAGGTACAACCCCTATGTGAAAAACACTAAATTTCAACCACGAGGCAGAGGTACAACTGTCGAAGTCGTTAAACCTTTTACTATATGGTTACGTAATGAGGTATTACATCATCTAAAGTATTTCACATGTTTATAAGTTTGCAATACACCTTCGTGAACATGCTTGATTTTCTTCTTGTATTTTATGTAGTTGTTGAATCGCAGCGATGTAGACCCAACTCTTTGGCGGCTAATACACAGGATGAAGTTCATGGCGCTTAGTTATATGAAGTATCAAGTGAATGAGTTTTTATTTTCCGTGAAAATGTATGAAGACCATATTGTAGCCCAGGATAGCGGTGTATGCATGAGAGCAATTACAAAATTTAGAGTGAGTGGTAAAGATAAAAATTATAAGGAAGAAGAAACAACGTATTATGGAGTCATTCAGTAGATACTTGAGTTGGATTACACTGATTTCAAACAAACAGTTTTTTATTGTGATTGGGTAAAAGTCTAGGATAAGATCAATGGTTGCAAAATAGATCCCGCTTCAAACCTGATCATGGTTAATTTTGGAAAATTAAAGAACAAAGAAAACATGAATGATGAGCCATTTATTCTTGCATCAGAAGCGAGTTAAGTGTTCTACTCAAAAGATTTAAAAAAATGACGGCTGGTCTGCATACACCAAAATGGTTGACTATAAATGTGGATGACATTAAGTCTCCTACCATCTGTCAATCAGCTTTTGAAGACAATGAAAAACTAGAAGATCTAACCAAACTCATGTGTTAAGCTATGAATTGTTGAATTCTTTTTTTACCAGAGAATCGTATGTATTTGGAATGTCATGACTTACACTTTTTGATCGCAATCCATTCTGCTTTTATTATTTCTTTTAACTATTTCAAAGTGAGTAAGACTTATGAATTGTTGAGTGAAAATGTAACAGAGAACACAATTAGTAACAAATGTGAATAATATTTTGATTTATGGTATTTGTCCTGATTCTTAATGTTGCTTCTATTTCATAGGAAAATACGTCATAAGATCCCACATCATCACATGCATCATGTTCGAAAGAGCAGCAAGTTAAACAAAACCTACTTGGTATCCTAGTCTCAGAAAACGCTCCAAAAATCGCTACTACGCTTAGTAAACTAGTACGATTTTATGTGCCGACCTCTTACACAGGTTGGGATAAAGTACCCAAAACATATAAGGAAGACGTTTGGAACTAGCTGGTGGTAAATTTGTGAAAAAAATCATATAAATGTCACAGTATATTTTTACAGTCTCTGACTCTTAATTTTTGCAGAAAATGTATATGCTTGAGTCGCTTTCAAAGGAAACGATTTCAAAAAGAATGGCCAAGGCTTTGAGGAGACACAAGAAAAACTTGATAGCAAATTATTATGACACTTTCGACAATGACGAAGAACGGATGAAAAATTGTCCACTTGCAATTGCTCAAGATGATTGGAACGAGTTCATAAAGAATGAAGCAAGGCCTGAAGCGAACAGAAGAAGGGAGGCAGGGAAAAAAAATAGATCCAGTCTAAGTTATGCCCACCATGCAGGACATAAAAGTCACGCTAGAATAGAACACGAATTGGTACGTTATTTGATCATTTTCTTTAAACCGTAGTAAAAACATAATTACGGGAGAGAATATACATGAAATAGAATATATTGCAGATCGTTGCAAGTCCATATGCAAATATCAACCGTCGTCAAGTATGGGAGAAGACACACAGGAAAAAAGATGGTCGCATATCAGATGCACTTCCTAAGTTTTTACTTGTATTATGGTTAACATCGAGCAGTCTATTGTTATGGGACTTTCATTTGCCAACTGAGAAGCTCATTTCCATTCAGGCTTTCCATAACTGTGATTATTTTATCATTACATTTTCTTCATTACGCGCTTTTATTGTTATGGTGCTATTGTTTGGATTGAATTTATTCAGTTAGGAGTAACATACTATAGTTACAAGTTGTTACAAGTAAATATTGGTATAAACGCATTTAACTTTTATCCCAGGATCAAATTGCCAAACTGAAGGAAAAGATCACCGATAGTGATGAAGAAAAATTGCCTGTGGATGAAGATATCTTTTCACAAGTGTTGGGTAAGAATACAAGGGGTATGAGTCGCGTTGTTGGAAGCATCATACCAAAAATGCATGTTAAGGCTTGTGCCATTGCACAGAAATGATTCAAACATGTTCGTGAAGACAATGATGAGTTGAAACTGAGGGTGGGAAGCTTGGAGGGTATGATGACTGATATGAAGGGTATAGTGGAAAATTTGTTTGGAAAAATGGAGGTTCTGATCAACATGGTAGGAACTTTGAATGATCAAGGAAATCACGTACCGTTAACTACGTCGGCTGGAGGACGCAACAGTACACAAAACAGTGCATCAAAGGGTGTTGCTTCTCCAATCCAGGATACGACCAATGTGGCGAACAATCAACGATGTGAAATTCTCAATTCTGATCTAGACATAGTAGCAACAAGTATTTATTAACAGTAAGAAATCAAACTTCCCTTCAAATTTCAATCTAGTGCGTAATATATAGTTAGGAGACTCAATTTTTACGGATGGATGTTGCAGTGCCGGCTCTAGTTCATATATAAATTAAAAAGAGTTTGATTGCATCTGGTTGCATAGAACTTGTTTGCAGGACTTTTTTGGATATGCACGATGGGTTGATTTCATTTTCTTTGACCTTATTGTTAATAATTCTAAAGCGAGTGCTTAAAGTCTAATGGATACGTACTCCAGTATTCCTGTTTTAATAAAATTAAGCATATTTTATTAATATTGTCCTTTGAAATTCTTGACTTTATTGCAACAGATACTGTATGTCGAGATCCTACATCATCTAGATGTCAAGGGATGATGTTTCACCTACACATGAAAAAGTGGTTTTGGACAGTATACTGCTACCAGATGAGAAAACCTCCAAATTGAATCGTCAATTTGCAGAGACCTTTGATGAAGTCGGAGTGGGTGGGTTTGTGTGTCATGTGAAGTCCCTGATTCGATATGTTTAGACATTGGAGCAGGTATATATAATTTTACACTTGACTCTTGGTTTACTTATGAAATAAGAATTCCATGACACTTGTGTTTGCATTAGTTTCATGAACTCTCTTTGGTGGCATACACATGCATACGTGAGACAGGATATGCACACACGAACACAAATCCATGATACTGACCTGACTAGACCTTGACTGCCATGACGTAAGCAATAATACATCGGACTGTTCTCTCCAAATATCTTGGCTTTGTGTTTCATTTTTGTTACTATGAAAATACTCTGAATATTATTTGTTAATGTTCTACAAATTGATTGATCCGTTGATAATTCATGTGTGTAGATCTGCGGTTCATGAGGAATTGTTTCGTATTGTTTGCCTTGATCATGTTGCCCTTGACTATTTGCCCATGTATTTGTTACAACACCAAACAAGCGACAACAAACTGTCCTTTATTGGGCATATGGAAGGTCACAACACCAAACAAGTGACAACACGAAACAATTCCATGGACAACATCTAAATTTTATACATTCAAGATCAGCATTTTCTCATCACTGCTTTAATTTACAGCAACGTAGGTGGACTACACAGCATGATTAGCACGCTCAATCTTCCAGTCTGATCCTACAGTTTTATCACATATGTTTTTTCTTTAATTAAATTCGCTACTTTCAATAACCTGCTCAGTTTTATCATACTTTGTAATTAGATGAAAAATCTGTGATAGTTTCTGTTTCATAATTGTACGACACTCTATAAATTGTGTTATGAAAATTCTTGTTATTCTTTGTGTATAATTTGTGCTATGCTTTGTATAAATTATGATATGGTTTGTGTTATGAAAAATATGTGTTGTAGTTTCTGTTTTTATATATATACATATATATAATAAGATACGGTTTAAGACCATGTCTGACTGACATCATAGATATGTTTAAAAACCGTTTCTAAAATATGGCAAAGCAGCATACGTTGTAAAATAGCTACGGTTTATATTCGTATCTAGTTGCTGTTTAGATACGGCAATGAGCCGTTTCTTTTTGAACTTTAGATACGGCTGCATGGGCGTATCAAATTTTCAATTGGACATCGCATATAGTCGTATCTAATAAATAGATACACCATATTTTGATACGGCTTACAGGCATGCTAAATTGGGTTAGATACGGCCAATAGTATCGTCTAATTAGCATATATGGTGTAGTGTGTCTCTATGGATTTCATTGATGGTTTGCCTAGACCGAGGAAAGGCAACACCAGTATTTGGGTTATATTTGACAGGCTTACTAAGAGTGCTCATTTCATTCTTGTTAAGAGTAAGAGAATGGCAGCATGGTTGGTATCGGTTTATCTTCGTAAGATAGTCCGTCCACATGGGGTACCTGCCAGTATAATGAGTGATCGTGACCCTATATCCACTAGTGAGTTTTGGAGGAGCTTACAGGAGGCATTACATAAACAGTTGTGTTTGAGCACCACTTATCACCCTTAGACCAATGGGCAGACGGAGAGGGTGAATAGAGTTCTTGAGGATCTTTTAAGACTGTGTATCCTAGACTTCAGAGGGACATGGGAGGAGCATCTTCCTCTGGTAGAGTTCGCCTACAACAACAGTTATAAAGCTAGTATTGGCATGGCATCCTTCGAGGCATTGTACGATCAACTTTATAGATCACCGACTTGTTGGTAGGAGTCTACAGATAGGCTTCTACTTGGACTTGAGAATGATTAGAGAAACTTCAGAGAAGATTGATCTTATCCGCAGACGCATGAAGACAGCTCAGGACAGGAGGAAGTCATATGTAGATAAGAGAAGGATGGATATTGAGTTTGAGGTGGGAGACATGGTTTTCATCAAGGTATCACCTTTAAGGAATGTGGTTCACTTTGGATCTGTAGGGAAATTAGCGCCAAGGTTTGTAGGACCATTTCCCATAACAAAAAGGATTGGTCAATTGGCCTATAGGGTGAAGCTACCAGAGAGATTGACGAGTGTTCATGATGTTTTCCACGTTTCTCATTTACGGAAGTGTCTGCATAATACCGCAGAAGTTGTTGAGCCAAATATGCTTGAGGAAGTCGAGATAGAACGGGAGGCGACAGTTAGACGAGTTCCTACCTGTATTCTTGGATTAGAGGTTAAGAAGCTACGCAACCAAGAGGTCAAGTTGATGAAAGTTCAATGGGGAGAAGACCACGAGGATGCAACTTGGGAGACTGAAGACAAGATTCGCGCTCAGTACCCTTTTCATTTTTAAGGGTATGTTTTTAACTTCTTTTTCCAAGCTTCATTTCATACTTGCTTCTATCATTTAAGTATATCCTATCGATCGAATCTTCAACCATTATGTAGGGAACCAATGGATGTAAACATGTGTTTGAGACATGTTATGTTTAATGGATGCAAGTGGGTGCAAATGTTTGCTAGTGGTTGCTCTTGTATGCATATACACACACATTAGGCACTTTATCGGCTCGGTCACTCTCATACTGCATATGGACGAGCAGGCATTTTTCGTCTTTTTATGGATGGAAATGAGTACGTCATCATATGGATGTTGCATTTGGATGGATGGTTTTGCACACATTTAGAGTTTACATGGTATATTAGGATTATTTGCATACATGTTAGATTCATGGCACTAACATGCATTGCATTAAGGAGGTCAACTGAATCAGTAGACCTCCTGATTTTTCGCATTAGCATAGGGACATATACACACACCTATGCATATGTTCATATAAACATTATAAATATTTGAAGGACAATGGATTTCTATGATTAGTGAATGAGTAGATGGTTGATAGATGTTATGATATACGTTCTTCTTAACTTGGAGATTTCAGGGGCGAAATCCTTTAAGTAGGGGAGAATGTAACACCCCGTAATTTTAAAGAATACTATAATGATAAACTAAAGGATACGTAATTAAATATTTGGGAATTAAGTAAAACAGACTACAACATTGTGTTCGCCTCGAAATTTTGCTTAAGATAGACTACGAGTTTGCGTAAAATGGACATCGTATGAGGAAGCTATTAAGCTTAGAAGTTTGTATGCGTATAAGAGAATTATATATAAACAAATTGTTCAGAATTCAAAGTAATTCGAAAATCAGAGCGGGAAATCGAAGCGGGAATCTAGCCCGTTGAGGGTCGACCCACACAAGGGGGTATCGACCCTAGGTTCGACCCCTAGTCGACACACCCCAGATCCGGGGAAGACTCCTACCATGCACCTGGACATGTTTCTGAACGAGATTCGTTGGCGGCAGGCTATAAATAGGACGACATTTCTATTGTTTTATTCACCCAAAACAATGGAGGAGATGCTGCCCCAACTTGGATAGAATTAGCCTATTCTTTTGCAACAACGACTTACACGTATTCAAGAATCTCTGCTACAACATCAACATTCTTTTCTCTGTTCTTTAGATCCAGTCTCTATAAGTACACGTTATTTTTAGATATAAACATTTAACAAGTAATTTTGACATGTCTATAAATCTGGATCTAAACCTATGCCTATTAAGAATCTGATTCATACGTAAACAGATCTGTCATTACATGTACACCTGATCTACTGTTCAGTTCTTATATGCCCATTTCTGATATGCCTATTTTTGTTATCATATGACTATTCTGTTATTATGCCTATTTCGGTTCTCTTCCTCTTTATTTTTATAGCCTAGGCTACCTTCGAACCTAGGCCCATCGCTAAAATATGTGAAGGGATGAGATTGGGAACGATTGGGAAGGATAAATTTGGGGCATAACTTGTATTATGAATCATGACTGGGATTTGAGGGCATAACCTATACTATAATGTAAGACTAAACTTGGGGCATATGTTATACTGTGAATTATGACCGTAATTTGGGACATATAAATTTGTAGGCTTAATTTAAGATTAAGTGGAACATGTTAATGAATCTGTAAGTAACCTGCTGTGACTTGCAGAGATATTTAACCTGTTAAAATGACTAAATCTGCTGAAATTTATTGAAATTGAATACTTTAATTGAAAAACCTATGATGAGCATGAGTAACTCCTAAATAGGATTATTAGACCAAAAAGATTGTTAACACAATTATGGAAATTAAGAAATGGTAACCACACTTAAACACGAGGTTAAATTCAACTTATGGTAGAAGTCTGCCTGGAACCGCCCGGCAAATCCAGCATCCACAAGTTGTTAATCTAATGTGAGTGGTCTAGTGCGTAAATATACATGCAACGGTGCTAAGACATGAGGTTAGGTTCAACTCGTGGTAGAAGTCTGCCCGAAACCGCCCGGCATATCCAGCGTCCACAAGTGGTCAACTTAATGTGAGAGGGCTGGTGAATTAACATACACGAACGGGGGAATGATAATAACCTGTTAACCTGTAATACTTAACATGTTTAATCTGTGAGGATTATATAAGTTGTTAAACTATAATTTTTTGAATCTGTGGGATTAAGTAAATTTGTTGAATCTGCAGAGTTAAGTAAATCTGTTTAATATGTGGGGTTATATGAACATGTTAGTATGCAAGACTTAACCTGTTATATATGTTAGGGTTATACGAATCCGATAAACTTAACATGTTTTATATGTTGGGGTTATACGGGCTTGTTAATCTGTTAGGTATAATCTGCCAAAATCCTAGTAGTGGGGATGCAAGCCTGGGGGTGGCTTGTATCATCTGTTGTGTGGGACCTGTATCAGTCAGTAACTCATACTGGTATCAAAAGGAGGACCCCGAACTAGGTAGGGGTCGGGCCACGCTTACTTAGCTAACTATAAGAGGTCCATATAGTTGGAGGTGTCTGATGGCGCGTTCCAACGGAGTCATGTGCGTGCATGGATCCGCTTACTCAGGAAAATAAGACGCTATAGCAGCAGTGATATGGTTGTATCTATCTGGGGGTTACCACTTTAGAAAGTGATACATCCTGCGGTGGGGCTGGCACAGGGTATTTACGGGATAGGGAGCTGATCGATTGAGGTAGTAATTAGGTTACATCTAGTCCTACCTGTTTAGGTGCCTATTATTATCGTTTTGGGTAACACCCGTTATTTCTGTTGGGCAGCCTGTTATTATCGTTTGGTGGTAAAACCCATCACTAGAAGTATGCCTAAGTCTACCATAATGTTTCAGTTGGGATCATTATGTTTCTATTATATTAGTATTAGTGCAAAGAAAAGTATTTGGAAGCGTAATCTATTCTGCTCTGTTCATTCTACTTATCATGCTTAGTTTGTTATACCTGTCTTATGATACTTTTATCTCTCTCATCCATTTTATATGCCTATCATGATGCCTTTACTTATTTATATGCTAAAAGTAACTTGACTCGCCAGATTTTATGTCTGACCTATTTTGTTTCCTTTTTATTCTCTTCTCCCCCTCCCCCCAAGGTTCTTAGGGTGGGAGTGCTCGGGCTTGATTAGGATTCTCTCTTCTGTTTCTGGTTGGGATTTGGATTTGCTTCGATGTAGACTATTTGTTTACTTTGTTATGGTTCTTTTTTTGGGGACTATAATTTTATGTTACTGTACTCTGATGATTTTAGTACAAGACAGATAATTTAATTTGATGTAATGGGTTTTTTGTATTTCTGACTTATGTTGTAACTGGAATTTGGACCAAGATGTTTTCTATTTGAAAAATAAAGTTTTAAATTTCACTGCTATTTTATATTTGTCTTGTGATGTTTTTTTTTATATACCTATAACGCTTCACGAAACTTAATGCACTCTGATAAAGAGTGACATTAACGGACGTGGGGTGTCACATACTTCGCCGTTTTGAAATTACATCCTCTATTTCCAATTACTTTTATCTACAGCCCCAACCCAATAGCCCAATCATCGCCCACAAACAATTCAGCACCCTGACCCAAAATTAAACCAACTGTTATCATCTTATAAACACATTTTCGCCAAACCGACCGACCAACCCTCCAACCAAGACCTAAACCACTATATCAACTTAACCCTTAATTCCAAAGCAATTAACACCAAACCGTATCGATACCCTTATTTTCCAAAAACAAGATTGAACACTACGTTCATGGCATGCTTCATTCAAAACTCATTCAACCATCCACTAGCCCCTTCTCTTCACCCGTTTTATTAGTCAAAAAGAAAGATGGCTCTTGGCGATTTTGTGTCGACTATAGAGCACTCAATACCACCACTATCAAATATTGTTTTCCCATCCCCACGGTTAACGAATTATAGAAAGAACAATATGGCGCATCTTTTTTTTTCTAAACTCGATCTCCGAAGCGGTTATTTTCAAATTCTAGTACACCCACCCGACATTCCAAAAACAGCCTTCCGAACTCACGAAGGACACTATGAATTTTTGGTAATGCCATTTGGCCTAACCAACGCACCATCCACTTTTCAAGCAACAATGAACAATATTTTTCACCCTTATTTACGAAAATTCGTGCTCGTTTTTTTTATGATATCCTTATTTATAGTCCATCTTGGGACACCCACTTGAATCATCTCAACATAACCTTAGCCAGTACTAATTTTTTGCCAACCTAACGAAATGCAATTTCGGTTTGATCGAACTAGCTTACCTCGGCCACATAATTTCAAACAAGGGTGTTCATGTTGATCCATCAAAATAGATGCTATGTTAAATTGGCCAGTACCGAAAACCATCACTAATGTACGTGGGTTGCTAGGCCTACTACAGGCGCTTTATTAAGGACTGCGCAGTAAGAACCAGCCCATTAACCGAATTACTTAAATCTGAACCTTTCAATTGTATCTGTAAAGCCCAACAAGCCTTCTTTCTTCTCAAACAAGCCCTCACTCATACCCCTTTCCTCTCGTTGCCTGATTTCTCCAAAATATTCACCATCACAACCAATGCATCTGCCACCGCCATCGGCGCCGTCCTCTCTCAAAACAACCACCCAATCGCCTATTTTAGCCTTAAACTGTCTCGCCACATTCAAAAAGTCTATACCTACTCAAGAGAAATGTTTGTCATCACTTCGTCAGTAAAGAAATGACGTCATTACCTACTAGGGCAGCAATTTCAAATATTCACCGACCATCAAAGACTACGCCAACCGGCATTGCAGTCGATTCAAAAGCTAGAGTAACAAAAGTGGTTAACCAAGCTCTTGGGTTTCGATTTTTCCATCCACTATCGTCCAGGTAAAGAGAACAAGGTCGCTGATGGTCTGACACGTTTCACCAAAGCAGCCACCATGCACGCAATATTAGATCCTACTTTTCCCCTACTTTCGGAGATCAGCTCAGCCTTACATAACGATCCTAAAACGCAACCTCCGATTGATCAGTTACTCAAAGGTACGGATATCTTGGTCACGAGCCACGTGTTCGATCTTCGACTCGCGTGCTTATGTGTTGTCTATTGTCCATCGTTGGACAGTAAATGGAAATAGCTCAATATTTTATTGGGTTCTAAATTCCGTTCGATATGAGGATCCAGACGTTCTTCTTGTTAAGCTTGTCATTGACTTACCACATCTAATCTAGCTGGAGGTACAACGTTTATATTTTCTTCAAACTGAAGTTCGTATCTCCTTCAATCACAACGTTTTCTCAATAGACTCGTACATTTTTCACATGTCGACTTCGACTACCTAGCTATGGCAACCAAACTATCCCCATTTTCTTTTTGATAAGGTAGCTAGTTGAAAGGACGAAAGAAGAGGAGGAGGTTGAGGAAAACGAGGCTACAGCCCAATCATTTAGCCGGCTAAACTAAAATCGGTTAAATGGCCGGTGGATCGTAATCCACATGTACGATCCAACGGTCCTTTCAACCAGATTTATCCAACAAAGGAACCACCACCCAACCCTCCCCCCACCCCCCTCCTCTTTCACATTGAGAATGATCCGACCGTGGTAATGTGGATGGCATAGAAACTGCGTCCAATAGCTTTTTCACAGCCATTCCGTTCAAAACGTCAATTGCTGGATGGATGGAAACTAAAAACATCAAAGGGGAAAATACGCCATGGAACCCGCCTGTTTGCATGAGAAAGAAGTTTGAAATGGCAGCGTAGAACAAAATATAACTTTAAAAAACCGAATAAAGTGAGCTTATACAGTGATAGAGAACCCTTATCTACAATAGTTGCGAATTCCATAGGCTTTAATTAAATATTTCAAAAAGATATACCATATACGTTGCTAGAAACAAAATTTTGAACAGATGGGCATATAAAGCTTGGCAACGATGTGAACAGCCTATACACTGTTGAGTCACTGGTTGAAAACACAATTTAAGATGGACAAATGCAGACCAAAAAGTTACAATCCAAAATAAAAAAATACCAAACGCCCTGTCAAATGCGAAACAAAGCAGCAAAAAAGACTGAAAGCAGCACAACTAAAAATGAACTAAAAATGAAATATACATAAGAAAAAACTAGCTGAAGTCTGAACTATCACATACTGAATGAAATCACCTAAGCACGGGTTGCACACCAAAAACACTGTTAAAAGCATCATTTCTATCAGGTGTGGTCAACCCAGCCGCATCCATGTTTGCAGAGGAGCCCATGGAATTCTTTGATTTTTCAGGCAATTCCGCACCTGCAATCGAGTCATGCTCGATGGCGATGGCTTCTTGAATCTCCTTCAGTATATCGGATATGGATGGTCTATCCACCCCATGAGGCTTCACACACGTAATTGCTACTTCTGCTATTTTCCATATTGACTGCATGTCGTAATCCTCGTCCAGTAACGGGTCGATTATTGCTTGGATGTTGCCACTGTCGATATGTGATTTTGCCCATGCTATGATGTTGCGGCAGTTGGCACCAAAATTTTCATTTGATATTGGCTCATGGCCTGTTATCAGTTCCAGTAGAATCACCCCAAAGCTGTAGATGTCGCTTTTTTCTGTTAGCTGTTGTGAGATGTAATACCTGTAACAAACATATATGTTGCGAGTAGATTAGTAACTTAGAAGCAAACCGCTCATAATCATCGGCCTACCATAATAGCATAGGATAGACTACATGCAAGTGTGCCATATACAGAAGCAAACATATTTTGTACAGAATACAAGGTTACTTGGTTAGAAATTGGATAATGTTTTTAGGAGTTACCGCCTCAGGACCAGTAAAATGACTCGTCTTAAATATAGGTCTCCAGTAAAAACTTATCTCAAGAATAAAACTCACCACAAACTTATTATAAAACTACGAGCGTCACGGCACGCGCTTCGCGCGTGGATTTTATTCCTCATATGTTATGTATTTTACATATCTTTAATAATAGTTGGAAAATATTTTGAAATACGATGAGCCAGCAACAAAGGAGGAAACAAATTAGTGTGTATGTAAACAATTTGCGGCAACAAAGGAGGAAACAAATTAGCGTGTATGTAAACAAATTGCATTTATTATCCTAATTACATATGCGTGGAGGAAATTTAGGATATTAGTTTATGGTATAGAGGAAATTTAGGATATTAGTGTGTAAAGGATTTAAAGTCTGGTAATAGTGCGTAAAGAAAATAAATTCTAGTATGCTGGTTATGGTATTCTTGGATAAGATAGAGTAATTAAATGAAACAAATTCTAGTATGTTGATTATGGTATTCTTGGATAAGATAGAGTAATTATTGTCGATGCAATATTATGTTAAATTGAATTATTATGTCGCTGATGCAATATATTACGAAGTCAGTATGATTTTTTTCCAAATATTTTAAGGTGCATTTTTATTGTAAGGGGCATTTTCGGTAGTTTGCGTGTACACCAAAAAAGTGTGACACCAAACCTATTCCAACTATTATTAAAGATAACTTGTTTTCAGTCCAGTAATATGCACATTTTCAAGATGTTCATTTACAATTTGCAAATTGTATATGCAAAATTTCAAACTGTGCATGGTCAAATCCAAAATTGCACATTTACATCTTGAAAATACAGACGTATAAATCTAAAAACCAAGCACATTTTTGCCATATGTTCCAAATGATGCCCGTTTGTGGAATAGGTTTGAAACAAGGTCTAGTTGTATAATAAATTCTTAGAAAAAGAAGAAACAATCAAAAAGCCTAATTTTTTAACTTGTTAGATTTAACTAGCATTATGTATGTATAGGTGGGACGGTGGATGAATAAAGAATTATCTTACATCGGTAGATTTCAAAAACACACACACGAAAAAAAAGAAAACACACACACACACACACACACACACACACACACACACACACAAAAGCATGTACATGCAAACATATACGATGAGAATTCCTTTTCTCCCAACAAAGGTTGCAAAGACAATGCATATACTCATTTTTTGGCGAATGAACGCTGCAAAGCGTAGGAGCTGCTAGCATGCAAGACTCCAAGGATGACAGGAGCATTATAACTACAAGATAGCTTGAAGAAAGCATGGTTGAAGTAGACACACCACGTATTCAACGTGGAGATTGAGCTTGTATTACATGGAAGTGAGCGTGTGAATTGAACATGAGACTAGTTCCACATTATAAAATTTCCAGGTAATAACAAGGATTCTTTTTTGTTGCAACAAATCATGTCAAGACCATGTACATGCTTAATTGGGGTTAATGGTGGAATGCCTAATTGGAAGGTCCACACAACATGCTTCGTTTAGTTGTTTAGCACATTATAAAATTTCCATGTAATAACAAGGATTCTTTTCTGTTGCAACAAATCATGTCAAGACGATGTACATGCTTAATTGGGGTTAATGGTGGAATGCCTGATTGGAAGGTCCATACAAGAAGCTTCATTAAGTCGTTTAGCTTTTTTACCACTCAATGAGGCACATCATACGTATAATTTGGATGTGTGCGACACGTCGAATGTCAAAACTTAACTAAACTGTACTTTTGTGGTTATAGATGAGAGGCATGTAAAGTATAAGAGGAATACCAAGAATACCAAAAGGATGAATGGTTGAAGTAGATGCTAAGGGTGCGTTTGGTTCGCCCTTTTTAGTTTTCCCTTTTCATCATAACAAAATTGCAAACGACATATATAAATCGAGGAAAATGACCGTTTTAGAAAATGAATTTAACATATAAAACAAAAAACAAATTTTTTTTGTTTCTTCATGTTTTGGGAAATAATAGATGGATGAGACACAATTCATCCTTCCAACCTCCCCGTCGTCCTCTCCATCTTCCTTCCATCCCATCCGTCGTCCGTTTACTCTATCCATTCTTTGAGCTAATGTTGAAAACTCAAAATACAAAACAAAAATAAAAACCAAACACCACCCAAGTGTTTACTCGCTATCCTCTTTTGCATGACAAATCTAAGTTTACCAATCAACCTTTTGCATTTTGATCCTTGTGCATTTTTATCAATTAATTTATTTTGTAAGTTATCCATTAGCTTTCACTTATTAATTTACTACTGTCTTTTAAATTAATTAATACAAGAATTACGATTTAAGATGTACTCAACATCCATGAACTTTGTCAATGTGAAAATGTTGTGAGTAAAGACACGTAGCATTTACAGTACAACGAGCAAAATCGATATTTTTTGAATAAAGAAATTTTCCAGCCTCAAACACACTATTTGTCCAAATACCAATGGATTTTCTTGGTAACAATTAAATATGAACACTTATCAAGTATATTATTTAAATTATTATCACATAACACTTACTCAGGGTCCAAATAACCAACAGTGCCTCTAACAATGCTTGACACATGAGATCCATCAACCTGAGGCTTCGAAAGACCGAAGTCCGCTACTTTAGCTCTCATATGACTATCAAGAAGAATATTGCTGCTCTTGAGATCTCTATGAATGATTGTCGGAGAACACCCTGTATGCAAATACTCTATTCCTGGCAGTTTTCCATAAGACAACCCATAATTCAGTTTCCTTCAACAGAAATATTTGGATGCCTCGACAGGTGCTTGAATTAAATTGAAATCTAACCTTTTGCTGAATCCTCGGCAATTTGTAAACGTTTGATCCAAGTAAGAGTTCGCGCTTTGGCAGAAGCTCCTATAGGAAAGATGGATAAATGTTTTCAATAAACTAAAAATCTAATTTAGTATATATGATATAGTTATTACCACGAAGATGCTCTTTTAAAGTGCCATTGTGCATGAATTCATAGACAAGAATGTTTTTTCCGTCTTGTTGGCTGTAACCTAGAAATGCAACTAGATTTCTGTGATGTATTTTAGACAGTAGAGATACCTGGAAAGAAAATTGTAAACTTATATAATTATACATATATTTCACTGCGCTGTTCACTGCATAATTTTGGTAAACATGCATATTATAGGTTTCACAAAGAAATAAACTCTGTAGAACTCTACTAGCCCTGCAAAAGTTCCTTAAAAACCCATATATCGATAATAGATTTAACACCCCAATAATTTCCTTCAACCCCTAGCTCTAGTTATAACCTTGTCCTCCCTCAACCACGTGAAAGAATGCATCAAAACAGTTATAGCTTCAAGATATCATCTCAATTCTCAAGAATGCTTCAAATCAATACATCTTCCTTAAAACATCTAATTACTCTTTTATTGAATTGAGATGCTTCTTGCTGGATATTTCTATGATTTTATGTTTTGATTAAACTGAACAGTAAGTAATTTATTTAGAGTATTTTCTTGCTCGTCCTTTAAATTGCTGCAAAGCATCTTCTTCCCCTTCCTTCAAATTATTGTGGAGCAATTCCTTCCTCATTTCAATTTTTGCGATGAATCGTGTTTTCTTTTCTCTTCACATATCTGAGCAAGTTTGAGCACTTGCTTCATATTATGCTATGAGAAAATCTGGGGAATACAAGTCCTTTTTTCTTTCGTTCTCTTAAAAAGAGCGGCAAAGGATATTAACGAGGTGGTAATATAATCTACCATAAAATCCGTCCTAGTTTCAATTTTGAAATTAAAATTCCTCGACCATCTTGAAACTTTGGTGTTGGTGCCCTGATACAATATAATACATCAAACAGGATGTTCCTTAATACATATTTAAAAGTGTTTATGCAGTAGCTTGATCTTTTTAAAAAACATATGTAAGAAACGCATAATTAACAAAGTTCAACCTCATTTAAAAATTCACGAATACCCTGGAAGGAGTCATTTGTTAGAACTTTAACAGCAATCTCTTTTCCATCTTTAAGTTTTCCATAATATACTATTCCAAAACCTCCTGAGCCAATTCTTTTCTCAAATTTGGTAGTTGCTTCTTCAATTTCTGCTAGGGAGAATCTATGCGCGGTTTCTGTTGCTACTTCACTGAAAAAGGCACTCATCTTTTGAGCGTGTGGGGCACTGGCAACATTTTCTGCATTGTATAAGGCTCATTATATGAGTTGGGTTATCTTTGCGACTTGATGAAGGTATGCTCGTACCTTTATGAGATCGATTAGGTCTCTCTCTTTTCTTGCATGCAAATAAGCAACATATAACAGCAAAAAGTATCACACCAACTCCAATACAGGAGCATAAGATGATAATTGTTTTTTGGCTCATGCTGATATTTTTCTTATGCAGACCCATATTGCCTGAGTAGCTAAAACAGTAAAGATAGCAAATAATTTAAACTGAAGAATAAATAAATAAAAGTATAGCTCACAAATAATTTTATGTTGTTATATTAAACTTCGTGTATTCTTTGACAAGAAACAGACTAGTGTACTCACTTCAATATAATATTCTTTGCAATAAGCCCTTGTGGCACAGTTCCTGTCAACATATTATTCTGCACATACCTGAATTTATTTATTTAAAAAAAAAAAAGTGTTAGTGGATATTTCTTTATCCAAAGATGAAAACTGACTACCAATGAAGTAAAAATTTGGACAAGATTGTAAGAATATATTTGTACGTTCAAAATGCAGTATGATCAAGTATGAAAACATACAATTCCTTTAGATTAGGCAAATCAGCCAGAGAGTCAGGCAATGCACCAGTCAGACCATTGTTTTCAAGATGACTGTAATAAAGAGAAATTGTCGAGATAATAACAAAATTTTGAAGCTAATATCTATATTATGAATATGCACTCTTACATGTATTGCAAGTTTATGCACCCATTAAAATCAGGTATAGGTCCGGAAAGCGAGTTGTTATCGAGTCGTCTGCAATGTATGGATGCATTTTACAACAATAACTGGGAAAAAATTATTAAAACATAATCGAATTTCATGAACCTTACAGTGTAACTAAGCCCGTTAACTTAGTAAGCACTGACGGAATTACCCCGGTTATGTTTTTCCCACTCAATAAGCTACATAAATAACCACAGTATCAGTAATATGACGAGATAAATAACTCCCTGATGAAAATCATTATGATTTAGAAGTAAAATGCTAGTTAATGGTTCATACATTGAGGTAATCTTTGGTTGCAGGTCCGAACTACATTGTACCCAAGACCAAGAAGCAGGCAAACACGGATCACCACCTTCATTTGCCCAATCTGCTGATGCATAATTAGAAGTAAAGCTCGCAATGGCTCTAGCTGCATTGTATTTGTATAATTTGTTAGATATTTGAATGCAAATGTTAAAGTACACAATATGTTGCTTGATATAAGAAATATGATACAAATATATGAACGGTGCAACTAAAAGAAATCAAAAACGAAGTAATGAATAAACATTTTACGGTGTTATAAATATTTATAATTAATCGGGAATTGTTTGTTTATATCTTATTTTCAATTAATATAAATTTTACGTTTTACTTTAATAATACATGTTCTTATATGAAAAATAAATAATGAGAATCGAAACCGAAACTAGAATCGAAGTTTCTAAAAAAAATATGAATTAGGTCGAAATTCCTAAAATTACAAAAGAACGAACTTGAGGTCTCAAACCTTGATATGCTTACCATCGATGGTACCGTAACTTATCGGCAAATAGTGGTATATCTCCAAAGCATTCAAAATCGGCCCCAACAAAGAGTCGCTTGTTTGCTTAAACTCGAAAGAAAATACAAATGGAAGGGAGAGATTATAATATCCAGGTTCATACACCCGATATTTCCCATGAGCATTCTCCTGAACATTGACAATCGGCTTACTAATGTCCGGAATACCAGGAATGTAAAGCCTAAATTTTCTACTATCATCTGTCGCGATGTCCTCAATTTCAGCAAAATATGAAAATGCCCATCCGTTTCCTGGAAATCCATCTAAGTCTAAGCGGTACGTTAAAGTTCCATTTCGTCCTACCACAGCGGTTTGCATTACTTTCTGAGGTGGCATCTCAGTGCTTGAATCCATGTCGATTGGCGTTATAGTTGATATTTTTTCTGTTCCAGGTGCAACATCGACTAAAAAATTTGGTTTTCTAACAGAATCAGATACCCATATTCTATCAAACGGATCATCAGGGTACCTGAGACATACACAGTAATCCCATATTCACATTAAATATGGAAAAGGCACTTCATCAATTGTATGCTAATTTGACGGAAAAAATTACATGAGTGTTTAAGACGCACAAATAAGCAATTACTGACGGTTAAAGTTGATTTGGTCTTAGTAGCAATTTCTACATTTGTGTGGCAGATGAAAGAGACAGAAATAAAGCATTATGAAGCATGATAACCAAAGACAATACAATAAAATTTGCAACTAAGATGCCATATGAAAATAACATAAGCATTATATCATACCTAACTGGATCGGTGGTTTCCGCACCGAAGTTTATTCTTGCAGATAAACTCATAAAAAATTGAGCTTCAGTGGCTGTATGATAGAGTGAACCATTAAACTGCCTAAGCTCAAGAGTAGAAATAAATGGTTGCCCTGTAGTAGCATTTGACAAGCATATACTGATTTTAGGAGAAGAAGCGAGAAACACCAACTCTTCAACTTCTATACTATCTACATCAGATATTTCTATAGTTGACCAATGGGTTGCACCAAAAGAAATATCAAAGGAGGGATATACGTTACTGTTGTCGAAATTCCCATATAAAAAGGTTGCTCTTATAAGATATCGAGTTCTTGTTTTCACAGGCAGTGTATAGCAATACTTCAGATTGTCACCAGGAAAGTATCTAACTGTTGTGTATTGTTTAGAGTTTTGATTTTGGTTGGATAATGTCGCAGCAGTGCCATAAATCTGATAACTGTCTGGTATCCAATTGAGTCCAAGATTATCGGTATAATTTGTAGTGCCACCACAATCTATACTTACAAAACCTGCCATGTATGATTTATTTACCAGTTTGTCAAATTAGAGCTTATCATATAAAATCGGAACACAAAAATAAGCACAAGAAGCATATGTGGAAGTTTTAGACACCGTAATGTTAATAGAATTAGTTAATATCAATTACTGATTAAAAGTAAGTATTTATATGTTGTTGTCTTGGTAATGTTGCGTTGACTTAAGGAGTATATAATCGGTGAAAAAACTACAGATATAAGCTTGCTTGCATGTATTTTTGATAAGTTTGAGAGAGGACATTTCTGTAACAAAAATGGCATTATAATTATGGAACACTTTTGCTCAGGTCCGGATTATTTCAGTTTTTTTGTTAGAACAGAATAAATAAATCACTTTGCCATGTACCCATTGCATAAAAATCATGTAAATCAAATATCTCCCTCCCTCTATATATATTTAAATATTTGTAAGTATTTAGATAGAAATTTGGTCCATGTGATAGGAGAAAGAAAGAACAGATACTTAAGTAGAAATTTGTGACTGATATCGGAAGCTAAAAATGGTTCTAAATAAAGGGGTTATTGATCCTAGCTCATACATACACACACGAACATATAAATGGCTAGGTTCTGCTACACTTAGTTTTGGTACACCTTTGCTTCCCCTGAATTCCAACCACAAGTTCTAAGTTATAAAATATTAACTTCTCTCTTTTCACTACCTTAGTTTATTTAATTCAACAAGAGAGAGTTTTTTATTTGAATTGGAACACATGACTAGAATTCAGAGGGAGAGAGGTGTAACGAAACTGAGATGTAACCCACCATCCCCATATATATAGGAATTGACACAAGAAATTGACAGAAAATTGGATATAAGAAATTTCAATCATTAGATCTTGTTTGAATTCCACCTTCATGCAAAGACAAACAAATCTAATGGTTCACAATTTTTGTGTCGATTTTTGTGTTTAATTTTACACTGCAACAATGCAGCACTCTGATGCCCCCTGGTTTTCATAAGTTCCGATTAAAATAATAGTGATAGTGGGAAGAGGAAAAATGATTATTATATAGATCGAAACTTGTTGTGTAAATCAATTGTATTTGAGGTGTTGCACCATTTGAGATGTTATTAAGCGCTCATATATATGAGATTTTTTTAGCACGAACATATAAAAGACCATTATAAATTTAAAAACTTTATATAGTTTGATTAAAATAAACTTTTTTTGGAATAGGATTTGTACTTGTAACCTTGTCTATGGTTCAAAATTTTCATTGAAGATGTGTTAATTTTTTATCATGGTGGATTCAAACTCCTGAAGTTGTATTTGCAAACAAGGCATTTTTGGAACTTCACTGCCAGACGAAAAAATTATTTCTATTCTAAATATGTGTATGTATATAAGAAGCAGCTATATGGACACAAAAATTAGACACAAATTAAATGACACAAAATTTCAGTCACATGATTAATTTGTCTTTATATGAGGAGTGGAAATCGGGGATAATCCAACAGTTGAGATTTTGTGTCCCCCACTTTGTGCCAAAATTTTGTGTCTATATAGCCTTTCCCATGTATATATATGTTTATATATGTGTGTGTGTATGGGAAAGTCTATTTGGACACAAGATTTGGACACAACTGGTGACACAATGAATTTACACCATTGGACTATGTGTGTGTGCGCGCGCGCACGCGTGTGTTTGTAGACACACATACATGTACGCATGCACACATATTTGTGTTTGTGTATGCATGTATGTGTGTATACCCCCCCCCCCCCCCTCTACTAGAACAATTATAACAAGAATACTGAATAAAACAAACATGCACAATAACAAACACGTTAGTCTAACACTTAAATGTCAGAAAATAATCAGCGAAGTCACTGTAAATCAGGTTCAATTTGTAAACTAAAAACAATAAATTTTGTAATATACACACAAAATAGTTATTCAAAATGATGTTAAAGTTGATTCTGTCAGTTCCTTCTCAATTCAATCATTATCGAATCTTAATATTTTTCTGATTGTACTTTTGAATATCAATTATGAATCAAATACTCAACAACTTTCAGAATACATTTAGAAAATACTAATATTTCCAGTGCAGATAATAATATCAATTATTCACATTGATAGAAGCTATTTCTGTTGAACAACAGAAATACGTGAAAATTTTATACAAACACAGGGAATACAAAATATATTAGTATTGTGGTCAAAACCACAAATATCTCCATAAAAAGTGAGGTGCTGCGATCATTTGAACCATCGGTCCAACGCCAGGTTTGCACATTGCTGCCACAACAACCTTTGCATCCAACTATCACCAATCAATTTTACATCAAAATCTGCATTTAACAGTACCTTGACTTCTCCAATAGTCTCTACAAAAATCCTAATTTTGGTGCTAACAATGATAACCTTCGATTATTATTATTATTAGTCAATCAATAGAAAAGCCTGATTAAAATTTCAAATAAATATAAGATCAGTGAAATGAAGTCCATTCATTATTTACAGTCATTTGTATACATATGGTTGTTATCCTGTTTGTGTATCTTTAATGTTGCAAACGATATTGTCATTCTATTTACGAGAGGGATTTTTTTTTTTTTTTTTTCATGTTATTACATGAAAATTTATAGGCGATTAATATAAAAGAAAATAGTAGTAGTTAGTCCATGTCCTTTTCTAACTATGAGCCATAATCAGTTAAATTGAAATTTTCAGATGATTAAAAAATTAATCAACTGAACTTTCTTCAATACTAGAATACACCATCATTCAGACAATTTAACTGCCAAATTAATAATATCAATCGTTACTTTTGTTACGCAATAATTTTAAATGAAAATGCATGGAAACAACAATATATCAAATATATCAGCAAGCAATCGCTTCTTTCATTTTTCTCTTCATTTCTTAACGAATTCCGCTCCATTTACAGAGCTCGAATAACGAAAACAAGAATTAAAATCAACATACCAGGCATTTGAGCATTAGAGGCTGAAAGAAGACAAAAAACCAACCAAGAAAAGCACCAAAATATCTCCATTACATCCATCTCCACAAAAAAAGAAAATGGAAGAAAAAATCAAAGCTCTAGAGGCCTAAAGGAAGAAGAAAAAGGGGAAAGTTGCAGCTAGAATTATTAGCATTCCATAATAGGCTAGCGCCCTCGTAATGCAAAAAGATAAATCGAGCAGTGGCTTTAGTG
This sequence comes from Allium sativum, assembly GCA_030737875.1. Lineage (NCBI taxonomy): Eukaryota > Viridiplantae > Streptophyta > Magnoliopsida > Asparagales > Amaryllidaceae > Allium > Allium sativum. The sequence continues at coordinate 5,970,408 of JASFAX010000034.1, forward strand.
AAAAAAGAATAAACACAGAGTGGAAAAAAGGGAAAATAAAAGGAAAGCGAAATGAAAAGGTGGGGCCCGATCCATACGGGAAGATGGTTGGCGGTGACGATATCGGATTCGAGGTGAGTAAAGTTGATCGCTTTGTCCGTTTGCTTAAGCTACATCGGATACCCGGTGAGCTCACCCTAATCAAGTAACTGTTGCCTGTTCAAAACGCAAGGAGCTTGTGGCGGCGTCTGAACTCTTGAATTTAAGATACTCAGGTCAAACTTCCAGCGAGTTTCCATTTTGATTTTTGTTAGTTAATTGTGTATACTATATCTATAGGAGGATGTTCTGCTACATCTTTAATATTATATTGAATTTAAAAGATGTAGCGGAACCCCATATATATATAGGAGCGTTCAATGGCATCCGAAATAGTAAGCATCCCATTTGCCTTCCTATATAAATTAAGTATTTATATTTGAATAAGTGAGTGGGAGGAGAGAGAAAGGGGAAATACTTGGTGAAAATCGGCGAGCAAATGAGATGTTGCACTATTTGGGGTGCCATTTAACTATATATATATATATATATATATATATATATATATATATATATATATATATATATATATATATATATATATAAGCTGCTATTTGAATATAAAATTCAGCATAAATCGTTAGATGCTCGAGTATTGAATTTTCTTATCCTTATATCAAGTGGTGGAATTCGGAGTGTGAACTAATTATTGAGATCAATTGTATTACCAATTATGTTAAAATGTTGTATCCAAATAGACTTGTCTAAATTTATTTTAAATTTTTGTGGACCTTGCATGTAAACATTTTGATTTAGTCCAGCTGCTACCTAAAGGCCAACCAGAAAAGAGGATAAAAAAGGCTTGTGTGCATATTTTATTTTTACGTTATATTTTTTATATGCGTTACGGCACACGCTTCGTACATGCTTTACACGTAAATTGGTATTTTTTTCAAAAATTATGTGTTTAACGTATTTAAAAGAAATGTTTTACATAAACATTTACCGATGTTTTTGCATCATAATAAAGTGTACATGGTTTAAGTTTTTATTTCTAAATTGCAAATATTTGTTTGTTATTGTGAAATTTAGTTTTTGTTATTAATTAATGAACTGTGAAAATGTTTGCAAAATCTATTTGTTAGATTCTATGTTTTACTGATACCAGATTTGGTAATATATACAAACGAGCGTTTTGATTTTGTAAAAGAAAATATTTGTTAAATTCTTATTTTAGGCGATGTTAACGTTGATAAGAAGTAAAACTCTTTTATTTATATGTTATTATTTTATTTATATGTTATTATTTTATGATCAATGTTTTGATTTTGTAAAAGAAAATATTATGTCGTTTGCAATTTGCATGGTATGAGCCAAGCATCTTACCTGGCGTCCCGTCTCATGATATCAATACATGAAAAAGCAAATGGAAAGTAAACATCTAATTTGAAGGAAAAGACATGCGAGTACTAGCGTGCAGAATAATCCTACTACTACACTGATGTGTTCACATTATTAAATGATGGAGCCGTAGTGTGACAGCGTCGAAACATTTGAATTAGAAAGTGAGATATTCTTAATCCTTAAGAATCCCATGTGGCGCACTGGGGTCCGGGCTTTTAAACTATTTATACTACTATAACCTCATGAGCGTAGTCTTTGATAATGCAATTAAATGAGTTGGGAAACTTAATGCTAGAAACTTGCAATACAAATAATTTTGTGTATTGTTAATTCCACTCCAAAAACAGTTAAAGAAGGACTTTTTTTTACTATTTTTAAAATTTACTAAAGGGAGAATCATTTAACATAGCTCTCCCTTAACAAATTGTAAAATACGGACCAAAATATCATTTATTGTTTTGCATTAATTACATTTTACTGTTCGTTAAACCCTAATCATCTTCTTCTTTTCAAGTAAACAATTAATCACTATTTTCATGGAGGAACCAATTTTTAACGAAATTTCTAATTTTGAAAAAGAAGACAAAATGATTTTTACTTTAAAAAAACGAATGACATGTTGAATTTGTTAAAAAATCACCTAAAAAATAGCAATTTACTGGAAACAACAAAGGCTCATTTTCGGCCGTAAACGTTATATTCGTTGACGGCGAGCCGAACTAAAATAATTATAATGGCATATACTTACCGAATTTGGTGAACGCATCAGGTCATGACAATAACACAAATTCGGTGATAGACCACAGAATAAGTTCGTTTTTTTTCGATGTACTATCGCCGAATATGCAGAATTTTAATTTTTCTTCGGTTAATCTATTTTTGGCATGTTATTTTTGAACTTTGTACTGAGCTTCGGTATGTCCTTATCAGTTTTTTCTGTGTTTTGTGTATTTGAATGGAGGGTAAAATCAAATTCTTTTATTTATTTATTTTTCCATTGTGTTTGGCCTCCCCTTAACAATTTATTTATTTTTCCATTGTAAATATTTCGTAAAATTTGTGCTTGCTTATGTCATTGAAAACTGTTGCAAATAATTTGCACAAACTATGTGTGCTTATGTTAAGGGAAAATGTCGCAAATGGTTTGCAAAAAATTGTTTGCAAGTGTTTTGTGAAAATTGTTGTAATAGTATCCATAAACAAATAAGCATAGTACATTTCAGTTTGTTCGAGTCCAAAATAATATGTTTTCTTGAAATGATATTGCCCTCTCTTATGGCGCAGAAGGATGGTGAGTCATTGTTCTCAAGAAGAAACAGACAAGCTCTGCAAAACTGCGTTGGAATTTGTAGAGGACAAGTAACTCAAAAAAAGCAATTAAAAACATAGTATGTGGAAGAAGAAAAACATAATTCAAAATTTATTGTTTTTCTGCTTGTTCGGTCTCGTCCTTTTTCTACGTGTCGGAAGGCTATTTCAGCAGTTGTAATTCTTGGAAATGTTACAACCATTCACCAAGTGTGTGAGGGTTTACTATAATTGTTTTCGTTTATATTTGAACAGAATAGTAAATCCGCCTAGTCTAAACAGTCAAGGCAAACCAATTGTCAATTGGTGCCTTTAATTTGTGCAGTTAATGCCCACGGTTACCTCGCTATATCTCTGCTAAATCATGTAGCGGATTTCTACAGTTACGCTATTTCCAAATAGCATCTGAAATAGCCTTTTCGCTCCATGTCTCGCTATGTTTTTTATATTCCCATTAAATCTCATTATTTCAGCCACATTATGTTGTATCTTCTATAAAAGAAATGAATTAAAAAAGGATGTTTTTACAGTATAAAATTTAAAATTTTAGTATTTTAATATAATTTTTTGAAATAATTTCAGAGTAGCAAATACTATAACATTCTATCAAAATTTAATCAAAATAAATAAAAGTTTACATTTATTCACATATATTTGCACAAATTTTTATTTAAAATTAAGAATGTACTAATTGTAATTAAACTAAATGTTAGTTTTCTATTTATTTATCATTTATATATTTGTAAAATGGTTAAATACAAGTTTTATCTGCTATTTTATGCTCATCTAATATATTTCGTTATTTCCTCGCTTTATCCTCGTTACAATTTTTGCACCTCCGCCGCATGGGTTTGCTGAGCGCTTTAATTGCACAGCCTCTAACATTCCTTAAACGTCTATGCATTGCACCACCTGCCAAGATGACTTTTCTTTCATGTATCTTTTTGTCTCATGTGAACTATAAAAATATCCTCATCTTCGTATATAAACATGTAAGGTTTACTAAATACTAAGATGCGAGACTATTCACATTCCAGGATATTTAATTCCTCCCACTTTTCAATGCTTTCACATTTCCCTGTCTAATATTATTCATTTGCGACAAGCCCTGTAACAACCCTAGTTTTAGACGATTACCTGTTACAGTGGTTAATAAATTATAATGTGATTTATAATTTTTTAATCATAAAATAAGTGTCAGTATAAAACGAGTTGAGTTTGGTTGGTTAAATCTTAATATATACTAAAGCAGAAGCCACTATGCCTACATGGCAACATCATGTCCGTTCATTGTTACATTTTCCCGCCAAAACCATTCTTCTCTCCCCCATAATAAAAAAAACACCCGAAATAAAAAAATAGAAAGGTTACTGTGTGCAGGAAAAAGAAATAATCTTTATTTGGAAGAGAGAAGGTCTTCGCTGGCTATAACAAAGGAACAATGTCTACTGTTCCACGTAATGATGATACCTCGGTAAACTGCTAATTTCAGATGTAATGATGATACATCATCGCATCTTCTGGAAATCCCACCCCCCAATCGAACTTCTAGATAGTTCATTCGATATTATATAAGCTATGGAATGGAGGTGGATGTGAGTTTGGTTAAACAATGGGTACTGAGTATAAGTTCATAGAGCATATAACACCTTTTAATCAGGGTATATCCATCAAAATAAGAATCGTACAGCTATGAAAGCCACCAAGTTTTAAAGATCATGATGTTGATGGAAGTATTGAAATGTTGTTCTTGGATGAAAAGGTGATGTAGTTGTATTGTATTTCTTCATTTCATTTATTAGTTCAAAGTTTAAAGCTATGTTTTCATGAGCATTGTTATTGACACTCCAAATATTGTTAAGGGGAGGCCAATTTTTTTTTTTTTCAAAAATGGTTAAGGGGAGAACCAATGACGAAAGTAGCCCCTTAACAAATAAAGGCAATTTTACCTTATTATCCTTTTAGCCCCTTAACAAATAAAGGTAATTTTACCTTACTACCCTTTTAGCCCCTTAACAAATAAAGGTAAGTTTACCATAACAAATACGGCAAAGGCCCTAGTAATTTATTTTCGATTCGCAAATATCGATTTTTTTTTAACCCTAAAGGATAAACGTTTTCGGAGAATAAGATCAAACTATTTATTTTTTGTTGACAAAAATATGCCGAATTTTATAATTACGGAGGTAATGCACCAAAATGATTATTAATTTTCGATATATCACCGTCGAATACGTATATAATTGATTACATGCTGCATTCTGTGCAGTGGTGACGAACTGCTTATTTTAATTTGGTTTTCCTTATTGAACAAGTTTTATAAATCTAATTTAAAGGGGCAATCCAGGAACATTGAGTAGTGTGAAATAATATGTTTGTGTAGCCCCTTAACAATTTTTCAAAGAGTTGAGTGTTTTTAAAAAATGGTCCCCCTTAAGAATAGTTGGAGTGTCAATAAAAACACCCTTTTTCATTTCATAACCATAATACAATCGGTTAGTAAAAAAAAATGTGATGTATTTTACTGTATCACAGAATAGTCGGATTCAGGCTACTGTTAAACAAAGCCTCATCAGAAGATTTTATTCAAAACTTTTGGAAGGCAAATGTCTGCTTATTAGTAATTTTGGAGTTGGACAAAATAATGGGAATTATCAAGTAGCACAACATGTCTACAAAATTAATTTTGTTTTATCGACATCGGTTCTGAACTGGGAAGACGATAAGTCCATTCCTATGCACGGATTTAAATTTTTGTCGTTTGATAGCATTCTTTCAAAAACATTGGATGATAAATTCTTAGTAGGTATGTCTTCTAGGTTATATCTTACACGTGTTTCGTTATGGAATGATTTGATAATACTAAATGGTTATTGGTTTCACGTATCACAGATGTTATATCTTACACATGTTATTCTTTCAAAAACATTGGATGATAAATTCTTAGTAGGTATGTCTTCTAGGTTATATCTTACACATGTTTCGTTATGGAATGATTTGATAATACTAAATGGTTATTGGTTTCACGTATCGCAGATGTTATTGGCATGGTTGTTGGTTACAGTTCTGTTGAGAGTAGACAGAAAGAGAGCAGAGAGTCCAAAAAATTGGTCATGGAACCGAAGGATGAAGAGTATATTGTAGTATATATATTTTAAATTTTTGGAATGTTTAATGATATACATATATTTTAAATTTTTGAAAAATTTTATGATTTTTTTTCTTTAAAGATGAAGAGTATGTTGTAAAATTGGTCATGGTACATTTTGTTAAGTATATACGCCAATTCAGTGTGTCATCTTCTTTCATATATAATCTAATAATTGATATTTGCAGGTCAAAATATCTGAAATGTACCTTATGAGATAGATATGCAGAAGAAGCACTCGGTTTCCTGTCTAAAAATAATACCGGACCCATTATTATTATTATTATTATTATTATTATTATTAGGAATGCAAAGATAAAGGAACGGGGAGGTATTCATGCGAAATTTAGTTTGTATTTTTTTACTTGGTTTAATGGTGATATATATTTTGCTTGCTGTAATTATTAGTTGCATTTTCTCCTTTTTCGCCTTCATTTTTTTGCTTCACGCCGCTTATAGGGGCAACTGCATTATCAAACTCTTTATTCTCTACCCGGTTAATTTTTAATGGTGATTATTAGGAAGTTAGATCTTTCAGCAACGGGTTAGTTTATTTTCCAAATATGACATGGGCTAGGTAACTTTTATTTATATTTCTATGCATTAATGTTTTTTGTTGGTGCAGACTTGATGATAATGTTGATAGTTCTGCCATATTGTGGACTACTGCTGTTGCTTCATCGTCTCAAAGTTGCGTCTCCTTGCAAGATGAATTTTTCAACTGCTATGAGATAAAACACTGGATGAGATAATTGAAATAGATAAGCCAATGAACTATATTACCTTAGCCACTATTGTTGGGGTGGAGTTGGAACATGGATGGTATTACATAGCTTGCAAAAAATGTCATAAGAAGGTGAACCCTGTCGATGAAGATTCATCAGAAGCTCATGTTGGCAAGAAAATTGAAAAGTTTTTCTGCAAAAAATGTGACAAGTCTGTGCAGCCTGATAATGTTTTACTAAGGTGTGTATGTAGCAAAAGTTATCTTAGCAGCTAATTTTGGGTATGTGTTATGCTTTGATTTCATATATATATATATATATATATATATATATATATATTGTGATTTTTAGGTTCAAAGTTTAGGTTCGTGTAGTAGATGATAGTGGTAGTGCATCATTTGTGATGTTTGATCGAGAAGTGATAGCTCTTTTACATAGATCCGCATATGAGATGAAAGAGTCTTTGTGCAAGGTTAGTTATGTTTTATGTTCCATGTTCTTTCCTATTGGTTGTTTGTTTGAGTTTCATTATGTAATTATTACTTTTACGTTTTACTAATTGTTGTATAGCCCGACGATAATGATTCATTTCCTGTGGAGTTGAATAATCTTATGGGAAAACAAGTGCTATTCAAAATTGAAATCTCTGAGTACAATTTGAAGCAAAACTGGCCTATTTACACTGTCGTTAAATTGAGTGATAGTGAAGACTTGATTCAATCTTATTTATGAACCCTTGATCAGGTAACATTTATGAAACAATGGTTTTTACAACTCAGGTGGATGTATTTTGCTTTGTATGTTGATGATTGGCATCATTGCTGTTTTAATATGAACTAGGATTCGAATGTTATGTCTAATAGTAGCTGTAAAATCAAAACCACCGAGGATGAAAAGGTGATCCATATTTTGTTTCAATTTATATATCAGTTTATTTTTTTCTTGGTATATAGCAAACTGATTTTATATATGTTTTCAGGATCCTGTTTCTTTTGTGAGGGATAATGAAATCATGGATTTGAGTTCCTCAAGGAAATCATTGATTATTGAAATAGATTCTGAGGATTTTGGAATTGAGTCGTCCACTGCTAAAAAAAGAAGAATTTTGGAGGCAATTTGGAAAATGAAAGAAATGTAATCTTTGTTGTGTCATGTTTTCTGAAAAAAACAGTTGTAAAGTTCTTCTACGGTGTAGAGTATTAAGTGGTTTAGCAGTTAGCAACTGTGGTCCATGCAGCTGCATTATGTTTTGGGCGGTGCTTTTTGTAATGGCATGAAAATGCTTTTGCAATTGAGTGAAATATCAATTTCTGGCTTATTGGAAAATTTGTTGTTTTCAAAAGTGGGCTTTTTCCTTTTCGTTTCGTTTACATTACTTTTAAGCTATGTGTCCATTGTTCGTAACTTTATTGTATTGTTTCAAAATTGTTGTTTTCAAAATTGATATGCATGCATGTTTATCATTTCTTTGTTTTTATTATAGTTATCATCAGATACACGATTAGAAAATGCTTCAGTAGACTATTGACTATATACTAACATTCCCTCCGTTAGTTTTTTGTGGTTTTATATTGTTTCCTTAATTGATATGTATGCATGTTTCTTCCGATTTTGGTCATGTACACAGTTATGTACACATTTTACAAACAAATAATTGTGTACGTGAAATGCACAGTCATGTACACAACTTAAAAATAAATAGATATGCATGTGAAATGCATGTTCATGTACATGATTGTACAAAAGAACTGGTTTTACGTAAAGTTCAATTTTGATTTACTGAATTTTATATGAAAACCCACCTTTGTATGATTTTATAAGATTAAACAAAAAGTTAAAGATGATATTTGATTAATTTAAAATTTAGTTGACAAGATGCATCCATGGACTTTTGCATTTTTTTATTTTTATTTAAAACATGATATGGTATTAGATCATCATTGTGTTGTTTTCTCCAAGTAAGGGACTGTGAGATAAATAAATGTCATCCCATTGGTGGAAATGGGTTGGCTGTTGTTGATAATACGTGGATAATGATTGATGCTAACCTATTCTCATCCAGACGGTAGCAAGAGTGAAATATACTTTCATATATTTACTAGCTTTTCTTACTTTTTCACATTTGTAATTGTAATTTAATATTCTTTTTATAAGAGGCTTTTCAATTTCCCTAACTTAACTATTTCTCATGTAATCTAATCAAGCTTTTTTAGAATACGTGTATGTGTATGTATTAGATATTGGTCCATATTTGTTGCCCATTTTAAGTTAATACTTCTTTTGAGCAATGGATGACAGTAATGGTAAAAGCATTGCAAGAGTTAATAGCAAGGTATCATTCATCAGCAAAAAAAAGAAGTCAAGCTCTATGATATCCGGTATACCGGTTTAATACTATAACGTACGATCTGATTGCAAGCTATAAAAACACAATGTATGATGCTTATTTTTCATGTGTTGGATTTTCTTTGAAACAAATCAAATGTAGCCTAACTAAAGTGTTTGCTTTTTTGTAATAAAATTAAGAATCTCTATGTTGTTGGCAACAGGTATAATCATTCTGCCTTCCGTTCAGCATGAAACAACTAACTTTAAGGTTTTCTGATAAAATAAGTGTAAAACAGTTAACGTTATAACTGATTTTGCGAAAGTGAAATTTATAGCCTCTATACCGGTATCTTCGGTGTTGACACGGTCAAGCAGTCTGCTTCCAACAAGCTCGGGTCATGGTGGTTTAAAACCTGGAAAATATAGATTGCAATCGACGATGGAGGGGAATAAGAAAACAAGTGAATGAACTAATAGAGGGATGATTACATATCATGACAGTCCAAGAGCAAACTTCACTGGTGAAGGTACGCTTATATAGCTTATTTTTTAATTTTACCGTTCAAAGTGATGAAGTATCGTCTGTTTACATGTCCTAAATTCAGAGAGTGTTGTTTAGGCCATAACGTTAATTTGTGTGCAGATGAAAGACATGAGGATGAAGCCTGCGTAATGGAAACATCGGAGCTTATAGGTGCATATTTAATGTTGTATATATATACATACATACATATATATATATTGTATAATATGTTTTAGATATGTAATATAACTAGACGTAAACATTTTAAGGTAACAGTGATTAAAATGAATTTTTGCGATACTTTAGGAACTACTGATGAAGGCTGTCATATTCCCATTAGTGAAGGCATATAGAACTATATAGCTTTCTTTTTCCTTTATATTCATGAATGTATATATTATATAGAGAGGATTTTTTTTTTTTTTTGGGAAACTAATTTATTGAGTTGTATTTAAAAAAAAGAGAATATTGCGACATTGGAGATCAAGGTTGAATATGCAACAAATGTGGTGCAATGATGTGGTATGAAGAGAGAAGTAGACAAAATAGGAGGTCATCCGTACCCTACATTTTCACTATGTTGCATGCATGGGAAAGTACAGCAGCCATTGTTGAAAGATCCTCCTCCAATGCTCAAGAAGTTGCTTCATGGTAATGATACCAAAAGCAGACATTTTGTAAAATATATATGCCAATTCAATATGATGTTTTCTTTCACATCAATGGGAGGAAATGTGGATTTTAGCATCAACAGACGTCATGGACCTTACGTATTTAGGTTGCATGGGCAAAATTACCACAGGATTGGGATTTTGTTGCCGTTACTAGGATCAACATGTAATTTTTGCAGTTACACATACATGATACTGATAATGAGGTTTTGAACAGGATCTCTTCAATCGGGTATGCTTATGTAAAGCTGGACTTGTGTTAAACGTATTAATGTTGGGTTTGTATTGCTGATGCAACTTTTTATTTTGAGTTGTGTATACATTATTATTATTATTATTATTCATTTTCTGAATGCAGTTCGAGAGGTAGTGCATTTGACGTTGAAATTGTTGACGGTTAAAAAAAGATGTTGAATCGCTACAACCCTCTTGCTAATGCATTCAGTATGGCAAGAGATCGATTTGATTTAAACCAACGTGAAGATATCCAACTAAAACTGATTGGAAGGACGAGTAAGGACGGAAGGAGATACAATATTCCTATGTCTTCTGAGGTGGCTGCACTGATTGTTGGTGATGTATGCAACAATGAAACACCCCACCTCCGTTAGGGTCACTCTCAAAGGGAATGCCCTAATTTTGGTGGAGGTTTATAAGTATAAGTCACAGATATACAAGACAGATATAAGAACACATATTTTAGAACAGCGGAAAAACAACAACTTTTATTTCATTGAAAATACGTGTTACAACCACCATACCATAATTGTCTTACAATACTTCCAAAAACATAACATCTTCACAACTGTCTTGATTACATTATTTAAAGAAGCATAAAGAAAACATAAATAAACTGCAAAAGTCCCATAGTTGCTGTCCAAAGCCATAGTCCAAAAACGAAAAGGTCCAAGCAATACATTCTTTCTCTTCAAGCTGGATATGAAGGCTGGTCAAACTGCAGTATTCCCTCCCTGTGAACCTGGGGGGGGGGGGGAAACGGAAGAAAAGAAGACGAAAGAAAAGTAGAGTCAGACATAAAGCCTGAGTAAGTCTAGGACTATTCAGTCGATGAATAAAGAACTGGGTATGATAAGTATAAACTAGAAATGGGAAAGCACCAAATACTTAGTTAAGTTGTCTAGGGTCGAATATACCATCGTACCCTATATTAATCTCTGTACCCATATAAACTAGTTCCCAACAGTGTAACAACCCGGAAATCTGGGCCAGTTTAAAATTTTTATTTTGGAAATTTTAGCGAATTTTGATTATTTAAAATGAATTATTTTAAATAAAATCGACGGGAAAATTTATTTTGAATATAATTCGAACGTATATATTTTTACGCGTCGTCGCTAGAATATAAATAATTATATATAATTATAAAAGGAATTGAAAATGGCGCGGTAGTTCGATAATTCGATTTCAAACTTCAATTTAATGTACCGGGTGCAAAACAATCCGGATTTTAGTGAAACCAAAAATAATAGGATCTAATTGATGATATCTTTCCAACAAATTCGAAAAATAGAGATTTGATAGCGGGAATCAAAAGATATGTCCAGTTGAAATTTCTGAATAGTCGCTATGGAATTCAGGCCCTTAAAAATGAAAATTTTGCAAACGACCTCGGATTTCGACGAAACTAGTTTTGTTGGGTCCGTGATGTCAAATTATTGCTAGGTTTCAAATTTCATAATTTTTCGAATCAATATGTGAGCGTGGAAAAGGAAAACGCGATTGACCATCTTCAGTTGATTTTAATCGACTGGAAAATGGCCATTTTTCTAACGGTCTCAGAATTCGACGAAATTAGTTTTGTTAGGACCGTATCGTCAATACGAAGCTAGAAAATATTTTTCGAGAATTTTTAGAGTTAGCATGTGACCCCGGTAATTTGAAATGTACGTTTAAAATTCAATATATAGATTTAAATGTAAATTTAACGGAAACTGATTCAAACGATCGAATCAACCTACGATACATATCCCATCGTGTTCAGAATGGGGGTAAAACGCTATGGACGACAGGCGGTGGGCCTCGTTTCGAGGTCGTATGTGAAAGTCAACTTTTTGCCAAATAAAATAATTAAATAATTAAAATAAAAAAAAACTCTCCCTTTATCTTTCTGCCCCCCCCCCCCTTTTTTCGATTTTCCGAATCAGAAAGAAAGAAAAAAGAAAAAGAAAAAAACGAAATGCGTCGATCGGGGGAAGCCGCCGCCTACTCCACCCTCCTCCATCGCCGACGAGCCGCCACCCTCCATCAGTGCCCCACCGCCCTTCTTCCTCCTCGCTTCTCTTCTTCCCGCGTTCGAAGCTCGAACCCCCGAAACCCTAGAAACCCTTCACCGTGGGGCCTGCTGCGCCGAAGCACCCACCACAGCCCCAGCACCGACGCCCTGACCATCTCTCCGCCACCTCGAGTGCTGCGCCACCCACACGACCCCGTCGACCCCTCCAACCTGCATCAACAGTGAAAACCGCCCCCTTCCGCTGTCGAACACTGTGAGCCCCTCTTTTTTCCCCTTTTTTATTTTTATTTTGTCTTGTTTAATTAATTTTAGCAATTAAAGATCTGAAATTTTATTTATGTAGAGAATTAGAAATATGATTTTTATATTTTTAAAGTATTAAAAATATAGTCTTTACTATATAGCGATTATAAAAATATGATTTTTATATTTTTAAAGTAGTAAAAATATAATCTTTTATATTGTAGAAAGATAAAAATATAATCTTTGCATAGTAGGAACTATAAAAATATAATCTTTATGAGATATAGAATGTAAAAATACCATCTTTTTATATGTAGCAAAATAAAAATCTGATTTTTATGATATATATGTTGAAATAAAGAGGTAATTTTTATAGTGATGAAATGAAAATAAAATTTATATTTTCATAAGGGCAAAATTTATATTTTCATAAGGGCAAAATCTATATTTTCATAAGGGCGAAATCTATATTTTTATAAAGGCGAAATCTTTAAAAGTGAAAAGGCAGAACCTTTATATAGGGAATAGCGAGGTAAAAATATAATTTTTATCTATATGGTAGCAATGTAAAAATAGAATTTTTATCCATACGACGAAGTAAAAATTCGATTTTTATATTTTGAATAACGAAGTAAAAATTCGATTTTTATATATTGAATAGCGAAGTAAAAATTCGATTTTTATATTTTGAATAACGAAGTAAAAATTCGATTTTTATATATTGAATAACGAAGTAAAAATTCGATTTTTATATTTTGAATAACGAAGTAAAAATTCGATTTTTATACATTGAATAGCGAAGTAAAAAATTCGATTTTTATATATGTAGTGGCTACGGTCAACGAAGGTGACAAAAAAGGCGAAACGACGAAGATTTCTATCAATGAAGTGCCGTGGAGCTAGGATAGCTATTTGTGAGAATTTCTCACCTTTCAATTTCATTTCTATTTATATATATATACTAGGATGCAGACGGTGCTTAGTAGCACCCGACACAATCGTCCACAGACCATGGACTTGTTTGTTTGGTTGCATAGGTTAGTTATATGATTTGATTTGAATTTGGTTGTTTGGTGATTTTGATTGATGTGTGAATGGTGTGGGCCTTCACTAGACCGGGGATAAGGCTAGGCCTCGTCCCGTTTCTAGTATCGTGCCGTTATGCCGCCGAAATTTTCTAAAATATGTTAGAAAAATAAAAATATCATTTTATTGAATAAATGAACTGAATAGAAATTCATATGTTGAAAAAAAATGTTTTTATCGTTAAAAATATAATTTTTAACGTGAAGTGAATAAAATAATATATTCATTTACAAACCGAACGGTTTGTTTATGTACACCTATTTGAAGGACATTGATTGGGCCTCATTCCAATTTGAAAAATAAAGAATATTATAAAATAAAGGTTTATGTGTTGATAGTACTCATCTATTGAGATTGGTCATGTGTTGAACGAAATATTTTAGTAATAAAATTTACATCTTTATCAATATAAAATAAAGGTTCATGTGTTGACAGTACTCATCCATTGAGATTGGTCATGTGTTGAACGAAATATTTTAGTAATAAAATTTACATCTTTATCAATATAAAATAAAGGTTCATGTGTTGACAGTACTCATCCATTGAGATTGGTCATGTGTTGAACGAAATATTTTGATAATAACAACTATTTTGAAAAAGAAATATTTGAAATAGAATATTTGAAAATAGAAATTTATGAAGCCGTGTTGATTAGATTGACGCCATTTTGACGTAAACGATATTTATATCGATTTTATTCATTTTGAAATGAATTGAATTGAAAACGATTTCGAAATGAATTGAATTGAAAACGATTTCGAAATGAATTGAATTGAAAACGATTTCGAAATGAATTGAATTGAAAACGATTTCGAAATGAATTGAATTGAAAACGATTTCGAAATGAATTGAATTGAAAACGATTTCGAAATGAATTGAATTGAAAACGAATTCAAATTGAATTGAAAGTGAATTGAAATGAATTCAAATTGAATTGAAATTTGAATTGAATAGAAATGAATTTTAAAACGAATTTATAAAGAAGAATTCAATTTTGATTTGAATTGAAAAGAAAGTTGAAATTGCTTTTGAAACGAATTTAAAACTATTTATAAAATTCGTTTTAAATAGAAATCGACGATATATATATATTATATATATAATATAATGGCCTGAATAGAACGCGCCGCGCCGCGGCAGTTCGTGAATTTCGACCATTTATTTCAAACGAACATTACGGGAGATCCGACCGTCGGATTCTCCTAAAACCGGAACCGTTGGGTTCGTATCGAAAAGAGCTTTCTAACGAATATTAGAAATTTGAAATCTAACGGTTGGATTTGGAGTTACGTCCAAATCAAATTCGAAAAAGGTCGTTGTAAGTGCAGTTCGATGGCCGTTGATGGAAATCGACTGTACGGGCCTTGATAAAATTATTAAAAATAGTAATAATTTGTGTAAAATCATAAGAAATGATTTAGAAAGAATTGGGATGAAAAACTCCATATTTGAAAAGATAAAAATAGATTTTTATCGAAATGAACGAGTTTTGAACTAGAATTATAATTCTATTTATTTTTAGTTAAATAAATTGAATTTAAAAATGGTTTTGAAAATAACCAGAATTTCCAATGATTGCATTGGAATGGATTTGAATCGAAATTGTCTTCGGAATATTTCGATGTTGGAATTCGTGATTATACAGGTGTTGTTATGGAAATTTGAAAGATATATATTTATATCGTTATTTCCAATACGACATTTGTTAGTCGTAGAATTTGATATTGAATATAAGCCGATATATTTTCTATTCAGAGCCTTGTATTGAATATCGAATGTGATTTGGGTTTGTCGTGAATGGTGTCTTCACTAACACTGTTCTTGAACCCAGTTGAGAAAAGATTAAATCTTTTTATTTAGATTTAATGAAGTGTACCAATTCAATAATATTTAATTGGAATTGAATTGATATTGATTTTGGGTTTATCGTGAACAGTGTTTTAAATAACACTCGTTCTTTAACCCGATAATTAATGAATGTGATTTTGGGTTTATCGTGAACCGTGTTTTAAATGACACTGATTCTTTAACCCAGTCGAAGATTAAAACTAAGTGGAGTTTTAATGAATCTTTAATTAGATTGAAATGATCGAAAATGGAGTATCACCAGTTTTGCTCCAGGCAATAGTTAAATCTTTAATTAGATTTGAACGTGAAATGGTAATTGAATTTACCGATAACACTGTGGTGTTAGATATGAAGTATTACCAGTTTTACTTCATGGGATGAATAGGTTGGGATGGGGAAATTAAAATAAATAATTACTTCGGTAAGGTTCGCTAATCCCGACTAGTTTGAATTGAGATTCAAAAATAGAATAAAGAATAAATTCAAGGAATTTATCTTGGATAAAATTAATGGGAACCTTTCCCTATGAATGTGAAATTTAGAAACTAACTATCGGTTAGCCAAGCAGAATGGTTTTCTGGATATTGATCTGATGTTGGTTTCGGCCTTCGGGGTTAATATTTGGGAAATTATTCTCTTGATTAATTTACGGTTAGTGACTGATGAATTGGAATGAGGCGTATGTTGTGTTTGTGTAACACTTATTTAAAATATACATGAGTTATTCGGAAAGACCGGGTTTATCCCATTCTGAATAACTGATACGACGATAAGTCGAAGATGAAGACGGTGGTTGAAGACCGGAAGTCTTCACATCGTTTGGATAATTACCGACGATCCTGATTGGGCTGTACACCCAAGAGGATGGAAATAGTTGGTGGTCGTCCAGACGTACTTGGAGATGGATGGATATGCGAGGAAAGTGCCTCCGGTTTCGTTCAGACCCAGAACGGACTTGTAAATGGACTGTATGTCTGACATTGGATTTTAGTCCGTGTGATTGATCTCTATTAAATATATATCTGTTTGGCGGCGGAGAATTTATTCTCTTGCTTAACGCCCTTCTCTGAGACGTACGAGCTCAGGGGTTATATATTGATGGATATCAAACACATGGAGTGAATTGCCTGTGTGGCATGCCTAAGTGGCAATTGATCGAGGCTTCTGTTGAAAAGCAAAGTCTTGTGGTGATGATCAAAGCACGGCCTTTGTGGCTTAGCTTTGTGTAACGTTTACTTCGCGAGTATCACACCCGGTATGAACCAAAAAGGGGAGACGGACCTCAGGGAGGGCATGCGTTTCCTTCTAGCTAAAAAGTGGCATCAGTGGTTTTACACGCCCTGACGAGTTTGACTTATGTGGTTGTTGTTGTTGCGAGGCGCCTCGGATTGATCGGTCGTTCTCGAACCGATGGAGTCATTTAGTTGGCTCACTTACGCCCCAAAGGGCGGCGAAACGCATGTTCAGGGTTTAAGTTTAATCCACATCGGTGGACCGGCCCTGTCGCTCCAAGGGTCGATGCGTTCTGATCCTGAGACTCGGGCTAGACAGTCTCGAATCGGTTGAGGACTATCTTTTGCCTCGGTTCATAGATGGAAATCCAATTTCCAAATACGTGACATTTGCGGTTTTAATTGTAGAACTAGTATGGCGACATGATATATGGTACCCATGCCGCCTATGATTGATACTTATGATTTGAAGTTGTTTTATACACTATGCACTTATAATAGTATCAAATAATCTGTTTTAAACGTATCAAGCATTCTTTGGCTGTTATAAGGGAAAACCCTATCCCCCGGCTTGCGTTGCATTGTGTGATAGGACCTGGGTCTTATAACAGCTTCATTTTTCTTTATTTAGCATTGCGCTGTTTGTTTTATGCACTGGTATCCTTGGGAGGGAACCCGTTCCGTGTTATACGGCGTGGTCCCTTGATTTACCTATCTTTAAAATAAAGATTAATAACTGTTTTAGTTCTCACACCAGTCACATGACTGACCTGGAGTTTATTGTTTTAACCTAAACTCTGGGTGCCCTTATTTCGACGGGCAGCTAGTAGTTTTGGTTTTGCAGATTTATATTCACAGGATCCTGGTTTACAGCTGGAACGATATCCGGAAAGCTTTGTATCCGTATATCTCTTCTAGTTGTGTGTTGTATTATTTTCCGCTGCTATGTATTTAAATGTAATTTAAATCTCTGATATTTCTGTGTAATATTCATTTATGCTCTGTATATTATTGTAATTTGATGCATTGTTGTAATATACAATGAAATGTTCTTTTGTATGTATTCTGTTGTGGCTTGTTCTCGAACTATCCGACACTTTCCTTTACGGGGAAGTTACGGGTTTTCACAGTTGGTATTAGAGCTTTGGTTTACAAAGCTCAGAGAACAAGACACATTAGAACCCTACGAAAGAATTCATCAGATATTGGGTTAGTAATATCCAATGGGAATGACTCGTTAGAGATGGGATCAGTAGTATCCTAGAACGAGTGTGAAGAGTATATTTTTCAAAGTAAAAACAATTTTTGTTTTGAAAATTTAAATCAACTATTCGTATTTGATTATTTATTTATATTGATTTTAGACAATTCGGTATATAAAGAATTTGCATATACGCCTTGCAAACGTATATTCAAAGTTTTAATATATTGGATAGATATAGCATCACACTCTAGTCGCCCGAAGATGATATTGATGATAGCGATCGCATCATCAACATTTATGTTCGAGTTTCGAAGGTGTGATTTTCTATATATTTCCATTAGACTGGTGTGAGAACCAAAACTTATATAGATAGATTTATTTGTTGTGATTTGGCATCAAAAACATGATTTTTTGTATATATATCAAAGTTATGAATTTGAAACGTTAAATCCACTAATTGATTGATGTTTGTGTTGTTTGTTTAATTGTTTGATAATTTTGAACCATTACGCCTAATTGTATCAAATAATGAATTGTATTGAAATTTGGTCGCATTTGCTTGCATATACTTGTACTTACATTGAACAGGTCATAACAAGGAGGCTAGAGCAGAGAATAAAATTTGTTTGCCCGACAAATAGGTACATGTTTACTACATGATTTACTGCTTTGTTTGGGTGATGATGATTTTATGAGCCTATTGGCTAGCCGCTTGGCTTTTTCTTTTTCTTTTTGAGATCTGAAGGACCGGGGAAGCTATTTGAAATTCCCCGATGCTCCCATTGCAGGGGAGGTTATGGCGAAATTTTTCGAAAATTTAGGGTGTTAGCCAAATTTTTGAAATTTTTGAAAATTCTCAGAAACTGAAAAGTTGGAGAATGGAAGCCAGATCGAACGTAGAGTTGATTAATCAAACCACTTTCGACTTTGTTCCTTTTCGGGGACGAAAAGTTTTAAGTGGGGGAGATTGTAACAACCCGGAAATCTGGGCCAGTTTAAAATTTTTATTTTGGCAATTTTAGCGAATTTTGATTATTTAAAATGAATTATTTTAAATAAAATCGACGGGAAAATTTATTTTGAATATAATTCGAACGTATATATTTTTACGCGTCGTCGCTAGAATATAAATAATTATATATAATTATAAAAGGAATTGAAAATGGCGCGGTAGTTCGATAATTCGATTTCAAACTTCAATTGAATGTACCGGGTGCAAAACAATCCGGATTTTAGTGAAACCAAAAATAATAGGATCTAATTGATGATATCTTTCCAACGAATTCGAAAAATCGAGATTTGATAGCGGGAATCAAAAGATATGTCCAGTTGAAATTTCTGAATAGTCGCTAAGGAATTCAGGCCCTTAAAAATGGAAATTTTGCAAACGACCTCGGATTTCGACGAAACCTGTTTTGTTGGGTCCGTGATGTCAAATTATTGCTAGGTTTCAAATTTCATAATTTTTCGAATCAATATGTGAGCGTGGCAAAGGAAAACGCGATTGACCATCTTCAGTTGATTTTAATCGACTGGAAAATGGCCATTTTTCTAACGGTCTCAGAATTCGACGAAATTAGTTTTGTTAGGACCGTATCGTCAATACGAAGCTAGAAAATATTTTTCGAGAATTTTAAGAGTTAGCATGTGACCCCGGTAATTTGAAATGTACGTTTAAAATTCAATATATAGATTTAAATGTAAATTTAACGGAAACTGATTCAAACGATCTAATCAACCTACGATACATATCCCATTGTGTTCGGAATGGGGGTAAAACGCTATGGACGACAGGCGGTGGGCCTCGTTTCGAGGTCGTATGTGAAAGTCAACTTTTTGCCAAATAAAATAATTAAATAATTAAAATAAATAAAAAAAACTCTCCCTTTATCTTTCTGCCCCCCCCCCTTTTTTTCGATTTTCCGAATCAGAAAGAAAGGAAAAAAAAACGAAATGCGTCGATCGGGGGAAGCCGCCGCCTACTCCACCCTCCTCCATCGCCGACGAGCCGCCACCCTCCATCAGTGCCCCACCGCCCTTCTTCCTCCTCGCATCTCTTCTTCCCGCGTTCGAAGCTCGAACCCCCGAAACCCTAGAAACCCTTCACCGTGGGGCCTGCTGCGCCGAAGCACCCACCACAGCCCCAGCACCGACGCCCTGACCATCTCTCCGCCACCTCGAGTGTTGCGCCACCCACACGACCCCGCCGACCCCTCCAACCTCCATCAACAGTGAAAACCGCCCCCTTCCGCTGTCGAACACTGTGAGCCCCTCTTTTTTCCCCTTTTTTATTTTTATTTTGTCTTGTTTAATTAATTTTAGCAATTAAAGATCTGAAATTTTATTTATGTAGAGAATTAGAAATATGATTTTTATATTTTTAAAGTATTAAAAATATAGTCTTTACTATATAGCGATTATAAAAATATGATTTTTATATTTTTAAAGTAGTAAAAATATAATCTTTTATATTGTAGAAAGATAAAAATATAATCTTTGCATAGTAGGAACTATAAAAATATAATCTTTATGAGATATAGAATGTAAAAATACCATCTTTTTATATGTAGCAAAATAAAAATCTGATTTTTATGATATATATGTTGAAATAAAGAGGTAATTTTTATAGTGATGAAATGAAAATAAAATTTATATTTTCATAAGGGCAAAATTTATATTTTCATAAGGGCAAAATCTATATTTTCATAAGGGCGAAATCTATATTTTTATAAAGGCGAAATCTTTAAAAGTGAAAAGGCAGAACCTTTATATAGGGAATAGCGAGGTAAAAATATAATTTTTATCTATATGGTAGCAATGTAAAAATAGAATTTTTATCCATACGACGAAGTAAAAATTCGATTTTTATATTTTGAATAACGAAGTAAAAATTCGATTTTTATATATTGAATAGCGAAGTAAAAATTCGATTTTTATATTTTGAATAACGAAGTAAAAATTCGATTTTTATATATTGAATAACGAAGTAAAAATTCGATTTTTATATTTTGAATAACGAAGTAAAAATTCGATTTTTATACATTGAATAGCGAAGTAAAAAATTCGATTTTTATATATGTAGTGGCTACGGTCA
Source organism: Allium sativum (assembly GCA_030737875.1). Lineage (NCBI taxonomy): Eukaryota > Viridiplantae > Streptophyta > Magnoliopsida > Asparagales > Amaryllidaceae > Allium > Allium sativum. The sequence continues at coordinate 5,991,494 of JASFAX010000034.1, forward strand.
ACGAAGGTGACAAAAAAGGCGAAACGACGAAGATTTCTATCAATGAAGTGCCGTGGAGCTAGGATAGCTATTTGTGAGAATTTCTCACCTTTCAATTTCATTTCTATTTATATATATATACTAGGATGCAGACGGTGCTTAGTAGCACCCGACACAATCGTCCACAGACCATGGACTTGTTTGTTTGGTTGCATAGGTTAGTTATATGATTTGATTTGAATTTGGTTGTTTGGTGATTTTGATTGATGTGTGAATGGTGTGGGCCTTCACTAGACCGGGGATAAGGCTAGGCCTCGTCCCGTTTCTAGTATCGTGCCGTTATGCCGCCGAAATTTTCTAAAATATGTTAGAAAAATAAAAATATCATTTTATTGAATAAATGAACTGAATAGAAATTCATATGTTGAAAAAAAAATGTTTTTATCGTTAAAAATATAATTTTTAACGTGAAGTGAATAAAATAATATATTCATTTACAAACCGAACGGTTTGTTTATGTACACCTATTTGAAGGACATTGATTGGGCCTCATTCCAATTTGAAAAATAAAGAATATTATAAAATAAAGGTTCATGTGTTGATAGTACTCATCTATTGAGATTGGTCATGTGTTGAACGAAATATTTTAGTAATAAAATTTACATCTTTATCAATATAAAATAAAGGTTCATGTGTTGACAGTACTCATCCATTGAGATTGGTCATGTGTTGAACGAAATATTTTAGTAATAAAATTTACATCTTTATCAATATAAAATAAAGGTTCATGTGTTGACAGTACTCATCCATTGAGATTGGTCATGTGTTGAACGAAATATTTTGATAATAACAACTATTTTGAAAAAGAAATATTTGAAATAGAATATTTGAAAATAGAAATTTATGAAGCCGTGTTGATTAGATTGACGCCATTTTGACGTAAACGATATTTATATCGATTTTATTCATTTTGAAATGAATTGAATTGAAAACGATTTCGAAATGAATTGAATTGAAAACGATTTCGAAATGAATTGAATTGAAAACGATTTCGAAATGAATTGAATTGAAAACGATTTCGAAATGAATTGAATTGAAAACGATTTCGAAATGAATTGAATTGAAAACGATTTCGAAATGAATTGAATTGAAAACGAATTCAAATTGAATTGAAAGTGAATTGAAATGAATTCAAATTGAATTGAAATTTGAATTGAATAGAAATGAATTTTAAAACGAATTTATAAAGAAGAATTCAATTTTGATTTGAATTGAAAAGAAAGTTGAAATTGCTTTTGAAACGAATTTAAAACTATTTATAAAATTCGTTTTAAATAGAAATCGACGATATATATATTATATATATAATATAATGGCCTGAATAGAACGCGCCGCGCCGCGGCAGTTCGTGAATTTCGACCATTTATTTCAAACGAACATTACGGGAGATCCGACCGTCGGATTCTCCTAAAACCGGAACCGTTGGGTTCGTATCGAAAAGAGCTTTCTAACGAATATTAGAAATTTGAAATCTAACGGTTGGATTTGGAGTTACGTCCAAATCAAATTCGAAAAAGGTCGTTGTAAGTGCAGTTCGATGGCCGTTGATGGAAATCGACTGTACGGGCCTTGATAAAATTATTAAAAATAGTAATAATTTGTGTAAAATCATAAGAAATGATTTAGAAAGAATTGGGATGAAAAACTCCATATTTGAAAAGATAAAAATAGATTTTTATCGAAATGAACGAGTTTTGAACTAGAATTATAATTCTATTTATTTTTAGTTAAATAAATTGAATTTAAAAATGGTTTTGAAAATAACCAGAATTTCCAATGATTGCATTGGAATGGATTTGAATCGAAATTGTCTTCGGAATATTTCGATGTTGGAATTCGTGATTATACAGGTGTTGTTATGGAAATTTGAAAGATATATATTTATATCGTTATTTCCAATACGACATTTGTTAGTCGTAGAATTTGATATTGAATATAAGCCGATATATTTTCTATTCAGAGCCTTGTATTGAATATCGAATGTGATTTGGGTTTGTCGTGAATGGTGTCTTCACTAACACTGTTCTTGAACCCAGTTGAGAAAAGATTAAATCTTTTTATTTAGATTTAATGAAGTGTACCAATTCAATAATATTTAATTGGAATTGAATTGATATTGATTTTGGGTTTATCGTGAACAGTGTTTTAAATAACACTCGTTCTTTAACCCGATAATTAATGAATGTGATTTTGGGTTTATCGTGAACCGTGTTTTAAATGACACTGATTCTTTAACCCAGTCGAAGATTAAAACTAAGTGGAGTTTTAATGAATCTTTAATTAGATTGAAATGATCGAAAATGGAGTATCACCAGTTTTGCTCCAGGCAATAGTTAAATCTTTAATTAGATTTGAACGTGAAATGGTAATTGAATTTACCGATAACACTGTGGTGTTAGATATGAAGTATTACCAGTTTTACTTCATGGGATGAATAGGTTGGGATGGGGAAATTAAAATAAATAATTACTTCGGTAAGGTTCGCTAATCCCGACTAGTTTGAATTGAGATTCAAAAATAGAATAAAGAATAAATTCAAGGAATTTATCTTGGATAAAATTAATGGGAACCTTTCCCTATGAATGTGAAATTTAGAAACTAACTGTCGGTTAGCCAAGCAGAATGGTTTTCTGGATATTGATCTGATGTTGGTTTCGGCCTTCGGGGTTAATATTTGGGAAATTATTCTCTTGATTAATTTACGGTTAGTGACTGATGAATTGGAATGAGGCGTATGTTGTGTTTGTGTAACACTTATTTAAAATATACGTGAGTTATTCGGAAAGACCGGGTTTATCCCATTCTGAATAACTGATACGACGATAAGTCGAAGATGAAGACGGTGGTTGAAGACCGGAAGTCTTCACATCGTTTGGATAATTACCGACGATCCTGATTGGGCTGTACACCCAAGAGGATGGAAATAGTTGGTGGTCGTCCAGACGTACTTGGAGATGGATGGATATGCGAGGAAAGTGCCTCCGGTTTCGTTCAGACCCAGAACGGACTTGTAAATGGACTGTATGTCTGACATTGGATTTTAGTCCGTGTGATTGATCTCTATTAAATATATATCTGTTTGGCGGCGGAGAATTTATTCTCTTGCTTAACGCCCTTCTCTGAGACGTACGAGCTCAGGGGTTATATATTGATGGATATCAAACGCATGGAGTGAATTGCCTGTGTGGCATGCCTAAGTGGCAATTGATCGAGGCTTCTGTTGAAAAGCAAAGTCTTGTGGTGATGATCAAAGCACGGCCTTTGTGGCGTAGCTTTGTGTAACGTTTACTTCGCGAGTATCACACCCGGTATGAACCAAAAACGGGAGACGGACCTCAGGGAGGGCATGCGTTTCCTTCTAGCTAAAAAGTGGCGCCAGTGGTTTTACACGCCCTGACGAGTTTGACTTATGTGGTTGTTGCTGTTGCGAGGCGCCTCGGATTGATCGGTCGTTCTCGAACCGATGGAGTCATTTAGTTGGCTCACTTACGCCCCAAAGGGCGGCGAAACGCATGTTCAGGGTTTAAGTTTAATCCACATCGGTGGACCGGCCCTGTCGCTCCAAGGGTCGATGCGTTCTGATCCTGAGACTCGGGCTAGACAGTCTCGAATCGGTTGAGGACTATCTTTTGCCTCGGTTCATAGATGGAAATCCAATTTCCAAATACGTGACATTTGCGGTTTTAATTGTAGAACTAGTATGGCGACATGATATATGGTACCCATGCCGCCTATGATTGATACTTATGATTTGAAGTTGTTTTATACACTATGCACTTATAATAGTATCAAATAATCTGTTTTAAACGTATCAAGCATTCTTTGGCTGTTATAAGGGAAAACCCTATCCCCCGGCTTGCGTTGCATTGTGTGATAGGACCTGGGTCTTATAACAGCTTCATTTTTCTTTATTTAGCATTGCGCTGTTTGTTTTATGCACTGGTATCCTTGGGAGGGAACCCGTTCCGTGTTATACGGCGTGGTCCCTTGATTTACCTATCTTTAAAATAAAGATTAATAACTGTTTTAGTTCTCACACCAGTCACATGACTGACCTGGAGTTTATTGTTTTAACCTAAACTCTGGGTGCCCTTATTTCGACGGGCAGCTAGTAGTTTTGGTTTTGCAGATTTATATTCACAAGATCCTGGTTTACAGCTGGAACGATATCCGGAAAGCTTTGTATCCGTATATCTCTTCTAGTTGTGTGTTGTATTATTTTCCGCTGCTATGTATTTAAATGTAATTTAAATCTCTGATATCTCTGTGTAATATTCATTTATGCTCTGTATATTATTGTAATTTGATGCATTGTTGTAATATACAATGAAATGTTCTTTTGTATGTATTCTGTTGTGGCTTGTTCTCGAACTATCCGACACTTTCCTTTACGGGGAAGTTACGGGTTTTCACAAACAGGCACCCCATAATCAGGGTGAAGTGATCCATTTTACGATGATCGGCTCCTACTCGCATAGTTCCATGTGTCTTACGGCCCCCGATGTTGTAGTTACCTATGCTGGTCCCACCATGGGGTGTATCAAGTCCCATGGTGGCGGCCCGACACAATCCTAGAATGCACAGGTATGCTACTGGTGCCCAGTGCCTTATTTTTCTGCGCCGGAGTGTGTGCACGCCCGCACCCCGTTAGAACCTACACTGCTGCACCACCGCCGTCGATTTGACCTCTTACAATCAGCCCAGTAATCGTGCCCCACCCTGCCTAGTTTCAGGGTATCATGATACCTTGTAGGGTTACTGCGAAAAGGGTCCTCCGCTACTAGGTTTTCTATCTCTAGCCAACATGCTAAGTTGGTTAAGTGTTTTATAAACCTAACCCTCCAATCAGTCTGTTTAGCATGTTCCATTTTGATTAAGTATTAATATAATTTACTTAATCCTATCAATCCTGACTCAGCCTTAATTGTCTTAATTAAAGCCTTGACCTCTCACATTAGACAGGTATTGTTGTGGCTGCCTGTTGCCGGTTGGGTCCGGGCAGTCTTACGCCACAACTCAGTCTAACCTCGGGTCCTTATTGGGCTCCATGTTTAACCACCCACATTGGATAGGTATTGTTGTGACTACTGGACAGCCGGGCGATTCCGGGCAGGTTTACATCACAACTCAATCCAACCTCGGGTTAAACACATCGTATTTTCTACATTTACATATTTTGTCTTTCTTCTTTATTTTCTTACATGTAAATATTTGCGGCCCATTATTCAAAATCAATTTAAGCTAATGGTGTAAAGGTTTACACCAATCATGGGCCCAACCCATTCTTGAATTTGGGCCCCTCTACTTTATATTTTCATTTATTAATTAATTTGGCCCAACGCTATTTCCCCCGTTTAATACGTTCGTTTATCATAATATATGTTGGGCTTAGCCCTTTAAGCCCAACTTAGCCACGTGAAAAAGGGGAGGCTTAAAACGTGATTACATACACAAAGAGGGGAATGTGAACGCATGAACTTGCAACATAACGTTGGAACTAAAAAAATAGAAACTGGTGTACTTGCATTGTGGTAACATATACTTTGGTCATAAAGCATAAGTGACATGAATCAAACCATATAAACTTGTAGTTAAGTTAAGAATCTAACTAAATTAGATATCATCATTGGCACATAGTCTTAACTACAACATAAACCTATATTTTTACTTAGGCATAATGTCAAACATAAGCAAATCATGTTTATAAAATTACTATATGTTTACAAAGGTGCTTACTTTTGTTACTAATACAAAAGTATAGTTCAACTAGAATTATTCCAACTTAATCATGATTTTAATCTATTCACATAATCATGGCACAAATATACCCAAACATGAAATGATGGTTTTTGATCTATTCATGAAATCATGGCATAAATATTCCTAAACATGAAATCATGGTTTTTACTTTGTTCATGCAAACTTGCAATTGGAATGTAAATCTAACTTAGCTATGTGTCACTTATATTATCATATAATTCTTGTTAACAACATAGGCCTAACATGTTTTTCAATTAGGCATAATACCAAACATAGCCTAGTCATATTCATAAAATCAACATAAGTTCACAAAGAGGCTTACTTTTGTTTCTAATACAAAAGTATGGTTTTATACATAGATCATGATGCCAATTCTAACATAATTTCATGTGAATCATAATACCCCAAATTTGATTCAAATTACACAAAAAGTGATTTTGTACAAAAATATACATTATGTTGGCATAGTAGCAAAAACCACATACTTGCATGAATCTCAATTAAACAACCACAAACGTGTAGCTTTAACATGAATTACATACTTGCGAATATTCAATCGACATATCACAATATTCCAAATCGATTAGAATCATAACAACGCACAAATATGAATTATTATCGCCACAATTCCATTTCTTACATTACACAAATCAAACACAGTTATTTATTCTCATCGGAATAGTACTCTACTTACAATCGTGTGACGAATTCTTCAATTCAGGAATCTGAATTCTGGATTTGGAGATGCTATTCCTTTGATGTAGGCGTTGATTTGATTTGTTTAAGTTTACTTGTAGTTGCTTTATGCTTTAGAGTTCGTCTCCTAATTGTCTCTCAAATTGGTGGCTACTCCTAGTCGTTCCTCAGCAGCATGAGGGCCTTATTCTTATTTTTGAATGAATAGATTAGGTAGAGTCTAGGGTCATTTTTATAGAGTTTATGAACTGATTAGGACCATCGATGTAGCTTGGGTTAATCGTAGCCATTCATTCGAAAGAGAGACCAATCAGGGGCTGACACCTAGCCCTAGTGACAAGGCAAGGTTCAGAAAATCGGCCAAACACAGACCTGGCCAGCCAGGATGGGCTGGGTTCGACCTGGTTCTGGGGCCAGGTCGACAGCCCTGTCGACACCCAGGTCGACAGCCCTGTCGACCTGGTTAGCCAGGTCGACTGCCAAGTCGACCTGGTGCCTTCAGGCGGGAATTTTCCCGCCCTGGCCAACTGGGCCCGATTTTGAATTTTGAATTGTTTTTCTGAGCTGTTTTTCGTCTATTCGAATTTTAAACCTAATTCAGAAACTTCCGGAGGCCATATCTTGGTCATACGGACTCCGATTTTCGAAAACTCGGACTCTATTTCGCGTATTTTTCCGAGACGAACGCAATGGCGTATCCCGTTTCCTTAATTCTTTGATTTGAAATTAATTATACTTTAATTTATGAATTCCACGGTTATAGAATACACGGGGTGTTACATTCTCCCCCACTTAAAAGGATTTCGTCCCCGAAATCTTCAAGTTAGGAAGAATGTATATCCTAACATCCAAACATCCATCTACTCATCCATCAAACACGAGCATCCATTGTCCTTAAAAGACTTCTAATGCTTCATGATCATATGCGAAGTGTGTGTATATACATGTACTTATCTAATGCAAAATCAGGCGGTCTACTGATTCAGTTGACCTCCTTAATGCGAATTATGTAAGTGCCATGAATCCATTATGTATGCAAACTTTCCTATTCATGATTCTACATGAGTGCACAATCATTCATACAAATGCAACATCCATACGACAATACATTAAAGTTCAACCATATACGAATGCAAACATATATGCATATGCAATATGAAGTGACTGAGCCGATCTAAAACCTAGGTTGTGTGTGTATATGCAACCACGAGCAACCACTAGCAATCACTTGCAACCACTTGCAACCATCATCCATAACATGTTTCAATTACATGTTTACATCCAAAAAGATTCTACCTATGGTTCTCAAGATAGGATCGAGGAGAGAAATAGGATAAAACAAAGCATCTAGAATAAGTTAACGATGTACCGCCAGAAGGTCCGGTCTGCTTCTCAGGGTAGTCTTTGCTGATGTGTCCAGTCTTCCCACAATGAAAACATTCACCTTGCTTTCTCTTCCTCTTTCTACAATCCTTGGCTATGTGCCCTTCCGTACCACAGTAATTGCATTTCCTTTTATCACGTGAGTTGTTGTTCTTGCCTCCTTTCTCGGGGTCTACCTTCTTATTCTTAGAATCGTTGGGCTTGACCTCTTTCTTCCCTTGAGAGTTTTCTGCCTCTGTCTCCTTCTTGTCCTTATCTTCCTCGTTCAGCAATGCCATCTGCACCAACCTTTCGTACGTAGCTCCCATGGGTATATGGGTCATGGCCAAACTGTGTAATGGCTCATTCAACCCTTTGACAAAGCGGAGAGCCTTCTTGTGCGGGGTGTTGACTAGGTCCAGCCCAAACCTAGCCAGCTCGTCGAATTGATTAACATACTCTTTGACTGTCATATTCCCTTGCTTAAGAAATAAGAATTTTTCCAACTGCAAACTCCTTTCAGCTTCTGAGAGAAATTTAGCCTCAAACCTTGCCCTAAAGTCCTCCCATGTCTCCACTGGTCTTTCTGCATTAGTGACTTCCCACCAGTAGGAAGCCTCGCCCTTTAGTAGCCAAACTGCCAGTTGTACTTTCTGTCTATCTTCTACCTCAAAGATGATGAATAAGTCCTCGGTTTCTTTCAGCCAATTTCTAGCTGCCACGAAGGACTCAGTTCCATGAAAATCCTTTCCTCCCATAGCTTTAAAGTCTTTACATATCTTAGCAAACGTGTTTCCCCGTGGAGGAGGTGGAGGAAGAGGTGCTGCTGCAGCTGGATGATTTCCTGCAGCTGGGGGAGGAGGAACGGTAGGACCTGGCTGAGTGGCCCTTGCTTCTAAGAACCGTCTAAACCAACCAGGTATTGGTACACCCTCTGGCAAGTTAAGTTTTTCGGACATGCTGAAACAAAAAGGATAGATTCAAAACGAAGGATAAAAGATAGTACCTATGGCTTTGGGGGGACTTTGCCTTTTAAAATAAAATAATATCTTATCTCTTTAAAAAAATGCTTCTTTAAATTTTTTTTTTTCAAAACTTTTTATCTTATCTGGTAAACCTATGCTCTGATACCAAGTGAAACACCCCACCTCCGTTAGGGTCACTCTCAAAGGGAATGCCCTAATTTTGGTGGAGGTTTATAAGTATAAGTCACAGATATACAAGACAGATATAAGAACACATATTTTAGAACAGCGGAAAAACAACAACTTTTATTTCATTGAAAATACGTGTTACAACCACCATACCATAATTGTCTTACAATACTTCCAAAAACATAACATCTTCACAACTGTCTTGATTACATTATTTAAAGAAGCATAAAGAAAACATAAATAAACTGCAAAAGTCCCATAGTTGCTGTCCAAAGCCATAGTCCAAAAACGAAAAGGTCCAAGCAATACATTCTTTCTCTTCAAGCTGGATATGAAGGTTGGTCAAACTGCAGTATTCCCTCCCTGTGAACCTGGGGGGGGGGGGGAAACGGAAGAAAAGAAGACGAAAGAAAAGTAGAGTCAGACATAAAGCCTGAGTAAGTCTAGGACTATTCAGTCTATGAATAAAGAACTGGGTATGATAAGTATAAACTAGAAATGGGAAAGCACCAAATACTTAGTTAAGTTGTCTAGGGTCGAATATACCATCGTACCATATATTAATCTCTGTACCCATATAAACTAGTTCCCAACAGGCACCCCATAATCAGGGTGAAGTGATCCATTTTACGATGATCGGCTCCTACTCGCATAGTTCCATGTGTCTTACGGCCCCCGATGTTGTAGTTACCTATGCTGGTCCCACCATGGGGTGTATCAAGTCCCATGGTGGCGGCCCGACACAATCCTAGAATGCACAGGTATGCTACTGGTGCCCAGTGCCTTATTTTTCTGCGCCGGAGTGTGTGCACGCCCGCACCCCGTTAGAACCTACACTGCTGCACCACCGCCGTCGATTTGACCTCTTACAATCAGCCCAGTAATCGTGCCCCACCCTGCCTAGTTTCAGGGTATCATGATACCTTGTAGGGTTACTACGAAATGGGTCCTCCGCTACTAGGTTTTCTATCTCTAGCCAACATGCTAAGTTGGTTAAGTGTTTTATAAACCTAACCCTCCAATCAGTCTGTTTAGCATGTTCCATTTTGATTAAGTATTAATATAATTTACTTAATCCTATCAATCCTGACTCAGCCTTAATTGTCTTAATTAAAGCCTTGACCTCTCACATTAGACATGTATTGTTGTGGCTGCCTGTTGCCGGTTGGGTCCGGGCAGTCTTACGCCACAACTCAGTCTAACCTCGGGTCCTTATTGGGCTCCATGTTTAACCACCCACATTGGATAGGTATTGTTGTGACTACTGGACAGTCGGGCGGTTCCGGGCAGGTTTACATCACAACTCAATCCAACCTCGGGTTAAACACATCGTATTTTCTACATTTACATATTTTGTCTTTCTTCTTTATTTTCTTACATGTAAATATTTGCGGCCCATTATTCAAAATCAATTTAAGCTAATGGTGTAAAGGTTTACACCAATCATGGGCCCAACCCATTCTTGAATTTGGGCCCCTCTACTTTATATTTCCATTTATTAATTAATTTGGCCCAACGCTATTTCCCCCGTTTAATACGTTCGTTTATCATAATATATGTTGGCCTTAGCCCTTTAAGCCCAACTTAGCCACGTGAAAAAGGGGAGGCTTAAAACGTGATTACATACACAAAGAGGGGAATGTGAACGCATGAACTTGCAACATAACGTTGGAACTAAAAAAATAGAAACTGGTGTACTTGCATTGTGGTAACATATACTTTGGTCATAAAGCATAAGTGACATGAATCAAACCATATAAACTTGTAGTTAAGTTAAGAATCTAACTAAATTAGATATCATCATTGGCACATAGTCTTAACTACAACATAAACCTATATTTTTACTTAGGCATAATGTCAAACATAAGCAAATCATGTTTATAAAATTACTATATGTTTACAAAGGTGCTTACTTTTGTTACTAATACAAAAGTATAGTTCAACTAGAATTATTCCAACTTAATCATGATTTTAATCTATTCACATAATCATGGCACAAATATACCCAAACATGAAATGATGGTTTTTGATCTATTCATGAAATCATGGCATAAATATTCCTAAACATGAAATCATGGTTTTTACTTTGTTCATGCAAACTTGCAATTGGAATGTAAATCTAACTTAGCTATGTGTCACTTATATTATCATATAATTCTTGTTAACAACATAGGCCTAACATGTTTTTCAATTAGGCATAATACCAAACATAGCCTAGTCATATTCATAAAATCAACATAAGTTCACAAAGAGGCTTACTTTTGTTTCTAATACAAAAGTATGGTTTTATACATAGATCATGATGCCAATTCTAACATAATTTCATGTGAATCATAATACCCCAAATTTGATTCAAATTACACAAAAAGTGATTTTGTACAAAAATATACATTATGTTGGCATAGTAGCAAAAACCACATACTTGCATGAATCTCAATTAAACAACCACAAACGTGTAGCTTTAACATGAATTACATACTTGCGAATATTCAATCGACATATCACAATATTCCAAATCGATTAGAATCATAACAACGCACAAATATGAATTATTATCGCCACAATTCCATTTCTTACATTACACAAATCAAACACAGTTATTTATTCTCATCGGAATAGTACTCTACTTACAATCGTGTGACGAATTCTTCAATTCAGGAATCTGAATTCTGGATTTGGAGATGCTATTCCTTTGATGTAGGCGTTGATTTGATTTGTTTAAGTTTACTTGTAGTTGCTTTATGCTTTAGAGTTCATCTCCTAATTGTCTCTTAAATTGGTGGCTACTCCTAGTCGTTCCTCAGCAGCATGAGGGCCTTATTCTTATTTTTGAATGAATAGATTAGGTAGAGTCTAGGGTCATTTTTATAGAGTTTATGAACTGATTAGGACCATCGATGTAGCTTGGGTTAATCGTAGCCATTCATTCGAAAGAGAGACCAATCAGGGGCTGACACCTAGCCCTAGTGACAAGGCAAGGCTCAGAAAATCGGCCAAACACAGACCTGGCCAGCCAGGATGGGCTGGGTTCGACCTGGCTCTGGGGCCAGGTCGACAGCCCTTTCGACACCCAGGTCGACAGCCCTGTCGACCTGGTTAGCCAGGTCGACTGCCAGGTCGACCTGGTGCCTTCAGGCGGGAATTTTCCCGCCCTGGCCAACTGGGCCCGATTTTGAATTTTGAATTGTTTTTCTGAGCTGTTTTTCGTCTGTTCGAATTTTAAACCTAATTCAGAAACTTCCGGAGGCCATATCTTGGTCATACGAACTCCGATTTTCGAAAACTCGGACTCTATTTCGCGTATTTTTCTGAGACGAACGCAATGGCTTATCCCGTTTCCCTTAATTCTCTGATTTGAAATTAATTATACTTTAATTTATGAATTCCACGGTTATAGAATACACGGGGTGTTACAAACAATTTTGATAAACGAGATATTGTTGTTCAAAGAAAGTGTGGATCACTTGAATGTACAAGTGAATTACATCCTTCTTATCTCGCACTCCAGTATCCGTTGTTACTTACATATGGTGAAGATGGTTACAGAGTCGATATTCTGTTAGGAGATAACGACGATACTTCTTCGAGAAAAAGAAGTAAATTGAGTATGAGGGAATTCTTTGCTTTCAGGATTCAAGATAGGCAAAATGAAGCTCGAACAATTCTTCGTTCAAGGAAGTTATTTCAACAATTTCTGGTTTATGGCTATACAATGACTGAGGCAGAAAGGTTGTTGTGTGTTCGAAAAAATCAGAAAAAGTTGGGATTGGAATCGTATAAGAACTTATCTACAGCTTCATATAGAGTAACCACGACAGCTTCTTGCACAGGAAAGCGTATAGTGTTACCTTCTTCTTTTACTGGTAGTGCTAGGTACATGATGCAAAATTACCTGGATGCAATGGCCCTATGTAAGTTTTATTGATATCCAGATTTATTTTTAACGTTCACATGCAACCCTACATGGCCAGAAATTACTAGAATTTTTAGCAGCATGGTATTCGGTCAGAAGACAGGACTGACATCATTTGTAGAGTTTTTAAAATTAAGTTGGATTAGCTCATCAAAGACCTAAAAGCCAGACATTTGTTTGGTTGTGTGCAAGCAGGTATGTCATCAACACTATTTCTGCATACTTGCGTTCATGCCTAAATTCTATACTATTGCTCTGCTCATTTCTATCCCTCGTTTTCAGTGGTTTATTGTAACGACCCGAAACGTCCCCATCCTGATTATCGACACAAATACATATCCTGTATCACGTATGTACTAATCAAGCATCAGAATTTAACAAATCATTAATAGAAAGAAGTTAGAGGGTGAGAAATAGAAAGAAAGAAAGTTAGAATAGAAGAAAAAGAAGAATAAAACACAACAGAACTAGAGTATCACGAATCTCACAGCGGAACTGAATAAAATATATTATATAACAGTACTTAAAATACAAACTGGTACTTATACTTAAATATATCATCAGAGTACAATTCATATACAATACAGCGGAAATAACATTATATATCTAACGTCGAAGCTTCCTGCTCTAAGCTTCTTCAAGTGAATCTATAAAATCCTAAACTACTTGGCTACCCGTACAAATTTGGGCACCCAAGAGTTTAGGGAAAACATAGAAAAATAAACTCTGGGCTAGTCATGGGACTGGCGTGAGTAAACGATTTTTAAAACAGATTGAATTAACTTTCAAAAGTCATTTTTGAAATAAATGATAATCGTAAGACCAATCCACACATAAACACGAATGGTTTTTACCTTACGATAACCCAAAATGTTTTGAAAACAATATTATTATGATATTATCATAATGTCTAAATACAAATAAATAGTGATCTAGCAGAACGCTTGCATCTCATGCTCCACATATATAGTATACAATCAAAACCGTTGGTGTATCTCTAGAGGGGAATAGAACCACCTGCCGATAGTGTATCTCTAGAGGGAATATATTGGATTCAACAAGAACGTCTTGCAACCCGGCCCACACATGACTGACCACTCATTTCGCTTGAGTGTATCGAATGTATATCACCAACGGTTGTGTACGACAACCGTTTCCCAAAAAGGGACAACATCGAAAAGAATAAGAAGTAAGTTAAATTTCTCTAAATAGGTGATTACATACCCTAATGGGAGCGACCCACGTAGCCATGATGTCTGCCCGATTTTTGTCATTTCCCGGTTGGTGAGGCTTGAGGTTAGAATTAACCTTTAGAATATCTGACCAACATTTTCTTTGAATGCCACATTGTCAGATTCGTCATATCACTAATTGACGTCTACAAATATACTCTGGATGTGAAAGAAGTGCCCCTCTTTGCCATCAACTCGGTATATTTGTAAAAATCAACGTACGTGGTTTTTAGGAAATACTCTGTTAGACATTCGTCCATACAAGTCATCCAGGAACAGGATGAACCGAAGGCACCCTCCTACCGCATCCAATATAGGAATCACCCCATGGATCGATAGCGAATAGTCCTTGCAAATCCGAAAATTTCAGTTACGAAAGAATTATAGGTTATAATAACTCTGGCGGCCACCAGAGGATTTAAACAAGTAACTGTTTCGCTCATGGAAATTCACGGTCTTCAAATTGATCATTTTAAAAGTGTCTTGCAAGTGAGTCTACGTAAAGTGGATTCGAAGTGGTTTTGGGTCCAGTTCCCATCCCGGTCTCTTCGAATCAACCCGTAAGCAAAATTTCTTTGATAGTCGGTGATTTAACTATCAAATGTAAACAGTATAGATGGGTAAAACATACACAATTCCCGTAACATGTCCATTCAGTTTTAATCAACTTATACCATCTCATTTCAAATTTCAGAACAGTAATTTACACAAGACGATTTAAAATATGTTAATGTCTTATTCTAAATAATTCAGATTTAGATAATTAAATCAAAGCATAACAGATAAATCAACAACAATCATTTAAGCCAACATTAACATTCGACAATGATTTGATGTTTTTATTCCAAACTAATAATAGTTTGAAATATCCGATTTTGGATAATGACTTATTTCAAACTACTTTTTATTCCAAATCCTTTGGAAATAAATTAATCTACTTATTTAAACATCTATTCTGTTTTTAGTAGATTATATACACATATATATTGCAGATTCGAACTACAGTTTACAATATTTATTCTACAATTACGACTTAGTCTAACAGCGTCCCGATCCTTTTTCCTTCCTTTTGATTTATTTATTTACTTTTACCAACAATAAAATATTCACTTAAATTTAAATTACATGATGATTTGTATTTCTTTTTCTTTTTTTTCCTTTTCTTCTTAAAACACTACGGTCTACAACTTCGTGTGTATATCCCAATTCAACTTGTCGTTGACCGCAATTGTTCAAAGTGAATTCTCTCCTTCTTTACATAATATAAATATGATTTAAAATAAAGTAAAAGTCAAGGTTTAAATCAAACATTAATTTATTTACATTTCGGTCCAAAGCCCAACTACTCGAAATCAGTTGAACACAGCATATCCACTCCACTAAGGAACCCGCCCCGTGTGATCCTTACAATTCTTCAGCCCGATCTTGCCTTTTCCTCTGTGCCATACTTTTGTATGGCAATATCCAAACTCGTGGATCACTAGTCACTACAGCAGATCCATTCATTTTTGGTGATCCGCCCATCTCTCTCATTTTGCCATACCACATCAGGCAATCCAAAAATCATTGCCAAACACGGGTCTGGCACAATGAAACTACTGATCCACTCGAAGTGATCAGTCCTTCCATGTTGCTCCTGTCTTTTTCTTCTCTGTGCACTACTGTGCACATGCACAAGGAGTTCCCCCACCGCCCCTACGTCCTGATTACTACCACCAGGCATGAACCCCTACTCGAACCCAGTTCCATCACCAGAACCGGTCACACGCCCCTGTTACAAGAAAACAGTGTTCCCACTGAAGCTCAAAAAGATTTCACCTCCTTTAAAACTTCTTGCACCACCTCCCTGATCAACCGATCATCATCATGCCTTGGTCAGTTGTCAACGACACCTTCCGCCCTTCAACTACCCAGGTGTGCAACCCTATGTTGCCATATTGGAGGCGCAATTCGTCTTTGAACCCGACCTTCTAAAACAGTCACGAAAACCCTATTTTAAACAAAATCTCTTAACCTACTCATTTAAAAAAATTAGTTGCATTTTTCCCATAATCTTCGACCACCCACCCTCCTCTAATGCGAATTCCATGAACTCCGATCAACTGGGTTACCAGCAGGAAGCCCAAACCCCTTATCTGATGAACACCGAAATTCTACCCAACCCCTATACTAAAAATTGAGATTAAATTATTAAAATTCATGGTTTTCGAATGTGATTCCAGGCATATGTCTAAATACTCATATAATGATGTTTGGAAATTTGTGATTATTAACCTCTTTACTGTGATTTAATGAATACAAGAGATATCTGTTATTGTTTGAATATAAATGAGATTTTAAATTGTACTTAAACCAAGATGAACAACTTTCATGTTGATTTGTACTCCAGAAACACAATAGAAATCACGCACTGAATTTTTGCATCCTTAAAGAAGTGTATTTATTACTGTTAAACCATCAGACACCTGCTACTATTCTTCCAGTGATTTAGCCAACTAGAATAGTTATATATTTGATGTTATATACTCGATAACAATCCATTAACACATAGATCTGCATACCATACACATATAGCTTTAAATGAGATCAAAGAGAAGTAGATTTAGAGTTTGCATATATTTTCTTCACTGTCCTTTGAAATTTATTGTTCCAGGTTCATTGAAACTTTGCAAGCCTAATTCTAGCTACTTCCAGATATAACCATTTAAAAAACTTAAATCTTTGTATCCAATATATTAACATACATGCAGTTACAATCGACTAGGATAAATCATAATATATGAAGAGATCAAAGGAGTGTAATCACAAATGTGTATTACGACTACTCTTGAGTTACTGCACCAAAAATCATTATATTGTAATCTAACTATTCTTAAATACTTAAATCTTGCTTTTAATATAATCTACATACCTATCAACATTCATATACTTGAGTTAAGAGTTTAATATAAATAGTGGAGAACATTAAGGATTTACTCACATTTAGTTTATTTCTGTGTTCATTGTTTTGCCATTCTTTCCGGGCTTGTCCACATTCCTTTACTCTTTCAAGTTTTGATTAAAGTCTTTTGACAAGGAAATATGCCTATAAGTGCATACATACGTGTTCACCGTAGATGGTTTCAAATGGGTACAAACGGGTTTTCTAATTACATACTTGTTCACAGCTTAACGTCAGGTTTTTGTACCCTATTTTTACTTGATTTCCAGAGATTTAACAAAAAAGTTGAATCCAAGATAGTGATTGCCTATTATCACATAATTAGATATAAAAATGGTAACAAGGATTTAAATGTTTACTCACTCATTATGTGTTGCTTTTGTTTTACAGATTTGCCATACTTCATTGTTTTTCGATCCAGTTTTTGTCCTCTGTTTTTGCTTTCCTCTCTCAGGTTTGCTTTATGTTTTAAGTTTCAGGTCCTTGTATGTGTTTTCTTCTCTCCTCCAGATTGTTGAACTTGTGTTCGCAGCCTTTTCCATTGCTTTCAGGCTTTGTTCACAGTTTCAAATTCTAACTTTTACCCTTTGTTTTCAATTGTTTACAGAGGACTAATGTATTAAGTTTTGGGTTTCTATGAGCATTTATATATGAGTTCTCAACACATAAACTTGGGTAGGCATTAGGCAACAACTATAGGTTTGCAGTTGCTCTGCTTAGTGGAAGTGATGTAGATTTAACCATTCATTTAGTGTCCTCTAGTTGCTCCTAAGCAAAAGCCTATGCTAAGTTCTAACTGTAAATTTCACGTGTGTGTATTTTATATGTATTAACAATACAAGCTTGGCTTCCAAGTAAAATAGCCTCTGTTTGTTCATCTATCTAGCTTGTACTCGGCTAGCGATTTTCTTTCAAATCAAAGGGTATGCTGAGCAAAAACAGGGCGGGCACAAGTTTGAGATTTTCTGTGATCTTCTTTCTATACGGTTGTGCTTGTCTTCATAGGTGATAGAATATGTATGAACATGGCTAATGTTGCCTAAACTTATAGGATGTCACATTTCAGTTTTCTTTTGTGAGTTGTTTCTTTCATTTCCAATAAATGCATGTGTTTTCCTTGTCACAAGTTTGTAAACTTGCAGGCTTTCTTTTCATTTCAGATTTCATCTTTTGCTTAGATTTTTCATTTACTTTATGTATACATATATATATATATATATAATGTTCACGCAAGTCTTATGTGCATATATGTATTCATATATACATACTACATTAATATTCATTCTCAGGTTATGTGTACAATCAAACTTTTTGAACTCATGTATATCCTATACTTTGACTTATGTAACATGTCTACAAATATACATATATTTTAATCTAAGCCATTGTTAGAAGTTAACCATCCCCTTTTAATATAAAAGAGATGATCTTCTTATGTGTTATAAAAATGCGATTTTTCTTCAAGTATATGTCATTTTTTACATTATATAATTCTATGTACATTACTCTTGAAACAAGTTTTAAAAGTACAAAAGTGTTTTAAACAACATATACTTGTTTATATACGTATAATACAGGAATATTATAAGTTAATATATACATACTTATTCTAATTTAAATGAGTTTGACCTTTATCATTATTATAAATGAATGTCTTGTATTTATTTTATCTCTCTTTTATTGCTCGTTTAAGTAATCTATTTTCATTTGAAATTTTAAGAACAATTAAAAACAAAACAAGATGATAAAATATTAACTACTTGTTTTATACCGATATACATTTGTTTTTAAACCATCAACATATATTTTTATTTGGAATATTCCTGAAATTATCCCAAATATATAAATCTTAATTTATTAAATTAAATCAAACTATCAACATAGTCTATGTATTACAAATTATAAAACTAGTTTAAATCTGGGTCGTTACAATCTACCCCCCTTAAAAGAATTTTGTCCCCGAAATTAAAGAGTAGCGAGGAGATTCCAATCATAATCAAAATCATAGACTCGTATGAACACATACGTGGGTCATCTCCTAACAATTACAATAAATAAGGTATCCAGAACACACCGTTTATCTACCAAAATATTTCACTGCAATCAAACCATTCAATAATTAGCTATAAATCACAGTCATATTTATAACTTACGAATATTTGTTAGTTGGAAAACATTTTCCATTCCATATTTGTGCCTTACTATTCTTTATCTGTTCCTGACCGTAAATTTGTAAGAAAATAATTTTCTAAATATTTACCCCGAATACCGAAATCGACATCAGATCAATACTTTGAAAATCATTTATCTCACCCAATTTTCAGTTAGGTTCCAATTTCTTACGCCATTTTCTTATTTCAAGGAAATACCCCTGATTATATTTGGGACATTAATCCCAAAACTTGCCTACTTCATTAGTTTGAACCAAATTTATTCAAATATATTCACTTGGTTCAACTCCTTTCAAACTCTAATCCAATTTAACTAACTGATTCTGCTCAACTCTACTCAACCTCAATCTAGTCCATTCAATCCACTTGACTTGTTCCATTTAAAATTTCAAGTTCCTGAATCCAAATCCTCGGTTTTTATATCAAATCAGTTTTTAAATCATCTATTCAAAACCTTTGAATTTTTCCAAAACATCTTGTTTCTTCCAAACAATCTTTCTAAGGCAACAGTCCATCACTTAGAAATTCAAAAACAAATGTTGGTGATGTCGCAGTCGTTATCAGTATTATTTCCTAGTGACTGAAGTGAATTCAGTGCAATGTTCCTTTCAAAAATCCATTTTAAAAAGAATGATTTTCATCCAAATCTTACCCAATAATATTATATTCTTCTTATAATAGTCCTAAAAATATCTTTCTAACTTTCAGGATTTCAAATTCAAGTTCCAGTTTGAATTTAGTTTTGGTTTGTCTCATTTATAAAATTTTATTCTTATACAATTTCAATTTGGTTAAATACAACCATCTAAACATTATAATTTGTTATCAGATTATAATAGCAACCAACACAGTCATTTATAATAATCCTAGAAAATTATTTCTTTATATTAAAATATAATTTTTGGATAAAATTATTTCATTTACCCAGATTTAAAACAATACTATGTCGAATTACTCTATTCAAGAGTTTAGAAACATCTATCAATAAAGTTTGCAAACCCATATCGATCAGAATTCATAAATCACTCGATAAACCAAACAACACAATAAAAATAGTTTTTGTATCAGTTAACAAATATGCTCTCATATGTATACACTCAAACTCAATCTAGGGTATTACTAACCCCATCTTTATCGAGTTACGCCACAGAGCCAAGGTTATTACGAAACCATTGCTCTGATACCAACTGTAACGACCTGAAAAGTCCCGAACCTGATTATCGACATAAATACATATCTTTTATCATGTATCAACTAATCAAGCATCATAATTTAACAAATCATTAATAGAAAGAAGTTAGATGGTGAGAAATAGAAAGAAAGAAAGTTAGAATAAAAGAAAAAGAAGAACAAAACACAACAGAACAAGAGTATCACGAATCTCACAGTGGAACTAAATAAAATATATTATATAACAGTACTTGAAATACAAACTGGTACTTATACTTACATATATCATCAGAGTACAATTCGTATACAATACAACAGAAATAACTTTATATATCTAATGTCGAAGCTTCCTGCTCCAAGCTTCTTCAAGTGAAACTGTAAAATCCAGAACTACTTGACTGCCCGTACAAATTTGGGCACCCAAGAGTTTAGGGAAAACATAGAAAAATAAACTCTGGGTCAGTCATGACTGACGTGAGTAAACTATTTTCAAAATAGATTGATTTAACTTTCAAAAATCCTTTTTGAAATAAATTATAATCGTAAGACTAATCCACACATAAACACGGATGGTTTTTACCTTACGATAACCCAAAATGTTTTGAAACTAATATTATTCTGATATTATCGTAATGTCTAAATACAAGTAAGTAGTGATCTAGCGGAACGCTTGCATCTCACGCTCCACATATACAGTATACAATCAAAACCATTCGTGTATCTGTAGAGGGGAATAGTACCACCTGCCGATAGTGTATCTTTAGAGGGGAATAAACTGGGTTCAACAAGAACGTCTTGCAATCCGACCCACACATGACCAACCACTCATTTCGCTTGAGTGTATCGAATGTATATCACCAACGGTTGTGTACGACAACCGTTTCCGGAAAAGGGACAACATCAAAAAGAATAAGAAGTAAGTTAAATTTCTCTAGATAGGTGATTATACACCCTAATGGGAGCGACCCACATAGCCATGTTGCCTGCCCGATTTTTGTCATTTCCCGGTTGGTGAGGCTTGAGGTTAGAATTAACCTTTAGAATATCTGACCAACGTTTTCTTTGAATGCCACATTGTCAGATCCATCAAATCACTAATTGACATCCACAAATATACTATGGATGTAAACGAAGTGCCCCTCTTTGCCACCAAATCAGTTTATTTGTAAAAATCAACGTACGTGGTTTTTAGGAAATACTCTGTCAGACATTCGTCCATACAAGTCATCCAGGAACAGGATGAACCGAAGGCACCATCCTATCGCAGCCAATATAGGAATCACCCCATGAACCGATAGCGAATAGTCCTTGCAAATCCGAAAATTTCAGTTACGAAAGAATTACATATTATAATAACTCTGGCGGCCACCAGAGGATTTAAACAAGTAACTGTTTCGCTCATGGAAATTCATGGTCTTCAAATTGGTCATTTTAAAAGTGTCTTGCAAGTGAGTCTACGTAAAGTGGATTTGAAGTGGTTTTGGGTCCAGTTCCCATCCCGGTCTCTTCGAATCAACCCATAAGCAATATTTATTTGATAGTCGGTGATTTAACTATCAAATGTAAACAGTGTAGATGAGTAAAACATATACAATTCCAATAACATGTCCATTCAGTTTTAATCAACTTATACCATCTCATTTCAAATTTCAGAACAGTAATTTACACAAGACGATTTAAAATGTATTAACGTCTTATTCTAAATAACTCAGATTTGTATGATTAAATCAAAGCATAACAGATAAATCAACAACAATCATTTTACCCAACATTAACATTCGACAATGATTTGATGTTTTTATTCCAAACTAATAATAGTTTGAAATATCTGATTTTGGATAACGACTTATTTCAAACTACTTTTTATTCCAAATCCCTTGGAAATAAATTAATCGACTTATTTAAACATCTATTCTGTTTTTAATAGATTATATATACATATATATTGCAGATTCGAACTACAGTTTACAATATTTATTCTACAATTACGACTTAGTCTAACAGCTTCCTGATCCTTTTTCCTTCCTTTTGATTTATTTATTTATTTTTACTAACAATAAAATTTTCACTTAAATTTAAATTACATGATGATTTTTATTTCTTTTCTTTTTTCTTTTCTTCTTAAAACATAATGGTCTACCACTTCGTGTGTATATCCCAATTCAACTTGTCGTTGACCGCAAATGTTCAAAGTGAATTCTCTCCTTCTTTACATAATATAAATATTATTTAAAATAAAATAAAACTCAATGTTTAAATCAAACATTAATTTATTTACATTATGCTTCAAAGCCCAGCTACTCAAAATCAGCCGAACACAGCATATCCACTCCACTAAGGAATCCGCCCAGTGTCATCCTTACATTTCTTCAGCTCGATCTTGCCTTTTCCTCTCTGCCAGACTTTTGTGTGGCAACATCCAAACTCGTGGATCACTAGTCACTACTAGGGATGGAAATGACGCGGGGCGGGCGCAGATAGTACCACCCCATCACCCATACCGTTGGTTGATTTTTTCCCCCGTGTCTGCCCCATACCCGCACGGATACCCATTAAACGGATTTTAAACAGGTTGCGGGTAATGACGGGTATTCGTGGGTATCCATTATATTTATTCAATTTATTTTTTAGCTATTTATTGAACTTATTCAAAAGTACATTTGGTGAAAAACCAAATTAGACTAATGCTCAAGTGCTAACCTCAAAATACCAATATGTATTTAAACCAACATCTAGAAAAGAAGAGACAACAACAGAAGTAACCATCAAAATATCAACAGTCAGTTATAAATTGTTGTGTAAAAGCATACATACAAATACCGGAGAGCCAACAACAATGTTTTTTGTATTGATATTGATAATTAATCACATTCAATACGGACATAGGTACCCATGGACATGGATATCTTACTATCCGTACCCGCCCCATTAATTAATGGATATTAAAAATACACGTTTATTTTACCCATGGATACCCATTTAACAATCCGTTTTATATCTATGACGGATTTTACCTACGGATAACCGCGGGTACGGATTTTTTTGTCATCCCTAGTCACTACAGCAGATCCATTCATTTTTGGTGATCCGCCCATCTCTCTCATTTTGCCATACCACATCAGGCAATCCAAAAATCATTGCCAAACACGGGTCTGGCACAATGAAACTACTGATCCACTCGAAGTGATCAGTCCTTCCATGTTGCTCCTGTCTTTTTCTTCTCTGTGCACTACTGTGCACATGCACAAGGAGTTCCCCCACCGCCCCTACGTCCTGATTACTACCACCAGGCATGAACCCCTACTCGAACCCAGTTCCATCACCAGAACCGGTCACACGCCCCTGTTACAAGAAAACAGTGTTCCCACTGAAGCTCAAAAAGATTTCACCTCCTTTAAAACTTCTTGCACCACCTCCCTGATCAACCGATCATCACCATGCCTTGGTCAGTTGTCAACGACACCTTCCGCCCTTCAACTACCCAGGTGTGCAACCCTATGTTGCCATATTGGAGGCGCAATTCGTCTTTGAACCCGACCTTCTAAAACAGTCACGAAAACCCTATTTTAAACAAAATCTCTTAACCTACTCATTTAAAAAAATTAGTTGCATTTTTCCCATAATCTTCGACCACCCACCCTCCTCTAATGCGAATTCCATGAACTCCGATCAACTGGGTTACCAGCAGGAAGCCCAAACCCCTTATCTGATGAACACCGAAATTCTACCCAACCCCTATACTAAAAATTGAGATTAAATTATTAAAATTCATGGTTTTCGAATGTGATTCCAGGCATATGTCTAAATACTCATATAATGATGTTTGGAAATTTGTGATTATTAACCTCTTTACTGTGATTTAATGAATACAAGAGATATGTGTTATTGTTTGAATATAAATGAGATTTTAAATTGTACTTAAACCAAGATGAACAACTTTCATGTTGATTTGTACTCCAGAAACACAATAGAAATCACGCACTGAATTTTTGCATCCTTAAAGAAGTGTATTTATTACTGTTAAACCATCAGACACCTGCTACTATTCTTCCAGTGATTTAGCCAGCTAGAATAGTTATATATATGATGTTATATACTCGATAACAATCCATTAACACATAGATCTGCATACCATACACATATAGCTTTAAATGAGATCAAAGAGAAGTAGATTTAGAGTTTGCATATATTTTCTTCACTGTCCTTTGAAATTTATTGTTCCAGGTTCATTGAAACTTTGCAAGCCTAATTTTAGCTACTTCCAGATATAACCATTTAAACAACTTAAATCTTTGTATCCAATATATTAACATACATGCAGTTACAATCGACTAGGATAAATCATAATATATGAAGAGATCAAAGGAGTGTAATCAAAAATGTGTATTACGACTACTCTTGAGTTACTGCACCAAAAATCATTATATTGTAATCTAACTATTCTTAAATACTTAAATCTTGCTTTTAATATAATCTACATACCTATCAACATTCATATACTTGAGTTAAGAGTTTAATATAAATAGTGGAGAACATTAAGGATTTACTCACATTTAGTTTATTTCTGTGTTCATTGTTTTGCCATTCTTTCCGGGCTTGTCCACATTCCTTTACTCTTTCAAGTTTTGATTAAAGTCTTTTGACAAGGAAATATGCCTATAAGTGCATACATACGTGTTCACCGTAGATGGTTTCAAATGGGTACAAACGGGTTTTCTAATTACATACTTGTTCACAGCTTAACGTCAGGTTTTTGTACCCTATTTTTACTTGATTTCCAGAGATTTAACAAAAAAGTTGAATCCAAGATAGTGATTGCCTATTATCACATAATTAGATATAAAAATGGTAACAAGGATTTAAATGTTTACTCACTCATTATGTGTTGCTTTTGTTTTACAGATTTGCCATACTTCATTGTTTTTCGATCCAGTTTTTGTCCTCTGTTTTTGCTTTCCTCTCTCAGGTTTGCTTTATGTTTTAAGTTTCAGGTCCTTGTATGTGTTTTCTTCTCTCCTCCAGATTGTTGAACTTGTGTTCGCAGCCTTTTCCATTGCTTTCAGGCTTTGTTCACAGTTTCAAATTCTAACTTTTACCCTTTGTTTTCAATTGTTTACAGAGGACTAATGTATTAAGTTTTGGGTTTCTATGAGCATTTATATATGAGTTCTCAACACATAAACTTGGGTAGGCATTAGGCAACAACTATAGGTTTGCAGTTGCTCTGCTTAGTGGAAGTGATGTAGATTTAACCATTCATTTAGTGTCCTCTAGTTGCTCCTAAGCAAAAGCCTATGCTAAGTTCTAACTGTAAATTTCACGTGTGTGTATTTTATATGTATTAACAATACAAGCTTGGCTTCCAAGTAAAATAGCCTCTGTTTGTTCATCTATCTAGCTTGTACTCGGCTAGCGATTTTCTTTCAAATCAAAGGGTATGCTGAGCAAAAACAGGGCGGGCACAAGTTTGAGATTTTCTGTGATCTTCTTTCTATACGGTTGTGCTTGTCTTCATAGGTGATAGAATATGTATGAACATGGCTAATGTTGCCTAAACTTATAGGATGTCACATTTCAGTTTTCTTTTGTGAGTTGTTTCTTTCATTTCCAATAAATGCATGTGTTTTCCTTGTCACAAGTTTGTAAACTTGCAGGCTTTCTTTTCATTTCAGATTTCATCTTTTGCTTAGATTTTTCATTTACTTTATGTATACATATATATATATATATATATATAATGTTCACGCAAGTCTTATGTGCATATATGTATTCATATATACATACTACATTAATATTCATTCTCAGGTTATGTGTACAATCAAACTTTTTGAACTCATGTATATCCTATACTTTGACTTATGTAACATGTCTACAAATATACATATATTTTAATCTAAGCCATTGTTAGAAGTTAACCATCCCCTTTTAATATAAAAGAGATGATCTTCTTATGTGTTATAAAAATGCGATTTTTCTTCAAGTATATGTCATTTTTTACATTATATAATTCTATGTACATTACTCTTGAAACAAGTTTTAAAAGTACAAAAGTGTTTTAAACAACATATACTTGTTTATATACGTATAATACAGGAATATTATAAGTTAATATATACATACTTATTCTAATTTAAATGAGTTTGACCTTTATCATTATTATAAATGAATGTCTTGTATTTATTTTATCTCTCTTTTATTGCTCGTTTAAGTAATCTATTTTCATTTGAAATTTTAAGAACAATTAAAAACAAAACAAGATGATAAAATATTAACTACTTGTTTTATACCGATATACATTTGTTTTTAAACCATCAACATATATTTTTATTTGGAATATTCCTGAAATTATCCCAAATATATAAATCTTAATTTATTAAATTAAATCAAACTATCAACATAGTCTATGTATTACAAATTATAAAACTAGTTTAAATCTGGGTCGTTACAATCTACCCCCCTTAAAAGAATTTTGTCCCCGAAATTAAAGAGTAGCGAGGAGATTCCAATCATAATCAAAATCATAGACTCGTATGAACACATACGTGGGTCATCTCCTAACAATTACAATAAATAAGGTATCCAGAACACACCGTTTATCTACCAAAATATTTCACTGCAATCAAACCATTCAATAATTAGCTATAAATCACAGTCATATTTATAACTTACGAATATTTGTTAGTTGGAAAACATTTTCCATTCCATATTTGTGCCTTACTATTCTTTATCTGTTCCTGACCGTAAATTTGTAAGAAAATAATTTTCTAAATATTTACCCCGAATACCGAAATCGACATCAGATCAATACTTTGAAAATCATTTATCTCACCCAATTTTCAGTTAGGTTCCAATTTCTTACGCCATTTTCTTATTTCAAGGAAATACCCCTGATTATATTTGGGACATTAATCCCAAAACTTGCCTACTTCATTAGTTTGAACCAAATTTATTCAAATATATTCACTTGGTTCAACTCCTTTCAAACTCTAATCCAATTTAACTAACTGATTCTGCTCAACTCTACTCAACCTCAATCTAGTCCATTCAATCCACTTGACTTGTTCCATTTAAAATTTCAAGTTCCTGAATCCAAATCCTCGGTTTTTATATCAAATCAGTTTTTAAATCATCTATTCAAAACCTTTGAATTTTTCCAAAACATCTTGTTTCTTCCAAACAATCTTTCTAAGGCAACAGTCCATCACTTAGAAATTCAAAAACAAATGTTGGTGATGTCGCAGTCGTTATCAGTATTATTTCCTAGTGACTGAAGTGAATTCAGTGCAATGTTCCTTTCAAAAATCCATTTTAAAAAGAATGATTTTCATCCAAATCTTACCCAATAATATTATATTCTTCTTATAATAGTCCTAAAAATATCTTTCTAACTTTCAGGATTTCAAATTCAAGTTCCAGTTTGAATTTAGTTTTGGTTTGTCTCATTTATAAAATTTTATTCTTATACAATTTCAATTTGGTTAAATACAACCATCTAAACATTATAATTTGTTATCAGATTATAATAGCAACCAACACAGTCATTTATAATAATCCTAGAAAATTATTTCTTTATATTAAAATATAATTTTTGGATAAAATTATTTCATTTACCCAGATTTAAAACAATACTATGTCGAATTACTCTATTCAAGAGTTTAGAAACATCTATCAATAAAGTTTGCAAACCCATATCGATCAGAATTCATAAATCACTCGATAAACCAAACAACACAATAAAAATAGTTTTTGTATCAGTTAACAAATATGCTCTCATATGTATACACTCAAACTCAATCTAGGGTATTACTAACCCCATCTTTATCGAGTTACGCCACAGAGCCAAGGTTATTACGAAACCATTGCTCTGATACCAACTGTAACGACCTGAAAAGTCCCGAACCTGATTATCGACATAAATACATATCTTTTATCATGTATCAACTAATCAAGCATCATAATTTAACAAATCATTAATAGAAAGAAGTTAGATGGTGAGAAATAGAAAGAAAGAAAGTTAGAATAAAAGAAAAAGAAGAACAAAACACAACAGAACAAGAGTATCACGAATCTCACAGTGGAACTAAATAAAATATATTATATAACAGTACTTGAAATACAAACTGGTACTTATACTTACATATATCATCAGAGTACAATTCGTATACAATTCAACAGAAATAACTTTATATATCTAATGTCGAAGCTTCCTGCTCCAAGCTTCTTCAAGTGAAACTGTAAAATCCAGAACTACTTGACTGCCCGTACAAATTTGGGCACCCAAGAGTTTAGGGAAAACATAGAAAAATAAACTCTGGGTCAGTCATGACTGACGTGAGTAAACTATTTTCAAAATAGATTGATTTAACTTTCAAAAATCCTTTTTGAAATAAATTATAATCGTAAGACTAATCCACACATAAACACGGATGGTTTTTACCTTACGATAACCCAAAATGTTTTGAAACTAATATTATTCTGATATTATCGTAATGTCTAAATACAAGTAAGTAGTGATCTAGCGGAACGCTTGCATCTCACGCTCCACATATACAGTATACAATCAAAACCATTCGTGTATCTATAGAGGGGAATAGTACCACCTGCCGATAGTGTATCTTTAGAGGGGAATACACTGGGTTCAACAAGAACGTCTTGCAATCCGACCCACACATGACCAACCACTCATTTCGCTTGAGTGTATCGAATGTATATCACCAACGGTTGTGTACGACAACCGTTTCCGGAAAAGGGACAACATCAAAAAGAATAAGAAGTAAGTTAAATTTCTCTAGATAGGTGATTATACACCCTAATGGGAGCGACCCACATAGCCATGTTGCCTGCCCGATTTTTGTCATTTCCCGGTTGGTGAGGCTTGAGGTTAGAATTAACCTTTAGAATATCTGACCAACGTTTTCTTTGAATGCCACATTGTCAGATCCATCAAATCACTAATTGACATCCACAAATATACTATGGATGTAAACGAAGTGCCCCTCTTTGCCACCAAATCAGTTTATTTGTAAAAATCAACGTACGTGGTTTTTAGGAAATACTCTGTCAGACATTCGTCCATACAAGTCATCCAGGAACAGGATGAACCAAAGGCACCATCCTATCGCAGCCAATATAGGAATCACCCCATGGACCGATAGCGAATAGTTCTTGCAAATCCGAAAATTTCAGTTACGAAAGAATTACATATTATAATAACTCTGGCGGCCACCAGAGGATTTAAACAAGTAACTGTTTCTCTCATGGAAATTCATGGTCTTCAAATTGGTCATTTTAAAAGTGTCTTGCAAGTGAGTCTACGTAAAGTGGATTTGAAGTGGTTTTGGGTCCAGTTCCCATCCCGGTCTCTTCGAATCAACCCATAAGCAATATTTATTTGATAGTCGGTGATTTAACTATCAAATGTAAACAGTGTAGATGAGTAAAACATATACAATTCCAATAACATGTCCATTCAGTTTTAATCAACTTATACCATCTCATTTCAAATTTCAGAACAATAATTTACACAAGACGATTTAAAATGTGTTAACGTCTTATTCTAAATAACTCAGATTTGTATGATTAAATCAAAGCATAACAGATAAATCAACAACAATCATTTTACCCAACATTAACATTCGACAATGATTTGATGTTTTTATTCCAAACTAATAATAGTTTGAAATATCTGATTTTGGATAACGACTTATTTCAAACTACTTTTTATTCCAAATCCTTTGGAAATAAATTAATCGACTTATTTAAACATTTATTCTGTTTTTAATAGATTATATATACATATATATTGCAGATTCGAACTACAGTTTACAATATTTATTCTACAATTACGACTTAGTCTAACAGCTTCCTGATCCTTTTTCCTTCCTTTTGATTTATTTATTTATTTTTACTAACAATAAAATTTTCACTTAAATTTAAATTACATGATGATTTTTATTTCTTTTCTTCTTAAAACACTATGGTCTACCACTTCGTGTGTATATCCCAATTCAACTTGTCATTGACCGCAATTGTTCAAAGTGAATTCTCTCCTTCTTTACATAATATAAATATTATTTAAAATAAAATAAAACTCAATGTTTAAATCAAACATTAATTTATTTACATTATGCTTCAAATCCCAGCTACTCAAAATCAGTCGAACACAGCATATCCACTCCACTAAGGAATCCGCCCAGTGTCATCCTTACATTTCTTCAGCTCGATCTTGCCTTTTCCTCTCTGCCATACTTTTGTGTGGCAACATCCAAACTCGTTGATCACTAGTCACTACTAGGGATGGAAATGAGGCGGGGCGGGCGCGGGTAGTACCACCCCATCACCCATACCGTTGGTTGATTTTTTCCCCCGTGCCTGCCCCATACCCGCACGGATACCCATTAAACGGATTTTAAACAGGTTGTGGGTAATGACGGGTATTCGTGGGTATCCATTATATTTATTCAATTTATTTTTTAGCTATTTATTGAACTTATTCAAAAGTACATTTGGTGAAAAACCAAATTAGACTAATGCTCAAGTGCTAACCTCAAAATACCAATATGTATTTAAACCAACATCTAGAAAAGAAGAGACAACAACAGAAGTAACCATCAAAATATCAACAGTCAGTTATAAATTGTTGAGTAAAAGCATACATACAAATACCGGAGAGCCAACAACAATGTTTTTTGTATTGATATTGATAATTAATCACATTCAATACGGGCATAGGTACCCATGGACATGGATATCTTACTATCCGTACCCGCCCCATTAATTAATGGATATTAAAAATACACGTTTATTTTACCCATGGATACCCATTTAACTATCCGTTTTATATCTATGAAGGATTTTGACTGCGGATAACCGCGGGTACGGATTTTTTTGTCATCCCTAGTCACTACAGCAGATCCATTAATTTTTGGTGATCCGCCCATCTCTCTCATTTTGCCATACCACATCAGGCAATCCAAAAATCATTGCCAAACATGGGTCTGACACAATGAAACTACTGATCCACTCGAAGTGATCAGTCCTTCCATGTTGCTCCTGTCTTTTTCTTCTCTGTGCACTACTGTGCACATGCACAAGGAGTTCCCCCACCGCCCCTACGTCCTGATTACTACCACCAGGCATAAACCCCTACTCGAACCCAGTTCCATCACCAGAACCGGTCACACACCCCTGTTACAAGAAAACAGTGTTCCCACTGAAGCTCAAAAAGATTTCACCTCCTTTAAAACTTCTTGCACCACCTCCCTGATCAACCGATCATCACCATGCCTTGGTCAGTTGTCAACGACACCTTCCGCCCTTCAACTACCCAAGTGTGCAACCCTATGTTGCCATATTGGAGGCGCAATTCGTCTTTGAACCCAACCTTCTAAAACAGTCACGAAAACCCTATTTTAAACAAAATCTCTTAACCTACTCATTTAAAAAATTTAGTTGCATTTTTCCCATAATCTTCGACCACCCACCCTCCTCTAATGCGAATTCCATGAACTCCGATCAACTGGGTTACCAGCAGGAAGCCCAAACCCCTTATCTGATAAACACCGAAATTCTACCCAACCCCTATACTAAAAATTGAGATTAAATTATTAAAATTCATGGTTTTCGAATGTGATTCCAGGCATATGTCTAAATACTCATATAATGATGTTTGGAAATTTGTGATTATTAACCTCTTTACTGTGATTTAATGAATACAAGAGATATGTGTTATTGTTTGAATATAAATGAGATTTTAAATTGTACTTAAACCAAGATGAACAACTTTCATGTTGATTTGTACTCCAGAAACACAATAGAAATCACGCACTGAATTTTTGCATCCTTAAATAAGTGTATTTATTACTGTTAAACCATCAGACACCTGCTACTATTCTTCCAGTGATTTAGCCAACTAGAATAGTTATATATATGATGTTATATACTCGATAACAATCCATTAACACATAGATCTGCATACCATACACATATAGCTTTAAATGAGATCAAAGAGAAGTAGATTTAGAGTTTGCATATATTTTCTTCACTGTCCTTTGAAATTTATTGTTCTAGGTTCATTGAAACTTTGCAAGCCTAAGTCTAATTACTTCCAGATATAACCATTTAAACAACTTAAGTCTTTGTATCCAATATATTAACATACATGCAGTTACAATCGACTAGGATAAATCATAATATATGAAGAGGTCAAAGGAGTATAATCACAAATGTGCATTACGGCTACCCTTGAGTTACTGGCTCCAAAAATCCTTATATTTTAATCTATCTATTCTTAAATACTTAAATCTTGCTTTTAATATAATCAACATACTTACCAACATTCATATACTTGAGTTAAGAGTTTAATATAAATAGTGGAGAACATTAAGGATTTACTCACATTTAGTTTATTTCTGTGTTCATTGTTTTGCCATTCTTTCCTGGCTTGTCCATATTCCTTTACTCTTTCAAGTTTTGATTAAAGTCTTTTGACAAGGAAATATGCCTATAAGTGCATACATACTTGTTCACCGTAGATGGGTTCAAATGGGTACAAAGGGGTTTAGTAACTACATACTTGTTCACAGCTTAATGTCTGGTTTTTGTACCCTGTTTTTACTTGATTTCCAGAGATTTAACATAAAAGTTGAATCCAAGATAGTGATTGCCTATTATCACATAATTAGATATAAAAATGGTAACAAGGATTTAAATGTTTACGCACTCGTTATGTGCTGCTTTTGTTTTATTGATTTGCCATACTCCATTGTTTTTAGATCCAGTTTTTGTCCTCTGTTTTTGCTTTCCTCTCTCAGGTTTGCTTTATGTTTTAAATTTCAGGTCCTTGTATGTGTTTTCTTCTCTCCTCCAGATTCCAATTGAACTTGTGTTCGTAGCCTTTTCCATTGCTTTCAGGCTTTGTTCACAATTTCGAATTCTAACTTTTACCCTTTGTTTTCAATTGTTTACAGAGGACCAATGTATGAAGTTTTGGGTTTCTATGAGCATTTATATATGAGTTCTCAACACATAAACTTGGGTAGGCATTAGGCAACAGCTATAGGTTTGCAGTTGCTCTACTTAGTGGAAGTGATGTAGATTTAACCATTCATTTAGTGTCCTCTACTTGCTCCTAAGCAAAAGCCTATGCTAAGTTCTAACTAAAAATTTCACGTGTGTGTACTTTATATGTATTAACAGTACAAGCTTGGCTTCCAAGGAAAAAAGCCTCTGTCTGTTCATCTATCTAGCTTGTACTCGGCTAGTGATTTTCTTTTAAATCAAAGGGTATGCTGAGCAAAAAAGGGCTGGCACAAGTTTGAGATTCGCTGTGATCTTCTTTCTATACGGTTGTGCTTGCCTTCATAGGTGATAGCATATGTATGAACATGGCTAATGTTGCCTAAACTTATAGGATGTCATATTTCAGTTTTCTTTTGTGAGTTGTTTCTTTCATTTCCAATAAATGCATGTGTTTTCCTTGTCACAATTTTGTACACTTGCAGGCTTTCTTTTCATTTCAGATTTCATCTTTTGTTTAGATTTTTCATTTACTTTATGTGTACATTTATATATATAATGTTTATGCCAGTCTTATGTACATATATGCATTCATATATACATACTACATTAATATTGTGTAACAACCCGGAAAATGCGAGCCAATTTAAAAATTTTAAATTGGTTATTTTCAAAGAATTTAAACAATTGAAATAGAATATTTCAATAAAATAATGAATTGGAAATAGTGTGATAGTTTGAAAATTTGAATTCAAACTTTGACTGACTGTACCGGGTGTAAAATTTAACGGATTTAAGTGAAACCAAAAATATTTAAATCTGTTTATGAATACCTTTCTAACGAATCTGAAAAATTGAAGTTTTGCAGCGGGAATCAAAAGTTATCGTCAAATGAATTTTCAGAAAGGTCGCCATAGAGAATATATAGCACTTGAAAATAGACATTTTGCAAACGACCTCGGAATTCGACGAAACCACTTTTGTTGGATCCGAAATGTCAAACTATTGTTAGGTTTCAAATTTCATAATTTTTGAAGCTAGTATGTGAGCATCGCAAAAGAAAATGTGATTGGTCAATTTTTGTTAAATTGGATCGGCCAGAAAATGGCCATTTTTCAAACGATCTCAAAATTCGACGAAACTAGTTTTGTTGGGACCGTAGCGTCAAAACATAGCTAGATTTATTTTTCTGGAATTTTTCGAATCAGTTTGTGGCCCTGACAAATTGAAATGTACGTTCAAAACAGAATTTGAATGTTTTATAATTTAATTTGAAAAATAACTGACTGTAACAATCGAATTGGCCTATTAAACATATCCCATTGTGTCCAGGATGGGGGTATTTAGCTAGGGGTGACAGTCGTTGGGTTTGAATTGGTGTCCGTGTGGAGAAACACTATTTTAAAATTTAATAAAACCATGGGCCAATCAAAATTATCCTTTCATAATTTTTAAAATAAAAAAAATTCGTCACCCTCGCGATTAACGGCGGAACCCTCCTCACCACTTCCCGACCAAATCGCCGCCGCCTCAGCCACCTTCAGACCCCGCCACCACCCAGATTCGAAAGCCCTCCCTTCCCTCTTCAAATTCGACCAACCCTCGACCCCCTTCGTCGCCTGTGCCTTGAGATTCGCGCCCTCCAAGTCGGCGACTTTCCAGCGCCGCCACCGCCAACTCTAACCATCGATCCCGACGAAACCCCTGTGCCTGCTCGTCTCTCTCCCCTCTTCCACGTGGTATAATCCGATCCTTCCATCGTTGCATGGATTTTCTGAAAAATTCGAACCCTAGTTCGAACCAACTTTGAAAGGTGCGACCTTTATTATATTTAAACTGAAATTAACACTTTTAAGTGTTGCAAACTTTGAAAAAACATATCTTTGTCATGTGTTGACGAAATTCGATGAAACGGGAAACACCGTGACCGCAAGGAGGCTCTCTACCATCTAGAAGAGGCCACGGATTTTTCTGAGCTATCTACGATTTTTAGCACCTCAAAAACCAATGTGAGAAATCTAAATCGAAATGTGTGAATGAAACCATGTTATATAAATTATATAAGCGAAATGTAAATTATATACGCATTGTATACCTCATGTTGTATAAGTTATATGAGTGATGTATAAATTATACAAGCGTTGTATGAAACATATATGCTTTGAATTGTGTTGAAATGGAAGTGAAATGTAATATATATATATATATATACACACACACACACACTCCCCTCGTCCACAAACCATGGACGATATTTATTGCTTGTGATTGGCGTGAAAATATGTGGTATGACGAATGGTTGAAAATAATTGTTTGTGGTTGAGATTGTTGTTGAAAAATACCTTTGTGGTTGAAAAATACCTTTTTGGTTGAAAAATACCCTCTTGTGGTCGAAACAAATTAGAATAGGATTGTGGAAATAAAAATAAAACATGTCGCCTGCGTGCGAACTAGATGCATGAAATCCCCATTGTCAAAAACCGCGAGGTTTTAAGTTAGAGCGAGGAGCCGTACTAGGGACGGTCCCGGTTTTAACTACCCTACCGTTATGCTGCCGAAATTTTCTGAAATATTCATGTGTTAGAATTATTTTCATTTGTTGAAATTATTATCATATGTTGAAACCACATTCATGTGTTGAATAGAAATTCATTCGTTGAATAGAAATTCATGTGTTGAATGGTCTTCGTGTTTTAAATAAATAGCTTTAACAATAAAAATCACATTTTTATTATATATACCAACTATAGAGAACATTCATGTGTTGAATAGAAATTCATTCGTTGAATAGAAATTCATGTGTTGAATGGTATTCGTGTTTTAAATAAATAGCTTTAACAATAAAAATCACATTTTTATTATATATACCAACTATAGGGAACATTCATGTGTTGAATAGAAATTCATTCGTTGAATAGAAATTCATGTGTTGAATGGTATTCGTGTTTTAAATAAATAGCTTTAACAATAAAAATCACATTTTTATTAGATATACAAACTATAGAAAACATTCATGTGTTGAATAGAAATTCATGTGTTGAATGATATTCGTGTTTTAAATAAATTGATTTAATAATAAAAATTACATTTTTATTGTGAATATGAAGTGCTAAAAATACACACGTGTTGAAATAAATATTTGTTCGCTAGAAATATTATTATTAGCTTTGTTCTATATATATATATACATGTGTTGAACAGAGAAAATGGATTAGCTGTTGAGTAAAGAAATTATTTGCGTGCTCGACAAATAGGTAAGCCTTAATGAGTTGGCTGCGCAATTTTATTTTTATATCAACTCCTGTGAATGCCATTGGATGCGGAGTGCTGGTTATTCTGTGTGTAATAATAAACATCGCCATAGGATAGTAACAATTAATTTTGAACTACACTACATGGCATACTTCTTGACGATGGGCATACTTCATTATATCCCGCATAAGCATTTGGAGCTTGTGTGACGAGGTTGAAGATTTACCATACGAGCGAGAGGCTTGTATGGCGATGACTATATATTACAGGTTGAACTGATGACTGATCTGAACTATATAAATTGTAACGATAAATTGTCAGATTAATAAAAACCACACACGGGTCTGGAGTTGACAATAATCACGTCTCTCTAGTTATTAGATACGACACATGGATTATTTATTTCCCATATGGGACGAGGTGACGAGAATTTATTCTCTGGAGTAATTAAAAATACACACTCCCTCAGGCTTAGATAGGGTGACGAGAATTTATTCTCTGGAGTTATTATCTATACACGCTCCCCTGTAAACACTAGAATATATCATTATAAATATGTGTATGTTTATAGGATTTATTGGGTACCTAATACGGCCCAATAAATTTCCAAACCCCTTCCCGTACAAAAGAGGTTATGGCGAAATTTTTCGAAATATAAAGGCGTTAGTGAAATATTTGAAGTGAAAACGATATTGAAATCGCAAAATGAACTATTTATATATATATATATATAATTATAAATGAAATTAAAACGATTCGAGGCCGTGCAGTTCGTGTTTTGAAATCGTAATTTCAATCGATTAGTACGAGAGATCCGACCATCGGATTTTCCCGAAACCGCAACCGTTGGGTTCGCCTTGGAAATATCTTTCCAACGGCACCAACTTTGTAAAGATCCAACAGTTGGATTGTCTGTAATGTTTAATTCAATTTTGAAGAAAAACAGCGCCAGAATCGTTTATATTTATATATAAATATAAATATAATTAAATTAAATCGTATAACGACGTTGTAGTTCGTATTTTGAAACCGTAACTTCAAACGACTAGTGCGGAAGATCCGACTGCCGGATTTTCACGAAACTGGAACTGTTGGGTTCGCTTTGGAGATATCTTCCCAATGATATAAACTTTGTAGAAATCCAACGGTTAGATTCCCCGATATGTGTAAAACAAATTTGGGAAAAAACAGCGCCAACGACACGACTTGAAATGTCGTTTAATTAAACATGGCCATTTTTAAATAAATAAAAATGGCGAAAAATCGTTATAAAATATTATAAGTGACATGGAATGGAACTAAACCAATTTTACTTGGTTTGCTTGATATTTGAGGGTTGAATGTGTTTGACATGAAAATTATACTAAAGAACTGAAATGTGGATGTCGAATAATTTAACCATGGAAAGAATTGATTTGAATTCTAGATATACGTAAATTATTTGAAAAGGCCGAGCTAATCCTCATTTCAAATAATTGATCGAACGATTCGAAGTTGAAAATACGAAGACGGTTCAAGACCGACGATCTTCCTATCGGATGGATGGGCACTGCTGAGGTTCCTGATTGGAGTAGCTACCTTGAAGGGACGGAAGTAGTAGCCATCTGGACGTATGTGTTGATTGTACGGATATGCAAGGAATATGGTGCCTCCGGTTTCATTCAGACCCAGAACGGACTTGTAAATGGACTGTGTGTCTGACATTGGTTTTTGTTCTATACTGATTGATCTTTGTTAAATATATATCTGTTTGCGGCAGAGAATTTATTCTCTTACTTAACGCCCTTCTCTGAGACGTACGAGCTTAGAGGTTATATATCGATAGAAATCCGTCGTATGGAGTGGATTGCCTGTGTGGCATGCCAAGATGCAGTGATCAAGGCTTTTGTTGCAAAGAAAAGTCTTGTGGTCGATGATCAAATTACGGCCTACGTGGCCTGGCTTTGTGTATAGCGTGGATTCGCGAGCCTCACACCTCGATATGAGTCAAAAAGGGGATAAGGACCGCTGGGAGAACACGACGTTTCTTTCTAGTTATGATGGTGTCAGTGCTTAAACTGGCTGACATTTATATTACTTTCATCTTTGGGGTTGTTGGAATGCGAGGCGCCTCGATTTTAGGTCTGTAAGGACCGGGAAATGTGTGTTCAGGAAAAACTAATCCTCAAACGTAAGGGAGGACCGACCCAGCCGATTCCAAGGGTTACCCAGAGTGTGTAGTCCTGAGGCATTTGCTAGAGTGTCTCGAAGCGGAGAGGAGCTTGCCCCTTGCCTCGACTCATGACGGAAATCCAATTTCCAATACGAGATTACGGATTCGATTGTAACTTATATATGGCGACATAGTGGCATGGGACGCTCATGTCGTCTATGATTGATATTTCTGATGATATTCGTTTTTGAAACATATATGCACTAATAATAATATCAAGTGATTTTGCTTTGCACGTATTAAGCATATTTTGGCCATTATAAGGTAAAACTCTATCCTCCGGTTTGCCTTGCATTGTGTGATGGGACTGGAGTCTTATAACAACTTAAAAGCATTGCGTTGTTTTAAAGAATTTACTTTGTTTTAAATGCACTGGCAATCACTGGAGTAAACCCGTTCCGCGAAAGTGGCGTGGTCCTATGATTTGCTTATTACTGTTGTTGAAACACTTAAGTAGATTTCTCACACCAGTTCCAAGACCGACTCGTTGTTTGTTTCACTTTGCAAACTCAGGTGCCATTATTTTCACATGGGCAGCCTAGTTGACAGATGACAGGTTATTTTGGCTTAGCACTGCAGTACGGAGTGCGCTTTTGGCTTGATGGCGAGGATTAGATTTACTTGTATTTTGGTTATTGATTTTCCGTTATCCTTATGTTATGTATATATTCCGCCTATGGCGATGTAGACTGATTTACTTCCAGTATGTATTATCTTATGTATATGTACTGCCTCAGGCGATGTAGACTGATATCTTTATTATGTCTCACTGTATGTATATATTCCGCTTATGGCGATGTTGATTGATCATTCACTTTTTATGCACTAAGTTATATCCTACACTGTGCTACTCTGATGTTGTTACATGTTATGATTCCGCTGTCATATCTGTGTAAAATTATTCTATTTACTGTTTATGCTATTATCTGTACTCGGCTAATGATGATTAATGAGTTAAATTCCAATGATTATCCTTAACACCGTAGTACGGGTTTTGGGATCGTCACATATTCATTCTCAAGTTAGGTGTACAGTCAAACTTTTTGAACTCATGTATATCCTATACTTTGACTTACGTATCATGTCTACAAATATACATATATTTTAATATAAGCCATTGTTAGAAGTTAACCGTCTCCTTTTAATATAAAAGAGATGATCTTCTTATGTGTTATAAAAATGCGATTTTTCTTCAAGTATATGTCATTATTTACATTATATAATTCTATGTACATGACTCTTGAAACAAGTTTTAAAAGTACAAAAGTGTTTTAAACAACATATACTTGTTTATATACATATAATATAGGAATATGATAAGTTAATATAAATTTAAATGAGTTTGATCTTTATCATTATTATAAATGAATGCCTTGTATTTATTTTATCTCTCTTTTATTGCTCGTTTAAGTAATCTATTTTCATTTGAAATTTTAAGAACAATTAAAAACAAAACAAGATGATAAAATATTAACTACTTGTTTTATACCGATATACATTTGTTTTTAAACCATCAACATATATTTTTATTTGGAATATTCCTGAAATTATCCCAAATATATAAATCTTAATTTTTTAAATTAAATAAAACTATCAGCATAATCTATATATTACAGGTAATAAAACTAGTTTAAAACTGGGTCATTACATTTATATAGTGGAGTTTTTAAAACGTGGGCTTCCTCATACACACATATTGTTATTTATGCATAAAAATAACAAATTTCTCACGTGTGATGATATCGATAAAATTATATCGTCTGAAATTCCGAGTAAAGAAGAGATTTAAATATTGTATGAAATTGTTATGGCTTTCATGTTACACGGTCCTTGTGGTATGTCCAACGTAAACTCACCATGCATGAAGGGCGGAATGTGTTCGAAGTTTTTTCCGAGAAATTTTCAAGATAGAACAAGCATTGATCAGGATGGTTATCCGATTTACAGAAGGCGAGATAATGGGAATGTAGCAGAAAAGAATGGAATTCTTCTGGATAACAAATTCGTCGTTCCGCATAATCCGAAAATTCTTGTGAAATATCTTGCACATATCAATGTTAAATGGTGCAATCAATGTTAGGCAATTAAGTACTTATTTAAGTATGTTAACAAGGGTCATGATCGTGTCACATCTGTTGTTTCCCAATATAATCGAGGTACAGATAATAGAAACGATAGTGTTACTGATGAAATCAAGACTTGGATTGCAGATATGTTTCTCCATGTGAAGCTTTTTGGAGAATATTTGGATTTGATATTCATTATAGAATTCCAACAGTCGATAGGTTGTCTTTCCATATTCCCGATGATCAAAATGTTATTTTCCAGGATGAAGAACCAATGTTTTTAGCACGGATAGACTGTAATAAGGTTGATGAAGAAGCAAAAAATCTTACCTGCGTGGAATTCCCAACTAAATTGTTTGGAAGAAAGATTTAAGGATATGGAAGCCAAGAAAAAGGGATTTTCTATTAGAAGGATCCGATATGTCCCTCCCTGCTCAGGCGAGATTTATTACTTGAGAATTTTGTTAAATAAAGTGAAAGGACCTACATGTTATGAAGACATTTGCACTGTCAATGGAATAATATATCCTACGTTTGAAGAGGCAAGTTATGCTCTTGGATTGGTGGATGATGACAGAGAGTATGCTGAGGCTATAAAAGAATCAAGTTTTTGGGAAGATTCTCATTATTTGCGAGTTCTTTTTGTAATATTTTAACATGTGATAGCATGTCCAGACCACAAGCTATATGTGAACAAAGTTGGAAGTACCTGGCGGATGATATTCTTTACAGACAGGGAAGAATTTTAGGGATTCAATGTATATTGTTAATTTTAAAATTAAATTCTAACTACTTTTTAATAATAATGCAGTTTATTCTGTCTACGAGTATTTGTATATTGATGCATGTGTTGAATGTTTACAGACTTGCATTTTACGGAGATACAGTTGAGAAATTATGCATTGTTGGAGCTGGATTTTTTTTTAAACAAAATTGGTAGCAGACTTCGAGCTTATCTTGACATGCCTTTTCCAAATGAGCTGATCATATCCGAAGGAAACAATAGACTAATTTAGAATGAGTTTAGATATCACATACCATCCTTATAAGAGGAATATGCCTCTCTGTTTAGTAACTTGACCTATGAGCAGAAAGAAATGTACGATACTATCATGACAGGTATATCAAGATGTGAAGGAGGTATTTTTTATTTATGGTCATGGTTGATCATAGAGGAATAGGAAAAACTTACATTTGGAGAACATTATCATCTTCTGTGCATTGCAAAGGTGGTATTGTAATAACAGTTGCTTCAAGTGGCATCCTTTCTTTGCTTCTTATTGGAGGGAGAACGACACATTTAAGATTTGCAATTCCCATAAACTTAAATGAGGATTCTACATGTAACATTAGAGTAGGATCAGAATTAGCAGAGTTTATTGAAAAGATTGACCTTATCATTTGGGATGAAGCGCTGATGGTTCATAAATTTTGTTTTGAGGCTTTAGATAGAACTATGAGAGATATCATTCAAAATTGTAATCAAAATGGCACGGACCGACCATTCAGAGGAAAGGTCATAGTATTTGGAGGTGACTTTTGGCAGATACTTACTGTCATCCCAAGAGCAATTAGACAAGAGATTGTTTGTTCTACTATTAGCTCCTCATGTATTTGGAATTTTTGTAAAGTGTTAAAACTGACTAAAAATATGAGATTGGAAGTTGATAGCATTGGTTCAAATTTATGTGAGATTAAAGATTGCTGAATGGATACTAAAGATTGGCGATGGTTGTATTGGAAGAGATACTGATGGAGAGGCAATTTTTGAAATACCTGATGACATTCTTATTAAGGATACAAATGATCCCATGGCTTCTATAATTGAGTCCACCTATTCGTTAATGTTAAATTATCTAGGAGATGCATTGTATTTTGAAGAGCGAGCTATTTTGGCTCCAACTCTTGAAATTGTTGAACAAGTAAATCAATATATGTTGATGAAGTTGCCGGGAGAAGAAAGAATATATTTTAGTTTAGACACTGTGTCTAATGTTGATTATAGTCCAAATAGTCATGATGAATTTTGGTCTCCTGACATTTTAAACAGTATAAAAGGGTCTGGATAACCAAATCGTAAGCTAGCTCGTAAGGTGGGTGTTCCAATAATGTTACTCAGGAATATTGATCAAAATGAAGGATTGTGCAACGGTACTAGACTGTAGGTAAGCAGATTGGGAGACCATGTTATCGAGGCTAAGATCATCATGGGTCGTAATGTCGGACACAAAGTATTTATTCCTCGCATGATTTTGACTCCATCGATAACAAATAACCATTCAAATTTCAAAGAAGGCAGTTTCAAGTGATTCTTTGTTTTGCTATGACCATCAATAAAAATCAAGGTCGATGACATGTCTTCGAAATATAATGAATTGTGACCACTGCTAATGGCGTCTTCCTCATCCCCTTCCTCTTATTCTTTCAATTTTGATTCGTCCTTCTCTCCCCTTCCGTCCATCTGATCCACCTCTTCCATTGAATCCCATCTCTGACAATCTTCCTCAATCAGAAAAATCTCCAGATCCTGATCGTTCTCTTTCTTCGAAATCAACTGTCAACCCTGCTAATCCAAATCTGAATCCCTTGGTTAATGGATCTGTATCTATTGATAACCCTAGTCCCTCTTGCACACCCTCGCTGCCTTCCAACCTAATTACACCCTATTCTGATGAAATTCCCCACATGAACCTTCCATCAAACGCCTCATCTGCATTGGGGACTATTTCCTCTAACCCTGGTATTCAAAATTCCTCACCAATCAAATCTGATTTCGCTTCACTTTTCAAATCCTTACCTCGTAATGCTGGAAAATTCAAACCTATTCACTTCGAGATTCCCAGAGATGTTTCAAAAAGGAAAATTCCTGATTTAGTCAAACAAGAAGGAATGAAATTTTGGAGTGATTATGTAGTGGGTTTTTTCTTAGATGGTACTCCATCATACACCACGGTCGTTAATTTCTTGTGTAAATATTGGAAACTTAATGGAGAAGTCGACATTAAATCGGATGGATTTAATTTCTTCTTCAAATTTTAAAATGAACATGATAAAGAAAAAATCCTGCATGGTGATCCAATTTTCATCAGGGGGCGAATGTTTATCATCACCAAATGGGATCCATCGAATGGTAGCTCGCAATCTCAGATTAGAAAGTTACCCATCTGGATTCATTTACATAGGATACCTCTTATTTTATGGACACTCTATGGAATTAACTGGCTAGTGTGCCATATTGGTCGGCTGATTTGTTTTGACGAAAGTACAGAAAAATGCAGCATTTTAAATATGCCAAAGCTTTAGTAAAAGTAAGTCCGGACTATGAACATCCCAACACAATTGAAGTCGATGACTTGGTGTTAACTGTGCTTCAGTTAAGGTTGTCTACGACTGGGAACCTTCTATTTGTACAATTTGCAAAATTTTTGGACACTCTACTTTAGAATGTGAGCACAACTCTTGTAATGAAGCCATGGAGGAGGAATATCCTATTGGCCAAATGGAAGTGAAACAAGGAAATTTGGGGTCTAATGGTAAGAAGCACTGGAGGAATGATGAGAAACCATACAATAGCAATGCATGGAAAGAGGTTATTAACAAAAAGAAATAGGTTTGGGTTAGAAAGGTGAATTTAGGTATGCAGAAAGATGGAGAACATACAGTGGAGAATAAGCAA
Source organism: Allium sativum (assembly GCA_030737875.1). NCBI lineage: Eukaryota > Viridiplantae > Streptophyta > Magnoliopsida > Asparagales > Amaryllidaceae > Allium > Allium sativum. The sequence continues at coordinate 6,036,155 of JASFAX010000034.1, forward strand.
GTAGATAAGAATGACAATGGCAAAGATCACTCTTTGCATGACGAAATGACCAAGGTGTTGATTATTGATTCTGATGGAACAGTCCATTCCCAATGTGAATCTCTGGTAGACAAAAACGATAGTCTAGTGAATAAGTCTTCCTTTATGGCAGCGCAATCCCCAAGTAAGACTGTTCAAAACTCGAGCATGATCAAAGAAAAGAAAATAGTACTTGTCAATGAGGCTAGAAATGAAGGGTTACTGCTTCAAAATAAATTCTCAATATTGGAAAATACGTCGTCCATGGTCCCTGGTGTTGATGCATCATCTTCGTCAACAGTCCTTGAAGTTCCAGCTATTTCATCAGCTCACCAAACATCTAGATCTGCACTGGATTCATCCTCTTTCACATTTAATGTTGATCCTAATTCTCAATTCAGTTATAAACTCAATTCCCCTTATTCTCATTTAGCTTTGCCGCCTCATATTTCTTTACCTCCTCCAATGACATCATCTCTTGCTTCATCTATTGATAAAAAATGTCCCATAGCATTAAAAAGAGTAAGAAAGGGAGAAAGAAAAACCACAAAACGCAAATGATATGACTGATTTAAATGAGGGCAAAGACTTTTCACTAGATAAAACTATGCCTCTGTCTAGCCTTAAGAATCCATCCAAAAGACATACCAGGAAACATCCTACCTCACTCGTTGACCCCCTTAATCAATGATGATTCCTAATATTGCATTTTGGAATATCAGAGGCTTGCATTCAGCCTCAAAGCAAAGTGATATTAAAGCTTTTATAAGAGATAACAAGGCTCATGTGATATGTCTCACTAAAATGAAACTTGGTTTGAATCAAACGGTCAAAGCTGCTTCTTTTATTTGTCCCAATTGGGAATTTTAACACAATCTCTCGGATACTGCATATGGTTGCTTGTTAACCCTTTGGAATCCCGCTTTTTTTCAGTTAACCAAAATTAACTCATCAGATCAGTTTATGCATTTCCAATGCCTTCACCATCCTTCAAATTCTTCATTTCTCCTTACGTCCGTATATGGACAAAATTGTCCCTCTCTTCGTCAAATTTTTCTTGATCAACTTCCTTTCTTGAATACATTCTCTGATCCTTGGGTGATTGGGCTTGATTTTAATTGCATGTTTTCATCTCTTCACAAATCTTGTGGATGTTCACTAACAGTCAGGGACATTACACCTCTCAATCAAGCGTTAATTCATTCATGCCTTACACCTATTACTGGCTACGGATTCGAGTATACTTGGTCCAAAAAATGTACTTCTGGTTATCATACTCACTGCAAACTCGATCACGTATTTGCCAATATACATTTCCTTCATCTTTGGCCTCAATCTCATTATCAAGCTCTACGCTCTTCTCTTACGGACCACTGTCCCTTGCTTTTTCATTGGGGATAGAATCACTCTATTGGCAGTGGTAATTCCTCTTTTAAAATTTTAAAATTTTGGACTATCAGCAGTATTCTGGAAGGCCTTTGCAAAAAATATTGTGCAAACTGAAATTGCTTAAACTTTCACGCAAAGCTTGGTCTACATTTACTTTTCGAGCTGGCTCTCAACTCTCATCAAATATTAGACATGAACTGGCGTGTGTGCAGGAACAATTAAACACCAGCTCGTTTAATCCTGGACTGCTTCATGAAGAGCTTATTTTGCAGAAAAAAAATTAAAGGATGCTCTTAACTATGAACTTCAGGCTTCTTGGCAACAATCTTTTTTAAAGAGAGAAAAAGATTTTGATAGAAATACCAAGCTCTTTCACAATTCAATAAAAATCAAAAAAATCAGTAATACACTAATACTATTCATATGGTCAGAGATCAAAATGGTGTCACACATACTTCATAGGACAGTATGAATAGAGCATTTGTTGATTACTTATCATCCATTTTAGCTCCTCAAAATCCTCCTGATATCAATGTGCGGCCTCTGTTTATTGTGAATGTGCCTTTCCTCTCTTCGGACCAGTCAACAAACATCATTAGAGAAATCATGAGTGTAGAGATTATGGATATGGTGTTTAGTCTCGATGTTGACAGTTGTGGCGGACCAGATGGTTTCAACACTCATTTCATTCAACATTATTGGCCTACTATAGGTGCTGATGTCATTACTGCTATTTAATTTTTCTTTTTCCATAATCAGCTACCAAAAAGCCTTTCATCCATGGCAATTGCATTAATTCCAAAGATTGATAATCCTGTGTCTGTTTCAGACTTTAGACCCATTTCATGTTGCAACATCTTATACAAGATCATTTCTAAGATTTTGGCCAATCGTCTTCAATCAGCGATTCCATTTATTATATCAGAAAATCAATCGGCTTATGTCAAGGGGAGGAATATAAGTGATAACATTTTGCTTACCCAAGAGCTTCTATATGGTTATAACAGGAAAAACATATCTCCAAGATGCATGCTCAAATTGAATATTCGTAAATCATTCAACTCTATATCTTGGTATTCTATTTTAGCCATCTTGTCCCGCATGAATTTCCCACTTCCGTTCATTGCATGGATTTACACATGTATATCATCGCCTTATTATTCTATCTTGAGAAATGGGAAACTTCATGGTTTTTTTAAAGGCACCAGAGGAGTGAGACAAGGAGACCCTATTTCACCATATCTTTTTATCATTACTATGGAATTGTTGAATTCCTTATTATTGGAGCAGGTTAGAGGTGGTAATTTACAGCTTCATCCCAAATGCAAAAATCCACTTATCACTCACCTTCTTTTTGCTCAAGATCTAGTCATCTTCACAAAGCTAGCCATTCAGAACATTAATTACAACTCTTGATAGTTTTTTCAGAATTACAAGGCTACAAATCAATATTGGGAAATCTCATATATTAATTGCTAGGCTATCTACACCTGATAAACAGTTCCTTATCAATAGTTTGGATCTTGCTGAGTTGCCACATAATGCCTCCTACCTTGGAATGTCTCTCATCAACTCCAAAGTAACCAAGCCACAATGTCTTCCTCTCTATGAAAAGATCATATCTAAACTTCAACAATGGCCAAATTGTCGACTGTCGAAGGCAGGCAGGCAGGTTGACTAATTCAATCTATTGTGATGGCTATGACTAATTACTGGATGAGGCACTATGTACTCCCTTCCAAATTAATTGATATGATCACAAGTCTAGTGAAAAAATTTCTGTGGCATGGAGATCCATTCTCTAAAAAATTGATACCATTTGTGTTTCACAAGTTATACGATGATAAGAAGAATGGTGGACTTGGCATTGTTAATATTTATCAATGGAACCGTGCTGCCATGTCTTCATATTATGATAAGCTTTTCTCTGTGAACAAAGGTCTATGGGCAAAGTGGGTTCATGCTAAAAACTTATGGTTATTGGCAATCCCACAATCTTGTAGCCGGAGTTGGAGATCTATTCTAAAGCTTAGAAACACCTTTTTGATAGTTTATACAATGTAATTATAAGAACATTGCTAATTTATCATTCTGGCACAATCCTTGGGCAAGTTCTTGTTTGATTTTGAGTGATGTGGTGGATGAAAATGTTATTTTCAACTCTGGTATTCCCTATTCGGCAATTTTTTGTGACTACTTTCATGATGACATCGTAAATCTCCCACATAGTAGTTCTTCAACTTTGAGATCACTTTGGAATCAAATTACTGAACACTATAGTTTTCCTTCTGTTAGCTCTATCCTTTTGATGGGTAAGGAGCATTCTATCTGAACTATTTATAAGCTGCTTTGTCCATCTGGACAATATTTTCCATGGCACTCTCGGATATGGAATTGTGGAAGCTCAGTAAAGTATAATTTCCTTCTTCGAAAGGTAATGGCTGATGCGATCAATACCAAAAGTAAACTGTTTTCCTATAGTATTCTTGATGATGATATTTTTATCCTTTGTCATAATGCTCCTAAAACAAATGTACATCTGTTTTTCGAATGTACTTATGTTCGTCGAATTTGGTGGCGACTGTTGGCTACTAGTGGCTTCCATAGCCCCTCACCGTCAAGTGAAATAGAATGGTTTAACATCTTCTTGGCAACACGGGGAAAACCAAGAAAACTTATGTACTTCTCAAACTTCTTAAGAAATTCATTGCTGGAGTATGGAGAGAGCGCAATAATCGCACTTTGGAATTGGTAGCTTGAACGCATACCAACTTTACTTTCAGATCCATAGGTCGATGTTAAAGCTATTGCAATAGTAAATGTATTTTTAAACTTGTTTTTTAAACTCATGTAATTTGTAATGTGTAAATAATAATTCCACTTTGCCTTTCAAATAAAAGTCAAGGTCAGTCTCTTTCTCATGTTGGATTATACTTACCAAGACCTATATTTAGCCATAGCCAACCGTATGTAGCAGTTTCAAGAGTGAAATCGATAAAAGGATTGAAAATTTTGAGATGTGATGAGCAAGGTAACACAAAGAACAGTACAACCAAGGTAATATACAAGGAGGTTTACGAAAATTTGTGAACTGGGATGGCTGGTTTGCTAGAAAAAGTGTGCACACATTGCATGTGCATATTTTAATGGGTACTTATGTTTTTAATGCATATTTTATCAAGGATGGACCGAATATGCAGGTATGTCTTTATATATTACTGAACATGCGTGTTGTACTTTAGCCTTTATATTTGTATATTGTTAACGAAAATGTGCCAGTAAAATGCATGGAAAAGAACTTCGCCAGTAACATGCATAGTGTACTTGCAGGTTAAGGTTTCTACATGGCCAAAGATATTGAAGATAACTCTTACTCAAGAAGAAAGTGCAAAAGAAAACAGACTCTCCTTAAATTACTACCAAGCAGAATGTAGCATACATGGCAAAGAATTTAGAAAAAGAGTGTAACACCCCGTATTTTCTATGAATATTAAAAGTAACGAATTAAAGTATACTTAATTTTTAGAAGGGGAAACGGGTCACGCCATTGCATTCGTCCCGGAATTCTGCATGAGATAGAGTCCGAGTTTGCGTGAATCAGCCTCCGTATGAAGAAGTTATGGAGTTCGGAAGATTTCAAGTTTAAACAGAAATTAAATTAAAATAATAATTAAAGGTCAAAACTGTTCAAAATTCGAAATTCGGTCAGAGCGGGCTGAGCGGGAAATTTCCCGCTCAGAGGTGTCGACCCCCCTAGGGGGAGTAGACAAAGGTGTCGACCCCCCTATAGGGGTGTCGACATGCATGTCGACCCCTCCTGTAGGGAGTCGACCCCTTATGTGATCCAGATCCAGTGATGAATTTTTATAGCCTTGAGCTGATGTGGCCTTCTCTGATTTGCCTGATGACAAATTCTGAGGTATTAGGGCTTATTGTCATGCTGTGGTTGGTTGGATGACACATCTCTTTGGTTTGGATGGCTCTGATTTCTCCTAGACTAATCTAAAGGCTAGAATTAATCCTAGACATCTATATATACGTAGCTAAACCTAACCCTAACCTCGTAACCCTAAAACTATGGTTCCGTCATTCTATTCATCTACAAGCTAGCCTATCGTCCTTCATCTTCTCCAAACTAGAAAATCAAATCCAAACTAGAAATCGATTAGAAGAACTTCAAATCAAAAGTCTACATCAAAGGATTAGCTTAACTAATTCAGAAATCAGATCCAAGAATACAAGATCCGTCCTTTTTCTGTAAGTTCAGTTATTATTCCGATCTAAACACCTAATAGAAATCATGACTGTAATAATCGGATCTAGAACTATGCCTAATTCTGATTCATGCCTAACCTTTTTGTTAAATCTGAATTGCCTATGCCTATGAGACTATTGTGATTGATGTAATGACACATATCATGCCTATGGGACTGTTGTGACTGACATAATGAAACCTATCATGCCTATGAGACTGTTGCGATTGACATAATGGAACCTATCATGCCTATGAGACTGTTGTGATTGATATGATGGAACTTATCATGTTGTACATCATATGACCATGAGACTATTGTGATTGATATAATGGGACTTATCATGTTGTACATCAAAATTAGTGATTCTCTTAAGTCCAATCCTATCTAATCTTTATACCTATGGTGTAAATTTCTTAGCTTGCCCACACTTATTATTAATGTACAACATGCCTGTTGGAACATGATTCTTGAATTGGGTATACCTTTACATTCCTATTTTTCCTTATGTCAATTCTTATGCTCCTTCTCTATTTTTCCTTTTTTTATTTTCTTTTGTGAATACTAAGTTCATTCGGAACTTAGATTGAATCTCATCGTACGTGCGATTATAACACGGGAAAATTGGTATAATTTAATTGAGTAAATTTTGGCATAGCATGTGATTGTGGCATAAAACTTGTACTGACTAGACTTGGGAAATAGTGGCATAAAAAGACCTAAACTAGGACACAAATGACAATTATGTAAATTGGCTAAAGATGAACATGCCTAACCCGAGGTTAGATTGAGTTACGGTGTAAGACTGCCCGGAACCGCCCAGCACATCCAACAACCACAATAATCTAATGTGAGAGGTTAGCGCATCAAGCCAAAACCCGAGGTTAGATTAAGTTGCGGTGTAAGACTGCCCGGAACCGCCCGGCACATCCAACGACCGCAACAATATAGGTCTAATGTGAGAGGTTGGTGCTTTAATAAATGAATTAAAGCTAAGGAACAGATAGGCTAAGAATGGTAGGGTTAAGTTAATTAAGGCAACATTTAAGCAAGACAACATGTTAGTTAAACAGATGGGTAGGGTTAGGTAAATATGAGAACACTTAACCGTTATAACATGTTGATTAGGAAACCCTAGTAACGGGGACCCATTTCAGCAGTAACCCACATAGATGTATCACGGTACCCTGAACTAGGCAGGGTGGGGCACGATTACTGGGCTGATTATAAGCAGTCAAAATAGCGGCGGGTGGTGCACAAGTGTAGGTTCTGGTGGAATACGGGCGAGCACGTACTGCGAGGTGGATAAAGCAGGCACTGGGCATTAGTAGTATATACTGTGAATCTAGAATTTGTGTCGGGTTGCCACCATAGGAATTGATACACCCTATGGCGGGACCAAAATAGGTATCTACAATCAAGCGGGGCCGAATGACACAAGTAATAAATGAATGCGAGTAGAAGCCGATCGGAAAAAGGGATCACTTTGTTATGAACACATGATGGTAGTTGAAACATTTGTTAGTAGGTGCAGAGAAAAGGAAATGAGTGCGATAGTATATTCAGTTTATCTTACCTTATCTTATGTTATCTTATTATTATGGTATTGTCCTATATTCAGTTTATTCATGTCATGATCCTTTTACCTGTTTACATGCTGAATAATAACTGGACTTACCAGGCTTTTTTCTGACCCATTTTCTTTCGCCTTCTTTTCTTCTGTCCCCCCCAAGTCCATAGGGAGGGAATACTTCAGCTTAGTGCATACCTTTTCTAGCTTGAAGAAAGTAAATGTATTGCTTGGATTCTCTTTTCTTGGGCTATGGTTGTGGTTACACTTTTATTGGGGATTTATGCTGCTTTACTACTGTTTTATGCTTCTTTATGTACTTGGAGTATTAAATCAAGACAGATGTTTTATTGTAATAATTTAGAAGTTGGGTTTTGAGACAATGCTTGTAATATTTTGATTGAACCACGTTATTTATGAAATGATTTCAGTTTTCCGCTGTTTATATGTTTGTCTTGTAAATTATCTATGCCATTTACCCAAAATGCTTCACCAAAGTTAATGCATTCCCTTAGTGAGTGACCTTAACGGAGGTGGGGTGTTTCACTTGGTATCAGAGCGATGGTTTACCAGATCAGATAAAAGTTTTAGAAAAATATTTTTTTTTTTCAAAAAGAAATTTAAAGAAGCATTTTCAAGAAAAAGCGTTGTTTTATTTTAAAGGCATAATCCCCAAAGCCATATGCACTATCTTTCTATCCTTTGTTTTGAACCTTTTCTTTTCGTTTCATCATGTCTGGGGATCTTAATCTTCCAGGGGGCGTATCGATACCTGGTTGATTCAGAAGGTATCTGGAGGCTAGAGCTAATGACGCAGGCCCAATAGACGTTCATCCTCCCCCAGTTGTAGCCGTTCCACCTCCTCCTCCTCCGCATGTGAATGCTTTCTCGAAGATATGTAGAGACTTTCGAGCTATGGGTGGAAAGAACTTTAATGGGACTGAGTCATTTGTGGAAGCAAGAAACTGGCTCAAGGAACAAAAGATTTGTTTGTTATCTTCGATGTGGATGATAGGCAGAAAATACAATTGGCTATATGGTTACTTAAAGACGAAGCCTCTTACTAGTGGGAAGTTACTAATGTTGAGAGACCAGTTGAAACTTGGGAGGATTTCAGAATGAGATTTGAAATGAAGTTCCTCTCGCAAGCTGAACGAAGCCTATAGATGGAGAAGTTCTTAGTACTCAAACAGGGAAGCCTAGCGGTTAAGGAATACGTCAATCAATTCAACCAACTGGCTAGATTCGGACTGGAGTTAGTAAACACTGCACATAAAAAAGCTATCTGATTCGTTTAAGGGTTAAATGAGCCACTACACAACCTAGCTATGTCCTATATACCTATGGATGCAACTTTTGAGAGACTGGTGGACATGGCACTATTACAGGAGGAAGATAAGGATGGCAAGATACAAGCAAAGGTGGAAGAACCTCTAGACAAGAAAGTGGAGGGATCGCATAATAAGAAGACGGATTCGAAGAAAGGCGGGAAGAATAACAAACCCCATGACAAGAGGAAGTGTGAATTTTGTGGCATACCCGGACATCTAATTAAAGACTGTAGGAAGAGGAAGATGGGTGGTTGCTTTCAATGCAGTGAGACCTGACATATGGATAAGGATTGCCCCAGAAGGCAAGGGCAAGGGCAGAGGACTAGATCTACTTCTAGAGGGCAGATTCACGCTCTCATTGCACCTCCGCAAGAAAGAGATAGAAATATTTCTGTTGAGAGTTTAGTTTATCCTTTTAATCATCCAGTTCGTACTCTTTTTGATTCTGGTGCATCACACGCTTTTATATCTACTGCTTTAGTTGAATCTCTGCACATAGATACCAGTATAGTCGAGGATCCCATGGTTGTTTTAAATCCAACTGGGGTTCGGACTTTTTATCAATGATTTGTTTGGATTTGGAAATTTCTATACTAAGCATTGGGTTTAGATGTAATGCTTATGTTTTGGGTTTCATGGGCTATGGGTTGATTCTAGGCATGGATTGGTTATCCAGTAATGGTGCCATCCTCGATTGTGAAATGAGAGTGGTTAGACTTATGACTCGCCTCGGTAACACTCTCGAAATCTCCTGTAATCCCATGAATTCTATTATGCTTAGCTACTTAGAATCTCTTGATGCGTCTGTTGAAAACTTGCAATCTGTTAGAGTAGTCCGTGAATACTAGGATGTCTTTGAAGAGGTGAAGGGTTTGCCTCCAAAGCGAGAGATAGACTTCCGCATATACCTTGTTGATAATGCAAAACCTGTTGCTTTACCCGTTAGACACATGGCTCCAAGGGAAAGGAAAGAGCTCAGCAAGCAAGTTAAAGAGTTGCTTGAAAAGGGGTCCATAAGGCGGAGTATTTCTGAATGGGGTGCTCCAGTGGTGTTTGCAACCAAAGCGGATGGTTCACTTCGCCTGTGCGTGGACTATAGGGAGTTAAACAAGCTGACCAAGAAAAATAGGCACCCACTTCCTAGAATAGACGACTTGTTCGACCAGCTCGTAGGTGCCTCGGCTTTCTCCCAATTAGATCTAGCCACCGGATTTCATCAACTAAGAGTAGCTGAAGACAGTATAGATAAGACCACGTTCAGGACCCCAGGTGGTTTCTTCGAATGGCTTGCCACGCCTTTCGGCTTGACAAACGCACTCGCTTATTTCGTAGACTTGATGAGTAGGGTGTTTAGAGAGTTCCTTAATAAATTTGTAGTGGTCTTCGTGGACAACATTTTGATTTTCTCAAAAAGTGAGGAAGAACATGCTTTGCATTTAAGGGAAGTCATGGATACTCTTCATGCACATCAGCTGAAAGCAAAATTCTCCAAATGCCATTTTTGGAGAGATGAAGTAAGGTTTCTTGGACATGTGGTGTCCAAAGAGGGAATAGCTGTGGATCTCGCAAAAGTAGTTGCGGTGCAAGACTGGAAGATTCCACGGAATGCAACCGAGGTACGAAGTTTTCTCGGGCTAGCGGGCTTTTACAAAAAGTTCATTAAGGACTTTGTGAAGATCTCAGCCCCACTTACTAGGTTGACGAAGAAAAACCTAACTTTTACCTGGGATTTGGATTGTGATATTGCTTTCCAATGACTGAAAAGGGCTCTTACAACAACCCCAGTTCTGACATTACCTGATGGGAGTAAGATGTTTACTATATACACAGATGCATGCAGTGTAGGATTGGGCGCTGTCTTGATGCAAGTGGGCAAAGTAGTTTGTTATGGGGGAAGGCAGTTGAAGGTACATGAGAAAAACTACCCAACTCATGATCTAGAACTAGCTGCCATTGTTTTCGCTCTTAAATCATGGCGTCATTACCTGCTAGGAGAAAGGTTTGAATTGTTTGCTGACCATAAATCGTTAAAGTACCTTTTCTCACAGAAAGATCTTAACTTAAGACAACAAAGGTGGATGGAATTTCTTGCCTCATACGATTTTGAGATTGCTTATACCCCTGGCAAGGGCAATGTGGTAGCAAAAGCCTTAAGTAAGAAAAAGCTGACCTTAAGTCCTATCTTTGTAGAAAGACAAAGCTTGGAGGACATGGGAAACTTTTACTTTAGACCCTCCTTTGAATTTATACCTGGTTTGTTAGCTTCACTAGAGGTGCGGCCTACTCTTTTGGACTCAATAGGAATCGCGCACCGTGAAGACCCTCAGCTAGTTGATGTGATGGATAAGCTAATTAGAGGTGAGACTTCTAGTCACCTCAATAGATACTCCATCGATGACAAGGGTTGGTTGAGACGGGATGAAATACTATGCATCCCACAAGCAAGGGATTTGGTGAAAACCGTTCTCGAAGAAGCACACCATTCTAAGTTGACCATACACCCAGGTGGGAACAAGATGTATAAAGACATAAAAAGATTTTTCTTTTGGAATGGCATGAAGAAGGACGTAGCTGAGTTTGTCTCTAAATGCTTGATATGCCAGCAAGTCAAGGCAGAGCAGAAGAAGCCTGGCGGTCTACTTCATCCCCTAGAGGTCCCATAGTGGAAATGGGATAGCATTTCAAAGGACTTTATTGATGGGTTGCCTAAATCAAGAAGGGGAAATACCAGTATTTGGGTAATAGTAGACAGGCTCACTAAAAGCGCTCACTTTATACATGTTAAGAGTAGAAGGACTGCCTCATCATTAGCACCCATTTATCTTAAAGAGGTAGTTCGACTGCATGGAATACCCTCTAGCATAGTAAGTAATCGAGACCATATCTTTACAAGCGAGTTTTGGAAGAGTTTGCAAGAGGCTGTAGGTACACAGCTATGTTTAAGCACTGCCTATCACCCTCAAACCGATGGTCAGACGGAAAGGGTGAACAGAGTATTAGAAGATCTCTTGAGATTGTGCATTCTTGATTTTAGGGGAACATGGGAGGATCACCTTCCTTTGGTGGAGTTCGCCTACAACAATAGCCACCAAGACACCATAGGCATGGCACCCTTTGAGGCCTTGTATGGGTGACTATGCCATCACCAACTTGTTGGTGGGAGTCTACAGACAAGCTCGTACTTGGACCTGACATGATCAGAGAAACTTCAGAGAAGGTGGACCTGATACAAAAACGAATGAAGACTGCACAAGATAGACAGAAGTCCTACGATGATAAAAGAAGGACCGACCTTGAGTTTGAGGTTGGAGACAGAGTTTTTCTTAAAGTATCTCCTTTGAAGAATGTCGTTCTCTTTGGGTCCGTAGGAAAATTGGCACCAAGATTTATAGGGACATTTCCTATCATTGAGAGGATTAGGAAGATGGCTTATAAAGTAGATCTGTCCGAAAGATTAGCTGGAGTACATAATGTCTTTCATGTCTCTCATCTACGAAAGTGCTTACATGAATCTGCGGAAGTCGTGGAGCCAAGCATACTAGAGGAAATAGAAGTGGAACGAGAAGCAACGGTGAGAAGAGTTCCAACTCGTATCTTGGGTGCAGAAGTTAAAAAGCTATGCAATCGTGAGGTCAAGCTAGTTAAAGTACAATGGAGTGATGCTGAGGAAGATGCGACTTGGGAGATCGAAGACAAGATATGTGCAGCCTACCCTTATCTTTTTGAGGGTACATCCTTGATCTCTTTTTCTATAAGTTTATGCATGCTTGTATCTATCTCTTAAGTATATCTCCTCGGTCCTATTTATTAATCCTTAGGTAGAAACTAATGAATGTAAACATGTATTTGAAACATGTTATGATTGATGGTTGCAAGTGGTTGCTCGTGGATGCATATACATACACTAGGTACAAAATCGGCTCAGTCACTTTCATATTGCATATGCATAAATGTATTTATATATGGATTGAAACTTGATATGTTATCATGTGGACGTTGCATTTGTATGAATGATTGTGCACTCATGTAGAAGTTACAAAATATGATTAGGGATAATTGCATACATGATGAACTCATAGCACCGACATGAATCATATTAAGGAGGTCAACTGAATTAGTAGACCGCCTGATTTTGCATTAGATAAGGACATATACACATACTATGCATATGATCATGAAAAGCATTAGAAATCTTTTTAAGGACAATGGATGCCTGTGATTGATGGTTGAGTAGATGGATGTTGGATGTTAGGATACATTCTTCTTAACTTAGAGATTTCGGGGATGAAATCCTTTAAGGAGGGGAGAATGTAACACCCAGTATTTTCTGTGAGTATTAAAAGTAATGAATTAAAGAATACTTAATTTTAAGAAGAGGAATTAGGGGAAAAGTGTTATGCCATTGCGTTCATCTTGGAATTCTGCTTGAGATAGAGTCCGAGTTTGCGTGAATCGGGCCCTAAATGAAGAAGTTATGGAGTTCGGAAGATTTCAAGTTTAAACAGAAATTAAATTAAAATAATAATTAAAGGTCAAAACTGTTCAAAATTCGAAATTCGGTCAGAGCAGGAAATTTCCCGCTCAGAGGTGTCGAACCCCCTCCCCCCGGGGGGAGTCGACATAGGTGTCAACCCCCTATAGGGGTGTCGACATAGGTGTCCACCCCCCTGTAGGGAGTCGACCCCTTTTGTGATCCAGATCCAATGACGAATTTTTATACCCCTGAGCTGATGTGGCCTTCTCTGATTTTCCTAATGACAAATTCTGAGGTATTAGGGCTTATGTGTCATGCTGTGGTTGGCTGGATGACACATCTCTTTGGTTTGGATGGCTCTGATTACTCCTAGACTAATCTAAAGGCTAGAATTAATCATAGACATCTATATATACGTAGCTAAACCTAAGCTCTAACCTCATAACCCTAAAACTATGGTGCCGTCATGCTGTTCATCTACAAGCTAGCCTCCCTCATCTTCTCCAAACTAGATAATCAAATACAAACTAGAAATCAATTAGAAGAACTTCAAATCAAAAGTCTACATCAAAGGATTAGCTTAACAAATTCAAAAATCAGATCCTAGAATACAAGATCCATCCTTTTTTTATAAGTTCAGTTATTATTCCGATCTAAACACCTAATAGAAATCATGATTGTAATAATCGGATCTAGAACTATGCCTATTTCTAATTCATGCCTATCCTTTTTGTTAAATCTAAATTGCCTATGCCTATGAGACTATTGTGACTGATGTAATGACACCTATCATGCCTATGGGACTGTTGTGACTAACATATTGAAACCTATCATGCCTATGAGACTGTTGCGATTGACATGATGGAACCTATCATGCCTATAAGACCGTTGTGATTGACATGATGGAACTTATCATGTTGTACATCCTATGCCTATGAGACTATTGGGATTGATATAATGTGACTTATCATGTTGTACATCAAAATTAGTGATTCTCTTAAGTCCAATCCTATCTAATCTTTATACCTATGGTGTAAATTTCTTAGCTTGACCACACTTATTATTAATGCACAACATGCCTGTTGAAACATGATTCTTGAATTGGGTATACCTTTACATGCCTATTTTTCCTTATGTCAATTCTTACACTCCTTCTTTATTTTTCCTTTTTTTATTTTCTTTTGTGAATACTAAGTTCATTCGGAATTTAGATTGAATCTAGTTGTACGTGCGGTTATAACGCAGGAAAATTGGTATAATTTAATTGAGTAAATTTTGGCATAGCATGTGAATGTGGCATAAAACTTGTGCTGACTACACTTGGGAAATAGTGGCATAAAAAGACCTAAACTAGGACACAAATGACAATTATGTAAATTGGCTAAAGATGATAATGCCAAACTCGAGGTTAGATTGAGTTGCGGTGTAAGACTTCCCGGAACCGCCCGGCACATCCAGCGACTGCAACAATATAGATCTAATGTGAGAGGTTAGCGCATTAAGCCCAAAAAACCGAGGTTAGATTGAGTTGCGGTGTAAGATTGACCGCAACCGCCTGGCACATCCAGCGACTGCAACAATATAGATCTAATGTGAGAGGTTGGTGCTTTAATGAATGAATTAAAGCTAAGGAACAGACAGGCTAAGAATGGTAGGGTTAAGTTAATTAAGGCAACACTTAGCCTAGACAACATGTTAGTTAAACAGATGGGTGGGGGTAGGTAAATGTGAGAACACTTAACCGTTATAACATGTTAATTAGGAAACTCTAGTAATGGGGACCCATTTCAGCAGTAACCCACATAGATGTATCACGATACCCTGAACTAGGCAGCGTGGGGCACAATTACTGGGATGATTATAAGCGGTCAAAATAGCGGCGGGTGGTGCAGCAGTGTTGAAACACCCCACCTCCGTTATGGTCACTCTCAAAGGGAATGCCCTAATTTTGGTGGAGGTTTATAAGTACAAGTCACAGATATACAAGACAGATATAAGAACACATATTTGTAAACAGCGGAAGAACAACAAACTTTATTTCATAAAGTCAAATACGTGTTACAACAACATCCTTTCCGAAAACATAACATAACACTTTCATAATCTGTCTTGAGTACATTATTTAAAGAAGCATAAATAAAACATAGATAAACTGCAAAAGCCCCATAGTGGATTGTCCAAAGCCATAGTTCAAAACAGGAAAGTCCAAGCAATACATTTCTCTACTTCAAGCTGGATGTCAAGGCTGATCAAGCTGCTGCGTTCCCTCCCTGAGGACCTGGGGGGGAAACGGAAGAAAGAAGACGAAAGAAAAATAGAGTCAGACATAAAGCCTGAGTAAGTCTAGTACTATTTTGTCTATGAATAAAGAACTGGGTATGATAAGTATAAACAGGAAGTGGGCAAGCACAATAAACTTGGTTAAGTTGTCTAGGGTCGAATATACTATCGTACCCCATGTCAATCTCTGAACCCATATAAACTAGTTTCCAATTTGCACCCCATAATCAGGGTGATGTGATCTATTCTATGATGATCGGCTCCTACTCGCAAAGTTACATGTGTCTTACGGCCCCCCGATGTCTGTAGTTACCTATGCTGGTCCCACCATGGGGTGTATCAAGTCCCATAGTGGCAACCCGACACAACCTTAGAGTGCACAGGTATGCTACTGGTGCCCAGTGCCTTATTTTTCTGCGCCGGAGTGTGTGCACGCCCGCACTCCGTTAGAACCTACACTGCTACACCACCGCCGTCGCTTTGACCTCTTACAATCAGCCCAGTAATCGTGCCCCACCCTGCCTAGTTTCAGGGTATCCTGATACACCTTTTAGGGTTATTGCTGAAAAGGGTCCCCCGTTACTAGGTTTTCTATCTCTAGCCAACATGCTAAGTTGGTTAAGTGTTTCCTAACCTAACCCCACCAGTCCGTTTAGTTTAGCATGTTCCATTTTGATTAAGTCTTTAGTTCACTTAATCCTAACAATCCTGACTCAGCCTTAATTGTCTTATTAAGGCCCTGACCTCTCACATTAGACAGGTATTGTTGTGGCTGCCTGTTGCCGGTTGGTTCCGGGCAGTCTTATGCCACAACTCAGTCTAACCTCGGGTCCTTATTGGGCTCCATGTTTAACCTCCCACATTGGATAGGTATTGTTGTGACTACTGGACAGCCGGGCGGTTCCGGGCAGGTTTACATCACAACTCAATCCAACCTCGGGTTAAACACATCGTATTTTCTACATTTACATATCTTGTCATTCTTCTTTATTTCTTATATGTAAATATTTGCGGCCCATTATTAAGTTAATGGTGTAAAGGTTACACCAATCACGGGCCCAACCCATACTTGAATTTGGGCCCTTCTATTTTATATTTTCATTCATTAATTAATTTTAACCCAACGTTATTTCCCCCCGTTTTTACACGTCCGTTTATATATATTGGGCTTAGCCTTTTAAAGCCCAATTTAGCCATGCGAAAAGGGGAGGCTTAAAGCGTGATTACATACACAAAGAGGGGAATGTGAGCGCATGAACTTGCAATACGACGTTGGAAATACAAAATAGAAACTGGTGTACTTGCATAGTGGTAACATAGGTGACATGAATCAAGGCATGTGAACTTGCATAGGTTTAACTGCAACATGAACCCATATTCTTATTTATGCATAATGTCAAACATAAGCATGGCATAAATATTTCTAGCATAAGCATGGCATAAATATTTCTAGCATAAGCATGGCATAATGTCAAACATAAGCATGGCATAAATATTTCTAGCATAAGCATGGCATAATGTCAAACATAAGCATGGCATAATATCAAACATAAGCATGGCATAAGTATAGTTAAATTTGTTCACATAACCATGGCATAAATATACTTATGCATAAATATTCCTAATCATGGTGTTTGCTTTAAACTTGCAAAAAGGGATTTTTGAGTCTAACCTAGCCATGTCTCACATATGTCATCATATAATTCTTTTAAACAAGATAGACTTAATCATGGATTTCAATTATGCCAAATATCATTCATAGCCTAGCCATATTCATAAGTTTGCAAAAACATGACTTAATACACGGATTATGGTGTCAAAATTCCAACATAGTTTCATATGAACTATAACAACCAAACTTGTTTCAATTACTTGCAAAATGATTTATGCATAAAAATATACATCATGATGGCATAATAACAAAGCCCCAAACTTGCATGAATTTCAATTAACTACATACATGTAGCTTCAACATAGATTACATAATTTGCGCAATATTCCAAACGTATACTTGCATAGAACTACCGCATGTAGTTCTTTATAATTGAATGACATAATTCAGAATATCCAAACGTATATAAATTGATAAGACCGTACAAATATGAATTTTATTGCCACAATTCAAGCATACATATCTACACAATTGTTTATTCATACCAAAGTAATACTCTACTTACAATGGTTGCGGCGAATTCTCTAATTAAGAGATATGATGTTGAATTGATTGGCTTTAGGTTGCTTGAATTGCTTTAGGCTTTAGAACTTTCTTCCTAACTCTCTCCCTAGTTGGCGGCTACTCTTAGTCGTTCCTCAGCAACATGGCGGCTATGTTCTTAATTTTGAATGAATAGATTAGGGTTTAGTCTAGGGTTGTTTATATAGAGGTTAGGAATTGATTAGGACCATTGATGTTGCTAGGTTAGATCGTAGCCATTCATTAGATAGAGAGACCAATTAGAACCCGCCACCTAGCCCTAATGACAAAGCAGACCACAGAGAATCGACCAAACAAAGACCTGGCCAGCCAGGTTGACTGGGCTCGACCAGGTCGACACCCCTGTCGACAGGGTTGTCGACAGCCCTGTCGACATGGGTAGCCCAGGTCGACAGCCCAGTCGACCTGGGTGGCCTAGGCGGGTGTTTATCCGCCCTGGCCCATTGGGCCCCATTTCTAATTATTTTATTCTGTTTGAATTTTAAATTTAATTCAAAACTTCCGAAGGCCATATCTTCTTCATACGGACTCCGTTTTTCGAAAACTCGGACTCTATTTCGCGTATTTTTCCGAGACGAACGCAATGGCATATCCCATTTCCCTTAGTTCTTTGATTTCAGATTAATTATACTTTAATTTGTTAATTTCACAGTTATAGAATTTTCGGGGTGTTACATTCTCCCCCACTTAAAAGGATTTCGTCCCCGAAATCTTCAAGTGTAGGAAAATGTATATCCTAACATCCAATCATCCATCTACTCATCCATCAAACACGAGCATCCATTGTCCTTAAAAGATTTCTAATGCTTCATGATCATATGCGAAGTGTGTGTGTACATGTACTTATCTAATGCAAAATCAGGCGGTCTACTGATTCAGTTGACCTCCTTAATGCAACTTATGTAAGTGCCATGAATCCATTATGTATGCAAATTTTCCTATTCTTGATTCTACATGAGTGCACAATCATTCAATACAAATGCAACATCCACATGATAACACATTAAAGTTCAACCACATACGAATGCAAACATATATGCATATGCAATTATGAAGTGACTGAGCCGATCTAAAACCTAGATTGTGTGTGTATATGCAACCACGAGCAACCACTAGCAATCACTTGCAACCACTTGCAACCATCATCCATAACATGTTTCAACTACATGTTTCCATCCAAAAAGATTCTATCTAAAAGATACGGTCGAGGAAATATACCTAAAAAGATAGATAAAAGCGCAACTTAAGGAAAAAGAAAGATCAAGGATGTACCCTCGAACAGAAAAGGGTAGGCAGTGCGTATTCTAGCTTCAGTTTCCCAAGTCGCGTCTCCCTCGGCGTCGCTCCACTGAACTTTGACGAGCTTGACTTCGCGGTTGCGTAGCTTCTTCACTTCCGTTCCCAAGATGCGGGTTGGAACTTTTCTTATGGTTGCTTCGCGTTCCACTTCGGCCTCTTCGAGTATATTTGGCTCTACCACTTCAGCAGACTCATGCAGACATTTTCGGAGGTGTGAAACGTGAAAAACGTTGTGGACTCCAGCCAACTTCTCGGGTAGCTCTAATCTATAGGCCATTTTCCCAATCTTCTCGATGATAGGGAATGGCCCTACGAATCTTGGCGCTAGCTTTCCTGTGGTTCCAAAACGAACAACGTTCCTTAGCGGTGATACCTTGAGAAAAACTCTGTCTCCAACCTCGAATTCAAGGTCGGTCCTCCTCTTGTCGGCATAGGACTTTTGTCTGTCTTGGGCCGTCTTCATCCTTCTTTGTATTAAGTCTACTTTCTCTGAAGTCTCTCGGATCATATCTGGTCCAAGTATGAGCTTATCCGTGGACTCCCACCAACAAGTGGGCGATCGGCACGGTCTTCCATATAAAGCTTCGAAGGGCGCCATTCCGATGGTTGCTTGATAGCTGTTGTTGTAGGCAAATTCCACCAAAGGAAGGTGGTCTTCCCATGTCCCTCCGAAGTCAAGGACGCATAGTCTTAAGAGGTCTTCCAAAACTCTGTTCACTCTCTCTGTTTGGCCGTCGGTTTGGGGATGATAGGCTGTGCTCAAGCATAACTGCGTTCCTACTGCTTCTTGCAGACTCCGCCAAAACTCGCTGGTGAAAATGGGGTCTCGGTCACTAACAATGCTAGATGGTATTCCATGGAGTCGAACGATTTCCTTAAGGTAAAGTGATGCTAGGGATGAGGCAGTTCTTTTACTTTTGACAGATAAAAAGTGGGCGCTTTTAGTAAGCCTATCCACTATTACCCAAATGCTAGTGTTGCCTCTCCTAGACCTAGGCAGCCCATCGATGAAGTCCATTGAGATGCTATCCCACTTCCACTGCGGGACCTCCAAAGGATGTAGCAGTCCGCCAGGCTTTTTCTGTTCCGCCTTAACCTGTTGGCACACCATACACTTAGAAACGAATTCTGCCACGTCCTTTTTCATGCCATTCCAGAAGAAAGTCCTTTTTATGTCTTTGTACATTTTATCTCCGCCTGGATGTATCGTCATCTTGGAGTGATGTGCTTCCTCGAGAACCTTCTTTATTAAATCTTTTGTCTGTGGGACGCATAGTCTTCCGTCTCGCCTTAGCAAACCTTTATCGTCAATGGAGTATCGGTTGAGGTGACTTGAAGTCTCACCCCTAATTAGCCTATCAATTATTTCCACAAGCTGAGGGTCTTCGCGTTGTGCTGCCCCTACTGAATCTACTAAAGTTGGGCGCACTTCGAGAGATGCAAGCAAGCCCGGTACGAAATCGGAGGAAGGCCTAAAGTCGAAGCTGGCTATAAACTCTAGGCTTTGTCTTTCAACAAACAACGGGCTTAGGGTCAATTTCTTTCGGCTCAACGCGTCTGCCACTACGTTGCCTTTGCCCGGAGTGTAGGAGATTTCGAAATCGTACGAGGCAAGAAACTCCATCCATCTTTGTTGCCTCAAGTTAAGATCCTTCTGCGAGAAAAGATATTTCAACGATTTATGGTCAGTGTAAAGTTCGAACTTCTCACCTAGGAGATAGTGTCGCCAAGACTTGAGTGCAAAGACGATGGCGGCTAACTCAAGATCGTGGGTTGGGTAGTTCTTTTCGTGCACTTTCAACTGCCTCCCGCCATAAGCTACTACCCTTCCTTCTTGCATTAAGATGGCGCCTAGCCCTGTTCCACATGCATCCGTATAAACAGTGAACATCTTGCTCCCATCTGGCAGCGTCAAAACTGGGGCTGTTGTAAGAGCCCTTTTCAGTCGTTGGAAAGCAAACTCGCAATCCAAATCCCAATTGAACACTAGATCCTTCTTAGTCAATTTCGTGAGCGGAGCTGAGATTTTCGCAAAATCTCTTATGAATTTTCGATAGAAACCCGCTAGTCCTAGAAAGCTTCGGATCTCAGTTGCATTCCTTGGTGTCTTCCAATCCTGTACCGCCACTACCTTAGCAGGGTCCACTGCTAACCCTTGTTTGGATACTATGTGCCCAAGGAACCTCACCTCTTCTCTCCAAAAGTGGCATTTGGAGAATTTGGCTTTTAGTTGATGGACTCGCAAAGTTTCCATGATTGCCCTTAAGTGCTGAGCATGTTCCTCTTCACTTTTTGAGAAGATAAGGATATCATCTACGAAGACCACTACGAATTTGTTGAGGAAATCCCTAAATACCCTACTCATCAGGTCCACGAAGTACGCAGGTGCATTTGTCAAGCCGAAAGGCATGACAAGCCATTCAAAGAAGCCGTCTGGGGTTTTGAAAGCCGTTTTATCGATGCTATCTTCAGCCACCCTTAGCTGATGAAAACCGGTTGCTAAATCGAGTTGGGAGAAAACAGACGCTCCTACAAGCTAGTCAAATAAATCGTCAATTCTAGGGAGAGGGTGCCTATTCTTTTTCGTTAGCTTGTTGAGCTCCCTATAGTCAACACATAGACGGAGTGAACCATCCGCCTTTGTAGCGAACACCACCGGAGTGCCCCATTCTGAAATGCTCCTCCTAATGAACCCCTTCTCTAGAAGCTCTTTAATCTGTTTACTGAGCTCTTTCCTTTCTCGTGGAGCCATATGTCTAACGGGCAACGCAACGGGCTTTGCATTATCTACAAGATATATGCGGAAGTCTATTTCCCGCTTCGGAGGCAAGCCCTTCACCTCTTCGAAGACATCCGGATATTCCCGGACCACTCTAACTGATTTCAAATTTTCAACAGAGGCATCTAGCGATTCAAGATAACTAAGCATAACCGCATACGAGGGATTACAAGAAATTTCCAAAGTATTACCGAGCTGGGTTAGGAGCCTAACAACCCTTTTCTCACAATCAAGGATGGCCCCATTACTGGATAGCCAATCCATACCCAAAATCAAACCATAACCTGAAAAGCCCAAAACAAAGGCACTACATTGAAATTCAACACTTAGGATAGAAATTTTCAAATCCAGACAGATCATAGACAAATGAGCTGGGCCCCCAATTGGGTTTGAAACAATTAAGGGGTCCTCTACCATACTAGTTTTTAGGTGCAGAGATTCTACTAAAGCAGACGAGATAAAGGAGTGTGATGCGCCAGAATCAAATAAAGTGCGAATGGGGTGATCATAAAGATAAACTACACTTTCTACAGAAGTGTTGGTACCTCGCTGTTGCAATGGTGGCGCTTCTAGCACATGAACCTGTGCCCCTGGGGTGGATCCAGCCCTCTGCCCCTGTCCTCGTTTCTTTGGGCAGTCCTTAGCCCTGTGGCCCGTCTCACCACAAGAAAAGCACCCACCATTCTCCTTGGCCTTTTTTTTCCGGCAGTCCTTTACTAGGTGCCCCACTTTGCCATAGAAATTACACTTCCTCTTCTCTTTGTTGCCTTTCCCGCCTTTCTTAAAATCTGTCTTCTTAGGCTGCAAACCCTCTTTCTTCCCTTGAGAGCTTTCTGCCTTGGTCTCCTTCTTGCCCTTGTCCTCTTCATTCAGCAATGCCATTTGCACCAATCTTTCATACGTGGCCCCCATGGGTATATGGGTCATGGCCAAACTGTGTAATGGCTCATTTAACCCTTTGACGAAACGGAGAGCCTTCTTGTGCGGGGTGTTGACTAGGTCAAGTCCAAACCTAGCCAGCTCATCGAACTGATTCACATACTCTCTGACTGTCTTGTCCCCTTGCTTAAGAAATAAGAATTTTTCCAACTGCAAACTTCTTTCTGCATCTGAGAGAAATTTGGTCTCAAACCTTGCCCTAAAGTCCTCCCATGTCTCCACTGGTCTTTCAGCATTAGTGACTTCCCACCAGTAGGAAGCCTCGCCCTTCAATAGCCATACTGCCAATTGTACTTTTTGCCTATCTTCTACCTCAAAGATGATGAATAGGTCCTCCGTTTCTTTCAGCCAATTTCTAGCTGCCACGAAGGACTCAGTTCCATGGAAATCCCTTCCTCCCATAGCTTTAAAATCTTTACATATCTTAGCAAACGCGTTTCCCCGGGGAGGAGGTGGAGGAAAAGGTGCTGCTGCAGCTGGATGATTTCCTTCAGCTGGGGGAGGAGGAACGGTAGGACCTGGCTGAGTGGCCCTAGCTTCTAAGAACCGTCTAAACCAACCAGGTATTGGTACCCCTTCCGGCAAGTTAAGTTCTTGGGACATGCTGAAACAAAAAGGATAGATTCAAAACGAAGGACAAGAGATAGTACCTATGGCTTTGGGGAGTGGACTTTGCTTTTTTTTTTTTTTTTTAAATAAAATAATATTTCTTTCTTTTAAAAATGCTTCTTTAAATTTCCTTTTTGAAAATAAATTTTCAAAACTTTTTATCTTATCTAGTAAACCTATGCTCTGATACCAAGTGAAACACCCCACCTCCGTTAGGGTCACTCTCAAAGGGAATGCCCTAATTTTGGTGGAGGTTTATAAGTACAAGTCACAGATATACAAGACAGATATAAGAACACATATTTGTAAACAGCGGAAGAACAACAAACTTTATTTCATAAAGTCAAATACGTGTTACAACAACATCCTTTCCGAAAACATAACATAACACTTTCATAATCTGTCTTGAGTACATTATTTAAAGAAGCATAAATAAAACATAGATAAACTGCAAAAGCCCCATAGTGGATTGTCCAAAGCCATAGTTCAAAACAGGAAAGTCCAAGCAATACATTTCTCTACTTCAAGCTGGATGTCAAGGCTGATCAAGCTGCTGCGTTCCCTCCCTGAGGACCTGGAGGGGGGGGGAAACGGAAGAAAGAAGACGAAAGAAAAATAGAGTCAGACATAAAGCCTGAGTAAGTCTAGTACTATTTTGTCTATGAATAAAGAACTGGGTATGATAAGTATAAACAGGAAGTGGGCAAGCACAATAAACTTGGTTAAGTTGTCTAGGGTCGAATATACTATCGTACCCCATGTCAATCTCTGAACCCATATAAACTAGTTTCCAATTTGCACCCCATAATCAGGGTGATGTGATCTATTCTATGATGATCGGCTCCTACTCGCAAAGTTACATGTGTCTTACGGCCCCCCGATGTCTGTAGTTACCTATGCTGGTCCCACCATGGGGTGTATCAAGTCCCATAGTGGCAACCCGACACAACCTTAGAGTGCACAGGTATGCTACTGGTGCCCAGTGCCTTATTTTTCTGCGCCGGAGTGTGTGCACGCCCGCACTCCGTTAGAACCTACACTGCTACACCACCGCCGTCGCTTTGACCTCTTACAATCAGCCCAGTAATCGTGCCCCACCCTGCCTAGTTTCAGGGTATCCTGATACACCTTTTAGGGTTATTGCTGAAAAGGGTCCCCCGTTACTAGGTTTTCTATCTCTAGCCAACATGCTAAGTTGGTTAAGTGTTTCCTAACCTAACCCCACCAGTCCGTTTAGTTTAGCATGTTCCATTTTGATTAAGTCTTTAGTTCACTTAATCCTAACAATCCTGACTCAGCCTTAATTGTCTTATTAAGGCCCTGACCTCTCACATTAGACAGGTATTGTTGTGGCTGCCTGTTGCCGGTTGGTTCCGGGCAGTCTTACGCCACAACTCAGTCTAACCTCGGGTCCTTATTGGGCTCCATGTTTAACCTCCCACATTGGATAGGTATTGTTGTGACTACTGGACAGCCGGGCGGTTCCGGGCAGGTTTACATCACAACTCAATCCAACCTCGGGTTAAACACATCGTATTTTCTACATTTACATATCTTGTCATTCTTCTTTATTTCTTATATGTAAATATTTGCGGCCCATTATTAAGTTAATGGTGTAAAGGTTACACCAATCACGGGCCCAACCCATACTTGAATTTGGGCCCTTCTATTTTATATTTTCATTCATTAATTAATTTTAACCCAACGTTATTTTCCCCCGTTTTTACACGTCCGTTTATATATATTGGGCTTAGCCTTTTAAAGCCCAATTTAGCCATGCGAAAAGGGGAGGCTTAAAGCGTGATTACATACACAAAGAGGGGAATGCGAGCGCATGAACTTGCAATACGACGTTGGAAATACAAAATAGAAACTGGTGTACTTGCATAGTGGTAACATAGGTGACATGAATCAAGGCATGTGAACTTGCATAGGTTTAACTGCAACATGAAACCATATTCTTATTTATGCATAATGTCAAACATAAGCATGGCATAAATATTTCTAGCATAAGCATGGCATAAATATTTCTAGCATAAGCATGGCATAATGTCAAACATAAGCATGGCATAAATATTTCTAGCATAAGCATGGCATAATGTCAAACATAAGCATGGCATAATATCAAACATAAGCATGGCATAAGTATAGTTAAATTTGTTCACATAACCATGGCATAAATATACTTATGCATAAATATTCCTAATCATGGTGTTTGCTTTAAACTTGCAAAAAGGGATTTTTGAGTCTAACCTAGCCATGTCTCACATATGTCATCATATAATTCTTTTAAACAAGATAGACTTAATCATGGATTTCAATTATGCCAAATATCATTCATAGCCTAGCCATATTCATAAGTTTGCAAAAACATGACTTAATACACGGATTATGGTGTCAAAATTCCAACATAGTTTCATATGAACTATAACAACCAAACTTGTTTCAATTACTTGCAAAATGATTTATGCACAAAAATATACATCATGATGGCATAATAACAAAGCCCCAAACTTGCATGAATTTCAATTAACTACATACATGTAGCTTCAACATAGATTACATAATTTGCGCAATATTCCAAACGTATACTTGCATAGAACTACCGCATGTAGTTCTTTATAATTGAATGACATAATTCAGAATATCCAAACGTATATAAATTGATAAGACCGTACAAATATGAATTTTATTGCCACAATTCAAGCATACATATCTACACAATTGTTTATTCATACCAAAGTAATACTCTACTTACAATGGTTGCGGCGAATTCTCTAATTAAGAGATATGATGTTGAATTGATTGGCTTTAGGTTGCTTGAATTGCTTTAGGCTTTAGAACTTTCTTCCTAACTCTCTCCCTAGTTGGCGGCTACTCTTAGTCGTTCCTCAGCAACATGGCGGCTATGTTCTTAATTTTGAATGAATAGATTAGGGTTTAGTCTAGGGTTGTTTATATAGAGGTTAGGAATTGATTAGGACCATTGATGTTGCTAGGTTAGATCGTAGCCATTCATTAGATAGAGAGACCAATTAGAACCCGCCACCTAGCCCTAATGACAAAGCAGACCACAGAGAATCGACCAAACACAGACCTGGCCAGCCAGGTTGACTGGGCTCGACCAGGTCGACACCCCTGTCGACAGGGCTGTCGACAGCCCTGTCGACATGGGTAGCCCAGGTCGACAGCCCAGTCGACCTGGGTGGCCTAGGCGGGTGTTTATCCGCCCTGGCCCATTGGGCCCCATTTCTAATTATTTTATTCTGTTTGAATTTTAAATTTAATTCAAAACTTCCGAAGGCCATATCTTCTTCATACGGACTCCGTTTTTCGAAAACTCGGACTCTATTTCGCGTATTTTTCCGAGACGAACGCAATGGCGTATCCCGTTTCCCTTAGTTCTTTGATTTCAGATTAATTATACTTTAATTTGTTAATTTCACAGTTATAGAATTTTCGGGGTGTTACAAGTGTAGGTTCCGGCAGAGTATGGGTGTGCACGTACTCCGAAGTGGATAAAGCAGCAACTGGGCATTAGTAGTATACACTATGCATCTAGAATTTGTGTCGGGTTGCCACCATAGGAATTGATGCACCCTATGGCGGGACCAGCACATGTATCTACAATCAAGCGAGCCGAATGACACAAGTAATAAATGCATGTGAGTAAAAGCCGATCGGAAAAAGGGATCACTTTGTTATGAACACATGATGGCAGTTGAAACATTCGTTAGTAGGTGCAGAGAAAAGGAAATGAGTGCGATAGTATATTCAGTTTATCTTGCCTTATCTTATGTTATCTTATTGCTATGGTATTGTCTATATTCAGTTTATTCATGTCATGATCCTTTTACCTGTTTACATGCTGAATAATCACTGGACTTGCTAGGCTTATGTCTGACCCGTTTTCTTTCGCCTTCTTTTCTTCCGTTCCCCTCCCTTCCCTCCCACCCAGGTCCGCAGGGAGGGAATACTTCAGCTTAGTGCTTTCCAGCTTGAAGAGAGCAGATGTATTGTTTGGATTCTCTTTTCTTGGGCTATGGATGTGGTTACACTTTTATTGGGGATTTATGCTGCTTTACTACTGTTTTATGCTTCTTTATGTACTTGGAGTTTTAAATCAAGACATATGTTTTATTGTAATAATTTAGAAGTTGGGTTTGGAGACAATACTCGTAATGTTTTGACTGAACCGCATTATTTATGAAATGATTTCAGTTTTCCACTGTTTATATGTCTGTCTTGTAAATTATCTATGCCTTTTGCCCAAAGTGCTTCACCAAAGTTAATGTATTCCCTTAGTGAGTGACCTTAACGGAGGTGGGGTGTTTCAAAGAGGGTCATACGTTTGATGTTATGAAGACTTTTAAGATAAATTTTATGTGTTTCATGCTTTCATATCAGTTTTTGTTGGTTGGTCACACCATCAATATCAATCTTCCGTCATTGGCATTTTGTATGTTGCAACTCATTTGTTCAAGTTGATATTTACGTATGCATCATGAATATCTATTTTTAGAACTTTTTGTACATGCTCTGGACTGAATACAAGATAGACGAACAGCCAAATCCACGATACGAATATTCCTGTGTTATTTCTTCGGACTGAGAAAAAAAAAGACAAGTGTGTAATCTTCAACATGCTTGGGTAAGCTTTGCAGACATGCATTATCCATAATGATAAATTCATATAGTAATCATTTTTTTAGAGCAACTGGGTACTATATTACAAAACAAAAAAGCACATAAAAGAAAACCTTGACCAAAAATTGCAACATAAAACAAAAAATACTTTACAAACAACACCACAGCCAAGCTTTTCATTGCCAAGACAACAAGACATGCAGAACAAAAGGAAAAAAACCTAACAATAACCCGGCCTGCCATTCTCATGTACAAACAAATGCCACACTCCAAACCACAGTAACAACAACAAGAAGCACAGACAAACACCTTCAAACAACATCATTCCAGAACTGTAATCTAGGCTCCAAAAAACCAATAACAAACACGCTGAATATGCTAGAGGCTTCAACCTAGAAAGCCTAAAAACAGCTCCAAACAAACCATGCAACGAAGAAGAACACCAACATGCACTTCACAACAGATCAAGGATATTCCGTGAAAGTGATTCACATTAGCCTTATTATGCTTTAATATTCGAAGTTAATATCAACATATAACATAACCAAATTTTATCAAACTTAGTGACAAACAACAGTTTTAAAGCATAATCAAGCGATAATATAGGAATATATTACTATGCACCTACTTACCATGGTCAATTAATATATCTGATCTACAAGCTAGATCGATAGCCAAAAAAATAGTGTTTTTTGGGATTCAACTACAATTCCCATGTTATCAACCAGTCAACTACACTACACACCATCATAAACTGAAACATACAAATATATACATACATAATTATGTGTAAACATAGTGCTCATAAGATATGCACAAACAGATCAAAAAATAATTACTTACCTATTTTACCTCCTTGCTAGCAATCGGCATTTGTGTTGCCTTCAGATTCTTCGTGCTGTACTTCCATTGGAACGGTGAGCCTGTATAGAGCAGAGTTTGCACCAGCCAATGTTCCAGGAAGTGATCTGGTCCTCCTTACCAGCGATCGACGTCGAAGCGCTGCATGTCTATGCTTAGGCTGAATTGGTTGGTAGGCTGGATTAACAGGAGATTCATTTGATAGCTGTGGTGGCTGTTGTTCCTCGACTTCAAAATCGTAATCATGCACTAGCTGTTCAGGAGATTCAGGCCATGCTCCCCATCCTTCTGTTCTCATCACCTCCACCGAGTCTCTATGAGCAATGGCATGTAGAAATGAAGGAGTAGATTCAGAGGATGAAGGTGGTTCATACCCTTGCCTATCCCACAGATCAGTTAAATTCAGATGTGCAATGTTCTCACTGCGAACCCGTTCGTTAAAGCATCTTACATCCCTTTCATAATCCAAGCCAATGAGAACTGTTTTAGGGTCCCTGGTGTGATGATACTATCCCCAACGTTTGACTTTGAGCATGTATCTTGAATTTTTTATATGAGCAACTATGGTGCTTGGGGTATCAACACCAATGTAGAATTGCATTTGTACAAATAAGTACTTGTGATCTATGCGGGAATGATGGCAATTATCCAATGCATGTAAGACACCCATTGTCTTCAATGCTTCTCTAACCTCTTCAAGGTTGTTTCTTGAGAACTCTAGAAATTTATCAATCCTCGCCCATGATAGGGGTTCAAGTTTTGGTGTTTGCTCTTTTTTGTAGTCCGACCATGACTGGAGACGAAGCGTAGATTCGAAAGCATCTGTTTTCCTTAATTTCCCCATCTCGAGTACACTAGATAGGTTTCATTGTCAGGACATTTGATTAGAAAACGTTTATCATGTATCAGCCATGTCTGGCAGTCATTGCTTTCGAAAGCGCGGGAGAAAACAAAATCAAGCGTTTCCAAGATTAGCATACTGATTTCTACGTAGGCTACTATGTGCAAAGAAGAGTATTCTATTGTTGATTTTAATTGTTTTTTAGAAAGATTTTGGATTTTTACGGTTTACTGAAGGGTGAAGTTGAAGTGGAAAGAGTATTGCAGGAAATTAAGTGATGGCAGTGAGTTTTTAAATTATTAAAGAACCTGATGTTTGACAAGAATTCACTTTCTACAGATTTGCGGATCCATTTTCTTTCTGCCATGACCACGTGGAGCTTGGGTGACAGATAAAATGATTACGCTGTATAGGTGTATGGATATTGCAGATTGTTGTTATCAAAAAAAAAAGATTTGGTATAATGTAAAAGCTCAAAAAATGATAATACTATTTATTTAGAATTTTTTACTTGCGGTAGCATTAATCCGAAATTACAGGGGCAACTTTCTGATAATTGTTTTTTCCATAGTTCGATTTTTGCATAAAATATTGTCAAAATAATTAGACTACAATTCTAGACTGATTTGAACTTATAATACAATGTTTACCAAGGATTTGCAAGTGGACTCCTTTTGCTTTGAGCCTTAACAACTTTAAGTATTAAAAAAGACACATAGTGCTAGATTTTTAACCCTTTTTTTAACAGCTCAAAAATTGTTGTATCAGTTTAAGGAGGTTTATAATAACTTAATACCGATGTTACAATGTATCGTGATAAGGACACAATGTCAAACAAGTTTCATCTTAATGTTCGACTCAAGGCAGCCGTGCAACTGCACGGGACTGATCTAGTTGAGGAACTAATTCACTTATTAGGGGAAATTGTTGGGAAAATTTGAGTAAAGAACATTTGACAAGCGAGTGGGAGCTTAAAAAAATCCACATAGGTATAAATTGTTGACTTTATATATACACACACTTCATGGTTGGGAATGTATATATATGAAGTCAAGGTGAAATTGGAATAAATAAATTTAATAATGGGTTATGAGAATATAAGGAAGCTCAATAAAATATGAGTTTTTATTGGGGTTTTGTAATAAATTATGGATTCTTACTTAATAAAAGTTAAAATAAAGAATAAATATTGGAAAATTTATAAATGACTTTTTGAGGTAAAGACAAGTCGTTTTGTGACTTTTGGATTAACTATTTTGATCGAATTGCAAATTATAAACAATAATGACTTTTGTGTCAAATAGCATTTTTAAGCACTTGTAAAATAAAACATGAAATGTTAATTTTTGTTTTGTTGCAAAAATATAATTATATGTGTTAAAAGCAAAATTTTATAAGTTGTGAAATTTTCCTGTAGAAAATGTAAGTTGACTAAATTATTAAGACATTTAAATTGTAAGTGTTTTCAAAAGAAATGAAATTTGCATGCAAAAGTTAATTTGTAAACTTGAATGGTAAATTTTTAGTAATAAATCCTAAAAGAGTGTTTAAACCAGCATCAATACTTTTGTTGTGTGTTAATAGTGAAATATACAACAAATAATAGAAATTTTGGGTGTAATATATGTAAATATAGCTTAACAAGGCAAATTATTTCAAAGTAGATTAAGTAAGGCTTAAACTTCTATTATTGGCCTTAATTAAGCTTAGTGGTCCTCGATTAGAAATAGAAGGAGAGGTTTCTGAAGAAAACTAAAACAATATGTGCTCCTTCTTCCTATTCTTTCTCTAAAACAAGGTAAGAGGGAAAAGATTAGAACCAATTAAAATCAAAAGCTTTGCCAAACAAACCCCTTGAACAAGAAGTTTTAATTGCTAACTAAAATCTATAGCATGTAATCATCCTAATACTTGTAAATATTCCATCAACTATCTCTATTGTGTTTTTCATTTGCTGTATTTGATAAGCCAAACCTTGCATGTAGTTAAAATCTTTTCTACGGGTTTGGATAAGGTCTCTTAAAGCTTTAAGTTGGAGTTTTTGCTACAATCTTGCTGTAAATTCTTTTCCTGAATTCAGGAAAAGAATTCAATTCTTGTGTTGTGTTAGTACTGCTAAAATTCATTCTTTTGTGTAAATTTGCTAACTTGATTGTTTCATTGGTCTTAATTTGAGAAAGTTTATTTCTTCAATTTATGTCTATTTGGTTTGATGTTTATTTTGTTGGATTGCATGAGAATTGAACCTTATACCTGTAAATTTTCATTGCTTGAAACTGTCGGATGATAGACCAAATATTGATTTTAAAATGCTATCGGAAGGGCGACCTCC
Source organism: Allium sativum (assembly GCA_030737875.1). NCBI lineage: Eukaryota > Viridiplantae > Streptophyta > Magnoliopsida > Asparagales > Amaryllidaceae > Allium > Allium sativum. The sequence continues at coordinate 6,067,992 of JASFAX010000034.1, forward strand.
ACCTGGAAATTGCATTCAATTGAGTCGACCCACCTCCAAGTAGGGTCGACCCAAGGAAAGCATGGTTCAACCCGCCCAATTGTTGTTTTTCTAGGATGGTTCGAACCTATGTGCTACGTTTTGATGTGCTGAGAAGCCCATCTTGCTTCTTTCTTTTACTTATGTTTTAGCTATGTCAACCAACTTGTATGGATGCTAATTCAAAGTCATTTTGTAAGCTAAAATTTTGTTGTATTTGCATGCTATTATGTTTGTATTTTCTTATGTTTTTGGTGTTTACTTGTTGATAGTTGTATGATGAATTTACACTATGCACATTTTCAATAATGCGATTTTATTATGCGTCTTATGTTAAACTTATATAGCTTTGAGACAGCATTTTCAAGGATTTTATTTTTAATTAAACTGTCTCAAAGCAATAGTATATGTTGAATTTTCCTATATATATATATATATAATTTGAAGAAATAAGCCAATGATTTGGAAATCGTTTTATAAACTCGTTTTTCTGAAAAATGAGTATTTTCAATATATATAAACTACACGCTACTTGCACCTTTGAGAATATGAGAACGTGAATTAAATGATATAAAACATAACGTGGTATGGGACACATAGATTAGTTATGTCGGTTAATTCCAAACACAACGATCGAAGTAATTTACTGATTTTTAGTCTGAAGTGGGATATCTTATATTGAAATGACTAGAGAAAACGTACGGTACTGGACCTATCGTATTCGCTTCTCAGGTTACTAAATGGAATCAGTGGCACATATTGTTGTGGGTGTTGTTGCAGGTACTTGGAGATGAGTGTCCTAAATACATTAAAAATATAAGTTTCATAGGCCAAAAATTGGACTGGTGGGTCATAATTTATATTTGATTGATTAATGAGACTGGTGGGTCTATAGTGTAGGGTACCAGACAGACTGGAACTGGTAGGCCATATATAGGACTGGTGGGTCCTGTATTAATTGCTAGTGGATGATTTGGACGTCCTAAATTTATCGGTGGTGGGTCCAAGTGTCGTATTATGGCTGGTTTATGATGTTTTCACGTTGATTTGGTGTATTTGTTGATCTGGACGTTTTCACCTAATAATCTAGTTTAAACTTATATATCTCGCTGGTGGGTGAATCGTGGTTTGGTAGTAGGTGATATTATTCATCGTTTTAGAAACCTTATTAGGTTGAAGTGGTCTTATTGGCGTTAACAATGGTGTTCCTTATGGGGTGTGACACGGTAATTATATCGTTATGGTCCTTCGTAGAATTAGGCCAATTGTGTGTGTCTAAATCCTAGTGCTTGATGCATGACCCTTGTTGTCTGGTAACTTTACAATATGGTGTATTCCATGTTGTAGAAAATTTTAAGAGACTATCACCTCATAGCTATTTTTTGTATTGTTCTATTATCTTATTTACTGATATTTCGAGTAGACTGACTCATGTGTGTTAATGCTCGGCTCAGACTGAGATTTTGCAACTAAAGCCTGAAGTTTACTTTTAGCTGTTTTGCTTTACCTTTGGACATTCCTTTTCATTTTTCTTCGCCTTGCTAGTTCGATTTATTCGTGTATTTGTAACACCCCGTGTATTCTATAACCGTGAAATTCATAAATTAAAGTATAATTAATTTCAAATCAAAGAATTAAGGGAAACGGGATACGCCATTGCGTTCGTCTCGGAAAAATACGCGAAATAGAGTCCGAGTTTTCGAAAATCGGAGTCCGTATGACAAAGATATGGCCTCCGGAAGTTTCTGAATTAGGTTTAAAATTCGAACAGACGAAAAACAGCTCAGAAAAACAATTCAAAATTCAAAATCGGGCCCAGTTGGCCAGGGCGGGAAAATTCCCGCCTGAAGGCACCAGGTCGACTTGGCAGTCGACCTGGGCTAACCAGGTCGACAGGGCTGTCGACCTGGGTGTCGACAGGGCTGTCGACCTGGCCCTAGAGCCAGGTCGAACCCAGCCCATCCTGGCTGGCCAGGTCTGTGTTTGGCCGATTTTCTGAGCCTTGCCTTGTCACTAGGGCTAGGTGTCAGCCCCTGATTGGTCTCTCTTTCGAATGAATGGCTACGATTAACCCAAGCTACATCGATGGTCCTAATCAGTTCATAAACTCTATAAAAATGACCCTAGACTCAACCTAATCTATTCATTCAAAAATAAGAATAAGGCCATCATGCTGCTGAGGAACGACTAGAAGTAGCCACCAATTTGAGAGACAATTAAGAGACGAACTCTAAAGCATAAAGCAACTACAAGCAAACTTAAACAAATCAAATCAACGCCTACATCAAAGGAATAACATCTCCAAATCCAGAATTCAGATTTCTGAATTGAAGAATTCGTCACACGATTGTAAGTAGAGTATTATTCCGGTATGAATTAAATAACTGTGTTTGATTTGTGTAATGTAAGAAATGGAATTGTGGCGTTAATAATTCATATTTGTGCATTGCTATGATTCTAATCGATTTGGAAATGTTGTGATATAACGATTGGGTATTCGCAAGTATGTAATTCATGATAAAAACTACATGTCTACGGTAGTTTATTTGAGATTTATGCAAGTATACGATTGGATATTCGCAACATGTTTGGGGTTGTTTAATTGAGATTCATGCAAGTATGTGGTTTTGCTACTATGCCAACATAATGTATATTTTGTACAAAAATCACTTTTTGAGTAATTGGATCAAATTTGGGATATTATGATTCATATATGTTGGAATTGGCATCATGATCTACATATAAAACCATACTTTTGTATTAGAAACAAAAGTAAGCCTCTTTGTGAACTTATGTTGATTTTTATGAATATGACTAGGCTATGTTTGGTATTATGCCAAATTGAAAAACATGTTAGGCCTATGTTGTTAACAAGAATTATATAATATATGTGACACATAGCTAAGTTAGATTTACGTTCTAATTGCAAGTTTGCATGAATAAAGTAAAAACCATGATTTCATGTTTAGGAATATTTATGCCATGATTATATGAATAGATCAAAAACCGCCATTTCATGTTTGGGTATAATTGTGCCATGGTTATGTGAATAGATTAAAAATCATGATTAAGTTGGAATAATTCTAGTTGAACTATACTTTTGTATTAGTAACAAAAGTAAGCACCTTTGTAAACATATGGTAATTTTATAAACATGATTTGCTTATGTTTGACATTATGCCTAAGTGAAAATATAGGTTTATGTTGTAGTTAGACTATGTGTCAATAATGATATCTAATTTAGTTAGATTCTTAACTTGACTACAAGTTTGCATGGTTTGATTCATGTCACTTATGCTTTATGACCAAAGTATATGTTACCACAATACAAGTACACCAGTTTCTATTTTGTAGTTCCAACGTTATGTTGCAAGTTCATGCGTTCATATTCCCCTCTTTGTGTATATAACCACGTTTTAAGCCTCCCCTTTTTCACGTGGCTAAGTTGGGCTTAAAGGGCTAAGCCCAACATATATTATAATAAACGAACGTATTAAACGGGGGAAATAGCGTTGGGCCAAATTAATTAATAAATGAAAATATAAAAGTAGAGGGGCCCAAATTCAAGAATGGGTTGGTCCCATGATTGGTGTAAACCTTTACACCATTAGCTTAAATTGATTTTTAATAATGGGCCGCAAATATTTACATATAATAAAGAAGAAAGACAAAATATGTAAATGTAGAAAATACGATGTGTTTAACCCGAGGTTTGATTGAGTTGTGATGTAAACCTGCCCGGAACCGCCCGGCTGTCCAGTAGTCACAACAATACCTATCCAATGTGGGTGGTTAAACATGGAGCCCAATAAGGACCCGAGGTTAGACTGAGTTGTGGCGTAAGACTGCCCGGACCCAACCGGCAACAGGCAGCCACAACAATACCTGTCTAATGTGAGAGGTCAAGGCTTTAATTAAGACAATTAAGGCTGAGTCAGGATTGATAGGATTAAGTAAATTATATTAATACTTAATCAAAATGGAACATGCTAAACAGATTGATTGGGGAGGGGGGTTAGGTTTATAAAACACTTAACCAACTTAGCATGTTGGCTAGAGATAGAAAACCTAGTAGCGGAGGACCCTTTTCGCAGTAACCCTACAAGGTATCATGATACCCTGAAACTAGGCAGGGTGGGGCACGATTACTGGGCTGATTGTAAGAGGTCAAATCGACGGCGGTGGTGCAGCAGTGTAGGTTCTAACGGGGTGCGGGCGTGCACACACTCCGGCGCAGAAAAATAAGGCACTGGGCACCAGTAGCATACCTGTGCATTCTAGGATTGTGTCGGGCCGCCACCATGGGACTTGATACACCCCATGGTGGGACCAGCATAGGTAACTACAACATTGGGGGCCGTAAGACACATGTAACTATGCGAGTAGGAGCCGATCATCATAAAATGGATCACTTCACCCTGATTATGGGGTGCCTGTTGGGAACTAGCTTATATGGGTACAGAGATTAATATGGGGTACGATAGTATATTCGACCCTAGACAACTTAACTAAGTATTTGGTGCTTTCCCATTTCTAGTTTATACTTATCATACCCAGTCCTTTATTCATAGACTGAATAGTCCTAGACTTACTCAGGCTTTATGTCTGACTCTACTTTTCTTTCGTCTTCTTTTCTTCCGTTTCCCCCCCAGGTCCACAGGGAGGGAATACTGCAGCTTGACCAGCCTTCATATCCAGCTTGAAGAGAAAGAATGTATTGCTTGGATCTTTTCGTTTTTGGACTATGGCTTTGGACAGCAATTATGGGACTTTTGCAGTTTATTTATGTTTTCTTTATGCTTCTTTAAATAATGTAATCAAGACAGTTATGAAGATGTTATGTTTTTGGAAGTATTGTAAGACAATTATGGTATGGTTGTTGTAACACGTATTACTTTTATGAAATAAAGTTGTTGTTTTTCCGCTGTTACAAAATATGTGTTCTTATATCTGTCTTGTATATCTGTGACTTATACTTATAAACCTCCACCAAAATTAGGGCATTCCCTTTGAGAGTGACCCCTACGGAGGTGGGGTGTTTCACTTGGTATCAGAGCATAGGTTTACCAGATAAGATAAAAAGTTTTGAAAAATTATTTTCAAAAAGGAAATTTAAAGAAGCATTTTTTTAAAGAAATAAAATATTATTTTATTTTAAAAGGCAAAGTCCCCCCCCCCAAAGCCATAGGTACTATCTCTTATCCTTCGTTTTGAATCTATCCTTTTTGTTTCAGCATGTCCGAAGAACTTAACTTGCCAGAGGGTGTACCAATACCTGGTTGGTTTAGACGGTTCTTAGAAGCAAGGGCCACTCAGCCTGGTCCTACCGTTCCTCCTCCCCCAGCTGCAGGAAATCAACCAGCTGCAGCAGCACCTCTTCCTCCACCTCCTCCACGGGGAAACACGTTTGCTAAGATATGTAAAGATTTTAAAGCTATGGGAGGAAAGGATTTTCATGGAACTGAGTCCTTTGTGGCAGCTAGAAGTTGGCTGAAAGAAACCGAGGACTTATTCATCATCTTTGAGGTAGAAGATAGACAGAAAGTACAACTGGCAGTATGGCTACTAAAGGGTGAGGCTTCCTACTGGTGGGAAGTCACTAATGCTGAAAGACCAGTGGAGACATGGGAGGACTTTAGGGCAAGGTTTGAGGCTAAATTTCTCTCAGATGCGGAAAGGAGTTTGCAGTTGGAAAAATTCTTATTTCTTAAGCAAGGGAACAAGACAGTCAAAGAGTATGTTAATCAGTTTGATGAGCTGACTAGGTTTGGGCTGGACCTAGTCAACACCCCGCACAAGAAGGCTCTCCGTTTCGTCAAAGGGTTGAATGAGCCATTACACAGTTTGGCCATGACCCATATACCCATGGGAGCCACGTATGAAAGATTGGTACAAATGGCATTGCTGAACAAAGAGGATAAGGGCAAGACGGAGACAAAGGCAGAAAGCTCTCAAGGGAAGAAAGAGGGTTTGCAGCCTAAGAAGACAGACTTTAAGAAGGGAGGGAAAGGCAACAAAGAGAAGAGGAAGTGTAATGTCTGTTGCAAAGTGGGGCACTTAGTGAAAGATTTCCGGAAAAAGAAGGCCAAGGAGAATGGTGGGTGCTTTTCTTGCGGTGAGACAGGCCACAGGGTTAAGGACTGCCCAAAGAAACGAGGACAGGGGCAGAGGGCTGGATCCACCTCAGGGGCACAAGTTCATGTGCTAGAAGCGCCACCTCTGCAACAGCGAGGTATAAATACTTCTGTAGAAAGTGTAGTTTATCTTTATGATCACCCCGTTCGCACTTTATTTGATTCTGGCGCATCACACTCCTTTATCTCGTCTGCTTTAGTAGAATCTCTGCACCTAAAAACTAGTATGATAGAGGACCCCCTAATTGTTTCAAACCCAATTGGGGGCCCAACTCATTTGTCTATGATCTGTTTGGGATTTAAAATTTCTATTCTAAGCGTAGAATTTCAATGTAGTGCCTTTGTTTTGGGTTTTTGGGGATATGGTTTGATTTTGGGTATGGATTGGCTATCCAGTAATGGGGCCATCCTTGATTGTGAGAAAAGGGTTGTTAGGCTCCTAACCCAGCTCAGTAATACTTTGGAAATTTCTTGTAATCCCTCGTATGCGGTTATGCTTAGTTACCTTGAATCGCTAGATGCCTCTGTTGAAAATTTGCAATCAATTAGAGTGGTCCGGGAATATCCGGATGTCTTCGAAGAGGTGAAGGGCTTGCCTCCGAAGCGGGAGATAGACTTCCGCATAAACCTTGTAGATAATGCAAAGCCCGTTGCGTTGCCCGTTAGACACATGGCTCCACGGGAAAGGAAAGAGCTCAGTAAACAGATTAAAGAGCTTCTAGAAAAGGGGTTCATTAGGAGGAGCATTTCAGAATGGGGCGCTCCAGTGGTGTTCGCTACCAAGGCGGATGGTTCACTCCGTCTATGTGTTGACTATAGGTAGCTCAACAAGCTAACGAAAAAGAATAGGCACCCTCTCCCCAGAATTGACGATTTGTTTGATCAGCTTGTAGGAGCGTCTGTTTTCTCCCAACTCGATTTAGCGACCGGTTTTCATCAGCTAAGGGTGGCTGAAGATAGTATCGATAAAACGGCATTCAGAACCCCAGACGGCTTCTTTGAATGGCTTGTCATGCCTTTCGGCTTGACAAATGCACCTGCTTACTTCGTGGACCTGATGAGTAGGGTATTCAGAGATTTCCTCAATAAGTTCATAGTGGTCTTCGTAGACGATATCCTTATCTTCTCAAAGAGTGAAGAGGAACATGCTCAGCACTTAAGGGCAATCATGGAAACTCTGCGAGTTCATCAGCTAAAAGCCAAATTCTCCAAATGCCACTTTTGGAGAGAAGAAGTGAGGTTCCTTGGGCACATAGTATCCAAACAAGGGTTAGCAGTGGACCCTGCTAAGGTAGTGGCGGTACAGGATTGGAAGACACCAAGGAATGCAACTAAGGTCCGAAGTTTTCTAGGACTAGCAGGTTTCTATCGAAAGTTCATAAAGGATTTTTCGAAAATCTCAGCTCCGCTCACGAAATTGACCAAGAAGAATCTGGCATTCAATTGGGACTTGGATTGCGAGTTTGCTTTCCAGCGACTAAAAAGGGCTCTTACAACAGCCCCAGTTTCGACGTTGCCAGATGGAAGCAAGATGTTCACTGTTTATACAGATGCATGTGGGACAGGGCTAGGCGCCGTCTTAATGCAAGAAGGAAGGGTAGTAGCTTATGGCGGGAGGCAGTTGAAAGTGCACGAAAAGAACTACCCAACCCACGATCTTGAGTTAGCTGCCATCATCTTTGCACTCAAGTCTTGGCGACACTATCTCCTAGGTGAGAAGTTCGAACTTTACACTGACCATAAATCGTTGAAATATCTTTTCTCGCAGAAAGATCTTAACTTGAGGCAACAGAGATGGATGGAGTTTCTTGCCTCGTACGATTTCGAGATCTCCTACACTCCGGGCAAAGGCAACGTAGTGGCAGACGCGTTGAGCCGAAAGAAATTGACCCTAAGCCTGCTGTTTGTTGAAAGACAAAGCCTAGAGTTTAAAGCCAGCTTCGACTTTAGGCCTTCCTCCGATTTTGTACCAGGCTTGCTAGCATCTCTCGAAGTGCGCCCGACTTTAGTGGACTCAATAGGGACAGCACAACGAGAAGACCCTCAGCTTGTGGAAACGATTGATAGACTAATTAGGGGTGAGACTTCAAGTCACCTCAACAGATACTCCATCGACAACAAGGGTTGGCTAAGGCGAGACGGAAGACTATGCGTCCCACAAACAAGGGATTTAGTAAAGAAGGTTCTCGAGGAAGCACATCACTCCAAGATGACGATACACCCAGGCGGAGATAAAATGTACAAAGACATAAAAAGAACTTTCTTCTGGAACGGCATGAAAAAGGACGTGGCAGAATTCGTTTCTAAGTGTATGGTGTGCCAACAGGTTAAGGCGGAACAGAAAAAGCCTGGCGGTCTGCTACATCCTCTAGAGGTCCCGCAGTGGAAGTGGGATAGCATCTCAATGGACTTCATCGATGGGCTGCCTAAGTCGAGGAGAGGCAACACTAGCATTTGGGTAATAGTGGATAGGCTTACTAAAAGCGCCCACTTTTTACCTGTCAAAAGTAAAAGAACTGCCTCATCCCTAGCATCTCTTTACCTCAAGGAAATCGTTCGACTTCATGGAATACCATCCAGCATTGTTAGTGACCGAGACCCTATCTTCACCAGTGAGTTTTGGCGGAGTCTGCAAGAAGCAGTAGGAACGCAGTTATGCTTGAGCACAGCCTACCATCCCCAAACCGACGGCCAAACAGAAAGAGTGAACAGAGTTTTGGAGGACCTTTTAAGACTGTGCGTCCTTGACTTCGGAGGGACATGGGAAGACCATCTTCCTTTGGTGGAATTTGCCTACAACAACAGCTATCAAGCAACCATCGGAATGGCGCCCTTCGAAGCTTTATAAGGAAGACCGTGCCGATCGCCCACTTGTTGGTGGGAGTCTACTGATAAGCTCATACTTGGACCAGATATGATCCGAGAGACTTCAGAGAAAGTAGACTTAATACGAAGAAGGATGAAGACGGCCCAAGACAGACAGAAGTCCTACGCCGACAAGAGAAGGACTGACCTTGAATTTGAGGTTGGAGACAGAGTTTTTCTTAAGGTATCTCCGCTAAGGAACGTTGTTCGTTTTGGAACCACAGGAAAGCTAGCACCAAGGTTCGTAGGGCCATTCCCTATCATCGAGAAAATTGGGAAAATGGCCTATAGATTAGAGCTACCCGAAAAGCTGGCCGGAGTTCACAACGTTTTTCATGTTTCACATCTCCGAAAATGTCTACATGAGTCTGCTGAAGTGGTAGAGCCAAATATCCTAGAAGAAGCTGAAGTGGAGCGCGAAGCAACCGTGAGGAAAGTTCCAACCCGCATAGTGGGAACGGAAGTGAAGAAGCTACGCAACCGCGAAGTCAAGCTCGTCAAAGTTCAGTGGAGCGACGCAGAGGGGGACGTGACTTGGGAAACTGAAGCTAGAATATGCACTGCCTACCCTTTTCTTTTCGAGGGTACATCCTTGATCTTTCTTTTTCCTTAAGTTGCGCTTTTATCTATCTTTTTAGGTATATTTCCTCGACCTTATCTTGTAGGTAGAAACTCTTTGGATGAAAACATGTAGTTGAAACATGTTATGGATGATGGTTGCAAGTGGTTGCAAATGATTGCTAGTGGTTGCTCGTGGTTGCATATACACACACAATCTAGGTTTTAGATCGGCTCAGTCACTTCATATTGCATATGCATATATGTTTGCATTCGTATATGGTTGAACTTTAATGTATTGTCGTATGGATGTTGCATTTGTATGAATGATTGTGCACTCATATAGAATCATGAATAGGAAAAAAATTTGCATACATAATGGATTCATGGCACTTGCATAATTCGCATTAAGGAGGTCAACTGAATCAGTAGACCGCCTGATTTTGCATTAGATAAGTACATGTACACACACACTTCGCATATGATCATGAAGCATTAGAAGTCTTGTAAGGACAATGGATGCTCGTGTTTGATGGATGAGTAGATGGATGTTTGGATGTTAGGATATACATTCTTCCTGACTTGAAGATTTCGGGGACGAAATCCTTTTAAGTGGGAGAGAATGTAACACCCCGTGTATTCTATAACCGTGAAATTCATAAATTAAAGTATAATTAATTTCAAATCAAAGAATTAAGGGAAACGGGATACGCCATTGCGTTCGTCTCGGAAAAATACGCGAAATAGAGTCCGAGTTTTCGAAAATCGGAGTCCGTATGACCAAGATATGGCCTCCGGAAGTTTCTGAATTAGGTTTAAAATTCGAACAGACGAAAAACAGCTCAGAAAAACAATTCAAAATTCAAAATCGGGCCCAGTTGGCCAGGGCGGGAAAATTCCCGCCTGAAGGCACCAGGTCGACTTGGCAGTCGACCTGGGCTAACCAGGTCGACAGGGCTGTCGACCTGGGTGTCGACAGGGCTGTCGACCTGGCCCCAGAGCCAGGTCGAACCCAGCCCATCCTGGCTGGCCAGGTCTGTGTTTGGCCGATTTTCTGAGTCTTGCCTTGTCACTAGGGCTAGGTGTCAGCCCCTGATTGGTCTCTCTTTCGAATGAATGGCTACGATTAACCCAAGCTACATCGATGGTCCTAATCAGTTCATAAACTCTATAAAAATGACCCTAGACTCAACCTAATCTATTCATTCAAAAATAAGAATAAGGCCATCATGCTGCTGAGGAACGACTAGAAGTAGCCACCAATTTGAGAGACAATTAGGAGACGAACTCTAAAGCATAAAGCAACTACAAGCAAACTTAAACAAATCAAATCAACGCCTACATCAAAGGAATAGCATCTCCAAATCCAGAATTCAGATTTCTGAATTGAAGAATTCGTCACACGATTGTAAGTAGAGTATTATTCCGGTATGAATTAAATAACTGTGTTTGATTTGTGTAATGTAAGAAATGGAATTGTGGCGTTAATAATTCATATTTGTGCGTTGCTATGATTCTAATCGATTTGGAAATGTTGTGATATAACGATTGGGTATTCGCAAGTATGTAATTCATGATAAAAACTACATGTCTACGGTAGTTTATTTGAGATTTATGCAAGTATACGATTGGATATTCGCAACATGTTTGGGGTTGTTTAATTGAGATTCATGCAAGTATGTGGTTTTGCTACTATGCCAACATAATGTATATTTTGTACAAAAATCACTTTTTGAGTAATTGGATCAAATTTGGGATATTATGATTCATATATGTTGGAATTGGCATCATGATCTATGTATAAAACCATACTTTTGTATTAGAAACAAAAGTAAGCCTCTTTGTGAACTTATGTTGATTTTTATGAATATGACTAGGCTATGTTTGGTATTATGCCAAATTGAAAAACATGTTAGGCCTATGTTGTTAACAAGAATTATATAATATATGTGACACATAGTTAAGTCAGATTTACGTTCTAATTGCAAGTTTGCATGAATAAAGTAAAAACCATGATTTCATGTTTAGGAATATTTATGCCATGATTATATGAATAGATCAAAAACCGCCATTTCATGTTTGGGTATAATTGTGCCATGGTTATGTGAATAGATTAAAAATCATGATTAAGTTGGAATAATTCTAGTTGAACTATACTTTTGTATTAGTAACAAAAGTAAGCACCTTTGTAAACATATGGTAATTTTATAAACATGATTTGCTTATGTTTGACATTATGCCTAAGTGAAAATATAGGTTTATGTTGTAGTTAGACTATGTGTCAATAATGATATCTAATTTAGTTAGATTCTTAACTTGACTACAAGTTTGCATGGTTTGATTCATGTCACTTATGCTTTATGACCAAAGTATATGTTACCACAATACAAGTACACCAGTTTCTATTTTGTAGTTCCAACGTTATGTTGCAAGTTCATGCGTTCATATTCCCCTCTTTGTGTATATAACCACGTTTTAAGCCTCCCCTTTTTCACGTGGCTAAGTTGGGCTTAAAGGGCTAAGCCCAACATATATTATAATAAACGAACGTATTAAACGGGGGAAATAGCGTTGGGCCAAATTAATTAATAAATGAAAATATAAAAGTAGAGGGGCCCAAATTCAAGAATGGGTTGGTCCCATGATTGGTGTAAACCTTTACACCATTAGCTTAAATTGATTTTTAATAATGGGCCGCAAATATTTACATATAATAAAGAAGAAAGACAAAATATGTAAATGTAGAAAATACGATGTGTTTAACCCGAGGTTGGATTGAGTTGTGATGTAAACCTGCCCGGAACCGCCCGGCTGTCCAGTAGTCACAACAATACCTATCCAATGTGGGTGGTTAAACATGGAGCCCAATAAGGACCCGAGGTTAGACTGAGTTGTGGCGTAAGACTGCCCGGACCCAACCGGCAACAGGCAGCCACAACAATACCTGTCTAATGTGAGAGGTCAAGGCTTTAATTAAGACAATTAAGGCTGAGTCAGGATTGATAGGATTAAGTAAATTATATTAATACTTAATCAAAATGGAACATGCTAAACAGATTGATTGGGGGGGGGGGTTAGGTTTATAAAACACTTAACCAACTTAGCATGTTGGCTAGAGATAGAAAACCTAGTAGCGGAGGACCCTTTTCGCAGTAACCCTACAAGGTATCATGATACCCTGAAACTAGGCAGGGTGGGGCACGATTACTGGGCTGATTGTAAGAGGTCAAATCGACGGCGGTGGTGCAGCAGTGTAGGTTCTAACGGGGTGCGGGCGTGCACACACTCCGGCGCAGAAAAATAAGGCACTGGGCACCAGTAGCATACCTGTGCATTCTAGGATTGTGTCGGGCCGCCACCATGGGACTTGATACACCCCATGGTGGGACCAGCATAGGTAACTACAACATTGGGGGCCGTAAGACACATGTAACTATGCGAGTAGGAGCCGATCATCATAAAATGGATCACTTCACCTTGATTATGGGGTGCCTGTTGGGAACTAGCTTATATGGGTACAGAGATTAATATGGGGTACGATAGTATATTCGACCCTAGACAACTTAACTAAGTATTTGGTGCTTTCCCATTTCTAGTTTATACTTATCATACCCAGTCCTTTATTCATAGACTGAATAGTCCTAGACTTACTCAGGCTTTATGTCTGACTCTACTCTTCTTTCGTCTTCTTTTCTTCCGTTTCCCCCCAGGTCCACAGGGAGGGAATACTGCAGCTTGACCAGCCTTCATATCCAGCTTGAAGAGAAAGAATGTATTGCTTGGATCTTTTCGTTTTTGGACTATGGCTTTGGACAACAATTATGGGACTTTTGCAGTTTATTTATGTTTTCTTTATGCTTCTTTAAATAATGTAATCAAGACAGTTATGAAGATGTTATGTTTTTGGAAGTATTGTAAGACAATTATGGTATGGTTGTTGTAACACGTATTACTTTTATGAAATAAAGTTGTTGTTTTTCCGCTGTTACAAAATATGTGTTCTTATATCTGTCTTGTATATCTATGACTTATACTTATAAACCTCCACCAAAATTAGGGCATTCCCTTTGAGAGTGACCCTAACGGAGGTGGGGTATTTCAGTATTCATGATAAAGATGTTTTGTTGTACATGTTATTTCGTGGGGATGTAACTATGTGTAGTATTCTGTATTGCCCCTTATGTATGTATGTATGTGTATATATATACACGCATGTATGTATATGTTAATGTGATATTGTTTTATGGACTGCAAAATATTTGTTAATGTACGTTTTATTCTGAACTGGTCCTGTAGCCATCATAATATTATATTAAATAAATGTTAAGTATACCAAATCACATAAATAAAAGAAAAAAAGCACTCCATCGACCAGTGGCGGAACTAGCCATGGGCTCACATGGGCTGCAGCCAAGTGTAAAAACTGCCTAACGTCAACCCAGCACCCGAAAGGTAAGGAAGCTCAAAACAAAAAAAAAGGTCGTAGTATTCGGTCATGCCGCATTCTTCTCCTCCAGACTCGTTCTCCAACGAAAAAAAACAACCCATTCGGTCTGCTTTCGTTGATTTTTCACTTCAGCCAATTAGCTCAATACCTAAAGGCTAGATTAATTCAGGTGATTTTTTAATTTGCTTTCAAGTTATTAGATTGGAATCGATTCTTGAAAGGAAAAACCCTAATTTTTGGGTTTCAATTTGCATTAACATTACTTCACTGTGCGTGATTCCACACACATAACAATACAAGAAACAAACATCACTGATTCACTGTCAACAATCAGTTGTAGCCATATAGTCAAGGTATTTGGGCATTTCTTTGTGTTTAATCAATAAAAGCAACATTGCAATTGGGATAGTTCTTTTAAGAAGGTTGAATATTTGTTAATTGTCTTCCAGTCCGATTCTTCTTTCAATATAAATTCCTAAGTTCTAAATCTGAACCTAAAAATAACAGAGTTTTTTGGCAATAATAAATAAATCAAAATACAATGGATGTTTATAAGAAATGGAAAGTCGATTATGTGACAATAGCTGTTATTGATCGTTTTCATGATAAGATCAGAATTAATTGTTTGTTATTCTATTGAATTTGATAATGTTGAAGTTTGCTAATTATATGATATAATTGTTTGTTATTCTATTGTTTGATTGATAAATTGATCCATTTTGTGTTAACTCTTCCTGTCACTACCGCAACTACCGAAAGAGCATTTTCAGGTATGGAACAAGTGAAAACGGCGATCCGCAATGCTACGGGGGATGAGTTTCTTGCTGATTGCATGTCTTTTTATTTAGAGCATGATTTTGCTTGGAAGGTTGATGGATTTTGTAGTTAAGAAATCTGACTCTACGAAGACTCGTCGTGCACAATTAAGTTAAATGTTATGTATTGAAGGTGAATATGAATCCACTTCTTGTTATTTTGAATTTTTTCTTGTGATTATTGTTTTGTCAAAGTAATAAGAATTGCATTATAATTTAAAAAAACAGTAAATTAAAAATTAGCCCACCCCAGTCTTAATTCCTGGGTCCGCCCTTGCCATCGACATACATAAGACTTGTTTAATACAAATTAAAATTGATAGCTCCTAACCAGCCATATTCTCCGCTCTAATAGACAGTATTACCCAGCATTACTCTTTATTAAGGTGGGTCTCGGGATAAGGCGTTACAGGTGGTATTAGAGCGGGGTTCATAACAAAACATGAGTAAACACTGAATAATATATACTGTAGATACATTGAGGTATTATTATGAATATGTTATCATCCCCAACTCAAGTTATCCATAAATGTGTTCCTAAACTTTCGTGTATCCTTGGGGAATACGTCTATGAATTATGTTTAAATTCCGTTGTATTCCTTATATTGCCTTTGATCGATGATATCCTATCTTGTATATGATTCTATCTTATCTTTCAGCTTATGTCGAGCAGAGACTGAGATCGTACTCTAGGTGCGGGGTTGTCCAGTGGCTCGTACCCCGAGGAGAGGGTTGAGCCAATCAGTGGCTACTTCCCCGAAGGTGTATACATGTCGATCGAGCAGATCTTATAACTTATTCGGAATACCAAACCTTCTGCACCACCTTCTTCCTTTCCACCACACAAGTCGGTTTTTGCATGAACGTGTAGCGATTTCTCTCATCTCGGTGGAAAACCTTTTAAAGGCACCGAGCCAGTTTTGGAAGTTCAAAAATGGTTTCCTACTTGCGAGCGTATATTTACTCGCATAGAGATTTCTAGTCATCCTTATGTTCTTATGGCATCGAGCGTGCTACAAGATTGTGTGTTGGATTGGTATGAGCTTCTTATTGCAGAGTTGGATGAGGCTACCCTTGAATGGAAATAATTTAAGGAACATTTTAAGCTCAGTTCATTCCGGAATCCGAGAAAAGCAATGTTAGATCAGCACTTTCTCAATCTTAAGTAGTTGAAGATGTATGTATTTGAGTATGTTTCAGCGTTTGAGGTCTTATCCAAATATGGCCTTGAGCATATTAGTACCCTTTACAAGTAGAATCTCAAATTTGTTTTCAGTCTTTAATTTTTCTTTTAAAGAAAGGCAAATTCTATTTAGACCCATCTATTTGCTGAGTAGCCCCCCAATTTTTTAAAAACTTTCGCATGACCAAAATACCCTTTACCTCGTAGAGTCACTACTAGGTTATGTTGCTTACCTCGTAGGGACTCTACGAGGTAATGGTGCTAACCTCGTAGGGCCCCTACGAGGTACTGATGTCAACCTCGTAGGGCCCCTACTAGGATGAATCACAATCCCCACACCCGCGCTGCGTGGTTGATGAAAATGTGTAAAAAAATATATTCAACGAAGGGTATTTTTGTCCAGCGAAATTTTAAAATAAAAAAGGGGGCTACTCAGTATTTTTTTGGGTCTGAATAGAATTTGCCTTAAAGAAATCTCTTTTGCTGCAATTGGACCTCCCCTTCGAAGAGTCAATGGACATCGTGCTTCAGCTAGAAGCGGTTGAAAAAAAGGAAAGTAGTAATGAAATCAAGCCTCATAATGACTCCCACAAGAAGAAATTTCCACCTCAGCAATCCAAGCCTTTTCCCCTAAAGAGAAAGAAGAAGCCTCTTCCCACAATTCTCCTTCGAGTTCTACTCCTCCAAAATGTAAATCTTGTTATAACTGTAGAGCATGATATCACCTTTTTAGAGATTATCCTAATCCACTCTTTTGTTGAGTCTGTAATCTAGAGGATCATTTTTCTACAAGGTTTCTAAAAGCTTCTAAAGGTCAATGGCCTGGGAAGCTTAATACAGTGGAGGATTCAGGTGGTTCTTCCCAATAGCAAGGTGCGCTTTTATCTATGGGAAAGTTCTTTATTATTCTAAGCTTATTTCTTCAGAGTTTAGTTGGTTACAGGTGTGTTGTATTCATCCGTATCAAAAGAGTTTGTTGATGTTATTTCCACCTTTGGTGTACCTTGTGTGGTAATTTCTTCAGGGATTTCGAATCCTAACTATTGTAATGTCTAATTAGTGAATTCCCTAATGTTTCCGTGCATTTTTATCAAGAGTTTTTCTTAAACTTTGAGCAACTCCTGAGATGGTGGTAGTATAGCCTCGTGTTGGTTTCCTTTAGTTGACTTATCAGCATAATAACTTGTTCTAGGTGCAGAAACTGCCTTGTCAGTGTCCTAAACCTTGATCCAAACATGATTCGGTGTGTTAGTAATGTGAGCCAAGTTTTGTAAAATAAAATTTACCAGGATGGCAAGTGGAACTGTTGACTAAAATATAGGTGAATAAGTGCGAATTAATCAGAGTGCGTAACGAAAACTAACTGGCTGTTTTGGCTGAGCATGAAAACTAACAAATAGGGTAAGAGATTATTTAAACGCATTTTTCCATAATTGGTTAGATGACAAGAGTAAGGTATTAAGTTGTTACCATTCAAATATAAAAACTTTTAAGTTAATTTGGTTATAAGAGTAGCCTTAATAAGTAAAGGTGTTGTTATTTATTGTGTTGATGTACCTATACATAGTTTAAGAATTCTCGTCGAGACAAGGTACGCCTTGGGTTGATAGGGATTCCGAAACGACACATGAGGTATTATTGACATGAAATATAATCAAAATGTAATTTCGTAGTAAAGAATCATTCCCATAATTATTCTTGTTGATTTATTTATTAATCTGAGTTAATAAAGTGGGTTTAGTGGAGTTTAAGCTTTATTAAATGTTAGAGGTGACTTTTGAAATTACTAAGTGAATCGATTCATAATTTATGTTTTACTAGGATTTATAACTTTATAAATAATAATATAATTGATTTAAAATATCGATTTTGTATCTTTAGTTGGATTCCAATTATGGGTTTTGACACCTAAGGAGTAAAATAGCATACTTTTGTGAAAATTTTGTAATTAGAGTGGAGTAGAAAGTTTTGTATTGGAAAATGTAGCGATTTCATAATTTGTCTCTATTAAGTGAATACTACGAAAACTTGGCTTTTGTAGAAGACCAAGTAAGAAATAAAACCCAACAATAGAGATAATCGAGGTGGTGAGAAAGCTTGAGTTTTATTGAATTTGCTATCTTTTATAAATATAAAGTAAGTGGCTATTTGGTGTTAATTATGGTTTTGACATTTTTAGTGATTTGAGGATTCGAGGGGAAATCCAACTGTATAAGCTTGAAGCCTGAGACATACTATCAATAGTTTTCAGCAGTAGTGTTCTTTATGTCCTTGCTTTAAGGATCAACTAGTTTTCATGTGAAATTGATATCATTTTCTGTTCAACCCTATGCAGTTAAAGCCCCGCAATATCCCCGCTATAGCCCATTATAGTTTTCCACTGCTATGCTATTTCAATTTAGCCCCAATGAATAGTGGATCCACTTTAAGCCCCGTTATTTTCCGCTGCATCCTCTAAATCAATGATTTTTAGCACACGCTTTAGCAATATCACTATACAAAGGTTGAGTTGACCAGTTCTCTTTTAGAACAAATAAGAAAAGTTGTTGTAAGAGCTAATTTTTAAGGCTTAAGTCACCAATATAATATAGAAATCTGTTATAAACATCAAATTTAGTGCATATAACCATGATATTCTTTGATTTTGTAATATAAGGTTGATTAATATTAGACTCTTCTACGAAGATCATGTTAGAATGAAAGAAAAATAATTTTCAATATTCATTTTTACATTTAATGAACCTTTTTGTATATCCGCTTTATCCCCACTATTTCCCCGCTATAACTTTTTATACCTCTATCGCTATGGATCCGCTAAGCGCTTTAACTGCACATTTCGACCAAATCAAATTTTTTATCCTCGTGTTATTAATGAGTTTCATGCGTACTAGTTCTCGTGTTACTTATGATCGTGATTTGTTGGTTAACTTTGTAAGCCGACTGAATTCTTAGTGGGCTTTGAGTACACGGTTTAATTTCTAATATTTTCCTCCATCATTTGGAGATCAATTTAATTTTGTGAATCATGTTGTTGGATCATATGTGTTGCTTGTCTTCAAGGTCAATGGTTTTAAGGAAAACTATTATCCCATGTTTCTTAACCCTCTCATTGTCTCAGTTGTTGTCCTTATTTGGGCATAACTCCTTCTGAAACCTTATACTGAAGTCCCTACCATCAGTCACCTTGTTAATCTCTAAGAGACTTTGATGTGCTTTTGATTTCTAAATCGGGGAAGTGCTTCCGAGTGTTGGATATGTGTCATATTCGATTGGTTGGTACTGTATTAGTTGGCTGTGTAGTAAAGGTCTTCCATGATCTATCTTCCAAGCTTGGGAAAGAGAAATTCTATACTCATGCTTATCTTATTTTTGTTGTTTACTTGTTGTGTTGATGGAGTAAATTTGGTTGTGTACGGCTTGCCCCTATGGAAATTGCAATGACACAATTTTTGTAAAGGGGAAGTCTGTAACAATCCTAGGTTTAGACGATTACCTGCTATAATGGTTAATAAATTATGATGTGAATTATAATTTGTTAATCATAAAATAAGTGTCAGTATAAAACGAGTTGAATTTAGTTGGTTAAATTGGGGAATTAATTCACTAATAAGGGGAAATTGTTGGAAAAAATAGAGTAAAGATCATTTGACAAGCATGTGGGAGCTTGATAAGAATACATTTAAATATAAATTTTTGACTTTATATATATATATACATGTAATGGTTGGGAATGTGTATATATGAAGTCAAGATGAAATTGGAATAATTAATTTTAATAATGGGTTTTGAGAATATAAGGAAGTTTAATAAAATGTGAGTTTGTATTGGGATTTTCTAATAAATTGTGGGTGCTTATTTAATAAAAGTTAAAATAAATAATAAATATTGTAAAAGCATATAAATGACTTTTGGTGGTAAAAAAAAGTGTTTTGTGACTTTTGGATTAATTAGTTTGATCGAATTGAATTGGCATTTTTAAGCACTTGTAAAACAAAACATGAAATGTTAATTTTTGTTTTGTAACAAAAATATAAATATACGTGTTAAAAGCAAAATTTTATAAGTTGTGAAATTTTCCTATAGCAAATGTAAGTTGACTAAATTATTTAGACATTTAAATTGTAAGTATTTTCTAGCCCTAAAAAAAATTGTTAGTATTTTAAAAAGAAATGAAACTTGTGTGCAAAAGTTAATTTGTAAACTTGAATGGTAAATATTTTTTGTAATAAATGTTAAAAGAGTGTTTAAGCTAGCATCGATACTTTTGTTGTGTGTTAATGGTGAAATGTACAACAAATAATAGAAATTTTGGGTATAAGGATTGTGTAAATATTGCTTAACAAGGTTAATTAGTGCAAAGTAGATTAATTAAGGCTTAAACTTTCATTAGTGGCTTTAATTAAGCTTAGTGGGCCTTGATTAGAAATTAGAAAGGGAGGTTTCTGGACTAAAACAATAGGTACTCCTCCTTATTCCTCTTCTTTCTCTAAAACACAGAAAGAGGGAAAACGTTGGAACCAATTAAAATCAAAAGCTTAGCCTCACAAACCCCTTAAACTAGAGATTTCAATTGCTAACTTGAGTTTACAACAGGTAATATTCATCCTAATACTTGTAAATATTCCATCAGTTATCTCTGTTGTGTTTTTTATTTACTGTATTTGATAAACCAAGCCTTGCATACAGCTAAAATCTTTTCTACGGGATTGGATAAGGTCTCTTGAAGCTTTAAGTTTGAGTTTTCTGTTGCAATCTTACTGTATATTCTTATCTCGAATTCAATTGAGTGCAATTTACATTTTTCTAGTTGAAATTCGATGCATGTGTTAGGTTATTACTGTTAGAACACAGTATCCATTCTTTGGTGTAAATTAGAAAACTTGATTGTTTCGTTGGTATTACTTTCTCAATTTATGTTCATTTGGAGGTGATGTTTGTTTGTTGGATTGCTTGAGAATTGAACCTCATACCTGTAAAAAAAAATGTTGCCTGAAACCGTCGGATGATTGACCAAATGTTGGTCTAAAAATACTACTGGAAGGAGTGACTTCCACCTGGAAATTGCGTCCAGGTAGGTTGATCCACCTTCGACTTTGGTTAAATCACCCAAATGATGTTTTCTAGGATGGCCAAACCTTTATGTTGTGTTTTGATGTGCTGAGAAGCCCAATTTTCTTCTTTCTTTTACTCGTGTTCTAGCTGTATTAGACAACTTGTATTGATGTTAATTCAAGGCCATTTCCATTGGATAAAATTTGTTGTATTTGTATACTGTTATGTATGCATTTTCATATGTATTTAGTATTTACTTGTTGATCGTTGTATAATGAATTTACACATTGTGCATGCTTTTAATAATGTGGTTTTATTACATGTTTTCAATTAAACTTATATAGCTTTGAGACAACATTTTCAAGGATTTGCTTTTTAATTAAATTTTCTCGAAGCAATAGTATAAGCCGTATTTTCCTACATATATATATATATAATTTCCAGAAATAAACCAAATGATTTGGCAATCTATAAACCTGTTTTCGTGAAAATTGAGTATTTCCAATATGTGTATATATATATATATGTATATATACACACACATATATTACACACTATTTCCACCTTCGAGAATACGAGAACATGAACTAAACGATATAAAACATCTCGTGGTATAGACCACGTAGGTTAATTATATTGATTAATTCTAGACTCGTCGATCGAAGTAATTTAATGTCTTTTAATGTGAAGTGGGCTATCTCTAATTGAAACGGCTATAGAAAATGTACGATATGGGACATATTATTTTCACTTCTTGGGTTACTATTTGAAAGTCCGTGACACATGTTTTTATGGGTGTTTTTTCTGGTACTTGGACCCGTGGGTCTTAAATACCCTAAAAGTATAAGGTTGATAGGCCAAAAGTTGGACTGATGGATCGTAATTGATATTTGGTGGACTGATGAGACTGGTGGGTCTATAGTGTAAAGTACCAGACAGGCCAGAATGGTAGGCTATATGGGGGACTAGTGGGTCCTATATTAATTGCTAGTGGGTGATTTGGACATCCTAAATTTATTGCTAGTAGGTGAATTGGACTGGTGGGTCCAAGTGTCGTATTATTGCTACTTTATGACGTTTTCATATTGATTTGGTATGTTTGCTGATCTAGATGTTTTTACCCAATAAATAATTCAACCTTATATATCTCGCTGGTGGGCGAATGGTGGTGTGCTATTAGATGATATTATTAATCGTTTTAGAACCCTTACATGGTTCAAGTGGCTTTATTGGTGTTAACGCTGGGATTCCTTGTGGCATGTGACATGGTAAGCCATACCGTTATGCTCCTTTGTAGAATTAGGCCAATTGTGTGTGTGCCTAAATTTTAGTGCTTGATGCATGACCCTTCTTGTTTGGTAACTTCACGATATGAAGTATTCCTCATTGTAGAAACTTTTAAGAGGATATCACTCGATAGCTATTTATAGTATTGTTCTATTATCTTATTTACTGATATCTCAACTAGATTGGTCCGTGTGTGTTAATGCTTGGGTCAAACCGAGATTTTGCAGGTAAAGCTTGAAGTTGATTTTTAGCCGTTTAGCTTCACCTTTGGATGTTTCTTTTCATTTTGCTTCGTTTTCTAGTTTAACCGATTCATGTATTCATGATAAACACCTTTTGTTGTACATGTTATTTGATGCGGATGTAACTTTGTGTAGTATTACATAATGTCCCTGATGTATGTATATATGTGTGTATATATGAATGTGATACTATTCCGTGGCTTGCAAAATATCTGTTAATGCATGTTTTGTTGAACTGGTCCTGTAGCCATCAATATATTATATTATATAATTGTTAAATATGTCAAACCACATAAATAGAAAAAAATGGAGCACTCCATCGACATACTTAAGACTTGTTTAATAAAAAAATACGATTGATCGCTCCTAACCAACCTTATTCTCAGCTTTAATAGACAATATTACCCACTAGTACTCTTTGTTAGGGTGGGTCTTGGGGTGGGACGTTACAATCCCCCACGTGAATCAGTATTTTCTTATATATTCTTTATTCAATGAAATATTACTACATTGGTTAAAGTAGCATAAAGGCCTTGAACTTTTTTAGTGATTATCCATTTGAATACTAGCGAATTAGTAGATTTGTTTACCATTGAACTATAAGTTTTTTGGTATTTATGACCTATAGATAACACATATAATATTTCTCATCTTCCTTGGTTCTTTGTTTGTATTCGTATTTGACTTAAACATTCCTTTGTCTCATGAGGATCTATGGAATTTTTGGCTTTTAGTAATTCTCCTTGAAGCACCGTATTCACATTTACGCGATTCTATAAAGTGCACCCCCTCAATACATCACTTAGTTCTCTTTTTATCCAAATATATGCATCAACAAAAGCTAAGCATACCTTATCCTTTATCGGTTCATATACTGACTTATCAGAGGGATGGTATGAATGTTATCAGTGCAACACTAGCATTTTGGTGATAGTAGACAGACTTATGAAGAGTGCTCACTTTGTTCCTGCCAAGAGCAAGAGGATGGCAGCTTGGCTAGCATCGGTACACCTTCAAGAGATAGTCCGACTTCTTGGGGTACCCTCCAGTATAATAAGTGGCTGTGACCCCACCTTCACTTGTGAGTTTTTGAAGATCCTACAAGAGGCACTAGGTACATAGCTATGTTTGAGTACAACACACCACCCTCAGACCGATGGACAAGCTGAAAGTGTGAATAGGGTTCTTGAGGATCTTCTTAGACTGTGTATCCTAGATTTCAGAGGGACTTGGGAGGAGCATCTCCCATTGGTTGAGTTTTCCTACAACAACAATTATCAGTCAAGCATAGGCATGGCATCCTTCAAGGCACTTTATGAAGGACCTTGCAGATCACCGACTTGTTGGTGCGAATCTACAAACAGACTTCTACTTGGGCCTTAGATTATTCAAGAGACTTCTGAGAAGATTGATCTTATTCGACGATAGATGAAAGCAACTCAGAACAGACAAAAGTCATATGTCAATAAGAGGAGGACTGATTTGGAATTCTAAGTGGGAGATATGGTCTTCAATAAAGTATCGCCTCTAATAAATACAGTTCGCTTTGGCTCGGTAGGGAAATTGGCGTCGATGTTCGCAGGGCCATTCCCCATAGTGGAGAGGATATGTCAGATGGCCTATATGATTAGACTACTGGAAAGGCTGGCGGACGTACACGATGTGTTCCATCTTTCCCATTTGAGGAAATGTCTACATGATACAACAGACGTAGTAGAGCCGAGCACACTTGAATATGTGGAGGTTGAGAAGGAAGCATCGACGAGAAGAGTTCCTACTCTCATTCTTGGATCAGAGGTTAAGAAACTACGCAACAAAGAAATCAGATTAATGAAGATACAGTGGAGAGAAGACCGCGAAGACGTGATTTTGGAACCCGAAGACAAGGTTCGTGCTTCTAACCCTTTTCTTTTTGAGTGTACGTTCTTAATTTATTTTCCATGCTTTTAATTCGCATTTGCTTCTATCATTCAAGTATGTTTATCATATCATTCAAATATTTGATCCTTAGGTAGAAACCAATGATTCGAAACATGTGTTTGAGACATGTTATGATTGATGGTTGCAAGTGGATGCATATACACACACCTGGCACTAGATCGGCTTAAGCATTTACATACTGCATATGGATGTGCGCGCATTTTAGTTTTCAATGGATGAAAATGGTTGAATCATCATATGGATGTTTCATTTTAGTGGATGATTGTGCACACATAAAGAACTTATATGTTATACTACGATTCTTTTGCATACATATTAGATACATGGTACAGACATATATTGCATTAAGGAGGTCAACTGGATCAATCACCGCCTGATTTTTGCATTAATGTAAGAACGAAAACACACAACACTTTTGCATATGTTCATACAGGCATTAGAAATTCTTAAGGACAATGGATGATGGATGAGTAGATGGTTGTAGGTGGCCATTAGAATCCACACTCTTCTTAACTTGGAGATTTCGGGGATGAAATCCTTTAAAAAGGGGAGAATGTAACACCCCACAATTTAAATCACCATAACTGTACAGTAAAGACAATAAAATGAATATTATATAATTAAATATTCAAAATTCAGTGAAACCAACTTTATCATTGTGTTCGTCTCGGAATTCTTGTTCATATATGAGACGACCCGAATTCCCGTTCAGACGGAAACAGGGCTATCTTTGGAATATAACACAGAAACAGAAAATAGCAGAACAGAATTAAATAAATACACCAGATAATGAACAACAAAATATACTGGATAAAAGAAATCATCAGAGTTACACAGTATACAGGATCTTACTTAGTACAAATACAGTTCAGCTATACATAAATGTCTACAGCGGAAATAAACAAAATATGTACAATAGGAGCTGAACAACATAAAAAGAAATAAATGATAGAATCCATCTTCAGCTCCAGCTATCCAGAAAGAACCAGCTAAACCTGAATACAAGGCTGCCCGTGTAGAAAAAGGGGCACCCGAGTTTGAGAGTGAAACAAACTACGAGTCAGTCATGGGACTGGTATGAGAAATCCACTCAACACATATATATATAATTTGGCTAATCACAGGACCACGCCACTTTCGTGGAACGGGTTTACTCCATTGGATTGCCAGTGCTTTTAAAACAAATCTTTCTTTTAAACATCGCTATGCTTTTTATAAAAATGAAACCGTTATAAGACTCAGTTCCCATCACACAATGCAACGCAAACCGGAGGATAGAGTTTTTACCTTATAACGGTCAAAATATGCTTGATACGAATAAAACAAAGGCATTTGATATTATTGCTAGTGTTTATATGTTTTGAAAGCAATTCCAAATCATAACTATCAATCATAGACGGCATTAATGCCCCATACCACTATGTCGCCATATATAGGTATACAATCAAAACCGCACGATGTCGTATTTGGAAATTGGTTTTCCGTCATGAACCAAGGCAAAAGATAGTCCTTACCGAATTCGAGACTGCCTAGCCCGAGCCTCAGGGTCAGAGCGCATCGACCCTTGGATCGTCAGGGCCGGTCCACCGATGTGGATTAAAATGCCTGAACACTGCGTTTCCCCGCCCTTTGGGGCGTAAATGAGCCAACGAATGACTCCATCGGACCCGGATCGTCCGATCAAACCGAGGCGCCTCGCAACAGCAACAACCACATAGGTGAAAAGTATATAAATGTCAGGGCTGGTAGGTCACTGACACCACCCTAGCTAGGAAGAAACGCAGGCCCTCCCTGATGTCCTCTCCCGTTTTAGGTTCATACCGGGGTGTGAGGCTCGCGAATTCACGTTATACACAAAGCTACGCCACACAGGCGGTGCTTTGATCATCACCACAAGACTTTGCTTTTCAACAGAAGTCCTGATCACTGCATCTTAGCATGCCACACAGACAATTCACACCGTGCAACTGATGGCTATCAATCACACAGAACAAATTCCAATGTCGGACACACAGTCCATTTACAAGTCCGTTCTGGGTCTGAACGAAACCGGAGGCACTAAATACCTCGCAAACCCATCGATCACCACGTACGTCTGGACGATCACCACTCATTATCCATATTTCGGGATGCCTCCCAATCAGGACCTCGGTTACCATCCAAACGAGGTGAAGATCTCCGGTCTTCGACCATCGTCTTCATCTTCGACTTTCAATCGTCGATCAATTATTTGAAATGAGAATTAACTCGGCCTTTTCAAATAATTCACGTATATTTAGAATTTCAAATCAATTTATTTCAATGGTTAACTTATTCGACAACACCAATATTGTCCTTTAATGTAATTTTCACACCAAACACATTCAACCATCAAAAGCCACATAAATCGAGCAAATTCAGTTTATTTCCATTCCATATCGTTTATAATATTTTATGACGATTTATCGCTATTTTTATTTATTTTAAAATAGCCCATATATTCAAAACGACGCTTCGGGCCATAACGCGGCCGTGGCGCTGTTTTTCTTCGGATTTGATTTACACATATCTGAAAATCTAACCGTTGGATCTTCACAAAATTTACATCATTAGAAAGGTCTTTTCAAAACGAATCCAACGGTTCCAGTTTCGGGAAAATCCGACGGTCGGATCTCCCGGTACAATCGTTTGAAGTTTCGATTTCAAAATACGAACTGCAGCGTCGTTATTCGATTAAATATAATTATATTTTTATATATATATAAATATAATCGATTCTGGCGCTGTTTTTCTTCAAATTTGAATTAAACATTCCAGACAATCCAACCGTTGGATTTTTACAAAGTTGGTGCCGTTGGGAAGATATTTCCAAGGCGAACCTGACGGTTGAGGTTTCGGGAAAATCCAATGGTCGGATTTCCCGCACTAGTCGTTTGAAATCACGGTTTCAAAATACGAACTGCACGGCCTCGTTTCGTTTTAATTTTA
The DNA here is from genome assembly GCA_030737875.1 of Allium sativum. Lineage (NCBI taxonomy): Eukaryota > Viridiplantae > Streptophyta > Magnoliopsida > Asparagales > Amaryllidaceae > Allium > Allium sativum. The sequence goes on from JASFAX010000034.1 coordinate 6,095,501, forward strand.
TTTATATTTATATAAATATAGTTCATTCAATGATTTCCATATCGTTTTCACTTCAAATATTTTTCTAACACCTTAAAATTTTGGAAAATTTCGCCATAACCTCCCCTGCACCGGGAGCATCGGGAAATCGCAAATAGCGTTCCCGGTCCTTCTAATCTCAAAAAGAAAAAGAAAAGCCAAGCGGCTAGCCAACAGGCTCATAAAATCATCACCCAAACAAAGCAGGAAATGTGTACCTATTTGTCGGGCACAAAATTTTATTCCTCTTCTCTAGCCCCTTTGCTATAACCTGTTCAATGAATATGTATGTACACATATACACAGTTCATATCATTTATCATTTTCTATTCGACTTCATATTTGATTTCAACTTGGTTTAAAAACACCATTCATTCTAATGTTACATAAACAGGTGCAAATCATTTCATTAGCTAATTAATGAATATTTCAACTCATATATGTTTATTTTGAACAAGTGGCTATTTTTAACACTTCACACTTCAACGATTTATGCATACAATAAAAATGTGATTTTTATTGTAAAAACAATTCATTTCAAAACACTATTTTTCTATATAGTTCATGTTGGTGATAAAAATGTGATTTTTATTATCAAACAATTTATTTCAAAATACGAATACCATTCAACACATGAATTTCTAATCAACGAATGAATATCAATTCAACACATGAATGTTTTCTATTCAATGAATAATTATAGTTTAAGCATATGAAAATAATTCAAACACACGAATATTATTCAAAATTTCGGCAGCATAACGGCAGGGTAGTTAAACCGGGACCGTCCCTAGTACGGCTCCTCGCTCTACCTTAAAACCTCGCGGTTTTTGACAATGGGGAACATGCATCTAGTTCGCACGCAGGCGGCATGTATATATTTATTTCATTTCCACAAACTAATCCTATGTGGTTTCAACCAAATATTTCACAATCACAAACGGGTATTTTTCAACCACAATCAACCAATATCAATCACAAACAATCCCAAACAATCATTCGCTATCAACCAATTTTCACAACAATTTCAACCAATAAATATCGTCCATGGTTTGTGGACGAGGGGCGTATATATATATATATATATATATATATATATATATATATAGCAATTTATATATAGCTATTCACTTTCATTTCACACATATATAATATTTTTTAAATCAGAAATCTCACCGATAGCTATCCAACTTCACTTAGAGAAATCTTCGCCTTTACGACTCTGTCGCTTCGTTGCCTTTATTCTCTACATATGTAAAAATCGAATTTTTACTATGTTATTCAATATAAAAAAAATCGAATTTTGACTTCGCTATTCAATATATAAAAATCGAACTTTGACTTCGCTATTCAATATATAAAAATCGAATTTTGACTTCGCTATTCAATATATAAAAATCGAATTTTGACTTCGCTATTCAATATATAAAAATCGAACTTTGACTTCGCTATTCAATATATAAAAAATCTGATTTTTACTTCGACTTTCAATATATAAAAATCTGATTTTTCTTTCGACTTTCAATATATAAAATCTGATTTTTACTTCGACTTTCAATATATAAAAATCTGATTTTTCTTTCGACTTTCAATATATAAAAATCTGATTTTTCTCTTTTTAAATTTCTAATCTCCTTCTATTTTAAATCTTAAAATAAATTAGTTTATAAATCATTTTAAAAATCAGTTTTTAATACTTTTTAAAATCAGTTTTTACTATTCTTTTTCAAATCAGTTTTAAATCTTTTAAAAATTCAGTTTTTAAATCTTTTAAAAATTCATTTTTTAAATCTTTTAAAAATTCAGTTTTAAATCTTTTAAAAATTCAGTTTATATATTCTAAAAAAAACAGTTATATATTCTAAAAAAATCAGTTATATATTCTTAAAAAATCAGTAATATATTCTAAAAAAATCAGTTATATATTCTAAAAAAATCAGTAATTACCTTTTTTAAAAAAAATCAGTTTTTTTTTCTGCAAAACAAAAATAAAAATAAAAATAAAAATAAAACAAACTAAATTCTCACCGATAGCTTGCAAAGTGGAGGGAAGAAGAAGGAGGCGTCGGCGGCTCGCGGTGGTGGTGCTCGGTGGTGTCGCGTCGAGGTAGGGGGGCTGCTTCGATTCGACGTCGCGAGGAGTTCGAGGGCTTCGCTGGAAGGAGGTCGGACGGAGGGGGCGGCGTCGCGAGGGTTCGTCGGCGGCGATGCCTTGAGGGGAGCGGCGGCGCGATTTGATTTAGGTTTTTTTTTTTTTTTTTTCGTTTCTGGTAAATGAATCGGGGGGGGGGGGGGGCAAGCAGAAGAAAAGGAGGGAAGAATTTTTTTTTTTTTTATTTAATTATTTAATTTTGCAAAAAGGTTGACTTTTACATACGACCTCGAAACGAGGCCCACCGCCTGTCGTCCATAGCGTTTTACCCCCATTCCGAACACAATGGGATATGTATCGTAAGCTGATTTGATCGTTACAATCAGTTTCCGTTGGATTTACATTTAAATCCTTATATTGAATTTTAAATGTACATTTCAAATTACCGGGGTCACATACTAACTAGAAAAATTCCAGAAAAATATTTTCTAGTTTCGTATTGACGATACGGTCCTAACAAAACTAGTTTCGTCGAATTCTGAGACCGTTTGAAAAATGGCCAATTTCCAGTCGATTAAAATCAACTGAAACTGGTCAAACGCGTTTTCCTTTGCCACGCTCACATATTGATTTGAAAAAAAATGAAATTTGAAACCTAACAATAACTTGACACTGCGGATCCAACAAAAGTGGTTTCGTCGAAATCCGAGGTCGTTTGCAAAATGTCCATTTTTAAGGGCCTGAATTCCATAGCGACTATTCAGAATTTTCAACTGGACATATCTTTTGATTCCCGCTATCAAATTTCGATTGGTCAGATTCGTTAGAAAGATATTACCAATTAGATCCTAATGTTTTTGGTTTCACTAAAATCCGGATTGTTTTGCACCCGGTATATTCAATTGAAGTTTGAAATCGAATTATCGAACTACCGCGCTATTTTCAATTCTATATATAATTATAATTAATTATATTCGTTTTCAAATGTCGATTCAAACTCAGTTTTCATCGCCATTATTTAAAATATTTATTTTAAATATTTAAAATCCATTATTTTAGCCAATTTAAAAATTTTAAATTGGTTCAGATTTTCTGGGTCGTTACAATATAGACCCCGAATTTGAGTAAATCGGATAATGTATGAAAATGTTTTGGACCTAAGAAGATTGTATACATATATAAAGGATATATATTAATAAAATTCAAATAGAAAAATTAGCGCAGGAATCAACGGTCATGAGATGACCCATTTCATACCTGGGTCGACCTATGGGTCAACCCATATCTAAAGGGGGATGGTAGGTAGGGGTCGACCAACCCGCATGTAGGTCCGATTCTGGATGATGTATTTGGACTGTTTTTATATATTAGGTTTGTTGGATGAGTTGTATGGATAGATTTGAAACCCTATAATCTAACGATTAAGAATTAGCTCAGATAGTCTATAAATAGAATGTCTCTCCCTCATTTTATCCACATACACATTGTTCTTCATCTCTCTTCCTCTATGGCTATACTCTAAATTAATAAATGAATGGGGAAACGCTGCTGAAAGTTAGATCAACAGAGATAATTCAAGATCTGTAATCAACATACAACCTTTTTCAAGAACTATTTCTAAACCTAGTACCTAGCCCTGTGAGTTCAAATTATTTTTAAATTTGATATCTAGAAATGTATTATGATAGTAAATAAATTTGGATCTAGAACATACAATACTTATAATTTATTTTCTATATTGTTCTTTTATTGTTATTCATCTATGCAGTTGTTACATTAATATATGTTCTTTTACTGTCAATTGTTTAATTAATTATGTTCATATATATCTATCTTCCTTATCCATATTCCGTTGTTTAATTTATTTCCAATCTTCTTTATATGCCTATTTTATACAATTTGATTTGATTTTATTCTTCTCCTTCTATTTTTTCCTTTTACTTACACTGACCCTAGGCCATCGAGAGCCTAAGACATTTCTGATTTAAGATTGCATATAATTGAATTTGCAATAATATGAAATGACAATGAAAAAGGAGAATTTGGGGGCATATTATAAATTGAGGACATTTGACTATAATTTGGGAATATAATCAAAATGAAGAATATGCAAATGTGTATACATGTTAGATTAGACTTAATACAAAGATTAAGTAAAGAACATGTTATGAAAATGTAAGTACCTGATGTAAGTTAAGTAAACTAAATTACTATAATGTATATATACATCTGGGCAGGTGCTTCTTTTGGGGAAGGGATTGTACACATAAAAACATTTATAGAAAAATGTCTAATTACAACCATGCTTATTAATGAACTTAAACCTGCAAAGTTTAAACCTGATTATTAATAAGCTAATAGGTCCCTCGTTCTGTTGTTGTATTGGGTTTTGGGGACTCTTAAATCCTAGTTACTTAGGGGCACAAGCTTAGAGGGTTTGGCTTGTGTTAATCTTGATGTGTGGAACGTATATCAATCAGTATTCCAGTTGGTATCTTGTTAGTGGACCTCGCACTAGGTAGGAGCCAGGACACGCTTTACTAATCTGGAAAGTAAAAGGTTCAAAAGGAGGAAGGTAGGTATGGGCTCGTTCCGGCAGAATCATGAGTGTGCATCCGTCCGATTAGGGAAACGAATATGTTGTGACACTAGTAAATAGATATGTGTTCTATAAGTTGCTAGGTTAGGGAGTGAGACACCCTACTCCAGGGCTGACACAGAGTATTTACGTAGTAGGAAGTCAATCGCATGGGTAGTAATTAGGGTAACACCTAATCCTGATATGTAATTAGGATAAAACCTAATTGTGATATGTAATTAGGGTAACACCTAATTTTGATATGTAATTAGGGTAACACCTAATCTGATATACTAGTATTGGTGCAGAGAAAAACTTATTCTTAGGATATAAATGAAAAGCTTTACTCGATCATTGTTTTATCTTGTTGTCTTATACTTTATGCTACTGTACTTTCTCATCCAGACTTATTTATCTATCTTGATACCTCTATTTTACACATATACTGGAAATCACTAGAACTCGCCAGGCTTTATGTCTAACCTATTTTGTTTCGCTTCTTTCTCTTCCTCCTTCCCCCAAGGTCTTCAAAGTGGTAGTACTCCGCAGTGATTAGGATTTTTTTCAGCTTGGATAAGGACTTCTTCCGATTTGATGTACCGCTTTGTTTATGTTTCTACCTTGTTATGGCTTATTAAAAGGGATATGGTTTTGCATTATTGTACTCTGATGTTTAGCATTATAAGATGGTTTTAATTTAAGTATTTGGTATTTGATGATGTAACTGGTTTGGAACAATGTTTTACTTTTAATAATAAAAGTTAATTTTCCGTTGCTTATTTATATTTATCTTGTGAATTTTAGTTACTGTTTACCTACTGCGCTTCACGAAACTTAACGCATTCTCTTATGGGTGACATTAACGGACGTGGAATGTCACAATATCCTTCTTCATCCAAATCAAAAAGTTGGTCTTTTCAAGTCCTTATTCATTTTATCTCCTCTTGGATGTATGACCGTTCTTGATTGATGGCTTCCTTAAAGACTACACCTCTAAAATTTATAGTCTTAGGGGCACAAAGATGTCCATCCCTTATTAAGTTTCTATCATCATCCACTTAGTACCTTTCAAAATGTGGAAAGAATTCTCCTATTTTTAGTTTTCCAACCAATCGTCTCAGCTCTTCATCGTTATTTTGCTCAAACTTTAGGTTATCTCACTTTCAAAACAACGAGTAATCCTTGAGAAGGCTATATCGATGCTTGAAGGTTAAAAATAGAAAGAAACTCTAACTGTTTCCACTTAGCAATTGCACTCAAGGTATCGTGTCTCCAACTCAGAGTATTCGCGACAACGTTACATTTTCCGAGAGTATATCAAATATCAAAATCGAAGGATGTTATATATATCATCCACCTTTGTTGCCTAAGGTTCAAATCTTTTTGGGGAAATAAACATTGAACAGATTTATGGCCCGTAAAAAGCTCAAACTTTTCCCTAAGAGATAATGCCTCCTCATCTTGAGGGAAAACACAATAGCTGCGCATTTTAAATCATGCACAAGATATATATTCTCGTGATCCCTTAGTTATCAACTTGGATAGGAAACTACACTCCCTTCTTAAACTAATACCATTCCTAATCCTGTACCACAAGCATCCCTAAAAACACTAAACATCTTAGCTCCGTCAAGAATAGTAAGAACCAGTGCACTAGTAAGAGATTCTTTTAACTTGTCAAAGTTTTGTTGCAGTTGTTACTCCAAACAAAGACAAGATTCTTCATAGTTAGACAAGTTAGAGGGGTTGTGGTCCTAACAAAGTCCTTTATAAACTTCCTACAATAGCCAGCCGACCCTAAAAAGATACCAATTTCAATTGCCTTTCTTCGTATCTTAAATGCTTGAACAACTTCTACTTTAGTGAGGTTTACTGACAGTCCTTTCCCCGAGAAAATATATCCAATAAATTTTACTTCCTCTTTCCAAAAGTGACACTGGAAAAAAATTTCTTTGAGATGATGCTTTATCAAAGTTCTTAGGACTTTCTTAGGTGATTCTCATGCTTCTTATATTCCTTTGAGAAAAAAGAATATCATCTACTAACATTATGACAATATTATTGAGAATGCCTCTGAACACTCTACTAATCAAGTCTATGAAGAAGGCTTGGGTATTGGTCAATCCATATGGCATCACTACTCACTCAGACAATCCATCAGCATCCTAAATGTCGTCCTGGGCTTCCTTTCCTAAAAAAATATCAACTGATGAAATCCAGTCACTAAATCTAGTTGAGTATAGACTTTAGCACCTCCCAAATGATCAAACATGTTATCAATCAAATGCAAGGGATACCTATTCTTCATAGTAAGCTTATTGAATTCCCTATAGTCAATGCAAAGTCCCGACGATCCATCTTCTTCGGTCGAAAAGACTACGGACTCTTCCCACTCTGAAGTACTTCTTTAGATGAATCCTTTCCATAGAAATTCGGGAATTTTCTTATCCATTTCCTTTCTTTTCTTGGCTGACCATGTGCCTTAAAGGCAAAGAAACTGGCCTATCCTCTTTTTCAAGGTCAATCCTAAATGCGATTTCTCTACGGGATGGGATACCTAATACTAGACATCTTATAACTCTCAAACGACAAGCACTAAAGTTGGTCCATCAAAATCTATGGATAATGAGTGTAATAGAGCTGCATCCCTTGTAATCTTGATTTTACAAGGGATTTCCATATTACGGCCTCTACAACTCCTCGAATGGATTACTCTACTATCTCAATTGGGGATGGATCCACAATAAGGTAGCCAATCCATGTCCAAAATAAGTCCATTCCCCTCAATGCTAAGGACGTATGCATTGCATAAGAAATCGGCATTGCCGATATCTAGTAGTAGGTATTTACACATCAAAGAAAGGTTCATCGCACCTCCGAGAGGGTTAGATACCACTATCAAACTGCGGACAATCAAAATAGAAAGTTTTAAGAAGTTTACTACGTTCCTTGCTACGAGTGAATGGGATGCTCCGAAATCAAATAAGGTGTGGTCAAAAATTCCTAAAATAAAAAACAGTACCATCAAGCATAGACTTTCCATAATCTCTTAGCAACTAACACTGAAGGTTTTGCTTCTAAAGCATAGTTTTGACTACTCGACCTACTCCTTGAAAGTTTTGGTTAGTGCATGGCAAAGTGTCCTTCTTCTTGGCAATTATAACACTATCCCTTGAACCCTTCCTCAAGATAACTCTGCAAATCCTTAGTCTTATGTATATTCTTATAACATCTCCCACAAAACCTATCCTGCCTCTTGTACTTCCCCTCCAACTTCTTCTTTATCATCCAGAAACTCCTTTTCTTCTTTCTTCCATGCTTTGCAGTGTCCTCACCCTTCTCTTCTTTAATCGCTTTGCTATCTTCTGGTAGGGATTGTGGAAAGGATCGTTAAGGCAAAATTAACACCAGAGGGGAGTGTTTTTGAAAAATTAAACAAAATATAAAACTTAAATGATATACTATATGAATCACACACAACAGAAACAATCACAGACATAGAATTAAACACAAACACAAAGATAAACAAAAATAAAATGCAAAAAAGGAAAGAACACACCAGATTTTATATTGGTTCGGATTACTCCTATGTCCAGTGCCACGCAACGCTAGATTGCATAGAGTTTTATTACTATATCAATATCCAAGTACAGCCCCCTTGATTTCACGGTTACAAGGTTAACACCGATTCCAAACACCCTTGTCCAAGTATATTCCCCTTGATTTCACGGTTACAAGGTTAACACACTCCGGTTCCTTGATTTCACGGCTACAAGGGAGCACCGTTTTCCCAAACACTTCCCAAACAATTACAATAGCCCTATAACTCTTCAATAGCACTTTGATTCAGAGAGTAATGAGTAAAGAGTGAGAAGAGAAGACGTTTTATACAAATAGAATTGAACTGGGCAGAGTATAAGTGTAGAAATCATAAAATGGTGTAAAGAAAGGAGATGAAGATGGAGAAGAAGAATGATGAATTTTTTTTGAAATCATCCCCTATTTATAAGATTTGAAAGGATGCAATGCTTTTGGAATGTTACAAACCATGAAACGACACTTCCTTTGAAGATAAAAAATGTGACACTTATATGTCGACATAGCCATCTTTGTATGTCGACATATCATAGTTCCAAATTGATTTTTGAGCATTTTTCAAGTGTTTTGATATTTATATAATTCTGGAAATTCTTGAATTAAAACATAGTGTTATAAACAAGTATTATAAAGTAGAAAATCATGTGAAAACATATAAGATATATGCACATATTTATAAAATTATAGAGTTTAAAACTATATAAATATAAAGTATATAAAGTATATAACGTATAAACTATAATACTTGAGCTTTAAAATAAAAGTAAAATAGAGAAAAAAAAGATTGGAGATAGAATTTGAAAAAAGAATTTGAAATCAAAAATTGAAAATCAGAATTTGAATTTAAATTTAAACATGGAACGCTATTCAAACTCTTACATAGCTAGGCTTTATTGCTAATTTTATCTTGAACTCTTGAAATCTTGATTACTCATGAGTCTTGAATCATCTTTGAATTCTGAATCCCTAATATCTTTAAATTGTACTATAACACCTCGTAATTTTATAACATTAAAATTCACAAATTAAAGTACACATAATTTTTAGAAGAAGAATTAAGTGAAATGGGTTGCGCTATTATGTTCGTTTCAAAATTTTGGGTCAAGATAGACATTTGGTTTGCACAAAACAGATACCTTATGAAGATGTTATTAGGCCTTGAAGTTTGTATGCATATGAGAAATATATATATATATATATATATGTATATATATAAATTAAATAAATAAATATGCAAAAAAGTTCAAAACAGCGAACCGGGAGGGGGAATAACCGAACCGGCCCATTTTTGAGGTCGACCCGAGCCTTGCTGGGTCGACTAGGGGTTGATTCAGGGTGTTTGGTTGTCAACCCGTGGGCCGATTCGCTCTAAGGAAGATGTGGCATCTTATTGGTTCTCATGGTTCAGGGTTAATCTAATGGCCCTAAAACACTCTCTACAACTATATAAGGACCCTAAACCTAAACCCTAATTCATTAACAAAGGGGAATGGTGCCTCCATGCTCCTAAAACCTAAAGTGACATAGCCTCCACCCTAATCAATCAATTCAAAAGAGAAGATAAAGATAAAAAAATCAATGCCTACTTCAACGGAAAGCTAAATCAACTCCAAAAAATCAGATCCCAAAATCGTTCTTCTCTTTCTTAAACCACGATTTGTGAGTACAGTTATTTTCAGATATGAAATTTAATTATGATCTTGACATGGGTATAAATCTGAATTGGAGATCTATCTTTTTCTTCTTTATCAGATCTGTTTTTCTGTGTAGATCCATCTTATTCTTGTTTATCAGATATGTTTTTCTATGTAGATCTATCTTATTGTAACTATTCTTTATCTCTTCCTTCTGTTCTATAGCCAGGCTACCACGAGCCTGAGCCAAATCTCATAAGAGATTGACACGCCAACGCTAAATTTAGGGAAAATATTGAATGATGCATAATTGGACATAACTGATTTATGACTAAATTGAGAACACAACATAAATTGTAATTTAAGATCTAGATCTAGGCATACTATATATGACGGTTTATGATTTGGAAGCAGGAGAATTAATGTATTACAATATATGACTTGTAATTTGGGAACATAATGCATGTTATAATTCAAGATCTGATTTTGAGGACATAATACATGTTGTAATTTAAGAGCTAGATTTGGGGCATGTTTTATATGACGATCTATGACTTGGAAGAAAAAGGATATGTGCCTTAGGCCTGATAAACCTATATTAAAATAGGGATAACTATTAATGTGAATACGCTTAATTCAGATTTTTGGATATTTGACATACGCGGTAATCAACGGCTATAAATTGGCATAATTTATATTGTATATCATGATTTGGGGTTTTTTACGAGAATATTTTGTATTGTGGAAAATCTAACTAAATTTGGGCATATGTTATGTTGAGAATTATGACCATAATTTGGGCATGTAAAATGAGGCTTAATTTATGATTAGGCCAGATATGTTAATAGAACTTTAGGATATGTTTAAATCTATTAAATTGCCTAATCCGCTAGATCTGTTGGAACTACATACTATGATTTGGTTATGTAATCTGTAGGCTCGATCTAAAATTGAGCAAAACATGTTAATGGAACTTTGAATAATCTGCTGTAACTTGTAAAGAAGTTAATTTGTTGAATTGGCATAATTAATCTGGTATTGGCATAATCTATGAATGAAAACTTTAGCTACAAATAAGAATGCTGAGACACGAGGTTAGACTCAGTTTGCGGTGGAAGCCTGTCCGGACCGGCTTAACCAACAACCGCAAACTGTCAGTCTAATGTGAGAGGTCGTAGGCATAAGGATGCTTAGACACGAGGTTAGGTCTGGCTTGTGGCAGAAGTCTGCCCGGAACCGCCCGGCACATCCAACGGCCACATGCTACCGATCTAATGTGAGAGGTCTGTGCATTAAGATTTAATTAATGCAAATCTAAGATAAACATGATGCCTAAAATGTGTTGGGTGGATAGGGTTAAAACAACTGGACTGATGAATCTAATAAACCCGTTTGGTGAATCTGTAGGCCCAATACAAAGTTATGTAAAACAATCTGTAAGCCTATTAATCTGTATATCTGATCCGTTAGTCTAAGAACTTGTTAATCAGTACATCTGATCCGTTAGTCTTAAAACTTGTTAACTTGTATGTCTGATCTGAAAACTAGTTAATCTAAACTTTGTACATCTGAAATCTGTAAACAAGTTAATCTGAAATCTGTTAGTCTGGGGACACAAGGTTAGGAGGGATAATTCTTGTGTCATCTGTTGTTTGGGACCCATATTAGTTAGTAACCCTTTATGGTATCAAAACTATGACCCAACACTAAGGGGGGTCCGGGGACGCTTACTAAACTAATTGTAAGAGGTTCACTCTGATAATGGCGAGGGGTGTTGATGGCGCATTCCAACCGGGTCATGTGCTTGCATGGATCCGGTCTGCTCTGAGGATGTAAGACACCGTGACATCTGTAAATAGGTCTGTGTCTATAGGTTGCCACTTTAGGGAGTGATACACCCTTCTGTGGGGTCGGCACAGGTTATTTATGTATTAGGGAGCAGATCGCTTGGGGTAGAATTTAGGGTACACTTAGTTCTGTCTGTTTCTGTTGGGGTACCGTCTGTTTCTGTTGGGGTGGTAACACCTGTCTGTTTCTGTGTGGTACCGTCTGTTGGGGTGGTAACGGCCCATTACTAGTGTACACCTAAATCTAATATTCTATTTTCCTAGGGATTATTCTGTTTCTATCTCTGATTTCGTTCCTGATTCTGTTTTTGTACCGTCTGTCTCTGTTCGGGTGGTAAAGGCCCATTTCTAGCATCGTGTTTCTGAAGAGATCATTCTGATTTCTGTTTAGACAATAGGACAACACCTAATTCTATTATACTGGTATTAGTGCAGAGAAGTGAAAACTAAGTAAGGAGCTTAGCTTAGTTTATATCATTCTGTTTCTTCTGTTTCTTCTGTTAACCTGCTACTCCTGTTACGGCTATCTCTCATCCAGTTTTATTTACATGTCATGATGTTGTTATCTGTTTATATGCTGAAAGTCACTGGACTCACCAGACGTATGTCTGACCTAGTTTGTTTCGCCTCTTTTCTTCTGTTCCCCCCCCCAGGTACTCAGGTTGGGAACGTAAGAGCTTGACATAGATTTCTCTCTGCTTGAAGTGCTAGAGTGCTTGAAGTTTTTCTTGTCTTTGATTCTACCCATTTATGGCATTTTCTGTTGGAGATTATGGCTTTAAAATTACATACTCTGAAGGCTTTTGTACAAGACTGATATTTATGTACTTGAATTCCGATATTGTGGTTTTGAAAGATGTAACCAAACTTACTTTTGTTTCTGTTGTAATAAAGTTATAAAAATTTCAAGTACTACATTATGTATCTGTCTTGTAATATTCTGTTCTGTTTACTTATAATGCTTCATGGAAGTTAATGCATTCCCTTTGTGAGTAACATTAACGAACATGTGGTGTTACACTTGGTATCAGAGCTGAAGGTTACCAGATTTGATAAAAAGTTTTTGAAAACTATTTTCAAAAAGGTTTTAAATAGGAAGTATTTTCAAAAGGAAAGTTATTTTGAAAAACATAGTCCCCAAAGCCATATATCTATCTTTTGATTTTCTGTTTAATTCTTGTTTCCTTCTTTTTTGAGTCTCCGGGGCTCCTGGCTTTCTGGGAGGTAACCTCATCGCGACATGATTCTGTAGGCATGATGAGACTACGGTGGCTGTCAAAGGGCAAACAAGTGCCTAACTTCCATCTGTAGCCGCAGTAATTTCACCTACGGCTAATCCTCTTTCGAGCTTCGTAGGGTTTTTCGCGCGATGGGGGCAACTTTAGAGAAAGACTTGCTAACATGTAAGAAGACTGGTTGTTTTCAGTGTGGTGAGATATGACATCTAATCAAGGATTGCCCCAGAAGGCAAGGGCAGAATTTTCTGGAAGGTAGGCGAATGCTCTCGCAGTTGGTGGACAGGATAGAGGTGCAAATTTTTTTGTAGAAAGTTTAATTTCCTTATCTGATCATTCTGGCATTTTAATTATGTAGTTGAGTCTCTGCACTTTGATACTAGCCTTGTTTCTGATCCATTAGTCTCAAACCCTATAAGGGTTACGACTCATCTGTTTGTGATAGGTTGGGGTTTGAGGGTATCTGTGTTAAACATTAAGTTGACTATGGCGCAAACATTCTGGTTTTTGTGGGATATGGTAGGGTTTTATCATGCTTAGTTTCCTAAGAATCATTTGATAATTTGATCTGTACCAGTAGTCTGTAAGTATCCGAATATTTCTGAAAAGGATAGGAGTTTTTACTCGAAGCGTGAAGTAGATTTCCAGTTTTTACATTGTTTAATGGGAGTAATTCTCTGAGTGTCAATCTGATGTTGATTTCGGTATTCGGGGTTGATACTTAGGGATTTATTTTCTTAACCGATGTCTAATGGGAACAGAACTTTTATTTTAATTGTACTTGCTTCAATCACTCGGCTGTATCCTATCGATTGAGTCTTTGACCTTTAGGTAGAAACTAATGGGTGTAAACATGTGTTTGAGACATGTTATGTTTGATGGTTGCAAGTGGTTGCTAGTGGTTGCTCGTGGATGCATATACACACACTAGGCACTAGATCGGCTCAATAACAGTTTCATACTGCATATGGATATGTGTGCATTTTTCAATTTTTGTGGATGCAAAACGATTGAATCATCACATGGATGTTGCATTTGGATGAATGGTTATGCACTCATATAGAAATGATGTGTACCAAATAGGATTTCTTGCATACATAATTGGACTCATGGCAATAACATAATTCGCATTAAGGAGGTTAACTGGATCAGTGGACCGCCTGATTTTGCATTAGATAAGAAACATATACACACTCTCTACATATGTTCATATGGCATTAGAACACCTTTTAAGGACAATGGATGCTTGTGGATGATGGTTGAGTAGATGGATGATTGGACAGTAGGATACATTCTTCTTAACTTGGAGATTTCGGGGATGAAATCCTTTAAGGAGGGGAGAATGTAACACCTCGTAATTTTATAACATTAAAATTCACAAATTAAAGTATACTTAATTTTTAGAAGAAGAATTAAGTGAAATGGGTTGCGCTATTATGTTCGTTTCAAAATTTTGGGTCACGATAGACATTTGGTTTGCACAAAACGGATACCTTATGAAGATGTTATTAGGCTTTGAAGTTTGTATGCATATGAGAAAAAAATAGATATATATAAAAAATAAATAAATAAATATGCAAAAAAGTTCAAAATAGCGAATCGGGAGGGGGAACAACCGAAACGGCCCATTTTTGAGGTCGACCCGAGCCCTGCTGGGTTGACTAGGGGTTGATTCAGGGTGTTTGGCTGTCAACCCGTGGGCCGATTCGCTCTAAGGCAGATGTGGCATCTGATTGGTTCTCATGGTTCAGGGTTAATCTAATGGTCCTAAAACACTCTCTACAACTATATAAGGACCCTAAACCTAAACCCTAATTCATTAACAAAGAGGAATGGTGCCTCCATGCTTCTAAAACCTAAAGTGACCTTGCCTCCACCCTAATCAATCAATTCAAAAGAGAAGATAAAGATAACAAATCAACGCCTACATCAACGGAAAGCTAAATCAACTCCAGAAAATCAGATCCCAGAATCGTTCTTCTCTTTCTTAAACCACGATTTGTGAGTACAATTATTTCCAGATATGAAATTTAATTATGATCTTGACATGGATATAAATCTGAATTGGAGATCTATCTTATTCTAGTTTATCAGATCTGTTTTTTTGCGTAGATCCATCTTATTCTTGTTTATCAGATCTGTTTTTCTATGTAGATCTATCTTATTATAACTATTATGTATCTCTTCCTTCCTTCTGTTCTATAGCCAGGCTGCTACGAGCCTGAGCCAAATCTCATAAGAGATTGACATGCGAACGCTAAATTTAGGGAAAATATTGAATGATGCATAATTGGACATAACTGATTTATGACTAAACTGAGAACACAACATAAGTTGTAATTTATGATCTAGATCTAGGCATACTATGTATGACAGTTTATGATTTGGAAGAAGGAAAATTAATGTATGACAACATATGACTTGTAATTTGGGGACATAATGAATGTTATAATTCAATATCTGATTTCGAGGACATAATACATGTTGTAATTTAAGAGCTAGATTTGTGGCATATTTTATATGACGATCTATGACTTGGAAGAAAAAGGATACGTGACTTAGGCCTGAAAAACCTATATTAAAATAGGGATAACTATTAATGTGAATACGCCTAATAGGGATTTTTGGATATTTGACATACGCGGTAATCAACGGCTATAAATTGGCATAATTCATATTGTATATCATGATTTGGGGCTTTTTACGAGAATATTCTGTATTGTGGAAAATCTAACTAAATTTGGGCATATGTTATGTTGAGAATTATGACCATAATTTGGGCATGTAAAATGAGGCTTAATTTATGATTAGGCAAGATATATTAATAGAACTTTAGGATATGTTTAAATCTGTTAAATTGCCCAATCCGCTAGATCTGTTGGAATTGAATACTGTGATTTGGGTATGTAATCTGTAGGCTCGATCTAAAATTGAGCAAAACATGTTAATGGAACTTTGAATAATCTGTTGTAACTTGTAAAGAAGTTAATTTGTTGAGTTGGCATAATTAATCTGATATTGGCATAATCTATGAATGAAAACTTTATCTACAAATAAGAATGCTAAGACACGAGGTTAGACTCAGTTTGCGGTGGAAGCCTGCCCGGACCCAACCGGCTTAACCAGCAACCCAAACTGTCAGTCTAATGGGAGAGGTTGTAGGCATAAGGATGCTTAGACACGAGGTTAGGTCTGGCTTGTGGCAGAAGTCTGCCCGGAACCGCCTGGCACATCCAGCGGCCACAAGCTAACGACCTAATGTGAGAGGTCTGTGCATTAATATTTAATTAATGCAAATCTAAGATAAATATGATGCCCAAAACGTGTTGGGTAGATAGGGTTAAAACAACTGGACTGATGAATCTAATAAACCCGTTTCGTGAATTTGTAGGCCCAATACAAAGTTAGGTAAAACAATCTGTAAGTCTGTATATCTAATCCATTATGCTGAGAACTTGTTAATCTGTACATCTGATCCGTTAGTCTGAAAACCTGTTAACTTGTATGTCTGATCTAAAAACTAGTTAATCTGAACTTTGTACATCTGAATTTGTAAACAAGTTAATCTGAAATCTGTTAGTCTGGGGACACAAGGTTAGGAGGGATAATTACCTGTGTCATCTTTTTTTTGGGACCTATATTAGTCAGTAACCCTTTTTGGTATCAAAACTATGACCCAACACTAAGAGGGGTCCGGGCACGCTTACTGAACTAATTGTAAGAGGTTCACTCTGATAAAGGCGAGGGGTGTTGATGTCGCATTCCAACCGGGTCATGTGCATGCATGGATCCAGTCCGCTCTGAGGATGTAAGACACCGTGACATCTGTAAATAGGTATGTGTCTATAGGTTGCCACTTTAGGGAGTGATACACCCTTATGTGAGGCCGGCACAGGGTATTTATGTATTAGGGAGCCGTTCGCTTGGGGTAGAATTTAGGGTACACTTAGTTCTGTCTGTTTCTGTTGGGGTACCGTCTGTTTCTGTTGGGGTGGTAACACCTGTCTGTTTCTGTGTGGTACTGTCTGTTGGGGTGGTAAAGGCCCATTACTAGTGTACCCCTAACTCTAATATTCTGTTTTCGTAGGGATTATTCTGTTTCTGTCTCTGATTTCATTCCTGATTCTGTTTCTGTACCGTCTGTCTCTACTCGGGTGGTAAAGGCCTATTTCTAGCATCGTGTTTCTGAAGAGATCATTTTGTTTTTTGTTTAGACAATAAGACAACACCTAATTCTGTTATACTAGTATTAGTGCAGAGAAGTGAAAATTATGTAAGGAGCTTAGCTTAGCCTATATCATTCTGTTTCTTCTGTTAACCTGCTACTCCTGTTACGGCTATCTCCCATCCAGTTTTATTTACATGTCATGATGTTGTTATCTGTTTATATGCTGAAAGTCACTGGACTCACCAGACACATGTCTGACCTAGTTTGCTTCGCCTATTTTCTTCCGTTCCCCCCCAAGGTACTCAGGTTGGGAACGTAAGAGCTTGACATAGATTTCTCTCTGCTTGAAGTGCTGGAGTACTTGAAATATTACTTGGCTTTGATTCTACCTATTTATGGCATTTTCTATTGGGGATTATGGCTTTAAAATTACGTACTCTGAAGGCTTTTGTACAAGACTGATATTTATGTATTTGAATTCCGATATTGTGGTTTTGAAAGATGTAACCAAACTTAATTCTGATCCTGCTGTAATAAAGTTATAAATTTTTCAATTACTACTTTATATATCTGTCTTGTAATATTCTGTTATGTTTACTTATTATGCTTCATGGAAGTTAATGCGTTCCCTTTGTGAGTGACATTAACCGACATGGGGTGTTGCATGTACAGTCTTTAGTATTATTTCCTGTATATAAATCTTATATATATATATATATATATATATGAGATAAAAGTGTTAGTATATATTGTATAATCAATTAATATTGAAATAAGGTTGTTGTCATCTAAACTCCATTCTCCAACAATCTACCCGTTTTTTATGATGACAACCTTAGTTTATAAAATATCATACCCGTACATACCTGTTGATGATGATCCTTCTAATACTTCCTCTGTCTGTCATAAACAAAATCTATATTTATAATTTCTACCCCTCTTGCGTTACCAAAAAGAAATTCTAAAACTACTCCCCCTAATTCCTACATTTTTCTAAATAATTTTATAAAAAGTAAAGTACTCCCCCTAAATTCGATATCTATAAGTGTATAACTTATTATAACACTTAATGTATACTTATGATAAACAAAAACAAGCATTATATTAAACATGATTTTTACAAGCGATGATACACAGATTGCTACAAACACGATACATCGTTTGAACGCAAAGAAACAAAAAGAAAATAAAAACCTAAATTCTAATTGTTTTTTACGATGGGAGACTTATGGATTGGACAATTTGGATAATGGAGACAAAAATCCCCATTCCGTTTAATCACATTTCCATTTTGATCAAACATGACCTCTCCCACATATACGACTTGATCATCTTCTTCCACAACTGCTTGTTGAGTTTCCTCGGGTTCTTCTTCCTCCATTATTTCTTCTTCTTCCTCTTCTGGTTCTTCCTCTGGTTCGTCCTCTTCTTCCATAGCTTGATTATCATCTTTGATGGTAATCAAATTTGCCTGATTCTCCGTTATAAACTTAAGAAGACTCCTTATCACTTTTCCTTGTTTATTCTGCTCTCGGCTCTTCCGAATTTGAAGCATTATATTTCAACGAGCATTTGAAGAGTATTTTCCATCTTCTCTTCAATTTTGATAACAAGTGATAGAGTAGAACGTTGAAAAGGACCTTCGGATGGTCCGGTGTATGATTCAGGATTGATTTGGGTCTTAAAATTGGTGGAGGCCATAGTTTATTTTAGTTTAAAGTATTTACAAAAGTGATAAATGAGAATGAAGAAGAAAATTCAAAGTGGATAGTTTAAACAATTATTATAAATAACTTTTGGTGGGAATTAATTTTAAAAAATCTGGCAGTTGTATGTTGACATAGTGACATATGTATGTCGACATACCTGTCTTATTTATTTTATTTTTTTGATTTTTAATGTTATTCTAATATATTTAATTATTCTAACTCACTTAGTGAACAAATTCCTAATTCTCTTCTAAATTTAGTAAATATTGCTTCGTTTAATAATTTTGTTAATATATCTGGTATTTGTTTATCTGTTTCTATAAATTCAAGTGAAATTTTCTCTTTACTTACGTTATCTCTTAGAAAATGATGTCGTATATCGATATTTTTAGTTCTTGAAGATAAGTTGTATTTTTAGAAATATTTATGGCACTTGTATTATCGTAGTAGATCGGTGATTTATTTATATTTAATCCAAAATCATTTAGAGTTTGTTGCATATATTACTTGTGAACAAGTCAATGCAGCAGAGATATATTCTGCTTCAGTTGTTGACAAAGATACAATATTTTGCTGTTTACTAAACCACGAGACTAGTGAATGTCTTAAGAAGTGACATGTTACACTAGTACCTTTACGATCGGATTTGCATCCCGCATAATCAGTGTCACAATAAGAAACTAAGTCGAATGAATCATTCTTAGAATAAAATAATCCAAAATCTGATGTATGATTTACATACCTTTGTATACGTTTTACAGCTTTTAAATGTGTTTCATTAGGTTGCGATTGATATCTTGCACAGAGACATATCTGGTCTACTAGCGGTTATATATAGTAACGATCCTATCATTTCTCTATATAGTTTTTGATCAACATCTTTTGATGTATCATCTTTACTCAATGCTATACTAGTCGCCATCGGTGTTGATCTTCCATTAGTTGTTGTTAGATTACATTTATCAATCAGATTTCTTGCGTATTTTTCTTGATTAATAAATATTCCATTCTTTAATTGTCTAATTTGTAAGCCTAAAAAGAACGTTAGTTCTCCCATATGACTCATCTCAAATTCTTGAGTCATAATATCTGAAAACTCTTTATTCATCTTATCATTTGTTGATCCAAAAATTATATCATCAACATATATTTGTACTAATTGTATATCCTTATTATTCTTCTTAATAAACAAAGTATTGTCTAATTTTCTTATTTCAAAGTTAGATTGTAACAAGTAATTTCTTAATCTATCATACCAAGCCCTAAGATCCTATTTTAAACCATATAATGCTTTCTTTAGCTTATATATGTGATTTGGTAATTTTTCGCCTTCAAATAGAGGTGGTTGCTCTACATATGCATCTTCTTTAACAAACCCATTTAGAAAAGCACTTTTTACATCCATTTGATATAATTTGAAATTATTATGGTTTGCAAAGGCTAGTAAAATCCTAATGGCTTATAGTTATGCAACGGGGGCAAAAGTTTCATTGTAATATATTCCTTCTTCTTGATTATAACCTTGTGCTACTAGTCGTGCCTTATTTCTTACGACTTCACTGTGTTCATTCATTTTATGTTTATAAACCCATTTATTTCCTATTATAGCCTTACCCTCTGGTCTAGGAACAAGTTCGCATACATCATTCCTTGTAAACTGATTCAATTCTTCTTGCATAGCAAGTATCCATGAATCATCGAAAGATACTTCCTTTGGATTCTTAGGTTCAATAGTTGAAATAAATGCAGTATTACTCATATTATTTAACTGATTATGAGTTCTAATGACGGATTAAATATCTCCTAAGAAATTTTCTACAAGATGATATCTAAGTAATCTAATTCGTTTATTTTGTTGACTATCTTCATGATTTGTTTCATTAATTTCATTTTCACATTCATCTTCATTGTTTTGTGTTATATTTTTATAATTTTCGTCAAACGATATGTTTGAGGTTTCTTCTACGATATTGGTTCGAGTATTGAAAACTTTATATACTTTACTTTTTTCTGAATATTCAACAAATATTCCTTTATCGGATTTTAAGTCAAATTTTCCTTACTATTAAGTATAAAACACTTGCTTCCAAATATTTTAAAATATGACACTTTCGGTTTCTTATTATACAAAAGTTCATAAGGAGTTTTATGAATTAAGGGTCTAATTAAAATTCTATTTAAAATATAACAAGCTGTTGCAACTACCTAAGCCCAAAATTTTCTTAGTAAATTACTATCAGATTGCATAGTTCTCGCGCACTCTAGTATCGTCCTATTTTTACTTTAAACTACTCCATTTTTTTAAGGGGTTCTAGGAATAGAAAAATTATGGGTTATTCCCTTTTTATTACAATATTTTTCAAAATTTTCATTTTCAAATTCTCCGCCATGGTCACTACGCATTGTTTTGATTTTTATGATAATAAGTTTTGAATTCTTTTAGAAAAAGTTTTAAATTGATCAAAACATCACTTTTATTTTTGAGAAATAAAGTCCAAGTAAATCTAGAAAAATCGTTGACTAGTACGTAAACATATCTATTATGATTTATCAATTGAATTCGAGATAGACCAAACAAATCCATGTGAATTAGATCTAGTGATTTCGAGGTTGTAATTTCCTCTTTTGATTTAAATGAACTTCTCTTTAGTTTCCCGAATTGACAAGCATCGCATAAGTTATTAACCTTAAATTTCATTTTGGGTAATCCTCTAATTGAATCTAATTTAGAAATCCAAGAGATGTGTTTGAAATTTATGTGACCAAATCCCTTGTGCGAGATCCAGAGGTCACTTGTATTGGCCATAAGACATTGATTATCATTGGAGATTTTCTTACTCAATGTATAGATAATTTTCTTTCTATCTCCTTCAAATATTACTTTTGAATTCTTATCTTCTATAAAACATTTATCCTTTTCAAAGTTTATTTTATAACCCTTATGTAACACCCCGTATTTCAGTTAATGCTAAAATTCACTAATTACAGAACAAATAATCTCAGGTGTGAGAATTGGGGGAAACGGGCTACGTCATTGTGTTCGTCTCGGAAAAATACGCGAAATAGAGTCCGAGTTTTCGAGAATCGGAGTCCGTATGGCCCAGTTATGGCCCAATGAAGTTTGCAGAAAATTCAAAGTTTAAAACAGATTTAAAATTTAGGTTCAAATTTTGAAAATGGGCCATTGGGCGCAGGCGGGGAAAATTCCCGCCTAGCTACCCAAGTCGACAGCCCTGTCGACTGGGCAGTCGACTTGGATAGACCAAGTCGACAGCCCTGTCGACTTGGGTGTCGACAGGGGGTGCCCGGCCAGTATGGCCTGGTGCACCATTTTAGTGTGTGGGCTGTGTTTTGGGGCTGGTTTCTGGAAGCTTCCGGGATCTGATGGTCCTAATCTAACCTAGGGTTGATCTAAGGGCCTAAAACACTTGCCTAATCCTATAAATAAGACCCTAAGCTAGCCCTAAATTGTCATAATCCTATCTCCTAACTAAACTATGCCAAAATTTTCTATGATCATGGCCTCCACCCAAAACCCTAGCCTCCATCCTCTTATGAAACTATTTCTATGAAGGCTTACATGTTCATACAAGCATCTTTGAGTTGTTTAAGCAATCATTAGCTTGCATTCATCATCAAGTTGCAAGCTTTATGTCCAAGGCTAGAGTTTTTGGGTAATTTGTGGCAAGGGTTTGCTTATGGGAGCTTAGTGGTGAGTTCCTATAGCTTTAATAATCAATTGTTAAATTGATTATGGTAGGATATGATAAGAGATGGCTATGTTTGTGGATAAATGTGTTTATGCAAGTTTAGTATAGTGTATGTTATGTGTTTTGCAAGTTTTATGCTATATGCAAGTTTAATGCCATGTTTTATGATGCAAAACACTATGTTGAACACTCATGCATATGTAACATGTTATGCAAACTATATGTGAGAGTATATGCAAGTTATATGTAACATGATATGCAAGTTATGCATTTGGTTTTATGCATGCTATGTAATTGGTTTTATGCATGCTATGTATTTGGTTTTATGCATGCTAAGTATTTGGTTTTATGCATGCTAAGTGTTTGGTTTTATGCATGCTAAGTATTTTGTTTATGCATGCTAAGTATTTTGGTTTATGCATGCTAAGTGTTTGGTCATATGCAAGTTATGATGCAAGTTCATATGCAAGTTATGATGCAAGTTCATATGCAAGTTATGATGCAAGTTCATATGCAAGTTATGATGCAAGTTCATATGCAAGTTGTGATGCAAGTTCATATGCAAGATATGATGCAAGTTCATATGCAAGTTGGCCTTTATGTATGACATAAGTACATGAGCGAGTTCGTCCCTTTTAGACCTATGACTTGTATGCAAGTTGACACCTTTATGATAGGTCTATAACATGAACATTTAAGCAAGTTACCATTTTCATGACATATGTGATTCATGCAAGTTTGGGTTGGTTATTTATGCAAGTTGGGTTTGTGGTCATATATACAAGTTGACACCTTTTAAACCCATGGTAATGCTAATGATATGCTAAGTTGAACCCGTTGTGTGTATGATGAATCTTCTCTTTTGAAGTATGTCATGTTAACGTATTTACGTGGGGACGATGGGGTAAAAATTAATGAACACATAAAATTGTGTGAAGTGGGTATAATTAAACATACCGTAAAGTGGATGGACGTAATTGGGAATTTACCTATTAAGTTAGGTCTACCCATATTATGGAATTGGGAATTTACCAATTGAGTTAGGTCTACCCATATTCTTAAATATTTGTAATTAATTAGGGATAATTAATACAAATTATGGGGGTGATTAATTAGGTGTAATTAATCTACTAAGACACGAGGTTGGACCCTTTTGTAGCGGAAGTCTGCCCGGAACCGACCGGCAAATCCAGCGGCTACAAATGATTGGCCCAATGTGAGAGGTCTTAGTCATAAACTAAATACGTGATAAGTGTAAAGACACGAGGTTAGACTCTGTTATGGTGTAAGGCTGCCCGGAACCAACCGGCATATCCAGCTGCCATAAAAGACAGTCTAATGTGAGAGGTCTTTACAAAGGTTACGATCTTAATTAACTAAGAAACACTTAACCAAATTAGCATGTAGTGGGGCATGAGGGGTTAAGTGGGTGCCTTGGGTGGCATGAGGAAACTAGTGGGTTGCCTTGGGTGGCAATAGAAAATACGATTAGAATACTTAACCAAAGTGGAACATGTAATTAAACATGATTAAAGGGTTAAGTAAGTGCCTTGGGTGGCATGTGGGAATCAAGTAAGTGCCTTGGGTGGCATGTGGAAATCTGGTGGGGGCCTTAAGTGGCAATTGAAATATAATTAAAGGACAAGCTTAAGTAGTAGCTTGTGGGGGCCTTAAGTGGCAATTGAAATATAATTAAATGACAAGCTTAAGTAGTAGCTTGTGGGGGCCTTAAGTGGCAATTAAAATATAATTAAATGACAAGCTTAAGTAGTAGCTTGTGGGGGCCTTAAGTGGCAATTAAAATATGATTAAAAGACTTAACCAAAGATTTGTAACATGTAGGTGGACATGGTTAACGGGTTAAGTGGGATTCACTAGATAAAATGGCAAGCTTAGGTAGTAGCTTGTGGGGGGCCCATTTCAACCAATATCCCAAACGTATCTTTGTGGGCTCGACTCAGGTCGAGGACGGGACACGCATATTGGGCTTGACTATAAGAGGCCAAAACGGGGTAGCGGTGGCAACGCGAGTCCAACGGGTTTCATATGCGTGTGTGGACCCGGGCTGGTAGGTAAGACGTTGTTGCATCGTGTAGGTATAAGCCGTGCACCATTGATTATCGGGTTGCCACTTTGGGGAGTGATACACCCCACTGTGGGGCCAGCACGGGTATCTACGGTAGGGAGCCGATCGCTTGGGGGTAGTGGGTACACCTAGTGGAGATAGGGGCAGACGACACCTATGTAGTCAGCTAGGGGGACAAGGAACTACTGGGTAGAATTACTAAATACACTTAGTGGGATCAACCTTTAAGTAGGAATTACCCTTGGGTGGGTAGGACTGGTGTGGTGCAGTGTAGGAATTACCCTTGGGTGGGTAGATCTAGGGTGGTGCAATCTAGTAATTATCCTTGGGTGGATAAATGCGTCTTTCCGGTTATCTTAGTATATCCTGTGTTTGGTTGGCTACTTAGTGTAGTCATTATCCCCAGAGGTACCGTACCTTGTTTATATCATACCCTAATTACTTTAATGATTGTATTGTTAGGGTTATAGGACTCACTCAGACTTATGTCTGACCCCGTTGTTTTTATCTTTTTCCAACCCTTAGGTTATCAGAGTGGGCCTACCATTAGTGGGCTTTGATCAGACTACTTTATCTACCTTTTGGAGCTTGGACCGTGGATGTAAAGCTCAGTTTATCTTTTCTATTATGGCTATTAAGTTATGTAGTGGGATTATGTACTTTTGTTTTATCAGGATGGATATTATGTACTTGACTCTTGTTTATGGTTTTGGTGTAACCAAACATGTTTAACTTTCCACTGCAATGAAATGATGTTTTAAATTCTCAAGTATTACTTATATCTGTCTTGTTGTAATTTTTCTGTTCTATATTCACTTAAAATACTCCACCGATGTTATGGCATTCCCTTAGAGAGTGACCGCAGCGGGTGTGGGGTGTTACACGTGGTATCAGAGCTTAAGGTTACCAGAACAGATAATTTTTTTTTTAGAAAAACTATTTTCTAAGAATATTTTTGAAAGGAGTATTTTCAAAAACATGTCTTTTAAGAGAAAGGTTTTTGAAAGAAAAGCATAATCCCTGATAGCCATATCTTTATCTATCGAGTTCTCCGTTTTGAATCTCTTCCTCTCTCGTTTTGAGTTTCCCCTCCACGTATAGATGATCTTTCTAAGATAGATAAGAATGGAAAACCACTTCAAGGAACTTGGACATTAGTCGGACTAGAAGTTGGTTCAAGAAGGAGGAGGACTTGTAGGTACCTATTGGATAGACGATGGGAGGAAGGCTCAAATAGTTGATGTTTAATGAAGGACGAAACCTCATTTTGGTGGGAGGTTACGAGTGGAGAATGGGAAGAAGAGGGCTAGTAGTTATCCTTTTAGAGGAATAAGACATCTTATTAGGATTGTCCAAAGAGGCAAGGGCAAGGTATGGAATCTCCTGGAGGGTGGTTGTATTCCCTCACGACTAGGGTACCAGATGGGGATAGGACCGTCTAGGTTGGAATTTGGATTTCTTTAGTATCCGATTCGGACTTTATTTGATTCTGACGCATCAAGTTCGTTTACCTCATCATTGTTAGTTGAGTCACTACACTTAGACACCAGTTAGTAGATGATCCCTTAGTTGTTTCAAACCCAATTGGGGCTCCATGATGTGTTTGGGTTTGAAAGTTGCCATACTTAGCGTTGAGTTTCGATGTGATGCTTTTTGGGCTTCACGGGCTATGGGATAGTTTTGGGCATGGACTGGTTATCCAGTAGGGGTGCCGTTCTTGATTTTGAAGGGAGAGTTGTTAGGCTTATGACCCGCTTAGGTAACACTCTCGAGATCTCTTGTAATCCCATAGAATCTGTTATGCTAAGTTATCTAGAATCGCTGGACACGTTGATCAAGAGTTTGTGATCTGTTAGAGTGGTCCGGGAATACTCGGATGTGTTGGAGGAGATAAAGGGCTTACCTCCGGAGCGGGGGAATGACTTCCGAATATATCTGGTAGACAATGCCAAACCAGTATCCTGGCCAGGGTGCCACATGGCTCCTCGTGAGAGGAGGGAACTCCATAAGCAAGTAGGCGATTTGCTTGAGAAGGGGTTCATAAGACGAAGTATATCGGAGTGGGGTGCTCCAGTAGTTTTTACTATGAAGGCGGATGGGTCCCTCAGACTTTGTATAGGTTATAGGGAGTTTAACAAGATAACAAAGAAGAATAGACACCCATTGCCGAGGATTGATGATCTTTTTGATCAGTTGGTAGGCGCCTCAGTGTTTTCGCGGTGGACTCAGCCACGGAGTTCCATCAATGAGAGTGGCTGAGGATAGTATAGAGAAGACTACCTTTAGGACTCCGGATGGTTTTTATGAGTGGCTGGTGATGCCGTTTGGTTTGACGAACGCCTCTGCATACTTTAGTGACTTGATGAGAAGGGTGTTCAGGGAGTACCTAAATAGGTTCGTGATGGTCTTTGTAAATGACATCTTGGTCTTTCCTAGGAGCGAAATAAGTTTTCGTATGAGCTCAATAGGTTGAGCAAAGCCAGTTATGGGATAAACGGTGGTTTTGGACCGAGACCGGCAAAGACATCCAGAATTGGACAAGGGCTTAGTTATTTAGCCGTTTTTACTAGTATCATCTCACGTAGGTCGTCTGAATTTGAAGGAGGCATCCCTTGGGTGTTTGTCTGATATTGGTTCAGGCCTTTGGGGCTTGCATTTGGGGGATGTCGAGTTCGACTAAGGAGGTCTGCGTGAGAGATGGATAGTTGTAATGATTTTGCATGGGAGAATATCCTGATTTTCTCTAGAAGTGGAGAAAAGCATGCCCTACATCTTAGGGAAGTGTTGGAAACTCTTTGAGCGCATTGTCTTAAGACAACAAAGGTGGATGGAATTCTTAGCATCCTATGAGCTTGAGATAGCGTATACCCCTAGCAAGGGTAACGTGGTAGCGGACGCCTTAAGTAGAAAAAAGGTTGTCCTCGAGTTCATGGTTCGTTGAACGACGGGGCTTAGAGTTTATTTCTATGTTTGACTTTAGACCTTCTGTTGACTTTGTACCCGGTTTGCTAGCCTCCTTGGAGGTTAGGCCTACTCTTTTGGGACGAATTGGCGAGACACAGCGAGACGACCCACAGTTGGATGAGTTAGTAGAGAAGCTCACGAGGAGGGGGTCGTCCAGCCATTTGAGTAGGTACACCCTAGATGGTAAGGGGTGGTTGCGTAGAGACGGTAGACTTTGTGTACCGCAAGACGAGGGTTTGAGGAAGGCTATGCTTGATGATGCACATCGGTCGAAGATGACCATTCATCCCGGTGGGGACAAGATGTACCAAGACATGAAGCGAGTTTTCTTTTGGGCCGGTATGAAGAAAGATGTGGCCGAGTATGTCGCTCGATGCTTGGTGTGTCAACAGGTGAAGGCGGAGCAAAAGAAACCTGGTGGGTTGCTTCACCCATTGGAAGTTCCGCAATGGAAGTGGGATAGCGTCTCGATGGATTTTATTGACGGGTTACCCCGATCAAGAAAGGGTAATACGGGAATTTGGGTGGTGGTAGACAGACTTACTAAGAGCGCCCATTTCATACCTGTGAAGAGCAAGAGGACTGCTCCATGGCTAGCTTCAGTATATCTTCGAGAGATAGTTCGATTGCATGGGGTACCCTCTAGCATAGTGAGTGATCGAGATCCTATCTTCACTAGCGAGTTCTGGAGAAGTTTGCAAGAAGCAGTGGGGACTCAATTGTGTCTGAGCACCGCATATCATCCTCAGACGGACGGCCAGACTGAGAGGGTGAATCGTGTTCTAGAAGACCTTTTGAGGCTTTGTATCTTAGATTTTGGAGGTACATGGGAAGAGCATCTTCCATTGGTGGAGTTCGCATATAATAACAGTTTTCAGTCCAGTATTGGTATGGCTCCTTTCGAAGCTCTCTATGGAAGGCCTTGTCGATCACCTACATGTTGGTGGGAGTCTACGGATAAGATCTTGCTTGGGCCTGATATGATTAGGGAGACTTCTGAGAAGATTGACTTGATTCAAAGAAGGATGAAAGCAGCGCAGGATAGGCAAAAATCTTATGCGGACAAGAGAAGGACGGATCTTGAGTTTGAAGTTGGGGACATGGTCTTTGTCAAAGTGTCTCCGTTACGAAATGTGGTTCGCTTCCGATCTGTTGGGAAGTTAGCACCAAGGTTCGTAGGGCCATTTCCTATTAAGGAAAGAATTGGACGGATGGCATATAGAGTGGAGTTGCCCGACAGACTTAGTGGGGTACATGATGTATTCCATGTGTCACATTTGAGGAAGTACCTACATGAAACTGCAGAGGTGGTAGAGCCAAGCTTGCTTAGAGAAGTGGAAGTAGAACGTGATGCAACGATTCGACGAGCTCCTACTCGCATCCTTGGGTCAGAGACTAGGAAGTTGAGAAACAGAGAGGTTCAACTAGTCAAAGTGCAATGGGGAGAAGATGAGAGCGACGCAACTTGGGAGACGGAAGCGAAGATGCGTTCATTGTACCCATTTCTTTTTGAGGGTATGTCTTTACTTTCTCCTCTATCGTTGTCTAGTACTTATCTTATCTTTAGTATGTCCTCTCGTTAGTACTGTTTGTGAAACACCCCACCTCCGTTAGGGTCACTCTCAAAGGGAATGCCCTAATTTTGGTGGAGGTTTATAAGTACAAGTCACAGATATACAAGACAGATATAAGAACACATATTTGTAAACAGCGGAAGAACAACAAACTTTTATTTCATAAAGTCAAATACGTGTTACAACAACATCCTTTCCAAAAACATAACATAACACCTTCATAATCTGTCTTGAGTACATTATTTAAAGAAGCATAAATAAAACATAGATAAACTGCAAAAGCCCCATAGTGGATTGTCCAAAGCCATAGTTTAAAACAGGAAAGTCCAAGCAATACATTTCTCTTCTTCAAGCTGGATGTTGAGGTTGGTCAAGCTGCTGTGTTCCCTCCCTGAGGACCTGGGGGGGAAACGGAAGAAAGAAGACGAAAGAAAAATAGAGTCAGACATAAAGCCTGAGTAAGTCTAGTACTATTTTGTCTATGAATAAAGAACTGGGTATGATAAGTATAAACAAGAAGTGGGCATGCACTATAAACTTGGTTAAGTTGTCTAGGGTCGAATATACTATCGTACCCCATGTTGATCTCTGAACCCATATAAACTAGTTTCCAACTGGCACCCATAATCAGGGTGATGTGATCCATTCTATGATGATCGGCTCCTACTCGCATAGTTACATGTGTCTTACGGCCCCCGATGTCTGTAGTTACCTATGCTGGTCCCACCATGGGGTGTATCAAGTCCCATAGTGGCAACCCGACACAACCTTAGAGTGCACAGGTATGCTACTGGTGTCCAGTGCCTTATTTTTCTGCGCCGGAGTGTGTGCACGCCCGCACTCCGTTAGAACCTACACTGCTACACCACCGCCGTCGATTTGACCTCTTACAATCAGCCCAGTAATCGTGCCCCACCCTGCCTAGTTTCAGGGTATCCTGATACACCTTTTAGGGTTACTGCTGAAAAGGGTCCCCCGTTACTAGGTTTTTTTTTCTCTAGCCAACATGCTAAGTTGGTTAAGTGTTTCCTAACCTAACCCCACCAGTCCGTTTAGTTTAGCATGTTCCATTTTGATTAAGTCTTTAGTTCACTTAATCCTAACAATCATGACTCAGCCTTAATTGTCTTATTAAGGCCCTGACCTCTCACATTAGACAGGTATTGTTGTGGCTGCCTGTTGCCGGTTGGTTCCGGGCAGTCTTACGCCACAACTCAGTCTAACCTCGGGTCCTTTCTGGGCTCCATGTTTAACCTCCCACATTGGATAGGTATTGTTGTGACTACTGGACAGCCGGGCGGTTCCGGGCAGGTTTACATCACAACTCAATCCAACCTCGGGTTAAACACATCGTATGTTCTACATTTACATATTTTGTCATTCTTCTTTATTTCTTATATGTAAATATTTGCGGCCCATTATTAAGTTAATGGTGTAAAGGTTACACCAATCACGGGCCCAACCCATACTTGAATTTGGGCCCTTCTATTTTATATTTTCATTCATTAGTAATTAATTTTAACCCAACGTTATTTTCCCCCGTTTTACACGTCCGTTTATATATTGGGCTTAGCCTTTTAAAGCCCAATTTAGCCGTGCGAAAAGGGGAGGCTTAAAGCGTGATTACATACACAAAGAGGGGAAAGTGAGCGCATGAACTTGCATATGACGTTGGAAATACATAATAGAAACTGGTGTACTTGCATAGTGGTAACATAGGTGACATAAATCAAGGCATGTGAACTTGCATAGGTTTAACTGCAACATGAACCTATATTCTTATTTATGCATAATGTCAAACATAAGCATGGCATAAATATTTCTAGCATAAGCATGGCATAATGTCAAACATAAGCATGGCATAAATACTTCTAGCATAAGCATGGCATAATGTCAAACATAAGCATGGCATAAATACTTCTAGCATAAGCATGGCATAATATCAAACATAAGCACGGCATAAGTATAGTTAAATTTGTTCACATAACCACGGCATAAATATACTTATGCATAAATATTCCTAATCATGGTGTTTGCTTTAAACTTGCAAAAAGGGATTTTTGAGTCTAACCTAGCCATGTCTCACATATGACATCATATAATTCTTTTAAACAAGATAGACTTAATCATGGATTTCAATTATGCCTAATATCATTCATAGCCTAGCCATATTCATAAGTTTGCAAATAAGTTCTCTAGTACAAAAGCATGACTTAGTATATGATGCCAAATTCTCAATATAATTTCATATGGATGATAATAATCAAACTTGTTCTAATTACATACAAAATGATTTATGCACAAAAATATACATCATGATGGCATAGTAGCAAAACCCCAAACTTGCATGAATTTAAATCAACTACATACATGTAGTTTCAACATAGGTCACATAATTTGCGAATATTCCAAACGTATATTTGCATAGAACTACCGCATGTAGTTCTTTATAATTGAATGACATAATTCAGAATATCCAACCGTATATAAATTGATAAGAACGCACAAATATGAATTTCATTGCCACAATTCAAGCATACATATCTACACAATCATTTGTTCATACCAAAGTAATACTCTACTTACAATGGTGTGATGAATTCTCTAATTAAGAGATTGAAGACGCAAATTCCTTTGAATTGATTTGATTTAGGTCTCTTTAAGCTTTAGAATTTTCCTCCTAATCCTCTCTCTAGTTGGCGGCTACCTCTAGTCGTTCCTCGGCAACATGGCGACTATGTTCTTAATTTTGAATGAATAGATTAGGGTTTAGTATAGGGTTGTTTATATAGAGGTTAGGAACTGATTAGGACCCTTGATGTTGCTAGGTTAGATCGTAGCCATTCATTCGATAGAGAGACCAATTAAAACTTGCCACCTAGCCCTAGTGACAAAGCAGACCACAGAAATTCGACCAAACCCAGACCTGGCCAGCCAGGTTGACTGGGCTCGACCAGGTCGATACCCCTGTCGACAGGGCTGTCGACAGCCCTGTCGACATGGGTAGCCCAGGTCGACAGCCCAGTCGACCTGGGTGGCCCAGGCGGGTGTTCTTCCACCCTGGCCCATTGGGCCCCACTTCGGAATATTTAAATATTTAATTCTGTTTGAATTTTAAATTTAATCCAAAACTTCCGAAGGCCATATCTTCTTCATACGGACTCCATTTTTCGAAAACTCGGACTCTATTTCGCGTATTTTTCTGAGACGAACGCAATGGCGTATCCCGTTTCCCTTAGTTCTTTGATTTGAGTTTGATTATACTTTAATTTGTGAATTTCACAGTCATAGAATTTTCGAGGTGTTACAGTTTGACCTTTAGATAGGGTAAACCTATGGTTGAAACATGTGTTTGAGACATGTTATGGTTGATGGATGCAAGTGGATGCAAGTGTTTGCTAGTGGTTGCTCGTGGATGCATATACACACACTCTAGGCACTAGATCGGCTCAATCACTTCATATTGCATATTGCATAAAATTGTGTGTAGGAAACTATATTTATGGATGTATAATGATTGTGTTATCATATGGATGATGCATTTTGGTGAATGATTGTGCACTCATGTAGATATTGTATGTGTCGATAGGATTCTCTCGCATACATAATGGATGCATGGCACTATCACGGTTTGCATATGATCATACATTAGATAGGGAACATATACACACACTCTTTGCATATGCTCATACATCATTAGAAATTGTTTTAAGAACAATGGATGCCCGTGTTTGGTGGATTGAGTAGATGGTTGTTTGGATGGTAGGATATGCATTCTCCTTAGCTTAGAGATTTCGGGGACGAAATCCTTTAAGGAGGGGAGAATGTAACACCCCGTATTTCAGTTAATGCTAAAATTCACTAATTACAGAACAAATAATCTCAGGTGTGAGAATTGGGGGAAACGGGCTACGTCATTGTGTTCGTCTCGGAAAAATACGCGAAATAGAGTCCGAGTTTTCGAGAATCGGAGTCCGTATGGCCCAGTTATGGCCCAATGAAGTTTGCAGAAAATTCAAAGTTTAAAACAGATTTAAAATTTAGGTTCAAATTTTGAAAATGGGCCATTGGGCGCAGGCGGGGAAAATTCCCGCCTAGCTACCCAAGTCGACAGCCCTGTCGACTGGGCAGTCGACTTGGATAGACCAAGTCGACAGCCCTGTCGACTTGGGTGTCGACAGGGGGTGCCCGGCCAGTATGGCCTGGTGCACCATTTTAGTGTGTGGGCTGTGTTTTGGGGCTGGTTTCTGGAAGCTTCCGGGATCTGATGGTCCTAATCTAACCTAGGGTTGATCTAAGGGCCTAAAACACTTGCCTAATCCTATAAATAAGACCCTAAGCTAGCCCTAAATGGTCATAATCCTATCTCCTAACTAAACTATGCCAAAATTTTCTATGATCATGGCCTCCACCCAAAACCCTAGCCTCCATCCTCTTATGAAACTATTTCTATGAAGGCTTACATGTTCATACAAGCATCTTTGAGTTGTTTAAGCAATCATTAGCTTGCATTCATCATCAAGTTGCAAGCTTTATGTCCAAGGCTAGAGTTTTTGGGTAATTTGTGGCAAGGGTTTGCTTATGGGAGCTTAGTGGTGAGTTCCTATAGCTTTAATAATCAATTGTTAAATTGATTATGGTAGGATATGATAAGAGATGGCTATGTTTGTGGATAAATGTGTTTATGCAAGTTTAGTATAGTGTATGTTATGTGTTTTGCAAGTTTTATGCTATATGCAAGTTTAATGCCATGTTTTATGATGCAAAACACTATGTTGAACACTCATGCATATGTAACATGTTATGCAAACTATATGTGAGAGTATATGCAAGTTATATGTAACATGATATGCAAGTTATGCATTTGGTTTTATGCATGCTATGTAATTGGTTTTATGCATGCTATGTATTTGGTTTTATGCATGCTAAGTATTTGGTTTTATGCATGCTAAGTGTTTGGTTTTATGCATGCTAAGTATTTTGTTTATGCATGCTAAGTATTTTGGTTTATGCATGCTAAGTGTTTGGTCATATGCAAGTTATGATGCAAGTTCATATGCAAGTTATGATGCAAGTTCATATGCAAGTTATGATGCAAGTTCATATGCAAGTTGTGATGCAAGTTCATATGCAAGATATGATGCAAGTTCATATGCAAGTTGGCCTTTATGTATGACATAAGTACATGAGCGAGTTCGTCCCTTTTAGACCTATGACTTGTATGCAAGTTGACACCTTTATGATAGGTCTATAACATGAACATTTAAGCAAGTTACCATTTTCATGACATATGTGATTCATGCAAGTTTGGGTTGGTTATTTATGCAAGTTGGGTTTGTGGTCATATATACAAGTTGACACCTTTTAAACCCATGGTAATGCTAATGATATGCTAAGTTGAACCCGTTGTGTGTATGATGAATCTTCTCTTTTGAAGTATGTCATGTTAACGTATTTACGTGGGGACGATGGGGTAAAAATTAATGAACACATAAAATTGTGTGAAGTGGGTATAATTAAACATACAGTAAAGTGGATGGACGTAATTGGGAATTTACCTATTAAGTTAGGTCTACCCATATTATGGAATTGGGAATTTACCTATTGAGTTAGGTCTACCCATATTCATAAATATTTGTAATTAATTAGGGATAATTAATACAAATTATGGGGGTGATTAATTAGGTGTAATTAATCTACTAAGACACGAGGTTGGACCCTTTTGTAGCATAAGACTGCCCGGAACCGACCGGCAAATCCAGCGGCTACAAATGATTGGCCCAATGTGAGAGGTCTTAGTCATAAACTAAATACGTGATAAGTGTAAAGACACGAGGTTAGACTCTGTTATGGTGTAAGGCTGCCCGGAACCAACCGGCATATCCAGCTGCCATAAAAGACAGTCTAATGTGAGAGGTCTTTACAAAGGTTACGATCTTAATTAACTAAGAAACACTTAACCAAATTAGCATGTAGTGGGGCATGAGGGGTTAAGTGGGTGCCTTGGGTGGCATGAGGAAACTAGTGGGTTGCCTTGGGTGGCAATAGAAAATACGATTAGAATACTTAACCAAAGTGGAACATGTAATTAAACATGATTAAAGGGTTAAGTAAGTGCCTTGGGTGGCATGTGGGAATCAAGTAAGTGCCTTGGGTGGCATGTGGAAATCTGGTGGGGGCCTTAAGTGGCAATTGAAATATAATTAAAGGACAAGCTTAAGTAGTAGCTTGTGGGGGCCTTAAGTGGCAATTGAAATATAATTAAATGACAAGCTTAAGTAGTAGCTTGTGGGGGCCTTAAGTGGCAATTAAAATATAATTAAATGACAAGCTTAAGTAGTAGCTTATGGGGGCCTTAAGTGGCAATTAAAATATGATTAAAAGACTTAACCAAAGATTTGTAACATGTAGGTGGACATGGTTAACGGGTTAAGTGGGATTCACTAGATAAAATGGCAAGCTTAGGTAGTAGCTTGTGGGGGGCCCATTTCAACCAATATCCCAAACGTATCTTTGTGGGCTCGACTCAGGTCGAGGACGGGACACGCATATTGGGCTTGACTATAAGAGGCCAAAACGGGGTAGCGGTGGCAACGCGAGTCCAACGGGTTTCATATGCGTGTGTGGACCCGGGCTGGTAGGTAAGACGTTGTTGCATCGTGTAGGTATAAGCCGTGCACCATTGATTATCGGGTTGCCACTTTGGGGAGTGATACACCCCACTGTGGGGCCAGCACGGGTATCTACGGTAGGGAGCCGATCGCTTGGGGGTAGTGGGTACACCTAGTGGAGATAGGGGCAGACGACACCTATGTAGTCAGCTAGGGGGACAAGGAACTACTGGGTAGAATTACTAAATACACTTAGTGGGATCAACCTTTAAGTAGGAATTACCCTTGGGTGGGTAGGACTGGTGTGGTGCAGTGTAGGAATTACCCTTGGGTGGGTAGATCTAGGGTGGTGCAATCTAGTAATTATCCTTGGGTGGATAAATGCGTCTTTCCGGTTATCTTAGTATATCCTGTGTTTGGTTGGCTACTTAGTGTAGTCATTATCCCCAGAGGTACCGTACCTTGTTTATATCATACCCTAATTACTTTAATGATTGTATTGTTAGGGTTATAGGACTCACTCAGACTTATGTCTGACCCCGTTGTTTTTATCTTTTTCCAACCCTCAGGTTATCAGAGTGGGCCTACCATTAGTGGGCTTTGATCAGACTACTTTATCTACCTTTTGGAGCTTGGACCGTGGATGTAAAGCTCAGTTTATCTTTTCTATTATGGCTATTAAGTTATGTAGTGGGATTATGTACTTTTGTTTTATCAGGATGGATATTATGTACTTGACTCTTGTTTATGGTTTTGGTGTAACCAAACATGTTTAACTTTCCACTGCAATGAAATGATGTTTTAAATTCTCAAGTATTACTTATATCTGTCTTGTTGTAATTTTTCTGTTCTATATTCACTTAAAATACTCCACCGATGTTATGGCATTCCCTTAGAGAGTGACCGTAGCGGGTGTGGGGTGTTACACCTTATTACAAAGTTGACTTATACTTAGCAAGTTGTGTTTTAGATTCCTAACTAATAAAACATCAGAAATAGTAGGAGTTTCAAATTTACCGACATTGCCGATCCCAATAATGTATCCTTTAGAGTTATCTCTGAAGTTCATCATTCCACCATCTTCGTATATCAGATTATTGAGTAATTCTGGATTTCCCGTCATATGCCTTGAACCACCACTATCCAGTATCCATTTTTCATTTTTGATTTCCACCAATTGCTTTTCAGAATTTGAATTCTCAACATCCATGTAACACACTAGTTCAAAATTTGAATTTCCAATAGCCACCTTTCAGAATTTGAATTTTCAACAGCCACCATTTTCGAATTTAAATTACCAACAGCCACTTCACCCATCTTTTCAACTTTTGAATTTTCAAAAGCCATAAAACACATCTTTCCTATATTGAATAATATTTTAGTAGATCACTTGATTTTTCAACACGATTATATGCAGGCTCTTTCAACATTGGTACAATGCATGAATTGACACTAGTGTTAACGATTATTTTGAAATTTTCCATTAATTTTTTTCAAAAATCAAATTATGAACTTTTTGCAAGACTTTACTCCGATACAAATTGTTAGGGATTGCAGAATGGACCGTTAAGGAAAAACTAACACTAGAAGGGGGTGAATAGTGTTTTTGAAAAATTAACAAAATCTAAAACGTATATGATGTACTATATGAATCACACACAACAGAAACAATCACAGACACAGAATCAAACACAAACACAAAGATAAAATGCAGAAAAGGAAAGAACACACCAGATCTTATACTGGTTCGGATTACTCCTACATCCAATCTCACGCAACACTGGATCGTGCAGAGTTTTATTACTATATCAATATCCAAGTACAACACCCTTGATTTCACGGCTACAAGGTTAACACCGACTCTAAACACCCTTGATCAAGTATATTCCCCTTGATTTCACGGCTACAAGGTTAACACCGCTCCGGTTCCTTGATTTCACGGCTACAAGGAAACACCATTTTCCCAAAACTTCCCAAACAATTAGAATAGCCCTATAACTCTTCAATAGCACTTTGATTCGGAGAGTAATGAGTAGAGAGTGAGAAGAGAATAAGTTTTATTTAAATAGAACTGAATTCGGTAGAGTATAAGTGTATAAATCTTAAAAGTGAGAAAATATAATGGTGTAAAAAAGAAGATGAAGATGGAGAAGAAAAATGATGAAAAAACTCGAAATCAGCCCATATCTATAAGATTTGAAAGGATGCAACGCTTTTGGAACCTTACAAATAGTGAAAAGACACTTCCTTTGAAAATCAAAAATGTGACATATATATGTCAACATAGCCATCTTTGTATGTCGACATATCATAGTTAAAAATTGATTTTTGAGCATTTTTCCAGTGTTTTGATATATATATATATATATATATATATAGTTCTGGAAATTCTTGAATTAAAACATAGTGTTATAAATAAGTATTATAAAGTAGAAAATCATATGAAAACATAAATATAAGATATATGAACATATTTATAAATTCATATTGTTTAAAACTTTATAAATATTAAGTATATAATATATAAACGTATAAACTATAAAACTTGAGTTTTAAAATCAAAGTAAAATAGTAAAATAAATAAAATAAAGATTGAAGACAGAATTTGAAACCAGAAATTGAAAATCAGAAATTGAATTTGAAGTTGAACCTGGAGTGCTATTCAGAGTCTTACATAACTAGACTCTATTACTAATTTCAAAGTGTACTTAAGTGTACTTGTGCTACAGTGTCTTTCTCAAGAGGGAATTAAGCCTTTTCACAAATCTTAATTCCTTGATTATAGACATATCCGTGAATCCTCGTCCAAACTTTGCTAGCTCGCTATACTTAGCAAATATACTCTTTCACAGAAGAATCTCCTTGTTTGAGTTGCTTGAACTTTTCCAATTGCAGATTAACGTTTGCATTTGGTAGAAACTTAATCTAAATTCATTCATTGAACCCATTCTATGTAAATATCCTCCCCTTTTCTTCATCTGAGATCATGTTCCACCATTCTAAAACTTCCCTTTTAAGATGAGATGTCGCTATCCTCCTTTTTAACTGGTCCTCCCATCCAATAGCCTCAAAGATGTGGCCACACTTAGATAGCCATGATTTAGCTCCTAGAAATCCTTCAATTCCATAGATAGATTTACTTCCCATATTAATATAGTCTTTGCATGAGCAAGGGAAATTGAGAGAAACTTCAATAGATGGGGCTACGGGTTTTGCTGGGCGCTGGAGGAGTAGGGCCTTGGTCTGTAGTCCTAGTCCTTCAATTCTGTCAGAACCACTTGGGTACTTCCCAAAGTCTCTTTAGATTCTTGTTCCCCTGATAGGATTAATTATCAGCCTTGTCTACCATCTGTAAGTAAAAATATTTAGTGAGAATTCCCAAGATGGTATTTAGGCAAAAGAAAAGGAAGAAATAATTATGTCTTTGTGTAAATGTGTGTTTCTCGAGGGTATATATATTTTGAAAATCATTTTCAAATAACAAACATGTCTCTCATGCATAAGTTTTCCCTATAATCGAGTAACCCATGCTCTATACTAAATGTAACAACCAACCCAGAATAGGCCTAAATCCTAATCCAGAAAAGACCCAATGGAACTTAGAGACGCTTAAAGTAGGTCGATTGTTTCTATTAGAAACAAACTTAATAGAGTCAAACTATAATGAAGTTAGAACTTGCAGCGGAATATAAAAAATATAATAATAAATAAGATGTACCATATCTGAATATCGTAGCAATGTCAGAATACACCATAGTCAAAATGTCATAATTATTGAATAAAAGGTACATCATCATAATAGCTGAGGTACAATAAGATAATAATTAAATAGATAGTTGCCATTAAATGCCAACTCCTTCATGCCAATCTTGCACCCTGAGGCCATCCTACCTAAACTATGTTGTTAAGCGGACGGGTTCAGAAGAATAGGTCTAGTAAATAAAACCTTCAAGTATAAAATTCTTTAACCAACACTTGGGCAAGTATAAAAACTACCAAGGGTATGTCTAGACAATCATACACAGATATAAGAATATTTTTTCTATCAATATATATATTTAATGAAAAGAGGCAAACTCTTCAGTAACTTAAGGCCAAATAAAATAAGGGTGGATTCCAATGATAGCTTAATACCTCATGGTGGACCCGGTCACCTGAGATCTGATTCCATGTAGACATCTTACTATATAAATACTTTTAAGATAGTGCAAGAGATAGTAAGCAATCACTTAATATCAAGGGTAGGTAGACGACCTCTCTCCATTTAAGACCCTCCCGACAAACCCTACGTTACTATCTATCTATCTATCACAAAAGGCTCAAATCCTAGCAACTTAATGCTTTCCTTAGACAATCAGTTCCCCTTACACGTCAGGTGAACTCCTAATAGATCATCACCTAGGCAAACCCTCGCTACACATACCTAGCGGAAGTAAACAACTTCTGGAGAACTACCTTACTCAATTTGATACCATTTAATAACTCTACTAAAAATGACAAGTGAAAGGCAGAAAAGTTGATCACTTCGTACCTAATAAGGCAAGGGTAAGCTCTATGATTATAGCCCATACTCCTAAGGATAAATCCATTAGGAAAGGCACGAATCCAACATTTAATACGCTTAAAAGGTAGATCATCCAATTAATACTTTTCTCGAGGTAGGCCTATCTAAACGTTAAATGGACCATGGCACTAGACGTCTCACATTAACCTACCTTCTTGTGGGTGCTAGTAGTCATTAATTCGGGTATACTTTAGCTACAAGAAGTGGTTAAACTCACGTCCTCATGTCATTTAACACTAATTAAAGACTATTAACACACAAATCCTAGTGCGGACATTTAATTCGAAAATCCTAATTTAATGCGCTAAATGCGTATCTAAGATACGCAGACTACTTTATAATAAATATAAATAAATTCACATTAAAATGGGTGCGCGTGGAAAAACTACTAATAATATAAAACTCCAAACTACACACAAGATTATAGATTTACAAGTTGTATACCCTACAATTCATCTCATGTCATAAACGATCCAACAAAATATAGGATTTACAGAGTAAGTAGGGCACCAATACTAACATATCCCACAGACGGACTTGTAATCTTAGGTCTCGGATTACCTTAGTAAACACAGGGGGTTTAATAATAAATAGCATATGTATATTTTCATTTTAATCCAATTTTACTTCCTTTTTATTTTTATGTAAACATTATACAAAAATAAGGACCTAGGTTCCACACGCAAATCCACTATTTTACAGATAGAAACGTATATAACTACGTACGATTTACTGTACCGTAATCCATCATTTTCATATAAATCCAGGTTTTTGAATTAGAAGAGTAAAAAAAGTAAAACATACTATTCTTGATTTAGATTGACAAGCAAGGACAAAATACCCTTTAGTTTATCCGTAACCTAAAATCCAAGTAAATAACATAGACCGACACTTCCAGTTATTTAGGATTTGAGTGGGTTTTACGTTTATTTTCGTAATTCCCAAATCTATTAGGCATATAAAATCCAAGTATTTAAACTGAACAAGGTATAGAGAAAAGGAAAACTGTAAAGATTCCATTCACAGCCTTAGAAGGAGAAATCTATGTTTAACCCTAATTGGAAATCTCTCTTGGATTGTTGCCACATGAAACAATTCTCAATTTTCTCCCTTTATGTTTAAATATGTAAAGAAATGAGGAAGAAATCATATATATACATAAAAATTATATCTAGAATTACTAAACAAAGTAGAAGGAGGAGAGGAGAAAGAGAAACCAACCTTTCCTAAAAATTAGATTTGAGTTGAGACAAGAATGGAGGAAGATAGATAAAGGAGAATGTGAGTTAAGAGTGTAGGTCTAGACCCTATTTATAGATGCCAAAGTGTATAGGGATTGTTCATATTTAAATAATAAAATCTGAACCATTCATGACATCATAGCCTAAAGAAAATACAGCCACCTCCAGTTGTTCACGAGGCGGTCGACCTTCCCTTTATAGAGCACTCGACATATTGATCAACCCTAATAGGAGTAGGGTAGTCGACCCCATTTATATCTTGGGCACTGTGAATTTATTTCACACGTCATTCATTTATTGTTAATTATTATTATTGATTACCAATTAATTTCTTTTTAATGTATCTCGTTCTCATCTGCGCATATACACACAAATTTCAATTTTGAATACTATTTTATGCTAATCCATTTACTCCAATTTAAATCTTAATTAGTCTAAACTCAAATTCTCGAGCTTATTTATTTAAAATTTAAAACTTGTTTTATTCATATCTTTTTCATATGAACTCTTTTTTCAGCAAATTAAATATGAAAACAAATCATAATCTCGCCACAAACGCAATGGTATAACGTTCGTGGACAAACACATAAGTAATATATATCTGTATTTATAACCTATTATAATTAATTAATAATTATTATTATTTCAGTTCTCTATGTCTATTCAGGGTATATTTTGCAGGGTATTACAGACTTGGAGCTTAGCTTATAGGGTTAACTTAATTCAGAAGATGGATGGAGTGCACAACGTTTCCATGTTTCTCACTTAAGGAAGTTTGTGCATTACTCAAATGTAAGCATCACATGAGATCAGTTGGATGATATCATGATGGAACCAAAGGCTTCAGATACTCGTAAGCCTATCCAAATCATCAGGCGTGATATGAACCAGCTTAGGACGAAGACGGTGAAGCTTGTAAAATCCAATGGGATGAAATTGAAGGTGTTTGCACTTAGGAGATTGAAGAAAGTACAAGGACATCGTGTGTAGAGCTCTTTTCTTAGTAAGATTTTTAGTCTATCATTCTTATTTTTATTTATGTTATCATCAATGTGCCCTAGGGCAGTATCTTGCATGCTATGATAGGTTTAGATTATCACTTTTTGTTATAATTACAATGTGTGTATTGTTTAACTTCGATGATTCCATATAACTGCTAGGCATGCGAGATGAATTTATTAACATGTTTATAGATTTTGAGGGAAAATCTGTAAAGGAGTGGAGAAAGTAACGATATGTATTCTATGCATCGGAGGATCACATAATATTTGTATTAAGTCCACTAGAGGACATAAGATTTTACAATTTTGGGAAATGACTACTAGGGTTATTTCTCATCTTCTTAATTTTAGTTGAATTTTTCTTTGGTAGTTTTACCTGGTGAATCTTATTTCATCCATAACTTATAATTGGAAAGGAATTTGGACCCAAGGCTACATCCATTGGGTCCAAGTGACGATTTCCCTTTTCATAGAGTGGTCACATAATGGACTTAACATTTGAGAAATATGACAACTTGAATGTGTAACTAGATTTAAATAGCTTAAATGGATTATTAGGGCCATTAGTGAAGTGGGTCCAAGGCGCTTTTCATGATTAGTGCAGAAGGTGTTGTAGCAACCAGTCACACATATCATTAGCCATTCTATAACTCCCAAAATAGTTCCATCCTCCGTCAATGGCATTTTGACTCTAAACACATTAAACCTACTTTAATTAGCCGAATCTCATCATCAAGGATGGATTTGTAAGGATTAACATAAATCTTGAAGATTTACTGCTCCAACCACCAAAGAGTTTATGCAAATCACTATTCATAGGAGACCAAGGGAAGAGATTAGACAAAAGTGAGTGATTAGTTCTCTCATCTTCTAACTAGGATAAATTAGGCCGTAAACTAACCCCTAAAGTTCCTTAAAAATAAAAATAAGTCTTCTTTAATCATGTTATCATACATACGTAAGTTTTGGTTGATTTGAATCACATTTGTCAAATTGAGATTTTATGGATCTATGAAGTTTGTAAGAACATGATGTTATTTATTTAGATCCAAGCTTTTATTTATCTTGACAATAATTAATGCTTGCCTGAGAGTTTTTTGTATGTTAGATCATTTCTACCAACTTGGTTGATCAGATGCAAAGGCCGATTGAATGGAGAAATAGTCATAGGAAGCTGGAAGGTGGGGTTTTAGTAAGAGATTAGTACAAATTTGAGTGTTTTGCTCGTACAGGGGTGTGATCCCAAGGGTGTAACAAGGAAGGCCTCAAAACGTAACTCACCAAGTTTAAATTTTGTTTGGAGTAATGTAACGACCTAGGGATTTCGACGCCCAAATTCCAACAGTAATACATAAATCCGTATTACTTGCCAGAACTGTAGTATCGAAAACACCAGATAGTTATTAGAAAGAAATTAGAGGGTGGGATAAGAAAGGAAGAAATATTAGAATAGAAGAAAAGAAGAAGAACAACACAACAACATCAAAGTCCCACATCGCAGCGGAATAAAATATAATATGAAAATAAAACATTATTGAGAGCTTTGAAATAAAAACTTACAATCATCTGAGTACATCAATAAATCTGGACAGTTATACTAATCTGTCCTCATATACAACACACATCGGAACACAAACTAGGTATTTACGTCTGAACACCTCCAGCACATCTTTTGAAATCCATACTGAAATCCATAGCACCTTAATCTAAACCTGAAAAACCCGATCTAACCCGAGCATTACAAACGCCGGATCAGTCTGGTGAACCAGAGTGAGAAAACTCGCTAAGTTTATAAACAACACCCAACTTGATTTTAAAGTAAAACCATTTCGTTTTGAAATCATATCTTATTCTGATATTATAATAGTGTCTAAACACAAATAAATAACAATCTAGCGGAACGCTTGCATTTACGTTCCACATACA
Source organism: Allium sativum (assembly GCA_030737875.1). NCBI lineage: Eukaryota > Viridiplantae > Streptophyta > Magnoliopsida > Asparagales > Amaryllidaceae > Allium > Allium sativum. The sequence goes on from JASFAX010000034.1 coordinate 6,140,056, forward strand.
TAGTATATAATCAAAACTACGGGCTCTTATTGAAGATTGAATTTCCAACTATGACAAGGTATGGAACCATCTTCCGATAGTGTATCTCTAGAGGTGAATACACTGGGTTCAATAAGAACATCTTGCGATCCAGCCATACATGACCAACCACTCATTTTGCTTAAGTTTATCGAATGTATATCACCAACGGTTGGGCTCAAACCACCGTCTCCCGAAAAGGGACAACATCGAAATAGATTAAAGAAGGAAATAGATTTTCTCTAGATATGTGATTATACACCCTACTTGGAAGCGACCCACTTAGCCATGCTGCCTGCCCGATTTTTGTCATGCCCCGGTTGAAGAGGCTTGAGGTTTAACACTACCTTTAGAACATCACCATTCACTTTGAATGTCCCATTGTCAGATCCGCCAAATCACTAATTGACGTCCACAAAAACACTCTGGTCGTTAAGCTAAAAGAAGGGTCATTCTTCGCCATTAACAGAAATACGTTTGCAAAAATCAATGTACGTGATTCTTAAGAATTATTCTGTCAGACATTCGTCCATACAAGTCATCCAGGAACATGATTAACCGAAGGTACCCTCCTACCACATTCTAGGTACCACCCAAGAGATCAGTAACGAGTAGTCCTTGCGTACCCTCCTACCACATTCTAGGTATCACCCAAGAGATCAGTAACGAGTAGTCCTTGCAAATTCGTAGATTTCAACCATGACAGAACCCCAGTATATCGTCGAGTCGAATCGGAGATCTTAAGTGGTTCTTCCATTTCATTAAGGTCTACGGTCTTCGATTGCCCCATGTCGATCGACATCTGATATCTTCTATATTTTTGTATTTGCTGGTCAGAATGGTTTTTGAATATATATTCGATCCCGGTCTTTCTGTACCAACAATCATATGGGCCAGATTTGATAGTCGGTTGTTTAACTATCAAGTAAACAATCATTCAACCAAGAAAATAAAATGAGTTCACTAGTGCAGTACTAAGCATCACTTGGCCTTTTTAGTTGAAAATAATTAATGAAGGTTAATTTAAAATTTATATATATTCAATAATTTTAAACACAAATTCAACTATTATTTCCATATACTAATATTCTCAAAACACTTTTATTTTAATATAAAGATATATTTAATAACTATATCCAATCTACTATTTCATGATTATTTCAAAACATTACTTACAACGTTATTCATGCATTTCTATACTTCAACCTCCGTTAGTCCTTGACCGTAAATTGGTAAGGGAATAATTTCCTAAGTATCAACCCGAAGACCGAAATCAACATCAGATTAACACTGAGAAAATCACTTAACTCAACCAATCACCAGTTAGGTTCTAATTCTTATCTTAACTTCTTATCGACCCACGTTATTCCATTTCAAATCCCCTCAACCATTTCCACTTTGAAAATCTCGTTTCAATTCCATTCACTTCACTTAATTTCATTATTAAGTATCGCTATTTCAAATCGACGTTTCACGTCTCTTTTATAAATCTTATTTATAAACTCGGGTTTAATATAAATCCCTTTTATATCTTGATTTCTTTTTATCCAATCCAAATGTTAAGTAAACATTTCATTTAAGCTATCGTATTCGCTTAAATCTCTATATGACTTAGTTATAAAAACTCAGTTTTAATATAAAACCCGTTCAGAACTCCTTTCACAATTCAACTCGATTTCATTTCCAACTCGGATTCCTTAAATGAATTTCACCTAAAAAGAAATCTCCTAAATTATTATTAATTAAATTAATAATTTACTTCATCACTAACTACTGTAAAAGTAGTAAATTATTAATTAACTAAAATAAATGATAAATTTCCCTCTAAGTCTTATTAAATTAAAACAAATGTTCATTAAACTGTTTCAATAGATTTAATTGATAATAAACTAATATACTTTAATAATCAATCTTAATTAAACAGACAACTTAGTCAACTCAAAACACGATTATTTCCTTAACCGATTTCAATTAGTTCTTCCTTTAAGTTAATTAATAATATAATTAATTTAAATAACTTCATTTACTTGTTTCTTAGAATAATTAATCCAATTTTTAATCGTCTGGTTAATTTCTACTCATTCGCTTATAAATTTTCTTATTATAAGAATTTGCTTTATAAACCGTTTGATAATTACTTATAAATTCAATTAATAATAATAATTAATTTCTTTTTTAATAAACTCTGATTAAAAATCCATCTTCAGTTAGAAAATAAATTTTATAACTTTGTCCCAGTCGATTTACCTGACGGTAAATCCCTATTTATAAAACGATTGATTTTCAGGCCAAGTGATGTCACTTACTCAACCAATACTGCCCATTTGTTAAAAAAATGTTGAATTACGATTCAACAATCAATAAACAAATCAATTATCTAATCGGGTTGGTCAAACAGTTCATATAATTGCAAAATGAAAAATAAACAATAAATTTGAGGAATCCACTTGGATCCCTCCAACCTGTTTCCCCTGCATCCAAATACGTTACTTTACATAATATTATCCAATTTAATAAACAAATATAATATTTAATAAACGACCAATAACAACAATTCAAATACTCATATTTAAATTCAATACGTTTATATTATTATAAACGTAAGCAACAACGTAAGTTACCTCGTTTGGAAATAATCGTTAAAATAAAGATTTGATTTCATTTAAAATAAACGAACGTTTAAATCAACCAATTCATCAAATATATAAACAATATTCAGCACACGACACACCATTATCAACCATATCACACAAATATTAAAGCTGACTTGTAAGTGGGATAAAAACTGAGCGAGTTATACTCACTTTGCTTTTCTTCGTTGAAGTGGTCCAGTTGTGATTAAATTAAACAAGCGTTTTATTTAACCAATATTTCCAGTAGTTTCCAAATCCGTCCAAACTGTTCTAGAATATTACGCTCGTCATCATGATTCTGGTATCTTTTGTTTCGTTCCATTCTGTATACGAAATAAGAAGTTATAGGTTAACACGGTTTAAACTAATTTATTAACCCTGAATTAATATTTTTTTATAAACATAGTTAGATTTAGTTAGTGTGGAATAGGCAGACTATAATTTCCTTACACATTGTGAAAACCCGTAACTTCCCCGTAAAGGAAAGCGTCGGATAGTTCGAGAACAAGCCACAACAAAACGCATACAGAAGAACATTTCATTGTATATTACAACAATGCATTAGATTACAAGAATATACAGAGTATGAATAAATATTACACAGAAATATCAGAGATTTAAATTACATTTAAATACATCGCAGCGGAAAATAATACAATACACAACTGAAGGAGATATACGGATACAAAGCTTTCCGGATATCGTTCCAGCTGTAAACCAGGACCCTGTGAATATAAATCTGCAAAACCAAAACTACTAGCTGCCCGTGTCAAAGTAAGGGCACCCAGAGTTTAGGTTAAAACAATAAACTCCGGGTCAGTCATGTGACTGGTGTGAGAACTAAAACAGTTAATCTTTATTTTAAAGTTAGGTAAATCAAGGGACCACGCCGTACAACACGGAACGGGTTTCCTCCCAAGAATACCAGTGCATAAAACAAACAGCGCAATGCTAAATAAAGAAAAATGAAGCTGTTATAAGACCCAGGTCCCATCACACAATGCAACGCAGCCGAGGATAGGGTTTTCCCTTATAACAGCCAAAGAATGCTTGATACGGTTAAAACAAATCGTTTGATACTATTATAAGTGCATAGTGTATAAAACAACTTCAAATCATAAGTATCAATCATAGGCGGCATGAATGCCCCATAACACTATGTCGCCATATATAAGTTTACAATCAAAACCGCAATGTCGTATTGGAAGTTGGGTTATCATTTATGGTATGAACCGAGGCTAGGGGCAAGATCCTCTCCGATTCGAGACGCTCTAGTCCGCCCCTCAGGCAAGTACTCAGTCAAGCCTTTGGATCGTCAGGGCCGGTCCACCGATGTGGATTAAAATTCCTGAACACTGCGTTTCCCCGCCCTTTGGGGCGTAAGCCTGGCCCGTCAGCCGACCAGAAGCATCGGCCGAAACCGATATCACGAGGCGCCTCGCTTTCCAGCAAGTAATAATAAGTAACATCCACATGAGTCAAACTCGTCAGCCAGTTCAAGCACTGACGCCACTCCTAACTAGAAAGAAACGCATGTCCTCCCTGAGGTCCGTCTCTCGTTTTTAGTTCATACCGGATGTGATACTCGCGAATCAACGTTACACAAAGCTACGCCACAAAGGTCGTGCTTCGATCATCAACCACAAGACTTTGCTTTTCAACAGAAGCCTTGATCATTTGCATCTTAGCATGCCACACAGGCAATTCACTCCATGCGATTGATATCCATCAATATATAACCCCTGAGCTCGTACGTCTCAGAGAAGGGCGTTAAGCAAGAGAATAAATTCTCCGCCGCCAAACAGATATATATTTAATAGAGATCAATCACACGGACTAGAATCCAATGTCAGACACACAGTCCATTTACAAGTCCGTTCTGGGTCTGAACGAAACCGGAGGCACCTAGTACCCCGCATATCCATCGATCTCCAAGTACGTCTGGACGATCACTAACTGTTTCCATCTTCTTGGGTGTACAGCCCAATCAAGATCATCAGTAATTACCCAAACGACGTGAAGACCTCCGGTCTTCGACCATCGTCTTCATCTTCGACTTATCGTCGTATCAGTTATTCAGAATGGGATAAACCCGGTCTTTCCGAATAACTCGCGTATATTTTAAATAAGTGTTACACAAATACAACATACGCCTCATTCCAATTCATTAGTCACTAACCGTAAATTAATCAAGAGAATAATTCCCCAAATATTAACCCCGAAGGCCGAAACCAACATCAGATCAATATCCAGAAAACCATTCTGCTTGGCTAACCGACAGTTAGTTTCTAAATTTCACATTCATAGGGAAAGGTTCCCATTAATTTTATCAAAGATAAATTCTTTATATTTATTCTTTAATCCATCTTTGAATATCAATTCAAAACTAGTCGGGATTAGCGAACCTTACCGAAGTAATCATTTGTTTTAATTTCCCAATCCCAACCTATTCATCCCATGAAGTAAAACTGGTAGTACTTCATATCTAACACCACAGTGTTATCGGTAAATTCAATTACCATTTCACGTTCAAATCTAATTAAAGATTTAACTATCGCCTGGAGCAAAACTGGTGATACTCCATCCTCGATCATTTCAATCTAATTAAAGATTCATTAAAACTCCACTTAGTTTTAATCTTCGACTGGGTTAAAGAATCCGTGTCATTTAAAACACGGTTCACGATAAACCCAAAGTCACATTCATTAATTATCGGGTTAAAGAACAAGTGTTATTTAAAACACTGTTCACGATAAACCCAAAAATCAATATTAATTCAATTCCAATTAAATATTATTTAATTGGTACACTTCATTAAATCTAAATAAAAAGATTTAATCTTTTCTCAACTGGGTTCAAGAACAGTGTTAGTGAAGACACCATTCACGACAAACCCAAATCACATTTGATATTCAATATAAGGCTCTGAATAGAAAATATATCGGCTTATATTCAATATCAAATTCTACGATTAACAAATGTCGTATTGGAAATAACGATATAAATATATATCTTTCAAATTTCCATAACAACATCTGTATAATCACGAATTCCAACATCGAAATATTCCGAAGACAATTGATTCAAATCCACTCCAATGCAATCATTGGAAATTCTGGTTATTTTTAAAACCCTTTTTAAATTCAATTTATTTATTTAAAAATAAATAGAATTATATTTCTAGTTCAAAACTAGTTCATTTCGATAAAAATCTACTTTTATCTTTTCAAATATGGAGTTTTTCACCCCAGTTCTTTCTAAATCATTTCTTATGATTTTACACAAATTATTACTATTTTTAATAATTTTATCAAGGCCCGTCCAGTCGATTTCCATCAACGGCCATCGGACTGCACTTACAGCGACCTTTTTCCAATTTGATTTGGACATAATTCCAAATCCAACCGTTAGATTTCTAATTTCTAATATTCGTTAGAAAGCTCTTTTCGATACGAACCCAACGGTTCCGGTTTTAGGAGAATCCGACGGTCGGATCTCCCGTAATGTCCGTTTGAAATAAATGGTCGAAATTCACGAACTGCCGCGGCGCGGCGCGTTCTATTCAGGCCATTATATATTATATATAATATATATATAATATATTTCGTCGATTTCTATTTAAAACGAATTATATAAATAGTTTTAAAATCGTTTCAAAAGCAATTTCAACTTTCTTTTCAATTCAAATCAAAATTGAATTCTTCTTTATAAATTCGTTTTAAAATTCATTTCTATTCAATTCAAATTTCAATTCAATTTGAATTCATTTCAATTCGCTTTCAATTCAATTTGAATTCGTTTTCAATTCAATTCATTTCGAAATCGTTTTCAATTCAATTCATTTCGAAATCGTTATATATTCAATTCATTTCGAAATCGTTATATATTCAATTCATTTCGAAATCGTTTTCAATTCAATTCATTTCGAAATCGTTTTCAATTCAATTCATTTCGAAATCGTTATATATTCAATTCATTTCGAAATCGTTATATATTCAATTCATTTCGAAATCGTTATATATTCAATTCATTTCGAAATCGTTATATATTCAATTCATTTCGAAATCGTTTTCAATTCAATTCATTTCGAAATCGTTTTCAATTCAATTCATTTCGAAATCGTTTTCAATTCAATTCATTTCGAAATCGTTTTCAATTCAATTCATTTCGAAATCGTTATATATTCAATTCATTTCGAAATCGTTTTCAATTCAATTCATTTCGAAATCGTTTTCAATTCAATTCATTTCGAAATCGTTTTCAATTCAATTCACTTCAAAATGAATAAAATCGATATAAATATCGTTCACGTCAAAATGGCGTCAATCTAATCAACACGGCTTCATAAATTTCTATTTTCAAATATTTCTTTTTCAAAATAGTTGTTATTATCAAAATATTTCGTTCAACACATGACCAATCTCAATGGATGAGTACTGTCAACACATGAACCTTTATTTTATATTGATTAAGATGTAAATTTTATTACTAAAGTATTTCGTTCAACACATGACCAATCTCAATGGATGAGTACTGTCAACACATGAACCTTTATTTTATATTGATAAAGATGTAAATTTTATTACTAAAGTATTTCGTTCAACACATGACCAATCTCAATGGATGAGTACTGTCAACACATGAACCTTTATTTTATATTGATCTTTATTTTCTAAATTGGAATGAGGCCCAATCAATTACCATATAATGTTAATTATATGGATTTTCATACATTACACACATCTAATAGCATTGAAAAATAATCAACCATCAACCAAAGTGCACTACACTGTATAAGCATCAAATATAGATATCTAACGCTTATAACAGCCTGTCAATCAATCGATCGACATATTTAATCAATCAGGATGAGTGAACTTCAAATTTCATCCCAACACCCGTGTGTGGTTTCAAACAGTCAAACACAGATTTTATTTGTGCAGTTGGGCGATGTGTAAAATTTATCGTCCCAATCAATGTCCTTCAAATAGGTGTACATAAACAAACCGTCCGGTTTGTAAATGAATATTTATTTATCCACATTCACGTTAAAAATTATATTTTTAACGATAAAACATTTTATTCAACCTATGAATATTCTATTCGGTTCATTTATTCAATAAAATGATATTTTTATTTTTCTAACATATTTTAGAAAATTTCGGCGGCATAACGGCACGATACTAGAAACGGGACAAAGCCTAGCCTTATCCCCGGTCTAGTGAAGGCCCACGCCATTCACACATCAATCCAATCCATTCATTTCACCAAACAATTCAATTTCAATCAAATAATCTAACTAATCTATGCAACCAAACAAACAAGTCCATGGTCTGTGGACGATTGTGTCGGGTGCTACTAAGCACCGTCTGCATCCTAGTATATATATATAACTAGAAAAAGAAATTGAAGAGTGAGAAATTCTCACTGATAGCTATCCAACTTCACGGCACTTCCAATGCCGGAAATCTTCACCGTTATCGTATCTTTGTCATCTTCGTTGTCCGTATTCACTACACATATAAAAATCACATTTTTATATTCTCTATTATATAAAAATCATATTTTTATACCACTACTATATTTATAAAAATCCTATTTTTACTTCGCTATTCAATATATAAAAATCATATTTTTACTTCGATGTTCAATATATAAAAATCATATTTTTACTTCGATGTTCAATATATAAAAATCATATTTTTACTTCGATGTTCAATATATAAAAATCATATTTTTACTTCGATGTTCAATATATAAAAATCATATTTTTTTATGCGATGTTATTTATTTTTAAATCACATCTTTCTAGACAATGCAATTTTATCTTACAAAATTAATGCTATTTTATTTTTCAAAAATCATACCCTAGTTTATATTTTCAAATCACAGATGTTTATTTTTCAAAAGTAATTCTAATTTTTTTTTTTTAAACATTGCTAATTTTATGTTCAAAAACCATACATTTTGATCTTGAAACAATGCTAATTTTTTTTATTTAAAAAGAAATCCATGCCATTTATATTTTAAAACCAAAGTTATTTTATTTTAAAACAACTCTATTTATATAACAAAATCATTACTCAATGATGTATTTATATGCTAGTTACACTATTTAATTAATTAGCAAAGTACTTAACCAAAAATTAATCACCTTCATTAACAAAATAAGGGCTGCTCCCTTTTACTTCTTACTTTTTCTGAACTGCTCCAGGAATGAGAAACCCATTCTCGAACTTGCGCTCCCGGCTAGGGTTCAAATCGCCCGGAATTTGAAGGCCGCATCCACCGATCTGAAGCCACCCCACGAAAGCCCCATTCGCCGCCATCCTCCTCAAGTGCCAGCGTGGCACTCGCACCCCCCCTCCGTCGGTAAAAACCTCCTGCGAACGCTGCTCCATTGAGCGAGGAGTTCCAACCCAATACTCCATGAAAACTCATCTCATCCGTTGATTACATATATATTGAGGCCCTCTTCGATTTTGTATTTAAGAATTTTCTTATCAGTGATCAGATCGAATTATAATTAAGGAAGAGGAATTGAAATCGTGGACCGTCCTTCTGAATATGACGGCGTTGGGAGAGTGAGAGGGTAGGTTAGGGTTTGCTTTTGGCCCTTTATAGAAAATATTAATATTATTTAATTTATTTAACTCCCAAAATTCTTGTTTATTAATACGAACACCAATCCGAACTCAACGACTGTCGTCCCTAGCTAAATACCCCCATCCCGGACATACTGGTATATGTTTCGTAGGCCAATTCGACTGTTAGAGTCAGTTATTTTTCAAATTAAAGCATAAAACATTTAAATTCAGTTTTAAACGTACATTTTAATTTGCCGGGACCACATACTGCTTCTAAAAATTACCGAAAAATTTATCTAGCTATGTTGGGACGATACGGTCCTAACAAAACTAATTTCATCGAATTCTGAGACCGTTTGAAAAATGGCCAATTTCCAGTCGATTAAAATCAACTGAAACTGGTCAAACGCGTTTTCCTTTGCCACGCTCACATATTGATTCGAAAAATTATGAAATTTGAAACCTAGCAATAACTTTACATCACGGACCCAACAAAACTGGTTTCGTCGAAATCCGAGGTCGTTTGCAAAATGTCCATTTTTAAGGGCCTGAATTCCATAGCGACTATTCAGAATTTTCAACTGGACATATCTTTTGATTCCCGCTATGAAATTTCGATTGGTCGGATTCATTGGAAAGATATCACCAATTAGATCCTAATGTTTTTGGTTTCACTAAAATCCGGATTGTTTTGCACCCGGTACATTCAATTGAAGTTTGAAATCGAATTATCGAACTACCGCGCCATTTTCAATTCTATTTATAATTATATATAAATATTTATATTCTAACGACGACGTATATAATATATACGTTCGAATTATATTCAAAATAAATTTCTCGTTGATATTATTTAAAATAATTCATTTTAAATAATCAAAATTCGCTAAAATTGCCAAAATAAAAATTTTAAACTGGCCCAGATTTTCGGGTTATTACAATCTCCCCCACTTAAAACTTTTCGTCCCCGAAAAGGAACAAAGTCGAAAGTGGTATGATTAATCAACTCTACGTTCGATCTGGCTTCCATTCTCCAACTTTTCAGTTTATGAGAATTTTCAAATTTCAAAATTTTGGCTAACACCCTAAATTTTGGAAAAATTTCGCCATAACCTCCCCTGCACCGGGAGCATCGGGGAATTTCAAATAGCTTCCCCGGTCCTTCAGATCTCAAAAAGAAAAAGAAAAAGCCAAGCGGCTAGCCAATAGGCTCATAAAATCATCATCACCCAAACAAAACAGTAAATTATGTAGTAAACATGTACCTATTTGTCGGGCAAACAAATTTTATTCTCTGCTCTAGCCTCCTTGCTATGACCTGTTCAATGTAAGTGCAAGTATATGCAAGCAAATGCGACCAAATTTCAATACAATTCAATATTAGGTCCAATTAGGCATAATGGTTCAAAATTATCAAACAAATAAACAAACAACACAAACATCAATCAATTGGTGAATTAGAGTTTCAAATTCATAATTTTTATACATATACAAAAATCAGATTTTTGATGCCAAATCACAACAATGTATTCTAGCTATATTAGTTTTGGTTCTCACACCAGTCTAATGGAAATATATAGAAAATCACACCTTCGAAACTCGAACATAAATATTGATGATGCGATCGCTATCATCAATATCATCTTCGGGCGACTAGAGTGTGATGCTATATCTATCCAGTATATTAAAATTTCAAATACACGTGGATCAGACGTATACGCAAAATCTTTATATACTGGATTGTCCACATCAATATAAATAAATAACCAAATACGAATAATTGATTTAAATTTTCAAAACAAAACTTGTTTTCACTTTTATTTTAAAAATTTACTCTTCACACTCGTTCTAGGATACTACTGATCCTATCTCTAACGAGTCATTCTAATTGGATATTACTAATCCAATATCTGATGAATTCTTTCGTATGGTTCTAATGTGCCTTGTTCTCGAGCTCTGTAAACCAAAGCTCTGATACCAACTGTGAAAACCCGTAACTTCCCCGTAAAGGAAAGCGTCGGATAGTTCGAGAACAAGCCACAACAAAACGCATACAGAAGAACATTTCATTGTATATTACAACAATGCATCAGATTACAAGAATATACAGAGTATGAATAAATATTACACAGAAATATCAGAGATTTAAATTACATTTAAATACATCGCAGCGGAAAATAATACAATACACAACTGAAGGAGATATACGGATACAAAGCTTTCCGGATATCGTTCCAGCTGTAAACCAGGATCCTGTGAATATAAATCTGCAAAACCAAAACTACTAGCTGCCCATGTCAAAGTAAGGGCACCCAGAGTTTAGGTTAAAACAATAAACTCCAGGTCAGTCATGTGACTGGTGTGAGAACTAAAACAGTTAATCTTTATTTTAAAGTTAGGTAAATCAAGGGACCACGCCGTATAACACGGAACGGGTTTCCTCCCAAGAATACCAGTGCATAAAACAAACAGCGCAATGCTAAATAAAGAAAAATGAAGCTGTTATAAGACCCAGGTCCCATCACACAATGCAACGCAGCCGAGGATAGGGTTTTCCCTTATAACAGCCAAAGAATGCTTGATACGGTTAAAACAAATCGTTTGATACTATTATAAGTGCATAGTGTATAAAACAACTTCAAATCATAAGTATCAATCATAGGCGGCATGAATGCCCCATAACACTATGTCGCCATATATAAGTTTACAATCAAAACCGCAATGTCGTATTGGAAGTTGGGTTATCATTTATGGTATGAACCGAGGCTAGGGGCAAGATCCTCTCCGATTCGAGACGCTCTAGTCCGCCCCTCAGGCAAGTACTCAGTCAAGCCTTTGGATCGTCAGGGCCGGTCCACCGATGTGGATTAAAATTCCTGAACACTGCGTTTCCCCGCCCTTTGGGGCGTAAGCCTGGCCCGTCAGCCGACCAGAAGCATCGGCCGAAACCGATATCACGAGGCGCCTCGCTTTCCAGCAAGTAATAATAAGTAACATCCACATGAGTCAAACTCGTCAGCCAGTTCAAGCACTGACGCCACTCCTAACTAGAAAGAAACGCATGTCCTCCCTGAGGTCCGTCTCTCGTTTTTAGTTCATACCGGATGTGATACTCGCGAATCAACGTTACACAAAGCTACGCCACAAAGGCCGTGCTTCGATCATCAACCACAAGACTTTGCTTTTCAACAGAAGCCTTGATCATTTGCATCTTAGCATGCCACACAGGCAATTCACTCCATGCGATTGATATCCATCAATATATAACCCCTGAGCTCGTACATCTCAAAGAAGGGCGTTAAGCAAGAGAATAAATTCTCCGCCGCCAAACAGATATATATTTAATAGAGATCAATCACACGGACTAGAATCCAATGTCAGACACACAGTCCATTTACAAGTCCGTTCTGGGTCTGAACGAAACCGGAGGCACCTAGTACCCCGCATATCCATCGATCTCCAAGTACGTCTGGACGATCACTAACTGTTTCCATCTTCTTGGGTGTACAGCCCAATCAAGATCATCAGTAATTACCCAAACGACGTGAAGACCTCCGGTCTTCGACCATCGTCTTCATCTTCGACTTATCGTCGTATCAGTTATTCAGAATGGGATAAACCCGGTCTTTCCGAATAACTCGCGTATATTTTAAATAAGTGTTACACAAATACAACATACGCCTCATTCCAATTCATTAGTCACTAACCGTAAATTAATCAAGAGAATAATTCCCCAAATATTAACCCCGAAGGCCGAAACCAACATCAGATCAATATCCAGAAAGCCATTCTGCTTGGCTAACCGACAGTTAGTTTCTAAATTTCACATTCATAGGGAAAGGTTCCCATTAATTTTATCAAAGATAAATTCTTTATATTTATTCTTTAATCCATCTTTGAATATCAATTCAAAACTAGTCGGGATTAGCGAACCTTACCGAAGTAATCATTTGTTTTAATTTCCCAATCCCAACCTATTCATCCCATGAAGTAAAACTGGTAGTACTTCATATCTAACACCACAGTGTTATCGGTAAATTCAATTACCATTTCACGTTCAAATCTAATTAAAGATTTAACTATCGCCTGGAGCAAAACTGGTGATACTCCATCCTCGATCATTTCAATCTAATTAAAGATTCATTAAAACTCCACTTAATTTTAATCTTCGACTGGGTTAAAGAATCCGTGTCATTTAAAACACGGTTCACGATAAACCCAAAGTCACATTCATTAATTATCGGGTTAAAGAACAAGTGTTATTTAAAACACTGTTCACGATAAACCCAAAAATCAATATTAATTCAATTCCAATTAAATATTATTTAATTGGTACACTTCATTAAATCTAAATAAAAAGATTTAATCTTTTCTCAACTGGGTTCAAGAACAGTGTTAGTGAAGACACCATTCACGACAAACCCAAATCACATTTGATATTCAATATAAGGCTCTGAATAGAAAATATATCGGCTTATATTCAATATCAAATTCTACGATTAACAAATGTCGTATTGGAAATAACGATATAAATATATATCTTTCAAATTTCCATAACAACATCTGTATAATCACGAATTCCAACATCGAAATATTCCGAAGACAATTTCGATTCAAATCCACTCCAATGCAATCATTGGAAATTCTGGTTATTTTTAAAACCCTTTTTAAATTCAATTTATGTATTTAAAAATAAATAGAATTATATTTCTAGTTCAAAACTAGTTCATTTCGATAAAAATCTACTTTTATCTTTTCAAATATGGAGTTTTTCACCCCAGTTCTTTCTAAATCATTTCTTATGATTTTACACAAATTATTACTATTTTTAATAATTTTATCAAGGCCCGTACAGTTGATTTCCATCAACGGCCATCGAACTGCACTTACAGCGACCTTTTTCCAATTTGATTTGAACATAATTCCAAATCCAACCGTTAGATTTCTAATTTCTAATATTCGTTAGAAAGCTCTTTTCGATACGAACCCAACGGTTCCGGTTTTAGGAGAATCCGACGGTCGGATCTCCCGTAATGTCCGTTTGAAATAAATGGTCGAAATTCACGAACTGCCGCGGCGCGGCGCGTTCTATTCAGGCCATTATATTATATATATAATATATATATAATATATTTCGTCGATTTCTATTTAAAACGAATTATATAAATAGTTTTAAAATCGTTTCAAAAGCAATTTCAACTTTCTTTTCAATTCAAATCAAAATTGAATTCTTCTTTATAAATTCGTTTTAAAATTCATTTCTATTCAATTCAAATTTCAATTCAATTTGAATTCATTTCAATTCGCTTTCAATTCAATTTGAATTCGTTTTCAATTCAATTCATTTCGAAATCGTTTTCAATTCAATTCATTTCGAAATCGTTATATATTCAATTCATTTCGAAATCGTTATATATTCAATTCATTTCGAAATCGTTTTCAATTCAATTCATTTCGAAATCGTTTTCAATTCAATTCATTTCGAAATCGTTATATATTCAATTCATTTCGAAATCGTTATATATTCAATTCATTTCGAAATCGTTATATAGTCAATTCATTTCGAAATCGTTATATATTCAATTCATTTCGAAATCGTTTTCAATTCAATTCATTTCGAAATCGTTTTCAATTCAATTCATTTCGAAATCGTTTTCAATTCAATTCATTTCGAAATCGTTATATATTCAATTCATTTCGAAATCGTTTTCAATTCAATTCATTTCGAAATCGTTTTCAATTCAATTCATTTCGAAATCGTTTTCAATTCAATTCACTTCAAAATGAATAAAATCGATATAAATATCGTTCACGTCAAAATGGCGTCAATCTAATCAACACGGCTTCATAAATTTCTATTTTCAAATATTTCTTTTTCAAAATAGTTGTTATTATCAAAATATTTCGTTCAACACATGACCAATCTCAATGGATGAGTACTGCCAACACATGAACCTTTATTTTATATTGATTAAGATGTAAATTTTATTACTAAAGTATTTCGTTCAACACATGACCAATCTCAATGGATGAGTACTGTCAACACATGAACCTTTATTTTATATTGATAAAGATGTAAATTTTATTACTAAAGTATTTCGTTCAACACATGACCAATCTCAATGGATGAGTACTGTCAACACATGAACCTTTATTTTATATTGATCTTTATTTTCTAAATTGGAATGAGGCCCAATCAATTACCATATAATGTTAATTATATGGATTTTCATACATTACACACATCTAATAGCATTGAAAAATAATCAACCATCAACCAAAGTGCACTACACTGTATAAGCATCAAATATAGATATCTAACGCTTATAACAGCCTGTCAATCAATCGATCGACATATTTAATCAATCAGGATGAGTGAACTTCAAATTTCATCCCAACACCCGTGTGGGGTTTCAAACAGTCAAACACAGATTTTATTTGTGCAGTTGGGCGATGTGTAAAATTTATCGTCCCAATCAATGTCCTTCAAATAGGTGTACATAAACAAACCGTCCGGTTTGTAAATGAATATTTATTTATCCACATTCACGTTAAAAATTATATTTTTAACGATAAAACATTTTATTCAACCTATGAATATTCTATTCGGTTCATTTATTCAATAAAATGATATTTTTATTTTTCTAACATATTTTAGAAAATTTCGGCGGCATAACGGCATGATACTAGAAACGGGACAAGGCCTAGCCTTATCCCCGGTCTAGTGAAGGCCCACGCCATTCACACATCAATCCAATCCATTCATTTCACCAAACAATTCAATTTCAATCAAATAATCTAACTAATCTATGCAACCAAACAAACAAGTCCATGGTCTGTGGACGATTGTGTCGGGTGCTACTAAGCACCGTCTGCATCCTAGTATATATATATAACTAGAAAAAGAAATTGAAGAGTGAGAAATTCTCACCGATAGCTATCCAACTTCACGGCACTTCCAATGCCGGAAATCTTCACCGTTATCGTATCTTTGTCATCTTTGTTGTCCGTATTCACTACACATATAAAAATCACATTTTTATATTCTCTATTATATAAAAATCATATTTTTATACCACTACTATATTTATAAAAATCCTATTTTTACTTCGCTATTCAATATATAAAAATCATATTTTTACTTCGATGTTCAATATATAAAAATCATATTTTTACTTCGATGTTCAATATATAAAAATCATATTTTTACTTCGATGTTCAATATATAAAAATCATATTTTTACTTCGATGTTCAATATATAAAAATCATATTTTTACTTCGATGTTCAATATATAAAAATCATATTTTTTCATGCGATGTTATTTATTTTTAAATCACATCTTTCTAGACAATGCAATTTTATCTTACAAAATTAATGCTATTTTATTTTTCAAAAATCATACCCTAGTTTATATTTTCAAATCACAGATGTTTATTTTTCAAAAGTAATTCTAATTTTATTTTTTTTAAAACATTGCTAATTTTATCTTCAAAAACCATACATTTTGATCTTGAAACAATGCTAATTTTTTTTATTTAAAAAGAAATCCATGCCATTTATATTTTAAAACCAAAGTTATTTTATTTTAAAACAACTCTATTTATATAACAAAATCATTACTCAATGATGTATTTATATGCTAGTTACACTATTTAATTAATTAGCAAAGTACTTAACCAAAAATTAATCACCTTCATTAACAAAATAAGGGTTGCTCCCTTTTACTTCTTACTTTTTCTGAACTGCTCCAGGAATGAGAATGTAATAACCCGCAAAATGCGAGCCAGTTTGAAATTTTTATTTTGGCAATTTTAGCGAATTTTGATTATTTAAAATAGATTATTTTAAATAATATCGACGAGAAAATTTATTTTGAATATAATTCGACGTATATTTTATATACGTCGTCGTTAGAATATATAATAATTATATATAATTATAAATAGAATTGAAAATGGCGCGGTAGTTCGATAATTCGATTTCAAACTTCAATTGAATGTACCGGGTGCAAAACAATCCGGATTTTAGTGAAACCAAAAACATTAGGATCTAATTGATAATATCTTTCTAACGGATGTAAGAAACTGAGATTTCACTTTAAAAATTGAGAGATATGTCCAGTTGAAAATTCTGAATAGTCGCTATGGAATTCAGGCCCTTAAAAATGGACATTTTGCAAACGACCTCGGATTTCGACGAAACCACTTTTGTTGGATCCGCAGTGTAAAGTTATTGCTAGATTTCAAATTTCATAATTTTTCGAATCAATATGTGAGCGTGGCAAAGGAAAACGCGTTTGACCATTTCAGTTGATTTTAATCGACTGGAAATTGGCCATTTTTCATACGGTCTCAGAATTCGACGAAACTAGTTTTGTTAGGACCGTAACGTCAATACGAAGCTAGAAAATATTTTTCTGCAATTTATAGAGTTAGTATGTGACCCCGGTAATTTGAAATGTACGTTTAAAATTCAATATAGCGATTTAAGTGTAAATTTAACAGGAACTGATTCAAACAGTCGAATCAGCTTACGATACATATCCCATTGTGTTCGGAATGGGGGTGAAACGCTATGGGCGACAGGCGGTGGACCTCTTTTAGAGGTCGATTGAAAAAGTTGACTTTTTGAATTAAAAGAAAATAATTAAATAATTAAATTAATAAAAAATTTCTATCTCCCCCTTTTAACCCAGGCCCCCCCCCCCCCCGATTTATTACAGAAATCAAAATAGAAAAAAAAAAAAAAAGGAAAAAAAAACCCTCGTCGCAACCGCCAACCGCCGCCCCTCCCCATCGATCGCGCCACCGCCCCAGCTGTCGCCGACCCCTCCCCATCACTCTCCAACCGTCGCCCCCCCTCTTCGAATCCCCATCCCCAAAATCGAAGCCGCCACCGCAAACCCAGTGCCGCTGCCACCTGATTGCCGACGCCCCCCCCGGAAGCGAGCTCCGCCTCCTCTCAGACGATCAGCGAAGAGCCCCCCCTCACTGACAAACGGAGAAGCCCCCTGTAAGTTTTTCTGGAATTTATTTATTTTTATAAACTGATTTTATTTTTATAAACTGATTTTATTTTTATAAACTGATTTTTATTTTTAGATTTTAAATAGCAAAAGATTTAAAATTGAAAAGAGAAAGGTTTGAATTTTAAAATTGAAAAGATCGGGTTTTTAGAATAGAAAGGATCATATTTTTAAAATAGAAAAGGCGGAATTTTTATTGAGTAGAAGAAGTAAAAATATGATTTTTATATTTTTAAAGTATTAAAAATATAATCTTTACTATATAGAAGTATTAAAAATATAATCTTTACTATATAGAAATATTAAAAATATGATTTTTATATTTTTAAAGTATTAAAAATATAATCTTTATAGGATAGAGAATATAAAAATATCATCTTTGTGTATGTAACGAAATAAAAATCTGATTTTTATTTTATATACGTTGAGATAAAGTGATGATTTTTATAAAGGCGAAATCTTTAAATTTAAAAAGGTGAAATCTTTAAATTTAAAAAGGTGAAATCTTTAAATTTAAAAAGGCGAAATCTTTATATAGAAAATAGCGTGATAAAAATATGATTTTTAAATTGAAAGTGAACAAATAAAAATGTGATTTTTATTTTAAAGGCGTCAAAATATAAAAATGTGATTTTTGTGTATATAGTGACTACGGGCAACGAAGTGACAAAAGGCGATAGCGATGAAGATTTCTATCAATGAAGTGCCGTGGAGCTAGGATAGCTATATGTGAGAACTTCTCACTTTAAATTCTCTTTTTCTAGTTTATATTTATATATACTAGGATGCAGACGGTGCTTAGTAGCACCCGACACCCGTCATCCACAGACCATGGATGGCTTGTTTGTTAAGTTGTTTGGTTGTGTAGTTGGTTAGTCTATTTGGTTTAAATTGAATTGTTTGGTGAATTGAAATTGATTTGATTGATGTGTGAATGGCGTGGGCCTTCACTAGACCGGGGATAAGGCTAGGCCTCGTCCCGTTTCTAGTATCGTGTCGTTATGCCGCCGAAATTTTCTAAAATATGTTAGAAAAATAAAAATATCATTTTATTTGATAAATGAAATGAATAGAAATTCATGTGTTGAAATAGAATATTTTATCGTTAAAAATAGAATTTTTAACGTGAAAGTGAAAGTGAATAAATATTTATAAACAAATCGGCCGATTTGTTTATATACACTGATTTGACTGATATCGATTGGGTCGATAAATTTTACACATCGCCCAACTGCACAAATAAAATCTGTGTTTGATTGTTTGAAACCCCACACGGGTGTTGGGATGAAATTTGAAGTTCACTCATCCTGATTGATTAAATATGTCGATCGGTGGATTGACAGGCTGTTATAAGCGTCGGATATCTATATTTGATGCTTATACAGTGTAGTGCACTTTGGTTGATGGTTGATTATTTTTCAATGCTATTATATACATGTGTTGTATGGAATCCATATAATTAACACTATATGGTGATTGATTGGGCCTCATTCCAATCGGGAAAACAATGAATATTATAAAAGAAAATTCATGTGTTGAATAGAAAAATAGTCATGTGTTGACGATGATCATGTGTTGAAACTATTCATGTGTTGAGTAGAATATTTTAAATAAAATAAATTACATCTTTATCATATTTACGATTAGAATCTACTTTACGGTGGAGTCTAATTAAAATCAAACGATAGATACCATAGTTTTATAAAATATTTTACATACCAAAAATAGTGAGGTGTTGACATCACTCATGTGTTGAGATTAGTCGTGTGTTGAAAGAAATATAGATTCATGTGTTGAATGGGATAAATATTCATTTGTTGGATAGAATAAAGGAGTTTTGAAAAATATAAAGCCGTGTTGATTAGAGATGCGTTATTTCGACGTGAACGATATTTATATCGATTTTAAAACGATTTCGAAATGAATTGAATTGAAAACGATTTCGAAATGAATTGAATTGAAAACGATTTCGAAATGAATTGAATTGAAAACGATTTCGAAATGAATTGAATTGAAAACGATTTCGAAATGAATTGAATTGAAAACGATTTCGAAATGAATTGAATTGAAAACGATTTCGAAATGAATTGAATTGAAAACGATTTCGAAATGAACTGCATTGAAAACGATTTCGAAATGAATTGAATTGAAAACGATTTCGAAATGAATTGAATTGAAAACGATTTCGAAATGAATTGAATTGAAAACGATTTCGAAATGAATTGAAAACGATTTCGAAATGAATTGAATTGAAAACGATTTCGAAATGAATTGAATTGAAAACGATTTCGAAATGAATTGAATTGAAAACGATTTCGAAATGAATTGAAAACGAATTCAAATTGAATTGAAAGTGAATTGAAATGAATTCAAATTGAATTAAAATTTGAATTGAATAGAAATGAATTTTAAAACGAATTTATAAAGAAAAATTCAATTTTGGCTTTGAATGGAAATAGTGTTGAAATGGTTTTGAAACGAAGTTAAAACGATTTATAAAATTCGTTTTAAAAGGAAATCGACGAAATATATATAATATATATATATTATATATATAATGGCCTGAATAGAACGCGCCGCGCCGCGGTAGTTCGTGAATTTCGACCATTTATTTCAAACGGACATTGCGGGAGATCCGACCGTCGGATTCTCCTAAAACCGGAACCGTTGGGTTCGTATCGAAAAGAGCTTTCCAATGAATATGAGAAATTTGATTTCTAACGGTTGGATTTGGAATTATGTCCAAATCAAATTCGAAAAAGGTCGCTGTAAGTGCAGTTCGATGGCCGTTGTTGGAAATCGACTGTACGGGCCTTGATAAAATTATTAAAAATATCTATAATTTGTGTAAAATTATAATATGTGAATTGGAAAGATTTGGGCTGGAAAATTCCACATTTGAAAAGATAAAAATAGATTTTTGTCGAAATGAACTAGTTTTGAACTAGAATTGAAATCAATTTATTTTTAAAATAAATAAATTGAATTTGAAAGTGATTTTGAAAATAATCGATAATTTCCAATACGTGGATTGGACTGGAGTTGAATCGAAATTATCTTCGGGATATTTCGATGTTGGATTTCGTGACTATACAAATATTGTTATGGGGATTTGAAAGATATTTTATATCGTTATTTCCAATACGATATTTGTTGGTTTCAGAATTTGATATTGAATATAAGCCGATATATTTTCTATTCAGAGCCTTGTATTTAATATCAAATGTGATTTGGTTTGTCGTGAATCGTGTTTTTGATGACATTGGTTCTTTAACCCAGTTAAAGGCAGGATATTGATTTTTGAAAAGATTAAAACTAAGTGGAGTTTTAATGAATCTTTAATTAGATTAAAATGTGAATTGATAATTTAAATTATCAAATCTGAAAAGTGATCGAGAGTGGAGTATCACCAGTTTTGCTCCAAAGCGATAGTTAAATCTTTAATTAGATTTGAACGTGAAATGGTAATTAATTTTACCGATAACACCGTGGTGTTAGATATGGAGTATCACCAGTTTTGCTCCATGGGATATATAGGTTGGGATTGGGAAATAAAACAAATAATTACTTCGGTGTGGTTCGCTAATCCCGACTAGTTTAAAATGATATCCAAAGGAAGATTATAGGATAAATTTAGAAGAATTTATCTTGGATAAAATTAATGGGAACATTTCCCTAAGAATGTGATTTTGTGAATAAAAGACTATTCTGAATTGGAATGAGGCGTTCGTTGTGTTTGTGTAACATTTGTTTACTATATACGTGGGTTATTCAGAAAGGCCGGGTTATACCCATTCTGAAAAACCGATTCGACGAGATGTCGAAGATGAAGACGGTGGTTGAAGACCGGAAGTCTTCACATCGTTTGGGTGATTACTGATGATCTTGATTGGGCTGTACACCCAGGATGAGGGAATCAGTTGGTGATCTTCCAGACGTACTTGGAGATGGATGGATATGCGAGGAAAGTGCCTCCGGTTTCGTTCAGACCCAAAACGAACTTGTAAATGGATTGTGTGTCTGACATTGGATTTTATTCTATGTTGATTGATCTTTATTAAATATACATCTGTTTGGCGGCAGAGAATTTATTCTCTTGCTTAACGCCCTTCTCTGAGACGTACGAGCTCAGAGGTTGTATATCGATGGACATCAGTCGCATGGAGTGAATTGCCAGTGTGGCATGCGTAAGTGGCAATTGATCAAGGCTTTTGTTGAAAAGCAAAGTCTTGTGGTTGATGATCAAAGCACGGCCTGTGTGGCGTAGCTTTGTGTATAACGTGAATTCGCGAGCCTCACACCTCGGTATGAGTCAAAAACGGGATAGTGACTGCAGGGAGAGCACGACGTTTCTTTCTAGCTAGGGTGGTGTCAGTGACCTACCAGCCCTGACATTTATATACTTTTCACCTGTGTGGTTGTTGGAATGCGAGGCGCCTCGGATATAGGTCTGTAAGGACCGGGAAACGTGTGTTCAGGAATTGCCAATCCTCAAAAGTAAGAGAGGACCGGCCCTGAAGATCCAAGGATCATAGTGGGGTCCTGGGACATTTGCTAGAGTGTCTCGAATGCGGAGAGGAGCTTGCCCCTTGCCTCGGCTCATGACGGAATCCAATTTCCAATACGTGTATTGCGGTTTTAATTGTAGAACTAGTATGGCGACATGATAGATGGTACCCATGCCGCCTATGATTGATATTTATGATGTGGAATTGTTTTGACACTATACACATATAGTAATATCAAAATAATGTGATTTAAACGTATCAAGCATGCTTTGGCTGTTATAAGGGAAAACCCTATCCTCCGGCTTGCGTTGCATTGTGTGATGGGACCTGGGTCTTATAACAGCTTCATTTTTCTTTATTTAGCATTGCGCTGTTTGTTCTATGCACTGGTATTCTTGGGAGGAAACCCGTTTCGTGTTATACGGCGTGGTCCCTTGATTTACCTAACTTTAAAACCAATATTAATAACTGTTTTAGTTCTCACACCAGTCACATGACTGACCTGGAGTTTATTGTTTTAACCTAAACTCTGGGTGCCCCTATTTTCCACACGGGCAGCTAGTAGTTTTGGTTTTGCAGATTTATATTCACAGATTCCTGGTTAACAGCTGGAACGATGCTCGGAAAGCTCTGTATCCGTGTATCACTTCTAGTTGTGTTTTGTATATTTTTCCGCTGCTATGTAATTTATTGTAATCTCTGATATTTGTCAAATGTAATTTATTCATTTATACACTGTATATTCTTGTATCTGATGGAATTGTTGTAATAACAATGAAATGTTCTCCTGTATGCGTTCTATTTTGTCTTGTCCTCACAGTAATTCGGTCTTTCTCATCTCTTCGGAGACCGGGGAAGTTCGGGTCGCTTCAGTTGGTATCAGAGCTTTGGTTTACAGAGCTCGAGAACAAGACACATTAGAACCATACGAAAGAATTCATCAGATATTGGATTAGCAACATCCAATTAGAATGACTCGTTAGAGATAGGATCAGTAGTATCCTAGAACGAGTGAGAAGAGTATATTTTTCAAACGAAAACAATTTTGTTTTGAAAATTTAAATCGTTTTAAACGTATTTGAATATTTATTTATTTTGAATATGGACAATCGAGTATATATAGATTTCGCGTATACGCGTCATGAACGTATATTCGAAGTTTTAATATACTGGATAGATATAGGGTTACACTCTAGTCGCCCGGAGATGATATTGATGATAGCGATCGCATCATCAATATTTATGTTCGTGTTACGAAGGTGTGATTTTCTATATATTTCCATTAGACTGGTGTGAGAGCCAAAACTTATATAGATAGATTTATTGTTGTGAATTGGCATCAAAAACATGATTTTTTGTATACATATCAAAATTATGAATTTGAAACGTTGATCCACTAATTGATTGATGTTTGTGTTGGTTGTTTATCTGTTTGCTAATTTTGAACCATTATGCCTAATTTAACCAAATATTGAACTATATTGAAAATTGGTCGCATTTGCTTGCATATACATATACTTACATTGAACAGGTCATAGCAAGGAGGCTAGAGCAGAGAATAAAATTTGTTTGCCCGACAAATAGGTACATGTTTAATACATAATTTCCTGTTTTGTTTGGGTGATGATGATTTTGTGAGCCTATTGGCTAGCCGCTTGGCTTTTTCTTTTTCTTTTTGAGATCTGAAGGACCGGGGAAGCTATTTGAAATTCCCCGATGCTCCCATTGCAGGGGAGGTTATGGCGAAATTTTTCGAAAATTTAGGGTGTTAGCCAAATTTTTGAAATTTTGAAAATTCTCAGAAACTAAAAAGTTGGAGAATGCAAGCCAGATCGAACGTAGAGTTAATTAATCAAACCACTTTCGACTTTGTTCCTTTTCGGGGACGAAAAGTTTTAAGTGGGGGAGACTGTAATAACCCGCAAAATGCGAGCCAGTTTGAAATTTTTATTTTGGCAATTTTAGCGAATTTTGATTATTTAAAATAGATTATTTTAAATAATATCGACGAGAAAATTTATTTTGAATATAATTCGACGTATATTTTATATACGTCGTCGTTAGAATATATAATAATTATATATAATTATAAATAGAATTGAAAATGGCGCGGTAGTTCGATAATTCGATTTCAAACTTCAATTGAATGTACCGGGTGCAAAACAATCCGGATTTTAGTGAAACCAAAAACATTAGGATCTAATTGATAATATCTTTCTAACGGATGTAAGAAACTGAGATTTCACTTTAAAAATTGAGAGATATGTCCAGTTGAAAATTCTGAATAGTCGCTATGGAATTCAGGCCCTTAAAAATGGACATTTTGCAAACGACCTCGGATTTCGACGAAACCACTTTTGTTGGATCCGCAGTGTAAAGTTATTGCTAGATTTCAAATTTCATAATTTTTCGAATCAATATGTGAGCGTGGCAAAGGAAAACGCGTTTGACCATTTCAGTTGATTTTAATCGACTGGAAATTGGCCATTTTTCATACGGTCTCAGAATTCGACGAAACTAGTTTTGTTAGGACCGTAACGTCAATACGAAGCTAGAAAATATTTTTCTGCAATTTATAGAGTTAGTATGTGACCCCGGTAATTTGAAATGTACGTTTAAAATTCAATATAGCGATTTAAGTGTAAATTTAACAGGAACTGATTCAAACAGTCGAATCAGCTTACGATACATATCCCATTGTGTTCGGAATGGGGGTGAAACGCTATGGGCGACAGGCGGTGGACCTCTTTTAGAGGTCGATTGAAAAAGTTGACTTTTTGAATTAAAAGAAAATAATTAAATAATTAAATTAATAAAAAATTTCTATCTCCCCCTTTTAACCCAGGCCCCCCCCCCCCCGATTTATTACAGAAATCAAAATAGAAAAAAAAAAGGAAAAAAAAAACCCTCGTCGCAACCGCCAACCGCCGCCCCTCCCCATCGATCGCGCCACCGCCCCAGCTGTCGCCGACCCCTCCCCATCACTCTCCAACCGTCGCCCCCCTCTTCGAATCCCCATCCCCAAAATCGAAGCCGCCACCGCAAACCCAGTGCCGCTGCCACCTGATTGCCGACGCCCCCCCCCCCCCCCCCCGGAAGCGAGCTCCGCCTCCTCTCAGACGATCAGCGAAGAGCCCCCCCTCACTGACAAACGGAGAAGCCCCCTGTAAGTTTTTCTGGAATTTATTTATTTTTATAAACTGATTTTATTTTTATAAACTGATTTTATTTTTATAAACTGATTTTTATTTTTAGATTTTAAATAGCAAAAGATTTAAAATTGAAAAGAGAAAGGTTTGAATTTTAAAATTGAAAAGATCGGGTTTTTAGAATAGAAAGGATCATATTTTTAAAATAGAAAAGGCGGAATTTTTATTGAGTAGAAGAAGTAAAAATATGATTTTTATATTTTTAAAGTATTAAAAATATAATCTTTACTATATAGAAGTATTAAAAATATAATCTTTACTATATAGAAATATTAAAAATATGATTTTTATATTTTTAAAGTATTAAAAATATAATCTTTATAGGATAGAGAATATAAAAATATCATCTTTGTGTATGTAACGAAATAAAAATCTGATTTTTATTTTATATACGTTGAGATAAAGTGATGATTTTTATAAAGGCGAAATCTTTAAATTTAAAAAGGTGAAATCTTTAAATTTAAAAAGGTGAAATCTTTAAATTTAAAAAGGCGAAATCTTTATATAGAAAATAGCGTGATAAAAATATGATTTTTAAATTGAAAGTGAACAAATAAAAATGTGATTTTTATTTTAAAGGCGTCAAAATATAAAAATGTGATTTTTGTGTATATAGTGACTACGGGCAACGAAGTGACAAAAGGCGATAGCGATGAAGATTTCTATCAATGAAGTGCCGTGGAGCTAGGATAGCTATATGTGAGAACTTCTCACTTTAAATTCTCTTTTTCTAGTTTATATTTATATATACTAGGATGCAGACGGTGCTTAGTAGCACCCGACACCCGTCATCCACAGACCATGGATGGCTTGTTTGTTAAGTTGTTTGGTTGTGTAGTTGGTTAGTCTATTTGGTTTAAATTGAATTGTTTGGTGAATTGAAATTGATTTGATTGATGTGTGAATGGCGTGGGCCTTCACTAGACCGGGGATAAGGCTAGGCCTCGTCCCGTTTCTAGTATCGTGCCGTTATGCCGCCGAAATTTTCTAAAATATGTTAGAAAAATAAAAATATCATTTTATTTGATAAATGAAATGAATAGAAATTCATGTGTTGAAATAGAATATTTTATCGTTAAAAATAGAATTTTTAACGTGAAAGTGAAAGTGAATAAATATTTATAAACAAATCGGCCGATTTGTTTATATACACTGATTTGACTGATATCGATTGGGTCGATAAATTTTACACATCGCCCAACTGCACAAATAAAATCTGTGTTTGATTGTTTGAAACCCCACACGGGTGTTGGGATGAAATTTGAAGTTCACTCATCCTGATTGATTAAATATGTCGATCGGTGGATTGACAGGCTGTTATAAGCGTCGGATATCTATATTTGATGCTTATACAGTGTAGTGCACTTTGGTTGATGGTTGATTATTTTTCAATGCTATTATATACATGTGTTGTATGGAATCCATATAATTAACACTATATGGTGATTGATTGGGCCTCATTCCAATCGGGAAAACAATGAATATTATAAAAGAAAATTCATGTGTTGAATAGAAAAATAGTCATGTGTTGACGATGATCATGTGTTGAAACTATTCATGTGTTGAGTAGAATATTTTAAATAAAATAAATTACATCTTTATCATATTTACGATTAGAATCTACTTTACGGTGGAGTCTAATTAAAATCAAACGATAGATACCATAGTTTTATAAAATATTTTACATACCAAAAATAGTGAGGTGTTGACATCACTCATGTGTTGAGATTAGTCGTGTGTTGAAAGAAATATAGATTCATGTGTTGAATGGGATAAATATTCATTTGTTGGATAGAATAAAGGAGTTTTGAAAAATATAAAGCCGTGTTGATTAGAGATGCGTTATTTCGACGTGAACGATATTTATATCGATTTTAAAACGATTTCGAAATGAATTGAATTGAAAACGATTTCGAAATGAATTGAATTGAAAACGATTTCGAAATGAATTGAATTGAAAACGATTTCGAAATGAATTGAATTGAAAACGATTTCGAAATGAATTGAATTGAAAACGATTTCGAAATGAATTGAATTGAAAACGATTTCGAAATGAATTGAATTGAAAACGATTTCGAAATGAATTGAATTGAAAACGATTTCGAAATGAATTGAATTGAAAACGATTTCGAAATGAATTGAATTGAAAACGATTTCGAAATGAATTGAAAACGAATTCAAATTGAATTGAAAGTGAATTGAAATGAATTCAAATTGAATTAAAATTTGAATTGAATAGAAATGAATTTTAAAACGAATTTATAAAGAAAAATTCAATTTTGGCTTTGAATGGAAATAGTGTTGAAATGGTTTTGAAACGAAGTTAAAACGATTTATAAAATTCGTTTTAAAAGGAAATCGACGAAATATATATAATATATATATATATTATATATAATGGCCTGAATAGAACGCGCCGCGCCGCGGTAGTTCGTGAATTTCGACCATTTATTTCAAACGGACATTGCGGGAGATCCGACCGTCGGATTCTCCTAAAACCGGAACCGTTGGGTTCGTATCGAAAAGAGCTTTCCAATGAATATGAGAAATTTGAAATCTAACGGTTGGATTTGGAATTATGTCCAAATCAAATTCGAAAAAGGTCGCTGTAAGTGCAGTTCGATGGCCGTTGTTGGAAATCGACTGTACGGGCCTTGATAAAATTATTAAAAATATCTATAATTTGTGTAAAATTATAATATGTGAATTGGAAAGATTTGGGCTGGAAAATTCCACATTTGAAAAGATAAAAATAGATTTTTGTCGAAATGAACTAGTTTTGAACTAGAATTGAAATCAATTTATTTTTAAAATAAATAAATTGAATTTGAAAGTGATTTTGAAAATAATCGATAATTTCCAATACGTGGATTGGACTGGAGTTGAATCGAAATTATCTTCGGGATATTTCGATGTTGGATTTCGTGACTATACAAATATTGTTATGGGGATTTGAAAGATATTTTATATCGTTATTTCCAATACGATATTTGTTGGTTTCAGAATTTGATATTGAATATAAGCCGATATATTTTCTATTCAGAGCCTTGTATTTAATATCAAATGTGATTTGGTTTGTCGTGAATCGTGTTTTTGATGACATTGGTTCTTTAACCCAGTTAAAGGCAGGATATTGATTTTTGAAAAGATTAAAACTAAGTGGAGTTTTAATGAATCTTTAATTAGATTAAAATGTGAATTGATAATTTAAATTATCAAATCTGAAAAGTGATCGAGAGTGGAGTATCACCAGTTTTGCTCCAAAGCGATAGTTAAATCTTTAATTAGATTTGAACGTGAAATGGTAATTAATTTTACCGATAACACCGTGGTGTTAGATATGGAGTATCACCAGTTTTGCTCCATGGGATATATAGGTTGGGATTGGGAAATAAAACAAATAATTACTTCGGTGTGGTTCGCTAATCCCGACTAGTTTAAAATGATATCCAAAGGAAGATTATAGGATAAATTTAGAAGAATTTATCTTGGATAAAATTAATGGGAACATTTCCCTAAGAATGTGATTTTGTGAATAAAAGACTATTCTGAATTGGAATGAGGCGTTCGTTGTGTTTGTGTAACATTTGTTTACTATATACGTGGGTTATTCAGAAAGGCCGGGTTATACCCATTCTGAAAAACCGATTCGACGAGATGTCGAAGATGAAGACGGTGGTTGAAGACCGGAAGTCTTCACATCGTTTGGGTGATTACTGATGATCTTGATTGGGCTGTACACCCAGGATGAGGGAATCAGTTGGTGATCTTCCAGACGTACTTGGAGATGGATGGATATGCGAGGAAAGTGCCTCCGGTTTCGTTCAGACCCAGAACGAACTTGTAAATGGATTGTGTGTCTGACATTGGATTTTATTCTGTGTTGATTGATCTTTATTAAATATACATCTGTTTGGCGGCAGAGAATTTATTCTCTTGCTTAACGCCCTTCTCTGAGACGTACGAGCTCAGAGGTTGTATATCGATGGACATCAGTCGCATGGAGTGAATTGCCAGTGTGGCATGCGTAAGTGGCAATTGATCAAGGCTTTTGTTGAAAAGCAAAGTCTTGTGGTTGATGATCAAAGCACGGCCTGTGTGGCGTAGCTTTGTGTATAACGTGAATTCGCGAGCCTCACACCTCGGTATGAGTCAAAAACGGGATAGTGACTGCAGGGAGAGCACGACGTTTCTTTCTAGCTAGGGTGGTGTCAGTGACCTACCAGCCCTGACATTTATATACTTTTCACCTGTGTGGTTGTTGGAATGCGAGGCGCCTCGGATATAGGTCTGTAAGGACCGGGAAACGTGTGTTCAGGAATTGCCAATCCTCAAAAGTAAGAGAGGACCGGCCCTGAAGATCCAAGGATCATAGTGGGGTCCTGGGACATTTGCTAGAGTGTCTCGAATGCGGAGAGGAGCTTGCCCCTTGCCTCGGCTCATGACGGAATCCAATTTCCAATACGTGTATTGCGGTTTTAATTGTAGAACTAGTATGGCGACATGATAGATGGTACCCATGCCGCCTATGATTGATATTTATGATGTGGAATTGTTTTGACACTATACACATATAGTAATATCAAAATAATGTGATTTAAACGTATCAAGCATGCTTTGGCTGTTATAAGGGAAAACCCTATCCTCCGGCTTGCGTTGCATTGTGTGATGGGACCTGGGTCTTATAACAGCTTCATTTTTCTTTATTTAGCATTGCGCTGTTTGTTCTATGCACTGGTATTCTTGGGAGGAAACCCGTTTCGTGTTATACGGCGTGGTCCCTTGATTTACCTAACTTTAAAACCAATATTAATAACTGTTTTAGTTCTCACACCAGTCACATGACTGACCTGGAGTTTATTGTTTTAACCTAAACTCTGGGTGCCCCTATTTTCCACACGGGCAGCTAGTAGTTTTGGTTTTGCAGATTTATATTCACAGATTCCTGGTTAACAGCTGGAACGATGCTCGGAAAGCTCTGTATCCGTGTATCACTTCTAGTTGTGTTTTGTATATTTTTCCGCTGCTATGTAATTTATTGTAATCTCTGATATTTGTCAAATGTAATTTATTCATTTATACACTGTATATTCTTGTATCTGATGGAATTGTTGTAATAACAATGAAATGTTCTCCTGTATGCGTTCTATTTTGTCTTGTCCTCACAGTAATTCGGTCTTTCTCATCTCTTCGGAGACCGGGGAAGTTCGGGTCGCTTCAGAGAAACCCATTCTCGAACTTGCGCTCCCGGCTAGGGTTCAAATCGCCCGGAATTTGAAGGCCGCATCCACCGATCTGAAGCCACCCCACGAAAGCCCCATTCGCCGCCATCCTCCTCAAGTGCCAACGTGGCACTCGCACCCCCCCTCCGTCGGTAAAAACCTCCTGCGAACGCTGCTCCATTGAGCGAGGAGTTCCAACCCAATACTCCATGAAATCTCATCTCATCCGTTGATTACATATATATTGAGGCCCTCTTCGATTTTGTATTTAAGAATTTTCTTATCAGTGATCAGATCGAATTATAATTGAGGAAGAGGAATTGAAATCGTGGACCGTCCTTCTGAATATGACGGCGCTGGGAGAGTGAGAGGGTAGGTTAGGGTTTGCTTTTGGCCCTTTATAGAAAATATTAATATTATTTAATTTATTTAACTCCCAAAATTCTTGTTTATTAATACGAACACCAATCCGAACCCAACGACTGTCGTCCCTAGCTAAATAACCCCATCCCGGACATACTGGTATATGTTTCGTAGGCCAATTCGACTGTTAGAGTCAGTTATTTTTCAAATTAAAGCATAAAACATTTAAATTCAGTTTTAAACGTACATTTTAATTTGCCGGGACCACATACTGCTTCTAAAAATTCCCGAAAAATTTATCTAGCTATGTTGGGACGATACGGTCCTAACAAAACTAATTTCGTCGAATTCTGAGACCGTTTGAAAAATGGCCAATTTCCAGTCGATTAAAATCAACTGAAACTGGTCAAACGCGTTTTCCTTTGCCACGCTCACATATTGATTCGGAAAATTATGAAATTTGAATCCTAGCAATAACTTTACATCACGGACCCAACAAAACTGGTTTCGTCGAAATCCGAGGTCGTTTGCAAAATGTCCATTTTTAAGGGCCTGAATTCCATAGCGACTATTCAGAATTTTCAACTGGACATATCTTTTGATTCCCGCTATGAAATTTCGATTGGTCGGATTCGTTGGAAAGATATCACCAATTAGATCCTAATGTTTTTGGTTTCACTAAAATCCGGATTGTTTTGCACCCGGTACATTCAATTGAAGTTTGAAATCGAATTATCGAACTACCGCGCCATTTTCAATTCTATTTATAATTATATATAAATATTTATATTCTAACGACGACGTATATAATATATACATTCGAATTATATTCAAAATAAATTTCTCGTTGATATTATTTAAAATAATTCATTTTAAATAATCAAAATTCGCTAAAATTGCCAAAATAAAAATTTTAAACTGGCCCAGATTTTCGGGTTATTACACACATTCATTACTTCTGAGAATATATACGACAAACTTTGTTTTGAAATAACACCGGGCTTGATATAATTGATTTTACCTTCTGCCATGTCACTGTGTTGACCAATCCCTTCTTCTACATGAAAACAGTTCGTGCCTCATACCCCCTTCGTTTCAAGACAGTCCGACTTTCTTTCTTCGTACTGCTCTTCACGGTTTTGTTTTCCTTCAATTCTTGTTTTCAGTTCGTTCATAATTCCACGTCTGCCACCTTATATTTCTTTGATTCGTTCCCATTTTTGGTTTGCATTCCTTCTGCCACGTTTTCGTTCATTGCTCCTGGTTCTTTGATTCCTCTATCCACTTGGTTTGTGTTAATAGTATACGACCCTAGTCCTTCCTCTACTTCACACGAGAAATTTCCTGCTCCAGATTCCATCTGGTTCAACACTCCGTTCCAACATTCTTGTTTCAAACAAAACTTCAACCCACGTCTTCATCATAATGCTGGCACCCAAACTCCCCTTTTTCGCCACCCATCAGGTCATCGTGACTTCATTTAAGACCACTCACGCGCCAACGCCTCCTCTTCCTTCGACCTCAGAAGCTCGCAACTCAACGCCTCCAAGCCCCTGCCATAACCTCACACACGTCGCACCCTTCAGGTGGACTTCAGGCCTTTACAAAGTACTAAACCCGATCTCCTCCAGTCGATTTCAAGGTCTCTACGAGTTGAACATTTTCTTAGTTGGAGATGGGAGCTACTGATGATCGTACTTTGAGTTAAACGAGGAAGAACGCGGTTGATCTTGAGTCATTCGTTTAAACAAGGCGGTAGAAATTGTGTTGACTAAGGGATGCATTTTTGACTATATATTAGGGTTATGCATTGTACAGAGGTATATATAGGGGATGATTAAATATTATTTTAATTCAACGAAACTTAGCGTTGAAGAAATGCGTAAAAACAAACACATACGATCTCCAATTGAGATGAAACTCCTAATATTTGCATTAAAAAAATATTTCGGACACGATGAGACAATTTTCGTCGAATTCCGAGGTCTTTTGTGAAAAGTCCTTTGTAAATCACAAGTGAAAAATCACGCGTTTAAATTTCCCACGTTCACAAAATAAATCCAAATAACTTGAAACTTGAATCACTACAACACCTAATCATTACGGATTTAATAAAATTAATTTCGCTGAAAACGGAGTTCATTTGCTTATAAATTATTCTATTTTATGCATTAAACAACGTTATTTTATGCGTAAAACAACGCTATTTTGGGCCCAAATTTACCAGTCTTCAAGAATAACAAACTACATATCTATCCCGACTCTAAACGTCAATAAAAATTCAATGGAATTCGCTTCGTGGCTCAATTTGATCGTTATCTCGAGTTATGATCAAAAATCCTTTTTAAAACGAATTAAATTATTAAATTAATCACTATAATTTATAAATAATTCCATATCAACTAGTTGAAAATTTGAATTGGACATAACTAACAATCTATAACATGAAATCTCGATTTTTCTCTTTCATATGAAAATTATAATTAACTAGATTCGAACGTTTCTTATTTCACGGAATTCTGACTTATATCGGATTCTGTATATTCAATTGAAGTTCAAAACTCAATATTACGAACTACATCGACGTTACGAGTTTGTTTTATATTAAATATAAATTAAAACGTTTAAATTTCGTTATATAAACAAATATATATATTTTAAATCCATTTAAAATTCTAAATCAATATTTAATATAATAAAATATATTAAATATCTGACTACCTAAAATACGGGACGTTACAAGTGTGTATGCTCAAAATATGACACTTAGATTGGATTTGGATGAGGGATCGAATCAGTGTAACTCGGGGTTCAATGCTTTGTTTTTGAAGCAAAGCCAAAGGGGTCAAATCAACATTGTATTTGAATGGATATTGGAACTAAGCCTAGGGATCAACATTCTGCGCAGATAGATTTCTAGGATCTAAGTGAAAGGATCAGATCAGCCTATCACATGGAAAATTTGGATCTAGGGAAGTGCAACGCAGGGATCAGATCGATGATGGGAGATATTGGGTTGGAGGAGTTAAGTATAAGGATCAACACGACTTCAGGTGGCAGGGCTAAGAGTTGTAATACCCTGTATTTTAATAACATATTAAAATCATAAATCAAGGCAGAATTAAAATAAGAATCAGGGAAAACGGGTTGCGCCATTACGTTCGTCTCGGAATTCTACATGAAATCGGGTACAAGTTTTTGAAAAACGGAGACCGTATGAGGGAGATATGACCCTCCGAAGTTTTAGGAATTTTCAGAATCGAAAACAGCTCGAAATTCGAATTCAAACCCCAGCGCAGACTAGGCGGGAATTTTCCCGTCCAGGACCAGGTCGACCTGGGGGTCGACACTATGGTCGACCTCCCAAGGGCCAGGTAGACCCTATGGTCGACCTAGTGCCAAAACCCAGTTTTGAGCCTGGGTTCATTCTGATGTTTTTGGTCTCATTTTCAGTCTAAATTCGTTCGTCTAATCCTATATAAACCCACCCAATCCCCATTCCTTATCACACCATTCTTCTCTAACCTTATGCTGCACAAATTCTTGATGGACATGGCGTCTTCTTCTTCGAAATTAAATTAAAAATAAAGTTAATCAAATCAAGGGAATTCTTCTACCTTCTTCTTAAAGCAACGCAAGATTCAAAAATTGGGGATTTTCAATCAAATTGAGATTCATCGTTCAACGACTGCTTTCTAGAATCAACATCTACAACTTAATTTTTTAGTCCATGATCTGTAAGTTCTAGTTACTTTTAGATTTAAATATTTAATTATGATATGGCCATGGAATAAAGTGGAATTGGATTTAAGTATGTTTATCGATTCTGATCTATTTCTGTTGCTCCTTGAATCTTGAGTTTTGAGACTTGTCTATCTTTATGATCATGTCAAGTTTATGATCTATTCAGCAGTTTTCTTGATTCGTAATGATGTTATCATCAAGTTGTAATCTTTATGCCTATCATGATGATTTATGCTATTTTCTCTCTGATCTTGTTTTTATTGCAACTTCTACCTCCCCCTATTTATTTTCTTTTGATGAACCTAGGTCAATTTCGGACCTAGGCCTAAACCGCGATTTACGTGCGATTGAATACGGGGAAATATTGGGATAATACCTATTTGGATATATGTGTTTGGTGGAATTGATGGCATAACATAAAAATTGGATATTTGGGTATTACTACCATTAACATGAAATTGGATATTTGGGTATTGTCATTATAATGGTAATTGCAAGAATGGGGATTGGCATATGTAATTTGACATGGATCTTGATATATGTAATTTGGCTAGAACTTGATATGTGTAAATTGGCATACATGTAAAATGGCATGAATTGAACATATGTAAATTTGGTATGAATTGAGCATATGTAAAACTGACATGTAATCTAGAACTTGGGCATATGTTAATTATGTAAAATTTGGAGTTAAAACGTATATGATAATTTACGACTTGGTAGAGGTTTAATATGAACGCGCCTAAGTTGGGCTTTAGGTAGTTGGCATGTATTGTAAATAAAAGGCTATAACTTGGCATAACTTTATAGTGAATTATGATAATAATTTGGGAATATGTTTTGGGGCAAAAACGTGAATTATGAACTTGGTAATTGGCATATAACTGGAAATATGAACGTGGTTGAAACATGAACATGAATTGAACACGAACGTGAACATGGCTAACTCGAGGTTGGGTTGAGTTTGCAGTGTAATTCTTCCCAGTACCGCCCGTCATATCCAGTGACTGCAAGTAAAAAGATCCAATGTGAGAAGTTAGTCATATCGTGCTTAAACCCGAGGTTAGACTGAGTTGTGGTGTAATTCTGCCCGGAACCGCCCGGCATATCCAGTGACCGCAACAACAGGTCTAATGTGAGTGGTTGATGCATTAATAATCAATTAATGCCAATAAACAGACATGCTAAGAATGGAAAGGTTAAGTAACATATGAATAATCGACGCTTAACCAACATAACTGTTAATCAGACCAATGGGTGGGTTAAGCAATATGACTAGACTAACGAGACTTAACCGATATGACATGAATGGGTGGTTTAAGTAAACCTGAACTAGATCGCTTGAGAATACTTAACCATTTTAACTTGTTAATTAGACCAGTGGGTGTGGTTGAGTAGATTAATAACATTTAACCAACTTAACATGACAAGTGGGTGGGTTAAGTTAACTTGAATTGATTGATGATACTTGACCGATATGACATGATACACTGATGGGTTAAGTTAACACAAGGGAGAACACTTAACCAATTTGACATGATGATTTGGTAGGGTTAAGTCATGAACCGCTTGAATATACTTAACCAATTTGACACGATGATTTGGTAGGGTTAAGTCATGAACCGCTTGAATATACTTAACCAATTTGACACGATGATTTGGTAGGGTTAAGTCATGAACCGCTTGAATATACTTAACCAATTTGACATGATGATTTGGTAGGGTTAAGTCATGAATGACTTTGAATATACTTAACCAATTTGACACGATGATTTGGTGGGGTTAAGTCATGAACCGCTTGAATATACTTAACCAATTTGACACATGATTCGTAGGGCTAAGTCATGAACTTGAACGACAACACTTAGCCAATTTGACATGACACGTAGGCGGGTTAAGTCACGAACTTGAATGACAACACTTAGCCAACTTGACATGCTAGAACGATAAGGGTTAAGTCACAAATTTAAATGACAACACTTAACCTATTGGACGGAAACCCTAGTTACGCGGTCCATTTCAACAGTAACCCACTTAGATGTATCATGGTACCTTGGAACTAGGCAGGGTGGGGCACGAGTACTGGGCTGATTTTAAGCGACCAGAACGACGGGTGAGTTGGTGCGCCAGTGTAGGTTCAGGCGGACTATGGTCGTGCACGTAGTCCGGAGTTGAAAAAGCAGGCATTGGGCATCAGTAGGTTTACACTGTGCAAGCTTGATTCGTGTCGAGGGTTGGCGCCCTAGGGCTTGATACACCCTATGGTGGACTCAGCACAGGTAACTACATTCGTGATAGGGCCGTATGACACAGGCACATGAACGAGCTAGGACTTGTAGGGAGCCGATCGATTAATAGATTGTTTCGTGGGACCAAATAATGGGTCATTTCATAACATTGGGCAAGTGATGATTTTATGGTCAACACATGACACGGGTTGGGATACTAGAACGGGTGGTGCAGAGCAAATAAATATCATAGAAATATTTTATTGGTGAAGCAGAGAAATCTTGCGATGCTTGATAGAAATCTTGCGAAATTATAGTTAATTTATCTTGAATGGGAACCTTGCGATGTTATACTTGACAAAAATCATATGATGTTATTCTTAGTTATCGTGCCTGTAGCTTATCTTGTCATCATGCTTATGTTTACTTTCAGTTTATTCATGTCATGTTATCTTTACCTATTTTTTTGCTGAAAGTCACTAGGGCTTACTCAGTCTTTATGACTGACCCATTTTGTTTCGCCTCTTTTTCTTCCGTTTCCCCCCTCCCTAGGTTCGAAGGGTAGGAATACAGCTTAGTTCGGATGTTACCAAGCTCCCAGGCCCTTTCATGCACGGCTTGGATCTCTCTTGGCTATGGCTTGCTAAGCTTTATTGGGGAATACTACAATCTATTTTCATGCTTCTTTGTTTTTGAGCAAGACAAATATTTTAGCTATATAATTGGGTATTGGAAGTTGATGGGCTTTTATTGTAAACAATTATATTTAATAAATGATTTGAAGTACTTCTACTTTACCTTCCGTTGTTTTATATATGTCTGTCTTGTAATATTTCTGTTCTAGTACCCATAATGCTACATTGAAGTTAAGGCATCCACTTTGCGAGTGACCTTAATGGATGTGGGGTGTTACATTTGGTATCAGAGCAGAAGGTTACCAGACTGGGCAAAAACTTTTAAAAACCTTCTAAAATTATTTTCAAAACGTTTACAAAGAAGCAAATTTTCAAGAAAATTTTGTTTTGTTAAAAGGCATATTCCCCAAAGCCATATGCACTATCTTTTGATTCTCTCTTTGAATCTCTTCTTTCTCTCTTTTCACCATAGTTTTGTAGGCGTACGACACATGTCGGAGGGCAAAGGAGTGCCCAACCTCCATCTGTAACCGCAGTAGTTTTACTTGCGACTAATCTTATTTCAAGCTTTGTAGGGTTGTCGTGCGATGGAGGTAGCTTTCGAGAAACTTGTCAACAAGCTATACAAGGATAGTAAGAACGAGGATAAAGAACACAAGCCAAAGGATGAGAAACTTGTTGATATGGCTTAATCCACGAAGGAGGAAAAGGTGAAAGGGAAGAGGCCAAAGTGAAAGAATAATAAAACCCATGACAAGAGAGAATATCGTTAGTATGGTAAAAAGGGACATGTAGTTAAGTGTTATAAGACAAGGACAAGGGCAAAGGACAAGACCGTCGAGAGGGCAATTGTATGCTCTCACTACTAACATACCTAAGAGAGGTGGTAACGTTTCTATTAAAAACTTAGCTTTTCTTTTCTATCATACCGTGGGAACTTTGTTTTTGTACATCGCATCCTTTTAATTCTACTTCGATAGTTGAGTCACTGCACCTTAGTACTAGCGTCGTAGAGGATCCCATTTTTGTCTCAAATCATGTTGGGGAATCGGCTCATTTATTCATGACTTGTTTGGATTTGAGAATGTCTATGCTAAGTGTTGAGATTAGAAGAAATGCTTATGTTTTTGGGCTATGGGTTGATTCTAGGGATGGGGTGTTTATCCAAAAATGGTACCATTCTCGAGTATGAAAAGAGGGTAGTTAGACTCTTGACTTGCCTCGGTAATGCCCTCGAAGTCTAGTGTAACCCTTAGGGTTCTGCCATGCTTAGTTACCTAGAATCTCTTGATACATTTATTGATCCGCTCGAGTAGTGTTCGCCACTAAGGCGGATGGTTTATTTCGCTTATGCATGAGTTATAGAAAATCACCTCAGTAAGTACATTTGGAAACATGGTTGACATCTGTTTATTTTCAAGAGATAGTTCTTCTGCGTGGAATACCTTATAGTGAGTAAACGAGATCCAGGATTCACTAGTGAATTTTGGAGAGCTTGCATGAAACCATGAGTACGCAGTTATGTTTGAGCCGATTGTACTAGAAAAAGAATAAATGAAAGTGGAACGAGAGGTGACAGTGAAATGAGTTCCAACTCATATTTTGGAAATAGGAATTAAGAAGCTACGAAATTGTGAAGTTAAAGACGGTCAAAGCACAATGGAGTTAAGATCAAGGAAATGCGATTTAGAAGATTGAAGACTAGATACGTGCATCATATCTCTTTTTAAGAGTATATTCTTGATTCCTCTTTTCCTGTAGAGCTTACTTCCATGCTATCTTTTAAATGTATCCTCTCGGTCCTATTCTCAATCCTATTTCTGTTGCAAACTCCATAGGGAGTTTGACTTATCTGTTAGTAATACACGTTGGGGCTTGAAGGTGTTCGTTGGGTTAACTAAACTTTTTGGGTTTTATAGAATATGGGTTAGTTTTAGGAAGGGATTTCTTGTGACCTAAAAGGAGTCCATCATGCTTAGTTTCCTAGAAACATATATGTTGGTTGGGTTGAGAAATTCTTTGGGTATTAGTCTGATGTTGATTTCGGTCTTTGGGGCTGGTGCTTAGGGAGTTCTTCTGCTAATCAGTATATATGTGACGTAGATTTCCAGTTTTGACATTGCCTAATGGGCACAAAGTTTTTACTTGCTTCTGTCATTCGACTATATCTTTAGGTAGGAACAATTGGGTGTAAACATGTGTTTGAGACATGTTATGATTGATGGTTGCAAGTGGTTGCTTGTGGATACATATACACGCACTTTAGACACTAGATCGGCTCAGTCACTTTTCATATTGCATATGCATGAGTGTTTATACTTGTTTATGGATGAATTTGAATGTGTTATCATGTGGATGTTGCATATGGATGGATGTTTGTGCACACATATAGTGTTTATGTGAATAGGACTATTTGCATACATGTTGGACTCATGACACTAAACATATTTTGCATTAAGAAGATCAATCAGGCCTGATCATTTGCATTAGATAAGGAACATATACACACACTTTCTGCATATGTTCAAACATCATTAGAAATCTTTTAAGGACAATGATTGCTTGTGGATGATGTTTTGAGTAGATGGATGATGGATGGTAGGACACATTCTTCTTAACTTGGAGATTTCGGGGACGAAATCCTTTAAGGAGGGGAGAATGTAATACCATATTTTAATAACAAATTAAAATCATAAATCAAGGCAGAATTAAATTTTAAAATAAGAATCAGGTAAAACGGGTAGCGCCATTGCATTCGTCTCGGAATTCTGCATGAAACTGAGTCCTAGTTTTCGAAAAACGGAGTCCGTATGAGGGGGATACGACCCACCAAATTTTTAGGAATTTTCAGAATCGAAAACAGCTCGAAATTCGAATTCGAGTTCAAACCCCAGCGCAGACTGGGCGGGGATTTTCCCACCCAGGACCAGGTCGACCTGGGGGTCGACACTATGGTCGACCTCCCAGGGGCCAGGTCGACCCTATGGTCGACTTGGTGCCAATACCCAGTTTTGAGCCTGGGTTCATTCTGATGTTTTTAGTCTCGTTTTCAGTCTTGATTCGTTCACCTAATCCTATATTAACCCGCCCAATCCCCATTCCGTCTCACACCATTCTTCTCCAACCTTATGCTGCACAAATTCTTGACGGACATGGCTTCTTCTTCTTCGAAATTAAATTAAAAATAAAGTTAATCAAATCAAGGGAATTCTTCTACCTTCTTCTTAAAGCAACGCAAGATTCGCAAATTGGGGATTTTCAATCAAATTGAGATTCAATGTTCAACGACTGCTTTCTAGAATCAACTTCTGCATCTTAATTTCTTAGTCCACGATCTGTAAGTTCTAATTACTTTTAGATTTAAATATTTAATTATGATATGGCCATGGAATAAAGTGGAATTGTATTTAAGTATGTTTACCGATTCTGATCTATTTCTGTTGCTCCTTTAATCTTGAGTTTTGAGACTTGTCTATCTTTATGATCACGTCAAGTTTATGATTTATTCAGCAGTTTTCTTGATTCGTAATGATGTTATCATCAAGTTGTAATCTTTATACCTATCATGATGATTTATTTTGTTTTCCCTCTGATCTTGTTTTTATTGCAACTTCTACCTCCCCCTATTTATTTTCTTTTGATGAACCTAGGTCAATTTCGGACCTAGGCCTAAACCGCGATTTACGTGCGATTGAATACATGGAAATATTGGGATAATACCTATTTGGATATATGTGTTTGGTGGAATTGATGGCGTAACATAAAAATTGGATATTTGGGTATTACTACCATTAACATGAAATTGGATATTTGGGTATTGTCATTATAATGGTAATTGCAAGAATGGGGATTGGCATATGTAATTTGACATGGATCTTGATATATGTTATTTGGCTAGAACTTGATATGTGTAAATTGGCATAAAATTGGCATACATGTAAAACGGCATGAATTGAACATATGTAAATTTGGTATGAATTGGGCATATGTAAAACTGACATGTAATCTAGAACTTGGGAATATGTTAATTATGTAAAATTTGGAGTTGAAACGTATATGATAATTTATGACTTGGTAGAGGTTTAATATGAACGCGCCTAAGTTGGGCTTTGGGTAGTTGGCATGTAATGTAAATAAAAGGCTATAACTTGGCATAACTTTATAGTGAATTATGATAATAATTTGGGAATACGTTTTGGGGGCAAAAACCTGAATTATGAACTTGGTAATTGGCATATAACTGGAAATATGAACGTGGTTGAAACATGAACATGAATATGAATTGAACACGAACGTGAACATGGCTAACTCGAGGTTGGGTTGAGTTTGCAGTGTAACTCTGCCCGGAATTGCCCGGCATATCCAGTGACTGCAAATAATAAGATCCAATGTTAGAAGTTAGTCATATCGTGCTTAAACCCGAGGTTAGACTGAGTTGTGGTGTAATTCTTCCCGGAACCGCCTGACATATCCAGTGACCGCAACAACAGGTCTAATGTGAGTAGTTGATGCATTAACAATTAATTAATGCCAATAAACAGACATGCTAAGAATGGAAAGGTTAAGTAACATATGAATAGTCGACGCTTAACCAACATAACTGTTAATCAGACCAATGGGTGGGTTAAGCAATATGACTAGACTAACGACACTTAACCGATATGACATGAATGGGTGGGTTAATTAGACAAGTGAGTGCGGTTGAGTAGATTAATAACACTTAACCAACATAACATGACAAGTTGGTGGGTTAAGTTAACTTGAATTTATTGATGACACTTAATCGATATGACATGATACACTGGTGGGTTAAGTTAATACAAGGGAGAACACTTAACCAATTTGACACGATGATTTGGTAGGGTTAAGTCATGAACCGCTTGAATATACTTAACCAATTTGACACGATGATTTGGTAGGGTTAAGTCATTAACTGCTTGAATATATACTTAACCAATTTGACACGATGATTTGGTAGGGTTAAGTCATGAACTGCTTGAATATACTTAACCAATTTGACACGATGATTTGGTAGGGTTAAGTCAAGAACCGCTTGAATATACTTAACCAATTTGACACATGATTCGTAGGGCTAAGTCATGAACTTGAACGACAACACTTAGCCAATTTGACGTGACATGTAGGCGGGTTAATTCACGAGCTTGAATGACAACACTTAACCAACTTGACATGCTAGACTGATAAGGGTTAAGTCACGAATTTAAATGACAACACTTAACCTATTGGACGGAAACCCTAGTTACGAGGTCCATTTCAGCGGTAACCCACTTAGATGTATCATGGTACCCTGGAACTAGGCAGGGTGGGGCACAATTACCGGGCTGATTGTAAGCGACCAGAACGACGGGTGAGTTGGTGCGCCAGTGTAGGTTCAGGTGGACTATGGTCGTGCACGTAGTCCGAAGTTGAAAAAGCAGGCATTGGGCATCAGTAGGTTTACACTGTGCGTGCTTGATTCGTGTCGGGGGTTGGCACCCTAGGGCTTGATACACCCTATGGTGGACTCAGCACAGGTAACTACATTCGTGATAGGGTCGTATGACATAGGTACATGAACGAGCTAGGACTTATAGGGAGCCGATCGATTAATAGATCGTTTCGTGGGACCAAGTAATGGGTCATTTCATGACATTGGGCAAGGGATCATTTTATGGTCAACACATGACACGGGTTGGGATACTAGTACGGGTGGTGCAGAGCGAATAGATATCATAGAAATATTTTAATGGTGAAGTAGAGAAATCTTGCGATGCTTGATAGAAATCTTGCGAAATTATACTTAGTTTATCTTGAATGGGAACCTTGCGACGTTATACTTGACAAAAATCATATGATGTTATTCTTAGTTATTGTGCTTGTAGCTTATCTTGTCATCATGCTTATGTTTACTTTCAGTTTATTCATGCCATGTTATCTTTACCTGTTTTTATGCTGAAAGTCACTAAGACTTACTCAGTCTTTATGACTGACACGTTTTGTTTTGCCTCGTTTTCTTTCGTTTCCCCCCTCCCCAGGTTTGCAGGGTGGGAATACAGCTTAGTTCTGATGTTACCAAGCTCCCAGGCCCTTTCATGCACGGCTTGGATCTCTCTTGGCTATGACTTGCTATGCTTTATTGGGGAATACTACAATCTATTTTCATGCTTCTTTGTTTTTGAGCAAGACAGATATTTTAGCTATATAATTGGGTATTGGAAGTTGATGGGATTTTATTGTAAACAATTATATTTAATAAATGATTTGAAGTACTTCTACTTTACCTTCCGCTGTTTTATATATGTCTGTCTTGTAATATTTCTGTTCCAGTACCCATAATGCTCCATTGAAGTTAAGGCATTCACTTTGTGAGTGACATTAACGGATGTGGGGTGTTACATTTGGCATCAGAGCAGAAGGTTACCAGACTGGGCAAAAGCTTTTAAAAACCTTCTGAAATTATTTTCAAAACGTTTACAAAGAAGCAAATTTTCAAGAAAAATTTGTTTTCACTACAAGAAAAACAGCATTTAGCAGCGGCAGAATCCGCTTCTAATCTGTCGCTAAACA
Organism: Allium sativum; assembly: GCA_030737875.1. NCBI lineage: Eukaryota > Viridiplantae > Streptophyta > Magnoliopsida > Asparagales > Amaryllidaceae > Allium > Allium sativum. The sequence continues at coordinate 6,184,797 of JASFAX010000034.1, forward strand.
GGCTTTAGCGACGGATTTCCTACATAAGTGTTTAGTCGGTAAAATCCATGACGGTATTTGTGTCAAATTTAGCGACGGAATTTAGCATGAGTTTTCCGACATTTTTCCGTCATTTTACTAATTTTTTAATAAAAATAAAATTTTATATATTAATTTTATTTTAATTTATATACCGAGTATTTACCGACGGATAATTAATTTATAATAAAATATTATTTATAAAAGGCGTTGGTAAATCCTTACTAATTACCAAGGAATTAGCGACGAAAATTAAATTAAGGTAAACTTAACCTTACTTTTTTTGTCGGTAATCCGCTACTATTCTCCTTCTGATCTGTGTGTGTATATATATACACACACGCACACACACACACACTCATCACACACATAACTTGTATTCCATTCAATACACAATCCTAATTTAAATACAACACAATTATTATCAACACACGCATCTCATAACCAATGTATTATATTAATCACTCATCTCATAATCAACATTCAACATTACATAATAGACATACTAAACATTCTTACATCAAAAATACATAATACATCCATAATATTTCATAAACAATACTAAAAAGTACAAACTAAAATATAGTTCTAGCATTTCAAATCCATAACTTGTTGTGGCATGTTCCCGCTTTTTTGCATTATAGATATCTATCTTCCTGTAAAACAAAAATTCTCTAATTATACATAAAGTCACAAAAGCCAACGGAAACTATCTTCTGGCCAATATCCACCTATTAACTTGTAATATATTTTGAAATAGCATGTTAGAATCAGAATCACCTAACTGCCAACCCAACATAAAAATGAGTGGTATGTCTCCATTTATTCTTATAACCTCCTCAACAATTTGAACTGCATCACCTTGCTCCTCAACAATTTGAACTGCACTTCAATAATAATACAAGTACTAATTATAAATTTAGATAATAATGACCTCAAACTAACAAGTCCAAACTCTTCTCACGTTTATAACGAAAAGGCGCCCCAATTTAAGTAGTGTATGGTCAATTCATTGAAGTGTAAAGAGAATCTTTTAATATCCTATATGTTAGTTCGCTTTTAACTTGCGGAAGTAAAAGAAATCATGTAGAATTCATAAGCACTCACTAAATATCAAATGAGCTAACTATTTCTCACGTTCGTTTTCGAAAGGGATACATGTTATGCCTGTTTCCACTCTATTGGTTTGGTTGCCAGCCAATAATCCACCTAAACCCATCAACAAGTGTTTGGTCGGGTTACTATTGAATCTGATAACTTCACTTTCTTTAAATTATTTCAGTTTAGTATCATTCTTGGTAGCAAAATTTATCTTTCAAGTTAATTAATAAACAATTACAGCTAAGTTCTATATATGAAGGTTATGTATGTATGTATACCTGCAATAATGTTCCACAAGATCCTACATCAGCTATACATCCTCCTCGCATTTATGCCGGAGAGGTCGCCAATGCTATGGGCTTTGGCTTATGTAGATCAAAAATGCTGAATGGGATTGTGGCACTCCATTCGTCGCCAATGCGGAAGTATGCCGAGAATGGAACGCTGCTTCGCTCTGCTGGATGCGTCGGATCCCATTATATAAGAAGCTCGCTCTTTACCCGATCATTCAAACATTTTGTGGGCGGCGCGCCTGCTCTATTGTTGCGTAGCAATAGAAGCCTGCATTAATATACTGGATCGCTCGCTCCTTCCTTCGGGCTAAGGCTCCTTGACGTCTTCGGGCGCCTCGACCCAATCTCTATGCCACACTAATGCCAACAAGAAGGACTAGGCTGCTTCACGGGCTACTGCTTTCTTTGCGCTTTTTTGCATTCTCCTTTCATGTGTTAAGCATCACTCTCGCGAAAGAAAGAGAAGGCAAATTAAGTCTATAAACCCGTGTTTTTTGGCAAGATTTCGTTGGTTTTGAGGGATTTCTCAATTTGACATATATTATGCAATTAGTGAAAATGAGCTCGGATTATCCCGGATTTTGTCATCAACTTAGCTAAACATATAGCTGCGAAAGTGAACGAATTTTCCAATCTCCCTAGGGGGAAGCAGTTCAGGACCGAATCAAAAACCTCTTGAAAGGATGCACATAAAGCCCCCTAAGTTCCTCGTTAAGTTTGGATTAGTTAGCTTGTCTGGCCGGGATTCCCTTCTATTAATGGGGCATAACTTCGTGAAGAAGAAGAAGCGGTGTCCGCGGGGGCGGAATCAGAAGAAAGTTCATCTGCAGTCCCAGCTAGGTAAGAACTAAGCGAATCTGAAGAAGCAGTGTCAGCGAGTGCATCAAGTAGTTCATCATCGGAACCCGGAGTTCCCACTGAAGAAGCAGGGGCTGCGGTAGCCGCCGAATCTTCTACTGGTACCTGGACAACTGTGTGAACTGATGGACTTACCAGTCTTGATCGTTACAAAGGACGATGCTACCACATTGAGGCCGTTATTGGGGAAGAAAATCAATTTATTGCTTATATAGCTTATCCTTTAGACCTTTTTTGAATAAGGTTCTGTTACTACATGTTTACTTCCATTGTGGGTAATGTATTTGGTTTCGAAGCCCTGCGAGCTCTACGTTTAGAGGGTCTTCGAATTCCCCCTGCTTATTCTAAAACTTTCCAAGGCCCGCCTCACGACATCCAAGTTGAAAGAGATAAATTGAACAAGTATGGACGTCCCCTATTGGGATGTACTATTAAACCAAAATTGGGATTATCCGCAAAAAACTACGGTAGAGCAGTTTACAAATGTCTACGTGGTGGGCTTGATTTTACCAAGGATGATGAAAATGTGAACTCCCAGCCTTTTATGCGTTGGAGAGACCGTTTCTTATTTTGTGCTGAAGCTATTTATAAAGCGCAAACTGAAACAGGTGAAATCAAAGGGCATTACTTGAATGCAACTGCGGGTACATGTGAAGAAATGATCAAAAGGGCTGTATTTGCCAGAGAATTGGGAGTTCCTATCGTAAAGCATGACTACATAACCGGGGGCTTCACTGCAAATGCTAGTTTGGCTCATTATTGCCGAGACAATGGTCTACTTCTTCACATCCACCGCGCAATGCATGCAGTTATTGATAGACAGAAAAATCATGGTATGCATTTTCGTGTACTAGCTAAAGCATTACGTATGTCTGGTGGAGATCATATTCACGCTGGTACAGTAGTAGGTAAACTGGAAGGGGAACGTGAGATGACTTTAGGTTTTGTTGATATATTACGTGATGATTTTATTGAAAAAGACCGAAGTCGCGGTATTTTTTTCACTCAAGATTGGGTTTCTATGCCAGGTGTTATTCCCGTGGCTTCCGGGGGTATAGTACCACCCGTAGAGGCCCACTTCCCGCTAGAGGGTCCATCCTTGTCTATGCTGCTCACTCTCGGTTTGGTCCTACTGATGATTTTTATTTTACGAAAAAGGGAGGGGGAAAGAATTAATATACTGGCCAAAAGAGAGAGCCATTAATTCAAAATGGCTAGTTTTCTTACTCATCCATGTCTTTCTTGTCCCTCTCTAAAAAGAAAAGAAATTTTTACATGATAGCTATTCATGATATAAAAAGGTCGTTATTACAACCTTCTTTCTTTATGTCAAAGACAAGGAGCTACGCGATAATTCTCATTGGATCTCGGTTGTTCTTAACAGCGATGGCTATTCATTGTTGTCTTCGGGTAGCACCACCGGATCTTCAACAAGGTGTCAATTCTCGTATTCTGTATGGACATGTTCCTGCGACTCGGATGAGTATAGTAGTTTATATCGCAACGGCTATAAACAGTTTCTTTTTCCCATTAACAAAACATCCCCTTTTTCTTCGCTCCTCCGGAATCGATACAGAAATTGGTGCTTTTTCTACTTTGTTTACCTTAGTGACTGGTGGTTCTTCGAACGCTCTCAAATCAAAAATCTTCCCTTTCATTCTCAAATGAGAATACAAGGAATTTTAGTTTCATACAATATCTTAATTTAATTTTATGGAATGATCAATCATTTTTTTTATATTTTCATGGAGCCAATAATTTAACAATTTGGAGCCAAACAAACTTTATAGAAATGTAGGATACGAATTGCAAACTGTCATTAGAGAAAGTTGCTAAAGAAATCTAATAGATAAGTATTAAACTTTGGTTATTAAATATTAACATTGATTAATCATTAGCTATTTCATGTTAATTTTGAATTATTTAATAATAATAATTATTGATCATTATTTCTTGTTCACCAACTATTAATTATTACTTATTCCTACTTAATTATAATGGAATATTGATTATTCAATCTTAATTATTAAGGACTAATCATTAATAATTAAAATTTAATTATTACTTATTAAATTTGATGCCAAATGCAAATAATTAGTTACAATAGGGTATTTTTCTCGATATAAAAATAATTATTAATGATTACTATAAACTATTAATTAATTCATGAAAATACATTTATCAACCACAAATTATAAATTGATTGGTACAAGAAATTGTTGTTAATTATTAATCACTTCTTAATAGTAATATTACTTGGGGGAAAATAATTTTTAAAAGAACGTTTTTCGCAAGTGGCTTTACCTATTGTAAAAAATTACAGTTATCGCAACTGGTGAAAACAGTTGCTAAATATATAATTTTTGCAACTGGAAAATTTGAAGAATGGGTGATAAGAGCAGCAGACAGATAAGAGCAGCGGATGCGTTTGTTTTTAATCGAGGAGCTGGGTTTGTTTTTGATCAAGGGAAATAAAGAAGGGTAGTGCGACAAAAAATTTGGTTCGGAGGGAAATGTTGAATTGGTTCGAAAATTTCAGTTGGAGGGAAAATTTCAGTTTGGAGAGAATGAGTAATTGTACAAAGTAAATATATTACTAAAAAAACCTCAAAATGCATATAGAGGTAATAACATACAACTTACTTTATATGTTTTTCAAATTTTTTATTTTTTTTCATTTATGAGTTTTGTAAAATTTGAATATGTTATCAAGTTTAAATTTATCTAAAGTTTTATTTTCTTTCAAATTTTATTAAAATTTCAAAATTTGTTTCAAGAATTTTATGAATATTTTGAAATTTATTTTAACAAATTTCAAATTTTAAGAATTTCCGAGATATAAATTATAATTTTCAATTGTAATTAGTGAATAATAAATACGTACTAAAATTAAAACAATAACCAAAAATTATTCCCTGGTTATTACTATTTAGAATTAAATATTACTTCTTAATTTCTGTAATTAGGATGGTAATCTTTAACCTTGCAGGCTATGTTTTCGATTTGTTTATTAACATGGTAGAAGCTTTATCTTATATGACCACGTAAAGAATTCTGAAAATTCATAAAAAAACACAAATATATACATATATATGTATATATATAATGTATGTATGTATATATTATGTATGTGTATATATATACATACATTATATATATATATATATAACTTTGAATTGTATAAACTAAGGATGTGTTGTCTCATATTATATTAGAGATAATTGCAATACTTGTTGAATTTAGGAAACATGTATACTGAAATCACATTATACACCAGTATAAAAGAACATGATATTATACATGTATATATAATCTTACAGTTTAAATTCTGATCTTTATAAACTGAAAATGTGTTGTCTCACAATATATTAGAGATAAGTGCAATACTTAAATCTTATGCTCAGCTGTAATTAATCACTAATTAAATATTTATTATTAATTATAGATTAACAACAACTAATTATTAATAGTAGATATTAATTTATAATAACTATTATATACTTATATTAACTATCACATATCAATTATTAATTATTTAATAGTACATTAATATGCATGAAAATAATAACTTGTATGGTAATGTTTGGATTTTTTGAATTTCGAAATTCTTTAATATTTATTTAACTTCTTATTTTTAAACTTTGACCATTTTGTTTTTCTTAATTACTAATTATTTATCAAATAATACGTACCAATCAATTTCTTAAAAGGAAATATATATTAATAATTTCTTGATATTAATTTAATTAATCGTATTAAAGACTATTAAATAATCATTGATTATCAAAACAAATTTAATAAACATCGAACAACAATGTATTTTATTAATTACTATTACATCTTATTTATATTATATAGTAATTAATAATTAATCAGCATTAATTTTCAAAAAAATAATTAATCAGCATTAACTTTTGAATTTTATTTACTTCTAATAGTTATTATTTATTATTAATTACTAATGTATTATTAACATTAATTATTTAAAATTTAAATTTACTAATTAATTACTAATTAATAACACAAATTTAAAACATTTTATAAATAATAAATATAAAAGTTCGTTTCAAATCTCTTGGAAAACTACAGGAAAATAGCTTCAAAATTATGTCGACGGTAATCCGGCTCTATTAGCAACGGAATTTAGCGTTAAATATTATATGACGGTAAAGAGCTGCTATTTCCGTTGATTTAGCGACAGAATTAGTATTCGACGGTAATAATTTATAATAAGATGACATATAAAATCCAAAATATTTTCTCTTACAAAGCCCATGGAAATCCGCCGCTAATTAGCGACGGAATTTTCCGCTGCTAAAAATCTGTCACTAATCTCGGTTTTTCTTGTAGTGTTTATTAAAAGGCATATTCCCCAAATATGCACTATCTTTTGATTTCCTCTTTGAATCTCTTCTTTCTCTCTTTTCACCGTAGTTTTGTAGGCGTAGGACACATGTCGAAGGGCAAAGGAGTGACCAACCTCCATCTGTAGCCGTAGTAGTTTTTCTTATGACTAATCTTATTTCAAGCTTTGTAGGGTTGCCGTACAATGGATGTAGCTTTCGAGAAACTTGTCAACAAGCTATACAAGGATAGTAAGAACGAGGATAAAGAACACAAACCTAAGGATGAGAAACTTGTTGATATGGCTTAATCCACGAAGGAGGAAAAGGTGAAAGGGAAGAGGCCAAAGTGAAAGAATAATAAAACCCATGACAAGAGAGAATATCGTTAGTATGGTAAAAAGGGACATGTAGTTAAGTGTTATAAGACAAGGACATGGGCAAAGGACAAGATCGTCGAGAGGGCAATTGTATGCTCTCACTACTAGCATGCCTAAGAGAGGTGGTAACGTTTCTGTTAAAAACTTAGCTTTTCTTTTCTACCATACCGTGGGAACTTTGTTTTTGTACATCGCATCCTTTTAATTCTGCTTCGATAGTTGAGTCTCTGCACCATAGTACTAGCGTTGTAGAGGATCCCATTTTTGTCTCAAATCCTGTTGGGGAATCAGCTCATTTATTCATGACTTGTTTGGATTTGAGAATGTCTATGCTAAGTGTTGAGTTTAGAAGAAATGCGTATGTTTTTGGGCTATGGGTTGATTCTAGGGATGGGGTGTTTATCCAGAAATGGTACTTTCTCGAGTATGAAAAGAGGGTAGTTAGACTCTTGACTTGCCTCGGTAATGCCCTCGAAGTCTAGTGTAACCCTTAGGGTTCTGCCATGCTTAGTTACCTAGAATCTCTTGATACATTTATTGATCCACTCAAGTAGTGTTCTCCACTAAGGTGGATGGTTCATTTCGCTTATGCATGAGTTACAGAAAATCACCTCAGTAAGTACATTTGGCAACATGGTTGACATCTGTTTATTTTCAAGAGATAGTTCTTCTGGGTGGAATACCTTATAGTGCGTAAACGAGATCCAGGATTCACTAGTGAATTTTGGAGAGATTGCATGAAACCACGAGTACGCAATTATGTTTGAGCCGAGTGTACTAGAAAAAGAATAAGTGAAAGTGGAACGAGAGGCGACAGTGAAATGAGTTCCAACTCATATTTTGGAAATAGGAATTAAGAAGCTACGAAATTGTGAAGTTAAAGACGGTCAAAGCACAATGGAGTTAAGCTCAAGGAAATGCAACTTAGAAGATTGAAGACTAGATACGCGCATCATATCTCTTTTTAAGAGTATATCCTTGATCCCTCTTTTCCTGTAGAGCTTACTTGCATGCTATCTTTTAAATATATCCTCTCGGTCCTATTTTCAATCCTATTTCTGTTGCAAACCCCATAGGGAGTTTGACTCATCTGTTAGTAATACATGTTGGGGCTTGAAGGTGTTTGTTGGGTTGACTAAACTTTTTGTGTTTTATAGAATATGGGTTAGTTTTAGGAAGGGATTTCTTGTGACCTAAAAGGAGTCCATCATGCTTAGTTTCTTAGAAACATATATATTTTGGTTGGGTTGAGAAATTCTTTGGGTATCAGTCTGATGTTGATTTCGGTCTTCGGGGCTGGTGCTTAGGGAGTTCTTCTCCTAATCAGTATATATGTGACGTAGATTTCCAGTTTTGACATTGCCTAATGGGCACAAATTTTTTACTTGCTTCTGTCATTCGACTATATTTTTAGGTAGGAACAATTGGGTGTAAACATGTGTTTGAGACATGTTATGATTGATGGTTGCAAGTGGTTGCTAGTGGTTGCTCGTTGATGCATATACACGCACATTAGACACTAGATCGGCTCAGTCACCTTTCACATTACATATGCATGAGTGTTTATACTTGTTTATGGATGAATTTGAATGTGTTATCATGTGGATGTTGCATATGGATGGATGTTTGTGCACACATATAGTGTTTATGTGAATAGGACTATTTGCATACATGTTGGACTCATGACACTAAACATATTTTTCATTAAGAAGATCAATCGGGCCTGATCATTTGCATTAGATAAGTAACATATACACACACTTTCTGCATATGTTCATACAACATTAGAAATCTTTTAAGGACAATGATTGCTTGTGGATGATGTTTTGAGTAGATGGATGATGGATGGTAGGACACATTCTTCTTAACTTGGAGATTTCGGGGACGAAATCCTTTAAGGAGGGGAGAATGTAATACCCTGTATTTTAATAACATATTAAAATCATAAATCAAGGCAGAATTAAATTTTAAAATAAGAATCAGGGAAAACGGGTTGCGCCATTGCGTTTGTCTCGGAATTCTGCATGAAATCGAGTCTGAGCTTTCGAAAAACGGAGTCCGTATGAGGGAGATATGACCCTCTTAAGTTTCAGGAATTTTCATAATCGAAAACAGCTCGAAATTCGAATTCAAACCCCAGCGCGGACTGGGCGGGAATTTTCCCGCCCAGGACCGGGTCGACCTAGGGGTCGATACTATGGTCGACCTCCCAGGGGCCAGGTCGACCTTATGGTCGACCTGGGGGTCGACCCTATGGTCGACCTGGGGGTCGACCAGGTGCCAAAACCCAGTTTTGAGCCTGGGTTCATTCTAATGTTTTTGGTCTCGTTTTCAGTCTAGATTCGTTCGCCTAATCCTATATAAACCCATTCAATCCCTATTCCTTCTCACGCCATTCTTCTCTAACCTTATGCTGCACAAATTCTTAATGGACGTGGTTTCTACTTCTTCTTCGAAATTAAATTAAAAATAAAGTTAATCAAATCTAGGGAATTCTTCTACCTTCTTCTTAAAGCAACTCAAGATTCGCAAATTGGGGATTTTCAATCAAATTGAGATTCAACGTTCAACGACTGCTTTCTAGAATCAACTTCTGCATCTTAATTTCTTAATCCACGATCTGCAAGTTCTTGTTACTTTTAGATTTAAATATTTAATTATGATATGGCCATGGAATAAAGTGGAATTGGATTTAAGTATGTTTATCGATTCTGATCTATTTCTGTTGCTCCTTGAATCTTGAGTTTTGAGACTTGTCTATCTTTATGATCATGTCAAGTTTATGATCTATTCAGCAGTTTTCTTGATTCGTAATGATGTTATCATCAAGTTGTAATCTTTATGCCTATCATGATGATTTATGTTGTTTTCTCTCTGATCTTGTTTTTATTGCAACTTCTACCTCCCCCTATTTATTTTCTTTTGATGAACCTAGGTCAATTTCGGACCTAGGCCTAAACCGCGATTTACGTGCGATTGAATACGGGGAAATATTGGGATAATACCTATTTGGATATATGTGTTTGGTGGAATTGATGGCATAACATAAAAATTGGATATTTGGGTATTACTACCATTAACATGAAATTGGATATTTGGGTATTGTCATTATAATGGTAATTGCAAGAATGGGGATTGGCATATGTAATTTGACATGGATCTTGATATATGTAATTTGGCTAGAACTTGATATGTGTAAATTGGCATAAAATTGACATACATGTAAAACGACATGAATTGAACATATGTAAATTTGGTATGAATTTGGCATATGTAAAACTGACATGTAATCTAGAACTTGGGCATATGTTAATTATGTAAAATTTGGAGTTGAAACGTATATGATAATTTATGACTTGGTAGAGGTTTAATATGAACGCGCCTAAGTTGGGCTTTGGGTAGTTGGCACGTATTGTAAATAAAAGGCTATAACTTGGCATAACTTTATAGTGAATTATGATAATAATTTGGGAATACGTTTTGAGGCAAAAACGTGAATTATGAACTTGGTAATTGGCATATAACTGGAAATATGAACGTGGTTGAAACATGAACATGAATATGAATTGAACACGAACGTGAACATGGCTAACTCGAGGTTGGGTTGAGTTTGCAGTGTAATTCTGCCCGGAACCGCCCGGTATATCCAGTGACTGCAAATAATAAGATCCAATGTGAGAAGTTAGTCATATCATGCTTAAACCCGAGGTTAGACTGAGTTGTGGTGTAATTCTGCCCGGAACCGCCCGGCATATCCAGTGACCGCAACAACAAGTCTAATGTGAGTGGTTGATGCATTAATAATTAATTAATGCCAATAAACAGACATGCTAAGAATGGAAAGGTTAAGTAACATATGAATAGTCGACGCTTAACCAACATAACTGTTAATCAGACCAATGGGTGGGTTAAGCAATATGACTAGACTAACGACACTTAACCGATATGACATGAATGGGTGGGTTAAGTAAATCTGAACTTGATCGCTTGAGAATACTTAACCATTTTAACATGTTAATTAAACAAGTGGGTGCGGTTGAGTAGATTTATAACACTTAACCAACATAACATGACAAGTGGGTGGGTTAAGTTAACTTGAAATGATTGATGACACTTAACCGATATGACATGATACACTGGTGGGTTAAGTTAACACAAGGGAGAACACTTAACCAATTTGACACGATGATTTGGTAGGGTTAAGTCATGAACTGCTTGAATATACTTAACCAATTTGACACGATGATTTGGTAGGGTTAAGTCATGAACCGCTTGAATATACTTAACCAAATTAACTCGATGATTTGGTAGGGTTAAGTCATAAACCGCTTGAATATACTTAACCAATTTGACACGATGATTTGGTAGGGTTAAGTCATGAACTGCTTGAATATACTTAATCAATTTGACATGATGATTTGGTAGGGTTAAGTCATGAACCGCTCGAATATACTTAACCAATTTGACACATGATTCGTAGGGCTAAGTCATGAACTCGAACGACAACACTTAGCCAATTTGACATGACACGTAGGCAGGTTAAGTCACGAACTTAAATGACAACACTTAACCAAATTGACATGCTAGACTGATAAGGGTTAAGTCATGAATTTAAATGACAACACTTAACCTATTGGACGGAAACCCTAGTTACGCGGTCCATTTCAGCAGTAACCCACTTAGATGTATCATGGTACCCTAGAACTAGGCAGGGTGGGGAACGATAACTGGGCTGATTGTAAGCGACCAAAACGACGGTTGAGATGGTGCGCCAGTGTAGGTTCAGGCGGACTATGGTCGTGCATGTAGTCCGGAGTTGAAAAAGCAGGCATTGGGCATCAGTAGGTTTACACTGTGCGTGCTTGATTCGTGCCGGGGGTTGGCACCCTAGGGCTTGATACACCCTATGGTGGACTCAGCACAGGTAACTACATTCGTGATAGGGCCGTATGACACAGGCACATGAACGAGCTAGGACTTGTAGGGAGCCGATCGATTAATAGATTGTTTCGTGGGACCAAGTAATGGGTCATTTCATGACATTGGACAAGGGATCATTTTATGGTCAACACATGACACGGGTTGGGATGCTAGTACGGGTGGTGCAGAGCAAATAGATATCATAGAAATATTTTAAAGGTGAAGCAGAGAAATCTTGCGATGCTTGATAGAAATCTTGCGAAATTATACTTAGTTTATCTTGAATGGGAACCTTGCGATGTTATACTTGACAAAAATCATATGATGTTATTCTTAGTTATCGTGCCTGTAGCTTATCTTGTCATCATGCTTATGTTTACTTTCAGTTTATTCATGTCATGTTATCTTTACCTGTTTTTATGTTGAAAGTCACTAGTACTTACTCAATCTTCATGACTGACCCGTTTTGTTTCACCTCTTTTTCTTCCGTTCCCCCCCCCCCCCAAGGGTTCGTAGGGTGGGAATACAGCTTAGTTCGGATGTTACCAAGCTCCCAGGCCCTTTCATGCACAACTTGGATCTCTCTTGGCTATGGCTTGCTATGCTTTATTGGGGAATACTACAATCTATTTTCATGCTTCTTTGTTTTTGAGCAAGATAGATATTTTAGCTATATAATTGGGTATTGGAAGTTGATGGGCTTTTATTGTAAACAATTATATTTAATAAATGATTTGAAGTACTTCTACTTTACCTTCCGTTGTTTTATATATGTATGTCTTGTAATATTTATGTTCTAGTACCCATAATGCTCCATTGAAGTTAAGGCATTCCCTTTGTGAGTGGCCTTAACAGATGTGGGGTATTACAAGAGTAAACACCAAGGTGTGGATGAATACTGATCCTTGACCTCTCACCTGATCCAATTGGTATGGTTCCTAGGGTATCTAGGCATAGGTTGGTGCAATCTTTAGAGAGAAATTCATGTGGTATAAAGGCTTAGCTATGCGGTTTGGTACGTCAACTACGACGCAACGATCCTTGGATAGCTTGGTCCGTTGACGATTCTGCTGCATGAAGAACAACCCCAATTACGACCAACTTTATTCTGAGATGCAAAAAGAAATTCGTTTTAAATGGAAATCAACGAAATATATATATATATATATATATATTATAATGGCCTGAATAGAACGCACCGCGCAGCGACCGTTCGCGAATTTCGACCATTAACTTCAAATTGATGTTACCAGAGATTCGACCGTCGGATTCTCCTAAAACCGGAACCGTTGGGTTCATATCGAAAAGTGTTTTCCAATGAATATAAGAGATTTGAAATCTAATGGTTGGATGGAACTAATAGGAAGGGGTTTGAATGACACAAGTGGGTTTGACGATAAAACGGTCGTCTATAGTAGTTTTGACCATGGTGACTCTTATAGAGTTGTAGTACTAGCTCCAAGGATAGGTCTCGCTTCAGACACTTAAAGGGATTCATAGAATTTGTAGGTTCTGATGTGAACTCATAGAGTGGGGGTACTTGGGATGTCCGTTGGGCGACGATGGCCCTGGATATCCACATGGGCGACGATGGCCTTTAGAGCGATGATGGATCATATATCTCGTGTACCTTGGACCATCACTGGATATTTTAGTTCTTGTCCGTTTGATTGGCATGGAATCAAGTATAGGAGAGACAGTACTATAACGGTCCTTGATCCAACGATGGGATCATACAGACGCTATGCATGTCCAACGCATTGGGTGAATGAACGTGAGGATGAATGTTTATGTTTGTTTGTTTATCATCTTATCCCCTAAAGGCTCTATTGCACCTTGTGGCACGATGGTGATAGAGTAGCATACACTTATATATTTGCTACACTTTGGATGCACAGACATGTCAGGTATGGTTCTCCGTACCCATTATACATTTGTATTTTAGATTACTATCGCTCACACCAGACTTTGTCTAATGTGTAGTTTTATCCATTGCCTTTATTACTCTGGTTACTCTTAAATGAGTAGATTAGAGACAAGTTAGGATAAGTACAAGTAGATGTTTAGGAGGTGAGCATAAGTTTATTCTACGTACCATTTATATGGAATTTATTGCTTTTAGATGTTCACTACTATGAGACTTAGTAGTACTTTCTATTTAGAGACAATTTACTTGAGTTATCATCACTTGTATAACTATATTTATTCATGTTAAATGAATATATTACCCTGATGCTTATGGTTCACTATCAGCTATTTACTGTATCGTTTCTTTTACATCAGTTATGTGATATTATATTTTGACTGATGCACTATGAGATGTATAACAGTTTTTAAGAATGTTTTCCTTTTACTTAACCTTGATGATCGCCTTACAACCCCCATGCACCACAACGGCACACCATTTGGGTGTCAGAAGAGTAGGACGGTTGTCAAACATCATTGGCTTGTGTTCCTTGATTGGACTTCAAGTCATTCGATTTATTTTTTCTTTTTCTTTTCGTCTATTGATTCAATTAATAAAAGAAGGATTTAAGGCTATAGGCTTTAGTAGTAGACATTAGTTTAATAAGCAATGAAGGCAGAAGAAGCAGACATGTCAACGGTATGAGTTTCGGTCTGATCCCAACCTGAACTTGTCGTATTAATGCAGGCACGGGTTTTTCCTCTTACCACCCAAGTCCGACCCAATCTCGACCAGCTTACTATCAGGGTCGGGTACGGTTTATCAAAACCTGGACCGGTTAGGATCCGATCCAACTATTAGTTTTCCAGCGTATCGAAACACAAGTTTGTATGTTATTTGCTTACCATTTTGTTTGTTTACTTGTGCAAGTTTTTGGATATTTCCGTTGTGAACTTGACTACATTACCATCCAATTTATATGTTTACACTTCGTTATTTTTTTAAATCAAAGTTGCAATTTTAAATTATGGTTTTAACATAAATATTATAAGTTTGATACACGGGTATTACCCAATGGGCTGGACTCGAATATTGCTTTGAAATACCCTACGAATTCTTGTTGCGTTCAGAATTTAATTATCGTAATCGAATTCGGGTCGGGTTTATGATACTCGGACCAAACTTGACGAGCCTAGGTAAAAAAAAAAGCAAATAAGGATGGATGGGTGTGGTCCAACTGAAAAGAAGAGAAGCTCAAGCTATCCTTTTAAATCGTTTTGAACCCTTAACCATTTCTTTACCTGGCCGTCAATCAATACCCAATTAAAATTCCGCTCGATGCATTTTAATCCAAATTCTACTCCATTCGTATAACTTTTTTATTTGAATTTTTAATTTTCTATTTCCACAATTATAAGATAATTTTTAATTTTCAAAATAAATTTTAGAATTCCGTAAATATTATTTATTTACGTTATTATTTGTTTTAAACAATTTTAAGCAATTTTAGATAAATGTTAGTAACTGATATTAAATTATAAATTAATGCGAAATTTGCAAACTTGAAAAAGAAATACATTAGAAAGAATGGTGCATTGAGGTTGAAAGAGAAGATACAACATAAAACAAATACATGAAATACTTTAAAGGAATACGAGTAATGATATTTCTACGAAATGTTTCGAAAATTGAAAATGAGTGTTAATTTTTTTCTAGAAAATGTATGACAATATACTTGTTTGCCACTAAAGAGGGGCTTCAACGGAGATGATGTAGGGACATGTAGACGACGATCGACTTCCTTAGTCAATTCGCGGGAGTTGGATGCTCGACTTTGAAAAACTTAAAAATGGTGACATACTTGTATATGTATGAACAGAAAAGAAATTCAGACCCCTTTTGATCTATGGACATTTAAGACTGAGAATTATTTACCCAATTTCCAACTGGAAGGAAAAATATGTACACATAGCATGCAATCTGGAAATTAAAAAAGAGCCACAGAAATTGTTAGGACTACGAGCTCATAGAGAAATATAAGTTGCTTCAAAATAAATTATTCTGTATTTAATCAGAGGCAGCGTTAACATCCTATCACAAAAATGTATATGACATACCATGAAAAATATTACAGCAATGGTACTATTGCTTTTTCTTACAAAATATATCTAGTAGTTATGTTGTTATTTCTACAAAAAATACATGTTTGTACAAACTAAATATGCATGCCTTTTAATGCGTTATTTATTATTTACTTTCAAAATTGCATTATGTACCACTTAGCGTTTTAAATTCGAAATGGAAATGAACATAGAACAACGCATCTAAAGCGTTGTTCTTGTACTATATTTTTTTCAAACAAAGGCAAATTGTTGACTTATGCTTACCTGCTGACGCATCCTCAATTTCAGTGCAACATTCTAACAAAAGAACTTTGTTGGAAAGACACGATATAAGCCAAATTGACATCACCAAGGGCACACATCTCTAAATGGCGAATCACCAGATTCAGTCGATCTAGCCAAATTGCAACATACATCCGGTACAGGCTAAAAGCACACACAGACACACTGAAGGTACAACCAGCAGAATATTGCCTAGAAAATTTGAAGACCGAAAGCGCACAAATAATTCATATTTGAATTTGAAGACAAAAAATGTACAGATAATTTAATATTTGACAATGTATTTTGGTGGATACTAAATATGACTCATTAAAGCTACATAATGAAAGAATTATCAGTACATATAATCGTCAAAACAAAGTTCCAAAACAAAACTGCAAAATATATTATGCTCTAGTTTTTAATCTAACCATTACAGGGAGATCTTAGTACAAAAATGGAACCATCAATATGGCGCTCTACTTCATGAAGCAACATGTGAAAATGCCGTTTTCTATCAATTCCACACTAATCAACGTTTCGGGGTAAACTCAATAGATGATGTGTGTGGTCCTAAACCAATTTGGGATATAACAATGACCAGTCCATTTAATCTCCTAGAAGCCGAGCGCTTTGATCTTCCTTCAGCCTTATGGGATGAATAGCAACACCATTTTGCGCGCTTCTAATACGATCCCATCTGCCAAGACGGGGCTCCTGAAAGTCATACCAACTTCAATTAAATGCATACAAACTCGTACGCACATGATTATGGCATCTAACAATTAAACCATTTTACAAGTTCAAACTGTATTTTTACACATTAAAAAAATATTAACATCACTTAAAAATAGAATCCATCAAATAGACATCTTTTTACATCAATTTTTTTTATTAATTAACAACACAAATAAAATTTAAAACTAATTAAAAAAATAGATATTGCTATTTAAAAATAAAATTTCAAACTAATTACACATGACTTCAATGTAAAACTAATAATAACTAAATATTCATGCAAATCATTTTCTCTTGAATGTATTGGACATATATAGTTTCTTATATTTCGTACAGATTACACAGATCCATACTCTATATAGCCAGATATTCAGCCTTGACTTAGAAAAAGTCTTTTAATTTTCATGTGCTTCAGCTATTTTATTCAGTACAAGTAACTCAATAAATTGAGGGATTGATCTTTCTAACCAATACCGGAGTTTTGCTGTATAGTAAATTTGCTCAGATAGAGACTGAGAAAAAATGGGTCTTTTGACTGGAAAAGAATAAAGATAAAGGAAAATTATGTTTACATATACATGAAAAAGAACTGACCTGGCCAACTCCTGCAAGCAGAAAGCGTCCAGATTTTGCAAATGCAAGTGAATTGACATATCCCTCCTGTATTTCATATAACTTAGGCTATTATTTTACTAGACTGGTGTTTTAACTTTCTGTTAAATCCATATCAATATTACCAAAGCACCATAACTAGCTATAGGCAGAATTAAATTATAATCTTCTGTGCAACAATTTGTCAATCAGCAATATACAGGGCCATGACAACAATTAAAAGTTACATAACTATTGTGAGATGCAAGGCAAACGCAATTTGCCATATGATTGATTGGTCATTGATACTTCAAAAGAGCGTGGTGTCTCAACTTCATGACTTGAAAAATAGATATCTGATAACAAAAATGGTAATATCCTGTCACATATCAAAATTGATTTCAAAATTAGATTGTGTATTTTTTGTCATGCAATACGACAAACTAAATTTAAGTAAAATATCCTTCTCAAAAAGTAGTAGCGTCTGACTTGATTCAGAACTGATCAAACGGTACTGAATCTTATTGCTTTCAAGCTTAGTTGGACAACTAGCTCTCCATATAGGATTTCACTGGCTCCAAACTACTTATTTTCAAAACTTGGATCCAATATCATCCAACGTTTGGCTCAAATCACATAATAGCACCTAGTTAATTTGTATGTTTTCATGTTTTGTTATCACTTTATCAAGCCTGTTCTGTCTGATCGAATCATTATGGTGCATTGCATTTTACTCATAAACTACCCAAACCCTCTTATCAGGTCTGAATCTTCTTGTTTTGCAAATCAAGCAGAGTCCTGATTTTTTATTTTTTATTTTCAAGTTGGTTTAACATCATGAATCTAAATAACAGATGCCACATCAAAAAAGGGTAAAGAAAAACTATAGCAGTACGGTGAGAGTTAATATTTCAGCAATAAGATCCACAAGCAAACAGTGGCAAATATTCCAAAGAGAAAAGCGAACACATAAGTTAACAAATATGACAAATGTCTATTAGAGTTGAAGGCACAATACCAAGGGGTATTTAAACAAGTGTTGGATTTTTTTGTCATTGCTCAGAAGTTGCCATATGTTAACCACGCCATTTGCAGCACCAGATGCAACAAGATCACTGTTCCTACACACAGTAACTGAGCTAACCCATGATTGGGCCAAGGAATAACCATTACCTATATCAATAATATAAGTAAAAGAACATTTTCATTGCAAGCAAATGTAGGAATGTTTTTAAAATTGCAGTGACAAAGTATTACAGAAAATAAAGCAACATGGGTTTTACGAACTGCTTCCTAGATTTGCACAAGTTTTTCTGTTGAGCTAAATTGCAGAGAAGTCATTTGTTATTTACAATATACCAGGCAAAAATAGTAAATGCAACATAAATTCAAACTGGCTTTTATTTCTTTTCCTTTTTTACTTCTTTCTCCCAAGCTTTTTCCGTATTTGTTCAGCAAAGTAATGAAAAAGTGAAAATATTGAATATGGGGCCCAAAAAAGTTACTGTGCAAATGGTCGGCATACCCACCAGAAGTTGGACATCAATTTACCCTTGTTGTAAGGTTTCAAAAATTATCGCTGATGATTAAATTTTATAGAACAGATGAGAAAGATTGAAAATGCCATCACCAACCTGCTTGAACAGCATGGTGTATGTCTCTCTCTTTATCAATTTGGCTTCCTAAGCATGAATCTGAGCCATGGGCATTTTTCATGATAAGTATTGGCTTTTTCTTCAGTGCGTGCCAAAGTTCAATACTCCCATCGTCCGAACCAGACAAAAATTCATTGTCGTTAATAAAACAGCAGCAATCTGCAGAAGTTGGAGACCGATACAGGAGCCTTTTTTCATCCGCAACCTATCAAAATAAAAGTTAATTTTTTAAATCTTGTGAAGAATTTTCCTTGTGAGATCTATGAAAAGGAAAATCTATTGCACTTTTTGTTTCATAACATTAGATATAAATAATTAATATCATTCGAGTCAGACAAACATGCTGCATCATAGACTAAAAGGTGATATCATTTAAGTGACAAAACTATTGATAGCAGTCAATCAAATTTCAACAAACCAATACCGATTTGATGCGAATACAACTTATACAGGTGATACTAGCTTGGTGCATGTAATGCACGTATGCTTAAGAATATCACAGAACCCTTCCTTTCATTTGGTATATGCTAATGAAAACCTTCCTTTCATTTTCTGACATTTCTTCGTTAACTGCCACGGTTATTATGTATACTCATTTTAAACCCTAATAAATTCAGGGAGGAAAGTTTCTTTAAAGGTTGAGAAACTAGTCACAAACTAGTGAACTGACCAAATAATCACCTCTCCTTGGGAGTATAGCCCTTCACCTTATAAAGCTTAAAATTCAAGATTCTCTCCATTAGCGTATACATATTATTACATTCTCCTTTCTATCTTTTTTATCATCTTCGATTTACTCATAATGCATTCAGAAATTGTAAATCTATTTAAGCATATTCAATTTATGTTATGTCCCCAGAAAATATAATCAAATTGACCTTATTATTAACAAGTACTATGCTCTCAACCATGCATAAAGTTCTACCTTTGAAAATGAAGCAGACTTAACATACTATTTCTATGACTTACTTGGTGGAAAGCAACAATGATATCATCACCTCATTTGTTATTAGAATATTTTTTTATAACATTCAACTATATCAGAATGCAAATCCCTACAAAGTCTACTAATTTAGATAAAGAGTTTCTTCAAAGGTTATGACATTAATTGCAAACTAGTGCATCTGCTTGAGTTTCTTAGAGAGTAGATGTTAAACTTTGGAGACTTTCCTCTTCATCATCGTTACTTTTTACTTTTCTTCAACAAACAGGAAAAAAAAAAATCCCACAGTGTTGTAATATGCGATACTATATAGAAGATTGAAGTGGTCGAAGATAGCTTCGCATAGGAGAAAATCGTTCGCAAATCGGAGTTCGCACGAGGAAGATATGAGCTGAAATGAGTAAGCTGTTCTATGTACAGTGCGATAGACGTCTGTCACTACAGGGGGATTTTCCCGAAAGTTTCCACAGACGTCTGTCATCCCCACGACAGACGTCTGAGACGGGGACAGACGTCTGTCATGGATGCGACAGACGTCTGAGCTGAGAGCTGGAGCCCAAATAATTCCCTGGGAGGGACGGACGTCTGTCACCTCCCACGACAGACGTCTGAATATTGAATTGGGCTATTTCGGACTGAAAACCTTGTAAGTTGATTTGTGAAGATACGGGGGCAATTTGGGTAATTGACATATCCCTATATAAGCTATTTTATGAGGTGTTAGTGGGAAGAGCTTGAAGACTTGATTTGGGATCAAGGGTTTATTCTCAAGGGAGAATTAGGGTTTATAACCTAATTCCAATTCTTCAATTCTATTCTCCTCAAACTCTTTTTTTATTGAAATATAGTGATTATTGGATCAATCTCTTGTATTTCTTTCATCGTGGTAATAAAATACTCTCTCCAAAGTGGATGTACACTAACAAGATGTTAGTGGAACCACTATAAATCCTTGTGTGATTTATTTTTGCTACTTTGTCATTAGTTTCTTCCTTGTGATTGAGATTTGGATTGTTCGTGATTGGTTGATATTGGATTGTGACTTCAGTTATTGCTTTGGTTGTTTTTGCAAGTCTAACAACGATCTATTCTTCCGCTAGCGCATTGTGGTTTAGATATCGAATTCGAGTGGTCTTGAATCGGATTAATCACAACGGTTACAACAGTTGATATCAGAGCTGTTTTGGTGCTTGTTAGGTGTTTGTGAAAATGCCAGAGACGGATAGTAGCTCGGTAAGTCCTTCAATCGGAAGTCCGAATAGTGTGGCGCCATATGTACGGGGTTCGTATGCGGCGTCGGGTTCTCAATTGGTTATTGACAAGTGGAATGGTGATGACTTTGAGAAGTGGCAATGGAAAATGAAAGCGGTTCTTAGGCAGAATCGGGTGCACCGAGTAGTATTTGATACTCACTTATTGCCAAGTGATATCTCGGATGTTGAGAGAGAGGAGATGGAGGAATGGACTTACACTACTCTTCAACTTGCTATGGAGGAGAATGTGATCTCCGAAATTAGTGGTGAGACTACCGCTAAAGGTATTTGGGACAAGTTGGAAGAACTTTATATGAAGAAGTCGCTCACTAATCGTTTGATCTTGTTGCGTACGTTTTTCACCTTCAAGATGGAGGGTAATACGCTTAAGGCACATTTGAATGCCTTTGATGACTTGCTCATGAAGATAAAAGCCGTTGATTTGAAGATTGAGGAAGAGCAAAAGACGATGATATTATGTGTTCGTTGCCGGACCGCTATACGGATTTCTCGAATAGTTTGATCTATGACCGGGATACCTTGACTCTAGATGATGTCAAGACGGGTCTTCTTAGTGAGGAGTTGAGAGATCAAATGAATAAGATGAGTGAGGGTAGTAGTGGAGCTAGTAATAGTCACGGGTTGTTTGTGGAGAAAGAAAAGAATGTGAAGAAAGGAAACCGGGGGCGTTCTAAATCAAGAAAACCCGGTGGAAGAGGTAAATCGAAAGAGAGAAATGGGAAGTGCTTTATTTGTAAGAAACCGGAACATTGGAAGAATGATTGTCCGGACAAAGATAAGAAGGAAGTAGCATCTTCATCCGTGGCGGTGGAGAGTGGGGATGGTGAAGTAGATAAGAATGCGTTGACGGCGGTAGTAACGAGTGTTTCGGGTAACGAATGGGTTCTCGATTCGGGTGTGTCGTATCATATGACGCCAAATAGAGATTGTTTTTGGTCCTTTGAGGTCAAAGAGGGAAATGCAATTGCTATGGGAAATGGTGTTATTTGAAAGTCAATGGGTAGTGGCTCCGTGCAAATAAGGATGTTTGATGGAGTTGTTCGCACGCTCACCAATGTTCGTTATGTTCCGGGACTTAGGAAGTCGCTTATATCTTTGGGGCAATTGGATTCTCTATGATGCAAGATCACTATCGAGAAGGATTGCTTGAGGTTATGAAGGGTGCTAGGACTTATGGTATATATTTGCTTCAAGGTGTGACCATAGGAGGTGAGACTTGTGTGGGTGCTGATAGTTCTCGTGACTTGGATGCGACACGGTTGTGGCATTTGAGATTGGGTCATGTCTCGGAGAGGAGTTTGGATATTCTTCTGAAGCGGGAGATGATCGAGGGTGAGAGTTTCAACAAACTAGAGTTTTGCGAGGAATGTGTCATGGGGAAGCAAACAAGGGTATCATTCGATGAAGGCAAGCATGACTCAAAGGAGGTTCTTGAGTATGTTTATTCGGATGTTTGGGGACCGACACCGGTTGCTTCTTTGGGAGGAGCAAGGCATTATATCTCTTTCATTGATGATTTGTCTCGCAAGGTATGGGTGTATGCAATGGGGGCCAAGTCGGAGGCATTTGCTAAATTCAAAATGTGGAAGGCTCTTGTTGAGAATGAGAGTGGTAAGACTTTGAAGGTGTTAAGGACCGACAATGGCGACGAATATGTCCCGCGTGAATTCTTGGAGTATTGTAAGCATCACGGAATCCGGAGACATTTTACTACACCGGGAGATCCGCAATCTAATGGAGTAGCGGAGAGAATGAACCGAACTCTACTTGAGAAAGCTTGATGCTTGAGATTGACATCGGGTTTGTCTAAGGGATTTTGGGCCGAAGCTTTATCAACCGCGGTGCATATAGTGAATTGAATTCCGTGCTCGGCCATTGGTAACAAAATTCTGGAGGAAGTGTGGAAAGGGAAGAGTGTGGACTTGAGATATCTTCGTGTGTTTGGTAGCCCGGTTTATGTGCATGATCCGGGGAATGATAAGCTTGGAGCTAGGGCATTCAAAGGGATCTTGCTTGGTTTCACGGATGGCGTGAAAGGCTATCGGATTTGGAATCCGAAAACGAAGAAGGTTGTTAATTCTCGTCATGTCACTTTTGATGAGTCGACTTTATTCAAGGTGAATGAGAGCTCATCGGATGTTCCGGATTTGGTTCATGGTGAATCAAAGGAGAAGGAAGTCATTCCCACATTCCGTCCAAGTGGTAGTAGAGTTGAAGAAGCTCGTGGGGTTGAAGCGGTTGATGAAACATCACATAATCCACATGGTTCCTCTAGTGATGATGTTGGTGATGTACATGATACTAGAGAAGTTTCAACTCATGGTGGAGCCGAAATGGGTTTGGGTGATAGTATTGCTACTCGGGTTGGTCGACGTGCAATAAGGTCTCCCGAAAGATATGGTGATTGGAACTAACTTAGCTTTTGTGATCATTTGGACTATGCTCTCAATGTAGTCCAAGATGAACCGATGGACCTTGATGACGTCATGGAGTCGAGAGAGAGCTCGAAGTGGATTTGCGCCATGGAGGAAGAGATGCAATCGCTTATGAAGAACCGAACTTGAGAGTTGGTTCCACTTCCTCAAGGAAACCGTGCTATAGGGTGCAAATGGATTTACAAGGTGAAGGATGATGGAAGTTACAAAGCAAGGTTAGTGGCAAAGGGGTTCTCACAAAGGAAAGGAAAGGAGTATGATGAAATTTTTGCACCAGTGGATCGTCATACATCTATCCGAGTTTTACTAGCCACAGTTGATATTCATGACTTGGAGTTGAAGCAACTTGATGTGAAAACCGCCTTCTTGCATGGAGACTTGGATGAAGACATCTACATGGAGCAACCGGAAGGGTTTGTTGTAGATGGTAAGTCTAATATGGTGTGCAAGTTGAAGAAATCACTATATGGGTTAAAGCAATCGCCTAGACAATGGTACAGGAGATTTGATCATTTCATGCTTGAAAGTGGCTTCCATCGAAGCATCAAGGATGCTTGCGTATATTTCATGAGGTTGGGAAATGATTGTTGGGTGTATTTACTCTTGTATGTGGATGATATGCTCATTGCTTCCAAGGATCAAAATGAAATCAACAACTTAAAGATGCTTTTGAAATTGGAATTCGAGATGAAAGATCTTGGAGAACCAAGAAAAATCTTGGGCATGGAAATAAGGAACCGAAAGCGTTTTGAGTTAAGATTGACTCAAAAGGAATACGTTAAGAAAGTGTTTTGCCGGTTTAGCATGGAGGATGCAAAGACATTAAATACACCTTTACCTTTGCATATGAAGCTTTCGGAGAAGGGATCACCTATCGGGGATAAAGACAAGGCTTATATGGCAAAGGTGCCATATGCAAGTGCGGTTGGTAGTTTGATGTACGCAATGGTGTTTACAAGACCTGATATTGCAAATGTCGTCGGGGTGGTTAGTCGGTATATGGCTAATCCGGGGAAATCGCATTGGGAAGCCGTGAAGGCTATTATGAGATACTTGAAAGGCACAACATCTCATGAACTTGTCTTTGACGGTAGTGATGATAGGAGTTGCAAGTTGGTTATTGTGACTCGGACTACGCCGGTGATAGGGATCGGAGGAAATCAACTTCCGGGTATGTCTTCACACTTGGCGGACAGCTATTAGTTGGAGATCGCGATTGCAAACCGTAGTTGCTTTATCCATTACGGAGGCGGAGTTGATTGCCGCTGTGGAAGCGGACAAGGAGGCACTCTACTTGAAGCGATTGTTGTGTGACTTGGGTTTCGAACATGAGAGTGTTGATGTTCGATGTGATAGCCAAAGTGCTATCCATTTGGCGGAGAATTTGGCATTTTGCTCACGGACCAAGCATATTGAGGTGAGGGAGTCATTTCTTGTTGCCATGGATGAGGGTAAGCTAGTATACCTTCGGAAAGTGCACATAAAGGATAATGCGGCTGACATGTTTACGAAAGCATTGCCGTATGGGAAGTTCGAGCATTGCTCAAACTTAATTCGCTTGTTGAGTTGCTAGGTGCCACGGGGTCGCACGAGGTGGAGAGTGATTTTGTTTGTTGATGGAAAGGAATAGCGGTGAGAGTTTGGAAATCTATCTTCATGGTAAGTACTCGTTACACTCCCGAGTACATTGTCTTTTGGTGAGACGGTTTGTGGTTTGAATGTTTTCAACACTACATTGACGGGTGGGGACTTTGCCTGAACTCGTTGGTGTAGTGCAATGGGCGGTGGCCATGCCGGAGCTCATTGGAGAAACATTCAAGGTTGCTTGGTCGAAGGAAATGCTTGGGTGCATTGGAGTTTAAAGTTGAGATGGTTATAGTATCGAGGTAAAGTATTGTAATATGCGATACTATATGGTAGATTGAAGTGGTCGAAGATAGCTTCGCATAGGAGAAAATCGTTTGCAAATCGAAGTTCGCACGAGGAAGATATGAGCTGAAATGAGTAAGCTGTTCTATGTACAGTGCGACAGACGTCTGTCGTATGGGACGACAGACGTCTGTCACCACAGGGGGATTTTCCCGAAAGTTTCCACAGACGTCTGTCATCCCCACGACAGACGTCTGAGAGGGGGATAAACGTCTGTCATGAATGCGACAAACTTCTGAGCTGAGAGCTGGAGTCCAAATAATTCCCTGGGAGGGACAGCCGTCTGTCACCTCCCACGACAGACATCTGAATATTGAATTGGGCTATTTCGAGCTGAAAACCTTGTAAGTTGACTTGTGAAGATACGAGGGCAATTTGGGTAATTGGCATATCCCTATATAAGCTATTTTCTGAGGTGTTAGTGGGAAGAGCTTAAAGACTTAATTTGGGATCAAGGGTTTATTCTCAAGGGAGAATTAGGGTTTATAACCTAATTCCAATTCTTCAATTCTATTCTCCTCAAACTCTTTTCTATATTGAAATATAGTGATTATTGGATCAATCTCTTGTATTTCTTTCATCGTGGTAATAAAATACTCTCTCCAAAGTGGATGTACACTAACAAGATGTTAGTGGAACCACTATAAATCCTTGTGTGATTTATTTTTGCTACTTTATCATTAGTTTCTTGCTTGTGATTGAGATTTGGATTGTTCGTGATTGGTTGATATTGGTTTTGTGACTTGAGTTATTGCTTTGGTTGTTTTTGCAAGTCTAACAACGATCTAGTCTTCTGCTAGCGCATTGTGGTTTAGATATCGGATTCGAGTAGTCTTGAATCGGATTAATCACAACGGTTACAACACACAGATGTATCTTTTTAACAAAAAATTGTCTTCTAAAGATTAACAATAGAGATCACTTTTATTTGTTTCCCTCAAAGCTAAATGATTGAATCAATTTATCAGTAACAATTACGGTACTGTCCATAATGAAGCTAGTTGTGGATTGAGAGATCTAACTTAGACCATGTTATTACGTTGTATTTGGCTTAAAGCGATGATAATATCATTGTCTTGCTCAATGATGCTTGAACAGAAATTAAACTTTTCAAAAAAAAAAAAAATTTAATATAATAACTATGACTGCCGACTATTACCTACTTTTATAATTAGCAGTCCACTTTATAGAATTAATATTATGTACAATAATAATTCGAAAGGGTGTCTCAAAGCAACATTTTTCACTCATCGAAAGTGATAGGTATTGGGATTTAGCTAATTCTTTGCAAATAAGCAATTACCATCATATTAATACTGGTAAATCCAGAATATCTTTGACTCTTTGAAATTCATAGTTTAATGTGAACATCCAAAATAGATATTTTATATTGGTCATTTATTTAAATTTCATCCTCGAATAGGCTAAAATCTTTGATGTAAATATTAAAATCTATGACACTGAATTATATAGTACATGAACAGATTAACAAAAAACCAGCTAAAATCAAAATATTAGGTACGACAAAGGGCAACATCATGCAGTTATTACTTGTCCTTCTTGAACTTTCCAAAACCAAAGAATTTCCTACTGCAACCATATAATATTACTTCACATCAACGATGTTAAAGCCAGTGAACCTCACTCACCTTTCTAAATACAGGCAATCAAGACGTTACTTAGTCAATATCATCACAAACTAATGTTAAAGTAACTTGTTAACCCGCTTTTTTTAGCCAAGCAGACTTCAACAGGAATTAGAAGGCTAAAATGATGATGAAACAATTCACGAACTTGTAAACATACTTGGAAGAACAAAGAATCATACTAAAAAATTTCACGAAAAATGGAGCTAAGCGAACCACTCGGTACAGAAGAGAACCTTTCGGTACTGAGAGGTTTCTCTTCTAATCGAGACCCTGTGATCTTCTTATACTCCAAGTATTTCTTCAAGCAATCATGGTAAATGTTTTTCCTAGAAGATAGACGAATAGCTCTAAGAATATCCAAGAAGAAAGCAAAGAAACCAAGAATGTACAAGTGGCATCAAGTGAATCGTCAAAAAGAGCTTAATCTTCAATAAAAAGAGTGACATGCATTAAATTGGAGATAGAAAGGCAAAACAACTTTCACCTCCAAAAAACTACTTCATACCGATAGATTTTTATTTGCTGTTAGACCGATGTACTCACTCCTGCACACTTGGACTTGCATGTGAACTTTGTTCTACGCAGATTTCTAGATCTATAAAGTCATATCTCCATAAATGTCAACCCTGTGGCAACTAGATAATGGTCTTCTTTTATACTTTTGGTTTCAAACTCTAATCTTCTTCTTCAACCGTATCTTCTTCCTAAAAATCTAGAAACTTCACTGTAGACGCAAGATCCATTATACTGTTGTCGAATATGATCAAACTAGTTGTAATCCTAAGAGAAAACAATTAATAACAAACATTAAAATGCACATATGTCGGAGAATTTGTTGAACCACAGTAAAAACTGTGCCTTCTGTTACTTTTATTTAAAACGGTGCTTTCAGTTGATTCCGGAGTATGAGTCAGTTTGATGCAAATATTTTTGGAAAGGGCGCTAGATTTGACAATTTGAGGCTTGGATTTAAAGATCGGAGAAGACGAAGATGTTTCATACTAGATTCAGCATCGAAGGAAGTCAATCAAAGCATGAGGACAACCAGAAAGTGTCCTCAAAGTATAATAAATCCATCTACATGATTAGAAAAATAATTAATTTTTTCAGAGGATAAGACAACAAGGAAAATAGCTGGAGCTTTTGGAATTCAAAAACAAAGTCTGGAAACTAACGGGGGAATATCTAAAATTGAAATGGAGCAAACTAAAACAATGCCTCCACGTTCAAGGCCACTTGATACCTACCTTAATCTTCTCGGTACCACGACAAATATATTCGAGGGCAATGCTGGTATGGGCTTACAGTGCAGAGAATGGACGATGTTGGAACCAAAAATCCAAAAGGCAAAACGCAATGCTCACTGACTGGGAAAGAGGGGGGGGGGGGGGGGGCTAGAGTATCACATAGGAACAGATGATAGAATAAAGCCAGAGGTGCAAGAATAAGCACCAAAATCCCCCCCCCCTTACAATGAGCAGCGGCATAACGTAATTAGTGATCGAAATCTCCCATTGAACAACAATGATTGAAATGATAAGAAGATGGCTAGAGGTGTATTCCAAATGGTTTGGACGTGAAGACAAATCCATTTGCCTATAATATATGTAGAATGCAAGGAATCCTCTCGAATTCAAACTTCCAACGCAAGAAACGTACGATGAGAAAACAGATTCGACGATTCGTATAATGAGAAACATCTGAAATATGTAGGTGCTAGGTGCTTCTGATGATGGCAGATTTAGTAGCACTGTGGTTCATGCATCTAGCGAGTAAGTTAATAAGCATGTGGACTGAGCTAGTAAATAAGTTCGTAAAATGGTTCAATTTTCGTGTCTCCTAACTAAAAGATGTAATGACATTATTAAGTGTGAAGCAAAGGGCTAGAGAGATCTTTAAGAGTTACCTGACTAGGTTTAACGCAGCAACTACTGCAATTCACAAGCCGGATCCATCAGTGATTCTATTAGCAATAGCTTAAGGAGTTCTAAGTAAGACTGACATTAGGATTGCCTTGAAAAAAGACTCACCAATGGATCTTACAGAGTTCTATCACAAAGTCGAAAGATATTTACATCAAGATGACACCAAAGTCGGTAATGACGTAATGTTGAGATTAATGTTGTGGATGATGGAAAATTGTCTGCAACGGAATATGGTAAAGACCAGGGGAAGCAAAGAGTTGATGACAACGTCAAAAAAATCTATGCAGCAGCAGAGAGAATTAAAAATTCTCTTCCTACATTGATCTGAATGGACCCCAAGGGAGATATACCCTGATACTAGAAGGAGATCTCCTATCGAAAATCGGGTAAGAGAATCTATTTATCGCGAAAGGTCTGGAAAGTTCTGCATTTTTCATGACCTAGACGGGCATAAAACGAATGAGTGTCGACGCTTTCATAATCTGATTGAAGAATTGATTCAAAGTAACCACCAACACCACATAAGAAACCAAACTGCAAATAAGCAACTACTATCTACACCAAATGCTTCAAGATGCGAATAAGGATCTGGCTCGAGGATGATAATCTCATTATCGAGGCGGAGTACAGAAGTCGGGTTTGTTTCCTCGCAATTTGCTTTGCTTTTCGTTTACTTCGGACCACTTAAATATGGACAATAACTAGATTGGTTTCTAGACACATTATGAGTTGCACGCACGAGATGAGTAGTTAAGATAATAATAATAGCCTTGAACTGCTGACATGTGTATGAGATCTTAATCGGTCTCTAGGCACGCTCTAAGTTGGACGTTTGCAGTGACTATTTAGAAATTATGTTTGCATGTTTGCTTTGTTTGAATTTTTGATTTCCGGAAGAAAGCACTTAAACATTATTATTGACATTGAACACGAGTCTCATCCAGAGACGGGGCGATGAACGTAAGGCGCAAGGACTTATGCAAAAAGGTAAATCCTCGACGAAGAGCAAGCAGACTGACTTGCTTGGACATTGCCCACCCAAGCCAAAAAACGAGTGGACACAGCGACGAGACGAAGAGATCAAAAGAAGGTCATCTAACCAAGGAGTGAGCAGATGGCCTTACTCGAATGCTAGCCCTACCGCCGAAGAGCAAGCATATTTGGCTCAGCAAGGATCCGAAGAGATCAAACCATAGATTAAAAGTCAAATGATCCAAATAGAAGAGATCAAACCATAGACTGAAAGTCAAATGATCCAAATAGACCAAGTCCTAAATTGGGAATTAAAACGGTCCGAGAAGATCAAACCCAAGACTGGAAGATAGACGATCCATGGATATTAAACCATATATTGGACGTCAAAAAATTCGGCGATATCAAACCCTATATTGAAGCTTAAAAAATTTGACAAGACCGAATCCTGAAACGTTAAATAGGCCAATCTCGGGCGAACACAAGATGACTTTTCTGGATAAAGACGGCGTAATCATAATTCATGGAAAACACTGAGGCAAAAGCTAGAGTCCTTAGCTGTGCAGTTAAAGCGCTTAGCGGATCCAATGCGGCGGAGGTCCAAAAAGTCATAGCGGGGATAAAACGAGAAAATAGCAAGATATAGCGGATGACTCTAAAATAACATATATAACTCCTTCAAAATGTTTTTATGAATATAAAAATGATAAGTGAAAAACTAACACTTTATTTAACTTTAGTTAGTACATTTTTTATTTTAAATACAAATATGTGCAAATATCGACAAATAAACATAAACTTTCGTTTAAATTAATTAAATTCAATAGCGTATTAGAGTATTTTTGTTTCTAAAAGTAGATATTAAAAAATTCAATTAAAAAACCCAATTTAACAATTTTTTTAATGCATAAATTTCATTTTTTAGTTCATTTATTTCATCAAAGATACAGCGGGAACAATAAAATATAGCGGAAATAACGGGATATATCGAGAATAGCGGAATATAGCGGGACTTAAAGCGGAGAGGCTACATCAGATGCTATTTGAGGAAAAGCGTAGCGGTGGTAGTGTGCTACAGGATATAGCGGGGTTATAGCGGGGCATTAACTGCATAGGTCCTTAGCTATGACGGGTTTAAAACGACCATTGGTTAGAAGAGGAATCCAAAGGAGCTGGAGAGCTCAACTATCGAAGATTGTTGCTAAAACTTGTTCTTTAACAAAGCACACATTACATTCGAAAGACGTACTTTGAGGACAAGTATAGCTAAGCATGTCAACAGAAATTGCAAAGCCAAATTGAGGCTGAAACGATTCACGAACTTAAAAACATGCTTAGAAGAACAAAAGAATCACACCCAAAAAGTTTATTCGAACTGCTGCGCTTACGCTTTTTCCTTTGCTACTGAGTTTGCTAAAGTAGCTAAGCGAAATCGATGCCAATTCGGCTATTTACTGATCGCCTTTTGCCTGTAATGAGGAAGCTAGCTGTGAGCTGATAGCTATTCTTCGATCTCGAAAGAGTGAAAATTCCCTATTCGCTTACCTCGAACTTCCTTCTTTAAATTTAAAGCCACAAGCCGGAAACTCAGTGAAATGGGTATGAGCTTTCCCCTTGCTGCTTTCCCTGCTTTCGGACACAGATAAATAGCCTACATCTGTTCACGAATCAGGAAAGCAGGTGCTTGCGACGTGGAACTGAGTCCCGCTAACCGCTTCTTGCTAACAAAGGTAGTTTACTCGAGGAAAAATTGAGTAAAGTGGGCAACTCGGTACCGAGAAAAATCTCCCAGTACCGAGAGGTTATTCTTCCACTTAAGGCCTCTCGGTCTTCTTGCACTTCAATTATTTCTTCTAACAATCATGGTAAAGTGTTTTTCCAATATAACAACCGAGCAGTTCTAAGAATATCTACGAAGAAAACAAAAAAAGTAGGAAAAAATGTGCTTGCAAGTGAATCATCCAAAGGAGCTTAACGTTCAAGGAAAAGAATTTGAAACATACTGAATTGAATATAGAAAGGCAAGACAAATAAGACATAGGATTTTCATCTCAAAAAACCAGTTGATACCAAGATGAACCTCTTAGTACCGAGAGGTTTTTATTTGTTGTTGGGTCACTGTGCTCACTCCTATACACTTTGACTTGCATATGGACTTTGTTCTACATGGGCTTTTGGATTTGTAGAACATCCCCTCTATAAATGTCAACCCTATATCAACTGGAGGAAGATATTTTAGAATATTTTTGGATTCAAATTTAGATCTTCTTTTTCAACCCCTATGTTCTTCCTCACAAATTCTAGAAACTTCATTGTAGATCCAAAAATCCACTATATTATGTTGATCGGATCTGATAAAACTAGTTGTGATCCAGAAAGAAAACAACTAATAACAAAAATTAGAGTGAATGTATACCGAAATTTTATGCTTAACCAATATAAAATTTATGTGTTCTTTATAGCTTTTACTTTTATTTTACTAGAACCAGTGCTTTCATTGATTATGTAGTGTTTGTGTCATTTTTGGTGCAACGTAACTCATATATCTTTATGTATTGCTATCTCAACTACAATTCATCTCTTAACAAATTTAGTTTATTTTCAAACGTTCATCTAACCCCTTAATTTATCTATAACATTCCCTAATGCTATTTTTTACTTCAAAATTTTGGTTAGATAAAGACTGCAATAGAATAAAATCAAGAACATTCAATTGCATGCAAGATTAAAATAGATAATCGTGAAATGGAACAAAATAATGTAATGTCGAGAAAAAGATGGACATTGTAAGTCGACATGCGTACTTACAACCATGAATGATTAAGTGATTGATGATTTAACGGAAACAGCCCTACAATGAATGAAACTATCCTACCAAATAATTATATATTAGACAATTCCTCTGATCATATTGCATACTTTTCATACAGATAAGTCACAATCCATGCAGTAAAATCTCAGCTCAAGTCTCGCAAAGTCTCTTATAACCCATAACGCCCTTTAACTGTCGCACTTTTCTAATTTAACGCTAGATCCACTAAGTCACGTTACTTTCTCCTTACATTCGCCAACCAATGTTTTTTAGCATCCGTTTTAGCAACATTAAAATGAAAATGTTGATTTGACTAGTTCTCATTTAAATCAAATCACCGTTGATGTAAAGATCTAATTCTAAGTTATAAATATTCATTGTAAGTTAGAAATATTTGTTATCGCAAAATCTAGAGTGCATAAATCATGGTATTATTCTGCTTTATTATATAAGGTTAAACGATACATTTAATTTTCTACATAAAATAACATGAGAATGAGAATAAATTAACTTTAAATATTTGGTTTTATATCCCATGAAGTTTTTTTCATCTTTGTTATTTTCTGATGTCTCATCCCTAGGCCCGACTTATGGGCTAGTCCCATTAGACAACGGCCTGGGCAACCCCCATTACAAGAGCAACCCCCCACCACGAAGAAGAAGAAGGGAAAAAATAAGAATAAAAAATTGTGAAGCATCAGGAAAAACATGTGCTGGGCATATAAAAGGAAGAACAAAGAAATCCTAGAAATTAAAACAGAAACTTGCGATATTAGGGATTCAGGCTCCAAGCGTCAACAGTAAGCAGTAAGTCGTAGCAACCAACGAAAGCCAATTGCAGCATCAAGCAAAGAGGCTGAAACAATTTTAGACTTTCTTTGATTTTTGCCCGTAAGTTATAATTTTTTGATTTTGATTTATCTTCAATGCATTTACATTAGAATAAACATTAGGTATAAACTGCAGTTTCCATTTTTGATTTCAGGAAGAAGCGATCATCCAAATATTTCTAAAACTGAGGAATCCTCAATACAGCAAATGGATCAGTTTGCATCTTTCAGATTGCATGTCTCAATTTCAAATTCAAGACTCTAGATCAGATTTAGTCTTTAGATATTATTGACATTAGATGTCATTTCTATTGTTCCCACTTTTTAACTGAATCAATGAACTCAATATCAATTATTTTTAAATTGTGATGGATGAAATCAATTAATGAATTAATACAAAAATACTGTTTTACAAATTTTATTGATTTCATGTTTTTCTTTTGTTATCATTAATTTGGAAATGCTTAGGAAAAACCCAAGAAGAAATCATTTTTGATGTATTTTCAAAGGTGTGTAACATGTTTACATTTTTGTCTGAATATATTATATATTTTTGGTGTTTTGTTATGTTTGAACCCATGGAAAGAAGGTTAAAAAAAAACTTTTAACGGTTTTTTTTTGTGGGTAAATGGCAGTAAAATGGTTTTTTGCCTAGGGCAACCCAGTGATCCGAACCGGCCCTGCTTATCCCTGCTATAATTTTTGCACTTCAACTGCTATATAATCACGAAGTGATTTAATTGCACGGGTCATAATTAATGGCTTCATAATTTTTTTCTACTAATGTTTGAATGAGAAAAGTTCTCCACTTACTACTGCATTATTCTAGCTAATACTCTTCTCCATAAGGAAAAATATATTCTTTTCTTTCCAGTGCAACAACTATATTACAATGCAAATTTAATACATAACAATTCTTATATTTTAAATGACAACGATCAAACAAATCTTTCGGAATGATAATTTTAATTTCGTAAATAACGCTAAGATAGCTTCAAGATGTATTTCATGGTCTGAATGTACACCCTATACGCACTCCAAAAGGGATGTGATCTCGTGAAGTACCATATGTGAAAATCTCAAGAAAACATGACTGAAATCCATAAATATTGTCAAGAATCTAGTAAATATCATAAGATTGGTGTCATGAATATATCACAAACAGTTTTGGTAACAACCATTGATAATGACTGCAGTTGCATAATAAAGGCACTTTCACAAATAATTAATTCATATTTGTTGGAGATAGTGAAAAATTGTTGCTTACCTTCCACAATTGGATAGTGCGATCACGCCCTGCAGTCAAAATCCGTTCCTTCTGTAGACAGTCTATAGACACAACTTCACTCTGATGGCCATGTAGAGTGTCAATATGAGTCCTATCGTCAGCATTCCACAACTTAATTTGCCTATCATATGATCCAGAAAAGAGTTGTGTTGTGCCTTGTCTAAAAACTAGACAAGAAACAGGTCCTTTATGACCATGAAAAGCCTATATCAAAATTTCCGGTTAAGTAACTAAAAACACAAATTGGAAGCAAAGAAAATATGATGAAGAAAGATAGCAAATAAAATGTTAGACTTACTAGAAATACAACTCAACTTTGTTATTACCATCAACATAATTTGTGCTTAACGGAAGATAGTGATGTTACATGCAAGGTTTAAAAATACTAATGTTGATAATAAATGTTTCAGCATTCAGATTACTGCATTGCCCAACAACTGGGATGACATTAAGATGCAATCAATCGTGAAAACAAGAGGAAGATATATTAGTTCTACAGCGATAATAGATTTTTTTTTTTTTAAATGCAATTCACATTTGTATCCTATAATGTCTTTTTGAGCTTGGATTTCCCAAACTCCTCAAATATATTAAAACGTTAATTCAGCAATACATAACTGCATTTGAACGGGTGGGGGTGTGCGAATGCAGTAAACTTTTGGGGTAACATGAAGGTGCACTTAACCGTGACAACAAGAGGAAGAAATATTTGTGCTGCAATGAAATAGCTTACAAAGAGATTTTATGTATATGGTATCACATGGCTTTGTTTAAAAAATAATGTCTGTCATCTGAATCTCCATGTTTCTGCAACATGTATGACAAATCACGACTGATTTAGGTATAATTTTATCGGTCTTTAGATGATGCTAGAATAGAGCAAACATAAACAGTCTTGGTAAAATTATATTTTGCATTCCGCGTCGAATTCACAACTGCTATTTAAGTTTCATAGACTTGGTATGCCCACGTGCATGGGCTGCAAGTATGTAATTGAACGGATTGTACAAGCCAAAAAGGTGGCATAAATGCATGCACGTGCATGCGCATACACACATATCATATACACACATATCATATACATACATACATATATCACAGTAAATGCCTGGGGTTATGTCATAAAGCACATGTATTAGACTCGTAGAATAATAAGTAGTGATTGACTGCAGACCTGAATATGCTGCCTTGTTCTGGTATCCCATAAATGTACATGGCAATCTAACCCACCACTAGCAAGATATCGGCCATCCGAACTAACAGCCAAGGCCAACACATGCTTGCTTCTTTTTGTGGATGAATTTTGAGAAGCTTTTGCATGATGAGAAATCAATATATCTTCGCTTGGCCACAGATACTTTTCAGTTTTACCAGTCTCTACATCCCAATGCAAGATAACTCCATCTTTGGATGCAGAAAAACCTCTTGTATCGTCTTCTGATAATGCAATGGAAGTTACAGGTTGCCGGTGTTTGACAAGAAGACGAAACTCATCAGTAGGTTTAGAACTAAGAACCCTGTAAATAGATCTAATATTTTAGAATCTATTGCCCATATACTGTTCATCCACTATTCACTGAGAAACAAACTTGCATTCGCCAATACTAAAATACAGATGTTTTGCTTAAAGTTAATCAGAACCAAAATGAACTAGTTTTTGGTTTGAAAAAGTCAAAAAGCGACTTATTTTACTCGATCCAAACGGGCCCTCAAGTTTATTTTATAACTTTATAGGCACCAATTTTCAAATGCAAGCACCTTCTATTTTCGCCCCTAAAACAATTATCAACACATACTAATCCAACATCTCCAAATCATTAATAACAATTAACTCGGTTCACTATCAAGCCAAACATTAAAGCAAGATACTGACAGCGGTTTGCAATTAATCACGTGAGTTCCGTCATACGCACAAAATGTTGGCACACACATAGAATTATAAACTCTTCAACTGTATGTTCTATATTAGAATCCTTATGAACACTGTGGTTTGAGACTTCCTATTTGGAACCAAATAAAAACATGCTAATAGTATTTGAGTTCATGATAGAGAGTTTTGGTGCCAAAAAAGGCGGCCAGGTACTCCAACCAGCATTTCCATTAAATTCAGAATATGGATAGTTCCTCAATTTTGAAGTCACAGAAGTTACATATGTCTATGCATCTTTTTATATACCGATTAAATAGAAAAATGAAGTTTTTAACAATTTTAATCTATTTTATTCACATCCGCTAGCTCAATTTTCATTTTTGACTTTCATTCTTTAACATGTTCAATAATTTTAGGCATAAAAAACATGGTTTTAAATCTCAAAATAACCATGACATAATGAGCTCAATCAAACATCATAAGCAAGTATAATGAAAATTTTCTTCTTTTGCCCAATCAATTCAAGGAAATGTCTTAGAAAGTCAAAAGGTTGTATTTTAAGGAGAAATTAGTGGTCTGTTAAGCTTTTCAACGGTTTTCAATTTTTCACAAATCATAGCATTAAGCCTCAATAAATATTCCTCGAACTCATGGCTATACCTTTGAGCAATGAATCGTCTAGCTCTCCCACTGTCCTCGAGCTGCCTGTTCTTCAAAATATCCCCAATCAATCCGTCTTCGTTTTCATCTTCATCGTCATCTTCATCCTCTTCCACTCTCTTTGCCAACTCCTTAATCTTCTGCAAATGCTCCTTCGCGATCCTTAACTTCACTTCCTCTGCCGTCTCAACTTCTTCAGCCTCGTCATCCCCGTTCTCATTTCTTCCTTCTCCGTTCTCGAAAAGTTCTTCGTCCTCACTTTCAATGTCCTCGTCATTTTTGAAGCGGCTTCGGCTCTTGTCCGGCTGGAAAAATGAATCTTCATTGGACGGCTTTGATCTCTTGACCGGTCTCGTTGATCGTGATGACTTTTTACGGCTCGGGTACTTCATACTTTGGAAATTAAGAGAAAATAGGATTTAGGGTTTAAGGTTTTGGTGAGTGGGCGAGTGGTGATGATGATTTTCTGGTTCTGGTAAAAATCGTGCGAAAACGGCAAATCGCAAAAGCTAGCTTTACAACAAGGGGAAAGGACTCACATTGGGCCGACAAAGTTTTGGCCCACTGATAACTTCAGTTCTAGATTACATTGATCTAGGGATGAAAAAAAAATCCGTATCTGCGGATAATTCTAGATTACATTGATCTAGGGATGAAAAAAAAATCCGTATCTGCGGTTATCCGCAGGTAAAACCCGTTATGGACATGAAACGGATAGTTAAATGGGTATCCGTGGAAAAAATAAATGAGTATTTTTAATATTCATTAACTAATGGGGTGGGTATGGATAGTAAGATATCCATGTCCGTGGGTACCCATACCCGTATTGAATGTGATTTATTATCAATAGTCAATAAAAAAAACATTGTTGTCTGTTGTTCGGTATTTGTGTGCATGCTTTTACTCAACAATTTATAATTGGTTGTTGATAATTTTATGGATATTTCTGTTGTTGTCTCTTCTTTTCTGGATGTTGGTTTAAATATGTATTGGTATTTTGAGGTTAGCATTTGAGTATTGGTCTAATTTGTTTTTTTTATTTCCCCAAATGTATTTTTGAATAATTTCAATAAACGGCTAAAAATAAATTGAGTAAATATAAAGGATACTCATGAATACCCACCATATCCCGCAACTTATTTAAAACTCGTTTAATAGATACCCGTGCGGGTATGGGGCGGGCAAAGGACAAAAAATCACCTAATGGGGCGGGTGATGGGGTGGTACTACCCGCGTCCGCCCCGCCCCGCCCCATTGTCATCCTTACATTGATCCAAGGCGAGAAAAGAGCATTATCCAAGCGAAAATGCTACTTGGCCCGGAATTTCGTTTGTCATTTTATGCGGAAGGAACGTCTGGGGTTGGATTTTCCAAGCCTCCTGTATTTATTTCCACATGTATTACATTACAGCCATACAAAAGTTGATCCTCGCATTTTGATTATAAACTTTCGGGCGCAGTAGCAAATCCCTTATCGAAGATACGGAATAAAATGCTACTGTTGCAAGAAAAATATAGACGTTTTTTATTTGCGAAACAAATTTGAATTTTAGATTTTGCCTTTTGAATTTCAAAAAACATGGAGGATGATGCTTTTTGAATTTGTATTCCAAAAGATGTGCAAGAGAGAGGATAAATTAGAACATCCTACAATTATAACAACAAAGATAAGAATAAGAGAAATAAATCAGTTTATAGTGTTTTCAAAAGTTGAAAATCATAAAAATAAATTATTTAGAATTTTATTTGTTGAATTTATTTATTTCAAATTAACCTTTTTACTAAATACACGAAATTCCAACTCTTAACTTTCAAACAATTTTTTCTTTTAATAAGCACCTAAAGCAAAAAATAAGAAGAAACACAAAAGTACTTTTTCTAAATATCCGCCTTTTCTTCGTTAATTTCATTTCATGACACGAATTCCAATTTCAAAGATATCAAGACTTAGTTTTGTCTTCTTTCTTTTTTCAGGATCCTAGACCTAATATTTATCTTTTGATACTAATTTTTATGTTTAAAAGAATTTTTTTTTTTTTTTTTTTTTTTTTTTTTTTGACTTTGCTCTTAGAGAATTCGCCTGTAAAGGCCATTGCCTCTATACACGTAATATCCAAGAGTACTATGATGTGATATGTTAAAAAACACGAAGAATAAAGCAACAAGAGGTATACATGTGAAAATTCCTTTGAACTAACATCAGTATGTATTTAAACGTTGAATAAACCCATCGTCTAACGTACATAATGTTGGGGTTTTGTAGCGGAAGTTTGACAAAACGCCAAGAAAATTAGGATCTTTATCACTCAATCACTTGAAGATGAATGTGATTGAAAAAATAAACAACACCACAAAAATATCGAAAATATGAGCACATGATATTCCACCCAACCACCCTCTTTATTGATTCACCAAAAACAAATTTTGTTTACACTCAATGGATTACAACAAAAAATAAACAAAATACAATGAACCAATAACCTTATTGAGATAGACAAAGAATATCTAGATGACAACAAATATTGTTGGAGCAGAAGAGCGATGAAGAACGACGACAACCTCTTGGACAATCTGGAGGCACCAACTGCGTCTTTCAGCAGTAAATGGGAATAGCTACCCTCAGCTCAAATTCCTACATCTTCCTCTCCAGGGCGCAAGCCCATGAAGGTACACAACCTCATCAAATATTCTCACATGGTTTCTTCTTCTGATGTTCACTATCTAACCAAGAAGACTGCATATATATAGGAGAATAGAAAACCTAGGTAAATATCCAAGTTGCCCCTTCAAGATATTTCCAAAATATAACCATTCATTTCTTTCCTTCCATGATCAAATCAATCAGTTAACCAATAAATCAATTAATCAATCAACCAATTAGTCAATTAATCAATCAGTCCAATCAATCAATCATTTAATTGATTGCATCCTCTTCATAAAATATTTGAATCGAAAAAATCAACACTCCAAATATCACATATCTCCAACAATCCACAAATAAGTCAACCTAACTCTTTCAACAACACCTACTCTCAATTAAAACCAACATCGATTTCAAGGTAACGAAATATACCCCAGTCGATTTGAAAGGACTATGACCATACCTCAATTACAAACACAACCCACCGCCTGCAAAAGATGCATCTACCATCTGAGCTACACCATGCAAAAACCAATGGTATAAAAAGTGCTTGCAATACCCCAAGAACTCCATCGTTTTTGTGGATTTCAAAACTCGACATCCGTCCTCCGTTTGACATGATCTCTTCATCTTTGGGATCCCTCGAGCATCATCAACATCTAGACCCTTGTCAATACCATGATCCTCCACCTTAGGACCATAAGCAGTGACCATATTAACCTCTCCACCTTGCTGTGGACTAGGTTCTTCAACCATCACCCGCCTTCTTCTTCATCTTCTTCCATCTTCCCCCATCCATATCAAAGGGCTTCTTCACATCTCCATCAATTGGACCATTGAGGCATGAAACATCCACCATTATAGGCTTTCAAATTCCCTCAATATCTACCATAAAAAATAGTCATCCACGAAAGCAACATCATCTCCGACATCTACAATCTTCAATCCAAAATCACTCCAAGCTATGCGATGAACTGAGCTCCGATACCAGACTGTAGGGGTTTTGTGCGCAGCGGAAGCTTTACAAAACGCCAAGAAAATTAGGATCTTTATCACCCAGTCACTTGAAGATGAATGTGATTGAAAAAATAAACAACACCACAAAAATATCGAAAATATGAGCACATGATATTCCACCCAACCACTCTCTTTATTGATTCATCAGAAACAAATTTTGTTTACACTCAATGGATTACAACAAAAACAAACAAAATACAATAAACCAATAGCCTTATTGAGATAGACAAAGAATATCTAAATGACTGCAAATATTGTTGGAGCAGAAGAGCGATGAAGAACGATGACAAACCCTTGGATAATCTGGAGGCACCAACTGCGTCTTTCAGCAGTAAATAAGAATAGCCACCCTCAGCCCAAATTCCTACATCTTCCTCTCCAGGGCGCAAGCCCATGGAGGCACACAACCTCACCAGATATTCTCCCATGGTTTCTTCTTCCGACGTTCACTATATAACCAAGAAGGCTGCAATATATATATATATATATATATAGGAGAATATAAATCCTAGGCAAATATCCAAGTTGCCCCTTCTAGATATCTTCAAAATATAACCATTCATTTCTTTCTTTCTATGATCAAATCGATCAATTAACCAATAAATCAATAAATCAATCAGTCAATTAATTAATCAATACGATCAATCAATCAATCATTTAATTGATTACATCCTCTTCATAAAATATTTGAATCAAAATATTCAACACATAGCATCTGCACAATGCAATAAACATGTATGCCATCAGAGTAGAGCAACGTACAACATACAAAAATAACAAAAACCAAAAAGTCAATTGCAGTGATAACACACACACATATAGATACACACACACACATATATACACACACACACACATACATACATATATGTAACGAATAGGAAATTTGGACCAATTTAGAACTTCCAAATTTCATAAGAATCAAAATGAAATTGAAAATGGATAATGATATAACTGGAACAGGGTTATAATAATGAGTTTTAATATAAAATAGCACGTTTACAAAGGACGTATAAGAAATATTTATTTTCAGACCCTGAAACTGGTTCCATTGAATCCAGAATAATGAAATTAGGTAACCGGCCAAGTTTAGCCAAAACAGAATCCCTTTAATATTGATTAAGACTGAAAGGTTAAAATTTGAACTTAAAACGGATGATTTGAGGATATCTTGAGAACGGGATATCGCTATATCGTGAGACCACCTCCATTGGATCCGGAATAGAGAATTTTAGTACTCAAGGAAGTTTCGCATAAAACGACATCCGTATGTGGAAAAGAAAAAATAAAAGGCCAAAATTTAAATTAAATTTTGATGGTAGTTGGAATTTGATAGTGCTAACGGCAAAACTAGAACCTGAGACCTATCTAGGAAAATTCTAAACGTAGGATATTAGCTATGTATAAAGTCTGAGGAAATTCCTTATCGAATATAAAAAGTTATTAACAAATTGAAACTAAAATAATTTATTTGAAAATGAAAACGAACTCAGATTTTATATTTCAACACATAGGATTGAAATACATTAGAAACCGGACCTTATGGTTGAAAAATTTCTGAAAACCGTTATCGTTTGGTACTTCGACGCGAGGCCAGAAAGTGCTTGAGAAAACAATAGTTACTATTCCTAAGGATAAG
This sequence comes from Allium sativum, assembly GCA_030737875.1. Taxonomy (NCBI): domain Eukaryota; kingdom Viridiplantae; phylum Streptophyta; class Magnoliopsida; order Asparagales; family Amaryllidaceae; genus Allium; species Allium sativum. Next base: position 6,227,868 of record JASFAX010000034.1, read on the forward strand.
GATGAATATGGGCCACTCAATCTACCATGCTTATCCACAAGCCACGTGTCATTCAATCATGCATTTGCCTTTGTTATAAATAAGCCTTAAGCTTATCCTTATCTTCATTTTAACATCTTTTTTCCTCTTGAAAACTCCTCCTCCATAAAATCTCCTCCCACCTCCCACTTGTGGCTCACGTTTTCCCCCCTTATCAAATAAAAAAGGGATTTTCAAGGAAAAGAAGAAGATAATGGAAGGAAAAGCTAAGTGAAGGACCTATATACCTTAGGCTAAGATCTGCAAGCTTTTAAGGTTGTTAAACATTAAAGAGAGAGTGCAAAGCTGTGATGGTCCTACAGTGAAGGAATTGAAGGAACCTGCCGGGATGGTGAGTGGTTTATCCTCTCACATTTGCTTGTGGTATTTGTTTGTGTGAGACGATTTTATGTATGTTGTTGTGTGGCTTGTAATGTTTGATATTGTTTGGAAACCCTACATAGGTCATGGGATGAAATTACACTAGTTCCATGTGCTTATTACACGGATTGCTATTTATTAGTAAACCCCTACACGGGGTATTGGGATGATGACTCACACCATTCCCAAGTGTTCACTAAATTGTGTATGTGGTTGCTTCGCGGATGTTATAGTGTCTAATATTTGGATTGGGTTGACCGATGGTTATGAACACCATTTGGTTTGATATGTGATTTGGATGGCCTTTTAAGGCAATAGTGTGTTATATCGATGCTCCCGTATAATGGAGGTTATGACAATTTTTTTTTTGGAAATATTAGAAACCAAATTGATACTGACATATATGGTTAAATAACTAACGAGTTTGGTTGCAACTCGTTAGACACATGACATCTTGTTTATGTTTATTGGATGTTTGTATATACCTAAATTATCGGGTTATACAGGAGTTGAATGAGTCTTATTGCAGAAATTGGATTTTAAATGATTATTTTAATAATAAAATAATTATGGAAAATAAAAGTTTGAATTTAAGTTCCAATACTTTTCGGAAATGAAATTGAGTTCATAACAATGAACTTTTGCAAAAGAACGAACTGGTTTTGAAGAAGTTAAGAACAAGTTATGGTTTATCGAATATTGAAATGAATATTAAATCAATTTTATGATGAATAGTAAACTGAAGTTGCGTTTGCGTAACAAAGGAACTTGGTTTTGCGAAATTATGGTTCCAATGTTCTTAATTATTTTTATAATGGGCGTCAGCCAATTTTGAGACTTTAATAATAATTTTTGAAGAATAATATTATTTTAATGATTTAAATATTAATTTAAATATTTAAATGTGGAATAATTGATCTAAAGGTCAAAATGTTGGATCTAGATTAACCCTAGAGGGGGGTGAATAGGGTTTACCACAGTTTTTTTTTATGAATTAAAAATCTAACGGGATATATAATAATAAACAGATCACAGAATATAGCAGAAATAGAAATGCAGAAAGTAAATGACACAAGATATACCCAGCTTCAGCAAAACCCTGCCTACTGCTGCATTCCTAAGGTTTCTACTAGGTGATAGAACAGATCCCGCATACAAGACCATGTACACTTGCAAACCCTGCTCCTATTCTAACCCTACGCTCAAAACCCTAGACTGACCGATATCCACTCGATCAGATTCCCCTGTTTACGACCCCGTAACCAGTAACCCAGATTTTACAGACTCTGTCAACTATCAGTCAACACCCTGACCGATTCCCCTAGTTTTTTACAAACACTTGAAAAACTATTCAGACGATTTTCAAAACAGAATAGAAAATATAAAACAAAGTAGAAAACAAAATAGAAAACCCTAGGAAATAAATAAAGGCTCATCCCCTTTTCATTGGCAAACTTGGTCGACCTCTTTCATTTGTGTTGCACCGCTATTTTCTTTGACCCGATCCTTCTCTCTTTTGCTTTGAGAATTAAAAATGGCCGCGGTAGAAATTTGCGGCTAGGGTTTTCTTCAAATCAAATTGCGATTGCTGGAAGAAATGATGTCCACGATTGCTTCTATGTTCTCTACTTCTCACTCGATCGATTTGAAAAACTGGAGTTGACCGAAACCCTAAAAAATTGTTAGTATTTTGATTTTGAATTTTTGCTTGAAATTGTTTGCTTGAGGTTTTCGATACCAGCCTGTGATGATGTGGTGTAGTGTGTATATAGGGATTAGAAAACCCTAAACAATACTCTGATTTCAACATATATGACTTGGCCTGAAATTGTGATGTTTCCCCCTTTGAAAATTCTCGGATTTGAAATGAAATACTCGTGAATTATGAAATGTTTGTGGCCCCTTGAAACAATAGTCTTGCGTGAAATTCCTTGATAGATTCCATGATTAAAAAATGTCAAATATTCTTTATGAAATCTGGAAATAGAAAAACTTTTGCATGCTTTCCTCTTTTGGTTACCCTGATTTAAATTCCCTTGCGTGGAATCTTTGATTGATAAATTGCCGATAAAGAAATTCTGAAAGAATATTGACCAAAACTGGAAAAAAATTGAACACTTGCCGCATTTGAGAAACATGTATATTTGGCTGAGATTTTACCAGTTAATTTGGAAATTGTTTGATTGCTGTCCCTTTATAAAAAATGCCTAAAAGTGTTTGTTTCATTTCTTGAAATAAAGATGAAACCTTTCCTTGTATGTCAAACTGAATTTCTGAAATTCATCGAACAATTTTGTAATTCCTAGACCTTTGAGTAATTTATTTTCTGGTGAAAGAATTCCTGTTTTTCACCTATCCAGTAAGTGATTTCTTTCCAAAAAATTAGAACATTTGTTACCTTTGATTAATTCCCTGATTAGTTGCTTATTTCACGAGAATGTTGGAAAGAATTTGAAAAACAAATAAATGTTTACTTGCCCAAAATTATCTGTCTGAACTCTTGAATTTGATTGTGCCATTTCTGGAATGATTGAAGCCGAGATTGAATTGTTAGTTGCCAAATTTGATTTTCTGATTTCAAACCTTTAAGGGAAAATGAGACGACCCCAAATCCCGTTCTCACGGAGACAAGGGTTATCTTTGGAATATAACACAGAAACAGATAATAGCAGAACAGAATCAAATAAATACACCAGATAATGAACAATTAGAATATACTGGATAAAAGTATTCATCAGAGTTACACAGTATACAGGATCTTACTTAGTACAAATACAGTACAACTATACATAAATGTCTACAGCGGAAAAACAAACAAAATATTTACAATAGGAGCTGAACAGCATAAAAAGAGATAAATGATAGAATCCATCTTCAGCTCCAGCTATCCAGAAAGAGCCAGCTAAACCTGAATACAAGGCTGCCCGTGTAGAAAAAGGGGCACCCGAGTTTGATAGTGAAACAAACTACGAGTCAGTCATGGGACTGGTATGAGAAATCTACTCAACACATATATAATTCGGCTAATCACAGGACCACGCCACTTTCGTGGAATGGGTTTTCTCCATTGGATTGCCGGTGCTTTAAACAAATCTTTCTTTTAAACATCGCTATGCTTTTTATAAAAATGAAGCCGTTATAAGACTCAGTTCCCATCACACAATGCAACGCAAGCCGGAGGATAGAGTTTTTACCTTATAACGGCCAAAATATGCTTGATACGAATAAAACAAATGCATTTGATATTATTGCTAGTGTTTATATGTTTTGAAAACAATTTCAAATCATAACTATCAATCATAGACGACATTAATGCCCCATACCACTATGTCGCCACATATATATATACAATCGAAACCGCATCGTCACGTATTTGGAAATTGGATTTCCGTCATGAACCAAGGCAAAAGATAGTCCTTACCGATTTCGAGACTGCCTAGCCCGAGTCTCAGGATCAGAGCTCGAGTGACCCTAGGAGCGACAGGGCCGGTCCACCGATGTGGATTAAAATTCCTGAACAATGCGTTTCCCCGCCCTTTGGGGCGTAAACGAGCCAACGAATGACTCCATCGGACCCGGATCGTCCGATCAAACCGAGGCGCCTCGCAATAGCAACAACCACATAGGTGAAAAGTATATAAATGTCAGGGCTGGTAGGTCACTGACACCACCCTAGCTAGGAAGAAACGCATGTCCTCCCTGAGGTCCTTCCTCCTGTTTCTGGTTCATACCGGGGTGTGAGGCTCGCGAATTCACATTATACACAAAGCTACGCCACACAGGCGGTGCTTTGATCATCACCACAAGACTTTGCTTTTCAACAGAAGCCCTGATCACTGCATCTTAGCATGCCACACAGGCAATTCATGTCATGCGACTGATGTCCATCGATATACAACCTCAGAGCTCGTGCGTTTCAGAGAAGGGCGTTAAGCAAAAGAATAAATTCTCCGCCGCCAAACAGATGTATATTTAATAGAGATCAATCAACACAGAATAAAATCCAATGTCAGACACACAGTCCATTTACAAGTCCGTTCTGGGTCTGAACGAAACCGGAGGCACTAAATACCTCGCAAACCCATCGATCACCACGTACGTCTGGACGATCACCACTCATTATCCATATTTCGGGATGCCTCCCAATCAGGACCTCGGTTACCATCCAAACGAGGTGAGGATCTCCGGTCTTCGACCATCGTCTTCATCTTCGACTTTCAATCGTCGGTCAATTATTTGAAATGAGATTCAACTCGGCCTTTTCAAATAATTCACGTATATTTAGAATTTCAAATCAATTTATTTCAATGGTTAAATTATTCGACAACACCAATTTTGTTCTTTAATGTAATTTTCACACCAAATACATTCAACCATCAAAAGCCACATAAATCGAGCAAATTCAGTTTATTTCCCCTCCATATCGTTTATAATATTTTATAACGATTTATCGCTATTTTTATTTATTTTAAAATAGCCTATTTATTCAAAACGGCGCTTTGGGCCATAACGCGGCCGTGGCGCTGTTTTTCTTCAGATTTGATTTACACATATCTGAAAATCTAACCGTTGGATCTTTACAAAATTTACATCATCAGAAAGGTCTTTTCAAAACGAATCCAATGGTTCCAGTTTCGGGAAAATCCGACGGTCGGATCTCCCGGTACAATCGTTTGAATTTTCGATTTCAAAATACGAACTGCAGCGTCGTTATTCGATTAAATATATAATTATATTCATATATATATAAATATAATCGCTTCTGGCGCTGTTTTTCTTCAGATTTGAATTAAACATTCCAGACAATCCAACCGTTGGATTTTTACAAAGTTGGTGCCGTTGGGAAGATATTTCCAAGGCGAACCCGACGGTTGAGGTTTCGGGAAAATCCAATGGTCGGATTTCCCGCACTAGTTGTTTGAAATCATGGTTTCAAAATGCGAACTGCACGACTACGTTTCGTTTTAATTTTATTTATATTTATATATTTATATAAATATAGTTCATTCAATGATTTCAATATCGTTTTCACTTCAAATATTTCACTAACGCCTTAAAATTTTGGAAAATTTCGCCATAACCTCCCCTGCACCGGGAGCATCGGGAAATCTCAAATAGCTTCCCCGGTCCTTCTAATCTCAAAAAGAAAAAGAAAAAGCCAAGCGGCTAGCCAACAAGCTCATAAAATCATCACCCAAACAAAACAGTAAATGTGTACCTATTTGTCGGGCACAAAATTTTATTCCTCTTCTCTAGCCCCTTTGCTATAACATGTTCAATGAATATGCATGTACATATATATAGTTCTTATCATTTATCATTTTCTATTCAACTTCATATTTGATTTCTATTTGGTTTAAAAACACCATTCATTCTACTGTTACATACATAGGTACAAATCATATCATTAGCTAATTAGTGAATATTTCAACTCGTATATATTTATTTGAACAAGTGGCTATTTTTAACTCTTCACATTTCAACGATTCATGCATATAATAAAAATGTGATTTTTATTGTAAAACAACTCATTTCAAAACACTTTATTTTATATATTTCATATTGGTGATAAAAATAGGATTTTTCTTATAAAACAATTTCTTTCAAAACGAGATTATTTTACATAGTTCCTATAGTCGATAAAAGGTGATTTTTATTATCAAAACAATTTATTCCAAAATATGAATACCATTCAACACATGAATTTCAATTCAACGAATGAATATCGATTCAACACATGAAGGTTTTCTATAGTTTCTATATATAGATAGAAATGTGATTTTTATATTTAAAACGCGAATACCATTCAACACATGAATTTCTAATCAACGAATGAATATCAATTCAACACATGAAGGTTTTCTATTCAGTGAATAAATATAGTTTAAGCAAATGAAAATAATTCAAACACACGAATATTATTCAAAATTTCGGCAGCATAACGGCAGGGTAGTTAAAACCGGGACCGTCCCTAGTACGGCTCCTCGCTCTACCTTAAAACCTCGCGGTTTTTGACAATGGGGATCATGCATCTAGTTCACACGCAGGCGGCATGTATATATTTATTTCATTTCCACAAACTAATCCTATGTGGTTTCAGCCAAATATTTCTCAACCATAATCGGGTATTTTTCAACCACAATCAATCAATATCAACCACAAACAATCCCAAACAATCATTCGCTATCAATCAATTTTCACAACAATTTCAACCAATAAATATCGTCCATGGTTTGTGGACGAGGGGCGTATATATATATATTTATATATAGCAATTTACTTTTATTTCAACACATATATAAATTTTTACAACGCATATATAACTTATACATCGAACGTACAACTTATACAACGCTTATACAAGAGGTGTACAACGCTTATATAACTCATACATCGACTATATAATTTATATATCGTCGTTTTCCATATCGTTTATAAATTAGAAATCTCACATTGGGTTCCACTCCGCCATGCTTTGCTTCTGAACTGTTGAACCGTCTGGATCTGCTTGAAATCCCAATGCAGTTCTTTGTCCTGCTGTTCATAATAAAAATTATATTATTAACCTTTTGCTTATATAAAAATTATATTTTTATTCTCCACACCATATAAAAATCATATTTTTATAATCTACATTATATAAAAATTATCGTGTTTAATAGATTAAAAGAATCACTTCTTTACATCGTTAAAAATCCCATCTTTCTTTGATTAAAAATCCCATCTTTGTTTATATAAAAATCATACCTTGTAAATATAAAAATCGAACCTTTTATATATTTAAAACCATATTTTTATATTGTTTTCTATGAGAAGAAAAAAAACTCATACTCAAATAATTGTATATACAAATAATAAAAACTAATCTTTACTTTTAACTTCTAAAATCTCAGTGTTCTTCATACAAAAATCATGGCGTTATATCATTAAAAATCCTACCTTTCTATGCTAATATCACATATAAAAATCCGACCTTTCCATGCTATAAAACTTTTATCTTCCTTATTAATAATCGTCACTTCAATTTCAGTTCTATAGAAAATAAATAAATAAAATAGAAATAAACTAAATGAAATAAATAAAAATCACCTTTGTTTTGAAGGGGGGAGTTCACCAGCGTTCGGAGGAGGGAGGGGGTCGTGTGGAGGGTTGGGGGGTCCGGCGCAGGGCCTGGGTGTGGCGGTTGTTCTTGCCGGCGGTGGATCTGGTGTAGTGGAGGGGGTGTCGTGGGTTCCAAGGCTAGAGGATTTGGGGATGGAGAGAGAGGTTCGCGAAGAGGAGGGTGGGGGAGGCTGACGCGGCGAGGCTGGAGGTGGCGATCGCCTGAGCGACGGCGAGCTCTGGTGCTGCAGAGCAACGAGATGGAGCGCGGTTTTTTTTTTTTGATCGATCTGAAATATAGAGGGGGAGAGAGAGAGTAAGAGGGAATGAGGGCTTATGTGGAAATTTATTTTATATTTTATTTTATTTAATTCTTTTAAGAGTTGACTTTTATTTCGAACTCAAAATCAAACTCATCGACTGTCGCCCCTAGCTAAATACCCCCATCCCGAACACAATGGGATATGTCCCGTAGGCCCATTCGACTGTTTCAGTCAGTTTCCATTCAAATCAAAATATAAAACATTCAATATTTAATTTGAACGTACATTTCAATTTGCCAGGGCCACAAACTGATTCGAAAAAAATTCCAAAAAAATAAATCTAGCTATGTTTTGACGATACGGTCCCAACAAAACTAGTTTCGTCGAATTCTGAGACCGTTTGCAAAAAGGCCCATTTTTGGTCGATCAAATTTAACTGAAACTGTCAAAACACATCTTCTTTTGCCACGCTCACATATTGATTCAGAAAATTATGAAATTTGAAACCTAGCAATAACTTTACATCCCGGATCCAACAAAAGTGGTTTCGTCGAATTCCGAGGTCATATGCAAAATGGCCATTTTCACGGCCTGAATTCCATAGCGACTATTCAGAATTTTCAACTGGACATATCTTTTGATTCCCGCTATCAAATTTCAATTTTTCAGATTCGTTAGAAAGGTATTCACTAACAGATTTAAATATTTTTGGTTTCACTAAAATCCGTTTTGTTTTGCACCCGGTATAGTCCGACAAAGTTTGAATTCAATTTTTGAAACTGCAGCGCCATTTCAGGCCTTGTTTATAATTATAATTAATTATATTCGTTTTCAATTGTCGATTCAAACTCAGTTTTCATCACCATTATTTAAAATATTTGTTTTAATATTTAAAATCCATTACTTTAGCCAATTTAAAAATTTTAAATTGGTTCAGATTTTCTGGGTCGTTACAGAAAATGTTGCCAAGAATGAAATCATGAATTGCTTTTGTTCCTTTATGCTCCACTGTAAAATTTTAAAATTGTTTTTCTGATTGAAAAACTTGTTTCCATTCAAGTATGCAAGTTTTCCTTGACTCCTGTAGCTTTATTTCTCTTACATGCTTACTTGTATATGCATCACCATAATGTATTTGTCTGACTTGTAAGCATTCACTGAGTTATTCAAGTTGACTTTGTTACATGAGCTCGACCATTTGAATTTTGTGTTGAGTTTGATGGTTGAAAACATGTATGCTTTGCACTGGGCTTGAACATGTTGGTTGCACCATCCATTACTTGTATATATGAACCTGTTGTATGCTCTGAAACTGCTGCATGTACATAATTGCTTAGTCTTGAACATGCTTAACATATACATGCCACTATATCACTTGATTTGTCACTCAATTGTGAATGATATGATGAACTCCTATATTCATGCTGAAATATGTTTGTTGTAGTGCATGAACTTGTTGCACTTAAAAACTGCTGCTCCTATTTTGAAATGCCTTTTGCTGTTGTGTGGCTTTTGCTTGAACATATTAGCATGTACATGAAGATGCACAGAAATGACATGTTCCATTTACACTAGTGCTGAACCAAAAAAATGTCTATCTTGTGCATATTTGAACTACATCAACATTGAATGATTGCTTGTCTTCTTGCATCCTTGCTGCTTTGTTTTTGTGTGATATGTTTGTAGTTATACATGTGTGCTCATGCATGTGCTCCCATACTTGAAGAAAAAAAATGATCTGCACCTAGCATGTGTGAGACTTGACCATATTTGCTAGCTTCATTGTTGTGTTCCACTTGATTTTGTTGCCATTCACTGTTTTTCATGTGCACTGAGTCGAGATGGTCCACATGGCTACTCCTCAGTTGCACACTGATTGGCGAGGCAGTGCACGCGTGTATAAATTATACACGTGTGTATATGCAGTCGATCAGACAAGATTTCCTGTCCCTGTACTATACATATACAAACTGACTAGATACACATGAACCAGATCAAGTCATGAAAAATGATGAGAAACACACCAGAAATTTAAGGCAAATAAAATTTTCAAAATAAAAATTATATTTGCTAGAATTTTGAATATTATTTCTGTTGCAGTGTACTGTGTGTGTGTTTCATTGTGACAGGTAAGAAGATGATGACTGGACTGATAGAGAGCTGTGAAGATAGAAGACTGAAGACAGTGAATGAATGTGTGTCAGTGAAATGTATAAGTGTCAATGTGTCTGTATAACAGAATGTATGAAAAAGTGAAAGAAAGTATATATGAAATGAGTGACAGAGTGATTCTGTAGTGAGGAGCTGTGTATATGAAATCTGATATGACATGAAATGTAACACAGAGATGTACAAATAGTGGAGTATAAAATTTGTACTGTTTGCTTTTGAAATAAAATATTCTATTCAAATAAAATACTGTGAATATTTAAATTGTTGTACAGTTATATTTTATTTAAATAGAAATATTGTATGTTGTGTAGTATATGAAACAGTACAATTACAAACACATATATAATAATATATATTTGGTTGTTATCATCAAACAAAAATCATATAATTGTGTATACAACACCGTTATATACAACACAAAAATGTGGAAATTGAATTCCAAAACTTATTTAATATGGTTTGAATAAATATTGAACTTATTTTGAAGTATTTCGACTCAGTTTTAATAATAAGTCACCTTTAGGTTCGAATAGGACTCGTCGCCTAGCGACAGTTCATGAATTTCGATCCGAAATTTGAAATTGAAATTCCGGGAGATCTAACCGTTGGATATTCTTGAAACGCATCACGTTTTGTCCGAAATTTGAATATCTTTCCAACAAAAGAAAAAGAAATATTTTTCAACGGTCGGATTTTCCAATAAGTCTATTTGACCGGAAAATCCAGTTTCGACAGTTCAAGTGCCAAATTCGGATTTTTCGTAAAAAGTTGTTTATAAATTATATAAAAATACGAAAAAATCATGATAAATCATATTAAATGATTTAAAAGCGTTTTGAACCAAATATGTCATATTTGGTAAGATAAAAATGAATCGTGTTAAAGTGAGCTATTTAGCAACTAAAGTGAACCTTTCAGGAAATCCGGGTTTGACTTTTATTAAGACCTTTATTTTAATAAAGGTGTCTTCAGTTGATCTATCCAATTCGTAGGGAAGCGACTTCCTACCAATATGGATGTTTTCTAGGGAACTTAGACGAAACCATTGTGTATCTGCAATTCATGAATAGTTCGCCTGTCGACATCAATATAATCCGGTTTAAACATTTAATAAGTTTTTCAATTAAACATAAAGGAGTTTATTTATTAATAAATGGGATTATTAATAAGGGTACATTAGAATTCAAGTTTCCAATCAATTTAATTAAATTGAAATTAAATAGAAACCAGATTGGTCATTGACTGAGATAAGTCTCCACGGATGATGACTTAGACTGTTGGAGAGATTTAAAAGGCTGTGTCGTTATCCCGCTTATAGTGTGTTGGATATGGAGGTTTATATCGATTATAAACCAATATGATTTCTGCAGAGATTCTAATATAAAAGGAAATATGATTTTGGGTTTGTGTGAATGATGTCTTCAATAACATCGTTCTTTGGCCCATGAAAAGGTAAGATAGTTTTCCAAGTTAAGCAAATAAAATCTTTATTTATAAAGATTTTTGGGAAAGGAATGAACATGTTTTTACATGAGGCAAATGGCGAATAATCGATAAGGATTATTGGAAAGATTTAACTTGGAATTTGAAGTTTAGTAATCAGAATATTTGATTTGAAATCTTTCAACAAGATTTGGAGGAATAGGATTTGAAAGGTAATTAAAACAACTAAAACATAAGATGATTAAAAATGGAGTATTACCAGTTTTGTTCCATGAGATAGAAATAAAAAGTTTTAACGTCTTAAAACTTAATATAGTTTGAATGAATGGATTGAATAAAAGAATGGAATGAGGTTCATGAGATCCTGTAAACCGATTGGTTTTAAAACATTAAGTTCTCAATGATAATGGTTGAAGACTGGTATTCTTCATATCGGATGGATAGCTTGTTGATGCCTCGAGGTCGCTACCTAAGAGGTTAAAGTAACGACATTATCTGACTGTACTTGAAGCACATCGGATTGTAAGGACTTACATTCCGAGACGGGGACGTGGAATCAAGTGCCTTCGGTTTCGTTCCTATTCCCGGAGCGGACTTGTGGATGGATTGCATGTCTGACATGGAATGACTATGGGGCATGCTAAGTGTTGAGCAATGACTAGGGCTTTTGTTGAAAAGCAGGGCTCTGTGGTGATAATCAAAGCATGGCTTAAATGCGTAGATTTGTGTATGACGGGACATCGTGATAGCCTCACACCCTGGTATGATGGTATGCTGATGGTCAGATCAACATGACTTTATGTTTTGCATGGATTCAGTCGACCCAGTAGGTGAGGTGGCCTGCCTACTAATAGGTTGTAGGGATTAAATTCCGCCAACCTGAGCAAATGGGTGTTGTGTTGTGTACTAACATGGTATCCGCTGAATGCTCGAGTTTCTTTCGAATCAATAACCATCACGATGGAATTCAAACTCCAATACGAACCTTTTTACGATTTTCAGTTGTATACCTATGTAGCCAACGTAGTGGTATGGGACACTATGTGAGCTAAGATTTATAAGCTATTTTCGGAAGGATTTTTCCATACCCTATACATTATTAAATTATGAAATGTTTTGTTTAAACTATATCAAGCATGTTTTGCGATTATAAGGCAAACCCCCATCCTCCGGCTTGCGCTTGCATTGTGTGATAGGACCTGAGGCTTATAATCGTTCATTTTTCTAAAGTCATGTTTTCAAACTTGGTTTATGGTTGCTATAGATGAATGGTTGTCGTGTTTGGTTATGGTCGCTATGGTTTGGTTTGATTACAATATTTTATAACTGATATAACCTAAGCCTGACCCGAGTGTTTATCGCTCGGATCTGATCCGAGCGAGTATTTTTAGGATGAAAGCTTGAAGACTTGGAGTTCCGCAGAGAATCGAGACTTCATATAAAGGCCGGACGTACTCTATTATCAGTATATTAGGTTAAGTCGACAAAGGTATGCAAAATCAGACTTTTATTTTAAAGTGTTTCTATTAAAAAAAATTACACTGCAATGATATTTTCATATTATATTTTATTTGTTCTGCTGTGAGTTTTGGGTTCCATTGTGTTTTGCTTTGATTAACCCCAAAGAAACGTATTTTTGCTTACGTTGAATCGACGTGGTTTCGAGTTTTTGTCAGTTTGAAGTGAGTAAAAATGCGGGTCATTACAGTTGGTATCAGAGCTTAAGATTTAGCGATAACCTTGGCTCTGTGGAATATAGACTTGTCAAAGATAGGATCAGTTGTATCCTAGGACAAGTGACTCATTAGAGAAACGGTTTGTGATACCCTAGAATGAGTTGGGTGTGAGTGTGTGTGTGTATATATATACATATATATAAGAGACATATTTGTAATTTGACATACAAATGGTTTTGTGTTGGATTGATTTATTGATTGAGTTATGAACATTGGTCGGTGCAGTAAGGTGCCGCTGTATTGATAGGTGTTTTTAAACACTTAAACAGTCTAACCTAATTTTTATGAAATAATTTTGTCCAAAAGTATATTTTCATAAAAAGGTATGTTTTGATGAAAGTTATGTTTAGGAAAATTTAATCCACTAATCGATTGCTGGAGATAATAATAAGTATAACTAATTAAGAAAATTGAATTCTCGACAATTTTGGACAGTCGAGGTACTTGTTAAGGAATATAAAACTCTTTTGATAAAATATTAAATGTTGTAGGGTATGGATATCTACGATCCATCTGGAGTTAAACCTAGAAAGATGACTTGAAAACAAACGAGAAGGATTTATGAGCAGATAGAAGAAGAAAATAGGTTAGACCTATGCAGGTATATTTGTAGCTATTCCAGGAAAGATAAGAACAAAGGAAAGTTTGTGGGTGTTTGCTGTTATAAATGCCATAAAGAGGGATATTATGCAGTCCTATGCCCAATGAGAAACAAGAATAAGAAGGCGAGCAAGGAAAAGGTACAAAAAGACATAACTTGTTTCCGATGTAAGGAGAAGGGGCATTATGTCCATAATTGTCTAGAAAGGGAAAAGAAACCCAAATGGGAGATAAGATGCTTTCGGTGTAGGGAAGTAGGACATACTATCAAGATTGTAATAAAGAAAAATCGAGTTTACCACTTAGTGATGAATTTGGATAAGAATTGTAATAACCCGGAAAATCAGAACCAATTTAAATTTTTTATTTTGGCAATTTTAATGAATTTTGGATATTTAAAATGAATTATTTTAAATAATAATGACAAGAAATTTATTTTGAATATAATTAGAACGTATATATTTATTTGAATCGAAGTTAGAATATAAATATTTATTTTTAATTATAAAAGGAATTGGAAATGGCGCGGTAGTTTGAAATTTCGATTTCAAAATTCAAATGAATGTACCAGATTTAAAATAAACCGGATTTTAGCGAAACCAAAAATATTAGAATCTATTTGAAAATATCTTTCCAACAAATCCGAAAAATTGAAATTTCATAACAGGAATAAAAAGTTATGCCCAGTTGAAAATTCAGAATAGTCGCTATGGAAAATATAGCCCTTAAAAATGGAAATTTTGCAAACGACCTCCGTTTTCGATGAAACCACTTTTGTTGGATCCGAAATGCCAAGTTATCGCTAGATTCCAAAATTCATAATTTTTGAAATCAATATGTGAGTGTGGCAAAAGAAAACGTGTTTTAACAGTTTCAGTCAATTTCGATCAACCAGAAAATGGCCATTTTTCAAACGGTCTTCAAATTGGACGAAATTAGTTTTGTTAGGACCGTATCGTCAATACGAAGGTAGAAATATTTTTTTTGGAATTTTTGGGTTCCATATGTGACCCCAGTAAATTGAAATGTACGTTTAAAATTCAATATAATGATTTAAATGTTAATTTAAATGAAAACTGATCGAAACGATGGAATTGGCTTGCGGGGCGTATCCCATTGTGTTCGGAATGGGGGTAATTAGTTATGGACGACAGTTGTTGGGCTCGATTTGGGGTTTGGACGAAAAGTCAACTTTTAAAGAGAAAAATAATAATTAAATAATATAATTATATATATATTTACTTATACCCTCTCTCTCTCTTCAGCTAATAGAACAAAAAAAGGGAAACTTCATCCCCCCCCCGGTTTCCCGTCGACGCCCTACCGCCATGCCTCCCCAGGCGGCGGCGCACCTTCTACTCCGTCCCCCTCGCCTCCCACTCTCTCCCCCCACGCTGGCGCCACCCCCAAGCCTCTCCACCGCGAAACCCTACCCCCAAATCCCCCAAAACCCACCGCGCCGTGAATCACCAGTCCCGTGCGCAACCCTCCGACGCCGCGACCCCCCCGACGACCTCCGATGCAGCGCGACAGCCCCCCCCCCTTTAGGCAAAGATTTGATTCCTTCAATGAAAGGTAAATTTTATTTATTTATTCTATTTTGTTTTATTTATTTGTGAAAATAAAAACGTTAGATTTTTAAAACTAAAAAGATATGATTTTTAAACTAAAAAGATTTGATTTTTTTTTAACTGAAGTTTATATTTTTATAAAGAGGAAAGTTTATATTTTTACAAAGAGGAAAGTTTATATTTTTACAAAGAGGAAAGTTTATATTTTTATGAAGAGGAAATTTCATATTTTTATAAAGAGGAAAGTTTATATTTTTAAAATAGGATAGTTAAGATTTTTTAGAATAGACAAGGGTGAGATTTTTTAAAAGTAGAAAGATTCGATTTTTACATTTGAGAAGATAAGATTTTTATAAATGTAGTAGCAATATAAAAATTCGATTTTTATTTATATAATAACGATTTGAAAATATGGATTTTAACGAAGTAAAAACATGACCTTTATATATAATAACGAGGTAAAAACATGATTTTTTTTATTATATGTGAAGATTAAAAATATGATTTTTATATAATAGAGATAATAAAAATATGATTTTTATACAATGGAGAATATAAAAATTTGATTTTTATATTTGTAGCGATATGAAAATGCGATTTTTAATATAAACATCATATTAAAAAATGTGATTTTTAATATGAACAGCGTAGAACAGACTGCGTTAGAATTTTGGGCTAATCCAGACGTTTCAGAAATTCAGAAATAAAACTGGCGGAGTGGAACCCAAAGGTGAGAACTTCTCAGTGTAAAATTTATTTTCTAGTTAGAAATATATACTAGGATGCAAACGGTGCTTAGCAGCACCCGACACTCATCGTCCACAGACCATGGACGACTTGTTTGTTTGATTGTGTTGTGAAAATTGATTGTGTGATGTGGAATGGAAATAAATATTTTATAGTTAAAAATATAATTTTTAACGTGTATATGAATAAAATAAATATTTATAAACAAATCGGACGATTTGTTTAGGGACACACATTTGACTGATATTGATTGAGACGATAAATTTTACACATCGCCTAATTGCACAAATAAATCTGTGTTTGTTGTTTGAAACCCCACATGGGTATTGGGATGATATATGACATACACTAATCCCAATAATTAGCTGTATATCGATCGATTGACTGACAGGCTGTGTAAGTGTTGAATATTTATATTTAATGCTTATGCAGTATAGAGTGCACTCTGGATGATGGTTGACAGTGTTTGATTGTTGTTGTATACATGTGTTGTATGTAATCCCTATAATCACATTATATGGTAATTGACCGTGTCTGATTTCAGTTCAGAAAGAATAAATGTTTTTAAAATAACGAATATTTTAAAATAATATTCAGTAAAAGATCAAAATTTGATTTTGATGTCCGATTTGGGATGGACATGAATATATTTAAATATATAAAGCCGTGTTGATTAGATTAACGCCATTTTGACGTGAACGATAGTGATATCGATTTTATTCATTTTTATAATGAATATAAAAAAGGAAGTGGTTTCAAAATATAATGTTTTGAAAATACTATCATTTATATATCGATGATATGGAATATTCAATTTTGATTTGAAATTGAATATGAAGTTGAAATCGTTTTGAAACCGAATTTAAAACGATTTATAAAATACTTTTTAAATGGAAATCGAAGAAATATATATAATAAATATTATATATATATATATATATATATATATTGGCCTGAATAGAACGTGGCAGTTCGCGAATTTCGATCATTGACTTCGGACGGACATTACGGGAGATCCGACAGTCGGATTCTCCTAAAACCAGAACCATTGGGTTCGTATCGAAAAGAGCTTTCCAATGAATACAAGAGATTTGAAATCTAACGGTTGTATTTGGAAATATTTCCAAATCAAATTTGGGAAAGGTCGTTGTAAGTGCAGTTCAATGGCTGTTTATGGAAATCGACTGTACGGGCCTTGATAAAATTATTAAAAATATTAATAATTTGTGTAAAATCATAATAAATGATTTGGAAAGAATTGGGATGAAAAATTCCATATTTGAAAAGATAAAAATATATTTTTATCGAAATGAACTAGTTATGAACTAGAATTATGAAATCCAATATTTTTAAATAAATAAATTGGTTTTGAAATGGTTTTAAAAATAACCAGAATTTCCAATATATGAATTGGAATGGATTTGAATCGAAATTATCATCAGAATATTTCGATGTTGGATTCGGGATTATACGGGTATTGTTATGGAAATTTGGAAGATATATTTTATATCGTTATTTTCAAAACGGTATTTGTTGGTTTCAGAATTTGGTATTGAATATAAGCTGGTATCATTTCTATTCAGAGCCTTATATTTGATATCAAATTGGATTTTGGGTTTGTCGTGAATGGTGTCTTAAATAACACTGTTCTTGAACCCCTTGTGAAAAGAATAAATCTTTTAATTAAGATTATTGGTGTTTCCAATTAATTAACATTAAATTGGAATTGAAAAATGAATGTGTATTGGGTTTATTGTGAACTGTATTTTTAACGACATTCGTTCTTTAACCTGATTTACGGTGAAATGGGATTTGGAATTTATAAATCTTTTTATTAAGATTTAACGGGAATTTTCCAAAGTAACGTTTTCCAATTTAATATGTTAAATTGGAATTGAATGGAATTCGATTTGGTAATAATCGAAATGAACTTCTATAGAGGAAGACTGTTAATACATATGGAATTTAAAAGGCTTTGCCGTTATTCCATTTATATTATTAGTCGGATACGGAAATTGATATCGATTATATATTGATTTGTTTTTCGTGAAGATTCCATAAATAATGGAATGTGATTTGGGTTATCGTGAACTATGTTTTAAATGACATTAGTTCTTTAACCCAGTTAAAGGCAGGATTACATGTCTGTCATTGTATTTTGAACTATATGGTTGATCTCTGTTAAAAATATATCTGTTTGGTGGCGGAGAATTTATTCTCTTGTTTAACACCCTTCTTTGAGACGTACGAGCTCAGAGGTTACATATCGGCAGAAATCAATAGTACGGTGTGGATTGTCGATGCGGCATGTTTGATTTTCCAAAGTTAAATAATCATTAACATTGATTTTTGGGAAAATTAAAACTAAGTGGAGTTTTAATGAATCTTTAAATAGATTGAAAAAGGGAATGCGATAATTTAAATTATCAAATTTGTGAAATGATCGAGAATGGAGTAGCGCCAGTTTTGCTCCTAGCGATAGTTAAATCTTTAATTAGATTTGAACGGGAAATGATAATTAATTTTACTGATAACACCGTGGGGTTAGTTATGGGGTAGTACCAGTTTTGCTCCATGGGATGAATAGGTTGGGATTGGGAAATTAAACAAATGATTACGTCGGTAAGGTGCACTAATCCCGACTAGTTTGGAAAACCGTAATATGGTCTGAATTGACATCCAAAGGAAGATTAAAGAATAAACTTAAAGAATTTATATTTGATAAAATTAATGGGAACATTTCCCAAAGTATATGAATATTTGAATAAAAGAATATTCAGAATTGGAATGAGGTGTATGTTGTGTTTTTATAGCACTTGTTTATTATATACGCGAGTTATTCGGAAAGGACGGGTATATACCCATTCTGAATAACTGATTCGACGATATGTCGACGATGAAGATGGTGGTTGAAGACTGGAGGTCTTCACATCGTTTGGATGATTACTGATGTCTTGATTGGGATGTACACCCAAGATAAGGTAATAAGTGGTGATCGTCCAGACGTACTTGGAGATCGACGGATATGCGAGGGCCTCTCTCCTGTATTGGACATACGGGACGAGGAATAAGGTGCCTCCAGTTTCGTTCATACCCAAAACGAACTTGTAAATGGATTGTGTGTCCGACATTGGATTTTATTCTGTGTTGATTGATTTCTATTACATATATATCTGTTTGGCGGCGGAGAGTTTATTCTCTTGCTTAACGCTCTTCTCTGAGACGTACGAGCTCAAAGGTTATATATCGATAGATTTCAGTCGCATGGCATGAATTGCATGTGTGGCATGCTGAGATGTAGTGATCAAGGCTTTTGTTGAAAAGTAGAGTCTTGTGGTTGATGATCAAAGCACGACCTGTGTGGCATAGCTTTATGTATGGCGTTAATTCGCGAGCCTCACACCTCGGTATGAGTCAAAAAAGGGACCGGACCGTTGGGAGAACATGACGTTTCTTTCTAGCTATGAGTGGTGTCAGCGTTTTTCATGCCTTGACATTTATATTATTTGTACCTATGTGGTTGTTGGATTGCGAGGCGTCTCGGATGTATTGGTCTCTACGGAGCCGATGGATAGGTCCGATAGGACCGGGAAACGTGTGTTCAGGAATAACTAATCCTCAAACTTAACGGAGGACCGGCCCAACCGATCCAAGGGTTACCCAGAGTGTGTAGTCCTGATACATTGGCTAGAGTGTCTCGAAGCGGTGAGGAGCCATCCCTAGCCTCGACTCATGGCGGAAATCCAATTTCCAATACATGACATTCGGTTTTATTTGTAGAGCCTAGTATCGCCGACATAGTAGCATGGGATATTATGCCGTCTATGATTGATTCATTTATATTTGAAGTTGTTTTCATACACTTTACATTATAATAGTATCAAAATGATTTGTTTTAAACGTACCAAGCGTGTTTGGCTATTATAAGGTAAAATTCTATCCTCCGGCTTGCGTTGCATTGTGTGATGGGACTTGAGTCTTATAATAACTTCATTTTTCCAAAAAGCATTGCGCTGTTTGTTTAATGCACTGGTATTCTTGGGAGGAAACCCGTTTCGTGTTATATGGCGTGGTCCCTTGATTTACTTTATTTTTAAGTAAAGATTTAATAACTATTTTAGTTCTCACACCAGTCACATGACTGACCTGGAGTTTATTGTTTTAACATAAACTCTAGGTGCCCATATTTTCCACACGGGCAGCTAGTAGTTTTGGTTTTGCAGATTTATACCCACAGGATCCCGGTTTTACAGCTGGAACGATATTCGGAAAGCTAAGTATCCATTTATTACTTTCAGTTGTGTTTTATATTGTTTTTCCACTGATATGTATTTAAATGTAATTTGAATCTCTGATATTTGTCGAATGTGTAATATTAATTTGTACTCTATTATATTCCTGTATTATGATGGAATTGTTGTACTGAGCAATGAAATGTTCTTCTTTTTGTGTTCTGATTCGTCTTGTTCTCAAAGCAATCCGTTCTTTCCTTTACGGGGAAGTTCAGGTCGCCACAAGAATTCTGAAGTAGGCCAGAAGGAAATGGTCGTTTAATTAGTAATATTATCCTAGGGTTAAAAATAATATTTTGAGAATGTATATATGTAAATATACAAGGAAGTTTGTTTGGATATATGTATTTGAATAGTTGTATGGATATATATATATATATATAATATTATGGTATCATTTTGATAAACTTTGTTATAACATGATTGAGTAGACAATCTATGGTTCCGTCTTCGATTTTGAGGACAAAATCTTTTAAGTGGAGGAGAATGTAATGACCCGGAAATTTAGAGCCACTTTAGAACTTCAAATTTTCATAAGAATCAAAATAAAATTGAAAATGGATAATGATATAATTGGAACAGGGTTATAATAATGAGTTTTAATATAAAAATAACACGTTTACAAAGGAAATATAAGAAATATTTATTTCCAGACCCTGAAACTGGTTCCGTTGAATCCAGAATAAGGAAATCAGGTAACTAGCCAAGTTTGGCCAAAAACAAAATCCATTTAATATTGGTTAAAGATTGAAAGGTTTAAATTTAAACTAAAAACGGACGATTTTGAGGATATCTTGAAAACGGGATATCCCTAGATCGTGAGACCACTTCCGTTGGATCCGGAATAGTGAATTTCAGTGCTTAGGGAAGTTTTGTGTAAAACGACATCCCTATGTGGAAAAGAAAAAAATAAAAGTCCAAAATTTGAATTAAATTTTGACGGTAATTGGAATTTGATAGTGCTAACGGCAAAACTAGAACCTGAGACCTATCCAGGAAAATTCTAAATGTAGGATATTAGCTATGTATAAAGCCTGAGGAAATTCCTTATCGAATATAAAAAGTTATCAATAAAACAAAACTAAAATAAATTATTTAAAAATGAAAATGAACTCGGATTTTGTATTTGAACACATAGGATTGAAGTACGTTAGAAACCAGACCTTATGGTTGAAGAATTTTTGAAAACCGTTATCGTTTGATACTTCGACGCGAGGCCAGAAAGTGCTTGAGAAAACAATAGTTACTATTCCTAAGGATAAGGATGAATATGGGCCACTCAATCTACCATGCCTGTCCACAAGCCACGTGTCATTCAATCATGCATTTGCCTTTGTTATAAATAAGCCTTAAGCTTATCCTTATCTTCATTTTAACATCTTTTTTCCTCTTGAAAACTCCTCCTCCATAAAATCTCCTCCCACCTCCCACTTGTGGCTCACGTTTTCCCCCCTTATCAAATAAAAAAGGGATTTTCAAATGAAAAGAAGAAGATAATGGAAGAAAAAGCTAAGGGAAGGACCTATATACCTTAGGCTATGATATGCAAGCTTGTGGGGTTGTTAAACATTCGAGTGAGAGCGCAAAGCTGTGATGGTCCTACAGTGAAGGAATTAAAGGAACCTACTGGGATGGTGAGTGGTTTATCCTCTCACATTCGCTTGTGGTATTTGTTTGTGTGAGATGATTTTATGCATGTTGTTGTGTGGCTTGAAATGTTTGATATATTTTTGAAATCTTACACAGGTCGTGAGATGAAATTACACTAGTCACATGTGTTTATTGCACAGATTGCTATTTATTAGTAAACCCCTACACAGGGTATTGGGATGATGACTCACACCGGTCCCAAGTGTTCACTAAATTGTGTATGTGGTTGCTTTGCGGATATTATAGTGTCTGATATTTGGATTGGGTTGACCAATGGTTATGAACACCATTTGGTTTGATATGTGATTTGCATGGCCTTTTAGGGCAATAGTGTGGTTGTATCGATGCTCCCGTATAGGGGAGGTTATGGCAATATTTTCTAGAAATATAGAAACCAAATTGACACTGACATATATGGTTAAATAACAGACGAGTTTGGTTGCAACTCATTAGACACATGACATCTTGTTTATGTTTATTGGATGTTTGTATATACCTAAATTCTCGGGTTATACAGGAGTTGAATGAGTCTCATTCCAGAAATTTGATTTTAAATGATTATTTTAATAATAAAATAATCAGGGAAAATAGAAGTTTGAATTTAAGTTCCAATACTTTTCGGAAATGAAATTGAGTTCATAACAACTTTTACAAAAGAACGAACTGGTTTTGAAGAAGTTAAGAACAAGTTATGACTTATCGAATATTGAAACGAATAGTAAACCGATTTTACGATGAATAGTAAATTAAAGTCGCGTTTTCCTAATAAACGAACTCGGTTTTGAGAAATTATTGTTCCAATGTTCTTACTTATGTTTACAATGGGCGGCAACCAGTTTTGAGACTTTAATAATCATTTTTGAAGAATAATATTATTTTAATGATTTAAATATTTAAATGTGGAATAATTGATCTAAAGGTCAAAAATGTGGAAATTGAATTCCAAAAGTTATTTAATATGGTTTGAATAATCATTGAACTTATTTTGAAGTATTTCAACTCAGTTTTAATAAAAAGTCACTTTTTGGTTCGAATAGGACTCGTCGCGTAGCGACAGGGCGCGAATTTAAACCCGAAATTTGAAATTGAAATTCCGGGAGATCTAACCGTCGGATTTTCTTGAAACGCATCATGTTTTGTCCGAAATGTAAATAGCTTTCCAACAAAAGAAAAAGAAACATTTTTCAATGATTGGATTTTCCTACAAGTCTAAATCAGTTTGACCGGAAAATCCAGTTTCGGTAGTTCAAGTGCCAAATTTGGATTTTTCTTAAAAAGGTGTTTATAAATTTTATTAAAATATGGAAAAATAATAATAAATGATTTAAAAGTGTTTTGAATTAAATATGTTAATATTTGGTAAGATAAAAATGAATCGTGTTAAAGTGAGCTATTTAGCCACTAAAGTGAACCCTTCAGGAAATCCGGGTTTGACTTTTAATAAGACCTTTATTTAAATATAAAGGTGTCTGCAGTTGATCTATCCAACTCATAGGGAAGCGGCTTCCTACTGATATAGATGTTTTCTGGGGAACCTAGACGAAACCATTGTGTATCTATAATTCATGAATAGTTCACCTATCGACATCAATATAATCCAGTTTAAACATTTAATAAGATTTTCATTTAGACATAAAGGAGTTTATTTATAAATAAATAGGATTATTAATACGGGTAAACTAAAATCCAAGTTTCTAATCTATTTAATTAAACTGAAACTGAATAGAAACCGGATTGGTCATTGATTGAGATAAGTCTCCATGAATGACGACTTAGACTATTCGAGGTATTTAAAAGGCTACGTCGTTATCCCTCTTATAGTGTTTGTTGGATATGGAGGTTTATATCGATTATAAACCAGCATGATTGCTGTAGAGATTCTAATATAAAAGGAAATATGTTTTGGGTTTGTTGTGAATGATGTCTTCAATAACATTGTTCTTTGGCCCATGAAAAGGTAATATAATTTTCCAAGTTAAGCAAATAAAATCTTTATTTATAAAGATCTTTGGGAAAGGAATGAACATGTTTTTACATGAGGCAAATGGCGAATAATCGATAAGGATTATTGGAAAGATTTAACCTGGAATTTGAAGTTAAGTAATCAAAATATTTGATTTGAAATCTTTCAACAAGATTTAAAGGAATAAGATTTAAAAGGTAATTAAAATTACCAAAACATAAGATGATTAAAAATGGAGTATTACCAGTTTTGCTCCATGAGATAGAAATAAAAAGTCCTGATGACTTAAAACTTAATATAGTTTTAATGAATGGATTGAATAAAAGAATGAAATGAGGTTCATGAGATCCTATAAACCGGTTGGTTTTAAAAGATGCACTAATTATTTGGAGAGGCCGGGTTTTTACTCATTCTGAATAATTATACGACGTAAAAGGATTAAGTTCTCAATGATAAGGGTTGAAGACCGGTATTCTTCACATCAGATGGATAGCTTGTTGATGCCTCGGGGTCGCTCCTCAAGAGGTTAAAGTAACGACATTATCTGACCGTACCTGAAGTGTATCAGATTGCAGGGACTTACACTCCTAAACGGGGACGTGGAATCAAGTGCCTTCGGTTTTGTTCCTTTTCCCGGAACGGACTTGTAGATGGATTGCGTGTCTGACATGGAATGACCTTTGGGCATGCTAAGTGTTGAGCAATGATCAGGGCTTTTGTTGAAACGTAAGGCTTTGTGGTAATGATCAAAGCATGGCTTAAATGCGTAGCTTTGTGTATGACGGGTCCTCGTGATAGCCTCACACCCCGGTATGATGGTATGCTAATGGTCAGATCAACATGACTTTATGTTTTACATGGATTCGGTCGACCCAGTGGGCGAGGTGGCCTGTCTACTGATAGGTTGTACGGATTAAATTCCGCCAACCTGAGAAAATGGGTGTTATGTTGTGTACAAACATGGTATCCGCTGAATGCTCGAGTGTTCTCTCGAATCAATAACCATCACGATGGAATCCAAACCCCAATATGAACCCTTTTACGATTTTCAATTGTGTACCTATGTAGCCGACGTAGTGGTATGGGACACTATGTGAGCTAAGATTTATAAGTTATTTTCGGAAGGATTTTTCCACACCCTATACATTATTATATTATGAAATGTTTTGTTTAAACTATATAAAACATGTTTTGCGATTATAAGGCAAACCCCCATCCTCCAGCTTGCGCTTGCATTGTGTGATAGGACCTGGGGCTTATAATCGTTCATTTTTCTAAAGTCATGTTTTCAAACTTGGTTTATGGTTGCTATAGATGAATGGTTGTTGTGTTTGGTTATGGTCACTATGGTTAGGTTTGATTACAATATTTTATAACTGATATAACCTAAGCCTGACCCGAGTGTTTATCGCTTGGGTCAGATCCGAGCGAGTGTTTTTAGGATGAAAGCTTGAAGACTTAGAGTTCCGTAGAGAATCGAGGCTTCATATGAAGGCCGTGTAACATCCCAGAAATTTGGACAATTAGAAATGGAATTAATTAAATATTTAAGTATTAATAATCAATTTTATAGTGATACTTGGGTTAGAAAATCAGATATATTATTTTGAGTATGAATTGGACTCGATAATTAATTCAGAATGATTGGTTATGAATAAAATAATTATTGTTGAATATTTAAATTAAATTTGAAATTCGATTGGAAAATATTCATGATTGAATTTATAATAAACGATATTTAACGAATCGGAAATTTTATTCGAATGATAGATATTACATCAGTAAAATATAAGCCTTGTAAATAAACAACTTTTAAACAGTCTCGGTTTGTAATGAAACAAATTTTATTTGAATATGTATAAAGAATTGTTATATTTCAGAATTGGAGCCAATCAAGGTATTTTGGCAATAGGCGCAATTCAATTATGAACCGACTAATAAATTTAATTTAAAATAGGAACGTTGTGTAAACGATGTCGGATATCGGTCAAACAAATTCTATTAGATTCAAAATGTGAAAAGAAAATGGAGCAACATGTTAAGTTTCATTATATTTAGGGTTCGTTTGCAATAGAACAAAAAAAAGATAAAATTTGTAATGTGAAAGGTGGTAGAATAAAATTATATGGGGTTCACATTTTTAATTCCTATAACCCCACGTATGTTCGTACGCAGAAACAACCCACCCCAATTCAGCCTACTTCAATTCCTTGCTCCCCATGGTTTTCATCCTATAAAAATTGCCTGCTTGTTCATCTTTCTTCAAAAAAAATCAATATATTTTGCCCCAAATAAAATCCGCCTTCCTCAAATGGCTGTTGCCATCAATAAAGCCAAAATCAAATTGAAGTATCCTCAAATCGTGCTTCTCCTTCCATCACTAACTTGAAGCACCAGCAGATCGAAGACCATCGGTGCCCTAAAAATCATCTTCGCCTAAATCAATTCTCCTCCTTCCTCCTCAAATTGGAAACGCATCTCCAACCACTACGAAATCAAAGGCGTTACCAGCCATCAAGTCGTCTCTAGAAGCTCGCGTCGAGCGCTGCCTCCTTCTATTTGGGTTGATTGTTTGACCTTCCGTGAGCTTTGTAGAGGTTGGAACTGCATTCGTTTAGACGCTACTAGCCTGAGTCATACCATGCTTATTTCATGATACCCTGAAATTTTGAACTGCTGTTGTATTTTAGAGTTGCTATGTCAGTTAATATTTACTCAATCACTTGCTAGTGTCTTTGCTGTCTAGTTATAACCTGAAATTTATATATGGATAACACCCTTGTTAAACTGTATGCCTTCAATCCTATGTCATGTTCCTTTTGGCTGTCCCTTGATGATTCACCCTAGGCTTATTTCGCCTGAAGTGCTTTTGTTTGTTGGCTTGAGTTCATGTATTGTTATGTGCATTTCCTGGTTGTTCGTTTTGTATGTGTGGTAGAACATGTCCACTGTCCATGAGAAATTTACTATATATCTATTTGCCCAGAACACACTCATAATAGTGCAAACTTGAATGTATACCGTGACTGGTTTACACTGCATTGGATTATCCTACTGTCTTGACATTTACTGTTGCCACAAATGTATATTTACACATATTGCTCTGTTAGCCGCTGTTACTTGTTTATACTTTTCATTTTAGTAAGTAAAGTTTGGTTCTAAAATCCTGCACTATATTATTTCTTCAAGACCGTGGTTTGTTAGGTTTCTACTTAACTTTGATATCCATTATTGAATGAAAAAAAAGGTGGAACAACTACAACTGCACCTACTACATATCATGAATTTTTGATATTTAAGCAACATGAGAAACATTGTACAACAGTACTATAGCTATATACAATTTCCTAACTAAATTGAACATTATTGCAGTGTATGGAGTTGTTACCTTTGCAACTGTCATTAATTAGCATATATTACAAGAAATATACTCAAATCTACTTACCTTAATATGTTTATTCCTTTCTTTCATCACTGTTTTAACATCAAATATACAGTTGGATACATGATGAAGTATAAAGCATATAATCGCATACATAGATTAAGAAAGGAATTTATGTATGATAGTTCATATGGTTACAAGAAACACCAAACAATCCATTATTAATTTATTACTATCAACCCTTTATGGGTGTAAACTATAAATCACACTAGTAAAAAAATCAGTGATTCACTCTTTCAAACAAAAACATCATCAAAAGAAACAAACCAGATAGTTAGAAACAGAAGTAGAAGTATAAACCTATTATATATAAAAATCTATTTTTGACCTATTCATTTTAGAAAGAAAATTTATACCATAGTTAACACCCCTTGTTCTAATATTGATCATGATGAGTTTTTAACTGTGTTATCAATCCAACTGGGTGTTTTGATGTACCATACAATATCATATCTACATGATGATTGATTTTTGTTCATAACTATGTTTCTATGAGTTTGAAACTATAGTTGAATAAAAAATAGTTAAGAAGATTTTTGTAAACCAGTTATTACTACGCCACCTCCTCAGTTATTTGTTTTATGATACTTGGCAAGCACATTTGACAAAACGAAACCATTGCTAGGCTAAAAATGTGTGAATACGAGATATTTTCGTACATAATGAATATAGATCTCATAAAAAATATTATGGGCAAACTTGAATACATGTTTATTTTTATACACCTTGTTAAATTCTCACTTTAACTAGCCTGTATGCGTTCACTCATGTTATTGGCAAACCTGAATACATGTTTATACACCTGGATATATATATTGTCACACTTTATCTTAGACATGTATGTTTTTACCTAACCATGCACTACTGAAATGCATGCTAACTGTGACCTATGATTATATATATACACCATGCACATATTAATCACATCCTGCCACCGGGATTGCAAAACTGTAAACATCATGTTATTCGTACCTGAATGGTGAAAGTTGAAAACTTGGCTGTAACCATTTATTTGCTGAGTTGCATTTACTGAAAACCATCCTATTGCTAAAATGAAGTTGCTGAACATGTTTTAAAAAAAACGAGATTCCCTGAAACATTTTATTTTACCGAAAATGTTTTGATTCACTTGGCCATTTTATTGACTAGAAGTGTTTGATTCACTTAGCCATTTTATTTACTGAAATGTTTGATTCACTTGGCCACTTATTTACTGTGAATTATTTGATTATCTTGGCCACATTTTATTTCCTACAATATAGTTGTAAAGTACTAGCCTCACTTATGAGTCACATAATGTTTCATGCCATGCGAATAGAATAAAATAGTAACAGCTATGTTAAAGGCCTGACTTTATGGAAATACATATATAGAACTGTCTCACTTTAAATTGTTGATTGTTTTTTTATTTGATTCGTGGCGTTCGTGAACCGGAGGTACATTTGTTACCACACTTTTGTTCTAACCTATGAGTTGGGACATATATTTGGCATCATTTATTTTTTTCAAACTAGAAAACACCTTAGTATTGTTGTATATGCTGTAGTTTACCCCTGAAAGAAAATATAAGAAATCACTTATAGAGCTATTGTTACATTGTACACTTTGATCCGACTGCCACTATATCTCAGCCATTGTTTGCACATATGTGTTATCATCTCATATTCGATTTTGGGATGCTGAGGCAATACATGTGTGTGTGTGTGTACACGCATGTGTATATGCAAGCTCTTGTAATCACGTGAACCATAATCTCCTATTCAATTTGGGATGCTGAGGCAGTGTACAAGTATAAAAATATACGTGTACACTCGCAAGCTCCCGTGACCAATCGCCCCTAAAGATAGAACTAAAATGAATAGATACCATAACTGTTTATATGACATCAAATATCAGGATTAACTATTATATCTCAGTTTCTGTTGAATTTAATTTGCTTGAATTATGATTTAATCCTGACTCGAGTGTTTTATGTTTTTGCATGGAATGCTTGGATCAGACCCGAGCAGTGCAGATTTAAAAATTATAGCTTAGGATTTGAAGATTGGAAAGGCTGGGGATTTCGAAGATGCGCACTTTGAATTTTTTAATCCAATAAAGATTTTTCTTGTATTTTAAATATCACTTTATAGAAAAGTATTATATTCAAAATTTTGATATATATAAAAGTTCTATTTCGTTGTTCAATTTTGTGTTATCTATTATTATGTGTTAATTCTGCTTTTAAACTCTGGAAGCTAAATAACGATCCGTTGATTTGAACGTTTTAAGCTGGTTTAAATACCAATTTGAAGCGGTTAAAATGGCGGGATGTTACAAGTGGTATCAGAGCTGGTTGCTTAATTGGTATGCCTGATAGGGGGTTCTCGCTTCGCGTTTGGTGGCGAACGGGAGACTCTTACCCCTACATGTCTCGACAATGAGGGTTGATCGAGTCGAGAGACTGGCCGTAAAAGCAGTTCTGAGGTATCCTTGTAAAGCCACAGTGGCAGAGTAGGCCATTGGTTGATGGTTGAAAAGCCTAGACCCTTTATAAGTGGTATAAGAGCTTTGGTTTATTCAAAGCATAGCTTATTGAGTTTAAAAACGGATCTTGAAAATAAAAGGTTTTAAAGTAAAAAAAATGGTTCGAATGTATAAATAATTTTAATTTTTGAAAGATAAATTATTTTTGGAAATATTATATATTTTAAAAATTAGTATTTTGGAACCAATACAGCAAAAAAAAATATTTTGAAATTTAAATTATTTGGAATCCCTAGTCTTCGAATTCGATTTGCCAGAGTTGTACTTTGATGAGTTCTCTTTGGTGTAAATATGGAATCCATCGTCGAATGATATCTAAGGGGAATAAGGATAAGGGAATCGATGAATAAATTTCTCTAATCATATATGTTTGAAATCAAAGATAATTGCAACTTATGGGAAATGAAGATTCCGATGGGAATTTGAGTGAAAGGAGGAAATTTAGAATCATTTAATAAAAAAATGAAAGATGAATGTAATTCTGGTATTCAGAATATAAATTAATAGTAATAAAATAAAATTGAAAGGGAAATTGCAATTCGATTGTGTCAAAATTTATTGGCAAAAAAATTTATAATTGGTCTGAACCAATAATGTATAATCGAATATATGAATTTCCTAAGGTATAAACTTGTTAATTGATTAACAAGAAGTATAGTGTAAACGAGAATATGAAGCGAAATGTGAGTAAATATTTTAAAGAGATGTGAACTTATATGTGAATGAAATCAAAGCTAATTTGATTTGACAAGTCTAGATCCTTATAAAAGGAATAATATTCACTGGTTAAAAATAAATAACGTTTGAAAGCAAATAATGCAACAAATGAAATTGGAGATTGGGGAAATGGAATAGACTAGTACTGTGAGATTATTCTGAAGTTTAGAATATAAATCAAATGAGATTTCTCCAAAGTTTGAAATATATTATCGAATAAGAAATTATTCAGAAGGAATTTATTTATGGAAGTCAATTATTTCAAGAAAATATTATTCATATTCTGTTTTAATTTAAAATATATTATTAATATATTGATATTAATTGATAAAGAATATTTTAAAGTTAAATATTTTGAAGGCATTAATTATTGTCAACATTTTCATAAAAGAAGCAAATTTTTAATTTGAATTCGAAAGTACGAGAATGAATGTTTTGTTGGAATTGGAAGTTATGAATTTTATTTATTTCGAAGTTAATAATGTTGTTCAGTTAAGGTCTTAGAGGTAAATATATTCCAACTTGGTTGAATTCATTAATGACTAAGAAATGGTTAAGGTCCGATATTAAGATATGGTTAAGTAAAGTAAGCTAATAAGTGTCGATTACGTGGAAATAACGATGTTTCGTTTAACATCTGGTTCAATCCAAATTACAAATTTAAAAATGTTTTCCCCCAAGAATAAAGTATATTGTCTATAGAAAATAAAGATTTATGAATATTTGAACATGCTTTCCAATAACGATAAAAGATTTTCTAGAATTTTAGAAATCAAATATGATAACTGGAAATGTTTTTCAAAGGATCATGAGAGGTTAATGGGTTTTGAAAAATCAGAATGGCAAGAACCGAAGAACAAAAAGCCGCACGTCGAGAACGAAGAGCGGCAGAACGTAAAAGGAGAGAAGAATTGATCTCAAAATATGAGAAGATAATTAGAGAAAAGCAGACAACTGGCCCCTATGACAATGTCCTCTGTTACAGATGTCAGAGAAAGGGACATTACGCGGCTACTTGCGGAGAAAGAGATAAGGGAAAGAAGAAAGAAGGAAAAATTTACAGGTCCGAGATTTTCTGTTTTAAATGTCGAGAGAAGGGACATTTTCCCAGTCGTTACCTTATGGTGAAAAAGAAAAAGCCTGCAAATTCTGAGAAGCCCGATGGACCAATCATTTGTTATCATTGTAAGCAAGTTGGACATAAAACTCGGAACTATTCCGAAAGGCAACAAGGAAGACAGGCGGTGTTGCGCTCCGCTAAAGAGAAAACAGTGAAGTACATAGATGAAGATAGCTTCATCTCGTATTATTGTAAGAACTGCAAGAAGTGGGGTCATGTGGACGAGGAATGCACTAATCCTTTTGTGGAGACTACAGAAGTATGAATATCGTGAAGTAGTCAGTTATCGATCGAAAGGTAGACAATCACCGATGATTGTGGAATCTGATTAAGTTAACTCTGTTTTATGATATTATCTGTTGTAAACCCCTATGTACGTGTTTTGAATGAATCGAGACTATGTATAATTATTTAAATAAAATGATTATGAGAAATTTTGATTGGTGGTTTAATCCCATTGTATGGAGTTACTCGAGAAGTTTGATGGGGAAGGCCATTATTTGTTTTGATAAACCAAGTTGGTAAATAAGTTAATGTTGTTAAGATGAGTTTATAATTAAATTTAAGAATGGCTTAAAAATAGATCTAAGAAACTGACTAGAGATTAGTAAGTTGGATAACTTTCTGAGTATCGATCTAATGTTGGTTTCGGCCTTCAGGATTGATACTTTGGAAATTGTCCACTTGCTAATTGATGGTTGAATTATGTAAATATATAATAATAATAATAATAACAACAACACCAACAATGTGAATGAGAATGAAAGAATTCTTGAATTTTGGGAGTGTAAAAATTTGAATTAAGTGATGAATTGAATGGTTGGGAAGTTTGAGTTATTGGAAAATTGAAAAGAAATTGGTTTGTGGCAAGGGATTCATAAATCCAAGTTTGGAAAAATAGTTACTATCTGAATTGATTGAGAAAGCAAAAAACTGAAGTTTTGAAATTTGAATGGAAATTTGAGAATATTCGGTTTTAGATATTGGATATAGAAGTTTTTTGAAACTTATATGACAATTATATAGCGAATTCGGAAGTCATTAACTTGGAAGGTAGTCAATTTGAAATGAAGTTTTTATACAGTTGATTTTATATAAGAATGAGATATTTGAAATATGATTTGGAGAAAAAAATCGTAAATACGGTTTATGAGGAATGAAGTGCTATATGTTTTCAAGTCAAAATAAGTAAAGTACCTTCCTTTTTCCTTTGAATTTCAAGCTTAATTGAAATGTGCTATGTGTTGTTGGTGGTAGTAGGTTGTCCGGACGTAAAACTCATGAGTTGTGTTTGTTCCTAGAAGAACACGACTGTGTAGCTTAATTCGCAGGGCTGTAGATGGCCTACGGCGGACGGATGTTTCTTGGGGGAACCAAGCGTAACCATTGTGTCTGCTGCGATCTACAGTCATGATAAGGGCGCAATCCGCAGGGCTGTGAAAGCTTATAGGTATGGATGTTTCCTAAGGGAATCAGGCGTAATCATTGTGTACCTGCGGTCCCCATGGAATATCTACAAGTGAAAGAGATGTAACCACTAGAGTTACTAAAGTAGAATGAAGCCATGCGATGTTGAGATATCTTAGTGATGTGGAGCCACCTGTTTGATGCAGTAATGTGTCTTCGTGACTTGATTCGTCTTCGTGACGTGAATTGTCCTTGTAACTTGATTTTTCCGGTGACTTGATTGATCCTCATAACTTGATTTATCTTCGTAATTTTGATAACTTGTTTCCATGACCTTGAGATAGAGCTGTCAACGCTCAGTGACCTCGGATTTTATTTTGATTCTTAAATATCTACTGTTGATCTGTACATGACGAAATTCGCAGGGAAGTGATTTTCTATGGATACGGATGTTTTCTGGGGGATCCAGACGAAACCATTGTGTATCTGCGATTCATGAACAATCAACATATCAATATCACATTGGTACTTTCCGTATCTGTTTTTAAAAGGGATTTTTTTGAAATATTTTTCACTGTGAGTTGAAGCAAGGATATTTAGTACTTCGAGATTTTAGTCGTGCGCTTGGCCAGCGTATGCCTAATATCTAGGAGAACGACAATAGACTTGTCAAACTTTGAGTTACCAAATGTTTTAAATAAATAATTTGAAATTAAATATATACCTGATTTAATGAGTAAGAATTTCGAAGTATTTTCGAGTCTATAGCTTTGTAATAGTATTTTGGCGGTTTCCATGTTATGTGTAAATATTACAAAAAAATTGCGGATTTTTGGAAAAAATCAAATTGACAAATTACATCTTAAAGAAAGGACGTTATTTACACTCTTCAATGAGTATTGGAAAAGATTGAATAAGTAGAATGTAAGGAGATTGGGTTGAGGATTGCTAAGCCTAGACCCATTACAGTTGCAACGTTGGATAAGTGACGTTGACATATGACGTTTATGATGTAATTTGAGATGCATAAATCTATCATATGCAGAAATTGGAAATTAAAAGAGCTTGGTTTTATAAGAGAATTTGTTTTCCCAAGTTAATTGAATATGTTGGGTAAACAGAGATGTATCGATGATATCGATATTTAAATTAGTTGGGGAAAATTTTCACCCAGATATGAACATTTGAAATATACAATGGTATAACTCTAACGATTTCCCCTTTTCAAGGACGAAAAGTTTTAAAGGGGGAAGAATGTAACGTCCCAGAAATTTGGACAATTTGAAATGGAATTAATTAAATATTTAAGTATTAATAATCAGTTTTATAGTGATACTTGGGTTAGAAAATCAGATATATTATTTTGAGTATGAATTGGACTCGATAATTAATTCAGAATGATTGGTTGTGAATAAAATAATTATTGTTGAATATTTAAATTAAATTTGAAATTCGATTGGAAAATATTCATGATTCAATTTAAAATAAACGTTATTTAACGAATCGGAAATTTTGTTCGAATTATAGATATTGCATCAGTAAAACATAAGCCTTGTAAGTAAACAACTTTTAAACAGTCTCGGTTTGTAATGAAACAAATTTTATTTGAATATGTATAAAGAATTGTTATATTTCAGAATTGGAGCCAATCAAGGTATTTTGGCAATAGGCGCAATTCAATTATGAACCGACTAATAAATTTAATTTAAAATAGAAACGTTGCGTAAACGATGTCAGATATCGGTCAAATAAATTCTATTGGATTCAAAATGTGAAAAGAAAACGGAGCAACAGGTCAAGCTTCATTATATTTAGGGTTCGTTTGCAATAGAACCAAAAAAAAAAGATAAAATTTGTAATGTGAATGGTGGTAGAATAAAATTATATGGGGTTCACATTTTTAATTCCTTCAACCCCACGTATGTCCGTACGCAGAAACAACCCACCCCAATTCAGCCTACTTCAATTCCTTGCTCCCCACGGTTTTCATCCTATAAAAATCGCCTGCTTGTTCATCTTTCTTCAACAACAAAAAAATCAATATGTTTTTCCCCAAATAAAATTCACCTTCCTCAAATACCCGCTGCCATCAGTAAAGCCGAAATCAAATCGAAGTATCCTCAAATCGTGCTTCTCCTTCCATCACTAACTTGAAGCTCCAGCAGATCGAAGACCATCAGTGCAGTAAAAATCATCGTCGCCTAAATCAATTCGCCTCCTTCCTCCTCAAATTGGAAACGCATCTCCAACCACTACGAAATCAAAGGCGTTACCAACCATCAAGTCATCTCTAAAAGCCCGCGTCAAGCGCTGCCTCCTTCTATTCAGCTGAATCGAAGGCCGTCATTAGATCAAAGCCCCGTCCACCCTTTAAGCCCGTTGCATCAGTTTCAAGGTGAGAAATCACTCATGATTAATCCATGCTTCAAGTAGTTTAATTTCAGTCTAAGTTAGAATTATAACAGTTAATTGCCTAGTTCACGAGCCAGGAAAATAAGTTTTACCCTTAGCTTGATTTGTGGGTTGATTGTTTGAACTGCCGTGAGCTTTGTAGGGGTTGGAACTGCATTCGTTTAGACGCTACTAGCCTGAGTCATACCATGCTTATTTCATGATACCCTAAAATTTTGGACTGCTGCTGTATTTTCGAGTTGCTATGTCAGTTAATATTTACTCAATCACTTGCTAGTGTCTTTGCTGTCTAGTTAGAACCTGAAATTTATATATGGATAACACCCTTGTTAAACTGTATGCCTTCGATCCTATGTCATGTTCCTTTTGGCTGTCCCTAGATGATTCACCCTGGGCTTATTTCGCTTGAAGTGCTTTTGGTTGTTGGCTTGAGTTCATGTATTGTTATGTGCATTTCCTGGTTGTTCGTTTTGTATGTGTGGTAGAACATGTCCACTGTCCATGAGAAACTTACTATATATATATATATATGTATGCCCCGAACACACTCATAATAGTGCTATCTTGAATGTATACCCTGACTGGTTTACACTGCATTGAATTCTCCTACTGTCTTGACATTTAATGTTGCCACAAATGTATATTTACACATATTGCTCTGTTAGCCGCTGTTACTTGTTTATACTTTTCATTTTAGTAAGTAGAGTTTGGTTCTAAAATCCTGCACTATATTATTTCTTCAAGACCATGGTTTGTTTGGTTTCTACTTAACTTTGATGTCCATTGTTGAATGAAAAAAAGATGGAACAACTACAACTGCACCTACTACATATCATGAATTTTTGATATTTAAGCAACATGGGAAACAATGTACAACAGTACTATAGCTATATACAATTTCCTAACTGAATTGGACATTATTGCAGTGTATGGAGTTGTTACCTTTGCAACTGTCATTAATTAGCATATATTACAAGCAAATATACTCAAATCTACTTACCTTAATATGTTTATTCCTTTCTTTCATTACTGTCTTAATATCAAATATACAATTGGATACATGATGAAGTATAAAGCATATAATCGCATACATAGATTAAGAAAGAAATTTATGTATGATAGTTCATATGGTTACAAGAAACACCAAACAATCCATTATTAATTTATTACTATCAACCCTTTATGGGTGTAAACTATAAATCACACAAGTAAAAAAATCAGTGATTCACTCTTTCAAACAAAAACATCATCAAACGAAACAAACCAAACAGTTACAAACAGAAGTTAAAGTACAAACTTATTATATATAAAAATCTATTTTTGACCTATTCATTTTAGAAAGAAAATTTATACCATGGTTAACACCCCTTGCTCTAATATTGATCATGATGAGTTTTCAACTGTGTTATCAATCCAACTGGGTGGTTTGATGTACCATACAATCTCATATCTACATGATGATTGATTTTTGTTCATAACTATGTTTCTATGAGTTTGAAACTGTAGTTGAAAAAAAAATAGTTAAGAAGATTTTTGTAAACCGGTTATTACTACGCAACCTCCTCAGTTATTTGTTTTATGATACTTGGCAAGCACATTTGACAAAACGAAACCATTGCTAGGCTAAAAATGTGTGATTACGAGATATTTTCGTACATAATGAATATAGATCTCATAAAAAATATTATGGGCAAACCTGAATACATGTTTATTTTTATACACCTTGTTATATTCTCACTTTAACTAGCCTGTATGCGTTCACTCATGTTATTGGCAAACCTAAATACATGTTTATACACCTGGATATATATATTGTCACACTTTATCTTAGACATGTATGTTTTTACCTAACCATGCACTACTGAAATGCATGCTAATCGTGACCTATGATTATATATATACACCATGCACATATTAATCACATCCTGCCACCAGGATCGCAAAACTGTAAACATCATGTTATTCGAACCTGAATGGTGAAAGTGTAACGACCTAGAAAATCTGAACCAATTTAAAAATTTTAAATTGGCTAAAATAATGGATTTTAAATATTTAAAATAAATATTTTAAATAATGGCGATGAAAACTGAGTTTGAATCGACATTTGAAAACGAATATAATTAATTATAATTATATATAGAATTGAAAATGGCGCGGTAGTTCGATAATTCGATTTCAAACTTCAATTGAATATACCGGGTGCAAAACAATCCGGATTTTAGTGAAACCAAAAATAATGGAATCTAATTGATAATATCTTTCCAACGAATCCGACCAATCGAAATTTGATAGCGGGAATCAAAAGATATGTCCAGTTGAAAATTCTGAATAGTCGCTATGGAATTCAGGCCCTCAAAAATGGACATTTTGCAAACGACCTCGGATTTCGACGAAACCACTTTTGTTGGATCCGCAGTGTCAAGTTATTGCTAGATTCCAAATTTCATAATTTTTCGAATCAATATGTGAGCGTGGCAAAGGAAAACGCGTTTGACCAGTTTCAGTTGATTTTAATCGACTGGAAATTGGCCATTTTTCAAACGGTCTCGGAATTCGATGAAACTAGTTTTGTTAGGACCGTATCGTCAATACGAAGCTAGAAAATATTTTTATGGAATTTTTCTAGTTAGTATGTGGCCCCGGTAATTTGAAATGTACGTTTAAAATTCAATATAGTGATTTAAATGTAAATTCAACGGAAACTGATTGTAACGATCAAATCAGCTTGCGATACATATCCCATTGTGTTCGGAATGGGGGTAAAACGCTATGGACGACAGGCGGTGGGCCTCGTTTCGAGGTCGTATGTAAAAGTCAACCTTTTTTGAAAAATTAAATAATTAAATAATAAAAAGGAAAAAAAATATTATTTTAATTCCCTCCCTTTTCTTCTTCTTGCCCCCCCCCCGATTTCAGTAAACAGAAAACGAAAAAAAAAAAAACAAAAAAAAAAAAAGAAGAAAGCAACAGCAGCAGCCGCCGCCTTCACCGTCGGTCAAAACCTCCACCGCGCCCTCCGATCTTCTCCCCCCCCTCTTCCTTGCTCTCGCTCCCTCCTCCTCCTTCAATCCGACCCCCCCCCGAAGCCATCGCCTTCCCCGTTCGAGGCTCGAAGCTGCCTCCCCCGTTCGAAACCCTAGCGCCGCTCCCCTCGAAGCCAGCTCCGCCCAGTTCGAGACCCACCGCCGACCTGACGCAAAACCACCCCCCTCCTCCTTGACGAATCAATGTAAGTTGTTTTTGTTTTTATTTTATTTTTAAGTTTTAAAAACTGATTTTTTAAAGCATTAAAACTGATTTTAAAAATGATTTACAAACTGATTTTTTAAAGCATTAAAACTGATTTTAAAAATGATTTACAAACTGATTTTTTTTAAAGCATTAAAAACTGATTTTTGTAAAGGATAAAACTGATTTTTTTAAAGGATAAAACTGATTTTTTATAAAGGATAAAACTGATTTTTTATAAAGGATAAAACTGATTTTGATGAGAAGGTTTAAACTTTAAAAAGAAAATGGTTTAAACTTTAAAAAGAAAAAGGTTTTAACTTTAAAAAGAAAAAGGTTTGAACTTTAGAATAGAAAAAGATTTAAACTTTAGGATAGGAAAAGATTTAAACTTTAGAATAGAAAAGATCATATTTTTAAAATAGAAAAGATCAGATTTTTAGAATAGCAAAGATCATATTTTTAAAATAGGAAAGACGGAATTTTTATTAAGTAGAAGAAGTAAGATATGATTTTATATTTTTTTTAAAGTAATAAAAATATAATTTTTACATCATAGGAATATTAAAAATATAATCTTTGTTTTTAAAATATGATCTTTATATATTGAATAACATAGTAAAAAATTCGATTTTTACCTATGTAGAGAATACGGGCAACGAAAGCGACAAGAAGGCGAGGTTGGCGAAGATTTCTCTAAAGGAAGAATCGTAGTATTGGATAGCTATTGGTGAGATTTCTGATTTAAAAATATTATATATGTGTGAAATGAAAGTGAATAGCTATATATAAATATCTATATCTATATATATATATACGCCCCTCGTCCACAAACCATGGACGATATTTATTGGTTGAAGTTGTTGTGAAAATTGATTGATAGCGAATGATTGTTTGGGATTGTTTGTGATTGATATTGGTTGATTGTGGTTGAAAAATACCCGTTTGTGGTTGAGAAATATTTGGTTGAAACCACATAGGATTAGTTTGTGGAAATGAAATAAATATATACATGCCGCCTGCGTGCGAACTAGATGCATGATCCCCATTGTCAAAAACCGCGAGGTTTTAAGGTAGAGCGAGGAGCTGTACTAGGGACGGTCCCGGTTTTAACTACCCTGCCGTTATGCTGCCGAAATTTTGAATAATATTCGTGTGTTTGAATTATTTTCATATGCTTAAACTATATTTATTCATTGAATAGAAAACATTCATGTGTTGAATTGATATTCATTCGTTGATTAGAAATTCATGTGTTGAATGGTATTCATATTTTGAAATAAATTGTTCGATATAAAAATCACATTTTTATCTATATATAGAAACTATAGAAAACATTCATGTGTTGAATTGATATTCATTCGTTGATTAGAAATTCATGTGTTGAATGGTATAGAAAAATAGTGTTTTGAAATGAATTGTTTGACAATAAAAATCACCAACTTGAACTATATAGAAAAATAGTGTTTTGAAATGAATTGTTTGACAATAAAAATCACATTTTTATTGTACGCATAAATCGTTGAAATGTGAAGTGTTAAAAATAGCCACTTGTTCAAAATAAACATATATGAGTTGAAATATTCACTAATTAGCTAATGAAATGATTTGCACCTATTTATGTAACATTAGAATGAATGGTGTTTTTAAACCAATTAGAAATCAAATATGAAGTTGAATAGAAAATGATAAATGATAAGAACTGTATATATATGTACATGCATATTCATTGAACAGGTTATAGCAAAGGGGCTAGAGAAGAGGAATAAAATTTTGTGCCCGACAAATAGGTACACATTTACTGCTTTGTTTGGGTGATGATTTTATGAGCCTGTTGGCTAGCCGCTTGGCTTTTTCTTTTTCTTTTTGAAATTAGAAGGACCGGGAAAGCTATTTGCGATTTCCCGATGCTCCCGGTGCAGGGGAGGTTATGGCGAAATTTTTCCAAAATTTAAGGCGTTAGAAAAATATTTGAAGTGAAAACGATATGGAAAGCATTGAATGAACTATATTTATATAAATATATAAATATAAATGAAATTAAAACGAAACGAAGCCGTGCAGTTCGTATTTTGAAACCGTGATTTCAAACAACTAGTACAGGGAATCCAACCATTGGATTTTCCCGAAACCTCAACCGTCGGGTTCGCCTTGGAATAATCTTTCCAACGGCACCAACCTTGTAAAAATCCAACGGTTGGATTGTCTGGAATGCTTAATTCAAATCTGAAGAAAAACAGCGCCAGAAACGATTATATTTATTTATATATATAAATATAATTTTATTTAATCGAATAACGACGCTGCAGTTCGTGTTTTGAAATCGAAAATTCAAACGATTGTACCGGGAGATCCGACCGTCGGAATTTCCCGAAACTGGAACCGTTGGATTCGTTTTGAAAAGACCTTTCTAATGATGTAAATTTTGTGAAGATCCAACGGTTAGATTTTCAGATATGTGTAAATCAAATCTGAAGAAAAACAGCGCCACGGCCGCCTTATGGCCCGAAGCGTCGTTTTGAATAAATTAGCTATTTTAAATTAAATAAAAATAGCGATAAATAGTTATAAAATATCCTAAGCGATATGGAATGGAAATAAACTGAATTTGCTCGATTTATGTTGTATTTGATGGTTGAATGTGTTTGGTGTGAAAATTACATTAAAGAACAATATTGGTGTTGTCGAATAATTTAACCATTGAAATAAATTGATTTGAAATTCTAAATATGCGTGAATTATTTGAAAAGGCCGAGTTAATTCTCATTTCAAATAATTGACCGACGATTGAAATTCGAAGATGAAGACGACGGTCGAAGACCGGAGATCTTCACCTCGTTTGGATGGTAACCGAGGTCCTGATTGGGAGGCATCCCGAAATATGGATAATGAGTGGTGATCGTCCAGACGTACGTGGTGATCGAAGGGTTTGCGAGGTATTTAGTGCCTCCGGTTTCGTTCAGACCCAGAACGGACTTGTAAATGGACTGTGTGTCTGACATTGGAGTTTATTCTGTGTTGATTGATTTCTGTTAAATATACATCTGTTTGGCGGCGGAGAATTTATTCTTTTGCTTAACGCCCTTCTCTGAGACGCACGAGCTCAGAGGTTGTATATCGATGGACATCAGTCGCATGGCATGAATTGCCTGTGTGGCATGCTAAGATGCAGTGATCAGGACTTCTGTTGAAAAGCAAAGTCTTGTGGTGATGATCAAAGCACCGCCTGTGTGGCGTGGCTTTGTGTATAACGTGAAT
This sequence comes from Allium sativum, assembly GCA_030737875.1. Lineage (NCBI taxonomy): Eukaryota > Viridiplantae > Streptophyta > Magnoliopsida > Asparagales > Amaryllidaceae > Allium > Allium sativum. Next base: position 6,269,915 of record JASFAX010000034.1, read on the forward strand.
TCGCGAGCCTCACATCCCGGTATGAACCTAAAACGGGAGAAGGACCTCAGGGAGGGCATGCGTTTCTTTCTAGCTAGGGTGGTGTCAGTGACCTACCAGCCCTGACATTTATATACTTTTCACCTATGTGGTTGTTGCTGTTGCGAGGCGCCTCGGTTTGATCGGACGATCCGGGTCCGATGGAGTCATTCGTTGGCTCGTTTACGCCCCAAAGGGCGGAGGAACGTATTGTTCAGGCACTATAATCCACTCCGTGTGGACCGGCCCTGACGATCCAAGGGGCAGTTGCGGCTGTTCCGGAGACATGGGCTAGATTGTCTCGAATTCGGTAAGGACTATCTTTTGCCTTGGTTCATGACGGAAATCCAATTTCCAAATACGACATCGTGCGGTTTTGATTGTATATCTATATATGGCGACATAGTGGTATGGGGCATTAATGCCGTCTATGATTGATAGTTATGATTTGAAATTGTTTTCAAAACATATAAACACTAACAATAATATCAAATGCCTTTGTTTTATTCGTATCAAGCATATCTTGGCCGTTATAAGGTAAAAACTCTATCCTCCGGTTTGCGTTGCATTGTGTGATGGGAACTGAGTCTTATAACGGCTTCATTTTTATAAAAAGCATATCGATGTTTAAAAGAAAGATTTGTTTTAAAGCACTGGCAATCCAATGGAGTAAACCCGTTCCACGAAAGTGGCGTGGTCCTGTGATTAGCCAATTATATATGTGTTGAGTGGATTTCTCATACCAGTCCCATGATTGACTCGTAGTTTGTTTCACTTTCAAACTCGGGTGCCCCTTTTTCCACACGGGCAGCCTTGTATTCAGGTTCAGCTGGTTTTCTTTCTGGATAGCTGGAGCTGAAGATGGATTCTATCATTTATTTCTTTTTATGCTGATCAGCTCCTACTGTACATATTTTGTTTATTTCCGCTGTAGACATTTATGTATAGCTGAACTGTATTTGTACTAAGTAAGATCCTGTATACTGTGTAACTCTGATGATTACTTTTATCCAGTATATTCTATTGTTCATTTTCTGGTGTATTTATTTAATTCTGTTCTGCTATTTTCTGTTTCTGTGTTATATTCCAAAGATAATCCTGGTTTCCGTGAGAACGGGATTTCGGGTCGTCTCAACGTGGTATCAGAGCTTTGGTTAAGCTTAGTTCTGGAATATAACATTTGAACGTACTCGTCAGAAATGGAACCAGTAGTGTTCTAGGACGGGTAACTCAATACAGATAGGATCAGTAATATCCTAGTATAAGTAAAGCAGAATCAGAACAACTCGTTAGAGATGGGGTCAGAAGTGCCCCAGAACGAGTCGAGGGTAATATGTTTTTAAATAACGTATTTGTGATTATATTTATAGTCTGGTTTTAGAAATATAATTTTTGAATATATAAAAGATATATATTTGAAAAGTTAAAAACAATTGAATTGGTTTTTGGGTTGTGTGATTGTAGATTTATCAAACCACTTTCGACTTTGTTCCTTTTCGGGGACGAAAAGTTTTAAGTGGGGGAGATTGTAACGACCCAGAAAATCTGAACCAATTTAAAATTTTTAAATTGGCTAAAATAATGGATTTTAAATATTTAAAATAAATATTTTAAATAATGGCGATGAAAACTGAGTTTGAATCGACATTTGAAAATGAATATAATTAATTATAATTATATATAGAATTGAAAATGGCGCGGTAGTTCGATAATTCGATTTCAAACTTCAATTGAATATACCGGGTGCAAAACAATCCGGATTTTAGTGAAACCAAAAATAATGGAATCTAATTGATAATATCTTTCCAACGAATCCGACCAATCGAAATTTGATAGCGGGAATCAAAAGATATGTCCAGTTGAAAATTCTGAATAGTCGCTATGGAATTCAGGCCCTCAAAAATGGACATTTTGCAAACGACCTCGGATTTCGACGAAACCACTTTTGTTGGATCCGCAGTGTCAAGTTATTGCTAGATTCCAAATTTCATAATTTTTCGAATCAATATGTGAGCGTGGCAAAGGAAAACGCGTTTGACCAGTTTCAGTTGATTTTAATCGACTGGAAATTGGCCATTTTTCAAACGGTCTCGGAATTCGACGAAACTAGTTTTGTTAGGACCGTATCGTCAATACGAAGCTAGAAAATATTTTTCTGGAATTTTTCTAGTTAGTATGTGGCCCCGGTAATTTGAAATGTACGTTTAAAATTCAATATAGTGATTTAAATGTAAATTCAATGGAAACTGATTGTAACGATCAAATCAGCTTGCGATACATATCCCATTGTGTTCGGAATGGGGGTAAAACGCTATGGACGACAGGCGGTGGGCCTCGTTTCGAGGTCGTATGTAAAAGTCAACCTTTTTTGAAAAATTAAATAATTAAATAATAAAAAGGAAAAAAATATTATTTTAATTCCCTCCCTTTTCTTCTTCTTGCCCCCCCCCCCCCCCCGATTTCAGTAAACAGAAAACGAAAAAAAAAAACAAAAAAAAAAGAAGAAGAAGAAAGCAACAGCAGCAGCCGCCGCCTTCACCGTCGGTCAAAACCTCCACCGCGCCCTCCGATCTTCTCCCCCCCCCTTCCTTGCTCTCGCTCCCTCCTCCTCCTTCAATCCGACCCCCCCCGAAGCCATCGCCTTCCCCGTTCGAGGCTCGAAGCTGCCTCCCCCGTTCGAAACCCTAGCGCCGCTCCCCTCGAAGCCAGCTCCGCCCAGTTCGAGACCCACCGCCGACCTGACGCAAAACCACCCCCCCTCCTCCTTGACGAATCAATGTAAGTTGTTTTTGTTTTTATTTTATTTTTAAGTTTTAAAAACTGATTTTTTAAAGCATTAAAACTGATTTTAAAAATGATTTACAAACTGATTTTTTAAAGCATTAAAACTGATTTTAAAAATGATTTACAAACTGATTTTTTTTAAAGCATTAAAAACTGATTTTTGTAAAGGATAAAACTGATTTTTTTTAAAGGATAAAACTGATTTTTTATAAAGGATAAAACTGATTTTTTATAAAGGATAAAACTGATTTTGATGAAAAGGTTTAAACTTTAAAAAGAAAATGGTTTAAACTTTAAAAAGAAAAAGGTTTTAACTTTAAAAAGAAAAAGGTTTGAACTTTAGAATAGAAAATGATTTAAACTTTAGGATAGGAAAAGATTTAAACTTTAGAATAGAAAAGATCATATTTTTAAAATAGAAAAGATCAGATTTTTAGAATAGCAAAGATCATATTTTTAAAATAGGAAAGACGGAATTTTTATTAAGTAGAAGAAGTAAGATATGATTTTATATTTTTTTAAAGTAATAAAAATATAATTTTTACATCATAGGAATATTAAAAATATAATCTTTGTTTTTAAAATATGATCTTTATATATTGAATAACAAAGTAAAAAATTCGATTTTTACCTATGTAGAGAATACGGGCAACGAAAGCGACAAGAAGGCGAGGTTGGCGAAGATTTCTCTAAAGGAAGAATCGTAGTATTGGATAGCTATTGGTGAGATTTCTGATTTAAAAATATTATATATGTGTGAAATGAAAGTGAATAGCTATATATAAATATATATATATATATATATATATATATATATATATATATATATACGCCCCTCGTCCACAAACCATGGACGATATTTATTGGTTGAAGTTGTTGTGAAAATTGATTGATAGCGAATGATTGTTTGGGATTGTTTGTGATTGATATTGGTTGATTGTGGTTGAAAAATACCCGTTTGTGGTTGAGAAATATTTGGTTGAAACCACATAGGATTAGTTTGTGGAAATGAAATAAATATATACATGCCGCCTGCGTGCGAACTAGATGCATGATCCCCATTGTCAAAAACCGCGAGGTTTTAAGGTAGAGCGAGGAGCTGTACTAGGGACGGTCCCGGTTTTAACTACCCTGCCGTTATGCTGCCGAAATTTTGAATAATATTCGTGTGTTTGAATTATTTTCATTTGCTTAAACTATATTTATTCATTGAATAGAAAACATTCATGTGTTGAATTGATATTCATTCGTTGATTAGAAATTCATGTGTTGAATGGTATTCATATTTTGAAATAAATTGTTCGATATAAAAATCACATTTTTATCTATATATAGAAACTATAGAAAACATTCATGTGTTGAATTGATATTCATTCGTTGATTAGAAATTCATGTGTTGAATGGTATTCATATTTTGAAATAAATTGTTCGATATAAAAATCACATTTTTATCTATATATAGAAACTATAGAAAACATTCATGTGTTGAATTGATATTCATTCGTTGATTAGAAATTCATGTGTTGAATGGTATTCATATTTTGAAATAAATTGTTTGATAATAAAAATCACCTTTTATCGACTATATGAACTGTGTAAAAGAATCTCGTTTTAAAAGAAATTGTTTTATGATAAAAAAACCCATTTTTATCACCAACTTGAACTATATAGAAAAATAGTGTTTTGAAATGAATTGTTTGACAATAAAAATCACATTTTTATTGTACGCATAAATCGTTGAAATGTGAAGTGTTAAAAATAGCCACTTGTTCAAAATAAACATATATGAGTTGAAATATTCACTAATTAGCTAATGAAATGATTTGCACCTATTTATGTAACATTAGAATGAATGGTGTTTTTAAACCAATTAGAAATCAAATATGAAGTTGAATAGAAAATGATAAAGGATAAGAACTGTATATATATGTACATGCATATTCATTGAACAGGTTATAGCAAAGGGGCTAGAGAAGAGGAATAAAATTTTGTGCCCGACAAATAGGTACACATTTACTGCTTTGTTTGGGTGATGATTTTATGAGCCTGTTGGCTAGCCGCTTGACTTTTTCTTTTTCTTTTTGAAATTAGAAGGACCGGGAAAGCTATTTGCGATTTCCCGATGCTCCCGGTGCAGGGGAGGTTATGGCGAAATTTTTCCAAAATTTAAGGCGTTAGAAAAATATTTGAAGTGAAAACGATATGGAAAACATTGAATGAACTATATTTATATAAATATATAAATATAAATGAAATTAAAACGAAACGAAGCCGTGCAGTTCGTATTTTGAAACTGTGATTTCAAACAACTAGTACGGGGAATCCAACCATTGGATTTTCCCGAAACCTCAACCGTCGGGTTCGCCTTGGAATAATCTTTCCAACGGCACCAACCTTGTAAAAATCCAACGGTTGGATTGTCTGGAATGCTTAATTCAAATCTGAAGAAAAACAGCGCCAGAAACGATTATATTTATTTATATATATAAATATAATTTTATTTAATCGAATAACGACGCTGCAGTTCGTGTTTTGAAATCGAAAATTCAAACGATTGTACCGGGAGATCCGACCGTCGGAATTTCCCGAAACTGGAACCGTTGGATTCGTTTTGAAAAGACCTTTCTAATGATGTAAATTTTGTGAAGATCCAACGGTTAGATTTTCAGATATGTGTAAATCAAATCTGAAGAAAAACAGCGCCACGGCCGCCTTATGGCCCGAAGCGTCGTTTTGAATAAATTAGCTATTTTAAATTAAATAAAAATAGCGATAAATAGTTATAAAATATCCTAAGCGATATGGAATGGAAATAAACTGAATTTGCTCGATTTATGTTGTATTTGATGGTTGAATGTGTTTGGTGTGAAAATTACATTAAAGAACAATATTGGTGTTGTCGAATAATTTAACCATTGAAATAAATTGATTTGAAATTCAAAATATGCGTGAATTATTTGAAAAGGCCGAGTTAATTCTCATTTCAAATAATTGACCGACGATTGAAATTCGAAGATGAAGACGACGGTCGAAGACCGGAGATCTTCACCTCGTTTGGATGGTAACTGAGGTCCTGATTGGGAGGCATCCCGAAATATGGATAATGAGTGGTGATCGTCCAGACGTACGTGGTGATCGAAGGGTTTGCGAGGTATTTAGTGCCTCCGGTTTCGTTCAGACCCAGAACGGACTTGTAAATGGACTGTGTGTCTGACATTGGAGTTTATTCTGTGTTGATTGATTTCTGTTAAATATACATCTGTTTGGCGGCGGAGAATTTATTCTTTTGCTTAACGCCCTTCTCTGAGACGCACGAGCTCAGAGGTTGTATATCGATGGACATCAGTCGCATGGCATGAATTGCCTGTGTGGCATGCTAAGATGCAGTGATCAGGACTTCTGTTGAAAAGCAAAGTCTTGTGGTGATGATCAAAGCACCGCCTGTGTGGCGTGGCTTTGTGTATAACGTGAATTCGCGAGCCTCACATCCCGGTATGAACCTAAAACGGGAGAAGGACCTCAGGGAGGGCATGCGTTTCTTTCTAGCTAGGGTGGTGTCAGTGACCTACCAGCCCTGACATTTATATACTTTTCACCTATGTGGTTGTTGCTGTTGCGAGGCGCCTCGGTTTGATCGGACGATCCGGGTCCGATGGAGTCATTCGTTGGCTCGTTTACGCCCCAAAGGGCGGAGGAACGTATTGTTCAGGCACTATAATCCACTCCGTGTGGACCGGCCCTGACGATCCAAGGGGCAGTTGCGGCTGTTCCGGAGACATGGGCTAGATTGTCTCGAATTCGGTAAGGACTATCTTTTGCCTTGGTTCATGACGGAAATCCAATTTCCAAATACGACATCGTGCGGTTTTGATTGTATATCTATATATGGCGACATAGTGGTATGGGGCATTAATGCCGTCTATGATTGATAGTTATGATTTGAAATTGTTTTCAAAACATATAAACACTAACAATAATATCAAATGCCTTTGTTTTATTCGTATCAAGCATATCTTGGCCGTTATAAGGTAAAAACTCTATCCTCCGGTTTGCGTTGCATTGTGTGATGGGAACTGAGTCTTATAACGGCTTCATTTTTATAAAAAGCATATCGATGTTTAAAAGAAAGATTTGTTTTAAAGCACTGGCAATCCAATGGAGTAAACTCATTCCACGAAAGTGGCGTGGTCCTGTGATTAGCCAATTATATATGTGTTGAGTGGATTTCTCATACCAGTCCCATGACTGACTCGTAGTTTGTTTCACTTTCAAACTCGGGTGCCCCCTTTTCCACACGGACAGCCTTGTATTCAGGTTCAGCTGGTTTTCTTTCTGGATAGCTGGAGCTGAAGATGGATTCTATCATTTATTTCTTTTTATGATGATCAGCTCCTACTGTACATATTTTGTTTATTTCCGCTGTAGACATTTATGTATAGCTGAACTGTATTTGTACTAAGTAAGATCCTGTATACTGTGTAACTCTGATGATTACTTTTATCCAGTATATTCTATTGTTCATTTTCTGGTGTATTTATTTAATTCTGTTCTGCTATTTTCTGTTTCTGTGTTATATTCCAAAGATAACCCTGGTTTCCGTGAGAACGGGATTTCGGGTCGTCTCAGAAAGTTGAAACCCTGGCTGTAACCATTTATTTGCCGAGTTGCATTTACTGAAAACCATCCTATTGCTAAAATAAAGTTGCTAAACATGTTATTTAAAAAAAACGAGATTCCCTGAAAAAATTTATTGGCCACATTTTATTTCCTACAATATAGTTGTAAAGTACTGGCCTCACTTATGGGTCACATAATGTTTCATGCCATGTGAATAGAATAAAATAGTAACAACTATGTTAAAGGCCTGACTTTATGGAAATACATATATAGAACTGTCTCACTTTAAATTGTTGATTGTTTTTTTTTGATTTGATTCGTGGCCTTCTTGAATGGGAGGTACATTTGTTACCACACTTTTGTTCTAACCTATGAGTTGAGACATATATTTGGCATCATTTATTTTTTTCAAACTAAAAAACACCTTAGTATTGTTGTATATGCTGTAGTTTACCCCTGAAAGAAAATATAAGAAATCACTTATAGAGCTATTGTTACATTGTACACTTTGATCCGGCTGCCACTATATCTCAGCCATTGTTTGCACATATGTGTTATCATCTCATATTCGATTTTAGGACGCTGAGGCAATACATGTGTGTGTGTGTGTGCATACACACATGTGTATATGCAAGCTCCTGAAATCACGTGAACCATAATCACCTATTCAATTTGGGATGATGAGGCGGTGTACAAGTATAAAAATATACGTGTACACTCGCAAGCTCCCGTGACCAATCGCCCCTAAAGATAGAACTAATATGAACAAATACCATAACTATTTATATGACATCAAATATCAGGATTAACTGTTATATTTCAGTTTCTGTTGAAATTGATTTACTTGAACTATGATTTAATCCTGACTCGAGTGTTTTATGTTTTTGCATGCAACGCTCGGGCCAAACCCGAGCAATGCAGATTTAAAAATTATAGCTTTGGATTTGAAGATTGGAAAGGTTGGGGATTTCGAAGATGCACGCTCTGAATTTTTTATTCCAGTAAGGATTTTTCTTGTATTTTAAATACCGCTGTATAGAAAAATATTGTATTCAAAATTCAAATATATATATATATATAAGTGTTCTATTTCGTTGTTCAATTTTGTGTTATCTATTATTCTGTGTTTATTCTGCTTTTAAACTCTGTAAGCTAAATAATGATCCATTGATTTGAACGTTTTAAGCTGGTTTTAATATCAATTTGAAGCGGTCAAAATGGCGGGACGTTACAGACCGAATGTACTCTATTATCGGTATATTTGGTTAAGTCGACAAAGGTATGCAAAATCAGACTTTTATTTTAAAGTGTTTCTATTAATTTTTTTATGCTATAATGATATTTTCATGTTATATTTTATCTGTTCCGCTGTGAGTTTTGTATTCCGCTGTGTTTTACTTTGATGAACCCTAACAAAACGTATTTTTGCTTGCATTGAATCAATGTGGGTTCGGGTTTTTGTTGGTTTGAAGTGAGTAAAAATGCGGGTCGTTATAGTATATATATATATATATATATATATATATATACACACACACATACACACATACACACTCCCTCTCTATGCTTAAAAATGTACAAGATGATCTCATCACCCATGTACCTTTGATATCTCAGATTGATCCAAATATTATATAAATAATTAATGAGTCAGATTATTTTTAAATTAAGGGTTGATATACATAGATAACTTTATGTATATATCGTATGTAATATGATGTATCAACAAACATGTAGTATTGAATGCATGATATATTTATATTCAATTAAGATGCCATAAATTACCTCAAATGCATCACATAACATCAAATATCACATAACCATGCATAAAGAGTCATTGCTATATATAAAAGCACATTAAATCAAAATCATCAAATTAAAATCAAATGAATGAATCATGCATATCTATAAATCATCATCATATCCATAATCATAAATAATGACATATCCTCAAGTAACTTTAGGCAATGATGAAGCAATTCCTATAATCTCTCTTAATCTTGTATAATAAATACCATTATCAAATCATTAAAATCGATAAATAAGATTTGAGCCAACTTAATACAATACTGCAATGTATGTAATTATATCTCGAATCATAGTACTTGGAGAGTTAAAACTCTCAACTGAACTGCCGTAAGAGACAAAAACAGTAAATCAATAATAAATATTTCGTACGCCCATGAAGGATGCAGGATTGACCATGTTCTGAACAGAATCTCAGGTGTAATCTTATATGTACACAAAAAATGTCTATCTACTACCCATATACGTCCATATACACCAAAACTAGTCGGGAGACTAACAACACGTCTGCTTGCATAATAATCGCAATGGTCCATATGACACGTTTCCTACAATCATTGGTTATCATTACCTCTCCCGTCTATGTATTGTGACAATGATCCACCATAAGCTTGATAATGAATAGCCTCTTCAGCCACGACTAGCAACATGAATCCTATGCTAACTAACTGATGGCATATACAACAAAAATGGGCAACCAACTGCCAATCATTTGATGCATATCAATGATATACAACAACAGTGTTGTAATCTGGACCATGACTTCTCGACCATGCTTCCAGGGTAAATACTGGTCAATCTGATTCACTCTCGAAAATAATAGGAGACGAAAAAATGTGGATAATATATATTATACACAAACTATGTATCTAAAAAATAACATCCATACATGCTCATTGCAGCGATCCACGCACAACATACCCCCATATGAGTGTTATTCAAGAGCAAAGAATAACTTAATAAGTAACTCAAAGACATCGCATATAATGTGCTACTACATTTTGTTACTAGTTCGTTCATCCAGTACTCATATATCACACTTGCTCCTCGTATTTCTATACAACATCTAACAACCTTAGTTTTGTGATTACCTATGTGAGCAAATTATAATAGTGTTTATAATTTATTAAATGAGAATAAACATAAATTTGGAGAGGATAACTCATATAGTCTCATTCGTTGAATAAACTATGAGATTTGTGTTAATTTGAGTAATAAAGAAGAAATATGTTGGGTTTGGGATGGAATTGAATTAAATAAAATGATAAGAGGATTCAATTCAATATTTATTTGTTAAAAAAATTTAAATATGAAGAAATAAAGTTTTAGAAACTCTATAATGAGAATTTGTGGTAAAAATGTGTGTTTAAGGATTTTAATTATCAATGTAAATTATTGCTAATGATAATTTTTTGTTATAAAAAGTGTAGTTTTAATTCTAATTGAGTTGCAAATAAAATATAAAAAGTGTAATATTGATTGAAAATCGATATTTAAAGTGTTTAAAATATTTTTAACATAGTGTATAATTATTTTGACAAAATAATGAATTTGGTGTAATTTTAATGTTAAAAATTTAAGTTTTAAACAAATATAATACAGAATAAGTATTTTAATTAAAAATGTAATTTTTTTGTTTACATTTAGGGATTGTAGTTTAAAATATTTAGAAAATCAAGTAAAATTTTAATCATTATGATGCTAAAATAATGTAATTATTTGTTTTTTAGGTCAAATTGATGTTAATTGATGATTACATAGCCTAATTAATCTTAAAACATAACATACTTACGCTAATGGGTTAGTTTTGGATCCAAACTTGAAACCCAAAACCCAAATGCAAATTCTAGAATCAGGCAGAGGAAATTGAGAATTACACGCTGCCATTTCTCTTCTTCATCTCTGCTTATTCCCTGTAAAAGAAATACCCTCTTCTTTAATACCACTAATTCTGAGTCCTAACTGAATTAAAAATATAAGAGAAAAGCTTGCAAATCTAAATCTTAACATGTAATCCCTATAAATTATAGATATATTTCATTTAATTTTCTGATTGAGAAAATTTGTTACTGTAAGTTTCGTTTGCTTCACATGTCTTTATTTTGGTTTCTACAGGCAACTAAAGCATTTTTTAGCCAAGAACTCTATTTTTGCTAAGTAAATAAGCTTTCGTTCGCTTCAATCTTCAAAGATGAGTAAAATCTGACACTTTTAGCTTAAATGAGTTTGTTAATGTATTATGGTTTCTATTTGTAAACACAAACCAAAGACATTGTTTACAGTAACTGCGTTATTCTATGTCTATTTTTATGAGCCTTATGATCTACGTTTATGTGTTGAATTCATGTCAAAAAAAAATTGTGTTGTTATATAAGTGTTGATCCAAATGCATGCTTGAAATCATATTCTAAATCAATCTGAAACCCTGATGAAATCTCATTGAAAAATCAAAGTGAAGAAGGCGGTGGCCCCTGTAGAACTTATGTTCTATAGATCGAGCCATCCTCCTGTAGGGTTGACATACAAGTCGACCCTGAGCATGGTCGGATCGACCGTACGGTCGACGTGGACCATAGTATTGGTCGACCTCGCTTAGTGCCAGGTCGGGCTAATTTGTCCTATGTGTTGCTTCTTTGTTTTTTGGTGCAATTTATAAAGGTTTTGCGTAACATTTTTGAGCAGTTTAAAAAGCTTATTCCTACATATAAGAGAGTCGATGTTAGGATAGTCGATATAAACGTTGATTCGTATCTTGGATTGAGGAGTTTTTGTCAATTTTGAAACATTGATTTCATTAAATTTCTACTAAATTTAGTTGATTCATGGATGCGTTATAAATCGATTTTTAAAGAATTTTTTGATTCAAAGTACAGTCTCGAAATAAGTATTTTATGGTTCGATTTTTATGTATATATATAATTATTTCTAAAGTTGTATTATAATGATTAAAAAGAGATTTAAAAGGAGATAATCCAAATGATTTCTAGGTGTTTTCGAAAATCATTTTAAAAATTCGGTGGAAAATAGGGAGAAGGCCAAATTTAGCAAAAAATTTGACCGAAATTATGGAAAGTTTTTTTTTAGCCAAAAGTCCACATTTTAGTGCAAAATGGAAAATGACAGTAGGCTGCCACATTCCACATTTGCACTAAAATGTGAACTGTTGCCTAAAAAACAAACTTAGCATACTTTTGACCAAAGAATTTTCTAAGTTTGTCCTTTAAAAGAAAATGCTCTATTATCTATATAAAATCACATGTTTTTACACTCTTTGATAGAACGAGAAAGCGACTTAAACGATATAACAAACCATGTGGTATGTGACACGTATGTTTATTATATTAGTCAATTCCAGATTTGTTCAACTGAAGCAAAACCAGTGTGGAATTGACGGACTTGTAGTAAACCGATAAGTGAGAACATGTGTTATGATACACATTGTTATCATTATTTGAATCACTATTATGTAGTTTATGACACATTTTGTTGACATTCGGTCATTTGTAGGACTTTGGCCATATGTCGTAGACCTTCACGTCATTTATAGGGGTTCATGCCATGCATAATAGACCTTTGGGGCATTTGTAGGGCTTCGACCACTTGAAGATGATGCACTGCGGCGTAGCTTATGCGTGCCACCAGTGTATGGAACCATTTTTATATTATTTCTAAATTTCATTATTTTTTATATCTTGAATTTGTGATTTTCGAATGTTTTCAGCATTTTGTTACTGTTGGTGTTATACACATAGCCTATGAGCTATTTAGTCATTTTAAATATGGTGAATACATTTCTATTGCTTTGAACTCTCAAACATTCTATATGTTGATATTATGTTTGTTTCCATCTTGTTGTTTTTATGTCTTAAGATTTCATATATATGCACGCACGTGCGCGCACACACACATAGACATATACACACACACACATATATAACTTAGCCTTAGAGCTTAAGTAATTCATTGTTGATGGAAACATTTGAGTTGGTTGTTGTTGCATCTTACATGAGACTAATATATATTGATTTAGTTGGAATCATCTGTGTACCTTAAGTTGATTCGGGCTTATCTTGCCTCTACTTTATTGAGAAGAATTATCACAATATGACATTATAACTCACCTATCATACTCTAATTATATTTCTTAAGCCATGCCGACCTATGTATTTTATGTACTCGGGTCAGATCGAGTTGTTTCAGGTTAATTCTCTACCGTTATATGCCTGTTATATTTTGTTTCCACCATGGATTTCCCTTTCTTCTTTTGATGCTAGTCCATATTTTATTTAGTCTTATTTGTATACGCTGACATATATAATCTTTTGTGGGAACTTGTTTGTATATGTTTTTTGTAAGAACCATCTAATATGTAACACTTACGTGTTGTACTTCTGTTGTACCTATGTATATGTATATATGTGTTTGTTGTTCGTGACTATATCATGTGATGTTATTATAGTTTGTTATGAATTATTCCATTAGCCACCATAGTTTTGTATTAAACCGGAATGGGGTACGCCGATCCATACAAGGTAAGAAAAAATATAGAGCACCAAATCGACGTATTACTCATTGAAGACAAAGCTTATCGATGGTCGTTTCTGTAACACCCCGTATTTTCGGTGGACATGAAAGTCACAAATCAAAGTATAATTAATTTTAAAAGAAGAATTAAGGGAAATAGGTTGTGCCATTGCGTTCGTCTCGGAATTCTACTTGAGATAAAGTCCGAGTTTGCGTAAATCGGACTCCGTATGAAGAAGTTATAGCCTTCAGAAGTTTCAAAATATATAAAACAGCTTGAAACTGAATTCAAAATTCAAAACAGAACCCAGAAGCGGGCTTGGAGGGAAATTTCCTGTCCAGGACCCAGGTCGACCAGGGGGTCGACCTTAGTGTCGACCTCCCCGCCATAGGTCGACCAGGGGGTCGACCTTAGGGTCGACCTGGGCCTGTTTTGCCAGATCTGGACTGCAGCGATTTTAACCTATTCTGGACGGACCGGATGGCTTCTAGGGTGATCTAATGGCTCTAAAACACTCTCTACACCTATAAAAGAGTGCCTAGACCTAAAGTTTCTCCACACAAATTCTTTGAGGTGTCTACATGCTGTTTCTCTCTATTCTAGCCTCCACCATTAAAATAAATCTTACTCTCCACTAAAAACAAGTTATAGCTCTTCTTCAATTTGGAGATTCAAATCAAGTTAAAGCTTCAAGAAGGGAAGCAAAGGCTGATTCAACGGCTTCGAGCAACGTCACGCGAATCATAGCAAATCACCACAACGCTATCTTATTATCCTTTTCAAAACCGATCATTGTAAGTTCTGTTATCCTTAGATTTGAATGTGTAATTGGACTTGTGAATGTAATGAATCAAAATATAGAACTATACCAATTTGCAAGTTAATTATCTTTGATTCGTGCTTATGTAAAATCTAACGTTATCTATGCCTTTGGATCTGATTCTCGATTGTGGCCTAGAACTTATTGTGGCTAATTGCCAATGACTATGACTATGAGACTTTTGCCTAAGACTATGACTATGAGACTTTTGCCTAAGACTATGACTATGGGACTTTTGCCTAAGACTATGACTATGAAACTGTTGCCTATGAAGCTATTGCATATGACTATGACTATGAGACCTTTGTCTAAGACTATGGCCATGAACGGTCGCCTATGAAATTATTGTCTACGACTATGAATCATAACTATGAGACTATTGACTATGACATTGATTAAGAAATTATTGTGATTAGTCGCCCATGACTATTGTGGTTAATTGCCTATGACTATTGTAGTGAGTTGCTTATGACTATTCCCGTTGTTACAATTAACCGATCATGTTGTATCTTGAACTGGCATTATGTTGGACCAAATCACCTGTGCCTATTCCCTTGATTATGTGGATCTCATATTTAGTGTGTAACTTGGCTAGTTTATTTCTATTCACTATTATGTACATCGAACCTGTTGGAGCCATTATTTTTGCATGCCTAATCTTTTATATCAATTCTTGTGCTTATCCCCTATTCCTTTTGATTAGTGCCATTTCATGAGTACATAGAAAACTTGTAAAATCATGTTATACGTACGATTATGATGCGGGGATTGGGCGTAACTTAATTAAGTTAATTTGGCATAATAAATATGTTTGCATAATCTAATTTTGCTATAATAGTGAATGAATTTACATGCATATTAGACTTGGGCTTAAATTGATAAATTTAATTGGCCGCAAAGTGTGTAATTGGCGTGTAAACCAAGTTTTGGACATAAACGGTAAAATAGAATATTAAATCTAGTTTTAACATGAACCGTAAATTGGAATATTAATCTAGAATGGGCATGAATTGAAAAAGGGGAATATTAAATCTAAATTGGTATAAATTGCAAGTTGGGTTAATTGATTGGTAAATCAATTTTTGGGCATAGAATATAAATATGCTAATTTGCATGACAAATAAATATGATCTAGGCTAAATTGATTTACGGAAAATTTACATAAATAGTAAATATGTAAATTTAGTAAAAGACAAATATGCCTAACCCGAGGTTAGACTGAGTTGTGGTATAAAACTACCCGGAACCGACCGACACATCCAATGACCACAACAATACCTGTCTAATGTGGGTGGTTAGTGCATCAAGCCCAGAAAGACCCGAGGTTAGACTGAGTTGTGGTGTAAACCTTCCCGGAACCGACCGACACATCCAGTAACCACAACAATATATGTCTAATGTGTGTGGTTGGTGCTTTAATTAATTAATTAATTAATTAATTAAGGCTTATGAATAAATCAAGCTAGAAATGGTGAGGTTAAGTAATTAGGGAAACACTTAACCGTAATAACATGTTAACTAGGCAAGTGGGTGAGGTTAAGTAAAATTAGAACACTTAACCGTTACATGTTAATTAGACAAGTGGGTGAGGTTAAGTAAATTTAGAACATTTAACCGTTGTAACATGTTAATTAAGCAGATGATAGGGTTAAGTTAACTAAGGTGACACTTAACCAAAATATATAATGACATGTGGTGGGGTTAAGTAATACAAGTGAAATGACTCGTAACTCCCCCGTGAAGGAAAGAGCGGATACTTTGAGAACAACACACAAATGAACGCAGACGGAAGAACATTTCATTGTATATTACAACAATTCCATCAGATACAAGAATATACAGAGTATTTATGAATATTACACTCGATAAATATCAGAGATTACAATAAATTACATATCAGCGGAAAAACAATAGAAAACACAACTGAAAGTAATACACGGATACAGAGCTTTTCGAGCATCGTTCCAGCTGTAAATCAAGATCCTGTGAATATAAATCTGCAAAACCAAAACTACTAGTTGCCCGTGTCGAAAATAGGGGCACCCAGAGTTTAGGTTAAAACAATAAACTCCAGGTTAGTCATGTGACTGGTGTGAGAACTAAAACAGTTATTTAAAACTTTACTTTAAAAGAGAGTAATTCAAGGGACCACGCTGTATAACACGGAACGGGTTTCCTCCCAAGAATACCAGTGCATAGAAAAGACAACGCAATGCTTTTTCGAAAAATGAAGCTATTATAAGACCCAGGTCCCATCACACAACGCAACGCAAGCCGGAGGATAGGGTTTTCCCTTATAATATCCAAACATGCTTGGTACGTTTAAAACAAATCATTTGATACTATAATAAGTGTATAGTGTCAAAACAATTTCAATCATAAATATCAATCCTAGGCGGCATGGGTACCATCTATCATGTCGCCATACTAGGCTCTACAAATAAAACCGAAATACACGTATTGGAAATTGGATTTCCGTCATGAGTCGAGGCAAGGGGAAAGCTCCTCTCCGCTTTCGAGACACTCTAGCAAATGTCCCAGGGCTACGCACTCTGGGCAACCCTTGGATGCTTCAGGGCAGGTCCTCTCTTACGTTTGAGGATTAATTATTCCTGAACACACGTTTCCCAGTCCTTACAGACCTAAAATCGAGGCGCCTCATCCAACAACCACATAGGTGAAAAGTATATAAATGTCAGGGCTGGTAAGTCACTGACACCACCAAAGCTAGAAAGAAACGTCGTGCTCTCCATGCAGTCCTTATCCCGTTTTTAACTCATACCGAGGTGTGAGGCTCGCGAATTCACGTTATACACAAAGCTACGCCAGGTAGGCCGTGCTTTGATCATCAACCACAAGACTTTTCTTTTCCACAGAAGCCTTGATCAATTGCCACTTAGGCATGCCAAACAGGCAATTCATGCCATGCGACTGATGTCCATCGATATACAACCTCTGAGCTCGTACGTCTCAGAGAAGGGCGTTAAGCAAAAAGAATAAATTCTCCGCCGCCAAACAGATGTATATTTAATAGAGATCAATCAACACAGAATAAAATCCAATGTCAGACACACAGTCCATTTACAAGTTCGTTCTGGGTCTGAATGAAACCGGAGGCACTTTCCTCGCATATCCATCGATCTCCAAGTACGTCTGGATGACCACCAACTGATTCCCTCATCTTGGGTGTACAGCCCAATCAAGATCATCAGTAATCACCCAAACGATGTGAAGACTTTCGGTCTTCGACCACCGTCATCATCTTCGACTTATCGTCGAATCGGTTATTCAAAATGGGTATAAACCCAGCCTTTCCGAACAACCCGCGTATATTAAAAACAAATGTTACACAAACACAACATATGCCTCATTCCAATTCAACAACCACTAACCATAAATCTGCAAGAGAACAATTTCCCAAATATTAACCCCGAAGGCCGAAACCAACATCAGGTCAATACCTAGGAAACCATTCTTCTTAGCTAACCTACAGCTAGTTTCTAAATTTCATATTCTTAGGGAAAAGTTCCCATTAATTTTATCCAAGATAAATTCTTTAAATTTATTCTTTAATCTTCCTTTGGATGTCATTTCAAACCAAATTATGGTTTTCCAAACTAGTCGGGATTAGCGAACCACACCGAAGTAATTATTTATTTTATTTCCCAATCCCAACCTATTCATCCCATGAAGCAAAACTGATAATACTCCATATCTAACACTACGGTGGTATCGGTAAAATTAATTACCATTTCACGTTCAAATCTAATTAAAGATTTAACTATCGCTTGGAACAAAACTGGTGATACTCCATTCTCGTTCATTTTTCCTAATTTGATAATTTATATTATCAATTTACGTTTCAATCTAATTGCAGATTCATTAAAACTCCTTTTTCTGGGTTAAAGAACTAATGTCATTTAAAACACAGTTCACGATAAACCCAAATCACATTCTATTTCTTATAGGGTTAAAGAACCAGTGTTATTTAAATCACCGTTCACGATAAACCCCCAAATCAATTCCAATCAAATATATCAGAAATTCCGATTATTTAAAACCCCTTTTAAAGCCAATTTATTTATTTAGAAATAATTGGGTTTTAAATTTAGTTCAAATTAGTTCATTTCGATAAAAATCTATTTTTATCTTTTCAAATATGGAGTTTTTCATCCCAATTTTTCCCAAATCATTTCTTATGATTTTACACAAATTATTATTATTTTTAATAATTTTATCAAGGCCCGTATAGTCGATTTCCATTAACGGCCATCGAACTACACTTACAGCGACCCTTTTCCAAATTTGATTTGGACGTATCTCCAAATCCAACCGTTAGATTTCAAATTTCTAATATTCGTTAGAAAGCTCTTTTCGATACGAACCCAACGGTTCCGGTTTTAGGAGAATCCGACGGTCGGATCTCCCGTAATGTTCGTTCGAAATCAATGGTCGAAATTCACGAACTGCCGCGGCGCGGCGCGTTCTATTCAGGTCATTATATTATATATATAATATATATTTCGTCGATTTCTATTTAAAACGAATTTTATAAATAGTTTTAAATTCGTTTCAAAAACAATTTCAACTTCCATTTCCAATTCAAATCAAAATTGAATTTTTCCTTATAAATTCGTTTTAAATTCATTTCAATTCAATTTGAATTCATTTTCTATTCAATTCAATTCAATTCGAATTCGTTTTCTATTCAATTTAATTCAAATTCGTTTTCTATTCAATTCAAATCAAATTCGTTTCCTATTCAATTCAATTCGAATTCGTTTTCTATTCAATTTAATTCAAATTCGTTTTCTATTCAATTCAAATCAAATTCGTTTCCTATTCAATTCAATTCGAATTCGTTTCCTATTCAATTTAATTCAAATTCGTTTTCTATTCAATTCAAATCATATTCATTTCCTATTCAATTCAAATCAAATTCGTTTCCTATTCAATTCAAATCAAATTCGTTTCCTATTCAATTTAAATCAAATTCGTTTCCTATTCAATTCAATTCGAATTCGTTTTTCTAAATATTCGACTTTTAAATCTCTATTCAATATTCGTTATAAAACGAATATAATCGATATAAATATCGTTCGCGTCAAAATAGCGCATCTCTAATCAACACGGCTTTATATATTTCAATAATTCCGTTATTCTATTCAACAAATGAATTTTTATTCTATTCAATACATGAATCTATATTTTTGTCAACACATGACTAATCTCAACGAATGAGTACTGTCCACGTGTGACTATTTTTGTTATTTAATCTATTTTATAAATTTTTTGGTATATATCGTTTGATTACAAATCAGACTCCAATCGTAAATTAGTAAGAGAACGATTCCCTGAATATTAACCCCGAAGGCCGAAACTAACATCAGATCAACATCCAGAGACCACTCATCTTATCTATTTTCCAGTTAGTTTCTAATTTTATATATGATAAAGATATAAATCTTATTGTTAAAATATTTCGTTCAACACATGACTAATCTCAATGAATGAGTACTGTCAACACATGAATCTTTATTTTATAATGATAAAGATGTAAATTTTATTGTTAAAATATTTCGTTCAACACATGACTAATCTCAACGAATGAGTACGGTCAACACATGAACCTTTATTTTATAATGATAAAGATGTAAATTTTATTGTTGAAATATTTCGTTCAACACATGACTAATCTCAACGAATGAGTACGGTCAACACATGAACCTTTATTTTATAATATTCTTTATTTTCTAAATTGGAATGAGGCCCAATCAATTACCATATAAAGTTAATTATATGGATTCCATACAAAAAATGTATATAATAGCAACGATAAATAATCAACCATCATCCAAAGTGCACTACACTGTATAAGCATCAAATATAGATATCTAACGCATATAACAGCTTGTCGATCCATCGATCGACATACAACTAATTATTGGGATTAGTGTATGCCGTATTTTATCCCAATACCCGTGTGGGGTTTCAAACAATCAAACACATATTTTATTTGTGCAGTTGGGCGATGTGTAAAATTTATCGTCCCAATCAATGTCCTTCGAATAGG
The DNA here is from genome assembly GCA_030737875.1 of Allium sativum. Lineage (NCBI taxonomy): Eukaryota > Viridiplantae > Streptophyta > Magnoliopsida > Asparagales > Amaryllidaceae > Allium > Allium sativum. The sequence goes on from JASFAX010000034.1 coordinate 6,290,558, forward strand.
TGTACATAAACAAACCGTCCGGTTTGTAAATGAATATTTATTTATTCACATTCACTATATTCATATTCACGTTAAAAATTATATTTTCAACGATATTATATTTTATTTTAACACATGAATTTCTATTCAGTTCATTTACAAAATAAAAATGATATTTTTTTTCTAACTTATTTTAGAAAATTTCGGCGGCATAACGACACGATACTAGAAACGGGACAAGGCCTAGCCTTATCCCCGGTCTAGTGATGGCCCACGCCATACACATATCAATCATATCCATTCCATTTCACCAAACAGTTCAAATCAAATCAAATAATCCAACCAACTACACAACCAAACAAACAAGTCCATGGTTTGTGGACGATGGTGTCGGGTGCTACTAAACACCGTCTGCATCCTAGTATATATATATATATATAACTAGAAAAAGAAATTTAGAGTGAGAAGTTCTCACCAAAGCTATCCCAACTCCACGACACTTCAATTGTAGGAAATCATCACTGTTCTCGCCTTTTTTCACTTTCGTTGCCCATAGCCACTACATATATAAAAATCACATTTTTATATTATTGCTACGTATATAAAAATTATATTTTTAAATCGTTACTATATAGATAAAAATTCTATTTTTACACCTCTATTCTCTATATAAAGATTTCGCCTTTTCAAATATAAAGATTATATTTTTATATTCTCTATTATATAGAAATTTTATTTTCAATGTACTACTTATATAAAAATAGTATTTTTATATCTTCTACTATATAAAGGTCATATTTCTAATACTCTACACAAGTAAAAATCATATTTTTGATATATCTATAATATAAAAATCATATTTTTATGCTCTACATCCCATAAAAATCTCAACTTTTCATAATTAAAAATCTTATCATATCTTTAACTAAGATCTAACCTTTTTCTTAAATAAAATCGAACCTTTATCGCTATTCCATATATATAAAAATTATATTTTTATATAATTGAAAAAGTGAATTTTTTATCTAATAAAGAGCCACAATTTTTATTCGTATGAAACCTTTAACAAAATCGAATTTTTATTGTTAAAAATCGTATACTTCAATCGTAGAAATCATACATTATTTCTGAATTCAAATCGAATAAGAAAAATAAAACTTACAGATATTTTTTCTAGGGTTTCTTTGCCGGAGGAGGGTGGCGTCGCTGTGTCGGAGGGGGCGATTGAGGCTCGCTTGCGTCGATATCAGAGGAGGGGTAGTCGGACGTCGCTGCAGGTGGTTGCTGGGGTTTGCTGGCCAGGTGGAGGCGGTGGGTGGTGCTCGCGCGCGCCTCGAGGTAAGGGGGGTCGGGTTTTCTGCGATTTGGGGAAGGAGGAGGACGAGGTGGAGTGAGGCAGGGGGGTTGCGGCGGACTGGGAATCCCAGCCAGAGGCGGAGGCGCCACCATCGGAGGAGCGACGGCTCCTCCGCCTCCTCTTTTCCTTTTTCTTTTTTTTCTTTCGATTTCGTTCCTGAAATGAAAGGGGGGGGGGGGGGTGATCGTGGTTATATGAGAGAAAAGGGGGAAATATTGTATTTTAATTAATTTATTTATTCAAAGATGTTGACTTTTCACCCGAACCCGAAACGCGACCCAACGACTGTCGTCCATAGCTAATTACCCCCATTCCGAACACAATGGGATATGTATCGTAGGCTGATTCGATCGTTACAATTAGTTTTCGTCAAAATCAACATATAACTCTATATATTGAATTTGAACGTACATTTCTATTTACTGGGGTCACAAACTAACTCTATAAATCCCAGAAAAATCTTTTCTAGCTTCGTATTGACGAAACGGTCCTAACAAAACTAGTTTCGTCGAATTCTGAGACCGTTTGAAAAATGGCCATTTTCCAGTCGATTAAAATCAACTGAAACTGGTCAAACACGTTTTCCTTTTCCACGCTCACATATTGATTCGAAAAATTATGAAAATAGGAATCTAGTAATAACTTGACATCACAGATCCAACAAAAGTGGTTTCGTCGAAATCCGAGGTCGTTTGCAAAATTTCCATTTTTAAGGGCTTGAATTCCATAGCGACTATTCAGAATTTTCAACCGGACATATCTTTTGATTCCCGCTATGAAATTTTGATTTTTCGGATTCGTTGGAAAATTATTATCAAATAGATCCTATTATTTCTGATTTGACTAAAATCCGGATTGTTTTGCACCCTGTACATTCATTTGAAGTTTAAAATCGAATTATCGAACTACCGCGCCATTTTCAATTCTATTTATAATTATATATAATTATTTATATTCTAACGATGATCTATATAAATATATACGTTCGAATTATATTCAAAATAAATTTCTCGATGATATTATTTAAAACAATTCATTTTAAATATTCAAAATTCGCAAAAATTGCCAAAATAAAATTTTTAAACTGGCCCAGATTTTCGGGTTATTACAACAAGAGCAAAACACTTAACTAATTATGTAACACGATGTATGTGAAGGGTTAAGTTTACACGAGAGGGCAACACTTAACCAATATAACATGGTTTGAGGTAGGGTCAAGTTAACACAAAAAGGAAACACTTAACCAACATGACGTGACGAGTGGGTGGGTTAAGTTAACTTGAATTGATTAATGACACTTGACCAATATAACTTGATGAACGAATGTGGTTAAGTTAAATGGGAAATACTTAACCGATATAAACTGATGAACGAACATGGTTAAGTTAATAAATCACACTTAACCAATCCAACATGATAAGCAAGATAGGTTAAGTTAATAAGAACTACTTAACCAACCCAACTTGACGAGTAGGAGGTTAAGTACACGTCATGTAGGTGGGTAATATTAGTACATATAGGCCCACAAACTTAGCCGTTAAGAAAACATGCTAGAATCAGTGGGAGGGTTAAGTATATCTCGTATAGGTGGGTAATATTTGTATATATAGGCCCACAAACTTAACCAGCAGGAAAGCCTAGTAACGGGGACCCATTTCAGCAGTAACCCACATAGATGTATCATGGTACCCTGAAACTAGGCAGGGTGGGGCACGATTACTGGGCTGATTATAAGTGGTCAAAGATAACGGCATGGGGTACGTCGGTGTAGGTTCCGACGGTTTACGGGCATGCACGTACTCTGAAGTGGGAAAAAGCAGGCACTGGGTACCAGTAGTTATACACTGTGCATCTTGAATCATTTCGAGTCGCTATCATAAGGCTTGATACACCTTATGGTGGGGCCAGCACAGAGTATTTATACGCAAGAGAGGGCCGACTGACACAGACACATGGAAAGTTAATACAAGGTATGTAGCATAATCCCTAGATTGGACCTAGGTCGCGTAAACCCTGAATCCGAGAAGCGTTCAATAGGTAGCATAAATCCCAGTGGCCCTGGGTAGCGTAAACCCTGGTTAAATCTAGTAAGCACTCGATAGTAAGCCCTAGATTAGATCTGGGTAATAAACGGAATCCCCATAATAGAAGCACACCTGAAGGCAACCGCAAATATGGGGATATGGATCACGTTATCATATGATCATAGATTACTAGTTTGGACACCAGTTTGGTAGTGCAGAGATATAGAAACCAGTATAAACAGGGTAGTTGCGAAGCAGAGAAAGAATAGAAGCGCATTCATTTTCTCAGTACATTCAGTTTATCAGTACATTCAGTTTATCGGTACATTCAGTTTATCTTGCCATATCCCATGCTTATCCCATATTATCTTGTTACTATGGTTTAGTCTTATATTTAGTTTATTTATGTCATGACCCTTTTCCTCGTTTAAATACTAAGAATCACTGGACTTACCAGACTTTATGTCTGAACTAGTTTGCTTTCGCCTCTTTTCTTCCATTCCCCCCCAGGTTGTTAGGGAGGGAATAGCTCAGGTTTGTTTGGACCGTTACTCTTTCCAAGCTTGAAGACTCTTTGACGTGTTGCCTGGGACTCTCTCTTCTACTGCTATGGCTGGCTCATGCTTTATTTGGGGAAATCATTTTATGTTTCTTTATTTTTGTAAGCAAGACAGGATACTTTGGTATTGTAAAACAATCTTTGTACAAGCTATTTATCAATGAAATAAAATTTTATTTATTTGCCGCTGCTTTAATTGTCTGTCTTGTAATTTATCTGCATCTTTTACCTATAATGCTCCACCGAACTTAAGGCATTCCCTTTGTGAGTGACCTTAACGGAGGTGGGGTGTTACACTTGGTATCAGAGCCGAAGGTTACCGGATCAGATAAAAAGATTTGAAAAATTATTTTCAAAACGATTTTAAAAGAAGCATTTTCAAAAGAAAAGTTTTATTTTAAAGGCATATTCCCCAAAGCCATATGCACTATCTTTTGTTCCTCTGTTTGAGTCCTTGTTTCCTTCTTTCCCGAGTCTCCGGGGCTCCTGGCTTTCTTGGAGGTAACCTCATCGCGACATTGTTTCGTAGGCTTGATGAGACTATGACACTTGTCAAAGGGCAAATAAGTGCCTAACTTCCATCTGTAGCCGTAATTTTCTTTCGAGCTTTGTAAGGATTCTCCGTGCGATGGAGGCATCTTCCGAGAGACATGTCAACAAGTTACACAAGGGTGGCAAAGTTGAAAATGAGGGGGTTTGGCTAAGGAGCACAACACAAGGATGAAGAACCCATGGATATGGACTTAGCTTACAAAGGAGGGGAGGAAAAAAATAGCAAAACCTAAGACAAGAGGAAGTATCTTTACTAGGGTATAACGGGTCATATAATTGAGGACAAGGGCAAGAAAAAGAGACAGGATTTTCTGGAAAGCGAGCGCATGCTCTCACCGCCAGCATACTTGAGAGAGAGGCAGTAAGATTTCGGTTGAAAAAGTTCTTCCTTTTTGATTATCCTGTTAGTACTCCTTCCGATTTAAGCGCTTCACATCCGTATATATTTCTTCTTCCATAGTTGAGTCCGTACACCCTAGATATTGTGTAGTAGAGGATCCCATTATAGTCTCAAATCCAATTGTTGGTTCCACCCATTTATCTTTGACTTATGAGGATTTGAGAATAGCTATATTTATGCTTATATTTTTGGGCTATGGGTTGATTCTAGGCATTGAATGGTTAGCAAGTAATTATGAAACAAGGGTAGTTAGACTTTCGACTTGCCTCGGGAATACCCTTGAGATTTCGTACGATCCTAAGGGATCAGTTTGTCTTAGCTACCTAGAATCACTTTACTTATCTATCGACGATTTTCGATCCGTTGGGGTAGTACATGGGTACGCAAGATATTTTGATTAGGGTACGGGTTTTCCCCCTAAAACTCGAGACAGACTTCCGCATGTATCTAGATGACACGGCAAAACCAACTATGCGATCAACGATAATTCTGGAGCAAGATTGGCGAGGATAGCTAGAGTCGGTAAAGTGCTCAATTGTTTGGTTATTTTGTTAGTATCATCTCACATAGATCGTCCAAATTCGGAGAAGGTATCCCTTGGATGCTCGTCTGATATTGGTTTAGGCCTTTGGGGCTTGTACTTAAGGGAAGTCGAGTTCGACTAGGATGGTTTGCGTGAGAAATAAATGGTTGGGGCTGGCACCCTAAGTTAGACTGACCCTAAGAGAGGCAAAAAGCACATAGTAACCATTAACTTTAGACCCTCAGATTTGCAACGTGATGGATAAGCTAAGTAAAGGAGAGACCTCTAATCATCTTAGGATATACACTTGGTATTATGGTTAACATCTGTTTATCTCAGAAAGATAGTTCGACTACATTGGATACCCTCTAGCATAATAAGTGGCTGAGGTCCTATCTTTACTAATGGTTTTTGGAAATGGAGGTCAAGAAGCTTCGCAATCGTGGAGTCAAATTAATTAAGGTACAGTGGAGTGAATCTCAAGAAGATGCGACTTTGAAGACGGAAAACTAGATATGCGCATCATACCCTCTTTCTTGAGGGTATATCCTTAATCTCTTTTGCTAGGAATTTTAGGCATTCTTGTTTCCATCTTTTTAAATATATCCTCTAGGTCCTATCTTCGTGATCCTTAGGTAGAAACCAATGGATATAAACATGTATTTGAAACATGTTATGATTGATTTGCAAGTGGCTGCTAGTGGTTGCTCGTGGATGCATATACACACATTAGGCACTAGATCGGCTCAGTCACTTTCATATTGCATTTGCATATATGTAATTGTTTATGGATTGAACTTGATGTATTGCATTTGAGTGAATGGTTTTGCACTCATATAGAAATGATATGTATCGTTAGGATTGCATACATATTGGACGCATGGCACTGACATAATCCACATTGAGGAGGTCAACTGAATCAGTAGACCGCCTGATTTTGCATTAGATAAGGACATATACACACACTATGCATATGAACATGAAAGCATTAGAAATCTTTTTAAGGACAATGAATGCCTGTGATTGAATGGTTGAGTAGATGGATGACTGAATGGTAGGACACATTCTTCTTGACTTAAAGATTTCGGGGACGAAATCCTTTTAAGGAGGGGGGAATGTAACACCCCATATTTTCGGTGGACATGAAAGTAACAAATAAAAGCATAATTAATTTTAAAAGAAGAATTAAGAGAAATGGGTTGCGCCATTGCGTTCATCTCGGAATTCTGCTTGAGATAGAGTCTGAGTTTGCGTAAATCGGACTCTGTATGAAGAAGTTATGGCCTTCAGAAGTTTCAGAATATATAAAACAGCTCGAAACTGAATTCAAAATTAAAACAGAACCCAGAAGCGGGCTGGGCGGGAAATTTCCCACCCAGGACCCAGGTCAACCAGGGGGTTGACCTTAGTGTCGATCTCCCCCCCATAGGTCGACCTAGAGGTCGACCTTAGGGTCGACCTGGGGGTCAACCTTAGGGTCGACCTGGGCCTATTTTGCCAGATCTGGACTGTAGTGATTTTAACATATTCTGGACGGTCCGGATGGCTTCTAGGGTGATCTAATGGCTCTAAAACACTCTCTACACCTATAAAAGAGTGCCTAGACATAAGGTTTCTCCACACAAATACTTTGAGGTGTCTACATGCTGTTTCTCTCTATTCTAGCCTCCACCATTAAAATAAATCTTATTCTCCACTAAAAACAAGTTATAATTCTTCTTCAATTTGGAGATTCAAATCAATTTAAAGCTTCAAGAAGGGAAGCAAAGGCTGATTCAACGGCTTCGAGCAACGTCACACGAATCATAACAAATCACCACAACGCTATCTTATTATCCTTTTCTAAACCGATCACTAAAAGTTCGGTTATCCTTATATTTGAACGTGTAATTGGACTTGTGAATGTAATGAATCAAAATATAGAACTCTACCAACTTGCAAGTTAATTATCTTTGATTCGTGCTTATGTCAAATCTAACATTATCTATGCCTTTGGATCTGATTCTCGATTGTGGCCTAGAACTTATTGTGGCTAATTGCCAATGACTATGATTATGAGACTTTTGCCTAATACTATGACTATGAGACTTTTGCCTAAGACTATGACTATGAGACTTTTGCCTAAGACTATGACTATGGGACTTTTGCCTAAGACTATGACTATGAAACAGTTGCCTATGACTATGACTATGACTATGAGACCTTTGTCTAAGACTATGGCCATGAACTGTCGCCTATGAAATTATTGTCTACGACAATGAATCATAACTATGAGACTATTGCCTATGACATTGATTAAGAAATTATTGTGATTAGTCGCCCATGACTATTGTGGTTAATTGCCTATGACTATTGTAGTTAGTTGCTTATGACTATTCCCGTTGTTACAATTAACCGATCATGTTGTATCTTGAACTGGCATTATGTTGGACCAAATCACCTGTGCCTATTCCCTTGATTATGTGGATCTCATATTTAGTGTGTAACTTGGCTAGTTTATTTCTATTCACTACTATGTACATCGAACCTGTTGGAGCCATTATTTTTGCATGCCTAATCTTTTATATCAATTCTTGTGCTTATCCCCTATTCCTTTTGATTAGTGCCATTTCATGAGTATATAGAAAACTTGTGAAATCATGTTATACGTACGATTATGATGCGGGGATTGGGCGTAGCTTAATTAAGTTAATTTAGCATAATAAATATGTTGGCATAATCTAAATTTTCTATAATAGTGAATGAATTTACATGCATATTAGACTTGGGCTTAAATTGATAAATTTAATTGGCCGCAAAGTGTGTAATTGGCGTGTAAACCAAGTTTTGGACATAAATGGTAAACTAGAATATTAAATCTAGTTTTTACATGAACCGTAAATTGGAATATTAATCTAGATTGGGCATGAATTGAAAAGGGGGAATATTAAATCTAAATTGGTATAAATTGCAGGTTGGGTTAATTGATTGGTAAATCAAGTTTTGGGCATAGAATATAATATACTAATTTGCATGACAAATAAATATGATCTAGGCTAAATTGATTTACGGAAAATTTACATAAATAGTAAATATGTAAATTTAGTAAAAGACGAATATGCCTAACCCGAGGTTAGACTGAGTTGTGGTGTAAAACTGCCCGAAACCGACCGGCACATCCAGTGACCACAACAATACCTGTCTAATGTGGGTGGTTAGTGCATCAAGCCCAGAAAGACCCAAGGTTAGACTGAGTTGTGGTGTAAACCTGCCCGGAACCGACCGGCACATCCAATAACCACAACAATATCTGTCTAATGTGAGTGGTTGGTGCTTTAATTAATTAATTAATTAAGGCTCATAAATAAATTAAGATAGAAATGGTGAGGTTAAGTAATTAGGGAAACACTTAACCGTAATAACATGTTAACTAGGCAAGTGGGTGAGGTTAAGTAAATTTAGAACATTTAACCGTTGTAACATGTTAATTAAGCAGACGATAGGGTTAAGTTAACTAAGGTGACACTTAACCAAAATATATAATGACATGTGGTGGGGTTAAGTAATACAAGAGGAAAACACTTAACTAATTATGTAACGCGATGTATGTGAAGGGTTAAGTTAACACGAGAGGGCAACACTTAACCAATATAACATGGTTTGAGGTAGGGTCAAGTTAACACAAAAAGGAAACACTTAACCAACATGACGTGACGAGTGGGTGGGTTAAGTTAACTTGAATTGATTAATGACACTTGACCAATATAACTTGATGAACGAATGGGGTTAATTTAAATGGGAAATACTTAACCGATATAACCTGATGAACGAACAGGGTTAAGTTAATAAATCACACTTAACCAATCCAACATGATAAGCAAGATAGGTTAAGCTAATAAGAACTACTTAACCAACACAACTTGACGAGTAGGAGGTTAAGTACACGTCGTGTAGGTGGGTAATATTAGTACATATAGGCCCACAAACTTAACCGTTAAGAAAACATGCTAGAATCGGTGGGAGGGTTAAGTACATCTCGTATAGGTGGGTAATATTTGTATATATAGGCCCACAAACTTAACCAGCAGGAAAGCCTAGTAACGGGGACCCATTTCAGCAATAACCCACATAGATGTATCATGGTACCCTGAAACTAGGCAGGGTGGGGCACGATTACTGGGCTGATTATAAGCGGTCAAAGATAACGGCAGGGGGTACGTCAGTATAGGTTCCGATGATTTACAGGCATGCACATACTCCGGAGTGGGAAAAAGCAGGCACTGGGTACTAGTAGTTATACACTGTGCATCTTGAATCGTGTCGGGTCACTATCATAAGGCTTGATACACCTTATGGTGGGGCCAGCACAGAGTATCTACACGCAAGAGAGGGCCGACTGACACAGACACATGGAAAGTTAATATTAAGTAGGTAGCATAATCCCTAGATTGGACCTAGGTTGCGGAAACCCTGAATCCGAGAAGCGTTCAACAGGTAGCATAAACCCCAGTGGCCCTGGGTAGCGTAAACCCTGGTTGAATCTAGTAAGCACTCGATAGTAAGCCCTAGATTAGATCTGGGTAATAAACGGAATCCCCATAATAGAAGCACACCTGAAGGCTACCGCAAATACGGGGATTGGGATCACGTTATCATATGATCATAGATTACTAGTTTGGACACCAGTTAGGTAGTGCAGAGATATAGAAATCAGTATAAACAGGGAGTTGCAAAGAAGAGAAAGAATAGAAGCGCATTCATTTTCTCAGTACATTCAGTTTATCAGTACATTCAGTTTATCGGTACATTCAGTTTATCTTGCCATATCCCAGGCTTACACCGTATTATCTTGTTACTATGGTTTAGTCTTATATTAAGTTTATTCATGTCATGACCCTTTTCCTCGTTTAAATACTAAGAATCACTGGACTTACCAGACTTTATGTCTGACCTAGTTTGCTTTCGCCTCTTTTCTTCCGTCCCCCCCCCCCCCCCCAAGGTTGTCAGGGAGGGAATAGCTCAGGTTTGTTTGGACCGTTACTCTTTCCAAGCTTGAAGACTCTTTGACGTGTTGCCTGGGACTCTCTTTTCTACTGCTATGGCTGGCTCATGCTTTATTTGGGGAAATCATTTTATGCTTCTTTATTTTTGTAAGCAAGACAGGATACTTTGGTATTGCAAAACAATTTTTGTACAAGCTATTTATCAATGAAATAAAATTTTATTTATTTGCCGCTGCTTTAATTGTCTGTCTTGTAATTTATCTGCATCTTTTACCTATAATGCTCCACCGAACTTAAGGCATTCCCTTTGTGAGTGACCTTAACGGATGTGGGGTGTTTCAGTTTCTAACCAGTCATATTCTCTGCACTAGCGGATTGTATTACTCAATAACACTCTTTGTTAGTGTGAGTCTTAGGTGGGACATCACAACTTGGTATTAGAGCCAAATTCAGAATAAATTATGATAAATATAGAACATAACACGTATTACAGTACATCGAAGGATAACATATGTGTTAATATAGTCTGTAATCATTGTTATCCTTAATCATGTCCTTAACTTTTTCATGTCTTTGGGGGTAGATATAAGTTGGGAATACGTATAGGAATGCATTTTAATTTCATAGTATTTCATATGTTGAATTCAATTAATAATATCATACCCCTTTGAATGAGTCCAGTGGCCCACATCTAGAAGGAATTTATATGTCTACCGAGCAGTTTATGAAGCTATTTCGTTGTACTCATCCTCCAACTCCTACTACTTCATCTCCATTGTGCAAGTCTGCTTATGCGCGCATGTATAGCGACTTCTTGCATTTAGAAGGCAAGCCTTTTAAGGGCTTAGAGACCGTTTTAGAAGCCCGAGCATGGTTGTGTACATGAGAGCATATATTTTCTCGTATGGATTTTTCTGACCACAATTGCATTCTCGTAACATCTAGCATGTTGCTTAACGTACATTGGATTAGTATGAGTTCTTGATAGACGAAGTGGATGAGTCCACTCTTTCATGGAAGCAATTTAAGAAATGATTTGAGCTTAAATTCATTTCTAAATCTGAGAAAACTCTCCTTGCTTGTCTTTTCCTCTGGTTGAAGCAAGGAAAATCTTGTTTTCGAGTATGTTTCTTGTAACACCCCGCATTTTCACAATATTAATTCAAATAAATAATTATAGAAAATGATAAATGGAAAATGGACATTTTTGGAATTTTCAGAATTAGGATTCAGAATGTGTACCATTGCGTTCGTTGCATTTTTCTGGTAAATTTACGTATATAACATGTTCCGAACGGATTTCGTACAACAAATTTACGAATGTATGAAGTTTAGTGTTGGACATTATTTGTATGCAAATGTGTGCAAATATAACTTTTTTTTTAAATTATGTATGTACATAAATTCCCAAAAAATGGTCATTTGAAATTGAAGTAAATGTACAGTCAAAAAGAGGAAAGTGATTGACATTAAAATTGAAACATTTCTATTAATTGATATTAATAAAGAAATAATTATTTAGATATAAATTGCAGAAGAAATGCGCAATATAAAAGCATGTCATAAATGGTACAAGACTGTTCAATAAAAACGAAGCTTGAAATAGTGTTAATTAAGTAGAGTTTCAATATAGAATAGATATGAGCATATTAACATATTAATGGTGCGCATTTGAAATGGAATTAATGTGCGTTAAAAATAACGTTCACTGAATAAAAAGGGATTAAACATGCAGAAAGCTAAAACAGAAAAAATTATATGCGCATATTAATTTCGCGTTTGAAATTTGAATGGGTAAAGCTAAAGAATAGGGAAATAAAATAAATTAAAACGTTAAGAATTGTAACGTTAATGAAGAAATATAGGCAAAAAATAATTACGCGTTTAATAGCTTGTATAGGTTTATTCTAGACATGTATGGGTCGACCTATACCGGCGCTTGGGTCGACCTATACTGGCGCTTAGGTCGACCTAATGTCGACCCAAGGGTGTTTGGGTCGACCCAAGATGGAGTTGGGTCGACCCATATTGTGCAGGCGGCGTGACCTATTTTAGGTTAAGTGATGTGTTTTATTTTTAGCGACGGTTCTGATTTGTTTTCCACGAATCTGATGGACCAGGTTCTTTTGAGCAGTTATAAATAAACGCCTAGGGCTACGTCAAACTCATTATTTTCTGAGAAAACGCGTTGGCCCTTCTGTTTCATTTCTTCTCCAAACCTTTTTTAAACCAAATTAAATTACTTTAGACGTTCGAAAACAAGAATTAGAGAATGAAATTTATAGCTTAGAATTATAGGCGCTCAGACTTCATTTCTATACAAGGTAAGTTTCATGGATCTGATTCCAATTCAATTCTTTTGTTTTATTTAGGTTTCTAAATTGTAAATATGTGGTTATTACAGTATTGAATTAAATTAGGGAGAAACAATGGTTAATAATTCTGAATCAGATTCTGGAATTGGAAACCTTACAAGTGAGTGGATTTAAATTATGACTTTTGGTAACGGTAATATATCGTTTGATTCCCTATAATTTTTCATGTAATGAATAATTGAAATTATAGTAATTGTGATGTAATCCATTCCCTAAATATGTTAAGAATATTACCGTTATGTAAATTCGTCCCTATATCTTTCTATCTGGGCTTAAGAAATTACTATAATTAAAAGATTACAAATTTGATGATGATTATGTGTACATTCCCAAAGTATATTGTTTAGGATGTAATTAAAAGATTAGGTTGGGAAAAATTACAATAAAATCTGGAAAAATGGAATAGGAAATAGTAAGCCAAATTGTGTATAGAAATTTACCGTAATTAAATTGGAATTGGTAGGAAAACAACAAATTATATATAACTCAGAAAAAGGAAATTTGTAGTGGACTGAGTTAGTTGGGGGTGGAAAAGGGGTACATTTCCATAATTATCATTACGGTAAATTACAAAGAACGTAGTTGCAAGAAAAATAAAGGTAATATGGATTAGTGTGAAACAGGGGTTTTTGTCGTATTGCGCACTAATCAAATATACATATGCTTGTTGTAGTAAAAAGAAATAGCTTGCAACTACGAATTTTAATTGATGTATGTTATGGAAATAGATATTTGTACATTTCCACCAACCAATTAAACGAAGTGTGTGAAATAGTTCATGCAATAATAAAAATTTATCAAACGGTAAGTAAAGAAAGGTTACAATAGTAAAGGTTTGCCCAAATAACAAGGAACCAAGGGGAAATGTGATGAAAGAGGAATATAACCTATTATAATTAATTATATGAATAGGAATGAAGTATAATAGGTAGGATTATCTTAGGGACAAGTGGAATTATACCATAGGTTATAATTAATGATGAAAAGAGAACTTATTAATACACCTTAGTTAAGTGTTATGTTAATTAATAAGGAAACCCACAACAACGGCAGTCGTAACGATACAACATGAAGTTATAATTAAATGAGAAAGAATAAAGTAGACTTATTATTAGTAAACTTATAATTGGGAGGATTAAGTTTAATGAAAGTAATAATAATAAGCGAAAGTCCGTTCTGGAAGCATGGGACTAGTTAGGGAAAATAAGTGGCTCATAAATATGGTCAGTTCCGACAGCATGGGGCTGACTTGGGAAAGTAAGCGGCCAATATAAGATAATAAACCAGTAACTTGAATAGAAAATGAATGTGTAAATAAGCAAGTTAATTAGCAATGTGATAAGTTAAAGTAAGCGCATGATTAAAAGATTAGACATAGGATATAATAACATGATGGCGTGATGCACTTGGACCAGTCCGTACGTATGGAGATGAAGAACCCAACAGGGTAGATCATCGCGGTGTCTGGAGGCAAGAGAGGAGCATATCCAAATGATCATTCTATGGGACTAGAGTGAAGCACGAGGCATCCATGGGACGTGGTAGGGTACTTTAAAATGGCCCTGCGATGAACAACCGGATGAAGCCATCACTCAAAGACATGTCTGTTGTGCCATCTAGAGTATACCTTGACAGCAACTATGGAGTGGTAGTCAGAAGGTCGTGGAGGATGGCATGTGAAACACCCCACCTCCGTTAAGGTCACTCACAAAGGGAATGCCTTAACTTTGGTGGAGCATTTTAGGTAAAAGACGCAGATAAATTACAAGACAGACAAATAAAGCAGCGGAAAATAAAGTCATTTTATAAACAACTTAATTTAGTCAAGCTTTTTCAACAATTTTCTCATACATACTTAAACGTAATACATAGAACTTCTGTCTTGATTTAAAAACTTCCAAGAATAAAAGAAGCATAAAAATAACAATGATATTCCCCAATAAAGCGTGAACCAGCCATAGCAGTGGAAAAGAGAGTCCAAAGCAATACATCGACTATATTCGAGCTTGGAAAGAAAACTGAGCTAAGTGATAACATTTCCTCCCTGAAAACCGGGGGGGGGGGGGGTGGAACAGAAGAAAAGAGGCGAAACAAAACTAGATCAGACATAAGTCTGGTAAGTCCAGTGACTTTCAGCATATAAACAGGCAAAAGTACCATGACATGAATAAACTGAATATAAGACAATACCATGATAACAGGGATAACAAGATAGCATAGGATAAACATAAGGTATGATAAGGCAAGATAAACTGAATGCGCTTCTACTCTTTCTTTGCTTCGCTACTACTTTGTTGTTCTGATATCTATATCTATCTCTGCACCACCTAACTAGTGTCCCAACTAGTAATCTGTATAGAATGATAATGTGATCCCAATCCCCGTAATTGTGGTAGCCTTCAGATGTACATCTATCGTGAGGATTCCATCTTAATCAGCCTAATTGCCATGAACGTGTTAGATGTACCCTTACTACCCTATCGATCGGCTCTTTACTTGCATTAATGTTCCATGTGTCTGTGTCAATGGCCCTCTCTTGTGTGCAGATACCCTGTGCTGGTCCCACCATAAGGAGTATCAATCCTTATGATAGCGACCCGACACGATTCAAGATGCACAGTGTATGACTACTGGTACCCAGTGCCTGCTTTTTCCCACTTCGGAGTACGTGCACGCCCGTAAACCGTCGGAACCTACACCGACGTACCCCCTGCCGTTATCTTTGACCACTTATAATCAGCCCAGTAATCGTGCCCCACCCTGCCTAGTTTCAGGGTACCATGATACATCTATGTGGGTTACTGCTGAAATGGGTCCCAATTACTAGGGTTTCCTGCTGGTTAAGTTTGTGGGCCTATATATACAAATATTACCCACCTATACGAGATATACTTAACACTCCCACCGATTCTAGCATGTTTTCTTAACGGTTAAGTTTGTGGGCCTATATGTACTAATATTACCCACCTACACAACGTGTACTTAACCTCCTACTCGTCAAGTTGGGTTGGTTAAGTAGTTCTTATTAACTTAACCTATCTTGCTTATCATGTTGGATTGGTTAAGTGTGATTTATTAACTTAACCCTGTTCGTTCATCAGTTTATATCGGTTAAGTAT
This sequence comes from Allium sativum, assembly GCA_030737875.1. Classification (NCBI taxonomy): domain Eukaryota; kingdom Viridiplantae; phylum Streptophyta; class Magnoliopsida; order Asparagales; family Amaryllidaceae; genus Allium; species Allium sativum. The sequence goes on from JASFAX010000034.1 coordinate 6,306,428, forward strand.
TTCCCATTTAACTTAACCCCATTCGTTCATCAAGTTATATTGGTCAAGTTACTTAACCCTAGTCATTCATGTTATATTGGTAAAGTGTTTCTATGAACTTAATCATACTCATCCATGTTATATTGGTTAAGTGTTCCTATGAAATTAACCCTACTCATTCATCTTGTTCATTAGCATTAATTGATTTATTAATGCACCAACCTCTCACATCAGTATGTGTTGTTGCGGTTACTGGATGTGTCGGGCGATTCCGGGCAGTTTTACACCACAAATCAATCTAACCTCGGGTTTTTCTTGGGCATAATGCACTAACCTCTCACATTAGATAGGTGTTGTTGTGGTTACTGGATGTGCCGGGCGGTTCCGGGCAGTTTTACACCACAACTCAATCTAACCTCGGGTTAGGCATATTCATCTTTTCACATATTTCAATATTTATAGTTCATATGTAAATTATTCACAATTGTTGTTAATTTCAGATGGTGCCACATTTTCCATAAATGTCCAAGTCTAGATTTATATGCTAATTATCCCAACCAGTCATATTCCAATTCTCAAGTTATGCCCAACAAAACTAGTTGCAAGTTATGGCCCCCAAATTCAATTTCGAGTTATTACTCAAAATAGGCTACACCTAATCTTCCCAAGTTTGTACTAATAGTCATGCCCCAATACCCCAATATACATTATTCTTTGGCGTCTCAACCAATGGTTATGCCCAATCTTGATTAATATCCTAATTTACAGTTTTGCGCCCAATCTAGATTAATATTCCAATTTACAGTTTGTGCCAAATCTAGATTTAATATTTCAATTTACCCCAAGTTCGCAACAAAGACAAATTATGCCCCAAATCATAAGTTACAAAATTATGTTCCACCATTACCAAATAGACTATTCCCCATTACCCCCGCATTCCAATCGCATGTACAATAAATTTCAGTCTAGATTCGAGGTTAATCTAGATTCATAAATAAAAAGGGGAAGAAAGAGGAACATAAACGAGCGTAGGCATAAAACAGGCATTAAAATGGTAGATCTGTCAAATATTTTGGACCTAAGAGGATTACAGATCTGTTAGAGCTAGGGTATAACAAAGATAGATCTGAAACAAACTAACATAAATAACCTCATAGACATATAGATATGATATAAATAATGTCATGAACCTAAAAAGGATTATATATCAGATGTCCAACAAAGCTAGGCGTGATTGAATAATAACTTCCTAGGCATGTAAATCTTTGATTCAATAGAAAGATAGGAACTAATCTGAAAGATTTGTATTATGGACGTAGATCCATTTCAGTACATGCCAAAATCACTATTAGGTGTTTAAATCTGAAATTAACTTGGACTTACATGTTTACAGTTCGATTTACGCCCCAAATCCTAAGTCATATGCCCAATTCTTTATGTCTCAAATCTCAAGTCATATGTCCAATAATTTATGCCTCAAATCTCAAGTCATTTGCCCAATCTTTATGCCTCAAATCTCAAGTCATATGTCCAATATTTTATGTTTTGAATACAACATGTGTTATGTCCTCAAATCAGTTACAACTCAATTATGCCCAATTTTATTTCCAACGTACGTTCATCTCTTATGAGATATGGCTCAGGCTCGCAGTAGCCTGGCTATAAAACAAAACGGGAAGAAGGAAAGAAGATACAAAGAACGAACATAATATTATCAATGAGATAGATCCAAAGGATATAGAAAGACAGGCGTAATCTCAGATCTAGATTTATTACAATGTCAGAATAACAATTAACTTTTATTTCTAAAAGTAACGTGAACTTACAAATTACAGAAGGGTCTTGAATTCTGGGATCTGTATTCTGAAACTGAATATCTCTCCCTTAAGGTAGACTATTTGTTCTTCTAATTTAGATTTGATTTGATTCTTAGAAATAGTTGTTGAAATCGTTGAATTGGCGTTTGAATCTCTACTAGAATTCTAAACTTGATTTCTGCGATGGACTTGAGCAGCATAACCCCGTCTTAGATTTATGTTGATATGAATTAGGGTAGAGTATAGGAAAAATGAAGTTGTGTGGAGAGAAAGTGAGGTTTAGGGGTGTTTAAATAGCTTAGGAGCAACGAATCCGGTCAGAACGGGCGTCTAAATGCAGAAAAACGAATCTGTCCACGGATCTGGAAAAGGGGGGAGGTCGACCCCCAGGTCGACCCCATGATCGACCTGTGTGACCCAGGTCGACCCCCTGGTCGACCTGGGTCCTGGGCGGGAAATTTCCCGCCCAGCTTGGGTGTGTGTTTTGAATTTCGAATTTGAATTTCGAGCTGAGCTGTTTTATTTTATTCAAACCCCTGAAACTTCTTAAGGTCATAACTTCTTCATACGGAGTCCGATTTATACAAACTCGGACTCTATCTCAAGCACAATTCCGAGACGAACGCAATGGCGTAATCCATTTCCCTTAATTATTCTCTTAAAATTAAGTATACTTTAATTTGTTACTTTAATGTTCACAGAAAATACGGGGTGTTACATTCTCCCCTCCTTAAAGGATTTCATCCCCGAAATCTTCAAGTTAGGAAGAACGTATATCCTAACATCCAACATCCATCTACTCAACCATTCAATCACAGGCATCCATTGTCCTTAAAAGGTTTCTAATGTCGTATGAACATATGTAGATTGTGTATATGTCTCTTATCTAATGCAAAATCAGGCGATCCACTGATTCAGTTGACCTCCTTAATGCAATATATGTATGTACCATGTATCCAATATGTATGCAAAAGAATCCTAATGATACATATAAATCCTATATGTGTGCACACCCACCACCAATATGCAACATCCATGTGATGATCCAACCATATTGCATCCATAAAAAAATGCACACATTCATATGCAATATGTAAGTGATTGAGCCGATTTAGTGCCTAATGTGTGTATATGCATCCGCGAGCAACCACTAGCAACCACCAATCATAACATGTTTCAAACACGTGTTTACATCCATTGGCTTCTACCTAAGGATCGAAGATATGAGCTAGAGGATATACCTTAAAAAAGATAGAAACAAACATGCATAGAATTTCTAGAAAAAGAGATCAAGGATATACCCTCAATAAAAAGGGTATGATGCGCATGTCTTATCTTCAGTCTCCCACGTCGCGTCTTCTTGAGCTTCACTCCACTGTACCTTAACTAATTTAACTTCATATTTGCGAAGCTTCTTGACCTTCATTTCCAAAACTGACTAGTAAAGATAGGACCTCGATCACTTACTGTGCTAGAGGGTATCCAATGTAGTCGAACTATCTTTCCAAGATAAACAAATATTAACCATGATACCAAGTGTATATACTAAGATGATTAGAGGTCTCTCTTCTACTTAGCTTATCCATCATGCTACAAATCTGAGGGTCTAAAGCTAAAGGTTTCTATGTACTTTTTACCTCTCTTAAGGTCAGTCTTTTTCTACTTAGGGCGCCTGCCACAACCATTTATCTCTCACGCAAACCATCCTAGTCGAACTTGACATCCCTCAAGTACAAGCCCCAAAGGCCTAAACCAATATCAGACAAGCACCCGAGGAATACCTCCTCCGGATTTGGATGATTATGTGAGATGATACTAGCAAAACAACCAAACAATTGAGCACTTAACCGACTCTGGCTATCCTCGCCAATCTTGCTCCAAAACTATCTTTGATCACATAACTGGCTTTGCATTGCCAACTAGATATATGTGGAAGTCTACCTCACGTTTTAGGGGACAAACTCCTAACCTTAATCAAAAACATCTACGTACTCATGGACTACTCCAACGGATCGAAAATCGTCGATAAATAGATAAAGTGATTCTAGGTATCTAAGCTTAACTGATCCCCTTAGGATCACACGAAGTCTCGAGGGTATTCCCGAGGCAAGTGAAAAGTCTAACTACCCTCCTTTCACACTTACTAGCTAACCAACCCATGCCTAGAATCAACCCATAGCCCATGGAACCAAAAACATAAGCATTATACTCAAACTCAATCCTTAATATAGCTATTCTCAAATCCTTACAAAACAAAGATAAATGAGCCGAACCACTAATTAGATTTGAGATAATAATGGGATCTTTTACTATACAAGTACTAAGGTGCAAAGACTCAACTATGGAAGAAGATATAAACGAATATGAGGCGCTAAAATCAAAAAGAGTACTAACAGGATGATCAAAAAGATAAACAAAGCTCTACCTCTCTCTCAGGTACGCTGGCGGTGAGAGCATGCACTTGCCCTCCTGAAAATCCTGTCCTTTGTTCTTTCCCTTGTCCTTAATTATATGACCCGTTATACCATAATAAAGACACTTCCTCTTGTTTTAGGTTTTACTATTCTTTCCTCTTACACCTCTTTCTTTTTACCTTCTTTGTGAACCAAGTCCATATCCACGAGTTACTCATCCTTGGTTGGGCTCCTTAGCCAAACTCCCTTATTCTCATCTTTATCATCCTTGTGTAACATGTTGACAAGTCTCTCGAAAGCTGCCTCCATCGCACGGAAAATCCTACAAAGCTCGAAATAAAATTAGCCGTAAGTGAAACTACAGCGGCTATAGATGGAAGTTATGCGCTTATTTCCCTTTGACAAGTGTCGTAATCTCATCAAGCCTACGGAACCATGCCGCGATGAGGTTACCTCCCAGAAAGCCAGGAGCCCCAAAGACTCAGGAAAGAAGGAAACAAGGATTCAAACAGAGGATCAAAAGATAGTGCATATGACATTGGGGAATATGCCTTTAAAACAAAACATTTCTTTTGAAAATGCTTCTTTTAAAACCGTTTTGAAAATAATTTTTCAAATCTTTTATCTGATCTAGTAACCTTCAGCTCTGATACCAAGTGAAACACCCCACCTCCGTTAAGGTCACTCACAAAGGGAATGCCTTAACTTTGGTGGAGCATTTTAGGTAAAAGATGCAGATAAATTACAAGATAGACAAATAAAGCAGCAGAAAATAAAGTCATTTTATAAACAACTTAATTCAGTCAAGCTTTTACAATAATTTTCTCAAACATACTTAAATGTAATACATAGAACTTCTGTCTTGATTTAAAAACTTCCAAGAATAAAAGAAGCATAAAAATAACAATGATATTCCCCAATAAAGCGTGAACCAGCCATAGCAATGGAAAAGAGAGTCCAAAGCAATACATCGACTATCTTCGAGCTTGGAAAGAAAACTGAGCTAAGTGATAACATTTCCTCCCTGAAAACCGGGGGGGGGGGGAGGTGTGGAACAGAAGAAAAGAGGCGAAACAAAACTAGGTCAGACATAAGTCTGGTAAGTCCAGTGACTTTCAGCATATAAACAGGCAAAAGTATCATGACTTGAATAAACTAAATATAAGACAATACCATGATAACAAGGATAACAAGATAGCATAGGATAAACATAAGGTATGATAAGGCAAGATAAACTAAAAGCGTTTCTACTCTTTCTTTGCTTCGCTACTACTTTGTTGTTCTGATTTCTATATCTATCTCTGCACCGCCTAACTAGTGTCCCAACTAGTAATATGTATAAAATGATAACGTGATCCCAACCCTCGTAATTGTGGTAGCCTTCAGGTGTACATCTATCGTGAGGATTCCACCTCAATCAGCCTAATTGCCATGAATGTGTAAGATGTACCCTTACTACCCTATCAATCGGCTCTTTACTTGTGTTAATGTTCCATGTGTCTGTGTCAATCAGCCCTCTCTTGCGTGTAGATACCCTGTGTTCGTCCCACCATAAGGTGTATCAATCCTTATGATAGCGACCCGACACGATTCGAAATGCACAGTGTATAACTACTGGTACCCAGTGCCGGCTTTTTCCCACTCCGGAGTACATGCACGCCCGTAAACTGTCGTAACCTACACTGACGTACCCCCTGCCGCTGCTTTTACCGCTTACAATCAGCCCAGTAATCGTGCCCCACCCTGTCTAGTTCATGGTACCGTGATACATCTGGGTTACTGCTGAAATGGGTCCCCGTTACTAGGGTTTCCTATTTGTTAAGTTTGTGGGCCTATATTTACTAATATTACCCAGCAACCCGGTATGTACTTAACCCTCCCACTGATTCAAGCATGTTTATTTAACGGTTAAATTTTGTGGGCCTATATTTACTAATATTACCCACCAATACGAGATGTACTTAACCCTCCCATCGATTCAAGCAAGTTTATTAAACGATTAAGTTTTGTGGGCGTATATTTACTAATATTACCCACCAACCCGATATGTACTTAACCCTCGCGCATATTATGTCATATTGGTTAAGTATTGTCCATTCATGATAACTTAACCCACCCATTCATGTTGGTTAAGTGTTCCTTATTTACCTAAACCCCGTCCGTTCATCAAGTTATATTGGTTAAGTGTTTCCTTGTTACTTAACCCCACGTGTTCGTCTTGTTGTATTGGTTAAGTGTCATTAGTCAATTCAAGTTAACTTAACCCACCTACTCGTCATGTCATGTTAATTTGGTTAAGTGTCGCCTTCTTGTGTTAACTTAACCCTACCACAAATCAAGTTGTATTGGTTAAGTGTTAACTTTACCCTTTCCATTTATCATGCTATACCGGTTAAGTGTTTCCTATTAACTTAACCCTAGTTATCCATCTTGTCATATTGGTTAAGTGTTTCTCATTACTTAACCCTAGTCATTCACGTTATATTGGTAAAGTGTTTCTATGAACTTAACCATACTCATCCATGTTATATTGGTTAAGTGTTCCTATGAACTTAACCATACTCATTCATCTTGTTCATTAGCATTAATTGATTTATTAATGCACCAACCTCTCACATTAGATATGTGTTGTTGTGGTTACTGGATGTGTCGGGCGATTCCGGGAAGTTTTACACCACAAATCAATCTAACCTCGGGTTTTTCTTGGGCATAATGCACTAATCTATCACATTATATAGGTGTTGTTGTGGTTACTGGATGTGTCGGGCGGTTCCAGGCAGTTTTACACCACAACTCAATCTAACCTCGGGTTAGGCATATTCATCTTTTCACATATTTCAATATTTACAGTTTATATGTAAATTATACACAATTGTTGTCAATTTCAGATGGTGCCACATTTTCCATAAATGTCCAAGTCTAGATTTATAGGCTAATTATCCCAACCAGTCATATTCCAATTCTCAAGTTATGCCGAACAAAACTAGTTGCAAGTTATGACCCCCAAATTCAATTTCGAGTTATTACTCAAAATAGGCTACACCTAATATTCCCAAGTTTGTACTAATAGTCATGCCCCAATACCCCAATATACATTATTCTTTGGCATCTCAACCAATGGTTATGCCCAATCTTGATTAATATCCTAATTTATAGTTTTGCGCCCAATCTAGATTAATATTCCAATTTACAGTTTGCGCCAAATCTAGATTTAATATTTCAATTTACCCCAAGTTCGCAACAAAGACAAATTATGCCCCAAATCATAAGTTACAAAATTATGTTCCACCATTACCAAATAGACTATTCCCCATTACCCCCGCATTCCAATCGCACGTACAATAAATTTCAGTCTAGATTCGATGTTAATCTAGATTCATAAATAAAAAGGGGAAGAAAGAGGAACATAAACGAGCACAGGAATAAAACAGGCACTAAAATGGTAGATCTGTCAAATATTTTGGACCTAAGAGGATTACAGATCTGTTAGAGTTGGGGTATAACAAAGATAGATTTGAAACAAACTAACAGAAATAACCTCATAGACATATAGATCTGATATAAATAATATCATGAACCTAAAAAGGATTATATATCAGATGTCCAACAAAGCTAAGCATGATTGAATAATAACTTCCTAGGCATGTAAATCATTGATTCAATAGAAAGATAGGAACTAATCTGAAAGATTTGTATTATGGACTTAGATCCATTTCAGTACATGCCAAAATCACTATTAGGTGTTTAAATCTGAAATTAACTTGGACTTACATGTTTATAGTTCAATTTATGCCCCAAATCCCAAGTCATATGTCCAATACTTTATGCCTCAAATCTCAAGTCATATGTCCAATACTTTATGCCTCAAATCTCAAGTCATATGTCCAATATTTTATGTTTTGAATACAACATGTGTTATGTCCTCAAATCAGTTACAACTCAATTATGCCCAATTTTATTTCCAACGTACGTTCATCTCTTATGAGATCTAGCTCAGGCTCGCAGTAGCCTGGCTATAAAATAAAAAGGGAAGAAGGAAAGAAGAGACAAAGAATGGACATAATATTATCAATGAAATAGATCCAAAGGATATAGAAAGACAGGCGTAATCTCAGATCCAGATTTATCAAAATGTCAGAATAACAATTAACTTTTATTTCTGAAAGTAACATGAACTTACAAATTACAGAAGGATCTTGAATTCTGGGATCTGTATTCTGAAACTGAATAGCTCTCCCTTGAAGTAGACTATTTGTTCTTCAATTTTAGATTTGGTTTGATTCTTAGATATAGTTGTTGAAATCGTTGAATTGGCCTTTGAATCTCTACTAGAATTCTAAACTTGATTTCTATGATGTACTTAGCAACGAATCTGGTCAGAACGGGCGTCTAAATGCAGAAAAACGAATCTGGAAAAGGGGGGGGGGGGGGGGAGGTCGACCGCATGGTCGACCTATGTGACCCAGGTCGACCTGGGTCCTGGGCGGGAAATTTCCCGCCTAGCCCGGGTGTGTGTTTTGAATTTCGAATTTGAATTTCGAATTTGAATTTCGAGCTGAGCTGTTTTATTTTATTCAAACCCCTGAAACTTCTGAAGGTCATAACTTCTTCATACAGAGTCCGATTTACGCAAACTCGGACTCTATCTCAAGCAGAATTCCGAGATGAATGCAATGGCGTAACTCATTTCCCTTAATTCTTCTCTTAAAAATTAAGTATACTTTAATTTGTTACTTTAATGTTCACAGAAAATACGGTGTGTTACAGCATGGGGTGATCCGGTGGTTTGCCTCAATCTGGGAGGAGTTGGTCTGGATCAAATTAAGGATAGTAATCGTCAAATACCTGTCATCGGCAGTCAAAGGGATGCAGAAAGAATAGAGCTTCACTAACAGACTAACGATCTTTCATTATCGGGACGTTGATCGAGGGACATACCAAATTCGATGTTAGATTAGTTGATAGGGGCACGTCATTAGCTCTTAATGTAGTCTTTCATTGGTTGAGGGAAGGGCCAAGGTGGAGCCAACCACCGTGAGAAGAGACATACCATATGTGGATATAATATAGGCCTAAAAAGCTATCTTTACAGATATCGAAAGCTCCCGACCCGAGATTTGTGCATTAGATGCTGCCCTATTACAGAACTCGGTTATAGTAGGCAGTATGTTCGTGTGAGGGTCTAGATACACGCACTTGATGATGTATTGTAGACATTAGGGCATTACTCTGTGTCGAGACATGGTTCAACCAAGGGGTTCAAATACAAGGATCTGTACGCTTTCATGACATAGCGATGGTGGTTCTGTGTGATTACGTGGCGCAACAATGGAGATTTCCGTACACGGTTCAGCATAGGATGGAGGTTGTGCATGCTTTTGTGGTGTGATGGTGGAGACCATACGAGGAGGGTACTATGAGGAGTACCTTGAGATGTTGGGCATAACTACATATATATTATATTAGGTTTAATCTACAGGGAAGTAGATGGGTGCGACGTGTGTGCATATCCTAGAGTGTTGTTAAATCGAAGAACCTAATAATTAAAAAATGTAACTGAACGATATATGTAGTGTTATTTCAAAATGTATAATTTTTTCTCTCACCGGAACTTGTGTTCTGAACCACTCATCGTAACATACTCACATGTCAGATTTATGGCAGAGATTTGGTAGCCTTTTGAGACTTGTTAGGCTATGTCATTATTTCGTTAAGGCTATATTAGATTATTATATTTTAGCCATTTCGATGTAAGATGTTTTATCGAGCTCTGATATATTTATTATCTTTGTCTTTTTTGCATGATACCAGACAAGCCAGCTCGAGTTTCAGTGGTTTCATATTTAGAATTTTAGAAAATCCATGCCCGTTAATTTGGGTTATTACATCTGATATCAGAGCTCAGGTTTAGGATTCCCATATACAGTTTGTGAGCGACATATTCGTATTTTAAAAATATAAGTATTATATATAAATTTATACCTAGATCTATGAGAGAGACCCATTTTTCATAAATTGCACTTGTAAAGTATTGAGTAATGAGTTCGTACACCAATATTAGGATTGCGAAGGGTCATAAAAGAGTAAGTTCTGGTGTAACGATACAGATTTCGTCCAGACCTAATCGATCGCTAAATTGACCAAGACCGTTTGAATCCCGCATACGCTAACTCTGGGCATATAACACATCAGAGCAAATAACAGAAAATTTTTATAAACATCATAATAATGTTACATCAGAGTATAGAATATATCAGAGTACATCGAATATAATACAACGGAAGATAATTTACAATAAATGTAATACAATGCAGCGGAATAATTAAACTAACACAGCGGAAGACTATCAATTCTCTAGACACAGCTTTAAGCTTCGATCCAGAATCCTACTTAATAAATAAATATCTGCAAAATAAGCCACTCGACTGCCCATGTGGAAAATAAGGGCGCCCGAGTTTGCAAGTGAAACAAACTACGAGTCAGTCATGGGACCGGTATGAGAAATCTTACCTAACTTATCTAATAATGAGGCTAATCATAGGACCACGCCGCTAACGCAGAACGGGTTTACACTATTGGATTGCCAGTGTATGAAATAAAGTAAATAGTTAAACAACGCAATGTTTTTAGAAAAATGAAACCACTATAAGACTCACGTCCCATCACACAATGCAACACAGACCGGAGGATAGAGTTTTACCTTATAATGGTCAAAAATGCTTGATACGATAAAACAGATTTAATATTATTAGTGTATATATGTTTCAAAAACATGTAACGACCCGGGGAAAAACTCGATGCTCGAATTTTCGACAATAATACATAACCTGTATTACATGCCCAAAAACCCAAGTATCGAATCCCAGATTGTTAATAGAAAGAAATTAGAGCGTGAGAATAGAAAGAAAGAATATTAGAATAGAAGAAAGAAGAAGAACACCACATCAGAATCTCACAGCGGAACAGATAAAATATAATATCAAATCTCTTTATATAAAAGAACCGTATATACATACCAATCATCAGAGTACAACATATATCAGACACAGCGGAATAATAACTTTATATAACTAGCGGTGAAGCCGCCTACTTCCAGCTCCTGAAACTCCAAGTGAAACCTAATTTGCAACATACTCGGTCTGACCCGAGCACATTTGAAGCAAAGCAAAATACACCAGGTCAGTCTGGAATACTTTCAGTGATAAATTCACAGAACACACAACTTGTTTAACTTTGGAAAATCCTTTATGAAATCAAAGGATAATAGTAAGAACAGCCCACACATAAACACAGACAGTTTTTACCTTACTATAACCCAAACCATTTTTGAAATCATAACTTATTCTGATATTATCATAGTGTCTAAATACAAATAAATAACAATCTAGCAGAACGCTTGCATCTCACGCTCCACATATAGATTATACAATCGAAAACCGCGGGCGCTTATTGGAGATTGGGTTCCAACTATGACAAGGTATGGGACCACCTGCCGATAGTGTATCTCTAGAGGAGAATACACTGAGTTCACCAAGAACGTCTTGCAATCCGGCCCACACATGACCGACCACTCATTTCGCTTGAATGTATCGAATGTATATCACCGACGGTTGGGATCAACAACCGTCTCCCGAAAAGGGACAGGATCGAATATAGATTAAAAAACCAAATAGAATTTCTCTAGATAAGTGATTATACACCCTAATGGGAGCGACCCACATAGCCATGCTACCTGCCCGATTTTAGTCATTTCCCGGTTGATGAGGCTTGAGGCTAGAATTTTCTTTTAGAACATCTGGCCACTATTCACTTTGAATGCCACATCGTCAGATCCGCCAGATATCACTAATTGACGTCCACAAAAATACTCTGCGGTTTAGCTAAGAGAAGGTGTACGGTCTTCTCCGCCTCTAAAAGAAATACATTTGAAGAAATCGACGTATGTGACCCCTTTTGAAATACTCTGTCAGACACTCGTCCATACAAGTCATCCAGGAACAGGATGAACCGAAGGCACCCTCCTACCGCATCCTTATATAGGAATCACCCCAAGGATCAGTAGCGAGTAGTCCTTGCAATCCATAGATTTCAACTATGACAGAATCACAAATCAAATAACTCTAGTTGCAAGCCGGAGAAATTCAACAAGTAGTTTTTCCGTTTATGAAGATCCATGGTCTTCAATTCCACCAACTTGATCAACTTCTTCACGTATTTGCTGGTCGGAATGGTTTTCGAATATAAATTCGATCCCGGTCTTTCCGTACCAACAATCGTATTGGTCAGGTTTGATAGTCGGTGATTTAACTATCAAATAATAAATGTGTGAATAAAATGAGTTTGCCGATTCAGTACTTGGCACTACTTGGCCTATTTACAAATAAATAAATGGTAAATCAACCTTTAATTCTTTCAATAAAATTAAACCTTATATTTATTCTCAATTATAACAAAAACTATTTTAAAGACTTTCGAGCATGTATATATATACCCAGCTTTCCATTCCTTTTTGGAAATATCAATATATTTCTTTAAAACCCTTTTTCCCTTTTCTTTGTACTAGAGTTTCTCGATATATACATATATATATTATACTTAATGGTATAAATCCAATTGCCAATTATGATATGACAAATCAAATGTCAAATTCATATAAACTAAAATCAAATATTCTTATTTACACTAAAACTAATATCGTAGTATTATTTATATTCCAAATCTCGCACTTACGTTCCATACTTCTCGTATTGAATATCACACCAATTACAACACCTTTCACTCGTTTCAAACTAATATCATTCCTCGACAATAATGAAGCCATTCAAGTTGGGGTATTTTATTTACCTCTCAGACCTTGATCGACAATGTTTTATCTCAGAATAATATCAGTTCGTCACTTAACCCCTGATATCAAAATCTCATTTATCACCTTGATTTCAAATCTGGTTTTATAACCCGTTTCTTACATTTGAAATCTTCTTTCAATATAATCCATTTACTTAATTTGTTTGATTAAGTAAATGTCCAATAAACGCTACTTTTAACTTGAACCGATATCTCGCTTATAACCTTCAGATCTTTATAAAATCTCACGTCAAATACTCCGCTTCCATTTATTGGCGTTCTTATAATAAACTTTATCTTGGATTAAAATCCGCTTAACACCTCCTTTATATAAGACTCTTTAACTTTGATTTTTATTTCAAACATCCATTGCCAATATTTAACACAAACTTCTATATGTATTTTCCTTTGCGATGTTTCGCTCAATACAATTTAATGTCATCATTTTGGGTTAAAGGCTCTTTTTAAACCTCGCTTCGATTTCTTTATAATAATCAATTCATCATCCTTTCGCAACTTGGATTAGGATTCATATTAAAATCATTAACACTTTTCTAATTTCATTCAGTTTAATTCACTTTACTTAATTATGCGATTAAGTAAAATCTTATTTAAATCTTTGTATTTCACTTATAATCCCATTTACAAATCTCATTTGAACACTTGGATTACAAGTCCCTTTATAAACACTTAGCTCCTCTTGATCAAACCAAAGTGCCACCTAATCATTTCTTAATTGAATTTCCGATTTAAATCATCGTTTTTAATTATTATTAATTAAAATAACTATTAACTTTAATATATTAGCAATATTAAAGAGAGCTAACTATGCTATTACCTAAAATTAGAGCCATTATCATTTTTAAAATCTTATTAAATAAAAATTAACTTTGTTAACATTAAATGATACAAGAATTTCTTTGAATTATAGTTAATCAAAGATTAACTAATATTTTCGTCGTTCGTTAAATTTAACGAATATTCTGAAATTTAGATCCCATTTGTCAATTTCTGTTCAAAACGGTTGATTTTGTCAACCGTACATATCGGATAACTGTTAACTGATTTCATTTGTCATTTCCCTTTTAAATTAATTAAATAAATTAATTAATTTAAAAACACTGTTTAATTGTATTAAAATACAATTAACCTACATTACCAACACGTAGGTAATTTCTTTGGGTTGTCAGTGCTTGTATAAACTACATGATTTCATTACATAAACCATTTAAATGATTCTTTATAAAATATTCATTTATAAATTTCTAATTTAATTAATAATATAAAATGACTGAAAAACTTCAGTTGAGTTATAAAATAATTTATAACTTTAAAAATGCATCTCTTCACCGAACGGTAGAACGACATTTAAAACAACACGTTTATGGCCATTCACTGCCAATTACCAAATCAACACTATCGATTGATTTTAAACATAACACAGGTGAGTGTCTATTCAATCATCATGCTCAAACAGGTTTTTCTACCATATGAGATTCAACCAGTTCAAATATAAACAATATAAAACAAACAACATATGTAATATTTGAGGAATCTAGTCGGATCCCTCCAACCTGTTCTTCCCTGCATCACAGCTCGTTACACATTCCATAATAATATATGAAATAAATTTCATATGATCTACTAATTTAAAACGATTAAATATAAATAACAACAACAACAGTCAATAGCAACCAATCAACCAATTTATACTTTTAAATGTTAAATTATTTTTTAATATGAATTTACCACATCACATGATACCAGAAGGTGTTAGAATTAACTCACCAGTTTATTTCGGTTGACGGTGGCCGCGTTTGTTGCATTTAATTTGAAACGAACGTTCAAAATTAGCTAAAATTTCAACTACGTCAGATCAGTGCCTAGTCAGTGCCTAGTCAGTGCCATCGTCTAAGTCTTGTCCCTGCGATCCCAACGGATCCTGTTTCGTTAAATTTCGTTAACGTATGAAAAAGTTACGCGTGATATAAGATTCTGTAAATAATTAAACTAAACCTTAATTATTAATTAATTAAATCAATCTAACCTTTACTTACCTTAACTAATCTGCCACGTCAGCGTGATTAGCAGTAAATATCCCACGCATTTTCTCCTAGCAAACCATCTGAAGCCCAATACTCTCGTTTCCTCATTCGATTTCTGGAGTTCAACCACCCCAAATGATCGCCGACGTTGACACAGTGCACCGGACCTCCGCCTGGAACATCCCCCGCAACCGCCACTCCACCGTGGCCCCTCGCCAGAACCGGCGACCCCCAATGATGCTCCAGCCACCGTCAAACCTTAAATGAACAGAACCCGTATTCTCGTCAAATTCCGCCGCCTCAGATCACTAGGGTCAGCTGCACCACCACCGTCAGGTCGGTGTCGCCACCCCTTCGCTTCATCTTCAGGTACCACCACCCAGAACTGTCCCCATCCACCGGAAAAGTAGAATTTCCGATCACTACTTTTCAGAAACACCCCAAAAATAGCATCTCCGTTCATCTCCTCGCCACAGCCTCCATCGACCACTAGAGAACCCCAGACCGGTGCCAATACAAAGCCTAAACTCTCCTCTTTAATTCCCCCCAGGTCTGAGCTTCTAAAATTGTATCAATTTCTCCAATTTTAGAAAAGAACAACGACAGTTTTCCTTAATTTTTGCCCGATTCCGACCCCCACAGTCGTCTGTTCACCCCCAATTTTTTACTGCAGGTCTGCCTCGACTGGATCTACAACTTTACTTCACATCACCATAGCAAATTCTTGACGGATTAAGAGAAATAAATTATTTCGTGATGAGGGGTGTTTTTGCAAATGTGGCTGACGGAAATTGTGTTTTGGGCTGGAAATTTCTGATTGGGGGTTTATATAAGTGGGTTTTATTACATTTTATCTTGATGTGACAAGCGATGTTGACTAACGATTTTTATTTCGTGTCTATCGTAATTTCGAACATTGTTTATTGGCTTATGTGCTCACATACAAACCCCATTCGAGATGCGAATAGACGACATAATATAATTTGACGATACGGTCCTAATGAAACTTGTTTCGTCGAATTCTGAGTTCGTTTGCTCAAACAGCGCTCGTTCACGTTCAAATGGCCGTTTTTATCTGCATTTTATTTTGCCACGCTCACAAATTAACCCCGATTGATGCACCACTTGAAATCTAGCAATAATTTACTGTTGCGGTCCTAATAAAATTTGTTTCATCGAAAACGAATGTCGTTTGAATAAAGGCCCCTTTATAACTGCCGAATTCAAATAAAATAAAACAATTTTAAAGTACCTCAATATAAAAATAATAAAATATTAAGATTGGCCATACACGACCAGAATTTCATACACTACTAAAATAAAATATCTCGGGTTGAGTTTGAAGCCAAATCGATATTATAAATATTTAAAAACCCTTTTATTTAATGTAAATAAACGTTATAATTTATAAAGGAATTCCACAGCGACTATTTTAAAATTTGATTTGGACATAAAACAAAATCTACAACACGAAAACTCGAATTTTATCTTTCATTAGAAAAATACTCTCCAACAGATTCAGACGTTTCTTGTTACGAGAAAATCCGACTCATATTGGATCCTGTACAGCCGTTTAAAGTTCAAAACGCTAAATTACGAACTACCGCGCCGCTGCAGCTCGTTTTATAATATAATTATAAATTAAACGTTCTAACATCGTTTTATAAACGAAATCATTATTATAATTTCAATATAAACAATATTTAACCAATTTAAATTTCCCGATCACTTTAAACTGGAAATTCAGCATTTTCGCCATATATTTCGAAAATAAAATATTATTATATTATTCAAAATAAATAAATATTCAGATTAAAATGGTTAAATTCCATTGTTTAAACTCAAATCAATATTTTAAATAAATAAAATATTTCAATAAAATGGCCAGAAAATACGGGACATTACATTCCTTCCCCCTTAAAATAATTTCGTCCTCGAAATTGCTAAGGTAGAAAGAACACTACAACCCATTATCTTTAAAATAATATTTAATTTAAAACTCGATTTTATTCCCAAAACAAATCTAATCGGTCGTAAAAACCAAATTAATTCAAATAAAAGAATTTCCCAAAAATCTTCAAAAATTTTCTAACACCTTAAATTTTGGAAAATTTTTGGCAGAGTCTCCGCTGTACGGAGGACATCTGCAATATCGTAGGTTCAAGAAATAAATATACCTCGACCAAAACGGTCGGAAAAATTCAAAATCCAAACGAAACCAAAATTTCATATTTTCGTAGGCGTACCTTTTTGCGAGCGTTATTATGCGATAAGCGATAATTTATACTTGAGCTTGCTTAGTTATTATGCAGCTCTATTAAACCTGGATTCAATTAACTCCAGAATTTTCTCTTGGATGGATTTTAAAGCTGAATTGGCACTTCTGCACCTGTTTCTCAACTCAAATGAATTTCATTAGTCCCCAAACAAATGTCAGTTATGTTCAAAACATCCATATCATACACACAATTCAATCCACGCGAGATTATAACCACGTCTTTAGCAATTCATTTATCTCTATAATTATCCATTTGGATTGATTATCCAACTTATTTATTTCATATTGGTTTTAAATCAAGTCTATCATTTTTAGATTTATATTCAAGCAATCAACAACACAATCCAAACATATCATTCAAATCAACATTAACAAATCAAATTGATTGCCCGTATTATAATAATTTGTGAAAATTCTTAATTTTATAAAATAAATTGGGCAAAACAAATTTCAAAAATAATTTTAATATCAAATTACAAATACGTGCTCTCATATATATAATCAAACTCAATCTAGGGCATTAATAACCCCATCTCTATCGAGTCACGCCACAGAGCCAAGGTTATCACTAAACCAATAGCTCTGATACCACTGTAACGACCCGGGGAAAAACTCGACGCTTGAATTTTCGACAATAATATATAACCTGTATTACATGCCCCAAAACCCAAGTATCGCATCCCAGATTGTTAATAGAAAGAAATTAGAGGGTGAGAATAGAAAGAAAGAATATTAGAATAGAAGAAAGAAGAAGAACACTACATCAGAATCTCACAGCGGAACAGATAAAATATAATATCAAATCTCTTTATACAAAAGAACTGTATATACATACCAATCGTCAGAGTACAACATATATCAGACACATCGGAATAATAACTTTATATAACTAGCGGTGAAGCCGCCTACTTCCAGCTCCTGAAACTCGAAGCGAAACCTAACCTGGAACATACTCGGTCTGACCCGAGCACATTTGAAGCAAAACAAAATACACTGGGTCAGTCTGGAATATTTTCAGTGATAAATTCACAGAAACACAACTTGTTTAACTTTGGAAAATCCTTTATGAAATCAAAGGATAATAGTAAGACCAGCTGTAATAACCCGGAAATTCTGAACCAGTTTAAAATTTTTATTTTGGCGATTTTAGCGAATTTTGAATATTTAAAATGAATTATTTTGAATAAAATCGGCGAGAAATTTATCTTGAATATGATTACAACGTATATATTATATACGTCGTCGTTAGAATATAAATATTTATATATAATTATAAATAGAATTGAAAATGGCGCGGTAGTTCGATAATTCGATTTCAAACTTCAATTGAATGTACCGGGTGCAAAACAATCCGGATTTTAGCGAAACCAAAAACATTAGGATCTATTTGAGAATATCTTTCCAACGAGTCCGAAAAATCAAAATTTCATAGCGGGAATCAAAAGATATGTCCAGTTGAAAATTCTGAATAGTCGCTATGGAATTCAGGCCCTTAAAAATGGGAATTTTGCAAACGACCTCGGAATTCGACGAAACCACTTTTGTTGGATCCGTGATGTCAAATTATTGCTAGGTTTCAAATTTCATAATTTTTCGAATCAATATGTGAGAGTGGCAAAGGAAAACGCGTTTGACCAGTTTTAGTTGATTTTAATCGACTGGAAATTGGCCATTTTTCCAACGTTCTCGGAATTCGACGAAACTAGTTTTGTTAGGACCGTATCGTCAAGACGAAGCTAGAAAATATTTTTCTCGAATTTTTAGAGACAGTATGTGACGCCGGTAATTTGAAATGTACGTTTAAAATTCAATATATAGAGTTATATGTTGATTTTAACGGAAACTGATTGCAACAGCCGAATCAGCCTACGATACATATCCCATTGTGTTCGGAATGGGGGTAAAACGCTATAGACGACAGGCGGTGGGCCTCGTTTTGAGGTCGTATGTAAAAGTCAACTTTTTTGCAATTAAAATAATAATAATAATAATAAAAAATACCTCCCCCTATTATCTTCTGGCCCCCCCTTTCGAATTCATTACAGAAAAAAAAGAAAAAAAAACCGATCTGCTCAAATCGAACTCCCTCCCATCCTCCACGTCGCCGGACGCGCTCCCCCAGGCGCCGTCGATCACCAACCTCGGCGCCCCTTCCTCTCTCCTCCGATTGAAGACCGAAGCCTTCATAAACCCCAACGCCCGCCGCCAGTTTCGCACGCCGTTCTTGGCGCAGTGGCCCCACCGAGATGGCCGCTCTCCCTGGCAGTGATTGGCGACGTCAAGCCGCCCATGGTGGCACCTCCCGATCACCCTCTGGCGCCATAACCTCCGTGCGAACTGGAACCCTAAAAGAGGAGCACGGGTTGGACTGTGTACAGCAGCTTATAGGAAGAACAGTGAGCTCTTCTTTCTCTTTTTTTTATATATATAATTATTGTTTTAAAAATCTGAGAATGAAGTATAAATTATTATTTTTAGATCTGAAAATGAAGTATGAATTATTGTTTTGGAAATAAAAGAAAATGTCATTGATTTAAAACTATAAATGGTATTGTTTTTAAAATATATTTATCTTTGGGAAAAAAAAAGAAACACAACATAGATTTAAAATGTAATAAATAGATTAGTATATAAAAAAAAGTGGTTTTTTATTTATATGTAAATATAAAAATATGATTATTATTCATAGAAATAACATTGATTTTATAAAATAGAAAATATAGCATTGTTTTATAGCAAAAGAAAAAATAGAATTGTTTTTTTTAAATAAAAGTATACATGGCTTTATAAGCAAACATAAAATAAAAAAATACGATTTTTACATATAAGAAGTTGCAGTAAAAATACGATTTTTCTATATTGAAAAGAGAAGTAAAAATACGATTTTTCTATAGAAGTTAGAAAGGTAAAGATACGATTTTTATTCGAATGTCATTAGAAAAAAAATGAGATTTTATTTTATATATAACGTAAAAAAATTAGATTTCCATTTTGAAGTAGCGATAAAAATATAGTCTTTTCTATACAGTTAGCGATGTAAAAATATAACCTTTTCTATATATGTAGCGGTATAAAAATAGAATTTTATAAATATAGTAGCAGAATATAAAAATATAATTTTTATACAATAGAGAATTTAAAAATGTGATTTTTATATATGTAGTGAATACGGTCGACGAAAAGGACAAAAGGAGAACGCGATGAAGATTTTCTACCTATGAAGAGTCGAGACGAATTGGTTTAGCATATCTGTGAGAGCTTCTCACTCAAAATTTCTTTTTCTAATTATATATATATATACTAGGATGCAGACGGTGCTTAGTAGCACCCGACACAATCGTCCACAGACCATGGACTTGTTTGTTTGGTTGCATAAATTAGTTAGATGATTTGATTTGAATTTGGTTGTTTGGTGAATTTGATTGATGTGTGAATGGCGTGGGCCTTCACTAGACCGGGGATAAGGCTAGGCCTTGTCCCGTTTCTAGTATCGTGCCGTTATGCCGCCGAAATTTTCTAAAATAAGTTAGAAAAATAAAAATATCATTTTATTTAAAGAATGAACTGAATAGAAATTCATAAGTTAAAATAAAATGTTTTATCGTTAAAAATATAATTTTTAACGTGAATATGAATATAGTGAATGTGAATAAATAAATATTCATTTACAAACCGGACGGTTTGTTTATGTACACCTATTTGAATGACATTGATTGGGTCGATAAATTTTACACATCGCCCAACTGCACAAATAAAATTTGTGTTTGTTGATTTGAAACCCCACACGGGTGTTGGGATGAAATTTGAAGTTCACTCATCCTGATTGATTAAATATGTCGATCGATTGATTGACAGGCTGTTATAAGCGTTAAATATCTATATTTGATGCTTATACAGTGTAGTGCACTTTGGTTGATGGTTGATTATTTTTCAATGCTATTGTATATGTGTGATGTATGAAAATCCATATAATTGATGTTATATGGTAATTGATTGGGCCTCATTCCAATTTAGAAGATAAAGAATATTATAAAATAAAGGTTCATGTGTTGACAGTACTCAACTGTTGAGATTAGTCATGTGTTGAACGAAATATTTTAATAGTAAAATTTACTTCTTTATCAATATAAAATAAAGGTTCATGTGTTGACAGTACTCATCCGTTGAGATTAGTCATGTGTTGAACAAAATATTTTAATAATAAAATTTACTTCTTTATCAATATAAAATAAAGGTTCATGTGTTGACAGTACTCACCCGTTGAGATTAGTCATGTGTTGAACGAAATATTTTAATAATAAAATTTACTTCTTTATCAATATAGAATAAAGGTTCATGTGTTGACAGTACTCACCCGTTGAGATTAGTCATGTGTTGAACGAAATATTCGAAATAGAAATATTTGAAATAGAATATTTGAAAATAGAAATATTTGAAAACGAAATATTTGAAATAGAAATGTTTGAAAAGGAAATGTTTGAAATAGAATATTTGAAAATAGAAATATATGAAGCCGTGTTGATTAGATTGACGCCATTTTGACGTGAACGATATTTATATCGATTTTATTCATTTTAAATTGAATTGAAATTTGAATTGAATATAAAATGATTTCGAAATGAATTGAATATAAAACGATTTCGAAATGAATTGAATATAAAACGATTTCGAAATGAATTGAATATAAAACCAATTCGAATTGAATTGAAAACGAATTCGAATTGAATTGAAAACGAATTCGAATTGAATTGGAAACGAATATGAATTGAATATAAAACGATTTCGAAATGAATTGAATATAAAACGATTTCGAAATGAATTGAATATAAAACGATTTCGGAATGAATTGAATATAAAACGATTTCGAAATGAATTGAATATAAAACGATTTCGAAATGAATTGAATATAAAACGATTTCGAAATGAATTGAATATAAAACGATTTCGGAATGAATTGAATATAAAACGATTTCGGAATGAATTGAATATAAAACGATTTCAAAATGAATTGAATATAAAACGATTTCGAAATGAATTGAATATAAAACCAATTCGAATTGAATTGGAAACGAATTGCAATGAATTCAAATTGAATTGAAATTTGAATTGAATAGAAATGAATTTTAAAACGAATTTATAAAGAAGAATTCAATTTTGCTTTGAATTGAAATAGAGGTTGAAATTGTTTTTGAAACGAATTCAAAACTATTTATATAATTCGTTTTAAATAGAAATCGACGAAATATATATTATATATATTATATATATAATATAATGGCCTGAATAGAAAGCGCCGCGCCGCGGCAGTTCGTAAATTTCGACCATTTATTTCAAACAGACATTACGGGAGATCCGACCGTCGGATTCTCCTAAAACCGGAACCGTTGGGTTCGTATCAAAAAGAGCTTTCTAACGAATATTAGAAATTGGAAATCTAACGGTTGGATTTGGAGATACGTCCAAATCAAATTCGAAAAAGGTCGCTGTAAGTGCAGTTCGATGGCCGTTGATGGAAATCGACTGTACGGGCCTTAATAAAATTATTAAAAATAGTAATAATTTGTGTAAAATCACAAGAAATTATTTGGGAAGATATGGGATGAAAAACTCCATATTTGAAAAGATAAAAATAGATTTTTATCGAAATGAACTAGTTTGAACTCAATTTAAAACCCGATTTTTTTTGTTTTTGTTTTTAAATAAATAAATTAGATTTAAAAGGGGTTTTAAATAATCAGAATTCCTAATATATTTGATTTAAATTGAACTAGAATTGATTTGTAGGTTCATCGTGAACGG
The DNA here is from genome assembly GCA_030737875.1 of Allium sativum. Taxonomy (NCBI): domain Eukaryota; kingdom Viridiplantae; phylum Streptophyta; class Magnoliopsida; order Asparagales; family Amaryllidaceae; genus Allium; species Allium sativum. Next base: position 6,329,604 of record JASFAX010000034.1, read on the forward strand.
TGTTTTAAATAACACTAGTTCTGTAACCCGATAATAAATAGAATGTGATTTGGGTTTGTCGTGAACTGTGTTTTAAATAACACCTAGTTCTTTAACCCACTAAAAGGAGTTTTAACGAATCTGCAATTAGGTTGAAACGTGAATCTAAAATCTAAATTATCAAATTTAGAAATGAGCGAGAATGGAGTATCGCCAGTTTTGCTCCAAAGCGATAGTTAAATCTTTAATCAGATTAGAACGAGAAATGGTAATAAATTTTACCGATAACACCGTGGTGTTAGATATGGAGTACTACCAGTTTTGCTTCATGGGATGAATAAGTTGGGATTGGGAAATAAAATAAATAATTACTTCGGTACGGTTCGCTAATCTCGACTAGTTCAGAAAACCATAATTTGGTTTGATATGACATCCAAAGGAAGATTAAAGAATAAATTTTAAAGAATTTATCTTGGATAAAATTAATGGGAACCTTTCCCAAAAGATGTGAATATTTAAATAACAGAATATTCAGAATTGGAATGAGGTGTAAGTTGTGTTTGTGTAACATTTGTTTTTAATATACGCGGGTTGTTCGGAAAGGCCGGGTTTCGACGATATGTCGAAGATGAAGACGATGGTTGAAGACCGGAAGTCTTCACATCGTTTGGATAATTACTGACGATCCTGATTGGGCTGTACACCCAAGAGGATGGAAATAGTTGGTGGTCGTCCAGACGTACTAGGAGATGGATGGATATGCGAGGAAAGTGCCTCCGGTTTCGTTCAGACCCAGAACGGACTTGTAAATGGATTGTGTGTCTGACATTGGATTTTATTCTGTGTTGATTGATTTCTATTAAATATACATCTGTTTGGCAGCAGAGAATTTATTCTTTTGCTTAACGCCCTTCTCTGAGACGTACGAGCTCAGAGGTTGTATATCGATGGACATCAGTCGCATGGCATGAATTGCCTGTGCGGCACACTAAGATGCAATGATCAAGGCTTCTGTTGAAAAGCAAAGTCTTGTGGTTGATGATCAAAGCACGCCTACGTGGCAGCTTTGTGTATAACGTGAATTCGCGAGCCTCACACCTCGGTATGAGTCAAAAACGGGATGAGGACCCAAGGAGTGCACGACGTTTCTTTCTAGCTATGGGTGGTGTCAGTGACCTACCAGCCCTGACATTTATATACTTTTCACCTTTGTGGTTTGGATGCGAGGCGCCTCGATTATAGGTCCTATAGGGCCGGGAAACGTGTGTTCAGGAATTGCCAATCCTTTAACGTAAGTGAGGACCGGCCTTGGAGGATCCCAGGGTTGCCCAGAGTGCGTAGCCCTGAGACATTTGCTAGAGTGTCTCGAACGCGGAGAGGAGCTTGCCCCTTGCCTCGACTCATGACGGAATCCAATTTCCAATATGTGTAATTCGTCTTTAATTGTAGAACTAGTATGGCGACATAGTAGATGGTAGCTATGCCGCCTATGATTTATATTTATGATTGAAAATGTTTTGACACTATACACTTATTATAGTATCAAATGATTTGTTTTAAACGTATCAAGCATGCTTTGGCTGTTATAAGGGAAAACCCTATCCTCCGGCTTGCGTTGCATTGTGTGATGGGACCTGGGTCTTATAACAGCTTCATTTTTCTTTATTTAGCATTGCACTGTTTGTTCTATGCACTGGTATTCTTGGGAGGAAACCCGTTCCGTGTTATACGGCGTGGTCCCTTGATTTACCTAACTTTAAAATCAATATTAATAACTGTTTTAGTTCTCACACCAGTCACATGACTGACCTGGAGTTTATTGTTTTAACCTAAACTCTGGGTGCCCCTATTTTCCGCACGGGCAGCTAGTAGTTTTGGTTTTGCAGATTTATATTCACAGGATCCTGGTTTATAGCTGGAATGATATCCGGAAAGCTCTGTATCCGTATATCACCTTCAGTTGTGCTTTGTATTATTTTCCGCTGCTATGTAACTTATTGTAATCTTTAATATTTATTGAATGTAATTTATTCATTTATACTCTGTATATTCTTGTATTCTGATGGAATTGTTGTAATAACAATGAAATGTTCTTCCGTCTGCGTTCTGATTTGTCTTGTACTCAACGCTATCCGCGCTTTCCCTCATGGGGAAGTTCGGGTCGTGTCAGTTTGGTATCAGAGCTTTGGTTTACAGAGCTCGAGAACAAGACACATTAGAACCATACGAAAGAATTCATCAGATATTGGATTAGTAATATCCAATTAGAATGACTCGTTAGAGATAGGATCAGTAGTATCCTAGAACGAGTGTGAAGAGTATATCTTTCAAATGAAAACAATTTTTGTTTTGAAATTTAAACCATTTTATACGTATTTGAAAATTTATTTATTTTGCATATGGACAATCCGCTATATAAAGATTTTGCATATACGCGTCATGAACGTATATTCGAAGTTTTAATATACCGGATAGATATAGAATTACACTCTAGTCGCCCGGAGATGATGTTGATAATGACCATGGCATCATCAATATTTATGTTCGTGTTTCGAAGGTGTGATTTCTATATATTTCCATTTAGACTGGTGTGAGAACCAAAACTAATATAGTTAGAACACATTGTTGTGAATTGGCATCAAAAACAAGATTTTTGTATATGTATCAAAATTTATGAATATGAAACGTTAATCCACTAATTGATTGATGTTTGTGTTGTTTGTTTATTTGCTTGATAATTTTGAACCATTATGCCTAATTGAACCAAATATTGAATTATATTGAAAATTGGTCGCATTTGCTTGCATATACATATACTTACATTGAATAGGTCATAGCAAGGAGGCTAGAGCCGAAGAATAAAATTTGTTTGCCCGACAAATAGGTACATGTTTACTATAATTTACTGTTTTGTTTGGGTGATGATGATTTTATGAGCCTATTGGCTAGCCGCTTGGCTTTTTTTTTTCTTTTTGAGATCAGAAGGCCTGTATGGCAATTTCGGGATTTTCCCGTGGCTCCCGGTGCAGGGGAGGTTATGGCGAAATTTTTCGAAAATTTAGGGTGTTAGCCAAATTTTTGAAAATTTGAAAATTCTCAGAAACTGAAAAGTTGGAGAATGGAAGCCAAATCGAACGTAGAGTTGATTAATCAAACCACTTTCGACTTTGTTCCTTTTCGGGGACGAAAAGTTTTAAGTGGGGGAGATTGTAATAACCCGGAAATTCTGAACCAGTTTAAAATTTTTATTTTGGCGATTTTAGCGAATTTTGAATATTTAAAATGAATTATTTTGAATAAAATCGACGAGAAATTTATCTTGAATATGACTACAACGTATATATTATATACGTCGTCGTTAGAATATAAATATTTATATATAATTATAAATAGAATTGAAAATGGCGCGGTAGTTCGATAATTCGATTTCAAACTTCAATTGATTGTACCGGGTGCAAAACAATCCGGATTTTAGCGAAACCAAAAACATTAGGATCTATTTGAGAATATCTTTCCAACGAGTCCGAAAAATCAAAATTTCATAGCGGGAATCAAAAGATATGTCCAGTTGAAAATTCTGAATAGTCGCTATGGAATTCAGGCCCTTAAAAATGGGAATTTTGCAAACGACCTCGGAATTCGACGAAACCACTTTTGTTGGATCCGTGATGTCAAATTATTGCTAGGTTTCAAATTTCATAATTTTTCGAATCAATATGTGAGAGTGGCAAAGGAAAACGCGTTTGACCAGTTTTAGTTGATTTTAATCGACTGGAAATTGGCCATTTTTCCAATGTTCTCGGAATTAGACGAAACTAGTTTTGTTAGGACCGTATCGTCAAGACGAAGCTTGAAAATATTTTTCTGGAATTTTTAGAGACAATATGTGACCCCGGTAATTTGAAATGTACGTTTAAAATTCAATATATAGAGTTATATGTTGATTTTAACAGAAACTGATTGCAACAGCCGAATCAGCCTACGATACATATCCCATTGTGTTCGGAATGGGGGTAAAACGCTATAGACGACAGGCGGTGGGCCTCGTTTTGAGGTCGTATGTAAAAGTCAACTTTTTTGCAATTAAAATAATAATAATAATAATAATAATAAAAAATACCTCCCCCTATTATCTTCTGGCCCCCCCTTTCGAATTCATTACAGAAAAAAAAAGAAAAAAAAACCGATCTGCTCAAATCGAACTCCCTCCCATCCTCCACGTCGCCGGACGCGCTCCCCCAGGCGCCGTCGATCACCAACCTCGGCGCCCCTTCCTCTCTCCTCCGATTGAAGACCGAAGCCTTCATAAACCCCAACGCCCGCCGCCAGTTTCGCACGCCGTTCTTGGCGCAGTGGCCCCACCGAGATGGCCGCTCTCCCTGGCAGTGATTGGCGACGTCAAGCCGCCCATGGTGGCACCTCCCGATCACCCTCTGGCGCCATAACCTCCGTGCGAACTGGAACCCTAAAAGAGGAGCACGGGTTGGACTGTGTACAGCAGCTTATAGGAAGAACAGTGAGCTCTTCTTTCTCTTTTTTTTATATATATAATTATTGTTTTAAAAATCTGAGAATGAAGTATAAATTATTATTTTTAGATCTGAAAATGAAGTATGAATTATTGTTTTGAAAATAAAAGAAAATGTCATTGATTTAAAACTATAAATGGTATTGTTTTTAAAATATATTTATCTTTGGGAAAAAAAAAGAAACACAACATAGATTTAAAATGTAATAAATAGATTAGTATATAAAAAAAAGTGGTTTTTTATTTATATGTAAATATAAAAATATGATTATTATTCATAGAAATAACATTGATTTTATAAAATAGAAAATATAGCATTGTTTTATAGCAAAAGAAAAAATAGAATTGTTTTTTTTAAATAAAAGTATACATGGCTTTATAAGCAAACATAAAATAAAAAAATACGATTTTTACATATAAGAAGTTGCAGTAAAAATACGATTTTTCTATATTGAAAAGAGAAGTAAAAATACGATTTTTCTATAGAAGTTAGAAAGGTAAAGATACGATTTTTATTCGAATGTCATTAGAAAAAAAATGAGATTTTATTTTATATATAACGTAAAAAAATTAGATTTCCATTTTGAAGTAGCGATAAAAATATAGTCTTTTCTATACAGTTAGCGATGTAAAAATATAACCTTTTCTATATATGTAGCGGTATAAAAATAGAATTTTATAAATATAGTAGCAGAATATAAAAATATAATTTTTATACAATAGAGAATTTAAAAATGTGATTTTTATATATGTAGTGAATACGGTCGACGAAAAGGACAAAAGGAGAACGCGATGAAGATTTTCTACCTATGAAGAGTCGAGACGAATTGGTTTAGCATATCTGTGAGAACTTCTCACTCAAAATTTCTTTTTCTAATTATATATAAATATATACTAGGATGCAGACGGTGCTTAGTAGCACCCGACACAATCGTCCACAGACCATGGACTTGTTTGTTTGGTTGCATAAATTAGTTAGATGATTTGATTTGAATTTGGTTGTTTGGTGAATTTGATTGATGTGTGAATGGCGTGGGCCTTCACTAGACCGGGGATAAGGCTAGGCCTTGTCCCGTTTCTAGTATCGTGCCGTTATGCCGTCGAAATTTTCTAAAATAAGTTAGAAAAATAAAAATATCATTTTATTTAAAGAATGAACTGAATAGAAATTCATAAGTTAAAATAAAATGTTTTATCGTTAAAAATATAATTTTTAACGTGAATATGGATATAGTGAATGTGAATAAATAAATATTCATTTACAAACCGGACGGTTTGTTTATGTACACCTATTTGAATGACATTGATTGGGTCGATAAATTTTACACATCGCCCAACTGCACAAATAAAATTTGTGTTTGTTGATTTGAAACCCCACACGGGTGTTGGGATGAAATTTGAAGTTCACTCATCCTGATTGATTAAATATGTCGATCGATTGATTGACAGGCTGTTATAAGCGTTAAATATCTATATTTGATGCTTATACAGTGTAGTGCACTTTGGTTGATGGTTGATTATTTTTCAATGCTATTGTATATGTGTGATGTATGAAAATCCATATAATTGACGTTATATGGTAATTGATTGGGCCTCATTCCAATTTAGAAGATAAAGAATATTATAAAATAAAGGTTCATGTGTTGACAGTACTCATCCGTTGAGATTAGTCATGTGTTGAACGAAATATTTTAATAATAAAATTTACTTCTTTAACAATATAAAATAAAGGTTCATGTATTGACAGTACTCATCCGTTGAGATTAGTCATGTGTTGAACGAAATATTTTAATAATAAAATTTACTTCTTTATCAATATAAAATAAAGGTTCATGTGTTGACAGTACTCACCCGTTGAGATTAGTCATGTGTTGAACGAAATATTTTAATAATAAAATTTACTTCTTTATCAATATAAAATAAAGGTTCTTGTGTTGACAGTACTCACCCGTTGAGATTAGTCATGTGTTGAACGAAATATTTGAAATAGAAATATTTGAAATAGAATATTTGAAAATAGAAATATTTGAAAATGAAATATTTGAAATAGAAATGTTTGAAAAGGAAATGTTTGAAATAGAATATTTGAAAATAGAAATATATGAAGCCGTGTTGATTAGATTGACGCCATTTTGACGTGAACGATATTTATATCGATTTTATTCATTTTAAATTGAATTGAAATTTGAATTGAATATAAAACGATTTCGAAATGAATTGAATATAAAACAATTTCGAAATGAATTGAATATAAAACGATTTCGAAATGAATTGAATATAAAACCAATTCGAATTGAATTGAAAACGAATTCGAATTGAATTGAAAACGAATTCGAATTGAATTGGAAACGAATATGAATTGAATATAAAACGATTTCGAAATGAATTGAATATAAAACGATTTCGAAATGAATTGAATATAAAACGATTTCGGAATGAATTGAATATAAAACGATTTCGAAATGAATTGAATATAAAACGATTTCGAAATGAATTGAATATAAAACGATTTCGAAATGAATTGAATATAAAACGATTTCGAAATGAATTGAATATAAAACGATTTCGGAATGAATTGAATATAAAACGATTTCGGAATGAATTGAATATAAAACGATTTCGAAATGAATTGAATATAAAACGATTTCGAAATGAATTGAATATAAAACCAATTCGAATTGAATTGGAAACGAATTGCAATGAATTCAAATTGAATTGAAATTTGAATTGAATAGAAATGAATTTTAAAACGAATTTATAAAGAAGAATTCAATTTTGCTTTGAATTGAAATAGAGGTTGAAATTGTTTTTGAAACGAATTCAAAACTATTTATATAATTCGTTTTAAATAGAAATCGATGAAATATATATATATATATATATATATATATATATAATATAATGGCCTGAATAGAACGCGCCGCGCGGCGGCAGTTCATAAATTTCGACCATTTATTTCAAACAGACATTACGGGAGATCCGTCCGTCGGATTCTCCTAAAACCGGAACCGTTGGGTTCGTATCGAAAAGAGCTTTCTAACGAATATTAGAAATTGGAAATCTAACGGTTGGATTTGGAGATACGTCCAAATCAAATTCGAAAAAGGTCGCTGTAAGTGCAGTTCGATGGCCGTTGATGGAAATCGACTGTACGGGCCTTAATAAAATTATTAAAAATAGTAATAATTTGTGTAAAATCACAAGAAATGATTTGGGAAGATATGGGATGAAAAACTCCATATTTGAAAAGATAAAAATAGATTTTTATCGAAATGAACTAGTTTGAACTCAATTTAAAACCCGATTTTTTTTGTTTTTAAATAAATAAATTAGATTTAAAAGGGGTTTTAAATAATCATAATTCCTAATATATTTGATTTAAATTGAACTAGAATTGATTTGTAGGTTCATCGTGAACGGTGTTTTAAATAACACTAGTTCTGTAACCCGATAATAAATAGAATGTGATTTGGGTTTGTCGTGAACTATGTTTTAAATAACACCTAGTTCTTTAACCCAATAAAAGGAGTTTTAACGAATCTGCAATTAGGTTGAAACGTGAATCTAAAATCTAAATTATCAAATTTAGAAATGAGCGAGAATGGAGTATCGCCAGTTTTGCTCCAAAGCGATAGTTAAATCTTTAATCAGATTTGAACGAGAAATGGTAATAAATTTTACCGATAACACCGTGGTGTTAGATATGGAGTACTACCAGTTTTGCTTCATGGGATGAATAAGTTGGGATTGGGAAATAAAATAAATAATTACTTCGGTACGGTTCGCTAATCTCGACTAGTTCAGAAAACCATAATTTGGTTTGATATGACATCCAAAGGAAGATTAAAGAATAAATTTTAAAGAATTTATCTTGGATAAAATTAATGGGAACCTTTTCCAAAAGATGTGAATATTTAAATAACAGAATATTCAGAATTGGAATGAGGTGTAAGTTGTGTTTGTGTAACATTTGTTTTTAATATACGCGGGTTGTTCGGAAAGGCCGGGTTTCGACGATATGTCGAAGATGAAGACGGTGGTTGAAGACCGGAAGTCTTCACATCGTTTGGATAATTACTGACGATCCTGATTAGGCAGTACACCCAAGAGGATGGAAATAGTTGGTGGTCGTCCAGACGTACCTGGAGATGGATGGATATGCGAGGAAAGTGCCTCCAGTTTCGTTCAGACCCAGAACGGACTTGTAAATGGATTGTGTGTCTGACACTGGATTTTATTCTGTGTTGATTGATTTCTATTAAATATACATCTGTTTGGCGGCAGAGAATTTATTCTTTTGCTTAACGCCCTTCTTGAGACGTACGAGCTCAGAGGTTGTATATCGATGGACATCAGTCGCATGGCATGAATTGCCTGTGCGGCACGCTAAGATGCAATGATCAAGGCTTCTGTTGAAAAGCAAAGTCTTGTGGTTGATGATCAAAGCACGCCTACGTGGCAGCTTTGTGCATAACGTGAATTCGCGAGCCTCACACCTCGGTATGAGTCAAAAACGGGATGAGGACCCAAGGAGTGCAAGACGTTTCTTTCTAGCTATGGGTGGTGTCAGTGACCTACCATCCCTGACATTTATATACTTTTCACCTTTGTGGTTTGGATGCGAGGCGCCTCGATTATAGGTCCTATAGGGCCGGGAAACGTGTGTTCAGGAATTGCCAATCCTCTAACGTAAGTGAGGACCGGCCTTGGAGGATCCCAGGGTTGCCCAGAGTGCGTAGCCCTGAGACATTTGCTAGAGTGTCTCGAACGCGGAGAGGAGCTTGCCCCTTGCCTCGACTCATGACAGAATCCAATTTCCAATACGTGTAATTCGTCTTTAATTGTAGAACTAGTATGGCGACATAGTAGATGGTAGCTATGCCGCCTATGATTTATATTTATGATTGAAAATGTTTTGACACTATACACTTATTATAGTATCAAATGATTTGTTTTAAACGTATCAAGCATGCTTTGGCTGTTATAAGGGAAAACCCTATCCTCCGGCTTGCGTTGCATTGTGTGATGGGACCTGGGTCTTATAACAGCTTCATTTTTCTTTATTTAGCATTGCGCTGTTTGTTCTATGCACTGGTATTCTTGGGAGGAAACCCGTTCCGTGTTATACGGCGTGGTCCCTTGATTTACCTAACTTTAAAATCAATATTAATAACTGTTTTAGTTCTCACACCAGTCACATGACTGACCTGGAGTTTAATGTTTTAACCTAAACTCTGGGTGCCCCTATTTTCCGCACGGGCAGCTAGTAGTTTTGGTTTTGCAGATTTATATTCACAGGATCCTGGTTTATAGCTGGAATGATATCCGGAAAGCTCTGTATCCGTATATCACCTTCAGTTGTGCTTTGTATTATTTTCCGCTGCTATGTAACTTATTGTAATCTCTGATATTTATCGAATGAAATTTATTCATTTATACTCTGTATATTCTTGTATTCTGATGGAATTGTTGTAATAACAATGAAATGTTCTTCCGTCTGCGTTCTGATTTGTCTTGTACTCAACGCTATTCGCGCTTTCCCTCATGGGGAAGTTCGGGTCGTGTCACCAGCCCACTCATAAACACGAACGGTTTTTAACTTACTATAACCCAAAATATTTTTGAAATCATAACTTATTCTTATATTATCATAGTGTCTAAATACAAATAAATAACAATCTAGCGGAATGCTTGCATCTCACGCTCCACATATATATTATACAATCGAAAACCGCGGGCGCTTATTGGAGATTGGGTTCCAACTATGACAAGGTATGGGACCACCTTCCAATAGTGTATCTCTAGAGGCGAATACACTGGGTTCACTAAGAACGTCTTGCAACCCGACCCACACATGACCGACCACTCATTTTGCTTGAGTGTATCGAATGTATATCACCGACGGTTGGGATCAGCATCTGTCTCCCGAAAAGGGACAACATCGAATATAGATTAAAGAAGCAAATGGAATTTCTCTAGATAGGTGATTATACACCCTAATGGGAGCGACCCACATAGCCATGCTACCTTCCCGATTTTTGTCATTTCCCGGTTGATGAGGCTTGAGGCTAGAATTTTCTTTTAGAACATCTGGCCACTATTCACTTTGAATGCCACATCGTCAGATCCGCCAGATGTCACTAATTGACATCCACAAAAATACTCTGCGGTTTAGCTAAGAGAAGGTGTACGGCATTATCCGCCTCTAACAGAAATACGTTTGAAGAAATCAACGTACGTGACCCCTTTGGAAATACTCTATCAGACATTCGTCCATACAAGTCATCCAGGAACAGGATGAAACGAAGGCACCCTCCTACCGCATCCTTATATAGGAATCACCCCAAGGATCAGTAGCGAGTAGTCCTTGCAATCCGTAGATTTCAACTACGACATAATCACAAATCAAACAACTCTAGTTGCAAGCCAGAGAAATTCAACAAGTAGTTCTTCCGTTTATGAAGATCCACGGTCTTCAATTCCACCATCTTGATCAACGTCTTCACGTATTTGCTGGTCGGAATGGTTTTCGAATATAAATTTGAGCCCGGTCTTTCCGTACCAACAATCGTATTGGTCAGGTTTGATAGTCGGTGATTTAACTATCAAATAATAAATGTGTGAATAAAATGAGTTTGCCGATTCTGTACTTGGCACTACTTGGCCTATTTACAAATAAATAAATGATAAATCAACCTTTAATTCTTTCAATAAAATTAAACCTTATATTTATTCTCAATTATAACAAAAACTATTTTAAAGACTTTCGAGCATGTATATATATATATATACCCAGCTTTCCATTCCTTTTTGGAAATATCGATATATTTCTATAAAACCCTTTTTCCCTTTTCTTTGTACTCGAGTTTCTCGATATATACATATATATATATTATACTTAATGGTATAAATCCAATTACCAATTATGATATGACAAATCAAATGTCAAATTCATATAAACTAAAATCAAATATTCTTATTTACACTGAAACTAATATCGTAGTATTATTTACGTTCCAAATCTTGCACTTACGTTCCATACTTCTCGTATTGAATATCACACCAATTACAACACCTTTCACTCGTTTCAAACTAATATCATTCCTTGATAATAATGAAGCTGTTCAAGTTGGGGTATTTTATTTACCTCTCAGACCTTGATCGACAACGTTTTTATCTCAGAATAATATCAGTTCGTCACTTAACCCCTGATATCAAAATCTCATTTATCACCTTGATTTCAAATCTGGTTTTATAACCCGTTTCTTACATTTGAAATATTCTTTCAATATAATCCATTTACTTAATTTGTTTGATTAAGTAAATGTCCAATAAACGCTACTTTTAACTTGAACCGATATCTCGCTTATAACCTTCGGATCTTTATAAAATCTCACGTCAAATACTCCGCTTCCATTTATTGGCGTTCTTATAATAAACTTTATCTTGGATTAAAATCCGCTTAACACCTCCTTTATATAAGACTCTTTAACTTTGATTTTTATTTCAAACATCCATTGCCAATATTTAACACAAACTTCTATATGTATTTTCCTTTGCGATGTTTCGCTCAATACAATTTAATGTCATCATTTTGGGTTAAAAACTCTTTTTAAACCTCACTTGGATTTCTTTATAATAATCAATTCATCATCCTTTCGCAACTAGGCTTAGGATTCGTATTAAAATCATTAACACTTTTCTAATTTCATTCAGTTGAATTCACTTTACTTAATTAAGCGATTAAGTAAAATCTTATTTAAATCTTTGTATTTCACTTATAATCCTATTTACAAATCTCATTCGAACACTTGGATTACAAGTCCCTTTATAAACACTTAGCTCCTCTTGATCAAACCAAAGTGCCAACTAATCATTTCTTAATTGAATTTCCGATTTAAATCATCATTTTTAATTATTATTAATTAAAATAACTATTAACTTTAATATATTAGCAATATTAAAGAGAGCTAACTGTGTTATTAACTAAAATAAGAGCCATTATCATTTTTAAAATCTTATTAAATAATAATTAACTTTGTTAACATTAAACGATACAAGAATTTCTTTGAATTATAGTTAATTAAAGATTAACTAATATTTTCGCCATTCGTTAAATTTAACGAATATTCTGAAATTTAGACCCCATTTGTCAATTTCAGTTCAAAACGGTTGCTTTTGTCAACCATACATATCAGATAACTGTTAACTGATTTCATTTGTCATTTCCCTTTTAAATTAATTAATTAAATTAATTAATTTAAAAACATTGTTTAATTGTATTAAAATACAATTAACCTACATTACCAACACGTAGGTAATTTCTTTGGGTTGTCAGTGCTTGTATAAACTACATGATTTCATTACATAAACCATTTAAATGATTCTTTATAAACATGATTAAAATATTCATTTATAAATTTCTAATTTAATTAATAATATAAAATTACTGTAAAACTTCAGTTGAGTTATAAAATAATTTATAACTTTAAAAATGTGTCGCTTTACCGAACGGTAGAACGACGTTTAAAACAGCATATTTATAGCCATTCACTGCCAATTACCAAATCAACACTATCGATTGATTTTAAACATAACACAGGTGAGTGTCTATTCAATCATCAAGCTCAAACAGGTTTTTCTACCATATGGGATTCAACCAGTTCAAATATAAATAATATAAAACAAACAACATATGTAATATTTGAGGAATCCGGTCGGATCCCTCCAACCTGTTCTTCCCTGCATCACAGCTCGTTACACATTCCATAATAATATATGAAATAAATTTCATATGATCTACTTATTTAAAACGATTAAATATAAATAACAACAACCAATCAACAATAACAGTCAATAGCAACCAACCAACCAATTTATACTTTTAAATGGTAATTTATATTTTAATATGAATTTACCACATCACAGGATTCCAGAAGGTGTGAGAATTAACTCACCAGTTTATTTCGGTTGACGGTGGTTGCGTTTGTAGCATTTAATTTGAAACGAACGTTCAAAATTTGCTGAAATTTCAACTGTGTCAGATCAGTTCCTAGTCAGTGCCATCGTCTAGGTCTCGTCCCTGCAATCCCAACGGATCCTGTTTCGTTAAATTTCATTAACATATGAAAAAGTTACGCGTGATATAAGACTGTGTAAATAATTAAACTAAACCTTAATTATTAATTAATTAAATAAATCTAACCTTTACTTACCTTAACTAATCTGCCACGTCAGCATGATTAGCAGCAAATATCCCACGCGTTTTCTCCTAGCAAACCATCTGAAGCCTGATACTCTCGTTTCCTGATTCGATTTCAGGAGTTCAACCACCCCAAATGATCGACGGCGTTGACACAGTGCACCGGACCGTCGCCTGGAACATCCCCCGCAACCGCCACTCCACCGTGGCCCCTCGCCAGAACCGGCGACCCCTAATGATGCTCCAGCCACCGTCAAACCTTAAATGAACGGAACCCGTATTCTCCTCAAATTCCGCCGCCTCAGACCACTAGGGTCAGCCGCACCACCACCGTCAGGTCGGCGTCGCCACCCCTTCGCTTCATCTTCAGGTACCACCACCCAGAGCTGTCCCCATCCGCCGGAAAAGTAGAATTTTCGATCACTACTTTTCAGAAACACCCCAAAAACAGCATCTCCGTTCATCTCCTCGCCACAGCCTCCACCGACCACTAGAGAACCCCAGACTAGTGCCAATACAAAGCCTAAACTCTCCTCTTTAATTCCCCCCAGGTCTGAGCTTCTAAAATTGGATCAATTTCTCCAATTTTAAAAAAGAACGAAGGCAGTTTTCCTCAGTTTTTGCCCGATTCCGACCACCACAGTCGTCCGTTCACCCCCAATTTTTTACTGCAGGTCTGCCTCGACTGGATCTACAACTGTACTTCACGTCACCATAGCAAATTCTTGATGGATTAAGAGAAATAAATTATTTCGTGATGAGGGGTGTTTTTGCAAATGTGGTTGACGGAAATTATGTTTTGGGCTGGAAATTTCTGATTGGGGGTTTATATAAGTGGGTTTTATTATATTTTATCTTGATGTGAAAAGCGATGTTGGCTAACATTTTTATTTCATGTCTATCGCAATTTCGAACGTTGTTTATTGGCTTCTGTGCTCACATACAAACCCCGTTCGAGATGCGAATAGACGACATAATATAATTTGACGATACGGTCCAAATGAAACTTGTTTCGTCGAATTTCCGAGTTCGTTTGCTCAAACAACACTCGTTCACGTTCAAATGGTCGTTTTTATTTGCATTTTATTTTGCCACGCTCACTAATTAACCCCGATTGATGCGCCACTTAAAATCTAGCAATAATTTACTATTGCGGTCCCAATAAAATTTGTTTCATCGAAAACGAAGGTCGTTTGAATAAATGCCCCTTTATAACTGCCCAATTCAAATAAAATAAAACAATTTTAAAGCATCTCAATATAAAAATAATAAAATATTAAAATTGGCCATACACGACCAGAATTTCATACACTACTAAAATAAAATAGCTCGGGTTGAGTTTGAAGCTAAATCGATATTATAAATATTTAAAAATCCTTTTATTTAATATAAATAAACGTTATAATTTATAAAGGAATTCCACAACGACTATTTTAAAATTTGATTTGGACATAAAACAAAATCTACAACACAAAAACTATATTTTTCTCATTTATTAGAAAAATACTCTCCAACAGATTCAGACGTTTCTTGTTTCGAGAATATCCGACTCATATTGGATCCTGTATAGCCGTTTAAAGTTCAAAACGCCAAATTACGAACTACCGCGTCGCTGCAGCTCGTTTTATAATATAATTATAAATTAAACGTTCTTACGTCGTTTTATAAACGAAATCGTTATTATAATTTCAATATAAACAATATTTAACCAATTTAAATTGCCCGATCACTTTAATATAAATGGAATAACGACAGAGCCTTTTAAATTTCTGTAACAACCCGTAAAATGCGGGCCAGTTTGAAATTTTTATTTTGGCAATTTTAGCTGAATTTGAATATTTAAAATGAATTATTTTAAATAATATCGACGAGAAATTTATTTAGAATATAATTCGAACGTATATATTTATACGTGTCGTCGTTAGAATATAAATAATTATATATAATTATAAAAGGAATTGAAAATGGCGCGGTAGTTCGATAATTCGATTTCAAACTTCAATTGAATGTACCGGGTGCAAAACAATCCGGATTTTAGTGAAACCAAAAATAATGGAATCTAATAGTGAATATCTTTCCAACGTATCCGAAAAATCAAGATTTCATAGCGGGAAGCAAAAGATATGTCCAGTTGAAATTTCTGAATAGTCGCTATGGAATTCAGGCCCTTAAAAATGGACATTTTGCAAACGACCTCGGATTTCAACGAAACCAGTTTTGTTGGGTCCGGGATGTCGAGTTATTGCTAGATTCCAAATTTCATAATTTTTCGAATCAATATGTGAGCGTGGCAAAGGAAAACGTGTTTGACCAGTTTTAGTTGATTTTAATCGACTGGAAATTGGCCATTTTTCCAACGGTCTCAGAATTCGACGAAACTAGTTTTGTTAGGACCGTATCGTCAATACGAAGCTAGAAAATATTTTTCTAGAATTTTTAAAGTTAATATGTGACCCCGGTAATTTGAAATGCACGTTTAAAATTCAATATAGTGATTTAAATGTAAATTAAACAGAAACAGATCGAAACAATCGAATCAGCTTGCGATACATATCCCATTGTGTTCAGAATGGGGGTAAAACGCTATGGACGATAGGCGGTGGACCTCGTTTAGAGGTCGTATGTGAAAGTCAACTTTTTAATAATTAAATAATAAAAAAAAAATATATATATATCCTCCTTACCCTTCCTCCTTTATATTCTGGCCCCCCTTTTATTTATTTTTTTCGATTTCATTTCACAGTATAAAAAAAAAAAGAACCCAAGCGAACGCCGACGGCCAGCCTCCCCGCCCCAATCACCGTCGCGCGCCCCTTCGCCGTCCTCCCTCCCTCTTCCTCCTCCCCTTCTCCTCCTTGGCCGCATCGCAGACCCCACCCCCATCAGAAATCGACCGCAACGCCTCCCACAAACCATCGCGCCGCCCCTCCTTCTTCCTTCTCCTCCCCTTCCCTTTGCCTGCGACCCCCGACCTTACCCATACCCGAACCCGAAACCCCCCCCCCCCTGAGGACCGACGAAGCCGCATAGCCCCCCCTGTAAGTTTTTTTTTCTTACTTTTATTTCTTTATTTCATTTATATAAAGTAATTATTTCATTAAAAACGAAATTCAGTTTTCCCTGTGATATGTAGGATTAAAGAAAAAATTAAAACTGATTTGTAGGATTTTTAAAAACTGATTTAAAAGGAATTTTAAAATTGATTTTATTTTAAAGGTTTAAACTTTAAAATAGAAAAGGCGTAATTTTTATTGAGTAGGAGAAGTAAAAATATGATTTTTATATTTTTAAAGTATTAAAAATATGATTTTTATATTTTTAAAGTATTAAAAATATAATCTTTACTATATGGAAGTCGTAAAAATATAATTTTTGTTTATGTAGAGAAGTGAAAATATAATTTTTACATGATAGGAATATTAAAAATATCATCTTTATATGTGTAGAAAAATAAAGATGAGATTTTATAAAGATGAAATCTTTAACTTTGAAAAGGCGAAGTCTATGTTTTTATAAAGATGAAAACTTTATTTTTATAAAGGCGAAAACTTTATTTTTGAAAAGGCTAAATCTTTATTTTAGAAAAGGGAAATCTTTATATGGAAAATAGCGTGATAAAAAAAATAATTTTTATCTATACAACATAGTAGTATAAAAATTCGATTTTTATATATTGAATAGCGAACTAAAAATTCGATTTTTATATATTGAATAGCGAACTAAAAATTCGATTTTTATATATTGAATAGCGAACTAAAAATTCGATTTTTATATATTGAATAACAAAGTAAAAATTCAATTTTTACATAGGTAGTGAAAGCGGGCAACGAAGATGCGATAGCGAAGAAGATTTATATCAAAGAAGAGTCAAGATGCTTGGTGTTAGACCGAAATTTGGGCCTAACACCCAAACTCTATGTGAAAACCTCACAATCACAGATTAATACAGAAAAAGCAGTAAAATAAGAGGAGACACACGAGATTTTTATAGTGGTTCGGCTCAATCCAAGCCTACGTCCACTTTATAGTTTCTCATATCCTGAGGAATTACAATTACAATGGTGTCTCACAATCCGTGAGATTCGATTATACACAACAGCCTTGTGTTCTAATGAAGAAGAGGAGAAAAGAGATTGAATTTATGCACGATAGCCTCGTGTTTGATTGAGTTGAGGAGTACCCAAAGTCCTTGAATACTTGGTAATGGAGGTCAGGAGGTGTTAGTGCCGAAAAGTCCCTTGAAATGACCATCTCGTAGTGTATTTATAGGCGTAGAGGAGCTGTTGGGAGTCCTGAATCGGGTCGGATCGGGTGTGACGTGGTGGGCGGAGAGGACATCTCGGAGAGAGTGGAGAAGTGGCCTTCAGATCGTGTGCATACAGGTGGCGGCCGATCCGAATTAGTAGGAGGTAGTTATCCCTTAAGAAGCGGTCAAACTTGCTGCGTCTGAGCAGGTACAGGGGGATCGGTTCGGGTCCGACCCGAACCGAGCTGGTGTCTTCAATCCGAAGACTTCATGTGCCAGGTTAGTGCGATGGAGGTCGGATCGGTTCGGCTCCGAACCGAACCGAGGAGGAGGCTCCGAACCGGAGTTATGATGTATGCTTCTGAGCTGAGTGCAAGCCGGGTCGGGTTCTGATAGTCCGATCCGAACCGGAGTCTCCGATCCGAGCCGAAATCTAAGTGTTGAGGGAGGATGATGAGTTGGTGAAGGCAGGATGCCTCATTCCGATCCGAACCGATTTACCCGATCCGATCCGAGGATTTATTCAATGCTAAATTCCAGGTTTCCGGTTCTGCATGCGTTCACGGAAACGGGCATAACTTTCAAACCGTAAGTCCGATTGAGCCAAACGAAAGCTCAAACTGAAGCTAATTCAGAGATCTACAAGAGTTAAAGAGCTCAGCTCCGTAATCGCTGTTTTCAGGCCCAAAAAAGGTCATCTGGTAGGAGTTTTGGGCCTTTCTTTGTTTGTGATGCGACTTTGACCAAATCGCTGCCTGTCTTCTGACGATATTCCCAACGCTTGAGTGTATTGTTGAGAAGAGATTCCATGTGTGACTGCTTTGACTAAAAAGCGGGTCACAATCGTCCACAGACCATGGACGATTTATATCAAAGATGCGATAGCGAAGAAGATTTATATCAAAGAAGAGTCAAGATGCTTGGATAGCTATAAGTGAGAATTTCTCACCTTTCTATTTTCTTTTCTAGTTATATATATATACTAGGATGCAGACGGTGCTTAGTAGCACCCGACACAATCGTCCACAGACCATGGACTTGTTTGTTTGGCTGTGTTGTTAGTTAGATTGTTTGGGTTGATTTGAATAGTTTGGTGAAATGAAATTGATATGATTGATGTGTGAATGGCGTGAGCCTTCACTAGACCGGGGATAAGGCTAGGCCTTGTCCCGTTTCTAGTATCGTGCCGTTATGCCGCCGAAATTTTCTAAAATATGTTAGAAAAATAAAAATATCATTTTATTGAATAAATGAATTGAATAGAAATTCATAGGTTGAAAAAAAATGTTTTATCGTTAAAAATATATTTTTTAACGTGAATATGAAAATAGTGAAGTGAACAAAATAAAATATTCATTTGCAAACCGGACGGTTTGTTTATGTACACCTATTTGAATGACATTGATTGGGACGATAAATTTTACACATCGCCCAACTGCACGAATAAAATCTGTGTTTGATTGTCTGAAACCCCACACGGGTGTTGGGATGAAATTTGAAGTTCACTCATCCTAATTGATTAAATATGTCGATCGATTGATTGACAGGCTGTTATAAGCGTTGAATATCTATATTTGATGCTTATACAGTGTAGTGCACTTTGGTTGATGGTTGATCATTTTTCAATGCTATTATATACATGTGTTGTATGAAAATCCATATAATTAATTTTATATGGTAATTGATTGGGCCTCATTCCAGTTTTAAAATAGAAATATTTGAAATAGAAATATTCGAAATGGAATATTTGAAAATATCAATATATGAAGCCGTGTTGATTAGATCGACGCCATTTTGACGTGAACGATATTTATATCGATTTTATTCATTTTGAAATGAATTGAATTGGAATTGAATTGAAAACGATTTCGAAATGAATTGAATTGAAAACGATTTCGAAATGAATTGAATTGAAAACGATTTCGAAATGAATTGAATTGAAAACGATTTCGAAATGAATTGAATTGAAAACGATTTCGAAATGAATTGAATTGAAAACGATTTCGAAATGAATTGAATTGAAAACGATTTCGAAATGAAATGAATTGAAAACGATTTCGAAATGAATTGAATTGAAAACGATTTCGAAATGAATTGAATTGAAAACGATTTCGAAATGAATTGAATTGAAAACGATTTCGAAATGAATTGAATTGAAAACGATTTCGAAATGAATTGAATTGAAAACGATTTCGAAATGAAATGAATTGAAAACGATTTCGAAATGAAATGAATTGAAAACGATTTCGAAATGAAATGAATTGAAAACGATTTCGAAATGAAATGAATTGAAAACGATTTCGAAATGAAATGAATTGAAAACGATTTCGAAATGAAATGAATTGAAAACGATTTCGAAATGAAATGAATTGAAAACGATTTCGAAATGAAATGAATTGAAAACGATTTCGAAATGAAATGAATTGAAAACGATTTCGAAATGAATTGAATTGAAAACGATTTCGAAATGAAATGAATTGAAAACGATTTCGAAATGAATTGAATTGAAAACGAATTCAAATTGAATTGAAAGCGAATTGAAATGAATTCAAATTGAATTGAAATTTGAATTGAATAGAAATGAATTTTGAAACGAATTTATAAAGAAGAATTCAATTTTGCTTTGAATTGAAATGGAAGTTGAAATAGGTTTTGAAACGATTTTAAAACTATTTATATAATTCGTTTTGAATAGGAATCGACGATATATATATTATATATATATTATATATATAATATAATGGCCTGAATAGAACGCGCCGCGCCGCGGAAGTTCGCGAATTTCGACCATTGACTTCGAATGGACATTACGGGAGATCCGACCGTCGGATTCTCCTAAAACCGGAACCGTTGGGTTCGTATCGAAAAGAGCTTTCTAACGAATGTGATAAATTAGAAATCTAACGGTTGGATTTGGAATTATGTCCAAATCAAATTGGAAAAAGGTCGCTATACGTGCAGTTCGATGGCCATTGGTGGAAATCGACTGTACGGGCCTTGATAAAATTATTAAAAATAGTAATAATTTGTGTAAAATCATAAGAAATGATTTGTGAAGATTTGGGATGGAAAACTCCATATTTGAAAAGATAAAAATAGTTTTTTTATCGAAATGAACTAGTTTTGAACTAGGAATATAATTCTATTTATTTTTAAGTAAATAAATTGAATTTGAAAAAGGGTTTTAAAAATAACCAGGATTTCCAATGATTGCATTGGAGTGGATTTGAATCGAAATTGTCTTTGGAGTATTTCGATGTTGGAATTCGTGATTATACAGGTGTTGTTATGGAAATTTGAAAGATATATATTTATATCGTTATTTTCAATACGACATTTGTTAGTCGTAGAATTTGATATTGAATATAAGCCGATATATTTTCTATTCAGAGCCTTGTATTGAATATCGAATGTGATTTGGGTTTGTCGTGAATGGTGTCTTCATTAACACTGTTCTTGAACCCAGTTGAGAAAAGATTAAATCTTTTTATTTGGATTTAATGAAGTGTACCAATTAAATGAGATTTAATTGGAATTGAATTGATATTGATTTTTGGGTTTATCGTGAACAGTGTTTTAAATAACACTCGTTCTTTAACCCGATAATTAATGAATGTGACTTTGGGTTTATCGTGAACCGTGTTTTAAATGACACGGATTCTTTAACCCAGTTAAAGATTAAAACTAAGTGGAGTTTTAATGAATCTTTAAATAGATTGAAAAGATCGAAAATGGAGTATCACCAGTTTTGCTCCAGGCGATAGTTGAATCTTTAATTAGATTTGAACGTGAAATGGTAATTGAATTTACCGATAACACTGTGGTGTTAGATATGAAGTATTACCAGTTTTACTTCATGGGATGAATAGGTTGGGATTGGGAAATAAAATAAATGATTACTTCGGTGTGGTTCGCTAATCCCGACTAGTTTGAATTGATATTCAAAGGAGATTAAAGAATAAATTCAAGAATTTATCTTTGATAAAATTAATGGGAACTTTTCCCAAAGTATAGGAATATTTGAATAAAAGAATATTCTGAATTGGAATGAGGCGTATGTTGTGTTTGTGTAACACTTTTATAATATATACGCGAGTTATTCAGAAAGACCGGGTTTATCCCATTCTGAATAACTGATTCGACGTGGTGTCGAAGATGAAGACGGTGGTCGAAGACCAGAAGTCTTCACGTCGTTTGGGTGATAACTGATGATCTTGATTGGGCTGTACACCCAAGAAGATGGAAACAGTTGGTGATCGTCCAGACGTACTTGGAGATCGATGGATATGCGGGGTACTAGGTGCCTCCGGTTTCGTTCAGACCCAGAACGGACTTGTGAATGGACTGTGTGTCTGACATTGGATTTTAGTCTGTGTGATTGATTTCTATTAAATATATATCTGTTTGGCGGCGGAGAATTTATTCTCTTGCTTAACGCCCTTCTCTGAGACGTACGAGCTCAGGGGTTATATACTGATGGATATCAAACACATAGAGTGAATTGCCTGTGTGGCATGCCTAAGTGGCAATAGATCGAGGCTTCTGTTGAAAAGCAAAGTCTTGTGGTGATGATCAAAGCACAGCCTGTGTGGCACAGCTTTGTGTAACGTGAATTCGCGAGTTTCACACCCGGTATGAACCAAAAACGGGAGACGGACCTCAGGGAGGACTTGCGTTTCTTTCTAGTTAGAAGTGGCGTCAGTGGTTTTACGCGCCCTGACGAGTTTGACTTATGTGGTTGTTGCTGTTGCGAGGCGCCTCGGTTATATCGGTTTCGGCCGATGCATTCTGGTCGGCGGACGGACCAGACTTACACCCCATAGGGTGGGGAAACGTAGTGTTCAGGCATAATAATCCACATCAGTGGACCGGCCCTGACGATCCAAGGGGCAGTTGCGGCTGTTCCTGAGGGGCGGGCTAGAGCGTCTCGAATCGGTTGAGGACTATCTTTTGCCTCGGTTCATAGACGGAAATCCAATTTCCAAATACGTGACATTTGCGGTTTTAATTGTAGAACTAGTATGGCGACATGATATATGGTACCCATGCCGCCTATGATTGATACTTATGATTTGAAGTTGTTTTATACACTATGCACTTATAATAGTATCAAATGATTTGTTTTAAAACGTATCAAGCATTCTTTGGCTGTTATAAGGGAAAACCCTATCCCCCGGCTTGCGTTGCATTGTGTGATGGGACCTGGGTCTTATAACAGCTTCATTTTTCTTTATTTAGCATTGCGCTGTTTGTTTTATGCACTGGTATTCTTGGGAGGAAACCCGTTCCGTGTTATACGGCGTGGTCCCTTGATTTACCTAACTTTGAAAATAAAGATTAATAACTGTTTTAGTTCTCACACCAGTCACATGACTGACCTGGAGTTTATTGTTTTAACCTAAACTCTGGGTGCCCTTATTTTTGACACGGGCAGCTAGTAGTTTTGGTTTTGCAGATTTATATTCACAGGATCCTGGTTTACAGCTGGAACGATATCCGGAGAGCTTTGTATCCGTATATCTCCTTCTAGTTGTGTATTGTATTATTTTCCGCTGCGATGTACTTAAATGTAATTTAAATCTCTGATATTTCTGTGTTATATTTATTTGTTTATACTCTGTATATCCTTGTAATCTGATGCATTGCTGTAATATACAATGAAATGTTCTTCCGTATGCGTTCTGTTGTGGCTTGTTCTCGAACTATCCGACACTTTCCTTTACGGGGAAGTTACGGGTTTTTACAATTTCATATCTAATAACGGTCTTCTTTTACAGAAGCTCATCTCGATTATTATTAAATCGAATTCCATTCAATTCCAATTTCTTCTATTAAATTGGAAAACTTTACTTTGGAAAATTTCCATTAAATCTTAATAAAAAGATTTATAAATTTCAAATCATATCTTCACTGTTAATTGGGTTAAAGAACGAATGTCGTTAAAAACACAGTTCACAATAAACCCAATTCACATTTCATTGTATTCCAATTACTAAATATAATTGGAAACTCTAATAATCTTAATTAAAAGATTTATTCTTTTCACACGGGGTTTAAGAGCAGTGTTATTGAAGACACCATTCACGACAAAACCAAAAATCCAATTTATTTTATTTAATTCCAGTTAAATATTAATTAATAGGAAAACTTCATTAAATCTTAATTTAAAGATTTATTCTAGTTAATAACTAGTTAATTTCGATAAAAATATATTTTTATCTTTACAAAATTGGAATTTTTCATCCGAAATCTTTTCAAATCATTTATTATGATTTTACATAATTTTTCCACATTTTTAATAATTTTATTAAGGCCCTTACAGTCGGTTTCCAATAACGGCCACCGAACTGCATCCATAGCGACCTTTTCTGAAATTGATTTGAACATAATTCTAAATCTAACTGTTAGATTTCAAATCTCTTATATTCATTGGAAAGCTCTTTTCGATACGAACCTAATGGTTCCTGTTTTAGGAGAATCCGGCAGTCGGATCTCCCGTTACATCAATTTGAAGTTAATGGTCGAAATTCGAGAACAGTCGCTGTGCGGCGCGCTCTATTCAGGCCATTAAATATATATTACATATATATTTCATCAATTTCCATTTAAATCGTATTTTATAAAATATTTATAAATTCGTTTTAAAACGATTTTTCTTCATTTTCAGTTTTAAATCAAAATTGAATATTCTATATCTTTATCATATTAAAATGATAATATTTCCAAAATATTAAATTTTGAAATCACTACTTTTCGATATTCATTATAAAATGAATAAAATCGATCGATAAACCCGTTCGGGTTAAAAATGACGTTTCTATACTTTACCTAGCTTCCTATTTTTATATTTTTGTGTCCATCCAAAAATGGACATAAATATCATAATTTTATTCTTCACTGAATATGATTTTAAAATATTCGTTATTTTAAAATAATCTATAT
This sequence comes from Allium sativum, assembly GCA_030737875.1. Lineage (NCBI taxonomy): Eukaryota > Viridiplantae > Streptophyta > Magnoliopsida > Asparagales > Amaryllidaceae > Allium > Allium sativum. Next base: position 6,354,501 of record JASFAX010000034.1, read on the forward strand.
TTTAAAAGATTCTTTATTTTAAAATATTCTTTATATAAAAATATTCTGAATCGGAATGTGACTCAATCAATTACCATATAATTTCAATTATATGGATTTCATACATCACATGTATACAACAATAATGATAAATAATCATTAAACAGTCCATTTACATCTAGAGTGAAATTTACAACTGCGTGAGCATTAAAATAAATAGATAACGCTCATCACAGACTGTCAATCCATCGATTGACATACAACTAAATATTGGGACTAGTGCATGTCAAATATCATCCCAATACCCGTGTGGGTTTTCAAACAACAACAGTTTACACAAATAAATCATTAGTTAATAAATTTAATCAATTCTAATTCAGTTTGGATTATTTTCTATTTAACAAATTTTCACTGTTTAAATTATACATAAGCATTTATAATTTAATTTCAACAAAACATATATTTTAACAAGTAATTATTTTTATTCTTGTCTAACATGATAAAGGTAACATTTTGTCTAACGAAACAGGCATTTAACATGTAATCCTTTTATTCTTGTCTAACATGGTAAAAGTGACATTTTTATTTCACAAAACATTATTCTAAATACATGACATTTTTATTTCAACATAACATTTTCTAACAAAATGACCTATTTATTTTAACATAACATTTTCAAACAAAATGGCATTTTCATTTACAAAATATATTCTAACTAAATGACATATTTTCTAGTTCTAATGACGAAATAAAAAGACAATTTTGTCATATGTACATGTTTATAACTCTAGTGACAAAATAAAAAGATAATTTTTTTACATGACATGTTCTACACTTCTAGTGTCAAATAAAAAGAATAATTTATTTGCATAACATTTCATGTACTTCTAGTGTCAAATAAAAAGAATGATTTATTTTGCATAACATTTTCTATACTTAACATAATAATAAAAAAAATGAATTCTTATTTGTTTACAAACTTCTAACTTTAACATGACAAATAAAAATGAGTATTTTTATTTGTACACAAATTTTCTACTTTAACATGACAAATAAAAATGACTACTTATTTGTACACAAATTCTACTTTAACATGACAAATAAAAATGATTATTTATTTGTACACAAATTCAATGTTTAACTTGACAAATAAAAATGGCTATTTATTTGTACACAAATTCAATGTTTAACTTGACAAATAAAAATGACTATTTATTTGTACACAAATTCAATGTTAACATAACAAATGGAAATGATATTATTTTATTTGTATACAAATCTATTTTTAACATAACAAATAAAAATGATATTTTTATTTGTTGTCAATTCTATTTCAGCAAAAATGAATAAAAATGATTCTTTTATTTTGCTGACAATTCTATTTTACCAAAACATATAAAATGATATTTCTATTTTGTTGACAATTCTATTTCAACAAAAATGAATAAAAATGATTCTTTGATTTTGTTGACAATTCTATTTCAACAAAGCATATAAAATGATATTTCTATTTTGTTGACAATTCTATTTCAAAAAAAATGAATAAAAATGATTCTTTGATTTTGTTGACAATTCTATTTCAACAAAACATATAAAAATGATATTTCTATTTTGTTGACAATTCTATTTCAACAAAAATGAATAAAATGATTCTTTGATTTTGTTGACAATTCTATTTCAACTAAAATGAATAAAAATGATTCTTTGATTTTATTGACAGTTCTATTTTAACAAAAATGAATAAAAATGATTTTTTTTATTTTGTTAACAATTCTATTTCAACAAAACAAATAAAAAATGATAACTTTATTTTGTTGACAATTCTATTTCAACAAAAATGATACTTTTGTTTTCATACAAATCTATTCCAGCAAAAATGATATTTTTGTTTTAACAAATTAATTTCAACAAAAATGTTATTTTTGTTTTGACAATTTTTATTTCAACAAAAATGTTTGTTTTGTTTTGACAATTTTTATTTCAACGAAAATTTTGTTTTTGTTTTGACAATTTTTATTTCAACACACTAATCCACCAAATCAACATATCAGAATCAATCAACCCAAACCAAATCACGTATAACAACAAACTGAAATTAACATCGTATTTGCAGAAATTTCTAACATGATCATAATTAATAATTTTTAATTATTAAAAAAGAATTCTCACCTTGATCGGTTTCAGAAATCGATGAATAACGACTGTTTCAACAAAATTAATCAAGCGTTTAATTATATTAGAAATTGCAACTGCTTTTGTTTTTGTCCAAAGCTGTTCCATCACGTAGATCTTTTCTTCACGATTCCAACAAAACTGAAATCGTTGAATTTCGTTAAGATTTGAATGAGTTATACAATTTTATACATTAATTACATAATTAATTAATTAATATTAATATAATTACCCTTGTTTTAACATTATAAAACCCATCTTCTTCTTCTTCTTCGTGAATTGACTGTCACCATGAACCCATAGCCCAAAATCAATCCGCCAAAACGCACGCCACCATGATCGATGACCGGCCGATCAGGTACCACCACACGACGCGTCTAAGTTCCCTCTCCCCACTCTGGCCACCACGTTGATCTCGGTGGTCCCTGTGACTGCGAATTCCAGCTCGAACCACCGGCAGTTGAAGCCAAAATCCCACCTATTCAGGTCCCTAAACTTGATCACCACCGATCACAATGTAGATCTCTCTAAGGTGAAGAGAATTTCCTTTGGAAGATTCAGATTTTGTAGAACGAATTTTGCGAATTCAAGGAAGGAAGATCGGAGCGTGTAGGCCATTGTTTCTGTAAACTGGCGGCGCTGAATATATTAGAATTAGGGTTTGCTTTGTTAGGGTTTTTATAATATATTATTATTTGATTCTTCTAATTTTCAAAAAAGCCCGTTAACTAATGTTAACTCCAAATTCAACCCAGCGAATGTCTCCCTAGCCAAATACCCCTATTCCGGACACAATTGACTAGGTCTCATCAGCCCATTTGATTGTTTCAAATCACTTTTCTTTAAATTAAAATATAAACCATTTAATTATTTAATTTGGTCGTACATTTTAATTTACCGGGGCCACATACTCACCCCAAAAATTCCCGAAAAATGAATCAGCTATGTTTTGATGATACGGTCCTAACATAATTAATTTCATTGAATTTGGAGACCATTTGAAAAATGGCCATTTTCTGGTCGATCCAATCTGACTAAAATTGACAAAACATGTTTTCTTTTTCCACGCTCACATATGAATTCCAAAAATTATGAAAATTGAAATCTTGCAATAATTTGACATTCTGGATCTAACTAAAGTGGTTTCGTCGAAAACGGAGGTCGTTTGCAAAATGGCTATATATTATATTAATATATATATATATATATATATATAAATTCCACAGCGACTATTCTGAATATTAAACCGGCCATAACTTCTTATTCCCGCTATGAAATTTCAAATTTTTAGATTCGTTAGAAATATTTTTTAAACAGATTTAAATATTTCTTGTTTTACTGAAATCCGATTTATTTTGAATCTTGTACATTGAGTCAAAGTTCAAATTCAATTTTTCAAACTACCGCGCTATTTCTAACTCCTTTTATAATTAAAATAAATATATTCGTTCTAACTACGATTTAAATAAATTTTTTATCATTATTATTTAAAATAAATTATTTTAAATATTAAAATCCATTAAAATTACTAAAATAAAAATTTGAAATTGGTTCCAAAATTCCGGGTTGTTACAATCTCCCCCACTTAAAAACTTTTCGACCTCGAAAAGGAACGGAGCTGAAAGTTGTTTAATTAACCAACTCAACTTTCATTCTTTTATTAGTTTCAATAATTTAATTAGTTGAACTAATAATCACACAACACAATCATCAATCAATTAGTTGATTAGCTTTTCAAATATATATAACTTTTATATATTAAAAAGTCATATTTTCTAAAATCGGATTATATATATAATCTCAAATAAGTTAATTATAAACTTGTCACTCTCAACTCATTCTAGGGCATTTCTAACCCCATCTCTAACGAGCTTTCTTATTATAGGTTACTACTGATCCTATCTCTAATGAGTATTCTTTTATAGGACATTACTAATCCTACCTCTGATGAGTCTTTTGTTCAGTTCTAACGAGTTGTACCCCAAAGATTTGAATTAACCAAAGCTCTGATACCAGCTGTAACGATACGGATTTTGCCCAGACCTAATCGATCGCTAAATCGACCAAGACAGTTCGAATCCCGCGTACGCTAACTCTGGGCATATAACACATCAGAGCAAATAGAAGAAGACTTTTATAAACATCATAAAAATGTTACATCAGAGTACATAATATATCAGAGTACATCAAATATAATACAGTGGAAGATAATTTACAATAAATGTAATACAATGCAGCGAAACAATCAAACTAACACAGTTGAAGACTACCAATGCTCTAGAAACAACTTTAAGCTTCGATCCAGAATCATGCTTAATAAATAAATATCTGCAAAACAAGCCACTCGACTGCTCGTGTGGAAAATAAGGGCACCCGAGTTTGCAAGTGAAACAAAGAACAAGTCAGTCATGGGACTGATACGAGAAATCTTACTTAACTTATCTAATAATGAGGCTAATCACAGGACCACGCCGCTAATGCGGAACGGGTTTACTCCATTGGATTGCCAGTGTATGAAATAAAGTAAATCGTTAAACAACACAATGCTTTTTAGAAAAATGAAACCATTATAAGACTCAAGTCCCATCACACAATGCAACGCAAACCGGAGGATAGAGTTTTACCTTATAATGGTCAAAAATGCTTGATACGATAAAACGGATTTGATATTATTAGTGTATATATGTTTCAAAAACATTTCAATCATAATGTATTAATCATAGACGGCATAGCTACCATATATTATGTTGCCATACTAGTTTTACAATCAAAACCGTATGGTGCCGTATTGGGAGTTGGATTTCCATCATGAACCAAGGCAAGGGATCGTCCTTACCGAATTCGAGACACTCTAGCCCGTGCCTCAGGATCAGTCGCAATTGCACCTAGGAGCGCCAGGGCTGGTCCACAAATATGTTAGGGGATTGGTAATGCCTGAACAATACGCTTCCCCGCCCTATGAGGCGTAAATCAAGAGCCACTAGGGACTCAAATCCAAGGTACCTCGCTTTCCATCATCCACATAAGTAAAAATGTCTGGGCTCCATACCATGCCACCACTTCTAGCTAGAAAGAAATGCATGTTCTTCTTGGGGTCCTTCTCCCATTTCTGCTTCATACCGGGGTGTGAGGCTCGCGAAGTAACGCTATACACAAAGTTATGCTAAATAAAGCCGTGCTTTGATCATCAACCACAAGTCTCTGCTTTTCAACAATAAGCCGTGATCATTTGCATCTTGGCATGCCACACTGATAATTCACGCCTGTGACTGATGTCCTCGTACGTCTTAGAGAAGGGTGTTAAGCAAGAGAATAAATTCTCCGTCACCAAACAGATATATATTAAATATAAATCAATCAGCACAGAATAAAATCCAATGTCAGACATACGTCCATTTACAAGTCCGTTCTAGGTCTGAACGAAACCGGAGGCACCTTATTCCTTGTCCCATATGTCCAATACAGGAGAGTGGTCCTCCCATATCCGTTTGATCTCCAAGTACATCTGGATGATCACCACTTATTACCTTGTCTTGGGACGCCTCCCAATCAAGACATCAGTAATCATCCAAACGATGTGAAGACCTCCGGTCTTCAACCACCGTCTTCATCTTTGACTTTTAACCGTCGTAGTAGTTATTCAGAATTGGTTAAACAGGGTCTTTCCGAATAACTCGCGTATTTTATAATTGATAATTAAGTGGTATAGAAACACATCATACGCCACATTCCAATTCAGAATATTCTTTTAATAAATTATTCACATTATTAGGGAAAGGTTCCCATTAATTTTATGAAAGATAAATTCTTTTAAATTTATTCTTTAATCTTCTTTTTAAAGATTCGTTAAAACTCCAATTTGGGTTTAATATATAAAAATCATTACTTTATGATTATTCAACTTTAAGAAATTAATCTTGTTTTTAACTGGGTTAAAGAACCAATGTCATTTAAAACATAGTTCACGATATACCCAAAATCATCTTCCATTAAATATGGAATTTTCACAGAAATCAAATCAATATATAATCGATATAAATTTCCATATCAGACTAATAATATAAATGAAATAACGGCAGAGCCTTTTAAATTCCATATCTAATAACGGTCTTCTTTTATAGAAGCTCATCTCGATTATTATTAAATCGAATTCCATTCAATTCCAATTTCTTCTATTAAATTGGAAAACTTTACTTTGGAAAATTTCCATTAAATCTTAATAAAAAGATTTATAAATTTCAAATCATATCTTCACTGTTAATTGGGTTAAAGAACAAATGTCGTTAAAAACACAGTTCACAATAAATCCAATTCACATTTCATTTTATTCCAATTACTAAATATAATTGGAAACTCTAATAATCTTAACTAAAAGATTTATTCTTTTCACACGGGGTTTAAGAGCAGTGTTATTGAAGACACCATTCACGACAAACCCAAAAATCCAATTTATTTTATTTAATTCCAATTAAATATTAATTAATTGGAAAACTTCATTAAATCTTAATTTAAAGATTTATTCTAGTTAATAACTAGTTCATTTCGATAAAAATATATTTTATCTTTACAAAATTGGAATTTTTTATCCAAAGTCTTTTCAAATCATTTATTATGATTTTACATAATTTTTCCATATTTTTAATAATTTTATTAAGGCCCTTACAGTCGGTTTCCAATAACGGCCACCGAACTGCATCCATAGCGACCTTTTCTGAAATTGATTTGAACTTAATTCCAAATCTAACCGTTAGATTTCAAATCTCTTATATTCATTGGAAAGCTGTTTTCGATAGAACCCAACGGTTCCGGTTTTAGGAGAATCCGACAGCCGGATCTCCCGTTACATCAATTTGAAGTTTATGGTCGAAATTCGTGAACGGTCGCTGTGCGACGCACTTTACTCAGGCCATTAAATATATGTTACATATATATTTCGTCGATTTCCATTTAAATTGTATTTTATAAAATATTTATAAATTCGTTTTAAAACGATTTTAACTTCATTTTCAGTTTTAAATCAAAATTAAATATTCTATATCTTTATCATATTAAAATGATAATATTTCCAAAATATTAAATTTTGAAATCACTACTTTTCGATATTCATTAAAAAATGAATAAAACCGATCGATAAACCCATTCGGGTTAAAAATGGCGTTTCTACACTTAACCCGGCTTCGTATTTTTATATTTTTGTGTCCATCCAAAAATGGACATAAAAATCATAATTTTATTCTTCACTGGATATGATTTTAAAATATTCGTTAATTTAAAATATTCTATATTTTAAAAGATTCTTTATTTTAAAATATTCTTTATATAAAAATATTCTGAATCGGAATGCGACTCAATCAATTACCATATAATTTTATTTATATGGATTTCATACATCACATGTATACAACAATAATGATAAATAATCATTAAACAATCCATTTACATCCAGAGTGAAATTTACAATTGTGTGAGCATTAAAATAAATAGATAATGCTCATCACAGACTGTCAATCCATCGATTGACATACAACTAAATATTGGGACTAGTGCATGTCAAATATCATCCCAATACCCGTGTGGGGTTTTCAAACAACAAAGTTTACATAAATAAATCATTGTTTAATAAATTTAACCAATTCTAATTCTGTTTGGATTATTTTCTATTTAACAATTTTTCACTGTTTAAATTATAAATAAGTATTTATAATTTAATTTCAACAAAACATATATTTTAACAAGTAATTATTTTTATTCTTGTCTAACATGATAATGGTAACATTTTGTCTAACGAAACATTCATTTTAACATGTAATCCTTTTATTCTTGTCTAACATGATAAAAGTGACATTTTCGCAAAACATTATTCTAAATCATGACATTTTTATTTCAACATAGCATTTTCAAACAAAATGACCTATTTATTTTAACATAACATTTTCTAACAAAATGGAATTTTTATTTACAAAATATATTCTAACTAAATGACATATTTTCTAATTCTAATAACAAAATAAAAAGACAATTTTGTCATATGTACATGTTTATAATTCTAGTGACAAAATAAAAAGGTAATTTTTTACATGACACGTTCTACACTTCTAGTGTCAAATAAAAAGAGTAATTTATTTGCATAACATTTCCTATACTTCTAGTGTCAAATAAAAAGAATGATTTATTTGCATAACCATTTTATGTACTTAACATAATAATAATAAAAATGAATTCTTATTTGTTTATAAACTTCTATCTTTAACATGACAAATAAAAATGAGTATTTTTATTTGTACACAAATTTTCTACTTTAACATGACAAATAAAAATGACTATTTATTTGTACACAAATTCTACTTTAACATGACAAATAAAAATGACTATTTATTTGTACACAAATTCAATGTTTAACTTGACAAATAAAAATGACTATTTATTTGTATACAAATTCAATGTTTAACTTGACAAATAAAAATGATAATTTATTTGTACACAAATTCAATGTTTAACTTGACAAATAAAAAGGGCTATTTATTTGTACACAAATTCAATGTTAACTTAACAAATGGAAATGATATTCTTTTATTTGTATACAAATCTATTTTTAACATAACAAACAAAAATGATATTTTTATTTGTTGACAATTTTATTTCAGCAAAAATGAATAAAAATGATTCTTTTATTTTGTTGACAATTCTATTTCAACAAAACACATAAAAATGATATTTCTATTTTGTTGACAATTCTATTTCAACAAAAATGAATAAAATTGATTCTTTGATTTTGTTGACAATTCTATTTCAACAAAACATATAAAAATGATATTTCTATTTTGATGACAATTCTACTTCAACAAAAATGAATAAAAATGATTCTTTGATTTTGTTGACAATTCTATTTCAACGAAAATGAATAAAAATGATTCTTTGATTTGATTGACAGTTCTATTTCAACAAAAATGATTAAAAATGAATTTTTTTATTTTGTTGACAATTCTATTTCAACAAAACAAATAAAAAATGATAACTTTATTTTGTTAAAAATTCTATTTCAACAAAAATGATACTTTTGTTTTCATATAAATCTATTCCAACAAAAATGATATTTTTATTTTAACTAATTAATTTCAAAAAAAAAATGTTATTTTTGTTTTGATAATTTTTATTTCAACAAAAATGTTGTTTTTGTTTTGACAATTTTTATTTCAACACACCAAATCAACATATCAACATATCAGCATCAATTAACCCAAATCAAATCACGTATAACAACAAACTGAAATTAACATTATATTTGTAGAAATTTCTAACATGATCATAACTAATAAATTTTAATTATTAAAAAAGAATTCTCACCTTGATCGGTTTCAGAAATCGATGAATAACGACTGTTTTAACAAAATTAGACATGCGTTTAATCTTATTAGAAATTCCAACTACTTCTGTTTTTGTCCAAAGTTGTTCCATCCCGTAGATCTTTTCTTCACGATTCCAACAAAACTGAAATCATCGAATTTCGTTAAGATTTGAATGAGTTATACAATTTTATAAGTTAATTACATAATTAATTAATATTAATATAATTACCCTTGTTTAACATTATAAAACCCATCTTCTTCTTCATGAATTGATTGTCATCGTGAACCCATAGCCCAAAATCAATCCGCCAAAACGCACGCCACCATGATTCATGATCGGCCAATCAGGTAACACCACACGATGCGTCTAAGTTCCCTCTCCCCACGCTGTGCTCCACGTTGATCTCGGTGGTCCATATGACCGCGAATTCCAGCTCGAACCACCGGCAGTTGAAGCCAAAATCCCACCGATTTAGGCCCCTAAACTTGATCACCACCGATCACATTGTAGATCTCTCTAAGGTGAAGAGAATTTCCTTTAGAAGATTCCGATTTTATAGAACAGATTTTGTGAATTCAAGGAAGGAAGATCGGAGCATGTAGGCCATTGTTTCTGTAAACTGGTGTCGCTGAATATATTAGAATTAGGGTTTGCTTTGTTAGGGTTTTTATAATATATTATTATTTAATTCTTCTAATTTTCAAAAAAAGCCCGTTAACTAATGTTAACTCCAAATTCAACCCCGCGAATGTCCCCCCTAGCCAAATACCCCTATTCCGGACACAATGGACTAGGTCTCATCAGCCCATTTGATCGTTTCAGCCCACTTTTCTTTAAAATAAAATATAAACCATTTAACTATTTAATTTGGTCGTACATTTTAATTTACCGGGGCCACATACTGACCCAAAAATTTCCGAAAAATAAATCGAGCTATGTTTTGATGATACGGTCCTAACAAAATTAATTTCGTCGAATTTGGAGATCGTTTGAAAAATGGACATTTTCTGGTCGATCCAATTTGACTAAAATTGACAAAACACGTTTTCTTTTGCCACGCTCACATATTAATTCCAAAAATTATGAAAATTGGAATCTTGCAATAATTTTACATTCCGGATCTAACCAAAGTGGTTTCGTCAAAAATGGAGGTTGTTTGCAAAATGGCTATATATTATATTAAAATATCTATGTAAATTCCACAGCGACTATTCTGAGTATTAAACTGGCCATAACTTTTTATTCCCACTATGAAATTACAGTTTTTCAGATCCGTTATAAGGATATTTTTAAATAGATTTAAATATTTCTTGTTTTACTGAAATCCGATTTATTTTGAATCCTGTACATTCAGTCAAAGTTCAAAATTTCAAACTACCGCGCTATTTCTAACTCCTTTTATGATGAAAATAAATATATTCGTTCTAACTTCAATTTAAATAAATTTTTAATCGTTATTATTTAAAATAAATTATTTTAAATATTAAAATCTATTAAAATTACTAAAATAAAAATTTTAAATTGGTTCCAAAATTTCGGTTTGTTACATCTGGCTTAACCATGGTATGGGGTACACGATAGATTTGATGATTAACGGGAAAGTTCATGTGTCGGTACTTAAAAATGAACGATATGTCCAAGTTGTGGGTGGGTAATAAGGCCTTGTGTTTCGGGAATTGATGAACTGAGAATATATATATTGTGCATGGGCAGTACAATAGTTTGGAGCACCGTCCTACGTCCATTCCTAGGCTCCTTTTAGAATTTCACTAATCAATACCCTCACTTAACTTGGAGGAACATGTATTACAACACCTGAGCAGCATAAAAGGGACCTGAGCAGCATAACAGGACTTCAATAAATACATAAAACAGTTTTGACTTGTGTTTGTGTTCTTAATAACACAAATGAGTCATAATTTGAGTACACCCTTCCTATATTCTTCTCCTGTGTATATATAATTAAAAGCAAGTGAAGAATAGAGAAGGAAAGTGATTTATAGTCATGAATTATTGAATACTTGAGAGCACAAGTGAATTGATAATAGTTCACAATTAGAGAATAAATAATTCGAGAAAGTTTGGTGACTGAAACAAATGATCCTGAAGTGTATTTATAATAAATAAAAGGTTGCAATAATTCGTGAAAAGATTTTATCAAAAGATATAATCATTACCCTTAGATTAAAGAGCTATGTCTCTTTAAAAAGTTGCAACCTTTCAGTTCATCCTTTTGAATTTATAATTAAGAAGTCTAAAACAACGGCTATTATTTGAAAAGTGGTGTGCATTTGCACAAGTCACTATATTCAGATGTCTGAATTGGAATTTCAGACGTTTGAACATTCAAAGTTATCTTTTTGAATATTCAGCAATCAGACGTCTGAATTTCCAATTCAAATGTCTGATGCACAAGACTTTGCACACATGTTTTAGCCTATTTGAAAATTATATATATATATATATACACACACACACACAAACACTATCAGAGAGATTTTAACAATAATTACTATCTGAATATTGACTCGATTTCATACTAAATATATCAACTTATCTTCTTGTCGAATCTTCGTGTATTTAAACTATATTATTTTCCTTTTTCCTGTAAAAGATGTTAGTGATTAGTATAATCGATATATAGTTGTCGTAATCAAAATCTAGTCCAAAAATGGAGGTTCTAACAATCTCACCCCTTTTGATGATGACGACTATATACGACTTAAGATATATATATATATATATATATGAAATAAAATAGCGTAAAATTTTACTTGTACTCCCTTTGAATATATTTCTCCCATTGTATATATGCTTATATATTTTTCTCCCCCTTTGTCATCGATAAAAAGGAGTATTAGCTCATAGGAAAATAATATATATATATATATATATATATATATATATATGTATTGCTTAACAAGTACTAATCAAATTGGATATACATAATACACTTATCAATTGCATAAGACTCATAAGAGTTAATCCATATTATAATAACGAGCATCAACAAAATGAAGTGCATAGAGTACGAACAACAAGCATTAATACAATCATAGTGTATGTCCATAAGCAAGCATCAATATTATCATAAGTATGATAGCATTATCATAAATATAATGCTTGAAATGAAAACATAATGCTATTCAAATCGTAGTTAAATAATCATATGCTCAATGGCATAAGAAATCATACCATAGCATAAGATTCATCAACAAACATCACATCGAGTATGATATAATTATACACAATGATAACATCAAATTGCAAGCATCTAAGAGCATAGTGTTTAGAAGACCAAAAGAAATTATTTATACAATACCAAAATAAAATTAAACTTAAAACGATCACTCATCCCACCATCATCATCACTGCCATCATCATCGACTTCTTCTTCGGTTGATCATTCAAAGATAAAATTCTCATGAACCTTCGAAGAAATGTTCCGGTGCAAGCTAATTTTGTCCAAATCTTATATAGAAAGCTCTTGATCGAGTTAAAGCATCGTTCCATTTTATCTTGAAACTTAGTCATTCGTTTTGCAATTTAAGTTTTCTATTAGAAACAATGAAAGGAGATTTCTTTGGATTTTCTTCCAGACTAACCACTTATATAGTATCTTCATCATCAAGTGTCACAGAAGAGGATGACCTTTTTGATGTCGTAGGCATAGTTGGTTGATCAACTTTATTAGCAACATTCTGTTGCCATTGTTTGAAGGAAATGATATTAAGAGTTAGTGGCCTTGCCAGAATTTTCAAGAATGCTGATGTCTTTGCACTATTCTCTCCCGTCGATGACAATGTCAATTCCGTAATCTTAATTTCTGAGTCTAGTAGGATACACATGATATAAGCACCATAATGGATAGTTTTATATTTACTTTTATAAGTAATGCCAAGAAACTCATCCATTATTACCTTGGCCCAATTAACTTGAACATTGTTGTAGATGTCGTACAAGGCTTGGAAATCACGCTTATAATTTTTTTCCATAACTCCCAGTGCGTGGTTGGAGTGATCGGAAAATCATGCTTATAATTTTTTTCCAAAACTCCACATACTTTAGACCAAATTACAATGTTTTGATCTTTTGGTTGTTCAAAATCCAAGTTAAAATTAGCTAGAAATGACTTAATAAGAAAATGATCTAATTTCTTATTATTATCATCAAAACTAATAAGAGATTCAAAGTGAGTAGACCTTGTTATTTTTTGGATTAGATAACCCATGAATTTTGAAAACTTGATGAAAAAGCCAGGACATATCTTAGATTTCTTCATGGCCTTATATTTTTGAATAGCAACATCATTGTATACCCAATGCTTGACTTGATTTATGGTTGGATCTATGACAGTTTTAACTTCTTTGATCTTGGTGGCATGATATTTGATTGGATATTGAGATTTGGGAATTGCAAAATTTGTAGAATTTGGAGTCGGATTTCTATTTTAGGATTGGTAAAATGAAAGAGATAAATGTATAGCTGTTAATACAGGTTTTGTAAGAATAAAGATTTTGGGTTTGCAATAAAAAAGGATTTGGAACAATTCAGACGTCTGAATTCTCAATTCAAACAGCTGAAACAAGGAAAATAGCCACCCGGGAGCATCTGTAGTGGCCTGCAAATCCGTACTATCTGAGTTGACTACATACATCACACATCAACCCAAATATCATAGAAATACGAATCATTTTTTAAGAAGAAAAAGATAGAAGAAGAACAGAAATAACAACACAGAATCTCACATCGCAGCGGAACAAAATATAACATATCATAACTTTTGAAATACAAAATTTTAACTGTATAACATGCAATTATCAGAGTACAACACTTACAACACAGCAGAAATAAAAACACTATATATCTAATACTGAAGCCTTCTACTCCAAGCTCCTTTAGATAGATCTGTAAAATCCTGAACTACTTGATTGCTCGAACAAAATTTGGGCACCCAAGAATTTAGGTAAAACAAAATAAACTCTGGGTCAGTCATGGGACCGGCATGAGTAAATAATTTAAAGAGTTTGAGAAAATAGACGATATCTCATAAGACCACGCCGTATAACACGGAGCGGGTTTTTCCCTTATGAGAATCCAAAACACTTGATTCAACTTTCAAAATCCTTTTGAAAGAAACGATAATCTATATATCAAAACTCTTTTGATATTATAATAGTGTCTAAATCAAATAAATAACAATCTAGTGGAACATCTACATCTCACGTTCCACATATATATAATATACAATCAAAACCGCGAGCACTTATTAGGTAATGAATTTCCAACTATGAATAGGTATGGAACCACCTTTCGATAGTGTATCTCTAGAGGAGAATACACTGGGTTCAACAAGAACATCTTGTAACCCGACCATACAGGACCGAACACTCATTTCGCTTGAGTGTATCGAATGTATATCACCAACGGTTGGGATCAACAACTGTGACACCCCATGTCCGTTAACGTCACTCACAAAGGGAATGCATTAAGTTTCATGAAGCGTTTTAGTAAACAGAACAGAAACATTACAAGACATATATAAATTTTTTGCAGCGGAATAAAAACAACTTTTATTAATCATAAAGCATGGTTACACCATATGTCTGAAAATACATAAACTCTGTTCATCATTAAAACTTCTGTCTTGTACTTTAAATATCAGAGTACAATAATAAAGAAAGCATAATCCCCAAATCATAAGCCATAGGAACAAAGATAGAACCTTGAGCAATACATCTAGAAGATCCGAGCAAGATGATAGCAGAATCCTGACTAAGCCTGAGAATTACCTCCCTTGAGAACCTGGGGGGGGGACGGAAGAAAGAAGGAGAAACAAAAAGGGTCAGCCAATAAGTCTGGCGAGTCTAGTTTCTTTTAGCTAGTAGATAAATAAAAGTAACGTGATAGGCATATAAAGTGGATAAGAGAGATCACTACATAAATGGCAGGTGTGACAAGGTAAGCATGATAAGGTGTACATGCCTCACTAATAATTTCTCTGCACTTTTACTAGTATATCCAGAAAGAGATGATCCCTCCAACTATTTTGGTATACGTCCAAATGTATCCTAATTACTACCCTGGTCGATCGGCTCTCTAACCCTCGCAGATACCTTGTGCTGGCCCCACAGTAGTAGGTATCACTTCCTAAAGTGGCAACCCCTCGTTAATAATGTGCACAACCATATCTACAGGTGTCACGGTCGTCTTAGCCCCCTCTACCCGGCCCATGCACGCACATGTCCCAGGTTGGTTTGTGCCGCCCACACCGTCTTCCTTGTTTGGATCTCTTATAATCAGTCCAGTAAGCGTGCCCCTTCTCCGACCTAGCTCGGAGTATATACTTGATACCATCTCCGGGTTACTGGCTGAAACGGGTCCCACACAATATGATACAAGCTCTCCCCTTTGTCTTTTATCCCCCACTAGGTTTTTCACTGACTATGTATACCCTTAGGTGTCTTTAATTACATAGCCCTATGTCAGTTATGCTTACCTATAGTTGTCTTTAATACATAACCCTCAATCTTTCTACCAGTTATGCTTACCTATAGGTGTTTTTAATACATAACCCTACCATTTCTATAAGTTATGCTTACCCTAAAAGGTGTCTTTAATTACATAACTTTATTATTTCCCTCGTTATGTATACCAACTTGGTGTCTTTAATTACATAACCTTACCAGGTTAAGTTTGTTGGGCCTATATATACTAATATTACCCACCTACCCAAGATTTACTTAACCCTCCCACTGATTCAAGCATGTTTATTTAACGATTAAGTTTGTGGGCCTATATATAATAATATTACCCATCTACCCAAGATTTACTTAACCCACCTCTTTTGTTCAACCAAGTTTACTTAACCCCTAACTTCAATTTAAGTTCATACAATCTTTATGGATTAACT
Source organism: Allium sativum (assembly GCA_030737875.1). Taxonomy (NCBI): domain Eukaryota; kingdom Viridiplantae; phylum Streptophyta; class Magnoliopsida; order Asparagales; family Amaryllidaceae; genus Allium; species Allium sativum. The sequence continues at coordinate 6,370,912 of JASFAX010000034.1, forward strand.
TAGGTTAAGTAGTCCAATTCATTACCATGTCCATTTATGGTTTATAATGGGCTAGACCTCCCACATTAGGCCTACAACATGTGGATGCTGGATATGCCGGTCGGGTCCGGGCTGACTTATTCCATAGTTGGGCCTAACCTTGTGTCATAGCCCAATTCGTATTTACACACTTAGACCTCCCACATTAGGTTTACCATTAGTGGCTGCTGGATATGCCGGTCGGGTCTGGGCAGACTTCCACCACTAATGCAACCTAACCTCGTGTCATAAGTACAATTACAATTCCTAATTGTAATTACTAGACATTCCATTTTTAATTAATTTACCAATTAATTATTCCTTTCCTTTTATAGGTGTCAATACCTATTTTGCCCAAATAATTTGAATTTCATGTCCACAAATGTTCGTATTCAAATTATGCCATTTTTAATTAATTTACTAATTAATTAATCCTTTCTTTTTATAGGTGTCAATACCTATTTTTCCCAAATAATTTGAATTACATGTCCGTAAATGTTCGTATTCAAATTATGCCATTTTCAATTAATTTACTAATTAAATAATCCTTTCCTTTTATAGGTGTCAATACCTATTTTGCCCAATAATTTGAATTACATATCAATTCATTTAAAGATTACATGCCAATTATAAATCCCTTTTCCCCCATTTCCTTCACTAACATATTCGCACGTATTTTGGTGGCATCTAGGCTAATAAGTTGTCTAGCCATAACAATGAAAAAGGGAATATGATAGCAGTGACAGTTTCAACATATATTGGCAAAAAACATACTAGTATGATAACAAAGTGAATGCACATGCAATTAACATCATATCAAGGTGAACATTACATATTTTCATGAACATGTAATCATCATCATAACGGGATCTAACATAAATATTGCTTTAGATCTACATAAAAAAAATGTCCACATGCTCTAGATCTAACGATTAAATTAGATCTAATCATAAATAAAGGTTTAGATCTACAGGTTTATAAATAGATCCACCCAAATCCACATCATGGAGGTTACAATTAAGATAAAGGTGTGGACCTAATCCTAATCAATTCAAGGTGGCATATGTTCATGGTTCACATAAATGATTTGATCTATCCAAATGAAACAAAAATAACATACTATGACAACCACAATTGAATTAGATCTCGAGAGATTGATCTATCATAGCATAAGATATGATCATAAAATAGATCTAGCATAAAACATGATCACAAAGTGGATCTAGCATAAAACATGATCATAAAGTGGATCTAGCATAAAACATGGTCATAAAGTGGATCTAGCATAAAACATGATCAAAAAGTGACAATTTCAAATCACATAGGATAGATCTAACATGAATCATAAGGTGACAATTTTAATTCACATAGGATAGATCTAACATGATAATTTTAGATCACATAGAATAGATCTACATACATCCGCATCATTTCATATCATAAAAGTTACAACCCAAGATCCATAATGATAACATAGTAGAACAATAGATCTATCATAATATAGCATGAGATCTACCAATAACATAGATTTAAAGTCTACAATTGTATCCACATCACAGTTTTTCATAGTTTCCTGTGACGATCTCAAAACCCCGTACGACGGTTTAAGGACAATCATTGGAATATAACACATTAATAATCATTAGCAGAGAACAGATAATAGCATAAACAGAAAATAGAATAATTTACATCAATATGACAGCAGATCATAATGTGTAATAACATCAGAGTAGCACGATGCAGGATACAACTTAGTGCATAAATGGAAATGATCTGTCTACATCAAGATCACTGGGACATATACATCATGGAGTACATAATAGAAGTAAATCTATCTACATCGCGATAAGCCGAATCATATACATAAGGTACTAATGGAGGAATATCAAATAGCCAAAATACTGAGCAATCTAGTCTTCGCCATACTAGCCAAAAGGTGCACTCCATGCTGCAGCACAAAATCCAAAATATAACCTGTCACCTGTCACTAGGCTGTCCTGTGAAAGTAAGGGCACCCGAGTTTGCAAAGTGAAACAAACTACGAGCCAGTCATGGGACTGGTATGAGAAATCTACTTAACTGGTTAAACAACAATAACAAGGCAAATCATAGGACCACGCCACTCTCGCGGAACGGGTTTACTCTAGTGATTTCTAATGCATGAAATAAAGTAAATCTTTTGAACAACGCAATGCTTTTTATAAAAATGAAGCCGTTATAAGACTCAAGTCCCATCACACAATGCAACGCAAACCAGAGGATAGAGTTTTACCTTATAATCGTCAAAATATGCTTAATACGTATAAATCAAAATCATTTGATATTATTACTAGTGCATATATGTTTCAAAAGCAAATTCAATCATAAATATCAATCCTAGACGGCATAACTACCAACTACTATGTCGCCATATATAAGTTACCATCAAATCCGTAATTTCGTGTTGGAAATTTAGATTCCATCATGAGTCTAGGCAAGGGATGTACTCCTTTCTGCTTCGAGACACTCTAGCAAATGTCTCGGACTGCACACTCTGGGCAACCCCTGGATCCTCCAAGGCCAGTCCACACTTACGTTAGTAGATTGGCAATTCCTGGACACACGTTTTCCGATCCTATCAGACCCATCCATCGGCTCTATAGAGACCGATATAATCGAGGTGCCTCACATTCCAACATCCACAAAGGTATAATAATCAACAATGTCAGGGCTAGTAAAACGCTAACACCACCCATAACTAGAAAGAAACGTCATGTCCTCCTTGGGTTCCCTTATCCCGTTTTTAACTCATACTGGGGTGTGAGGCTCGCGAATTAACGCCATACACAAAGCTATGCTATATTAAAGTCGAGTTTTGATCATCAACCACAAGACTCTGCTTTTCAACAAAAGCCCTAATCACTGCATCTTTGCATGCCACACTGTTAATCCACACCACACCACTGATGTATACCGATATACAACCTCTGAGCTCGTACGTCTCAGAGAAGCATGTTAAGCAAGAGAATAAATTCTCCGCCACCAAACAAATGTATATTTGGTAGAGATCAACGAATACAGCATAGAATACACGTCAGACACACATCCATTTACAAGTCCGTTCTGGGTCTGAACGAAAACGGAGGCACCTTATTCCTCGTTCCATATGTATAATACAGAAGAGAGGCCCTCGCACATCCGGACAATCAACAAGTACGTCCAGACCACTACCACTGTAACCTTGTCAAGGGAGCTACCCATCTCAAAGGCATCAGTAGTAATCTACACGATGTGAAGATTACCGGTCTTGCATCGTCTTCATATCCTCGACTTTTATTCGTCGATCAATTATTTGAAATGAGAATTAACTCGACATTTTCAAATAATTCACGTATACTAGAATTCAAAACAATTCTTTCCATGGTGAAATTATTCGACATCCACATTTCAGTTCTTTATATAATCTCATGTTAAACACATTCAACCATCAAATATCAAGCAAACCAAGTAAAATCGGTTTATTTCCATTCCATACTGCTCATAATATTTTATAACGATATTTCACTATTTTTATTTATTTAAAAATAGCGCCATTTAATTAAACGATGTTTCAGGTCATAACGTGGCCTTGGCGCTGTTTTTCTCTAAATTTGATTTACACATTTCTCAAAATCTAACCGTCGGATCTTAACGAAGTTAATTCCGTTGGAAAGATCTCTCCAAAGCGAACCCAACGGTTCCGATTACGGGAAAATCTGATGGTCGGATCTCTCGATATAATTGTTTAAAGTTACCATTTCAAAACACGAACTGCAGCGTCGTTATTCATTTTATTTAATTTATATTTATATATATACATATATAAATATAATTCATTTTGGCGCTGTTTTTATTCAGATTTAAATTAAACATTTCACACAATCCAACCGTTGGATTTTAACACATTTTATATCGTTGGAAAGATTTTTCCAAAGCGAACCCAACGGTTCTGGTTTCGATAAAATCCGATGGTCGGATTTCTCGGTATAATCATTTAAAATTATGATTTCTAAACACAAACTGCAGCTGCGCGATTCGTTTATTTAATTTATATATATATATATAAATATAATTCATTCGTTGATTTCCATATCATTTTTCACTTCAAATATTTCGCTAACGTCTTTAAATTTCAGAAAATTTCACCATAACCTCCTTTGTACGGGGAGGGGTTTGGAAATTTATTGGGCCGTATTAGGCACCCATTAAATCCTAAAAAGCATGCACCTATTTATGGTGATATATTCTGGTGTCCACAGGGGAGTGTGTATAGATCATAACTCCAGAGAATAAATTCTCATCACCCTATAAATGGTTTTTGCGCCTTAATGACAAGAGAGACTTGTTTATTGTCATCTCCAGACCCGTGTGGGGTTTTATTTATCTGGAAATTTACCGTTATATTTTATATAGTCCATATCAGTCTTCAGTTCAACCTGAAATATAGTCATCGCCATACAAGCCTCTCGCTTGTATGGTATGTCTTCAATCTCGTCACATAAGCTCCAAATGCTTATGTGGTATATGATAGGGTATGCTATCTTCAAGAAGTATACCATGTAGTGTTGTTCAAAATTAATTGTTACTATCCTATGGCGACGTTTATTATTTCACACGGAACAACCAGCACTCCGCATCTAATGGCATTCACAGGAGTTTATATAATAATAAAATTGCATAGCCAACTCATTAAGGCTTACCTATTTGTCGGGCACACAAATATATTCTTTACTCAACAACTAATCCATATTCCTGTTCAACATGTGTATATATATGCAGAACCAAGCTAAAAATAATGTTTCTAGCGAACAAATGTTTATTTCAAAACACGGTTATTTTTAACACTTCATACATAGGATAAAAATGATATTTTTGGCGAACAAAAATATGTTTCAACACATGTATATTTTTAGCTAGTCGTATACAAGATAAAAATGATATTTTTATCGTTCAAAATATCTATTCAACACATGAATGTTTTTAACACTTCGTATTCACAATAAAAATGTAAATTTTATTGTTCAATCCTTTTATTCAACACATAAATCCTTTTCAACACATGAATATTTTATATAGTTCATACATATAATAAAAATGATACTTTTATTGTTAAACAATTTATTTAAAACACTAGTATTTTATATAGTCCATATATAGGATAAAAATGTGATTTTTATTGTTAAAACAATTTATTCAATACATGAATGTTATTTAACACATGAATTCTCAACACAAGAATATCTCAACACATGAATATTTCATATACCTCATACGCATAATAAAAATGTGATTTTTATTATCTAAACAATTTATTCAACACATGAATATAATTCAACATATGAAAAATAATTTAAACACATGAATATTTCTAAAATTTTGGGCAGCATAACGGTAAGGGGTTTAAAACCGGCACCGTCCCGTGTACGGCTCCTCGCACTACCTTAGGCCTCGCGGCGTTCCATAAGGGGCTTGTCTAAATGACCTAAGATGAATTTCATATCATATGAATTTTCCACAACAATTTCCATTTGTTTCAACCACAAACAATTTCTTTCAACCACAAACAATTATTTCCAACCATTCGCATTTCTATTAATTTTCAACCATTCGCATTTTCAACCAATTTTCACGCCATCACAATCAATTCATATCGTCCATGGTCTGTGGACGAGGGGAGTGTATATATATACATATACATATACATACATACATATATATATATATATATATATGTATATATACGTATATAGATATATTTCATTTCCATTTCAACACATATATGATTTTTACAACGCATGTATAATTTATACATCACTCATATAACTTATATAACGCTCATACATGAGGTGTACAACGCATATATAATTTATACTTCGCTCATATAATTTATACAACGCATTTCCATTCCATATTTGCATTTAGAAGTCTCACATCGATTTTAATCCTTCTGAAATTTGTAGCGACCTCGGAATGCGTTCTAGCTTCTTTTATAAGGTAGATGATGTCACTACGAGTCTGGTGTCTCTGGCTTCACTGGATTTTGATAACATAGCAAAAAGATATGATTTTTATTTGAAAATCATAAATAGCAACGCTTAAAAGTGTTATAATCAGTTTAAAAAACCCAGGCTATATACCTTCACGTTTGATTCAAAACTAGGTTCTGAATTTTCGCGAGATCCGTGCAATGATTGTACAGTCGGCCTTCACCACGATGGAGTGCTTGGAGTCGCGCGCCTGAGGGGCCCAACCATGGTGAACATGACGACAAGGTTGGACCTAGGCGGCGGTTTGAAGACCCGAAGTTCATGGAGGTGAATCTCGACGTATGGGCGACGAGAGGTGATGAGGTCGATACTGATTTGAAGAGGAGGAGAAGGATTTCAAAAAATTTAACTGGGGCGAGGGGGATTGATGAACGGAATCGCCAGAAATTGGCCGGGAAGGAAAGAACAACCTCCGTCGTCGAGACCAGGTTACGGGGGGGGGGGGGGGGGAGGGGTTCTGATTTTTTTATAGAATTAAATAATAAAAGAAAAAACCCTATTCGCCGATATTTATATTAATTCAAAAATTAGGGGTTTTTCCATACGAACTCCAATTCAAACCCACGACTGCCGCCCCTAGCTAAATACCCTTATTCTGAACACAATGGAATATGTTTCGAAAGCCCATCGACAGTTACAGTCAGTTATTCTTCAAATTAAAACATAAAAACATTCAAATTTGGATTTGAACGTAAATTTTAATTTGCCGGGGCCACATACTGATTCTAAAAATTCTCGAAAAATTAATCTGGCTATGTTGGGACGATACGGTCCCAACAAAACTAATTTCGTCGAATTCTGAGACTGTTTGAAAAATAGCCATTTTCTGGTCGATCCAATTTTGATTGAAATCAACCAAACACGTTTTCCTTTGCCACGCTCACATATTATTTCCAAAAATTATGAAATTTGAAACCTAGTAATAAATTGACATCCCAGATCCAACAAAAGTGGTTTCGTCGGAAACGGAGGTCGTTTGCAAAATGTCTATTTTCAAGGGCTATATTTATTCCATAGCGACCATTCTGAATATTCAACTGGCCATAACTTTTGATTTCCGCTATGAAATTTTGATTTTTCAGATTCGTTAGAAATATATTCTTAAAGAGATTTAAATATTTTTGGTTTCGCTAAAATCCGTTTTATTTTGCATCCTGTACGTTCGGTCAAAGTTCAAATTCAAACTTTTAAACTGCCGCGCTATTTCTAACTCGTTATTTAATTAAAATAATTTATTTCAATTATTCCATATTCGTTAAAATAGCCAAATTAAAAATTTTAAATTGGCTCTGATTTTCCTGGTTGTTACAATATCCTCCACTTAAAACTTTTCGTGCACGAAAAGGAAACAGCAGTAAAGTAGGGAACAAAACGTAAACGCAAAGTATTGTGCATGTACCTTGCACCGGAGTTAGTCAGAGATGTCCACTCTACAATTGGGATAAGCTTGCTTAACGCTTTCTTCTGTCTCCCAAGTACAGTCTCTAGGATCTCCACTCCACTGCACTTTAACTAAATGAACCTTCTTGTTCCTTAGCTCTTTAGTTTCTTTGCCAATAATCTTTATCGGCTCTCTTCTGACTGCTAATTCTAGAGTAATTTCCAAGTCCTATTGAGCTACTTCTTCTACAACAAGATCTGGATCATGCACATGCTTTCTAAGTTGAGATACGTGAAACACATCATGTACTCCAGGCAACCAATCAGGTAACTGAACCTTATAAGCAAGAGTTCCAATTCGTTTAAGTATAGGAAATGGACCAATAAATCTAGGTGCCAACTTCCCAGTTTTACCGAATCGAACTGCTCCTCTCATCGGAGAAACTTGCAAATAAACATAATCACCAACAGCAAATGCGAAATATCTTCTTCTAGAATCTGCATAACTCTTCTGTTGTCTTTGAGCTGTTTGTAATCGTTTCTTGATGAAATCGACTTTGTCTGAAGCTTCGTGAATCATATCGGGTCCCAACACAAGTCTATTTCCAGGTTCTACCCAACATGCGGGAGATCTGCATGGTCTACCGTATAATGCTTCAACGGGCGACATTTTTTCTTGATAACTGTTGTTGTATGAGAACTCAGCCAAATGCAGGTGATCTTCCCATGATCTGCCAAAATCAATAAAAAAGCCCGCAGTAAATTTTCTAGTATACGATTCACCCTCTCAGTCTGGCCATCTGTCTAAGAGTGATATGCGGTGCTCAGGTTCAGCTTTGTCCCTAGTTCTACTTGAAATGCCTCCCAGAATTTGCTAGTAAATATTGGATCTCTATCACTGACTATGTTGATCGGAACTCCATGTAGTGTAACGATGCCTTTGAAATAAATCTGTGCTAGACTTTGAGCGGTTCTATTGGATCTGACAGTTATGAAATGGGCGGTCTTCATGAAACGATCTACGATCACCCAAATACTGTCATTTCCCTTCCTAGTTCAGGGCAAACCATCTATGAAGTCCATATAAATTTGTTCCCACTTCCAACTTGGAATTTCCAATGGTTGCAAAAATCCGGCAAGTTTCTGTTGGTTGCTTTTAACTAGTTGGCAAGTAGAGCACCTGCTAACATATAAAGAAATGTCTCTCTTCATCGCCTTCCACCAGAATGTGCACTTAAGATCGTTGTACATTTTACTTACTCCCGGATGAATGCAAAGTTTGGACTTATGACATTCATCAAGCACTTCTCTTTTAAGGTCAGAGATGTCGGGAACACAGATTCTTCCTTTTAATCTCAGAACTCTCTCACTATCCACTTGGAAACTGGAGTCTTCTCCCTTTTGAATTCTTTTGATCATCTCCTTAACAAAATTATCGTCTTCCTGAAGAACGGAGATCTTGTCAATCAACGAAGGCGTAATAAATAGATTGGCAATGATTGCGGTTTTCCTGCTAAGCGCATCCGATACCACATTGGCTTTCCCCGGCGTATACAGAATATCTAGATCGTATGCAGCAAGGAATTCTAGCCAACGCTGCTGTCTCAAATTCAAGTCTTTCTAGGTGAACAAGTACTTCAATGATTGATGATCAATATATAATTCAAACTTCTCACCCAATAGATAATGCCTCCATATTTTCAAAGCAAATACGACGGCGAGCAACTCAGGATCATGAGTAGCATAGCTCGTTTTATACGGCTTCAACTGACGGCTAGCATAAGCGACCACTTGGCCTCTTTGCATTAATACTGCACCAAGACCTCTAATAGAAGTATCTATCCAGACCGTCAAATCCTGATTGCCATCGATAATTGTTAATACTGGAGCGGTTGTCAATTTTAATTTCAGTTCCTGGAAAGCTTCCTCACATTCTGGAGTCCACTTAAGTCTTTCATGCTTCTTTGTAATCTTTGTTAATGAACCGGATATCTTCGAAAAATCCTTAACGAATTTCCGATAATAACTAGCTAAGCCAAGAAAGCTTTGGACTTCTATGGGTGTAGTAGGCTGCTTCCAATCTTGAATTGTTGTTATCTTGCTTGGATCTACAGAAATTCCTTTCTTTGACACGAGGTGGCCAAGGAACTTCACTTCATCTTGGATGAAGATACATTTAGAGAATTTAGCTTTGAAGACGTATTTTCTTAGGATCCCCAACACTTGTTCTAAATGTTTTTCATGCTCGCTTTCTGACTTGGAGTAGATTAAAATATCATCTATGAATACCTAAACAAATTTATTCAAGACTTCTCTGAACACTCTATTCATTAAATCGACGAAGTATGCTGGAGCGTTGCATAAGCCGAATGGCATTACTAACCACTCATAAAATAAGTCTGGACCTCTGAAAGTTGTCAAAGGAACACATTCTTTGGCAATTCTCAGTTGATGGAAACCCATAGTTAGGTCCATTCTGGAAAATACTCGCGCTCCATTCAATTGATCCAACAAATCATCGATGCGAGGTAATGGATATTTATTCTTGAGCGTCTGCTTGTTGAGGTCTCGGTAATCAACACACAATCGGAGAGTACCGTCTGACTTAGGAACAAACACTACAACTGCACCCCAATTAGAAAATCTAGGTCTGATCAGACCCTTCCATAGAAATTGACGAGTTTGATCACCCAATTCTTCTTTTTCTTTTAATGTCATTCTTCGAATAGAATGTACTACTGGCCTGGCATTCGGAACTAGATCGATCCTGAATTCAATTTCTCTTTGCAGAGGTAAGTTATCAACATCTTCGAACACATCCGCATAATGTTTAACAACATGAATCTTCTCTACAAAGTGAGAATAACTTCTAGCATAGACCAAAACTCTTTCCTATCGGTTTTTGAGCCACAACATGGTATGCCCAAGCTTTGTTTTAATCTTTACTTCTCTTTCGGCACATCTTACTTCAGCTTCGTATTTGGTTAACCAGTCCAAGTACAATATCGAATTCGGAAAAATTCAGGACGACCAATTTGAATGGAAATCGGTATCGAGAAAAAGAGATAGGCACTTTACAATATGAACTGAGAACAATAGAACCTCCTATCGGGTTGTGAACTCTTATCGATTCTTTAAGGTTCTTTAGATTTAACTTTAACTTTTTAACAGTGTTACTTGTAATAAAACTTTGTGATGCACCAGTGTCAAATAGTATGGAAACAGGAATATTTTTAATAGTAAGGGTACCTCCCAAAAAATCGGGTTTACTTGCTTCCGGAGTAGCAGCTGGCGGGTTCACCCCGTCATATACATGTGCAACCTGAGCATTCTTTAGCAAAGGACAATTGGTCTTGATATGCCCCTTTTGATGACAGTTGAAACACTCTTGCCTATCACCAGAATTCTGACTCGAGCTTGCTTGGGTGGTCTTCCACCACTTCGAAGTGGTGCATACATTGGAGTAATGGCCAGCTTGACCGCAGTTGTAGCAACTTCCCCTGGGTTGCCTATTTGTTTGCGATTTGGCATTTGCTGTTGTGTTGCTGGATTCAGGATGTCTTTCAGAAGTCTTGCACTTGCTTCCCGCTTGATTCTTGGCACGGTCTATTTGCATGTTCCTCATATCCAGGCTCTCATAATTGCATGCCATATCCACCATCTCGGCGAATGTAAGGTTAACGTGGCTCATTGCCCTATCCTGATACCTACGCTGAAGTCCATGGATGAACCTCTTATTCTTCGCCTTAACAGTCTGAACAAGCTCTGGAGCGTAGCGGGATAGCTGAGTGAACCTGTTGAGGTTCTCCTGGATGGTGCGATCTCTTTGTTGGAGATTGGCAAACTCATCATGCAAGCGTTCCATCTCTTTCTCTGGAACGAACTTCTCTTTGAACAGTGTTTTGAATTCATTCCATGTCATCACTACCTCTTCCTCATTCAAGGTGATGGCTTCCCACCATAGTTGGGCCTCGTCTTGCAATAGCCAAGCACCCATAAAGCTTTTCCTATGATCCTCAAGACCTATGCCCCTGAAGATCTTCTCACATGTTTTCAACCAACCCAAGACTTCAATTGCAGTACCGGTGCCCGAGAATGGCTTGCCTCCAAGATTCTTATATGTCTTTCCCACACGGTCTAAATCAAACTATCGCGGGGGCGGTGGTGGCTGAATCAAAGGCTCTGGGACAACGGGGATATTCCCTCGCCCTCTACCTCGGCCTCCTCTAACTCTAGCTGCTCGGGTAGCCATCTAAGTCAAGTTCTGTACAAGCAAGAAAAGAGTCAAGCCCACAGAAATGATAATTTTAAGATATAGTAAAAGCAGAAGAATATATGGAAAGATAACGATGTACTGATCAAGTTATTTTGCTATTCTGCTTAGCTCATTCTAGGACATTACTAATCCTATCTCTAATGAGCTACTCACCTTAGAACACTACAGATTCTATTTTGATGAGGTGTTTAATGTGTTTAATTTCAGAACTAAGATTAACCAAAGCTCTGATACCACTTGTGACGATCTCAAAACCCCGTACGACGGAATTAAGGATAATCATTGGAATATAACACATTAATCATCATTAGCAAAGAACAAATAATAGCATAAACAGAAAATAGAATAATTTACATCAATATGATAGCGGAATTATAATATGTAATAACATCAGAGCAGCACAGTGCAGGATACAACTTAGTGCATAAAAGGAAATGACCAGTCTACATCAAGATCACTGGGACATATACATCATATAGTACATAATAAAAGTAAATCTATCTACATGGTGATAAGCGGAATAATATACATAAGATACTAATGGTTGAATATCAAATAGCCAAAATACTGAGAAATCTAGTCTTCGCCATACAAGCCAAAAGGTGCACTCCATGCTGCAGTGCAAAAGCCAAAATATAACCTGTCACCTGTCACTAGGCTGCCCGTGCGAAAAAAAGGGCACCTGAGTTTGCAAAGTGAAACAAACTATGAGTCAGTCATGGGACAAGTATGAGAAATCTACTTAACTGGTTAAACAACAATAACAAGGCAAATCATAGGACCATGCCACTCTCGCGGAACGGGTTTACTCTAGTGATTTCTAATGCATGAAATAAAGTAAATCTTTTGAACAACGCAATGATTTTTATAAAAATGAAGCCGTTATAAGACTCAAGTCCCATCACACAATGCAACACAAACCGGAGGATAGAGTTTTACCTTATAATGGTCAAAATATGCTTGATACATATAAAGCAAAATCATTTGATATTATTACTAGTGCGTATATGTTTCAAAAGCAAATTCAATCATAAATATCAATCCTAGACGACATAGCTACCATCTACTATGTCGCCATTTTTAAGTTACAATCAAATCCGTAATTTCGTATTGGAAATTTGGATTCCATCATGAGTCTAGGCAAGGGATGTACTCCTTTTCGCTTCGAGACACTCTAGCAAATGTCTCGGGACAGCACACTCTGGGCAACCCCTGGATCCTCCAAGGTCGGTCCACACTTACTTAGTGGATTGGCAATTCCTAGACACACGTTTCCCGGTCTTATCAGGCCTATCCATCGGCTCTGTAGAGACCGATATAATCGAGGCGCCTCGCATTCCAACATCCACATAGGTATAATAATCAACAATTTCAGGGCTAGTAAAACGCTGACACCACCCATACTAGAAAGAAACGTCATGTCCTCCTTGGGTTCCCTTATCCCGTTTTTAACTCATACCGAGGTGTGAGGCTCGCGAATTAACGCCATACACAAAGCTACGCTATATTAAATCCGTGCTTTGATCATCAACCACAAGACTCTGCTTTTCAACAAAAGCCTTGATCATTGCGTCTTTGCATGCCACACTGTCAATCCACACCATACCATTGATGTCTACGGATATACAACCTCTGAGCTCGTACGTCTCAGAGAAGGGCGTTAAGCAAGAGAATAAATTCTCCACCACCAAACATATGTATATTTGGTAGAGATCAACGAATACAGCACAGAATACACGTCAGACACACATCCATTTACAAGTCCGTTCTGGGTCTGAATGAAACCGGAGGCACCATATTCGTCGTTCCGTATGTCCAATACGGAAGAGAGGCCCTCGCACATCCGGACAATCAACAAGTACGTCCAGACCACTACCACTGTAACCTCGTCAAAGGAGCTACCCATCTCAAAGGCATCAGTAGTAATCTACACGATGTGAAGATCACCGGTCTTGCACCGTCCTCATGTCCTCGACTTTTATTCGTCAATCAATTATTTGAAATGAGAATTAACTCGGCCTTTTCAAATAATTCACGTATACTAGAATTCAAAACAATTCTTTCCATGGTAAAATTATTCGACATCCACATTTCAGTTCTTTATATAATTTCATGTCAAACACATTCAACCATCAAATATCAAGCAAAACAAATAAACTCGGTTTATTTCCATTCCATATCACTCATAATATTTTATAACGATATTTCGCTATTTTTATTTATTTAAAAATAGCGCCATTTAATCAAACGACGTTTCAGGCCATAACGTGGCCCGGGCGCTGTTTTTATCTAAATTTGATTTACACATTTCTCAAAATCTAATCGTCAGATCTTAACGAAGTTAATTCCGTTGGAAAGATCTCTCAAAAGCGAACCCAACGGTTCCGGTTTCGGGAAAATCCGATGGTCGGATCTTTCGATATAATCATTTAAAGTTACAATTTCAAAACATGAACTGCAGCGTAGTTATTCGTTTTATTTAATATATATAATTCATTTTGGCGCTGTTTTTATTTAGATTTGAATTAAACAATTCACACAATCCAACCGTTGGATTTTAACACATTTTATATCGTTGGAAAGAACTTTCCAAAGCGAACCCAACGGTTCTGGTTTTGAGAAAATCCGATGGTCGGATTTCTCGATATAATCGTTTAAAATTACGATTTCTAAACACAAACTGCAGCTGCGCGATTCGTTTATTTAATTTATTTATATATATATATAAATATAATTCATTCGACGATTTCCATATCGTTTTTCACTTCAAATATTTCGCTAACGCCTTTAAATTTCAGAAAATTTCGCCATAACCTCCTTTGTACGGGGAGGGGTTTGGAAATTCATTGGACCGTAATAGGCACCCAATAAATCCTAAAAAGCATGCACCTATTTATGGTGATATATTCCGGTGTCCACAGGGGAGTGTGTATAGATCATAACTCCAGAGAATAAATTCTCATCACCCTATAAATGGTTTTCGCGCCTTAATGACTAGAGAGACGTGTTTATTGTCATCTCCAGACCCGTGTGGGGTTTTATTTATCTGGAAATTTACCGTTATATTTTATATAGTCCATATCAGTCTTCAGTTCAACCTGAAATATAATCATCGCCATACAAGCCTCTCGCTTGTATGGTATATCTTCAACCTTGTCACATAAGCTCCAAATGCTTATGTGGTATATGATAGGGTATGCTATCTTCAAGAAGTATGCCATGTAGTGTAGTTCAAAATTAATTGTTACTATCCTATGGCGACGTTTATTATTTCACACAGAACAACCAGCACTCCGCATCCAATGGCATTCACAGGAGTTTATATAATAACAAAATTGCGTAGCCAACTCATTAAGGCTTACCTATTTGTCGGGCATGCAAATATATTCTTTACTCAATAGCTAATCCATATTCCTGTTCAACATGTGTATATATATGCAGAACCAAGCTAAAAATAATGTTTCTAGCGAACAAATGTTTATTTCAACACACGGTTATTTTTAACACTTCATACATAGGATAAAAATGATATTTTTGGCAAAAAAATAATATGTTTCAATACATGTGTATTTTTAGCGAGTCGCATACAAGATAAAAATGATATTTATTATCGTTCAAAATATTTATTCAACACATGAATGTTTTTAACACTTCATATTCACAATAAAAATGTAAATTTTATTGTTCAATCCTTTTGTTCAACACATAAATCCTTTTCAACACATGAATATTTTATATAGTTCATACATATAATAAAAATGATATTTTTATTGTTAAAACAATTTATTTAAAACACTAATATTTTATATAGTCCACATACATGATAAAAATGTGATTTTTATTGTTAAAACAATTTATTCAACACATGAATGTTATTCAACATATGAATTCTCAACACACGAATATCTCAACGCATGAATATTTCATATACTTCATACACATAATAAAAATGTGATTTTTATTATCTAATCAATTTATTCAACACATGAATATAATTCAACATATGAAAAATAATTCAAACACTTGAATATTTCTGAAAATTTCGACAGCATAACGGTAGGGGGTTTAAAACCGGCACCGTTCCAAGTACGGCTCCTCGCACTACCTTAGGCCCCGCGGCGTTCCATAAGGGGCTTATCTAAATGATCTAAGATCAATTTCATATCATATGAATATTCCACAACAATTTCCATTTGTTTCAACTACAAACAATTTCTTTCAACCACAAACAATCATTTCCAACCATTCGCATTTCAACAAATTTTCAACCATTCGCATTATCAGCCAATTTTCACGCCAATCACAATCAATTCATATCGTCCATGGTCTATGGACGAGGGGTGTGTGTGTGTATATATATACGTATATAAATATATTTCATTTCAACACATATATGATTTTTACAATGCATGTATAATTTATACATCGCTCATATAACTTATACAACGCTCATACATGAGGTGTACAATGCATACATAATTTATACTTCGATCATATAATTTATACAACGCATTTCCATTCCATATTTGAATTTAGAAGCCTCACATTGATTTTAATCCTTCTAAAGTTTGTAGCGAGCTCGGAATGCGTTCTAGCTTCTTCTAGAAGGTAGATGATGTCGCTACGAGTCCGGTGTCTCTGGTTTCATTGGATTTCGATAACATAGCAAAAAGATATGATTTTTATTTGAAAATCATAAATAGCAACGCTTAAAAGTGTTATAATCAGTTTTAAAAACCCAGGCCGTATACCTTCACGTTTGATTCAAAACTAGGTTTTGAATTTTCGTGAGATCCGTGCAACGATTGAACAATCGGCCTTCACCACGATGGAGTGCTTGGAGTCGCATGCCTGAGGGGCCCAACCACGTGAACTCGACGATAGGGTTGGAGCTGGGTGGCGGTTTGAAGAACCAAAGTTCATGGAGGTGAATGTCGACGTAGGGGCGACGAGAGGTGATGAGGTCGGGACTGATTTGAAGAGGAGGAGAAGGACTTCAAAAAGTTTAACTGGGGTGAGGGGGATTGATGAACGGAATTGCCAGAAATTGGCCGGGAAGGAAAGAATAACCTCCGTCGTTGAGAGCAGGTTACAGGGAGGGTTTCTGATTTTTTTATAAAACAAGTGTGTGACCCGTGCTACGCAACGGGAAATATTGCATACGTTGGGATGAAATTGAAATTGTTAGATATACTAATTTTGAAGGTAGGCGAATTTATGCTATAGAGGAAAGTAGATAAATTATCTACTAAAGTATGCAAGTCTAAATGCAATTATTTCATATTTTGTATGCATTGATTTCTATTTCAGCACGGTAAGTTTTGTTGTTTCACGTATGTGTAATATAAAATTTCAAAATATGTTTACATATGAGAACATGAGATTTGAGGATAGAAGAATTAAATTCAACTGATCACACCTGTACTTACTTGATACAATAATCAGATTATCATGCAAATAAATAATTTATTGTGCATAACGTTCATTATTTGAAGCGTCTTTAAGCATAGTCCATCCAAACACAAATGTCTAGTGAACAAATAAACAACGCATACCAAATGAAACAATAATGATGTAATAAACAGGTATGTCTTAAACTACCAATATTACCAAAGAAAAACAAAGTGCGTTAGCACCAAATATGCTAACTATTTCTATCGTATTAATTTTGTTTTATTGTTTTATTTTGGATCCAGTGTAGCCTTAATTTGAAGTATTAATTCCGTTTTATTGTTTTCTTTTGGATCCAATGTAGCCTTAATTTGAAGTATCATATTGTATTGGTAAAAGCATGCACAGTTTTATTAGCATCTGATTGTTGATCTTTTGTCGTTTTCCAGTAAAATGGTCAAATATGGCTCCATTATAACAATAACTTGTACGCATTTTCCAAAAAATGTTTGTTTTTTTCTTATTTCAGAATATGATACATACATGACTTTTTTTCTTCTTCTTGTGCTTAATCGATACATACATGATTTAATTCACATGAACTTCATTAGAGTTCACTAATTTACATTTCTAAAGCTTTTATATGTGTAAACAGCTTTTCCACGTTATCAGTTCATATTACATCCCCGTCTTTATATATGTTCAATTATACCATGTGGACTTCATCCACCAACATATACCAGTCCCACTCCCAGATCCCTATCTATGCATACGTGCATCTCCTGTTCATCTTTATTCTTAATCAATGCAGTTTCTATACTCTTTCACATAAATTATCATGACCACAACCGTTTTTATCAAGTTAAAAAAAGTCATGCAGATTGGAGGACTGATCTTAGCGAGAGCGAGCAAAGAAGAAGGCAGAATCCACAGTCGTCACCACAAATCAAACCAGAAGCAAGTAGGAATCATACATGCAACCTTCCCACTGTCAATCTTATGCCAAACAAAAACTACCAAACACTCAACGCACGTATCAATGGCAAAGCTTTCCCCTACCAGAAAGGGCACCGCCATAGCCCTAAATAGGTTCTCTACTATTTCTTCTCAATTGCTCATGTTTTCATATATTTCTATAGCTTTTTACTACCATTTCCGTACACATTAAGCATGTTCAAGTTTCATGATTTAGAGTTAACTTCATAGCTTAAAACCAAGAATATATGCTTAGGAGTCGGTCACCAGTTGTAGCAAGTAGCAAGGTATCTATATAAGCTTCAGTAGATATGCTATATGAAACATGACATTCAGACAGAATGGTTGCATCAAAACATAAACCAGTTGAACTGGAATTTTTTTAAATATATAATAATTACACGTAGTATAGTAAAGCACAGTTAATAAACAAATATTAAATTTTAATTATAAAAATATGCTATCACTTCAAATATCTTACACTCAAGCTTTGATCAAATACTTGTGTGAACTTATTTATTTCCCTAATAATACTGAGTGTAGTTGACATCTTCTATGGAGCACACAATCTTTTAGACACACCGCCTCGTATGATAATAGCAATGGTTCCCCCAAGGATTCCTAACAAATTGCGATAGCTGTCAACAACCCAATCTGGTGACCACCTCTAAAAAAACCGAGAAACAACATCTCTACTCTCCCATCTGGTGAATCATCCCCTCATCCAAGTGGTGGAGACCAACTTTGGAGCCTTCCTGAAAGCTGTGTCCAACATCGTGTGTCCTTCTGCTTCCCTTTACCGCCTCCCCTGCACTTGTTTGCGTATGAAATGGAATATGAATTAATCCATTTATCTATAATTTAGTGGAGAAGACTGAATTCTATATAAAATTGACCTTGTGTTTTGTACTAAGTCAGTGTATGGGAAACTGACCATAAATATGAGTTAAGAAGTGGTCATATAACAATAGACAAACAGAGCTTGCTAATATTTTGGTTCACTACTGAGACACTCAAGCACAAATCAGTGGATAATGCCTTACAACCTCCCCCCCTCTCCCCTCAATACGACACTTGATAGGTAAAAGGTTACACTAATTAAAGCTCATGTTACAAATATCAAAGGACAAATAGTATCTAATAATTCTTACAATCTGACAGTTATCTTTAATGCTTGTTTGTTTACTTGAAAAAGTTAGGTAACTGAATGTAAACGGTTAAACAACATTTTGGATAGAAATAGAAAATTAAACTAAAATGGAACGTTGCTACTGAAACTAAAGTAACTCTTTCACGAACCTGATAATCTCAGCCTTCGAATCAAACGTAGCCGCTGAGGATTAAGGTAACCCCAACTATTTGAAACTTCCATGAAATTACACAGTAAGAAAATCATCTCCATCAAAAAAAAATCCAATTGTCATTAGCATGACACAATCAAGGATCAACCTTGTAGTTTCTGTCAATGCAATCAATGTATCTAGCTGATTGGTAAGCAGATTGGTGCTTAGTATCTTTTTTAAATTTACGCCTCTTATAATCCGTTGCATTCGGAAAATAATCATGGCCCTGGTTTCATATCAAAATAGAAATCTAATAACTAAATAATACAGCAAATTGGAATAAATTTGTTGATATGAGTTCAACGTTAAAATAAGTTTTGAAAAATGCCCCAAAATGATAAGATACCATGTGAAAATTTGATACTTAAAGCAAGCCAACAGCCTTAATCCACAAACAACTAACAATCGATCCCTGT
Source organism: Allium sativum (assembly GCA_030737875.1). Classification (NCBI taxonomy): domain Eukaryota; kingdom Viridiplantae; phylum Streptophyta; class Magnoliopsida; order Asparagales; family Amaryllidaceae; genus Allium; species Allium sativum. The sequence goes on from JASFAX010000034.1 coordinate 6,390,776, forward strand.
GTGAGCTTAGCAAAATCTAGTATAGCCCCATCACCTAAAATATATAAAACAAAAACAATTTGCGATATAATTTGTGCATGCTTTAGCAAATAGCCCAAAAAAATACGAAAAGGCTTACTTTTGTCAGACTTGTTAAGTATTTCTTAATTTTGGATATAAAAGCTCACTGGGTTCATGTAGTGCATCTAAAGTCATGTGACATTTCGGCAAGTATTTCATAAGCCATGAAATTTGTGCTTATTTTGTAGTTGCTAAATTATATATCAAGCAAATAGTCACTTTATGATTTTTGACTAAGAGAAAACAATGAACAGTTGATGCTAGCTTCCCAGTTGAACAGTTTTCCACCTAATATACATGATGCCCATTCATTTGAACTATTTCTACATGATAATCAATGGGTTAACCATTGTCCAGTATTCTCTATATTCACTATCATTTTCTCCTAGTATCCGGTAGATGACTTTAAGAAGGTAACCCAAGTTTAATAGCTTGTCAATACTAACATATTATGAGAAGTATATAATTCGTTACTAGTACTCTATCCATAAATAATAATAGCATGTAAATAAAATAGAAGAAGATAATGGTTACATATGAAGTCAGTAAAATTAGTTTCTTATCTGGATCAATGCAAGTATGCCAAACATTACAAAGTCTACTCCATTTACCCACGTTGAAACAATATACCTAAGTTAATCATAAATAATAACGGTAAGCAAGTAAAATTAAATAAATGAAGATAATGGTTGCATATGAAGTCAACAAAATTAGTTACGTTATCCTGACCAATGCACATGAAACTTTATGAAATCTATTCCATTCACCCATCTAGAAACAACATACTGAAATTACTAACTCATGCTCAGGCCACTTTTATTTATGGTATGTGTGACAAAATGAATGTGCGCTTGAGATAGAAATAGATTGGCGCAGAAAAAATGCTTTTAAAACATTATTGAAGAAAATAATATAATGATATTAGATAAATGAATTCCTTAAGCATCAATTATTTGAATCAACAAACCAAATTATATCTCGTTACTGGTAAGAAAGTAGGTATTTTCCCATATGTTACACAAATTATGAGTTATTGGTGCCATATTGCTTGAATTTCAAAACCATAATATTATTTTTTGCTTCAATATGGTGCCAGATTATATCCAAAATTTATGGTTTAGGACTTATAGGTTTACTGCACAGTTACAACAAAGAATTCACTGAGATACCAGGGAAGCAAATGTAATAAACAACCATTAACACAGCTGAATATTCATAACAACGTGCCCCAACTTCGAGGTTGAAACTATGCATTAAAATGAAAAAAAAAAACTTGTACTTACGCAATTTCAGAGGACAACTTTGCAGCCGAGCATACAATGATGCGATTAACAGTAACACGAGACAAAAATGGGTACAAAATTTGTACCTTCAGCTTTAACACCCAATTTCTGGCGAAAATTGGTTGAAAATACATGCTGCACATATTTATCCAAATAGCTGAAGCATAATTTGAGGTAAATGGATTTTGGATGAAATCAGAGGAATGTGGTTTCTGTCAATGAATATTAAATTAGCAAATAATACCAATTTACGATAAACAATTTATCAGAATTTAGAACAAATCGTAACAACAACAGCTAATTTGCATAAATCTAATCCATAAAAGATACCTTTTTTATGAAAAAAATTGATTTATATTAAATAATATCTGTTTACCAATTGCTTGTGCTATTTATTAAATAGCAAAGAAGTTATTATTTGTTTTCCAAAAAAAGTACAAAAGATAATACCATTAATATGTGGTCAGAATTGTAAGGGATTTGCTTTCCATATTATCAACATTCATTTTTGTTATTAATTCAATATATTAAATGTCAAAGCAATATCATTCTACTACCAACCCAGAAGGATCAATGAGAAATTGGAAAGCTAATTAAAAGTTGGACAGATGAGTATAAGTTGGACATATGATACCAACCACTAAATAATTTGCATTTAAAATTAAATAATTACAAACTAATACAAATATATTTTTGAATGTAAAAAGTTTGACAATCGAAATTATATATCAAGCAGAAATAGAACGTGAACAAATTGTCCATTTTATGCATGATATTAAGTATGGAAAAAAATACATGACCTAACACAGAAGCAACAACAGATCATAAAAATATGTTGTATAGCAACCCAAAAGGATCAGTGAGAAACCGGAAAGCTAATTATAAGTTGGACAGGCGATTAAAAATTGAACATAAAATACTAACCGCTTAATAATTTGCATTCAAAATAAAAAAATTACAGAGTAATACAAATATATTTTTGAATGTAAAATTTTTGATAATCAATTAAATAATCAAGCAGAGATAGAACTGTGAACAGACCGTATAAACTACCTCTTCCAATTTATGCATGATATTAAGTCTGAAAAAAAAACATATATAACCTAACAGAGAAGCAACAATAGAACATAAAGATATGTTGTATAGTAACCAAAAAGATCAATGAGAAATAGGAAAGTTAAGTAGAAGTTGGGCAGATGATTAGAAATTGAACATATAATACTAATCGCTTAATAATTTGCATTTAAAACTAAAATATCACAAACTAATATAAATATATTTCTGAATGTAAAAGGTTTTGATAATCGAAATTAAACCATCAAGCCGAAATAGAACTGTGAACAAACTGTCTAAACTACCTCTTCTAATTTACGTGTGGTACTAAGTCTGAAGAAAAAAAAAAAAGACCTAACAGGGCAGCAACAACAGATCATAAAAATAGGTTGTATAGCACATCCTACCCAGCAAGCCTTTAAATCTATAAAGAATAGTGGATTTTAATGACAAATAAATGCACCAAATCGAAAACATGAGAAAAACCTACTTTCTGGTTTGTCCACGTTTTTGGTTTGACTACAGGGTGTAGACCACTAATGCAGACAGTGGATGGCCACGGATATCCAGTAAGGTACAAACATGATACAGGGCAGTAATAATTGAAGAAAAAACCAATTTAATGAAAATCAATCATAAACTATGTTGAAAAATAAATACTGTAGGACAAAATTAGGTAAGAACAGGTTCATAGGAAAACTGACAAAGAATAAATACCGTGGTAGGAGTTATAAGTCATCGTTCTTCAGCACATACTCACATCCAAATTGAATTTCCAAATAAGGTAGCATTGAATATGTAACATGGTTATATATCCTATTCCGATACGTTAAACTATTTATAATTTACTCACACTACCAATCTGAGAATGTGAATACATTCAAACAGGCAAACGTGTTTTGTATGAAGGAAAAGAAAAATGATAGCTATCATACTACAAATGACAATTGTATAATTACCGGCGATAAATTACCCTTATGGTCATTAATTTCAGTTCCAAAGATATAGGAAAACAGATCTTGATGATCCATTGGTCGTCTTCCACAATTTTGGTTAGTATCAAAAAATTTGTTTGTTAATTTGTTAATATAAACATATCACAGATTCTCTACTCTTTTACAGTCACTCAAAGTTGTTCGAGAGTAAAGAACAGCAGGAAAAAATTGTGTTCAAATTTTATAGAAGTTATATATACTATAGTAGAAGTACATAACTGAATTCCTAGCTATTACATTTAAAACTCAGTTCATTTAGGGTTTAGTTGCAGTTTGCGAAAACTGAAAAATAGTTAATGAAGCCAGGATTAGTTGCGTTGATGTATAGAAAAAACTACAAAAAAGCCGATCATACTTCCAGAACCTTGATTTACCACTGTTTGTTTCATGTAAACCACTGACTGATGGAAATAAAAATGTTGGAAATTATACATATGGACCATTGTATGAATTTGAAATAAGAAAAATACATAAACATATAGCAAGGATTACTGTACATATATTAATAACAGAGCATACATTTTCTAAGTCAAACTGAGAAGCATACAGTGAAAGCCAACCAGATCAGAAGAAACTTCAATATAATATATATCAACGAAAATAGTTGTATCATTCGAATTAATAATATGCCAAACAATTCTATGAATAATGACCATATGCTGTATCGAAGTTGAAAATGTGATTGGTTGAAAAATAACACCGGCTCGTTAGCCCCTACCAGTCAGTGGCGTAGCCAGGAATTGACGTTGTTGAGGTCACAATATGAAAAAACATGGGGGTTCAGTGGTGATAGCCCACCAACAAATAGTCTGAAAATTGTGAGTAGTTATAAAATGAAGCATAACAGATCAATTAAGTGTTGCTGTTTGCACCAAAAAATTCACTGAAAAATAGCCAAATACTATTCTGTTTCTATCCGTATCAAATTGACGACAACTGTTTATTGTTATCGGTAGCTTATTGCCGACTGTAATGATGCAATTCAAAGTTTCTTCATTACAATCGGCAGCAAGTTATCGATCGCAATGAATGGCGGTCGCGGTTTGCTGCTGACTGAAACAAAAAGGTGTAGTTTTAAGCAATTTTTATGGCACAAATTGCAACCCGCAATCAATATTAGGCAAAAATATTGTTTGATTTAATATTCTACTGTAAAAATGGTCATTTATCGATAAGTTAAGCAAATTCATTGACATTCCAGTTAACAGATACACTGCCATTTTCAACAAATTCATTAATGTTTCAACAAATCAATGTGGAAAAGGGTATCATCACAGCAAAAAATTCATTCCAACCCCAGTTTAACAAATTCAATTCAGTATAAACTGAACAGCCATGTCCAGATCTGTAGCTCCATTCAAATCAATAACTATATTAATTAAACACTAAATAACTGCACTCAAATCAATGCAAACTAAAATAAGGGTTAATAGATTACCCATTACTGTTGACATGATGGTAGGAATGGAGGAAGATGGTGTGTAAGGAACGCCAAAATCTATTGCAATCATTCAACGTGATGTCACCACGGTTTTCTTCCTTTTTGGGTTTCTGGTGAGGTCGCGTGACCTCACTTGGCTTAAGATGCCTCCTCCATCCTTGATGACAATCAGTCAGCGTGGTTTGACTACAAAAAGACGGAGAAAACAAATTGCAAGATGGGTTTTCGAAATTAAAAAGTAGAAGGAAAACCCTAACTCCTTAATAATTATCAGAATTGACAGTTGTTGGATTTAAACCATCCGAAACAGATGTTCATAGGTAATGAATTGTGATAAACCGAAATGATTTGGAGAAGGGGAAATTACAGACCTGGAAGACACTAATTTTTGGAGATCTTCTTGACGACAGTGAGCGAACAAAATCAACGCCTGCAACTGTGTCAGAAGATTGGTCTTGTTGTCGATGGGGGACGAACAAAATAGATGCCTGCAAGGGTATTAAAAATGTCGAGGATAGGGCAGGCGATAGTATTTTGAAATAGTGGGATGATCGCGGATTGTAGTCAGTTGGTCAGAACGGTGTTTGGGAACGGTACGGTTACGAAATATGAAAGAAGTTGTAGAATCACGTTTTTAGTATTTTGAAAAGGATATGGGAACGAAAAAGGACAGATGTCAACAAAAAATGTTTTGGATTCTGCTTTCCACCATATAAGTAAAAGATTAATTCAAAAATTAGGGATTTTTCCATACGAACTCCAATTCAAATCCAACGACTACCGCCCCTAACTAAATACCCCTATTCTGAACACAATGGAATATGTTTCAAAAGTCCATTCGACTGTTACAGTCAGTTATTCTTCAAATTAAAATATAAAACATTCAAATTTGGATTTAAACGTACATTTTAATTCGCCGGGGCCACACACTGATTCTAAAAATTCCCGAAAAATTAATCTGGCTATGTTGGGACGATACGGTCCCAACAAAACTGATTTCGTCGAATTCTGAGACCGTTTGAAAAATGACCATTTTCTGGTCATCCAATTTTGATTGAAATCAGCCAAACACGTTTTCCTTTGCCACGCTCACATATTAATTCCAAAAATTATGGAATTTGAAACCTAGCAATAAATTGATATCCCGGATCCAACAAAAGTGGTTTCGTCTGAAACGGAGGTCGTTTGCAAAATATCTATTTTCAAGGGCTATATTTATTCCATGACGACCATTCTGAATATTCAACTGGCCATAACTTTTGATTCTCTCTATGAAATTTCGATTTTCCAGATTCGTTAGAAATATATTCTTAAATAGATTTAAATATTTTTGGTTTCTCTAAAATCCGTTTTATTTTTGCATCCTGTACATTCGGTCAAAGTTCGAATTCAAACTTTTAAACTACCGCGCTATTTCTAACTCGTTATTTGATTAAAATAATTTATTTCAATTACTTCAAATTCGTTAAAAGAGCCAAATTAAAATTTTTAAATTGGCTCTGATTTTCCGGGTTGTTACAGTTTCACTATTATATATCTAAACCTAAAAGCAACTAGAACTCACTGTGATTGGATTGCTAAAATGATAGAAAAGGTGCCGAGTCTATGTTTGAATCTCATAATTTGATAAGCTTTAGAAGAAGATGAGAGATCCTAATTCAGTCCAGAATCCAGCAGAGTTCGGTCACCATTGCTTTTCTTTGAAGAAAACAAAGGATATGAGATATATTTATAGCTGCTGGGTTACAGAATTCGGATGCCACCTCATCCCTAATGAAATTGGGTCAAGTCACGGGTCACCACTCACTCGAAAAAGGCCCGAACACCCAGAAACTGTTCTGGGTGCACTTGGTAGGTGCGCCTTTGCAAAAAAACATTGACGCACTTGTCAAGTGCGTTAGTGCATTCTACTTTCATCGTAAAACTTTAACCGTCCATAACTTCTTCATACGTTATCCGTTTTACGCAAACTCGGACTCTATCTCAAGCAGAATTCCGAGACGAACGCAATGGCGTAACCCGTTTCACTTACTTCTGGATATTAAATTTATTATTCCTTAATTTACCCTCTTTAATGTCGTTAAAAATTTGGGGTGTTACAACAACCGTTTTCCCGAATGGGACAACATTAAATAAAATAAGGAATTAAATGAATTTCTCTAGATAGGTGATAATACACCCTAATTGGGAGCCACTCACTTAGCCATGCTGCCTGCCCGATTATTGTCATTTACCGGTTGTTAAGGCCTGAGGCTACGCTTACTTACTATTCACCGATAGCACAATCACTTTGAATGCCACATTGTCAGATCCGTTATTCATTAATTAGTTTGCACAAATACAAATCTGGATATTATGCTAAGAGAATAAATTCTGTGCCACTATATATATTTATACAAACCAATGTATGCGATCATTGGAAATACTCTGTCAGACATTCGTTCAGGGATTGAAAGAAATCAAAGGCACAATTTTCAGTAATCCATCTTAGGTAATTTCTACCTAGGATTAATAGAAAAAACCCTTGCACTTCACTCCGTCTTCGATTATCTTCATATGATCTGATTCGCAACGCTACTGCCAATACGGAGTGGTTCTCGGATAATAATCCAACCGGTCTCTTCATATTGAAAACGATATTGGCAAACGATTGATAGTCGGTTATTTAACTATCGAAGAAAAACAAACATTCATCCATAACATCAAACAATCACTGGGCTCCTTAATTAATATTTAATTAATTGAACCACTTCTCCATTTCCTTATCAATATTCGTTAACACGATATTTTCGATAATCATCTTAGCCTCTTACGCTATTTGGAAAACATTTCCATATATCACCTTCTTTTATTTTCTATTTATAAGTGGAAAACATTCCAATTACTTATCTCTTTCATGACCATCCATTTATTTCAATACTTAGGAAATATTTATCTTTATGTTTTCAAAATTCCACTTACTTGGGTTAAATCGATTGTTGTGTAAAACATCGTTACAAACAACCCAAAATACTACATTCAACTAACTCTTATTCATATATTTCTCTTCGAGACTGGATCTTGTTATTTATCGGTTAAAAATGTAATCAATCAAGTTGGGGTATAACTACCTCTCAGACCTTGACTGAAAACATCCTTAACTTCAAAACGGACAAGACCACTTACCTCGAATAATCAACACCATAAAAACCAATTATTCATTTTTAAGCCCATATATGTTTTCTTTCTAATTTTACCAGATTTAATTATAGTTTTCCTTTTTATTATAATATTATATTTTTAAGTTTCTTTTTTTATCGAATTCTATATATATATATATATATATATATATATATATCGATACATTGATTTCTAGTTATCCAATTTTCTTAAAAATATTCTAACTCCTTAAATTTCTGAAATTTTTTGCCATAACTTCCTTTGTACGGGTCACTCGGTACAACTACAAAATGCCTCTCTGGGCCCTTTCCATTCAAAAAGAAAATCAAAAAGCCAAGCGGTTTGCCGATTCGGCGCATAAAACATCATACGAAATTTAAACATGTACCTTTTTGTCGGGCACTAAATTTATAAACTTCATTCTCTTCATTCCATATATGTTTAACACCTATGCATCCATTTCTAATTTATTCCAACTCAATCTTGTCATTTTAACTCAATTTGCTAATTTATCTTTAATTAGCGCTTTTGCCCATTTCATAATTTTATATGAACATATCACGTTCATATACCATTTTAATTTTCTTACAACTAATTGAATTCCATTTTTCAGCTCAGGTTTCATATTCGAATTCGAATATGAATTCATAAGTTTCATTTACTTATCCAAAGTCAGCTTGATTCAAAACTCGATTATCTAATTATCCTTTAACTTAGATAATTCTCTTAAATAATAAATATCTGATTTTGTTTTAAAAATCAGTTCATTTACACTTACTACACTTGAGTCCATATTTACTTTATAATTCAAATTTGGATTTTTCTAATGCGAATTTGGATTTTATTTACTAAAAATCCTTTTATTTATTTAAATAAACCATTATGGTTTTAAAATGGTTATGACGTTGTTTTTCTGAAAATTTGTTTTTGACATAACTCAAAATCTATAAGAAAAAATCCAGATTTTTCTCTTCCATTAGAAAACTATTATTCAATCGGTCCTGACGATTCTTGTTTCAAAGAATTCCGACTTAAATTGCGTTCTACATACCCACTAGAAGTTCGAAACGCCAATTTATGAACTACCGGGCTGCGGCGAGTTCGTTTTAATTACATTTATATATATAAACGGTTAAACTTTGTTCAAAATAAATTTCCACTCCATTCTAATATATTTTAATATATTAAACCAATTTTCCCAATTCAACTTAATATTCCGATTATTTATAATCGTCGATTTTTCATCTACTCGGTTATAAATTTAATTATACTCAATTTGCTATATTAATTTCCAATTCTCTTTATAAATAAATTTATTTATAAAATTCGATATAATTGAATTCTAATTATAAATTCGCTGGATTTTCTTACTTCGGTTAATATCCCAAACTCCGGAATATAGTCAATCATTTCATTTTTTACACGTTTTCCAATTTCACCTTTTAAATTCTTACTTGAATAAAAACTTCTAAATTATCCAATGATAATTTATTTCACTAGATTTACAAGCATTTTTTATAAACTCAACTCCCCTATTTTATATATTAAAACAAGTTTTATTTCAAAAATCTATTTGAACTCACTTCATTTTATATTTCTAATATCGAAATAAAACCCGTCGTTCCCTTTTTGAAACAATTTCCAATTCACGGTAAATTCATATTTGAATTTAAATTTCTAAATTATCAAATGATAATTTATTTTCATTAATTTATAAACATTGTTTATAAATCTAACTTCCTTGTTTTATAATTTAAAACAAGTTTTCATTTCGATTCCATTTGAAACCCAATTCATTTTATATTCCGAATTACAGAATAAAAACCGTCATCTTTTCAAAATGATTTCAATTTATATTTTTAAATTCATACTTGAATTTAAAAATACAAATTATCTCTTGATAATAAATTCGATGCATTTATAAACATCGTTTATAAGTTAACTTGTTTATATATATCAAACAAGTTCCACTTCGAAATCTATTTTTAATTCAATTTATATTCTGAACATCAGAACAAATTTCATCATTAACTTCTTTAAAATGATTCCCCATTTCTATTTTTAAATTCACATTTGAATTTAAATATTCAAATTATCAAAAGATAATCTTTCCACTTTATTTATAAACATTGTTTATAAATTCATTTCAATTCCCTGATTATCCAATAAAAATCATTCCATTTTATTTATAAATACCATTTATAAATTTACCTCAATTTAATTTATAAACATCGTTTGTAAATTCAATACTTCAATTTCCTGTATTATTTAATTTATAAACATCGTTTATAAATTCAATACTTCAGTTTCCTGTATTATATAATTTATAATCATCGTTAATAAATTCCATTACGTTTTTTTATTCTTCAAAACAAGTAAATATTTCTTAACCCATTCGAAATTCAAATTATATTTTTGAAAAATAGATTTTCCTTTTTAAATCGCTAAATCCCTTTTCACAATATTTTTATAAATTAACATTTTGGCCCAGTGATATTTAAGCATCCAAAAACACTCCATCATCAAATCACGGGTTTTATAACACATCAGATATGATAATATATATATGAAAACAACAATAATAAATTTTGAGGAATCCAGTTGGATCCCTCCAACCTGTTTTCCTTCATCCACAGACGTTAGCCAACATATATAATACCCATCCTGCTTCGAGGCCGAATATCGCGGTTTAGAAGGTCATCCACTATCATAGCGTAGGGCATATAGGGTCATCCGCTAATGATACTGCGGGCATCCGCTAATGGTACTGCGGGAACTATCCAATCACCACTATATATATATATATATAATAACCACAAACACCATTCCTAAATAACTAATATATATTTATATAACCACAAAAATATTTAAATGCATGTAAACAACCATCAAACAACAAAATTATTTAAAATAAAAATTCATTTATAATAAAATTATAAACGAACTAGAATGTGAGTTTACTCAGCGTATCTTTTTATTTTTGCACTTGAACCCATTTCGATTTTCTTTTCATCAATTTCCATTTCTTCGAACCCCCCACGACTGATTCCATTCGATTTATCCTTACATAAGAAAATTCTGAATTTTATAATTAAGCTAATGAATTTTCTAAACAAAATCTTATGCAAAAAATATACTATACTTATATTTTCCTTTCCTAACTTCCTTGCTCAAAACAACTACAAATTTTAAAAATATTTCACAAGTTCGAATTATATACATATATACAATTAACATTTTTAGTTAATTATTGTAACATCTCGTATTTTTATCAGTTTGTATTTGAATATTTAAAGCAATTTAAATATTGAATTTGTAATATAAGTGGATTTATATATTAATTAAAACGGAGTTGAACGTATAAAAATATATTAATCATAATCAAGCCCGTAATAACGTGGTAGTTCGTAATTTAACGTTCTGAACTTCAACTGAGTATACAAGATTCGTTATAAACCGAATTTCTTCGAAACAAGGAACGTTGGAATATGTTAAACATTATTTTTCTAATGAAAGTGAAAAATCGAGATTTCATATTATATATTGCAAGTTATGTCCAAATTAAATATTCAGAAAAACAGCAGTATATTCGTTTGCGGCCATAACGGTTATTTGAAGACATTTAAATATCGGTTTTGAATTTAGACAAGATTAAATTAAAATATAAAGGAAAAGGGAATTGGAGCATGGCATAGCCTGCGCTTTCGTGGGCTGGAGGAGACCGTAGTGGTAATATAAGGGATGGCAGAGGACACGGCTACTGGTGAAGGGTTATAAGGTGTTTCCACTTTGTTGTGCATGAGAGAAAAGACGTGCGTGAGCATGGAAGCCATGACAAGGTAAGGGGATGGTGGCAGCCGTGAGGTAATGTATGGGTATGTAGATACATATTGTTTTCATATCAAAGAAGGAAATATTGTCAGCAGTAGGTGCTATGGAGCTAAAATGCTTTGAAGTAGCGAGGAGTAGAGCTCGCGTTAAACAAGGAGAAAAGAGGTTTGTTGAATGGAATTGCTGACATATGCAGTGGAGGAGGACTTGCGGGTCTTAGCCGTATATGGAAAAACGTGAATTAGCATGGCAATAAAGGTTGAGCCATGCGTTTCCAATTGGTACATGGCGTTATGGAGAGATGGAAGTTCTCTTGTTTAGCCAAGGGGTGATATGTTGCACGTGTTTTAGTGTTAAAGTATGTATGAAGCCTGGAGTTTGGGTCTGAGAATATATGAGGAGCGGATTGTCTGTTTTGAGGAGTAGAAGAGGGTGGTTTAAATGGTGAAATGCGGACAGACGTGAAGGAAAAGGTTAGGTACATGTATAATGTTTTGAAGAGTAAATGGCAAATAGTTCGTGCTGTCAAACTTTTGTGGCTAAGGATTTACACTTCTTAAAGATGATGCGTTAAAAAGAAGGGGAGGAATGTGAAGAAACAAAGTGGAAGAGGGAATGTCGTTTTCAAACATGAATGTTGACATGGCGTACTGGAGCATAGTAAAGATGGAATCCAATCTTCAGTGTATGTTTTGTGCATTGGGTGAACTGTCGGTTGCATTATTTTGGGTGTGAGGGAAGAAGCGTTTTGGATTGGGTGAGGGAAGTTTGGAGCGGGTGTTAAGTGAATGGGCCGGGTAATTAGTGAATGATGAACCAACCGCCACGTTGGAATCGTACGAGCGTAGACTACGTGATGAAGCTGTTCTGGAGAAATTTGAAGCACGCTGAATTTATGGCAAAACTGAACGTTTGGTAAAATCGACTAACGCAAATCGTTATTTAATGGTTAACGCACAAAGGTGAGTAAACTCACTAACTCTGATTTCTTTTTAAAATATCATAATTATATTTTAATATTGGTTGAATGTTGTGTGATGGTTGTTTAGGTAGATTACAATTAAATTGGTTGAAATAATATAAACCATCATATATCTAAACTGTCGATTGAACACTGATGCTATTTACCATTATATTTCATAATGATATGAAATTGGTGATATTTATTGTGACTAACATCTGTGGATACCGGAAACCGGTTGGAGGAATCCAACTGGATTCCTCAATATTTATATGTATTGTTTGTTTTATACATGCATTGTTTGAACCCAAATGACATTGAAACCCTGTATGGATATTGATGTTGAATGAAAATTCAACGTTATTTTGATTAAATCAATAGACGATATCGATTAAGGAAGTGGCAGCAACCGACCATAAATCCATCGTTTGGTTAACAAATTGATTTGCCGATAGGCAAATCAACGAAGTTGGTTATAGAAATTATATTTTTATAATTAAAGCGAAGTTTTAAATTATAATAGACGTTCTATTATAAACTGATATTTTATGGTTTATTTTTATAAAGTAAATAATAATGATTATTTGATAAGTTATGAAGCTGTAATTATCCGGCGAGTAAATAATGAATAATTATATTAAGACAATCAGTTAGAGAATATTATTGGATTAATTATATTAATCAGATGAGGAGAAGTAATTAAAATCAGTTAACGAATTAATTGATGGTTTGAAGTTGATTAAATCAACTGTTTTATTAGAAATTGATTATTAGATTAATTGGCCTTAAATTCGTCTACTGAAAATAACATAGCAATGAATTAATCAAAATTAATAAGACTTCTTATTAATTATTATTTATTTATGAAGGATTATTAAACTAATATAATCAGTTATTTTAGATGAAGTAAATTGTTTTACTTCAGCAATGATGAAGTAAATTATTATTTAATTATTTTTAAATAAATAATTGTTTCTTAAACAGATCTCATTTAATATGTTATTGAGTTGGTAATGAGATGTACATGCATTAAGAACAACGATTCAAATAAAAGTAAAGTGTGAGAAGACAAAGAACGTAAATGGATTTTGGTAAAAGAAGTTACAAATATAATTGTATTATGAAGTCAAAGCGAAGAGTTAATGTTTAATATAAATAGTTGTAAACAACCGAGTTTCAGAATAAGAATATGGTGTCATAGAACCATATTCAAATTAAGCAAGAAATACGGGTTAATGAATAGTATAAGTAATAAGGAGCTTAGAGTTACAGACTCATATATATTCTAAGATAAGAACGTTGTCGATCAAGGTCTAAGAGGTAAATAAAATACCCCAACTTGAATGGCTTCACTATTATCGAGGAATGGTATCAGTTTGTAATAGAAAGAGATGTCAAGATTAGTTATAAAGGGAATATAGCAGCGTATTGCAAGTATTTGAAGTATAACAATAAAATAACGTTGTTGACTAGGCTTAAGCGTGACTGTTATGTCGAGATTAGTTATAAAGCGGAATATTATAGTGTATGACAAGTTTTTGAACTATAACGATAAATTAGTGTTGTTGACCAAGCCTAAGCGTGATTTTTATATATAGCACTACTCCCTAGAGAATGAAAACAGTTTGGTTTGAAATCCACTTATTCTAAAGTAATAAGTAATGATGTTTGTCTAAAGAAATATAAGAATGAGTTTAGAAAGAGAAATCGGAGAATCATTTCAGAAAATGATGGCATCATTTTGATGTTTGGAATATGATTAGAACTAAATAACATTATTAGGAATTGGAACTATTATTCGACGATGTCGAATGTATTAAAGTAAATCATTTTTAGGAATTATAAATCTGATAGGATAATTAATATTTAGTTTAAACCAATGAATTATAATAGGATAGGTAATCAATATTTAGTTATAAACTTGATATTTAGTTAACAGGAAGTTGATTTAGAAACTGAGTTTATAAAGTGGAATGGGAATATAGAATTATGAAAGAGATTCGGTAAACAAGGTAATGGTATTTATTTCTTAAATGAAGATTTAATTGATAAACGTGTTCAGATTCTATAAATGGATTATATTTACATTTTAAAGTGAATAGTGTTTAAAAGGGCGAATGTTGCAAATTAAATAGTTATAATGAAAACTGGAAATGTTTTCCAAGAAGTGTAAAGCTTAAACGGGTTTTGGGAAAATATCTAGGAAGATATAGGAAACTGAAAATTTAATGTTAAAATAAAAGGGTCAGTGATTGTGTGTTGTTTAGTTATACATTAGAATGGATGTTTGTTTTTACTTCGATAGTTAAATAACCGATTATCGAAGTGTTTTTACCATCGTTGTCAATACGGAGAGCCGGGTTGGATATATTATCCGAAAACCACTCCGTATAGGCCTAAGCGCTGCGTATTAGATCATGCTAAAGATAATTGAAGACGGAGTGAAGTACAAGGGTTGTTCTGTTCCAGAATGGTGCTTTCTGTTTGTCCAGTCCCAGGATAACTTGTATGGACGAGTGTTTAACAGAGTATACCTAACAAATCATGTACGATTGATCTCTTAAAGGTATTACGTCTGGTGGCGGAGGAATTCGTTCCTCTTAGCTTTTTATACCATGATATTTTTGGAAATCGATTAGTGAATTGACGGGTTTGACGATGTGGCATTCAAAGTGAATGATGGACAGATGTTCTAAAAAGATAGACATAGCTTCAAGCCTCACAACCAGGAAATGACAAAAATCGGCCAGGCAGCATGGCTATGTGGGTCATTCCCATTAGGGTGTATTATCACCATCTAGAGAAAATTCGTATTTGTTCTTATTTTGTTTCTGTATCTTCAGATAACGGTTATATGGGCCCAACCGTAAGTGGCAATATATTCGATACACTCAAGAGAAATGAGTGGTCGGTCATGTGTAGGCCGGGTTGCAAGATGTTCTTGTTGAACCCCAGTGTATCCCCTCTAGAGTACACTGATCGGGAGGTGGTCCCATACCTTGTCATAGTTGGAATCCAATCTCCAATAAGCGCCCTGCGGTTTTTGATTTTATACTATGTATGTGGAGCGTGAGATGCAAGCGTTCTGCTATTTGATTATTTATTTGATTAGACATTATTATAATATCACTGGATTTTGATATCGAAAGTGTTTTGGGTTATAGTAAGGTAAAAACCGTCCATTGTTATGTGTGGGCTGGTCTTACTATTATCTTTTTCTTCAAAAGGATTTTCAAAGTCAAACAGTATGGTTGGAGTTTACTCACACCAGTCCCATGACTGACCCAGAGTTTAATTTGTTTGTTTTCCCTAAATTCTTGGGTGCCCAAATTTGTTCGGGCAGTCAAGTGTTTCAGGCTTTGCAGATTCACTTGGAGGAGCTCGAAGCAGGAGGCTTCACTGCTAGTTATTTAGAGATTATTTCCACTGTGATGTCTACGGATTATACTCTGATACGATATGTAAGTACAAAAATTCAAATTTGTATTTCAAAGTTATGTTGTAATATATTTTATTCGTTCCACTGTGAGATTCGTGTTTACTCTAATACTATTTAGATTATGATGTTCTTCTTCTTCTATTCTATTAGTTCTTTCTTATCTTTCTCATCCTCTTATTTCTTTCTGTTAAAGATCTGTATTTTCGTGCACTTTGAGTTAATTGTGTAGGATATTAGTCAGCTCAAATTGGTATGGATTTACGGGCCTTTACATTTGGTATTAGAGCTGAAGGTTAGGTAATTACCTTGGCTCTGTGGCGTAACTCAATAGAGATGGAGTTAGTAATATTCTAGATTGAGTTGAATGTATATACATATGAGCGCGTATTTGTAAATTTATATAAAAACTATTTTATATTGTGTTGACTGGTCAGTCGAGTGGTTTATGAATTCTAGTCGAAACAGTAATGCAAACTGTGTCGATAGGTGTTTCTAAACACTTAAACAGAGCAATTCGACACAATATGTTTTGGAGAAGAGGGTAAATGAAATAATCTTACCCAAAATATATTTTGATATAAAGAAAGCTTATATATTGGAATTATCTAATATATATTGAATGTGTTGGTTGAAATTATAATCGAATAGGGTTATAATTGAATTGGTTATAAATAACCAATAAGAATTCACATGAGTATAATATATAAATCAGGTGAATTGAATCTAAATTTAAAACCATAATTGAAATAAAACTCTAGAAACTTGGAAAGGTGATGTAAATGAATTTTGAATTGGAAATATGGAAAATTTAAAATCCTGGGGAAATTTGAAAATGTTTTCCAAGCATTTTGAGAAGATATTTTGAAGTGATTTTCAAATGAAATTGTTTGAAAGTAAGTGTTTTGAAAGTAATATAGTATTGAACTCACTTATCACTAGAAAATAAATTCTGATGATGACGGCCGCACCATCAGTTTTCATTTTTGAGGTTCTAAGTGACGGATTACTACCAAAATTTTTGTTTTAAATTATTTTGAGGAAGCAAGTTGTAGAAATTCAAATGTTTTGAATAATATAGGATTTTAAACTGATTTGAAATAAACCCCAGGAATTTGAATTCTGAAATAAAGATTTAACTTATGGAGTTAAAATGGTAAAAGTGGAACTTTAACTAAGATAAACAAAATTGGACTGAATTGGGAACGATCCAGAATGGAAATTGTAA
This sequence comes from Allium sativum, assembly GCA_030737875.1. Classification (NCBI taxonomy): domain Eukaryota; kingdom Viridiplantae; phylum Streptophyta; class Magnoliopsida; order Asparagales; family Amaryllidaceae; genus Allium; species Allium sativum. The sequence goes on from JASFAX010000034.1 coordinate 6,408,223, forward strand.
AAGAGAAATATTGGAGATTCGAGCTATTAAAAATGAATCGATTCTTGGAGAGTAAGAATCGAACTTTGAATTTGGAGATGAAGATAACTGATTTGAGAAATAAATCAGTAAATGGAACTGGAGTTGAAATAGAAATTTGGCTTAGTAAAAGCGAAAGATTGGTTTGAGAATGGATTGATGGGATGTCAACCAAGGATGCTTGGATATATGTTAAAGTGATAGCAAATGGCAAAGATAGAGATAAATGCCAACAAAAAGGTACAAGTTTACATTATATTCGAGTATGGAATTTATGAGATATTTTTAGAAAGCCGCTTGGCTGTTTATTTTCTTTTGGATTGGAAACTTCCCATCGAGGCAAGTTGTAGTAGTACCGAATGAGCCGTGCAGAGTAGATGCTGGCAAAATTCTCTGAAAATTTAAGCTATTAGGAAATTTTCAGAATTTTTGAAAATATTCGGTAATAAGAAGGAATTAATTTTTAATTTGAATTAATCGGTTCTGTTTAAACCGAATTTAAGAAATTAAATAAAAGATTTTTAACCTGGTTATAATATGGATTGTAACATTTTTCCTACCTTAATAATTTCGAGGACGAAATTTTTTTAAGGGGGAAGGAATGTAACGTCCCGTATTTTTATCGACTTGTATTTGAATATTTAAAGCAATTTAAATATTGAATTCGTAATATAAGTGGATTTATATATTAATTAAAATGGAGTTGAACGTATAAAAATATATTAATCATAATCAAGCCCGTAATAACGCGGCAGTTCGTAATTTAACGTTCTGAACGTCAATTGAGTATACAGGACTCGTTATAAACTAGATTTCTTTACAACAAGGAACATTGGAATCTGTTAAACTGTATTTTTCTAATGAAAGTGAAAAATCGACATTTCAGATTATATATTGCAAGTTATGTCCAACTAAATATTCAGAAAAACATCAGTATATTCGTTTGTGGCCATAACGGTTATTTAAATACATTTAAATATCGGTTTTGAATTTAGAAAAGAATCTTTTGAGGCGTATTTATAATTTAATTTTTAGGATTTTACTGTAATTTTTAATTAATTAAATACACAACTTTTTATTTGGAGTATTTGGCACCCTATATCAATATTTTGGGGTTTCATAATATAAGTTAACCTACCGATATTATTATACTTTTGGGATCGTGGCACCACGCTGGACACGACGGCATTTTTATTTTTGTCGATAGCAGTCTATAAGTGAATAGAGTTTTATGAAACCGGGTACACTAAACTTTAAAAAATCATGCATATGGCCTATCCAATCCCATACGCACTGCTGAGGATAACACAGCCTATAACTTGAAATTTTGAGCTATCTAAATATAGCAAGCTAACCTAAATAACATTTTTCATTTTCCTAACTGTACCGTACACGTCTCTTTCATAAATACTTCACACCGAAGAAAAACAACAACATTGTGTAATCAAATCACACAACAAAACTATGCCTCACACACATACTGTGATTTAAAAGTCTAAGAGCCTAAGTGTGGAAAAAAATCTTCTACCCGAAAGCATAAAAAGGTGTAGTACGTACAAAAACCACTGAATACAAATGTACGGAAACCTAGGCTATTACGAACTAGCTGCTTCCAAGCTGGAAAAAAATCACCATCAGCATGTTAGCTACCTACCGATCTATCAACGTAGTCCTACCCCTTTTCTAGAATGAGCTATGTATTGGCAAATCAAAAGCATGGAAGTCTGCAAACCTATTTATTTAGAGGGGTAGCTGCTAATACTTGGCCATGAAGAATTGCAAGTCTATAAATAAGGGGTGTGCTGGGTTATTTGTGTGAGGGTAGGAGACCAGCGATGGTTTTTATTTGGGAAAATTGTGGGGTAATCAGTGCACAAAAGTGATGATGCTGTCACTATGGTAGCGAAGAAGAGGAGGGAGCTCAAGCCTTAGATGAAGGGTGAAGGTCCAGACTACATGCGAAGAGGAAAATTTGAGATGCTGGTTTTATGAAAATATGGTTGGCGTGAGTGTTCGTACGAAGGTGTAATGGGTAGAATGCAGACAAAAAAATAAAGTTAAACTTAGCTGGCCTATCCTTTAAACTCATATAGATTTAATAGCTTATACACAGGCCCATAAAACTACATCTAACCTAAACCTGCACACGCCTTTTCACCCATACCCATCTCATCGACTACAGCAATGCAAACCTATTTTACCTACCAGAGAAGTTAACGCAGACCATCCTGTTATATAAAAGCTTTCACAATCAAAACAGCGAGTCGAAGTGAAAACTCGTTACAGCTAAATTGAGGCTATAACTTAATGGCAAAGACATAGGTACCCTATTTCTTAATCACTAAGAATCCATACACTATAAGTACGATGCCTTTGTCTTCGTTCTCTTGGGATCTTTCAACAAAGCTTCAAGCTGAAGCTTATAACAACAATAAATAGGAAATAGAATAAACTAAAATATAAAGGAAAAGGGAATTGGAGCATGGCATAGTCTGTGCTTTCGTGGGCTAGAGGAGACCGTAGTGGTAATATAAGGGATGGCAGAGGACACTGCTACTGGTGAAGGGTTATAAGGTGTTTCCACTTTGCTACGCATGAGAGAAAAGAAGTGCGTGAGCATGGAAGCCATGACAAGGTAAGGGGATGGTGGCAGCCGTGAGGTAATGTATGGGTATGTGGATACATATTGTTTTCATATCAAAGAAGGAAATACTATTAGTAGAAGGCGCTATGGAGCTGAAATGCTTTGAAATAGCGAGGAGTAGAGCTCGTGTTAAACATGGAGGAAAGAGGTTTGTTGAATGGAATTGCAGAGCATATGTAGTGGAGGGGGACTTGCGGGTCTTAGCCGTATATGGAAAAACGTGAATTAGCATGGCAATAAAGGTTGAGCCATGTGTTTCCAATTGGTACATGGCGTTATGGAGAGATGAAAGTTCTCTTGTTTAGCCAAGGGGTGATATGCTACACGTGTTTTGGTGTTAAAGTATGTATGAAGCCTGGAGTTTGGGTATGAGAATATATGAGGAGCGGATTGTCTGTTTTGAGGAGTAGAAGAGGGTGATTTAAATGGTGAAATGTGGACAGAGGTGAAGGATAAAGTTAGGTACATGTATAATGTTTTGAGGAGTAAATGGAAAATAGTTCGTGCTGTCAAACTTTTGTGGCTAAGGATTTACACTTCTTAAAGATGATGCGTTAAAAAGAAGGGGAGGAATGTGAAGAAACAAAGTGGAAAAGGGAACATAGTTTTCAAACATGAATGTGGACATGGCGTACTGGAGCATAGTAAAGATGGAATCCAATCTCCAGTGCATGTTTTGTAGCAGTTGGGTGAAATGTCGGTTGCATTATTTTGGGTGTGAGGGAAGAAGCGTTCTGGATTGGGTGAGGGAAGTTTGGAGCGGATGTTAAGTGAATGGGCTGGGTAATTAGTGAATGATGAACTGACCGCCACGTTGGAATCATATGAGCGTAGACTGCGTGATGAAGCTGTTCTGGAGAAATTTGAAGCACGCTGAATTTATGGCAGAACTGAACGTCTGGTTAAATCGATTAACGCAAATCGTTATTTAACGGTTAACGCGCAAAGGTGAGTAAACTCGCTAACTCTGATTTCTTTTTAAAATATTATAATTGTATTTTAATATTGGTTGAATGTTGTGTGATGGTTGTTTAGGTAGATTACAATTAAATTGGTTGAAATAATATAAACCGTCGTATATCTAAACTGTCAATTGAACACTGATGCTGTTTACCATTAAATTTCATAACGATACGAAATTGGTGATATTTATTGTGACTAACATCTATGGATACAGGAAACCGGTTGGAGGAATCCAACCGAATTCCTCGATATTTATATGTACTGTTTGTTTTATATATGCACTGTTTGAACCCAAATGACATTGAAGCACTGTATGGATATTGATGTTGAATGAAAATTCAACGTTATTTTGATTAAATCAATATATGATATCGATTAAGGAAGTGGTAGCAACCGACCAAAAATCCATTGTTTGGTTAACAAATTGATTTGCCGACAGGTAAATCAACGAAGTTGGTTATAGAAATTATATTTTTATAATTAAAGCGAAGTTTTAAGTTATAATAGACATTCTATTATAAACTGATATTTTATGGTTCGTTTTTATAAAGTAAATAATAATGATTATTTGATAAGTTATGAAGCTGTAATTATCTGGTGATTAAATATTGAATAATTATTTTAAGACAATCGGTTAGAGAATATTATTGGATTAATTATATTAATCAAACGAGGAGAAGTAATTAAAATCAGTTAACGAATTAACTGATGGTTTGAAGTTGATTAAATCAACTGTTTTATTAGAAATTGATTATTAGATTAATTGGCCTTAAATTCTCTAATGAAAATAGTTTAGCAATGAATCGATCAAAATTAATAAGACTTCTTATTAATTATTATTTATTTATGAAGGATTATCGAACTAATATAATCAATTATTTTAGATGAAGTAAACTGTTTTACTTCAGCAATGATGAAGTAAATTTTTATTTAATTATTTTTAATTAAATAATTGTTCCTTAAACAGATCTCGTTTAAGATGTTATTGAGTTGGTAATGAGATGTACATGCATTAAGAACAACGATTCAAATAAAAGTAAACTGTGAGAAGACAAAGAACGTAAATTTATTTTGGTAAAAGAAGTTAGAAATATAATTGTATTATGAAGTCAAAGCGATGAGTTAATGTTTAATATAAATAGTTGTAAAAAACCGAGTTTCAGAATAAGAATATGGCGTCGTAAAACCATATTCAAATTAAGCAAGAAATACGGGTTAATGAATAGTATAAGTAATAAGGAGCTTAGAGTTACAGACTCATATCTATTCTAAGATAAAAACGTTGTCGATCAAGGTCTAAGAGGTAAATAAAATACCCCAACTTGAACGACTTCACTATTATCGAGGAATGGTATCAGTTTGTAACAGAAAGAGATGTCAAGATTAGTTATAAAGGGAATATAGCAGCGTTTTGCAAGTATTTGAACTATAACGATGAAATAACGTTGTTGACTAGGCTTAAGCGTGACTGTTATGTCGAGATTAGTTATAAAGCGGAATATTACAGCATATGGCAAGTTTTTGAACTATAACGATAAATTAGCGTTGTTGACCAAGCTTAACCGTGATTTTTATGTATAGAACTACTCCCTAGGGAATGAAAACAGTTTGGTTTGAAATCCACTTATTCTAAAGTAATAAGTAATGATGTTTGTCCAAAGAAATATAAGAATGAGTTTAGAAAGAGAAATCGGAGAATCGTTTCAGAAAACGAAGACATCATTTTGATGTTTGGAATATGATTAGAACTAAATAACATTATTAGGAATTGGAATTATAATTCGATGTCGAATGTATTAAAGTAAGTCATTTTTAGGAATTATAAATCTGATAGGATGATTAATATTTAGTTTAAACCAATAAATTATAATAGGATAGGTAATCAATATTTAGTTATAAACTTGATATTGAGTTAACAGGAAGTTGATTTAGAAACTGAGTTTATAAAGTGGAATGGGAATATAGAATTATGAAAGAGATTCGGTAAACAAGGTAAGGGTATTTATTTCTTAAATGAAGATTTATTTGATAAACATGTTCAGATTCTATAAATGGATTATATTCACATTTTAAAGTGAATAGTGTTTAAAAGGGCGAATGTTGCAAATTAAATAGTTATAATGAAAACTGGAAATGTTTTTCAAGAAGTGTAAATCTTAAACGGGTTTTAAGAAAATATCTAGGAAGATATAGGAAACTGAAAATTTAATGTTAAAATTAAAGGGCCAGTGATTGTGTGATGTTTAGTTATACATTAGAATGGATGTTTGTTTTTACTTCGATAGTTAAATAACCGACTATCGAAATGTTTTGACCATCGTTGTCAATACGGAGAGACCGGTTGGATATGTTATCCGAAAACCACTCTGTATAGGCCTAAGCGTTGTGAATTAGATCATGCTGAAGATAATTGAAGACGGAGTGAAGTACAAGGGTTGTTCTGTTCCAGAATGGTGCTTTCTGTTTGTCCAGTCCCAGGACAACTTGTATGGACGAGTGTCTGACAGAGTATACCTAACAAATCACGTACGATTGATCTCTTAAAGGTATTACGTCTAGTGGCGGAGGAACTCGTTCCTCTTAGCTTTTTATACCCGTGATATTTTTGGAAATCGATTAGTGAATTGACGGGTTTGACGATGTGGCATTCAAAATGAATGGTGGACAGATGTTCTGAAAAGATAGACGTAGCCTCAAGCCTCACGACCAGGATATGACAAAAATCGGGTAGGCAGCATGGCTATGTGGGTCGTTCCCATTAGGGTGTATTGTCACCATCTAGATTAAATTCATATTTGTTCTTCTTTCGTTTCTGTATCTTTATATAACGGTTATATGGGCCCAACCGTAGGTGGCAATATATTCGATACACTCAAGAGAAATGAGTGGTCGGTCATGTGTTGGCCGGGTTGCAAGATGTTCTTATTGAACCCCAGTGTATCCCCTCTGAGTTGAATATAACACGCTCAAAAAATATTTCAACTTATTTATAAACTAATCAAATTCTATTTTTAAGCTCGTTTCCTTATCGACTTCTATATTCAAATTCCAATTCAATTCTATTTTAATTTCCCATATTCAAATTCCATTTTCAATTCTATTTGAATTTCCCATATTCAAATTCCATATTCAATTCTATTTTAATTCTATATTCAAATTCCATTTTCAATTCTACTTGAATTCTCTTTATTTAAATTCAATATTCAAATCTATTCGAATTCTCTTTATTCAAATTCCATTTTCAACTCTATTTGAATTATCTTTATTCAAATTCTATAATAGAATTCTCTTTATTCAAATTCCATTTTCAACTCTATTTGAATTCTCTTTATTCAAATTCCATTTGAATTTTATTTATTTAAATTTCATTTCAATTCTATTTGAATTGTAACGACCCAGATTTTTGAACAGTTTATTTTAAATATTTAGTATGGTTTTAAATATTGAATTTATAATATAAATGGTATTTTATTTGGTTATCGATTAAATAATCGAAATACGATTTATTTTGATAATTATCGAAATACGAAAAGTTGCAATAATTCAATTCGCAGATAAAGACTGAACGATAATGATAACTTATTTTCGATGAGTTTCATTGTTTGAAATCAAATTAATAATTAAATCAAATTTAATTTAACCGTTAATTTAAATTTGTTTTCCGTTCTATACAGTTGAATTAAAATTCCAGAATCAGTCCCGTGGAGTTCAAAATAACGTCATAATTCGAGAACATCAGTCGTTACGGGTAAATAGCGGTTCAGGGTTTCGAGATAAGGGCGACAAGATATTTTAGTTTTAAAATAAATAAAATTTCAAATTAAATCCTTTCAATCCTTAACAGCCGACCTAATACTTCACTCAGCAGACCTAGGAACTGAAAATCGCGCAACCTACCTTGCATCGAGCTGAAGAATTTGTCTTCTGCCTTTGATATATGGGAGACATATTTTTAATGGCCAGTACTTTCTGCTCCCTGTTCTTCCCTATAAAACAACGACTACTTCACTGCTTTTACCATTTTGTTCCTCAGTTAAAACCGAAAGCTTCAATGAAAATAAAAATGGCCGAGCTCCATGATTCCAATCAAAAATCCAATCGCGAGTTCCACTCAGAGCGATGCCGAACCGTGGCAGATCCTGGAGCTCGATGATGGAAGGGAGACGCTCGCGAGTTCAACAAGGGGGCGTTGGGAGGTTGTCGAGCAGTCGAAGGTGAAGGCGGTCAGAAGGGTAAACTCGATGTCAATTTGGGGATTTCAATCTGGAAGGGGTGCGATGCGGCGGGTCTTTGCTTCGGTTGCGATGGGAATACCGTGGGTTGTGAAGTGGGTTATCGCAATTTGAAAGGGCACAATATCTGAAGCTCGATTTGATACTGGCGACGTTCACGATTTAGGGCAGTAAGAATGATGGGTTGGTGGCTGTCGTTGGAAGAGGGAGCCTGGTTTGAGTGGATTTGGGTAGCGAGGCAACAGCAGTTCGTGACAGGAAGGAAATGGAACTGTCTACCAAGTGTTTGCTGGAATGTCGAGAAGGAATGAAGCAGTATTTTAGGGCTGATTTCAGCATAGAACTGTTCGAAGATTTATTTCGGGAACTAATCGAGTTATTAACTGAGCAGTAAGGTAAACACTTTTACCGGAATTTAAATATATACATAGAATAATTTGTTTAATTTGTTAGTTGTTATTTAATATAAAAAAAAAATTTATTAATGTGTTAAGTTAAATAAAATAATGATAGTATAGTCGATTAATAAAATCAAATGATCATAGGTACATATATTTTCCACTCGAGTAGATTCGCAGTTGCAACGTTTGGAATTTTAAACAGGATATTCACCAACTGCAAATTCCGGTGAGTAAATCTCACTCACCTTTAAAATTATTTTTATATCATTAAAAATAATTGTTTGCTGCTTGTGTGAATGCTTTCTGGTTTTATATATAGTTATTTAGGCTATATATATATATTGGGTTGATTGATTGGTTGGATTCCCGCAGTCTCATTAGCGGATGCCCGCGGTTTTCATAGCGGATGATTACCCTATACGCCCCACGCTATGATTAGTGGATGACCTTCTATACCGCGATATTCTGCCACGAAGCAGAATGGGTATTATTTATGTGCTAACATCTGTGGATGTAGGAAAACAGGTTGGAGGGATCCAACTGGATTCCTCAAAAATATATTATCTGTTTGTTTGTTGTTTGTTTGATTTCATATATATATTTATATATGATGTGTTAGAAAAATAAATAATTCGTTGCTTTGTGTGTTTAAATATCACTGGGCTTAAGTAATGATATTTAAAAATATCGTGGAAGGATATTTGAGATTTAAAAAGGGAAAATTCTGTTTTTAAATGGAATTTGAATTTTAAATGGAAAATAAAATATAAACTTGTTTTGAAAAATAAAACAAGTAGTTTCTTTATAAACGAAGTTTATAAATAGTTCTTTTATAACAAAGTTATAAATGAAGTGAAAAGAATTATCACTTGATAATTCAGAAATAGAAATACAAGTGTGAAATTGAAATTCGAAATGAAATTTCAAATATAGAATGTGAAATGAAATTTTTAAATATATAACTCAAATGAAAGTTGAGTATAATATTTGAATTTTAAAAGGAGTTTAAATGTTTGAATTTTAAAAGGGGATTGAATATTAGAAATTCAAATTGAAGTTCAAAATAGAATTTGAATAGACGAAATTAGAAGGGAAAAATAGAATTTGAATTCAAGGAATTAAAATAAAATTTGAATTCAAAGGAATTCGAATAAAGAAATTCAAATAGAGATTTGAATGTAGAATTTCAAAATAGAATTTGAAATATAGAATTGAATAGAATTTGAAATATAGTATTTCAAAGAAGAATTCAAATGTGAAATTTGAATAGAGATTTGAATTGGAATTCAAATATGAAATTTGAATAGAGATTTGAAATGGAAATTCGAGTATTGAATTTTGAACATGGAATTTGAATAAAGAAATTCGAATAGAAATTTGAATATGAGATTTCAAAATAGAATTTGAAATAAACTTTGAAAATAGGATTTCAAAGTAAAATGGGAAATGGAATTTCAAAAATAGGATTTCAAATAGAAAATCCAAATGGTTTTGAAAATGGGATTTGAATTCAGGGGAATTCAAATGGATTTGAGTGAAGAAATTCAAATGGGTTTGAATATTAGAATTCAAAATGAGTTTGAATATTAGAATTTAAATGGGGGCTGGAAATGAATTTGAATATTAGAATTCAAATGGAAATGGAAAATGAACTTTGAATATAAGAGATTCAAATTGAATTCAAATAGGATTTGATCTATGGGATTTGAATATAAAATTCAAATGAGTTTTAAACTATGGAAATTTGAATAAAGAATTTAAAAAGAAGTTTGAATATTTGAATTCCAATAGAATTCAAATATAGAAATTAGGATATAGAAGTTCAAATGGAATTTAGATATAGAATTTGAATATAGGAGATTCAAATAGAAATTCAAGTATTGAATTTGAATATCAAATAGAAAAGGAATTGGAATCTGAATTTAGAATTCAAATAAAAGTGAGATTTGAATTTGAATCAAGCAGAGTTAAATGGAGTCGAATTCATTTTAAAGAAGTTTCGAAGTTTAAAAAAGTTTATATTTATAAACATAATTAAAACGAACTCGCCGCAGCGCTGCAGTTCGTAAAATAGCGATTCGAACTTCAATTGAATATACAGAACTCAATTGAAGTCGGAATTCTTCGAAACAAGAAACGTCAGGACCGGTTTGATAATAGTTTTCTAATGAAAGATGAAAATCTGAATTTCGTCGTAAAGATTTTGAGTTATGTCAAAATCAAATTTTTAGAAAAGCAGCGCCAGAATCGTTTTAAAACCATAATGGTTTATTCAATGTTATAAAAGGATTTTAAGCAGGTAAAAATCCGAATTTTCTATTTAGAAAAATCTCAGAGTTGAATCGTAAAATATATGCAAATTCAAGTTGTGTAAATGAATATGATTTTTGAAACAGAAACCAGATTTTGATTTATTGAATATAATTAACTAAATTGAATAGAAATTGGTTAATGAGATTTCGAATGAATATTGGGATTTGAATAAGTAAATTCAATTGGAAATTTATATTCGAAATCAAAAAAAGAACTAGAATTGAAATTGAAATTCAATTTGGTTGTGAGCAAGTTAAACATTTTATTTGAACATGTTATGTTCAAACAAAGAAGTGAAATAGGCAAAATGACTAATTAAAGAAGAAATGGGCGAAACTGAATTCAAACGATTAGATGTTATTGAATTGAATTGAAAACAGGTGAACAGGTTTTAAACATATATGGGATGGAGTATATGAAGATTTTTATTTATGTGCCCGACAATAAGGTACATGTTTAAATTCATATATGGGTTTTATGCGCCGTATCGGCAAGCCGCTTGGCTTTTCCTTTTTCTTTTTTGAGATTAGAAGATACCGGGATGCTATTTGAAATTTCCCGATGCTCCCGATACAGGGGAGGTTATGGCGAAATTTTCCGGAAATTTAAGGAGTTAGAATATTTTTAAGATATTTTGATAATTTGAAATCATTATATCGACGTATTGAATTCGATAGTAAAGTGAATATAAAAATCGAATATTGTAAACAAAAAGGGATAGAGATAAGTGATTGAAATTGTTTCAATTGCAAGTAGAGACATTTTCTAATATATAGAAAATAAAAGAAGTTGATATTTGGAAACGTTTTCCAAATGGCATAAGAGGCGAAGATGATTATTGAAAATATTTGGATAACAAATATTGATAAGGAAATGGAGAAGTGATTTAATTAATGAAATATTAATTAAAGAGCCCAGTGATTTGTTTGATATGTTTGGATGAACACTTGTTTTTATTCGATAGTTAAATCACAGACTATCGAAGTTTTGACCATCGTTGTCAATATGGAGAGACCGGTTGGATTATTATCCGAAGAACCACTCCGTATCGGCATAAGCGTTGCGAACCAAGATGCTGAATATATTGAAGACGGAGTAAAGTGCAAGGGCTTTTCTAGTAATAGAAATAGTGCCTTCGGTTTCGTTCAATCCCAGAACGAACGTAAATGGACGAATGTCTGACAGAGTATTTCCAATGATCAAAAGGGTTGGTCTGTATGAATATATATGGTTGCAACGGATTTATCCCTTAGCATAATATCCAGAATATTTGTGCAAACTCAACTAGTGATTAACGGATCTGACGATGTGGCATTCAAAGTGATTGTGTTATAAAGGAATGGTAAGTATGCGTAGCCTCAGGCCTCAACAACCGGGAAAGGACAAAAATCGGGCAGGCAGCATGGCTATGTGGGTCGCACCCATTAGGGTGTATAATCACCTATCTAGAGAAATTCCTTTTGTTTCTAAATCTATCGATTCTGCCCATTCGGGAAACGGTGGTTTGAGTCCAACCGTTGGTGATATACATTCGATACACTCAAGCGAAATGAGTGGTCGGTCATGTGTGGGCCGGGTTGCAAGATGTTCTTGTTGAACCCAGGTGTATTCGCCTCTAGAGATACATCATCGGAAGGTGGTTCCATACCTTGTCATGTTGGAAATCCAATCTCCAATAAGCGCCATGCGGGTTTATGATTTATACTATATATGTGGAGCGTGAGATGTAAGCGTTCTGCTATTTGGTTATTTATTTGATGTAGACATTATTATAATATCACTAGATTTTCATATCAAAGTGATTTGGGTTATAGTAAGGTAAAAACCGTCCATGTTTATGTGTGGGCTGGTCTTACTATTATCTTTTCTTTTGAAAGGATTTTTAAAGTTAAACAAGTGGTTGAAGTTTACTCACACCAGTCCCATGACTGACCCAGAGTTTATTTTGTTTTCCCTAAACTCTTGGGTGCCCAAATTTGTATGGGCAGTCAAGTGTTTCAGGCTTTTACAGATACACTTGGAGGAGCTTGAAGCAGGAGGCTTCAATGTTAGTTATTTAGAGTTACTTCCGCTGAATCAAATGTTATGTGTACTCTGATGATGGTATGTATATATGTACCAAACAGATTTGTACTTCGAAGCTTATGTTATATAATATATTTTATTCGTTCCGCTGTGAGTTGTGATCTTCGTTCTTCTTCTATTCTAATATTTCTTTCTTTCTATTTCTCATCCTCTATCTTCTTTCTAATAATGAGTCGTATTTCTGTGCAATTTGAGTTGGACGTGTGGTGTTATTAGTCAACTCAGATAGCACGGATTTGCGGGTCATTACAGTGGTATCAGAGCTTAGGTTGAGCGAATACCTAGGCTTGTGTGACATGTGCTCATTAGAGATAGGATCAGCAGTGCCCTAGAATGAGTTGAGTGTATATATACGAGAGAGCGTATTTGTAAATTGATATAAAAATTGTTTTATATTGTGTTGGCTTGTTTGTTGAGTAGTTTATGAATGCTGGTCGAATCGTGGGACGCCACGAAGTCGATAGGGATTTCTAAACACTTGAACAGAAGATTGAACACGATATTGTTTTAAAGTGGGTGAAATTATTTTACCCAAAATTATATTTTGATATAGAAAGAATAATTTTGAAATTATTATATTATATGGATGTGTTGATTGATATCATTATAATCAGACGAGATTATAAAATTGGAATGGTTATTTATAACCAAATAAAATTTGTATATGAATTAAATATACAAATGAGATGAATTAGAATTAAATTCAAACCAGAATAAGAATTCAAAATCCTGGGAAGTTGAAAAATATTTTTCCAAAGTATATTAAAATAATATAGGTTTGTTTTAAAGGATTTGAAAGAAAATCATGGATTTTGAAATAATAAAGCACTGAACTCACTTCAGTCGCTGGGAAATAATTCTGATGATGACTGCAGCCTCATCAGGATTCATTTCCGAGTTTCTAAGTGATGAATTGCTCCCTTAGAATTTTTTTTTTTTTGGAAATTTGTTTAAAAGAAAACAAGTTTAGTTGAAAAATTCAAATATTTTGAATTTGAAAGGATTATAAATATATGTTCATATTTATATATTATCTCAAAAGGACTTGAAATAAAAACCCGGGAATTCGAATTCTGGAATTAAAATTTAACTTAAAACAAGTTAAATAAATCAAGTGAAGGAATTGATTTAGAATCAATTTGAATGCATGTGAATGAGAAACCAAATGTTTTGGTAGAACTAAAATTTGTGAAATATGAGGAGTTGAGTTTCAACATAAGTGGATTGTTGAAAGGTAATGGATTTGTATCATTTTTCCTAACTTAGCAATTTCGAGGACGAAATTATTTTAAAGGGGGGAAGAATGTAACGACCCAGATTTTTGAACAGTTTATTTTAAATATTTAGTATGGTTTTAAATATTGAATTTATAATATAAATGGTATTTTATTTGGTTATCGATTAAATAATCGAAATACGATTTATTTTGATAATTATCGAAATACGAAAAGTTGCAATAATTCAATTCGCAGATAAAGACTGAACGATAATGATAACTTATTTTCGATGAGTTTCATTGTTTGAAATCAAATTAATAATTAAATCAAATTTAATTTAACCGTTAATTTAAATTTGTTTTCCGTTCTATACAGTTGAATTAAAATTCCAGAATCAGTCCCGTGGAGTTCAAAATAACGTCATAATTCGAGAACATCAGTCGTTACGGGTAAATAGCGGTTCAGGGTTTCGAGTTAAGGGCGACAAGATATTTTAGTTTTAAAATAAATAAAATTTCAAATTAAATCCTTTCAATCCTTAACAGCCGACCTAATACTTCACTCAGCAGACCTAGGAACTGAAAATCGCGCAACCTACCTTGCATCGAGCTGAAGAATTTGTCTTCTGCCTTTGATATATGGGAGACATATTTTTAATGGCCAGTACTTTCTGCTCCCTGTTCTTCCCTATAAAACAACGACTACTTCACTGCTTTTACCATTTTGTTCCTCAGTTAAAACCGAAAGCTTCAATGAAAATAAAAATGGCCGAGCTCCATGATTCCAATCAAAAATCCAATCGCGAGTTCCACTCAGAGCGATGCCGAACCGTGGCAGATCCTGGAGCTCGATGATGAAAGGGAGACGCTCGCGAGTTCAACAAGGGGGCGTTGGGAGGTTGTCGAGCAGTCGAAGGTGAAGGCGGTCAGAAGGGTAAACTCGATGTCAATTTGGGGATTTCGATCTGGAAGGGGTGCGATGCGGCGGGTCTTTGCTTCGGTTGCGATGGGAATACCGTGGGTTGTGAAGTGGGTTATCGCAATTTGAAAGGGCACAATATCTGAAGCTCGATTTGATACTGGCGACGTTCACGATTTAGGGCAGTAAGAATGATGGGTTGGTGGCTGTCGTTGGAAGAGGGAGCCTGGTTTGAGTGGATTTGGGTAGCGAGGCAACAGCAGTTCGTGACAGGAAGGAAATGGAACTGTCTACCAAGTGTTTGCTGGAATGTCGAGAAGGAATGAAGCAGTATTTTAGGGCTGATTTCAGCATAGAACTGTTCGAAGATTTATTTCGGGAACTAATCGAGTTATTAACTGAGCAGTAAGGTAAACACTTTTACCGGAATTTAAATATATACATAGAATAATTTGTTTAATTTGTTAGTTGTTATTTAATATAAAAAAAAAATTTATTAATGTGTTAAGTTAAATAAAATAATGATAGTATAGTCGATTAATAAAATCAAATGATCATAGGTACATATATTTTCCACTCGAGTAGATTCGCAGTTGCAACGTTTGGAATTTTAAACAGGATATTCACCAACTGCAAATTCCGGTGAGTAAATCTCACTCACCTTTAAAATTATTTTTATATCATTAAAAATAATTGTTTGCTGCTTGTGTGAATGCTTTCTGGTTTTATATATAGTTATTTAGGCTATATATATATATATTGGGTTGATTGATTGGTTGGATTCCCGCAGTCTCATTAGCGGATGCCCGCGGTTTTCATAGCGGATGATTACCCTATACGCCCCACGCTATGATTAGTGGATGACCTTCTATACCGCGATATTCTGCCACGAAGCAGAATGGGTATTATTTATGTGCTAACATCTGTGGATGCAGGAAAACAGGTTGGAGGGATCCAACTGGATTCCTCAAAAATATATTATCTGTTTGTTTGTTGTTTGTTTGATTTCATATATATATTTATATATGATGTGTTAGAAAAATAAATAATTCGTTGCTTTGTGTGTTTAAATATCACTGGGCTTAAGTAATGATATTTAAAAATATCGTGGAAGGATATTTGAGATTTAAAAAGGGAAAATTCTGTTTTTAAATGGAATTTGAATTTTAAATGGAAAATAAAATATAAACTTGTTTTGAAAAATAAAACAAGTAGTTTCTTTATAAACGAAGTTTATAAATAGTTCTTTTATAACAAAGTTATAAATGAAGTGAAAAGAATTATCACTTGATAATTCAGAAATAGAAATACAAGTGTGAAATTGAAATTCGAAATGAAATTTCAAATATAGAATGTGAAATGAAATTTTTAAATATATAACTCAAATGAAAGTTGAGTATAATATTTGAATTTTAAAAGGAGTTTAAATGTTTGAATTTTAAAAGGGGATTGAATATTAGAAATTCAAATTGAAGTTCAAAATAGAATTTGAATAGACGAAATTAGAAGGGAAAAATAGAATTTGAATTCAAGGAATTAAAATAAAATTTGAATTCAAAGGAATTCGAATAAAGAAATTCAAATAGAGATTTGAATGTAGAATTTCAAAATAGAATTTGAAATATAGAATTGAATAGAATTTGAAATATAGTATTTCAAAGAAGAATTCAAATGTGAAATTTGAATAGAGATTTGAATTGGAATTCAAATATGAAATTTGAATAGAGATTTGAAATGGAAATTCGAGTATTGAATTTTGAACATGGAATTTGAATAAAGAAATTCGAATAGAAATTTGAATATGAGATTTCAAAATAGAATTTGAAATAAACTTTGAAAATAGGATTTCAAAGTAAAATGGGAAATGGAATTTCAAAAATAGGATTTCAAATAGAAAATCCAAATGGTTTTGAAAATGGGATTTGAATTCAGGGGAATTCAAATGGATTTGAGTGAAGAAATTCAAATGGGTTTGAATATTAGAATTCAAAATGAGTTTGAATATTAGAATTTAAATGGGGGCTGGAAATGAATTTGAATATTAGAATTCAAATGGAAATGGAAAATGAACTTTGAATATAAGAGATTCAAATTGAATTCAAATAGGATTTGATCTATGGGATTTGAATATAAAATTCAAATGAGTTTTAAACTATGGAAATTTGAATAAAGAATTTAAAAAGAAGTTTGAATATTTGAATTCCAATAGAATTCAAATATAGAAATTAGGATATAGAAGTTCAAATGGAATTTAGATATAGAATTTGAATATAGGAGATTCAAATAGAAATTCAAGTATTGAATTTGAATATCAAATAGAAAAGGAATTGGAATCTGAATTTAGAATTCAAATAAAAGTGAGATTTGAATTTGAATCAAGCAGAGTTAAATGGAGTCGAATTCATTTTAAAGAAGTTTCGAAGTTTAAAAAAGTTTATATTTATAAACATAATTAAAACGAACTCGCCGCAGCGCTGCAGTTCGTAAAATAGCGATTCGAACTTCAATTGAATATACAGAACTCAATTGAAGTCGGAATTCTTCGAAACAAGAAACGTCAGGACCGGTTTGATAATAGTTTTCTAATGAAAGATGAAAATCTGAATTTCGTCGTAAAGATTTTGAGTTATGTCAAAATCAAATTTTTAGAAAAGCAGCGCCAGAATCGTTTTAAAACCATAATGGTTTATTCAATGTTATAAAAGGATTTTAAGCAGGTAAAAATCCGAATTTTCTATTTAGAAAAATCTCAGAGTTGAATCGTAAAATATATGCAAATTCAAGTTGTGTAAATGAATATGATTTTTGAAACAGAAACCAGATTTTGATTTATTGAATATAATTAACTAAATTGAATAGAAATTGGTTAATGAGATTTCGAATGAATATTGGGATTTGAATAAGTAAATTCAATTGGAAATTTATATTCGAAATCAAAAAAAGAACTAGAATTGAAATTGAAATTCAATTTGGTTGTGAGCAAGTTAAACATTTTATTTGAACATGTTATGTTCAAACAAAGAAGTGAAATAGGCAAAATGACTAATTAAAGAAGAAATGGGCGAAACTGAATTCAAACGATTAGATGTTATTGAATTGAATTGAAAACAGGTGAACAGGTTTTAAACATATATGGGATGGAGTATATGAAGATTTTTATTTATGTGCCCGACAATAAGGTACATGTTTAAATTCATATATGGGTTTTATGCGCCGTATCGGCAAGCCGCTTGGCTTTTCCTTTTTCTTTTTTGAGATTAGAAGATACCGGGATGCTATTTGAAGTTTCCCGATGCTCCCGATACAGGGGAGGTTATGGCGAAATTTTCCGGAAATTTAAGGAGTTAGAATATTTTTAAGATATTTTGATAATTTGAAATCATTATATCGACGTATTGAATTCGATAGTAAAGTGAATATAAAAATCGAATATTGTAAACAAAAAGGGATAGAGATAAGTGATTGAAATTGTTTCAATTGCAAGTAGAGACATTTTCTAATATATAGAAAATAAAAGAAGTTGATATTTGGAAACGTTTTCCAAATGGCATAAGAGGCGAAGATGATTATTGAAAATATTTGGATAACAAATATTGATAAGGAAATGGAGAAGTGATTTAATTAATGAAATATTAATTAAAGAGCCCAGTGATTTGTTTGATATGTTTGGATGAACACTTGTTTTTATTCGATAGTTAAATCACAGACTATCGAAGTTTTGACCATCGTTGTCAATATGGAGAGACCGGTTGGATTATTATCCGAAGAACCACTCCGTATCGGCATAAGCGTTGCGAACCAAGATGCTGAATATATTGAAGACGGAGTAAAGTGCAAGGGCTTTTCTAGTAATAGAAATAGTGCCTTCGGTTTCGTTCAATCCCAGAACGAACGTAAATGGACGAATGTCTGACAGAGTATTTCCAATGATCAAAAGGGTTGGTCTGTATGAATATATATGGTTGCAACGGATTTATCCCTTAGCATAATATCCAGAATATTTGTGCAAACTCAACTAGTGATTAACGGATCTGACGATGTGGCATTCAAAGTGATTGTGTTATAAAGGAATGGTAAGTATGCGTAGCCTCAGGCCTCAACAACCGGGAAAGGACAAAAATCGGGCAGGCAGCATGGCTATGTGGGTCGCACCCATTAGGGTGTATAATCACCTATCTAGAGAAATTCCTTTTGTTTCTAAATCTATCGATTCTGCCCATTCGGGAAACGGTGGTTTGAGTCCAACCGTTGGTGATATACATTCGATACACTCAAGCGAAATGAGTGGTCGGTCATGTGTGGGCCGGGTTGCAAGATGTTCTTGTTGAACCCAGGTGTATTCGCCTCTAGAGATACATCATCGGAAGGTGGTTCCATACCTTGTCATGTTGGAAATCCAATCTCCAATAAGCGCCATGCGGGTTTATGATTTATACTATATATGTGGAGCGTGAGATGTAAGCGTTCTGCTATTTGGTTATTTATTTGATGTAGACATTATTATAATATCACTAGATTTTCATATCAAAGTGATTTGGGTTATAGTAAGGTAAAAACCGTCCATGTTTATGTGTGGGCTGGTCTTACTATTATCTTTTCTTTTGAAAGGATTTTTAAAGTTAAACAAGTGGTTGAAGTTTACTCACACCAGTCTCATGACTGACCCAGAGTTTATTTTGTTTTCCCTAAACTCTTGGGTGCCCAAATTTGTACGGGCAGTCAAGTGTTTCAGGCTTTTACAGATACACTTGGAGGAGCTTGAAGCAGGAGGCTTCAATGTTAGTTATTTAGAGTTACTTCCGCTGAATCAAATGTTATGTGTACTCTGATGATGGTATGTATATATGTACCAAACAGATTTGTACTTCGAAGCTTATGTTATATAATATATTTTATTCGTTCCGCTGTGAGTTGTGATCTTCGTTCTTCTTCTATTCTAATATTTCTTTCTTTCTATTTCTCATCCTCTATCTTCTTTCTAATAATGAGTCGTATTTCTGTGCAATTTGAGTTGGACGTGTGGTGTTATTAGTCAACTCAGATAGCACGGATTTGCGGGTCATTACATGAATCTTCTATATTAAAATTTCAAATTCTATTTTAGAAAAATAGAATTTTCTTTCTAAATCTCAAATATCCTTTTTAGGATATTTTTAAATATCAACACTTAGGCCCAGTGATATTTAAACACTAACAACCAATTATTTATTTCAGGTTTTCTAACACACCATATATGACAGTATATATGCAAACAAATAAATAAACAGATAATATATTTTTGAGGAATCCAGTTGGATTCCTCCAACTTGTTTTCCTGCAGCCACAGACGTTAGTCAACATAGTAATACCCATCCTGCTTCGAGGAAGGATATCGCGGTATGAAGGTCATCCACTAATATATTTGTGGGGTGAATAGGGAAATCACTCGCTATGAAACTGCGGGCATCCGCTAATGAGACTGCGGGAACAATCCAATCATCAACCCAATATATATATAATAGTCAATCCTAAATAACTAGTATATATTTAAAACAGTCAGGAAGCATCCAAACAAGCACAGACAATTATTTTTAATGGATAAGAATAAATTCTAAATAAGGTGGGTGAGATTTACTCACCTTATTTTAATTGCGATCCATTTTCTATTTCTCTATTTAACCCGGCTTCGGAAAAATATTGAATCGAAACCCGTACTTTTTCCTCCAGCTACAAATCTCATTTGTCCAACTCCGTGATTTTTGGACCTCACATGAATTCATTTATGATTTATATAAGTTTGATATAATTTTAAACTAATTAAAATTAAATAAGGAGAACATTAACTAAACAGATTTTTAAATTACCTTAATCTACTGTGATTATCTTCTTCCTTCTTCAAACCACAAAAATCCAATTTCATTGTCTTGCTTTGATCCAATCTAATATCGTATGAACGATTTTAAACTTGGTTAACAAATTTAAGTACTTAGTTATTAAATTACCTGTTTTAATCAACTAAATAAATCAAGTAAATTACCTTACTTCTTCTTCATCATTTACAGCTAGCAGAACCCAAACGTTTCAATAGTATCAAAACGTCCCTCCCAATACAGCAAACACCGACTTCCATTAACATCGATCAACGCGCCACCCGTCAGCTCACCTTCAACCCTGAAGTTCACTGTTGTCACCACTAGAAATCGCACGCTCCACCTACTGACCGTCGCTCCTCAGTGAAGCCCTAATTTCCAGACTTCAACCCCAACGTCGCATCGTTCAATGAAGAGAACAACTGTACTTGACTATTGGAGCTCCCTTCAACAACGATAACCCAAGCTCTCGGTTGTCGATAAAAACCCTAGTTCCAGTACCCTGCATTGCACCCAACTTTTGATTCAATTCGATTTCGCCATCTGTTGTGTCGAACTTCAGGGGATTTCTAGATCTCATCGCGATGCCCAAAACCGCCCAACTTTACCTCGCACCAACCCCAATCGCAGCTCAACTCGAATTCCCCAAACCCACGACTACGATAGGCATAACTCGTGACTTCCTTCTTCCAGTTCGAATCAGACTTCGAACCACCCTTTGACCTATTGTCGAACCAAATTCGCGAGCGCCTATGGTGATTACGAATTGAAGAAAAGGGCAAGCTTGATTTTTGAAACGAGGAGGGTGCGGGTTTGAATTATTTTATGGGTGAACGGATGGATACAAGAAGGCTACAGTTGTTTTTATTCTGTGGTGAGGAAAGGGAGATGTGTTCAATTCTCTATCTTATGATTTTTAATGGTTATAAATATAGGTGTATATATTTAAATTATCCAAAATTTCCTAACTCCTTTTTGAATGCAACAAGGGTCGTCCCTGGGGTTATAACACTATTCTGAACACACTGCGATAGGTCACGAAGTCCAATTCGATCATCTGGAGAAGAGATTAATTTAATCGATATAAATTAAATTCAACAAAAAATTAATTCCTTGAAAATAAATAATTATTACCGTCGATTTATATTGCAATAAAATTCCTATAAATTATTTGAATTAATCTGACTCCGATCAAATTTAAAATTGAATTTTATTTCAGGTTCTCATTTTATGATAATTAAATATATATGATATTAAATCGAAATCGATTTTTAAATCGATAACTCACTAGAAAAATTGATTTATATATTTAACTCAATATTTAAATCCATATTAAGTATTTAAAATCAGTTGACCAAAAACCCGGGTCATCACAGCTTCACTGCTAGTTATTTAGAGGTTATTTCCGCTGTGATGTCTATGAATTATACTCTGATACGATATGTAAGTACAAAAATTCAGATTTGTATTTCAAAGTTATGTTGTAATATATTTTATTCGTTCCACTGTGAGATTCGTGTTTACTCTGATACTGTTTAGATAATGATGTTCTTTTTCTTCTATTCTATTAGTTCTATCTTATCTTTCTCATCCTCTTATTTCTTTCTATTAAAGATCTGTATTTTCGTGCACTTTGAGTTAAATGTGTAGGATATTAGTCAGCACAAATTGGTACGGATTTACGGGCCTTCACAATCATCATTCCACAAATTAATTATTTTAATTGCTTAATTTACAATGTAAATTTTTAAATGGCCAGAGATTGAATTTTACCTTATTGGAGAAAATGAATTTCTGTCTAAACCCCTTTTCAACTCCTGCAAATCTCAACTTCAGTTTCAGCCTTCCCCTCTGTTCAATCACCACGACTTCTTCCCAGAACTACATCAACCATCATCCCAACAGTGAACTCACACACACAATGAGTTGCGACTATTTTGGTCACCAACATCCACTAAACCCCAGCTATCGGTTCCTTTCACCACCACAAATGCTTGTCAGTCACCTCGCCTTCAAGTTCGCCGCGTTCCGAAAACCTAGATGAAACTTGCGACAATCAATTAACACCATCGAACGTGATGAACCCAAGGACTGCCGAACCCAAACACCATCAAGTTGAACTCGCCAAAACCCTATATCAAAATCCTGATCTTCTTCGTCGCGGTGGATTTCCCATTCCAGAAATTGGATCCCAATCTCCTCTGTCACTTAGAATAAATCGCAAGCGTTGTATGTTTGGCATCAAGCTACTGGAAGGATCGCAACTTCGAATCACGATTCAATTCTCTCTCTTTTATCTGATTTTCATCTGCTGAATCGATTTTCGATTTTAGGTTGAATGAAGGAAAATCATCGCGACCATTTATTTCTATTTGGGCTTACGGTTTCCGTAACGACCCACATTCTACGCATTGAAAGATCGCAGAATATTTATCTCTTTCACATCCGAAGTCGTATGGTTATGTAACTTTGGGGAACGACTATTGGGGTCATTCCCCATGTTCATGATTTTTGCCGATTTTTATATGACCGTTTTGCCCCTAGCTGATCTTGTTTCGGCCATAACTTTTGATTGGTAAGAAAATTTAACCTAAAACTACTTCCATTGGATCCAAATAATGGTTTACCTTTCCGTAGGGTGGTCACATTAGCCAAACGGACTTACCATTTGGGAGATATGGCTGAAACAAGGTTTAGAAGGTGAAAAACAGCTTAACCGGGCCTAATTAGAGTGATTAGCAGCAAAGCCCATAACCAATTTCAGGATTAGGGTTATGGAAGGGCTGAAATGAGTTAGAGAATGGTTCCTATTCATTTTTCTAGACGCCACAAACCTCCCTTGAGCTCTAACAATGGCCTCCATCTTCTAAATCGCTCCCAAAACACCATTTTTGTCATTTTTAATCACTAATTAAGCAAATCAACACAAAATCAAGGCGGATTAGCGTCAAATCAGAGATAGGGCTGTTGGAATACATTGGGATCCGTGCTATAACAGTAGAGTTTCAGATCTAAGATTATATTTGTAGCTAAGGTGAGTGATTAGCATTGTTTTTACACTAATTAAGGTTAATTAAGGGTAATTAGTGAATTTATACATGGTTAAATTCCGGAAAAATATTTATAAGTTTCAAAATATTGTTTTAGGCCTCTGTTAGAAATTTGGGTTAATTTGGTTAAATTTTGCTAACCCTATCATTGGTTATACTTAAACATGATTGAAGGGAAAACATGGGTTTTTGGGTGTGTTTGATCTATATTATCATGATTGTTTGTTGTTTTGGTGTTTGTGGATGACTATACATGTTGCTATGACTATTTGGAATGTTTTGTAATTATTTAAAATGATTAGAATGGTAGAAAACACCATCGTGTGGCGTAAAAACACTCGCTGGAAGTTGCAGGAAAAATATACAGGAGCCAGACCGGATCAGATCGCCCCCTCTCCGACCCGACCCGCTCGTGATGATGGAGATCGACCCGACTGCTTGCACCTGAAGCTCTCTGGCCGATCTTCTTTTGAATGGTGGCACGACCCGACCCGATGGAAGCATCATTCTCTGAGCCGACCCGCCTGCACAGGCCAAGGGGAGTTTGACCCCAAACCGGAGTCCTATCCGACCCGACCCGAACCAGTGTGACACCACGACCCAGCTTGGAGCACCACGATATGACCCGATGGAGGGATCATGACCCGACCCGAACAGAGTTGACGACCATGGACTGAACGAGAAGAAGAGAGTCAATCTGAATAGAAGCTTGTTCCGAACCGATCCGGAGAAGACCAAAACCCGAGATGCAAAGGTAGTCCAAATGGGAAGTTTGCACTCAGGATCCAGTTGGGAACCAATGAGTTAACTTCATGGTTAGACTTTGTTGCGGGACGTGTGCTAAGGAGTTGTCGACGTCCATAGCTTTGATACACCACGGAAAGGCAAGTGTTAGGCTGCGGATCAGTGCAGTTGTGAAACCCGTAACTTCCCCTTAAAGGAAAGAGCGGATAGTTCGAGAACAAGCCACAACAGAACGCATACAAAAGAACATTTCATTGTATATTACAACAATGCATCAGATTACAAGAATATACAGAGTATAAATGAATATTACACAGAAATATCAGAGATTTAAGTTACATTTAAATACATCGCAGCGGAAAATAATACAATACACAACTAGAAGAGATATACGGATATAAAGCTTTCCGAATATCGTTCCAGCTGTAAACCAGGATCCTGTGAATATAAATCTGCAAAACCAAAACTACTAGCTGCCCGGGTCAAAATAAGGGCACCCAGAGTTTAGGTTAAAACAATAAACTCCAGGTCAGTCATGTGACTGGTGTGAGAACTAAAAACAGTTATTTATCTTTATTTTCAAAGTAAGGTAATTCAAGGGACCACGCCGTATAACACGGAACGTGTTTCCTCCCAAGAACACTAGTGCATAAAACAACAACGCAATGCTAAATAAAGAAAAATGAAGCTATTATAAGACCCAGTTCCCATCACACAATGCAACGCAAGCCGGAGGATAGGGTTTTTACCTTATAATAGCCAAGAATGCTTGATACGTTTAAAACAAATCATTTGATACTATTATAAGTGCATAGTGTATAAAACAACTTCAAATCATAAGTATCAATCATAGGCGACATGAGCGTCCCATGCTACTATGTCGCCATATATAGGTTTACAAATAAAACCGCAAATGTCATGTATTTGGAAATTGGATTTCCATCTATGAACCGAGGCAAAAGATAGTCCTCAACCGATTCGAGACTGCCTAGCCCGAGTCTCAGGATCAGAGCTCGAGTGACCCTAGGAGCGACAGGGCCGGTCCACCGATGTGGATTAAAATTCCTGAACAATACGTTTCCCCGCCCTTTGGGGCGTAAACGAGCCAACGAATGACTCCATCGGACCCGGATCGTCTGATCAAACCGAGGCGCCTCGCAACAGCAACAACCACACAGGTGAAAAGTATATAAATGTCAGGGCTGGTAGGTCACTGACACCACCCTAGCTAGGAAGAAACACATGCCCTCCCTGAGGTCCTCTCCCGTTTTTGGTTCACAACCGGGGGTGCGAAACTCGCGAAGTAAACGTTACACAAAGCTACGCCACAAAGGCCGTGCTTTGATCATCCCCACAAGACTTTGCTTTTCAACAGAAGCCTCGATCAATTGCCACTTAGGCATGCCACACCGGCAATTCACTCCATTCGTTTGATATCCATCAATATATAACCCCTGAGCTCGTACGTCTCAGAGAAGGGCGTTAAGCAAGAGAATAAATTCTCCGCCGCCAAACAGATATATATTTAATAGAGATCAATCACACGGACTAAAATCCAATGTCAGACACACAGTCCATTTACAAGTCCGTTCTGGGTCTGAACGAAACCGGAGGCACCTAGTACCCCGCATATCCATCAATCTCCAAGTACGTCTGGACGATCACCAACTGTTTCCATCTTCTTGGGTGTACAGCCCAATCAAGATCATCAGTAATCACCCAAACGACGTGAAGACCTCCGGTCTTCGACCACCGTCTTCATCTTCGACTTATCGTCGTATCAGTTATTCAGAATGGGATAAACCCGGTCTTTCCGAATAACTCGCGTATATTTTAAATAAGTGTTACACAAACACAACATACGCCTCATTCCAATTCATCAGTCACTAACCGTAAATTAATCAAGAGAATAATTTCCCAAATATTAACCCCGAAGGCCGAAACCAACATCATATCAAAATCCAGGAAATCATTCTGCTTAGCTAACCGACAGTTAGTTTCTAAATTTCACATTCATAGGGAAAGGTTCCCATTAATTTTATCAAAGATAAATTCCTTAAATTTATTCTTTAATCTTCTTTTGAATTTTGATTCAACTAGTCGGGATTAACGAACCTTACCGAAGTAATCATTTGTTTTAATTTCCCTATCCCAACCTATTCATCCCATGAAGTAAAACGGGTCTTACTTCATATCTAACACCACGGTGTTATCGGTAAATTTAATTACCGTTTCACGTTTAAATCTAATTAAAGATTTAACTATCGCCTGGAGCAAAACTGGTGGTACTCCATTTTCGATCTTTTCAATCTAATTAAAGATTCATTAAAACTCCACTTAGTTTTAATCGTTAACTGGGTTAAAGAATTAGTGTCATTTAAAACACGGTTCACGATAAACCCAAAATCACATTCCATTAATTATCGGGTTAAATGACGAGTGTTATTTAAAACACTGTCTACGATAAACCCAAAAATCAATATCAATTCAATTCCAATTAAATATTATTTAATTGGTGCACTTCATTAAATCTAAATAAAAAAAGATTTAATCTTTTCTCAACTGGGTTCAAGAACAGTGTTAGTCAAGACACCATTCACGACAAACCCAAATCACATTTGATATTAAATACAAGGCTCTGAATAGAAAATATCCCGGCTTATATTCAATATCAAATTCTGCGACCAACAAAGATCGTATTGGAAATAACGATATATATACCTATATCTTTCAAATTTCCATAACAACATCTGTATAATCACGAATTCCAACATCGAAATATTCCGAAGACAATTTCGATTCAAATCCACTCCAATGCAATCATTGGAAATTCTAGTTATTTTTAAAACCCTTTTTAAATTCAATTTATTTATTTAAAAATAAATAGGATTATAATTCTAGTTCAAAACTAGTTCATTTCGATAAAAATCTATTTTTATCTTTTCAAATATGGAGTTTTTCATCCCAATTTTTCCCATATCATTTCTTATGATTTTACACAAATTATTACTATTTTTAATAATTTTATCAAGGCCCGTACAGTCGATTTCCATCAACGGCCATCGAACTGCACTTACAGCGACCTTTTTCAAATTTGATTTGGACATATTTCCAAATCCAACCGTTAGATTTCTAATTTCTCACATTCGTTAGAAAGCTCTTTTCGATACGAACCCAACGGTTCCGGTTTTAGGAGAATCCGACGGTCGGATCTCCCGTAATGTCCGCTTGAAATAAATGGTCGAAATTCACGAACTGCCGCGACGCGGCGCGTTCTGTTCAGGCCATTATATTATATATATAATATATATAATATATATTTCGTCGATTTCTATTTAAAACGAATTGTATAAATAGTTTTAAATTCGTTTCAAAAGCAATTTCAACTTCCATTTCAATTCAAATCAAAATTGAATTCTTCTTTATAAATTCATTTTAAAATTCATTTCTATTCAATTCAAATTTCAATTCAATTTGAATTCATTTCAATTCGCTTCTAATTCAATTTGAATTCATTTTCAATTCAATTCAATTCCAAAGTCGTTTTCTATTCGATTCAATTCAAATTGGTTTTCTATTCGAATCAAATTCGTTATATATTCCATTGAAATCAAATTCGTTATATATTCAATTGAAATCAAATTCGTTGTATATTCAATTGAAATCAAATTCGTTATATATTCAATTGAAATCAAATTCGTTATATATTCAATTCATTTCGAAATCGTTTTCAATTTAATTCATTTCGAAATGAATAAAATCGATATAAATATCGATTCACGTCAAAATGGCGTCAACCTAATCAACACGGCTTAATGTATTTCTATTTTCAAATATTCTATTTCAAATATTTCCTATTATCAAAATATTTGTTATAATCAAAATATTTCGTTCAACACATGACTAATCTCAACGGATGAGTACAGTCAACACATGAACCTTTACTTTATATTGATAAAGATGTAAATTTTATTATTCTTTATTTCGTTCAACACATGACTAATCTCAACGGATGAGTACAGTCAACACATGAACCTTTACTTTATATTGATAAAGATGTAAATTTTATTATTCTTTATTTTCTAAATTGGAATGAGGCCCAATCAATTACCATATAATATTAATTATATGGATTTTCATACATCACACGTATATAATAGCATTGAAAAATAATCAACCATCAACCAAAGTGCACTACACTGTATACGCATCAAATATAGATATCTAACGCTTATAACAGCCTGTCAATCAATCGATCGACATATTTAATCAATCAGGATGAGTGAACTTCAAATTTCATCCCAACACCCGTGTGGGGTTTCAAACAATCAAACACATATTTTATTTGTGCAGTTGGGCGATGTGTAAAATTTATCGTCCCAATTAATGTCCTTCAAATAGGTGTACATAAACAAACCGTCCGGTTTGTAAATGAATATTTATTTATTCACATTCACTATATTCATATTCACGTTAAAAATTATATATTTTTAACGATAAAACATTTTATTTTAACATATGAATTTCTATTCAGTTCATTCTTTAAATAAAATGATATTTTTATTTTCTAACTTATTTTAGAAAATTTCGGTGGCATAACGGCACGATACTAGAAACGGGACGAGGCCTAGCCTTATCCCCGGTCTAGTGAAGGCCCACGCCATTCACACATCAATCAAATCAATTTCATTCACCAAACAATTCAATTCAAACCAAATAATCTAACCAACTACGCAACCAAACAATTAAACAAACAAGCCATCCATGGTCTGTGGATGACGGGTGTCGGGTGCTGCTAAGCACCGTCTGCATCCTAGTATATATATAACTAGAAAATGAAATTGAAGAGTGAGGAGTTCTCACCGAAAGCTATCCAAAACCACGACTCTTCATTTATAGAAATCTTCGCCATTCTCGCTCTCCGTCACTTTCTTTGCCCGTAATCTCTACATATGTAAAAATCACATTTTTATCTTGCTATTCAATATATAAAAATATCATTTTTACTTCGCTATTCAATATATAAAAATCGAATTTTTACTTCGCTGTTCAATATATAAAAATCTCATTTTTACTATGCTATTCAATATATAAAAATCGAATTTTTACTTCGCTGTTCAATATATAAAAATCTCATTTTTACTATACTATTCAATATATAAAAATCGAATTTTTACTTCGCTGTTCAATATATAAAAATCGAATTTTTATTTCGCTGTTCAATATATAAAGATCGAATTTTTATTCTACTATTCAATATATAAAAATCGAATTTTTATTCTACTATTCAATATATAAAAATCGAATTTTTATTCTATTGAAAGTCTTATCTTTTCCTTTATAAAAATCTTATCATTATATTTTGTTTTCTAAAACAAAATATAATTTTCTTTCAAAACACATGTATATCTTCTCCTTTCAAAACAATGTTTCTTTTATATAGAAAATCCTACTTTTGAAACAATATATATCCATATATAATTTCTGATTTTCGTGATTCAAAATGTCATCTTTATATGATAAAAATATTATTTTTATCCTATTATAAAAATATAATCTTTTAACTTATAAAAATTCTATCTTCTTACTTTATAAAACAAAACTTTCTACAACTAAAAATTTAAACTTTATTTATATAAAAATAATCTGATTTTTTAAACTAATATTAACACATAAAAATCTGGTTTTTAACTACTTACTTATCATAAATAATAAGGGAAAAAATAAAAACCTTTCTTTGTTTTCTTCTTCAAGCCATTGTACTTCGAGATAGCACAGCCCTTAGGGCTTTGGTTTTCACGCCCATCAAGGAGCTGGACGTTGATTGGAGATGGCCGCTGGAAGCGGCGCCGTGATGTCACCCAACGCCAGGAGTTCTGGCGAACTCGCTCCCCTCCACGGCGTTATAATTGCGCTCGAAGTCGGCTTTGAAAAAAAAGGGGGTTTGGGTCGCAGCTTCTTCGGAGGAGCGTGGGGAGAGAGGGAAGGGACTGGAGGGTCTCGCATCGGTGAGGGGATATGCTGGAGGGGCGGCGACATCCCGGCGGTGGAGCGGTGATCCTCCGACGAGCAGTGAGGCTCGAGATTTTTTTTTATTTTTTTTTCTTCGATTCAGAAAGAAAAAAAATGGGGGGGGGGGGGGGTTTGACTGTAAATAGAGGGAGAAAAAGGTAGGGGGCCTTTTATAAAAATTATTATATATAATATTCTATTCAATTTTAATCCTCATAGTTGACTTTTCTTTTGAAGTCGAAATGAGACCCACCGACTGTCGTCCCTAGTGTTTTACCCCCATTCCGAACACAATGGGATATGTATCGCAAGCCAATTCGACTGTTTCGATCAGTTTCCGTTAAATTTACATTTAAATCACTTTATTGAATTTTAAACGTACTTTTCAATTTACCGGGGTCACATACTAACTCTAAAAATTCCAGAAAAATTATTTCTAGCTTCGTATTGACGATACGGTCCTAACAAAACTAGTTTCGTTGAATTCTGAGACCGTTAGAAAAATGGCCATTTTCCAGTCGATTAAAATCAACTAAAACTGGTCAAACGCGTTTTCCTTTGCCACGCTCACATATCGATTCAGAAAATTATGAAATTTGGAATCTAGCAATAATTTGACACTGCAGATCCAACAAAAGTGGTTTCGTCGAAATCCGAGGTCGTTTGCAAAATTGCTATTTTGAAGGGCCTGAATTCCAGAGCGACTATTCAGAATTTTCAACTGGACATATCTTTTGATTCCCGCTATGAAATTTTGATTTTTCGGATTCGTTGGAAAGTAATATCAATTAGATCCTAATGTTTTTGGTTTCACTAAAATCCGGATTGTTTTGCACCCGGTACATAAAATTGAAGTTTGAAATCGAATTATCGAACTACCGCGCCATTTTCAATTCTATTATAAAATTATATATAAATATTTATATTCTAACGACGATGTATATAATATATACGTTCGAATCATATTCAAAATAAATTTCTCGTTGATATTATTTAAAATAATCTATTTTAAATATTCTAAATTCGCTAAAATTGCCAAAATAAAAATTTTAAACTGGCCCAGATTTTCGGGTTGTTACAATCTCCCCCACTTAAAACTTTTCGTCCCCGAAAAGGAACAAAGTCGAAAGTGGTTTGATTAATCAACTCTACATTCGATCTGGCTTCCATTCTCCAACTTTTCAGTTTCTGAGAATTTTCAAATTATTCAAAAATTTGGCTAACACCCGGAATTTTCGAAAAATTTCGCCATAACCTCCCCTACACCGGGAGCCACGGGAAAATCCCGAAATTGCCATATAGGCCTTCAGATCTCAAAAAGAAAAAGAAAAAGCCAAGCGGCTAGCCAATAGGTTCATAAAATCATCATCACCCAAACAAAACAGTAAATTATGTAGTAAACATGTACCTATTTGTCGGGCAAACAAATTTTATTCTTCGGCTCTAGCCTCCTAGCTATGACCTGTTCAATGTAAGTATATGTATATGCAAGCAAATGCGACTGATTTTCACTACAACTCAATATTTGGTTCAATTAGGCATAAATGTTTCAAAATTATCAAACAAATAAACAAACAACACAAACATCAATCAATTAGTGGATTAGAGTTTCAAATTCATAAATTTAATATATATACAAAAAAAATCATGTTTTGATACCAATTCACAACAATGTGTTCTAGCTATATAAGTTTTGGTTCTCGCACCAGTCTAATGGAAATATATAGATATCACACCTTTGTCACTCGAATATAAATTCTGACGACGAGTACTCAACCATCAGAATCATCTTCGGGCCACTAGAGTATGATTCTATATCTATCCAGTATATTAAAACTTCGAATATACGTTCATGACGCGTATATGCAAAATCTTTATATACTCGATTGTCCATATTCAAAATAAATAAATAATCAAATACGTTTTAAAATGGTTTAGATTTCAAAACAAAATTGTTTTCATTTGAAAAATATACTCTTCACACTCGTTCTAGGATACTACTGATCCTATCTCTAACGAGTCATTCTAATTGGATATTACTAATCCAATATCTGATGAATTCTTTCGTATGGTTCTAATGTGTCTTGTTCTCGAGCTCTGTAAAACAAAGCTCTGATACCAACTGTGAAATGTGAAGACCCGCAACTTCCCCGTAAAGGAAAGCGTCGGATAGTTCGAGAACAAGCCACAACAGAACGCATACAGAAGGACATTTCATTGTATATCACAACAATGCATCAGATTACAAGAATATACAGAGTATAAATGAATATTACACAGAAATATCAGAGATTTAAATTACATTTAAATACATAGCAGCGGAAAATAATACAATACACAACTAGAATGAGATATACGGATACAAAGCTTTCCGGATATCGTTCCAGCTGTAAACCAGGATCCTGTGAATATAAATCTGCAAAACCGAAACTACTAGCTGCCCGTGTCAAAATAGGGGCACCCAGAGTTTAGGTTAAAACAATAAACTCCAGGTCAGTCATGTGACTGGTGTGAGAACTAAAACAGTTATTAATCTTTATTTTAAATCATTAGGTAAATCAAGGGACCACGCCGTATAACACGGAACGGGTTTCCTCCCAAGAATACCAGTGCATAAAACCAACAGCGCAATGCTAAATAAAGAAAAATGAAGCTGTTATAAGACCCAGGTCCCATCACACAATGCAACGCAGTCGAGGATAGGGTTTTCCCTTATAACAGCTAAAGAATGCTTGGTACGTTTAAAACAAATCATTTGATACTATTATAAGTGCATAGTGTATAAAACAACTTCAAATCATAAGTATCAATCATAGGCGGCATAAGCGCCCCATCCCACTATGTCGCCATATATAGGATTACAATTAAAACCGCAAATGTCACGTATTTGGAAATTGGATTTCCTTCTATGAACCGAGGCAAAAGATAGTCCTCAACCGATTCGAGACTGTCTAGCCCGAGCCTCAGGACCCAGACTCAGGTGGGCCCTTGGATCCTCAGGGCCGGTCCACCGATGTGGATTAAAATGCCTGAACATGCGTCTCCCCACCCTATGGGGTGTAAGTCTGGTCCGTCAGCCGACCAGAATGCATTCGGCCGAAACCGATATAACCGAGGCGCCTCGCAACAGCAACAACCACATAAGTCAAACTCGTCAGGGCGTGTAAAACCACTGACGCCACTTCTAGCTAGAAAGAAACGCATGCCCTCCCTGACGTCCGTCTCCCGTTTTTGGTTCATACCTGGTGTGAAACACGCGAGGTAAACGTTACACAAAGCTACGCCACAAAGGCCGTGCTTTGATCATCACCACAAGACTTTGCTTTTCAACAGAAGCCTCGATCAATTGCCACTTAGGCATGCCACACAGGCAATTCACTCCATACGTTTGATATCCATCAATATATAACCCCTGAGCTCGTACGTCTCAGAGAAGGGCGTTAAGCAAGAGAATAAATTCTCCGCCGCCAAACAGGTATATATTTAATAGAGATCAATCACACAGACTAAAATCCAGTGTCAGACACACAGTCCATTCACAAGTCCGTTCTGGGTCTGAACGAAACCGGAGGCACCTAGTACCCCGCATATCCATCGATCTCCAAGTACGTCTGGACGATCACCAACTGTTTCCATCTTCTTGGGTGTACAGCCCAATCAAGATCATCAGTTATCACCCAAACGACGTGAAGACCTCCGGTCTTCGACCATCGTCTTCATCTTCGACTTATCGTCGTATCGATTATTCAGAATGGGATAAACCCGGACTTCCCGAATAACTCGCGTATATTTTATAAAAGTGTTACACAAACACAACATACGCCTCATTCCAATTCATTAGTCACTAACCGTAAATTAATCAAGAGAATAATTCCCCAAATATTAACCCCGAAGGCCGAAACCAACATCAGATCAATATCCAGAAAACCCTTCTGCTTGGCTAACCGACAGTTAGTTTCTAAATTTCACGTTCAAATCTAATTAAAGATTTAACTATCGCCTGGAGCAAAACTGGTGATACTCCATTCTCGATCTTTTCAATCTAATTAAAGATTCATTAAAACTCCACTTAGTTTTAATCTGTGACTGGGTTAAAGAATCAGTGTCATTTAAAACACGGTTCACGATAAACCCAAAGTCACATCCCATTAATTATCGGGTTAAAGAACAAGTGTTATTTAAAACACTGTTCACGATAAACCCAAAAATCAATATCCATTCAATTCCAATTAAATATTATTTAATTGGTGCACTTCATTAAATCTAAATCAAAAGATTTAATCTTTTCTCAACTGGGTTCAAGAACAGTGTTAGTGAAGACACCATTCACGACAAACCCAAATCACATTCATTAATTATCGGGTAAAAAAAACAAGTGTTATTTAAAACACTGTTCACGATAAACCCAAAAATCAATATCAATTCAATTCCAATTAAATATTATTTAATTGGTACACTTCATTAAATCTAAATAAAAAGATTTAATCTTTTCTCAACTGGGTTCAAGAACAGTGTTAGTAAAGACACCATTCACGACAAACCCAAATCACCTTCGATATTCAATACAAGGCTCTGAATAGAAAATATATCGGCTTATATTCAATATCGAATTCTACGACTAACAAATGTCGTATTGGAAATAACGATATACATATATATCTTTCAAATTTCCATAACAACACCTGTATAATCATGAATTCCAACATCGAAATATTCCGAAGACAATTTCGATTCAAATCCACTCCAGTGTAATCATTGGAATTTTGGTTACTTTTAAAACCCTTTTCGAATTCAATTTATTTATTTAAAAATAAATAGAATTATAATTCTAGTTCAAAACTAGTTCATTTCGATAAAAATCTATTTTTATCTTTTCTAATATGGAATTTTTCATCCCAATTCTTTCTAAATCATTTCTTATGATTTTACACAAATTATTACTATTTTTAATAATTTTATCAAGGCCCGTACAGTCGATTTCCATCAATGGCCATCGAACTGCACTTATAGCGACCTTTTTCGAATTTGATTTGGACATAATTCCAAATCCAACCGTTAGATTTCAAATTTCTAATATTCGTTAGAAAGCTCTTTTCGATACGAACCCAACGGTTCCGGTTTTAGGAGAATCCGACGGTCGGATCTCCCGTAATGTCCGTTTGAAATAAATGGTCGAAATTCGCGAACTGCCGCGGCGCGGCGCGTTCTATTCAGGCCATTATATTATATATAATATATATTTCGTCGATTTCTATTTAAAACGAATTATATAAATAGTTTTAAAATCGTTTCAAAAGCTATTTCAACTTTCTTTTCAATTCAAATCAAAATTGAATTCTTCTTTATAAATTCGTTTTAAAATTCATTTCTATTCAATTCAAATTTCAATTCAATTTGAATTCATTTCAATTCGCTTTCAATTCCATTTGAATTCGTTTTCAATTCAATTCATTTCGAAATCGTTTTCAATTCAATTCATTTCGAAATCGTTTTCAATTCATTTTGAATTCGTTTTCAATTCAATTCATTTCGAAATCGTTTTCAATTCATTTTGAATTCGTTTTCAATTCAATTCATTTCGAAATCGTTTTCAATTCAATTCATTTCGAAATCGTTTTCAATTCAATTCATTTCGAAATCGTTTTCAATTCAATTCATTTCGAAATCGTTTTCAATTCATTTCATTTCGAAATCGTTTTCAATTCATTTTGAATTCGTTTTCAATTCAATTCATTTCGAAATCGTTTTCAATTCATTTTGAATTCGTTTTCAATTCAATTCATTTCGAAATCGTTTTTAAAATCGATATAAATATCGTTCACGTCAAAATGGCGTCAATCTAATCAACACGGCTTCATATATTCCTTTATTTTCAAATATTCTATTTCAAATATTTCTTTTTCAAATATTTCTTTTTCAAAACTGGAATGAGGCCCAATCAATTACCATATAAAATTAATTATATGGATTTTCATACAACACATGTATATAATAGCATTGAAAATAATCAACCATCAACCAAAGTGCACTACACTGTATAAGCATCAAATATAGATATCTAACGCTTATAACAGTCTGTCAATCAATCGATCGACATATTTAATCAATCAGGATGAGTGAACTTCAAATTTCATCCCAACACCCGTGTGGGGTTTCAAACAATCAAACACAGATTTTATTTGTGCAGTTGGGCGATGTGTAAAATTTATCGACCCAATCAACGTCCTTCAAATAGGTGTACATAAACAAACCGTCAGGTTTGTAAATGAATATTTGTTTATTCACATTCACGTTAAAAATTATATTTTTAACGATAAAACATTTTATTTTAACATATGAATTTCTATTCAGTTCATTCTTTAAATAAAATGCTATTTTTATTTTTCTAACTTATTTTAGAAAATTTCGGCGGCATAACGGCACGATACTAGAAACGGGACAAGGCCTAGCCTTATCCCCGGTCTAGTGAAGGCCCACGCCATTCACACATCAATCAAATTCACTTTCGTTATGCAAACCACAAAATTTTGAGTAAGGGTCTAACCTAGCCTTACTCCTTCGCCTTATAACGGCGCACGTCTAATCCTAACCAATTCATCGATTCGATTTTTCATACCACAAATCACATTCAAACCAATATCGCAATCAATCACCAATCAATCAAACAAACAAGTCCATGGTCTGTGGACGATTGTGTCGGGTGCTACTAAGCACCGTCTGCATCCTAGTATATATGTATAACTAGAAAAGAAATAGAAAGGTGAGAAATTCTCACTTATAGCTATCCTAGCTCCACGGCTCTTCTTTGATAGAAAACTTCATCGTTTCGCCTTTTTGTCACCTTCGTTGCTGCTTTCACTACACACGTAAAAATCACATTTTTTTACTACGCTATTCAATATATAAAAATCGAATTTTTAGTTCAAAGTTCAATATATAAAAATCGAATTTTTAGTTCAAAGTTCAATATATAAAAATCAAATTTTTAGTTCAAAGTTCAATATATAAAAATCGAATTTTTATTTCAAAGTTCAATTTATAAAAATCGAATTTTTATTTTAAAGTTCAATAGATAAAAATCATATTTTTTTTTTCGAAGTTCAATATGTAAAAATCTAGTCTTCGCCTTATAAAAAAATATAGTCTTTGAAGTTCAAACCTTTTTCTAAAAATCAGTTTTTACTTTTATTTTAAAATCAGTTTTAAAATCTTATCAAATCAGTTTTTAAATATTTAAAAATTCAGTTTTTAAACTCTTATCAAATCAGTTTTTATATATTTAAAAATTCAGTTTATAAAATTCTTAAAAATCAGTTTACAAATCTAATTAAAACCAGTTTAAAATGCTTTTAAAAAAAAACAGTTTAAAACCCTAAAATAAAAATAAAATAAAATGTTTACTGTTACCTGCGAAGAAGGGGGGGGGATGCTGCTGTCGGTGGTCATCAGGCGGGGTTGGACGTCGGAGCCGAGGTGGTGGCCAGCAGGGGCTTCGATTCGGAGCTGAACAAAAGGGGGGGGGACTACGGGGTTGTCGCGCCGTGGGGGCTTCGCTCCGTCGAGGAGGGCAGGTGAGAGAGGAGCGAGGCTGGAGGGAGGAGGCACCTGAGGGGAAGATCGGCGGCAGCTCCGCCTGTGGCGGCGGCGAAACTCTGGGGGGCGCGATCGATGTCTGAAGTTTTTTTTTTTTTTTTTTTTTTTTTTTTTTCTTATTTTCTGTTTGAAATGAATGGACGGGGGGGCCAAAGTGTTTTAAGGAGGGCAAAGATTTTTTTTTTTTTATTATTAATTTTATTATTATTTAATTCAACCTTAAGTTGACTTTTTTCATACGACCTCGAAACGAGGCCCACCGCCTGTCGTCCATAGCGTTCTACCCCCATTCCGAACACAATGGGATATGTATCGTACGCTGATTCGGCTGTTACAATCAGTTTCCGTTGAATTAACATTTAAATCACTATATTGAATTTTAAACGTACATTTCAAATTACCGGGGTCACATACGAACTTTAAAAATTCCAGAAAAATATTTTCTAGCTTCGTATTGACGATACGGTCCTAACAAAACTAGTTTCGCCGAATTCTGAGACCGTTTGAAAAATGGCCAATTTCCAGTCGATTAAAATCTACTGAAACTGGTCAAACGCGTTTTCCTTTGCCACGCTCACATATCGATTCGAAAAATTATGAAATTTGGAATCTAGCAATAACTTGACATCCCGGACCCAACCAAACTGGTTTCGTCGAAATCCGAGGTCGTTTGCAAAATGTCCATTTTTAAGGGCCTGAATTCCATAGCGACTATTCAGAATTTTCAACTGGACATATCTTTTGATTCCCGATATGAAATCTTGATTTTTCGCATTCGTTGGAAAGATATTATCAATTAGATTCCATTATTTTTGGTTTCACTAAAATCCGGATTGTTTTGCACCCGGTACATTCAATTGAAGTTTGAAATCGAATTATCGAACTACCGCGCCATTTTCAATTCTATTTATAATTATATATAAATATTTATATTCTAACGACGACGCGTATAAAATATACGTTTGATTTATATTCAGAATAAATTTATCGTCGATATTATTTAAAATAATTCATTTTAAATAATCAAAATTCGCTAAAATGGCCAAAATAAAAATTTTAAACTGGCCCAGATTTTCGGGTTGTTACAATCTCCCCCACTTAAAACTTTTCGTCCCCGAAAAGGAACAAAGTCGAAAGTGGTTTGATTATTCAACTCTACGCTCGACCTGGCTTCCATTCTCGAACTTTTCAGTTTCTGAGAATTTCTAAAATTTCAAAAATTTGGCTAACACCCTAAATTTTCGAAAAATTTCGCCATAACCTCCCCTGCAATGGGAGCATCGGGGAATTCCAAATAGCTTCCCCGGTCCTTCAGATCTCAAAAAGAAAAAGAAAAAGCCAAGCGGCTAGCCAATAGGCTCACAAAATCATCATCACCCAAACAAAACAGGAAATTATGTAGTAAACATGTACCTATTTGTCGGGCAAACAAATTTTATTCTCTGGCTCTAGCCTCCTTGCTATGACCTGTTCAATATATATATGTATATGCAAGCAAATGCGACCAATCTTCGATACAGTTCAATATTTGATTCAATTAGGCTAAATGGCTAAAAATTAGCAAACAAATAACGAAACAACACAAACATCAATCGATTAGTGAATTAGAGTTTCAAATTCATAATTTTGATACATATACAAAAATCATGTTTTTGATACCAAATCACAACAATAGGCCCTATCTAATTTTGGTTCTCACACCAGTCTAATGGAAATATATAGATATCACACATTCGAAACACGAATATAAATACTAATGATGTGGCCACATCATCAGAATTATCCCCGGGTGTCTAGAATGTGACTCTATATCTATCCAATATATTAAAATTTCAAATACACGCGGATCAGACGTATACGCAAAATCTATATATATTGGATTGTCCACATCAATATAAATAGGTAATCAAATACGAATAATTGATTTAAATTTTCAAAACAAAAATTTGTTTTCACTTTCAAAAATATACTCTTCACACTCGTTCTAGGATACTACTGATCCCATCTCTAACGAGTCATTCCCGTTGGATTTTACTAATCCAATATCTGATGTATTCTTTCGTATGGTTCTAATGTGTCTTGTTCTCTAGCTTTGTAAACCAAAGCTCTGATACCAAATGTGAAGACCTCCGGTCTTCGACCATCGTCTTCATCTTCGACTTATCGTCGTATCGATTATTCAGAATGGGATAAACCCGGACTTCCCGAATAACTCGCGTATATTTTATAAAAGTGTTACACAAACACAACATACGCCTCATTCCAATTCATTAGTCACTAACCGTAAATTAATCAAGAGAATAATTCCCCAAATATTAACCCCGAAGGCCGAAACCAACATCAGATCAATATCCAGAAAACCCTTCTGCTTGGCTAACCGACAGTTAGTTTCTAAATTTCACGTTCAAATCTAATTAAAGATTTAACTATCGCCTGGAGCAAAACTGGTGATACTCCATTCTCGATCTTTTCAATCTAATTAAAGATTCATTAAAACTCCACTTAGTTTTAATCTGTGACTGGGTTAAAGAATCAGTGTCATTTAAAACACGGTTCACGATAAACCCAAAGTCACATCCCATTAATTATCGGGTTAAAGAACAAGTGTTATTTAAAACACTGTTCACGATAAACCCAAAAATCAATATCCATTCAATTCCAATTAAATATTATTTAATTGGTGCACTTCATTAAATCTAAATCAAAAGATTTAATCTTTTCTCAACTGGGTTCAAGAACAGTGTTAGTGAAGACACCATTCACGACAAACCCAAATCACATTCATTAATTATCGGGTAAAAAAAACAAGTGTTATTTAAAACACTGTTCACGATAAACCCAAAAATCAATATCAATTCAATTCCAATTAAATATTATTTAATTGGTACACTTCATTAAATCTAAATAAAAAGATTTAATCTTTTCTCAACTGGGTTCAAGAACAGTGTTAGTAAAGACACCATTCACGACAAACCCAAATCACCTTCGATATTCAATACAAGGCTCTGAATAGAAAATATATCGGCTTATATTCAATATCGAATTCTACGACTAACAAATGTCGTATTGGAAATAACGATATACATATATATCTTTCAAATTTCCATAACAACACCTGTATAATCATGAATTCCAACATCGAAATATTCCGAAGACAATTTCGATTCAAATCCACTCCAGTGTAATCATTGGAATTTTGGTTACTTTTAAAACCCTTTTCGAATTCAATTTATTTATTTAAAAATAAATAGAATTATAATTCTAGTTCAAAACTAGTTCATTTCGATAAAAATCTATTTTTATCTTTTCTAATATGGAATTTTTCATCCCAATTCTTTCTAAATCATTTCTTATGATTTTACACAAATTATTACTATTTTTAATAATTTTATCAAGGCCCGTACAGTCGATTTCCATCAATGGCCATCGAACTGCACTTATAGCGACCTTTTTCGAATTTGATTTGGACATAATTCCAAATCCAACCGTTAGATTTCAAATTTCTAATATTCGTTAGAAAGCTCTTTTCGATACGAACCCAACGGTTCCGGTTTTAGGAGAATCCGACGGTCGGATCTCCCGTAATGTCCGTTTGAAATAAATGGTCGAAATTCGCGAACTGCCGCGGCGCGGCGCGTTCTATTCAGGCCATTATATTATATATAATATATATTTCGTCGATTTCTATTTAAAACGAATTATATAAATAGTTTTAAAATCGTTTCAAAAGCTATTTCAACTTTCTTTTCAATTCAAATCAAAATTGAATTCTTCTTTATAAATTCGTTTTAAAATTCATTTCTATTCAATTCAAATTTCAATTCAATTTGAATTCATTTCAATTCGCTTTCAATTCCATTTGAATTCGTTTTCAATTCAATTCATTTCGAAATCGTTTTCAATTCAATTCATTTCGAAATCGTTTTCAATTCATTTTGAATTCGTTTTCAATTCAATTCATTTCGAAATCGTTTTCAATTCATTTTGAATTCGTTTTCAATTCAATTCATTTCGAAATCGTTTTCAATTCAATTCATTTCGAAATCGTTTTCAATTCAATTCATTTCGAAATCGTTTTCAATTCAATTCATTTCGAAATCGTTTTCAATTCATTTCATTTCGAAATCGTTTTCAATTCATTTTGAATTCGTTTTCAATTCAATTCATTTCGAAATCGTTTTCAATTCATTTTGAATTCGTTTTCAATTCAATTCATTTCGAAATCGTTTTTAAAATCGATATAAATATCGTTCACGTCAAAATGGCGTCAATCTAATCAACACGGCTTCATATATTCCTTTATTTTCAAATATTCTATTTCAAATATTTCTTTTTCAAATATTTCTTTTTCAAAACTGGAATGAGGCCCAATCAATTACCATATAAAATTAATTATATGGATTTTCATACAACACATGTATATAATAGCATTGAAAATAATCAACCATCAACCAAAGTGCACTACACTGTATAAGCATCAAATATAGATATCTAACGCTTATAACAGTCTGTCAATCAATCGATCGACATATTTAATCAATCAGGATGAGTGAACTTCAAATTTCATCCCAACACCCGTGTGGGGTTTCAAACAATCAAACACAGATTTTATTTGTGCAGTTGGGCGATGTGTAAAATTTATCGACCCAATCAACGTCCTTCAAATAGGTGTACATAAACAAACCGTCAGGTTTGTAAATGAATATTTGTTTATTCACATTCACGTTAAAAATTATATTTTTAACGATAAAACATTTTATTTTAACATATGAATTTCTATTCAGTTCATTCTTTAAATAAAATGCTATTTTTATTTTTCTAACTTATTTTAGAAAATTTCGGCGGCATAACGGCACGATACTAGAAACGGGACAAGGCCTAGCCTTATCCCCGGTCTAGTGAAGGCCCACGCCATTCACACATCAATCAAATTCACTTTCGTTATGCAAACCACAAAATTTTGAGTAAGGGTCTAACCTAGTCTTACTCCTTCGCCTTATAACGGCGCACGTCTAATCCTAACCAATTCATCGATTCGATTTTTCATACCACAAATCACATTCAAACCAATATCGCAATCAATCACCAATCAATCAAACAAACAAGTCCATGGTCTGTGGACGATTGTGTCGGGTGCTACTAAGCACCGTCTGCATCCTAGTATATATGTATAACTAGAAAAGAAATAGAAAGGTGAGAAATTCTCACTTATAGCTATCCTAGCTCCACGGCTCTTCTTTGATAGAAAACTTCATCGTTTCGCCTTTTTGTCACCTTCGTTGCTGCTTTCACTACACACGTAAAAATCACATTTTTTTACTACGCTATTCAATATATAAAAATCGAATTTTTAGTTCAAAGTTCAATATATAAAAATCGAATTTTTAGTTCAAAGTTCAATATATAAAAATCAAATTTTTAGTTCAAAGTTCAATATATAAAAATCGAATTTTTATTTCAAAGTTCAATTTATAAAAATCGAATTTTTATTTTAAAGTTCAATAGATAAAAATCATATTTTTTTTTTCGAAGTTCAATATGTAAAAATCTAGTCTTCGCCTTATAAAAAAATATAGTCTTTGAAGTTCAAACCTTTTTCTAAAAATCAGTTTTTACTTTTATTTTAAAATCAGTTTTAAAATC
Organism: Allium sativum; assembly: GCA_030737875.1. Taxonomy (NCBI): domain Eukaryota; kingdom Viridiplantae; phylum Streptophyta; class Magnoliopsida; order Asparagales; family Amaryllidaceae; genus Allium; species Allium sativum. The sequence continues at coordinate 6,451,905 of JASFAX010000034.1, forward strand.
TTATCAAATCAGTTTTTAAATATTTAAAAATTCAGTTTTTAAACTCTTATCAAATCAGTTTTTATATATTTAAAAATTCAGTTTATAAAATTCTTAAAAATCAGTTTACAAATCTAATTAAAACCAGTTTAAAATGCTTTTAAAAAAAAACAGTTTAAAACCCTAAAATAAAAATAAAATAAAATGTTTACTGTTACCTGCGAAGAAGGGGGGGGGATGCTGCTGTCGGTGGTCATCAGGCGGGGTTGGACGTCGGAGCCGAGGTGGTGGCCAGCAGGGGCTTCGATTCGGAGCTGAACAAAAGGGGGGGGGACTACGGGGTTGTCGCGCCGTGGGGGCTTCGCTCCGTCGAGGAGGGCAGGTGAGAGAGGAGCGAGGCTGGAGGGAGGAGGCACCTGAGGGGAAGATCGGCGGCAGCTCCGCCTGTGGCGGCGGCGAAACTCTGGGGGGCGCGATCGATGTCTGAAGTTTTTTTTTTTTTTTTTTTTTTTTTTTTTTCTTATTTTCTGTTTGAAATGAATGGACGGGGGGGCCAAAGTGTTTTAAGGAGGGCAAAGATTTTTTTTTTTTTATTATTAATTTTATTATTATTTAATTCAACCTTAAGTTGACTTTTTTCATACGACCTCGAAACGAGGCCCACCGCCTGTCGTCCATAGCGTTCTACCCCCATTCCGAACACAATGGGATATGTATCGTACGCTGATTCGGCTGTTACAATCAGTTTCCGTTGAATTAACATTTAAATCACTATATTGAATTTTAAACGTACATTTCAAATTACCGGGGTCACATACGAACTTTAAAAATTCCAGAAAAATATTTTCTAGCTTCGTATTGACGATACGGTCCTAACAAAACTAGTTTCGCCGAATTCTGAGACCGTTTGAAAAATGGCCAATTTCCAGTCGATTAAAATCTACTGAAACTGGTCAAACGCGTTTTCCTTTGCCACGCTCACATATCGATTCGAAAAATTATGAAATTTGGAATCTAGCAATAACTTGACATCCCGGACCCAACCAAACTGGTTTCGTCGAAATCCGAGGTCGTTTGCAAAATGTCCATTTTTAAGGGCCTGAATTCCATAGCGACTATTCAGAATTTTCAACTGGACATATCTTTTGATTCCCGATATGAAATCTTGATTTTTCGCATTCGTTGGAAAGATATTATCAATTAGATTCCATTATTTTTGGTTTCACTAAAATCCGGATTGTTTTGCACCCGGTACATTCAATTGAAGTTTGAAATCGAATTATCGAACTACCGCGCCATTTTCAATTCTATTTATAATTATATATAAATATTTATATTCTAACGACGACGCGTATAAAATATACGTTTGATTTATATTCAGAATAAATTTATCGTCGATATTATTTAAAATAATTCATTTTAAATAATCAAAATTCGCTAAAATGGCCAAAATAAAAATTTTAAACTGGCCCAGATTTTCGGGTTGTTACATGAAAACCCGTAACTTCCCCTTAAAGGAAAGAGCGGATAGTTTGAGAACAAGCCACAACAGAATGCATACAAAAGAACATTTCATTGTATATTACAACAATGCATCAGATTACAAGAATATACAGAGTATAAATGAATATTACACAGAAATATCAGAGATTTAAATTACATTTAAATACATCGCAGCGGAAAATAATACAATACACAACTTGAAGAGATATACGGATACAAAGCTTTCCGGATATCGTTCCAGCTGTAAACCAGGATCCTGTGAATATAAATCTGCAAAACCAAAACTACTAGCTACCCATGTCAAAATAAGGGCACCCAGAGTTTAGGTTAAAACAATAAACTCCAGGTCAGTCATGTGACTGGTGTGAGAACTAAAAACAGTTATTTATCTTTATTTTCAAAGTAAGGTAAATCAAGGGACCACGCCGTATAACACGGAACGGGTTTCCTCCCAAGAACACCAGTGCATAAAACAACAGCGCAATGCTAAATAAAGAAAAATGAAGCTATTATAAGACCCAGTTCCCATCACACAATGCAACGCAAGCCAGAGGATAGGGTTTTTACCTTATAATAGCCAAGAATGCTTGATACGTTTAAAACAAATCATTTGATACTATTATAAGTGCATAGTGTATAAAACTACTTCAAATCATAAGTATCAATCATAGGAGACATGAGCGTCCCATGCCACTATGTCGCCATATATAGGTTTACAAATAAAACCGCAAATGTCACGTGTTTGGAAATTGGATTTCCATCTATGAACCGAGGCAAAAGATAGTCCTCAACCGATTCGAGACTGCCTAGCCCGAGTCTCAGGATCAGAGCTCGAGTGACCCTAGGAGCGACAGGGCCGGTCCACCGATGTGGATTAAAATTCCTGAACAATACGTTTCCCCGCCCTTTGGGGCGTAAACGAGCCAACGAATGACTCCATCGGACCCGGATCGTCCGATCAAACCGAGGTGCCTTGCAACAGCAACAACCACACAGGTGAAAAGTATATAAATGTCAGGGCTGGTAGGTCACTGACACCACCCTAGCTAGGAAGAAACGCATGCCCTCCCTGAGGTCCTCTCCCGTTTTTGGTTCACAACCGGGGGTGCGAAACTCGCGAAGTAAACGTTACACAAAGCTATGCCACAAAGGCCGTGCTTTGATCATCCCCGCAAGACTTTGCTTTTCAACAGAAGCCTCGATCAATTGCCACTTAGGCATGCCACACCGGCAATTCACTCCATGCGTTTGATATCCATCAATATATAACCACTGAGCTCGTACGTCTCAGAGAAGGGCATTAAGCAAGAGAATAAATTCTCCACCGCCAAACAGATATATATTTAATAGAGATCAATCACACAGACTAAAATCCAATGTCAGACACACAGTCCATTTACAAGTCCGTTCTGGGTCTGAACGAAACCGGAGGCACCTAGTTTCCCGGATATCCATCAATCTCCAAGTACGTCTGGACGATCACCAACTGTTTCCATCTTCTTGGGTGTACAGCCCAATCAAGATCATCAGTAATCACCCAAATGACGTGAAGACCTCCGGTCTTCGACCACCGTCTTCATCTTCGACTTATCGTCGTATCAGTTATTCAGAATGGGATAAACCCGGTCTTTCCGAATAACTCGCGTATATTTTAAATAAGTGTTACACAAACACAACATACGCCTCATTCCAATTCATCAGTCACTAACCGTAAATTAATCAAGAGAATAATTTCCCAAATATTAACCCCGAAGGTCGAAACCAACATAAGATCAAAATCCAGGAAATCATTCTGCTTAGCTAACCGACAGTTAGTTTCTAAATTTCACATTCATAGGGAAAGGTTCCCATTAATTTTATCAAAGATAAATTCCTTAAATTTATTCTTTAATCTTCCTTTGAATTTTGATTCAACTAGTCGGGATTAACGAACCTTACCGAAGTAATCATTTGTTTTAATTTCCCAATCCCAACCTATTCATCCCATGAAGTAAAACGGGTCTTACTTCATATCTAACACCACGGTGTTATCGGTAAATTTAATTACCGTTTCACGTTTAAATCTAATTAAAGATTTAACTAACGCCTGGAGCAAAACTGGTGGTACTCCATTTTCGATCTTTTCAATCTAATTAAAGATTCATTAAAACTCCACTTAGTTTTAATCGTTAACTGGGTTAAAGAATTAGTGTCATTTAAAACACGGTTCACGATAAACCCAAAATCACATTCCATTAATTATCAGGTTAAAGGACGAGTGTTATTTAAAACACTGTCCACGATAAACACAAAAATCAATATCAATTCAATTCCAATTAAATATTATTTAATTGGTGCACTTCATTAAATCTAAATAAAAAAAGATTTAATCTTTTCTCAACTGGGTTCAAGAACAGTGTTAGTCAAGACACCATTCACGACAAACCCAAATCACATTTGATATTAAATACAAGGCTCTGAATAGAAAATATCCCGGCTTATATTCAATATCAAATTCTGCGACCAACAAAGATCGTATTGGAAATAACGATATATATACCTATATCTTTCAAATTTCCATAACAACATCTGTATAATCACGAATTCCAACATCGAAATATTCCGAAGACAATTTTGATTCAAATCCACTCCAATGCAATCATTGGAAATTCTGGTTATTTTTAAAACCCTTTTTAAATTCAATTTATTTATTTAAAAATAAATAGGATTATAATTCTAGTTCAAAACTAGTTCATTTCGATAAAAATCTATTTTTATCTTTTCAAATATGGAGTTTTTCATCCCAATTTTTCCCAAATCATTTCTTATGATTTTACACAAATTATTACTATTTTTAATAATTTTATCAAGGCCCGTACAGTCGATTTCCATCAACGGCCATCGAACTGCACTTACAACGACCTTTTTCAAATTTGATTTGGACATAATTCCAAATCCAACCATTAGATTTCTAATTTCTCACATTCGTTAGAAAGCTCTTTTCGATACGAACCCAACGGTTCCGGTTTTAGGAGAATCCGACGGTCGGATCTCCCATAATGTCCGCTTGAAATAAATGGTCGAAATTCACGAACTGTCGTGGCGCGGCGTGTTCTATTCAGGCCATTATATTATATATATAATATATGTAATATATATTTCGTCGATTTCTATTTAAAACGAATTGTATAAATAGTTTTAAATTCGTTTCAAAAGCAATTTCAACTTCCATTTCAATTCAAATCAAAATTGAATTCTTCTTTATAAATTCATTTTAAAATTCATTTCTATTCAATTCAAATTTCAATTCAATTTGAATTCATTTCAATTCGCTTCCAATTCAATTTGAATTCGTTTTCAATTCAATTCCAAAGTCGTTTTCTATTCGATTCAATTCAAATTGGTTTTCTATTCGATTCAATTCAAATTGGTTTTCTATTCAAATCAAATTCGTTATATATTCCATTGAAATCAAATTCGTTATATATTCAATTGAAATCAAATTCGTTGTATATTCAATTGAAATCAAATTCGTTATATATTCAATTGAAATCAAATTCGTTATGTATTCAATTCATTTCGAAATCGTTTTCAATTTAATTCATTTCGAAATGAATAAAATCGATATAAATATCGATTCACGTCAAAATGGCGTCAATCTAATCAACACGGCTTAATGTATTTCTATTTTCAAATATTCTATTTCAAATATTTCCTATTATTAAAATATTTGTTATAATCAAAATATTTCGTTCAACACATGACTAATCTCAACGGATGAGTACAGTCAACACATGAACCTTTACTTTATATTGATAAAGATGTAAATTTTATTATTCTTTATTTCGTTTAACACATGACTAATCTCAACGGATGAGTACAGTCAACACATGAACCTTTACTTTATATTGATAAAGATGTAAATTTTATTATTCTTTATTTTCTAAATTGGAATGAGGCCCAATCAATTACCATATAATATTAATTATATGGATTTCCATACATCACACGTATATAATAGCATTGAAAAATAATCAACCATCAACCAAAGTGCACTACACTGTATAAGCATCAAATATAGATATCTAACGCTTATAACAGCCTGTCAATCAATCGATCGACATATTTAATCAATCAGGATGAGTGAACTTCAAATTTCATCCCAACACCCGTGTGGGGTTTCAAACAATCAAACACATATTTTATTTGTGCAGTTGGGCGATGTGTAAAATTTATCGTCCCAATCAATGTCCTTCAAATAGGTGTACATAAACAAACCGTCCGGTTTGTAAATGAATATTTATTTATTCACATTCACTATATTCATATTCACGTTAAAAATTATATATTTTTAACGATAAAACATTTTATTTTAACATATGAATTTCTATTCAGTTCATTCTTTAAATAAAATGATATTTTTATTTTCTAACTTATTTTAGAAAATTTCGGCGGCATAACGGCACGATACTAGAAACGGGACGAGGCCTAGCCTTATCCCCGGTCTAGTGAAGGCCCACGCCATTCACACATCAATCAAATCAATTTCATTCACCAAACAATTCAATTCAAACCAAATAATCTAACCAACTACGCAACCAAACAATTAAACAAACAAGCCATCCATGGTCTGTGGATGACGGGTGTCGGGTGCTGCTAAGCACCGTCTGCATCCTAGTATATATATAACTAGAAAATGAAATTGAAGAGTGAGGAGTTCTCACCGAAAGCTATCCAATACCACGACTCTTCATTTATAGAAATCTTCGCCATTCTCGCTCTCCGTCACTTTCTTTGCCCGTAATCTCTACATATGTAAAAATCACATTTTTATCTTGCTATTCAATATATAAAAATCTCATTTTTACTTCACTATTCAATATATAAAAATCAAAATTTTACTTCGCTGTTCAATATATAAAAATCTCATTTTTACTATGCTATTCAATATATAAAAATTGAATTTTTACTTCGCTGTTCAATATATAAAAATCTCATTTTTACTATGCTATTCAATATATAAAAATCGAATTTTTACTTCGCTGTTCAATATATAAAAATCGAATTTTTATTTCGCTGTTCAATATATAAAAATCGAATTTTTATTCTACTATTCAATATATAAAAATCGAATTTTTATTCTACTATTCAATATATAAAAATCGAATTTTTATTCTATTGAAAGTCTTATCTTTTCCTTTATAAAAATCTTATCATTATATTTTGTTTTCTAAAACAAAATATATTTTTCTTTCAAAACACATGTATATCTTCTCCTTTCAAAACAATGTTTCTTTTATATAGAAAATCCTACTTTTGAAACAATATATATCCATATATAATTTCTGATTTTCGTGATTCAAAATGTCATCTTTATATGATAAAAATATCATTTTTATCATATTATAAAAATATAATCTTTTAACTTATAAAAATTCTATCTTCTTACTTTATAAAACAAAACTTTCTACAACTAAAAATTTAAACTTTATTTATATAAAAATAATCTGATTTTTTAAACTAATATTAACACATAAAAATCTGGTTTTTAACTACTTACTTATCATAAATAATAAGGGAAAAAAAATAAAAACCTTTCTTTGTTTTCTTCTTCAAGCCATTGTACTTTGAGATAGCACAGCCCTTAGGGCTTCGGTTTTCACGCCCATCAAGGAGATGGACGTTGATTGGAGATGGCCGCTGGAAGCGGCGCCGTGATGTCACCCAACGCCAGGAGTTCTGGCGAACTCGCTCCCCTCCACGGCGTTAGAATTGCGCTCGAAGTCGGATTTGAAAAAAAAGGGGAGTTTTGGTCGCGGCTTCTTCGGAGGAGCGTGGGGAGAGAGGGAAGGGACTGGAGGGTCTCGCGTCGGTGTGGGGATATGCTGGAGGGGCGGCGACATCCCGGCGGTGGAGCGGTGATCCTCCGACGAGCAGTGAGGCTCGAGATTTTTTATTTATTTTCTTTTCTTCGATTCAGAAAGAAAAGGGGGGGGGGGGTTTGACTGTAAATAGAGGGAGAAAAAGGTAGGGGGCCTTTTATAAAAATTATTATATATAATATTCTATTCAATTTTAATCCACATAGTTGACTTTTCTTTCGAAGTCGAAATGAGACCCACCGACTGTCGTCCCTAGTGTTTTACCCCCATTCCGAACACAATGGGATATGTATCGCAAGCCAATTCGACTGTTTCGATCAGTTTCCGTTAAATTTACATTTAAATCACTTTATTGAATTTTAAACGTACTTTTCAATTTACCGGGGTCACATACTAACTCTAAAAATTCCAGAAAATTTATTTCTAGCTTTGTATTGATGATACGGTTCTAACAAAACTAGTTTCGTCGAATTCTGAGACCGTTAGAAAAATGGCCATTTTCCAGTCGATTAAAATCAACTAAAACTGGTCAAACGCGTTTTCCTTTGCCACGCTCACATATTGATTCAGAAAATTATGAAATTTGGAATCTAGCAATAATTTGACACTGCGGATCCAACAAAAGTGGTTTCGTCGAAATCCGAGGTCGTTTGCAAAATTGCTATTTTGAAGGGCCTGAATTCCATAGCGACTATTCAGAATTTTCAACTGGACATATCTTTTGATTCCCGCTATGAAATTTTGATTTTTCGGATTCGTTGGAAGGTATTATCAATTAGATCCTAATGTTTTTGGTTTCACTAAAATCCGGATTGTTTTGCACCCGGTACATAAAATTGAAGTTTGAAATCGAATTATCGAACTACCGCGCCATTTTCAATTCTATTATAAAATTATATATAAATATTTATATTCTAACGACGACGTATATAATATATACGTTCGAATCATATTCAAAATAAATTTCTCGTTGATATTATTTAAAATAATCTATTTTAAATATTCTAAATTCGCTAAAATTTCCAAAATAAAATTTTTAAACTGGCCCAGATTTTCGGGTTGTTACAGTAGTGGGGTAGTTACTACTCCATGGGGCAGAGTGATCGTAGCATGGAGCCAGTGCAATTGAGTCGTTATGACTTCATGGGGCAGAGGGGACATAGCAAGGACTAGTGGCTATGGATCAGTGCAGTGGAGTAGCCATGACTCCATGGGGCAGAGTGATCATAGCAAGGATATGTGTGATCAAAGCGGTGGTTATCGTATGCTTTACGCACTGAGTGAGAGATGTGAGGATGGTTGCTAAGCTTGATTGTTTGACATCACCATGACCCCACCCCCATTTACACTTTATGTTAGTGTTACCTTAGAGTACTGTACATCTTGTTGTGCTAACTCTTTGGTTGCAGGTCCAGGTTCAAGTATGATTGGATTATACCTGTTATTGTTCTGTTTTGTTGCTTATCGCTCATGCCAGACTTTTGTCTGACCCAGAGTTTTATGTCTCTTCTTATTACTCTAGGTGTTCTTAAACGGGCAGACTAGAGACAGGTTAACTAGTTGTGCACGAGTAGTTGTCCGGAGACGAGCAGGAGGCTTACACGTACTATTCTCTATATATTCTCCCCGTGTCGCTGCTGGTCACTACTTTGGGCATTAGTAGTGTACCTTTCTTATTTTGCTTTTGAGACAGTTTTAAAGGTTGTAATAATGATGATGTGGATCATAAGCTTTATTTTGGATTTTCCGCTGCTATGATGGTTTAGTTTCAGCTTATGCACTGTCTCACCTGTTTTATGTCAAAGTTATGTTATTATTATATTTTATTCCATATGCTATGAGACATTCTACAGGTTCCTTTGGTAGTTCTAGCTTCAAATTCCATTCTTTTCCTTTCTTTGGCAACCGTCCCGTGCTGGTTGGACATTGGCACAACGCACTTTCATTGAAATGTCGGCTGGTGCGGGGTGGGCCGTCATAGTTTCAAATTGAGGAATGGAAAATAAAAACACGGCTTTGCTTTAGTACTCGAATATTTCGAATGAAGATATGGCCCTTTTGAAGTTTTCGAGCATTTCGAGGATTTGGAAATCTCGTTTTCTAGAAAAGAAATCAAAGGAGAAGGGTGCGGGTTTATAGATGCTGAAAAATTAAGGAGTAAGGAATTTAGTCAGCGTGATTTGAGGTTTGCAGTGTCCTTTGTTTACTAAAGAATGAAGGAATTTATTTTAAAAATAAATTTTATTTTATTTTAGTTTAAACTGGTACGATTCTAATTAAAATACCCCGTGATTCCGAGCTCCTTTCTGAACACAACAACCAACATTTTTAGGGTTATACCACTATTCTGGACACACTGGGACTAGTTCCGAAGCTCCATTTGATCGTATGGAGAAGATATTAATTTAAATCGATATAAATTAAATTCAAAACAATTAATTCCTCGATAATAAATTAATATTATTATTCTAATTCAAACAGAATTTTGTATTGATCATTTGAACTGATTTCAATTCAGTTTTAAACTTTGAATTCAATTAAATTCATTTTCGTATTACGATGATTGTATATATTCGAAATAAATCATATTTAAATCGATAACTTAATATAAAAATCGATTTATATTATCAACTAAATATTTAAATCCATATTAAATTTTTAAAATAAATCGACCAGAAATCTAGGTCGTTACATTCTTCCTCATTTAAAAGAATTTCATCCCCGAAATTACTAAGGTAGGAAAAATATTACAAACTCGTTAACTCTCCAAAACACACTTATGTTCAAACTCAACCTTTCATACTTCTACAACTTTTAGGCCTACCAAAACTTTGGTTTTAATTTATATTGCACCCTATATAAACTTATATTCATTTAATCTGGACGTTTTACAATTAATATATTCACATCCAATTCATGTTCCATTCATCTGCATTTACATTCAGTCGAATTGATTTTAATCAACTTGTTTACTTTGATCTATTTAACTTTATTAAGTTAATTTTTAATTCCAGAATATATATCCCTAGGTTTTCATTTCAAATCCTTTTGAAATCACATAAATATATACATATATTTATTTCTATTTCAAATTCAAAACATTTGAATTTTCAAATCAACTTGTTTTCTTTCAAACAACTTTCCATCAAAAACTTTTCTAAGGTAGCAATCCATCACTAAGAAACTCGAAAATGAACAGTGATGATGCTGTAGTCATCATTAGAATTATTTCCTAGCAACTGAAGTGAGTTCAGTGCTTTATCACTTACAAAATCCATTCAAAAATGGTATTTATTCAAATCCTTTCCAAAACAAAGCTATATTATTTTAATATACTTCAGAAAATTATTTTCCAACTTCTCAGGATTAAATTCTGAATTTTGGTTTGAATTCAACTTTAATTCATCTCATTTATATATTTCATTTATATACAATTTCTATTTGGTTATATATAAGCATTTCAATTTTATAATCTCATTTGATATTATAATAGTGTCTAAATCAAATAAATAACAATCTAGTAGAACATTTGCATCTCACGTTCCATATATATATATATAATATAATCAAAACCACGAGCACTTATTGGGTAATGAATTTCCAACTATGACAAGGTTTGGGACCGCCTTCCGATAGTGTATCTCTAGAGGAGAATACACTAGGTTCAACAAGAACATCCTGTAACCCGACCACACATGACCGACCACTCATTTCGCTTGAGTGTATCGAATGTATATCACCAATGGTTGGGATCAGCAACCATTTTCACAAATGGGACAACATCGAATAAAATAAGGAATTAAATTAAATTCTCTAGATAGGTGATAATACACCCTAATTCGGAGCTACCCACTTAGCCATGCTGCCTGTCCGATTTTTGTCATTTCCCGGTTGTTGAGGCCTGAGGCTACGCTTACTTACTATTCACTAATAGCACAATCACTTTGAATGCCACATTGTCAGATCCGTTAATCATTAATTGGTTTGAACAAATATAAATATGGATATTATGCTAAGAGAATAAATTCTCCGCCACCATATATATTTAAACATACCAACGTATGCGATCATTGGAAATACTCTGTCAGACATTTGTCCATATACGTTCGTTCTGGGATTGAACAAAATTGAAGGTACAATTTCCAGTAATCTATATTAGGCAATTTCTACCTAGGATTAATAGAAAAAGCCCTTGCACTTCACTCCATCTTCGATTATCTTCATATGATCTGATTTGCAATGTTGTTGCCAATATGGAGGGGTTCTCGGATAATAATCCAACCGGTCTCTTCATATTGACAACGATATTGGCAAACACTTGATAGTCAGTTATTTAACTATCGAAGAAAAACAAACATTCATCCATAACATCAAACAATCACTGGGTCTGTGAGGGCCCGTAACTTCCCCGGTGAGGAAAGCGCGGATACTTCGAGAACAACACACAAAAGAACGCAGACGGAGGAACATTTCATTGTTTATTACAACAATTCCATCAGAATACAAGAATATACAGAGTACGAATGAATAAAATACATTCGATAAATATCAGAGATTACAATAATTTACAGAGCAGCGGAAAATAATACAAAACACAACTGAAGGAGATATATGGATACAAAGCTTTCCGGATATCGTTCCAGCTGTAAACCAGGATCATGTGAATATAAATCTGCAAAACCAATATTACTAGTTGTTCGTGTCAAAATAAGGGCACCCAGAGTTTAGGTTAAAACAATAAACTCCAGGTCAGTCATGGGACTGGTGTGAGAACTAAAACAGTTATTAATCTTTATTTTAAAGTTCGGTAAATCAAGGGACCACGCCGCATAACACGGAACGGATTTCCTCCCAAGAATACCAGTGCATAAAACAAACAGCGCAATGCTAAATAAAGAAAAATGAAGCTATTATAAGACCCAGGTCCCATCACACAATGCAACGCAAGCCGGAGGATAGGATTTTTACCTTACAATAGCCAAAGAATGCTTGATACGTTTAAAACAGATTATTTTGATGGTACTATAAGTGTATAGTGTCAAAACAATTTCAATCATAAATATCAATCATAGGCGGCATAGCATCCCATGCTACTATGTCGCCAATACTAGGCACTACAAATAAAACCGAAATATCACGTATTGGAAGTTGGATTTCCATCTGTGAACCGAGGCAAAAGATAGTCCTCACCGATTCGAGACTCTCTAGCCCGAGCCGCAGGTCAGAGCTCGAGTGACCTTGGAGCGACAGGGCCGGTCCACCGATGTGGATTAGACGAAATCCTGAACACTGCGTTTCCCTGCCCTTTGGGGCGTAAATGAGCCAACGAATGACTCCATCGGACCCGGATCGTCCGATCAAACCGAGGCACCTCGCAATAGCAACAACCACATAAGTCAAACTCGTCAGGGCATGTAAAACCACTGACGCCACTTCTAACTAGAAAGAAATGCATGTCCTCCCTGAGGTCCTCTCCCGTTTCTGGTCCACTACCGGGGTGTGAGGCTCGCAAATCAACGTTACACAAAGTTATGCCACACAGGCCGTGCTTTGATCATCCACCACAAGATTCTGCTTTTCAACAGAAGCCTTGATCATTTTGCCACTTAGGCATGCCACACAGGCAATTCACTCCATGCGTTTGATATCCATCAATATATAACCTCTGAGCTCGTACGTCTCAGAGAAGGGCGTTAAGCAAGAGAATAAATTCTCCGCCGCCAAACAAATATATATTTAATATAAATCAACCACACAGAATAAAATCCAATGTCAGACACATAGTCCATTTACAAGTTCGTTCTGGGTCTGAACGAAACCGGAGGCACCTAGTACCCCGCATATCCATCGATCTCCAAGTACGTCTGGACGATCACTAACTGATTCCCTCCTCTTGGGTGTACGACCCAATCAAGATCATCGGTAATTGTCCAAACGACGTGAAGACCTCCGGTCTTCGACCACCGTCTTCATCTTCGACACCACATCAAAACAGTTATTCAGAATGGGATAAACCCGGTCTTTCTGAATAAATCGCGTATATAATAAACAAGTGTTACACAAACACAACATACGCTTCATTCCAATTCAGAATATTCTTTTTATTCAAATATTCTTATATTTTGGGAAAGGTTCCCATTAATTTTATCAAAGATAAATTCTTTAAATTTCTTCTTTAATCACCTTTTTGAATATCAATTCAAACTAGTCGGGATTAGTGAACCACACCGAAGTAATCATTTATTTTATTTCCCAATCCCAACCTATTCACCCCATGAAGTAAAACTAGTAATACTTCATATCTAACAACACGGTGTTATCGGTAAATTCAATTACCATTTCACATTCAACTCTAATTAAAGATTTAACTATCGTCTGGGGTAAAACTGGTGATACTCCATTCTCGATCTTTTCAATCTAATTAAAGATTCATTAAAACTCCACTTAGTTTTAATCTTTAACTGGGTTAAAGAATCAGTGTCATTTAAAACACGGTTCACGACAAACCCAAAATCACATTCCATTAATTATCGGGTTAAAGAACAACTGTTATTTAAAACACTGTTCACGATAAACCCAAAAATCAATTCAATTCAATTCCAGTTAAATATTATTTAATTAGTACACTTCATTAAATCTAAAAAAAGATTTAATCTTTTTCTCAACTGGGCTTAAGAACAGTGTTAATGAAGACACCATTCACGACAAACCCAAATCACATTTGATATTAAATACAAGGCTCTGAATAGAAAATATATCGGCTTATATTCAATATCAAATTCTACGACCAACAATGTAACGACCCGGAAAATCTGAACCAATTTAAAAATTTTAAATTGGCTATTTTAGTGGATTTTAAATATTTAAAATAAATATTTTACATAATAATGATGAAATGTATGTTTGAATCGATGTTGAAAAAGAAAATAATTAATTTGAATTATAAACAAGGCCTAAAATGGCGCGGTAGTTTCAAAATTTGAATTCAAACTTTGACTAACTGTACCGGGTGCAAAACAAAACGGATTTGAGTGAAACCAAAAATATTTATATTTGTTAGTGAATATCTTTCTAACGAATCCGTAAAATCGAAGTTTCATAGCGGAAATCAAAAGTTATGGCCAAATGAATATTCAGAAAGGTCGCTATAGAAATTATATCGCCCTTGAAAATAGACATTTCGAATACGACCTCAGAATTCGACGAAACCACTTTTGTTGGATCCGGGATGTCAAATTATTTCTAGGTTTCAAATTTCATAATTTTTGAAGCTAGTATGTGAGCGTGGCAAAAGAAGATGTGTTTTGGTCAATTATAGTTAAAATGGATCGACCAGAAAAGGGCCATTTTACAAATGGTCTCAGAATTCGACGAAACTAGTTTTTTTGGGACCGTATCGTCAAGACATAGCCAAATTTATTTTTCTGTAATTTTTCGAATCAGTATGTGGCCCCAGCAAATTGAAATGTATGTTCAAATTAAATATTGAATGTTTTATATTTTAATTTGAATGAAAACTGATTGAAACATTCGAATGGGCCTTCGAAACATATCCCATTGTGTTCGGAATGGGGGTAAAACGCTAAGGATGGTAGTCGTTGGGTCTGGATTGGGGTTCGTGTGTGAAAGGGGGTATTTTCGGAATTTAAAAATATATAAATTAAAGAAAAAATTTCATTGGGCCAACTCAGCCTCTCCCTCCCCGTAACCCTCGTTCGAACGGCGGCCTCTCGTCTTCCCTTCTCTCCTCCTTTCCTCCTCCCACACGCACCAAAACATCATGCCCTTTTGACATTTTTTAATGAGCTCGCTTTCCTCTTTCAATCACCACCAGTCTCGCCCCTTCTAGTTTCGTATCCCTCGAGAATCGCCCTCCTGAAGTTCCGTCATTCAAGCCCCAATTCCTCCATCGATTTGTGTGCGAGTTCGCCATCAAGGGGTGGCGCAGGAGCACATTTCCAAGCCCTTTCAAGTGGTGCCACCTGATCGCCTTCTCGCTTCACGGATTTGGCAAAAACCTTAAACCTAGTTTTGAACATCCAGTGAGGTAATCGGCTGTGTATATTTTAAATCAGTTTTAACACTTTTAAACCGTTGCAAACTTGTAAAAATCAAATCTTTTTCATGTGTGATCGAAATCCAGTGAAACAAGAGATGCCGGGACCGTGTGGACGTCTTCTACATTTTAGAAGAGACCGCGTATTTTTCTGAGCCTTCTGCTATTTTTGGTGGAGTGGAACCCAATGTGAGATTTCTAATTTATAAACGATATGGAAAACGATGATGTATAAATTATATAGTCGATGTATGACTTGTATAAGCATTGTACACCTCATGTATAAGCGTTGTATAGGTCGTACGTTCGATGTATAAGTTATATATGCGTTGTAAAAAATTTTATTTGTTGAAATAGAAGTGAAATGCTTATAATATATATATATATATATATACACGCCCCTCGTCCACAAATCATGGACGATATTTATTGATTGTGATTGGTGTGAAAATTGGTTGATAGCGAATGGTTGATTATAATTGTTTGTGGTTGAAATTGATTGATTGTGGTTGAAAAATACCCGTTTGTGGTTGAAAATTATTTGGTTGAAACCACATAGGATTATTTTGTGGAAATGAAAAATATATACATGCCGCCTGCGTGCGAACTAGATGCATGATTCCCCATTGTCAAAAGTGGCCTGGCTTTAAGGTAGAGCGAGGAGCCGTACTAGGGACGGCCCCGGTTTTAACTACCCTGCTGTTATGCTGCCGAAATTTTGAATAATATTCATGTGTTAAAATTATTTTCATGTGTTGAAACTATATTCGTGTGTTGAATAGAAATTCATCTATTTAACGACATTCATGTTTGAAATAAATTGTTTTGCAATAAAAATCACATTTTTATTACTTTATATATATAAACTATATAACCTTCATGTGTTGAATTGAAATTCATTCGTTGAATAGAAATTCATGTGTTGAATGGTATTTGTGTTTTAAATATAAAAATCACCTTTTTATCTATATATATAAAATATAGAAAACCTTCATGGGTTGAATTGAAATTCATTCGTTGAATAGAAATTCATGTGTTGAATGGTATTCGTGTTTTAAATATAAAAAACACTTTTTTATCTATATATATAAACTATAGAAAACATTCATGTGTTGAATTGAAATTCATTCGTTGAATAGAATTCATGTGTTGAATGGTATTCATGTTTTTAAATATAAAAATCACCTTTTTATCTATATATATAAACTATAGAAAACCTTCATATGTTGAATTGAAATTCATTCGTTGAATAGAAATTCATGTGTTGAATGGTATTCATGTTTTGAAATAAATTGTTTTATAATAAAAATCATATTTTTACCATCTATATGAACTATATAAAATAGTCGTGTTTTGAAATAAATTGTTTAACAATAAAAATCATACTTTTATTATATACATGAATTGTTAAAAATAGTGAAGTGTTGAAATAGAAGTTAGTTTGATGAAAATATCATTTTTATCAAAGATATGAAATGAATATGGTTTTGAAATCGAAGAATCAATTATATTTATATATATATATAAATTAATATAATTTATATATATATATATAAATAAATATAATTAAAATAAATCGAATAACGAAGCTGCAGTTCGTGTTTTGAAACCGTGATTTCAAACGATTAGTGCGGGAGATCCGACCATCGGATTTTCACGAAATCGAAACCGTTGGGTTCGCTTTGGAAATATCTTTCCAACGACACCAACGTTGTAAAAATCCAACGGTTGGATTGTCTGAAATGTTTAATTCAAATCTAAAGAAAAACAGCGCCAGAATCGATTATTTATATATATATATAAATATAATTATATTAAATCGAATAACGACGCTGAAGTTCGTATTTTGAAATCGAAACCTCAAACGATTATACCGGGAGATCCGACCGTCGGATTTTCCCGAAACTGGAACCGTTGGATTCGTTTTGAAAAGATCTTTCTAATGATGTAAATTTTGTGAAGATCCAACGGTTAGATTTTCAGATATGTGTAAATCAAATCTGAAGAAAAACAGCGTCACGGCCGCGTTATGGCCCGAAGCATCGTTTGAATAAATTGGCTATTTTAAAATAAATAAAAATAGCAATAAATCGTTATAAAATATTATAAACGATATGGATGTGAAATTTAGAAATTAACTGAAGGTTAGCTAAGTCGAATGGTTTCCTGGATTTTGATCTGATGTTGGTTTCAGCCTTCGGGGTTAATATTTGGGAAATCGTTCTCTTACCGATTGACGGTTAGTGACTAATGAATTGAAATAGGGTGTACGTTGTGTTTGTGTAGCACTTGTTTATTATATACGTGAGTTGATCAGAAAGACCAGGTTTATCCCATTCTAAATAACTGAATCGACGATAAGAAATCGTTGATGAAGACGGTGGTCGAAGACCGGAGATCTTCATTTCGTTTGGAAGGTAATTGATGTCCTGATTGGGAGGCATCCCGAAATATGGATAATGAGTGGTGACCGTCCCGGAGTACGTGGAGATCGATGGGTTTGCGAGGTATATAGTGCCTCCGGTTTCGTTCAGACCCAGAACGGACTTGCAAATGGAATGTGTGTCTGACATTGGAATTCATTCTGTGTGATTGATAGCCATCAGTTACATGGCGTGAATTGCCTGTGTGGCATGCTAAGATGCAGTGATCAGGACTTCTGTTGAAAAGCAAAGTCTTGTGGTGGATGATCAAAGCACCGCCTGTGTGGCGTAGGTTTGTGTATAACGTGAATTCGCGAACCTCACACCCCAGTATGAACCAGAAACGGGAGAGGACATCAGGGAGGGCATGCGTTTCCTTTTAGTTAGAAGTGGTGTCAGTGGTTTTACACGCCCTGACGAGTTTGACTTATGTGGTTGTTGCTGTTGCGAGGCGCCTCGGTTATATCGGTCGGTCCGGGACCGATGGAGTCATTCGTTGGCTCATTTACGCCCCAAAGGGCCGGGAAACGTATTGTTCAAGCACTATAATCTACTCCGTGTGGACCGGCCCTGACGATCCAAGGGGCAGTTGCGGCTGTTCGGGAGACATGGGCTAGATTGTCTCGAAGTCGGTAAGGACTATCTTTTTCCTTGGTTCATGATGGAAATCCAATTTCCAAATACGTGATTGTGCGGTTTTGATTGTATATATATATATATATATATATGGCGACATGATATATGGTACCCATGCCGTCTATGATTAATAATTATGATTCGAAATTGTTTTCGAAACATATAAACACTAGTTATAATATCAAATGCTTTTGTTTTATTCGTATCAAGCATATTTTGGCCCTTATAAGGTAAAACTCTATCCTCCGGTTTGCGTTGCATTGTGTGATGGGAACTGAGTCTTATAATGGCTTCATTTTTATAAAAAGCATTGCGATGTTTGAAAGATTTTTTTTAAAGCACTGGCAATCCAATGGAGTAAACCCGTTTCGCGAAAGTGGCGTGGTCCTATGATTAGCCATATTATAAATGTGTTAAGTAGATTTCTCATACTAGTCCCATGACTGACTCGTAGTTTGTTTCACTTGCAAACTCGGGTGCCCCTTTTTCTACACGGGCAGCCTTGTATTCAAGTTTTAGCAGGCTCTTTCTGGATAGCTGGAGCTGAAGATGGATTCTATCATTTATCTCTTTTTATGCTGTTCAGCTCCTATTGTACATATTATGTTTGTATCCGCTCTAGACATTTATGTATAGCTGAACTGTATTTGTACTAAGTATGATCCTGTATACTGTGTAACTCTGATGATTATGTTTATCCAGTGTATCATTTATTCATTACCTGGTGTATTTATTTATTTCTGTTCTGCTATTATCTGTTTCTGTGTTATATTCCACTGATTACCCTTGTCACCGTCAGTATGGGAAATGGGGTCGTCACAATGTGGTATTAGAGCTTTGGTTAAGCTTAGTGCTGGAATATAACATATTAATGAACTCGTCAGAAATAGAACCAGTAGTGTTCTAGGACGGGTAACTCTATACAGATAGGATCAGTAATATCCTAGTATTAGTAAAGCAGAATCAGAATAACTCGTTAGAGATGAGGTCAGAAGTGCCCCAGAACGAGTCGAGAGTTATATGTTTATAAATAACGTATTTGTGATTATATTCTAGTTTTAGAAATATGATTTTTGAACATATATAAAAGATATATATATATGAAAAGTTAAAAACAATTTGATTGTTGTTTGCATTGTGTGATAGCAGATTTGATTAATTAAATTATTAGAACGATAGTTAATTTAATCAATAAGAGAATGAATGGTAGAATTTATTCGATTAAATCACACATTGAACTAATATAAAAATAGATAGAAATATATACTTGTGCATTATATATGTTTGAACAGGTAATTGGATTAGCTGTTGAGTAAAGAAATTATTTGCGTGCTCGACAAATAGGTAAACCTTAATGAATTGGATGCGCAATTTTATTATTATACTAACTCCTGTGAATGCCATTGGATGCCGAGTGCTGGTTATTTTGTGTGTAATTAATAAACATCGCCATAGGATAGTAACAATTAATTTTGAACTACACTACATGGCATACTTCTGAAGATAGGCATACTTCATCATATACCACATAAGCATTTGGAGCTTGTGTGACAAGGTGGAAGATTTACCAGACGAGCGAGAGGCTTGTATGGCGATGACAATATTTTATAGGTTGAACTGATAACTGATATGGACCATATAAAATGTAACGATAAAATTGCCAAATTAATAAAAAACCCCACACGGGTCTGGAGTTGACAATAATCACATCTCTCTAGTTATTAGATACGGCACATGGACTATTTATTTCCCACACGGGACGAAGTGACGAGGATTTATCCTCTGGAGCAATTAAAATACACACTCCCTCAAGCTTTGACAGGGTGACGAGAATTTATTCTTTGGAGTTATAATCTATACACGCTCCCTGTAAACACCAGAATATATCACTATAAATATATGTATGCTTATTAGGATTTATTGGGTACCTAATACGGCCCAATAAATTTCCAAACCTCTCCTCGTACAAAGGAGGTTATGGCGAAATTTTTCGAAAATTCCGGGTGTTAGCCAAATTTTTGAAGAATTTGAAAATTCTCAGAAACTGAAAAGTTGGAGAATGGAAGCCAGATTGAACGTAGAGCTGAATAATCAAACCACTTTCGACTTTGTTCCTTTTCGGGGACGAAAATTTTTAAGTGGGGGAGATTGTAACGACCCGGAAAATCTGAACCAATTTAAAAATTTTAAATTGGCTATTTTAGTGGATTTTAAATATTTAAAATAAATATTTTACATAATAACGATGAAATGTATGTTTGAATCGATGTTGAAAGAGAAAACAATTAATTTGAATTATAAACAAGGCCTGAAATGGCGCGGTAGTTTCAAAATTTGAATTCAAACTTTGACTGACTTTACCGGGTGCAAAACAAAACGAATTTGAGTGAAACCAAAAATATTTAAATCTGTTAGTCAATATCTTTCTAACGAATCCGAAAAATCAAAGTTTCATAGCGGAAATCAAAAGTTATGGCCAAATGAATATTCAGAAAGGTCGCTATAGAAATTATATCGCCCTTGAAAATAGACATTTTGCATACGACCTCAGAATTCGACGAAACCCCTTTTGTTGGATCCGGGATGTCAAATTATTGCTAGATTTCAAATTTCATAATTTTTGAAGCTAGTATGTGAGCGTGGCAAAAGAAAATGTGTTTTGGTCAATTATAGTTTAAATGGATCGACCAGAAAAGGGCCATTTTACAAACGGTCTCAGAATTCGATGAAACTAGTTTTGTTGGGACCGTATCGTCAAGACATAGCCAGATTTATTTTTCTGTAATTTTTCGAATCAGTATGTGGCCCCAACAAATTGAAATGTATGTTCAAATTAAATATTGAATGTTTTATATTTTAATTTGAATCAAAACTGACTGAAACATTCAAATAGGCCTTCGAAACATATCCCATTGTGTTAGGAATGGGGGTAAAACGCTAAGGACGACAGTCGTTGGGTCTGGATTGGGGTTCGTGTGTGAAAGGGGGTATTTTCGGAATTTAAAAATATATAAATTGAAGAAAAAATTTCATTGGGCCAACTCAGCCTCTCTCTCCCCGTAACCCTCGTTCGAACGGCGGCCTCTCATCTTCCATTCTCTCCTCCTTTCCTCCTCCCACACGCACCAAAACATCATGCCCTTTTGACATTTTTTAAAGAGCTCGCTTTCCTCTTTCAATCGACACCAGTCTTATCCCTTCTAGTTTCGTATCCCTCGAGAATCGCCCTCCTGAAGTTCCGTCGTTCAAGCCCCAATTCCTCCATCGATTTGTGTGCGAGTTCGCCATCAAGGGGTGGCGCAAGAGCACCGTTCCAAGCCCTTTCAGATGGTGCCACCCGATCGCCTTCTCGCTTCACGGATTTGCCGAAAACCGTAAACCTAGTTTTGAACATCCAGTGAGGTAATCGGCTGTGTATATTTTAAATCAGTTTTAACACTTTTAAACCGTTGCAAACTTGTAAAAATCAAATCTTTTTCATGTGTGATCGAAATCCAGTGAAACAAGAGACGCCGGGACCGTATGGACGTCTTCTACATTTTAGAAGAGACCGCGTATTTTTCTGAGCCTTCTGCTATTTTTGGTGGAGTGGAACCCAATGTGAGATTTCTAATTTATAAACGATTTGGAAAACGATAATGTATAAATTATATAGTCGATGTATGACTTGTATAAGCGTTGTACACCTCATGTATAAGCGTTGTATAGGTCGTACGTTCGATGTATAAGTTATATATGCATTGTAAAATTTTTTATTTGTTGAAATAGAAGTGAAATGCTTAATATATATATATATATATATATATACACACGCCCCTCGTCCACAAATCATGGACGATATTTATTGATTGTGATGGGTGTGAAAATTGGTTGATAGCGAATGGTTGATTATAATTGTTTGTGGTTGAAATTGATTGATTGTGGTTGAAAAATACCCGTTTGTGGTTGAAAATTATTTGGTTGAAACCACATAGGATTAGTTTGTGGAAATGAAAAATATATATATGCCGCCTGCGTGCGAACTAGATGCATGATTCCCCATTGTCAAAAGCTGCGAGGCTTTAAGGTAGAGCGAGGAGCCGTACTAGGGGCGGCCCCAGTTTTAACTACCCTGCCGTTATGCTGCCGAAATTTTGAATAATATTCATGTGTTAGAATTATTTTCATGTGTTGAAACTATATTCGTGTGTTGAATAGAAATTCATCTATTGAATGACATTCATGTTTGAAATAAATTGTTTTGCAATAAAAATCACATTTTTATTACTTTATATACATAAACTATAGAAACCTTCATGTGTTGAATTGAAATTCATTCGTTGAATAGAAATTCATGTGTTGAATGGTATTCGTGTTTTAAATATAAAAATCACCTTTTTATCTATTTATATAAAATATAGAAAACCTTCATGGGTTGAATTGAAATTCATTCGTTGAATAGAAATTCATGTGATGAATGGTATTCGTGTTTTAAATATAAAAATCACCTTTTTATCTATATATATAAACTATAGAAAACCTTCATGTGTTGAATTGAAATTTATTCGTTGAATAGAATTCATGTGTTGAATGGTATTCGTGTTTTTAAATATAAAAATCACCTTTTTATCTATATATATAAACTATAGAAAACCTTCATGTGTTGAACTGAAATTCATTCGTTGAATAAAAATTCATGTGTTGAATGGTATTCATGTTTTGAAATAAATTGTTTTATAATAAAAATCATATTTTTACCATCTATATGAACTATATAAAATACTCTTGTTTTGAAATAAATTGTTTTATAATAAAAGTCATATTTTTACCATCTATATGACCTGTATAAAATAGTCATGTTTTGAAATAAATTGTTTAACAATAAAAATCATACTTTTATTATATACATGAATTGTTAAAAATAGTGAAGTGTTGAAATAGAAGTTAGTTTGATGAAAATATCATTTTTATCAAAGATATGAAATGAATATGGTTTTGAAATCGAAGAATTGATTATATATATATATATTTATATATATATATATAATTAAAATAAATCGAATAACGAAGCTGCAGTTCGTGTTTTGAAACTGTGATTTCAAACGATTAGTGCGGGAGATCCGACCATCGGATTTTTTCGAAACCGTTGGGTTCGCTTTGGAAATATCTTTCCAACGACGCCAACGTTGTAAAAATCCAACGGTTGGATTGTCTGGAATGTTTAATTCAAATCTGAAGAAAAACAGCGCCAGAATCGATTATATTTATATATATATATATATATATATAAAAATATAATTATATTAAATCGAATAACGACGCTGCAGTTCGTATTTTGAAATCGAAACTTCAAACGATTATACCGGGAGATCCGACCATCGGATTTTCCCGAAACTAGAACCGTTGGATTCGTTTTGAAAAGATCTTTCTAATGATGTAAATTTTGTGAAGATCCAACGTTTAGATTTTCAGATATGTGTAAATCAAATCTGAAGAAAAACAACGCCACGGCCGCGTTATGGCCCGAAGCGTCGTTTGAATAAATTGGCTATTTTAAAATGAATAAAAATAGCGATAAATCGATATAAAATATTATAAACGATATGGATGTGAAATTTAGAAATTAACTGAAGGTTAGCTAAGTCGAATGGTTTCCTGGATTTTGATCTGATGTTGGTTTCGGCCTTCGGGGTAAATATTTGGGAAATCGTTCTCTTACTGATTGACGGTTAGGGACTAATGAATTGAAATAAGGCGTATGTTGTGTTTATGTAGCACTTGTTTATTATATACGTGAGTTGATCAGAAAGACCGGGTTTATCCCATTCTGAATAACTAAATCGACGATAAGAAATCGAAGATGAAGATGGTGGTCGAAGACCGGAGATCTTCATCTCATTTGGATGGTAACTGATGTCCTGATTGGGAGGCATCCCGAAATATGGATAATGAGTGGTGACCGTCCCGGCGTACGTGGAGATCGATGGGTTTGCGAGGTATATAGTGCCTCCGGTTTCGTTCAGACCCAGAACGGACTTGCAAATGGAATGTGTGTCTGACATTGGAATTCATTCTGTGTGATTGATAGCCATCAGTTACATGGCGTGAATTGCCTGTGTGGCATGCTAAGATGCAGTAATGTAAAGACCCGTAACTTCCCCGGTGAGGAAAAGCGCGGATAGTTCGAGAACAAGCCACAACAGAACGCAGATAGAAGAACATTTCATTGTATATTACAACAATACCATCAGAATACAAGAATATATAGAGTAAAAATGAATATTACACAGAAATTATCAGAGATTACAATAAATTACATAGCAGCGGAAATAATACAATACACAACTAGAAGAGATATACGGATACAAAGCTTTCCGGATATCATTCCAGTTGTAAACCAGGATCCTGTGACTGCAAAACCAAAACTACTAGCTTATATTCACATTTGATATTAAATACAAGGCTCTGAATAGAAAATATACTGGCTTATATTCAATATCAAATTCTACGACCAACAAATATCGTATTGGAAATAACGATATATATATCTTTCAAATTTCCATAACAATATCTGTATAATCACGAAATCCAACATCGAAATATTCCGAAGATAATTTCGATTCAAATCCATTCCAATGCAATTATTGGAAATTCTGGTTATTTTCAAAACCATTTTCAAATCCAATTTATTTATTCTAAAAACAAATAAATTATTATTCTAGTTCAAAACTAGTTCATTTTGATAAAAATCTATTTTTATCTTTTCAAATATAGAGTTTTTCATCCTAATTCTTCACAAATCATTTCTTATGATTTTAGACAAATTACTATTTTTAATAATTTTATCAAGGCCCGTACAGTCGATTTCCATCAACGGCCATCGAACTGCACTTACAACAACCTTTTACAAATTTGATTTGGACATAATTCCAAATCCAACCGTTAGATTTCTAATTTCTCACATTCGTCAGAAACCTCTTTTCGATACGAACCCAACGGTTCTGGTTTTAGGAGAATCCGATGGCCGGATCTCCCGCAATATCCGTTCGAAGTCAATGGTCGAAATTCGCGAACTGCCGCGGCACGGCGCGTTCTATTCAGGCCATTATATTATATATATATATATAATATATATAATATATACTTTGTCGATTTACCTTTAAAACGTATTATATAAATCGTTTTAAATTCGTTTTCAAAACAGTTTCAACTTCATATTCAATTTCAAATCAAAATTGAATATTCCAATATAAATTCGTTTTAAATTCATTTCAAATCGATTTCAATTCGAATTCATTTATATTCAATTTCAATTCGAATTCATTTGTATTTAATTTCAATTCGAATTCAATTACATTCAATTTCAATTCGAAGTTATTTATATTCAATTTCAATTCGAATTCATTTCTATTCAATTTCAATTCGAATTCATTTATATTCAATTTCAATTCGAATTCAATTCTTTTCGAAAAATCAGATTTTGAAGTCACTTTCGATATTCATTATAAAATGAATAAAATCGATATAAATATCGTTCACGTCAAAATGGCGTCAATCTAATCAATACGGCTTCATATATTCTTATTTTCAAATATACTATTTCAAATATTTCTTTTTCAAATATTTCTATTCAAATATTTCTTTTCAAATATTTCTATTTTCAAATATTCTATTTCAAAACTGGAATGAGGCCCAATCAATTACCATAGATTTTATTTCTATGGATTTCCATACAACGCATGTATATATCAACAATGACAAATAATCAACCATCATCCAAAGTGCATTCTACACTGTATAAGCATCAAATATAAATATTCAACGCTTATAACAGTCTGTCAATCAATCGATTGACATACAACTAAACAATCGGGATTAGTGTACGTCAAATATCATCCCAATACCCGTGTGGGGTTTCAAACAATCAAACACAGATTTTATTTGTGCAGTTGGGCGAAGTGTAAAATTTATCATCCCAATCAATGTCAGTCAAATGTGTGTATATAAACAAATCGTCCGATTTGTTTATTTTTATTTCCTTTCATATACACGTTAAAAATTCTATTTTTAACTATAAAATATTTTTAACTATATAAATATTTTATTTCATTTCACATCACATCACACAATCAACTACACATCAAAATCAAACAAATAAGCGTACAAGTCGTCCATGGTCTATGGATGACGGGTGTCGGGTGCTACTAAACACCGTCTGCATCCTAGTATATATTATTAACTAGAAAACAAAATTAAAAGGTGAGAAGTTCTCACAGAGGGTTCCACTCCACCGTGCTTTGCTGTTGAACTGCTGAATCTGCTTGAAATTTCAATGCAGTCATTTCACGCTGTTCAAATTAAAATTATATTTTTATTGCTTCATTATAACAAATAAAAATCATATTTTCCCTTCATCTTCAAATATATTTTCGACGCTTCATTCTATATAAAAATTATATTTTTATATTTCTACTTCATATACAAAGATCGGATTTTTACTTCGCTATTCAATATATAAAAATCGAATTTTTACTTCGCTATTTCATATATAAAAATCGAATTTTTACTTCGCTATTCAATATATAAAAATTGAATTTTTACTTCGCTATTCCATATATAAAAATCGAATTTTTTACTTCGCTATTCAATATATAAAAATCGAATTTTTATTCTTTTCCATGATATAAAAATTATATTTTTATATTGCTCTTCTCCTAATAAAGATCATATTTTTATTACTCTACATGAATAAAAATCATATTTTTAATATGCCACTAGTATAAAAATTATATTTTTAACCTTTCTATATCATAAAAATTATATTTTTAACCTTTCTATATCGTAAAAATTATATTTTTTTAACCTCATAAAAATCGTATATTTTTCAGTTTTAAAGATCATATGTTTTCAATGCAAAGAAATCATACTTTTAAACAATGATATGATTTAAAAATCATATTTTTACTTACCTAAATAAATAAATAAAATAAAATAAATAAATAGAAAGATTCACCGGCGCGTCGGAGGCTGAAGGCGGAATGTCAGGGGGTGGTTGGTGGCTCAGCAAGGTGCGGAGGGATCCTTGGCTTCGGCGCGGCAGAGCAGTGGGCCAGGGGAGGGGTGATGGGTTTTCGTGGTGCACGTGTCGAGGGGGGGGGGGGGCGCTCGGTCTTCGATCCACGGGGAGGGGGGTTTTTGCGGTGGGTTCAGGGGAGGGGCGCGAGGTGGAGAAGAAGAGGGGGAGGAAGGAAGGGGGGTGCGGTGAGGGGGGCTGCCTATGGCGGCGCGTAGGCGATGGTCGGGAGGAGGGGGTGACGCGATGATTTGTTTTTTTTCTTTCTTTCTTGTTTGACTGTAATGAACGGGGGGGGGGGGGGTGCTGAGAGGGTAAGGGGATGAAGAGAGAGGTTTTTTTAATTTAATTTTTTTAAATTTCAAAAAGGTACTTTAAAATACGAACTCGAAATGAGACCCACCGACTGTCATCCCTAGCGTTTTTCCCCCATTCCGAATACAATGGGATATGTTTCGATAGACAATATGGTCGTTTCGATCAGTTTTCGTCAAAATCAATATATAACTCAATATATTGAATTTGAACGCACATTTCGGTCTACCGGGGTTACATACTAACTCGAAAGATTCAAGAAAAATATTTTCTAGCTTCATATTGATGATACAGTCCTAACAAAACTAATTTCGTCAAATTCTGAGACCGTTTGAAAAATGGCCATTTTCCAGTCGATTAAAATCAACTGAAACTGGTCAAACACGTTTTCCTTTGCCACACTCACATATTGATTCAAAAAATTATGAAATTTGAAACCTAGTAATAATTTGACATCGCGGATCCAACAAAAGTGGTTTTGTCGAAATCTGAGGTCGTTTGCAAAATTTCCATTTTTAAGGGGATGAATTCCATAGCGACTATTCAGAATTTTCAACTGGGCATTTCTTTTGATTCCCGCTATGAAATTTTGCTTTTTCGGATTCGTTGGAAAGATATTATCAATTAGATTCAAATATGTTTGGTTTCACTAAAATCCGGTTTATTTTGCACCCGGTATGTTCAATTGAATTTTGAAATCGAATTATCGAACTACCGCGCCATTTTCAATTCCTTTTATAAATATAAATAAATATTTATATTCCAACGTCGAGCTATATAAATATATACGTTCGAATTCTATTCAAAATAAATTTCTCGTTGTTATTATTTAAAATAATTCATTTTAAAAAATCAAAATTCGCTAAAATTGCCAAAATAAATTTTTTAAATTGGCACAGATTTCCGGGTTATTACAATCTCCCCCACTTAAAACTTTTCGTCCCTGAAAAGGAACAAAGCCGAAAGTTGTTTAACTAATCAACTCAACTTTCATTATTTTGACTACGGCTTAAGTTCTTGAACTTTTCAGTTTCTAAGAAATTTTCAATTTTTTCAAAAATTTGGCTAACACCCTGAATTTCCGAAAAATTTCGCCATAACCTCCCCTGCACCGGGAGCATGGGAAAATCCCGAAATTGCCATACAGGCCTTCTGATCTCAAAAAGAAAAAGCCAAGCGGCTCATAAAATCATCATCACCCAAACAAAACAGTAATTATGATAAACATGTACCTATTTGTCGGGCAAACAATTTTATTTCTCTGCTCTAGCCTCCTTGCTATGACCTGTTCAATGTAAGTACATGTATATGCATGCAGATGCGACTAATTTTCAATACAATTCACCATTTGGTTCAAATTGGCTATATGGTTCAAATTTAACAAATCAAACGATAATCAAACAACACAATCAGCAATCAATTAGTTGATTATATTTTCACATTCATAACTTTGATATATAGTCAAAAATCACATTTTTGATGCCAAATCACAACAATAAGCCCTATCTAATTTTGGTTTTCACACCAGTCAATAGGAAATATATAGACGTCCCACCTTCGTCACTCGAACATAAATACTGATGATGCGATCGCTATCATCAGAATTATCCCCGAACGACTACAGTGCGATTCTATATCTATCCAGTATATTAAAACTTCAAATACACACGGATCAGACGTATACGCATAGTCTATATATACTGGACTGTCCAAATCAATACAAATAAATATTCAAATACGTATAATTGATTTAAATTTTCAAAACTAAAATTGTTTTCACTTTTATTTATCAAAAACACTACTCTTCACACTCGTTCTAGGATACTACTGATCCTATCTCTAACGAGTCATTCTCGTTGGATATTACTAATCCAATTTCTGATGAATTCTTTCGTGTGGTTCTAATGTGTCTTGTTCTCTGAGCTTTGTAAACCAAAGCTCTGATACCAAATGTAAAGACCCGTAACTTCCCCGGTGAGGAAAAACGCGGATAGTTCGAGAACAAGCCACAACAGAACGCAAATAAAAGAACATTTCATTGTATATTACAACAATACCATCAGAATACAAGAATATACAGAGTATAAATGAATATTACACAGAAATTATTGGAGATTACAATAAATTACATAGCATCGGAAAATAATACAATACACAACTAGAAGAGATATACGGATACAAAGCTTTCCGGATATCATTCCAGCTGTAAACCAGGATCCTGTGAATATAAATTTGCAAAACCAAAACTACTAGCTGCCCGTGTCAAAATAAGGGATGATGCCAAATGTAAAGACCCGTAACTTCCCCAGTGAGGAAAAGCGCGGATAGTTCGAGAACAAGCCACAATAGAACGCAGATAGAAGAACATTTCATTGTATATTAAAACTATACCATCAGAATACAAGAATATACAGAGTATAAATGAATATTACACAGAAATTATCAGAGATTACAATAAATTACATAGCAGCGGAAAATAATACAATACACAACTAGAAGAGATATACGGATACAAAGCTTTCCGGATATCATTCCAGCTGTAAACCAAGATCCTGTGAATATAAATCTGCAAAACCAAAACTACTAGCTGCCCGTGTCAAAATAAGGGCACCCAGAGTTTAGGTTAAAACAATAAACTCCAAGTCAGTCATGAGACTGGTGTGAGAACTAAAACAGTTATTAATCTTTATTTTAAATCAGATATATCAAGGGACCACGCCGTATAACACGGAACGGTTTTCCTCCCAAGAATACGAGTGCATATAACAAAACAGCGCAATGCTTTTTGCAAAAATGAAGCTATTATAAGACCCAGGTCCTATCCCACAATGCAACGCAAGCCGGGGGATAGGGTTTTCCCTTATAATAGCCAAACATGCTTAGTACGTTTAAAACAAATCATTTGATACTACTATAAGTGTATAGTGTCAAAACAATTTCAAATCATAAGTATCAATCCTAGACGGCATGGGTACCATATATCATGTCGCCATACTAGGCTCTACAATCAAAACCGCAAATGTCACGTATTTGGAAATTGGATTTTCGTCTGTGAACCGAGGCAAAAGATAGTCCTCTACCGATTCGAGACTGTCTAGCACGAGCCTCAGGAACAGCCGCAACTGCCCCTTGGAGCGACAGGGCCGGTCCATCGATGTGGATTAAAATGCCTGAACATGCGTTTCCCCGCCCTACGGGGCGTAAATGAGCCAACGAATGACTCCATCGGACCCGGATCGTCCGATCAAACCGAGGCGCCTTGCAACAGCAACATCCACATAAGTCAAACTCGTCAGGGCATGTAAAACCACTGACGCCACTTCTAGCTAAAAAGAAACGCATGTTCTCCCTGAGGTCCTCTCCCGTTTTTGGTTTGCCACCGGGGTGCGAGGCTTGTGAAACAACGCTACACAAAGCTATGCCACAAAGGCCGTGCTTTGATCATCACCACAAGACTTTGCTTTTCAACAGAAGCCTTGATCAATTGCCACTTAGGCACGCCACACAGGCAATTCACTCCATGCGTTTGATATCCATCAATATATAACCCCTGAGCTCGTACGTCTCAGAGAAGAGCGTTAAGCAAGAGATAAATTCTCCGCCACCAAACAGATATATATTTAATAGAAATCAACCACACAGAATAAAATCCAATGTCAGACAGACAGTCCATTTATAAGTTCGTTCTGGGTCTGAATGAAACCGGAGGCACCTAGTACCCCGCATATCCATCGATCTCCAAATACGTCTGGACGACCACCAACTGATTCCCTCCTCTTGGGTGTATGGCCCAATCAAGATCATCAGTAATTATCCAAACGACGTGAAGACCTCCGGTCTTCAACCACCGTCTTCATCTTCGACTCCACATCGAATCAGTTATTCAGAATGGGATAAACCCGGTCTTTCTGAATAACTCGCGTACATAATAAACAAGTGTTACACAAACACAACATACGCTTCATTCCAATTCAGAATATTCTTTTATTCAAATATTCTTATATTTTGGGAAAGGTTCCCATTAATTTTATCAAAGATAAATTCTTTAAATTTATTCTTTAATCTCCTTTTTGAATATTAATTCAAACTAGTCGGGATTAGCGAACCACACCGAAGTACTCATTTATTTTATTTCCCAATCCCAACCTATTCCCCCCATGAAGTAAAACTAGTAATACTTCATATCTAACAACACGGTGTTATCGGTAAATTCAATTACCATTTCACGTTCAAATCTAATTAAAGACTTAACTATCGCCTGGAGCAAAACTGGTGATACTCTATTCTCGACCATTTCGATCTAATTAAAGATTCATTAAAACCCCACTTAGTTTTTAATCTTTACAGAAATCAATATCCTGTCTTTAACTGAGTTAAAGAACCAATGTCATTTAAAACACGGTTCACGATAAATCCAAAATCACATTCCATTAATTATCAGGTTAAAGAACCAGCGTAATTTAAAACACCGTTCACGATAAACTCAAAAATCAATTCTAATTCAATTCCAATCAAATATCATTTAATTGGCATACTTCATTAAATCTAAATAAAAAGATTTAACCTTTTTCTCAACTGGGTTTAAGAACAGTGTTAATGAAGACACCATTCACGACAAACCCAAATCACATTTGATATTAAATACAAGGCTCTGAATAGAAAATATACCGGCTTATATTCAATATCAAATTCTACGACCAACAAATATCGTATTGGAAATAACGATACATATATCTTTCAAATTTCCATAACAATATCTGTATCATCACGAAATCCAACATCAAAATATTCCGAAGACAATTTCGATTCAAATCCATTCCAATGCAATTATTGGAAATTCTGGTTATTTTCAAAACCATTTTCAAATCCAATTTATTTATTCTAAAAACAAATAAATTATTATTCTAGTTCAAAACTAGTTCATTTCAATAAAAATCTATTTTTATCTTTTCAAATATAGAGTTTTTCATCCCAATTCTTCACAAATCATTTCTTATGATTTTACAAAAATTATTACTATTTTTAATAATTTTATCAAGGCCCGTACAATCGATTTCCATCAACCGCCATCGAACTGCACTTACAGTGACCTTTTACAAATTTGATTTGGACATAATTCCAAATCCAACCGTTAGATTTCTAATTTCTCACATTCTTTAGAAAGCCCTTTTCTATAGGAACCCAACGGTTCCGGTTTTAGGAGAATACGACGGCCGGATCTCCCGCAATATCCGTTCGAAGTCATTGGTCGAAATTCGCGAACTGCCGCGGCGCGGCGCGTTCTATTCAGGCCATTATATTATGTATATAATATATATATAATATATACTTCATCGATTTACCTTTAAAACGTATTATATAAATCGTTTTAAATCCGTTTTCAAAACGGTTTCAACTTCATATTCAATTTCAAATCAAAATTGAATATTCCAATATAAATTCGTTTTAAATTCATTTCAAATCGATTTCAATTCGAATTCATTTATATTCAATTTCAATTCGAATTCATTTATATTCAATTTCAATTCGAATTCAATTATATTCAATTTCAATTCGAATTCATTTATATTCAGTTTCAATTCGAATTCATTTCTATTCAATTTCAATTCGAATTCATTTATATTCAATTTCAATTCGAATTCAATTCTTTTCGAAAAATCAGATTTTGAAATCACTTTCGATATTCATTATAAAATGAATAAAATCGATATAAATATCGTTCACGTCAAAATGGCGTCAATCTAATCAATACGACTTCATATATTCCTATTTTCAAATATTCTATTTCAAATATTTCTTTTTCAAATATTTCTATTCAAATATTTCTTTTCAAATATTTCTATTTTCAAATATTCTATTTCAAAACTGGAATGAGGCCCAATCAATTACCATAGATTTTATTTCTATGGGTTTCCATACAACGCATGTATATATCAACAATGACAAATAATCAACCATCATCCAAAGTGCATTCTACACTGTATAAGCATCAAATATAAATATTCAACGCTTGTAACAGTCTGTCAATCAATCGATCGACATATAACTAAACAATCGGGATTAGTGTACGTCAAATATCATCCCAATACCCGTGTGGGGTTTCAAACAGTCAAACACAGATTTTATTTGTGTAGTTGGGCGAAGTGTAAAATTTATCGTCCCAATCAATGTCAGTCAAATGTGTGTATATAAACAAATCGTCTGATTTGTTTATTTTCATTTCCTTTCATATAAACGTTAAAAATTCTATTTTTAACTATAAAATATTTTTAACTATATAAATATTTTATTTCATTTCACATCACATCACACAATCAACTACACATCAAAATCAAACAAACAAGCATACAAGCCGTCCATGGTCTATGGACAATGGGTGTCGGGTGCTACTAAACACCGTCTGCATCCTAGTATATATTATTAACTAGAAAACAAAATTAAAAGGTGAGAAGTTCTCACAGAGGGTTCCACTCCGCCGTGCTTTGCTGCTGAATCTGCTTGAAATTCCAATGCAGTCATTTCACGCTGTTCAAATAAAAATTATATTTTTATTGCTTCATTCTAACAAATAAAAATCATATTTTCACTTCATCTTCAAATATATTTTCGATGCTTCATTCTATATAAAAATGTTATTTTTATATTTCTATTTCATATACAAAGATCAAATTTTTACTTCGCTATTCAATATATAAAAATCGAATTTTTACTTCGCTATTCCATATATAAAAATCGAATTTTTACTTCGCTATTCAATATATAAAAATCGAATTTTTACTTCGCTATTCCATATATAAAAATCGAATTTTTACTTCGCTATTCAATATATAAAAATCGAATTTTTATTCTTTTCCATGATATAAAAATTATATTTTTATATTGCTCTTCTCCTAATAAAGATCATATTTTTATTACTCTTCATGAATAAAAATCATATTTTTAATATGCCACTAGTATAAAAATTATATTTTTAACCTTTCTATATCATAAAAATTATATTTTTAACCTTTCTATATCGTAAAAATTATATTTTTTTTAACCTCATAAAAATCGTATATTTTTCAGTTTTAAAGATCATATGTTTTCAATGCAAAGAAATCATACTTTTAAACAATGATATGATTTAAAAATCATATTTTTACTCACCTAAATAAATAAAACAATAAAATAAATAAATAGAAAGGCTCACCGGCGCGTCGGAGGCTGAAGGCGGAATGTCAGGGGGTGGTTATGTCAGGGGGTGGTTGGTGGCTCAGCAAGGTGCGGAGGGATCCTTGGCTTCGGCGCGGCAGAGTAGTGGGCCAGGGGAGGGGTGCTGGGTTTTCGTGGTGCACGTGTTGAGGGGGGGGGGCACTCGGTCTTCGATCCACGGGGAGGGGGGGGGGGTCTTGCGATGGGTTCAGGGGAGGGGCGCGAGGTGGAGAAGAAGAGGGGGAGGAAGGAAGGGGGGTGCGGTGAGGGGGGCTGCGTTTGGCTGCGCGTAGGCGGTGGGGGGGGGGGGGCGACGCGATGATTTGTTTTTTTTCTTTCTTGTTTGAATGTAATGAACGGGGGGGGGGGGGGCTGAGAGGGTAAGGGGATGAAGAGAGGGTTTTTTATTTTTATTTAATTATTTTAAATTTCAAAAAGGTACTTTAAAATACGAACTCGAAATGAGACCCACCGACTGTCGTCCCTAGCGTTTTACCTCCATTTCGAACATAATGGTATATGTTTCCTTAGACAATTTGGCCGTTTCGATCAGTTTTCGTCAAAATCAACATATAACTCTATATATTGAATTTGAACGCACATTTCGATCTACCAGGGTCACAT
This sequence comes from Allium sativum, assembly GCA_030737875.1. Classification (NCBI taxonomy): domain Eukaryota; kingdom Viridiplantae; phylum Streptophyta; class Magnoliopsida; order Asparagales; family Amaryllidaceae; genus Allium; species Allium sativum. The sequence goes on from JASFAX010000034.1 coordinate 6,487,545, forward strand.
ACTAACTCGAAAGATTCCAAAAAAATATTTTCTAGCTTCGTATTGATGATACGGTCCTAACAAAACTAATTTCATCAAATTCTGAGACCGTTTGAGAAATGGCCATTTTCCAATCGATTAAAATCAACTGAAACTGGTCAAACGCGTTTTCCTTTGCCACGCTTACATATCGATTCGAAAAATTATGAAATTTGAAACCTAGAAATAATTTGACATCGCGGATCCAACAAAAGCGGTTTCGTCGAAATCCGAGGTCGTTTGCAAAATTTCCATTTTTAAGGGGCTGAATTCCATAGCGACTATTCATAATTTTCAACTGGGCATATCTTTTGATTCCCGCTATGAAATTTTGCTTTTTTAGATTTGTTGGAAAGATATTATCAATTAGATTCAAACATGTTTGGTTTCACTAAAATCCGGTTTATTTTGCACCCAGTATGTTCAATTGAATTTTGAAATCGAATTATCGAAATACCGCGCCATTTTCAATTCCTTTTATAAATATAAATAAATATTTATATTCCAACATCGAGCTTTATAAATATATATGTTCAAATTCTATTCAAAATAAATTTCTCGCTGTTATTATTTAAAATAATTCATTTTAAAAAATCAAAATTCGCTAAAATTGCCAAAATAAAAATTTTAAATTGGCCCAGATTTCCGGGTTATTACAAGTGATCAGGACTTCTGTTGAAAAGCAAAGTCTTGTGGTGGATGATCAAAGCACCGCCTGTGTGGCGTAGCTTTGTGTATAACGTGAATTCGCGAACCTCACATCCCGGTATGAACCAGAAACGGGAGAGGACATCAGGGAAGGCATGCGTTTCCTTCTAGTTAGAAGTGGCGTCAGTGGTTTTACACGCCCTGACGAGTTTGACTTATGTGGTTGTTGCTGTTGCGAGGCGCCTCGGTTATATCGGTCGATCCAGGACCGATGGAGTCATTCTTTGGCTCATTTACGCCCCAAAGGGCGGGGAAACGTATTGTTCAGGCACTATAATCCACTTCGTGTGGACCGGCCCTGACGATCCAAGGGGCAGTTGCGGCTGTTCCGGAGACATGGGATAGATTGTCTCGAAGTCGGTAAGGACTATCTTTTGCCTTGGTTCATGACGGAAATCCAATTTCCAAATATGCGATTGTGCGGTTTTGATTATATATATATATATATATATATATATATATATATATGGCGACATGATATATGGTACCCATGCCGTCTATGATTGATAGTTATGATTCGAAATTGTTTTCGAAACATATAAACACTAGTTATAATATCAAATGCTTTTGTTTTATTCGTATCAAGCATATTTTGGCCATTATAAGGTAAAACTCTATCCTCCGGTGTGGTTTCATTGTGTGATGGGTACTGAGTCTTATAATGGCTTCATTTTTATAAAAAGCATTGCGATGTTTGGAAGAATTATTTATTTTAAAGCATTGGCAATCCAATGGAGTAAACCCGTTCCGCGAAAGTGGCGTGGTCCTGTGATTAGCCATATTATAAATGTTTTAAGTAGATTTCTCATACCAGTCCCATGACTGACTTGTAGTTTGTTTCACTTGCAAACTCGGGTGCCCCTTTTTCTACACGGGCAGCCTTGTATTCAGGTTTCAGCAGGCTCTTTCTGGATAGCTAGAGCTGAAGATGGATTCTATCATTTATCTCTTTTTATGCTGTTCAGCTCCTATTGTACATATTATGTTTGTATCCGCTGTAGACATTTATGTATAGCTGAACTGTATTTGTACTAAGTATGATCATGTATACTGTGTAACTCTGATGATTATGTTTATCCAGTGTATCATTTATTCATTATCTGGTGTATTTATTTATTTCTATTCAGCTATTATCTGTTTCTATGTTATATTCCAATGATTACCCTTGTCACCGTCAGTACGGGAAATGGGGTCAACACAAACAAATATCGTATTGGAAATAACGATATAAATATATCTTTCAAATTCCCATAACAATACCTGTATCATCACGAAATCCAACATCGAAATATTCCACAGACAATTTTGATTCAAATCCATTCCAATTCAATTATTGGACAACCTGATTATTTTCAAAACCATTTCAAATCCAATTTATTTATTTTAAAAATAAATAAATTATTATTCTAGTTCAAAACTAGTTCATTTCGATAAAAATCTATTTTTATCTTTTCAAATATGGAGTTTTTCATCCCAAATTTTCACAAATCATTTCTTATGATTTTACACAAATTATTGATATTTTTAATAATTTTATCAAGGCCTGTACAGTCGATTTCCGTCAACGGCCATCGAACTGCACTTACAGCGACCTTTTCCAATTTGATTTGGACATAATTCCCAATCCAACGGTTAGATTTCAAATTTCTAATATTCGTTAGAAAGCTCTTTTCAATATGAACCCAACGGTTCCAGTTTTAGGAGAATCTGACGGTCGGATCTCCCGCAATGTCCGTTCGAAGTCAATGGTCGAAATTCGCGAACTGCCGCGGTGCAGCGCGTTCTATTCAGGACATTTTATTATATATAATATATATAATATATACTTCATCGATTTCCTTTTAAAACGTATTTTATATATCGTTTTAAATTGGTTTTCGAAATGATTTCAACTTCCTTTTCAAATTCAAATCAAGATTGAATTTTTCAATATAAATTCGTTTTAATTTCATTTCAAATCGATTTCAATTTGAATCGATTTCAATTCAATTTCAATTCGTTTAAATTCAATTCAAAATGATTTCCTTCCTATTTCAATTTAATTCGAATTTCAATTCTATTCGAATTTCAAATCATTTCAATTTAATTCGAATTTCAAATCAATTTAATTTAATTCGAATTTCAAATCAATTCTATTTAATTCGAATTTCAATTCTATTCGAATTTGAAATCATTTCAATTTAATTCGAATTTCAATTCACTTCAATTTAATTCGAATTTCAATTCACTTCAATATTCATTTCAATTTGAATAAAATCGATATAAATATCGTTCACGTCAAAATGGCGCAAATCTTATCAACACGGCTTTATATATTTCTATTTTTAAATATTTCTTTTTCAAATATTTCTCTTTCAAATATTTCTATTTCAAATATTTCTATTTCAAATATTTATTTTTCAAATATTTCTATTCAAAACTGGAATGAGGCCCAATTAATTACCATATAATGTTAATTATGTGGATTTTCTACAACACATGTATAAAATAACAACGATAAATAATCAACCATCATCCAGAGTGCGTTCTACACTGTATAAGCATCAAATATAAATATTTAACGCTTATAACAGTCTGTCAATCAATCGATCGACATACAACTAATTATTGGGATTAGTGTATGTCATATATCCTCCCAATACCCGTGTGGGGTTTCAATCAATCAAACACAGATTTTATTTGTGCAGTTGGGCGATGTGTAAAATTTATTGTCCCAATCAATATCAGTCAAATGTGGGTATATAAACAAATCGGACATCGTCCGATTTGTTTATATTTATTTCATTTTAAATACACGTTAAAAATTCTATTTTTAACTATAAAATATTTTTACCTATATAAATATTTTATTTCATTTCACATCACATCACACAATCAACTACACATCAAAATCAAACAACCAAGCATACAAGCCGTCCATGGTCTGTGGACGACGGGTGTCAGGTGCTACTAAACACTGTCTGCATCCTAGTATATATTTTTAACTAGAAATTTAAATTAAAGGTGAGGAGTTCTCACCGATTAGCTAAACCAAACGCCACGACTCTTCATATGTAGGAAATCTTTGCCGCGCTCGCCTTTTGCTAATTTCGTTGCCCGTAGCCACTACACATATTAAAATCACATTTTTACACCGCTACTATATAGACAAAAATTCTATTTTTACATCGCTATTATATAGATAAAAAATCCATTTTTACATCTCTACTATATAGATAAAAATTCTATTTTTACATCTCTACTATATAGATAAAAATTATATTTTTACATCTCTACTATATAGATAAAAATTTAATCTTTTCGATTTCAAAAATCTCATCTTTCATATCCTAAAAATCATGTCTTTACTTCATTAAAAATCTCGTCTTTACTTGACCAAAAATCTAAACTTTCTTTGTATAAAAATATCGTCTTTCCTTATATAAAAATATCATCTTTCCTTATATAAAAATATCGTCTTTCCTAGACTAAAAATTCGACCTTTCTTCTAATTAAAAACCCAAGTTCTCGTTCCTCAAAAATCAAACCTTTTGTTCATAAAAAATTTAACCTTTCATATTTCAAATTTTTTTCTACTTTATGATTTAAAAATCAAAGCTTTTGCCATTTAAAAATCGCGTTTTTATCATGTTAAAACCCACATTATTACAAACTAAAACAAAATCAAAGTAGAAGTAAATTAAAAACTTACAGCGTAAGTGGGGGGGGGGGGGGGTTTGCTCGACTTGGCGTCGGAGATGGGTGGCTCGAGGTGGAGCTGAGGCGGAGGATTGGGTAGGGTTTTCCAGGGGGGCGGAGGCTTCCAGTCATTTGGGTTGGGTTCGTTCGGGGTGGGGTGTGGGGGGGGGGGGGGGCTGCGCGAGTCTCGAATAGAGGAGGAGAGGGGAACAACGGGAAGGAGGAGCGGAGGTGGAGGCGTACGCCTGGCGCGGCGACGGTATTAGGGCTCGAAGCCCCCTTTTTTCATTTTCGATCTATTAACTGAAAGAGAAAGGGGGGTCAATGGTATAGGAGAGAGGAAGGGGTAATTATATATATATATATATTTTCAAAAAGCAACTTTTAATTTCGACCTCGAAATCGAACCCATCGCCTATCACCCATAGCTAAGTACCCCCATTCCGAACACAATAGGATATGTATTGTTGGCTGATTTGACTGTTTCGATCAGTTTTCGTCAAAATCAAAATATAACTCTATATATTGAATTTGAACGCGCATTTCAATTTACCAGGGCCACATACTAACTCGAAAAAATCCCAGAAAAATATTTTCTAGCTTCGTATTGACAATACGGTCCTAGCAAAACTAATTTCATCAGATTCTGAGAACGTTTGAAAAACGACCATTTTCCAGTCGATTAAAATCAATTGAAACTGGCCAAACGTGTTTTCCTTTGCCATGCTCACATATTGATTCGAAAAATTACAAATTTTGGAATCTAGCAATAACTAGACATCCCAGATCCAACAAAGGTGGTTTCGTCAAAATCCGAGGTCGTTTGCAAAATGGCCATTTTCTAAGGGCCGAAATTCCATAGGGATTATTCTGAAATTTCAACTGGACATAACTTTTTATCCCTGCTATGAAATTTCAATTTTTTGGATTCGTTGGAAAGATATTGTCAAATGGATTCAAATATTTTTGGTTTCACTAAAATCCGGTTTATTTTGCACTCGGTACATTCATTTGAATTTTGAAATCGAATTATCGAACTACCACGCCATTTTCAATTCCTTTTACATATATAAATAAATATTTATATTCTAACGATGATTCGAATAAATATATACGTTCGAATTCTATTCAAAATAAAATTTTCGTCGTTATTATTTAAAATAATTCATTTTAAATAATCAAAATTCAATAAATTTGCCAAAATAAAAATTTTAAATTGGCTCGGATTTCCGGGTTATTACAATCTCCCCCACTTAAAACTTTTCGTCCCCGAAACGGAACGAAGCCGAAAGTTGTTTAACAAATCAACTCAACTTTCATTATTTTCTTTACGGTTAAGTTCTTCAACTTTTCAGTTTCTAAGAAATTTTCATATTTTTCAAAAATTTGGCTAACACCCTAAATTTTTGAAAAATTTCGCCATAACCATCCCTGCACCGGGGACTTGGGGATATTTCATATAGCCTCCCATGGCCTTCTTCAATCAAAAAGAAAAGGAAAAAGCCAAGCGGCTAGCCAATCGGCTCATAAAATCATCATCACCCAAACAAAACAGTAAATTATGGTAAACATGTACCTATTTGTCGGGCAGACAATTTTATTCTCTGCTCTAGCCTCCTTGCAATGACCTGTTCAATGTAAGTACATGTATATGCAAGCAAATGCGACCAAATTTCAATACAATTCACTATTTGATTCAATTTGGTTATAGGTTCAACATTTTAATTAATCAAACTATAATCAAACAACACAATCAGCAATCAATTAGTTGATTAGCTTTTCAAATTCATAACTTTGATATATAGTCAAAAATCACATTCTTGGTGCCAAATCACAACAATAGGCCCTATCTAATTTTGGTTCTCACACCAGTCAATAGGAAATATATAGAAATCCCACTTTCGAAACTCGAACACAAGTGCTGATGATGACATGCCATCATCAGAACCATCTCCGGGCGACTAGAGCGTAATTCTATATCCATCCAGTATATTAAAACTTCAAATACACGCGGATCAGACGTATATGCAAAATCTATATATACTGGATTGTCCAAATTCAATACAAATAAATATTCAAATATGTATAATTGAATTAAAATTTTCAAAACAAAGTTGGTTTTCTTTTTCTTTTTCAAAAATATACTCTTCACACTCGTTCTAGAATACTACTGATCCCATCTCTAACGAGTCATTTTCATTGGATATCACTAATCCAATTTCTAATGAATTCTTTCGTTCGGTTCTAACGTGTCTTGTTCTCTGAGCTTTGTATACCAAAGCTCTGATACCACTGTGAGGGCCCGTAACTTCCCCGGTGAGGAAAGCATGGATACTTCGAGAACAACACACAAAAGAATGCAGACGGAGGAACATTTCATTGTTTATTACAACAATTCCAGCAGAATACAAGAATATACAGAGTACGAATGAATAAAATAAATTCGATAAATATCAGAGATTATAATAATTTACAGAGCAGCGGAAAATAATACAAAACACAACTGAAGGAGATATACAGATACAAAGCTTTCCGGATATCATTCCAGCTGTAAACCAGGATCCTGTGAATATAAATCTGCAAAACCAAAACTACTAGCTGCCCGTGTCAAAATAAGGGCACCCAGAGTTTAGGTTAAAACAATAAACTCCAGGCCAGTCATGGGACTGGTGTGAGAACTAAAACAGTTATTAATCTTTATTTTAAAGTTCGATAAATCAAGGGACCACGCCGCATAACATGGAACGGGTTTCCTCCCAAGAATATCAGTGCATAAAACAAACAACGCAATGCTAAATAAAGGAAAATGAAGCTATTATAAGACCCAGGTCCCATCACACAATGCAACGCAAGCCGGAGGAAAGGGTTTTTGCCTTATAATAGCCAAAGAATACTTGATACGTTTAAAACAGATTATTTTGATGGTACTATAAGTGTATAGTGTCAAAACAATTTCAATCATAAATATCAATCATAGGCGGCATAACATCACATGCTACTATGTCGCCAATACTAGGCTCTACAAATAAAACCGAAATATCACGTATTGGAAGTTGGATTTCCATCTGTGAACCGAGGCAAATGATAGTCCTCACCGATTCAAGACTCTCTAGCCCGAGCCTCAGGTCAGAGCTCGAGTGACCTTGGAGCGATAGGGCCGGTCCACCAATGTGGATTAGACGAAATCCTGAACACCGCCTTTCCCCGCCCTTTGGGGCGTAAATGAGTCAACGAATGACTCCATCGGACCCGGATCATACGATCAAACCGAGGCACCACGCAATAGCAACAACCACATAAGTCAAACTCGTCAGGGCGTGTAAAACCACTTACGCCACTTCTAACTAGAAAGAAACGCATGTCCTCCCTGAGGTCCTTTCCCGTTTCTGGTCCACTACCGGGGTGTGAGGCTCGCGAATCAACGTTAAACAAAGCTTTGCCACACAGGCCGTGCTTTGATCATCCACCACAAGACTCTGCTTTTCAACAGAAGCCTTGATCATTTTGCCACTTAGGCATGCCACACAGGCAATTCACTCCATGCGTTTGATATCCATCAATATATAACCTCTGAGCTCGTACGTCTCAGAGAAGGGCGTTAAGCAAGAGAATAAATTCTCCACCGCCAAACAAATATATATTTAATAGAAATCAACCACACAGAATAAAATCCAATGTCAGATACACAGTCCATTTACAAGTTCGTTCTGGGTCAGAACGAAACCGGAGGCACCTAGTACCCCGCATGTCCATCGATCTCCATGTACGTCTGGACGATCACTAACTGATTCCCTCCTCTTGGGTGTACGGCCCAATCAAGATCATCAGTGTTAGACCCAAAAGTGGTTCTAACACCCAAATTGATTAAAAGCAAAATGAAATGAGATAAAAATAAAAATGAACACACATGATTTATAGTGGTTCGGCGAAGAAATGCCTAGGTCCACTTATCTTTTACTATATTCAATGATTCATTTGCAAATACAATGTAAGATTCACTCAATTCCACTCACAACTCACTTATATTCACTCAATTGACTAAAACAAAAATGAAAGATGATTTGGATTCTCCGGGAGTATTGGAGTTCGGACTATGGAGGTGGTTGAATTCTCGAAATGCCTCCAAAAAAAGATCCTTTTCTTTGTCTCCAGACGGGGTATTTATAGGTGTGAATTTGCTCAAAATCCGATCCGGATCGGATCCACGCGTCGTCCATCCCATTAGCCTCGGGTTCGGATGAATTATTGTGTTGACAACGTATCAGAGTAATGAACGTTATGGGTAGGAACTGGTCATAGCCGATCCGGATATCCAGGCGCTTTTGCTGGAGAATAATATGGAACATGGGCTCGGGTCGGAGACACACATATAAGGGGGTCGGATCGGGATACCCGATCCGACCCGGATTGGCTTGGATGCAACGCTCTCTTCTTCTTTAATCTGCTCCGCTCCGATCTATTTCCTTGGCAACCAGGTGGCTTTCCGATCCGATTGAGATTATATTGTCCTCCGATCCGAATAGCTATGCCTTACCAATTTCCTCAGCAACAGTTCACCGATCCGAACAGAAGATTTTATCCGATCCGAACCGATATGTTGCTCTGATTAAAAATGCTCTTCAATGTCTGATTTCTTGACTTTGTGTTGCCTAGTTCACAACGTAGGCTAACACTTTGCCCCCTCAAAGGATGCTTCTGTTGGAAACGGAGCATGCTTTGACTGCCATAGCACAAAAGCTTCATCCTTCCTTTTGAATTCACATGCCAAGTTGTCGTACTTCATCCTGTTCGGTTCGGATTCCGATCCGAACGGACTTCTGCTTTGGATTCCGACCCGAACTGATCTCCTTCTTCTCTGCAATGTATTAGTGGGCCAAGCTGCGTCATTGGGCTTTTCGAACCGGTCCGATCGGGAATACGAATAGTCAGCTTGTTTTTTATATAAATTCACTTCACTTTTCTTCCTTTCTCTCATTCACCGTTTCTGCTCATCCGAACCGATTCCACATCGAAATTTTAGTCTTTCCAAGAAACTTCAAAATTCTCGCTTTAATCTTTGAATCAAATACATAGGTAGCCTTGTAATCTTGAATCTCGTTGCCATAACTGTTTCTAATTTATATCCGCAGTTAAGATAAACGATTCTAACAAGGTGATTGATTAATTCCATCGCCATGACTTCCTTCATCCTCCGCCTTCGTCGCCGATGGCATCGACGCCATTTCGAGGCGTTGGTGGAAGATGTTGAAACTCGTCGTTGAATACTTGAATGCTTTAGCACTTGGCTTTAATTAAGGCTTGGGATATCAAGTTGGGTTCGCTACTTAAGAGAAGGAAGAGAAAGGAAATTGAAGGAGATCGGTTCGGGTGGGAGAACAGTAAGAGAAAAAAGGGAAAGAGAGAAATTCACAGATCCGGACCGGGTCGGGGCAATAGGACAAGGAAATGGGACTTAACTCGTTTAACCGGGTCGGGTCGGAGCTAGGAATAAAATGGAGGTTAAGACTTATGCGCCCGGGTCGGACCGGGTTATGAAACAAAAGAGAGAACAGTAGTATGGTTATCTAGGTGAATCCGACCCGCCCCGAAAGTCAACCTCCGAACCGATCCGGATATTTCTCTCTGAGTGTGAGCCTTTGCTCATCTAATCCGAACCTGGTGTCTGCATCCGAACTGAAAACTACTCAATCCAAAACGCAAAATTTCATCCAACTATATTTAAAAGATATTACTCCCAACTTCATGAACAGTTAGGATAGTGCCTTGCGGACATAAAAGAACATTAAGAACTACTCTGACTATCACTTTCTCTTCAAAGTTTCGTCTTACATTGTTGCACCTTTACTTTGCATTTCTCACATTTGCCGCACACATTTTAGTTCACACACATGCACAGGGGGGTACGAGCTAATTTACTCTAATTCGTGCTATTGCTTCTTCAATAGTTCTATGACAATGAGACCCAGACGCTCTTCCAGATTAGCTGAGAGGAAAGAAGCCCCGGAAACTTCTAACAAAATCACTCTCGAGGATATATCTTCTTCTTCGGATCCAGAATGGGACAGCGAGGGTCCAGATTACGGGGTTGGACATCGGGAAAGCGACGAGGTGTCTTTAGAGAATGAAGTTTCTCTGGGTTTTGAGGAGGAAGGAGGGATTGGTGACGATCGAGCCCCTGATGAATTTGAATCGGCCATTATATTGGAATCACCTCCAGACTCCGTTGAATCAATAATCGACAACGATCGACTTGTCCGAATTTGCTTAAAGTACGGAATAATGAAAAAGGACACTCTAGTGCCTTCACGCTCTGATCGTCCCCACAACCCTCCAGAAGGATATATGACGGTCACTCGACTGATGTGCATGGTCGGCGCCATTCCTCCATTCTCTCCCTTCATCGTTGACTTTTTAAGACAAATGCGGATTGCCCCCATGCAAATGCATCCCAATTCATATGCCTATTTGCACACCTTGTACATAGCATATCGTGAAATCTTGGGCATAGAGCTCACGTTCGATGACGTTCACTTCTTCTATAATTTCAAGCATCGGACTCGGGAGACTCCATCTTTCTGCTACTTTGAGTCAGTTCCAAAAAGGAAGATAATCTCGGCACCATTCAGCAGTAAAGCTGGAGATTCCAGACTAGAATGGTTCTACATGAAGCGACAGCCTGGATGCGCCAGGAGGTGGACAAAATCAAGTAAAGCACTGATTTTCCAAATCCGGGCTCTATACACTTGAATCATCACCTTGACTTGTTTTCCTTTTTGTTTGTAGTCGATAATCCCAAACAGATATCAGATCAGGTGTTTTTTGATCGGATGCACTGACTTCTTAATGGCGATCAGAAATTCTTGACTATCGACGAAGTCCTTAAAGACGAATACGTTCACTTTCATGGGCTGTTATCTGTTTTTCGTAGCATCGGTCATGGGACGGTCCCTTACGCATACATTCCTCCAGTGGAGGTAGTTCCAGAGACAGGAGAAGGCTCGGGAATTCCTACTGTGCCTCTTCAAGCTTCACCTTCTCCATCTTCTACACAAGATGACGAATTGGCTAACCTGGCCAAAAGGCATCGAGAAGGATATGCTGCCCCCGAGGAGGCTACTTCTCTGAAAAAGTCAACATCCCCAGCAGAGTCGCCACTTAATGCTTCCGAGGGGAATATTCCTAGTACTGATGAGCAAATATTTCAGGGTTTGGGGGATCTCCCCTTACCCGAGACTATATACATTTCAGAGGATTTCAGGAAGGATCCTTTAGTCTTCACCTCTTCTGAAGAGACCACTCCTGCTAAGGCTAAAGAGCCTACTCGTACTAGTCTAGCTTCAGACTCGGGTCGGTTGGGGGGAAACACACCACTTAGGATACACTTTACACAACAGCATTAGCATTCATTGCACCTCTTTCTTCGTGAATCCATTAACTCTAAACTTCGTTTGTTTTACCGTGCAGGTACGATGTCTCGATCTTACTATGATATAAGAAAGCTTCGTCGTAGCATGTCCAATCCTCCTCAGGATGTCGAATATGATCGTCGTGATGATCGCGGCAGGGATGAGAGAAGGCCTTACGATCCTTATCGCTCTCGACCCTCACGTTCTCGCTCACCAGTTCGGCCAGAACAAGAGAAATACAAGGGTTATCAGAGCCGCAGGGAAGAGGACAGACCACCATCTAAAGACTCCACTTCTTCCCATGAAAAGCGCAGTAGAGAGAGAACTCCTCCAAAAGAAACTGGGTCTCGAAGTAAGCACAAGGTCCCTGCCACTAAACGACCTAGAACGGACAAAGAGACTACTGAATCCTCTTCACACAGGGACACCGAATTATCAATTCCCGCTCCTCCCCCACTAGATGCGGGAACTGCAGTAAAGCTGGCATATTTAGAGGAGCAATTTCCCGAGCACTACTTCGAGACCTTGACTTTTTTACCCGCTCTTGAACCTATTTCTTCTAATTGGGCAGATGAAGCCAAAGCAAAGATTGATGCGGTGGAAAAACAATATACCGAGATGTTCAAGTATTCACGCAATCTTTCTAGAATCATCCGCACTCTAATCACAAATACCAATTCAATGCAAAAGACCGCGGAGGAGGATGCTAAGGCCTTAAAAGCTCTAGGAAAAGATTTAGAAGACACTCAAGCTCAGTTAGCTGTCGCTCAAAGGGACGCTTCTAACTTCAAACAACAATTCGAGGACATGCAAAAGCATTATCATGACTTGCTTGAATCTCACACTCAGGAGCGCTCTGAACTAAAAAAGCAAGCTGACGAGGCCAAGTCAGAAGCTGCTAAGACACGCCTTGCTTATGCTGAGCTTGAACGGAAAAACGCCGAGTTAGCAGAGAGGAGTGCTGAATTAGAAAAGAAGAATGCCGACTTGGCTTCAAAGCTGTTGGAGGCAGAGAATAGGGCTGCCCTGGCCGAGGGCAATGTGGTGTGTGCTATTAAATCTGCGGAGGAAGCCCGCAAGCAACTATCAGAGGCGGAGGCTGATATTCAGGGTTTCGGCGAACTAATGATTGAATTCTTCGCACATATTATTCGTCGCCGAAACATTTCTTGGATCGAGGACTATCCATCCACTCTAGTTCAAGTATGGAATCAGATTGTCGAGTGGGAAAAAGAGGAACTTAAGGTCGATTCCCTCGATGAAGATAAACTAATGGAGAAATACTTGAGGGATGATGAACCGGAGCGCCTGGCTGAAGGGCGCCGCCTTATTGCTGAGGCCATGGAAGAAGAGAGACGGAAGTCTAAACAAAAAACTGTTCTCGAAGCTGGTTCCTCTTCTTCTGCCCCTGCAACTTCTGAAGTAGAGGGATATGACCCTGAAAATCCGGGAATTTCCCGAACAACTCTGCTATCCCCTATTCCTGAAACAACATCAGAGGTAGTAGCCACTCCCACGGAAAAGTCTTCGGAAGGTATCCCTACCTTTTCTCCTCAATTTGCCAAGGTTATTTCCACCTTTCAGCACATGATTGAACAATCGATGAAAGACCCATTGTTTTCGCCTGAGTTGATAACTGTTGCTTCTCATTCTGTAGGTGTTGAATCATCCGTAAAGACAGATGTGACTCAGGGAGCCACCGCTGGGACAAAGCCCGCAGATAAGGCCAAAAAAGGGGAAGACAAGGCTGCTTCTATAGACTTGGGGGAAGGAAGTGAGCCAACTAAGGTCGCCACTCCCCATGATGAAGAAATGATAGCAGCTTTGAAGGACGATGGCGGAGACAGGGGGCATGAAGAGGAACCAGAAGTTGCAATAGTCGGGGAGTCAAAAAATGCTGATGACGTTACCTTGGTTGCAATGAAAGCCGATCAAGACAAATGCTTGCAATTAAAAGCTGAAGAGCTAGATCCCGAAATCCTCAAACCCCTCGCAGTCGTGGATGCGGGATCAAGGTTAGTTGTTAAGCTCTCAACTAGATCTATTACAGAGGAACTTGCTAAAAAATCTTCTCTTGATTCCAGTGCCCGCCCTCCGGGAAGAAGTCTACTGGCTCCAGCACCGCATCTTCAGGAAAAAAGAAGTCAAAACGAATCTTGACAGAGGCTGAGAAAGAAGCAAAGGACGCGGAGAAAGCCGCCAAGAAATCCAAGGCTCATTCAAAATCTAAATAGTGGATTGCCCTGTATCGTTTTAGCATTTTGTGAACCAATAATTGCTGCTACAAGAGTAGCTCCTGCTCTTTCTTTTTTAGCCATTTTCCTGTACAAATTCATTCATTAGTAAATAAAAATAATTCATTTTCTGCAATGTTTGTTTGTTAGTAGTTCTGCACTTATGTAAAAATGCATATCTATAGTTATGAAACGAAGTTGTGAAGGGGGGAAATATGCGTATACATACGTGTGCCCAGTCAATTCCCACAAATTATTTAATGCTTAATCAAGCAATCTGAAGGCTCCCGATTTTCTGACGGGATAGCACTTCCTGTGTCGTTAGTACCTGTCGTTTTTTCTGGCATTTCTTTTATACTCTCTCTCTTTCTCTTGAGAGTTAGAGTTCGAGCTCAGTCATCTATTTATTCTCCGGTCTCTCAACGGAGAAAGATTTCTTTCTCAGCGCTCAATCGGAGACGCTTTTATACTCTCTTTCTCTCTGGAAAGTTAGAGTTAGGAGGAGAATTTCTTTTTTCAGCGCTCAGTCGGAGACGCTTTTATACTCTCTTTCTCTCTGGAAAGTTAGAGTTAAGAATGTCGTTTTCTCATTCTTTTATGTCTTATCGCACAAATAGTCGTTGTGCTTCTTTTTATGTCTAAACTGTTTTCAACCTGTTTAGGCTCTGAGTCACCCTGTATTTTATAATCACAACAGAATAACTGATGAATGTAAATGCATAAAAGTAAATAACACACAATATTTTTATAGTGGTTCAGCTAAGTCATAGCCTACATCCACTTTATAGTCCTTTATTCATATCGTCAGATTTTCCCAAGGCAAGTCGTGCCTTATTACAGGGTTCATAGGAAAAATAACAAAGAGTACAGCATTTCTAATCCAAATATCGCATTAAGTGTTGGGCATTCCTTGCTCGAGGGACTTCTTCGCCATCTACGGTCGTTAACTTGAAGGTTCCTTTTTCAAGTTTCCGTTGGATGACAAAGGGTCCTTCCCATTTTGGGCCGAGGTGAGGAAGGGATGGAAAGACTCTCTTTAGCACCAAATCTCCTGGTTCAAAAGTCCTGAGGCGAACTTTTTTGTCGTAATAGCGTGCCACCTGACGCCGATGTCTTGCCGCACGCAAATCTGCTTCGTCCCTTTTCTCTTCGACTTCATCAAGAGACTCAAGTAAGAGTGCCCGATTCGTCATCGGGTCATAATATGTCACTCTGTGGGAAGGAACCTCTAGTTCAACTGGAATTACAGCTTCTGAGCCAAAGGAGAGAGAGAAAGGGGTATGACCGGTGGCCGTTTTAAATGTTGTTCGATATGCCCACAAAGCTAGGGGCAATTCATCAACCCACTTTGCCTTTGCAAGCTCTAACCGTTTCTTGAGGATGAATTTTATTACTTTGTTTATTGCCTCTACTTGCCCATTTGACTGCGGATAGGCAACTGCAGTATATCGCTTGTCTATCTTATACTTCTGGCAGAAATTTCTGAATTCAGTACTATCAAACTGGGTTCCGTTGTCAGTTATAATCGTCCTTGGGATCCCGAACCGGCATATAATATTTCTGACCACAAAACTTATAACCTTTCTTGCTGTGATCTTGGTCAAGGGCTCAGCTTCCACACACTTCGTAAAATAGTCCACGGCCACTATTGCATACTTAGCTCCTCCTTTAGCAATCGGTAGAACTCCAATGATATCAATTCCCCACGTGGCAAATGGCCAAGGACTCACCATTGATTTAAGTTGGGTTGACGGTGCCCTGGGGATTTTGGCAAATCTCTGGCACTTATCGCAGCATCGTGAATAATCAGCTGCATCTTTATTGATCGTAGGCCAGAAGTATCCATACCGCAATATCTTCTTTGCTAAAGTTTGACCTCCTGTATGATCTCCACACTCACCTTCGTGTACTTCTCTTAGTACACGCTTGATGTCGTCGTGTGCTATACATCGTAACAGGGGCATAGAAAATCCTTGCCTATAAAGAGTATCATCTTGTATGACATACCTGGTAGCTTTGCGAACTACAGCTCTTTTCTCACTTTTCTTTGATGGGAGTGTCCCATTCTTAAGGAAATTCTTAATTGGAGTCATCCACGACTCCTTCTCTGGTTCCGCTTCAAGGGCAAATTCAATTTCCATTGACTCAAAGCTTGACGATTCCAATGTTTCAATTGGAATTATTCCAGTCTCTTCTGGATTGTCGGAACTAGCCAGCTTTGCCAGCCTATCCGCTTTCTGGTTTTCAACTCTGGGAATGTATGTTATGTTGTACCGCTCTAAGCTATTCAATAGCTCTTTCACTTTCTTGAGGTAGGCGATAAGTCGAGGTCCTCGAGCCACAAATTCCTCTCGTACTTGGCAAACAACGATTTTAGAGTCACAGAATACGTCCAATGTTTTTATTCCGAGGTCTTTAGCAAGCTTCAGCCCGGCAATCAGGGCTTCATATTCAGAATCATTGTTAGTCGCCGAAAATTCTAATCGTAGAGCATAATATAACGATCGTCCTTCGGGGGTGACTAAGACGATTCCAGCTCCGGACCTTCGATCGTTCTTGGCTCCATCTGTGTATAGTTTCCACGGATCTATCTTTAACTCATCCTCGGACCTAGCCACTTTGTCATCGATTACTTCCTCCTCTGGGATGGTGAACTCTGCAATAAAGTCTGCCAGAGCTTGCCCCCTGATCGACTTTCGTGGTTGAAAATTCAAATCAAACTGACTTAATTCTATATTCCATTTGATTAACCTTCCCGATGCTTCGGGTCTCTGCAACACCTGCCTCAAGGGCTGGTCGGTGTATATGGTTATTGGATGAGCTTGGAAATAGTGACGAAGTT
Source organism: Allium sativum (assembly GCA_030737875.1). NCBI lineage: Eukaryota > Viridiplantae > Streptophyta > Magnoliopsida > Asparagales > Amaryllidaceae > Allium > Allium sativum. The sequence goes on from JASFAX010000034.1 coordinate 6,504,431, forward strand.
TTCGGGATGCGATTAGGAGGCTGTAAGCGAGCTTCTCAATTTTTGGGTAGTTGCGCTCTGCCGCTGCTAATTTCTTGCTTACATAATACACTGGCCTTTGTACTTTGTCTTCTTCTCGAACCAGGGCTGTACTGACGGCGTGAGCCGAGACTGCCAAGTAAACAAACAATTCTTCGTGATCTATGGGCTTTGATAAAATCGGCGGTTTCTCTAGCAGTTCGAATAAATTTTGAAAGGCCTCAACACAGTCCGGAGTCCACTCGAAGTTCTTCTTTCCTCTTTTAATCAAATCAAAAAACGGAACACATTTGTCTGTGGCTTTGGAAATGAATCTACTCAGTGCCGCTACTTTCCCTGCAAGACTTTGGACGTCTTTAATTCTCCTCGGCTCTTCGATATTTCTAATCGCTGCTATTTGGCTAGGGTTGATTTCAATTCCTCGGGAACTCACAATGAAGCCAAGGAACTTTCCCGATGCCACTCCAAATGAGCATTTCATAGGATTCAATTTCATCCGGTACTTTCGCAGGATACCAAACATTTCCACCAAGTCTTGCGTATGGCTGGAGGACTGTTTCGATTTGACAAGCATATCATCCACATAAACTTCCATAGTTTTTCCTATTTGATTATAAAACATTCTGTTCACCAAGCGCTGATAAGTAGCTCCAGCGTTTTTCAATCCGAATGGCATAACAATATAATCCCAAATTCGTAATGAAGCTCGTATGTTCTTGGTCTGGTACGTGCATAGGAATTTGATTGTACCCAGAATATGCGTCCATGAAAGAGAGAAGTTCATGACCTGCTGTCGAGTCTACAAGCTGGTCAATCCTGGGAAGTGGAAAACTATCTTTTGGGCAAGCCTTGTTTAAATCTGAAAAGTCAATGCAAGTCCGCCACTTTCCATTTGGCTTCTTTACCAAGACGGGATCCGATATCCAGTCGGGATACGTCGAATCTCGAATAAATCCATTCTGCTTCAACTTCTCTACTTCCTCTTTGAGGGCGGCCGACCTCTCTGGGCCCAGCATGCGTCTCTTTTGCTTCACAGGCGGATGTTTCGGGTTTACATTCAATTTGTGACTTATAATGGATAGCGATATCCCACACATGTCAGCATGGGTCCAGGCAAACACGTCTAAGTTTGCCTTCAAGAAGTCCGTTAGTTCTTTAGCTCGACGTGGATCCAATTGAGAACCAATTTTCAAAACTTTTGTCGGATCAGTTTCATCAATGGGAATTTCCACTGTCACTTCATTAGGAGTTGCATTCCTAGCCTCTGGTTCCTCGTCTTTTCTGGGATCCAGGTCTTCAGGTGTTCCTTTGGGCAACTCCTTTGTGGTCAATCTCTCTAATTGCTATGCCGAGCCCCCCTTTGAGGGAGACGAGACATCTTTACTTTCAACGTTAAGTCCTTTCATCAACATCTTTAATTCGGCCACATAGCAGGCCCGTTCGGAAACTTGATCCCCTCTCATTACTCCAGTTCCGGCTTCGGTTGGGAACTTAAGTAACAAGCACCAAGGGGCGATACAAACTCTGAATTCAGCAAGGGCAGGCCTCCCCAAAAATGCATTATAAGGCGAATCTACGTCCAATACTACGAACTGAAGCATCCGCACTCTTCTACGTTCTCCTTGCCCCAGGGTCACGGGCAATTCTATGTATCCCATGGGGGTTGTCGACGCCCCGTTGAAGCCTCTGATCCATCCTTCACATGGCTTCAAGTCTTCAGATTCAAGCTTCATCTGATCAAATGACTTCTTGAACAAAATATTAACGGAACTCCCGTTGTCTACTGATACCTTATGGACCAAGGCTGGCCCAATGGTGGTAGTAATAACCAACGGATCATCGGTGGGTGATTGGATCCCAGTATTGTCTCGGCTGCGAAATACCACGTCGTCAAACATGGTCTTCTGTTGTTTTATGGGGGTGATATCTTCCAAATCATCACCTTCATTCACGTCTAGATGCTTGGCAGCATTTACATATTGATCCATTGATCTGAAACTTCGGATTGCTGGGTGAGGTCCGCCTACTATGGAGTTGATAACAATTCCTTTACCTTTCTGCTGTGCTGTAGGCTTAGGAGCAGGTAGAATCTGTTTTGGAGCCTGCTCTCCTTGCCCCCTTTCCCTCGGGGCAACCTTATACTCATCCAACTTCCCTTCACGCAGCAGCTTCTCAATCACATCCCTCAAATGTCGACATTCATTGGTTGAATGCCCATGAGTTCCATGAAACAAACAAAATTTCCCTGTCGCCATTTCTTTCTCGGTCGAATCACGAGGTGGCGGTCTTTTGTACTGTAACACATTGTACGTATCCAGATAAATATTTTCCAGGGTGTCGTTCAATGGTGTATAATTCTCGTAGTTCTGGAATCGGGGTCTTTTGTTAGGATCACTTCCCCTATTTCTGTTTCTTCTGTTACCGTTCGGATTACGGTTATTGTTGTTGTTACCCCCGCTTCCAGCATTGCTGTTTCCACCCTTGTTTCCTACATTTACTTCAACCTTGCCAGAACTTTCCCCGGACTGCTTCACGGCGATATTACTCTGCACATTCTCCTTTGAAGCCATCTCAGACTTTCTCTTTCGGTTTGCCCTGGCCTCCTCTCGCCTTAGATAAATATCAGCTTTTTCGTAGAATATCTCCCTTGTGGAAGGTGTTTTCCCAGAAAGGTAATCTCCAAACTCAGATTCAGGATCGACTCCTTCCTTCAATGCCATCAGAATAGTGGGCTCATGAGGGTCACTGACCTCAGTCACAGCTTGGTTAAAACGGTCAAGATATGCCCTCAAAGACTCTCCTGGTGCCTGCTTGATTCTCGATAATTCAATAACACTTTTGGACTTTCGGGCATGGAGTCGGAACTGGTTCATGAAACGCTCGCTTAGTTCCTTGTAATTCGAAATCGAACAAGGAGGAAGTCGGGTAAACCAGAACAGCGCCACATCTTCTAAGTAGATTGGGAATGCTTTACACTTCACTTCATCAGGGGCAGCAGCAGCATTCATGAGCCACGAGTATCGCATCAAGTGCTATCCCGGATCAGTCCTTCCGTTGTACTTGTCCATCTGTGGCAAGTTAAAGCGTCGGGGAAATTGGAAGTCGAGGATATCGTCGGTGAAGGGAGTATGGCTTCGCTCAATGCCATAATCTTCATTTGTATAGTTCCGGCTCTCGGACATGATCTGGCGAACCATTGCCTGCACATCAGCATTAGTTAGGGGCCGCTCAGGTTCCCTGACCCTAGTATCCGAGTTCCTTCTCGGCTCTTGTTCAGGAGATGCCCTTCTTCTTCGGGCTGCCTCTGCTCGATTCCGTTCCCTGCGCTCCCGGTCGATCTCGGGAGGAGGGGACTGGAGTCTTTGCCCCCGAGTGGGGTCATTGTTTCCTAGCGCTCGTGCAATATCCTCACGAGATCCCAAAGATCCAAATGTCAGCTGCTCCACGTTCTGAGGTCGTTCGAGTGGCCTTCGTTCACGGGGCCGCTCTTCCTCGGAAGATGAAGATTGATCCACTGGTGTGTGACGAACCGGTGATGGAGTTCTCTGTCGACGGAGTTCACTAATCTCCCGACTCATGAGCCTCATATTTTCCTGCATCATGAGATTAGTCCGCTCGTGAACTTTCATGGCCTCCCTTGTGCTCTCAAGCATGTCAAGTAAGCGCGAGAAATCTCCTTGAGTGATGGGCGCAGATGGATTGACCTGATCACCAACCCTGGTGGCTGGAATCGGAGCATTCGTAGGGACTCGAGTAGAGGTTCCAGCTTCACCAAGCATCGGGTCGGATCGGAGGTAGGAGGTCGGGTCGGTTCGGAGCTGGGGAGCCTGGTCGGATCGGTACGTGGCAAGCTGCTCGGGTCGGTTCAGATTGGGGGAATGCACTGCTTCAGAATCTCCTACCCGTATCGGATCGGAGCTCTCCCCCTACTGGCGGCTCGGATTTCCTGCATTGGTTCTTCCTGCTGCTGAACTCTGCCCCCGAGACCTTGTTACAACCGCATTTTGCTGATCTTCGCCAGCTCCATTTCCTCGACCAGATTGAACTTCTTTGCCTTTTCCTTTGGCCATGATTCTTTGACAATCACTTCAACAAATATAAAAGAGCGGAGAAACTTAAGGATTAACTTCTTTGAACTCAACGGTCCAAAAAGTAGAAAGAAATCCCGGAAAATGAAGAATTCAAATGAGAATTTCTCAGTGAAAGCACCAAAATGTTAGACCCAAAAGTGGTTCTAACACTCAAATTGATTAAAAGCAAAATGAAATGGGATAAAAATAAAAATGAACACACAGGATTTATAGTGGTTCGGCGAAGAAATGCCTACGTCCACTTATCTTTTACAATATTCAATGATTCAGTTGCAAATACAATGTAAGATTCACTCAATTCCACTCACAACTCACTTATATTCACTCAATTGACTAAAACAAAAATGAAAGATGATTTGGATTCTCCGGGAGTATTGGAGTTCAGACTATGGAGGTGGTTGAATTCTCGAAATGCCTCCAAAAAAAGATCCTTTTCTTTGTCTCCAGACGGGGTATTTATAGGTGTGAATTTGCTCAAAATCCGATCCGGATCGGATCCACGCGTCGTCCATCCCATTAGCCTCGGGTTCGGATGAATTATTGTGTTGACAACGTATCAGAGTAATGAACGTTATGGGTAGGAACTGGTCATAGCCGATCCGGATATCCAGGCGCTTTTGCTGGAGAATAATATGGAACATGGGCTCGGGTCGGAGACACACATATAAGGGGGTCGGATCGGGATACCCGATCCGACCCGGATTAGCTTGGATGCAACGCTCTCTTCTTCTTTAATCTGCTCCGCTCCGATCTATTTCCTTGGCAACCAGGTGGCTTTCCGATCCGATTGAGATTATATTGTCCTCCGATCCGAATAGCTATGCCTTACCAATTTCCTCAGCAACAGTTCACCGATCCGAACAGAAGATTTTATCCGATCCAAACCGATATGTTGCTCTGATTAAAAATGCTCTTCAATGTCTGATTTCTTGACTTTGTGTTGCCTAGTTCACAAAGTAGGCTAACAATCAGTAATTGTCCAAACGACGTGGAGACCTCCGGTCTTCGACCACCGTCTTCATCTTCGACACCACATCGAAACAGTTATTCAAAATGGGATAAACCCGGTCTTTCTGAATAACTCGCGTATATAATAAACAAGTGTTACACAAACACAACATACGCTTCATTCCAATTCAGAATATTCTTTTTATTCAAATATTCTTATATTTTGGGAAAGGTTCCCATTAATTTTATCAAAGATAAATTCTTTAAATTTCTTCTTTAATCCCCTTTTTAATATCAATTCAAACTAGTCGGGATTAGCGAACCACACCGAAGTAATCATTTATTTTATTTCCCAATCCCAACCTATTCACCCCATGAAGTAAAACTGGTAATACTTCATATCTAACACCACGGTGTTATCGGTAAATTCAATTACCATTTCACGTTCAACTCTAATTAAAGATTTAACTATCGTCTGAAGTAAAACTGGTGATACTCCATTCTCGATCTTTTCAATCTAATTAAAGATTCATTAAAACTCCACTTAGTTTTAATCTTTAACTGGGTTAAAGAATCAGTGTCATTTAAAACACGGTTCTTGATAAACCTAAAATCACATTCCATTAATTATCGGGTTAAAGACAACTGTTATTTAAAACACTGTTCACGATAAACCCAAAAATCAATTCAATTCCAATTAAATATTATTTAATTGGTACACTTCATTAAATCTAAATTAAAAGATTTATTTTTTTTCTCAACTGGGCTTAAGAACAGTGTTAATGAAGACACCATTCACGACAAACCCAAATCACATTTGATATTAAATATAAGGCTCTGAATAGAAAATATATCGGCTTATATTTAATATCAAATTCTACGACCAACAAATATCGTATTGGAAATAACGATATAAATATATCTTTCAAATTCCCATAACAATACCTGTATCATCACGAAATCCAACATCGAAATATTCCACAGACAATTTCGATTCAAATCCATTCCAATTCAATTATTGGAAATCCTGGTTATTTTCAAAACCATTTCAAATCCAATTTATTTATTTTAAAAATAAATAAATTATTATTCTAGTTCAAAACTAGTTCAGTTCGATAAAAATTTATTTTTATCTTTTCAAATATGGAGTTTTTCATCCCAATTTTTCACAAATCATTTCTTATGATTTTACACAAATTATTGATATTTTTAATAATTTTATCAAGGCCTGTACAGTCGATTTCCATCAACGGCCATCGAACTGAACTTACAGAGACCTTTTCCAAATTTGATTTGGACATAATTCCAAATCCAACCGTTAGATTTCAAATTTCTAATATTCGTTAGAAAGCTCTTTTCGATACGAACCCAACGGTTCCGGTTATAGGAGAATCCGATGGTCGGATCTCCCGCAATGTCCGTTCGAAGTCAATGGTCGAAATTCGCGAACTGCCGCGGCGCAGCACGTTCTATTCAGGCCATTTTATTATATATATAATATATATAATATATACTTCATCGATTTCCTTTTAAAACATATTTTATAAATTGTTTTAAATTCGTTTTCGAAACGATTTCAACTTCCTTTTCAAATTCAAATCAAGATTGAATTTTTCAATATAAATTCGTTTTAATTTCATTTCAAATCGATTTCAATTCAATTTCAATTCGTTTAAATTCAATTCAAAACGATTTCCTTTCTATTTCAATTTAATTCGAATTTCAATTCTATTCGAATTTCCAATCATTTCAATTTAATTCGAATTTCAAATCAATTCAATTTAATTCGAATTTCAAATCAATTCTATTTAATTCGAATTTCAATTCTATTCGAATTTCAAATCATTTCAATTTAATTCGAATTTCAATTCACTTCAATTTAATTCGAATTTCAATTCACTTCAATATTCATTTCAATTTGAATAAAATCGATATAAATATCGTTCACGTCAAAATGGCGCAAATCTCATCAACACGGCTTTATATATTTCTATTTTTCAAATATTTCTTTTTCAAATATTTCTCATTCAAATATTTCTATTTCAAATATTTCTATTTCAAATATTTCTTTTTCAAATATTTCTATTCAAATAATCAACCATCATCCAGAGTGCGTTCTACACTGTATAAGCATCAAATATAAATATTTAACGCTTATAACAGTCTGTCAATCAATCGATCGACATACAACTAATTATTGGGATTAGTGTATGTCATATATCCTCCCAATACCCGTGTGGGGTTTCAATCAATCAAACATAGATTTTATTTGTGCAGTTGGGCGATGTGTAAAATTTATCATCCCAATCAATATCAGTCAAACGTGGGTATATAAACAAATCGTCCAATTTGTTTATATTTATTTCATTTTAAATACACGTTAAAAATTCTATTTTTAACTATAAAATATTTTTACCTATATAAATATTTTATTTCATTTCACATCACATCACACAATCAACTACACATCAAAATCAAACAACCAAACATACTAGCCGTCCATGGTCTGTGGACGACGGGTGTCAGGTGCTACTAAACACCGTCTGCATCCTAGTATATATTTTTAACTAGCAAATTAAATTAAAGGTGAGGAGTTCTCACCGATTAGCTAAACCAAATGCCACGACTCTTCATATGTAGGAAATCTTCGCTGCGCTCGCCTTTTGCCAATTTCGTTGCCCGTAGCCACTATACGTATAAAAATCACATTTTTACACCGCTACTATATAGATAAAAATTCTATTTTTACATCGCTATTATATAGATAAAAATTCCATTTTTACATCTCTACTATATAGATAAAAATTCTATTTTTACATCTCTACTATATAGATAAAAATTCTATTTTTACATCTCTACTATATAGATAAAAATTTAATCTTTTCTATTTCAAAAATCTCATCTTTCATATCCTAAAAATCACGTCTTTACTTCATTAAAAATCACATCTTTACTTCACTAAAAATCTAAACTTTCGTTGTATAAAAATATCGTCTTTCCTTATATAAAAATATCGTCTTTCCTTATATAAAAATATCGTCTTTCCTTATATAAAAATATCGTCTTTCTAGACTAAAAATTAGACCTTTCTTCTAATTAAAAACCCAAGTTCTCATTCCTCAAAAATCAAACCTTTCGTTCATTAAAAATTTAACCTTTCATGTTTCAAAAAAAATTCTACTTTATGATTTAAAAATAAAAGCTTTTGCCATTTAAAAGTCGCGTTTTTATCGTGTTAAAACCCACATTATTACAAACTAAAACAAAATCGAAGTAGAAGTAAATTAAAAACTTACAGCGTAAGTGGGGGGGGGGGGGGGTTTGCTCGACTTGGCGTCGGAGATGGGTGGCTCGAGGTGGAGCTGAGGCGGCGGATTGGGTAGGGTTTTACAAGGGGGCGGCGGCTTCCAGTCGCTTGGGTTGGGTTCGTTCGGGGGGGGGGGAGGGGGCTGCGTGAGTCTCGAATGGAGGAGGAGAGGGGAACGACGGGAAGGAGGAGCGAAGGTGGAGGCGCGCGCCGGGCGCGACGACGGTATTAGGGCTCGAAGCACCCTTTTTTTTAATTTTTTTCGATCTATTAACTGAAAGAGAAAGGGGGGTCAACAGTATAGGAGAGAGGAAGGGGTAATTATAATTTTTTTTTTTCAAAAAGCAACTTTTAATTTCGACCTCGAAATCGAACCCATCGCCTGTCGCCCATAGCTAAGTACCCCCATTCCGAACACAATGGGATATGTATCGTAGGCTGATTTGACTGCTTCGATCATTTTTCATCAAAATCAAAATATAACTCTATATATTGTATTTGAACACGCATTTCAATTTACCGAGGCCACATACTAACTCGAAAAAATCCCAGAAAAATATTTTCTAGCCTAGTATTGACAATACGGTCCTAACAAAACTAATTTCATCAGATTCTGAGACTGTTTGAAAAACGACCATTTTCCAGTCGATTAAAATCAACTAAAACTGGCCAAATGCGTTTTCCTTTGCCACGCTCACATATTGATTCGAAAAATTACGAATTTTGGAATCTATCAATAACTAGACATCGCGGATCCAACAAAAGTGGTTTCGTCGAAATTCGAGGTCGTTTGCAAAATGGCCATTTTCTAAGGGCCGAAATTCCATAGCGACTATTCTGAAATTTCAACTGGACATAACTTTTTAGCCCCGCTATGAAATTTCAATTTTTCGGATTCGTTGGAAAGATATTGTCAAATGGATTCTAATATTTCTGGTTTCACTAAAATCCGGTTTATTTTGCACCCGGTACATTCATTTGAATTTTGAAATCAAATTATCGAACTACCGCGCCATTTTCAATTCCTTTTATATATATAAATAAATATTTATATTCTAACGACGATTCGAATAAATATATACGTTCGAATTCTATTCAAAATAAATTTCTCATTGTTATTATTTATAATAATTCATTTTAAATAATCAAAATTCACAAAATTTGCCAAAATAAAAAATTTAAATTGGCTCGTATTTCCGGGTTATTATAGGGTTCCTTAATTAATATTTATTTAATTAAATCACTTCTCCATTTCCTCATCAATATTCATTAACACGATATTTTCGATATTCATCTTGGCCTCTTACGCTATTTGGAAAACATTTCCATATATCGCCTTCTTTTATTTTCTATTTATAATTGGAAACAATTCCAATTACTTATCTCTTTCATGACCATCCATTTATTTCAATACTTAGGAAATATTTATCTTTATATTTCCAAAATTCCACTTGCTTGGGTTAAATCGATTGTTGTGTTAAACATTGTTATAAACAACCCAAAATACTGCATTCAACTAACTCTTATTCAAATATTTCTCTTCGAGACTGGATCTTGCTATTTATCGGTTAAAAATGAAATCAATCAAGTTGGGTTTAACTACCTCTCAGACCTTGACTGAAAACATCCTTAACTTCAAAACGGACAAGACCACTTACCTCGAATAATCAACATCATAAAAACCAATTATTCATTTTTAAACTCGTATACATTTCTCTTTCTAATTTTACCAGATTTAATTATAGATTTCCTTTTTGTTTATAATATTATATTTTTAAGTTCGTTTCTTTATCGAATTCTATATATTTCGACACATTGATTTCTAGTTATATCCAATTTTCTTAAAAATATTCTAACTCCTTAAATTCTCGGAAAATTTCGCCATTGCCTCCTTTGTACGGGTCACTCGGTACAACTAACAAATGCCTCTCTGGGCCCTTTCCATTCAAAAAGAAAATCAAAAAGCCAAGCGGCTTGCCGGTTCGGCGCATAAAACCTCATATGAAATTTAAACATGTACCTTTTTGTCAGGAACTAAATTTATAAACTTCATTCTCTTTATTCCATACCTGTTTAACACCTATGCGTCCATTTTTAATTTATTCCAACTCAATCTGGTCATTTTAACTCAATTTGCTAATTTATCTTTAATTAGCCCTTTTGCCCATTTCATAATTTTATATGAACATATCACATTCATATACCATTTTAATTTTCTTACAACTAATTGAATTCCATTGTTCAGCTCAGGTTTCGTATTCGAATTCGAATATGAATTCACAAGTTTAATTTACTTATCCAAAGTCAGCTTGATTCAAAACTCGATTATCTAATTATCCTTTACCTTAGTTAATTCTCTTAAATAATAAATATCTGATTTTGTTTTAAAAATCAGTTCACTTACACTTACTCCTCTTGAGTCCATATTTATTTTATAATTCAAATCTAGATTTTTCTAATGCGAATTTGGATTTTATTTACTAAAAATCCTTTTATTTATTTAAATAATCCGTTATGGTTTTAAAATGGTTATGGTGCTATTTTTCTGAAAATTTATTTTGACATAACTCAAAATCTATAAGATGAAATCCATATTTTTCTCTTCCATTAGAAAACTATTATTCAATCGGTCCTGACGATTCTTGTTTCAAAGAATTCTGACTTAAATTGAGTTCTACATACTCACATGAAGTTCGAAACGCCTATTTACGAACTACCGCACTGCGGCGAGTTCGTTTTAATTATATTTTTATATATAAACGGTTAAACTTTGTTTAAAATAAATTTCCACTCCATTCTAATATATTTTAATATATTAAACCAATTTTCTCAATTCAACTTAATATTTCGATTATTTATAATCGTCGATTTTTCATTTAATTGGTTATAAATTTAATTGTACTCAATTTGCTATATTAAATTCCAATTCTCTTTATTAATAATTTTATTTATAAAATTCGATGTAATCAAATTCTAATTATAAATCCATTGGGTTTTTCTCACTTCAGATTATATCCCAAACTCCGGAATATAGTCAATTATTGTAATAACCCGGAAAATCCGAGCCAATTTAAAAATTTTATTTTGGCAATTTTGATGAATTTTGAATATTTAAAATGAGATATTTTAAATAATAACGACGAGAAATTTATTTTGAATAGAATCGGAACGTATATTATTTGAATCGTCATTGGAACATAAATATTTATTTTTAATTATAAAAGGAATTGAAAATGGCGCGGTAGTTTGAAAATTCGATTTCAAAGTTCAAATGAATGTACAGGGTTCAAAATAATTCGAATTTTGGCAAAACCAAAAATATTTGAATCTATTTGAGAATATCTTTCCAACAAATTTGAATAATCGAAATTTCATAGCGGGAATAAAATGTTATGCCCAGTTGAAAATTCAGAATAGTCGCTATGGAATTTTGGCCCTTAAAAATGGAAAATTTTCAAACGACCTTTGTTTTCGACGAAACCACTTTTGTTGGATCCGGGATGTCAAATTATTGGTTGATTTCAAAATTCATAATTTTTGAAATCAATATGCGAGCGTGGCAAAGTTAAACGTGTTTTAACAGTTACAATCAATTTCGATCGACTAGAAAATGGCCATTTTTCAAACGGTCTCAGAATTTGACGAAATTAGTTTTATTAGGACCGTATCATCAAAACATAGCCAGATTTATTTTTCTGGAACTTTTAGAGCTCGTATGTGGCCCCGATAAATTGAAATGTGCGTTCAAACTCAATATATATTGATTTATATTTTGAATTTGATGAAAACTGATCGTAACAATCAAATTGGCTTACGAAACATAACCCATTGTGTTCGGAATGAGGGTAATTAGCTAGGGGCGATAGTTGGTGGGTTCGGTTTGGGGTTTGAAATAAAAAGTTGCTTTTATAGGAAATTAAATTAAATTAATTAATATATTTATATTTTCATATACCCCCTCAATCTTTCCCTCTCCTTCACTATCTTCCATGCTCAGAAAAAAAGGGGGGCAGAATGCTGTCGCGTTCAATCCACCGCCGCCAGGCGCAGTCACGCCCCCCTCTTCCTCCATCGGCCGCTCCCCCATCTCTGGCCATCACCCCCCAGCGATGCTTCCCCCGTTCTCCAATCGACGAAGCCCCCATGCCCTAATTTCACAAAACAGACCACCTCCGGCCAACTGGGCCCCACGCCGGCCACCCCCGACGCCATGCACCCCCACCTGACGGCAATTGCGCCACCAGCAACCCCCCTCTGCGCCTCCCTCCTCTCTTCTTCCCCCTTCTTCCAGTTCGAGTCAAACGCCCTCCTCCCTCTTCGTACAACACTGTGAGTTCTTTTATTTTTGTTTATCTTTATCTATTTTAATGTAATTAGATTAAAAAGAAAATAAAAGTCATTTTTTATATGTGATTAGTGAATAAAGATTGGATTTTTCATAGTGTAAATATGAATTTTTCTAAGGAAAGGATAGGATTTATTTTTTTAAAAAAGAGAAAAGTTATGACTTTTATATATGAAGAACGATATAAAAATATAATTTTTATATAGAAAGTAGCGAAGTAAAAATCCAGTTTTTTACGTATGTGTTTAAGGTATAAAGATTCGATTTTTATATATATGATAACAAGGTAAAGAGTCGATCTTTGAAAGGATAAAGGTTTGATTTTTTTTTATATGATAAAGTTATGATTTTTAATTATATAAAAATATGATTTTTATATTAGTAGAGTATTGAAAATATGATTTTTATATTAGTAGAGTATTAAAAATATGATCTTTATAATATAAACGTCAACATAAAAATATGATTTTTATGTATGAAGTAACAGTATAAAATGTGATTTTTAATAATAAACTGCGTGATACAGATTGTGATGGTACTGTCGGAAAACAAATCTGAATTCAAACCGTTTAGAGATAAGGACAGGCGGAGTGGAACCCAAAGGTGAGAACTTCTCACTTTTAATTTATTTTATAGTTGAAATATATACTAGGATGCAGACGGTGCTTAGTAGCACCCGACACCCGTCGTCCACAGACCATGGATGACTTGGTTGTTATATTGATGTGTTGTGAAAAATTGATTGCGTGATGTGGAATTAATATATATTTTATAGTTAAAAATATAATTTTTAACATGTATATAAAATAAATATTTATAAAAAAATCGGACGATTTGTTTATGTACACACATTTGACTGATAAGGATTGGGATGATAAATTTTACACATCGCCCAACTACACAAATAAAAATCTGTGTTTGTTGATTTGAAACACCACACGGATGTTGGAATGATATTTGGCGTACACTAATCCCAATTATTTCGCTGTATGTCGATCGATTGGTTGATAGACTATATAAGCGTTAATTATTTATATTTAATGTGTAACGACCCGGGGATTTGGCGACCTTGATTATCCGATATACAACACATATCGAACATCCAAGGATCGAAAATACCGGATGATTAATGAAAGAAATTGGAGGGCGAGGAAAGATAAGGTAGAAACTTAGAATAGAAGAAGAAGAAGAACACAACATTAGAGTAACACGAATCTCACAGCGAAACGAATAACATATAATAGATAACATATCCTTGAAATAAAGGTTTTACTTGAATATACATATCATTATCAAGTATATCACTTACAACATAGCGGAAATAAACTATAGCTACATGATCCTGAAGCCTCCTGCTCCAGCTCTTCAAGTATCTATTAATCCCGACTACTTGACTGCCCGTACAAAATTGGGCACCCAAGAGTTTAGGGAAAACAAAACAAAATAAACTCCGGGTCAGTCATGGGACTGGTGTGAGTAAAATAGTTTAAAACAGTTTGAACAAGTAAATGATATCTCATAAGACCACGCTGTATAACGGAACGGGTTTTTCCCTTATGAGAATCCAAATTATCTTTATATCAAAAACCTTTTGATATTATAATAATGTATATCAACCACAATATAATAATCATCTAGCAAAAACGCTTTCATCTCACTTTCTACATATTTAGTATACAATCAAAACCACAAACACGTATTGGGTAATGGATTTCCAACTATGACAAGGTATGGAACCACCTTTCGCAAGTGTACCTCTAGAAAGGAATACACTGGGTTCAACAAGAACATCTTGCAACCCGGCCACACTTGACCGACCACTCATTTCGCTTGAGTGTATCGAATGTATATCACCAACGGTTGGGATCAGCAACCGTTTCCCGAATGGAACAACATCGACAATAGATTTTTATGAATTAAATGAAACTCTAGATCAGGTGATTATACACCCTAATAGGTGCGACCTACATATCCATGCTGCCTGCCCGATTTTTGTCATTTCCCGGTTGTTGAGGCCAGAGGCTACGATTTCTTTCCATTCATTGATAACACGATCACTTTGAATGCCACATTATCAGATTCGTTAATCACTAATTGGTTTGCACAAATATTCTGGATTGTATGCTAAGGGAATAAATCCGTTGCAACCATATATATTTATACAGACCAACCCATTCGATCATTGGAAATACCCTGTCAGACACTCCTCCATATACGTTCGTTGTGGGACTAAACGAAACCGAGGACACTATTCAGTACATCCATCCTAGGCAATCTCTACCTAGGACCTGTACAACAGCCCTTGCACTTTACTCCGTCTTCAATTTCTTTGGCATATATGATTCGCAACACTTATGCCAATACGGAGTGGTTCTTTGGATAATAATCCAACCGTTGTCTCCATATTAACAACGTTAAAATGGTCGAAAACTTCGATAGTCGGTGAGTTAACTATCAAAGAAAAACATGTGTGCAAACAACAATATTATTTCCAGATGGAAATTATATCAATCAATCATCATTTAACATATATATAAATATATATATATTCACATTTCCTTATTTTCTATGTTTAAAAAATATATGTTATTAACACTGGAAAATATTTCCATTATTTATTTACATATCACTATCATTCCACAACTATCAGTCCCTGACTGTAAACTAGTATGAGAACAATTCCCTAAGTATTAATCCCGAAGGCCGAAACCAACATCATATAGACACTTAGAAAACCATTCAATTTACTAATCTCTGGTCAGTTTCTAATTTTGCTTAACTCTATTTGATTTACTCTGTTCGATTAACTCTTTCGATTAACTCGATTCGATTAACTCTTCTATTTATTTTCCAAATAAATAATCCTTTATTCTATTTATTTTCTAAATAGATAATCCTTTATTTTATTTTTTTGTAAATGGTTTACAAATATTTCCTTTTAAACCCATTTGATTTTATAACTAATTTCTTTTATAAAATCTTTTGATTTTATAAACTATTCTTTTTATAAAATCTTGTGATTTTATAAATAATTCATCTTCAATATACACTTTGAAAATTCCCCTTTTAACATTCTAGTATTCCTTATGGTGTTTAACGTACCATATAACAATGATCAATATCATTCAAACATATAAAATCATCAACATATTTCATATCACATCGTATAACACAATATATGGAACAGACAACATTTTATATTTTGAGGAACCCAGTTGGGTCCCTCTAACCTGTTTCCCTGCATCACAGATGTTAAACAACACGAATATAAAATATTCTGTTAAACAGAATCAATATTCGATTAACGATATATATATATATCGTTTTCTATGATTTCAATCAATACACAAACAATTCAACTAACAGTTAACACACATCAATCAGTCATCATTTATCAGTTCTAAATATACGTTATAAAAATAGAACTGTTCAGAGTTGGTGAGTTTTACTCACATTGGACGATCATCGTTAATAACAATAACCATCGCTTGATTCCGACGGACAATTTATTTCGCTATAAATTGTAACGAGCTTCGATTCGCTCCCAGTCAGTTCCATCGTGGAGCTTTCATCCATACGATCCCAATGAATCTTGTTTCGCTTGATTCTGATATCGTATGATAGGGTTATAACACTTCGAAGTTTACGTACATTAAATTAAATAAAAACTAAAACTTTGATTCCCTTTTTGGGCCTCACCCCATTATCGAACCTGGCCCATTTAAATACCGCAACCATACTCTCGTCTTCCTCATTCTTGCTCCAGTAATCACTTCTTCATTTCCACGATGGGTTCTTTTCTTCCACACTTTCCACACCGTCCTTCCATTGATACTCTCTTTCCAATACATCATAACAGACCAAATGGCCTTCACCCTTTTTCTCCCTTTGTTTAATACGTGCTCCAAGCCAAACAGCGTGCAAACATCCGCCATGCACACGTTCTTGCTCCAGTAAACTACACGAGATACCCCTGTTCTCTCTCTTCTTTGCAAACAAGACCCCCTTCTCTTCCACAACCATACAAGAACCCGCAAGCTCCCACTCCCTTCGGTATCAGTACGCCTCAACTTAAACCCGTCACCACTGTCATTTCGTCAGTCCAACTAACGACGATCCAAGACCACCGTCCTGCTCGCCCTAACACCCTCCACTACCAGTCTAAGCTTTGACACACTCAACGTCATCCACGGTAAAAGCTGCGACAAACAATACTACCCAAACCGTACCGGACCTTCACAGATGAAACACCCCCTGACGGTTTTGTTTCCAGGCATCTTATTGCCTTTGTCGATCACTAATTGAACCCTTCCAGTTTGCATCGAAGCCGCGGATCAGCGCTGTACAACGCCACTTCTGTTTTATATTTGATTTTTTTGTGAATTTCTGAAGTGGTGAAACTTTAGTTTTGGGTGGCGGCTACATTCGTTTGACTGAGGAATGGAAAGCTTTAGGTTATAAGGCAAAGGGGGGGGGTTTATAAGTATAGGGATTCTTTGAAGACGTTGTCACTTTGAGGCCTCCAACGTGGTATGTGGTTTAAACATGAATTGTGTGGCCAATGTTTAGATCAGAGAAAGGATAACGTATTGATATCTTGTTATTAAAGTTTTACATACCCTGTTACGTAAAGTTCTTCCTATGTACGGACAGAAATAAAAACACCATCGTGACGAGCGAGGTGTCCCGACTCCAGAAATATAATAATATCAGTTGGTTGACTCATACTGTGAAACTCCAAAATGTTTATTACAGGGTGCAAAATACTCCAAATAAAAAGTTGCTTATTTAATTAATTAAAAATTACAGTAAAATTCTAAAAATTAAATTATCGTTATTTCCCAAAGGAACCTTGTCTAAATTCAAACCTGATATTCAAATATTTTCAAATAACCGTTATGGCCACGAACGAATATACCACTGTTTTTCTGAATATTTAATTTGGACATAACTCAAAATCTACACGACGAAATCCCGATCTTTCTCTTCCACTAGAAAGATATACTCTACCAGCTCCATACGTTTCTTCTTTCACAGAAATTCGATTTAAAACGAACCCTGTACATTCAGTTGAACTTTGAATCGCCAATTTACGAACTGCAGCGCCATTTCGAGCTTGATTATAATTAAATTATAATTATACGTTTAAACTTCATTTAAATAATATATTCGTTATTATAATTCAACTCTAAACTGAATTATATACTTTGAATTGACCAGTTCACACAATATTGTGAATTCCACTAATTCTGATATTTCTGAATTAAATATATTATTTAATTATTATTGAATTAAATATTCACTATTATTTAATTCAACGACCATTAAATCCTCTTAATCACCTTTTAAATAATTAAATAAATTAATTATTGTATCACTAAGAATGCGGGTCATTACATTCTTCCCCACTTAAAATAATTTCGTCCTCGAAATTGCTAAGCTAGGAAAATGCTACCACTGTACTAACTAGATTCAAATATCCTTTGGTTTAATTCTCAACTTCCCTTTTAACTGAACCATTTAATTCCAATTGAAATATAAATTCCTTCCGATTTGACTAAAATTTTCAAAAATCCTGAAAATTTTCTAATGCCTTAACTTTTTGAAAATTTTCGCCATAACCTCCTTAGTACTAGTCGATACGTCAAACCACGACTCGCCTCTTTAGGCCTTCTCCAACCGAAAAGAAAATCAAATAGCCAAGCAGCTTGCCAATTCGGCTCATAAATCTTATATCCAATAGAAATATAAACTTGTACCTTTTTGTCGGCACATCATTATATTATTTTCACCTGTTATCAATTCAACAGATGCAAGGGTCATCCCAATCAAATTCCAATCTGTTTTTATCCACAAATCCAACCATTCGCTTATACCTAAGTCGAATTCAATTTCAAATCAAAGTTCCATTCTCGATTTCCCTATTTCAATTCAATTCCTACTTACGGGTTTCAATTCAATTTCTATTTGCTTTTACAAATTCTAATTCAGTTTGGTTTTAATCCAAACACCTTTTCCCTAGGAGTTTTTAACACCTTGGAGTTTTCTAAAATCAAACAATCCTTTTTGAATCTTAAACAACTTGTTTTTCCCAAACAATTCAAAAACAAAATCTTTGGTAGTAATCCGTCACTTACATACTTGAGAATGAATACTGATGATGATGCAGTCATTATCAAAATTATTTTCCAGTTATCGAAGTGAGTTCAATACTATATCACCTTCAAAAATCATTCTTAAACACTTTTATTTTGAAATTAATTCAAAATATCATTCACAAATGCTTGGAATACAATTTAAAATCTCCAAGGATCTTAAAATTTAAATATATTTAATCCAAGTCTATTTACAAACTCTGTTTCAAATTTCCAGGGTTTTAATTTCAATTCTGATTTAATTCATCTCGTAACACTTATACGAATTCTGATTGGTTATTTACATAACCGTTTCAATTATAATATTATTTGATTATAATAACAACCAATATATCCAATATATTATAATCATTTCAATATAAATCCTTTATATCAAAAATATCCTTTGGGTAAAATTATTTCGTTTACCCTTTTTTCAAAACATACCATGACGGTTCATTGTATTCGAGTATTTGTAAACTCCTACCGATACAGTGGACCAAACTGATCGACCAGAATACATAAACAACTCAACCAATAAATCTCCACAATATAAAACAGTTTTTTTTATATAAAATAACAAATATGATCTCGTATATATACACTCAAACTCAATCGAGGGTATTACTAACCCCATCTCTACTGAGTCACGCCACAGAGCCAAGGTAATTACATAACCTTAAGCTCTAATACCCACTGTGACGACCCGGGGATTTGGCGACCTTGATTATCCGATATACAACACATATCGAACATCCAAGGATCGAAAATACCGGATGATTAATGAAAGAAATTAGAGGGTGAGGAAAGATAAGGTAGAAACTTAGAATAAAAGAAGAAGAAGAACACAACATCAAAGTAACACGTATCTCACAGCGGAACAAATAACATATAATAGATAACATATCTTTGAAATAAAGGTTTTACTTGAATATACATATCATTATCAAGTACATCACTTACAACACAGCGGAAATAAACTATAGCTATATGATCCTGAAGCCTCCTGCTCCAGCTCTTCAAGTATCTGTAAATCCCGACTACTTGACTGCCCGTACAAAATTGGGCACCCAAGAGTTTAGGGAAAACAAAACAAAATAAACTCCGAGTCAGTCATGGGACTGGTGTGAGTAAAACAGTTTAAAACAGTTTGAACAAGTAAATGATATCTCATAAGACCACGCCGTATAACGGAACGGGTTTTCCCTTATGAGAATCCAAATTATCTTTATATCAAAAACCTTTTGATATTATAATAATGTCTATCAACCACGATATAATAATCATCTAGCAGAAACGCTTTCATCTCACGTTCTACATATTTAGTATACAATCAAAACCGCAAGCACGTATTGGGTAATGGATTTCCAACTATGACAAGGTATAGAACCACCTTTCGCTAGTGTACCTCTAGAAAGGAATACACTGGGTTCAACAAGAACATCTTGCAACCCGGCCACACATGACCGACCACTCATTTCGCTTGAGTGTATCGAATGTATATCACCAACGGTTGGGATCAGCAACCGTTTCCCGAATGGAACAACATCGACAATAGATTTTTATGAAGTAAATGAAACTCTAGATTAGGTGATTATACATCCTAGTCGGTGCGACCTACAAAGCCATGCTGCCTGCCCGATTTTTGTCATTTCCTGGTTGTTGAGGCCAGAGGCTACGATTTCTTTCCATTCATTGATAACACGATCACTTTGAATGCCATATTATTAGATTCGTTAATCACTAATTGGTTTGCACAAATATTCTGGATGTTATGCTAAGGGAATAAATCCGTTGCAACCATATATATTTATATAGACCAACCCATTCAATCATTGGAAATACTCTGTCAGACACTCATCCATATACGTTCGTTCTGGGACTGAACGAAACCGAAGACACTATTCAGTACATCCATCCTAGGCAATCTCTACCTAGGACTTATACAACAGCCCTTGCAGTTTACTCCGTCTTCAATTTCTTTGGCATATATGATTCGCAACACTTATGCCAATACGTCATGGTTCTTTGGATAATAATCCAACCGGTCTCTCCATATTAACAACATTAAAATTGTCGAAAACTTCGATAGTCGGTGAGTTAACTATCAATGAAAAACACGTGTGCAAACAACAATATTATTACCAGATGGAAATTATATCGATCAATCATCATTTAACATATATATATAAATATATATATATTCATATTTCCTTATTTTCTATGTTTAGAAAATATATGTTATTAACACTGGAAAACATTTCCGTTGTTTATTTACATATCATTATCATTCCACAACTATCAGTCCCTGACTGTAAACTAGTATGAGAACAATTCCCTAAGTATTAATCCCGAAGGCCGAAACCAATATCAGATAGACACTTAGAAAACCATTCAATTTACTAATCTCTAGTCAGTTTTTAATTTTTCTTAACTCTATTTGATTTACTCTGTTCGATTAACTCCTTTCGATTAACTCGATTCGATTAACTCCTCTATTTATTTTCCAAATAAATAATCCTTTATTCTATTTATTTTCTAAACAGATAATCCTTTATTCTATTTATTTGTAAATGGTTTACAAATATTTCTCTTCCTATTTGTTTACTTAACAAATGACTATTCCCTTTCCAATTCTATTTATTTAACAAATAAATATTTCTTTTATCTTTTCTATTTGTTTCACAATTAAATATTTCATTTCTATTCTATTTATTTAACACATAAATATCCCTTTATAATATCTTATTTATTTCTAAATAAATATTTCCCTTTAAACCCTTTTGATTTTATAACTAATTTCTTTTATAAAATCTTTTGATTTTATAAACTATTCTTTTTATAAAATCTTGTGATTTTATAAATAATTCATTTTCAATATACACTTTGAAAATTCCCCTTTTAACATTCCAGTATTCCTTATGGTCTTTAACGTACCATATAACAATGATCAGTATCATTCAAACATATAAAATCATCAACAGATTTCATATCACTTCGTATAACACAACATATGGAACAAAAAATATTTTATATATTGAGGAACCCAGTTGGGTCCCTCCAACCTGTTTCCCTGCATCATAGATGTTAAACAACACGAATATAAAATATTCTGTTAAACTGAATCAATATTCGATTAATGATATATATATATATATATATATATATATATCGTTATCTATGATTTCAATCAATACACAAACAATTCAACCAACAGTTAACACACATCAATCAGTCATCATTTATCAGTTCTAAATATACGTTATAAAAATAGAACTGTTCAGAGTTGGTGAGTTTTACTCACATTGGACGATCATCGTTAATAACGATAACCATCGCTTGATTCCGACGGACAATTTATTTCGCTATAAATTGTAACGAGCTTCGATTCGCTCCCAGTTAGTTCCATCGTGGAGCTTTCGTCCATATGATCCCAACGGACCTTGTTTCGCTTGATTCTGATACCGTATGATAGGGTTATAACACTTCGAAGTTTACATACATTAAATAAAATAAAAACTAAAACTTTGATTCCCTTTTTGGGCCTCACCCCATTATTGAACCTGGCCCATTTAAATACCGCAACCATACTCTCCTCTTCCTCATTCAGGCTCAAGGAATCCCTTCTTCATTTCCGTGATGGGTTCTTTTCTTCCACACTTTCCACACCGTCCTTCCATTGATAATCTCTTTCCAATACATCATAGCAGACCAAATGGCCTTCACCCTTTTTCACCCTTTGTTTAATACGTGCTCCAAGCCAAATAGCGTGCAAACATCCTCCATGTACACGTTCTTGCTCCAGTAAACTACACGAGACACCCCTGTTCTCTCTCTTCTTTGCAAACAAGACCCCCTTCTCTTCCACAACCATACAAGAACCCACAAGCTCCCACTCCCTTCGGTATCAGTACGCCTCAACTTAAACCCGTCACCAATGTCATTTCGTCAGTCCAACTGACGACGATCCAAGACCACCGTCCTGCTCGCCCTAACACCCTCAACCACTAGTCCAAGCTTTGACACACTCAACGCCATCCACGGTAAAAGCTGCGACAAACAATACTACCCAAACCGTACCGGACCTTCACAGATTAAACACCCCCTGACGATTTCGTTTCCAGGCATCTTATTGCCTTTGTCAATCACTAATTGAACCCTTCCAGTTTGCATCGAAGCCGCGGATCAGCGCTGTACAACGCCATTTCTGTTTTATATTTGATTTTTTTGTGAATTTCTGAAGTGGTGAAACTTTAGTTTTGGGTGGCGGCTACATTCGTCTGACTGAGGAATGGAAAGCTTTAGGTTATAAGGCAAAGGGGGGGGGGGGTTATTATATGTATAGGGTTTCTTTGAATACGTGGTCACTTTGAGGCCTCCAACGTGGTATGTGGTTCAAACATGAAGTGCGTGGCCAATGTTTAAATCAGAGAAAGGATAACGTATTGATATCTTATTATTAAAGTTTTACATACCCTATTACATAAAGTTCTGCTTAGGCACGGACAGAAATAAAAACACCATCGTGACGAACGAGGTGTCCCGACTCTAGAAATATAATAATATCAGTTGGTTGACTCATACTGTGAAACTCCAAAATGTTGATTACAGGGTACAAAATACTCAAAAATAAAAAGTTGCTTATTTAATTAATTAAAAATTACAGTAAAATTCTAAAAATTAAATTATCGTTATGTCCCAAAAGAACCTTGTTTAAATTCAAACCCAATATTCAAATATTTTCAAATAACCGTTTTGGCCACGAACGAATATACCATTGTTTTTCTGAATATTTAATTTGGACATAACTCAAAATCTACACGACGAAATCCCGATCTTTCTCTTCCACTAGAAAGATATACACCACCATCTCCATACGTTTCTTGTTTCACAGAAATTCGATTTAAAACGAACCCTGTACATTCAGTTGAACTTCGAATCGCCAATTTACGAACTGCAGCGCCATTTCGAGCTCGATTAAAATTAAATTATAATTATACGATTAAACTTTGTTTAAATAATATATTCGTTATTATAATTCAACTCTAAACTGAATTATATACTTTGAATTGTCCAGTTCACACAATATTGTGAATTCCACTAATTCTGATATTTCTGAATTAAATATATTATTTAATTATTATTTGAATTAAATATTCACTATTATCTAATTCAACGACCCTTAAATCCTCTTAATCACCTTTTAAATAATTAAATAAATTAATTATTATATCGCTAAGAATGCGGGTCATTACATAATGCTTATGCAGTTGTGTGGTGCACTCTGGATGATGGTTGATTATTTATCGTTGCTATAATATACTTGTGTTGTAGGAAATCCATATAATTAACATTATATGGTAATTGATTGGGCCTCATTCAAATTTGGAAAATAAAGAATATTGTAAAAAGAATATTCATGTGTTGAATAAAAGAAAATTCATGTGTTGAATAAAATATATATTCATATGTTGAATAAAAGAATATTCATGTGTTGAATAAGAGAAATTTCATGTGTTGAATAAAATATATATTTATGTTTTGAATAAAAGAAAATTCATGTGTTGAAGAAAATATTCATTTATTGAATAGAATAACGAAGTTATTGAAATATATAAAGCCGTGTTGATTAGATATGCGCCATTTTGACGTGAACGATATTTATATCGATTTTATTCATTTTTATAATGAATATCGTAAAGGAATTGATTTCAAAATCTAATGTTTTGAAAATATTATCATTTATATATCGATGATATGGAATATTCAATTTTGATTAGAAATTGAATAGGAAGTTGAAATTGTTTTGAAAACGAATTTAAAACGATTTATAAAATACGTTTTGAAAGGAAATCGATGAAATATATATAATATATATATTATATATAATGGCCTGAATAAAACACGCCGTGCTGCGGCAGTTCGCGAATTTCGACCATTGACTTCGAATGGACATTACGGGAGATCCGACCGTCGAATTCTCCTAAAACCGGAACCGTTGGGTTCGTATCGAAAAGAGCTTTCTAACGAATATTAGAGATTTGAAATCTAACTGTTGAATTTGGAATTATGTCAAAACCAAATTTGGAAAAGGTCGCTATAAGTGCAGTTTGATGGCCGTTGACGGAAATCGACTGTACCGGCCTTGATAAAATTATTAAAAATAGTAATAATTTGTGTAAAATCATAAGAAATGATTTGGAAAGAATTGGGATGAAAAATTTCCATATTTGTAAAGATAAAAATAGATTTTTATCGAAAAGAACTAGTTTTTGAACTAGAATTATAATCCATTTATTTTTGAAATAAATGAAGTGGATTTGAAAGTGTTTTGAAAGTAACCAGAATTTCCAATAATTGAATTGGATTGGATTTGAATCGAAATTGTCTTTGGAATATTTCGATAATGGATTTCGTGATTATACAGATATTGTTATGGAAATTTGAAAGATATATTGGTATCGTTATTTCCAATACGATATTTGTTGGTCGTAGAATTTGATAATGAATATAAGCCGATATATTTTCTATTCAGAGCCTTGTATTTAATATCAAATGGGATTTGGGTTTGTCGTGAATGGTGTCTTCATTAACACTGTTCTTAAACCCATTTGTGAAAAAGATTCAATCTTTTTATTTAGATTTAATGAAGTGTACCAATTAAATGGTATTTAATTGGAATTGAATTTGAATTGATTTTTGGGTTTATAATGAACCGTGTTTTGAATGACATTGGTTCTTTAACCCAGTTAAAGACAGGATATGATTTCCCAAGTTAAATAATCATAGATAGTGATTTTTGGGAAGATTAAAACCAAGTGGAGTTTTAATGAACTTTTAATTAGATTGAAATGATCGAGAATGGAGTATCACCAGTTTTGCTCCAAGCGTTAGTTAAATCTTTAATTAGATTTGAACGTGAAATGGTAATTGAATTTACTAATAACACCGTGGTGTTAGATATGAACTATGACCAGTTTTACTTCATGGGATGAATAGTTTGGGGTTGGAAAATTTAACAAGTGATTACTTCGGTAAGGTTCGCTAATCCCAGCTAGTTTGGATAAACCATAATTTGGTTTGAATTGATATTCAAAAGAAGATTAAAGAAAAATTTAAAATATTTATCTTTGATAAAATTAATGGGAACCTTTCCCAAAGTATAAGAATATTTGAATAAAAGAATATTCTGAATTGGAATGAGGCGTATGTTGTGTTTGCGTAACACTTGTTTATTATATACGCGAGTTATTTAGAAAGACCGGGTTTATCCCATTCTGAATAACTGAATCGACGATGTGTCGAGGATGAAGACGGTGGTTGAAGACCATAGGTCTTCACATCATTTGGATAATTACTGATGATCTTGATTGGGCTATACACCCAAGAGGAGGGAATCAGTTGGTGATCGTTCAGACGTACTTGGAGATCGATGGATATGCGAGGTACAAGGTGAATCCGGTTTCGTTCAGACCTAGAACGGACTTGTAAATGGACTGTGTGTCTGACATCGGATTTCATTCTATGTGATTGATATCGGTTGCATGGTGTGAATTGCCTGTGTGGCATGCCTAAGTGGCAAATGATCAAGGCTTTTGTTGAAAAGCAGAGTCTTGTGGTTGATGATCAAAGCACCGCCTGTTCGGCATAGATTTGTGTAGCGTTAATTCGCGAGCCTCACACCCCGGTTGTGAACCAGAAACGAGAGAGGACATCAGGAAGGGCATACGTTTCCTTCTAGCTAGGGTGGTGTCAGTGACCTACCAGCCCTGACATTTATATTATTTTCACCTGTGTGGTTGTTGGATTGCGAGGCGCCTCGAATATATCGGTGCCTATGTGGAGCCGATGGAGTCATAGGGCTCATTTACGTCCCAAAGGGCGGGGAAACACAGTGTTCAGGCATTTTTATCCACATCGGTGGACTGGCCCTGATGATCCAAAGGCTTGACTGAGTACTTGCCTGAGGGGCCGGCTAGAGCGTCTCGAATCGGTAGAGGACTATCTTTTGCCTCGGTTCACAGATGGAAATCTAACTTCCAATACGTGACATTTGCGGTTTTGATTGTAGAGCCTAGTATTGGCGACATGATATATGGTACCCATGCCATCTATGATTGATACTTATGATTGAAATTGTTTTGACACTATACACTTATATTAATAATAAATGATTTGTTTTAACTTATCAAGCATTCTTTGGCTATTAGAAGGTATAACCCTATCCTCCGGCTTGGGTTGCATTGTGTGATGGGACCTGTGTCTTATAATAGCTTCATTGTTCTTTATTTAGCATTGCGTTGTTGTTTTATGCACTGGTATTCTTGGGAGGAAACCCATTCCATGTTATACGGCGTGGTCCCTTGATTTACCTAACTTTAAAATAAAGATTAATAACTGTTTTAGTTCTCACACTAGTCACATGACTGACCTGGAGTTTATTGTTTTAACCTAAACTCTGGGTGCCCCTATTTTCCACGAGCAGCTAGTATTTTTGGTTTTACAGATTTATATTCATAGGATCCTAGTTTACAACTGGAACGATACTCGGAAAAGCTTTGTATCAGTGTATTACTTTCAGTTGTGTTTTGTATTATTTTCCGCTGTTATGTAATTTATTGTAATCTCTGACATTCATCGAATGTATTTTATTTATTCACTCTGTATATTCTTGTATTTTGATGGAATTATTGTAATAAACAATGAAATGTTCTTCTGTTTGTGTTTTGATTTGTCATGTCCTCAACTCAATCCGTGCTTTCCTTACCGGGGAAGTTCGGGTCGTCTCAATTATTCCATTTTCAACACGTTTTCCAATTTCACCTTTTAAATTCTTACTTGAATTTAGACTTCTAAATTATCAAATGATAATTATTTCAATAGATTTACAATTATTGTTTATAAACTCAACTCCCTTGTTTTATATATTAAAACAAGTTTTATTTCGAAAATCTATTTGAGCACACTTCAATTTATATTCCGAATATCGAAATAAAACTCATCGTTCCCTTTCTGAAACAATTTCCAATTCGTGGTAAATTCAATTTGAATTTAAGTTTATAAATTATCAAATGATAATTTATTTTCCTTAACTTATAAACGTTGTTTATAAGTCTAACTTCCTTGTTTTATAATTTAAAACAAATTCCCATTTCGATTCCATTTGAAACCCAATTCATTTTATATTCCGAATTCCGGAATAAAAACCATCATTCCCTTTTCGAAATGATTTCAACTTCTATTTTTAAATTCATACTTGAATTTAAAAATACAAATTATCTCTTGATAATAAATTCACTGCATTTATAAACATCGTTTATCAATTAACTTGTTTTATATATATTAAAACAAGTTCCACTTCGAAATATATTTAAAATAAAACCAAAATCTTATTTTGGAATATTCTATCTCTTATAACTTATCTACATATAGAATCTATTTGCATATTTAATTTTAGCTTATATCTAATACGATTTAAATATTCTTTTCTGGAAATAATATATTTAAAATCATAAATCCATACGGACTTATTTTTAATTCAATTTATATTCTGAACATTAGAATAAATTTCATCAATAACTTTTTTAAAAGATTCCCCATTTCTATTTTTAAATTCACATTTGAATTTAAATATTCAAATTATTAAATGATAAATTTTCCACTTTATTTATAAACATTGTTTATAAATTCATTTTGATTCCCTGAGTATCCGATGAAAACCATTCCATTTTATTTATAAATACCGTTTATAAATTTACCTCAATCTAGTTTATAAACATCGTTTGTAAATTCAATACTTCAATTTCCTGTATTATTTAATTTACAAACATCATTTATAAATTCAATACTTCAGTTTCCTATATTATTTAATTTATAAACATCGTTTATAAATTCCATTACTTGTTTTTATTATTCAAAACAAGTAAATATTTCTTAACCCATTCAAATTTCAAATTCTATTTTTGAAAATTAGATTTTCCTTTTAAATCTCTAAATCCCTTTTCACAATACTTTCATAAATTAACATTTTGTCTCAGTGACATTTAAACATCCAAAAGCACTCCATCATCAAATCACGGGTTTTATAGCACATCATATATGATAATATATATATATATATATATGAAAACAACAGTAATAAATTTTAAGGAATCCAGTTGGATCCCTCCAACCTGTTTTCCTGCATCCACAAACGTTAGCCAACAAGAATAATACCCATCCTGCTTCGAGGCAGGATATAGCGGTTTAGAAGGTCATCCACTATCATAGCGTGGGGTGTATAGGGTCATCCGCTAATGATACTGCGGACATCCGCTAATGGTACTGCGGGAACTATCCAATCACCAATATATATAATAACCACAAACACCATTCCTAAATAACTAATATATATTTATAATAACCACAAAAATATTTAAATGCATGTAAACAACCGTCAAACAACATATAAAAATTATTTAAAATAAAAATTTGTTTATAATAAAATTATAAACGAACTAGAGGGAGAGTTTACTCACCGTATATTTTTATTTTTGCACTTGAACCCATTTCAATTTTCTTTTCATCGATTTCCGTTTCTTCAAACTCCCCCCGAATGATTCCATTCGATTTATCCTTGCATACGAAAAATCCGAATTTTATAATTAAGCTAATGAATTTTCTAAACATAATCTTATGCCAAAAATATACTATACTTATATTTTCCTTTCCTAACTTCCTTGCTCTAAACAACTACAAATTTTACAAATATTTCACAAATTCGAATTATATACATATATACAATTAACATTTTTAGTTAATCATCATTCCACAATTTATTTTTTAATTTCTTAATTTACAATGTAAATTTTTATATGGCTAAAGATTGAATTTTACCTTACGGGAGAAAATGAATTTATGTCTAAACCCGTTTTCAACTCCTGCAAATCTCAACTTCAGATTTAGCCTTCTCATCTGTTCAATCACCGCGACTTCTTCCCAAAACTACATCAACCATCATCCCAACAGTGAACTCACACACTCAATGAGTTGCAACTGTTTTGGTCACCAACATCCACTAAACTCCAGCTATCGGTTCCTTTCACCACCACAAACGCTTGTCAGTCACCTCGTCTTCAAGTTCACCACATTCCGAAATCCTAGATGAAACTTGCGACAGTCAATTAACATCATCGAGTGCGATGAACTCAAGGACTGCCAAACCCAAACACCATCAAGTTGAACTCGCCAAAACCTTATATCGAAATCCTGATCTTCTTCGTTGCGGTGGACTTCCCGTTCCCGAAATTGGATCCTACTCTCCTCTGTCACTTAGAACAAATCGTGAGCATTGCCTGTTTGGCCTCGAGCTACTGAAAGGATCGCAACTTCGAATCGCGATTCGATTCCCTCTCTTTTATTTGATTTTCTTCTGTCGAATCGATTTTCGATTTTAGGTTGAATGAAGGAAAATCATTGCTACCATTTTTTTCTATTTGGGCTTACGGTTTCAATTTGAGGAATGGAAAATAAAAACACTGCTTTGCTTTAGTACTTGAATATTTTGAATGAAGATATGGCCCTTTTGAAGTTTTTGAGCATTTCGGGGATTTGGAAATCTCGTTTTCCAGAAGAAAAATCAAAGGAGAAGGGTGAGGTTTTATAGATGCTGAAAACTTAAGGAGTAAGGAATTTAGTCAGCGTGATTTGAGGTTTGCAGTGTCCTTTGTTTACTTAAGAATGAGGGAATTTATTTTGAAAATAAATTTTATTTTATTTTAGTTTGAACTGGTACGATTCTAATTAAAATACCCAGTGATTTCGAACTCCTTTCTGAACCCAACAACCGACATTTTTAGGGTTATACCACTATTCTGGACACATTAGGACAAGTTCCGAAGCTCCATTTGATCGTATAGAGAAGATATTAATTTAAATCGATACAAATTAAATTCAAAACAATTAATTCCTTGATAATAAATTAATATTATTATTTTAATTCAAACAGAATTTTGTGTCGATCATTTGAACTGATTTCAATTCAGTTTTAAACTTTGAATTCAATTAAATTCATTTTCGTATTACGACGATTATATATATTCAAAATAAATCGTATTTCGATTGTTAAATCGATCACTTAATATAAAACTCGATTTATATTATCAACTAAATATTTAAATCCATACTAAATATTTAAAATAAATCGACCAAAAATCTGGGTCGTTACAGCATCTCTTATTTTCAGATGTCTGTTTGGTTAATGTCAGACGGCTGAGTGCTGGGTTTAAGTTTTGATTATTAGGAACATTCAAACATCTGAATTTTTAACTCTGATGGCTGAATCTAAAGTTTTTCAGAAGTGTGCAATTTTTATTGTTCGAAATACAGATTTTGATCTATATTATCATGGTTATTATCGTAGAATGGGAATATCATATATATTAGTACCTCTAGCAACAAATTTAATTTTTTCAAATGTTTTGTCTATATTTAGTTTTTAAATAGAAAACAAATAATGCAATTTTATTCAAAAATAAACATACAATTTTATTAGAAAATATTACTTTGGAAATAAGCTTTATATTTATGAAATAGATAAGGAATTATGAGTACTTGTTCAAAGTCCGAAGGTGACGATTTCTTTGGAGATATTTTCTTATCAGACCCTTCATTAGCTGCAAAATTCTTATCCCAAGAATTTGGAGTATACGAAGGTTGGTTTGGACTTTGATTATATGGAGTCCATAATGAAGATGGATCGTCAACATTTGGCTTGACATTTCCACGTACTCTTCATGCAATTTTCTCTAAGAAGGTTAATCTTCTAGCCATAACTTTTTGTTCAAAATAAAGCTCACGTTGAAGATCAAGTTGTTGCTATTGAAAATGATGAATGTCATCAATTTTTTCTTAGGCGGATGGTGAGATAGCTAGTGTATGTTTAGATTTTTACTTTCTGGTGTATATCCAGTGTGATATAAAGATCATTTCTACTCCATATCTTGTTTTGGTGAAGTGAATTGAATTGAAGATGATGATTTTTCGGGTGAATTTGAATTTGAGTGTGTTGACACATTGATTTTGTATAGAATTTTTAAAAAGATGCACTTATTATTTAACTTTTCTTATGCTCTTTTATAGTAAAAATTTCCTTAACATTAGGAATAAATTCTACGGTACTTAAGATCGATTTAATAAGAGCCATTTATAAAAATAGAATGTTAATTTGTGGTTTAAAAATAATGTTACCAGAATGTTTATAAGTATATTACAATATTTTAAGTAGACAATAAACACCAAGTAGCCAAATGGAAAGGCTATTCAACTATCACTCAAGCCACCCGGGTTCGAGTCCCGGTTGACGCAAGAAAAATTTAATTTTTTATTTTTTATTTTTAGACTAAATTTTTTCTAAATTCTTACAAATATTAAATGAAACAATGCCTAGCTCTTTTCGTAATTTAATAAATGAGTTTTAAAGTAATGGTTTTGTGAAGATATCAGCTATTTGATTTTCAAATGACACGAATTCCAAGTTAATTACTTCTTATTTTATATTATCATGTCAAAAATGATGTCTAATATCTATATGTTTAGTTCGAGAGTGATTAACTGGGTTTTTAGATAAGTTTATCTTACTTGTGTTATCACAATAAATAATTGATTTTGATAAATTAATGTGAAAATCTTTAAGTGTTTGTTGCATGTATATAAATTGAGCACAAGCCAAAGCCGTTGAAATATATTCAGCTTCACATATAGATAGCAAATGCAATTTTGTTTCTTACTAAACCAAGAGACTAATGATTTGCCAATGAAGTGGCAAGTATCACTTGTACTTTTTCGATCCATCCGTGATCCTCCAAAATCAGCATCGCTTAAAGATACTAATTCAAAGAAATAATCTTTCAGATAAAAAAGTCCAAAATATCGGGTATTTCTTAGATAACGTAATATACGTTTTACTCCTTGTAAATGTGATTCTTTTTGATTGGCTTGAAAACTTGCACATAAACAAACACTTATCATTATATCATCTCTACTTGCTGTTAAATATAATAGTGATCTTATCATGCTACGATTTATATTTTGATCAATACCTTTACCGTTTTCATCTCTAGATGTGTTGTTGTACTCATAGGAGTTGGTTTAGTAGAAGTTTTTTTCCATTCCAAATCGTTTTATTAGATTATTACAATATTTTTCTTGATTTATAAAAATATCGTTGTTTAATTGTTTAATTTGTAGACCAATAAAATAAGATAATTCTCTCATATGGGACATTTCAAATTCCCTAGTCATAATTTCTGAAAATTCTTGACATGGTTTTTCATGAGTAGAACCAAATATAATGTCATTTACGTATATTTGAATTATTAAAATACCTCGATTAGATCGTTTTATGAATAATGTTATATCAACCTTTCCAATTTGAAATCACGAACTTATAAGATAATTTTTAAGACGTTCATACCAAGCATGGGGTACTTGTTTTAATCTATATAATGCCTTTTTCAATTTATGTACGTAATCTGGATATTTTTCATGTGTAAATAGAGGTGGTTTTTCAACATAGATTTTTTATATATTTGTTTGGAAAAGCACTTTTTACATCCATTTGATATAATTTAAAGTTGTGAAAACAAGCATAGGCTAGTTATATACGAATTGCTTCTAATCTTTTGACCGGAGCAAATGTTTCTTCGTATTTTATTCCTTCTTCTTAATTATATCCTTGTGCGTCTAATCTGCCTTTATTTCTAGTTATATTTCGTAATTCATCAACTTTATTTTTATATACTTATTTTGTATCCATTATAGCTTGAACCCTTGGTCTAGGAACTAATTCATAATTCCCAAACTTCATTGCGTTCAAACCGATTAAGTTCTACTTGCATGGCTATACTGCTATTTTCATCAGTAGACGATTCTTTTGGATTTTTGGGTTCTATATTAGATAAAAATGCTACGTGACTTACTAAATTTAATTGATGTCTAATTCTTACATTTGAATTAGTTCTCCAATAATATTTTGGACCGGATGATCTAGTAAAATTCTTAGTGGAGATCTTAATTAATTTTTATTTTGATTAATATTTACATCTTCTCTAGAGTTCTGAATATTATTTTAATTTTCTGTAGTAAAATTTTCATTTCGAACATTATTTTCGGTTGTATCTTCATTTTCAGTGTTGTTAGAAGTGATATTTCCATTATTATTGTTATGAATAACGTTTTCATCTTCTCTAAAATTATAAATAACGTTACCATCATCTCGAGAACTTTTATTTTTCAAAATTTCATTATTATATGAGTTTTGAATAAAGTTTTTGTCAAATGAGACATGAAGCATTTCTTCGGTTTTATTTGTTCTTTTATTGAAAATACAGTAAGCTATACTTCGATTTGAGTATTCTAAAAATATTCCTTCATCGGATTCCGAATCAAAATTTCCAAGCTGATCTTTACTATTTAAAGAAAAAAATTTTGACTCGAAGTTTTTTAAGTATGAAATATTTGGTTTTCTACTATTGAATAGTTCGTATGGCGTATTTTTCATGAGTGGCCGGATAGAAACACGATTTAAAACATAAAAGGTAGATGAAACAGCTTCCACCCAAAAATGTTGTGGTAACGTACTACCATTTAATAATATTCTGGCACATTCTTGTAGAGTTCTGTTTTTTCATTCTACAACTCCATTTTTTTGTGAAATTCTAGGAAACGAAAAATTGTGAAAATACCTTTCTTTTACAATATTGATCAAATATTTCATTTTTGATAACTCCTCCGTCATCACTTCTAATGTTTTTTTAATCTTAAATCCCTTTACAATTTGAATTCATTTAGCAAAAGAATTAAAATGTTCAAAAATATCACTTTTATTTTACATAAAGATATCCAAGTAATTCTTGAAAAGTCATCAACAATTGCAAAAACATATCTTTTATGGTTTATGGACTGAACTTGTATTGGTACAAATAGATACATATGTAGTAATTCTAATAGTTACAGTGTTGAACTAACCTTTTTGGATTTAAATGAAGATTTTGTTAGTTTTCCCAGTTGACAAGCATTACAATGATTATCCACTTTAAATTTCATTTTGGGCAAACCTTTTACAAATTCATTTTTCAAAATTATATTTATTGTTTTAAAATTGATATAATAAAATCTTTTGTGCCATAACTAGGGATAATTTTCTTCAGCTAATAAACACAAATTTGGATTATTATTTATTTTCATATTTAGAATATAAATAGTTTTATCCCTATTTCCTTCAAAAATTAAATTGTGATTTTTACCAGATATACTACATTTATTTCCTGGAAATGATATTTTAAAAACTTTATCACATAATTGACTAATACTAATCAGCTTATGTTTTAAAATTTTAACAAACAAAACATCAATGATAAGAGGTAAATTAGATGTATTGTAATTGCTCACTTCACCTTTGTTGACGATATAGCCTTTGAGCTATCTCCAATTGCGTCTGTTCCTCCTTATGAATAGATAATATTTGTCAGTATCTCTTTGTCTCCTATCATATGTTTTGAGCAACCATTGTCGATTATCCAATTTCCTTTTTTCTTGAGTGGGACCTGCAAAATATATGTAATGATGTTGGTACTCACTTCTTCAGTTAGCTTCTTAAGAGTTAGGTCTTGGAAACCAAACCCAAGAGGGTTCAATGTCCATTTTATAAACATAATCCTTATTTTTATGTATAGTTTCTAAGAATGACTTTATATATTTATTCCTAATTAAAAAGTTATTAGTTTTAGGAGCCCATATATTTATAGTTTTAGAAACTAGTTTTCTTGTACTAGGTTTTAAATTGTTAACTTTATCCTTTTTATTTGATTTCTTTATAGATTTAATAACAAACTTCTTTATATAACCTAATCCATTTTTACTAGTTGTAGGTTGAGAATTTTCTATAATTTATATAATTCCTTTATTGATGCCAGAAACATTTTTAGTATATCACCTAACTTGATTTTTAGGCTAGAGTTATATAATTCAACTATTTTAATTTTTGTTTTTAGCTTATGGTTTTCAGAAAATAAGTGCGTTATTCTGTTCATTTCGAGTTTCGATTTCTTTACTCAATAATAAAGTTGAGAATTAGCATCAGAAAGAGATTCTAGAAGTTTACTAATTTCTTCGTGTAAAATCTATCTTTCATCTTTCGGCATATCTCTTTCGAATTCTTCCTTTTTCTAATCCTCATTTGCTTGTTTATACTTTCTTTTAAAATTATTTCTAGATTCTAATAATTATATATTTATTTTTACTATATCTTCAATAGTAAAATCACTAACCTCATTATCTTTTGCCATGAAGCATATGTTAGCTTGTTTGGTATCACTTTCACTATCGCTTTCTGAAGATGAGGAATCTGAGTCATCCCATGTTATGGAAAATGCTCGTCTCTTGGCATTTCTCCTTCTTATTTTTGTTGTGATATCCTTTCTTCTTTTCTGGACAGTCCTTTTGAAGATGTCCTTTCTTGTGACAACCAAAGCATTCAATTGCTGATGAAGATGGTTTGTTTTTATTGAAGCCCTTCTTTTCGTTGTTTCTGTACCTTTCTTATATTTCAAAAACTTTTTGAAGTTTTTGGCAATAAAAGCTAGGTCTTCTTCATCTGAATTTGATTCTTATTTTTCTACATGGAAGGCTATATTCTTTTTGCCCTGTGCATGAATTCTTTTTGCCTGCATATTTATTTCATATGACATTAGATTTCCTACCGACTCTTCTGGTTTCATTTTTGAGAGATCATTAGCTTCTTTAATTGCTAAGACCTTTATTTTCCAATCTCTCGTCAAAGAGTTTACGATTTTTGAAACTACATCAAAATCAGAATATTTTTCTCCTAAGCTTAGTAATGCATGATAAATATCTTGAAATCTAGAATACATTTCATTTATGAATTCATTTTCGTTCATTCTTTGTAACAGCTGACCCCTATACCCATGCTAACCAAGAATAATACTATGTACTATTCTCGGAAAGCATGGAGAATGAGACTAGATAAGGCTAAACATCGTACACATTGCTTTGAACTAACATTGGCACCACAAAATTTAAAAAAAATCAACTTAACAGAGACATACACAATCTTAGTTCAAACAATGGTACGTTTTCCCAAGGATGAATAACATAGAATATTTAAAATAGAACATACAATTAGCACAACAACACTAGAACATAACATAATACATATCACAATACATCTTCTACTAATGATACATAATATATAGAGTCTGCCATAGTAACTAATAGACTTACATACCATCTCTTACTGTAAATTATTAAAATTAGAGGTTAATTAGAGAAGTCCAAAACCCCAAAGCACCATAAAAGATGAGAATGCTATGAATCCACACCACCTAACCTACCAATCAAAAACCTCAAACTATCCTGAGCATTATTAAAAAAAAAAAACAAATCACACTGGTCAAATTATGTTTAGTGTGAGTGAAGTAGTATCTATAGACAATGAACAATAATGCTTGTTATGCAGAACAATATGATAAGAAAGAAATAAACCAAGTGTTGTTTGTATAATTCAATATGGCACAAATTAAAATAATCATATAAAAAAGAATATGTCAACATATAAATCCACTCATAGCATCATATATAATCAATATGATACCATCAATAATTGTCCATATGATAAGAATAAATTAAAGCAAGGTATCGTATATAAATCAATACAATACTGAAAACAATATGATAAGAATAAAACTAAGTAGAGTATAATATATAAACTAATAAGTTACCCGTAACAAATACCATATATAAACGAGATGGTAAGAGTAAACCATCTCAGAGTATCATATATAAACCAATATGATACCCAAAACGAATATCATATATAATACAATATTGTAACAAATCAAGTCAGTGTATCATATATAAATCAGTAAGATACTCATAACATTTATCATACATAAAACAATATGATGAAATGAGTCAAGTCACAATACCACATATAAACCAATACGATACTCATAACAATTATCATATGTAAAACAATATCATAATAATAAACGAACAATTATAAAAATATAATAATGTAATAGGGGATTATGGGATAGATATAACCTGACAAATAAAATACCAAATAAACAGACGCTAATGTTGTAAAATCACAGTGGTAGAGCTCGAGCATGCATCGAGACATCAGAATCGGAATCTACTCGTAACACCATAACACACCTGACTATCGACCCAGGATAACCAAGGGTCTAAGGCGAAGGCCGTATGCTACACATTCATGTTACTACACGTGCGACCCCATGCCTCCATCTATTGTAGCCCATGACCCGCCGATCGGGAATCTCGATCAAGATAATAAAATTGCATAATAATGTAGCAGACCATTGACCTTTAGTGCTAGAATGAAATACCATCGATTCAAGTAGCGAACCTGAATTAGGTCAGCCAAGATGGAGTTTTGGCTCATTAGTATTACAAAGTCCAATCTATCTGAACCTAAAACAAAATATTATTTCATATAAATAATGTCATGAAATTCAATGGTGCTTGGACTAAAATATAGTCATGGCTTAGCAACAAATAAAGCAAAATGACATTCACAACCCAAATTAAACAAAACAAAACCGATGTTTAACCACCAATCAAATCATCAAATCATAAACTAGAACAAGACTATCACATGCCCATTTATAAAATATGGTGGTTTAACCACTTAAATCAAGCCACAACAGTTGCGATATAGTAAAAAATGTACCATTACAAGAATGATATAAATGCATGTCAACCAAAAGATAACCCAAAAGCACATCCATTCAAAAAGTGTCTTATTCTTACTGTTAACCCCGCTGTTAAAACATGGTTCAAAAGTATGAAATGTTCAACATACATGATGACATGGCACTATGTAATGTGGATGGATCAGAACCTCTCCAATGTAGGATTCAGTTCCTAAGTGGTCATACATTGGATTGATTTAACATGACACTTTGACGACACAAACACAGGCAATGGATCATTAAGCATGTATGCCGAATTATTGTCATGGTCGGATCATAGTCCATATGCAGATCGTGCACATGAATAATATTAGTGTGATTTTACTCATCCCCCCTGCATAAGATAAGAAGCACCATGACATCAACGTTTTTGTCACAAATTGAAGGGGATCAACCATAATGTGCATACGTTATATTATGTTTCATCTGATGTATATTCATATGGTTTGATATGCCTCAACACTCTTCAGTATGCTGGTCCATGTTGTATGCGACTGCAGGGGGAACAAGTGGCACAAAAGGGCTGGTTCATGTTACAAGGGATAACCGTTAATTCACGTCCAAGCACCATGGAATAGGCGGTTCAGTCACTAAAATAATGTAGCTCAATGACAATATTAAAAATATTGATCCCATATTTTGGATACACATGAAGCCGTGGCAATAGCAAGTCCTGGTCCTTCGAACCTTACGCGGTCGAGCAACAACGTCGAACTCATCATTCACCTCAACACCCAAGCTGGTTAAAGAAGCCTCCATTTTGTCGACTCAAGCAACTAGAAACTAGCTAAGGGTCGAGCACCACCTTCACGTGGTCGAGTAGCACCATGCTAGAGCTATAGGGTCGAGCAGCATGCTTGAGCACATTTGCTAGGACGAGCACCATCAGCGCAAGAGCGGTCGAGCATCATCAACTCTCCAGGTTGGGCACATCAGTCCATGAAGTTGCACACCACGAGGTTGAGCACCACGTGACTCGAGCAGGGTAGCTTCATGAGAAGTCGAGCATAGTTCATCATGGCGGTCAAGCAGCTTTGAGTTAAACTGGCAGATTTATATAAACAAGAGAAATGGCACTTTCGTAATATTTGAACCCCATTTTGCACAGTAACACAAATAAAATACAAGGCATAACTACAACGTACAAATGGGGCCATGCAAAAGTGTATGCGCAATATTGAAAAAGGGTTAGTCACTCCTTCATTTAACACGTGGCAATCATTTAAAAGAGAAGGGTTGCTCCAGTAAATAATTTTGGGTCGCTCGTTCATAAGGCTCGCTCATGCATTACACGATGAGGTCGCTTGCACATGCTCCAATAGAGGTCGGTCATGCCAGCTAGTTCCAGCTGTCCAGTGGCAATTTCGTAAATATGTGAGCGAACGACCCTTACCTTGTGTACCATAATTACAGAATTGCCACCTGGTTCCAACTTCTCCTATAAATACCCCATTTCACCATCATTCAAGGGACCAATCTAAGCCACCCCAAGGGTTGTCGGTTTGGTTTTCACCCATTCTCAAGCTTCCTAAGCTCCATTAATGGCTTCCTAAGCTCACTCCATCTTCCTCCAACATCAAGTGGATCTCATCTTCTCCAAACACCATTAATTCTCTCTTAAGTTCAATCCAAGCGATCTCCAACCGCCATCACTCCTCTTTAAAGCTTAGATATAACACTAATTTCAAGATTAAATCAGGGTAGACCATCTAATCACGAGATCTAGTCCATTTCTTCCCGAATTTAAGTGAGATCTAAAGCTAAAAGAGAGTAGAAAGTAGAAGATCATTTTTAGAGAGAGAATGAGTGATATAAATGAGATGTATGGAACAATGCACTTTGTAAATTTCTCCATGATAATGAAGTTGCCTCCAAAGTGGACGTAGATCTATTTTAAATCGAACCACTATAAAAAATCTTGTGTTTTTACTTACTTTTTTGCGATTGTGGTCTCATTTTCCATTACTTACCATTTGGTGAAGTATGGTTTACGTACCTTTGGTGTTTGGATCATTTTTGGTTTAAACTTTTGGCACCCATCGTGGGCCCACTTTCGCACTTCTCTCAATCTTAAGAGCCTACCATTCAAGTTCTAAGCCTACATCTACCATAGCTTCTACAAATCTAAGATCTAGGCCAACCGACGAAATCTCTTCCAAATTCAAAGCCTTGTCCAAGATCATGGCTAAATCTAAGAAGACCACAAGAAAAACCGTTAGAGAAAACAACAACGTTGCTAACAACGAAGTTACACCACTTACTACTGTTTTGAAGTTGGCAAAAATTCGATAGGTGGAGCCGGTGTGACTAAGAATGAGTTGGAGCTAAGATGAACCAACGGAAAGATGCTTCTACTAAGGTGATGATGGAAAAACTTGACGCCATCCTTAACGCTCGAACAAATCCACCACCTCGAAAGGTTCAGGTTGATCTTGATGAAAACGCTAATTCATCCGCTTCTAACCATGATCACAATGACATCATGGAAGATGATAATGAATGGTTGTTCGACAAAGATGAGGCTAAAGTCGAAAAACTCAAAGTCAAAAGCTAAGAATCATTCCGAGATGAAAGATCGAAGGATTACCTGTCCCGTCAAGGGGGCACCTCCTTGTCGGGAAGGCAAAGGACCTAAGCTCTCTAACCAAGATCGCATGCCTAAACGAACATTTGGTAAAGAACCCAGCTTCACAGAGAGGCATAACACTGAGGAATATATCTTGGACATGATAGAACAAATCATGAAAATAAATCTAGCTCCCAATAGGACTCCGTTTACTGAGAGGATCCGAGAAACAGAGTGCTCGAAGAAATTCAATCCCCCAACTTTGCCTCTGTAAAATAGCCTTGTTGATCCTAACTACTTTCTGTTCAAGTACTAATGGCATATGAGTGCGGCAAAGGCAATAGACAAGATGAGATGCTTATATTTCCCTATCTACTTGGAAGGTGCTGTGTCACTACGGTTCATAAAGATGCCACCCAAATCCATAGACTAGTTCTTCAACTTGACCAAAATGTTCAAGGAGAAGTTCCGCTTGCATGCTACCAAAGTCAAGGATGCTATAACACTTTTAGCAATGAAGTAGTCTAAGGGAATCAGTTAAGGCTTTTCTCAGCCGATTCAATGTTGCCTTGTTCGAAATAAGGAATCTAAAGCCTCACATAATCCTCATGTCCCTAATCGGCATCATAGATGAGAAGAGCGAATTTGGTAGGTGGATTAAAATGAAAGAACCAAGCATGATTGAAAAATTCTATAAACAAACAGAGAAGTATATGAGAGTGGACAACAATCTTGTGCCTCTTTAGATTATTGATGCAAACCAACTTCTCGAAGCTCCCAAAAATGCTGCTACTCATCAAAAGAATACTCAGGGACAGAAGCGAGCCAATGACAGGAACGACAATAAGCCTAATAAGAAGTCTCGCCTTTTCAACTCATCAGAGCTGACGCATTTGAATGACACTCCTAAAAATATCAATCTTGCAACAAAGAATTCTGAAGAGTATGCGGAGCCAATTCGATAAGGATAAGCGACAAAGCAACAAACTCGGAAAAATTCTGTAGATTTCACAACCAGCCTAGTCATAACACTAATGAGTGCCGATGTCTGAAGAACCTCTTCGAGGAATTGATCAGGAAAAATAGGTTGTGGCAGTATGTAAAGAATCCGCAGACCATGAATTCTTCTGCAACTACCCAGAGGCAGGGGGCATCAAATGATCAGTCTGATCCAAGTAACGGTGCTCCTGCTTAAACCAATCCAAAGCTAATCATCAACTAATAACCGTTGATGGTGCTTCAATTTCAATAGCTCAGAATAAGCGATCAACATCGCCACTGCTCTATTTTCATGCTTTACTACATGTTTTACTTTCTGCTATATTTAGAACTTCATGTAGAAAAGTTTGTAATGTTTTACAAATACTATTATGTCAAATCAAAACTTGCTTAAAAGTTGATTTCATATTGCAGGCCATCTATCGAGCGCTTGTTCCTTTAGAATCTGACGAAACATAGCGACCCCAACAATGCTAGTTCAAGTGCCAAATGCAATAAATATCAACATACACAAATGCGAAATTAGAGAAGCACCGCCTTGAAAAGTGAATAGGAAGAGTCGTAAAGGTTCAAACAACGAGCAAGCGCTACGACAAACAAACGAGGGAGTTGTAACTTTTGTCGAAGGGGCACTTCCCCAAGTTGGAGATTCAAAGCCTCAGTTCCTAAACTGAAATAGCCTGCCAAGTCCAACGTCTGACAGGGAACTAATGGCTGCCCCTTGGAACAATACAACAACCTCCCCAAACCATTTGTGTAGCATCTGAGAATCTTAGATGTGAAGAATGATCAATTCATTTGCGTAGCATCTAAAAATCTCAGATGTGAAGAATGATAAATCCATTTGCATAACATCTGAAAATCTCAGATGTGAAGAATGATAAATCCATTTGCATAACATATGAA
This sequence comes from Allium sativum, assembly GCA_030737875.1. NCBI lineage: Eukaryota > Viridiplantae > Streptophyta > Magnoliopsida > Asparagales > Amaryllidaceae > Allium > Allium sativum. The sequence continues at coordinate 6,547,517 of JASFAX010000034.1, forward strand.
AATATCAGATGTGAAGAATGATCAATTCATTTGCTAGCGTCTGGAATCCCAAAAGTGAAGAATGTAATTCATTTGCGTAACATCTGAAAATCTCATATGTGAACAATGATAAATTCATTTGCGTAGCATTTGAAAATCCAAGATGTAAAGAATGACCAATTCATTTGCGTAACATCTAAAAATCTCATATGTGAAGAATGACTAATCCATTTACGTAACATCTGAAAATCTCAGATGTGAAGAATGATAAATTCATTTGCATAGCATCTAAAAATCCATGATGTGAAGAGTGACCAATTCATTTGCGTAGCATCTAAAAATATTAGATGTAAAGAATGACTAAACCATTTGTGTAGCATCTGGAATCCCGGATGTGAAGAATGTAAACCGTTTGCGTAGCGTCTGGAATCCTAGATGTGAAGAATGACCAATTCATTTGTGTAGCGTCTGGAATCCCAGATGCGAAGAATGTAAACCATTTGCGTATTGTCTGGAATCCCAGATGTGAAGAATTTAAACCATTCGCGTAGCATTTGAAAATCTCAGATGTGGAGAATGTTGGGCCTCCAATTACCCCGCGTAGTGTCTGAATATCTCAGATGCGACGAGTATTGGACCTTAACTAATTAACTCGCGTAGTGTTTGAATATCTCAGATGCGACGAGCATTGGATCTTAACCAATCAACTTGCATAGTGTCTGAAAATCTCAGTCACAACAAGTGTTAGATTTTAGTCCAAGCAGGGGCATGAAATCCAAAGTACTTCCTGCAGAAAAGACTAATAATAACCTCCTAAACAAGTGGAATGCATATCAAAGCTTCTCAAAGAGGCAGTAGAAATGAATCACAAATATGCATTTCCTAAATGAGAAATGTCGTGTATTATCATATAAATCGTCAAAACAATGACGCTTGAAATCCACAGTCGAATTATCTCGACTAGTTGATCTTAAGCGCTGATGCGAATTCGAATTAGAATATCCTATTTGTGCAGATAATATTTGACGAATTATAAACCGTCGAGTAAAACAATCTTGTAAGAACACTTTATTCAATTCAAAATAAAATTTGCTATAATTCATTTTTAATGATTAACTAACCTGTTATTGGTGTGGACAATCAATAAAAAAGTATAAATCCAAAATCGTGCATGTGCTTGTTTTAATTACATAATAGGTGATGTGAAGTATATGAATTCAAAGCATGATTCGTCATAGCAAATAGAAAAGCTACAACTGGATCTCAATGCAAATTGTGTTCATTTCGGAGCACGCATTTCTCGCAAGCAAAAATACAAGCTTCGAGGGACAAATGTTAACCCCGCTGTTAAAACGCGGTTCAAAAGTATGAAATGTTCAATATACATGATGACATGGCACTATATAATGTGAATGAATCAGTACCTCTCCAATGTAGGATTCAGTTCCTAAGTGGTCCTCCATTGGATCGATTTAACATGACAGTTCGATGACACAAACACGGGTAATGGATCATTAAGCATGTATGCCGAATTATTGCCGTGATTGGATCGTAGTCTATATGTCGATTATGCGCATGAATCGTATTGGTGTGATCGTACTCATCCCCCCTACATAAGACGCGAAGCACCATGACAACAATGTTTTTGTCACATACTGGAGGGGATCAACCATAATTGTGCATACATTATATTATGTTTCATCTAATGTATATTCATATGGTTCGATATGCCTCAACACTCTTCAGTATGTTGGTCCATGTTATATGCGACTGTAGGGAGGAACACGTAGCATAAAAAGGGCTGCTTCGTGCTACAAGGGATAACAGTTAAGTCACATCCAAACACCATGGAATAGGTGGTTCAGTCACTAAAATAATATAACTCAATGACAATACCAAAAATATTGATCCCATATTTTGGATACACGTAAAGCCGTGGAAACAGCAAAACCTAGTCATTCGAACCTTATGCGGTCGAGCAACAGCGTCAAACTCGTCGTTCACCTCAACACCCAAGCTGGTCAAAAGAATTTGAATCAAATTCAACAAACCAGATCAATCAAAGAAGTTGAAAAGCCAGTTCTACAATTAATATACTGGATGTCATGAAATACCTTTTCACTCTTGTTCTTATCCGAACATCTGCGCCAATAAGCAAGAAGCCTCCATTTTGTCAGCTCAAGCAGCTAGAAATTAGCTAAGGGTCGAGCACCACATTCACATGGTCAAGCAGCATCATGCTCGAACTCGAGGGTCGAGCAACATGCTTAAGCACATTTGCCAAGATGAGCACCATCAGTGCAAGAGCGGTCAATCATCACTAGCTCTCCAGGTCGGGCACATCAGTTCCATGAAGTCGCATACCACGAGGTCAAGCACTACGTGACTCGAGCAGGGCAGCTTTATGAGAAGTCGAGCATAGTTCTTCATGGCGGTCGAGCATTACGGGACTCGAGCAGGGCAGCTTTATGAGAAGTCGAGCATAGTTCTTCATGGCGGTCGAACAACTTTTGAGTTAAAATGGCGGACTTATGCAAAAAAGAGAAATGGCACTTTTGTAATTTTTGAAGCCCATTTTTCACAGTAGCACAAATAAAATACAAGGCGTGAACTACAACGTACAAATGGGGCTATGCAAAAATGTCTGCACATTATTGAAAAAGGGTCGGTCACTCCTTCATTAAGCACATGGCAAGCATTTAAAAGAGAAGGGTCACTCCAGCAAATAATTTTGGGTTGCTCGTTCATAAGGCTCGCTCGCGCATTACATGATGAGGTCACTCGCACATGCTCTAATAGAGGTCGGTCATGCCATTTATTTCGAGTTGTACACAGCTGACTCCAGCTATCTAGTGGTAGTTCGTAAATACATGAGCGAACAACCCCTACCCTGTATACCATAATTAAAGAATTGCCACCTGATTTCAACTTCTCCTATAAATACCCCATTTCACCGCCATCAAGGGACCGATCTAAGCCACCTCGAAGGGCTGTCATTTCGGTTTTCCACCATTCTCAAGCTTCCTAAGCTCCATTAATGGCTTCCTAAGCTCTCTTCATCTTCCTCTAACATCAAGTGGATCTCATCTTCTCCAAACACCATTAATAATTGCACAAGTTTAATCCAAGTGATCTCCAACCGACATTACTCCTCTTTAAAGCTAGGATATAACACTAATTGCATGACGAAATCAAGGAAGATCATCTAATCACGAGATCTGATCCATTTCTTCCCAAATTCAAGTGAAATCTAAAGCTAAAAGAGAGTAGAAAGTGAAAGATCGTTTTTAGAGAGAGAATGAGTGAGATAAATGAGATGTATGGAACAATGCACTTTGCAAATTTCTCCATGAGAATGAAATCGCCTCCAAAGTGGAAGTAGATCTATTTTAGATCGAACCACTATAAAAATTCTTGTGTTTTTACATAATTTTTTGCGATTGTTGTCTCATTTTCTATTACTTACCATTTGGTGAAGTACGGTTTACGTACCTTTGGTGTTTGGGATATTTTTGGTTTAAACACTTTCAAATGGTAATTATTCGAGTAACATGCATTCATCTAGTATCACATCATGTTACTTAAATATCTACAACAAGAAAGTAAATCACATTTACTGGAAATGAAAAGAAAAGAAAATATTCCATATGAGAATTCAAGAGAGTAATCAGGAAAGTATTACCACTTGTCCTATACCGTTTGGTATTACTAAACCATTTACCGAAAATCCTCATCATATAGAATTTCACATAAACTCTATAGAAATCATATTCAATTCAAACTACATATGTATGGTAACAAATATCTAAAACTAATTATTAAAATTAAATAATCAAAAGAAGAACAATAGAATATTTAAAATGTCTTACTATCCATTTTTTCAAATAGCCATTATAAAATATATGTAATAAATAATTGGATACATTAATTATATGATCATTTAAATTATCTCAAAAACTTATTACAATACCTTCCAAAGTCCATGGCTCATTTTCAAATGTTTAATTTGTTTTCTTTAAAAAGAAATATTTAAATCCTAAAATTATACCTAATTTATAAACAATTAATTTTCAAAATAGTTTGTACACATAATACTTGCTTTAAATCCCGTTTTTAAAATAAACCTAACCCACTGGTTTTCAATTACATACATATACAATAATTTCAGATTCTTTACGAAAATACTTATACATATAATTGTTCTAAACTCATATTTAAAATATACATCCAAATATGAGTTAAGTAATTCTTTTATTGATTTCAATAATCACTACAAGAAAAATACCCTATTGCAACTATCTATTTGCAACAGGCAACAAAAGACAGTTGTAGTAAATGACATTTAGCAACAGACCTATTATACCAGTTGCAATAGATAAGATTTAGCAACAGGCCTTTTCTTTCTGTTGCGAAAAACATATTTTTAGCAACTGCACTTCTCTTCCTGTTGCAAATACATACTTTTAGCAACTGTGCTTCCATAACAGTTGCAACAAACATATTATATGCAACTGCGCTTCCAAGCCAGTTGCGAATAAATATTTTTAGCGACTGTTTTTGCCAGTTGCAATAACTGTATTTTCTGCAACTGGTAAAACCAGTTGCGAAAAAACATACTAAAAATAAGTATAAGCTTTTAATGATTAATTTTTAATAATTAATTTTAAATAGTTACTATTAAATGATTGACTACTAGTAATTATACCATAATTTAGATTAATATTTAATAACTATTAATTAATAATAAAATTTAAGTACTGTAAAGTGATATTTATAACTGATAATTAAATAATAATAATAATAATAATTAATAATTAACAAATAATAATAAATAACATCTAAAAATAACAAAATAAATAAATAATAATAAATTAATTATCAAAAACGAATGGATAATAATTAATAATTAATTTGAAATATGAACATGTTTAAATATTAAATAAGTAACAGATAATTAAATAATTAATAAATTCATAATAAATATTTACTATTAAATTCAAAAGTATGAAGTAATAGGTAATATTTAGTTATAATTTGATAAGTATTAAGTAATAATAATTAATTGAAATCAATTAATATGTTAATAATTTGTCATGTTTAGCTATTAATAGTGTGTAAATTATATTTAATAATTATTAATTACATTTAATAATTAATAATTCATAGTATTCAATAATTATATTAAAAGGTAATATATAGTAATTAAGAAGTAATGATTAATTTGTAATACTTCAGAAATAGTTTTAATATATATAAAAATTATTCAAGAAATTCATGTTATAATTAATATAAAATTTATCTTGTTAATTCTGGTTTTAAATACCTGCCTTACAAAATGGTAACAAAATTTTGGCGCCAGTTAACCAAAATTAGGCGGCATTAGTTTAAATTTTGGCTGGAAGTGCCAAAATAATCGGCGCCAAAAGCTTACGCGGTTTTCATTTTGACGCGACCCCACACTTCGAATTGAATATCATTTATGTATTTTTCTCTTTTCTTCTCCATCTCCCAAATTCATGCTGCCCCTGCCAAACTCAGTACTCTGCAAATCTCAAATTCAACAAGTCCAGCACCATTCAACAAGTAAACACAAGTCCTAGAAAGCACGTCATCCATCCATATAACCTAAACAAACAATACCCCGTGTAATTTCTCACGTCAATGAAAATAAAATAAATCCCCAAAATCCAAATCCCTAAATCTCTGACCTCCGCTTTCGAAGCCGCCATAGCACCGCCTCAAAACCAAATGTTATCATCGGCCAAAGCCCTAGAGAATTCACCCACTTCTTCTCGACTCTTGTTCGATATGTGGAGGAAATCGATAATGGCTGCTCGTAGTTTGTTCCAGAGATGACTGTGGGGACCGAAGGCGGAGACAGAGCATCGACTAGACTTAGTAGCAGAACGACCCGACATTGAGCGGAAGAGGTAAAGAAGACCATGGTTGGTCGGTTAGGGTGGATCTTGCTGTCGTCATCTCTGTTGCTCCAATCGTCGTCGCCAACTGTTGCTGCTTCTGTCATTTCCGCATTCGCAATTACAGCATTGCAATTGGTTACTTTCAGCTTGTCCAATGTAAGCAAGTTTTCAATAGTTTACATGTATTTCCATTTGATTTTCCTTTTTATCCCGAACGGGAAAGTGATTGAGTTGGACGTTGAACGTATGGCTTTGAATTTTGGTACCGACAGTTTATTGGGGTTTAAACTTTATTTATTGCTTGCTTTGCAGTAGGTCGATTGAAAATTCATACAAAAAAGTGATTATGTTATACCAACCTGCATAGGCCATTTTCTCTCTTTATAACTATATGCATAGTTCCTCTAGATATGCACTCTAGGTGCATGCTGACTTTGTAGTTTGTATAGGGGGAGATTATTATAACCTTTTAACTTGTTAGACAATATTTCTAGCTGGTACAGTAAAGTATTTTCATTCATTATTTCTGTCCTTAGTCAAGATATTCTTCCAATATTTAGTACTAGGAATCTTTTGGTAGTAGCATTATTAAACTTAATGTTAATGTTGGTTGAAAAGATAGTTAAATAAAAGTTGTTGTTAAGGGCATTCACGTTTTCTCTTCCTAATATTACAGGTAAAACTAATGAACCCAACAGATTTTATGTATTCAATATTATCGAAACATTTCACGTGGCAATCAATCGCTGCATAAAATTAGTTTGTACGGCTAGTAACTGCTGATCAACCTCGCTCGCTTTTAGGTCCATTAATCATTGGAGTACGGTTGTTTGGTTGGTGAACGCATTAGAAAACCGTAATGATCGTTGGTTGTATCCCATTTGAAAAAAATGGAAATAATGTATTAGTAGTCCCTTAGCAGGTTTTGTATTAGAAATAAGGTGGTCTGATATTTCATAGTATTTTTCAATAACGATGTTAAGAAACATGCTAAATAAAAGACCTATGTTGTTCCACAATAAATATTTGAATACTATAGATAAAATAAGGTAAGGTAACCCAAGCTAGAAAAGATCATATCATGTACATAGATTAGAGTTTTCTTTGGGTGACTATTTTTTAAACCCATCTTATTTTCGCAAGTCATTTTAGTTTATACTTTCTTTGGGTGAACCTTTTGATGACATCTCCATGCCTTTTATTTCTCATAAGAATGTGTCTGAGTTAAGTCATGATGATATATCTGATTAGGAGGACCTCATTCGTTCAAACTAACAACTTTGGAGTCCCTAACAACTTCAGTTCGAGTTTCCTCATAAGCTTACGGGTAGATAATAGGTAACAGAATTCTTAAGGCTTTCCATGACTATATATCAACCTGTATAGGTCATTTTCTCTCTCTCTATAACCATATGCAAAAAATGGTTTATGTTCCTACTATAATCAGCGTTGTTTTCAATCGAAATAGATAATGGTTTACTGCTGTCAGGGGGTGATATGCAAAATGTAAATGGTAATCTTCTTTGTTCCTACTTGGAATTTTTTAAATTTATTATTGTACTGCCAATGGTTTTCTATTCTAATCAACAGTATTTTCATGTAAGTATGTTTTTATTGTCAATATGTACCATCAATGACGTGCTTTCTACGACTTGTGTCTACTACTAGTGCAATGAGAAAGGACATAGCTTGTAAGATTGACCATCAGGCAAACTATTGTCTTTGGTTATATTTGTATGCTTGCTTATTTGACTAACACCGACACATCTTTCAGAGGACTAATTTATAACCTGTGATTTATATCAGGCAAACTCAAGTGGCTATTTCCGGTCATGGAGGGTAGAAGAGAGATTTGGCAAAGCGCTTGCCCCATACTGTTGGATTGCTTTGTAAGTATTACACTTTTTTATCCTATGCAATTCATTGTTCACGATATTCGATCTATCCATTTTCTGACTTCTTTTGCTGGATTGCGACATCATTCTTCTTTTCAAGATGAAGGACAAGTTCACTACAATTGACTTTGGTCCTTGCCAGGTAATTTACCTTCTTTTTTTGTTAAGAAAGCGTAATAGGTTTGTTGAAACAAGCCAGTTAAAAAGGTTGAATTTTGCAGTATTACACATCAATGGGTTGCAAGGAAGAACAGAAGGTGTTGTCAGTTCTAGATTTTTATTTGATGTAGAGTTCGCTGGAATGACATACATATTCCTGGATACGCATGTACATGTTCATGATCGACAGCAAACTTGGAGCATGAACTGCATATTTATTTTAGTGAATTGATGATATTTATTCTCTTGTTATAGTATATGTATGATAAAGTAGAAATTTGTTTTCTATTCAAAAAAATGTGTTGTGTGAGAGAAGAAATTGTTATACATGAGTGGTGTATGAAAATTGTAGAATTTTTTGTTGTAATTGTTTGTACTAATAAAACTTTCTTAAAATAAAAAAAATTATTTATTTATTTTATTTTGTGATATACACTATTACTGAAACGAATATATTTAATATGTAATACCTATAAGCTGTAATATTTTTTTTTACAGATTTATGGATCTATTGCAACAGACATATACTGTTGCAAAATGATCTGTTGCAACAGCAAAAGCCTGTTGTAAAAAAATATACCGCAACATCTTATTGCAACAGACCGAAAATGTTGCGGACTTTTTGCAACTTTGGATATACCAATAGGCGCAGGCCTGTTGCAATAGGTCTACTGCAACAGATATCGCCTGTTGTGAAAAGTGTTTTTTGTTGTAGTGAATAATAATATAGGTATTTTAAAATGAACTCAAAGCATTCTTTCTTAATTATTTTCGGTGTTAAACATCATAAAAGTAAGCAAGAATCGCAGAAAAGAAAAATTAAAAAAATAAACATACAAATTCCGAAATTCAAAACCCGCTTTGAAAAATCATATAAATTCGTAAATGAAACATTTTCATTAATTTTTTTATAGTAGATTCATTTCATTTTCTATTTTATTTATGAAAAATTTCATAGCCAAATAGTTTATCTGTTGCTGAAGATTTATTATTATTTATCAACCACTTTAGTTCAGCTTTATAAATCTTTGTTTGCATATACTCAAATTGAAAAATCATATAAATTCGAAAATTTAACATTTTCATTCAAAATTTCCATAGTAGCTTCATATACTAGTACCGAATCATCATTAAAAATTTCATAGCCAATCTCGTTACCTATTGATACAGAATTATTATTCTTCATCAACCACTTCAGCTTTGCTTTATAAATCTCAGTTTGCATTTACTCAAGTTAAAAAATCATATAAATTCGAAAATTTAAAATTTTCATTCGAAATTTCTACAGTAGCTTCATGCACTTGTAAAGATTCTTCACCAAAAATTTATTTTCAATTTCATTAATATTTGGTACAAATTTATTATTCTTCATCAACCACTTCAGCTTAGCTTTATTAATCTCAGTTTGCATATACTCAAGTTAAAAAAATCATATAAAAACATTTTCATTCAAAATTTATGTAGTAGCTTCATATACTTGTAAAGATTCTTCACCAAAAATTTAATTTTCAATTTCATTACCAACTGGTTCATATTTATTATTCTTCATCAACCACTTCAGCACAGCTTAATAAATCTTAGTTTGCATATGCTCAAGTTGAAAAAATCATATAAATTCGAAAATTGATAATTTTCATTCAAAATTTCTACAGTAGCTTCATGTACTAGTAAAGATTCTTCACCAAAAATTTCCTTCTCAATTTATTTACCAATTGGTACAGATTTATTATTCTTCATCAACCACTTCAGCTAAGCTTTATAAATCTCAGTTTGCATACACCCTATTTGAAAAATCATATAAATTAGAAAATAAAAATTTTTCATCCAATTTTTTTATAGTAGCTTCATATACTTATTTATATTCTTTGTACAAAATTTCATAGTAAAATTAATTACCAGTTGCTACAGATATAATATTCATTTCCGGCCTAAAATTTATTAACCCAAACTTTTATTGATAGGCCAGCGATGAAGACACAAGATTTAGACCATTTAAACTTATAAATAATGCAAATTATAAAACATGAAAGTTGTAGAACATAGTCTATGCTTTCCAGAACATCCAAGATCATCAAATTTTGATAAATAACAAAAAAGTTATAACCAAATCAATTTCAGATTCAAACTCAGAAATTTTTGACAAAGATAGAAATGTACTTTTATATTCGATTATGTTTCAGGTCATGTAAATTTCAAAATTTTGCACAGTTACCCAAAGAGAAATTGTTTCTCATTAAATATATTTTCTAACCTGAAAAGAATGAGCCATTCTGGATCATTTTATATCAAGATATCGCTGGTTCACTACAACGCTTTTCATATGAAATTTTTAGCAAACAATTATTTGTAAAGTTCCACCTTTAAGTCGTCATGAAAGTCTAAAACATAAAATTGAAAATTAAATTAAAGATTAAATCACCTTCAACAACAAGATAGCAAGCCTTTTGCATAACAACTGATTCTAGGATTGCATCTTATATCTTCAATTGCCAACCCAAAAACCCTAAATAAGCTGTACATTGAAACAAAAGAGGGATAAAATTGGATTGCGTTAGAGATACTTACTCTAGTTTAGAATCTCTCCTTTATATCTTGATTGCAACCATGATTTTTGTTTAAGAGAATTGGAATTAGAGGTTTAGATTTCTTTTCTTCTCTCTTTTCGTTTTCTGTTCACGTTTTTTTTCCTCCCCCAAAATAGAGGAGGGGTGTTCTTTTATTAAAAAGTCCCTCTCTAGACTCTTATAAATAAATATCTCCTTCCTCATAAAATTAATAATACTATAGGTAGATATTTCTAACTTATATTATTTTATTTAATCTCTAGATATTTCTACCCAAATGTAAAGGAAGTGATTTTTTAATCCTTTTATGCTTAATATGTAAATCAACATATAAACACATTTATTTCACTTAAACTTTTCACACACAAAACATGTTTTCTCACATGTTATTTAACTTCATTCTAAATTTTAAACTCTTTAGATAATTTGATAAAAAATAATTCATTTATCAAAATCAACTACATTGTCATTGGAAAAAAACATAATTATGATGGCAAAAAGAAACAAATAAATATGTTACAATTTATATTCCTCTCAACCGTATTTTTTCTCCTACTTTATTTTTTTTCATTATTTAATGTTTCATCATTTTTGTTTTCCCAGAATCTGTATTATTATAATTTCCAAATTTACGGGTTGATTCCCAATTTACTATCTATAAAATCCGGGTTGTCACATTCTAAATTTCTAAAACTAGCTTTTAAGCATGGGTATCCTGCTTTGCTTTACTTTGTTAGTTCCTTCGTGAGTTACCTTGAGTGTTCGCCATATTTCATATGTAGTATTGCACATGAATATATGGTTAAACTAATTTCTATCCAAAGCACAATGCAACATATTCATAGCTTTAGCAATTGAAGTAGCATCTAATTTTTGTGAATTTGACTAGTTAGAATAGTTGGTAGTGGGAGGAGTATACTCACTTTGAGTAATATTCCAAGTGTCAAATCCATTGCTTGCATATAAATTCTTATTCATGTACCCAATAATTATAATTTAAGCCATATAATAGCGGAGGTCGTGCAGTGGATTGACCTCTAGTAAACTTGTATTAGTGCTGATGTTAGTGTTATTTTCCATATTATCGAGATATCAAATAACTGTTTTATGATTATAAGATGTCGTGCTCTGATACTAAATAAAAAGAACGAGTAGGATCAAGTAATATGGAAATACGTGTATATGCGGAAGTATTGCTAGTGTGATATATTATTCTTCATATATGCAAGCAAAAATTTAATGAGATAAATACTTGGAAAATATATTATAGATAAGCAATAAGAATGAAGTAGATAACACCAGGAATTTTTACACTGATTCAGAGCACCGTCATATGTCCAGTCCCAAAACCCTTATGGAATTTCATTAATCAAGAACCTCATTTAACCGGAGAAACTAGTATTACAACCCCTGAGCAGTAGAAAAAGGAGCCGAGTAGCAGAATAGGATTTCGCCTCAGCAGCGGGAGAGGACTTCTTGTATGAGCAGCAAAACAGAACTTCAAAAAATACAGAAAATAGTTTTGACTTGAATATGTGTATCACCCCACATTTTTAATTAAATAATAAAATAAATTTGCATAAATTGGTCACAGAACCAACATCATTGTGTCTGCGGTGATTTTATGATCAATTTAGACCTATGGTTTGCAAAAAATGGATTTAAAACAAAAAATATCTTTGAATGAAGTTTTAGAACAAACGTGAAAAAGAAGAGAAACACGAGTAAGAACAATAGCTATCAATGTTTTTAGTCTTGTGAACAAAAACTAAGTTAGGTGAGTTTGTAAGGCATGCACTTCCCGATGTGGAGGTCGGGAGTTCGAGTCTCGCTAATGTCATGTTTTTTTATTTTAGAGGGACGACCAAAGAGATGCATGTTCTAAGAGAATATATATATATATATATATGTACATACAAGAAAAATTATATATATATATATATAAGTGAGTATATATCATGTATATGTATATATACGTGTATGTATGTATATATATATGTATATGTATATGTATATATATGTATACACATGAATACGAAATCCATAAGTAACCTGCAATCAATCAAAATGAGTAAGAAATAAATGTGGCATAATGCCATTTGAATTTTGAAAAGAAATGAAGTTGTGCGTAAATATATATGATAGATTCAAAAATTGAAAATAAAGTGTAATTTAGGAGCAGAAAGTAATAAATGTAGAATGAATAAAAAATTGGCAAGAGAATAGCTTTACCATGTTGTAACGACGAATTATTTTGCCAAACGGATATTGTTTAGCTAAATTAACTTCAACAAAATATTATTTTCATAAAATTTATACTTAACCAAAACAATCTTAAAATTTAAATCTTTACAAAATTCATATGTACATATAACATTTTAAATCTAATTTTTTAAATAGATTTGTACTAGTGGTTTAGGTCGACCTAGTATCGAGGCAGTTAACGTTATATTTTCGACTTGTACGATTCAAATTTTGTTATATTTAATCTGACGGACTAGAATCTCTTGTACATCTATATATAGACTAGTAGAGCCTAGCCTCTAGCTCATATTTTCTGAGACGACGCCAAGGCTCTGTCACTTTCTTTCGTCTCCAAATCTTTCAGAAGTAAAAATATTAGTTTTTAGGAATTCTGATTCAAGATTTGAAGACAAATATTATAGATCAACAATATAGGTATTCAGATTTCTTGTCTACGTGAGGTTAATTCTATAAATCTGTAATAACCCGGAAATTCTGAGCCAATCTGAAAATTTTATTTTGGCAATTTTAACGAATTTTGAATATTTAAAATGAATTATTTTAAATAATATCGACGAGAAATTTGTTTTGAATAAAATTAGAATATATATATTTATATAAATCGTCGTTGGAATATAAATTTTATTTATATATATAAAAGGAATTGAAAATGGCGCGGTAGTTCGATAATTCGATTTCAAACTTCAAATGAATGTACCGGGTGCAAAATAAACCGGATTTTAGCGAAACCAAAAATATTTGAATCTAATTGAGAATATCTTTCCAATGAATCCGAAAAATCAAAATTTCATAGCGGGAATAAAAAGTTACGCCCAGATGAAATTTCAGAATAGTCGCTATGGAATTCTGGCCCTTAAAAATAGCCATTTTGCAAACGACCTCGGTTTTCGACGAAACTACTTTTGTTAGATCCGCGATGTCAAATTATTGCTAGGTTTCAAAATTCGTGATTTTCTGATTCAATATGTGAGCGTGGCAAAGGAAAACACATTTGACCAATTTCAGTTGATTTTAATCGACTGGAAAATGGTCATTTTTCAAACAGTCTCAGAATTTGACGAAACTAGTTTTGTTAGGACCGTATCGTCAATACGAAGCTAGAAAATATTTTTTGGGAATTTTTAGAGTTCGTATGTGACCCCAGTAAATTGAAATGTACGTTTAAAGTTCAATATAAAGATTTAAATGTTAATTTGAATGGAAACTGATCGTAATGATCGAATTGGCCTACGTGGCATATCCCATTGTGTTCGGAATAGGGGAAATTAGATGGGGGCGACAGTCGTTGAGCTCGGAATTGTAACACCCCACGTCCATTAATGTCACTCACGAAGGGAATGCATTAACTTCCATGGAGGTTATAAGTGAATATAGAACAGAAAAATTACAACAAGACAGATAGTAAATAGTACTTGGAAATCTAAAACTTCATTTTATTGCAGCGGAAATTAAACATGTTTGTTACATCATAAAACCATAGATCATAACCAAGTACAATATCCATCTTCATAAAACAAAATACATAATCCCATTACATAAATAGACATTAAAAAGATAACAAGCTGGACTTTACTTCAACGGTCCAAGCTTTCCAAAGAGAGATGAAGCAATTCAATCAAACTCCACTAGAGCTGGGCCCAACCTGAGGACCTGGAGGGGGAAAAAGGATAGAAATAGAGGGAGTCAAACATAAAGTCTGGCCAGTATGATAATTCTAACAATACTATTATCAAAACAACTAGACTAAGGCATAAGCTGGAAGACAAGTAAATGTCTATGAACTCTTAGGAAGATAAAGACAGCGTTTAAGATAACGTTAAAGATAACGGTAAAGGCACACCTAATTACTAACGAATGATTACTACACTGCACCGCACATTACTACACTACACCACACCAGTCACCCTATTGTTTGATCCCACTTGCTTCACACGGAAACTTTATAAATAGCCTTACGTACCCCTAGCTGACTACATAGGTGTCGTCTGCCCCTATCTCCACTAGGTGTACCCCACTACCCACTTTGGATCGGCTCCCTACTCGTAGATACCCGTGCTGGCCCCACAGTGGGGTGTATCACTCCCCTAAAGTGGCAACCCGATACAACTTGAGAATGCATGGCTTATACCTACACGATGCAACAACGTCTTATCTACCAGCCCGGGTCCACACACGCATATGAAACCCGTTGGACTTGCGTTGCCATCGCTCCCCGTTTTGGCCTCTTATAGTCGAACCCAGCATGCGTGTCCCGTCCTCGACTTGGGTCGAGCCCATAAAGATACGTTTGGGATACTGGTCGAAATGGGCCCCCACAAGCTACCCACCTAAGCTTGTCACTAGTATATCCCACTTAACCCTCTTAGTCATGTTCATTTACATGTGTGTTTGGTTAAGTCTTACTAATCGTATTTCACATGCCACTAAGGGCACCCCATAGATTCCTCATGCGACCCAAGGCACCTACTTAACCCCTATGTCCCACCTTACATGTTTATCTGGTTAAGTATTTCTTAATTCATTCAGGCCATAACCTCATAAAGACCTCTCACATTAGACTGGCATTTATGGCAGCTGGATTTGCCGGGCGGGTCCGGGCAGTCTTACACCATAAAAGAGTCTAACCTCATGTCTTTTCAACCGTTATGCTTTGGTTTAGGCCTAGGACCTCTCACATTGGGATTACATTTGTGACCACTGGATTTGCCGGGCGGGTCCGGGCAGGTTTACGTCACAAACAAGTCCAACCTCGTGTCCTAAGCATTGATTAACACTTAAAATCTTTTACCCCAGTTTTAATAATTCCCTATTCAAATTATTAATTAAGTCAACTTTTAATGATGTCCATAATTGACTCAATTATGGCCATCCACTTATGGCATACAAAATCATATCAATTGCATCCCGACTTTTTAATATTAAATCCTTAATATTACCCCTACCCCACGTTTGTACGTTCGCTTATTCAACGCATAATATAGGCTAGACTTGTATAGTCTAACACCTAGCGCATAGATAAATTATCACAACATATAGACAATTAAAATAAATCTAATCGTAATAGGGTGAAACTTGCATAAACTACACATGTTAAGGATCAAAAGGTGTCAACTTGTTAAATGTCTCAATTTATATGATATGATCATAGCCCAAATCTATACATAAACTTGCATATGTGGTTTTTAGGCCACATAATGATGGTGTGAACTAGCATAGGATATCACATATGTCATAGCATAATTCTAGATGTCATAATAGATGTCTTGGTATATGTTCATAACTTTTCTAATCAATCTAACTTGCATATGTGACTTGTCATATAGATCAACATAAACCAAACTTGATGATTTAATTAATATGAACTAACTAGCATAGATGGTAACATCATGGACTTTTTAACATGTATGATTCATCACAACTTAGCATAGAAACTTTCAACATACATAACATCATCATAGCATGATTTACAACATATAAGATATCATCATCACATAACATTGGATTTACAATATACATGATAGCAAAAGGGGTTTACAACAACATATATGATAATTCACATCATCTACTCATAATCCATTCATAACTCAACCTAATTAAAATGATAATAATCTTGTTAAGATCATCATACTCACAATTTAGAGAAGAAAAGAGAGAGTTTTGCTTTGCTTAAGGGTTGAGAGAATTAGAATTGAATTTGCTTTTCTTCTTTCTTAGTTGGCGGCGGCTCCATTGATTTCCATGGTGATGGTATGACGGTAACTATTCTATTTTAATTAGGTTTAGGGTTAGCATTAGGATGTATTTATAGGTGTAGGAAGTTATTTAGGACCATTAGATTAACCCTGAACCATGAGAACCAATCAAATGCAAAATCTGCATTTGAGCGAATCGGCCCACGGGTTGACAGCCAAACACCCTGGATTAACCCCTAGTCGACCCAGCATGGCTTGGGTCGACCTCAAAAATGGGCCGGTTCGGTTATTCCCCCCCAATTCACTGTTTTGAACTTTTTCGTATATTTATTTATTTAATTTTTAATTTTTATATATATATATATATCAATATATATATTTCTCTGCGCAACCCATTTCACTTAATTCTTTTCTAAAAATTAAGTATACTTTAATTTGTGAATTTTAATGTTATAAAATTACGGGGTGTTACATTCTCCCCTCCTTAAAGGATTTCGTCCTCGAAATCTCCAAGTCAAGAAGAATGTATATCCTACCATCTAATCGTCCGTCTACTCAACCATCAAACACCAGCATCCATTGTCCATAAAAGACTTCTAATTCTTTAATGTTTATATGCACAGTGTGTGTATATGTCCATATCTAACGCAAAATTAGGCGGTCTACTGATTTAGTCGACCTCTTTAGTGCAATTCATGATAGTGCCATGCGTCCAATATGTATGCAAAAGATTCCTAATGATACATATTAATTCTATATGCGTGCACAACCATCCACCCGAATGCAGCAACTATATGATAATACAACCATTAAACATCCATTTTACTAAATACATCCATATACATGCAATATGCAATATGAAGTGACTGAGCCGATCTGGTGCCTAATAGTGTGTGTATATGCATCCACGAGCAACCACTAGCAAACACTTGCATCCACTTTGCATCCACCATACATAACATGTCTCAAACACATGTTTCAACCATAGGATTATCATAACTAAAGGTCAAAGATACTAGCGAGAGGATATACTAAAGATAAGATAAGTACAAGCTAAGCGATAAAGGAGAAATTAAAAGACATACCCTCAAAAAGAAAAGGGTATCGTGAACGCATCTTCTCTTCTGTCTCCCAAGTAGCGTTGCTCTCATCATCTCCCCATTGCACTTTGACTAGTCTGACCTCTCGATTCCTCAACCTCTTGATCTCCGACCCAAGAATGCGCGTAGGAGCTCGTCGAATTGTCGCATCACGCTCTATCTCCACCTCTCTAAGAAAGCTCGGCTCTACCACTTCCGCGGTCTCGTGCAAGCACTTTCCCAAATGTGACACATGGAATACGTCGTG
Source organism: Allium sativum (assembly GCA_030737875.1). NCBI lineage: Eukaryota > Viridiplantae > Streptophyta > Magnoliopsida > Asparagales > Amaryllidaceae > Allium > Allium sativum. The sequence continues at coordinate 6,565,339 of JASFAX010000034.1, forward strand.
TACACCACTAAGTCTCTCGGGCAACTCCACTCTATACGCCATCTGTCCAATTTTCTCCTTTATAGGAAATGGCCCTACAAACGTTGGTGCTAATTTCCCAACGGACCCAAAGCGAAAAACGTTCCGTAATGGAGACACTTTGACAAAGACCATGTCCCCAACTTCAAACTCGAGATCTGTCCTCCTTTTATCCGCATAAGATTTCTGCCTATCCTGTGCTACTTTCATCCTCCTTCGAATCAAGTCGATCTTCTCCGAAGTCTCCCTAATCATATCGGGCCCAAGTAAGATCTTATCCGTAGATTCCCACCAACATGTAGGTGAACGACAAGGTCGTCCATAAAGAGCTTCGAATGGTGCCATACCAATGCTGGACTGAAAGCTGTTATTATATGCGAACTCCACCAATAGAAGATGCTCTTCCTACGTACCCCCAAAGTCTAGGATACATAGCCTCAACAGATCCTCTAGAATGCGATTCACCCTCTCAGTCTGGCCGTCCGTCTGAGGATGATATGCGGTGCCCAAACGTAACTGAGTCCCTACCGCCTCTTGTAAGCTTCTCCAAAATTCGCTAGTGAAAATAGGATTGCGGTCGCTCACTATGCTAGAAGGAACACTGTGCAAACGAACTATTTCTCGGACATATACAGAAGCTAACCATGGAGCAGTCCTCTTACTCTTCATGGGAATGAAATGGGCGCTCTTAGTAAGTCTATCTACTATAACCCAAATCCCCGTATTACCCCTCCTCGATCGCGGTAATCCATCCACAAAATCCATCGAGACACTCTCCCACTTCCATAGTGGAACCTACAATGGGTGAAGCAACCCACCGGGTTTCTTTTGCTCCACTTTTACTTGTTGGCATACCAAGCATCTAGCGACATACTCGGCCACGTCTTTCTTCATGCCGGCCCAAAAGTAAACTCTCTTCATGTCTTTGTACATCTTGTCCCCGCCGGGATGAATGGTCATCTTCGAACGATGTGCTTCGTCAAGAATAGTCTTCCTTAGGTCATCGTCTTTTGGTACATAAAGTCTACCGTCCCTACGTAACCAACCCTTATCATCTAGGGTATACCTACAGAGATAGCTTGATGACTCCCCTCCTTTGAGCTTTTCTACTAACTCAACTAACTATGGGTCGTCTCGCTGTGCCTCGCCAATCCGTCCCAAAAGCGTAGGTCTGACCTCCAAGGATGCTAGCAAATCGGGTACGAAGTCAACGGAAGGTCTAAAGTCAAACATCGAAATGAATTCTAAACTTCGCCGCTCAACAAACAAAGGACTTAAGGATAATCTTTTTCTACTTAAGGCGTCTGCCACCACGTTACCCTTGCCAGGGGTATAGGCTATTTCGAAGTCGTAGGACGCTAAGAACTCCATCCACCTTTGCTGCCTTAAGTTCAAGTCCTTTTGAGAGAATAGGTATTTTAAAGATTTGTGGTCAGTGAATAGTTCGAATTTCTCGCCAAGAAGATAATGACGCCAAGACTTAAGCGCGAAAACAATAGCGGCCAACTCTAGGTCATGTGTGGGGTAATTCTTCTCATGCGCTCTCAACTGCCTTCCACCATAGGCTATTACCCTGCCCTCTTGCATTAAGACTGTGCCTAGTCCTGTCCCACAAGCGTCAGTATAAACGGTAAACGGCTTACTACCGTCTGGCAATACTAAGACTGGGGCTGAAGTCAAAGCTCTCTTCAAACGTTGGAACGCATCATCACAATCTACGTCCCATGTGAAAACTAGGTTCTTCTTCGTCAAGCGTGTCAATGGAGCTGATATCTTTGCGAAGTCTTTGATAAACTTCCTATAGTAGCCAGCCAACCCCAAGAAACTTCTCACTTCGGTAGCATTTTTAGGAACCTTCCAATCTTGGATGGCCACCACCTTCGCGGGATCTACAGCTATTCCTTCTTTGGAAACCACGTGTCCTAAGAACCGTACTTCCTTCCTCCAAAAGTGACACTTAGAAAATTTAGCTTTAAGCTTATGCGCTCGAGAGTCTCCAACACTTCCCTAAGATGTAGGGCATGCTCTTCTTCATCCTTAGAAAAGATCATGATGTCATCTACAAAGACTATCACGAATTTGTTAAGGTACTCCCTAAACACCCTACTCATCAAATCAACAAAATATGCTGGGGAGTTTGTCAAACCGAAGGGCATCACTAGCCATTCATAGAAACCGTCCGGAGTCCTAAAGGCAGTCTTATCTATGCTATCCTCAGCCACTCTCAACTGATGGAACCCAGTGGCTAAGTCCAACTGCGAAAACACTGAGGCGCCAACTAACTGATCGAAGAGATCGTCAATCCTCGGCAGTGGGTGTCTGTTCTTCTTAGTAAGTTTATTAAGTTCTCTATAGTCCACACACAGTCTAAGGGATCCATCCGCCTTCGTGGCAAATACTACTGGAGCACCCCACTCCGATATACTTCGTCTTATGAACCCCTTCTCAAGCAACTCCTTATCTTGCTTATCGAGTTCCCTCCTTTCACATGGAGCCATGTGGCGTACTGGCAAAGATACTGGTTTCGCATTATCCACAAGTTATATTCGAAAATATATCTCCCGCTTCGGAGGCAAGCCCTTCACCTCCTCAAACACATCCGAATATTCTCGGACAACTCTAACAGATCGTAGATTTTCCTCAGACGCGTCAAGCGATTCTAGATAACTTAGCATAACCGAATTTATGGGATTACAAAAGATTTCGAGAGTGTTGCCAAGGCGAGTCACGAGCCTAACTACTCTCCTTTCACAATCAAGAACAGCCCCATTTCTGGATAACCAATCCATTCCTAAAATTAGGCCATAGCCCGTGAAGCCCAACACATAAGCATCACATCTAAATTCAACGCTAAGTATGGAAATTTTCAAATCCAAACACATCATGTACAAATAAGCTGAGCCCCCTATTGGATTCGAAACACCTAAGGGATCCTCTACTAAACTGGTGTTTAAGTGCAGTGATTCAACTAATGATGTAGAGATAAACGAATGTGATGCGCCGGAATCGAATAAGGTACGGACATGATGATCAAACAGAAAAACTAAGCTTTCAACAGAAATGGTTCTACCTCGTTCTTGTAGCGGTGGGACCACGAGAGCCTGAACTTGTCCCCTAGCCTGCCCTGGTGCCATAAGAGCCTGCACCTGCCCTCCCGAGGTAGCTCTTGCCTTCTGCCCCTTCTTTGGGTAGTCCTTCACTAAATGTCCCGCATCGCCACAATGAAAATAGCCTGTCTTCTTTTTCGTTCGGCAATCCTTGCTGAGATGGCTTGGTGTCCCAAAGTTAAAACATTTATTCTTTCACTTGTCGTTATTGTCTTTACCACCCTTCTTGTTTTGCTGTTGTGGTTTCTTCTGATCCCCCTTCTTCTCGGGTGCCTTATCAGCTTTAGCGCTTTTCTCCTCATGCATAACTGCCATTTCTACTAACTTCTCAAAGGTGGCCCCTATAAGGATGTGGGTCATAGCCAACCCTTGCAATGGTTCATTCAAGCCATTCACGAACCTTAGCGCCTTCTTCTCCGGCGTGTTCACTAAGTCCAAGCCAAACCTTGCTAACTGATTAAATTTATTGACATATTCTTTCACTGATGAGCTTCCTTGCTTCAATGTCAAGAACCTTTCCATATATAGATTTTCTTCCGCCCTTGAGAGAAATTTCGCCTCGAACCTACGTCTGAAATCCGCCCAAGAGTCAACAGGACGCTCCCCATTAGTGACCTCCCACAAAAATGAGGCCTCTCCCTTTATCAACCAAGCTGCTAATCAAACTCTCCTCCCTTCTTCTACTTCAAAGATTTCTAGCAATTCTTCCACCTCCTTAAGCCAATCTCTAGCTTCCACAAACGTTTCTGACCCTTGAAATGGTTTTCCACCCATAGCCTTGAATTCCTTGCACGTCTTTGCAAAAGTATCTACGTGAGGAGGAGGAGGAAGAACGGGTGCAACTGGTGGTGGAGGAACATTGGCTGGACCTGCAGCGGCCCTAGCCTCTAATAACCTCGTATACCATCCTGGTATCGTTACACCGTCGGGTAGATAAAGATCTTCAGCCATGCTGAAACGAAAAAGGAAAGATTCAGAATGGAGAATTCGAAAGATATGGGCTATTGGGGATTATGTTTTTCTTAAAAACTTTTCTCTTTAAATTTCTCATTAAAACATGTTTTTGAAAACACTTCTTCCAAAAATAACTATTTTTCTAAAGTATTTTTATCTGTTCTGGTAACCTTAAGCTCTGATACCACGTGTAACACCCCACGTCCATTAATGTCACTCACGAAGGGAATGCATTAACTTCCATGGAGGTTATAAGTGAATATATAAAAGAAAAATTACAACAAGACAGATAGTAAATAGTACTTGGAAATCTAAAACTTCATTTTATTGCAGCGGAAATTAAACATGTTTGTTACATCATAAAACCATAGATCATAACCAAGTACAATATCCATCTTCATAAAACAAAATACATAATCCCATTACATAAATAGCCATTAAAAAGATAACAAGCTGGACTTTACTTCAACGGTCCAAGCTTTCCAAAGAGAGATGAAGCAATTCAATCAAACTCCACTAGAGCTGGGCCCAACCTGAGGACCTGGAGGGGGAAAAAGGATAGAAATAGAGGGGGTCAGACATAAAGTCTGGCGAGTACGATAATTCTAACAATACTATTATCAAAATAACTAGACTAAGGCATAAGCTGGAAGACAAGTAAATGTATATGAACTCTTAGGAAGATAAAGATAGCGTTTAAGATAACGTTAAAGATAACGGTAAAGGCACACCTAATTACTAACGAATGATTACTACACTGCACCGCACATTACTACACTGCACCACACCAGTTACCCTATTGTTTGATCCCACTCGCTTCACACAGAAACTTTATAAATAGCCTTACGTACCCGTAGTTGACTACATAGGTGCCGTCTGCCCCTATCTCCACTAGGTGTACCCCACTACCCACTTTGGATCGGCTCCCTACTCGTAGATACCCGTGCTGGCCCCACAGTGGGGTGTATCACTCCCCTAAAGTGGCAACCCGATACAACTTGAGAATGCACAGCTTATACCTACACGATGCAACAACGTCTTATCTACCAGCCCGGGTCCACACACGCATATGAAACCCGTTGGACTTGTGTTGCCACCGCTCCCCGTTTTGGCCACTTACAGTCGAACCCAGCATGCGTGTCCCGTCCTCGACTTGGGTCGAGCCCATAAAGATACGTTTGGGATACTGGTCGAAATGGGCCCCCACAAGCTACCCACCTAAGCTTGTCACTAGTATATCCCACTTAACCCTCTTAGTCATGTTCATTTACATGTGTGTTTGGTTAAGTCTTACCAATCGTATTTCACATGCCACTAAGGGCACCCCCTAGATTCCTCATGCCACCCAAGGCACCTACTTAACCCCCATGTCCCACCTTACGTGTTTATCTAGTTAAGTATTTCTTAATTCATTCAGGCCATAACCTCATAAAGACCTCTCACATTAGACTGGCATTTATGGCAGCTGGATTTGCCGGGCGGGTCCGGGCAGTCTTACACCATAAAAGAGTCTAACCTCGTGTCTTTACAACCGTTATGCTTTAGTTTAGGCCTAGGACCTCTCACATTAGGCTGACATTTGTGACCACTGGATTTGCCGGGAGGGTCCGGGCAGGTTTACGTCACAAACGAGTCCAACCTCGTGTCCTAAGCATTGATTAACACTTAAAATCTTTTACCCCAGTTTTAATAATTCCCTATTCAAATTATTAATTAAGTCAACTTTTAATGATGTCCATAATTGACTCAATTATGGCCATCCACTTATGGCATGCAAAATCATATCAATTGCACCCCAACATTTTATTATTAAATCCTTAATATTACCCCTACCCCACGTTTGTACGTTCGCTTATTCAACGCATAATATAGGCTAGACTTGTATAGTCTAACACCTAGCACAAAGATAAATTATCACAACATATAGACAATTAAAATAAATCTAATCATAATAGGGGTGAAACTTGCATAAACTACACATGTTAAGGATCAAAAGGTGTCTACTTGTTAAATGTTTCAATTTATATGATATGATCATAGCCCAAATCTATACATAAAATTGCATATGGAGTTTTTAGGCAACATAATGATGGTGTGAACTAGCATAGGATATCACATATGTCATAGCATAATTCTAGATGTCATAATAGATGTCTTGGTATATGTTCATAACTTTTCTAATCAATCTAACTTGCATATGTGACTTGTCAAATAGATCAACATAAACCAAACTTGATGATTTAATTAATATGAACTAACTAGCATAGATGGTAACATCATGGCCTTTTTAACATGTATGATTCATCACAACTTAGCATAGAAACTTTCAACATACATAACATCATCATAGCATGATTTACAACATATAAGATATCATCATCACATAACATTGGAATTTACAATATACATGATAGCAAAAGGGGTTTACAACAACATATATGATAATTCACATCATATACTCATAATCCATTCATAACTCAACCTAATTAAAATGATAATAATCTTGTTAAGATCATCATACTCACAATTTAGAGAAGAAAAGAGAGAGTTTTGCTTTGCTTAAGGGTTGAGAGAATTAGAATTGAATTTGCTTTTCTTCTTTCTTAGTTGGCGGCGGCTCCATTGATTTCCATGGCAATGGTATGACGGTAACTATTCTATTTTAATTAGGTTTAGGGTTAGCATTAGGATGTATTTATAGGTGTAGGAAGTTATTTAGGACCATTAGATTAACCCTGAACCATGAGAACCAATCAAATGCAAAATCTGCATTTAAGCGAATCGGCCCACGGGTTGACAGCCAAACACCCTGGATTAACCCCTAGTCGACCCAGCAAAGCTCAGGTCGACCTCAAAAATGGGTCGGTTTGGTTATTCCCCCTCCCAATTCGCTGTTTTGAACTTTTTCGCATATTTATTTATTTAATTTTTAATATATATATATATATATATATATCAATATATATATATTTCTCTGCGCAACCCATTTCACTTAATTCTTTTCTAAAAATTAAGTATACTTTAATTTGTGAATTTTAATGTTAGAAAATTACGCGGTGTTACAGGAATGGAGTTCGAATGAAAAGTCAACGGTTGGAGAAATTAAATAAATAAATAAAATAATTAAACCATATAAGCCCTTAACCCCCTCCCTCTCCCTTCACTTTTCTTTATTTCCACGCTCAGAATAAAACCCGTTTCCCCCAAATGAATCCCCGTCGCCCACCCCCCTTCCAGCCTCCGTCGACCCTCCCCCCCACCGCGCCGCCAACACCCCACCTTCCCCCCTTGATCTCGCGACCCCTTCCTAGTGCTCCCCCTTCGGTTCGAGAGAACCCGACGCCCAAGCCCTAAATCGAGCACGCCGCCAACTCCCCTGGGCACGCCTCCACCCAGATGCGATTGTCGCCGCCATTGTTCCGGTCAGCCACCCCCGCGTGAGCAACCGCACCTCCTGTGGGCCCCCTTCGACGAAAAAAAAACCCCCTCCCTCTCTCGATTTCAAATGTAAGTCCTTAGTTTGCTTATTTATTTTTGTTTTTAGTTTTAACATAAATTCTGTGATAAAAATAGGGTCTTTATCAATATAAAGTTGGAATTTTTATGAAAGTAAAGATTCGATTCTTAAATAGAAAAGATTAGTATTTTTAGGTAGAGAAAGATCATATTTTTATTTAGAGAAAGATTATATATATATATATTTTAAAAAGGAAAGGTATGATTTTTGAAAACAAAAGGAAATGATTTTCATTAACGAAGAAATTAGATTTTTCCTTATGTTAAAGAAAGGTTAAAAATATAATCTTTATATTATAGAAAGGTTAAAAATATAATTTTTATGTATGTAGAGATATAAAAATATAATTTTTATATGTGTAGTGAAGATAAAAATTTGATTTTTATATATAAGAAGTGAAGAAGAAAATATGATTTTTATATTTTAGAAAGAATAAAAATATGATTTTTATAGTGGTAGGGTATTAAAAATATGATTTTTAATGTATAGAACATCGTATTAAAAATGTGATTTTAATATGAACAGGGTGGAGAAGGCTACGTTGGAATTACGGGCAAATCCAGACTGTTCTGAATTTCTATGGAGGAGTGGAACCCTCGGTGAGAACTCCTCACTTTAAATTTTATTCTCTAGTTATATAAATATACACTAGGATGCAGACGGTGTTTAGTAGCACTCAACACCCGTCGTCCAGAGACCATGGACGGCTTGTATGCTTGTTTGTTTGATTTTGATGTGTAGTTGATTGTGTGATGTGATGTGAAATGAAATAAAATATTTATATAGTTAAAAATATTTTACAGTTGAAAATAGAATTTTTAACGTGTATATAAAATATATATTTATAAACAAATCGGAGATTTGTTTATATACACTGATTTGATTGATATTGATTGGGACGATAAATTTTACACATCGCCCAACTGCACAAATAAAATCTGTGTTTGATTGTTTGAAACCCCACACGGGTATTGGGATGATATATGACATACACTAATCCCAATAATTAGTTGTATGTTGATCCATTGATTGACAGACTGTTATGAGCATTAAATATTTATATTTGATGCTTATACAGTGTAGAAGACACTCTGGATGATGGTTGATTATTCATCGTTGTTATTTTATACATGTGTTGTAGAAAATCCGTATAATTAACATTATATGGTAATTGATTGGGCCTCATTCCAGTTTTGAAATAGAATATTTGAAATAGAATAATTGAAATAGAATATTTGAATAGAAATATTTGAAAATAGAAATATTTGAAAAAGAAATATTTGAAAATAGAAATATTTGAAAAAGAGATATTTGAAATAGAATATTTGAAAATAGAAATATATGAAGCCGTATTGATTAGATTGACGCCATTTTGACGTGAACGATATTTATATCGATTTTATTCAAATTGAAATGAAAATTAAAGTGAATTGAAATTCAAATTAAATTGAATTGATTTGAAATTCGAATTAAATTGAATTTATTTGAAATTCGAAATAAACTGAAATGATTTGAAATTCGAATAGAATTGAAATTCGAATTAAATCGGAATAGAATCGAATTCGAATTGAAATTGAACAGAATCAAATTCGAATAGAAATTGAATAGAATTGAATTCGAATTGAAATTGAATAGAGTGGAATTTGAATTGAAATTGAATTAATTTAAAATTCAAATTGAATTGAAAATGAATTGAAATTGAATTAAAAATCCACTTGAATTGAAATCAATTTGAAATGAAATTAAAACGAATCTATAAGGAAAATTTCAATTTTGATTTGAATTTGAAATGAAGTTGAAATCGTTTCGAAAACGAATTCAAAACGATTTATAAAATACGTTTTGAAAGGAAATCAACGAAGTATATATCATATATATTATATATATAATATAATGGCCTGAATGGAACGCGCCGCGCCGCGGCAGTTCGCGAATTTTGACCATTGACTTCGAATGGATATTGCGGAAAATCCGACCATCGGATTCTCATAAAACCGGAACCGTTGGGTTCGTATCGAAAAGAGCTTTCTAACGAATATTAGAAATTAGAAATATAACTGTTGGATTTGGAATTATGTCCAAATCAAATTTGGAAAAGGTCGCTGTAAGTGCAGTTCGATGGCCGTTGATGGAAATCGACTTTACGGGCCTTGATAAAATTATTAAAAATAATAATAATTTGTGTAAAATCATAAGAAATGATTCGTGAAGAATTGTGGTGAAAAACTCCATATTTGAAAAGATAAAAATAGATTTTTATCGAAATGAACTAGTTTTGAACTAGAATTATAATTCTATTTATTTTTAAATAAATAAATTGAATTTGAAAAGGGTTTTAAAAGTAACTAGAATTTCCAATAAGTGAATTGGAACGGATTTGAATCGAAATTGTCTTCGGAATATTTCGATGTTGGATTTCGTGATGATACAGATATTGTTATGGGAATTTGGAAGATATATTTATATCGTTATTTCCAATACGATATTTGTTGGTCGTAGAATTTGATATTGAATATAAGCCGATATATTTTCTACTCAGAGCCTTGTATTTAATATCAAATGTGATTTGGGTTTGTCGTGAATGGTGTCTTCATTAACACTGTTCTTAAGCCCAGTTGAGAAAAATATTAAATCTTTTTATTTAGATTTAATGAAGTGTACAAATTAAATAATATTTAATTGGAATTGAATAGGTATTAATTTTTTGGTTTATCGTGAATAGTGTTTTAAATAACGCTTGTTCTTTAACCCGATAATTAATGGAATGTGATTTAAGGTTTATCGTGAACCGTGTTTTAAATGACACTGATTCTTTAACCCAGTTAAAGATTAAAACTAAGTGGAATTTTAATGAATCTTTAATTAGATTGAAAAGATCGAGAATGGAGTATCACTAGTTTTACTCCAGGCGATAGTTAAATCTTTAATTAGATTTGAACATGAAATGGTAATTGAATTTACCGATAACCCCATGGTGTTAGATATGAAGTATTACCAGTTTTACTTCATGGGGTGAATAGATTGGGATTGGGAAATAAAATAAATGATTACTTCGGTGTGGTTCGCAAATCCCGACTAGTTTGAATTGATATTGAAAGGAGATTAAAGAATAAATTTAAAGAATTTATCTTTGATAAAATTAATGGGAACCTTTTCCAAAGTATAAGAATATTTGAATAAAAGAATATTCTAAATTGGAATGAGGCGTATGTTGTGTTTGTGTAACACTTGTTTATTATATACGCGAGTTATTCAGAAAGACCGGGTTTATCCCATTCTGAATAACTAATTCGACGTGGTGTCGAAGATGAAGACGGTGGTTGAAGACTGGAGGTCTTCACGTCGTTTGGATAATTACTGATGATCTTGATTGGGTCGTTATACCCAAGAGGAGGGAATCGGTTAGTGATCGTCCAGACGTACTTGGAGATCGATGGATATGCGGGGTACTAGGTGCCTCCGGTTTCGTTCAGACCCAGAACGAACTTGTAAATGGACCGTGTGTCTGACATTGGATTTCAGTCTGCGTGATTGATTTCTATTAAATATATATCTATTTGGCGGCGGAGAATTTATTCTCTTTCTTAACGCCCTTCTCTGAGACGTACGAGCTTAGAGGTTATATATTGATGGATATCAAACGCATGGAGTGAATTGCCTGTGTGGCATGCCTAAGTGGCCATGTGATCAGGGCTTCTGTTGAAAAGCAGAGTCTTGTGGTGGATGATCAAAGCACAGCCTGTGTGCCATAGCTTTGTGTAACGTTAATTCGCGAGCTTCACACCCCGGTTGTGAACCAGAAACGGGAGAGGACTTCAGGGAGGGCATGTGTTTCCTTCTAGCTAGAAGTGGCGTCAGTGGTTTTACACGCCCTGACGAGTTTGACTTATGTGGTTGTTGCTGTTGCGAGGCGCCTCGGATATATCGGTCGATCCGGGACTGATGGAGTCATTGGACTCATTAACACCCCATAGGGTGGGGAAACCCAGTGTTCAGGCATTTTAATCCACATCGGTGGACCAGCCCTGACGATCCAAGGGCCCACCTTAGTCTGGGTCCTGAGGAGCGGGCTAGAGCATCTCGAATCGTTAGAGGACTATCTTTTGCCTCGGTTCACAGATGGAAATCTAACTTCCAAATACGTGACATTTGCAGTTTTGATTTTAGAGCCTCGTATGGCGACATGATATATGGTACCCATGCCGTCTATGATTGAAATTGTTTTAAACACTATACACTTATTACAGTATCAAATGACTTGTTTTAAACGTATCAAGCATGCTTTGGCTATTATAAGGGAAAACCCTATCCTCCGGCTTGCGTTGCATTGTGTGTTGGGACCTGGGTCTTATAATAGCTTCATTGTTCTTAATTTAGCATTGCGCTGTATGTTTTATGCACTGGTGTTCTTGGGAGGAAACCCGTTCCGTGTTATACGGCGTGGTCCCTTGATTTGCCGAACTTTAAAATAAAGATAAATAACTATTTTAGTTCTCACACCAGTCCCATGACTGACCTGGAGTTTATTGTTTTAACGTAAACTCTGGGTGCCCTTATTTTGACACGGGCAGCTAGTAGTTTTGGTTTTGCAGATTTATATTCATAGGATCCTGGTTTACAGCTGGAATGATATCCGGAAAGCTTTGTATCCGTATATCTCCTTCGGTTGTGTATTGTATTATTTTCCGCTGCTATGTAATGTATTGTAATCTCTGATATTTTATAATGTGTAATATTTATTCATACTCAGTATATTCTTGTAATCTGATGGAATTGTTGTAATTAACAATGAAATGTTCTTCTGTCTGCGTTCTATTTTGTCGTGTTCTCAAAACAATCAGGCGTTTCGAGGGTCTTGATCGGTTTAGCGACTAATTCGGATCGAGCGAAATTTTTAGGTCGTTACAGTCTGGTATCAGAGCTTTGGTTTACAAAGCTCAGAGAACAAGACACATTAGAACCATACGAAAGAATTCATCAGATATTGGATTAGTAATATCCAATGAGAATGGCTCGTTAGAGATGGGATCAGTAGTATCCTAGAATGAGTGTGAAGAGTAATGTTTTTAAAATAAAATTGAAAACAAGTTTTGTTTTGAAAATTTAAATCGAATTATTCGTATTTGAATATTGATTTATATTGATTTGGACTATCCAGTATATAAAGATTTTGCGTATACGTCTGATCCGCATGTATTCGAAGTTTTAATATATTGGGTAGATATAGAATCACACTCTAGTCGCCCGGGGATGATACTACTAATTGTGATCACATTACCGGTGTTTATGCTCGAGTTTCGAAGGTGTGATGTCTATATATTTCCTATTGACTGGTGTGAGAACCAAAATTAGATAGGGCTTATTGTTGTGATTTGGCATCAAAAACGTGATTTTTGACTATATATCAAAGTTATGAATTTGAAAAGCTAATCAACTAATTGATTGCTGATTGTGTTGTTTAATAATTGTTTGATTAATTAAATGTTGAACCTATCACCAAATTGAATCAAATAATGAAGTGTATTGAAAATTAGTCGCATTTGCATGCATATACATGTACTTACATTGAACAGGTCATAGCAAAGAGGCTAGAGCAGAAGAATAAAATTGTTTGCCCGACAAATAGGTACATATTTACCATAATTTATTGTTTTGTTTGGGTTTGGATGATTTTGTGAGCCGATTGGCTAGCCGCTTGGCTTTTTCTTTTTCTTTTGGATTGAAGAAGGCCATGGGAGGCTATATGAAATATCCCAAAGTACCCGGTGCAGGGGAGGTTATGGCAAAAAAAATCGAAAATTTAGGGTGTTAGCCAAATTTTTGGAAATTTTGAAAAGTTCTTAGAAACTGAAAAGTTGAAGAACTTAAGCCGTAATGAAAATAACGAAAGTTGAGTTGAATTGTTAAACAACTTTCGGCTTCGTTCCTTTTCGGGGATGAAAAGTTTTAAGTGGGGGAGATTGTAATAACCCAAAAATTCTGAGCTAATTGGAAAATTTTATTTTGGCAATTATAACGAATTTTGAATATTTAAAATGAATTATTTTAAATAATATCAATGAGAAATTTGTTTTGAATAGAATTAGAATATATATATTTATATAGATCGTCGTTGGAATATAAATTTTATTTATATATATAAAAGGAATTGAAAATGGCGCGGTAGTTTGATAATACGATTTCAAACTTCAAATGAATGTACCGTATGCAAAATAAACCGGATTTTAGTGAAACCAAAAATATTTGAATCTAATTGAGAATATCTTTCCAACGAATCCGAAAAATCAAAATTTCATAGCGGGAATAAAAAGTTATGCCCAGATGAAATTTCAGAATAGTCGCTATGGAATTCTGGCCCTTAAAAATAGCCATTTTGCGAACGACCTTGGTTTTCGACGGAACCACTTTTGTTATATCCGCGATGTCAAATTATTGCTAGGTTTCAAAACTCGTAATTTTCTGATTCAATATGTGAGCGTGGCAAAGAAAAACGCGTTTGATCAGTTTCAGTTGATTTTAATCGAGTGGAAAATGTTTATTTTTCAAACATTCTCAGAATTTGACAAAACTAGTTTTGTTAGGACCGTATCGTCAATACGAAGCTAGAAAATATTTTTCGGGAATTTTTAGAGTTCGTATGTGACCCCAGTAAATTGAAATGTACGTTTAAAATTCAATATAAAGATTTAAATGTTAATTTGAACGGAAACTGATCATAACGATCGAATTGGCCTACGTGGCATATCCCATTGTGTTCGGAATGGGGGTAATTAGCTAGAGGCGACAGTCGTTGAGCTCGGAATGGAGTTCGAATGAAAAGTTAACGGTTGGAGAAATTAAATAAATAAAATAATTAAACCATATAAGCCCTTAACCCCCTCCCTCTCCCTTCACTTTTCTTTATTTCCACGCTTAGAATAAAACCCGTTTCCCCTAAAGGAATCCCCGTCGCCCACCCCCTTCCAGCCTCCGTCGACCATACCCCCCCTCACCGCGCCGTCAACACCCCACCTTCCCCCTCGATCTCGCGACCCCTTCCCAGTGCTCCCCCTTCGGTTCGAGAGAACCCGACGCCCAAGCCCTAAATCAAGCACGCCGCCAACTCCCCTAGGCACGCCTCCACCTAGATGCGACCGCCGCCGCCACTGTTCCGGTCAGCCACCCCGCGCCAACAACTGCACCTCCTGTGGGCCCCCTTCGACGGAAAAAAAACCCCTCCCTCTTTCGATTTCAAATGTAAGTCCTTAGTTTGCTTATTTATTTTTGTTTTTAGTTTTAATATAAATTTTGTGATAAAAATAGGGTCTTTATCAATATAAAGTTGGAATTTTTATGAAAGTAAAGATTGGATTCTTAAATAGAAAAGATTAGTATTTTTATGTAGAGAAAGATCATATTTTTATTTAGAGAAAGATTATATATATATATTAAAAGGAAAGGTATGATTTTGGAAAACAAAACGAAATGATTTTCATTAACGAAGAAATTAGATTTTTCCTTATGTTAAAGAAAGGTTAAAAATATAATCTTTATATTATAGAAAGGTTAAAAATATAATTTTTATATATGTAGAGATATAAAAATATAATTTTTATATGTGTAGTGAAGATAAAAATTTGATTTTTATACATAAGAAGTGAAGAAGAAAATATGATTTTTATATTTTAGAAAGAATAAAAATGTGATTTTTATAGTGGTAGGGTATTAAAAATATGATTTTTAATGTATAGAACATCATATTAAAAATGTGGTTTTAATATGAACAGCGTGGAGAAGGCTACGTTGGAAGTACGGGCAAATCCAGACTGTTCTGAATTTCTATGGAGGAGTGGAACCCTCGGTGAGAACTCCTCAATTTAAATTTTATTCTCTAGTTATATAAATATATACTAGGATGCAGACGGTGTTTAGTAGCACCCTACACCCATCGTCCACAGACCATGGACGGCTTGTATGCTTGTTTGTTTGATTTTGATGTGTAGTTGATTGTGTGATGTGATGTGAAATGAAATAAAATATTTATATAGTTAAAAATATTTTATAGTTGAAAATAGAATTTTTAACGTGTATATAAAATAAATATTTATAAACAAATCGGAGGTTTGTTTATATACACTGATTTGATTGATATTGATTAGGACGATAAATTTTACACATCGCCCAACTGCACAAATAAAATTTGTGTTTGATTGTTTGAAACCCCACACGGGTATTGGTATGATATATGACATACACTAATCCCAATAATTAGTTGTATGTTGATCGATTGATTAACAGACTGTTATGAGCGTTAAATATTTATATTTGATGCTTATACAGTGTAGAACGCACTCTGGATGATGGTTGATTATTCATTGTTGTTATTTTATACATGTGTTGTAGAAAATCCGTATAATTAACATTATATGGTAATTGATTGGGCCTCATTCCAGTTTTGAAATGGAATATTTAAAATAGAATATTTGAATAGAAATATTTGAAAATAGAAATATTTGAAAAAGAAATATTTGAAAATAGAAATATTTGAAAAAGAAATATTTGAAATAGAATATTTGAAAATAGAAATATATGAAGCCGTGTTGATTAGATTGACGCCATTTTGACGTGAACGATATTTATATCGATTTTATTCAAATTGAAATGAATATTAAAGTGAATTGAAATTCAAATTAAATTGAATTGATTTGAAATTCGAAATAAATTAAATTGATTTGAAATTCGAAATAAACTGAAGTGATTTGAAATTCGAATAGAATTGAAATTC
This sequence comes from Allium sativum, assembly GCA_030737875.1. Lineage (NCBI taxonomy): Eukaryota > Viridiplantae > Streptophyta > Magnoliopsida > Asparagales > Amaryllidaceae > Allium > Allium sativum. Next base: position 6,581,699 of record JASFAX010000034.1, read on the forward strand.
GAATTAAATCGAAATAGAATCGAATTCGAATTGAAATTGAATAGAATCGAATTCGAATTGTGTGACGGCCGGGAATTTCGCTCGATCCGAATCAGTCGTTAAACCGATCTAGACCGTTCGAAACCCCTGATCGTTTTGAGAGCAGGACAAAATAGAACGTAGACGGAAAAACATTTCATTGCTATTACAACAATTCCATCAGATACAAGAATATACAGAGTATAAATGAATAAATTACATTCGACAAATATCAGAGATTACAATAAATTACATAGCAGCGGAAAATAATACAAAGCACAACTGAAGGTGATATACGGATACAGAGCTTTCCGGATATCATTCCAGCTGAAAACCAGGATCCTGTGAATATAAATCTGCAAAACCAAAACTACTAGCTGCCCGTGTAGAAAATAGGGGCACCCAGAGTTTAGGTTAAAACAATAAACTCCGGGTCAGTCATGTGACTGGTGTGAGAACTAAAACAGTTATTTAAAACTTTACTTTAAAAGAGAGTAATTCAAGGGACCACGCCGTATAACACGGAACGGGTTTCCTCCCAAGAATACCAGTGCATATCAATAAACAACGCAATGTTTTTTCGAAAAATGAAGCTATTATAAGACCCAGGTCCCATCACACAATGCAACGCAAGCCGGAGGATAGTGTTTTCCCTTATAATAGCCAAACATGCTTGGTACGTTTAAAACAAATCATTTGATACTATAATAAGTGTATAGTGTCAAAACAATTTCAATCATAAATATAAATCATAGATGGCATGGGTACCATATATCATGTCGCCATACTAGTTCTACAATTAAAACCGCAATATCGCGTATTGGAAATCGGATTTCCGTCATGAGTCGAGGCAAGGGGCAAGCTCCTCTCCGCTTCGAGACACTCTAGCAAATGCCTCAGGACTACACACTCTGGGTAACCCCTGGGATCCTCCAAGACCGGTCCTCTCTTACGTTTGAGGTTTAGTTATTCCTGAACACACGTTTCCCGGCCCTATAGGACATATAATCGAGGCGCCTCGCATCCAAACCACAAAGGTGAAAAGTATATAAATGTCAGGGCTGGTAGGTCACTGACACCACCCATAGCTAGAAAGAAACGTCGTGCACTCCTTGGGTCCTCATCCTATTTTTGACTCATACCGAGGTGTGAGGCTCGCGAATCCACGCTATACACAAAGCTGCCACGTAGGCTGTGCTTTGATCATCTACCACAAGACTTTGCTTTTCAACAGAAGCATTGATCAATGCAACTCAGCGTGCCACACAGGCAATTCATGCCATGCGATTGATATCTATCGATATATAACCTCTAAGCTCGTACGTCTCAGAGAAGGGCGTTAAGCAAGAGAATAAATTCTCCACTGCCAAACAGATATATATTTAACAGAAATCAATGAACACAGAATAAAATCCAATGTCAGACACACAATCCATTTACAAGTTCGTTTTGGGTCTGAACGAAACCGGAGGCACTTTCCTCGCATATCCATCGATCTCCAGGTACGTCTGGACGACCACCAACTGATTCCCTCATGTTGGGTGTACAACCCAATCAAGATCATCAGTAATCACCCAAACGATGTGAAGACTTCCGGTCTTCAACCACCGTCTTCATCTTTGACATATCGTCGAATCGGTTATTCAGAATGGGTATAAACCCGGACTTTCCGAACAACCCGCGTATATTAAAAACAAATGTTACACAAACACAACATACGCCTCATTCCAATTCATTAGTCACTAACCGTAAATCAACAAAAGAACAATTTCCCAAATATTAAACCCGAAGGCCGAAACCAACATCAGATCAATACCCAGGAAACCATTCTTCTTAGCTAACCTACAGCTAGTTTCTAAATTCCACATTCTTAGGGAAAGGTTCCCATTAATTTTATCCAAGATAAATTCTTTAAAATTTATCCTTTAATCTTCCTTTGGATGTCGTTTCAAACCAAATTATGGTTTTCTAAACTAGTCGAGATTAGTGAACCACACCGAAGTAATTATTTATTTTATTTCCCAATCCCAACCTATTCATCCCATGAAGCAAAACTGGTAGTACTCCATATCTAACACCGTGGTGTTATCGGTAAAATTAATTACCATTTCACATTCAAATCTAATTAAAGATTTAACTATCGTTTGGAGCAAAACTGGTGATACTCCGTTCTCGCTCACTTTCTATATTTGATAATTTAAATTATCAATTCACATTTCAATCTAATTGCAGATTCATTAAAACTCCTTTTACTGGGTTAAAGAACTAATGTCATTTAAAACACAGTTCACGATAAACCCAAATCACATTCTATTTATTATCGGATTAAAGAACAAGTGTTATTTAAAACACTGTTCACGATAAACCCAAATCATCTCTATTTAAAACCCATTTCAAATCCAATTTATTTATTTAAAATAAATGGGTTTTTACTTTAGTTCTAAACTAGTTCATTTCGATAAAAATCTATTTTTATCCTTTCAAACATGGAGTTTTTCATCCCAGTTCTTCCCAAATCATTTCTTATGATTTTACACAAATTATTGATATTTTTAATAATTTTATCAAGGCCCGTACAGTCGATTTCCATCAACGGCCATCGAACTGCACTTACATCGACCTTTTCCAAATTTGATTTGGATGTATCTCCAAATCCAACCATTAGATTTCAAATTTCTAATATTCGTTAGAAAGCTCTTTTCGATACGAACCCAACGGTTCCGGTTTTAGGAGAATCCGATGGTCGGATCTCCCGTAATGTCCGTTTGAAATAAATGGTCGAAATTCACGAACTGTCGCGGCGCGACGCGTTCTATTCAGGCCATTATATTATATATATAATATATATAATATATATTTCGTCGATTACTATTTAAAATGAATTTTATAAATAGTTTTGAATTCGTTTCAAAAACATTTCAACTTCCATTTCCAATTCAAATCAAAATTGAATTTTTCCTTATAAATTCATTTTAAAATTCATTTAAATTCAATTCAATTTGAATTCATTTCAAATTCGTTTTCTATTCAATTCAATTCAAATTCGTTTACAATTCAAATCAAATTCGTTTTCGTATATAATCGATATAAATATCGTTCGCGTCAAAATAGCGCATCTCTAATCAACACGGCTTTATGTATTTCAATAATCCCGTTATTCTATTCAACAAATGAATATTTATCCTATTCAATACGTGAATCTATATTTTTGCCAACACATGACTAATCTCAACGAATGAGTACCGTCCACGTGTGACTATTTTTGTTATTTAATATATTTTATAAAAATTATGGTATCTATCGTTTGATTTAAAATCAGACTCCAACCGTAAATTAGTAAGAGAACGATTCACTGAATATAAACCATGAAGGCCGAAACCAACATCAGATCAATATCCAGGAGACCACTCATCTTATCTATTTTCCAGTTAGTTTCTAATTTTATATATGATAAAGATGTAAATTTGATTGTTAAAATATTTCGTTCAACACATGACTAATCTCAACGGATGAGTACTGTCAACACATAAACCTTTATTTTATAATGTTCTTTATTTTCCCGATTGGAATGAGGCCCAATCAATTACCATATAAAGTTAATTATATGGATTCCATACAACACATGTATATAATAGCAACGATAAATAATCAACCATCATCCAATGTGCACTACACTGTATAAGCATCAAATATAGATATCTAACGCTTATAACAGCCTGCCAATCAATCTATCGACATACAACTAATTATTGGGATTAGTGTATGCCGTATTTTATCCCAATACCCGTGTGGGGTTTCAAATCAACAAACATAGATTTTTATTTGTGCAGTTGGGCGATGTGTAAAATTTATCGTCCCAATCAATGTCCTTCAAATAAGTGTACATAAACAAACCTTCCGGTTTGTAAATGAATATTTATTTATTTACATTCACTATATTCATACTCACGTTAAAAATTATATTTTTAACGATAAGATATTTTATTACACATGAATTTCTATTCAGTCCATTTACAATGTAAAAATGGTATTTTTATTTTTCTAACTTATTTTAGAAAATTTCGGCGGCATAACGGCACGATACTAGAAACGGGACAAGGCCTAGCCTTATACCCGGTCTAGTGATGGCCCATGCCATACACATATCAATCAAATCATTCCATTTCACCAAACAATCAAGTTCAAATCAAATAATCTAACCAACTACACAACCAAACAAACAAGTCCATGGTCTGTGGACAGTGATGTCGGGTGCTACTAAATACCGTCTGCATCCTAGTATATATATATATATATATATATATATATATATATATATATATATATAACTAGGAAAGGAAATTTTGAGTGAGAAGTTCTCACCAATAGCTAAACCAAACGTCACGACTCTTCTTATGTAGAAAATCTTGTCGTTCTCGCCCTTTGTCAATTTCGTTGCCCGTAGCCACTACATATATAAAAATCATATTTTTAATATCTACATTATATAAAAATCTTATCTTTATATCTTCTATAAGTTAAAAATCGGATTTTTATCCTCTCTATAATATAAAGATCATATTTTTATTTACTTAATATGTCAAAACTGTAGAAGCTTTAAAACGGAGAAAACTCACTTTTTTTTCTAACGCCCGGATTCGCTGTTCTGTTTCCAGAATTAGCGAACGAGCTTCAATCTTCACACAATCTTTTTTCTAGCTTAAACGCGCCATTCCAGACAACTTTTGCCTAAGAGGCTTTTTGCTCCAATTCGCCAGAATTGGCAAAAATACACGAATTTTACCGCTTTTGAACAGCAGACTTCGAACGCGTTTGCCGAGCGGCTCCGAACTCCAAAACATGACTTCCATATAGCCAAATCGAAGAGAATTTCGTGCTTTACAACTTTAGTTCAGAGGGACTTTGGCCAAAAACGCACCGTTTGGGTGTTATTTGCGAAATAAGGATAGGGTGTTATTTGCAAAACGGACGATTAGTGTAAAATGGGTTTTTGGTGACCGGGGGGCCCACGGCCGGAGGGATGGCCTGAGGGGGGGGGCGCTGGACCTGATTGAGGTGGGGGAGTCCGCTGGTGGGTGGCCGCGGCGGTGGTGGGGCCCGTGGTGGTGGTGGTGGTGGCTTAGGGTTTTACAAAACAAAGAGGGAAAGAGGAGGAGAGAGAGAGGAGGAGGAAGAGGAGGAGGAGAGAGAGGAGGGGGAGGCCGACGGTCGGCGGTGGAGGTGGTGGAGGGGCGGCAACGGCGGCGGGTGGGTGGAGGTGCCCATTAAAGAGGAAAGAGGAAGAAAGAAGAGGAAGAGAAATGTGAGGAAGAAAAGGTAGGAAAAGTGATTATATGCTAGTTTCTCGCGTATCGCCTAAATGCTAGCGATCTCCGATGGCTGCAGATTTCGACCACGAGATAGTAGACGTGAAGACGAGTCCAACGAAACAAGTTTCGTCGAATTCCGAGTTCGTTTGACCATTCAAAAAAATCACAAAAATGCTCAGATAAGCTCTAAAAATGCGATTTTGGCGCACCTTTTCTTCTCGCACGCTCACATGCTAACTCAAAAAATCAAGCCCTCTTGGATTTAACCATTATTAAATGATACAAATCCATAAAAAAAACAAAATCGAATTCTGAGGTCGTATCAATAATGTTCCTTTGTAAAATGACTGCTCGTTTTACCCGGAACTGTTTCAGCTCGCACGGCCACATATTAACTCCGTTCGACGCGCTATTTGGAGCTCAACAATGATTTGTCATTATGAATCCATAAAAATTTATCTCGTCGAATTCTGAGCTCGTATGCAAAATTTCACTTTTTAAGGGCTATGTATTGTTAACCGAACAACTCCAGCCCATAGCCACTATTCCGGATATCAGAATATATCGAAGCTTATACTTTTCGGAGTTCTAAACGGCATTTTGAACTCAATGGAGGTAGTTTCGAGTCCAAATTCATTCGTATGCAAAATTTGACTTTTTGGGCCATGTATAATTTACATAGCAACTATTCTGAATTTTCAACCGGGCATAACTTTTGATTCCCGCTATGAAATTTCGATTTTTCGGATTCGTTGGAAAGATATTCACGAATAGATTCTAATATTTTTGATTTCACTAAAATCCGGTTTGTTTTGCACCCAGTACATTCATTTGAAGTTTGAAATCGAATTATCGAACTACCGCGCCATTTTCAATTCCTTTTCTAATTATATATAATTATTTATATTCTAACGACTACGTATATAATATATACGTTCTAAATATATTCCAAATAAATTTCTCGTCGTTATTATTTAAAATAATCAATTTTAAATATTCAAAATTCGTTAAAATTGCCAAAATAAAAATTTCAAACTGGCTCAGAATTTCCGGGTTATTACAAATTGAAATTGAATAGAATTGAATTCGAATTGAAATTTAGAATGGAATTTTAATTGAAATTGAATTAATTTAAAATTCAAATTGAATTGAAAACGAATTGAAATTGAATTAAAAATCCACTTGAATTGAAATCAATTTGAAATGAAATTAAAACGAATCTATAAGGAAAAATTCAATTTTGATTTGAATTTGAAATGAAGTTGAAATCGTTTCGAAAACGAATTCAAAACGATTTATAAAATACGTTTTGAAAGGAAATCGACGAAGTATATATTATATATATTATATATATATAATATAATGGCCTGAATAGAACGCGTCGCGCCGCGGCAGTTCGCGAATTTCGACCATTGACTTCGAATGGCTATTGCGGGAGATCCGACCGTCGGATTCTCCTAAAACCGGAACCGTTGGGTTCGTATCGAAAAAGGCTTTCTAACGGATATTAAAAATTAGAAATCTAACGATTGGATTTGGAATTATGTCCAAATCAAATTTGGAAAAGGTCGTTGTAAGTGCAGTTCGATGGCCGTTGATGAAAATCGACTGTACGGGCCTTGATAAAATTATTAAAACAAAAATAATTTTTTTTAAAATCATAAGAAATGATTCGTGAAGAACTGGGGTGAAAAACTCCATACTTGAAAAGATATAAATAGATTTTTATCGAAATGAACTAATTTTGAACTAGAATTATAATTCTATTTATTTTTAAATAAAAAAATTGAATTTGAAAAGGGTTTTAAAAGTAACCAGAATTTCCAATAAGTGAATTGGAACGGATTTGAATCGAAATTGTCTTCGGAATATTTCGATGTTGGATTTCGTGATGATACAAATATTGTTATGGGAATTTGGAAGATAAGCCGATATATTTTCTATTCAGAGCCTTGTATTTAATATCAAATGTGATTTGGGTTTGTCGTGAATGGTGTCTTCATTAACACTGTTCTTAAACCCAGTTGAGAAAAATATTAAATCTTTTTATTTATATTTAATGAAGTGTACCAATCAAATAATATTTAATTGGAATTGAATTGGTATTGATTTTTGGGTTTATCGTGAACAGTGTTTTAAATAACGCTTGTTCTTTAAACCGTTAATTAATGGAATGTGATTTTGGGTTTATCGTGAACCATGTTTTAAATGACACTGATTCTTTAACCCAGTTAAAGATTAAAACTAAGTGGAGTTTTAATGAATCTTTAATTATATTGAAAAGATCGAGAATCGAGTATCACCAGTTTTACTCCAAGCGATAGTTAAATCTTTAATTAGATTTGAACGTGAAATGGTAATCGTATTTACCAATAACCCCGTGGTGTTAGATATGAAGTATTACCAGTTTTACTTCATGGGGTGAATAGGTTGGGATTGGGAAATAAAATAAATGATTACTTCGGTGTGGTTCGCAAATCCTGACTAGTTTGAATTGATATTGAAAGGAGATTAAAGAATAAATCTAAAAAATTTATCTTTGATAAAATTAATGGGAACCTTTCCCAGAGTATAAGAATATTTGAATAAAAGAATATTCTGAATTGGAATGAGGCGTATGTTGTGTTTGTGTAACACTTGTTTATTATATACGCGAGTTATTCAGAAAGACCGGGTTTATCCCATTCTGAATAACTAATTCGACGTGGTGTCGAAGATGAAGACGGTGGTTGAAGACTGGAGGTCTTCACGTCGTTTGGATAATTACTGATGATCTTGATTGGGTCGTACACCCAAGAGGAGGGAATCAGTTAATGATCGTCCAGACGTGCTTGGAGATCGATGGATATGCGAGGTACTAGGTGCCTCCGGTTTCGTTCAGACGCAGAACGAACTTGTAAATGGATTGTGTGTCTGACATTGGATTTCTGTCTGTGTAATTGATTTCTATTAAATATATATCTGTTTGGGGGTGGAGAATTTATTATCTTGCTTAACGCCCTTCTCTGAGACGTACAAGCTTAGAGGTTATATATTGATGGATATCAAACGCATGGAGTGAATTGCCTGTGTGGCATGCCTAAATGACCATGTGATCAGGGCTTCTGTTGAAAAGCAGAGTCTTGTGGTGGATGATCAAAGCACAGCCTGTGTGGCATAGCTTTGTGTAACGTTAATTCGCGAGCCTCACACCCCGGTTGTGAACCAGAAACGGGAGAGGACTTCTTGGAGGGCATGCGTTTCCTTCTAGCTAGAAGTGGACTCAGTGGTTTTACACGCCCTGACGAGTTTGACTTATGTGGTTGTTGCTGTTGCAAGGCACCTCGGATATATCGGTCGATCCGGGACCGATGGAGTCATTGGACTCATTGACACCCTATAGGGTGGGGAAACGTAGTGTTCAGGCATTTTAATCCACATCGGTGGACCGGCCCTGATGATCCAAGGGCCCACCTGAGTCTGGGTCTTGAGGGGCGGGCTAGAGCGTCTCAAATCGGTAGAGGACTATCTTTTGCCTCGGTTCATAGATGGAAATCCAACTTCCAAATACGTGACATTTGCGGTTTTAATTTTAGAGCCTAGTATGGCGACATGATATATGGTACCCATGCCGTCTATGATTGAAATTGTTTTAAACACTATACACTTATTATAGTATCAAATGACTTGTTTTAAACGTATCAAGCATGCTTTGGCTATTATAAGGGAAAACCCTATCCTCCGACTTGCGTTGCATTGTGTGATGGGACCTGGGTCTTATAATAGCTTCATTGTTCTTTATTTAGCATTGCGCTGTTTGTTTTATGCACTGGTGCTCTTGGGAGGAAACCCGTTCCATGTTATACGGCGTGGTCCCTTGATTTGCCGAACTTTAAAATAAAGATAAATAACTGTTTTAGTTCTCACACCAGTCCCATGACTGACCTGGAGTTTATTGTTTTAACCTAAACTCTGGGTGCCCTTATTTTGACACAAGCAGCTAGTAGTTTTGGTTTTGCAGATTTATATTCACAGGATCCTGGTTTACAGCTGGAATGATATCCAGAAAGCTTTGTATCCGTATATCTCCTTCAGTTGTGTATTGTATTATTTTCCGCTGCTATGTAATGTATTGTAATCTCTGTTATTTTATAATGTGTAATATTTATTCATACTCTGTATATTCTTGTAATCTGATGGAATTGTTGTAATTAACAATGAAATGTTCTTCTGTCTGCGTTCTATTTTGTCGTGTTCTCAAAACAATCAGGCGTTTCGAGCGGTCTTGATCGGTTTAGCGTCTGATTCGGATCGAGAAAAATTTCCGGGTCATTACAAAATCTAAATTATTAAGGTATCTTTCTTTCTTATTAGCATCAAATTTGTAAATCTGTGGTTATCCCAATACTAGATTAAGTTAGAAAGACCATAGAGTTGCAAATCTGAATCAAATTCAAGAATTGGAAAGCAGTCAGATGAGTGAATATAAATTATATCTTTTGGTAATGGTATTTTTAACGTTTGCGTTCCCCGTAATTCTTAACGTGATAAATAATTGAAATTTGTGGTAACTATGATATATTATATTCCCTGAGTACGTTAAGAATATTGTTGTTGTACAAAACTATTCTATTGATTTTCTGTTTGGGTTAAGAATTACTATAATACTGAAATGGTAAAATTTGACAATAATTATGTATATATTCCTGTGATTACTATTCAATAATAAATAGGATATGTTGTAAGAAGAAATATAGTGAATTTTGGGAATGATGGTAAAAGAATTGATATTCCTAATTTTGTGTAGACATTTACAGTAATTGGAAATGGCATATGAAAAACAGGAATTAACATCTAACTCAGAAAATAAAAAGGGGAAATTAGAAGTGGACTGAATTAGTTAGAGTTGGGAAAGGATACATTTCCATAGTTACAATCATGACAAAATTACTGAGAACGTAGTTGCAAGAAAAGAAAAGGAAAAAGGGATTAGTGTGAATAGGGGTTCTTTTATCGTATTGCACACTAATCAAATAAAACATATATGTATGTCCACAATGAAAATAAAAGAAATAGCATGCAACTACGGATCTTGATTGATGTACATTATCGAAACATATCTTTATATCTTTCCACAAACCAATCTGATGAAGTGTGCAAAATATTTTCCTGAAATAATAAGAATTCCCAAAACGGTAAATAAAGAAAGATTACGCCAGTAAAAGCTAGTTTATATTAAGGAACCTAGATAAAATTGTGACGAACATGGAATAAAACCTATTATAATTAATTATATGAATGAGAATGGAATATAATAGGTAGGCTTGTCCTAGGGACAAATGTAATTATAATGTAAGTTATAATTAATGGTGAACAGAGAACTTATTAGTAAACCTTACTTAAGAGAACTAAATTAATAATCAAACCTACAACAATGGTTGTGGTAATAATGTAAGATAAGGTTATAAATAAATAAGAAATAATACAGTAGGCTTATTAATAATAGACTTATAATTGGATGTATTAAGTGTAATAAATGTAATAATAAGTGGAAGTCCGCTCCAACGACATAAGGCTGATTAAAGAAAGTTGCTAGCCAAATGTGAGACAATGAACCAAGTAACTTGAATAAAAAGTGAATATGTGGATAATCAAATTAATTAGCAATGTGATGAGACAAAGCAAGCGTGTGATTAAAAGATTAGACGTAGGATCTAATAATATGATTGCATGATGTGCTTGGACCAATCCATACGTATGGAGATGAAGACCCCAACGGGGTATATCATTACGATGTCTAGAGAAACGAGAGTAACATGTCCAACTAATTATTCTACGGGACAGGAGGGAAGCACAGGGCTTCTGCGGGATGTGGTAGGGTACTCTGAGATGGCCCTTTGTGAAATAACTGGATGAAGCTATTACTCAGAGGCAGGTCTCTTGCACCATCTAGAGTATACCCTAACTGCAACTACGGTGTGGCAGTCAGAGAGCTGTGGTAGATGGCGTTGGGTGTTTCGGCGGTTTGCCTCGCTCGAGGAGGAGCTTGGTCAGGACCAAATAAGGACAGTAATCGTCAGATACCTGTCATGGACAATCAGTGGAATGCATAAAGACTAAGAGCTAAACTAATAGACAACGTTCTTTCACTATCTAGGCATTAGTGAGGGACACACCAAATTGGATGCTAGGTTTATTGTTAGGGGGAGGTCATTAGCTCTTGATATAGTCTTTTATTAGTTGAGGGAGAGTCCAGGGTAGGGCCGCAACCACCGTGAAAAGAAACAGACTATATGTGAATATATGTATTAGGCCTAATGAAGCTGTCCTTTACAGATATTGAAAGCTCCCGGCCGAGTTCCATGCATTGGATGCATCCCCATTACGAGACTTGGGTTATAGTAGGCAGTATATTTGTGTGAGGGTCTAGGTACATGCGTTGGGTGGTTTATTTTAGACGTTAGGGCATTACTCCGTGTTGTGACGTGATTCGACCAAGGAGTTTGGATATGAGGATCCATACACTTACGTGGCATAGCAATGGTGGATGATTATGTGGTGTAATGATATATGTTTTCGTATGCTGATTGGCATAGGATGGAAGTTGTGTATACTTCCATGGTGTGACGGTGGAGACCGGGCGAGGAGCATACTATGCAGATAACCTTGAGTTTTTGGATATAGTTACATATATATACACTATATAAAGTTTAATCTACTACAGAGTAAATGGGTCGACCTGAGTGCAGAGCATAGAGTGCTGTTAACCCGAATAACCTAGTAATTATGAAATGTAACTGAACGGTATATGTATGGTTATTTCAGAATGTATAATTTGTCTTTTCATCAGAACTTTGTGTTCTGATCCCCTCCTCATAACTTACTTGCAAGTTAGATTTATGGCAGAGATTTGGTAGCCTTTGGACACTTGTTAGGCAATGTTATTATTTCGGTAAATCTATATTTGATTATTATATTTTATCCATTTCGATGTCAGATGTTTTATCAAGATATGATATATTAATTATCTCTGTCTTTTCCGCTGGATACCAAATAAGCCAACTCAAGCTTTGATAGATTGTGTTTTTTAAGAAAAATTTGGTTTGTCGGAATTCAGGTTGTTACAGTATGCGTTCTTAATAACATAGATGAGTAAAAATTTGAGTACACCCTTCCTATAATCTTCTCCTTTGCGTATATATATATATATATATTTGAAAGCAAGTGAAGAATAGAGAAGGAAAGTGACTTATAATCATGAATTATTGAATACTTGAGAGCATAAGTGAGTAGAAAATAGTTCAGAATCAGAGAAAAGATAATTCAAGAAGCATAAGTGTGCACTAGTCACTATATTCAGACGTCTGAATTGGAATTTCAAACGTTTGAATATTCAAAGTTATCTTATTGAATATTCAGCAATCAGACTAATTTAGACATATGGTGCACATGACTTTGCACTCATGTTTTAGCCTATTTGAAAATAAAATTTATATATCCATAAATGTATAACTATCAGAGGTAATTAACAATAATTACTATCTAAATACAGACTCGATTTCATACTAAATATATCAACGTATCTTATTGTGGAATCTTTGTGTATTTAGACTATATTCTTCTCCTTTTTCCTGTAAAAGATGTCAGTGAGCAGTATCATCGATATATAATTATCGTAATCAAAATCTAATCCAAAATTAATGGTTCTAACACTAAGATAGTTTCGTTTCTATTCTAGAAGGTTCTATCTCATTTCATGACTGTTCTATTCGAGTTCTCTTCGATACAGGTGTGTTGCATTCTTTTGTATTGAAGGGGATTGTTGATGATGTTCCTTTAGAAGTATCTTGCCTTATTACTTCTTTAAAGATTGCAAATCTTATTGGAGGGTCCGCAACACTTAGTATGCTTTGTGAGAATGTTGATACTGTTTTATGTGGTTTTTCTTTTCGAGCAAATCTGCACGTTATTATAGGATCTAAATTAAACCTAGAGGGGGTGAATAGGTTTACTGCAGTTTTTCAGAATGTAAAAATGTATCACAATACATATCACAACAGGATAAATAAACACAAAAAATAAACGACATAGAATTTACCCAGCTTCGGCAAACTCCTTCCTACTGCTGCATTCCCCAAGGTTTCTACTAGGTATTAAAAACCATATCCCGCATACAACACCTATACACTCACTACCCATCGCTATTGTTCTAATCCTATGCAAAAAACCCTGTAGGGACCTCAAACCCCAAGATCATATTTTCCCCAACAACAAACCCTATAGTTAGAACCATAGTTTAAAGATAAACTAGAAAACTATAAAATGGTTCACAAAAGTTAAAAACAACTTAAAACAAAACCCTTTTTCCCAAATAAACACATAAGAATAAAAAATGTTGGCCCCATGTCACTTTAAAAAATTACCAGGCTCCTCTTTTATTTTTAGTGGTGGCCGAAAGAAAAATTTGGGTTTTTCTTCCGTATCAAATCGTAGCTTCGATTTTTTGATGAATTTCCATGTCTTCAATTTATTGCTTACTTCTCCTTTGCCCTACAATTTGAGTTGCGATGTTTACTCTCTCAAGAAATGATTAAAAACACAATGAGTTCTCTGATTTGATTTCTGTTATGCCTGAATCTAATTACTTGGTTTTCAGTGCTTTGCTTGTGATGAAATGGGTGTTTATATAAGTTTTAGAACCCTAAATGTTCTCTAATTTTTTGCGTTGATTTGGTCTTGATATTGCGTGACACCCATTCGATTTTTGGAAATGTTCGAATGATTTCCTTTCCCAAAATAACATCCTATGCAATTTCTTAGGAAGTTTTGAAATGTTCTTACCAAAGATATGCATGCATATTTTGTGTATGGGGAATTTGGAACAGTGGAGAGGGTGATGGAGTGGCGTTCTAGCGACCTTGGGAAAAGCAACAATGCTGGACGGTGAAAGGGTGGTACCAGTGTACGTGCCGCGATGACCGAGGAGTGGCCATGGCATGTGGAAGATAAAACGTAGTGGATATTTTAATGATGCCTGGAACCTTCGATTGCGTAAGTGTATTACAACTCTACCTAATTAACATTTCAACATGCAATTCATACGCCTAATCTAGTCAAGGAACTAGCCTAATCATTTTAATGGATGTAATTTAAAGCTCACGTGGCCGGTTATTAATATGCCAAATACCTTTTTACCTCTGCCTAATCCTACCTTTAAAATGGTTTTCCGTGTTGCCAAATTCTGTTGCCAATATTTATATATGTTCGAATTTATATAATAAACGAGGCACGAATGGAAGAAACATGAACAGTAAATAACACGACCATAGTTTCGAAATAAATTCACATAAGTCGTCAATTAGAAAATTTATAATTTTATTTATTATTCAGTTACTTAATGTACCTGGGTTGGGGTAGATTATTGTGCCAAATCCAATGTTAACGGCTTAAAGTGGTATTTGTTTAAGGTTAGTTCGGTCGGGTTTTTGTAATATTTTATAAGATTTAACATTATGATCTCAGACAAGGGGAATATATTTAAAAATTCCTAATGAAATACTGGTTCACAGTTTGTATACGAAGAAATTAAATAACAAATTATAACCATCTCATGCATACAAAAAATCAGACCAAATATGGAGCAGTGGACCCATGTGGACGTAAGATTTTGGAATGAGAACGGACGAATTTGAATGCAGCTGGAAGCATGTTAAACGAACTGTTTCAACAACAGATGTAGATCAAGGTGAGTTTAACTCACTCAATTCACTCCGTTTATATTATATATAAGCTGGGTTTTTATTTTTGTGTGCAATGTTTGCTAATGGTTGATAATTGGATGACTGATTACATGTATGCTGAATATTTTAATATTCATGGATTAAATTAAGCATTGGTTTAATTTAATCAGATTAAATCGTTATTTTAACGATTAAATTCCAAACGAGGTAATTTACCTTGTTGGTTACGTTTATAATAATATAAAAGTATTAAATAAATCCTTGAATGCTTGATTGGATGTTATAAATTGTTTGTTGATGGTTATTAGTTGAGCTGTTATTTCTATTTATCGTGGTAAATAAATAGATTGTTGTAACTCATTTTGATGCAGGGAAGGACAGGTTGGAGGGATCCAACCGGATTCCTCAAATATTGTTGTTTATTTATATAAACTGTTTATCAATCTAATTGATTGTTGATTGTTGAAACCAAATTCAACACTTGTATGATAAAAACCAATGGGTGATATTGGTTGAGTAATTATCAATAGATGGCCTGTAAATGAACCGTTTTATAGAAAATTGATTTATTGTTAGATAAATCAATCAAAAGAAAATGATAAAATCGTTTTATAACTAAAGACGTGTTTTGAAATCTATTTTATAAAGATTATTTTTAAATGAAGTTTATTAAAGGAAATTAATAATTATTTTTATCTTTTAATTATAAACGAGTATGTAAAACGAGATTCGTAGGTTATGGAGTGTTGTAAGCAAATGAGCATCAATCAACAAAAGTGATCAAGGGTTAAATTAATTATAATTTTTTTCAATAAAACAATTAAACGAGATTATTTTAATTAGATTGTTAGTTAAATAAAATGAAATTATTTAAATTAATTTTATTTATTAATTTAAAAGAAATAACTAAGTGAAATAGTTAACAAAGTAACCTTATTTGAGATAACCAAGATTTGATTATTTAAAACTATTATTGGATTGTTAATTATTATTGAAGTTAAATAATAACCTTTTAAGAGAGATTAATTATTTTAGAAACAGTTGTTGAGTGGAAGTAAACTATCTGATGTAAAGGACGTTAGATAATTAAAAAGAATTTGACCTGTAAACGAGATTTTTAAATGAAGTGTAATATAAATATGAATTTATAAGTGGCTCGATAAATAAGTTTTTGAACCTATAATAGTATTTTCAAATGAAAGTAAATTGTTTTGATTGATCGAGTCCAGATTTCTATAAAAGAAATAGGGTTAACTTTTAAAAGGGTTGAAAGTAAACATATCGAGACGAAAATGGTTTTAAAGGAAATGGAGTTGATTAAGGCCTAATTATAATTAAAAAGGTTTTTTTATAAGTTTTACTTATATGAGTTAGATTTTGGATTTTTCTCCAAAAAAGAATTTTATAAAAGAAAAGTTTAAACAAGATTGAATTTGAGTGGAAATCGAACGGAGGCTTAAGTGAACTGAATTTAATTGTAAAGTGAAACATAACAATAAGATCTAAAAATAAAATGTTTTAGAAATGAAATGGGGTTAATTGAAATAAAGTGGTTATAAATGGGATTCCATAGTAAATATAAGTGTTGGAATAATTACTGGAATGGGAGTTCGTTAATAAACTTCTATTTGTTCCGAAGATGAGAGTGTTGTCGACTCAAGTTCTGAGATGTAAATAAAATACCCCAACTTGAACAACTTCATGATTATCCAGGAATGATATTAGTTTAGAGACGAAGGTAACTGAAGGGAGCAAATTAATATCTTCTATGGAAAGATATTATAAACTATAATATGAAGTACTACAAGTTGAATAATTTGATTTGCAAAGACGAAGTAAAGGGTGGTATTTCAAATGTTGGAAGATTTATAAATTTAATTAAAAACTGTTTAACTAAAGGGGCCAAGTGACACTGTGTACTGAACCAATGAATCCACTTTATTTTTCTATGGACGATGATTGTGAAATCACCGACTATCAAAATCTGGCCAAATCGATTGTTGGTTCGAAAGGACTGGGATCGATTTTATATTCGAAAAACATTCCGACCAGCAAATACGTAAACATTGAAGATATCAGAAGATGGTTTTTAAACCGTGATTCGGTCGTGGTTGAGATTTTGCGGGTTGCAAGGACTTCTCACTACTGATCCTTTGGATGCGGTAGGAGAGTGCTTTCGGTTCATCCTATTCCTGGATGACTCATATGGACGAATGTCTGACAAAGCATTTCCAAATGATTACGTACATTGATTTTTACAAATGTATTCCAGTTGGTGGCGGAGAAGAAACCTTTTCTTAGCTAAGCCGGTATATTTTTGTGGACGTCAATTAGTGATTTGGCGGATCTGACGATGTGACATTCAAAGTGAATGGTGACTAAATGTTTTGAAAGTTAATTCAAACCTCAAGCCTCACAACCGGGAAATGACAAAAAACGGGCAAGCAACATGGCTATGTGGGTCGCTCCCATTAGGGTGTATAATCACCTATCTAGAGAAATTCCATTTCATTCTTTAATCCATTTTCGATGCTGTCCCTTTTCAGGAAACGGTTGCTAATCCCAACCGTTGGGGATATACATTTGATACACTCAAGTAAAATGAGTGGTCGGTGAGACGACCCGAAATCCCGTTCTCACGGAAACAAGGGTTATCTTTGGAATATAACACAGAAACAGATAATAGCAGAACAAAATTAAATAAGTACATCAGAAAATGAACAATAGAATATACTGGGTAAAAGTAATCATCAGAGTTACACAGTATACAGGATCTTACTTAGTACAAATACAGTTCAGCTATACATAAATGTCTACAGCGGAAATAAAAAAAATATGTACAATAGGAGCTGAACAGCATAAAAATAAATAAATGATAGAATCCATCTTCAGCTCCAGCTATCCAGAAAGAACCAACTAAACCTGAAAACAAGGCTGCCCGTGTAGAAAAAGGGGCACCCGAGTTTGAAAGTGAAACAAACTACGAGTCAGTCATGGGACTGGTATGAGAAATCCACTCAACACATATATAATTGGCTAATCACAGGACCACGCCACTTTCGTGGAACGGGTTTACTCCATTGGATTGCCAGTACTTTTAAAACAAATCTTTCTTTTAAACATCGCTATGCTTTTTATAAAAATGAAGCCGTTATAAGACTCAGTTCCCATCACACAATGCAACGCAAACCGGAGGATAGAGTTTTTACCTTATAACGGCCAAAAAATGCTTGATACGAATAAAACAAAGGCATTTGATATTGTTGCTAGTGTTTATATGTTTTGAAAACAATTTCAAATCATAACTATCAATCATAGACGACATGAGCGTCCCATGCCACTATGTCGCCAAATATCTATACAATTGAAACCGCACGATCACGTATCTGGAAATTGGATTTCCGTCATGAACCGAGGCAAAAGATAGTCCTCACCGAATTCGAGACTGCCTAGCCCGAGTCTCAGGATCAGAGCTCGAGTGACCCTTGGATCGTCAGGGCCGGTCCACCGACGTGGATTAAAATTCCTGAACAATGCATTTCCCCGCCCTTTGGGGCGTAAACGAGCCAACGAATGACTCCATCGGACCCGGATCGTCCGATCAAACCGAGGCGCCTCGCAACAGCAACAACCACTTAGGTGAAAAGTATATAAATGTCAGGGCTGGTAGGTCACTGACACCACCCTAGCTAGGAAGAAACGCATGTCCTCCCTGAGGTCCTTCCTCCCGTTTCTGGTTCATACCGGGGTGTGAGGCTCGCGATTTCACGTTATACACAAAGCTACGCCACACAGGCGGTGCTTTGATCATCACCACAAGACTTTGCTTTTCAACAGAAGCCCTGATCACTGCATCTTAGCATGCCACACAGGCAGTTCATGCCATGCGACTAATGTCCATCGATATACAACCTCTGAGCTCGTGCGTCCCAGAGAAGGGCGTTAAGCAAAAGAATAAATTCTCCGCCGCCAAACAGATGTATATTTAACAGAAATCAATCAACACAGAATAAACTCCAATGTCAGACACACAGTCCATTTACAAGTCCGTTCTGGGTCTGAACGAAACCGGAGGCACAAAATACCTCGCAAACCCTTCGATCAACATGGACGTCTGGACGATCACCACTCATTATCCATATTTCGGGATGCCTCCCAATCAGGACCTCGGTTACCATCCAAACGAGGTGAAGATCTCCGGTCTTCGACCATCGTCTTCATCTTCAAATTTTCAATCGTCGGTCAATCATTTGAAATGAGAATTAACTCGGCCATTTCAAATAATTCACGTATATTTAGAATTTCAAATCAATTTATTTCAATGGTTAAACCATCAAACACAACATAAATCGAGCAAATTCATTTCAAAACACTATTCTTCTATATCATTTCAAAATCAAACCTACAATAAAAATGTGATTTTTATTGTAAAACAATTCATTTCAAAACACTATTCTTCTATATAGTTCAAGTTGGTGATAAAAATGGGATTTTTATCATAAAACAATTTATTTTAAAACGAGATTGTTTTACACAGTTCATATAGTCGATAAAAGGTGATTTTTATTATCAAACAACTTATTTCAAAATATGAATACCATTCAACACATGAATTTCAAATCAACGGATGAATATCAATTCAACACATGAATGTTTTCTATGGTTTCTATATATAGATAAAAATGTGATTTTTATTATCAAACCATTTATTTCAAAATATGAATACCATTCAACACATGAATTTCTAATCAACGAATGAATATCAATTCAACACATGAATGTTTTCTATAGTTTCTATATATAGATAAAAGATGATTTTTATTATCAAACCATTTATTTCAAATATGAATACCATTCAACACATGAATTTCAAATCAACGGATGAATATCAATTCAACACATGAATGTTTTCTATAGTTTCTATATATAGATAAAAATGTGATTTTTATTATCGAACAATTTATTTCAAAATATGAATACCATTCAACACATGAATTTCAAATCAACGGATGAATATCAATTCAACACATGAATGTTTTCTATAGTTTCTATATATAGATAAAAGGTGATTTTTTATTATCGAACAATTTATTTCAAAATATGAATACCATTCAACACATGAATTTCTAATCAACGAATGAATATCAATTCAACACATGAATGTTTTCTATATAATGAATAAATATAGTTTAAGCAGATGAAAATAATTCAAACACACCAATATTATTCAAAATTTCGGCAGCATAACGGCAGGGTAGTTAAAACCGGGACCGTCCCTAGTACGGCTCCTCGCTCTACCTTAAAACCTCGCGGTTTTTGACAATGGGGATCATGCATCTAGTTCGCACGCAGGCGGCATGTATATATTTATTTCAGTTCCACAAACTAATCCTATGTGGTTTCAACCAAATATTTCACAACCACAAATGGGTATTTTTCAACCACAATCAACCAATATCAATCACAAACAATCCCAAACAACCATTCGCTATCAATCAATTTTCACAACAAATTCAATCAATAAATATCGTCCATGGTTTGTGGACGAGGGGCGTATATATATATATATATTTATATATAGCAATTCACTTTTATTTCAACGCATATATATATAGAAAAAGAAATTGAAGAGTGAGAAATTCTCACCCATTTATAATTTTTAAATCAGAAATCTCACCAATAGCTATCCAATACTACGTCTCTTCACTTAGAGAAATCTTCGCCAATCTCGCCTTTTTGTCGCTTTCGCCCGTATTCTCTACATATGTAAAAATCGAATTTTTACTATGTTATTCAATATATAAAAATCGAATTTCAAAAACATAGATTCCGCCTTTTCAAAAATAAAGATTATATTTTTAATATTCCCATGATGTAAAAATTATATTTTTATTACTTTAAAAATATAAAAATCATATCTTACTTCTTCTACTTAATAAAAATTCCGTCTTTTCTATTTTGAAAATATGATCTTTATTTTTCCAAGTTCAAATCTTTTTCTATTCAAAGTTCAAATCTTTTTCTTTTTAAAGTTCAAATCTTTTTCCTTAAAAAGATTAAACCTTTTTCTATTTAAAGTTTAAATCTTTTTCCTTTTAAAGTTTTAAAATCAAATCAGTTTTAAACTCTTAAAAAAAACAAGTTTTAAAGCCTTTCAAAAAATCAGTTTTTTCCTTTTAAAAATCAGATTTATAATCTTTGTTAAAAATCAGTTTATCCTTTTTACAAAAATCAGTTTTAAAATCATATTTAAAATCAGTTTGAAACCCTAATTAAAATCAGTTTTAAATCCTAATTAAAATCAGAAATTAAACTTAAAAAAAAAACAGTTTTTAATTAACTATGTACTTATAATAAAACAGAAATTAAAATCTAGTAAAAAAAAAACTCACGTTCGTTATAGAAGTGGAGGGGCTCGCTACAGTGTCGAAGTGGCGGTCGGAGGCGCTGCGTGGGGGAGCTCGCTGCCTGGAGGTGGGGTGAGGTCGGCGTCTGCAGGGGCGATGGATGGGGATGCTCGATTCAGAGGAGGATGGGAACGAGGGAGCGTCCTAGGGCTAGGGGATGATCGATCCTTGGTGGGGTGGCCGGCGCTGGTCCTCCGATGGACTGGAGGGGGTTCGATTGCGTCAGATCGACGGAGGAGGGAGGGCGCGATTAGTTAGGGATTTTCCTTTTTTTTCTGTTTAATGAAATCGGGGGGGGGGGGGGGGCAGGAAGAAGAAAAGGGAGGGAGATATTATTTTATATTTTTTTTATTACTTAAATTAATTGCATAAAGTTGACTTTTACCCACGACCTCGAAACGAGGCCCACTGCCTGTCATCCATAGCGTTTAACCCCCATTCCGAACACAATGGGATATGTATCGCAAGCTGATTTGATCATTTCGATCAGTTTCCGTTAAAATCAACATATAACTCTATATATTGAATTTGAACGCGCATTTCAATTTACTGGGGTCACATACTAACTAGAAAATTTCTCGAAAAATATTTTCTAGCTTCGTATTGACGATACGGTCCTAACAAAACTAGTTTCGTCAAATTCTGAGACCGTTTGAAAAATGGCTTATTTCCAGTCGATTAAAATCAACTGAAACTGGCCAAACGCGTTTTCCTTTGCCACGCTCACATATTGATTCGAAAAATTATGAAATTTGAAACCTAGCAATAACTTGACACTGCGGATCTAACAAAAGTGGTTTCATCGAAATCCGAGGTCGTATGCAAAATGTTCATTTTTAAGGGCCTGAATTCCATAGCGACTATTCAGAATATTCAACTGGACATATCTTTTGATTCCCATTATCAAATTTCGATTCGTCGGATTCGTTAGAAAGATATTCACTAACAGATTTAAATATTTTTGGTTTCACTAAAATCCGGATTGTTTTGCACCCGGTACAGTCCGACAAAGTTTGAATTCAATTTTCGAAACTACAGCGCCATTTCAGGCCTTGTTTATAATTATAATTAATTATATTCGTTTTCAATTGTCGATTCAAACTCAGTTTTCATCGCCATTATTTAAAATATTTATTTTAAATATTTAAAATCCATTATTTTAGCCAAATTAAAATTTTTTAAATTGGTTCAGATTTTCTGGGTCGTTACAGTCGGTCATGTGTGGGTCGGGTTGCAAGACGTTCTTGTTGAACCTAGTGTATTCCTCTCTAGAGATACACTATCGGTAGGTTGTTCCATACCTTGTCATAGTCGGAATCTAATATCCAATAAGCGCCCGCGGTTTTGATTGTATACTATTGCAACGACCTGGCATTTTACCCGTCCCCATTCGGTAATTAAACCAACTAAAAACGTTAAAAACAATAGATTGTTACAACTATATATGTAGAGCATGAGATGCAAGCGTTCTGCTAGATTGATATTTATTTGTATCTAGACACTGTTATAATATCAGAAAAAATATATTGTTTTTTCAAAATGTTTTGGGTTATAGTAAGGTAAAAACCGTCCGTGTTTATGTGTAGGTTGGTCTTACGATTATCCTTTTCTTTCAAAATGATTTGAAACTTTAAAATCAATATGGATTTTATATAAAGTGGGTTTCTCACTCTGGTTCACCAGACTGACCCGGTATTTTAAATGCTCGAGTTAGACGGGGTTGTACGGGTTTAGGTTATCGGACGCTATAAAGAGACGAGCTGGAAGAGTTCAGACGTATGATATTATACAATTATTATTTCACTGTGTATTGTGTATGAGGACAGGTTATTACAACTGTCCAGATGTTTGGATGTACTCTGATGATTGTAAGTATTTTATAAGCTCTCAATAAAGTTATTTCTATATTATATTTTGTTCCGCTGCGATGTGGGACTCTGTGTTGTTTTGGTTCTTCTTCTTCTTTTATTATAATATTTTTTCTTTCTAATCTCATCCTCTAAATTTCTTTCTTTTGGCATCTGGGTTTCTAGTATCATTTGGGTTGGACTAGTGTTGTTTGGTCAGCTCAAAAGGTACTGGAAATTTGGGTCATCACATTTGGTATCAGAGCTAATGGTTGAGTAATAACCTTGGCTCTGTGGTGTAACCTAGTAGAGGTAGGGTAAGTAACACCCAAGATTTAAGTTTGAGCATTTATACGAGAGAGCGTATTTGTAGATTTTGTATAAAAAATATTTTATATCGTGTTGGTTGATTGGTTCAAGTGTCAGAAAACCGTATTGAACTAGTAATTGCCACAATATTGTTTTATAAAAAAGGGGTAAATGAAATAATTTTTCCCAAATTATATTTTTATAGAAAAATGAAATAATTTTCATAGTATAGTAGTATTGGTTGTTTGTTGATTTGCTTGATCGGATTGGAATTCATATAGAATTATGAAATAAAATTTGAAATAATTAGTGAAATTAATAAATTTGGAATTTGGAAATCAAATGGATAATAATGAAAATCCAT
This sequence comes from Allium sativum, assembly GCA_030737875.1. Classification (NCBI taxonomy): domain Eukaryota; kingdom Viridiplantae; phylum Streptophyta; class Magnoliopsida; order Asparagales; family Amaryllidaceae; genus Allium; species Allium sativum. The sequence goes on from JASFAX010000034.1 coordinate 6,605,672, forward strand.
CAAATATAAATCGATTAATATTATTGTGTATTAAACCAAAATGAATGCAAGCTAGTAAATATCAGTGTTGAATATAATTCAAATGATCTGGTTGGTTGTTATTTAGATGTTGGGTTGGTTGAGTAAAAAGGGTCAATAATGGAGTTGAATAAATAAATTCCAGTATAATGAATTGGCAATAAAATCAGTTGTGAAATGAAACTGAACTGTTTAAACCCAAATCGTTATTTGCATTGAAAGTTGAGTTAGTGCAGATTTCAGAAGGCTATGGATTTGGTTTGGACATACAGATTGGAAGTACAGATGAAGAGCTGTTAGTTGATTTGCTTTGAAAATGGAATTGAATTGCCCGACAAATAGGTAAACCTTAATAATTGATTAGAATGATTGATTTTATACCCCTGAGTTGGGAACCCAATTGGTTTTCTTTTGGAGAAGTTGAGGCCCAATGTAGCAGTTGTAGTTGTGCCGCTCAAACCATGCAGAGGAGATGCTGGCAAAATTTTCGAAAATTTTAAAGAGTTTGAATCTATTTGGGCGATAATTCAGAAATAATTATTTTAAAATAATTGGGCTCGAAGTGTTCTTCTTATTATGTAATTTTGGGGACGAAATTCTTTTAAGGGGGAAGAATGTAACGTCCCAGATTTTTGAATGTTATTTATGAATACTTAAAATATGTTTTAAATATTGATTTTTCAATATAAATAGATTTTATATCGGAATTATTTATTTAAAAGGGAGTTCGAGTACATATATATTTATAATATAATTAAAACGAGCTCAAAACGACGTGGCAGTTCGTAATATTGAGTTTTGAACTTTAATTGAATACTAGATCCGATATAAGTCGGATTTGTGTGAAACAAGAAACGTTGGAATCAATTTGATTATATTTTTCTAATGTAAGTGAAAAATCGAAATTTCGTCATATAGATTGTGAGTTATGTCAAAATCAATTTCTCCAAAAGATCACTATGAATTTTTTTATAAACCGTAATGATTTATTTATTTTAATAAATTATTTATTTTGATTTTGGGCAACATATTTAAGGTGTATTATTAATTTTATTTTTTTGAATTTTTCTGAAATTTTTATTTTTAGAAAATAAGCAACTTTTCATTTGGAGTATTTTGCACCCTTAATCAGTGTTTCTGGACTTTCACAAAATAAATTAACTTGTCTACATTATTATATTTTTGGAGTCGTGACACCATACTTGTCATAATGGCACTTTTATTTCTGTCAATAGGGGGTCCTTTCGTGAACAAAGCTTTATTTTGTGAGCGCCAAAACCATTTATAACTAAGACAAACACACACACACACACACACACACATATATATATATATTTATTTATTTGAGGCAACAAAATTTTCCAACTAGGCAAGCTACTCTGTATCTATTATACTAGCCGTAGACCTACCATATGGTTTATTTCTTCCTTGCCGACCAAGTATGCACTGCAGACGCCTCAAAAATGTCAGTCCACATCCTAATATACTACAAGCCGACCTCTGTAGAGATAAATATATAAATAAATAAAAGGAAGAAAAGGACGCGCAGCTACATTGTAAACTTATGTATAAACTAAAGAAGAAATCGCGCATGCAAGCTTTAAATTTTTCTGCGTTGAAAATGAAAACTCAAGCTGCAAGCTACCCTAAACGACTACTGTGTACTCTCAAAATCGTAGCTATCTTATGTACTTGATCGACCATGCCTATTTACAAGACAACACAGTTTTTGCTTCTTCCTTTTTCCACTAAACACGTACATGACTTGCATAAATCACTTCTGCCGACATCAATGTCCCCTTCAAATGAAAACCCTTTGCACATGCTACCTTGGGGACCACATGCTACATCATACCCCACGAAATGACTTTGATTCTATCCTAAAGGTCGCTTCCTATATATATGGCACACTGCCTTCTTTTATTTCTCCCGTTTCATGCATCCCGAACCCTGTCCCTCCTCCTCTTCACTAAATAGCACGAAAGTCACTCAAGCTCCCATCCGTATCTTGCCTGCTTGCCAATCAAAATAGTAAGGTAGCAGTGCAGACGACAAGAAGTAGTGTACCTCGAAGCTGGGAAATGGTGGCATGGACTGATTTGAATGGCATCGCAGACAAGGTTGCGTGGATGCCAGAACCTGATGGTGAAGTGGCTGCAGTTGTAAGCTTTGAAGCGGCGATTGGATAAACATGGCAGTAAATATGTATAAAGCATGGGGAGTAACGGTGGGCGTGATGGAGTTATTTCGGAACAAAGGAAAGGTGGGAAGATTTAGGAAAAACAGGTTTAGACAAAAAGAAATGAAGCACGCGGGGTGGAAGAAAGTGGTACGTTGGTTGAAACTGTATTTAGTACCAGGTGGGAAGCTTAACAGTATGAGAAGAGGTGGAAGGAAGTGTTTCGACGAGGGAGTACTATGCATTCCGGTGAGGAATGACGTGAATAAAGATTAGAAAAGAAGAAGGGAAGGTGGCAGTATGTGTAAACAAGAGGAATGGGAAAAATGTGGTGCAAGTGGTGTACCAAGCTAATCTTGCGGGGGCATTTAACTTGAAGGAGGAGTTGCCGTGTATTGTTGACATGGCGGCACAGTTTGAAGGTGACGGTTTCACAAAATGAAACAAAAGTTTATGCGTTGGAAATTTATACAGGAAGCACCGGGGAGAGAAAAGAAGGACATGGACATGAGGGAAGTACATAATAGCGAAATGGAAGGGACAGAGTTGGAGTGTGGAAATTTATATGGGGAACTTGGAACAGTGGAGAGGGTGATGGAGTGGCATTCCATTAACCTTGTGAAAAGCAACAACGGTGGACTGTGAAAGGGTGGTACCAGTGTGCGTGCCGCGGTGATTGAGGAGTGGCCATGGCGTATGGAAGACAAAACATGGTGGATATTTTAATGGTGCCTGGAACCTTCGATTACGTAATTATATTATAACTCTGCCTAATTAACATTTTAACGTGCAATTCATATACCTAATCTAGTCAAGGAACTTGCCTAATTATTAATTAAAGCTCACGTGGACAGTTATTAATATGCCAAATACCTTTTTACCTTTTCCTAACCCTAACTTTAAAATGGTTTTTCGTGTTGCCAAATTCTGTTGCCAATATTTATATATGTTCGAATTTATATAATAAATGAGGCACAAATGGAAGAAACAAGAACAGTAAATAACACGACCATAGTTTCGAAATAAATTAACGTGAGTCGTCAATTAGAAAATTTATAATTTTATTTATTTTTAAGTTACTTATTGTACCTAGCTTGGGGTAGATTATTGTGCTAAATCCAATGTCAATGGCTTAAAATGGTATTTCTTTAAGGTTTGTTTGGTCGGGTTTTGTAATATTTTATAAGATTTAACATTATGATCACAGACAAGGGGAAATATATTTAAAAATGCCTAATGAAATACCTATTCACAGTTTGTATATAAAGAAATTATATAATAAATTATAACCATGTCATCTGTACACAGAATCGGACCAAATACGAAGCAGTGGACCCATATCAGTGGACGTAAGATTTTGGAATGAGAACGGACGAATTTGAACGCAGCTGGAAGCATGTTAAATGAACTGTTTCAACAACAGATGTAGATCAAGGTGAGTTTAACTCACTCAGTTCACCCCGTTTATAATTAATATAAGCTGGGTTTTTATTTTTGTGTGCAATGTTTGCTAATGGTTGATAATTGGATGATTGTTTACATGTGTGCTGAATATTTTTATACTCATGGATTAAATTAAGCGTTTGTTTAAATTAATCAGATTAAATCGTTATTTTAACATTTAAATTCCAAACGAGGTAATTTACCTTGCTGGTTATATTTATAATAATATAAAAATATTAAATAAATCCTTGAATGCTTAATTGGATGTTATAAATTGTTTTTTGACTGTTATTAGTTTAATTGTTATTTCTATTTATTGTGGTAAACAAATAGATTGTCGTAACCCATTTTGATGCAGGGAAGGACAGGTTGGAGGGATCCAACCGGATTCCTCAAATATTATTGTTTATTTATATAAACTGTTAATCAATCTAATTGATTGTTGAAACCAAATTCAACACTTGTTTGATAAAAACCAATCGGTGATATTGGTTGAGTAATTATCACCAAATGGCCTATAAATGAACCATTTTATAGAAAATTGATTTATTATCAGATAAATCAATCCAAAGAAAATTATAAAATTGTTTTATAACTAAAGACGGGTTTTGAAATCTATTTTATATATATTATTTTTAAATGAAGTTTATTAAAGGAAATTAATAATTATTTTTGTCTTGTAGTTATAAACGAGTATGTAAAATGAGATTCATAGATTATGGAGTGCATTAAGCAAATGAGCAGCAATCAACAAAAATGATCAAGGGTTAAATTAATTATATTTTTTTCAATAAAACAGTTAAACGAGATTATTTTAATTAGATTGTTAGTTAAATCAAATGAAATTATTTAAATTAATTTTATTTATTAATTTAAATGAAATAACTAAGTGGAATGGTTAACAAAGTAACCTTATTTGAGGTAACCAAGATTTGATTATTTAATATGATTATTGGATTGTTAATTACTATTGAAGTTAATTAATAACCTTTTAAGAGAGACTAATTATTTTAGAAACAGTTGTTGAGTGGAAGTAAACTATTTGATGTAAAGGACGTTAGATAATTAAAAAGAATTTGACCTGTAAACGAGATTTTTAAATGAAGTGTAATATAAATATGAATATATAAGTGGCTCGATAGATTAGTTTTTGAACCTATAATAGCATTTTCGAATGAAAGTAAGTTGCTTTGTGAAGCGACCCAAACTCCCCTGGTCTTCGAAGAGAAGATAAAGAATGAATTATTGTGAGGACAAGACGAATCAGAACACAAAAAGAAGAACATTTCATAACTTATTACAACAATTCCATCAGAATACAAGAATATCACAGAGTATGAATCAATATTACACATTTGATGAATATCAGAGATTTAAATTACATTTAAATACATAGCAGTGGAAAAATAATACAACACACAACTGAAAGAAATACACGGATACAGAGCTTTCCGGGTATCGTTCCAGCTGTAAACCAGGATCTTGTGAATATAAATCTGCAAAACCCAACTACTAGCTGCCCATGCGGAAAATAAGGGCACCCAAAGTTTAGGTTAAAACAGTAAACTCTAGGTCAGTCATATGACTGGTGTGGGAACTAAAACAGTTATTAATCTTTATTTTAAAGTTCGGTAAATCAAGGGACCTATGACACGGAATGGGTTTCCTCCCAAGTATACCAGTGCATAAAACAAACAGCGCAATGCTAAGTAAAGAAAAATGAAGCTATTATAAGACCCAGGTCCCATCACACAATGCAACGCATGCCGGAGGATAGGGTTTTACCTTATAATAGCCAAATAATGATTGATACGTTAAATTTCGTCTTTTATTATTACTATAAGTGAATAAAACAACTTTAATCATAATGTATAAATCATATACGACATAAGTGCCCCATACCATTATGTCACCATAGTAGGCTCTAAAAATAAAACCGAAATGTCATGTATTGGAAATTGGATTCCATCATGAGTCGAGGCAAGGGGCAGGCTCCTCTCCGTTCAAGACACTCTAGCAAATGCCTCAGGACCACACACAGCGATCCTTGGATCTTCAGGGCCGGTCCACTCAAAGTGCAAAAGTGGATAAGTTATACCTGAACACATGTTTCCCGGTCCTATCGGACCTATAAAATGGTCTGTATGTCAGCTCACATATTGCCAGTTATCGACCATATATTCGAGGCGCCTCGCATTCCAACAACCACACAGGTAAAAAGTATATAAATGTCAGGGCTGGTAGGTCACTGACATCACCCATAGCTAGAAAGAAACGTCGTGCTCTCTCTGCAGTCACTATCCCGTTTTTGACTCATACCGAGGTGTGAGGCTCGCGAATTAACGCTATACACGAAGCTATGCCACACAGGCCGTGCTTTGATCATCAACCACAAGACTTTGCTTTTCAACAAAAGCCTTGATCATTTTCCACTTAGGCATGCTACACAGGCAATTCATGCCATGCGATTGATATCCATCAATATATAACCTCTGAGCTCGTACGTCTCAGAAAAGGGCGTTAAGCAAGAGAATAAATTCTCCGCCGCCAAACAAATATATATTTAATAGAAATCAATCACACATCCAATGTCAGACACACAATCCATTTACAAGTCCGTTCCAGGTCTGAACGAAACTGGAGGAACCTTATTCCTCGCGTATCCATCGATCTCCAAGTACGTCTGGACGATCACCAACTGATTCCCTCATCTTGGGTGTCAGTCCAATCAAGATTGTCAGGAATCATCCAAACAACGTGAAGACCCCCGGCCTTCAACCACCGTCTTCATCATCGACATATCGTCGAATCGGTTATTCAGAATGGGTATAAACCCGGCCTTTCTGAGTAACCCCCGTATATAATAAACAAGTGTTACACAAACACAACATACGCCTCATTCCAATTCAGAATATTCTTTTATTCAAATGTTCACATTCTTAGGGAAAGGTTCCCATTAATTTTATCAAAGATAAATTCTTTTAAATTTATTCTTTAATCTTCCTTTGAATATCATTTCAAACCAAGTTAAGGTTTTTCCAAACTAGTCGGGATTAGCGAACCACACCGAAGTAATTATTTATTTTATTTCCCAATCCCAACCTATTCATCCCATGGAGCAAAACTGGTAATACTTCATATCTAACACCTCTGTGCTATCGGTAAAATTAATTACCATTTCACGTTCAAATCTAATTAAAGATTTAATTATCGCTTGGAGCAAAACTGGTGGTACTCCATTCTCGATCATTTTAATCTAATTAAAGATTCATTAAAACTCCACTTAGTTTTAATCTTCCCACAAATCAATATCCTGTCTTTAACTGGGTTAAAGAACCAATGTCATCTAAAACACGGTTCACGATAAACCCAAAATCACATTCCATTGTTAATCGGGTTAAAAATCAGGTGTTATTCAAAGCACCGCTCACAATAAACCCCAGAAACCAATTTAAATTCAATTCCAACTAAATACTAATTAACTGGAAAATTTCACTAAATCTTAATTAAATGATTTATTCTTTTGTAAACTGGGTTCAAGAACAGTGTTAATGAAGACACCATTCATGACAAACCCAAATCCCATTTGATATTAAATACAAGGCTCTGAATAGAAAATATATCGGCTTATATTCAATATCAAATTCTGAAACCAACAAATATCATATTGGAAATAACGATATAAATATATCTTTCAAATTTCCACAACCATATCTATATAATCACGAAATCCAACATCGAAATATTCCGAAGATACTTTCGATTCAAATACATTCCAATTCGTATATTGGAAATTCTGATTATTTTTAAAATCACTTCAAATCTAGTTCAAAACTAGTTCATTTCGATAAAAACATATTTTTATCCTCACAAATGTGGAATTTTTCATCCAGTTCTTTCCAATTCATACATTATGATTTTACACAAATTATTAATATTTTAAATAATTTTATCAAGGCCCGTACATTCGGTTTTCAATAACGGCCACCGAACTGCACTTACAACGACCTTTTCCAAATTTTATTTGGACATAATTCCAAATCCAACAGTTAGATTTCAAATTTCTAATATTCATTGGAAAGCACTTTTCGATACGAACCCAACGGTTCCGGTTTCAGGAGAATTCGACGGTCGGATCTCCCGTAACGTCAATTCGAAGTCAATGGTCGAAATTCGTGAACTACCGCGGCGCGGCGCGTTCTATTCAGGCCATTAAATATATATAATATATATTATATATATTTCATTGATTTCAATTCAAAACGTATTTTATAATTCGTTTTAAATTCGTTTTCAAAACAATTTCAACTTCGTATACAATTTCAAATCAAAATTGAATATTCCATATCATTAATATATAAATGATAATATTTTCAAAACGTTATATTTTGAAATCACTTCCTTTTCTATATTCATTATAAAAACAAATATAATCGATAAATATCGTTCGAGACAAAATGGCGCATATCTAACCAACACGGCTTTATATATTTCAATAACTTCGTTATTCTATTCAACAAATGAATATTTTCTCTATTCAACACATGAATCTATATTTTTCAACACATGAATATTCTTAACACATGAGTATTTTCAACACATGACTATTTTATTATTAAATATATTTTATAAAATTGTGCTTTATATCGTTTAATTCTTATTCAGACTCTAACCGTAAATTAGTAAGAGTACGATTCCCTAAATATTAACCCTGAAGGCCGAAACCAACATCAGATCAATACCCAGGAAACCACTCATCTTAACTAGTTTCTAGTTAGTTTCTAATTTTATATATTATAAAGATGTGAATTTAATTGTTAAAATATTTTACTCAACACATGAATATTTTCAACACGTGAATGGTTTCAACACATGAATATTCTCAACACATGAGCATTGTCAACACATGACTATTTTGTTTATTCAACACATGAATATAATTTATTTTATAATATTCTTTATTTTCTAAATTGGAATGAGACCCAATCAATTACCATATAATGTTAATTATATGGATTCCATACAACACATGTATATAATAGCAACAATAAATAATCAACCATCATCCAAAGTGCACCACACAACTGCATAAGCATTAAACATAAATAATTAACGCTTACACAGCCTGTCAACCTATCGATTGACATACATCTAAACAATTGGGATTAGTGTACGTCAAATTTCATCCCAACACCCGTGTGGGGTTTCAAATCAACAAACACTGAATATTATTTGTGCATTTAGGCGACGTGTAAAATTTATCGTCCCAATCAATATCCTTCGAATAGGTGTACATAAACAAATTGTCTGATTTGTAAATGAATATTTATTTAATTCATATACATGTTAAAAATTATATTTTTAACTATAATTTTTTTTTCAACACATGAATATTTATTTTCATTCATTCCACAACAGAATCAATTTTCACAACACAACAAAATCAAACAAGTTATCCATGGTCTGTGGACAATGGGTGTCGGGTGCCACTAAGCACCGTCTGCATCCTAGTATATATTTTTAACTAGAAAACAAGATTTAAAGTGAGAAGTTCTCACCGACTAGCTAAACCAAATGCCACGACTCTTCATATGTAGGAAATTTTCGTCGTGCTCGCCTTTTCTAACTTTCGTTGTCCGTAGCCACTACATATATAAAAATCGCATTTTTATATTGTTGCTATGTATATAAAAATCACATTTTTATACTGCTACTATATAGATAAAAATTCTATATTTATACCGCTACTATATAGATAAAAATTCTATTTTTATACCGCTATTATATAGATAAAAATTCTATTTTTATACCGCTACTATATAGATAAAAATTCTATTCCTATACCGCTACTATATAGATAAAAATTCTATTTTTATAAAGGTGCTCATATAATAAAAAACATACTTTTATCGCTTTATCCCAACAAACAAAAATCATGTTTTTGTTTCTACTTCATATATTTTTACAACGCTTTCTTCTATATAAAAATTATATTTTTATATCTCCACTTCTTATATAAAGATTGAATTTTTATTTCGCTTCATATATAATAAAAATCGAATCTTTATACACGCTACTATAAAAGTATGAACCTTTCTACTTCAAAGATCTAAACTTTATACGAATGAAAATCTATACTTCATATATAAAAGATCACATTTTTATATAACGATATATATAATAAAAATCATATCTTTACTTAACCAAAAATCGTATTTATATGAGGCTAAAAATCTCATTTTTAGTTAATTAAAAAAAATCTCATCTTTTTATTCGATAAAAATCAAATTTTCCATGAACTAGAAATCGAAACTATCATGAACTAAAAATCAAAACTTTCTATTTATTAAAACAATGCTTTATATATTTTTGAAAAATCATATTTTTATACTATGGTATACATTAAAAAAAATGTGTTATTTCTCTTTGTAAAAACATACTTGCTATTTCTATTTTTAAAACACTTTTTTTAAACACTTCTTTTAAATATAAACAATTTAGATTACATTTAATTAACTAAACAAGTAATTAATTACAGTAATAACTTAATTAACTTCTTTAATTACCCCCTTACTCCGCTCATCAACTTCATTGCCAGGTTCGGACATCAACCCATCGTTCATCGAACTAGGGTTTGGAATAGCACAAAAATCGAGGCGTTGAACCTTGATCGGGACACATCAAGATGTTGCCCTCCGCGTGCTCCACCTTCGCTCGAATGAGGGGGGGGGGGGCACTCGCCGTCGTCTCTGACCCGTGGTTGGCCGGCGAATGAAGCGATTTCGGGGAGCCAGAACAGCCTCCACGATGAACAAAAACTGATCCCCCTTGTTCGAATGGACAGAGCACGAGATGCTCTCCAGTCTTTACTTTGGAAGGAGCTCAAAATCATGAGGAACGGTGGAGATCGGTGGCATTGATTTTGAGAGGACGAGGAGCGTTCTTTTTGGCTGGAGGCGGAAAGAGAAAGGTTGACCAATGAATTGAATTTGACTTAGGGTGCTAAATATGTATATATATATATATATATTATAATTTTATTATTATTTAATTCAAAAATTAGTTTTTTTTGCCAAACTCAAAATCAAACCCAAGGACTGTCGCCCCTAGCCAAATACCCTACTCCGGACACAATGGAATATGTTTCGTAGGCCAGTTTGATTGTTACGATCAGTTTTCATCAAAATTAAAATATAAATCAGTATATTCAATTTTAAACGTACATTTCAATTTACCAGGGTCACATACGAACTCTAAAAATTCCAGAAAAATATATTTCTAGCTTCGTATTGACGATACGGTCATAACAAAACTAATTTCGTCAAATTCTAAGACCGTTTGAAAAATGGTCATTTTCCAGTCGATTAAAATCAACTAAAACTGGCCAACGCGTTTTCCTTTGCCACACTCACATATTGCTTTCAAAAATTATGAATTTTGGAATCTAGCAATAATTCTACATCCCGGATCCAACAAAAGTGGTTTCGTCGAAAAACAAGGTCATTTGCAAAATTTCCATTTTTAAGGGCCAGAATTCCATAGCGACTATTCTGAATTTTCAACTGGACATAACTTATTATTCGCACTATGAAATTTTGATTTTTCGAATTCGTTGGAAAGATATTCTCAATTAAATTCTAATATTTTTGGTTTCGCTAAAATCAGGCTTATTTTGAATCCTGTACATTCATTTGAAATCGAATTTTCGAACTACCGCGCCATTTTCAATTCCTTTTATATATAAAAGTAAATATTTATATTCTAACGATGATTTATATAAATATATACGTTCTATTTCTATTCAAAATAAATTTCCCGTCATCATTATTTAAAATAAATCTTTTTAAATATTCAAAATTCATTAAAATCGCCAAAATAAAAATTTTAAATTGGCTCAGAATTTCCGGGTTGTTACACCTTGATTGATTGTGTCCAGATTTCTATAAAAGAAATAGGGTTAACTTTTAAAAGGGTTGAAAGTAAACATATCGAGATGAAAATGGTTTTAAAGGAAATGGAGTTGATTAAGGCCTTATTATAATTAAAAAGTTTTTTTTTTTAAGTTTTACTTATATGAGTTAGATTTTGGATTTATCTCCAGAAAATAATTTTATAAAGAAAAGTTTAAACAAGATTGAATTTGAGTGGAAATCGAACAGGGGCTTAAGTGAATTGAATTTAGTTGTAATGTGAAACATAATAATAAGATCTAAAAATAAAATGTTTTAGAAATGAAATGGGGTTAATTGAAACAAAGTGGTTATAAATGGGATTCCATAGTAAATATAAATGTTGGGATAATTACTGGAATGGGAGTTCGTTAATAACTTCTATCTCTTTCGAAGATGAGAGTGTTGTCGACTCAAGGTCTGACAGGTAAATAAAATACCCCAACTTGAATGACTTCATGATTATCCAGGAATGATATTAGTTTAGAGACGAAGGTAACCGAAGAGAGTAAATTAATATCTTCTATGGAAAGATATTATAAACTGTAATTTGAAGTATTACAAGTTGAATAATTTGATTTGAAAATACAAAGTAAAGGGCGGTATTTCAAATGTTGGAAGATTTATAAATTTAATTAACAACTGTTAAACTAAAGGGCCAAGTGACACTGTGCACTGAACCAATGAATCCACTTTATGTTTCTATGGATGATGATTGTGAAATCATCGACTATCAAAATCCGGCCAAATAGATTGTTGGTTCAGAAAGACCGGGATCGAATTTATATTCGAAAACCATTCCGACCAGCAAATACGTAAACATTGAAGATATCAGAAGATGGTCGAGATGGAGCATTGAAGACCGTGGATCTTCATAAGTGGGTGAATTGCTGTTGAATTTCTCTGGCTAGCTACCAGAGTTTTTAAACTGTGATTCTGTCCTAGTTGATATTTTGCGGGTTGTAAGGACTTCTCGCTACCGGTCCTTTGGATGCGGTAAGAGAGTGCCTTCGGTTCATCTTGTTCCTGGATGACTTGTATGGACGAATGTCTGACAAAGTATTTTCAAATGATCATGTACGTTGATTTTTACAAACATATTCTGATTTGTGGCGGAGAAGACACCTTCTCCTAGCTAACGCCAGTATATTTTTGTGAACATCAATTAGTGATTTGGCAGATCTAACGATGTGACATTCAAAGTGAATGGTGACCAAATGTTCTGAAAGGTAATTCAAACCTCAAGCGTCACAACTGGGAAATGACAAAAATCGGGCAGGCAGCATGGCTATCTAGGTCGCTCCCATTAGGGTGTATAATCACCTATCTAGAGAAATTCCATTTCATTCTTTAATCTATTTTCAACGTTGTCCCTTTTCGGGAAACGGTTGCTGATCCCAACCATTGGTGATATACATTCGATACACTCAAGCGAAATGAGTGGTCGGTCATGTGTGGGCCGGGTTGCAAGACATTCTTGTTGAACACAGTGTATTCCTCTCTAGAGATACACTATCGGTAGGTGGTTCCATACCTTGTCATAGTCGGAGTCCAATATCCAATAAGCTCCCGCGGTTTTGACTGTATACTATATATGTAGAGCGTGAGATGCAAGCGTTCTGCTAGATTGATATTTATTTGCACCTAGACACTATTATAATAACAGAAAAGATCTTGTTTTTTCAAAAAAAAAAGGGTTATAGTAAGGTAAAAACCGTCCATGTTTATGTGTGGGCTGGTCTTACTATTATCCTTTTCTTTCAAAATGATTTGAAACTTTAAAATCAATATGGATGTTAAATAAACTTAGTAGGTTTCGCACCTTGGTTCACCAGACTGACCTGGTGTTTGAAATGTTCGGGTTAGACCGGGTTGTATAGGTTCAAGTTATCAGACGCTGTAAAGAGACCAGTTGGAAGAGTTCAGACGTATGATGTTATATAGTTATTATTTCACTGTGTATTATGTATGAGGACAGGTTATTACTACTGTCCAGATGTTTTGATGTACTCTAATGATTGTAAGTATTTTATAAGCTCACAATAAAGTTATTTCTATATTATATTTTGTTCCGCTGCGATGTGAGACTCTGCGTTGTGTTGGTTCTTCTTCTTCTTCTTCTATTCTAATATTTCTTTCTTTCTTATCTCATCCTCTAAATTTCTTTCTATTGGCATCTGGGTTTCTAGTATCATTTGGGTTGGAGTTGTTTGGTCAGCTCAAAAGGTACTAGAAATTTGGGTCATCACATTATTTACTGAAAGAGTAAGAACAGAAACAAAAATATCGAATGAAATTTGGGATTAGGGTTGAGCATCGGTCAGTTTTGTAGATAAAAAATATTAGTTTATTGAATTTTTTTATTCAGTTTTATTTAGTGATGGTTATCGCTATTTCCTTTTAGCATTTTTGAATTCATATGCTCACGTACGAAGTTCGTTCGTGACGAAAACATACATAGTAATATAATTTGATATTCCGGTCCCAACGAAACTTGTTTCGTTGAAATTGAAGTTCGTTTTGAATAATAGTCAAATTTTGAATATTTAATTCACTAATTGATTCACGTTTATATTTTACACACTCACATGAAAAGTCTAATTGGCTCGAAACTTGAATTCTTACTATAATTAAATATTATAGACATGACGGAACTAGTTTCGTCGAAAACGGAAGTCGTTTGCAAAAAGGCTACTATTAAGGCTTAAATATATCAATTAAAACATTAATTAATTACAAAATAATTAAATTGAATAATAATATATTATTATTATTATCATATTTATCCGAATGAAATATCATATAGCTCCAAAATAAAACATATCTGAATTTATAACTTGATATTTCAAATTAAAACAACATACAGATTATTTAGAATCAATTTATTTATAGAATAAATCGTTATAATTTATAAACAATTCCATAGTGACTATTTGAAAATTTGATTTGGACATAACTCCCAAAACATAAGACGAAATCTTTATTTTTCACTTTCATTAGAAAAATATAATCAAATAGATCCGAACATTTCTTATTTCAGAGTAATCTGACTTATATTGGATTCTGCATATTCAATTAAAGTTCAAAATGTAATATTACGAACTACCGCGACATTACGAGCTCGTTATAAATTATATTATAAATTATATGTTCGAACTTCATTTTTTTTAAATAAATTCTATAAATTTCAATTTATACTTCTAATACAACATTTAAGCAATTTAAATGCCTAAAATCAAATGGCTAAAAATATGGGTCGTTACACGAAAGCGGTTATTGTCCATTAACAACGTGCTAACTTACATAGACATAGGCAACAAAACTATGTTACAAAATAAACCTTACCCCGTGTTTTGCAAGCCCAATGCGCAAGCCAATAGGCCTAATGCACGCAAACCCTCGGATTCCCCTGCAATTATTCCCGTCCCCTACTAGTGACTGCCTGCACCCTTCTTACTTTCCAATATACGACTTTTCCTTTTCCTTTTATTTCTTATTATTTGGGCTTTATTAATTTTGTCAGCCCATAGACATTCGTATCAACCCTGACCCACATTTACAAAACTTTGTCTTCCATAAACTATTTACTCCTTATTTTTAATCCATTACCTGTCTATTTCACTACCAATGTCCATCTACTACGTCCATTCTTACTCTGAAAATTTAATCCGAACCACCCGACTTCATCTCCTAAAATATACTACTTCACTATAGTACGTAAAAAATGGCCATGTAGTCGAACACTTCAGCTCTCCCATCCCCCATTGTCAGTCCACGTTGGCTAAACTAACACATTCTTTAAACTCCTCTCATGCTCATGCATGAATGTCCTCTTGTTTTCATTCTCAATCCATCCAGCGTTCATTGAATGAATATACACGTTCTCCTTCTTACCCACAATATAAAAGGAACTCACCCCAGAATTCATTCGAATAGCCATGGCCATATCTTTATTCAATTTGTTCTCCTCCACTGTAAACTCGTCACCACCACCCTTTTATACCTCCTTTTCAAAGCAACAAACCCCCCATTACCGTATATTCCTTTCCCCCACACTACTTCATGCTAGACAAATACTCAAACCACATGCGTGCTACCCAAATCTCATCCATGACATCCGCCACCATCCAGAAGCACTTCATCTATAGCTCCATACCACGTTGAGCTCGCGACTTTACCCCATCCTATATACGTCGCTCAACCCCCTGCGGCACGTGTCGAACAATAGCTGTTGTCAATGTCTATAATGCGTGCGACTATATATTTTTTTCACTTTTAAAATAATGACAAAATAAAGAGGAGGATCAGTGCGGTGGGAAGAAGAGATAACAGTGAGCCATTGCTTTTTGTTTTCAGGACATGGCTCATCTTTGAATTATGGAAGAATAGTTGGGTTTTAAAAACAATGGCGTCAATCGTGATTAGTTTACAGAAGGATTTACGAAGGCAGATGTAACACACCACATCCATTAATGTCACTCACTAATGGAATGCATTGACTTTCATGGAGTGTTATAAGAGTATCGAACAGAATATCAGAAGACAGATATATAAAATGGAACTTAAGAAAATCCAAAATTTATTTACTGCAACGAAAAAGCAAAACATGTTTGGTTACAACATTTAAAACCACATACTTGAGTCAGGTACACAAATATTCTTCTTTTACAAAATTATTATTAAAGTACATAAAAGTAAAACCATAATACCACTCCAAATAGCCATACTGAAAAAGAGATAAAGCTGAGCATTACTTTCAACACTTCCAAGCACTTCAAGAAGAAAGGAATCTAAGTCAAGCTTCACTATTCCCACCCTGAGGACCTGGAGGAGGGGGTGGGGGAGAAAGAAAAGAGGCAAAACAAAAAGGGGTCAGACATATGTCTTGCGAGTCTAGTGACTTTAACAATATAATCAGTAAAGTAACAGGATAAGAACATAAACTGGATATAAGAGATTACTGTAACATTAGCAGATATGACAAGGTAAACAAGGTGTAACGTTGATTGCGCTTCTAATCACTATAAGATAATTCCTACACCACACCAATGCTAGTTCCATACTAAAAGTAGACTCCTCTCACTAAACATAGTAGTAATAATAATGATGGTAGTTTTGTGTACTCCTAGCTACTGTCATAGGTGCCGCCTGCTCCTATCTCCACTAGTTGTACCCACTACCCTCCCCATTCGATCGGCTCCCTAACTCGTACATACCCATGTTGGTCCCACAGTAGGGTGTACCACTCCCTAAAGTGGAAACCCGATACTACTAAAATGCACGGCTTATACCTACACGATGCAACAACGTCTTACCAACTAGCCCGGACCCACGCACGCACATGACTCCGTTGGACTTGCGTTGCCACCGTTAACTCTTTATTGACCTCTTACAATCAAACCAGTAAGCGTATCCTGTCCTCGACCTAGTTCGAGCTCACATAGATACTAAAATGGGTTACTGGTTGTAAAGGGTCCACCTACTTGACAAAAGCTTCCCTCTTAAGCTTAGTCCCCACTAAGAATTCCAACTTAACCCCTCTTTATTCCCATGTCTAATCACATGTTTCACCTTAGTTAAGTGCTTCTAGTTATATTTCACATGTCACCCATGTCACCCAGTTAACCCTCATGTCTTATACATGTCTTATCTTGGTTAAATATTCATTAATTCATTATAACCGTAATCTTGAAAGACCTCCCACATTAGATTGTCGTTTTGCGGTTGCTGGATATGCCGGGCGGTTCCGAGCAGTCTTATACCGCAATCCGAATCTAACCTCGTGTCTTTGCATTATTACGTATCGAATATCTTCCTTTGACCTCTCACATTAGATTACAAAATTGCGGTTGCTGGATGTGCCGGGCGGTTCTGGGCAGTCTTATATCGCAATTCGAATCTAACCTCGTGTCTTAGGCGTTCATTATCACTTCCTTGATTCAAGTCCCAAATTTAAATCCTGGATTAAATTATATCCCAATTACCCATAATTTCCAATCTAAATTATGTTCATAATTTTAATCCAACCTAGGCCTATAATTATGTATACATGTTAGCCCAAATTAATTTGCATTCAATGTTATTAACAATTTATGCCAAACCTCATGTATACGAATTATATCCAATTATGCCCAATCCAACTTATGCCAAATCTCATGTATACAATTTATACACAATTATGCTCAAATTGATTTATGCCAATAATCTCATTTTATTACAAATTACCCCAAACTTTTCCCAATCTTTCAAACGTTATTCGTACGCAAATCTCAACGTAATATGTTAGGCTTGAAGTTAGCCTAATCTCAAAAAAAATGAAAAGAAGAAGGGAAGAAAATCATGTCATCAAAACTGGCATAAAAGAGACATATGAAACATGAACTGGCATAGAATATTAAAATAGATCCAATTAGGCATATGATAACAGTGATTTGGGTATGAATATGAAAGATAAGAATTTACAAACTTGATATGATTCATCTTATAGGCCTGTTCATAGAATCCAATTTACAATCCTATCACAATCACTTTTTAATTAATTATATGTGAAAGTAACATAGATTCACAGCGATAGGATTTAGGAGAGTGGATAGTTCTGAGTTCTTATTTCTAGATTTGATTAGCTAAACCGTTGTTGTAGAATTTGGTTCTTATATTCCAATTTGAATACTCTAAATCTGATTTGCTTTGGAGAAGAGAGGCTAGTTTAATTTAGACTAGAGCAGCATGGAGGCGCCATGTATTAGTGTAATGAAATTAGGGTTAGGTCTAGGTGCATTTTTATAGATGTATTAGATGAATTAGGGCCTTTAGATTAGATTAGAGATCATCAGAACCACAAAGCTCGAAAGACACATCATCCAGCCAATCCCAGAAGGACACTTCAGCCCTAGACCTCAAAAACACGTCTGCCAGATCTAGGCAAATGGGGGTCGACACCCTATAGGGTGGTCGACACCCTATAAGGGGGTCGACACCTATGTCGAAACCCTTATAGAGGGGTCGACACCTATGTCGACTCCGCTAGGGGGGTCGACACCCTAGAGTAAGAGATTTCCCGCTCACCCAGATTTTCTGATTTTGATTTTTGAACTCATTTTTGAATTTTAATTATTATTTTAATTTAAATTCTACGTTAACCTAAAATCTTCCAAGCTTCATAACTTCTTCATATGATATTCGATTTACGCAAACTAGGACTCTATTCCAAGTAGAATTCCAAGATGAATGCAACGGCGCAACCCGTTTCCCTTAATTCTTCTTATAAAAATTAATTGTTCTTTAATTATCACTTATGTCATGTTTAAAAATTACAAGGTGTTACATTCTCCCCTCCTTAAAGGATTTCGTCCCCGAAATCTTCAAGTTAAGAAGAATGTATCCTACCATCCAATCATCCATCTACTCATCCATCATCCACAAGCATCTATTGTCCTAAAAAGATTTCTAATGCTATATGAACATATGAAAAAGTGTGTGTATATGTCCGCTATCTAATGCAAAGGTCAAGCGGTCTACTGATTCAGATGACCTCCTTAATGCAAAACATGATAGTGCCATGCATCCTGTAACACCCCACATCCGTTAAGGTCACTCACAAAAGGAATACCTTAACCTCTATGGAGCATTATGGGTATTGGAACAAAAATATTACAAGACAGACATATATAAAACAGCGGAAAGTAAAGTAAAAGTACTTCAAATCATTTATTAAATATAATTGTTTACAATAAAAGCCCATCAACTTCCAATACCCAATTACATAGCTAAAATATCTGTCTTGCTCAAAAACAAAGAAGCATAAAAATAAATTTTAGTATTCCCCAATAAAGCAAAGCAAGCCATAGCCAAGAGAAATCCAAGCAGTACATGAAAGAGCCTTGAAGCTTGGTAAGATACGAACTAAGCTGTATTCCCACCCCGCGAACCTAGGGGGGAACGGAAGAAAAAGAGGCGAAACAAAATGGGTCAGTCATAAAGACTGAGTAAGTCCTAGTAACTTTCAACATAAAAACAGGTAAAGATAACATGACATGAATAAACTGAAAGTAAACATAAGCATGATGACAAGATAAGCTACAGGCACGATAACTAAGAATAACATCATAGGATTTCTGTCATGTATAACATTGCAAGGTTCCCATTCAAGATGAACTAAGTATAGTTTCGCAAGATTTCTATCAAGCATCGTAAGATTTCTCTGCTTCACCATTAAAATGATATCTATTTGCTCTGCACCACCCAACTAGTGTCCCAACTAGTAATCTATATAAAATGATAAAATCATAACGTGATCCCAATCCCCGAAATTATGGTTGCTTTCACGTGTACATCTATTATTTATTACCTAGATCTAATCGAAGGTTTTCTATCGAGCGCTTCCAAGATTCAACCAGGATTTATGCCACCTAGGTTCAACATATGGATTATGCTACCTATTGAACGCTTCTCGTATTTAGGGTTTATGCCACCTAGGTCCAACCTAGGGATTATGCTACCTATGTGTGTCATACGGCCCCCAATGATTGTAGATACCTATGCTGGTCCCACCATGGGGTGTATCAAGACCCATGGTGGCGGCCCGACACAATTCTAGAATACATAGGTAATACTACTGGTGCCCCAGTGCCCTGTTTGTCTGCTCCGGAGTGTGTGCACGCCCACACCCCGTTAGAACCCACACTGTGCACCCACCGCCGTCGCTTTTGATTGCTTACAATCAGCCCAGTAATCGTGCCCCACCCTGCCTAGTTTCAGAGTACTATGATACCTAATTGGGTTACTGCTGAAATGGGTCCCCGTTACTAGGGTTTCCTACTGGTTAAGTTTGTGGGCCTATATATACAGATATTACCCACCTTCCCGTGATGTACTTAACACACCGATTCAAGAATGCTTATTAATGGTTAAGTTTGTGGGCCTATATTTACTAATATTACCCACCAACCCGATATGTACTTAACCCTCTCCGTCCATCACGTTAAGTTGGTTAAGTGTTTTCTCTTGTTTTACTTAACCCTACCACACATCATGTTATATCGGTTAAGTGTTGTTCCTTGTGTTACTTAACCCTACCGCAAGCCTTATTATACTGGCTAAGTGTTCTCCCTTGTGTTAACTTAACCCCACCGCATGTCATGTCATATTGGTTAAGTGTACTTTGACTTAGCCCACCTACTTATCATGTTGTGATGGTTAAGTGTTACCCTCTGTTGTTACTTAACCTTACCACGCATCACGTTATACTAGTTAAGTGCATGTTAACTTAACCCCATCCACCAGTCATATTATAATGGTTAAGTGTTACCCTCGTGTGTTTCTTAACCCTACCACGCATCAGGTTATATCGATTGAGTGTTATCAACCTATTCAAGTTAGCCCAACCCATCCGCTAGTCATGTTATAACGGTTAAGTGTCATTAGTCTAGTCACATTACTTAACCCACCCATTGGTCTGATTAACAGTTATGTTGGTTGAGCCTACATTTATAAGTTTTACATGTTCTTAACTCATACCGGTTAGGTCCACATTTACATGTCAAATTTCCATGTCATCCCACCTAACCCTCTAACCATACCCACGTCTTATTATGGTTAGTATTCCTTAATTCATTCATTATGACGAACGAATCATGACCTCTCACATTAGACCGTGCATTTTGTGGCCACTGGATTTGCCGGGCGGTTCCGGACAGATTTACACCGCAAACTGGATCTAACCTCGTGTCATAAACCGTTACGCCTACAATTTGGCCTTCGACCTCTCACATTAGACTGACACTTTGTGGCTACTGGATTTGTCGGGCGGTTCCGGAAAGATTTACACCACAAACTGAGTCTAACCTCGTGTCAAGGGTTCATTAATGTTCATATTCCACCCAAAACCCCAATATAAGTTCATGTGTTTAACATATAGAAATGTTCGTGATTCACGTTTTTGCCCCAAAACGTATTCCCAAATTATTATCATAATTCACTATAAGGTTATGCCAAGTTATAGCCTTTTATTTACAATACATGCCAATTACCCAAAACCCCACTTAGGCGCGTTCATATTAAACCTCTACTAAGTCATAACTTATCATATATGTTTCAACTCCAAATTTTACATAATTAACATATGCCCAAGTTCTAGATTACATGTAAATTTTACATATGACCAATTCGTACCAAATTTACATATGTTCAATTTATGCCGTTTTACATGTATGCCAATTTTATGCCATTTTACCATATCAAGTTCTAGCCAAAATTACATGTATCAAGTTTCATACCCAATAAACCCAAATCATGATTCATGATGTAGTTATCCCAAACTATAATCTTTTTATTATAGTACATGTTAGTTGCCCAAGTTCATAATACATGTTTATGCCAACTATCAAGTTTACGATTGCTTTCGTGTTCAAATTCCCAATTCTACATATGCCTAATTAACATAAGCCCAATCTTTTGATTAATTTACGTAGTCCCAAACTCGTGATTTAATTTACATGCCAATTCATGTATGCCCAAACTTGCAATTTCAATTATATTGACAATACCCAAATTTCAAATTTCATGTTATGCCATCAATTCCACCACACACATATATCCAAATAGGTAGTATCCCAATATTTCCCCGTATACAAATCGCACGTATATCGTAGTTTAGGCCTAGGTCCGAAATTGACCAAGGTTCATCAAAAGAAAATAAATAGGGGAGGGTAGAATTTGTATAACAATAAGTACAGAGAGAAAACTGGCATAAGAACATCGTCTCAGGCATAAAAGATAGACCTTGATAATAATATCAACATGAATCAAGAAAAACTGATTTACAACAAGTTGAATAGATCATAGGCTTGACATGAAAATGAGAATAGAAAAGTCCCTAAACTCAAGATTCGAGAAGCAACAGAAATAGATCTGAATCAATAAACATACTTAAATCCAATTCCACTTTATTCCATGGCCATATTATAATTAAATGTTTAAATCTAAAAACAACTAGAACTTACAGAGCATGGCTAATGAATTAAGAACTGAATTTGTTGTAAAAATGTCGCTGCGTTGTTAATTTATTGTCTTGAATCATTGTAGAAGCCTTGTTCTTTGAATTGATTTGAGTTTGAATGTTTGTACTTTGATTTGGAGACGGCAGCCATGGTTCAAGAGGTATTTTGGCAGCATAATGGTGTAAGAATGATTTGACATGAATTAGGTTAGGTCTAAGGGTGTTTTTATAGGTGTAGCAACTAGTTTAGGCCCTTAGATTAACCCTAGAATCAATCCGGACCATCAAAACACGTCTCAGGCTTCAAAAATGGGTTCAGGGTCAAAACAGGCCGACCAAGTCGACCTGTAAGGGAGGGGGGGGGAGGTCGACCATATGGTCGACCTAGGGGGGTGGTAGGTCGACCATGTGGTCGACCTAGCCCCCAGGTCGACCTGCCTGGTCCTGTGCTACCTAAAATTAGCTGAATCTTCTACATGCCATAACTTCTTCATCCAGACTCCGATTTTCGAAAACTCGGACTCTATTTCATGTAAAATTCTGAGACGAACGCAATGGCATAACCCGTTTCCCTTAATTCTTATTTTAAAAATTAATTATACCCTGATTTCTAGTTTCAACATGTTATTAAAATTCAGGTTGTTACATTCTCCCCTCCTTAAAGGATTTCGTCCTCGAAATCTTCAAGTTAAGAAGAATGTGTCATACCATCCAATCATCCATCTACTCAATCATCAATCACAGGCATCCATTGTCCTTAAGAGATTTATAATGTTGTATGAACATATGCAGAAAGTGTGTGTATATGTTCCTTATCTAATGCAAATGATCATGCCTGATTGATCTCTTTAATGCAAAATATGTTTTAGTGCCATGAGTCCAACATGTATACGAATAGTCCTAGCCATATAAACACTATATGTGTGCACATACATTCATCCATATGCAACATCCACATGATAACACATTTAATTTCATCCATAAAAAAGTATAAACACTCATGCATATGCAATATGAAAGGTGACAAAGTCGATTTAGTGTCTAAGGTGTGTGTATATGCATCCACGAGCAACCACTAGCAACCGCTTGCAACCACTTGCAACCATCAATCATAACATGTCTCAAACACATGTTTACACCCAATTGTTCCTACCTAAAGATATAGTTGAACGATAGAAGCAAGTAAAAATTTTGTGCCTATTAGGCAATGTCAATACTGGAAATCTATGTCACATATATACTGGCTAGGAGAAGAACTCCTTAAGCACGAGCCCCGAAGACCGAAATCAATATCAGACTGATACCCAAAGAATCAACCAACCAATATATATGTTTCTAGGAAACTAAGCATGATGGAATCCTTTTTGGTCACAAGAAATCCCTTCCTAAGACCAACCCATATCCTATATAACCCAAAAAGTTTAGTCAACCCAACGGACACCCTCAAGCCCCAACATGTATTACTAACAGATGAGTCATACTCCCTATGGGGTTTGCAACAAAAATAGGATGGAGAATAGGACCGAGAGGTTATACTTAAAAGATAGCATGCAAATAAGCTCTGTAGGAAAAGAAGGATCAAAGATATACTATTAAAAAGAGATATGATGCGCGTGTCTAGTCTTCAATCTTCTAGGTCGCATTTCCTTGAGCTTAACTCCATTGTGCTTTGACCGTCTTTAGCTTCACAATTTCGTAGCTTCTTAATTCCTATTTCCAAAATATGAGTTGGAACTCATTTCACAATCGCCTCTAGTTCCACTTTCACTTATTCTTTTTCTAGTATACTCGACTTAAACATAACAACGTACTCATGGTTTCATGCAAGCTCTCCAAAATTCACTATTGAATCCTAGATCTCGTTTACACACTATAGGGTATTCCACGCAGAAGAATTATCTCTTGCAAATAAATAGATGTCAACCATGTTGCCAAGTGTACTTACTAAGGTGATTTTCTATGACTCATGCATAAGCGAAGTGAACCATCCGCCTTAGTGGCGAACACTACTCGAGCGGATTGATAAATGTATCAAGAGATTCTAGGTAACTAAGCATGGCAGAACCCTAAGGGTTACACTAGACTTCGAGGGCATTACCGGGGCAAGTCAAGAGTCTAACTACGCTCTTTTCATACTCGAGAATGGTATCATTTTTGGAAAACTACTCCATCCCTAGAATCAACCCATTGCCCAAAAACATAAGCATTACTTCTAAACTCAATACTTAGCATAGACATTCTCAAATCCAAACAAGTCATGAATAAATGAGCTGATTCCGCATAGGATTTGAGACAAGAACGGGATCCTCTACTATGCTAGTACTAAGGTGCAAAGACTCCAACTATTGAAGCAGAATTAAAAGGATGTGACGTACAAAAACAAAGTTCTAACGGGATGATGGAAAAGAAAAGCTAAACCTTTGACAGAAACGTTACCACCTCTCTTAGGTATGCTACTAGTGAGAGCATACAATTGCCCTCTCGACGATCTTGTTCTTTGCCCTTGTCCTTGTCCTATAATACTTAACTACATGTCCCTTTTTACCCTACTAAAGAAACTCTCTCTTGTCATGGGTTTTATTATTCTCTCACTTTGGCCTCTTTCCTTTCACCTTTTCCTCCTTCGTGGATTAAGCCCTATCAACAAGTTTCTTATCCTTAGGCTTGTGTTCTTTTATCCTCGTTCTTACTATCCTTGTATAGTTTGTTGACAAGTTTCCCGAAAGCTACCTCCATCGCACAGCAACTCTACAAAGCTTGAAATAAGATTAGACGCAGAGGGAACTACTGCGGCTACAGATGGAAGTTGGGCACTTCTTTGCCCTCTTACATGTGTCGTATACCTACAAAACTATGGTGAAAAAGAAAGAGCGAAGAAACTCAAGGAGAGAATCAAAAGATAGTGCATATAGCTTTGGGGAATATGCCTTTCGTAAAACAAAACTTTTCTTAGAAAAATGCTTCTTTGTAAGCGTTTTGAAAATAATTTCAGAAGGTTTTTTAAATCTTTTGCCCAGTCTGGTAACCTTATGCTCTGATATCAAATGTAACACCCCACATCCGTTAAGGTCACTCACAAAGGGAATACCTTAACCTCAATGGAGCATTATGGGTACTGGAACAAAAATATTACAAGACAGACATATATAAAACAGCGGAAAGTAAAGTAAAAGTACTTCAAATCATTTATTAAATATAATTGTTTACAATAAAAGCCCATCAACTTCCAATGCCCAATTACATAGCTAAAATATCTGTCTTGCTCAAAAACAAAGAAGCATAAAAATAAATTGTAGTACTCCCCAATAAAGCAAAGAAAGCCATAGCGAAGAGAAATCCAAGCAGTACATGAAAGAGCCTTGGAGCTTGGTAAGATCCGAACTAAGTCGTATTCCCACCCTGCGAACCAGGGGGGGAGGGAACGGATGAAAAAGAGGCGAAACAAAACGGGTCAGTCATAAAGACTGAGTAAGTCCTAGTGACTTTCAGCATAAAAACAGGTAAAGATAACATGGCATGAATAAACTAAAAGTAAACGTAAGCATGATGACAAGATAAGCTACAGGCACAATAATTAAGAATAACATCATAGGATTTCTGTCATGTATAACATGGCAAGGTTCCCATTCAAGATGAACTAAGTATAGTTTCGCAAGATTTCTATCAAGCATCGCAAGATTTCTCTGCTTCACCATTAAAATGATATTTATTTGCTCTGCACCACCTAACTAGTTTCCCAACTAGTAATCTATATAAAACGATAAAATCATAACGTGATTCCAATCCCTGAAATTAAGGTTGCTTTCATGTGTACATATATTATTTATTACCTAGATCTAATCTAGGGTTTTCTATCGAGCGCTTCCTAGATTCAACCAGGATTTATGCCACCTAGGTCCAACCTAGGGATTATGCTACCTATTGAACGCTTCTCGGATTTAGGGTTTATGCCACCTAGGTCCAACCTAGGGATTATGCTACCTATGTGTGTCATACGGCCCCCAATGATTGGAGATACCTATGATGGTCCCACCATGGGGTGTATCAAGACCCATGGTGGTGGCTCGACACAATTCTAGAATACATAAGTTATACTACTGGTGCCCCAGTGCCCTGTTTGTTTGCTCTGGAGTGTGTGCACGCCCGCACCCAATTAGAACCCACACTGTGCACCCACCGCCGTTGCTTTTGACCGCTTACAATCAGCCCAGTAATCGTGCCCCACCCTGCCTAGTTTCAGGGTACCATGATACCTAATTGGGTTACTGCTGAAATGGGTCCCCGTTACTAGGGTTTCCTACTGGTTAAGTTTGTGGGTCTATATATACAGATATTACCCACCTTCCCATAATGTACTTAACCCATCGATTCAAGCATGCTTATTAATGGTTAAGTTTGTGGGCCTATATTTACTAATATTACCCACCAACCTGATATGTACTTAACCCTCTCCGTCCATCACGTTAAGTTGGTTAAGTGTTTTCTCTTGTTTTACTTAACCCTACCACACATCAAGTTATATCGGTTAAGTGTTGTTCCTTATGTTACTTGACCCTACCGCAAGCCTTTTTATACTGGCTAAGTGTTCTCCCTTGTGTTAACTTAACCCCACCGCATGTCATGTCATATTGGTTAAGTGTACATTGACTTAGCACACCTACTTATCATGTTGTGACGGTTAACTGTTACCCTCTGTTGTTACTTAACCTTACCACGCATCACATTATATTGGTTAAGTGCATGTTAACTTAACCCCATCCACCAGTCATATTATAATGGTTAAATGTTACCCTCGTGTGTTTACTTAACCCTACCACGCATCAGGTTATATCGATTGGGTGTTATCAACCTATTCAAGTTAGCCCAACCCATCCACTAGTCATGTTATAATGGTTAAGTGCCATTATTCTAGTCATATTACTTAACCCACCCATTGGTCTGATTAATAGTTATGTTGGTTGAGCCTACATTTATAAGTTTTACATGTTCTAAACTCATACCTGTTAGGTCCACATTTACATGTCAAATTTCCATGTCATCCCACCTAACCCTCTAACCATACCCACATCTTATTATGGTTAGTATTCCTTAATTCATTCAGTATGACAAATGAATCATGACCTCTCACATTAGACCGTGCATTTTGTGGCCACTGGATTTGCCGGGCGGTTCCGGGCAGATTTACACCACAAACTGGGTCTAACCTCATGTCATAAACCGTTACGCCTACAATTTGGCCTTCGACCTCTCATATTAGACTGACACTTTGTGGCTACTGGATTTGCCGGGCGGTTTCGGGCAGATTTACATCACAAACTGAGTCTAACCTCGTGTCTGGTCGTATTCCACCCAAAACCCCAATGTCAGTTCATGTGTTTAACATATAGAAATGTTCATGATTCACGTTTTTGCCCCAAAACGCATTCCCTAATTATTATCATAATTCACTATAAGGTTATGCCAAGTTATAGCCTTTTATTTACAATACATGCCAATTACCCAAAACCCCACTTAGGCGCGTTCATATTAAACCTCTACTAAGTCATAAATTATCATATATGTTTCAACTCCAAATTTTACATAATTAACATATGCCCAAGTTCTAGATTACATGTAAATTTTACATATGCCCAATTCGTACCAAATTTACATATGTTCAATTTATGTCGTTTTACATGTATGCCAATTTTATGCCATTTTACCATATCAAGTTCTAGCCAAAATTACATGTATCAAGTTTCATACCCATTAAACCCAAATCATGATTCATGATGTAGTTATCCCAAACTATAATCTTTTTATTACAGTACATGTCAGTTGCCCAAGTTCATAATACATGTTTATGCCAACTATCAAGTTTACGATTGCTTTCATGTTCAAATTCCCAATTCTACATATGCCTAATTAACATAAGCCCATTCTTTTGATTTAATTTACGTAGTCCCAAACTCGTGATTTAATTTACATGCCAATTCATGTATGCCCAAACTTGCAATTTCAATTATATTGACAATACCCAAATTTCAAATTTCATGTTATGCCATCAATTCCACCACACACATATATCCAAATAGATAATATCCCAATATTTCTCCGTATACAAATCGCACGTATATCGTAGTTTAGGCCTAGGTCCGAAATTGACCAAGGTTCATCAAAAGAAAATAAATAGGGGAGGGTAGAATTTGTATAACAATAAGTACAGAGAGAAAACTGGCATAAGAACATCGTCTCAGGCATAAAAGATAGATCTTGATAATAATGTCAACATGAATCAAGAAAAACTGATTTACAACAAGATGAATAGATCATAGGCTTGACATGAAAATGAGAATAGAAAAGTTCCAAAACTCAAGATTCGAGAAGCAACGGAAATAGATCTGAATCAATAAACATACTTAAATCCAATTCCACTTTATTCCATGGCCATATTATAATTAAATGTTTAAATCTAAAAACAACTAGAACTTACGGAGCATGGATAATGAATTAAGAACTGAATTTGTTGTAAAAAAGTCGCGGCGTTGTTAATTTATTGTCTTGAATCATTGTAGAAGCCTTGTTCTTTGAATTGATTGGAGTTTGAATGTTTGTACTTTGATTTGGAGACGACGACCATGGTTCAAGATTTATTTTAGCAGCATAATGGTGTAAGAATGATTTGATATGAATTAGGTTAGGTCTAAGGGTTTTTTTTGTAGGTGTAGCAACTAGTTTAGGCCCTTAGATTAACCCTAGAATCAATCCGGACCATCAAAACACGTCTCAGGCTTCAAAAATGGGTTCAGGGTCAAAACAGGTCGACCAGGTCGACCTGTAGGGGGGGGGGGGGAGGTCGACCATATGGTCAACCTGGGGGGGTAGGTCGACCCTAAGGTCGACCATGTGGTCGACCCCAAGGTCGACCTGCCTAGTCCTATGCTGCCTAAAATTTGTTGAATCTTCTACAGGCCATAACTTCTTCATCCGGACTCCGATTTTCGAAAACTCGGACTCTATTTCATGTAAAATTTCTAGACGAACGCAATGGAATAACCCATTTCCCTTAATTCTTATTTTAAAAATTAATTATACCCTGATTTCTAGTTTCAACATGTTATTAAAATTCGGGTTGTTACACATCCATTATGTATGCAAAAGAATACTAATGATACATATCATTTCTATATGAGTGCACAACCATTCATTCAAATGCAGCATCCATATGATAACACATTCAATATACATCCATTAACTTAAATATGCACATTCATTCATATGTAATACGAAAGTGGTTGAGCCGATCTAGTGCCTAATGTGTGTGTAAATGCATCCTCGAGCAACCACTAGCAAACACTTACATCCACTTCCATCCACCAGACATAACATATCTCAAACACATGTTTACAACCATAGGATTTTCTACCTAAGGATCGAAGATATAATCGAGAGGATATACTAAACGATAGAATAAGTATAAACAAAGTGGTAGAAAAAAGAGAAGTTAAGAACATACCCTCAAAAAGGAAAGGTTACGACGTGCATATCTTGTCTTCAGTCTCCCAAGTCGCGTCTCCTTGATCATCTCCACACTGGACTTTAACCAACTTGACTTCTCCGTTGCTTAATTTCTTGACCTCCGACCCAAGGATGCATGTAGGAGCTCGTATAATCGTGGCATATCGCTCTACTTCCACTTCTCTAAGCGTGCTCGGCTCTTCTACTTCCGTGGTATCATGTAAACACTTCCGCAAATGCGACACATGAAATACGTCATGAACACCACTAAGCTTCTCAGGCAACTTCAGTCTGTAGGCCATCTGTCTAATTTGCTCTGTAATGGGGAATGACCCTATGAACCTTGGTGCCAGTTTCCCTACAGACCCAAAACGAACTACATTCCTCAATGGCGATATTTTAATAAAGACCATGTCTCTAATACTGAACTCAAGATCGGTCCTTCTCCTATCAGCATATGACTTTTGCTGGTCCTGTGCTGTCTTCATGCGTCTTTGAATCAAGTCTATCTTCTTTGAAGTTTCCCTAATCATCTCGGGCCCAAGCAAAATCTTATCCATAGATTCCCACCAACAAGTCGGTGATCGACAAGGTCGTCCATACAGAGCCTTAAAAGGTGTCATGCCAATAATAGTCTGATAACTGTTGTTGTAGGCGAATTCTACTAATGGAAGATGTTCCTCCCATGTCCCTCCAAAGTCCAAGATGCATAACCTCAAAAGATCTTCTAGAATCTGATTCACTCTTTCTGTTTGGCCATTCGTCTAAGGGTGATAAGCGGTGCTCAAACACAATTGCGTTCCTACCGCCTCTTGCAAGCTCTTCCAAAAATCACTAGTGAAAATGGGATCTCGGTCGCTTACGATACTATAAGGTATGCCATGTAGACAAACTATCTCTCAGAGATAAACAGATGCTAACCATGCCGCTGTTCTTTTACTCTTGACGGGAATAAAATGGGCGCTCTTGGTAAGTCTATCCACTACTACCCAAATCCCCGTATTACCCTTCCTTGACTTCGGAAACCCATCGATGAAATCCATGGAAACACTCTCCCACTTCCACTGCGGAACCTCTAAAGGGTGAAGCAAACCACCAGGCTTCTTTTGTTCAGCCTTGACTTGCTGACACACTAAGCATCTAGAAACGAACTCAGCCACATCCTTCTTCATTCCGGCCCAAAAAAAACTCGCTTCATGTCCCTGTACATCTTTTCTCCACCGGGATGTATCTTCAGCTTAGAACGATGTGCTTCTTCAAGGATTGTCCTTCTCAAACTCTCATCTCGAGGTATGCGAAGTCTCCCATCCTTACGCAACCAACCTTTGTCATCGATAGTATACCTACTAAGATGGCTCGAAGACTCCCCTTTGATGAGCTGGTCTACTATCTCTATCAACTATGGGTCACCTCGCTGTGCCGCACCCTTCTGTCCCAAAAGCGGAGGTCGTACCTCTAACAATGCCAACAAACTGGGTACATAATCAATAGAGGGTCTAAAGTCAAAGGTAGAGATATACTCTAAACTCTGCCGCTCGACAAACAAAGGACTCAAAATCAACTTCTTTCTACTCAAGATGTCAGCTACAACGTTACCCTTGCCTGGGGTATATGCAATCTCAAAATTGTAAAATGCTAAGAACTCCATCCACCTTTGTTGCCTTAAGTTTAAATATTTTTGGTAGAACAAGTACTTTAGTGACTTACGGTCTATGTACAACTCAAACCTCTCACCAAGCAAATAGTGATGCCAAGACTTAAGCGCAAAAACTATGGCAGCTAATTCTAAGTCGTGGGTAGGGTAATTCTTCTTATGGACCTTCAACTGCCTTCCACCATAACATATCACCCTTCCCTCTTGCATTGAAACTGCGCCAAGCCCTGTTCTGCAAGCATCGGTATACACTGTGAACGGCTTACTCCCTTCCGGCAAAACTAAAACTGGAGTTGTCGTCAATGCCCTCTTCAAATGTTGGGAAGCATCGTCACAGCCAACATCCCAAGAAAAGGTCAAATTCTTTTTCGTCAACCATGTAAGTGGGGCTAATATCTTAGCAAAGTCTTTAATGAACTTTCTGTAATATCCCTCCAAACCAAGAAAACTTCTTACTTCTGTTGCATTCTTAGGAACCTTCCAATCTTGGATTGCCACCACCTTCGCGGGATTCACTGCTATCCCTTCCTTAGAGACCACGTGTCCTAAGAACCTCACTTCCTTCCTCCGAAAATGACATTTGGAGAACTTAGCTTTGAATTGATGTGCTCGAAGGGTCTCTAAGACTTCCCTAAGATGTAGGGCATGTTCTTCCTCGCTTTTAGAAAATATCAAAATATCATCCACAAAGACAACCACGAACTTGTTTAGAAACTCCCTAAGCACCCTACTCATCAAGTCTACAAAATATGCGGGTGCATTCATCAAAGAAAAAGGCATGACGATCCATTCGAAGAAACTGTCGGGAGTCCTAAAGGCAATCTTATCTATACTATCCTCAACTACCCTCAACTGATGAAATCCTGTAGCTAAGTCCAACTACGAAAAAACCGAAGCACCAACCAACTGACCGAATAAATCATCTATCCTCGGCAATTGGTGTCTGTTTTTTTATGAGCTTATTCAGCTCCCTATAGTCCACGCACAATCTAAGAGAACCATCAGCCTTCATGGTAAAAACAACTGGAGCACCCCACTCCAAGATACTTCTTATGAACCCTTTCTCAAGAAACTCTTTCACTTGTTTACTAAGCTCCCTCCTTTCTCTTGGAGCCATATGACGCACTGGCAATGCAACTGGATTTGCATTGTCCAACAAGTATATATGGAAATCTATCTCGCATTTTGGAGGTAAGCCCCTAACCACCTCAAAGACATATGCCTACTCACGGACTACTCGAGCAGATTGCAAATCATCAATAGATGTGTTAAGAGATTCTAGGTAGCTAAGCATAACAAAACCCTTAGGGTCACAAGGAATATCGAGAGTATTACCCAAACTAGTCAACAATCTAACTACCCTCTTTTCACAGTCGAGAATTGCACCATACCTGGCTAGCCAATCCATTCCTAGAATCAACCCATAGCTTGTGAAGCCAAGCACATAAGCATTGCATTCGAACTCAACGCCATACACATATATTCTCAAATCCCGACATAACATAGAAAGATGAGTCGTACCCCTAACAGGATTTGAGACAACTATGGGATCCATAACTAGACTAACATTTAGGTGCAGTGTTTCAACCAACGAAACAGATATAAATGAATGTGAAGCGCCAGAATCAAACAAAGTTCGAATAGGATGATCAAAAAGGAAAATCAAACTTTCAAAAGAAATGTTTCTACCTCTCTCTTGTCTAGGTGCCATGAGAGCATGCACCTTCCCTCCAGAAGTAGATCATGTCCTCTGTCCTTGCCCTTGTCCTTGCCTCCTTGGGCAGTCTTTAATCATATGTCTTGCCTCACCACATTGGAAGCAACCTGTCTTCTTCTTCTTCCTACAGTCCTTGTTTAAGTGGCCCGGTGTTCCACAATTAAAATACCTTTTCTTCCCTTGTCCATTGTTATCCTTGCCGCCTTTCTTTTGTTCTTGTGGTGCCTTCTTTGGATCCCCTTTCTTATCCTATGCCTTATCTACATTAGCACCTTTCTCCTCTTCATGCATCAACGCCATGCCAACAAGTTTCTCGAAAGTAGCCCCTATAGGAATGTGGGACATAGCCAACCCATGTAATGGTTCATTCAGACCCTTGGCAAATCTCAAGGCCTTCTTATGCGGTGTATTAACTAATTACATACCAAATCTTGCTAACTGGTTAAACTTGTTAATGTACTCCTTCACAGACAAACTCCCTTGTTTCAAAGCCAAGAACCTCTCCATGTATAAACTCTCCTCCGCTTGTGAAAGAAATTTCAACTCGAACCTTCGCCTAAAATCCACCCACGTCTCCACTGCACATCCTCCATTAGTTACTTCCCACCAAAAGGAAGCTTCTTCCTTTATCAACCAAGCAGCTAGCTGAACTTTCCTTCCTTCGTCTATGTCAAAGATACTAAACAAATCCTCCACTTCCTTGAGCCAATTCCGAGCCTCAATAAATGTCTCAGTCCCATAAAACGGTTTTCCTCCCATCATACGGAAGTCTTTGTATATTTTAGAAAAAGTGTCTACATGGGGAGAAGGAGGAGGAACAGTTGCAGCTGGGGGAGGAGGAACGTCTGCTAGGCCGACGGCAGTAGCCCTAGCCTCCAGATACCTTCTGAACCAGCCTGGTATCTGTACGCCCTCGGGTATAACGGGTTCTTTAGACATGCTGAAAGGAAAAAGGAAGAGACTCAAAACAGAGAATCGAAAGATAGATATATAGCTTTTGGGAATTATGTTTTTCATAATAAACTTTTCTCTTGAAAATATCCTCTTTAAAACATGTTTTTGAAAATACTTCTTTCTAAAAATGGTTTTCAAAATCTTTTATATGTTTTGGTAACCTTCAGCTCTGATACCATGTGTAACACCCCACGTCCATTAATGTCACTCACTATGGGAATGCTTTAACTTTCATGGAGTATTATAAGAGTATAGAACATAATATCAAAAAATAGATATATAAAATGGTACTTAAGAAAATTCAAAATTTATTCATTGCGGTAGAAAAGCAAAACATGTTCGGTTACAACATTCAAAACCACATACTAGAGTCAAGTACACAAATATCCATCTGGTACAAAATTATTATCAGAGTACATAAAAGTAAAACCATAATCCCACTCCAAATAGCCATACTGAAAAAGAGATAAAGCTGAGCATTACTTTCAACACTTCCAAGCACTTCAAGAAGAAAGGAATCCAAGTTAAGCTTCACTATTCCCACCCTGAGGACCTTGGGGGGGGGGGAAGAAAAGAGGCAAAACAAAAAGGGGTCAGACATAAGTCTGGCAAGTCTAGTGACTTTAACAATATAATCAGTAAAGTAACAAGATAAGAACATAAACTGGATATAAGAGATGACTGTAACATAAGCAGATATGACAAGGTAAACAAGGTATACCGTTGACTGTGCTTCAAATCACTATAAGATAATTCCTACACTGCACCAATGCTAGTTCCATGCTGAAAGTTGATCCCTCTCACTAAACATAGTAATAATAATAATAATGGTAGTTTCGTGTACTCCTAGCTGCTGTCATAAGTGCCGCTAGCTCCTATCTCCACTAGTTATACCTACTACCCTCCCCATTCGATTGGCTCCTTAACTCGTAGATACTCGTGCTGATCCCACAGTAGGGTGTATCACTCCCTAAATTGGCAACTCGATACTACTAAAATGCACGGCTTATACCTACACGATGCAACAACGTCTTACCTACCAGCCCGGACCCATGCACGTACATGACTCCTTTGGACTTCCGTTGCCACCGCTAATGTTACGAACTGGATTTTCGACCCAAAATATCAACATAAACCCCATGTTAATTATTCAAGTATCTAACATTCCAGATCATTAATAGAAAGACGTTAGAGGGTGAGAATAGATAAGATAGAAAATTAGAATAGAAGAAGAGGAACACAATCAGAGTAAACACAAATCTCGCAGCGAAACGAATAAAATATATTATAACATAACTTTGTAATAAAACAGTACATGTATACAATAACATTATCAGAGTACAACACTTACACACAGCGGAAATAACAATAGTTATATAATCCTGAAGCCTCCTGCTTCGAGCTCCTCCAAGTATATTTGTAAAGACCTGAACTACTTGACTGCCCGTACAAATTTGGGCACCCAAGAGTTTAGGGAAAACAAAACAAAATAAACTCTGGGTCAGTCATGGGACTGGTGTGAGTAAACTCAAATCATTTGGCTTAACTTTTCAAAACCCTTTTCAAAAGAAATGATAATCGTAAGACCAATCCACACATAAACACCGATGGTTTTTACCTTACGATAACCAAAACACTTTTGGAAATCAATATTTCTCTGATATTATAATAATGTCTAATCATAATTAATTAACAATCTAGCAGAACGCTTGCATCTCACGCTCCACATAAGTAGTATACAAACAAAAATCGCGGGCGCTTATTGGAATTTGGATTCCAACTATGACAAGGTATGGGACCACCTTTCGATAGTGTATCTCTAGAGGCAAATACACTGGTTTCAACAAGAATGTCTTGCAACCCGGCCCACACATTTCGCTTGAGTGTATCGAATGTATATCACCAACGGTTGGGAGCTACCCAGTGTTTCCCGAAAAGGGACAGCATCGATAACAGTTAAAAGAATGAAATGGACTTTCTCTAGATAGGTGATATACACCGTAATGGGAGCGACCCACTTAGCCATGCTGCCTGCTCGATTTCTGTCATTTCCTGGTTAATGAGGCTTTAGGTCATTACGTATCATTTGAAACACTTGACCACCATTCACTTTGAATGCCACATCGTCATACCCGTCAAATCACAAATTGATTTCTTCAAAAATACCACTGGTATAAAGCTAAGAGAAACGAATTCCTCCGCCACCAAACGTAAGTACATTTGAAGAGATCAACTTACGCGATCTGTTAGATATATTCTGTCAGACATTCGTCCATTCACGTTTGTCCTAGGACTGGACAAACCGAAGGCACTATTTTGTAAACAGGATAGTCCTTGCATAACTCCGTCTTCAATATTTGATCGCAACGCTAACGCCCATACAGAGCGGTTTTCAGATAATGCATCTGATCACGGTCCCTCTTTATTGACGATGATAAAATGGTCAAAGCTTCGATAGTCGGTGATTTAACTATCAAAGAAAAACAGGTGTGCAACCAACGATATTATTTCCAGATGGAAATTTTATCAATCAAACATCATTCAACATTTATCTCTTTTGGTTTAAATCTTCTTTAATTTATCCATTTCCATTTCTATATATTCATAAATTCTTATTTTCCTAAATTTGGAAAATATACTTTATTTACTTAGGAAAGTGTTTCCCTATTTGCTTCCATTTCTTATCTTCTCTATCAGAAACCATTTCTGATTCTTATTTGGAAAATTTTCCAAATCTCCTTTATTGGATTCAAACTGATGTTTGAATAAATATCGCTTTGCCCATTTAAACCATTTTACCCGTTATCTAAATTCGCTTAACCAATCTTCACTATCGAACTTTAACTACTCTTTAGTCAAAAACGAAGTCAATAAAGTTGGGGTATAATTACCTCTCAGACCTTAACTGAACGACATTTCTAACTTTGGAATAGATAAGGTTCACCCTTCAAATCTTTAACCAACTTCCTTACGTAACTCTTGGATTCTAATTACGAATCCACTTCTTTATTTTAAAACATTGATTTAACTATAGTGTTATAATTCCTTTCTTCTTAAATATCCAACTTCAAAATGTAACTTTTATTCCTTAATTTAACTAAATAACTAAACCACTAATCTATTAATAAATAAGTAAATCTTGATTAAACCGGAAAGTAATTATTACTTTCTCGAATTCGATATAATCGAATTCAGTGTATAATTCTCTTTTTTCGAATAATCTCTATTCGATAGCTCTTTTCGAATAAACTATATACGAGAACCCTTTCTTCGAATAACTGTATTCGAAAATCTCTCTTTGAATGATTTATATTCGATTAACTCTCTTCGAATGTTTTACATTGGAATAATCTCCTTTCGAATAAACTATATTCGACTAACTTCCTTAATTTTATTCAAATAAATTATTTCGAATAACTCCTTTGGATCAATTCATTTGGATTAACTCAGTTTGATTAACTTATCTTGACTAACTCAACTCAATTTACTTAACTTGATTAACTTACTTGGTTAACTCAACTTATTTAACTCTACTTATTTAACTCCTATCGATTAACTAATATTCGATTAATTTATATTCGAATAAGTATGTTTGTTTTAACTTTATTCCGAATGACTAATATTCGATTTAACCCCATTCGCTTGACTCTAGATCGCAGCGATCACAATGGTTACGCCTGAGTCCCACAAAAAACATCCGACCGCCATAGGCTTTCTGCAGCCCTGCGAATTACGCTAGCAGTCGTACGAAATGGCAACACATCCAAAATAACTATGTTGACTAACTCTATCTCAAATAACAATATTTGATCAATTCTAATAGAATAACTAATATTCAATAAATCCTAATTCGATTAACTATGTTCAATTAACTCTAATTCGATTAATTCTAACTCTAATCGATTTACTCTAACTGGTTAACTCCTACTGATTAACTCTACTGATTTTTCTATTTCAAATATCGATGTTGAAATCGATTCTTGCTTCTCTATATAAGTCCTAACCTATATATTCTATTTACACAATGATAAACATTTCATTTAATTTATAAAATATTATTTATAAATTTATCTTCTCAATCCATCGGTAAGAATAGATTCTATTTAAAAACTTTGCTTTAAATCCATAACACATTATACTCGTGTGCAAAGCACGGGTTTAAACCTTCCAAATGTAAAATTCTTCTTTTCTATAATCCTAGTCACTTTTCCAGTATTCCTTTTAAAATCAGTTTATTTACAAAATAATTTTCCTTTTGATAATTCTATTTATTCTATAAAATATTTTCTTTTTTTATATATAAAATCCATTGGTTTTATAAGAAATTCGTTTGATAATCTAACTATTTCCTTTCATTTTTGTTTTACTTGACATGCATTTCCCCTTTCTATTCTATTTATTTTTCAAATAAATATCCCCTTTCAATTCTATTTGTAAATAGTTACAAATATTTATTTTCAATTTTATCTATTTGATTAACAAATATGTATTCCCTTTTTAATCTATTAATTTTCTAAATAAATAGTTTTCTTTTTATAAATCTTTTGATTTTAAAAATATTTTCTTTTCAATATGACATTGAAAATTCCCTTTTTAACATTCTAGTGTTATTTATGGTATTTAACATACCACATAACAATGATCAGTATCATTCCAACATACAAAATCAACAACAGATTTCATATCACATCATATAACATGATATATGAAAAACAGTGAAATAAATGTTGAGGAACCCAGTTGGGTACCTCCAACCTGTTTCCCTGCATCCACAGATGTTAACAATAATATTAACATCAATTTCATTTCACTATGAAATATTCTGCTAAACAGAATCAATATTTGATTAACGATTCATATTTATATCATTATCTATATTTTCAATCAATTGACTAGCAGTTCAACCAAACAAGTAACACACTGCAAACAACCAACATTATAGATTCTATAAATATTTTATAAAAATATAAATTGAGTAGAGTTAGTGAGATTACTCACATTGGACGGTTATCGTTAAATAACGGTAATTGGTCATTGATTTGATTCAGGCGTTTAATTTCACCATAAATCCAAACGAGCTCTAATTCACTCCCGGTCAATTTCCTGGTGGAGTCCTAGTCCATACGATTCCAACGGATCTTGTTTCGCTCAATTCTGATCACGTATGACAAAGGTACGCATTTTATAAGTTTACACACTAATTTTTAGATTAAATAAACTAATTTCTTTTATAAAATCTTTTGGGCTTTCCCCTTTTCTATTTATCTCGGCCCATCAGCCCAGTACTAACCTATAACGTGCTTCCTCCCTCACCACACTTTGTCGTGACCTGCTGTTGCCATTAACACCACTTCTTCAGCTTTTCCTCCATCCGTTTCTTCATCGTTCAAAAATCTGAGACTACCACGGACCTCCTTGCCTCCCCGGCTTCACGCCTGACACAACCTCACTAAACTCGCTCGCCACTCCTCATGTCGCAGTTTCCGACTGCTGACGAGCTCCCCACAAGTCGTGCGACATTTTTTTTCATCAAAAATTCACCAAAAATATGACCCAGATCCTACTCTGCAAGTTAAACTCAAATACAAACTCAACTTCACGAATTGATGCCTACAGCTTGCCAAAATTGGAACCCTAGTTGTCGCTGTACATTCCGAGCACCCACGGAATTGCGTCGCATACCACAAGACTAGTATAGGATTGAAGAGAATCATATAAGGATTCCTTATATGAAGTGTTTCCAATTTTAAGGAATTTCTTTTGAATTCTTTTGATTTTTTTGAAGTTGCGCTTTACTGAAAGGATGAAGAAAATTGACGGCGGAAGTAGATTTTGACCAGAGAAAATTTTGTCTAGGGTTAGTAGAGTTATTCGGTATTTATAGCATGGTTTTATATTTTTTTATTCGAGTTTTTATATTTATTTTAAGTTATCGCTATTTGTATTCACAGTTTAAAAATTCCAGTGATCACATACAATACCCAAAAATCACGGAAATGGACACGCAACTTCAGTTCGACATTACGGTCCCAACGAAACTGGTTTCGTCGAATTCTGACTCCGTTTGCTCACATAGCGTATTTTTAACCGTCAGAATATCGACTGTTTTTCACATTAAAATCGTCCACAGCCACATACTGACTTCAAAAATCACGAAACTTGGAATCTAACAATAATTTAATATTGCGGAACCAACAAAATTAGTTTCGTCGAATTCTGAGGTCGTTTGAAAAACTGGCTATTTTTACAGCTCTAAATAACCCTTTTAAATATATAAATATATTTAAAAACATTTAAATTTAATATTTAAAAATAAATATTATCGTAAATATTCGCAATAGAATATCATACTGCTACACTGGGATTTATAACTCGATATTTCAAATCCAGTGTTACATTGATATTCGATTTATATTTAAAAATCCATTTTAAAATATAAATAAATCGATATAAAATATAAAGGGATTCCATAGCGACTTTTCTAAAATTTGATTTGGACATAACTAAAAAATTACACGACGAAATCTCGATTTTTCTCTTCCACTATAAAAATATACTTCACTAGCTCCTAACGTTTCTTGTTTCACAGAAATCCGATTTAAAACGAATCCTGTATACTCAGTTGAAGTTCAAATCGCCAAAAAGCAAACTGCAGCGCCATTTTGAGCTCGATTTTGATTATAATATAATTATACATTCAAACTGTCGTTCAAATAATATATTCGTTATTCTAATTCAATTCTAAACTGAATTAAATATCACCGATGATCCAATTCACACTATTTTGTGAATTCCACTATTTCTGACTATTTCAGAAATTAAATATATTATTATTTTATTTATATTAATTAAATATTCAATATTATTTAATCCTGTTCATTTTAAATAACCAAACCATTATTTAAGTAATTAAATAGATTAATTATATCGCTGAAAAATGCTGGTCGTTACAGCTAACTATTTATTGACCTCTTACAATCAAACCAGTAAGCGTGTCCCGTTCTCGACATAGTTCGAGCTCAGATAGATAATAAAATGGGTTATTGGTTGAAAACGGTCCACCTGCTTGACACAAGCTTCCCTCCTAAGCTTGGTCCCCACTAGGAATTCCCACTTAACCCCTCTTTGTTCCCATGTCTAATCACATGTTTTACCTTTTTTAAATGCTTCTAGTTATATTTTACATGTCACCCATGTTACCCACTTAACCCCCATGTCTTATTACATGTCTTATCTTGGTTAAGGGTTCATTTATTCATTATAACCGTAATCTTGCAAGACCTCCCATATTAGATTGCCGTTTTGCGGTTGCTGGATATGCCGGGCAGTTCCGGGCAGTCTTATACCGCAATTCGAATCTAACCTCGTGTCTTTGCATTATTACATACCTAATTTCTTCCTTTGACCTCTCATGTTAGATTGCAAAATTGTGGTTGCTGGATGTGCCGTGCGGTTCTGGGCAGTCTTATACCACAATTCGAATCTAACCTCGAGTCTTAGACGTTCATTATCACTTTCTTGATTCAAGTCCCAACTTTAAATCTTAGATTAAATTATATCCCAATTACCCATAATTTCCAATATAAATTATGTTCATAATTTTAATCCAAATTAGGCCTATAATCTTATGTATACATGTTATACCAAATTACGCCCAAATTAATTTCCATTCATTGTTATTAACAATTTATGCCAAACCTCATGTATACAAATTATATCCAATTATGCCCAATCCAAATTATGCCAAATATCATGTATACAATTTATACACAATTATGCTCAAATTGATTTATGCCAATAATGTCATTTTATTACAAATTTCCCCAAACTTTTCCCAATCTTTCAAACGTTATTTGTACGCAAATCTCAATGTAATATGTTAGGCTTGAAGTTAGCCTAATCTCATAAAAAAAGGAAAAGAAGAAGTGAAGAGAATCATGTCATCAAAATTGGCATAAAAGAGACAAATGATACATGAACTGGCATAGAACAATAAAATAGATCCAATTTGGCATATGATAACAGTGATTTGGGTATGAATCTGAAAGATAAGAATTTACAAACTTGATATGATTCATCTTACAGGCATGTTCATAAAATCCAATTTACAATCTTATCACAATCACTTCTTAATTAATTATATGTGAAAGTAACATAGACTCACAGCGATAGGATTTAGAAGAGAGGATAGTTCTGAGTTCTAATTTCTGAATTTGATTAGCTAAACCGTTGTTGTAGAATTTGATTCTTATCTTCCAATTTGAATACTTTGATTTTGATTTGTTTTGGAGAAGAGAGGCTAGTTTGGTTTAGACTAGAGCAGCATGGAGGCGCCATGGATTAGTTTAATGAAATTAGGGCTCGGTCTAGGTGCGGATTTATAGATGTATTAGCTGAATTAGGGCCTTTAGATTAGATTAGAGATCATCAGAACCACATAGCTCAAAAGACACGTCATCCAGCCAATCCTAAAAGGACACATCAGTCCTAGACCTCAAAAACACGTCTTCCAGATCTGGGCAAATGGGGGTCCACACCCTATAGGGGGTCGACACCTATGTCGAAACCCCTATAGGGGGTCAACACCTATGTCGACTCCCCTAGGGGTGTCGACACCCTAGAGCAGGAGATTTCCCGCTCACCCAGATTCTCTGATTTTGATTTTTGAACTCGTTTTTGATTTTTAATTATTATTTAAATTTAAATTCTGCTTTAAACTGAAATCTTCCAAGATTCATAACTTCTTCATATGATATCCGATTTACGCAAATTCGGACTCTATTCCAAGCAGAATTCCAAGACGAACGCAAACAAGGCAACCCGTTTCCCTTAATTCTTCTTATAAAAATTAAGTATTCTTTAATTATCCCTTATGTCATGTTTTAAAATTACGGGTGTTATAGCAGACTTACGTATATATGTAGATAGAAGAAGGAAGATAAGCACAACGTCAATCATTAGAGTACAACATAGTTTAAATACGGAATTTAGGGTAGCTATTGAGCTTTCATTTCTTATGTATATTTCTTTTTTTAGCATGTGTTATGTACTTTAGTGGCGTGATTTCAATGTCAAGGTGGCTACAAGACAAATGGTAGGCTGCAGCTTAGAGTACATGTAAATTAAAGATAGGGGGATAAGTCTTGCTTCATATCTAAGTTTTGGCTTTAGGGTATAAGTAGGATATGCATGAATATCTTGTTAGGTTGGATCAATAAGATGGAAATTACATTTGATGAGAACCAAGATTTATTTATCTTTTCATTAATGGCTGAATACCTGCTCCTATGTCTTAGGTTGACTTGAATCTAAGTTAAAGATATGTTGGCTTAAAGAGACAAAACATGTTAGGATCGCACCTAAGGACGTGTATGTTTGTTTTACTACGTGAAATCCAAGTTTCCATTTCATAACCGTATTAATGGGACCATTCACCATTGGCTTATTTCCGTGTATTCATTCGTACATCAAAATTCCATGTATTCATTTATACACCAAAAACATCATATATGACCTCACACCTTATCTTGTTTACTTTGTCAATTGACATTATGAACTTGAGTAACATGCAAATATTATTTTAAAATGTATGTTTATTTAAGTTTTATATAATAAAGTTTCACGGTGCACCATTATGTAAAACTCAAGTGGCGTAGGAGCTACTGTAGACAAAAATTGTAACACCCCATATTTTTAACAACACTAAAAGAGGATAAATTAAATAATAATTAATTTAATATTCATACTTAAAGGAAACAGACCGCACCATTGCGTCCATCTCAAAATTCTGGTCAAGATAGGCATTTGGTTTGTGTAAAACGAAAACCGTATGAAGAAGTTATGAGGATTTTAAGTTTGTATATGCGCAGAAGAATTATATATATACATATGAGTCACATATGGGTCAGAACCTTATCCAAAACCGTTCAAAAACCAAAATTTCGGAAGGTGTCAAATTTCCCGCTTAAAGGGGTCGACCCCCTTAGGGGGTGTCGACACCGGGGTCAACCCCCCTACCGGGGTGTCGACATCAGGGTCGACTACCCTTTAGGGGTGTTGACACCCCTAGGGCTGATGTGGCGGTCGGTTTCCGGAGGCTGGCAGCTATATATACGGGTCCATTTCTCTTGTTTTCTTCACTGGAATTCAATGGAGGCCAAACGCTGCTGGTGTCTGAGCTGAACTGGATCCGTTATCTTCTACAACTATCAACTTAAGCAAATTAGTTAGAGATTTAAGATCCATTCTTTTTCTATTTTCTAATACAAACACTGTAAGTCCTAGTTGCTTTTAGATTTAAATATTTAAAAGTAAACGTGATGTGACTATAGTTTGGGTTTGTTCATATGACTAAATTATACCAGATCCATTGTAAATTGAGAATATATAACATTCTGAATTGGTTAGGATTTGGATCTCAATCTTTATCTTATCAGATCTATTGTAACTTCTATGATACTTTATGATGTGGATCTTGACGTTATTTGTGTTAG
Source organism: Allium sativum (assembly GCA_030737875.1). Lineage (NCBI taxonomy): Eukaryota > Viridiplantae > Streptophyta > Magnoliopsida > Asparagales > Amaryllidaceae > Allium > Allium sativum. Next base: position 6,650,572 of record JASFAX010000034.1, read on the forward strand.
AACTATTTTTAACTATTGGATCTGAATTATGTGGACATCTAAATTATTAATCAGATCTTGTTTATCACCTTGTGCTTGTCATATTAGATCTGAATCAGTTGGACATCTAAATTGTTCATTTAGATCTTATTATGTTTATTATGACATCATTCTTATGTTAGAATTAGTTAGCTTCCACATGTTCATCAGATTTATGCTTATATGTCCACCTTATCACCATGCTAGTTTATGTTTATGCTAGAACAGTCACCTTTGTCATATTCCTATCACTTTTCGCTTTTTATTGTTTATGACTAGGCTATTATCTAGCCTAGACATGTCGCGAATTATGTGAATGCGCTAGTTAGGGAACAGGGGAAAAAGGTTAGAATTGGCATAATTTAAATAATATATGAATTGGACATATAATTCAAAATGGGGAAAAAGGGCATAATCACCTATAAAGACATAGGTGAAATTTGGATAAAAATGAAGTGCTTAGGATTACAATTAGAAATTGTAATTGCACTTATGACACGAGGTTAGGTTGCATTAGTGGTGGAAGTCTGCCCGGACCCGACCAACATATCCAGCATCCACTAATGTTGGACCTAATGTGAGAGGTCTAAGTGCGCAAATACAAGACGGGCTCAGACACGAGGTTAGCCCAACTTGTGGAATAAGTCTGCTCGGACCCGACCGGCATATCCAGCATCCACAAGTTGTAGGCCTAATATGGGAGCTCTATCCCATTATAAACCATAAATGGACATGGTAATGAATTGGACTACTTAACCTAATTAAATCCATAAGGATTGTATGATTATGAACTAAAGTTAGGATTAATTAAAATTAGTTGAACAGTGGGCCGGTTAAGTAATTGGAGGGGGTGGGTAATATTTACATATAGGCCCACAAACTTAGCCCGATAAGATCATGTAATTAAAGATACCTTGTGGTATACATAATAGATGAAAATAATAAAGATATGTAATTAAAGACACCTAGGGGTATACATAATCAAATAGAAAACCTAGTGGGTATACAAGACAAAGGGGATAGCTTGTGTCATATTATGTGGGATCCGTATCATCCAGTAACCCAGAGTAGGTATCAAACATGCACTTCGAACTAGGTCGGAGAAGGGGCACGCTTACTGGACTGATTGCAAGAGATCCAAACGTGGAGGACGGTATGGGAGATGCAAACCGACCGGGCCATGTGTGTGCATGGGCCGGACAAAGGGGGATAGGAAGACCATGACACCTGTAGATATGGGGCTGTGCATATCAGCGAGGGGTTTCCACCTTAAGGCGTGATACATCCTACGTTGGGGTCGGCACAGAGTATTTACGCGGATTGGGGAGCCGATCGATTAGGGTAGCAGTTAGGGTACACTTGGACGTATGCCTAAGTCTACTACCTTATAATGGAAGGGATCACCTCATTCTGAATATATAAGTAATAGTGCAGAGTAATCATTAGAAGCATATACACCCTATCTTGTTCTCCTTGTCATACTTGCCTTTTATGTAGTTATCTCTCTCTTATCCACTTTATATGCATGTCATGCTACTTTTATTTATATTCTTGGTAAAAGTAACTGGACTCGCCATACTTTATGTCTGACCCTTTTTGTTTCCTCTTCTTTCTTCCCTTCCCCCCTACCCCCAGGTTCTCAGGGCGGGAACACTCAGGCTTGACCGTGATTCTGCTTACTTTTGCTGGAGCTACTGAGACGTATGGCTCAAGCTCCAATCCTTATTGCTATGGCTATATTTTGTTCTTTGGGAATTTTATTTCTTTTATGTACTCTGATACTTTTGAAGTACAAGACAGTAGTTTTTATGTTGTAATGGGCTTTTGTATTTCAGACATGTGATGTTTTGGACCATGGTATCTTGTGATAAATAAAGTTTTTATCCGTAGTTATTTTATATGTCTGTCTTGTAATATTTCCATTTTGTTTACTATAATGCTTCACGAAACTTAATGCATTCCCTTTGTGAGTGACATAAACGGACGTGGGGTGTTACACTTGGTATTTGAGCTGAAGGTTACCAGATTAGATAAAAGTTTTTGAAAGCTATTTTCAAAAAGGTTTTAAAAGAAAGTATTTTCAAAAAGAAAAGTATGTTTTGAAAAACATTCTCCAAAAAGCCATAAGTAATGTCTTTCGATCCCTAGTCTGAATCTCTTTCGTTTTCTTTTTCAGCATGTCTGGGGAACCTAACATTCCAGAGGGCATTACGATACCATGATGGTTCCATAGGTATCTGGAGGCCACGGCACCTGCCGGAGGCCAAGGAAACGTTCCTCCCCCAGTTGCACCCGTTGCTCCTCCTCCTCCTCCACATGAAGACAACTACTCAAAGATCTACAAAGATTTCCATGCTATTGAAGGGAAGCCATTCCGTGGAACCGAGACATTTGTGGAGGCACAGAACTGGCTCAAGGAGACCGAGGACTTGTTTGTAATCTTTGAAGTAGAGGATCGAAGAAAGATTCAGTTAGCTGCTTGGCTATTGAAGGATGAAGCTTCATTTTGGTGGGAGGTAACCCAAGCAGGCCGTCCGATGGAAACTTGGGATGATTTTAGATAGAGGTTTTAGATGAAATTCCTTCCCCTTGCCGAGAAGAGCATGCAAATGGAGAGGTTTTTAGCACTCAAATAAGGAAACTTGACGGTTAAAGAGTATGTGAACAAATTTAACCACCTGGCAAGATTTTGACCGGAACTGATAGACATGCCGCATAAAAAGGCTTTGCGGTTTGTTAAAGGGATAAACAAACCCCTTCATGGGTTAGCCATGTCCCATTTTCCCAATGGGAGCCACCTTTGAAAGACTTGTTGCTATGGCCTTGATGTATGAGGAAGAGAAAGGAGAAAACAAGGAAGTAAAGGCTCAGGAAACAAAGCAAAATAAGAAGGTGTGGCCCAAGAAGGGGCAACAACAACACAACAGAAGAAAGGTGGGAAGAATGACAAGGCCAAGGATAAGAGGAAATTTTCACATTTGTGGGAATGAGGGTCACTTGATCAAAGGCTATAAAAGAAGAAAGAACACTTGCTTCAATTGCGGAGAAGTTGGACACTTTGCTAAGGAGTGCCCAAAGAAATAGGGATCACAGGGACAAGGTCAAAGGGCAGGAACTTCTGGAGGGCATGTACATGCTCTCGCGATCAGTGATCCAGATAGAGGTAGAAAAATTTCTGTGGAAGGTTTAATTTCTCTTTCAAACCGTCCTACTAGAACACCTTTTTATTATGGTGCTTCACATTCATTTATATCTAGTTATGTGGTTGAATCTCTGTACTTAATTACTAGTATGGTAGTGGATCCCATAGTTGTCTCAAACCCCATTGGTGGTTCGACTCATTTATCCATGATTTATCGGGGTTTGAAAATATCTATGTTAGGTGTTGAGTTTGAATGTGACGAGTATGTGCTCGGGTTTATGGGCTATGGTTGATCCTAGGAATGGATTGGCTTACCACGTATGGTGCCATTCTGGATTGTGAGAAGAGGATTGTTAGGCTCCTGACTTGTCATGGGAGGACCCTCGAGATTTCTTGTGACCCACAAAGATTGGTTATGCTTAGTTTCCTAGAGTCTCTTGATGCATCTATCAATGATCTGCAATCTGTTCCAGTAGTCCGAGATTATTCTGATGTTTTTGATGAGGTACGGGGTTTACCTCCGAGGTGCGAGATCAACTTTCATATATATCTGGTGGAAAATGCAAAGCCAGATGCATTACCAGTGCGCCATATGGCTCCGAGGGAAAGTAAGGAGTTGAGTAAGCATGTAGAGGAGCTACTTGAGAAAGGATTTATCAAACGAAGCATATCTGAATGGGGAGCTCCAGTTGTATTCGCAACTAAGGTGGATGGTTCACTTCGTTTGTGTGTGGACTATAGAGAATTAAACAAACTCACTAAGAAGAATAGGCACTTGCTCCCGAGGATTGATGATTTATTTGATCAGCTTGTTGGTGCCTCGGTATTCTCTCAGTTAGACTTGGCCACGGGGTTTCATCAGTTGAGGGTGGCTGAGGACATCATAGATAATATTGCTTTTAAGACTCTGGATGGTTTCTTTGGATGGCTAGTTATGCCTTTTGGGCTGACGATTTCACCCGCCTATTTTGTCGATCTAATGAGTAGGGTGTTTCGGGAGTTCCTAAATAAATTTTTCGTGGCCTTTGTTGATGATATCTCGATCTTCTCCAAAAGCGAAGAAGAGCATGCCCAACATTTGGGAGAAGTTTTGAAAACTTTCCGTGCTCATCATCTTAAGGCAAAGTTCTCCAAATGCCATTTTTGGAGAAAAGAGGTGAGATTCTTAGGGCATGTGGTCTCCAAAGAAGGGATAGCTATAGATACCACAAAGGTAGTTGCAGTGCAAGATTGGAAAATTCCGAAAAATGCTAGGTAAGAAGCTTTCTTGGGTTGGCAGGTTATTATAGGAAGTTCAATAAGGACTTCGCAAGGATATCAACCCCACTCACTAGGCTGACAAAGAAGAATTTGGCGTTTTCATGGGATATAGATTGTGATATTGCTTTCCAATGACTGAAGAGGGATCTGACAACAACCCCAGTCTTGAACTTGTCTGATGGGAGTAAAGTGTTTACCGTTTACACTGATGCATGTGGTACAGGACTGGGTACGGTTCTGATGCAAGTAGGCCAAGTAGTGTGTTATGGTGGTAGACAGTTGAGAGTTCATAAGAAGAACTACCCTACCCATGATCTAGAGCTAGCTGCCATAGTATTCGCGCTTAAGATATGGCGACATTATTTACTTGGAGAGAAGTTCGAGTTATACATGATCATAAATCTCTCAAGTATCTGTTCTCACAGAAGGATCTTAATTTAAGGCAACAAAGGTGGGTGGAGTTCTTAGCTTCTTATGATTTTGAAATCGCTTATACCCCTGGCAAGGGTAATGTGATGGATGATGCACTAAGTAGGCAGCGGATGGCCTTAAGTCCTCTGTTTGTGGAAAGGAAGAGCTTGGAGTTCATATCAACCTTTGACTTTAGACCCTCTATCGAGATTTTTCCTGATTTGTTTGCATCGATAGAAATACGACCAACTCTTATGGATCAGATAAGAGCTTCACAGCAAGGTGACCCATAGACTTTAGACATCATGGATAAGCTCGGAAAAGGGGAGACTTCTAGTCACCTCAGTAGATATACCATATACGAAAAGGGGTGGTTGCTACCAGGTGGAAGGCTTTGTGTTCCTCAAACGAGAATCTTGATAAAGGCGGTCCTAGAAGAATCCCACCATTCTAAGATGACCATTCATCCAGGTGGCGATTAGATGTACAGGGACATTAAAAGGGTTTTCTTTTGGGCTGGGATGAAGAAAGATGTGGTCGAATTTGTTTCTCAATGTTTAGTTTGCCGGCAAGTTAAAATTGAGCAAAAGAAGCCTGGTGGTTTACTTCATCCTTTGGAGGTTCCATAGTGGAAATGGGAGAGCATCTCCATGGACTTCATAGATGGGTTGCCTAGGTTAAAGAAAGGCAACACCAGTATTTGTGGTAGTGTACTGATTGACTAAGAACGCTCATTTCATTCCAGTGAAGAGTAAGAGGACGACATCATGGTTGGCAGCGGTTTATGTTCATGAGATAGTTCATTTACATGGAGTACCTTCCAGCAACGTAAGCGATCATGACCCCATCTTTACTAGTGAATTTTGGAGGAGCTTGCTAGAGGCATTAGGTACACAGTTGTGTTTGAGCATCTCTTATCATCCTCAGACTGATGGGCAGACGGAGAGGGTAAACAGAATTCTTGAGGATATTTTAAGGCTGTGTATCCTAGACTTCGGAGGGACTTGGGAAGAGCACCTTCCTTTAGTAGAGTTTTTCTATAACAACAGCTATCAAGCCAGCATCGACATGGCACCCTTTGAAGCATTGTATAGACGACCCTGTAGATCACCAACTTGTTGGTGGGAATCTACAAAAAGGTTATTACTTGGAACAGATATGGTTAGAGAAACGTCCGAGAAGATTGACCTTATTCAACGGCGGATGAAGATAAACCAAGACAGGCAGAAATCCTATGCAGACAAGAGAAGGACTGACATCGAATTTGAAGTAGGAGACTTAGTTTTTATTAAAGTGTCACCTCTGAGGAATGCGGTTCGCTTCGGATCTGTTGGGAAGTTGGCACCCAGATTTGTGGGACCATTTCCCATAACCAAAAGGATTGGCCAAATGGCCTATAGAGTAAAGCTCCCAGAAAATCTATCTGGCATCAATGATGTTTTCCACGTTTCTCATCTGCGAAAGTGCTTGCATGACACCATGGAGAGCCAAGTATATTAGAGGAAGTAGAAGTGGAACGGGAGGCAATAGTTAGACAAGTTCCTACCCGTATTCTTGGATCAGAAGTTAAGAAGCTATGCAGTAAAGAGATCAAGTTGATAAAGGTTTAATGGGGAGATAACCTAAAGGATACAACTTGGGAGACCAAGGACAAGATTCAGGCCTCGTACCCTTTTCTTTTTGAAGGTATGTTCTTAACTCCTTTTCCAAAATTTTATCCGTGCTTGTTTCTATCATCTGGATATATCCTATACTTAGTATTTTCGACCTTATGAGAGGAATCCTATGGATGTAAACATGTGTTTGAAACATGTTATGTTTGATGGATGCAAGTGTTTGCTAGTGGATGCCTGTGCATGCATACACACACACATTAGGCACTAGATCGACTCAATCACTCTCATATTGCATATGGATGTGTGTGCATTTTCTTTTCTTTTATAGATGAAAATGGATGTATTAGCATATGGATGTTGCATTTGGATGAATGATTGTGCACACATATAGAACTTACATGTTATAATAGGATTATTTGCATACATATTGGATACATGGCACTAACATACATTGCATTAAGGAGGTTAGCTGAATCAGTAGACCTCCTGATCCTCGCATTAGTGTTGGGACAAATACACACACCTTTGCATATATTCACATAAGCATTAGAAATATTTAAGGACAATGGATGACAATGATTGATGGATGAGTAGATGGATGGTGGATGGTAGGATATGCATTCTTCTCAACTTAGAGATTTCGGGGACGAAATCCTTTGAGTAGGGGGAATGTAACACCCCATTTTTTAACAACACTAAAAAAGGATAAATTAAATAATAATTAATTTAATATTTGGAATTAAAGGAAACGTACTGCACCATTGCGTGCGTCTTGAAATTCTGGTCAAGATAGACATATGGTTTGCATAAAGCGAACACCGTATGAAGAAGTTATGAGGATTTTAAGTTTGTATATGCGTAGAAGAATTATATATATACATATGATTCAAATATGGGTCAGAACCTTATCCAAAATAGTTCAAAAATCAAAATTTCGGAAGGTGGAAATTTTCCCGCTCTAGGTGGTCGACCACCCTACGGGGGTGTCGACACCGGGGTTGACCCCCCTACATGGGTGTTAACACCCCTAGGGCTGACACGACAGTCGGTTTATGGAGGCTGGCAGCTATATATACGGGTCCATTTCTCTTGTTTTATTCACTGGAATTCAATGGAGGCCAAACGCTGCCGGTGTCTGAACTGAACTAGATCCGTTTTCTTCTACAACTATCAACATAAGCAAATCATTTAGAGATTCAAGATTCATTCTTTTTCTATTTTCTAACCAAACACTGTGAGTCCTAGTTGCTTTTAGATTTAAATATTTAAAAAGTAAACGTGATATGACTATAGTTTGGATTTGTTCATATGACTAAATTATAGCAAATCCATTGTAAATTGTGAATATATGATATTCTGAATTGGTTAGGATTTGGATCTCAATCTTTATCTTATCAGAACTATTGTAACTTCTATGACATTCTATGATGCAGATCTTGACCTTTTTTTTGTTAGATCTATTTTTAACTATTGGATCTGAGTTATATGGACATCTAATTTATTAATCAGCTCTAGTTTATTACCTTGTGCCTATCATATTAGATATGAACCAGTTGGACATCTAAATTGTTAATTTTGGATCTTATTATGTTTATTATGACATCATAGTTATGTTAGAATTAGTTAACTGCCACAAGTTTACCATATTTATGCTTAGATGTCCACCTTATCACCATGCTAGTTTATGTTTATGCCAGAATAGTCACCTTTGTCATATTCCCATCACTTTGTCCTTCTTATTGTTTATGACTAGGCTATTATCTAGCCTAGGCATGCCGCGAATTATGTGAATGCGCTAGTTAGGGAACAGGGAAAAAAGGTTAGAATTGGCATAATTTAATTAATATATGAATTGGACATATAATTCAAAATGGAGAAAGGGGCATAATCACCTATAAAGACATAGGTGAGAATTTAAATAATAACGAAATGCTTAGGATTACAATTTGAAATTGTAATTGCACTTTTGACACGTGGTTAGGTTGCATTAGTGGTGGAAGTCTACCCGGACCCGACCGACATATCCAGCAGCCAATAATGTTGGACCTAATGTGAGAGGTCTAAGTGTGCAAACACGGGATAGGCTCAGACACGAGGTTAGGCCCAACTAGTGGAATAAGTCTGCCCAGACCCGACCGGCATATCCATCATCCACAAGTTGTAGGCCTAATATGGGAGGTCAAGCCCATTATAAACCATAAATGGACATGGTAATGAATTGGACTACTTAACCTAATTAAATCCATAGGGATTGTATGATTATAAACTAAAGTTAGGGTTAAGTAAAATTGGTTGAACATTGGGTCGGTTAAGGAAATATGAGGGGGTGGGTAATATTTACATATAGGCCAACAAACTTAGCCCGATAAGGTTATGTAATTAAACATACCTAGTGGTATACATAACTGATGGAAATAATAAACATATGTAATTAAAGTCACCTAGTTGTATACATAATCAAATGGAAAACCTAGTAGGGGATACAAGACAAAGGGGAGATCTTTTATCATATTGTGTGGGACCTGTTTCATCCAGAAACTCGGAGTAGGTATCAAACATGCACTCTGAACTAGGTCGGAGAAGGGGAACGCTTACTGGATTGGTTGTAAGAGATCCAAACGTGGAGGACGGTGTGGGCAGTGCAAACCGACCGGGCCATATGCGTGCATGAGCAGGGAAGAGGGGGATAAGACGACCGTGACACCTATAGATATGGGGCTGTGCATATCAACGAGGGGTTGCCACTTTAGGACGTGATACATCCTACGGTGTGGCCGGCAAAAATTGTCTATGCAGATTACGGAGCCGACCGATTAGGGCAGTAGTTAGGGTACACTTGGATGTGTGCCTAAGTCTACCAACTTATAATGGAAGGGATCATCTCATTATGGATATACTAGTAATAGTGCAGAGTAATCATTAGAAGCGTATACACCCTATCCTGTTCACCTTGTCACACTTGGCTTTTATGTAGTTTTCTCTCTCTTATCCACTTTATATGCCTGTCATGCTACTTTTATTTATTTGCTTGGTAAAAGTAACTGGACTCGCCAGACTTTATGTCTGAACCTTTTTGTTTGCTTTTCTTTCTTCCGTGCCCCCCCCGGTTCTCAGGGCGGGAGCACTCAGACTTGACCGTGATTCTGCTTACTTTTGCTGGAGCTGCTGAGACGTATGGCTCAAGCTCCTATCCTTGTTGCTATGGCTATATTTTGTTCTTAGGGAATTTATTTCTTGTAACAACCCGGCAATTTTGAGCCAGTTTAAATTTTTTATTTTGGCAATTTTAATGAATTTTTAATATTTAAAATGAATTATTTTAAATAACAACAACGAGAAGTTTATTTTGAATATAATTCGAACGTATATATTTATATACATCGTCGTTAGAATATAAATATTTATTTTAAATTATAAAAGGAATCGAAAATGGCGTGGTAGTTCGATAATTCGATTTCAAATTTCAATTGAACATACTGGATGCAAAATAAACCGGATTTTGGCAAAACCAAAAATATGAGAATGTAGTTGAGAATATCTTTCCAACGAATCTGAAAAATCGAAATTTCATAGCGGGAATCAAAAGTTATGCCCAGTTGAAAATTCAGGATAGTCGTTATGTAAATTATACATGGCCCAAAAAGTCAAATATTGCATACAGATGAATTTGGACTCGAAATCACTTCCATTGAGTTCAAAATGCCGTTTAGAACTCCGAAAAGTATAAGCTTTGATATATTCCGATATCCGGAATAGTGGCAATTGGCATGAGCTTTTCGGCTAGCAAAACATAGCCCTTAAAAAGTGAAATTTTACATACGAGTTCAGAATTCGACGAGATAAATTTTTATGGATTCACAATGACAAATTATTGTTGAGTCCCAAAGTGCGCGTCGAACGGAGTCAGTATGTGGCCATGCGAAGCAAAACCATTTGTTCAAAAGCGGGCAGTCATTTTACAAAGGAACATTATTGATATGACCTCGGAATTCGATTCTACTTTTTTTCTGGATTCATATCGTCTAATAATGGTTAAATCCAAGAGGGCTTGATTTTTTGAGTTAGCATGTGAGTGTGCAAGAAGAAATGGTGCGCCAAAATCGCATTTTTAGAGCTTATCTGAGCATTTTTGAGAATTTTAACGGACAGTCAAATGAACTCGGAATTCAACGAAACTTGTTTCGTAGGACTCGTCTTCACGTCTACTATCTCATGTCCGAAATCCGTGGTGGTTGGAGATCATTAGCGTTCAGGCGATACGGGAGAAACTAGCATATAATCACTTTTTCTCCTTTTCTAATTCATTATTTCCTCCTTCCTCTTTTCTTCATTTTCTTCTTTAATGGCCACCGCCTCCTCCTTGCCGCTGCCGCCCCTCCTTCCGCTGCCACCGCCCACCGCCGCCACTCCTCCTCCCCTCCGGCCACCCTCCTCCTCCTCCTCTTCTCTCTCCTCTTCTCTTTCTCTCTCTCCCTTCACAGACCTAAACCCTAGGAGCCACCACCACCACCACGGGCCCCACCACCACCGCCGCTGCCCCTTAGCCACCTCCCCCACGTCCATCAGGTCTGGCGCCCCACCTATGGCCACCCAACTCCGGCCGTGGGCCCCTCCTCAAAAATCACATTTTCACTAATTTCCCGTTTTGCACAAAAGACCCTGTCCTTATTTCGCCAATAACTCCCAAACCGTGCGTTTCTAGCCAAAGTTCCTCAAGACCAAAGTAGAAGAGCACGATTTTCTCTTCGATTTGGTATATGATAGTCCCATTTTGCATTGCGGAGTTGTCGGAAAAACGCGTCCAAAGTCTGCTGTCCAAACACTGTCAAAATGCTGTCTTTTCGCGATTTCCGGCAAAATGACACATTTTCGGGAGGAAGACCACTTGGAGAAAGTTGTCCGGAATGGTGCGTTTAAGCTAGAAAAAAAAAATGGTGTGAAGATTGAAGCTCATTTGCAAATTCTGGAACCAGAACAGCGAATCCGGGCGTTAGAAAAAATGTGAGTTTTCTCCGTTTTAAAGCTTCTATGGTTTTTGACGAATGAAGTAGAATAAAAATATGAACTTTATTTTTATCGTGAAGTAGTGAATATAAAATTATGATTTTTATTTGTATATCGAATTAAAAATGTGATTTTTAATATCGACTACGTGAAACAGATCTCGTTAGAAGAACGATGAAGATTTCCTACATAAGAAGAGTCGCGGCGTTTGGATTAGCAATTGGTGAGAACTTCTCACCTTTTAAATTTTCCTTTTCTAGTTATATTATAATATATAATAGGATGCAGACGGTGTTTAGTAGCACCCGACACCACTGTCCACAGACCATGGACTTGTTTGTTTGGTTGCATAGATTAGTTAGATTATTTGATTTGAAGTTGGTTGTTTGGTGAATTGAAATTGATTTGATTGATATGTGTATGGCGTGGGCCATCACTTGACTGGGGATAAGGCTAGGCCTTGTCCCGTTTCTAGTATCTTGCCGTTATGCCGTCGAAATTTTCGAAAATAAGTTAGAAAAATAAAGATATCATTTTATTTAATAAATGAACCGAATAGAATATTCGTAGGTTGAATAAAATAATATGGCCGTTAAAAATATAACTTTTAACGTGAATGTGAATAAATAAATATTCATTTACAAACCGGACGGTTTGTTTATGTACACTGATTTGACTGACATTGATTGGGACGATAAATTTTACACATCGCCCAACTGCACAAATAAAAATCTATGTTTGTTGATTTGAAACCCCACACGGGTATTGGGATAATATACGACATACACTAATCCCAATAATTAGTTGTATGTCGATCGATGGATTGACAGACTGATATAAGCATTAGATATTTATATTTGATGCTTATACAGTGTAGTGCACTTTGGATGATGGTTGATTATTTATCGTTGCTATTATATATATATGTGTTGTATGGAATCCATATAGTTAACGCTATATGGTGATTGATTGGGCCTCATTCCAATTTAGAAAATAAAGAATATTATAAAATAAAGGTTCATGTGTTGACAGTACTCATCCGTTGAGATTAGTCATGTGTTGAACGAAATATTTTAACAATAAAATTTACATCTTTATCATATATAAAATTAGAAACTAACTGGAAAATAGATAAGACGAGTGATCTCCTGGATGTTGAACTGATGTTGGTTTCGGCCTTCGGGGTTAGTATTTAGGGAATCGTTCTCTTACTAATTTACGGTTGGAGTTTGATTTGAAATCAAACGATAGATACCATAATTTTTATAAAATATATTAAATAACAAAAATAGTCGCACGTGGACAGTACTCATCCGTTGAGATTAGTCATGTGTTGACAAAAATATAGATTCATGTATTGAATAGGATAAATATTCATTTTTTGAATAGAATAACAAAATTATTGAAATATATGAAGCCGTGTTGATTAGAGATGCGCTATTTTGATGCGAACGATATTTATATCGATTATACTCGTTTTTATAATTGAATTGAATAGATAACGAATTTGAATTGAATTGAATAGAAAACGAATTTGAATTGAATTGAATAGAAAACGAATTTGAATTGAATTGAATAGAAAACGAATTTGAATTGAATTGAATAGAAAACGAATTTGAATTGAATTGAATAGATAACGAATTTGAATTGAATTGAATAGAAAACGAATTTGAATTGAATTGAATAGGAAACGAATTCGAATTGAATTGAATAGGAAACGAATTCGAATTGAATAGGAAACGAATTCGAATTGAATTGAATAGGAAACGAATTCGAATTGAATTGAATAGGAAACGAATTCGAACTGAATTGAATAGGAAACGAATTCGAATTGAATTGAATAGGAAACGAATTCCAATTGAATTGAATAGAAAACGAATTCGAATTTAATTGAATAGAAAACGAATTTGAATTGAATTGAATAGAAAACGAATTTGAATTGAATAGAAAAAGAATTCGAACTGAATTGGAAACGAATTGAAATAGAATTGAAATCGATTTGAATTGAAATCAAACTGAAATGAATTTAAAACGAATTTATAAGGAAAAATTCAATTTTGATTTGAATTGGAAATGGAAGTTGAAATGTTTTGAAACGAATTTAAAACGATTTATAAAATTTGTTTTAAAGGGAAATCGACGAAATATATATTATATATATTATATATAATATAATGGCCTGAATAGAACGCGTCGCGCTGCGGCAGTTCGTGAATTTCGACCATTGATTTCGAACGGACATTACGGGAGATCCGACCATCGGATTCTCCTAAAACCGAAACCGTTGGGTTCGTATCGAAAAGAGCTTTCTAATGAATATTAGAAATTTGAAATCTAACAGTTGGATTTGGAGATACTTCCAAATCAATTTTGGAAAAGGTCGTTGTAAGTGCAGTTCGATGGCCGTTGTTGGAAATCGACTGTACGGGCCTTGATAAAATTATTAAAAATAGTAATAATTTGTGTAAAATCATAAGAAATGATTTGGGAAAAATTGAGATGAAAAACTCCATATTTGAAAAGATAAAAATAGATTTTTATGGAAATGAACTAGTTTTGAACTAAAATTAAACCCGTTTATTTTTAAATAAATAAATTGGATTTGAAATGGGTTTTAAATAGAATTGGTTTGTGGGTTTATCGTGAATGGTGTTTTAAATAACATTTGTTCTTTAACCCGATAATAATTAGAATGTGATTTGGGTTTATCGTGAACTGTGTTTAACCCAGAAAAAGGAGTCTTAATGAATCTGTAATTAGATTGAAATATAATTTGATAATGAAAATTATCAAGTTTGGAAAGTGAGCAAGAATGGAGTATCACCAGTTTTGCTCCAAAGCGATAGTTAAATCTTTAATTAGATTTGAACGTGAAATGGTAATTAACTTTACCGATAACACCGTGGTGTTAGATATGGAGTATTACCAGTTTTGCTTCATGGGATGAATAGGTTGGGATTGGGAAATAAAATAAATAATTACTTCGGTGTGGTTCCTTAATCCCGACTAGTTTGGAAAACCTTAACAGGGTTTGAAATGACATCCAAATGAAGATTAAAGAATTTATCTTTGATAAAATTAATGGGAAACTTTCCCTGAGAATATGAAATTGAGAAACTAGCTGTAGGTTAGTTAAGAAGAATGGTTTCCTGAGTATTGATCTGATGTTGGTTTCGGCCTTCAAGGTTAATATTTGGGGAATTGTTCTCTTGCTAATTTACGGTTAGTGACTAATGAATTGGAATGAGGCGTATGTTGTGTTTGTGTAACATTTGTTTTTAATATACGCGGGTTGTTCGGAAAGGCCGGGTTTATACCCATTCTGAATATCCGATTCGACGATAAGTCGAAGATGATGACGGTGGTAGAAGACTGGAAGTCTTCACATCGTTTGGATAATTACTGATGATCCTGATTGGGCTGTACACCCAAGAGGATGGAAATAGTTGGTGGTCATCCAGACGTACTTGGAGATCGATGGATATGCGAGGAAAGTGCCTCCGGTTTCGTTCAGACCCAGAACGAACTTGTAAATGGACTGTGTGTCTGACATTGGATTTTATTCTGTGTTGATTGATCTCATTAAATATACATCTGTTTGGCGGCAGAGTATTTTTCTCTTGCTTAACGCCCTTCTCTGAGACGTACGAGCTCAGAGGTTGTATATTGATGGACATCAGTCGCATGGCATGAATTGCCTGTGTGGCACGCCTAAGTGGCAATTGATCAAGGCTTCTGTTGAAAATCAAAGTCTTGTGGTTGATGATCAAAGCACGCCCTACGTGGCAGCTTTGTGTATAACGTGAATTCGTGAGCCTCACACCTCGGTATGAGTTAAAACGAGATAAGGACTGCAGGGAGAGCACGACGTTTCTATCTAGCTTTGGTGGTGTCATTGACTTACCAGCCCTGACATTTATATACTTTTCACCTATGTGGTTGTTGGATGAGGCGCCTCGATTTTAGGTCTGTTAGGACCGGGAAACGTGTGTTCTGGAATAACTATTCCTCAAACGTAAGAGGGGACCGACCCTGAAGCATCCAGGGGTTGCCCAGAGTGTGTAATCCCGAGGAATTTGCTAGAGTGTCTCAAAGCGGAGAGGAGCTTACCCCTTGCCTCGACTCATGATGGAAATCCAATTTCCAATACGAGATATTTCAGTTTTATTTGTAGAGCCTAGTATGGCGACATGATAGATGGTACCCATGTCGCCTAGGATTGATATTTATGATTGAAATTATTTTGACACTATACACTTATTATAGTATCAAATGATTTGTTTTAAACGTACCAAGCATGTTTGGCTATTATAAGGGAAAACCCTATCCTCTGGCTTGCGTTGCATTGTGTGATGGGACCTGGGTCTTATAATAGCTTCGTTTTTTGAAAGAGCATTGCGCTGTTTATTCTATGCATTGGTATTCTTGGGAGGAAACCCGTTCCGTGTTATACGGCGTGGTCCCTTGAATTACTCTCTTTTAAAGTAAAGTTTTAAATAACTGTTTTAGTTCTCACACCAGTCACATGACTGACCTGGAGTTTATTGTTTTAACCTAAACTCTGGGTGCCCTTATTTTCGACACGGGCAGCTAGTAGTTTTGGTTTTGCAGATTTATATTTGATTTACAGCTGGAACGATGCTCGGAAAGCTCTGTATCCGTGTATTACTTTCAGTTGTGTTTTCTATTGTTTTTCCGCTGCTTTATAATTTATTATAATCTCTGATATTTGTCGAATGTAATTTATTCAATTATACTCTGTATATTCTTGTATTCTGATGGAACTGTTGTAATATACAATGAAATGTTCTTCCGTTTGCGTTCTATTGTGTGTTGTTCTCGAAGTATCCGCTCTTTCCTTCATGGGGAAGTTACGGGTCCTTACATTTCTTTTATGTACTCTGATATTTTTTAAGTACAAGACAGTAGTTTTTATGTTGTAATGGGCTTTTCTATTTCAGACATATGATGTTTTTGGACCACAGTATCTTATGATAAGTAAAGTTTTTATTCCGCTGTTATTTTATATGTCTGTCTTGTAATATTTTCGTTTTGTTTACTATAACGCTTCATGAAACTTAATGCATTCCCTTTGTGAGTGACATTAACAAACGTGGGGTGTCACAAAAATACAAGTACCATTGTGTCGAGCAACGTGCTACAATTTCGAAAATAATAAAATGGACAAGTCAACACATTTTTTGAAGTCCCAAAAATGCTAATTAAGGGTGCAAAATATGTTAAACAAAAAGTTACATATTTTCTAAATTAAAAGTTACAGAATTCTATAAATTAAATTAACTATATGTCTTAAATATCTTATCCAAATTCGAAACTAATATTTAATTATATTAAAAAAACTGTTATAGTTTATAAACGATTCCATAGGGACTATTTGAAAATTTGATTTGGACACAACTTACAATCTATAAGACAAAATCTCTATTATTCACTTCCATTAGAAAAATATAATCAATTAGATTCAAACGTTTCTTGTTTTAAAGAAATCCAACTCATAACGAATATTGTACACTCGGTTGAAGTTCAAAACTAAATATTATGAACTAACGCGACATTACAAGTTCGATCATAATTTATATTATAATTATACGTTCAACTGTCGTTTAATAAATAAATTCGTTATTATAACTCAAATATAAACTTAAATACCATACATTGTCAAAATTACACAATATTGCGAATTCGACCATTTTCACGTATTCTAGAAATAATTATATTATCATGTTATTTATATTATTTAAATATTCAAAATATTTGAATTTAAACCATTTAAATTACCAAAATATTATATTAAAATAATTAAATAAATTAATTATTAAATCGTGGAAAATACGGGATGTCACATATTATTTGTCTTTAAATTAATTTTACACGAGAAATAAGAACTCATGTTGTTGGAACAATGTAGTTTGACACATTTATTGACTGGTGTTTGGTAATAACATTCCAAGTTCTAATGTTGTTGTGAAGATGTATAGGGATATCAGACTTACTGATAATGATATGTGTATTGAAGAAGTTAAAGATTTCTTTTGATAGTGCCAATTGTGTGACTGATACTGATAAAATTATCATTGACCTTACATCTCTCTTGGTTATTTAAAGCATGAGTATAATTTTTTCTATTTCTTATATAATGTATAACCTGTTAATACAAAATTTACTTTATAGATATTCCAGTCTATTGAATATCGGTTAATACTTTTATGTTTGGAGCAAAAATATGGCCATAGTCATATATACACACACACACACACATGGAAAACCTACTAATGCATGAAAATCAAGAATTTTGCTTGCATAAGAGAGAGTAGCAGTATACATATATCAGATCATAGGAAAGAAAAGGAATTATTGAACTACAAAAAAAATGTTGAACAAGTACTTGTTCTGATGAAACGAAACCAGAAAAATGTGACTCCCCTTTTAGTTTTATATGGGCTATTGAAAAGGTAGAAATGAACATTAAATGATGTCCCATCAGAACTATGTTAGAAAGATTCTAAATCTTACTTTTCACAAAGATATGTTCATCTTACGCATTTTTAAATGAATAATATAGTAATGTTAAATTATTGTCTCCCTTTATTGATAAATAAATTTAAGTTCCATAGGTTACAGAGCATCCATATATATGATGGAAAATCAACAACCTTTGAAACATTCAGCTTTCTCTTTGTCGCATCCTGACTTACACTCAGGGTGGCCTTCTCCGCATTTTGAATAACACTGGGACAATCGATTAAGACATCTCTGAAAGCATATGTCTGGATTATATGGTGGGTCACGAGAAGTACAATTTACCTCCATTATAATCAAGACTAGCATAATTATAATACTAAAGATTGATTTTCTCATCATTCTAAAGGATTCACTAGTTGTGTTTTTTAATACCATGGAGAAGAAATATACCCCATATTTAAAGAATAAGTACAAAGTAAGAATAAATATCAAATCTTATATTAAATTATGTTCTATGTATCCATTTAAAGATAAGTGAATCTTAATTAATGAAGTCCATTTGTTTAGATTGCATTATATAAAATATAACATTTATAATCTTCAATCAAGATTTGATATTATGGACAAGCAACATTTCCTATATCTATAACATCTATAGTTACATTTGATTTGTACTCTCTTTAAAATAAGTTAAACAATGGGAAATTTGTGTTCACATGCCTGCATTTCAAAAAAAATTAGGACTTCATCTATTTTATTGCAAATTATAATCTACATCCCTATTTTTAAATAACTAAAAACATTTACTCGCAAAACCCTACTCGATTTCACTTATCATTGGTTAATTTAAAATAATTCCGCATTGAGAGGAATACTCATAATCAAACAAAATATATAATCTACAAATCAGGTTTTCAACACATTTTTGATCGATGGAAAAACAATTAATTTGATCCCTTACATTTCAATTGAGAAGTTGTCCAAAAGCAAGAAGATATTGAAGTGGTTTCCCAAAAAATAGAAAACTTATGCCAATTTTTAGAAAATGGTCTTTGTGTTAGAATATCGTAAGCAAAGATATGTATTGTGAAGTGCATGCAGCGGTTCAGATTGATAATTCTTAAAATGAAGAATAATAGTTAATTTGAATTTCGAGTTTTGATATACTAGTATTGCATATTCATGTATAGTGAAAGAGAATTTATCAAAAATATTTGACATACAATATTTTGTTAGCTGATTGATCGAGTTGTAGATTTTGGTATAATGAAATGAGAAAAGATGTAACAACCCACCTTTTCGACTCTTAAAATTGACACTAATATGTTCTCAATATTTGTGACACCCCATGTCCTCTTTAATAGAATGCATTAAGTTTCGTGAAGCGTTATAGGTAAACAGAATGTTGAAACATTACAAGACAGGTATAAAATAGCAGCCGAATTTAAAACTTTATTAAATTGATAACATCGTGGTCCAAAACATGGTTACATCATAAGTTTGAAATACGGAAAAAATAAAACTTCTTCCTTGTACAAAAATCTTTAAAGTACAATAAATATAAAAAGAGCATAATCCCCAAAACATAACCATAATAGAGCAAGAGCGAAAATGAGCAATATGTCTAAGCAGCTCCAAGTAGAAAAGAAGAATCCCGGTCAATCTTGTGTATTCCCACCTTGAGGAACTGGGGGGAAACGAAAGAGAAAGAAGAGGAAACAAAATAGGTCAAACATAAGTCTGGCGAGTCTAGTTACTTTTAGCATATAAATAAGTAAAAGCTTCATGAAAGACATATAAGTTGGAGAGAGAAATAACAACATATAAGGCAGGTATTACAAGGTAAACAGGATAAACTAAATAGAACATATCTGTATAGCGCTTCTCTAATACTTTTCTCTTCTCTGCACCAATACTAGTATCATTTGAACAAGATGATCCCCAATAAGATGGTAGACTTAGCGTACTTATAGTGAGAGGTTTTGCCCTCATACAATAACAGGCGTCCCAACTGAACATACTGGTGTTACTCCTAAGGATAATAACAGGCTCCTAAACAAGTGAGACTAGATGTACCCTAATTACAACCATAATCAATCTGCTCCCTAACTCCGTAGATACCCTGTGTTGGCTCCACAGTAGGATGTATCACTCCCTAAAGTGGAAACCCTTTATTTGTAGGATGTGCATAACCATATCTACTGATGCCACATCGTCTTATCTTCCCTAGCAGGCAGACCCATGCATGCACATTAGGCCAATAGAACGCGTCATCAAACACCTTTTCCCAAGTGACCTCTTATAACCAGCTCAGTAAGCGTTCCCTGACCCCAACCTAGTTTAGGGTTCTTTGTTTGATACCAATATATAGGTTACTAACTGATACAGTTCCCACACACAAGATGATACAAGCTTCCACCTAGGCTTGTATCTCCACTACTAGGATTTCAACAAGTTATGCCCTACCAGTGTAACAAGATTGCATAACCCCACAGGTTAAGTTTGTGGGCCTATATATATATATATATATATATATTACCTACCACTCCAAGATATACTTAACCCTCCCTCTATTTCAAGCAAGTTTACTCAACCCCTACTCAAGTCAATATGTTCATGTAATCCCTATGGATTCAAATAGGTTAAGTATTCAAGTTAATTACCATTTTTCATTTATGGTTATAATGCGCTAGACCTCCCACATTAAGCCTACCACTTGTGGATGATGGATATGCCGAGCGGGTTCGGGCAGACTTCTTCCACAAGTCGGACTTAACCTCGTGTATTAACACGTTACGTGTTTATGAACTTAGACCCATCACATTAGATTCAACACTTGTGGTCGCTGAATATGCCGGCTGGGTCCGGGCAGACTTCTACCACAAGTGTAATCTATCCTCGTGTCTAAGCGCGGTTACAGTTTCTAATTACTGTAAATCTAGGCATTTTCATTATTAACCAGTTATTCCTATTTCATTATAGGTTTTCATGCCCCTTTTCTAAGTCATGTTTATCATGTACCATATGCCTTAATTTAAGATCTTTAATTGCAATTTTGGTTTATGCTCCAAATCCATATTCATGTTTTCAATTCAAGTTATGTCCCAAATTTCTCAATGCAAGTTATGCCCTAATTTTAATGGTTTCCCATCATTCCCAATTTCATATGTTCGCATATTTCAGCGGTATGCCTAGGCTCGAAGGTAGCCTGGCTATAAAATAAAAAGGGAAAAGAAGGAGGGAAAAAACAAAAATAAGCATAATAATAAGATATACATATAATGGCAAAAATAGGCATAGCAACATAATAGGCATATAGTGACAAAATTGGGCACAATGACAAGATAAGCATATAGGAACAAATCTGTTGAACAAGTGATAATAGAACTGATTAGTCATAATGACAAGATTAAGCAACTAGCATAATAGGGATATCATAAATAGGCATGATGAGGTCTAATCAGCTAATTAGACATAAAAATAATGGTAGATCAGTTATGATTCAGATTACTCAATAGGCATAGGCTTAGATCCAAACTTATAGGCATGTCAAGATTACATTTTAATTATTTCTATCTAAAAATAACATAGACTCAAAGATAATGGATCTAAGAAAACTGAGAAAAGCGTGTTGATGTTGAATCAGCGATCTTTGAATATGTATGAATAGACAGTGCTAAAGACAAGGCTAATTTAATCTGAGTTGGAGTAGCATCTCATCGTTGCCATTGATTTAGATGAATAAAACAATGGGTATAGGGTCCTATTTATATGATAGGGCCTATGAATCTAGCCAAGAAAGGAGTCTACTTACGTAGAACTAAATTTTGCCCAGATCTCAAGGGGGTCGGCACCCACTTGATGGTGTCGACATGGGTGTAACACCCTGAATTTTAGTTAATGCTAAAATTCACTAACTGCAGAATAAATAATCTCAGATGTGAGAATTGGGGGAAACGGGCTGCGTCATTGCGTTCATCTCGGAAAAATACGCGAAATAGAGTCCGAGTTTTCGAGAATCGGAGTCCGTATGACCCGGTTATGGCCCAATGAAGTTTACAGAAAATTCAAAGTTCAAAACAGATTTAAAAATTCAGGTTCAAATTTCGAAACATGCAGAAATGGGGCCAAGCGGGAAAACTCCCGCCCAGCCTGGTCGACATGGCTGTCGACAGGGCTGTCGACTTGCCTGTCGACAAACCTTTCGTCTTGGCTGTCGACAGGGCTGTCGACTTGCCCTGTCGGCTGATGCTGGCCTGGTGCACCTAGTTGAGTTTGGGTTAGGCTTTGGGGCTGGTTTCTGGAAACTTCCTAAAATCTGACGGACCTAATCTAACCTAGGGTTAATCCTATGGTCTAAAATACACCCTAATCCTATAAATACACCCTAATGCAAGCCTAATCCCTATTAAAAATAGAAATGTTGCCATCATGCCGCCAAAATCAAACTTGAGAGGAGCCTCCACTAGTTTATGAAGAAAGTTGCAAGCTAATCAACCTCTAATCATCATCTCCTTCTTGTATAGCAACTAGTTCTACTTCATAAGTTTGCTAATCTTGGTTTTGGTGAGTTTCTATCACTTTAATAACCAATTGCTAAATTAAGTAGATGAGATATGATGAGATCATGCGGTTTTGTATGCGGGTTTGTGGGTTTTAAGTCATATGATATGATGTTAGTTTGCTAATCTATGTTTAACGTTAACCCTATGTTTATGCAAGTTAGGTATGTGGGTTTATGCAAGTTATGTATATGGGTTTATGCAAGTTAAGTGGTGGGTTTTATGCATGCTAAGTATTCAATTTTATGCATGCTAAGTATTTGATTTTATGCATGCTAAGTACTTGATTTTATGCATGCTAAGTGTTTGATTTTATGCATGCTAAGTATTTGATTTTATGCATGCTAAGTGTTTGGTTTATGCATGCTAAGTATTTGATTTTATGCATGCTAAGTATTTGATTTTATGCATGCTAAGTATTTGATTTTATGCATGCTAAGTATTTGATTTTATGCATGCTAAGTGTTTGGTTTTATGCATGCTAAGTATTTGATTTTAGGCATGCTAAGTGTTTGGTTTTATGCATACATTATGACATGCAAGTCTACCCTTTTTATATAAGATGCATACATATGCAAGATGACACCTTTGTATGCTATGCATACATATGCATGTTTACCCTA
Source organism: Allium sativum (assembly GCA_030737875.1). Classification (NCBI taxonomy): domain Eukaryota; kingdom Viridiplantae; phylum Streptophyta; class Magnoliopsida; order Asparagales; family Amaryllidaceae; genus Allium; species Allium sativum. The sequence continues at coordinate 6,673,691 of JASFAX010000034.1, forward strand.
TTATGATGCAAGTTCATATGCAAGTTTGTCTCTTTTTATGATATGCATAACATATGCGAGTTTGCCTCTATGTATGACATGTTATGCAAGTTCACATGCAAGTTTATGTGCAAGTTCATATGCAAGTTTATGTGCAAGTTCATATGCAAGTTTATGTGCAAGTTCATATGCAAGTTGTCTCTTTTTATGATATGCATAATGCAAGTTTGGGTTAAATGCTAGTTGGGTTTAATGTAAGCTCATATATGCAAGTTGACACCTTTTGAACCCATGATAAAGTTATATGCTATGTTGATTAAACCCATGACATTTGTGATGAATCTTCCCTTTTATTATGTCACGTTATGAGAACGAATTACGTGGGGAACGATGGGGTTAATATGCATGTTAATAGAAATGTGTAAAGTTGGTATGTTTAAGCATAACATAAAATGAATGGACATAATTGGGAATTTACCTAATAAGTTAGGTCTACCCATAATATGGAGTTGGGAATTTACCTATTAAGTTAGGTCTACCCATACTATGGAATTGGGAATTTACCTATTGAGTTAGGTCTACCCATATTCTTAAAAATGTGTAATTAATTAGGGATAATTAATACAAATTATGGGGGTGATTAATTAGGTGTAATTAATCTACTAAGACACGAGGTTGGACCCTTTTGTAGCATAAGACTGCCCGGAACCGACCGGCAAATCCAGCGGCTACAAATGATTGGCCCAATGTGAGAGGTCTTAGTCATAAACTAAATACGTGACAAGTGTAAAGACACGAGGTTAGACTCTGTTATGGTGTAAGGCTGCCCGAAACCAACCGGCATATCCAGCTGCCATAAAAGACAGTCTAATGTGAGAGGTCTTTACAAAGGTTACGATCTTAATTAATTAAGAAACACTTAACCAAATTAGCATGTAGAGGGACATGAGGGGTTAAGTGGGTGCCTTGGGTGGCATGTGGAAATGTAGTAGTTGCCCTGGGTGGCAATAGAAAATACGATTAGAATACTTAACCAAAGAGGAACATGTAATTAAACATGATTAAAGGGTTAAGTAAGTGCCATGGGTGGCATGTGAAAATACGATTAGAATACTTAACCAAAGTGGAACATGTAATTAAAATGATTAAAGGGTTAAGTAAGTGCCATGGGTGGCATATGAAAATCTAGTGGGTACCTTGTATGACAATTAGAATATGATTAAATGACTTAGCCAAAATTTATAACATGTAAGTGGACATGGTTAAAGGGTTAAGTGGGATTCACTAGAAATAACAAGCTTAGGTGGTAGCTTGTGGGGGCCCATTTCAACCAATATCCCAAACGTATCTTAGTAGGCTCGACTCTAGTCGAGTGACGGGACACGCATATTGGGCTTGACTATAAGAGGCCAAAACGGGTTAGCGGTGGCAACGCAGGACCAACGGGTTTCATATGCGAGTGTGGACCCGGGCTGGTTGTTAAGTCGTTGTTGCATCGTGTAGGTATAAAGCCGTGCACCGTTGATGTTATCAGGTTGCCACTTTGGGGAGTGATACACCCCATTGTGGGACCAGCACGGGTATCTACGTAAGGGAGCCGATCGCTTGGGGAGTAGTGGGTACACCTATGTGGTCAGATAGGGGTACACGAAACTACTAAATTACTAAGTACACTTAGTGGGATCAACCTCTAAAATTAGGAATGACTGGTGTGGTGCAGTGTAGTAATTATCCTTGGGTGGGTAGATGCGTCTTTACGGTTATCTTAGTTTATCCTAATTCTAACAAGCTGCTTAGTGTAGCCATTCATCCCCAGACGTTACCGTATATCAAGCTTATGTCTTCTCTGGTTACTTTAATGATTGTATTGTTAAAGTTATAGGACTCGCTCAGACTTATGTTTGACCCCGTTGTTTTTATCTTTTTCCCAACCCTCAGGTTATCAGAGTGGGCCCAGTACGAGCGGGCTTTGATCAGGCTGCTTTATTCTCTTTTGGGAGCTTGGACCATAGATGTAGAGCTCAGTTTACCCTTTTCTTTTATGGCTATCAGTTCATGTACTGGGATTATGTACTTTTATTTATCAGGATGGATATTTTGTACTTGACTCTTATTATGGTTTTGTGATGTAACCAAACATGTTTACTTTCCGCTGCAATGAAATGATGTTTTAAAATTTTCAAATATTACTTATATCTGTCTTGTTGTAATTTTTCTGTTCTATATTCACTTAAAATACTCCACCGATGTTATGGCATTCCCTTAGAGAGTGACTATAGCGGGTGTGGGGTGTTACACGTGGTATCAGAGCAAAGGTTACCGGAACAGATAAAACTTTTAGAAAAACTATTTTCTAAGAATATTTTTGAAAGGAGTATTTTCAAAAACATGTCTTTTAAGAGAAAAGTTTTTGGAAAGAAAAGCATAATCCCCGATAGCCATATCTTTATATTTTGAATTCTCCGTTTGAATCTTTCCTTTTTCGTCTCAGCATGGCTGAAGATCTTTATCTTCCGGACGGTGTAGCGGTACCAGTATGGTATAGGAGGTTGTTAGAGGCTAGGGCCGCCGCTGCAGGTCCAGCAAATGTTCCTCCTCCACCCGTTGCACTCGTTCCTCCTCGCACGGATACTTTTGCTATGACTTGTAGGAAGTTTAAGGCTATGGGAGGGAAACCTTTTGTGGGAGCTAGGGATTGGCTTAATGAGACGGAAGAATTGATGGAAATCTTGGAAGTGGAAGAGGGAAAGAAAGTCAGGTTAGCCGCTTGGTTAATGGAAGGAGAGGCCTCGTTCTGGTGGGAGGTCACTAATGGAGAACGCCCTGTTGACTCTTGGATGGATTTCAGGCAAAGGTTTGAGGCAAAGTTTCTCTCAAAAGCGGAAGAAAATATGCACGTGGAAAGGTTCTTGAACTTAAAGCAAGGGAACTTGTCGGTGAAAGAATATGTTAACAAGTTTAATCAGTTAGCGAGATTCAGCATAGACTTGGTAAACACACCGGAAGAGAAAGCTCTGAGGTTCGTTAAAGGCTTAAACAAACCGATGTACGGATTGGCTATGTCTCACATCCCTATGGGGGCCACTTTTGAGAAGCCAGTGGACATGGCACTTATGCATGAGGAAGAGAAGGGTCCCAATGCTAATAAAGCACCCGAGAAGAAAGGAGATCAGAAGTAACCTCAACAGCAACAGCAAAACAAGGGTGGGAAAGGTAACGGTGGCAAGGGAAAGAAGAAGTGTTTCAATTGTGGGGCACTAGGCCACCTAAGCAAGGATTGTCGCAAGAAGAGGAAGGCTGGCTGCTTCCACTGTGACGAAGCAGGACATCTAGTGAAAGACTGCCCTAAGAAAGGGCAAAGGACGGGATCTACCTCAAGAGGACAGGTGCAAGTTCTTTTGGCACCAGCTCAGGCAAGGGGGCAAGCTCAGGCTCTCGCAGTTCCACCGATTCGGGAAAGAGGTAGAACTATTTCCATTGAAAGTCTAGTTTTTCTGTTCGATTATCCGGTTCAAACTTTATTTGATTCTGACGCATTGAGTTCGTTTATCTCATCATTGTTAGTTGAGTCACTGCGCTTAGACACCAGTTAGTAGATGATCCCTTAGTTGTTTCAAACCCAATTGGGGCTCCATGATGTGTTTGGGTTTGAAAGTTGCTATACTTAGCGTTGAGTTTAGATGTGATGCTTTTGGGCTTCACGAGCTATGGGTTAGTTTTGGGCATGGACTGGTTATCCAGTAGGGGTGCCGTTCTTGATTTTGAAGGGAGAGTTGTTAGGCTTATGACCCGCTTGGGTAACTGTAAAGACCCGCAACTTCCCCGTAAAGGAAAGCGTCGGATAGTTCGAGAACAAGCCACAACAGAACGCATACAGAAGAACATTTCATTGTATATAACAACAGTGCATCAGATTACAAGAATATACAGAGTATAAATGAATATTACACGGAAATATCAGAGATTTTAAATTACATTTAAGTACATAGCAGCGGAAAATAATACAATACACAACTAGAAGAGATATACGGATACAAAGCTTTCCGGATATCGTTCCAGCTGTAAACCAGGATCCTGTGAATAAAAATCTGCAAAACCAAAACTACTAGCTGCCCGTGTCGAAAATAGGGGCACCCAGAGTTTAGGTTAAAACAATAAACTCCAGGTCAGTCATGTGACTGGTGTGAGAACTAAAGCAGTTATTAATCTTTATTTCAAATCATTAGGTAAATCAAGGGACCACGCCGTATAACACGGAACGGGTTTCCTCCCAAGAATACCAGTGCATAAAACCAACAGCGCAATGCTAAATAAAGAAAAATGAAGCTGTTATAAGACCCAGGTCCCATCACACAATGCAACGCAGTCGAGGATAGGGTTTTCCCTTATAACAGCTAAAGAATGCTTGATACGTTTAAAACAAATCATTTGATACTATTATAAGTGCATAGTTTATAAAACAACTTCAAATCATAAGTATCAATCATAGGCGGCATGAATGCCCCATACCACTATGTCGCCATATATAGGTTTACAAATAAAACCGTAAAATCACGTATTTGGAAATTGGATTTCCGTCTATGAACCGAGGCAAAAGATAGTCCTCAACCGATTCGAGACGCTCTAGCCCGCCCCTCAGGACCCAGACTCAGGTGGGCCCTTGGATCCTCAGGGCCAGTCCACCGATGTGGATTAAACTTAAACCCTGAACATGCGTCTCCCCACCCTATGGGGTGTAAGTCTGGTCCGTCAGCCGACCAGAATGCATTCGGCCGAAACCGATATAACCGAGGCGCCTCGCAACAGCAACAACCACATAAGTCAAACTCGTCAGGGCGTGTAAAACCACTGACGCCACTTCTAGCTAGAAAGAAACGCATGCCCTCCCTGACGTCCTCTCCCGTTTTTGGTTCATACCGGGTGTGAAACACGCGAGGTAAACGTTACACAAAGCTACGCCACAAAGGCCGTGCTTTGATCATCACCACAAGACTTTGCTTTTCAACAGAAGCCTCGATCAATTGCCACTTAGGCATGCCACACAGGCAATTCACTCCATGCGTTTGATATCCATCAATATATAACCCCTGAGCTCGTACGTCTCAGAGAAGGGCGTTAAGCAAGAGAATAAATTCTCCGCCGCCAAGCAGATATATATTTAATAGAGATCAATCACACGGACTAAAATCCAATGTCAGACACACAGTCCATTTACAAGTCCGTTCTGGGTCTGAACGAAACCGGAGGCACCTAGTACCCCGCATATCCATCGATCTCCAAGTACGTCTGGACGATCACTAACTGTTTCCATCTTCTTGGGTGTACAGCCCAATCAAGATCATCAGTTATCACCCAAACGACGTGAAGACCTCCGGTCTTCGACCATCGTCTTCATCTTCGACTTATCGTCGTATCAGTTATTCAGAATGGGATAAACCCGGTCTTTCCGAATAACTCGCGTATATTTAAATAAGTGTTACACAAACACAACATACGCCTCATTCCAATTCATTAGTCACTAACCGTAAATTAATCAAGAGAATAATTCCCCAAACATTAACCCCGAAGGCCGAAACCAACATCAGATCAATATCCAGAAAACCATTCTGCTTGGCCAACCGACAGTTAGTTTCTAAATTTCACATTCATAGGGAAATATTCCCATTAATTTTATCCAAGATAAATTTCTTGAATTTATTCTTCTTTTGAATTTCGATTCAACTAGTCGAGATTAACGAACCTTACCGAAGTAATCATTGGTTTTAATTTCCCAATCCCAACCTATTTATCCCATGAAGTAAAACTGGTAATACTTCATATCTAACACCACAGTGTTATCGGTAAATTCAATTACCATTTCACGTTCAAATCTAATTAAAGATTTAACTATCGTCTGGAGCAAAACTGGTGATACTCCATTTCGATTATTTCAATCTAATTAAAGATTCATTAAAACTCCACTTAGTTTTAATCTGTGACTGGGTTAAAGAATCAGTGTCATATAAAACACGGTTCACGATAAACCCAAAATCACATCCCATTAATTATCGGGTTAAAGAACAAGTGTTATTTAAAACACTGTTCACGATAAACCCAAAAATCAATATCCATTCAATTCCAATTAAATATTATTTAATTGGTACACTTCATTAAATCTAAATAAAAAGATTTAATCTTTTCTCAACTGGGTTCAAGAACAGTGTTAGTGAAGACACCATTCACGACAAACCCAAATCACATTCGATATTCAATACAAGGCTCTGAATAGAAAATATATCGGCTTATATTCAATATCAAATTCTACGACTAACAAATGTCGTATTGGAAATAACGATATAAATATATATATCTTTCAAATTTCCATAACAACACCTGTATAATCACGAATTCCAACATCGAAATATTCCGAAGACAATTTCGATTCAAATCCACTCCAATGCAAACATTGGAAATTTTGGTTATTTTCAAAACCCTCTTCTAATTCAATTTATTTATTTAAAAATAAATAGAATTCTAATTCTAGTTCAAAACTAGTTCATTTCGATAAAAATCTATTTTTATCTTTTCAAATACGGAGTTTTTCACCCCAATTCTTCCTAAATCATTTCTTATGATTTTACATAAATTATTACTATTTTTAATAATTTTATCAAGGCCCGTACAGTCGATTTCCATCAATGGCCATCGAACTGCACTTACAGCGACCTTTTTCGAATTTGATTTGGACGTATCTCCAAATCCAACCGTTAGATTTCAAATTTCTAATATTCGTTAGAAAGTTCTTTTCGATACGAACCCAACGGTTCCGGTTTTAGGAGAATCCGACGGTCGGATCTCCCGCAATGTCCGTTTGAAACAAATGGTCGAAATTCACGAACTGCCGCGGCGCGGCGCGTTCTATTCAGGCCATTATATTATATATATAATATATATAATATATATTTCGTCGATTTCTATTTAAAACGAATTATATAAATAGTTTTAAATTCGTTTCAAATTCTATTTCAACTTCTATTTCAATTCAAAGCAAAATTGAATTCTTCTTTATAAATTCGTTTTAAAATTCATTTCTATTCAATTCGAATTTCAATTCAATTTGAATTCGTTTTCAATTCAATTCATTTCGAAATCGTTTTCAATTCAATTCATTTCGAAATCGTTTTCAATTCATTTCATTTCGAAATCGTTTTCAATTCAATTCATTTCGAAATCGTTTTCAATTCATTTCATTTCGAAATCGTTTTCAATTCAATTCATTTCGAAATCGATAAAATCGATATAAATATCGATTCACGTCAAAATGGCGTCAATCTAATCAACATGGCTTCATAAATTTCTATTTTCAAAATAGTTGTTATTATCAAAATATTTCGTTCAACACATGACCAATCTCAATGAATGAGTACTGTCAACACATGAACTTTTATTTTATAATATTCTTTATTTTTCAAATTGGAATGAGGCCCAATCAATTACCATATAAAGTTAATTAGATGGATTTTCATACAACACATGTATATCATAGCATTGAAAAATAATCAACCATCAACCAAAGTGCACTACACTGTATAAGCATCAAATATAAATATCTAACGCTTATAACAGCCTGTCAATCCATCGATCGACATATTTAATCAATCAGGATGAGTGAACTGCATATTTCATCCTAACACCCGTGTGGGGTTTCAAACAATCAAACACAGATTTTTATTCGTGCAGTTGGGCGATGTGTAAAATTTATCGTCCCAATCAATGTCATTCAAATAGGTGTACATAAACAAACCGTTCGGTTTATAAATGAATATTTTATTTTATTCACTTCACGTTAAAAATTATATTTTTAACGATAAAACATTTTATCTTGACCTATGAGTTTCTATTCAATTCATTTACACAATAAAATGATATTTTATTTTTCTAACATATTTTAGAAAATTTCGGCGGCATAACGGCACGATACTAGAAACGGGACAAGGCCTAGCCTTGTCCCCGGTCTAGTGAAGGCCCACGCCATTCACACATCATCAAATCAATTTCATCTCACCAAACAATTCAATTCATTTCAAACAAATAATTCAACTAATCTATGCAACCAAACAAACAAGTCCATGGTCTGTGGACGATTGTGTCGGGTGCTACTAAGCACCGTCTGCATCCTAGTATATATATAACTAGAAAAATAAATTGAAAGGTGAGAAATTCTCACATATAGCTATCCTAGCTCCTCGGCACTTCGTTGATAGAAATCTTCATCGTTTCGCCTTCTTGTCACCTTCGTTGACCGTATCCACTACATATATAAAAATCACGTTTTTATATTCTCTATTATATAAAAATCATATTTTTCTATCGAAGTTCAATATATAAAAATTCTATTTTTCTACGAAGTTCAATATATAAAAATTCTATTTTTCTATCGAAGTTCAATATATAAAAATTCTATTTTTCTACGAAGTTCAATATATAAAAATTCTATTTTTCTATCGAAGTTCAATATATAAAAATTCTATTTTTCTATCGAAGTTCAATATATAAAAATTCTATTTTTCTATCGAAGTTCAATATATAAAAATTCTATTTTTCTACGAAGTTCAATATATAAAAATTCTATTTTTCTATGAAGTTCAATATATAAAAATTCTATTTTTCTATCGAAGTTCAATATATAAAAATTCTATTTTTCTATCGAAGTTCAATATATAAAAATTCTATTTTTCTATCGAAGTTCAATATATAAAAATTCTATTTTTCTACGAAGTTCAATATATAAAAATTCTATTTTTATATTTTACGAAGCTATTTTATATTTTTCAAAAACAAAGCATCGTTATATTTTTTCTAAACATATCATATTTTTTTTTCAAAGTTTAACATATAAAAATCATATTTTTCCATTTTCAAATATTGTCTTTTCAGTTTTAAAAAGTCTAATTTTCCATTCGGTCTTAAAAAAAAATAATCAACCTAAGCTAATCATTTTTTTAATGAATTAAAACAAAACAAAAATAAAAAAAATTAAATGAAATGAATAAAAATAAAATAAAAAAAATTAAATAAAAACTTACTGCTTCGTTTTCTGTGGGGGGGGGCAAGGGGGCCTGCTGCTCGCGGTGGCTCGTAGGGGGGGGGGCTCGACCTCTGGCGGCGGAGGCAGGTGATGCGGCGGTTAGGGTTTCTCGATGGGCGGCGGTTAAAAGGGTAGGGGCTGTGATGTCGCGATGGAGGAGAAGGAAGGAAGGAGGAGGTGAAGATCGGAGGGAGGGGGAGTGCGACGGGGCGTGGCTGCCTGGCGCGAGGCGCGGCGGCGCGACGCTGGGGGAGGGGGCAGCGCGATTCGTCGGCCAGGGGTTTTAGGGTTTTTTTTTTTTATATGAAGCGTTGACTGGTAAAAGGGAAGAGAAGAGGGAAATAAAAGGGGGAATTTTTATATATATATATAAATATATTATTTTATTAATATTTAAATTTCGAAATATGTGCTTTCACATACGGACTCAAAACCGGACCCAACGACTGTCGCCCCTAGCTAAATACCCCCATTCCGAACCCAATAGGATATGCTTCGTAACCCAATACGGCTGTTACGATCTGTTATTCTTTAAATTAAAATATAAATCAATATATATTCAATTTAAACGCACATTTCAAATTACTGGGGTCACATACTAACTAGAAAAATTCCATAAAAATATTTTCTAGCTTCGTATTGACGATACGGTCCTAACAAAACTAGTTTCGTCGAATTCTGAGACCGTTAGAAAAATGGTCAATTTCCAGTCGATTAAAATCAACTGAAAATGGTCAAACGCGTTTTCCTTTGCCACGCTCACATACTGATTCGAAAAATTATGAAATTTGGAATCTAGCAATAACTTAACATCACGGACCCAACAAAACTGGTTTCGTCGAATTCCGAGGTCGTTTGCAAAATGTCCATTTTTAAGGGCCTGAATTCCATAGCGACTATTCAGAATTTTCAACTGGACATATCTTTTGATTCCCGCTATGAAATCTGGATTTGTCGGATTCGTTGGAAAGATATTACCAATTAGATCCTAATGTTTTTGGTTTCATTAAAATCCGGATTGTTTTGCACCCGGTACATTCAATTGAAGTTTGAAATCGAATTATCGAACTACCGCGCCATTTTCAATTCTATTTATAATTATATATAAATATTTATATTCTAACGACGACGCGTATCATATATACGTTCTAATTATATTCTAAATAAATTTTTCGTCGATATTATTTAAAATAATTCATTTTAAATATTCAAAATTCGCTAAAATTGCCAAAATAAAAATTTTAAACTGGCCCAGATTTTCCGGGTTGTTACAATCTCCCCCACTTAAAACTTTTCGTCCCCGAAAAGGAACAAAGTCGAAAGTGGTTTGATTTATCAACTCTACGTTCGATCTGGCTTCCATTCTCCAACTTTTCAGTTTCTGAGAATTTTCAAAATTTCAAAAATTTGGCTAACACCCTAAATTTTTGAAAAATTTCGCCATAACCTCCCCTGCAATGGGAGCATCGGGGAATTTCAAATAGCTTCCCCGGTCCTTCAGATCTCAAAAAGAAAAAGAAAAAGCCAAGCGGCTAGCCAATAGGCTCACAAAATCATCATCACCCAAACAAAACAGGAAATTATGTAGTAAACATGTACCTATTTGTCGAGCAAACTAATTTTATTCTCTGGCTCTAGCCTCCTTGCCATGACCTGTTCAAGGTAAGTACATATATGCAAGCAAATGCGACCAATTTCCTATACAATTCAATATTTGTTTCAATTAGGCTAAATGGCTAAAAATTAGCAACCAAATAAACAAACAACACAAACATCAATCAATTAGTTGATTAGCTTTTCAAATTGATAATTTTGATACATATGCAAAAATCACATTTTTGATGTCAAATCACAACAATAGGCCCTATCTAATTTTGGTTCTCACACCAGTCAATAGGAAACATATAGAAAGCCCACTTTCGTCACTCGAACATAAATTCTAATGATGGAGCTCCATCATCCAAATCATCTTCGGGCGATTAGAGTGTAATTCTATATCTATCCAATATATTAAAATTTCAAATACACGTTTGCAAGGCGTATATGCAAAATTTTTATATACTGGACTGTCCAACTCAATATAAATAGATAATCAAATACGATTAATTGATTTAAATTTTCAAAACAAAAATTGGTTTTCACTTTAAAGATATACTCTTCACACCCGTTCTAGAATACTACTGATCCTATCTCTAACGAGTCATTCTCATTGGATATTACTAATCCAATATCTGATGAATTCTTTCGTACGGTTCTAATGTGCCTTGTTCTCTGAGCTTTGTAAACCAAAGCTCTGATACCACGTGTAAAGACCCGCAACTTCCCCGTAAAGGAAAGCGTCGGATAGTTCGAGAACAAGCCACAACAGAACGCATACAGAAGAACATTTCATTGTATATAACAACAGTGCATCAGATTACAAGAATATACAGAGTATAAATGAATATTACACAGAAATATCAGAGATTTTAAATTACATTTAAGTACATAGCAGCGGAAAATAATACAATACACAACTAGAAGAGATATACGGATACAAAGCTTTCCGGATATCGTTCCAGCTGTAAACCAGGATCCTGTGAATAAAAATCTGCAAAACCAAAACTACTAGCTGCCCGTGTCGAAAATAGGGGCACCCAGAGTTTAGGTTAAAACAATAAACTCCAGGTCAGTCATGTGACTGGTGTGAGAACTAAAGCAGTTATTAATCTTTATTTCAAATCATTAGGTAAATCAAGGGACCACGCCGTATAACACGGAACGGGTTTCCTCCCAAGAATACCAGTGCATAAAACCAACAGCGCAATGCTAAATAAAGAAAAATGAAGCTGTTATAAGACCCAGGTCCCATCACACAATGCAACGCAGTCGAGGATAGGGTTTTCCCTTATAACAGCTAAAGAATGCTTGATACGTTTAAAACAAATCATTTGATACTATTATAAGTGCATAGTGTATAAAACAACTTCAAATCATAAGTATCAATCATAGGCGGCATGAATGCCCCATACCACTATGTCGCCATATATAGGTTTACAAATAAAACCGTAAAATCACGTATTTGGAAATTGGATTTCCGTCTATGAACCGAGGCAAAAGATAGTCCTCAACCGATTCGAGACGCTCTAGCCCGCCCCTCAGGACCCAGACTCAGGTGGGCCCTTGGATCCTCAGGGCCAGTCCACCGATGTGGATTAAACTTAAACCCTGAACATGCGTCTCCCCACCCTATGGGGTGTAAGTCTGGTCCGTCAGCCGACCAGAATGCATTCGGCCGAAACCGATATAACCGAGGCGCCTCGCAACAGCAACAACCACATAAGTCAAACTCGTCAGGGCGTGTAAAACCACTGACGCCACTTCTAGCTAGAAAGAAACGCATGCCCTCCCTGACGTCCTCTCCCGTTTTTGGTTCATACCGGGTGTGAAACACGCGAGGTAAACGTTACACAAAGCTACGCCACAAAGGCCGTGCTTTGATCATCACCACAAGACTTTGCTTTTCAACAGAAGCCTCGATCAATTGCCACTTAGGCATGCCACACAGGCAATTCACTCCATGCGTTTGATATCCATCAATATATAACCCCTGAGCTCGTACGTCTCAGAGAAGGGCGTTAAGCAAGAGAATAAATTCTCCGCCGCCAAGCAGATATATATTTAATAGAGATCAATCACACGGACTAAAATCCAATGTCAGACACACAGTCCATTTACAAGTCCGTTCTGGGTCTGAACGAAACCGGAGGCACCTAGTACCCCGCATATCCATCGATCTCCAAGTACGTCTGGACGATCACTAACTGTTTCCATCTTCTTGGGTGTACAGCCCAATCAAGATCATCAGTTATCACCCAAACGACGTGAAGACCTCCGGTCTTCGACCATCGTCTTCATCTTCGACTTATCGTCGTATCAGTTATTCAGAATGGGATAAACCCGGTCTTTCCGAATAACTCGCGTATATTTAAATAAGTGTTACACAAACACAACATACGCCTCATTCCAATTCATTAGTCACTAACCGTAAATTAATCAAGAGAATAATTCCCCAAACATTAACCCCGAAGGCCGAAACCAACATCAGATCAATATCCAGAAAACCATTCTGCTTGGCCAACCGACAGTTAGTTTCTAAATTTCACATTCATAGGGAAATATTCCCATTAATTTTATCCAAGATAAATTTCTTGAATTTATTCTTCTTTTGAATTTCGATTCAGCTAGTCGAGATTAACGAACCTTACCGAAGTAATCATTGGTTTTAATTTCCCAATCCCAACCTATTTATCCCATGAAGTAAAACTGGTAATACTTCATATCTAACACCACAGTGTTATCGGTAAATTCAATTACCATTTCACGTTCAAATCTAATTAAAGATTTAACTATCGTCTGGAGCAAAACTGGTGATACTCCATTTTGATTATTTCAATCTAATTAAAGATTCATTAAAACTCCACTTAGTTTTAATCTGTGACTGGGTTAAAGAATCAGTGTCATATAAAACACGGTTCACGATAAACCCAAAATCACATCCCATTAATTATCGGGTTAAAGAACAAGTGTTATTTAAAACACTGTTCACGATAAACCCAAAAATCAATATCCATTCAATTCCAATTAAATATTATTTAATTGGTACACTTCATTAAATCTAAATAAAAAGATTTAATCTTTTCTCAACTGGGTTCAAGAACAGTGTTAGTGAAGACACCATTCACGACAAACCCAAATCACATTCGATATTCAATACAAGGCTCTGAATAGAAAATATATCGGCTTATATTCAATATCAAATTCTACGACTAACAAATGTCGTATTGGAAATAACGATATAAATATATATATCTTTCAAATTTCCATAACAACACCTGTATAATCACGAATTCCAACATCGAAATATTCCGAAGACAATTTCGATTCAAATCCACTCCAATGCAAACATTGGAAATTTTGGTTATTTTCAAAACCCTCTTCTAATTCAATTTATTTATTTAAAAATAAATAGAATTCTAATTCTAGTTCAAAACTAGTTCATTTCGATAAAAATCTATTTTTATCTTTTCAAATATGGAGTTTTTCACCCCAATTCTTCCTAAATCATTTCTTATGATTTTACATAAATTATTACTATTTTTAATAATTTTATCAAGGCCCGTACAGTCGATTTCCATCAATGGCCATCGAACTGCACTTACAGCGACCTTTTTCGAATTTGATTTGGACGTATCTCCAAATCCAACCGTTAGATTTCAAATTTCTAATATTCGTTAGAAAGCTCTTTTCGATACGAACCCAACGGTTCCGGTTTTAGGAGAATCCGACGGTCGGATCTCCCGCAATGTCCGTTTGAAACAAATGGTCGAAATTCACGAACTGCCGCGGCGCGGCGCGTTCTATTCAGGCCATTATATTATATATATAATATATATAATATATATTTCGTCGATTTCTATTTAAAACGAATTATATAAATAGTTTTAAATTCGTTTCAAATTCTATTTCAACTTCTATTTCAATTCAAAGCAAAATTGAATTCTTCTTTATAAATTCGTTTTAAAATTCATTTCTATTCAATTCGAATTTCAATTCAATTTGAATTCGTTTTCAATTCAATTCATTTCGAAATCGTTTTCAATTCAATTCATTTCGAAATCGTTTTCAATTCATTTCATTTTGAAATCGTTTTCAATTCAATTCATTTCGAAATCGTTTTCAATTCATTTCATTTCGAAATCGTTTTCAATTCAATTCATTTCGAAATCGATAAAATCGATATAAATATCGATTCACGTCAAAATGGCGTCAATCTAATCAACACGGCTTCATAAATTTCTATTTTCAAAATAGTTGTTATTATCAAAATATTTCGTTCAACACATGACCAATCTCAATGAATGAGTACTGTCAACACATGAACTTTTATTTTATAATATTCTTTATTTTTCAAATTGGAATGAGGCCCAATCAATTACCATATAAAGTTAATTAGATGGATTTTCATACAACACATGTATATCATAGCATTGAAAAATAATCAACCATCAACCAAAGTGCACTACACTGTATAAGCATCAAATATAAATATCTAACGCTTATAACAGCCTGTCAATCCATCGATCGACATATTTAATCAATCAGGATGAGTGAACTGCATATTTCATCCTAACACCCGTGTGGGGTTTCAAACAATCAAACACAGATTTTTATTCGTGCAGTTGGGCGATGTGTAAAATTTATCGTCCCAATCAATGTCATTCAAATAGGTGTACATAAACAAACCGTTCGGTTTATAAATGAATATTTTATTTTATTCACTTCACGTTAAAAATTATATTTTTAACGATAAAACATTTTATCTTGACCTATGAGTTTCTATTCAATTCATTTACACAATAAAATGATATTTTATTTTTCTAACATATTTTAGAAAATTTCGGCGGCATAACGGCACGATACTAGAAACAAGACAAGGCCTAGCCTTGTCCCCGGTCTAGTGAAGGCCCACGCCATTCACACATCATCAAATCAATTTCATCTCACCAAACAATTCAATTCATTTCAAACAAATAATTCAACTAATCTATGCAACCAAACAAACAAGTCCATGGTCTGTGGACGATTGTGTCGGGTGCTACTAAGCACCGTCTGCATCCTAGTATATATATATAACTAGAAAAATAAATTGAAAGGTGAGAAATTCTCACATATAGCTATCCTAGCTCCTCGGCACTTCGTTGATAGAAATCTTCATCGTTTCGCCTTCTTGTCACCTTCGTTGACCGTATCCACTACATATATAAAAATCACGTTTTTATTTTCTCTATTATATAAAAATCATATTTTTCTATCGAAGTTCAATATATAAAAATTCTATTTTTCTACGAAGTTCAATATATAAAAATTCTATTTTTCTATCGAAGTTCAATATATAAAAATTCTATTTTTCTACGAAGTTCAATATATAAAAATTCTATTTTTCTATCGAAGTTCAATATATAAAAATTCTATTTTTCTATCGAAGTTCAATATATAAAAATTCTATTTTTCTATCGAAGTTCAATATATAAAAATTCTATTTTTCTACGAAGTTCAATATATAAAAATTCTATTTTTCTACGAAGTTCAATATATAAAAATTCTATTTTTCTATCGAAGTTCAATATATAAAAATTCTATTTTTCTATCGAAGTTCAATATATAAAAATTCTATTTTTCTATCGAAGTTCAATATATAAAAATTCTATTTTTCTACGAAGTTCAATATATAAAAATTCTATTTTTATATTTTACGAAGCTATTTTATATTTTTCAAAAACAAAGCATCGTTATATTTTTTCTAAACATATCATATTTTTTTTCAAAGTTTAACATATAAAAATCATATTTTTCCATTTTCAAATATTGTCTTTTCAGTTTTAAAAAGTCTAATTTTCCATTCGGTCTTAAAAAAAAATAATCAACCTAAGCTAATCATTTTTTTAATGAATTAAAACAAAACAAAAATAAAAAAAATTAAATGAAATGAATAAAAATAAAATAAAAAAAATAAAATAAAAACTTACTGCTTCGTTTTCTGTGGGGGGGGCAAGGGGGCCTGCTGCTCGCGGTGGCTCGTAGGGGGGGGGGGGAGGGGCTCGACCTCTGGCGGCGGAGGCAGGTGATGCGGCGGTTAGGGTTTCTCGATGGGCGGCGGTTAAAAGGGTAGGGGCTGTGATGTCGCGATGGAGGAGAAGGAAGGAAGGAGGAGGTGAAGATCGGAGGGAGGGGGAGTGCGACGGGGCGTGGCTGCCTGGCGCGAGGCGCGGCGGCGCGACGCTGGGGGGGGGGGGGGGCAGCGCGATTCGTCGGCCAGGGGTTTTAGGGTTTTTTTTTTTTATATGAAGCGTTGACTGGTAAAAGGGAAGAGAAGAGGGAAATAAAAGGGGGAATTTATATATATATATATATATATATAAATATTATTTTATTAATATTTAAATTTCGAAATATGTGCTTTCACATACGGACTCAAAACCGGACCCAACGACTGTCGCCCCTAGCTAAATACCCCCATTCCGAACCCAATAGGATATGCTTCGTAACCCAATACGGCTGTTACGATCTGTTATTCTTTAAATTAAAATATAAATCAATATATATTCAATTTAAACGCACATTTCAAATTACTGGGGTCACATACTAACTAGAAAAATTCCATAAAAATATTTTCTAGCTTCGTATTGACGATACGGTCCTAACAAAACTAGTTTCGTCGAATTATGAGACCGTTAGAAAAATGGTCAATTTCCAGTCGATTAAAATCAACTGAAAATGGTCAAACGCGTTTTCCTTTGCCACGCTCACATACTGATTCGAAAAATTATGAAATTTGGAATCTAGCAATAACTTAACATCACGGACCCAACAAAACTGGTTTCGTCGAATTCCGAGGTCGTTTGCAAAATGTCCATTTTTAAGGGCCTGAATTCCATAGCGACTATTCAGAATTTTCAACTGGACATATCTTTTGATTCCCGCTATGAAATCTGGATTTGTCGGATTCGTTGGAAAGATATTACCAATTAGATCCTAATGTTTTTGGTTTCATTAAAATCCGGATTGTTTTGCACCCGGTACATTCAATTGAAGTTTGAAATCGAATTATCGAACTACCGCGCCATTTTCAATTCTATTTATAATTATATATAAATATTTATATTCTAACGACGACGCGTATCATATATACGTTCTAATTATATTCTAAATAAATTTTTCGTCGATATTATTTAAAATAATTCATTTTAAATATTCAAAATTCGCTAAAATTGCCAAAATAAAAATTTTAAACTGGCCCAGATTTTCCGGGTTGTTACAGTAACACTCTCGAGGTCTCTTGTAATCCCATGGAATCTGTTATGCTAAGTTATCTAGAATCGCTTGACACGTCGGTCAAGAGTTTGCGATCTGTTAGAGTGGTCCGGGAATACTCGGATGTGTTTGAGGAGGTGAAGGGCTTACCTCCGGAGCGGGAGGTTAACTTCCGAATATATCTGGTAGACAATGCCAAACCAGTGTCTTGACCAGTGTGCCACGTGGCTCCTCGTGAGAGGAGGGAACTCCATAAGCAAGTAGGCAATTTGCTTGAGATGGGGTTTAGAAGACGAAGTATATCGGAGTGGGGTGCTCCGGTAGTTTTTGCTATGAAGGCGGATGGGTCCCTCAGACTTTGTGTAGGCTAAAGAGAGCTAAATAAACTCACAAAGAAGAATAGACACCCATTGCCGAGGATTGATGATCTTTTTCCAATTAGTTGGCGTCTCAGTAGTTTCACAAGTTGGACTTAGCCACGGGGTTTCGTCAGTTGAGAGTGGCTGAGGATAGTATAGAGAAGGCTGCTTTTAGGACTCCGGATGGTTTTAATAGGTTGAGCCGAGCTAGTTATGGAATAAACGGTGGTTTTGGAGTGAGACTGGCAAGGACATCTAGAGTTGGACAAGGGCTTAATTATTTAGCCGTTTTTACTAGTATCATCTCACGTAGGTCGTCTGAATTCGAAGGAGGTATCCCTTGGTTGTTTGTCTGATATTGGTTTAGGCCTTTGGGGCTTGCATTTGGGGGATGTCGAGTTCGACTAGGGTGGTCTGCGTGAGAGATGGACAGTTGTGATGATTTTGGTAATATCCCGGTTTTCTCTAGAAGTGGAGAAAAGCATGCCCTACATCTTAGGGAAGTGTTGGAGACTCTTCGAGCGCATAGTCTTAGGGCAGCAAAAGTGGATGGGATTCTTGGCATCCTATGAGTTTGAGATAGCGTATACCCATGGCAAGGGTAACGTGGTGGTGGACGCCTTAAGTAGAAAAAGGTTGTCCTTGAGTTCATTGTTCGTTAAACGATGGAGCTTGGAATTTATTTTTGACTTTAGACCTTCCTTTGACTTTGTACCCGGTTTGCTAGCCTTCTTGGAAGTTAGGCCTACTCTTTTGGGGCGGATTGGCGGAGCACAGCGGGACGACCCACAGTTGGTTGAGTTAGTAGAGAAGCTCATGAGGAGGGGGAGTCGTCCAGCCATTTGAATAAGTACACCCTAGATGGCAAGGGGTGGTTGCATAGAGACGGTAGACTTTGTGTACCGCAAGACGAGGGTTGAGGAAGGCTATATTTGATGATGCACATCGTTCGAAGATGACCATTCATCCCGGTAAGGACAAGATGTACCAAGACATGAAGCGAGTTTTCTTTTGGGCCGGTATGAAGAAAGACATGGCCGAGTATGTCGCTAGATGCTTGGTGAAAGCGGAGCAAAAGAAACCAGGTGGGTTGCTTCACCCATTGGAAGTTCCGCTATGGAAGTGGGATAGTGTCTCGATGGATTACCAAAATCAAGGAAGGGTAATACGGGGATTTGGGTTGTGGTAGATAGACTTACTAAGTGTGCCCATTTCGTACCCGTGAAGAGCAAGAGGACTGTCCCATGTCTAGCTTCAGTTTATATTCGAGAGATAGTTCGGTTGCATAGGAAACATGACGTATTCCATGTGTCACATTTGAGGAAGTGCCTACATGAGACCGCCAAGGCGGTAGAGCCGAGCTTGCTTAAAGAAGTAAAAGTAGAGCGTGATGTGATTATTCGACGAGCTCCTACCCGCATCCTTGGGTCAGAGAATAGGAAATTGAGGAATCGAGAGGTTCAACTAGTCAAAGTACAAGGGGGAGAAGACGAGGGCAACGCTACTTGGGAGACGAAAGCGAAAATGCGTTCATTGTACCCATTCTTTTTGAGGGTATGTCTTTTAACTTCTCCTTTATCGTTTGTCTAGTGCTTATCTTATCTTTAGTATGTCCTCTCATTAGTACCTTTGACCTTTAGATAGGGTAAATCTATGGTTGAAACATGTGTTTGAGACATGTTATGTTTGATGGATGCATGTGGATGCAAGTGGTTGCTAGTGGTTGCTCGTGGATGCATATATACACACTCTAGGCACTAGATCGGCTCAGTCACTTCATATTGCATATTGCATATAATTGTGTGTAGGTAGCTATATTTATGGATGTATAATGGTTGTGTTATCATATGGATGATGCATTTTGGTGAATGGTTGTGCACTCATGTAGATATTGTATGTGTCGATAGGGTTCTTTCGCATACATATTGGATGCATGGCACAATCATGGTTTGCATATGTTCATACATTAGATAGGGAACATATACACACACTTTTTGCATATGCTCATACATCATTAGAAATTGTTTTAAGGACAATGGATGCCCGTGTTTGATGGATTGAGTAGATGGTTGTTTGGATGGTAGGATATGCATTCTCCTTAGCTTAGAGATTTCGGGGACAAAATCCTTTAAGGAGGGGAGAATGTAACACCCCGAATTTTAGTTAATGCTAAAATTCACTAATTGCAGAATAAATAATCTCAGATGTGAGAATTGGGGGAAACGGGCTGCGTCATTGCGTTCGTCTCGGAAAAATACGCGAAATAGAGTCCGAGTTTTCGAGAATCGGAGTCCGTATGACCCGGTTATGGCCCAATGAAGTTTACAGAAAATTCAAAGTTCAAAACAGATTTAAAAATTCAGGTTCGAATTTCGAAACATGCAGAAATGGGGCCAGGCGGGAAAACTCCCGCCCAGCCTGGTCGACAATGCTGTCGACAGGGCTATCGACTTGCCTGTCGACATACCTGTCGACTTGGCTGTCGACAGGGCTGTCGACTTGCCCTGTCGGCTGATGCTGGCCTGGTGCACCTAGTTGAGTTTGGGTTAGGCTTTGGGGCTGGTTTCTGGAAACTTCCTAAAATCTGACGGACCTAATCTAACCTAGGGTTAATCCTATGGTCTAAAACACACCCTAATCCTATAAATACACCCTAATGCAAGCCTAATCCCTACTAAAAATAGAAATGATGCCATCATGCCGCCAAAATCAAACTTGAGAGGAGCCTCCACTAGTTTATGAAGAAAGTTGCAAGCTAATCAACCTCTAATCATCATCTCCTTCTTGTATAGCAACTAGTTCTACTTCATAAGTTTGCTAATCTTGGTTTTGGTGAGTTTCTATCACTTTAATAACCAATTGCTAAATTAAGTAGATGTGATATGATGAGATCATGCGGTTTTGTATGCGGATTTGTGGGTTTTAAGTCATATGATATGATGTTAGTTTGCTAATCTATGTTTAACGTTAACCCTATGTTTATGCAAGTTAGGTATGTGGGTTTATGCAAGTTATGTATATGGGTTTATGCAAGTTAAGTGGTGGGTTTTATGCATGCTAAGTATTCAATTTTATGCATGCTAAGTATTTGATTTTATGCATGATAAGTACTTGATTTTATGCATGCTAAGTGTTTGATTTTATGCATGCTAAGTATTTGATTTTATGCATGCTAAGTGTTTGGTTTATGCATGCTAAGTATTTGATTTTATGCATGCTAAGTATTTGATTTTATGCATGCTAAGTATTTGATTTTATGCATGCTAAGTGTTTGGTTTTATGCATGCTAAGTATTTGATTTTAGGCATGCTAAGTGTTTGGTTTTATGCATACATTATGACATGCAAGTCTACCCTTTTTAAATAAGATGCATACATATGCAAGATGACACCTTTGTATGCTATGCATACATATGCATGTTTACCCTATTATGATGCAAGTTCATATGCAAGTTTGTCTCTTTTTATGATATGCATAACATATGCGAGTTTGCCTCTATGTATGACATGTTATGCAAGTTCACATGCAAGTTTATGTGCAAGTTCATATGCAAGTTTATGTGCAAGTTCATATGCAAGTTTATGTGCAAGTTCATATGCAAGTTGTCTCTTTTTATGATATGCATAATGCAAGTTTGGGTTAAATGCTAGTTGGGTTTAATGTATGCTCATATATGCAAGTTGACACCTTTTGAACCCATGATAAAGTTATATGCTATGTTGATTAAACCCATGACATTTGTGATGAATCTTCCCTTTTATTATGTCACGTTATGAGAACGAATTACGTGGGGAACGATGGGGTTAATATGCATGTTAATAGAAATGTGTAAAGTTGGTATGTTTAAGCATAACATAAAATGAATGGACATAATTGGGAATTTACCTATTAAGTTAGGTCTACCCATATTATGGAGTTGGGAATTTACCTATTAAGTTAGGTCTACCCATACTATGGAATTGGGAATTTACCTATTGAGTTAGGTCTACCCATATTCTTAAAAATGTGTAATTAATTAGGGATAATTAATACAAATTATGGGGGTGATTAATTAGGTGTAATTAATCTACTAAGACACGAGGTTGGACCCTTTTGTAGCATAAGACTGCCCGTAACCGACCGGCAAATCCAGCGGCTACAAATGATTGGCCCAATGTGAGAGGTCTTAGTCATAAACTAAATACGTGAAAAGTGTAAAGACACGAGGTTAGACTCTGTTATGGTGTAAGGCTGCCCGGAACCAACCGGCATATCCAGCTGCCATAAAAGACAGTCTAATGTGAGAGGTCTTTACAAAGGTTACGATCTTAATTAATTAAGAAACACTTAACCAAATTAGCATGTAGAGGGACATGAGGGGTTAAGTGGGTGCCTTGGGTGGCATGTGGAAATGTAGTAGTTGCCCTGGGTGGCAATAGAAAATACGATTAGAATACTTAACCAAAGTGGAACATGTAATTAAACATGATTAAAGGGTTAAGTAAGTGCCATGGGTGGCATGTGAAAATACGATTAGAATACTTAACCAAAGTGGAACATGTAATTAAACATGATTAAAGGGTTAAGTAAGTGCCATGGGTGGCATGTGAAAATCTAGTGGGTACCTTGTATGACAATTAGAATATGATTAAATGACTTAGCCAAAATTTATAACATGTAAGTGGACATGGTCAAAGGGTTAAGTGGGATTCACTAGAAATAACAAGCTTAGGTGGTAGCTTATGGGGGCCCATTTCAACCAATATCCCAAACGTATCTTAGTAGGCTCGACTCTAGTCGAGTGACGGGACACGCATATTGGGCTTGACTATAAGAGGCCAAAACGGGTTAGCGGTGGCAACGCAGGACCAACGGGTTTCATATGCGTGTGTGGACCCGGGCTGGTTGTTAAGTCGTTGTTGCATCGTGTAGGTATAAAGCCGTGCACCGTTGATGTTACCAGGTTGCCACTTTGGGGAGTGATACACCCCATTGTGGGACCAGCACGGGTATCTACGTAAGGGAGCCGATCGCTTGGGGAGTAGTGGGTACACCTATGTGGTCAGATAGGGGTACACGAAACTACTAAATTACTAAGTACACTTAGTGGGATCAACCTCTAAAATTAGGAATGACTGGTGTGGTGCAGTGTAGTAATTATCCTTGGGTGGGTAGATGCGTCTTTACGGCTATCTTAGTTTATCCTAATTCTAACAAGCTGCTTAGTGTAGCCATTCATCCCCAGACGTTACCGTATATCAAGCTTATGTCTTCTCTGGTTACTTTAATGATTGTATTGTTAAAGTTATAGGACTCGCTCAGACTTATGTCTGACCCCGTTGTTTTTATCTTTTTCCCAAACCTCAGGTTATCAGAGTGGGCCCAGTACGAGCGGGCTTTGATCAGGCTGCTTTATTCTCTTTTGGGAGCTTGGACCATAGATGTAGAGCTCAGTTTACCCTTTTCTTTTATGGCTATCAGTTCATGTACTGGGATTATGTACTTTTATTTATCAGGATGGATATTTTGTACTTGACTCTTATTATGGTTTTGTGATGTAACCAAACATGTTTACTTTCCGCTGCAATGAAATGATGTTTCAAAATTTTCAAATATTACTTATATCTGTCTTGTTGTAATTTTTCTGTTCTATATTCACTTAAAATACTCCACCGATGTTATGGCATTCCCTTAGAGAGTGACTATAACGGGTGTGGGGTGTTACAATGGGTGTCGACACCCCTGTTATGGGGTCGACCCCTTGGTCGACACCCGTAGCGGGAAAATTCCCGCCTCCTTCCGCCGCTTGATTTTTGAATTATTTTGGATTTCTAAAATAGTTTTATTCATATATAATTAGCTGATATATGTGCAAACTTCAAACCTTAATAACTTCTTCATACGATGTCCGTTTTACGCAAACTCGGAGTTTATCTCAAGCAGAATTCCGGGACGAACACAATGGCACAATCCGTTTTACTCAGTTCCTGATATTTAATTAATATTCCTTAGTTTATCATCTTAATGTGTTATAAACTTACAGAGTGCTACATTCTCCCCTACTTAAAGGATTTCGTCCCCGAAATCTCTAGGTTAAGAAGAATGTATATCCTAACATCCACCTACTCATCCACTAATCACAGGCATCCATTGTCCTTAAATACTTCTAATGCTTATATGAAAATATGAAAAGGTGTGTGTATATGTCCTTATACTTATGCGAAAGATCAGGCGGTCTACTGATTTAGTCGGCCTCCTTAATGCAATGTATGTTAGCGCTATGAATCCAA
This sequence comes from Allium sativum, assembly GCA_030737875.1. Lineage (NCBI taxonomy): Eukaryota > Viridiplantae > Streptophyta > Magnoliopsida > Asparagales > Amaryllidaceae > Allium > Allium sativum. Next base: position 6,698,218 of record JASFAX010000034.1, read on the forward strand.
CATGTATGCAAATAGTCCTATTATCACATGTAAGCTCTATATGCATGCCCAGACATTCATCCAAATGCAATATCTATATGATATTACATTCACTTTCATCCATTAAAAGAAGAAAAATGCATACACATCCATATTCAGTATGAGAGTAATTGAGCCGATCTAGTGCCAAATGTGTCTGTATATGCGTCCACGAGCAACCACTAGCAACCACTTGCATCCACTTGCACCCATCAATCATAACATGTCCTAAACACATGTTTACATCCATAGGATTCCTACCAAAAGGTCAAAGTTTTGATCGACGGGATATACTCAAACAGTAGAGACAAGCATGAATCGAAGCTTTGGAAACGAAGTTAAGAACATACCCTTGAAAAGAAAAGGGTACAAAGCGCGAATCTTGTCTTTAATCTCCGAAGTTGCATGCTCTTGGTTATCTCCCCACTGAACTTTCATCGACTTAACTTCTCGGTTGTGTAGCTTCTTAACTTCTGATCCAAGAATACGGGAAGGAGCTTGTCTAACTGTCGCCTCCCATTCTACCTCTACTTCCTCAAGCATACTCGGCTCAACTACTTCTGCGGTATCATGTAAACACTTCTGTAAATGAGAAACGTGGAAAACATCATGAACTCTGGAAAGTCTCTCTCGTAGCTTTACTCTATAGGCCATCTGGCAAATCCTTTCTGTTATGGGAAAGGGCACTATAAATCTTGGTGCCTATTTACCTACAAATCCAAAACAAACTACATTCCTCAAAGGTGATACCTTAATGAAAACCATGTCTTCCACCTCAAAATCAATGCCATTCCTTCTCTTGTCTGCTAGGACTTTTTCCTATCCTGAGCTATCTTCATGCATCTTCTAATAAGATCAATCTTTTTTGAAGATTCTCTAACCATATTCAGTCCAAGTAGATGTCTTTCTGTAGTCTCCCACCAACAAGTCGGTGATCTACATGGTTGTCCATATAATGCTTAGAAGGGTGTCATGCCAATACTAGCTTGATAAGCATTGTTGTAGGTGAACTCTTCTAAAGGAAGATGCTCTTCCCAAGTCCCTCCAAAGTCTAGGATACATAACCTTAAAATATCCTGAAAAACTCTGTTCACCCTTTCTGTCTGTCCATCTGTCTGAGGGTGATAAGTGGTGCTCAAACTCAACTGTGTACCTAATGCTTCATGCAAGCTCCTCCAAAATTCACTGGTGAAAATGGGGTCACGATCACTTACGATACTGGAAGGTACTCCATGAAGACGGACTATCTCACGAACGTAAACTGCTGCCAACCATGTTGTCGTCCTCTTACTCTTAATCGGAATGAAATGAGCGTTCTTAGTAAGTCAGTCTACTATAACCCAAATACTGGTGTTGCCTTTCCTCGATCTAGGAAAACCGTCAATGAAATCCATCGAGACCCCCTCCCACTTCCACTGTGGGACCTCCAAAGGATGAAGTAAACCACCGGGATTCCTTTGCTTAGCTTTGACTTACTGGCAAACCAAACATCCAGAAACAAACTCTGCCATACCTTTCTTCATCTCAGCCCAAAAGAAAACCATCTTCGTATCACTATACATCTTATCACTGCTTAGGTGAATAGTCGTCTTAGAATGATGAGCTTCCTCAAGGACCGTCTTCAACAAACTCCCAACTCGGGGAACACATAGCCTTCCATCTCTTCGCAACCACCCTCTATCGTATCTACTGAGGTGAATAGAAGTCTCCCCTCTACTGATCCTATCCAAGATGTTTGAAATCCATGGATCCTCTTGCTGCGAAGTTCCTATTTGATCCAAGCTTTTCCTCTTCCCAAACAGAGGACTTAAGGCCATCCTCTGCCTACTCAATGCATCTGCCACCACATTACCCTTGCCAGGGGTATAAGCAATCTCAAAGTCATAAGATGCAAGGAACTCCTTCCATCTTTGTTGCCTCAAATTGAGATCCTTCCACGCGAACAAGTACTTGAGAGATTTATGATCAGTGTACAACTCGAACTTCTCTACAACTATATAATGGCTCCAAGTCTTAAGCGCGAATACTATGGCAGCTAGCTCTAAGTCATGGGTAGGGTAGTTCTTCTCATGAACTCTTAACTGTCTACCTCCATAACGTACTACCATTTCCTCTTACATCAGAATCGGACCAATCCCAGTTCCACATGCATTAGTGTATACTGTGAACACATTATTCCTATCGGGTAAGGTCAAGACTGGGGCTATTGTCAGAGCCCTCTTCAGTCGCTGGAAAGCATCTCACAATCTATATCCCATGAGAATGTTAGATTCTTCTTCGTCAGCCTAGTAAGTGGGGCTGATATCTTTGCGAAGTCCTTAATGAACTTCCTATAATAGCCCGCTAATCCAAGAAAGCTTCTCACCTCCATTGCATTCTTTAGGATCTGAAAATCTTGAACCGCAACTACCTTCGCGGGATCTACTACTATCCTATCTTTAAAGACTACATGCCCTAGAAATCTCACCTCTTTTCTCCAAAAATGACATTTGGAGAACTTCGCCTTAAGCAGATGCGCACAGAGAGTTTTCAAAACCTCCATTAAATGTAAGGCATGCTCTTCCTCGTTCTTTGAGAAAATCAAGATGTCATCAACAAAGACCACAACGAACATATTTAGAAACTCCTGAAACACCCTACTCATCAGATCAATAGAATAGGCGGCTGCATTCGTCAACCCAAAAGGCATAACGAGCCACTCGAAGAAACCATCTGGAGTTCTAAAAGCGGTCTTTTCTATACTATCCTCGACCGCCCTCAAACGATGAAACCCCTTGGCCAAGTCTAACTGAGAGAAAACAGATGCACCAACAAGCTGGTTAAAAAAATCAACTATCCTCGGAAGTGGGTGCCTATTTTTCTTAGTATGTTTATTTAGCTCTCTATAATCCACTCATAAGCGAAGCAAACCATCCGCCTTTGTTGCGAATACTACTGGAGCACCCCATTCAGATATGCTTTGCCTAATAAATCCTTTCTCAAGTAGCTCCCCTCCTTGCTAGCTGAGCTCCTTCCTTTCTCTTGGAGCCATGTGGTGCACAGGCAATGCAACTGGCTTTGCATTGTCCACCAAGTATATATGGAAATCGATATTGCGCCTTAGAGGTAAGCCCTGAACCACCTCAAAAACATCAGGATACTCACTGACTACTTGTACAAATCACAAATCATCGATAAATGCATCAAGTGACTCTAGGAAACTAAGCATGATAGACCCTTTAAGGTCACAGGAAATCTCGAGGGTCCTCCCATGGAAAGTCAAAAGTCTAACGACCCTCCTCTCACAATCTAGAATGGCACCATATATGGCTAGCCAATCCATCCCTAAAATCATACCATAGCCCATGAAATCAAGAAAATATGCATCACACTCAAACTCGATGCCTAACACAAATATTCTCAAACCCCGAAAAATCATAGACAAATGAGTCGTACCACCAATGGGGTTTGAGACAACAACGAGATCCAAAACCATACTGGTATTAAGGTTCAGAGACTCAACCACAGAATCAGATATAAAAGAATGCGAAGCGCCCGAATCAAAAAGAGTTCTAATAGGATGATTGGAAAGAGAAATCAAATCTTTAACAAAAACTTTCCTACCTCTATCTGGTACAATGGTCACGAGAGAGAATACACCTTCCTTCCAAAAGATCGTACCCTTTGTCCCTGCCCTTGCTTCTTTGTGCACTCCCTTGAATAGTGTCCGACCTCTCTACAATGGAAATAAACGTTCTTTCTTTTCTTGCAATCCTTGATCAAATGAACCATGTGCCAAAAACTATGACATTTCTTCTTTCCTCAAGCTTTGCAATCTTTGGTCAAATGACCTCTATGTCTACAAACATGACATTTCTTCTTGGAGAAATCATCTACTCGCAATGGTGGAGGAACAACGGCTGCAGCTGGGGGAGGGACGTCTCCTTGGCTCCTGGTTGGTGTCGTAGCCTTAAGATACCTACGGAATCAATCCGGTACTTGAACGCCCTTGGGAATATTGGGTTCCCCAGACATGCTAAAATGAAAAGGAAGAATGGATTCAAACAGAGAATCAAAAGATATTTCCTATGGCTTTGGGGAATATGTTTTCAAAATAGACTTTCCTTCTGAAAATGCATCCTTTTAAAACCTTTTTTGAAAACAAATTTCAAAATCTTTTATTCGATCTGGTAACCTTCAGCTCTGATACCAAATGTGACACCCTATGCCGTCAATATCACTCTTTCATAGAATACATTAATTTTCCTGAAGCATTATAGGTAAACAGAAACAGAAACAGAAACAGAAACATTACAAGATATGTATAAAACAGTAGCAAAATTTAAAACTTTATTAAATAGATAACATCGTGATCTAAAACGTGGTTACATCATAAGTCTGAAATATGGAAAACATAAAACTTCTGCTTTGTACAAAAATCATCAGAGTACAATAAACATGAATAGAGAATAATCCCCAAAACATAACCACAGTAGAGCAAGAGCGAAAATGAGAAATACGTTTAAGCAGCTCCTAGCAGAAAAGAAGATTCCTAATCAGGCTTGAGTATTCCCACCCTGAGGACCTGGGGGGAAACGGAAGAGAAAGAAGAGGAAACAAAATAGGTCAGATATAAGTCTAGCGAGTCCAGTTACTTTTAGCATATAATTAAGTAAAAGCATCATGATAGGAATATAAGTTGGAGAGAGAAATAACAACATATAAGGCAAGTATGATAAGGTAAATAGGAAAAATAGAATAGAACATATATGTATAGTGCTTCTCTAATACTTTTCTCTTCTCTGCACCAATACTAGTATCATTTGAACAAGATGATCCCCAACAAGATGGAAGACTTGGGCGTACTTCTAGTGAGAGGTTTTGCCCCATAAATTAACAGTCAGCCCAACTAAACATACCGGTGTTACCCCTAAGGATAATAACGGGCTCCTAAACAAGCGAGACTAGATATACCCTAATTACTACCCCAATCGATTGGCTCCCTAACTCCATAGATACCCTGTGCTGGCCCCACAGTAGGATGTATCACACCCTAAAGTGGCAACCCTTCATTTACGGGACGTGCACAACCATATCTAATGATGCCACATCATTTTACCTTCCTGAGCAGGCGGACCCATGCACACGCATGATCCCGTTGGAATGCGCCGTTGGACACCTTTTTCCAAGTGACCTCTTATAACCAGCTCACTAACCGTTCCCTGACCCCGACCTAGTTCGGGGTTCTCCATTTGATACCAATATATAGGTTACTGACTGATACGGGTCCTACACACGAGATGATACAAGCTTCCCCCTAGGCTTGTGTCCCCACTACTAGGATTTCAACAGGTTATGCCCTACCAATGTAACAAGATTGCATAACCTGACAGGTTAAGTTTGTGGGCTTATATATAAAAATATTACCTACCACCCTAAGATATACTTAGCCCTCCCACTATTTCAAGCAAGTTTACTTAACCCCTAGTCAATTCAATATGTTCATGTAATCCCTATGGATTCAAACATGTTAAGTAATCAAGTTCATTACCATTTTTCATTTATGGTTATAATGCGCTAGACCTCCCTCATAAAGCCTACCACTTATGGATGCTGGATATGCTGGGCGGGTTTAGGCAGACTTCTTCCACAAGTTGGACTTAACCTCGTGTCTTAGCACGTTACGTGTTTATGCACTTAGACCCCTCACATTAGATTCACCACTTGTGATCGCTGGATATGCATGTTGGGTCCAGGCAGACTTCTACCAAAAGTGTAATCTAACCTCGTGTCTAAGCGCGGTTATAGTTTCTAATTACTATAATTCTAGGCATTTTCATTATTAACCAATTATTTCTATTTCATTATAGGTTTTCATGCCCCTTTTCCAAGTTATATTTGTCATGTACCATATGCCTTAATTTAAGACCTTTAATCAAAATTTTGGTTTGTGCCCCAAATCCACATTCATGTCTTTAATTCAAGTTATGCCCCAAATTTCCCAATGCAAGTTATGCCCCAATTTTAACGGTTTCCCCTTGTTCCCAATTTCACTCGTTCGCATATTTCAGCGGTATGACTAGGCTCGAAGGTAGCCTGACTATAAAATAAAAAGGGAAAAGAAGGAGGGAAAAGAACAAAAATAAGCATAATAATAAGATAGACATATGATGGAAAAAATAGGCATAGCAACATAATAGGCATATAGTGAAAGAATTGGGCATACTGACAAGATAGGCATATAGGAACATATCTGATGAACATGTGATAATAAAACTGATTAGTCATAGTGACATGATTAAGCAACTAGCATAATAGGGATATCATAAACATGCATGATGAGATCTAATCAGTGAATTAGATATACGAATAATGGCAGATTTGTTATGGTTCAGATTAATCAATAGGCATAGGCTTAGATCCAAACTTATAGGCATGTCAAGATTGCATTTTAATTATTTCTATCTAAAAATAACATAGACTCACAGAGAATGGATATATGAAAATTGAGAAAAGCGTGTTGATGTTGAATCAGCGATCTTTGAATATGTATGAATCGTCGTTGCGGAAGAAAAGGCTAATTTAATCTGAGTTAGAGCAGCATCTCATCGTCGCCATTGATTTAGATGAATAAACAATGGGTAAAGGGTCCTATTTATAGCATAGGGTCAATGAATCTAGCCAAGAAAGGAGTCTACTTTCGCAGGACTGAATTTTTCCCAGATCTTAACCCTTGATGGTGTCCACATCGGTGTCGACACCCGTGTTATGTGGTCAACACCCATAGCGGGAAAATTCACTCCCCCTTCCGCCGCTTGGTTTTTGAATTATTTTGAATATCTGAAATGGTTTATTTATATATAATTAGCTTGTATATGTGCAAACTTCAAACTTTAATAACTTCTTCATACGATATCTGTTTTATGCATATCCGGTCAAGCAGAATTCTGAGACGAACGCAATGGCACAGTCTGTTTTACTTAGTTCCCAATATTTAATTAAGTATTCCTTAGTTTATCATCTTAATGTGTTATAAAATTCCGAGGTGTTACAATATTATTGTGCCAAGCATATAAGTTCCTAAAAATAGACTATTGTGAAAAATAGGGCAGATAAAACAGAATCTCACATCATGATGAGTAATACAAAATTTAAAAAATATGTTAAGAAAAAGAAAGCTTCATATACATATAACAATCAAAGTATCAATCTATCATTAACTTGGACAATTGTGATAACATGTCTCCACTAATGCCAATAAATACGTAAAAATAATACAGTTGAAATAAAACTTAGGAAAATATGTCACAGAATCCTCAAGCTTGTATCCTGAAGCTTTAAAGAATCCAAAGTGGATCAGGAAAATACTCATATGAATTTTAATGTTGTAAACCATTCAAAAATAAAATTATCCTATATGACAACGTAACATATTAAAATTGATGGGTTTTTACCGTATGATAACCTGACCATTTCATATGAAATCTAGTGACATTTTAACAATTTTGAGAATTTAAGATAAACACTAAATCATAGCAAACAAAATTCTATTAATTAAATTTTATCATAATAAATATAAACTATATATGTGTAACAACCCAAATTTTTATCAAAACAATAATTAGTTAATGGATTAATTAATTAAGGAATAAACTGATAAAATAAATATTAATCAGAAAATTTTTGAGGATAAATAAAATGGATATCAATGTTGCGTCTGTTACGAAGTTATGATTTAGACAGACTTTTAGTTTGCATAAATCAGACTAAGTATGAACAATTTATGATCAAAAAATGGTTGCAATTAAATTAAAGAATTTAATTTATAAACGAAAGGTAAAGCATCAGTAAGTGGGCATCCCAGCCCTTAAATTGGTCAACACATGGGTCGAACCATGTCTAAGTTAAGTCGACACTAATGTCGACCTGTATCTAAGGTGGGTCGACCCACCTTAGAGTAGGCAGATTCCTACGCCTGAATCTAGACTAGTTTGTGTGCTATATACATATGCTGACTCAGCCTGAGGTGTACGGTTTGGTTTAATAACCTAATATCATATGGTTTAGGTTTATCCTAACTAATCTATAAATAGGCTAGCAGCCTCGCCAATTTATTACATGAGAACTACTATAAGTATTACTATGATTTTCATATTTCTTCTAAGTTAAAGTTAAATAGATACAATAGTTATTGTAGTGATCTAAATAAAAAGAACTGTGACAGTAAATATATAGTGAATCTAAAGAGTAAACATTGTTTATAAGTTTATTCTTATATGTTATTGTTCTTTTTATAACTATGAATTACCTGTTCATTTTAGTTATTATCTGTTTATGTGTACATCTTTCTTACTTATCCCCTTTTCTAGTCATTTGTTTTATTCACATTCGTATTATGCCTTAACCGTTTGAGTTGCATAGAATTGGAATAATATGAAATAACATTAAAAAGGGAAATTAGGCATATTAGAATTTGTACTGTAAATTCAGATTATTATAACGAAAGATTATGCAAACATGAATAGGTTAAACTTAGTTTCATATTAAGTAGACATATTAATATAGCATTGATTTGGTGAACATCAATTTGACATTAATTTGTAGACATACTAATATGGAATTGACTTGGTGAACATGAATTTGACAGACATATTAATATAGGTATTGATTTGGTGAACAATTATTTGGCATTAATTTATAGATATGTTACCATGGCATTGATGGGGAAACATGTAATTAACATTAATTTGTATATATGTTTATGTTAATTTGAGAAACATGTTGACATTAAGGAGTATATGTTAAACATAGTAATTTGTAGTTCATGTCAGTTAACATTAAGTAGAATATGTTAATCTGAGAAACATATTGATTTGTCATTCATGTTGATTGACATCAAGGATAGTATATTAATTTGAGAAATATTGTAATTAATGTTAATTGACATTACGGAGGATATGTTAATTTGAGAAACATGGTAATTAGGCATTAATGTTAATTGACATTAATTAGGGACAATGCATTAATTGGAGAAAACATGTAATTTGTCATTCATGTTCAATTTGATGTTAATTAGACATTTTTGTTCATTTCATGTTAATTTAAGAAGACATGTTAATTAGACATTTATGTTCATTTAATGTTAATTAAACGTTCATGTTCAATTAGAAAATATGTTGTTTGACATCAACTTGTAAACATGTTAATTTGGCGATATCGGGAAACATGTTATTAACTTGGAAAGTACGTTAACTTGATGTTGATATGAAGAACACGTTAATCATACTTAATAAAACATTAAGTAACCTTATTGGGTTAACATGTTAATCCGAAAGAGTTATACTTAATAGATATTAAGTAATTCATATGGGAAACATGTTAAATTGGAATTAATGATATTTAATTGGAAATTAACATGCAAATGAAAAACATGTGAATTATACTTAATTTAATATTAAGTAAATATATCATGGGAAAATGTGAGTATTAGATGTGAATTAAGTAAAACATGTTATTGCATACATCTGAGCAGATGCTTGTCTGTTTTAGCAGAAGTGTTGTACAAAGAATAATATTTATAGGATATGTCATTTACAACCATGTTATTAATGAACTTCAACCTACTAAGTTAGACGTGTTAATTAATAAGCTAAGAGGTTCCATGCCTTGCTTTTTATACCTGGTTTTGGGACTCTTAAAATCATAGTTACTTGGGGGCAAATCCTAGGGGTGGCTTGTGTCAATCTTGATGTTGTTTGGGGCCCCTATCAGCCAATATCCCTATTGGTATCATATCGATGCCCCACACTAGGTAGGGGCCAGGGCACGCTTTACTGATCTAGATTGTAAGAGGTTGGAAATCTTGGAGGTGGGTACGGGCGCGTACCTACGGAGTTATGAGCGTGCATGGGTTTGATGAGGGAAACTAAGATGGTGTAACACCAACGGATATGGCTGTGTCTTTAAAGTTTATAGGTTATGGACTGATATCCCCTACTATCGTGGCTGGCACAGGCTATTCTGTATGTAGGGAGTCGATCAATGGGTAGTATTAGAAAAAATCCCTTATAATTACTTGTTTATGTCTGAATCTATAGAAGTGCAAAATAGTTAATCTGCATGATCTGATTTTTATTATTGTCATCATCATCATTGTCTTCTTATAAGAATAGCCAGTCCTTATTATCAGTTCATATTATTTATCGTTCACCTTTAGATATGTACAGACACTTACCCTTTTATGACACTAGAACCGTCATTTATTTGTTTTATTTAACTTAGCAAGTCGAGCTGATAATCACAACAACTCACCAAGCTTTATGTCTGACCCTTTAACTTTCTTTATTTCTCTTTCTTTCCCCTGGCTTATAGGGAGAAAGGTATAGTTCATATTTCTTTGTAAGCATTGTCGTGATGGATCTTTGCAAGTTGGACTACTTCTTGTTCTCTTTCCAAGGTTAGGTTGTATCTTTTTGACTATATTTTAAGGATAATATTGTTTACTCTGATTTTGTTTTTAACTGAGATTTTGAGACATGGCATTTTGTAATTGTTTGCTTAAATGAAACAAAGATGGTTTTGTAATTTATAAAATGAAATTTTCTTCTTCCACTGCAAATTTATAATTTTATGTCTGATGAAATCTTAGTCTATGTGATGTTTTATTTATTTATACCTACAATGATCCATACTTAATGAAATCCTCATACGGGTGACATTAAGGAATGCGGGATGATACATTTGGTATCATAGCCTAAGGTTACTAAGATCACTAGAGTTTTTGTTCAAAAAAATCAAAAGAGAATGCATTTTTCATAAATTAAAAATTACTTTTGAAAATAAAATATCCCTATAGTCACTTACAACCTTCCTTTAACTTTTTCTTAATATTTTTCTTTTTAGTAGTGTTATAAGCTGTTCTATCTAAGATTTCCTTTATAGGTTGAAAACTTGAATAATGGAAAAACCTATTTAGCTTAATAGTTGGGAAGACTCAACGTTAAAAATGAACTTATTGCTAGACAAATATTAAAAAGGGTTAGTCATTGGTGGAACTACCTTATTAGTATAATGATAAAGAGAATAGCTCGGAAGATAAGAAAAAAACAGATCGATTGGTTAAAGAAAGAGGGATGTATTTCCATAGTTTGGTTTGATATTAACATAGAAAATGTCATTGCAAGAATGAATGAGTTGGTACGGAATAGGAGATTTATCGTATTACGCACTAACCGCCAACTTAAGATAATTAAAAAGAAACATCTTGCAATCATGGTTTTCTTTAAAATTGATTTTCCGATACTATGTAAATAGATTTTTTTACGTTTTCGATAATCAATTAATTAGGGAACTTCCAAAAAGGTGAATTTAAGGATGGCAAGTAAAAATGGTTAATATGAGTGTACCAATGACAAAAGGATTATAGGGAACATATAAGCAATAATAAATTGGGCATTAAGAGAAAAATGGTACAAGGCTAGGATTGGTGGAAGAAATAATCTTATCCATCTTTAGTTCTTGCTAGTTTTCCTACTTTGTTTAGGAATATTTTGTCCCTTTTTCCTTTGATGTATTGGTTTCGTAGGGCCATAGCCGCGACACGTTCAATCTTGTAGAGCGTCTATATTGTAGGCTTAATAGAGCGATTCTTTACAAATAAGGTAAGCCCATGTGGGTATGATGATAACACTAGTGACTGTTTTTCACTTAGGCCCATTGGTACTTTGTGAACCCCGCAGGGATCAGCTTAATTATCTGTTTGTCTATGGTTTGTTGGGGTTGAAACTAAAACCTTAGTATTTGGGGCATTTCTGGGTATGGATTAGGTTGCCATGATTACGCTTCGTAGGACATATTTATTTACAAAGAGGGGGTAAATTACGAGCCTAAAAGATGGCGTAGGCTTTAATACGACATATAGACTTATAGGAAAATGTTACGAGCCTAATATCCGTTAAATGTTTCTAGGGCCTATTTTGACTGCAATAAGGGGATGGTTGGGCTAGGTCATGCGATGAGCTAATTTTTGTGACTTCTTGCAACCCAAAGCGTCAGTCATGTTGATATTCCTATTTTTCTCAGTGCATCCCTTGGATGTATCGGTTCAGTTCTCTCTATGCTTTATATATATGTATATATATATTCTGAATAGTAAGTAACTGAAAGATTGTCTCTAGTAAAAAAAGAGATATTAGCTTTCAGATAGGTATTTGTGGCAATGCTAAATTTGTAGCATATTTGGATAATGCACATGGTGTAAGTGAGAACTAAGTTTCATGGTTGGAATTTTTCCAAGCTATGGGAATATACCATCAATGGATGAGTTGGAGGCTTAGACAAGCAATCGATATAATAAGTCGTCCCAGAAGTTGGAAGGAAAGTGGGTTTTCTTAGGAGTACTCGAACTCGAGTGTTGACTAGTGAAGGATTATTTAGATTGAAATATTTTACTCCCTAAACCTTATCTTTTGAAATCAACGGTGTGACTCTGATTTAGAGCCTTCGGCATGTAATTTAAGGAAGTGATTAGACTTCAATGTCGATGAAAAAGTTTTCGGAAAAGTCCAAGTAAAGGAATTTTTAAATATTTGTGTTCTTAGACAAGATTATATAACATGGAGTTGTTTGATGGAAACTTGTGGAACCACTTTGAGTCGAAATCTCATATGATTAAAGTTTTAAAGAACATGATTTTTGAAAGACTAATGTATTTTGATATGAAATTTGCAATTTTGAATTTCATAAAAGCAACTATATAAGTTTCAAAAGGAAATTTTTGCTACTATGATTTTTCCTCATTAAGATTTATTTTCAAATAAGGTTTTGGAAAAATTATATATATATATATATATATAATGTGGGACGATAGGTAAGTCTTTATAAGGTTGGACAATATAAGTGGAATAAACCAAAACCCAAAATGGATAAAATAGAGATTAGAAATTTGATGGCGGAAAGGAGGAAAAGTGTAAATTTACTTGTAAGATTAATGTATGCTTTTAGATTAGTTCACTTGAGAATTTTTTCCCCGAAGTAACTAAGATGAGTTAAATGAAAGAATTTCAGTAAGGGATTCAAGCATCTTACCCGCGTTCTTTTGACAAGTATTTCCTCTTTGATATTCTATTCGTCACTTCTTCCTTTGATTGGAGACTTCCTTCTAGTGTATCCTTGGGAACTGTCGACCTTAGCGTTTGAGCTTATAGATGGTAGATATTGTTGAAACATGTGTTTGAGACATGTTATGTTTGATGGTTGTAAGTGGATGCAAGTGTTTGTTAGTGGTTGCCAGTGGATGCATATACACACACATTAGGCACTAGATTGGCTCAAGCACTTACATAGCATGTAGATGTGTGTGGATTTTGAATTTCAATGGATGAAAATGGTTGACTTATCACATGGATGTTGCATTTTGGTTAATATTTGTGCACGTATGTAGAACGTATATGTACCATTCTGATGTTTTTGCATGCATATTGGATACATATCATAGACATATATTTCATTAAGGAGATCAACTGAATCAGTAGACCGCTTGATTTTGGCATTATTATAGGGACATATACACGACACCTTTGCATATGTTCATATAGAGCATTAGAAATTCTAAGGACAATGGATGGCAGTGGATGATGTTGGAGTAGATGAGTGTTAGCATTCATAACATTCTTCTAACCTTAGAGAATTCGGGGATGTATTCCTTCAATGATGGGAGAACGTAACAATCCAAATTTTTAACAAAAATAATAATTCATTTATGGAATAATCAATTGAGGAATAAACTAATAAAATAAATATTAATCAAAAAAATATTGAGAATTAAATAAAATAGATATCAATATTGCATCCATTACAAAATTCTGATTCATACAGACATTTAGTTTGCGTAAATCAGACTAAATATGAACAAGTTATGATCAAAAGAAGTTTATAATTGTAACGACCCCGCATTCTATGCATCGCAGGATCGTAGAATATTTATTTCTTTCACATACGAAGTCGTATGGTCATGTAACTTTGGGGGACGACTAGTGGGGTCATTTCCCATGTTCATGATTTTTGTCGATTTTTAAATGACCGTTTTGCCCCTAGCTGATACTGTTTTGGCCATAACTTTTGATTGGAAAGGAATTTTGACCTGAAATCGCTTCCATTAAATTTGTTTGATGATTTACAATTCTGTAGAGTGGTCACATTAGGCAAATGGAATAACCGTTTGGGAGATATGGCTGAAACAAGTTTCAGATAGTGAAAAACAGCTTAATTGGGCTTAACCGGGTGATTAACAGCTAGGCCTAGTGGGGGATTTCGGGATTAGAGGTATTTGAGGGCTGCTAGGGTTAGGATTTCGGTTTTTCACTCATTTTCATGCCGCCATAAACTCTCTCTTCAACCTAACAATGGCCTCCAACATCTAAATACCCCTCCAATCACCTCTTATTCAAGTTTTGGCTTAAACTACATCAAATTAAGGCATTTTAGCTCGAGAATCGAGGTAGAGCTGTTGTGTAAGATTGGGAACAACGCCAAATCGAATAATATTTCAGTTTTGGAGTTTTATTTGTGGCTAAGGTGAGTGATTTGCTTAGTTTTGCACTAATTACGGTTAATTAAGGGTAATTAGTGAAGATTAGCGAATTTAAACATGATAAATTCTGGAAAATGTTTATAAATTCGAAAATAATGTTTTAGACCTCTGTTAGGAATTTGGTTTGGTTAAGTTTTACTAATAATATCGTTAGTTTTTCCTAATCATGCTTAAGGGAAAATATGGGGTTTTGGGTATGTTTGATTCGTTTTAACCTACCAAATTATTGTTTTGGTGTTTAAGATTGATTGTATATGTTGCTATGACTGTATGCTATGCTTTTTGATTGTCTAGAAGTGAGAGATTGGTCGAAAACGCCATCGAATGGCGTAAAACAGTCGCTGGAAAAGTTGCAGGAAAATGTGCAGGGTGTCGGATCGGATCAGGATAGGTGGCTCGGATCGGATGGTGGACTGGGCAGAGAAGCCGAACCGGATCGGGAATTTGCACTAAAGGAGACTTGGCGAGAAGGAAGGCCATTTGCTTAGAGTTGGAGTTGGGTAGGGGATCGGATTGGGGAGACCGAGAGTGGATCAGATCGGAGAGACCAAAGGGGGACCGGATCGGACTTATGAAGGGAAGGGGGATCGGATCGGGACATCTAGGAGGGAGCAACCACCGAACCAAACCAGGAATCAACCATCGAACCCAGGCATAGGGCATCCGAACCGAACCAGAGCCGGAGGACCGAACCGAGGAGGAGTGGAGCACTGATCAAGCCATGGGCTAGGACCACCGAACTGAACCGGGTCTGGACTACCAAACCAAACCAGACGTATACTTTACCTTATTGTGACGACTCTTTTGAAGACCAACTCCAATTCGACCAAAACCCAATATGCAAAGGAAGTCCAAATGAGGAGCTTTGACTCAGGATCCAGTTGGGAACCAATGAGTGATCTTCATGATTGGGCTTCGCTGCGGGACGTGTGCTAAGGGGTTGTCGATGTCTGTAACTTCGAATCACTATGTGTAGGGAGTACGTGAACGGATTCAGGGCCACAGTAGCCTAGGTACGACTAAAGAGCTATAGACCAATGAAGTGGGGTCATTTGTAAAGGTTTGGTCATGACTCCATGTGGTAAGCTTGGTAGTAGCAGTAGTTGTACAAGTCGAACTCCGTCACTACTTCGATGGGTCTAGTGATTGACAGTAGTGGACATCGTATACTTTACGCACTGAGTGAGAGATGTGCGGATGGTTGCTATGTTTGATTTGTTTGCCATCATTATGACATGCACACCCCCACCTCCATTATCCTTACACCATTTGCTATGGCACCTTAGAGTATTGTATGGTATGTAGTGCTAACTCTTTGGTTGCAGGTTCAAGTTCAGGTATGGTTTAGTATACCTGTTATTGTTCTGTTTAGCTGCTTATCGCTAATACCAGACTTTTGTCTGACCCAGAGTTTTATGTCTCTTCTTATTACTCTGGGTGCTCTCACGAGCAGACTAGAGACAGGTTAGCTGGGTATGCACGAGTAGCTGATCCGAAGACGAGCAGAAGGCTTCCACGTATCATATGTATAGATATTCTTCCTGTGTTGTTGAAGATCACTGCTTGGGCATTAGTAGTGCATCTTCTACTTTAGCTTTCTTTTGCTTTAGAGACAGTTTAAAGTTGTAATAAGCTGTATTTGGATTTCCGCTGCTATGTTGGTTTAGTTTTCACCTTATGCACTGTCTCGCCTGTTTTATGTCAAGATTATGTTATTATTATATTTTGTTCCATGCGCTGTGAGACATTCTGCAGGTTCCTTATTAGTTCATTCTCTTCTCTCCTTTCTTTGGCGACCGTTCCGTGCTAGTTGGGCATGTGTACAGCACACTTTCGGAGGAAATGCAGGCTGGTACGGGGCGGGCCGTCACATTTGGTATTAGAGCTCTAGGTTGCGTAGTTAACCTAGGGAAGTCATCAGGGAGAGAAAGTATATGTATATGAGAGCGCGTATTTGTGATTATTTTGGTTTTCAAAGCTATATATATACTATTAGTATAGCTAAGGATCAAGTCGCACTGCACTAACACCACAAAGAGGATGGTTAATCGTTTTCTCTGTGTAGATTGAACGATGAGCCGATACGCAAGAGGAGCCGGTAGAGGAGCCAATTATGGGAATGCTACTGACATGAGGACGATGTTTACTGACCTCCTGAGAGAGATGCTTAGGGATGTGCAAAGGGCAGCTCCCAATAAATGTAATGGTGGTGGTCCAAAAGTGCAGGCGCCTAGGGACGATTTCGCCAAGATGAACAAGGATTATACTAGTCTTGGTGGAAAGACGTTCCACGGAACGGAGTCGACTACGGATGTTCAGGATTGGTTGGATAGCTGCGAACGTATCTTCGAAGACTTGGGTATCGAGGATACAATGAAGACAAGGCTAGCATCTCGTCAGCTGTAAGGACGGGCAATGAATTGGTGGAATGCTATAAAGGCAGCTACTCCCGAGGATCAGATTACTTGGGATCAGTTTAAGGCTTGCTTTAGCGATTAGTTCATTCTAGCTGCTCAAAAGTCAGTACTGTTTAAAAAAAAATTGGAGCTCAAGCAGAATGGCAGAGCTATCTCGGAGTACATTGCCGAATTCGACTCTTTGTCGAAATATGGGTTATCTCTTATTGATACTACCGAGAAGAAGAACGAGAAGTTCATAACTGGTTTGGATGGATACTTGGGGGAAAAGCATATTAACCACATCGATGAGACGTTTGAATCGATTGTGGGGAAAGCATTGAGGTCAGAAGTCTTTACCCTAAGTCGAAGACTGAGGTTGCATCTGCAGAGGAGCCAAAGCAGCAAGCAAGCGGGTGGAGGCAAGAATGGTTCTCAGAATAAGAGAAAGCAGAATCAGACCAAGGATGGCCAGAAGAAAAAGAATAAGCAAGATGTTGAGTGCTTCAGCTGTGGTAAGAAGGGCCATTATGCTAGT
The DNA here is from genome assembly GCA_030737875.1 of Allium sativum. Lineage (NCBI taxonomy): Eukaryota > Viridiplantae > Streptophyta > Magnoliopsida > Asparagales > Amaryllidaceae > Allium > Allium sativum. The sequence goes on from JASFAX010000034.1 coordinate 6,715,739, forward strand.
AATTGTCGGGCCAAGCCAGTGGATAGGAAGTGCTTCAACTGTGGCCAAATGGGACATCACAAGGACAAGTGTCTGCAACCCCCTAAAAAAAAGCAGATGGTGAAAGCATATGCCCTTAATGCTGTTCCTTTTTCGTCGAATGCCCCAACTGCAGCGGAGAAGGGAAAGAATGTCGTCATTCAAGGTATGCTTTCCATTTATGATGTTCCTGTTAGAGTTTTGTTTGATACCGGGGCTTCCTGTTCTTTCATATCTAGTGACCTGGTAGATAGGTTGGGATTGGAGCCCGAGATTGTCGATTGACCTTTAGTAGTGACGAACCCGATTGATGGTTCGACTAGCCTTAATGATTTGTCGTAATGTGGTCTTTTCGAGTCATGGATGCATGTTTGTTTGTGATTGCTTTGTTTTGGGCTTTACTGGGTTTGGCATTATTTTGGGAGTCGATTGGCTCCAAACATACGGGGTGGTGGTAGACTGTGAGGGCTTTTTGGTGACAGCTAGGGCAGATGATGGGCGAAGGATAGTGTTTGGTGGTCTACCCGGTGATGGGGTAATGGCTAGTTTTCTAAATTCCCTCGACATCCCGCAAAGTGAGTTGTCAGGCTTGCCCGTGGTTGGCCAGTATCTGGACGTTTTGAGGAAGTGACCGGGCTTCCACCACACCGAGAGATTGAGTTCCGTATTGATTTAGTGAAAGATGCCAGACCTATAGTGATGCCACTTCGTCGTATGGCACCATGGGAGCAGCGAGAGCTCGGGGTGCAAGTCAGCGATCTTTTGAAGAAGGGATTTATCAGAAGGAGTGTTTCTGAATGGGGAGCACTAGTTGTGTTTGCTACCAAGGCCGATGATTCCCTTCGATTGTGTGTAGACTACCGCGAGTTGAATAAGGTGACGAGGAAGAATAAGTATCCTCTACCGCGGATAGATGATTTGTTTGACCAGTTGAGTGGTGCGAGAGTATTTTCTCAGTTGGATCTCGCGATAGGTTTTCATCAGCTTAGAGTGGAAGCTGAGAGTATAGCTAAAATGACATTTCAGACGCCGTTTGGATTTTATGAGTGGTTGGTCATGCCATTCAGGTTGACCAATGCTCCAACATATATTGTGGATCTTATGAATAAGGTATTCAGAGATCAGTTGAATAAGTTTGTCCTTGTGTTCATGGATGATATTTCGGTCTATTCGTGTAACAACCCGAATTTGAATAACATGTTGGAACTAGAAATCAGGGTATAATTAAATTTTAAAATAAGAATCAAGGGAAACAAGTTGCGTAAATTCGTTCGTCTCGAAATTCTTCTTGGAAACGAGTCCGAGTTTTCGAAAATCGGAGTTCATATGACCAAGTTATGACCTCTAGAAGTTTCAGAAATTTTCAGAATCAAAGACAGCTCGAAATTCGAATTCGAAATTCGAATTCAAACCCCACAGCAGGCAGGGCGGGAAAACTCCCACCCATAAGACCAGGTCGATCTGGGGGTCGACCATAGTGTCGATCTCCCAGGGACCAGGTCAACCATAGTGGCGACCTGGGGGTCGACCTGCCTCCCGAACCTAATTCCTGAACCAGATGCATTCTGATGTATTTAGACTTATTTCGTGACCAGATTCGTCTGCCTAACCCTATATAAACAGCCCCCTAGCCTCATTCTCTCTACACCATTTCATTCTGTCCTTATGCTACCTCTGTGAAACTCAAAATGATAATATTTAAATTAAAAGAGACTACTTCTTCTTCGTCAAGACAACATCTAGGAATTGCAAATTGGGGGGTTTTCAACTAGAACAAGACTAAACAAATAGAGATTCAACAACTGCAATAACCGTTTCCAGAATTAAATCTCTGCACTCTAATTCTCGATCCACGCTCTGTAAGTTCTAGTTACCTTGAGATTGAAACCTGATAAATTTAATATGGACATGGAATAAAATGAAATTGGACCTAAGCTTGATTATCTATTTGGATCGGTTCTTGTCTTTTCTTGAATCTATGATTTTGGGTTATTTCTTATCGATTGAATCGTACCCATTCATGATGTTGGACCTAGTTTATTATTCAAACGCTAGACTGTAAAATGAATTCTTGGATCTTGACTTGATGATAAGACTTTTTAATTCAGGTTTCACCCTATCCTCTCTTGAATCTTGAATTTGGGAATATTGCTATGAAATCAGTTTGGACTTATTCATGTCATCAATTGGAATTGGACCCATGTATGATAATTAATTTATACCTATTCTTGGACCTTGACTTTTGGCAATACTTCTATGAAAATTAACTTGGGCCTATTCATGTTGTAAATCAAATATTATCATGCCTATGGCATTGAAACTATTGTTAATGGCCAAAGACTATGCCTATGCCTATAACTGAGAATATAAGACTATTGCCTATGACTATGACAAGGACAATTGTGGCTAATCACCTATGACTCGTGACTATGAATTACTGCCTATGATTATGAACATAAGACTATTGTCTATGACCATGACCTTGAAACTATTATAGTTAATTGCCTATGATATTTAGGGTAGTTGCCTAAAACTATTTTGGATAATTCATGACTATTGTGATTAATCGCTTATGATTCACTACGACTATGACTATTGTGGCCAATTGACTATTACAGTTGATTGTTCATAACACTATAGTTGAAAACCATGTTGTACACCAAGACCATTGATCCATTATCCTTGTATTTGGCTTGCTTTTGCATGCCTATTCTTTTATGTCAATTTTTATCATGACTATCACCTTATTATGCTAGATTTGAAATCCTATTATTCTCTATATGCCAGTGGTGTTGTAACCAATTATACCAAGCTATATCATGCCAGATTTATCACCTTGTGCTCGTTCTTTTTCCTATCATAGTTGGGATCTTATTCCCTTTTATTTTGGACCTGGATCTACTTGTAATTTAGATCGATTTACGTTTACATGCGATGGGGATACGAATTGGGTAGGTTAGGCAAACATGAATTGGTTATGAATCATGAACTTGATAATAGGCATAAGTGGAAACCTGAAAACTTGATATGAGAACTTGATATGAGAACTTGACATGAAGCTCGCTTTGAAACTTGACACGAACTTGACATGAAAATTGAACATGGACATGACGCTTAGAATGAACTTGAAAATGGCCAACTCGAGGTTGGGTTGAGTTTGCAGTGTAATTCTGCCCGGAACCGCCTAGCAAATCCAGTTACTGTAAACAATAGGATCCATTGTGGGTAGTTGGTCATATCGCACTTGAAAACGCGAGGTCAGACTGAGTTGTGGTGTAATTCTGCCCGTAACCGCCGGGCATATCCAGTGACCACAACAACAGGTCTGATGTGAGATGTTGGGTGCATTAATGAATTAATGCCACATGATAAGGTTAAGTCATGAACCGCTTGAATATACTTAACCAATTTGACACAATGATTTGATAAGGTTAAGTCATGAACCGCTTGAATATACTTAACCAATTTGACACGATGATTTGATAAGGTTAAGTCATGAACCGCTTGAATATACTTAACCAATTTGACACGATGATTTGATAGGGTTAAGTCATGAACATCTAGAATTTACTTAACCAATTTGACATGACACGTAGGCAGGTTAAGTCACGAACTTGAATGACAACACTTAACCAACTTGACATGCTAGACTGATAGGGTTAAGTCTCGAATTTAAATGACAACACTTAACCTACGGAAACCCTAGTTACGCGGTCCTTTTCAGCAGTAACCCACTAGATGTATCACGGTACCCTGGAACTAGGTAGGGTGGGGCACGATTACTGGGCTGATTGTAAGCGGCCAGAACGATGGCTGAGTAGGAGCGACATTGTAGGTTCAGGCGGACTATGGTCGTGCACGTAGTCCGGAGATGAAAAAGCAGGCATTGGGCACCAGTAGGTTTACACTATGCGTGCTTGATTCGTGTCGGTGGTTGGCACCCTAGGGCTTGATACACCCTATGGTGGACCTAGCACAGGTGACTACATTTTGTGATTGGGCCGTATGACACAAACACATGAACGAGCTAGGACTTGTAGGGAGCCGATCGATTAATAGATCGTTACGTGGAAAAAGGGTGTTGTTCGTTAGGTAGCATAATCCCTAGTGGTCCTAGGTGGCATAAACCCTAATCGAATCCAGAAAACGTTCAATCGGTAGTATAATCCCTAGTGGTCCTAGGTGGAATAAATCCTAGTTGAACACGCGATAGTGCATGATAAGGAAACCTAGCCAGAACAAGGGTGGCAGTCCAAACGATTTCAAGAATGGTGGCACTACGTTAAAGTAGTATAGAAATACGTGATGAAACCCGTACGATATACGGCAAGGGACTGTACATATACATGGAAAGGATGATACGGGTTGGGGTGCTAGTACAGTTGGTGCAGAGAATGTTAAACAAGCGATGCTATACGTAGTTTATCTGGTTTGCATAGTTTATCTTGTTACCTTAGTTTATCTTGTTACCATAGTTTATCTTTTTATCTTAGTTTAACTTGCCTATCTTGTCATCATCCTTATGTTTACTTTCAGTTTATACATGTCATGTTACCTTTACTTGTTTCTATGCTGAAAGTCACTAGGACTTACCAGTCTGTATGACTGACCCGTTTTGTTTCGCCTCTTTTTCTTCTGTTTTCCCCCCAGGTTCTCAGGGAGGCAACACTACGACTTAGTTTGGACTTCTTTCTGCTTCAAGATCATCATATACGGCTTGGACCTTTCTTGGCTATGGCTACTATGCTGTTTTACTTGGGGAATGATTTATGACCATGGTTTATGTTTCTTTACTATTGCAAGACAGATTTCGATGTAATGGATTTAATGGAATTTTAATGTAAAAGGGTTTAGACCTTACAAGATTTTAAAGAAATGAAATTTGGTTTTTCTTCCGCTGTTTTATATGTTCTGTCTTGTAATATTTCCGTTCCAGTACCCATAATGCTCCACCAAAGCTAGTGCATTCCCTTTGTGAGTGACCCTAGCGGAGGTGGGGTGTTACATTTGGTATCAGAGCAGAACGTTACCAGACTGGGCAAAAGTTTTTAGAAAACCTTCTAAAACTATTTTCAAAACCGTTTACAAAGAAGCATTTTTCAAGAAAATTTTTGTTTCATTTGAAAGGCATATTCCCCAAAGCCATATGCACTATTTTTTTTATTCTCTCCTTGAGTTTCTTCTCTCTTTCTTTTTCACCATAGTTTTGTAGTTATATGACACATGTAGGAGGGCAAAGAAGTGCCCAACTTCCATCTGTAGCCGTAGTAATTCCATCTGCGTCTAATCTTATTTCAAGCTTTGTAGAGTTGTCGTGCGATGGAGGTAGCTTTCGAGAAACTTGTCAACAAGCTATACAAGGATAGCAAGAATGAGGATAAAGAACACAAGCCTAAGGATGAGAAACTTTTTGATATGGCTTAATCCACGAAGAGGGAAAAGGTGAAAGGAAAGAGGCCAAAGTGAGAGAATAATAAAACCCATGACAAGAGAGAGTATCTTTAGTATGGTAAAAAGGGACATGTAGTTAAGTACTAGAGGACAAGGACAAGGGTAAAGGACAAGATCGTCGAGAGGGTGATTGTATGCTCTCACTACTAGCGTACATAAGAAGAGGTGGTAACGTTTCTGTTAAAAGTTTAACTTTTCTTTTCTATCATACCATGGGAATTTTGTTTTTGTACATCGCATCCTTTTTAATTCTGCTTCGATTGTTGAGTCTCTGCACCTTAGTACTAGCGTAGTAGAGGGTCCCATTTTTGTCTCAAATCCTGTTGGGGAACCAGCCCATTTATTCATGACTTGTTTGGATTTGAGAATGTCTATGCTAAGTGTTAGTAATGCTTATGTTTTTGGGCTATGGGTTGCTTCTAGGGATGGAGTGGTTAACCAGAAATGATACCATTCTCGAGTATGAAAAGAGGGTAGTTAGATTCTTGACTTGCTTCGGTAATACCCTCGAAGTCTAGTGTAATCCTTAGGGTTCTGCCATGCTTAGTTACCTAGAATCTCTTGATAAATTTATCAATCCGCTCGAGTAGTGTTCAGCACTAAGGCGGAAGGTTCATTTCGCTTATGCATGAGTTATAGAAAATCACCTTAGTAAGTACACTTGGCAACATAGTTGGCATTTGTTTATTTTAAAGAGATAATTCATTTATGTGGAATACCTTCTAGTAAGTGAATGAGATCCAAGATTCACTAGGTAATTTTGGGGAGCTTGCATGAAACCATGAGTACACAGTTATGTTTGAATCGGGTATACTAGGAAGAGAATAAGCGAAAGTGGAACGAGAGGCGACAGTGGAATTAGTTCCAACTCATATTTTGGAAACAAGAATTAAGAAACTACGAAATTGTGAAGTTAAAGATGGTCAAAGCACAATGGAGTTAAGCTCAAGGAAATGTGACTTAGAAGATTAAAGACTAGACACACGCATCATATCTCTTTTTAAGAGTATATCCTTGATCCCTCTTTTCCTGTAGAGCTTACTTGCATGCTATCTTTTAAGCATATACTCTCGGTCCTATTCTCCATTCTATTTATGTTGCAAACCCCATAGGGAGTATGACTCATATGTTAGTAATACATGTTGGGGCTTGAGGATGTCCGTTGGGTTGACTAAACTTTTTGGGCTTTATAGGATATGGGTTGGTTTTAGGAAGGGATTCCTTGCGACCTAAAAGGAGTTTATCATGCTTGGTTTCCTAGAATCATATATATTGGTTTTGGGCTGGTGTTTAGGGTACAAAGTTTTTCTTTACTTGCTTCTATCATTCGACTCTACCTTTAGGTAGGAACTAATGGATGTAAACATGTGTTTAAGACATGTTATGCTTGATGGTTGCAAGTGGTTTCTAGTTGTTGCTCGTGGATGCGTGAACACACATTAGGCACTAGATCGGCTCAGTTACATCTCATATTGCATATGCATGAATGTTTATACTTGTACGTGGATGAAATTGAATATGTTATCATGTGGATGTTGCATATGGATGGATGTTTGTGCACACATATAGTTTTTATGTGGCTAGGACTATTTGCATACATGTTGGATTCATGACACTAGACATATTTTGCATTAGGAAGATGAATCAGGCCTAATCATTTGCATTAGATAAGGAACATATACACACACTTTCTGCATATGATCATACAACATTAGAAATCTCTTAAGGACAATGGATGCCTGTGATTGATAATTGAGTAGATGGATGATTGGATAGTAGGACACATTCTTCTTAACTTGAAGATTTCGGGGACGAAATCCTTTAAGGAGAGGAGAATGTAACAACCCGAATTTTAATAGCATGTTAGAACTAGAAATCAGGGTATAATTAAATTTTAAAATAAGAATCAAGGGAAACGGGTTGCGCCATTGCGTTCATCTCGAAATTATGCTTGGAAACGAGACCGAGTTTTCGAAAATCGGAGTTCATATGACCAAGTTATGACCTCTAGATATTTCAGAAATTTTCAGAATCAAAGACAACTCGAAATTCTAATTCAAACCCCGCAGTAGGCAAGGCGGGAAAACTCCCTCCCATAAGACCAGGTTGACCTAGGGGTCGACCATAGTGTCGACCTCCCAGGGACCAGGTCGACCATAGTGTCAACATGGGGGTCGACCTGCCTCCCGAACCTATTTCCTAAACCATATGCATTCTGATGTATTTAGACTTGTTTCATGACTAGATTCGTCTGCCTAACCCTATATAAACAGCCCCCTGGCCTCATTCTCTCTACACCATTTCATTTTGTCCTTATGATACCTCTGTGAAAATCAAAATGATAATATTTAAATTAAAAGAGACTACTTCTTCGTCAAGACAACATCTAGGAATTGCAAATTGGGGGTTTTCAACTAGAACAAGACTAAATAAATAGAGATTCAACAACTGCAATAACCGTTTCCAGAATCAAATCTCTACACTCTAATTCTCGATCCACGCTCTGTAAGTTCTAGTTACATTGAGATTGAAACTTGTTAAATTTAATATGGACATGGAATAAAATGAAATTGGACCTAAGCTTGATTATCTATTTGGATCTGTTCTTGTCTCTTCTTGAATCTATGATTTTGGGTTATTTCTTATCGATTGAATCATGCCCATTCATGATGTTAGACCTAGTTTATTATTCAAACGCTAGACTGTATAATGAATTCTTGGATCTTGACTTGATGATAAGACTTTTTAATTCAGTTTTCACCCTATCCTCTCTTGAATCTTGAATTTGGGAATATTGCTATGAAATCAGTTTCGACTTATTCATGTTATCAATTGGAATTGGACCCATGTTTGATAATTGATTTATACCTATTCTTGGACCTTGACTTTTGGGAATACTTCTATGAAAACTAACTTGGGCCTATTCATGTTGTAAATCAAATATTATCATGCCTATGGCATTGAAACTATTGTTGATGGCCAAAGACTATGCCTATGCCTATAACTGAGAACATAAGACTATTGCCTATGACTATGACAAGTACAATTGTGGCTAATCACCTATGACTCGTGACTATGAATTACTGCCTATGATTATGAACAGAAGGCTATTGTCTATGACCATGACCTTGAAACTATTATAGTTAATTGCCTATGACTATTTAGGATAGTTGGCTAGAACTATTTTGGATAATTCATGACTATTGTGATTAATCGCTTATGATTCACTACGACTATGACTATTGTGGCCAATTGACTATTACAGTTGATTGTTCGTAACACTATAGTTGAAAACCATGTTGTACACCAAGACCATTGATCCATTATCCTTGTATTTGGCTTGCTTTTGCATGCCTATTCTTTTATGTCAATTTTTATCATGACTATCATATTATTATGCTAGATTTGAAAGCCTATTATTCTCTATATGCCAGTGATGTTGTAACCAATTATCCCAAGCTATATCATTCCAGATTTATCACCTTGTGCTCGTTCTTTTGCCTATCGTAGTTGGGATGTTATTCCCTTTTATTTTGGACCTGGATCTACTTGTAATTTAGATCGATTTACGTTCACATGCGATGGGGATATGAATTGGGTAGGTTAGGCAAACATGAATTGGTTATGAATATGAATCATGAACTTGATAATAGGCATAAGTGGAAACCTGAAAACATGATATGAGAATTTGACATGAAACTCGCTTTGAAACTTGACACGAACTTGACATGAAAATTGAACATGGACATGACACTTAGAATGAACTTGAAAATGGCCAACTCGAGGTTGGGTTGATTTTGCAGTGTAATTCTGCCCGGAACTGCCCGACAAATCCAGTTACTGCAAAAAGTAGGATCCAATGTGGGTAGTTGGTCATATTGCACTTGAAAACCCGAGGTCAGACTGAGTTGTGGTGTAATTATGCCCGGAACTGCCCGACATATCTAGTGACCACAACAACAGATCTGATGTGAGTGGTTGGGTGCAATAATGAATTAATGCCACATGATAAGGCTAAGTCATGAGCCGCTTGAATATACTTAACCAATTTGACACGATGATTTGATAAGGTTAAGTCATGAACCGCTTGAATATACTAAACCAATTTGACACGATGATTTGATAAGGTTAAGTCATGAACCACTTGAATATACTTAACCAATTTGACACGATGATTTGATAGGGTTAAGTCATGAACCGCTTGAATATACTTAACCAATTTGACATGACAAGTAGGCAGGTTAAGTCACGAACTTGAATGACAACACTTAACCAACTTGACATGCTAGACTGATGGGGTTAAGTCTCGAATTTAAATGACAACACTTAACCTACAGAAACCCTAGTTACGCGGTCCTTTTCAGCAGTAACCCACTAGATGTATCACAGTACCCTGGAACTAGGCAGGGTAGGGCACGATTACTGGGCTGATTGTAAACGACCTGAACGACGGCTGAGTAGGTGCGCCATTATAGGTTCAGGCGGACTATGGTCGTGCACGTAGTCTGGAGTTGAAAAGCAGGCATTGGGCACCAGTAGGTTTACACTGTGCGTGCTTGATTCGTGTCGGTGGTTGGCACCCTAGGGCTTGATACGCCCTATGGTGGACCTAGCACAGGTGACTACATTTCGTGATTGGGCCATATGACATAGACACATGAACGAGCTAGGACTTGTAGGGAGCCGATCGATTAATATATCGTTACGTGGAAAAAGGGTGTTGTTTGTTAGGTAGCATAATCCCTATTGGTCCTAGGTGGCATAAACCCTAATCGAATCTAGAAAACGTTCAATAGCTAGTATAATCCCTAGTGGTCCTAGGTGGCATAAATCCTAGTTGAACACGCGATAGTGCATGATAAGGAAACCTAGCCAGAACAAGGGTGGCAGTCCAAACGATTTCAAGAATGGTGGCACTACATTAAAGTAGTATAGAAATACGTGATGAAACACGTACGATATATGGCAAGGGAATGTACATATACATGGAAAGGATGATACGGGTTGGGGTGCTAGTACAGTTGGTGCAGAGAATGTTAAACTTGCGATGCTATACGTAGTTTATCTGGTTTGCATAGTTTATCTTGTTACCGTAGTTTATCTTGTTACCATAGTTTATCTTGTTATCTTAGTTTAACTTGCTTATCTTGTCATCATCCTTATGTTTACTTTCAGTTTATACATGTCATGTTACCTTTACTTGTTTTTATGCTGAAAGTCACTAGGACTTACCAGTCTGTATGACTGACCCGTTTTGTTTCGCCTCTTTTTCTTCCGTTTCCCCCCAGGTTCTCAGGGAGGAAACACTACGACTTAGTTTGGACTTCTTTCTACTTCAGTATCATCATATATGGCTTGGACCTTTCTTGGCTATGGTTGCTTTACTGTTTTACTTGGGGAATGATTTATGACCATGGTTTTATGTTTCTTTACTATTGCAAGACAGATTTCGATGAAATGGATTTAATGGCATTTTGATGTAAAAGGGTTTTGACCTTACAAGATTTTAAAGAAATGAAATTTGGTTTTTCTTCCGCTGTTTTATATGTTCTTTCTTGTAAAATTTCCGTTCCAGTACCCATAATGCTCCACCAAAGCTAGTGCATTCCCTTTGTGAGTGACCCTAGCGGAGGTGGGGTGTTACAATTCGAGGACAGAGGAAGAACACAAGGAACATTTGAGGATAGTGATGGAGGTGTTGAGAAAACACCAATTGAAAGCAAAGTTTTCTAAGTGTCACTTCTGGAGGAGGGAAGTGAGATTCTTGGGCCATGTTGTTTCAGAGAATGGTATTGTCGTGGATCCTACGAAGTTGGCTACGGTACAAGAATGGTCTACACCCAAGAATGCAACGGATATAAGAAGTTTCTTGGGGTTAGCTGAATATTATCGTAAGTTTATCCAAGGTTTCTCCAAGATAGCGGCACCGTTGACTCAGTTGACTAAGAAGAATCAGGCTTTTGTCTGGGATGAAAGGTGCGAGAATGCATTCAAGAGTCTAAAGGAAAAGTTGACATGTGCACCAGTGTTAGTCATTCCTAAGGGGAATGAAGAGATGACAGCATATACAGATGCATGTGGTACTGGACTAGGTGTTGTATTGATGCAAAGAGGTAGGGTTGTAGCTTATGCAAGTCGGCAATTGAAACCGCATGAGAAAAGATACCCTACCCATGATTTGGAATTAGCAGCGATCGTGTTCGCATTGAAGATGTGGAGACATTATCACTTGGTAGAAAGATTCGAGTTGTTTACCGATCATAAATCGTTAAAGTATCTTTTCTCTCAGAAGGATCTAAATCTCCGACAACAAAGATGGCTAGAATTCTTAGCTTCCTATGATTTCGACATCGCATATACACCAGGAATAGGCAATGCGATGGCTGATGCATTGAGTAGAAGACATGTCAGTTTAGGGCTATGTTTCTAGAATGGAAGCAACTGGAGTACATCGCTGTAACACCCCGGATTTTTGAAATATCGAATTAACTAAATTAAAGAATAATTAATCTCAGACGTGAGAAATTATGGGTATTGGGTTGCGCCATTGTCTTCGTCTCGGAATTCTGGTTTGAATAGAGTCCGAGTTTGCGGGAAACGAGTACCGGATGAAGGTGTTATGGACGAACGAAAGGTGGTGGCAAAAGTAGGAAAAAAAATAAAAATAAATGCACTGGCGCACTTGGGAAGTGAGCCAGTACATATTTACACTGGCGCACCTACCAAGTGCGCCCAAGCCGAGGCAGGAGCCTGCACAACTTTCTGGTTCAGGCTGACCCGTGTTGTTGAGTCCTTTCTGACTCCTTGCTGAGTCATTAGGGCTGACTCATCACCTTATCATGATTGAATGGTTTTGATTAACCCTAAGATCATCCGACGGGTTAAATTAATTCATAACTCTATAAAAAGACCGATAGACTCAAACCCTAAATCAGAATTAAAACTAAAACTATAGCCGTCATGCTGTTGTCTTGAACCCTAGAGCAGCCGCCACCAAAATTAAGAGGAAGAACAGCGAACCAAATCAGAACTACTCAACCCTAACAGAGAATCTTCATCAAAGGAGCGCTAATTCAACTCCAGAAATCAGAATTCATAAATCAAGACTGCTTTTGAGTTGTGAGTTCGATAGTTTTAGCAAAATAATTAGTAATTTAATTAGATTAAGTTATAACGCGGATTATATGGATGTGAAATGAAGTATTGATTGCATGTTGTAATTATGTTGTAGGATTATGATTGAAATATCTATGATGTTATGTTATGATGCTATCATTTACGATGTAAAGTTAAGTTGTTATCATCCATGTTGTAATTTTATACAATCAAATCGTCATGTTTCCTTTGCTAGTTTGTGATATTGATTCATATGATAAATCATATGTAGGAAAGTTTAGATGTTGATTTAAACATGCACCATATATAAGTTTGGGTAGAATTGTATGTGACCTTACATGATTATGACACCTAGTTTATGTGAGAATTTAATTGAAAGTTAGGCTATGACATATGCTAAATTCTACATGATACTTTACATGTTAGATACTAGTTTACACCATTGTTGCGATGTATAGATCACATAGGAAAGTTTATGAGTTGGATATGAATCATGTTATGTTATTACCTATGCAAGTTTAACCCCTTTAGATATAGGTCTATGACATATGTTGTTTATGCAAGTTTGTGGCCATTATTTCATCAAGTTCACACCTTTAGATATAGATCTATGACATATGTTGTTTATGATAGTTTGTGGCCATTATTCCATCAAGTTCACACCTTTAAATTTGGATCCATGACATATGTTGTTTATGCAAGTTGTAACCTTGGCCTATGCAAGTTTTAGATGTAGCACATCACTCACATGTGCAAGTTCACCCCTATGTTAGATCTATGTTTTAATTATGTGTATATATGTGATGTTTTCTTTTATTTCATGAGTTAGACTATTCGAGTCTAACGTATATTTTTACGTTAAACGAACAAACGTACTACGTGGGGGTAAAAGGGGATAATATTAAAAATATTTAATTGGCATAAATGCCTTAAAAAGGCATAAAATAAAATTATGGTGAAATTGGTATGATTTTACATACCATAAATGGATGGACATAATTGAGTCAATTATGGACGTCGCTAAATTTGGAATTGATTGATAATTTGAATAGGGAAAGTAATTCAAATTGGGGGTGATTAATTAGGAGTAATTAATCGTCTAAGACACGAGGTTAGGCTCTTTTGTGGTGTAAGACTGCCCGGACCCGCCCGGTAAATCCAGCTGTCACAAATGTCAGTCTAATGTGAGAGGTCTTAGGCATAAACTAAATACGTAACAATTATAAAGACACGAGGTTAGGCTCTTTTGTGGTGTAAGACTGCCTGGACCCGCCCGGCAAATCCAGCTGCCACAAATGCCAGTCTAATGTGAGAGGTCTTGTAACAACCCGAAAATGTGGGCCAATTTAAAATTTTTATTTTGGCAATTTTAGTGAATTTTGAATATTTAAAATGAATTATTTTAAATAATAACAACGAGAAATTTATTTTGAATATAATTCGAACGTATATATTATATACGTCGTCGTTAGAATATAAATAATTATATAAAATTATAAAAGGAATTGAAAATGGCGCGGTAGTTCGATAATTCGATTTCAAACTTCAGTTGAACGTACCGGGTGCAAAATAAACCGGATTTTAGTGAAACCAAAAATAATTGGATCTAATTGAGGATATCTTTCCAACGAATCTGAAAAATCAAAATTTCATAGCGGGGATCAAAAGATATGTCCAGTTGAAAATTCTGAATAGTCGCTATGGAATTCAGGCCCTTAAAAATGGAAATTTTGCAAACGACCTCGGATTTCGACGAAACCACTTTGGTTGGGTCCGTGATGTCAAATTATTGCTGGATTCCAAATTTCATAATTTTTCGAATCAATATGTGAGCGTGGCAAAGGAAAACGGGTTTAACCAGTTTCAATTGATTTTAATCGACTGGAAAATGGCCATTTTTCCAACGGCCTCAGAATTCGACGAAATTAGTTTTGTTAGGACCGTATCGTCAATACGAAGCTAGAAAATATTTTTCTGGAATTTTTCAAGTTAGTATGTGACCCCAGTAAATTGAAATGCGCGTTCAAAATCAATATATAGAGTTATATGTTGATTTAGACGAAAACTGATCGAAACAATCGAATCAGCTTATGATACATATCCCATTGTGTTCGAAATGGGGGTAATTAGCTAGGGACGACAGGCGGTGGGTCTCGGTTAGGGGTCGAAATAAAAAGTTGCTTTTTGGGGATTAAATTAATTAAATAAATAATATAAAGGGAAGTCAAACCCCCTTATCCATCATTCACAGTCAAAAACGAAGCCCCCCTTTCCTTTCTTCCATCGTTCGATTTAAGGAAAAGAAAAAAAAGGAAAAAAAACCGCGAGACCTCCTCCGTCGTTCACTCTCCACCACCGCCCCTTCGTCGATGGCGCCACCGGAGGTCGGCCTCCCAGCGCCGCCTCCTCCCCCTCGTTTCCCCCTTCAGACCGTACCCGAACCCCCCCCCCCAATTCCCCAAATCGAGAACCGCACCTCCCCTGAAGCCCACAGCCGCCGCCGACACTTCCCCTGGCCACCGGACCTCCGACGAGCTCGCCCTCCGACCCCCATCTGCTCCACTGCCCCTCCTCCATCAATAAACGCCGCCTGTAAGTTTTTCCCTTATTGTTTTATTTAATTATGTCTAAAAAAATGGCCTTTTCATTTAAATAACCTTGCTATAAAATGTGATTGTAGAAAATAAATAGTATGGATTTGTTTTCAGATTTTTTGTGCTTAATAATATAGGGATAAAGATTTGATTTTTCTGCATGAACAAGAATTGATTTTTGATTGTAAAGAAAGGTATAAATTTTATTACAAAGAGAAATACGATTTTTTTTAGTAAAGAAAAGGTAGGATTTTTACCCTAGAAAAGCAATGATTGTTGATAAGGAAAAGTTATGATTTTTAATGTGAAGGTAGCAAAGTAAAAATTCGATTTTTATATATTGAATAGCGAAGTAAAAATTTGATTTTTATATATTGAACAGCGAAGTAAAAATTCGATTTTTATATATTGAATAGCGAAGTAAAAATTCGATTTTTATATATTGAGTAGCGAAGTAAAAAATGTGATTTTTATATATTGAATAGCAAAGTAAAAATGTGATTTTTATATATGTAGTGGCTACGGACGGTGAAAGTGACAAAAGGCGAGAACATCGATGATTCCCTACATTTGAAGTGTCGTGGGATTGGGATAGCTTCGGTGAGAACTTCTCACTCTAAATTTCTTTTTCTAGTTATATATATATATACTAGGATGCAGACAGTGTTTAGTAGCACCCGACACCATTGTCCACATATGATGGACTTGTTTATTTGGTTGCATAGATTAGTTAGATTATTTGATCTGAAGTTGGTTGTTTGGTGAATTGAATGGATTTGATTGATATGTGAATGGCGTGGGCCATTATTAGACCGGGGATAAGGCTAGGCCTTGTCCCGTTCCTAGTATCGTGCCGTTATGCCGCCGAAATTTTCTAAAATAAGTTAGAAAAATAAAGATATCATTTTATTTAATAAATAAACCGAATAGAATATTCATAGGTTGAATAAAAGAATTTTGTCATTAAAAATATAATTTTTAACGTGAACGTGAATAAATAAATATTCATTTACAAATCGGATAGTTTGTTTATGTACACCTATTTGAAGGACATTTATTGGGACGATAAATTTTACACATCGCCCAACTGCACAAATAAAATCTGTGTTTGATTGTTTGAAACCCCACACGGGTATTGGGATAAAATACGGCATACACTAATCCCAATAATTAGTTGTATGTCGATCGATTAATTGATAGGCTGTTATAAGCGTTAGATATCTATATTTGATGCTTATACAGTGTAGTGCACTTTGGATGATTGTTGATTATTTATCGTTGTTATTATATACATGTGTGGTATGGAATCCATATAATTAACTTTATATGGTAATCGATTGAGCCTTATTCCAATCGGGAAGATAAAGAATATTATAAAATAAAGGTTCATGTGTTGACAGTACTCATCCGTTGAGATTAGTCATGTGTTGAACGAAATATTTTAACAATAAAATTTACATCTTTATCATTATAAAATAAAGGTTCATGTGTTGATAGTACTCATCCGTTGAGATTAGTCATGTGTTGAACGAAATATTTTAACAATAAAATTTACATCTTTATCATTATAAAATAAAGGTTCATGTGTTGACAGTACTCATCCGTTGAGATTAGTCATGTGTTGAACGAAATATTTTAACAATAAAATTTACATCTTTATCATTATAAAATAAAGGTTCATGTGTTGACAGTACTCATCCGCTGAGATTAGTCATGTGTTGAACGAAATATTTTAACAATAAAATTTACATCTTTATCATTATAAAATAAAGGTTCATGTATTGACAGTACTCATCCGCTGAGATTAGTCATGTGTTGAACGAAATATTTTAACAATAAAATTTACATTTTTATCATTATAAAATAAAGGTTCATGTGTTGACAGTACTCATCCGTTGAGATTAGTCATGTGTTGAACAAAATATTTTAACAATAAAATTTACATCGTTATCAAATATAAAATTAGAAACTAATTGGAAAATAGATAAGATGAGTGGTCTCCTGGATATTGATTTGATGTTGGTTTCGGCCTTCGGGGTTAATATTTAGGGAATCGCTCTCTTATAGTTTACGATTGGAGTCTGATTTGAAGTCAAACGATAGATACCTTAATTTTCATAAAATATATTAAATGACAAAAATAGTCACACGTGGACAGTACTCATTCGTTGAGATTAGTCGTGTGTTGACAAAAATATAGATTCACGTATTGAATAGGATAAATATTCATTTATTGAATAAAATAACCGAATTATTGAAATATATAAAGCCGTGTTGATTAGAGATGCGCTATTTTGACGCGAACGATATTTATATCGATTATATTCGTTTTTATAAGATGAATTGAATTTGATTTGAATAGAAAATGAATTGAATTTGATTTGAAAAGAAGATGAATTGAATTTGATTTGAATAGAAAACGAATTTGATTTGATTTGAATAGAAAACGAATTGAATTTGATTTGAATAGAAAACGAACTGAATTTGATTTGAATAGAAAACGAATTGAATTTGATTTGAATAGAAAACGAATTGAATTTGATTTGAATAGAAAACGAATTTGATTTGAATAGAAAACGAATTTGATTTGAATTGAATAGAAAATGAATTTGATTTGAATTGGATAGGAGAACGAATTTGAATTAAATTGAATAGAAAACGAATTTGAATTGAATTGAAAAGAAAACGAAATTGAATTGAATTGAATTGAATTGAAAAGAAAATGAATTCGAATCGAATTAAAATCGATTTGAATTGAAATCAAATAGAAATGAAAGTAAAAAGGATTTATAATAGAAAATTCAATTTTGATTTGAATTTGAAATAAAGGTTGAAACTGTTTTTGAAACGAATTCAAAACTATTTATAAAATTCGTTTTAAATAGTAATCGACAAAATATATATTATATTTATTATATATATAATATAATGGCCTGAATAGAACGCGTCGCGCCGCGGCAGTTCGCGAATTTCGACCATTGACTTCGAACGGACATTACGGGAGATCCGACCGTTGGATTCTCCTAAAACCGGAACCATTGGGTTCGTATCGAAAAGAGCTTTCTAATGAATATTGGAAATTTGAAATCTAACGGTTGGATTTGGAGATACGTCCAAATCAAATTTGGAAAAGCTGTGAGTGCAGTTCGATGGCCGTTGATGGAAATCGACTGTACGGGCCTTGATAAAATTATTAAAAATAGTACTAATTTTTGTAAAATCATAAGAAATGATTTGGGAAAAATTGGGATGAAACACTCCATATTTGAAAAGATAAAAATAGATCTTTATCGAAATGAACTAGTTTTGAACTAATATTAAAACCCATTTATTTTTAAATAAATAAATTGGATTTGAAACGGGTTTTAAATAGAATTGATTTGTGGGTTTATCGTGAATGGTGTTTTAAATATCACTTGTTCTTTAACCCGATAATAAATAGAATGTGATTTGGGTTTATCGTGAACTGTGTTTTAAATGACATTAGTTCTTTAACCCAGAAAAGGGAGTTTTAATGAATCTGCAATTAGATTGAAATGTGAATTGATAATCTAAATTATCAAATTTGGAAAATGAGCGAGAATGGAGTGTCACCAGTTTTGCTTCATGGGATGAATAGGTTGGGATTAGGAAATAAAATAAATAATTACTTCGGTGTAATTCGCTAATCTCGATTAGTTTGGAAAAACCATAATTTGGTTTGATACAACATCCAATGGAAGATTAAAGAATAAATTTTAAAGAATTTATCTTGGATAAAATTATTGGGAACCTTTCCCTAAGAATATGAAATTTAGAAACTAGCTGTAGGTTAGCTAAGAAGAATGGTTTCCTGGGTATTGATCTGATGTTGGTTTCGGCCTTCGGGGTTAATATTTGGGAAATTGTTCTCTTGTTGATTTACGGTTAGTGGCTGCTAAATTGGAATGAGGCGTATGTTGTGTTTGTGTAACATTCGTTTTAATATACGCGGGTTGTTCGGAAAGGCCGGGTTTATACCCATTCTAAATAACTGATTCGACGAAAAGTCGAAGATGATGACGGTGGTCGAAGACCGGAAGTCTTCACATCGTTTGGATAATTACTGATGATCCTGATTGGGCTGTACACCCAAGATGATGGAAACAGTTGGTGGTCGTCCAGACGTACTTGGAGATCGATGGATATGCGAGGAAAGTGCCTCCGGTTTCGTTCAAACCCAGAACGAACTTGTAAATGGATTGTGTGTCTGACATTGGACTTTATTCTGTGTTGATTGATCTCTATTAAATAAACATCTGTTTGGCAGCGGAGAATTTATTCTCTTGCTTAACGCCCTTCTCTGAGACGTACGAGCTCAGAGGTTGTATATCGATGGACATCAGTCGCATGGCATGAATTGCCTGTGTGGCATGCTGAGTTGCATGGATCAAGGCTTCTGTTGAAAAGCAAAGTCTTGTGGTTGATGATCAAAGCACGGCCTACGTGGCAGCTTTGTGTATAACGTGAATTCGCGAGCCTCACACCTCAGTTTGAGTTAAAAACGGGATAAGGACTGCGGGGAGAGCACGGCGTTTCTTTCTAGCTTTGGTGGTGTCAGTGACTTACCAGCCCTGACATTTATGTACTTTTCACCTATGTGGTTGTTGGATGAGGCGCCTCGATTTTAGGTCTGTAAGGACCGGGAAACGTGTGTTCAGGAATAATTAATCCTCAAACGTAAGAGAGGACCAGCCCTGAAGATCCAGGGGTTACCAACAGTGTGTAGTCCCGAGGCATTTGCTAGAGTGTCTCGAAGCGGAGAGGAGCTTGCCCCCTGCCTCGACACATGACGGAAATCCAATTTCTAATACGTGTATTTCGGTTTTATTTGTAGAGCCTAGTATGGCGACATGATAGATGGTACCCATGCCGCCTAGGATTGATATTTATGATTGAAAATGTTTTGACACTATACACTTATAATAGTATCAAATGATTTGTTTTAAACGTACCAAGCATGTTTGGCTATTATAAGGGAAAACCCTATCCTCCGGCTTGCGTTGCATTATGTGATGGGACCTGGGTCTTATAATAGCTTCATTTTTTGAAAAAGCATTGCGTTGTTTATTGATATGCACTGGTATTCTTGGGAGGAAACCCGTTCGTGTTATACGGCGTGGTCCCTAGAATTAATCTCTTTTAAAATAAAGTTTTAATAACTGTTTTTAGTTCTCACACCAGTCACATGACTGACCTGGAGTTTATTGTTTTAACCTAAACTCTGGGTGCCCTTATTTCGACACGGCAGCTAGTAGTTTTGGTTTTGCAGATTTATATTCACAGGATCCTGGTTTACAGCTGGAATGATGTCCGGAAAGCTCTGTATCCATATATCACCTTCAGTTGTGTTTTATATTATTTTCAGCTGCTTTGTAATTTATTGTAATCTTTGATATTTATCGAATGTAATTTATTCATTTATACTCTGTATATTCTTGTATTCTGATGGAATTGTTGTAATAAGCAATGAAATGTTCTTCTGTTTGTGTTCTGATTTGTCCTGTTCTTAAAACGATTAGGGGTTTCGAACGGTCTAGATCGGTTTAACGACTGATTCGGATCGAGCAAAATTCACGGCCGTCATAGGTCTTTATGAGGTTACGGTCTTAATGAATTAAGAAACACTTAACCAGATAAGCATGTAGTGGGACATGAGGGGGTTAAGTGCGTGCCTTGGGTGGCATGTGGAATCTAGTGGGTGCCTTGGGTGGCATTTGGAATACGATTAGAAACACTTAACCAAAATATGAAACATGTAATTGAAACATGAATAAGAAGTGGTTAAGTGGGATTTACTAGAGGGGACCAAGCTTAGGTGGATGGCTTGTGTCAAGTAATGGGGGCCCGTTTCAACCAGTAACCCATACGTATCTTTGTGGGCTCTACCCAAGTCGAGGACGGTACACGCATACTGGGCTTGACTGTAAGAGGCCAAACCGGGTTAGCGGTGGCAATGCAAGTCCAACGGGTTCATATGCGTGTGTGGACCCGGGTTGGTAGGTAAGACGTTGTTGCATCGTGTAGGTATAAGCTGTGCATTCTTGGTTGTATAGGGTTGCCACTTTGGGGAGTGATGCACCCCACTGTGGGGCCAACACGGTTATCTACGAGTTTGGGAGCCGATCGTTTGGGGGTAGTGGGTACACCTAGTGGAAATAGGGGCAGACGGCACCTATGAAGGCAACTAGGGGTGCACGAAACAACCAATATCATTATTAAGTCTGTAGGCGGGATCAACGTTAGGGTGACTAGTGGTGGTGCAGTATACTAGTGGCGGTGCAGTATGGAAATTATCCCACAGTGTTGGTGTAGTTAATAATCATCCTATAGTGGTTTAGGTGCGCTTAACGATATCGTTGATCATCCTGTTTCCTTATTTACTCTGCCATACTCAATGGTTATGATCATTTCCTTATTTTCCAACTTATGCCTTAGCCTAGTTACTTTGTTAATTATATTGTTAGAATTATCGCACTCGCCAGACTTTATGTGTGACCCCCTTTTTTCCCATCTCTTTCCATCCCCCCCCCCCCCAGGTGCTCAGGTTGGAACTAGCACCAGTGGAGCTTGATTTTGGACTGCTTTTAGAAGATTTCTTGGACCGCTGAAGTAAAGTTCAACTTCTCTTTATTTATGGCTATTTTAATGTTGGGGATTATGTCTTTCAGTTTATGTACTTTGTTTTATCAAGATGGATATGATGTACTTGACTTTGGTTTTTATGGTTTTGATGATGTAATCAAACATATGGGTTTATCCGCTGCAATGAAATAAAGTTTTAATTTTCAAGTACTACTTTATATCTGTCTTGTTGTGATTTTCTGTTCTATATTCACCTAAAACGCTCCACTGAAGTTAAGGCATTCCCTTTGTGAGTGACCTTAATGGAGGTGGGTGTTACAATCGCTGGGTATGATTTTAGACCAAAGTGCGAATTGGATCCAGAATGTTAGCAAGTTTGACGATCAGACCCACTTTGATTGAGCGGATTGGTTACAGTCAGAGGAACGATCCTAACCTATTGGAAATCATCTCAAAGTTAACGATGGGAATCGACGGAGATAGGAACAAGTATGGGCTTGATCGAGATGGATGGCTTAGAAAGAATGGAAGACTAGTTGTACCCAATGTCAATGGATTGAGAGATGAAGTGCTTAGAGAATGTCATCACTCAAAACTGACTATACACCTCTGTGGTAACAAGATGTACCGAGACATGAAGCAGACCTACTACTGGGAAGGGATGAAAAGAGACATTGGGAAGTTTATATCCAAATGCATGAATTACCAACTAGTTAAAGCTGAGCAAAAGAAGCCTAGTGGTTTGCTACAACCATTAGAAATTCTAGAATGGAAATGGGAACACGTGCCAATGGATTTCATTGATGGGTTACCAAGGACTAGATCGGGCCATGATAGCATTTGGGTGATTGTGGACCGATTGACTAAGAGTGCAAGGTTTATACCCGTCAAGTCAAACAGGACGGCAGCTAAGTTAGCGGAACTGTATATAAAGTGGGTAGTGAGATTTCATGGAATACCCAAGGGCATTGTGAGTGACCGAGATCCGTTGTTCACTAGTGGATTTTGGAAGAGCTTACAAGAGGCATTAGGATCAGAACTACATCTCAGTACCGCATATCATCCTCAAACCGACGGACAGACAGAGAGGGTGAATCGGGTGTTAGAGGATCTCATGAGAGCCTGTGTATTAGATTTTGGTGGATCATGGGATGACCATTTGCATCTAGTAGAGTTTGCATATAATAATAGTTATCAATCCAGTATTGGTATGACTCCATTTAAAGCTTTGTACGGAAGACCGTGCAACTCACCGTCATGTTGGGTAGAAACTGGTGAGAAGTTTGTGCTTGGACCCGATGTGATAAGAGAAACTTCAGACAAGATTAAGGTTATCCAACAGCGAATGAAGGCTGCCCAACATAGGCAGAAGAGTTATGCTAATAAAAAGGAGAAGAGAATTAAAGTTCTCTATTGGCGACTTGGTGTTTATCAAGATTTTGTCCGTTGAAGAGCGTGATATGATTTGGCAGGAGAGGCAAGTTAGCACCAAGATTTGTTGGTCCATTCCCAGTTATTGAGCAAATTGGGAATTTGGCATACAAAGTTGAATTACCAGAGAAGATGGCAGGATTTCACAACGTATTTCATGTTTCCCAATTAAGGAAGTTCGTGCACGACCCAGATGTGACAATTTCACCTGATCAGTTGGATGATGTCGAAGTTGAACCCGAGGCGGTTGGGAACCGCAGGCCTATGCGTATTGTTGGGAACGATATGAAGCAGCTTCGAAGGAAGGCAGTGAAATTAGTCAAAGTTCAGTGGGGCGATAATGAGAATGACTGTACTTGGGAGACAGAGGAGAGCATTAGGAAGATATATCCAGAACTATTCGCTTGGTAAGATTTTAATTTCAATTTAGTCTTTCTGCATGCTAGGATAGGTTGTTTTGTTTGTTTTTCATGTTTGATTGTTATATATGATTGGTAGGCATGCGGGATCCTTTGTATGTTTTGGGTAAAAGAATTTCGGGGACGAAATTTCTTAAGGGGGGGAGAGTGTAACGACCCGCATTCTACGCATCGCAGGATCGTAGAATATTTATTTCTTTCACATACGAAGTCATATGGTCATGTAACTTTAGGGGACGACTATTGGGGTCATTTCCCATGTTCATGATTTTGTCGATTTTTAAATGACCATTTTGCCCCCTAGCTGATACTGTTTTGGACATAACATCTGATTGGAAAGGAATTTTGACCTGAAACCACTTCCATTAGATTCGTTTGATGGTTTACAATTCCGTAGAGTGGTCATATTAGGCAAACAAACTCACCGTTTGGGAGATATGGCTGAAACAAGTTTCAGATAGTGAAAAACAGCTTAATTGGGCTTAACCGGGTGATTAACAGCTAGGCCCAATGGGGGATTTTGGGATTAGAGGTATTTGAGGGCTGCTAGGGTTAGGATTTCGGTTTTTCACTCATTTTCCAGCCGCCACAAACTCTCTCTCTTCAACCTAACAATGCCTCCAACATCTAAATACACCTCTAATCACCTCTTAATCAAGTTTTGGCTTAAACTACATCAAATTAAGGCGGATTAGCACGAGAATCGAGGTAGAGCTGCTATGTAAGATTGGGAACAGTTCCAAATCGAAGAATATTTTAGTTTTGGGGTTTTATTTGTGGCTAAGGTGAGTGATTTGCATAGTTTTGCACTAATTACGGTTAATTAAGGGTAATCAGTAAAGATTAGTGAATTTAAACATGATAAAATTCTGGAAAATGTTTATAAATTCTAAAATAATGTTTTAGACCTCTGTTAGGAATTTGGTTTGATTTGGTTAAGCCTTACTAATCATATCGTTAGTTTTGCTTAATTATGCTTAAGGGAAAATATGAGGTTTTGGGTATGTTTGATTCGTTTTAACCTACCAAATTATTGTTTTGGTGTTTATGATTGATTGTACATGTTTCTATGACTATATGGTATGCTTTGTGATTGTCTAGAAGTGATAGATTGGTCGAAAACGCCGTCGAATGGCGTAAAACAGTCGCTGGAAAAGTTGCAGGAAAATGTGCAGGGTGTCGGATCGGATCGGGATAGGTGGCTCGGATCGGATGGTGGACTGGGCAGAGAAGCTGAACCGGATCAGGACTTTGCACTAAAGGTGACTTGGCGAGAAGGAAGGCCATTTTCTTAGAGTTGGAGTTGGGTAGGGGATCAGATCGGGGAGGCCAAGAGGGGATCGGATCGGAGAGACCAAAAGGGGATCGGATCAGACTTATGAAGGGAAGGGGGATACAATCGGGACATCTAGGAGGGAGCAACCACCGAACCGAACCAGGAATCAACCATCAAACCCAAGCGTAGGGCATCTGAACCAAACCAGAGCTGGAGGACCGAACCGAGGAGGAGTGGAGCACTGATCAAGCCATGGGCTAGGACCATCGAACCGAACCGGGTCAGGACTACCGAACCAAACCAGGCGTATACTTTACCTTATTGTGACGACTCTTTTGAAGACCAACTCCAATTCGACCAAAACCCGAGATGCAAAGGAAGTCCAAATGGGGAGCTTTGACTCAGGATCCAGTTGGGAACCAATGGGTGAGCTTCATGATTGGGCTTCGCTGCGGGACGTGTGCTAAGGGGTTGTCGATGTCTGTAACTTTGATACACTATGTGTAGGGAGTACGTGAACGGATTCAGGGCCACAGTGGCCTAGCTACGACTAAAGAGCTATAGATCAATGAAGTGGGGTCATTTGTAAAGGTTTGGTCATGACTCCATGTGGTAAGCTTGGTAGTAGCAGTAGTTGTACAAGTCGAACTTCGTCACTACTTCGATGGGTCTAGTGATTGACAGTGGTGGACATCGTATACTTTACGCACTGAGTGAGAGATGTGAGGATGGTTGCTATGTTTGATTTGTTTGCCATCATTATGACATGCACACCCCCACCTCCATTATCCTTACACCATTTGCTATGGCACCTTAGAGTATTGTATGGTATGTAGTGCTAACTCTTTGGTTGCAGGTTCAAGTTTAGGTATGGTTTAGTATACCTGTTATTGTTCTGTTTAGCTGCTTATCGCTCATACCAGACTTTTGTCTGACCCAGAGTTTTATGTCTCTTCTTATTACTCTGGGTGCTCTCACGAGCAGACTAGAGACAGGTTAGCTGGGTATGCACGAGTAGCTGATCCGAAGACGAGCAGAAGGCTTCCACGTATCATATGTATAGATATTCTCCCTGTGTTGTTGAAGATCACTGCTTGGGCATTAGTAGTGCATCTTCTAATTTAGCTTTCTTTTGCTTTAGAGACATTTTAAAGTTGTAATAAGCTGTATTTGGATTTCCACTGCTATGTTGGTTTAGTTTTCATCTTATGCACAGTCTCGCCCATTTTATGTCAAGATTATGTTATTATTATATTTTGTTCCATGCGCTGTGAGACATTCTACACGTTCCTTATTAGTTCATTCTCTTCTTTCCTTTCTTTGGAGATGTTCCGTGCTAGTTGGGCATGTGTACAACGCACTTTCGGAGGAAATGCAGGCTGGTGCGGGGCGGGCTGTCACAGTAATTAAATTAAATAATATAATTTGTAAATAGAAAATAAAGCAACGGTGAATGGGCGATATAGCTCTTAACTGGGTCAACGCATTGGTCGATACTAGTGTAGACCTATGATTAAGGTGGGTCAACACTAGTGTTAACCTATGTCTAGGTTTGTCGACCCACCATCGAGCAGGAAGATTCTTGAGCCTGAATTTGAACTATTTTTTGTGATATATACAAATGATGACTCAGTCTGAGGTGTACTGTAACGGACAAGATTTTTAACCATTTGATTAAATATTTAAATTTGGTTATAAATGGTTATTTAAAGGTTAATAACTTGAATTCAACGACTTGTAATATTTTAATAAAATAAATAATAGATGATAAGTTTATTTCAAAATACTTGGGATATGTTGGATTTGCAGATTTATGTAAAATGGCAATTTAAAAGGTTATTTAAAGATTGGAATTCAAATATATTAACGTATCCATTTATTAAATGATATTGAATATATATTTTATAATTTTATTGTAAACGAGCTCGTAACATCGCAAATTTTTGTAATATTACGTTTTGAACTTTAAATTAACGTACATGATCCAATATACGTTGGAATTCTTTGAAACAAGAATTGTCCGAATCTATTGAATTATATTTTTCTAATGGAAGAGAAAATTCGAGTTTCCATCTAATAGATTTTGTTTATGTCTAATTCTAATTTGTAAAAGGTCGCTACGGAATTTGTTTATAAATTATAACGATTTATTTATGTAAATAAAAGGATTTTTAATTTTTTGAATATCGTTTTGGCTTGGAATTCAACCTGGGTTAATTTATTTTGAAAGTATGTGAAATTTTGTTTGAATATATACAATAATAATATTTTATTTTTATTATATTAATGGATTTTAAAATCGATTTATTTTAGTTTAAATCGGACCTTTAAAAAGGACAATTATTCAAACAACCTTCGTTTTCAACGAAACAAATTTTATTAAATCTGTAACAGCTAATTATTGTTAGGTTTCAAGTTTCGAACCAATTGGAATTATTTTATGAGTGTGGCAAAATCAAATGCTAATAAATCGACCATTTTGGTTCGAACGAGCGCCGTTTGAAAAACAGACTCGGAATTCGGCGAAACAAGTTTCATTAGGATCGTAACATGAAATTGTACAATAATGTCCATTTACGTCGTGAACGGAGTTCGTGTGACCATAGGAATCAATAAACATCATATGGAAATGAGGATAGGTACGCAGAAATATCATTCGTCACCTCAATAAAATATCCTTTGTCTAAATCACTAAATATATTTGGTGCGGTCAGCGTCGTATTCTTTATGTTCGCAGATACTTCTGCTTAATTTCTTTTGATCTGTCACAGTGCCCAGTACCTATTTGCAAGCCTTTCCTTTCCTTCTATATAAACACTCCAGTTTTGATTATTTTGATCCACCAAACATTTCCTTCCCACATTATAAACATAGTAGCCAAGCTTCTTTCTTCTTTGTTTCAAAAGACTGGTTAATATATATATACACACACACACGCACATAATAAAACTTAAGGCCATTCTCTTTCAAAACATGAAACCATCTGATCTCTGCATCGAAGCAGTGGTTGGAAAGGGGTTCTAAATATAAATAGTCTGTCTTGGTGGGTGTTGTCTTTGGCCGAATGCACAACGTCTTGGGTTCATCACGACACCTGAAATCCTCCTCGATTAGAGACGTGGTTATGAGAAGTTTACAGGTGATACAGGGGTCATGGGACACTGGATCTAGGGGGATCGAAGAGACGTGGCTAAGGGGTTGGAGGGGCGGTACTCGATGAGCCTCAGGTGACCGAAAGTGAAACGAAGATGGGGTGTTGTACACTTTTATAAGCGTTCGGGTTGTGGGTTCATACTAGGCTTGTTTAGCGATGGAGGCGGTCGACATGGGTGCTGAAGGAGGCACCATGGCACGATAGTCTAGCAAGAAAGTCAAGGTGGTCCCAAGTTGGTCATAGTGGCGACGGGTGGAGAGATGCTAGCTAAGGCCAAGCTGACTGGTGGAGGCGACAACTGGGTGAGCACGGCCGATGAGCGGTGATCGTGGAGGAACATTTCGGTCGGCGGCCGGCCATAGGTGATATCCACAATAAAAGAGAAAAAAATGGGAAGATAGAATAGGGATCGAAATTGCGGTTTTAGTAAATAAAGAAAAGAAAATATACAGGGGTTGTATTCATGAGTAGAAAATGAAGAAGAATGGAGGAAGGGGTAACGTGGTGGGCTTCGATCCATGCTGGGCTGAGCCTTAAAAGAATAGAAATAGATGGGAACGTTTAGAGGAATGTAAGATGCAGGGAGAATTTGTGACGACCCAAACATCCGTGGTACGGAAGTAAGGATAATCATGGGAGCATAACATAATTAAAACAATAACAGATCTCAGATAATAGCAGAACATATAAATCGTTGCAGTGTAAATGGAAATGTCATCATAAAACATCATCACAGAACATCAGAGTACGCAGTACAGGATACACTTAGCAAAATAGATATCTAAAACAGGGAAAGAAACAAAGTCTCAATCTCCCAAAATTACATCAATACTCAATACTGTCTCAAAGTCTCAAGAAGTAAATAAAAAGATAAAAAGAAAAGATCCTTCGTCATCTTCATCAGCAAGCTATAGTCCAGAAAACATCCCTACTTGAAACCAGTCAATTGGCTGCCCGTGTGGAAAGAGGGCACCCGAGTTAGCAAAGTAAAACAAACTACGAGTCGGTCATGGGATTGGTATGAGAAATCTTACTAAACTAACAATATGGAAAATCACTAGACCACGCCGCTAACGCGGAACGAGTTTACTCCATTGGATTGCCAGTGCATATGATTTATAAATTTTAAGTCAAAAATAACGCGATGCTTTTTAGAAAATGAGATCATTATAAGACTCAAGTCTCATCACACAATGCAACGCAAACGGAGGATAAAGTTTTACCTTATAATGACCAAAAATGCTTGACACGTAGAAAATAATATTTTTAATATTATTATTAGTGTCTAATATGTTTCAAAAATACTTCAAAGTAAATGTATCAATCCTAGATGGCATAGTACCCCATCCTACTATGTCGCCATATATAGGTTACAATCAAAATCATAATGTCGTATTGGATATTGGTTTTCCATCATGAGTCAAGGCTATGGACGATCTCCTAACCGATTCGAGACACTCTAGTAATGTCTCAGGATTCCCCGCAGTGAACCCACGGATACAGCAGGGCCGGTCCACAAATAACGTTAGTGGATTGGAAATTCCTGAACACACGCTCCCCGATCTTATTGGACATATAAATTGGCCATTGGCGACCAATAAAAATATCCGAGGCACCTCATTCCATCAACCACATAAGTAAAAATGCCGGGCCTTGTGAAAACCCAAACACCACTTCTAGCTAGAAAGAAACGTGTGCACTCCCTGCGTTCCCTTGTCCCGTTTTTGACTCTACGGGGTTGTGAGGCTCGCGAGGTAACGTAATACACAAAGCTATGCCTAAATAGTCCATGCTTTGATCATCATCCACAAGGCTCTACTTTTCAACAAAAGCCTCGATCAATTGCATCTTGGCATGCCACATTGAAAGTCCATACCATGCGATGGATAACTACCAATATATAACCTTTGAGCTCATTTGTCTCAAAGAAGGGTTTTAAGCAAGAGAATAAATTCTCCGCCACCATAGATATATATATTAATAGATATCAATTTAATTACACAGCATGAAATTCAATCTCGGACACACATCCATTTACAAGTCCGCTCTGGGTCTGAACGAAACCGGAGTCACCTTATTCCTCGTCCCGTATGTGCAATACGGAAGTGAGGTGCTCGCGTATCCGGACGATCAACAAGTACGTACGAACAACTACCACTTTAACCCATTATTGGTAGCTAGCCAATGCAGGCATCAGTATTTATCCTTTCGATGTGAAGATCGCCGGTCTTCAATCACCATCTTTAAGATCTTCAATTTAGATCGTTGCATAACCATTTGAAATGAGATTTAACTCAGTCTTTTCAAATTATCCTCGCATATATATATAGTTTAAAATAATTTCATATCGTTAATGGTATTTAATAACGATTAATCGCTATCTTTATTTAACGACGCTTCGGGTCGATGGGCGGCCCTGGCGCTGTTTTTACCAAAATTTGATTTACACATATCTTGAAATCTAACCATTGGATTTTAACCAAATTCATATCGATGGAAAGATCTCCCTAAAGCGGTCCTAGCGGTTCCAGTTTTGGGAAAATCCGATGGATGGATCTTACGGTATAATCGTTTAAAGTTACGACTACCGAAACGCAAACTACCGCGCGCGATTCTTTTAATTTTAATATATATATATATATATATATATATATATATAATTAGTTTGGCGGTTTCAACTGTTTTCAAACAATCACATGCAAGCCAAATAAAGTCTATATTCATGTTAGAGATTTTATATATGATTTTCATAATCCTACTAACATGATAAAAATGATAATTTGAAATAAATCATGTTTTAAGAATAATTATTTCCAATGGTAACTAAGTTACATTGGAAACATGTATTCCTAATGTTCACTCTTCTAGTTGAAACCAAAGGATGATAAAACATGATTTTTGATCCTACTATTTTTATTGCATCCAAAATGGCGATAAACATGTGACATTTAAATCTGTTCTTTTATTGTATATATAATGCCAATCAAATGCAACCCTTGATCTTATTCTTTTTATTGTCTCTAAAGTGACAATAAAATGTATCATTTAAAATCTATTTTTTTATTGTCCCTAAAAGGACAATAAAAATGTAAAATTAAAATCTATACTTTTCATTACATCTAAAATGTAAATATAACTCATTAATTGTATGCTTTTATTGTCTCTAATTTGACAAAAAATATAACATTTATTTCTACTCCTTTATTTACAAGTAATCATGTCAACCAAAATATCATTTTTGATTTATTCTTTCTGTTTTAACTAACATGTCATTTTTATCTATGTTTTTATTTGCATTTGAAATTTGCAAATAAAAATGCAATCTTTTATTCAAGTTTTTATTCACATCTAAATTGCAAATAAATATGCAACTTTTTAGTTCATGTTTTATTTACACCTAAAATGCAAATAAAAATGTAATCTTTCATTTCATGTTTTTATTTGCATCTAAAATGCAAACAAAAATGTAAATCAATGTTTTTATTTGCATCTAAAATGCAAACAGAAATGTAACTTTTCATTCTATGGTTTATTTGCATCTAAAAATGCGAATAAAAATGTAACTTTTAAATCAATGTTTTTATTTGCATCTAAAATGCAAACAAAAATGTAACTTTTAAATCAATGTTTTTTTTTTGCATCTAAAATGCAAACAAAAATGTAACTTTTAAATCAATGTTTTTATTTGCATCTAAAATGCAAACAAAAATGTAACTTTTCATTCTATGTTTTATTTGCATCTAAAAATGCAAATAAAAATTGTAACTTTTATTCTATTCTTTCATTTGCATCAAAATTGCAAATAAAAATGTAACTTCTTAAACTATGCTTTTATTTGCATCTAAAATACAAATAAAAATGTAACTTTTTAATTCATGTTTTATTTGCATCAAAGAATGCAAATAAAAATGCAATATTTTAATTATATATTTTATTTGCATCAAAGAATACAAATAAAAATGCAATCTTTTAACTTCATATTTTATTTGCATCAAAGAATGCAAATAAAAATACAACTTTTTAATTCATGATTTATTTGCATCAAAGAATGAAAATAAAAATGCAACTTTTAATTTCATGTTTTATTTGCATCAAAGAATACAAATAAAAATGCAATCTTTTAATTTCATGTTTTATTTGCATCAAAGAATGCAAATAAAAATATAATTTTTTAATTCATGTTTTATTTGCATCAAAGAATGCAAAAAAAAAACACTTTTTAATTCATGTTTTATTTGCATCAAAGAATGCAAATAAAAATACAACTTTTTCGACAATATTTATTTGCATCTAAATTTGCAAATAAAAAAACGTAACTTGCATACTACAATAAAACAACAACAAAGGTGATGTTTTTATCAATCAACACACAAAGTGCGTGATAAATTTTATATCGAATTGAAAGTTCTAATTCAATTCAATAACATAAACAAAGTAATGTTTTTATTGAATCGACAATTCCAATTTAATTCAATAATATAAACAAAAAGATATATTTGATTGAATTGACAATTCTAATTCAATTCAATAATATAAAATGATTTATTTTATTGAATTGACAATTCTTGTAATGTCCCGTATTTTCTAGCTAATTATTTAAAATATTTTATTTATTTAAAAAATTGATTTGAGTTTAAATAATCGAATTTAACCATTTTTATTTTGAATATTATTCATATTAATAGTATGATAATATTTTATTTTCGGGATATTTGGAAGAATGCTGAATTTACCGTATAATGTGAACGAGCAATGTAAAATGGTTTAATATTATTCGTATTGAAACTATAGTAGTGATTTCGTTATTAAAACGACGATAGTACATTTAGTTCATAATTATATTATAAAACGAGCTGCAGTGGCGCGGCAGTTCGTAATATGGCATTTTGAACTTTGAACGGCTGTACAGGGCCCAATATGAGTCGAATTTTCTTGAAACAAGAAATGTCCGAATCTGTTTGATAATATTTTTCTAATGGAAGAGAAAAATCGAGTTTTCGTGCTGTAGATTTTGTTTTATGTCCAAATCAAATTTTGAAATAGTCGCTATGAAATTTTGTTATATATTATAACGTTTATTTATATTAAATAAAGGGTTTTTAAATATTTATAATATCGATTTGGCTTCAAACTAAATCCGAGTTATTTTATTTTAGAAGTATATGAAATTCTGGTCGTGTATGACCAATTTTAATATTCTATTATTTTTATATTGAGGAACTTTAAAATTGGTTTATTTTTATGTAAATTTGGGCAGTTCAAAAGGGCCTTTATTCAAACGACCTCAGTTTTCGATGAAACAAATTTTATTGAGACCGTAACATCTAATTTTTGCTAGATTTCAAGCTGCGCGTCAATCGGAGTTATTCGGTGAGCGTGGCAAAATAAAATGCAAATAAAACGACCGTTTGGACGTGAACGAGCGCCGTTTGAGCAAACGGACTCGAAATTCGACGAAACAAGTTTCATTAAGACCGTATCGTCAAATTATACTACGCCGTCCATTTCCGTCTCGAACGGAGTTTGTATGTAAGCGCAGCAGCGAATAAACAGTGCTTAAAATAGCGATAGGTACGAAATAAAATATCGTTCGTCACATCGTTATAAATAAACTTTTTTCCCCTATATATACACCTACCAACCAGCCTAAAACCATATGCTCCAAACCGTTTTCCTCCACCAGCAAAAATATTTGCAGAAAAACCCCTGATTCCTTTTTAATTTATTTCTTCAATTTGGTAATGAATTCGAGGGGGGTTCCAAAGGAAAAGTGGTAGATCGGGACAATACCTACCTACTGAAGAAAATTGGGGGTGGAATGGAGGTGTGACGACCCCAAAACCCCGTAAGACGGTGGCAAGGGTAATCTTTGGAATATAACACATAAACAGATAACAGCAAAACAGAAATAAATAAATACACCAGATAATGTACAATAGAATACACTGGATAAACATAATCGTCAGAGTTACACAGTATACAGGATCATACTTAGTACAAAATATAGTTCAGCTATACATAAATGTCTACAGCGGAAAACAAAACATAATATGTACAACACGAGCTGAACAGCATAAAAAGAGATAAATTGTAGAATCCATCTTCAGCTCCAGCTATCCAGAAAGAGCCTGCTAAAAACCTGAATACAAGGCTTCCCATGTAGAAAGAGGGGCACCCGAGTTTGCAAGTGAAACAAACTACGAGTCAGTCATGGGACTGGTATGAGAAATCTACTTAACACATTTTATAATAAGGCTAATCACAGGACCACGCCACTTTCGCGGAACGGGTTTACTCCATTGTATTGCTAGTGCCTTAAAACAAGTAAATCTTTTAAACATCGCAATGCTTTTTATAAAAATGAAGCCATTATAAGACTCGGTTCCCATCACACAATGCAACGCAAACCGGAGGATAGAGTTTTACCTTATAATGGCCAAAATATGCTTGATACGAATAAAATAAAAGAATTTGGTATTATTACTGGTGTTTATACGTTTCAAAACAATTTCAAATCATAAGTATCAATCATAGACGGCATTAATGCCCCATAACACTATGTCACTATATATAGGTATACAATCAAAACCGCACGATGTCGTATTTGGAAATTGGATTTCCATCATGAACCAAGGCAAAAGATAGTCCTTACCGACTTCGAGACTCTCTAGCCTGAGCCTCAGGAACAGCCGCAGCTGCCCCTTCGATTGTCAGGGTCGATCCACCGATGTGGATTATTATGCCTGAACACTGCGTTTCCCCACCCTTTGGGGCGTAAATGAGCCAAATGACTCCATTGGCTCCACATAGTCACCGATATAACCGAGGTGCCTCGCAACAGCAACCACCACACAGGTGAAAACAATATAAATGTCAGGGCTGTTAGGTCACTGATACCACCCTAGTTAGAAGGAAACTCAGGTCCTCCCTGAGGTCCTCTCCCGTTTTTGGTCCATATCGGGGTGTGAGGCTCGCGAATCAACGTTATACACAAAGCTATGCCACACAGGCCGTGCTTTGATCATCAACCACAAGACTTTTCTTTTCAACAGAAGCCTTGATCATTTGCCACTTAGGCATGCCACATAGGCAATTCACTCCATGCGACTGATTTCTATCGATATATAACCTCTGAGCTCGTACGTCTCAGAGAAGGGCGTTAAGAAAGAGAATAAATTCTCCGCCGGCAAACAGATATATATTTAATATAGATCAATCAACATAGAACAAAATCCAATATCAGACACATAGTCCATTTACAAGTTCGTTCTGGGTCTGAACGAAACCGGAGGCACTATATACCTCGCATATCCATCGATCTCCACATACGTCTGGACGATCACCATTTATTATCTATATTTCGAGATGCCTCCCAATCAATACATCAATTATCATCCAAGCGGGGTGAAGATCTCCGGTCTTCAACCACCGTCTTAATCATCGACTTCTTATCGCCGATCAATTATTTGAAATGATATTTAACTCGTCCTTTTCAAATAATTCACGTATATTTAGAATTTAATTCAATTCATTTCAATGGTTAAATTATTCGACATCAATAATTCTGTTATTAAATGTAATTTTCACACCAAACACATTCAACCATCAAATATCTAATAAACCGGGTAAATTCAGTTTATTTTCCATTCCATATCATTTATAATATTTTATAACGATTTATCGCTATTTTTATTCATTTAAAAAAATAGCCAATTCTTTCAAACGGCACTTCAGGCCATAACGCGGTCGTGGCGCTGTTTTTCTTTAGATTTGATTTACATATATCTGAAAATCAAACCGTTGGATCTTCACAAATTTTATATCATTAGAAAGATCTTTTCAAAACGAATCCACCGGTTTCAGTTTTGGGAAAATCCGACGGTCGGATCTCCTAGTACACTCGTTTGAAGTTTTGATTTCAAAATACGAACTGCAGCGTCGTTATTCGATTTAATTTAATTATATTTATATTTATATATAAATATAATCGATTCTGGCACTGATTTTCCTCAAATTTGAATTAAACATTCCAGACGATCCAACCGTTGGATCTTCACAAAGTTGGTGTCGTTGGAAAGATATTTCCAAAGCGAACCCAACAGTTTCGGTTCGTAAAATTTGATGGTCGGATCTCCCGCACTAATCGTTTGAAATCACGGTTTCAAAATACGAACAGCAGCTTCGTTATTCGATTTATTTTAATTATATTTATATAAATATAATTCATTCTTCGATTTCAAAACCTTTTCTACTTCATATATTTGATAAAAATGATATTTTTATGATCAAAAATATGAATTCAACACATGAATATTTTTAGCACTTCATATTCACAATAAAAATATAATTTTATTGTTCAATCTATATATTAAACAAATGAATATTTTCTACAGTTCATATATATAGTAAAAATGTGATTTTTATTGTAAAACAATTTATTTCGAAACACGATTATTTTATATAGTTTATACATAAGGTAAAAATGTTAGTTTTTGGTGTTAAAACAATTTATTTAAAACACTAGTATTTTATATAATCTATATATATGATAAAAATGTTATTTTTACCCTTCAAAGAATTTATTCAATACACGAACTCCATTCAACACATGAAATTATTTCAACACATGAATTTCTATTCAACACATGAATTTTATTTCAACATTCAACACATGAATTTTATTTCAACATTCAACACATGAATTTTATTTCAACATTCAACACATGAATTTAAATCAAACACAGAGATATTTCAGAAAATTTCGGCAGCATAACGGCAGGGTAGTTAAAACCGGGACCGTCCCTAGTACGGCTCCTCGCTCTACCTTAAAGCCTCGCAGCTTTTGACAATGGGGATTTTCAATATCTAGTTCGTACGCAGACGAATTTTCCCATATGTTAATCCTATTGGGATTTCAACCACAATTAATCATTTCAAATCAACCATTCATGATATTCACCAAATTTTCACATCAACCAATAATCCAAACAATATCACAACCAATATATATCGTCCATGGTCTGTGGACGAGGGGAGTATATATATATATATATATATATATACGTATATACATATATAACTATATATCGATTTCATTTCAATATCATTTCAATTTATTTCAACGCACATATCTTTTTTACAACGCGTATATAACTTATACATCGAACATACAACTTATACAACGCTTATATATGTGGTGTACAATGCTTATATAACTCATACTTCGACTATATAATTTATACATCGTTGATTCCATATCGTTTATAATTCAGAAATCTCACATTGGGTTCCACTCCACCAAAAATAGCAGAAGGCTCAGAAAAATATCCGGTCTCTTCTAGAATGTAGAAGACGTCTGCACGAGCCCACTATCTCTTGTTTCACTGGATTTTGACAAGAAACGAAAAAGATATGATTTTTATTGCAAAATCATAAACCGTAGCGCTTTAAAGTGCTATAAACTATTTTAAATAAAATCAGCCGTTACCTTTCTATTTCGTTCAAAACCAGGTCATCGTTTTTCGTGAAATCCGGCGCACTTGGTGTTGAACGGGCGGTGCCACGTTGAAGAGGGAGGAGAGGGCTTCCCAATGCCACTTGTGGAGTTCTGATCAACGATGGTATGGGGGTGCGGCGGAGCTCAAACGACGTCCACTTCCAAGGCTCGGATCTCGATGTAGACAGCACGATGGGGGATGAAGGTTACATGGATTTGAAGGTGGGAGTGTGCTCTACAAAAAGTTCCACGGGAGGGGGCGTCTGAATTTGCGTGTAGGAGGCGCAATCGGGGGAGGAAGGAAAGAGGCGGTTTCCGCCTTTGATCTGGAGTCCGACAGGGAGAGAGAAGATGAAGTGGACCAATGATATTTTTTATTTATTTATATATTTTTAACAATCCAAAAATACCTTTCTTCACATTCTAGCTCCAATCCAAACCATACGACTATCATCCCTAGCTAAATACCTCCATTCTGAACACAATGGGATATGTTTCGTAGGCCGATTTGACTGTTTCAGTCAGTTTCTCTTCAAATTAAAATATAAAACATTTAATAGTTGATTTGAACATACATTTCAATTTGCCGGAGCCACATACTGATCCCAAAAATTCCAGAAAAATAAATCTAGCTATGTTTTGACAATACGGTCCGAACAAAACTAGTTTCGTCAAATTCTGAGGTCGTTTGAAAAATGGCCCTTTTCTGGTCGATCCAATTTAACAGAAATCGACCAAACACATTTTCCTTTGCCACGCTCACATACTAACTTCAAAAATTATGAAATTTGAAACCTAGCAATAATTTGACATTCCAGATCCAACAAAAGTGGTTTCGTCGAATTCTGAGGACGTTTGCAAAATGTCTATTTTCAAGGGCTATATATTCTCTATAGCGACCTTTCAGAAAATTCATTTGGCCACAACTTTTGATTCACGCTATGAAACTTCGATTTTTCAGATTCATTAGAAAGATATTCATAAACAAATTTAAATATTTTTGGTTTCACTAAAATCCGTTTCATTTTGCAACCAGTACAATAAGTCAAAGTTTGAATTCAAATTTCGAAACTACCGCGCCATTTCAGGCCTTGTTTATAATTAGAAATAATTATATTTATTTTCAAATGTCGATTCAATCATTCTTTTCATTGCTATTATTTAAAATCATTTATTTTAAATATCTAAAATTCACTAAAATAGCCAAACTGAAAATTTTTAATTGGCTCAGATTTTCCGGGTTATTACAATCTCCCCCACTTAAAACTTTTCGTCCTCGGAAAGGAACAAAGTCGAAAGTCGTTTAATTAACCAACTCTACTTTCAATCTGGCTCCCATTCTTCAACTTTCAGTTTCTAAGAATTTTCAAATTCTTCAAAAATTTGGCTAGCACCCTAAATTTTCGAAAAATTTCGTCATAACCTCCTTTGTACGGGGGACTTCGGAATATTTCAAATATCCTCCCATGGCCCTCACGAATCCAAAAGAAAAAGAAAAAGCCAAGCAGCTAGCCAATTGTAACAACCCGAAAATCTGGGCCAGTTTAAAATTTTTATTTTGGCAATTTTAGCGAATTTTGATTATTTAAAATGAATTATTTTAAATAAAATCGACGAGAAATTTATTTTGAATATAAATCGAACGTATATATTATACGCGTCGTCGTTAGAATATAAATATTTATATATAATTATAAATAAAATTGAAAATGGCGCGGTAGTTCGATAATTCGATTTCAAACTTCAATTGAATGTACCGGGTGCAAAACAATCTGGATTTTAGTGAAACCAAAAACATTTGGAACTAATTGATAATATCTTTCCAATGAATCCGAAAAATCAAAGTTTCATAACGGGAATCAAAAGATATGTCCAGTTGAAAATTCTGAATACTCGCTATGGAATTCAGGCCCTTAAAAATGGACATTTTGCAAATGACCTCGGATTTCGATGAAATCAGTTTTGTTGGGTCCGTGGTGTCAAGTTATTGCTAGGTTTCAAATTTCATAATTTTTCGATTCAATATGTGAGCGTGGCAAAGGAAAACGCGTTTGACCAGTTTAAGTTGATTTTAATCGACTGGAAAATAGCCATTTTTCTAACGGTCTCAGAATTCGACAAAACTAGTTTTGTTAGGACCGTATCGTCAATACGAAGCTAGAAAATATTTTTATAGGATTTATAGAGTTAGTATGTGGCCCCGGTAATTTGAAATGCACGTTTAAAATGCAATATAGTGATTTAAATGTAAATTCAACGGGAACTGATTCAAACGATTGAATCAACCTACGAAACATATCCCATTGTGTTCGGAATGGGGGTAATACGCTATGGACCACAGGCGGTGGGCCCCGTTTTGAGGTCGAAAATAAAAGTTGCTTTTTGGTGGAAAATTAAATAATAAAATAAAATAAAATAAATATATATCCCCTCCTCCCTTTATCTCTCTGCCCCCCCCCCCCCCCGTTCAAACAGAAATAAAAAAAAAAAGAAAAAAAAAAGAAAGAAAGTGGGAGGAAGCGCCGACCGACGGAGCCGCTCAGCCCACCGCCCCATCGCCTGCGCGCGCCACCGCCCCTCCCCGATCAACCCCTTCCGGCCACCCCTCCTTTCTCTCGTTTCTCCTCCCTCTTCCCTTTCGAATCCCGCCCAAGCCCGCTCAAAACCACCGCCATCCTTACCCGAACCCTAACCGCGATCTCCTACCGCCAAACCCCCCCAACACTCCTGACTCCGACCACCGATTCCCCATTCCCCAAAAATACCAATGTAAGTGCTTTTCTTTGGTTACTTATTTTGGTTTCTTTAGGGTAATTAGTTTTAAAGCATAAAAATCATCTTTTAGCCTACTGAAATAAATTGGAATTTATATATAAGTGTTAAGAATTTTGTTTATAAAAATCATATGATTTTTGTTTAGTGAAGGGATTATATTTTCTATATGAAAAGATTTTGTTTTTCTAAATAAAAAGATTACACTTTTAAAAGTATAAAGTTTAGATTTTTATGAATATAAAGTTTAGATTTTTACCATACAAAGATAGGATTTTTATATAAAGGAAAGACGAGATCTTGATTTGTTTAAAGGTTTGATTTTTTACTTAGGAAAGTATAATTTTTATAAAGTAGAAGTATTAAAAATATAATTTTTATATAATAGAGAATATAAAGATATTATCTTTATATATGTAGTGAAATAAAAATAATGATTTCTATTATATATATATATGATGAAATAAAAATGTGATTTTTTTTAGTGATGATATAAAAATTCGATTTTTATATATTGAATAGCGAAGTAAAAATTCGATTTTTATATATGTAGTGGCTACGGTCAACGAAGGTGACAAAAAGACGAAACGACGAAGACTTCTATAAATGAAGAGTCAAGATGTTTGGATAGCTATATGTGAGAATTTCTCACCTTTCAATTTCATTTCTATATATATATATATACTAGGATGCAGACGGTGCTTAGTAGCACCCGACACAATCGTCCACAGACCATGGACTTGTTTGTTTGATTGCAAAAATTAGTTAGAATATTTGATTGAAATTGAATTGTTTGGTGAGAATGAATGGATTTGATTGATGTGTGAATGGCGTGGGCCTTCACTTGTAATAACCCGAAAATCTGGGCCAGTTTAAAATTTTTATTTTGGCTATTTTAGCGAATTTTGATTATTTAAAATGAATTATTTTAAATAATATCGACGAGAAATTTATTTTGAATAGAATCGAACGTATATATTATACGCGTCGTCGTTAGAATATAAATATTTATATATAATTATAAATAGAATTGAAAATGGCGCGGTAGTTCGATAATTCGATTTCAATCTTCAATTGAATGTACCGGGTGCAAAACAATCCGGATTTTAGTGAAACCAAAAATGATAGGATCTAATTGATAATATCTTTCCAACGAATCCAAAAAATCAAAAGTTCGTAGCGAGAGTCAAAAGATATGTCCAGTTGAAAATTCTGAATAGTCGCTATGGAATTCAGGCCCTTAAAAATGGACATTTTGCAAACCACCTCGGATTTCGACGAAACCAGTTTTGTTGGATCCGCAGTGTCAAGTTATTGCTAGATTCCAAATTTCATAATTTTTCGAGTCAATATGTGAGCGTGGCAAAGGAAAACGCGTTTGACCAGTTTAAGTTGATTTTAATCGACTGGAAATTGGCCATTTTTCTAACGGTCTCAGAATTCGACGAAACTAGTTTTGTTAGGACCGTATCGTTAATACGAAGCTAGAAAATATTTTTATTGAATTTTTAAAGTTAGTATGTGACCCCGGTAATTTGAAATGTACGTTTAAAATTCAATATAGTAATTTAAATGTAAATTCAACGGAAACTAATCGAAACGAACGAATCAACCTACGATACATATCCCATTGTGTTCGGAATGGGGGTAAAACGCTATGGAGGACAAGCGGTGGGCCTCGTTTCGAGGTAGTATGAAAAAGTCAACTTTAGGTTGAATTTAATAATTAAATAATAAAATTAAAAAAAATAAGAAAACAACCCCTTTCCTTTATCTCTGGCCCCCCCGATTAAACTCATTCAACAGAAAATAAAAAAAAAAAAAGAAGAAGAAAGGGGAGGAGCTGTCGCTCCTCCACCGAAGGCCATCGCGGCCTGGCGACGCGCCGCCCAAGGCGGGGCCACTGCGCTGCCCTCTCTCCTCCGCTCCACTCTCTTCTCTCCCCCCCCTCAATAACGATCGACGCACCCCCTCCCAAGTCGCGGCACCACCTCTGAGAGCCGCCACCAGACCGACAGCATCAGACCCCCCTCGGATGCATTGTCGTAATATACAGTGAAAAGTTCTTCTGTATGCGTTCTGTTTTGTCCTGTTCTCAAACGATAGGGCGTTTCGAACGGCCTGGATCGGTTTAGCGACTGGTTCGGACCGAGCGAAATTCCTGATCGTCACATCACTAGACCGAGGATAAGGCTAGGCCTCGTCCCGTTTCTAGTATCGTGCCGTTATGCCGCCGAAATTTTCTAAAATATGTTAGAAAAATAAAAATATCATTTTATTTAAAGAATGAATTGAATAGAAATTCATATGTTGGAATAAAATGTTTTGTCGTTAAAAATATAATTTTTAACGTGAATGTGAATAAATAAATATTCATTTACAAACCAGACGGTTTGTTTATGTACACCTATTTGAAGGACATTGATTGGGTCGATAAATTTTACACATCGCCCAACTGCACAAATAAAATGTGCGTTTGATTGTTTGAAACCCCACACGGGTGTTGGGATGAAATTTGAAGTTCACTCATCCTGATTGATTAAATATGTTGATCGATTGATTGACAGGCTGTTATAAGCGTTAGATATCTATATTTGATGCTTATACAGTGTAGTGCACTTTGGTTGATGGTTGATTATTTTTCAATGCTATTATATGTGTGTAATGCATGAAAATCCATATAATTAACTTTATATGGTAATTGATTGGGCCTCATTCTAATTTGAAAAATAAAGAATAATATAAAATAAAAGTTCATGTGTTGACAGTACTCATCCATTGAGATTGGTCATGTGTTGAACGAAATATTTTGATAATAACAACTATTTTGAAAAAGAAATATTTGAAATAGAATATTTGAAAATAGAAATTTATTAAGCCGTATTGATTAGATTGACGCCATTTTGACGTGAATCGATATTTATATCGATTTTATTCATTTTAAAATGAATATTGAAAAGTGATTTCGAAATCGAATATTTCGAAATGAATTGAATTGAAAACGATTTCGAAATGAATTGAATTGAAAACGATTTCGAAATGAATTGAATTGAAAACGATTTCGAAATGAAATGAATTGAAAACAATTTCGAAATGAATTGAAAACGATTTCGAAATGAATTGAATTGAAAAAGATTTCGAATTGAATTGAATTGAAAACGATTTCGAAATGAATTGAATTGAAAACGAATTCAAATGAATTCAAATTGAATTGAAATTTGAATTGAATAGAAATGGATTTTAAAACGAATTTATAAAGAAGAATTCAATTTTGATTTGAATTGAAATGGAAGTTGGAATTGCTTTTGAATCGAATTTAAAACTATTTATAAAGTTCGTTTTAAATAGAAATCGACGAAATATATATTATATATATTATATATATATAATATAATGGCCTGAATAGAACGCGCCGCGCCGCGGCAGTTCGTGAATTTCGATCATTTATTTCAAACGGACATTACGGGAGATCCGACCGTCGGATTCTCCTAAAACCGGAACCGTTGGGTTCGTATTGAAAAGAGCTTTCTAACGAATATTAGAAATTTGAAATCTAACGGTTGGATTTGGAGTTACGTCCAAATCAAATTTGAAAAAGGTCGCTGTAAGTGCAGTTCGATGGCCGTTGATGGAAATCGACTGTACGGGCCTTGATAAAATTATTAAAAATAGCAATAATTTGTGTAAAATCATAAGAAATGATTTGTGAAGATTTGGGATGAAAAACTCCATATTTGAAAAGATGAAAATAGATTTTTATCGAAATGAACTAGTTCTGAACTAGAATTATAATTCTATTTATTT
This sequence comes from Allium sativum, assembly GCA_030737875.1. Classification (NCBI taxonomy): domain Eukaryota; kingdom Viridiplantae; phylum Streptophyta; class Magnoliopsida; order Asparagales; family Amaryllidaceae; genus Allium; species Allium sativum. The sequence goes on from JASFAX010000034.1 coordinate 6,759,873, forward strand.
TTAAATAAATAAATTGAATTTAAAAAGGGTTTTAAATATAACCAGAATTTCCAATGATTGCACTGGAATGGATTTGAATCGAAATTGTCTTCGGAATATTTCGATGTTGGATTTCGTGATTATACAGATGTTGTTATGGAAATTTGAAAGATATAGATATATATATCGTTACTTCCAATACGATATTTGTTGGTCGTAGAATTTGATATTGAATATAAGCCGATATATTTTCTATTCAGAGCCTTGTATTTAATATCAAATGTGATTTGGGTTTGTCGTGAATGGTGTCTTCACTAACACTGTTCTTGAACCCAGTTGAGAAAATATTAAATCTTTTATTTAGATTTAATGAAGTGTACCAATTAAATAATATTTAATTGAAATTGAATTGATATTGATTTTTGGGTTTATCGTGAACAGTGTTTTAAATAACACTTGTTCTTTAACCCGATAATTAATGAATGTGACTTTGGGTTTATCGTGAACCGTGTTTTTAAATGACACGGATTCTTTAACCCAGTTAACGATTAAAACTAAGTGGAGTTTTAATGAATCTTTAATTAGATTGAAATGGTCGAGAATGGAGTATCACTAGTTTTGCTCCAGGCGATAGTTAAATCTTTAATTAGATTTGAACGTGAAATGGTAATTGAATTTACCGATAACACCGTGGTGTTAGATATGAAGTACTACCAGTTTTACTTCATGGGATGAATAGATTGGGATTGGGAAATTAAAACCAACGATTACTTCGGTAAGGTTCGTTAATCCTGACTAGTTTGAATTGATATTCAAAAATAGAATAAAGAATAAATTCAAGGAATTTATCTTGGATAAAATTAATGGGAACCTTTCCCTATGAATGTGAAATTTAGAAACTAACTGTCGGTTAGCCAAGCAGAATGGTTTTCTGGATATTGATCTGATGTTGGTTTCGGCCTTCGAGGTTAATATTTGGGAAATTATTCTCTTGATTAATTTACGGTTAGTGATGAATTGGAATGAGGCGTATGTTGTGTTTGTGTAACACTTATTTAAAATATACGCGAGTTATTCGGAAAGACCGGGTTTATCCCATTCTGAATAACTGATACGACGACAAGTCGAAGATGAAGACGATGGTCGAAGGCCGGAGGTCTTCACGTCGTTTGGGTAATTACTGATGATCTTGATTGGGCTGTACACCCAAGAAGATGGAAACAGTTGGTGATCATCCAGACGTACTTGGAGATCGATGGAGATGCGGGGTACTAGGTGCCTCCGGTTTCGTTCAGACCCAGAACGGACTTGTAAATGGACTGTGTGTCTGACATTGGATTTTAGTCCGTGTGATTGATCTCTATTAAATATATACCTGTTTGGCGGCGGAGAATTTATTCTCTTGCTTAACGCCCTTCTCTGAGACGTACGAGCTCAGGGGTTATATATCGATGGATATCAAACGCATGGAGTGAATTGCCTGTGTGGCACGCCTAAGTGGCAATTGATCAAGGCTTCTGTTGAAAAGCAAAGTCTTGTGGTTGATGATCAAAGCACGGCCTTTGTGGCATAGCTTTGTGTAACGTTTACTTCGCGAGTTTCACACCCGGTATGAACCAAAAACGGGAGAGGACCTCAGGGAGGGCATGCGTTTCCTTCTAGCTAAAAAGTGGCGTCAGTGGTTTTACACGCCCTGACGAGTTTGACTTATGTGGTTGTTGCTGTTGCGAGGCGCCTCGGATTGATCGGTCGTTCTCGAACCGATGGAGTCATTTAGTTGGCTCACCTACGCCCCATAGGGCGGGGAAACGCATGTTCAGGGTTTAAGTTTAATCCACATCGGTGGACTGGCCCTGACGATCCAAGGGTCACTCGAGCTCTGATCCTGAGACACGGGCTAGAGCGTCTCGAATCGGTTGAGGACTATCTTTTGCCTCGGTTCATAGATGGAAATCCAATTTCCAAATACGTGACATTTGCGGTTTTATTTGTAAACCTATATATGGCGACATAGTGGCATGGGACGCTCATGTCGCCTATGATTGATACTTATGATTTGAAGTTGTTTTATACAATATGCACTTATTATAGTATCAAATGATTTGTTTTAAATGTATCAAGCATTCTTTGGCTGTTATAAGGGAAAACCCTATCCTCGGCTGCGTTGCATTGTGTGATGGGACCTGGGTCTTATAACAGCTTCATTTTTCTTCATTTAGCATTGCGCTGTTTGTTTTATGCACTGGTATTCTTGGGAGGAAACCCGTTCCGTGTTATACGGCGTGGTCCCTTGATTTACCTAACTTTAAAATAAAGGTTAACTGTTTTAGTTCTCACACCAGTCACATGACTGACCTAGAGTTAATTGTTTTAACCTAAACTCTGGGTGCCCTTATTTTGACACGGGCAGCTAGTAGTTTTGGTTTTGCAGATTTATATTCGCAGGATCCTGGTTTACAGCTGGAACGATATCCGGAAAGCTTTGTATCCGTATATCTCTTCTAGTTGTGTATTGTATTATTTTCCGCTGCTATGTATTTAAATGTAATTTAAATCTCTGATATTTCTGTGTAATATTCTTTTAAACTCTGTATATTCTTGTAATCTGATGCATTGTTGTAATATACAGTGAAATGTTCTTTTATATGCGTTCTGTTGTGGCTTGTTCTCGAACTATCCGACGCTTTCCTTTACGGGGAAGTTACGGGTTTTCACACCAATCGACTCATAAAATCATCAAATCCCAAGAAATACAATAAACATGTACCTATTTGTCGGGAAAACAATTTTATTCCTCTGCTTAGCTGTTTATCCATAACCTGTTCACACATATATAATGCACATGTATATATTTCTATCTATTTTCAATTCAGTGCAGTATTTGTTCAATTTGGCTAAATGGCTCAAAACTCTAATTAATCAACCGAAAATCAAATAACACAACCAGCAATCAATTTGTTTTTATCTTTCAAAAATATACTAATTAATTCATATACTCTTTTAAAGTCATTCAGACTATATAATAAAAATGTTTACATGCATGAAAAGAAAACAACAGCAAAGTAGAGAACAAAATGAAAATGCAAAATATGGTAAATGTACCTTGCACCAGAGTCAATTAGAGATATCCACTCTGCACTTAGGATAGGCTTTCTTAATGCTTTCCTCTATTTCCCAAGTACAATCTCGCGGATCTCCACTAATCTTTTCTGATCATCTCTCAGTGGAAACGGTCAAAAAAAAATTCAGCAAAACTCATCCAAGCTTGAGTTTGAATAATCGATTCATTGCCTGAGAATTGTACTCCACCCAGATTTCGATATCTCTTAAGAGCCTTTAGATCTGGTTCTGCATTCCTTCTGTTTCTAACACTCATTTTCTAGTACATCTGCAAATAGCAGACCAAGTGTCAGGTCAATAGAAAAGATATTTTAAAGCATAGAGAGATATACTTGAATGTAAATGCATATATCGGGGTGTATTTCATTCTGCTATACTCATACTAGGATATTACTGATCCTATCTGTAATGACTTACTCATCCCAGAACACTATTGGTTCTATTTCTGACGAATTTGTTAATATGTTATATTCCAGAACTAAGCTTAACCAAAGCTCTGATACAACGTTGTGACGACCCCAAAACCCCGTAAGACGGTGGCAAGGGTAATCTTTGGAATATAACACATAAATAGATAACAGCAGAATAGAAAAAAATAAATACACCAGATAATGTACAATAGAATACACTGGATAAACATAATCATCAGAGTTACACAGTATACAGGATCATACTTAGTACAAAATATAGTTCAGCTATACAAAAATGTCTATAGCGGAAAACAAAACATAATATGTACAACAGGAGCTGAACAGCATAAAAAGAGATAAATGGTAGAATCCATCTTCAGCTTCAGCTATCCAGAAAGAGCCTGCTAAAATCCTGAATACAAGGCTGCCCGTGTAGAAAGTGGGGCACCCGAGTTTGCATGTGAAACAAACTACGAGTCAGTCATGGGACTGGTATGAGAAATCTACTTAACACATTTTATAATAAGGCTAATCACAGGACCACGCCACTTTCGTGGAACGTGTTTACTCCATTGGATTGCCAGTGCTTTAAAACAAGTAAATCTTTTAAACATCGCAATGCTTTTTTATAAAAATGAAGCCATTATAAGACTCAATTCCCATCACACAATGCAACGCAAACCGGAGGATAGAGTTTTACCTTATAATGGCCAAAATATGCTTGATACGAATAAAACAAAAAAATTTGGTATTATTACTAGTGTTTATACGTTTCAAAACAATTTCAAATCATAAGTATCAATCATAGACGACATTAATGCCCCATACAACTATGTCGCCATATATAGGTATACAATCAAAACCGCACGGTGTCGTATTTGGAAATTGGATTTCCATCATGAACCAAAGCAAAAGATAGTCCTTACCGACTTCGAGACACTCTTGCCCGAGCCTCAGGAACAGCCGCAACTGCCCCTTGGATCGTCAGGGCCAGTCCACCGATGTGGATTATTATGCCTGAACACTGCGTTTCCCCACCCTTTGGGGCGTAAATGAGCCAAATGACTCCATCGGCTCCACATAGTCACCGATATATCTGAGTCTCCTCGCAACAACAACAACCATATAGGTGAAAATAATATAAATGTGAAGGCTGGTTGGTCACTAACACCACCCTAGCTAGAAGGAAACGCATGTCCTCCCTGAGGTCCTCTCCCGTTTCTGGTCCATATCGGGGTGTGAGTCTCATGAACCAACGTTATACACAAAGCTATGCCACACAGGTCGTGCTTTGATCATCAACCACAAGACTTTGCTTTTCAACAGAAGCCTTGATCATCTGCCACTTAGGCATGCCACATAGGCAATTCTCTCCATGCGACCGATTTCTATCGATATATAACCTCTAAGCTTGTACGTCTCAGAGAAGGGCGTTAAGCAAGAGAATAAATTCTTCGCTGCCAAACAGATATATATTTAATAGAGATCAATCAGCACAGAACAAAATCCAATGTCAGACACACAGTCCATTTACAAGTTCGTTCTGTGTCTGAATGAAACGGGAGGCACTATATACCTCGCATATCCATCGATCTCCATGTACGTCTGGACGATCACCACTTATTATCTATATTTCGGGATGCGTCCCAATCAAGACATCAATTATCATCCAACCGGGGTGAAGATCTCCGGTCTTCAACCACCGTCTTCATCATCGACTTCTTATCGCCGATCAATTATTTGAAATGAGATTTAACTCGGCCTTTTAAAATAATTCACGTATATTTAGAATTTAAATCAATTCATTTCAATGGTTAAATTATTCGACATTAATAATTCTGTTATTAAATGTAATTTTCACACCAAACACATTCAACCATCAAATATCTAATAAACCGGGTAAACTCGGTTTATTTTCCATTCCATATCATTTATAATATTTTATAACGATTTATCGCTATTCTTATTCATTTAAAAAAAATAGCCAATTCATTAAAACGACGCTTCAAGCCATAACGCGGCTGTGGTACTGTTTTTCTTCAGATTTGATTTATACATATATGAAAATCTAACCATTGGATCTTCACAAATTTTATATCATTAGAAAGATCTTTTCAAAACTAATCCACCGGTTTCAATTTTGGGGAAATCCGACGGTCAGATCTCCCGGTACACTCGTTTGAAGTTTCGATTTCAAAATATGAACTGCAACGTTGTTATTCGATTTAATTTAATTATATTTATATATAAATATAATCGATTCTGGCGCTGTTTTTCTTTGAATTTGAATTAAACATTCCAGGCGATCCAACCACTGGATCTTCACAATGTTGGTGTCGTTGGAAAGATATTTCCAAAGCGAACCCAACGGTTTCGGTTTCGGGAAAATCCGATGGTCGGATCTCCCGCACTAATCGTTTGAAATCACGGTTTCAAAATACGAACAACAGCTTCGTTATTCGATTTATTTTATTTATATTTGTATAAATATATATAAATATATTTCATTCTTTTATTTCAAAACCTTTTCTACTTCATATATTTGATAAAAATGATATTTTTATCATCAAAAATATTTATTCATCACATGAATATTTTTAGCACTTCATATTAACAATAAAAATGTAATTTTATTGTTCAATCTGTTTATTCAACACATGAATATTTTCTATAGTTCATATATATAATAAAAATGTGATTTTTATTGTAAAACAATTTATTTCAAAACACGATTATTTTATATAGTTTATACATAAGGTAAAAATGTTTGTTTTTGGTGTTAAAACAATTTATTTAAAACACTAGTATTTTATATAATCTATATATATGATAAAAATGTTATTTTTACCTTTCAAAGAATTTATTCAATACACGAACTCCATTCAACACATGAAATTATTTCAACACATGAATTTCTATTCAACACATGAATTTTATTTCAACATTCAACACATGAATTTTATTTCAACATTCAACACATGAATTTAAATCAAACACAGAGATATTTCATAAAATTTCGGCAGCATAACGGCAGGGTAGTTAAAACCGGGACCGTCCCTAGTACGGCTCCTCGCTCTACCTTAATGCCTTACAGCTTTTGACAATGGGGATTTTCAATATCTAGTTCGTACGCAGACGAATTTTCCCATATACTATTCCTATTGGGATTTCAACCACAATCAATCATTTCAAAACAACCATTCATGATATTCACCAAATTTTCACATCAACCAATAATCCAAACAATATCACAACCAATATATATCGTCCATGGTCTGTGGACGAGGGGAGTATATATATATATATATATATATATATATATATATATACGTATATAACTATATTTCGATTTCATTTCAATATCATTTCAATTTATTTCAACGCACATATCATTTTTACAACGCATATATAACTTATACATTGAACATACAACTTATACAACGCTTATACATGTGGTGTACAATGCTTATATAACTCATACTTCGACTATATATTTTATACATCGTTGATTCCATATCGTTTATAATTCAGAAATCTCACATTGGGTTCCACTCCACCAAAAATAGCAGAAGGCTCAGAAAAATATCCGGTCTCTTCTAAAATGTAGAAAACTTCCGCACGAGTCACTGTCTCTTGTTTCACTGGATTTCGATAAGAAACGAAAAAGATATGATTTTTATTGCAAAATCATAAGCCGTAGCGCTTTAAAGTACTATAAACTATTTTAAATAATATCAGCCGTTACCTTTCTATTTCGTTCAAAACTAGGTCCTCGTTTTTCGTGAAATCCGGCGCACTTGGTGTTGATCGGGAGGTGCCACGTCGAAGAGGGAGGAGAGGGCTTCCCAACCCCGGAAGTGGCGTTCTGATCGACGGCGGTATAGGGGTGCGGTGGAGCTCGAACGCCGTCCACTTCCCAAGCTCGGATCTCGTTGTAGACAACACGATGGGGGGTGAAGGTTACATGGATTTGAAGGTGGGAGTGTGCTCTACAAAAAGTTCCACGGGAGGGGGTCTGAATTTGCGTGTAGGAGGCACAATCGGTGGAGGAAGGAAAGAGGCGGTTTCCGCCTTTGATCTCGAGTCCGACGGGTAGAGAGAAGATGAAGTGGACCAATGATATTTTTTATTTATTTATATATTTTTAAAAATCCAAAAATACCCTTCTTCACATACTAGCTCCAATCCAAACCCAACGACTATTGTCCCTAGCTAAATACCCCCATTCCGAACACAATGGGATATGTTTCGTAGGCCCATTTGACAGTTTTAGTCAGTTTCTATTCAAATTAAAATATAAAACATTCAATATTTGATTTGAACGTACATTTCAATTTGCCACGGCCACATACTGATCCCAAAAATTACAGAAAAATAAATCTAGCTATGTTTTGATGATACGGTCCCAACAAAACTAGTTTCGTCGAATTCTGAAGTCGTTTGAAAAGTTGCTACTTTTTGGTTGATCCAATTTAACAGAAATTGACTAAACACATTTTCCTTTGCCACACTCACATACTAACTTCAAAAATTGTGAAATTTGAAACCTAGCAATAATTTGACATCCTGGATCCAACAAAAGTGGTTTCGTCGAATTCTGAGGATGTTTGCTAAATGTCTATTTTTAAGGGCTATATATTCTCTATAGAGACCTTTCTGAAAATTCATTTGGCCATAAATTTTGATTCACACTATGAAACTTCGATTTTTCAGATTCGTTAGAAAGATATTCATAAACAAATTTAAATATTTTTGGTTTCACTAAAATCTGTTTCATTTTGCAACCGGTACAGTCAGTCAAAGTTTGAATTCAAATTTCGAAACTGCCGCGCCATTTCAGGCCTTGTTTATAACTAGAAATAATTATATTTATTTCAAACGTCGATTCAAACATACTTTTCGTCGCTATTATTTAAAATAATTTATTTTAAATATCTAAAATTCAATAAAATAGCCAAATTGAAAATTTTAAATTGGCTCAGATTTTCCGGGTTGTTACAGGAGGGTTGTGGTTTCCGGAATCGTGGTTTAAAGGCACGAAACTAGTTTCGTTTTTCATGGTTTTTGAGGAGTTTGGGTTGATGATTGGTGGAGATATCAAAAGGGAGTGTAGTAGAGGAGTCAGGATTTGATTTGGTTCTGGTCTGGGGGTCTGAATGTGTCCGTGGTGGTCGTGGGAGGTAGATGAACGGAAGGGGCTGTTTTGGGTCATTTTCGAAAGTCATAGTGAGAATTCACCAATTTCGGACGTCAACGTTTGTCGAGGGGCTCGGGTATGAAGGTCAGTGGAAGGGGGTTGAGTGAGGGTCAGTTTGGCGGTGGTCTGATGGTTTCTAGTGGCGAGGTGGCGGAGAATTTTGGGGATGAACAGATTTGGGTGAATTGGGAAATCACGGCGGACGGAGGGGTTGTGGCGACCGGGGTTTCTGGCGACGGCGGCCTAAGGTGGGGCGGTGGCGAGGATGGTGTCAGTTGGGTCCCAGGGTTGACGGTGGCGGCGTACTGGTGCTTCGATGAGGTTGAACGGTTGGAGACATTCGTGAAGAAGAGGGGTGAAGGAGAAAAGAACGATCGGGTTTTCTTTGAGAAGGAGAAAGAAAACACGTTTTTTGAGCGATACCAGGATGACGTGGCACTGGTTTATAAAGGTGATTAGTTTTTAATTATTTAATTTAAATATTAATTAGTGCTAATAATCGTAGAATATATTCAAACTTTAAATTAGAATATCTCGTTCATACATTAACGAAATCTGACAAAATTGGATCCGTTGGGATCACAGGGACGAGGCCTAGGTAATGGCACTGACTAGGAACTGATTGGACGTAGTTGAAATTTTAGCAAATTTAAACGTCTGTTTCAAATTTAAAGGAACAAACGCATCAACCGTCAACCGATATGAACTGGTGAGTTATTTCTCACACCTTCTGGAATCCTGTGATGTGGTAAATTCATATTAAAATATAATTTAGCGTTAAAAGTATAAATTGGTTGATTGGTTGCTATTGGTTGTTTATTGTTGATTGATTGCTGTCATTTATATTTCATCATTCTAAATTAGTAGATTATTGAAATTCATTTCATATATTATTATCAAATTTATAATGAGCTGTGATGTAGGGAAGTACAGGTTGGAGGGATCCGACCGGATTCCTCAAATATTATATATGTTGTTTGTTTGTTTTATATTATTGATATATGAACTGATTTAACCCCAGTTGGTAGTGAAACCTGTTTGAACATGGTGGTTGAATAAATATTCAACTGTGTTGTGTTTAAAATCAATCGCCAGTGTTGATTGGGTAATTGGCAGTGAATGACCTAAAATATGTTGTTTCAGACGTCGGTTTACCGTTCGATGAATTGACATAGTTTTAAATTATAAATTATTTTATAACTGAACTGAAGCTTTTCAGTCATTTTATATAATTAATTAAATTAGAAATTTATGGATAAATATTTTAATCGAGCTGTAATGGCCCGCAAATCCGTACTATTTGAGTTGACTAATAACACCACACATCCAACCCAAATTGCACAGAAATACGAATCATTATTAGAAAGAAGTTAGAGGATGAGAAGTAGAAAGAAAAAAATGTTAGAATAGAAGAAAATGAAGATCATCGACTCATAGCGGAACGAATAAAATATATTAAATAACATAACTTTTTGAAATACAAATCAATAACTTTATATACATACCATCATCAGAGCACAATAGTTATCTTGGAACAGTTATAAACCCCTGTTTCTAGATACAAACATGGTTCACAGCGGAATATGTGATAGTCTATAGCTAACTGGTGAAGCCTCCTGCTTCCAACTCTTCTATAACGACCCGAACTCCCCCGGTAAGGAAAGCCCGGATTGAGATGAAAACAAGCCACATCGGAACGCAAACGGAAGAACATTTCATTGTTAATTACAACAATTCCATCAGAATACAAGAATATACAGAGTATGAGTAAATATTATACAACAGAAAAGTATCAGAGATTACAATAAATTACATAGCAGCGGAAAATAATACAAAACGAAACTGAAAGTAATACACGGATACAGAGCTTTCCGAGCATCGTTCCAGCTGTAAATAAGGATCCTGTGAATATAAATCTGCAAAACCAAAACTACTAGCTGCCCGTGTGGAAAATAGGGGCACCCAGAGTTTAGGTTAAAAACAATAAACTCCAGGTCAGTCATGTGACTGGTGTGAGAACTAAAACAGCTATTAATCTTTATTTTAAAGTTCGGTAAATCAAGGGACCACGCCGTATAACATGGAACGGGTTTCCTCCCAAGAATACCAGTGCATAAAGCAAACAGCGCAATGCTAAATAAAGAAAAATGAAGCTATTATAAGACCCAGGTCCCATCACACAATGCAACGCAAGCCGGAGGATAGGGTTTTTACCATATAATAGCCAAATCATGCTTGATACGTTTAAAACACATTATTTCGATATTACTATAAGTGTATAGTGTCAAAACAATTTCAATCATAAATATCAATCATAGGAGGCATGAATGACCCATACCACTATGTCGCCATACTAGGTTCTACAAATAAAACCGCAATATCATGTATTGGAAATTGGATTTCCGTCATGAACCGAGGCAAGGGGCAAGCTCCTCTCGTTCGAGACACTCTAGCAAATGTCCCAGGACCACACATAGCAATCCTTGGATCTTCAGGGCCGGTCCTCTCTTACTTTTGAGGATTGGCAATTCCTGAGCACACGTTTCCCGGTCCTAACAGACCTATATCCGAGGCGCCTCACATCCATCAACCACACAGGTGAAAAGTATATAAATGTCAGCCAGTTTAAGCACTGACACCACCCATAGCTAGAAAGAAACATCGTGCTCTCCCTGTAGTCACTATCCCGTTTTTGACTCATACCGAGGTGTGAGGCTCACGAATTCACGTTATACACAAAGCTGCGCCACACAGGCCGTGCTTTGATCATCGACCACAAGACTTTGCTTTTCAACAAAAGCCTTGATCAATTGCCACTTACGCGTGCCACACTGGCAATTCACTCCATGCGACTGATGTCCATCGATATACAACCTCTGAGCTCGTATGTCTTAGAGAACGGCGTTAAGCAAGAGAACAAATTCTCCACTGCCAAATAGATGTATATTTAATAGAGATCAATCAACACAGAATAAAATCCAATGTCAGACACACAATCCATTTACAAGTTCGTTCTGGGTCTGAACGAAACTGGAGGCACTTTCCTCGCATATCCGTCGATCTCCAAGTACGTCTGGACGATCACCAACTGATTCCCTCATCTTGGGTGTACAGCCCAATCAAGATCATCAGTAATCACCCAAACGATGTGAAGATTTCCGGTCTTCAACCACTGTCTTCATCTTTGACTTATCGCCGAATCGGTTATTCAGAATGGGTATAAACCCCGCCTTTCTGAATAACCCACGTATATAATAAACAAATGTTACACAAACACAACAAACACCTCATTCCAATTCAGAATATTCTTTTATTCACAAAATCACATTCTTAGGGAAAGGTTCCCATTAATTTTATCCAAGATAAATTCTTCTAAATTTATTCTTTAATCTTCCTTTGGATATCATTTCAAACCATATTATGGTTTTCCAAACTAGTCGGGATTAACGACCCACACCGAAGTAATTATTTGTTTTATTTCCCAATCCCAACCTATTTATCCCATGGAGAAAAACTGGTAATACTCCATAACTAACACCACGATGTTATCGGTAAATTTAATTACCATTTCACGTTCAAATCTAATTAAAGATTTAACTATCGCTTTGGAGCAAAACTGGTGATACTCCATTCTCGATAACTTTTCAGATTTGATAATTTAAATTACTAATTCACATTTCAATCTAATTAAAGATTCATTAAAACTCCACTTAGTTTTAATCTTTTCAAAAATCAATATCCTGTCTTTAACTGGGTTAAAGAACCAATGTCATCTAAAACACGGTTCACGATAAACCCAAAATCACATTCAAATTCAATTCCAATTAAACATTATTTAATTGGTACACTTCATTAAATCTAAATAGAAAGATTTAATCTTTTTCTCTATTGGGCTTAAGAATCGGTGTTAATAAAGACACCATTCACGATAAACCCAAATCACATTTGATATTAAATACAAGGCTCTGAATAGAAAATATACCGGCTTATATTCAATATCAAATTCTGAAACCAATAAATATCGTATTGGAAATAACGATATAAAATATATCTTTCAAATTCCCATAACAATATCTGTATAGTCACGAAATCCAACATCGAAATATTCCGAAGATAATTTCGATTCAACTCCTGTCCAATTCACGTATTGGGAATTCTGATTATTTTCAAAACCACTTTCAAATTCAATTTATTTATTTCAAAAAAATAAATTGATTTTAATTCTGGTTCAAAACTAGTTCATTTCGATAAAAATCTATTTTTATCTTTTCAAATATAGAGTTTTTCATCCTAGTTCTTCACAAATCATTTCTTATGATTTTACACAAATTATTGATATTTTAAATAATTTTATCAAGGCCCGTACAGTCGATTTCCATCAATGGCCATCGAACTGCACCTATAATGACCTTTTCCAAATTTGATTTGGACATAATTCCAAATCCAACCGTTAGATTTCAAATTTCTAATAATCATTGGAAAGCTCTTTTTGGTACGGACCCAACGGTTCCGGTTTCAGGAGAATCCAACGGTCGGATCTCCCGCAACGTCAATTCGAAGTCAATTGTCGAAATTCACGAACTGCCGCAGCGCGGCGCGTTCTATTCAGGCCATTATATATATAATAAATATATTATATATATTTCGTCGATTTCCATTTTAAAACGTATTTTATAAATCATTTTAAATTCGTTTTCAAAACAAGTTCAACTTCATATTGAATTTCAAATCAAAATTGAATAATTCATATCATTACTATATAAATGATAATATTTTCAAAACGTTATATTTAGAAATCACTTCCTTTTCTATATTCATTATAAAAACGAATATAATCGATATAAATATCGCTCACGTCAGAATGGCGCGTCTAATCAACACGGCTTTATATATTTCAATAAATTCGTTATTCTATTCAACAAATGAATATTTATTCTATTCAACACATGAATATATATTTCTTTCAACACATGATAATTTTCAACACATGATTATTTATTCTATTCAACAAATAAATATATTTTTCATTCTATTCTTTATTTTCCCAATTGGAATGAGGCCCAATCAATTACCATATAATTATAATTATATGGATTCCATACAACACATGTATATAATCACAACAGTAAATAATCAATCATCATCCAAAGTGCACCACACAACTGCAAAAGCATTAAATATAGATAATTAATGCTCACACAGTCTGTCGACCAATCGATCAACATACAATGAAATAATTGGGATTAGTGTATGCCAAATTTCATCCCAATACCCGTGTGGGGTTTCAAATCAACAAACACAGATTTTTATTCATTCACATACCCATTAAAATTTATATTTTTAACGATAAAATATTTTTAACTATATAAATATTTTATTCCATTTCTCAACACATAATAAATTTTCACCACAACAAACAATCAAACATACAAGCCATCCATGGTCTGTGGATGACGGGTGTCGGGTGCTGCTAAGCACCGTCTGCATCCTAGTATATATTTTAACTAGAAAAACAAGATTTAGAGTGAGAAGTTCTCACCAGCTAGCTAATCCGAACGCCTCGACTCTTTTTATGTAGAAGTCATCATTGTTCTCGCCTTTTTTCACTTTCGCTGCCCGTAGCCACTACATATATAAAAATCACATTTTTATATTGTTGTTATGTATATAAAAATCACATTTTTATAATCACGCTATATGGATAAAAATTCTATTTTTACACCGCTACTATATAGATAAAAATTATATTTTTACATCGACGTTCCTATAATAAAGATTATATTTTTATCACGCTATTCTCTACATAAAGATTTCGCCTTTTCAAATATAAAGATTTCACCTTTTCAAATATAAAGATTTGATTTTTATTTCATCACTATAAAAATCACATCTTTATTCCAACATATATATAATAAAAATCAGATTTTTATTTCGCTATATCTATAAAGATGATATTTTTACTATCTTACCTATATAAAAATTATATTTTTATACTTCTACAATATAAAAGATTATATTTTTATACTTCTACAATAAAAAAGATTATATTTTTATCACGCTAATCTTTATATAAAAATTATATTTCTATATTTCTATTTCATATATAAAGATTGAATATTATATCTCCTTTATAAAAATCCCATTTTTATTTCAACATATATATAATAAAAATCAGATTTTTATTTCGCTACATATATAAAGATAATGTTTTTACTAACTATAGAATATAAAAATCATATTTTTATTCTTTCTATATTATAAAAAATCACATTTTTACATTGCTATTTCTATAAAGATCACATCTTTATTACTCTACATGAATAAAAATTATATTTTTATTCTTTGCATCATGTAAAAATTATATTTTTATGATCTCTATGGTATAAAAATCATATTTTTACTTTGCTACATACATGGAAAAATTATTTATTTCTTCGCTACTTCATACGGTTAAAAATCCCATCCTTTCACGATTAAAAATCGAATCTTTTTAATGATAAAAATCAAACCTTCTACTTATAAAAAAAACACATCTTTCCTTGTTATTTAAAAAAATTTCTTTCTTGTATTTAGAAAAACTTTACCATATCTAAATCATATTTAATTAGAACATAGCCTTTCAAATAAATAAAAACAAAACTTACAAGAGGTATTGGAGGATGTTAGCGTGGAATGGAGCTCGCTGGTGGCTCACTCGGTGATGGCTCGAAGGGGTGCGCTCGTTCGAATGGGGAGAAGAGATGCTGCATGGATTAAGGAGAGAGAAGGGGAGGGTTTGCGCGCAGGGAGGAGGAAGAAAGGGGGAAGGGGTGCGGTGGCCGTTCGATTGGCTGGGGGGGAAGAGAAGGGGAAGACAGGGGTGTGCGGTGGAGGCGCGCCACCTGGGTGGGCCGCGATGAGGTGGCGGCGGCGACGGTTCCCCCCGTTTCTCCTCTCTTTTCCTCTTTTTTTTTACTTCGGTCTGGAGGAATAAAGGGAGAGGGAGAGAAAGAAAGAGTAAGGGGGGTTTTATAATTTTTATTTATTATTTTATTATTCATTTAAGTTGACTTTTCACACTAACTCGAAATCAAGTCCACCGACTATCGTCTATAGCTAAATACCCCCATTCCGAACATATTGGGATATGTCACGAAGGCCAATTCGATCGTTACGATCAATTTTCATCAAAATCATCATATAACTCTATATATTGAATTTGAATGCGCATTTCAATTTACTGGGGTCGCATACTAACTCGAAAAATTCCAAAAAAATATTTTCTAACTTTGTATTGACGATACGGTCCTAACAAAACTAATTTCGTCGAATTGCGAGACCATTTGAAAAATGGTCATTTTCCAGTCGATTAAAATCAACTAAAACTGGTCAAACGCGTTTTCCTTTGCCACGCTCACATATTGATTCGAAAAATTATGAAAATTGGAATCTAGCAATAACTTGACATCATGGATCCAACAAAAGTGGTTTCATCGAAATTCGAGGTCGTTTGCAAAATGGTATTTTCTAAGGGCCGAAATTCCATAGCGACTATTCTGAATTTTCTTTTGGACATAACATTTTATCCCCGCTATGACATTTCGATTTTTCGGATTCGTTGGAAAGATATTTTCAAATAGATCCTAATATTTTTGGTTTCGCTAAAATCCGTTTTATTTTGAATCCTATACATTCATTTGAACTTTGAAATCAAATTTTCGAACTACCGCGCCATTTTCAATTCCTTTTATAATTTAAAATAAATATTTATATTCTAACGTCGATCTATATAAATATATACGTTCTATTTCTATTCATAATAAATTTCTAATTGATATTATTTAAAATAATCATTTTAAATATTCAAAATTCACCGAAATTGCCAAAATAAAAATTTTAAACTGGCTCGCATTTCTGGGTTGCTACATTCTCCCCCACTTAAAACTTTTCATCCCCGAAAAGGAATGAAGCCGAAAGTTGTTTTATAAACCAACTCAACTTTCATTGTTTTGACTACGGCTTAAGTTCTTCAACTTTTCAGTTTCTAAGAACTTTTCAAATTTTTCAAAAATTTGGCTAACACCCTAAATTTCCGAAAAATTTCGCCATAACCTTCCCTGCACCGGGGACTTCAGGATATTTCATATAGCCTCCCATGGCCTTCTTCAACTCAAAAGAAAAAGAAAAAGCCAAGCGACTAGCCAATCGGCTCATAAAATCATCATCACCCAAACAAAACAGGAAATTATGGTAAACATGTACCTATTTGTCGGGCAAACAATTTTATTCTTCTGCTCTAGCCACTTTGCTATGACCTGTTCAATGTAAGTACATGTATATGCAAGAAAATGCGACCAATTTTCAATACAATTCAATATTCGGTTCAATTAGGCGTAATGGTTCAAAATATCAAACAAATAAACAAACAACACAACCATCAATCAATTAGTTGATTAACGTTTAAAATTCATAATTTTGATATATATACAGAAAATCATGTTTTTGATGCCAATCACAACAAATAATCCTATCTAGTTTTGGTTCTCACGCCAGTCTAATGGAAATATATAGAAATCTCACTTTCAAAACACGAACATAAATATTGAGGATGCCATGGTCATTATCAACATCATCTCCGGGCGACTAGAGTGTGATTCTATATCTATCCAGTATATTAAAACTTCGAATATACGTTCATGACACATATACGCGAAATCTTTATATATTGGATTGTCCAATTTCAAAATAAATAAATATTCAAATACGTATAAAATGGTTTAAATTTCAAAACAAAATTGTTTTCATTTGAAAAATATACTCTTCACACTCGTTCTAGGATACTACTGATCCTGTCTCTAACGAGTCATTCTAATTGGATATTACTAATCCAATATCCGATGAATTCTTTCGTATGGTTCTAATGTGTCTTGTTCTCGAGCTCTGTAAACCAAAGTTCTGATACCACTCTATAACGACCCGAACTCCCCAGGTAAGGAAAGCCCGGATTGAGATGAAAACATGCCACATCGGAACGCAAACGGAAGAACATTTCATTGTTAATTACAACAATTCCATCAGAATACAAGAATATACAGAGTATGAGTAAATATTATACAACAGAAAAGTATCAGAGATTACAATAAATTACATAGCAGCGGAAAATAATACAAAACGCAACTGAAAGTAATACACGGATACAGAGCTCTTCGAGCATCGTTCCAACTGTAAATCAGGATCCTGTGAATATAAATCTGCAAAACCAAAACTACTAGCTGCCAGTGTGGAAAATAGGGGCACCCAGAGTTTAGGTTAAAAACAATAAACTCCAGATCAGTCAGGTGACTGGTGTGAGAACTAAAACTGTTATTAATCTTTATTTTAAAGTTCGGTAAATCAAGGGACCACACCGTATAACACGGAACGGGTTTCCTCCCACGAATACCAGTGCATAAAACAAACAGCGCAATGTTAAATAAAGAAAAATGAAGCTATTATAAGACCCAGGTCACATCACACAATGCAACACAAGCCGGAGGATAGGGTTTTTACCTTATAATAGCCAAAGCATGCTTGATACGTTTAAAACACATTATTTTGATATTACTATAAGTGTATAGTGTCAAAACAATTTCAATCATAAATATCAATCATAGGCGGCATGAGTGACCCATACCACTATGTCGCCATACTAGGTTCTACAAATAAAACCGCAATATCACGTATTGGAAATTGGATTTACGTCATGAGCCGAGGCAAGGGGCAAGCTCCTCTCCGTTCGAGACACTCAAGCAAATGTCCCAGGACCGCACACAGCAATCCTTGGATCTTCAGGGTCGGTTCTCTCTTACTTTTGAGGATTGGCAATTCCTGAGCACACGTTTCCCGGTCCTAACAGACCTATATCCAAGGCGCCTCGCATCCAACAACCGCACAGGTGAAAAGTATATAAATGTCAGCCAGTTTAAGCACTGAAACCACCCATAGCTAGAAAGAAACGTCGTGCTCTCCCTGCAGTCACTATCCTGTTTTTGACTCATACCGAGGTGTGAGGCTCACGAATTCATGTTATACACAAAGCTGCGCCACATAGGCCGTGCTTTGATCATCAACCACAAGATTTTGCTTTTCAACAGAAGCCTTGATTAATTGCCACTTACGTGTGCCACACTGGCAATTCAGTACTGATGTCTATCGATATCCAACCTCTGAGCTCGTACGTCTCAGAGAAGGGCGTTACGCAAGAGAATAAATTCTCCGTTGCTAAATAGATGTATATTTAATAGAGATCAATCAACACAGAATAAAATCCAATGTCATACACACAATCCATTTACAAGTTCGTTCTGGGTCTGAACGAAACCGGAGGCACTTTCCTCGCATATCCATCCATCTCCAAGTACGTCTGGACGATCACCAATTGTTTCTCTCATCTTGGGTGTATAGCCCAATCGAGATCATCAGTAATCACCCAAACGATGTGAAGACTTCCGGTCTTCAACCACCGTCTTCATCTTCGACATCTCGTCGAATCGGTTATTCAGAATGGGCATAAACCCGTCCTTTCTGAATAACCCACGTATATGATAAACAAATGTTACAGAAACACGACAAACGCCTCATTCCAATTCATAATATTCTTTTATTCACAAAATCACATTCTTTGGGAAATGTTCCCATTAATTTTATCCAAGATAAATTCTTCTAAATTTATTCTTTAATCTTCCTTTGGATATCATATCAAACTAGTCGGGATTAACGAACCACACCGAAGTAATTATTTATTTTATTTCCCAACCCCAACCTATTTATCCCATGGAGCAAAACTGGTAATACTCCATAACTAACACAACGATGTTATCGGTAAATTTAATTACCATTTCACGTTCAAATCTAATTAAAGATTTAACTATCGCTTTGGAGCAAAACAGGTGATACTCCATTCTCGATCACTTTTTAGATTTGATAATTTAAATTACCAATTCACATTTCAATCTAATTAAAGATTCATTAAAACTCCACTTAGTTTTAATCTTTTCAAAAATCAATATCCTGTCTTTAACTGGGTTAAAGAACCAATGTCATCTAAAACACGGTTCACGATAAACCCAAAATCACATTCAAATTCAATTCCAATCAAACATTATTTAATTGGTACACTTCATTAAATCTAAATAGAAAGATTTAATCTTTTTCTCTATTGGGCTTAAGAATCGGTGTTAATGAAGACACCATTCATGACAAACCCAAATCACATTTGATATTAAATACAAGGCTCTGAATAGAAAATATACCGGCTTATATTCAATATCAAATTCTGAAACCAACAAATATCGTATTGGAAATAACAATATAAACTATATCTTTCAAATTCCCATAACAATATCTGTATAGTCAAGAAATCCAACATCGAAATATTCCGAAGATAATTTCGATTCAACTCCTGTCCAATTCACGTATTGGGAATTCTGCTTATTTTCAAAACCACTTTCGAATTTAATTTATTTATTTCAAAAAAATAAATTGATTTTAATTCTGGTTCAAAACTAGTTCATTTCGATAAAAATCTATTTTTATCTTTTCAAATATAGACTTTTTTCATCCCAGTTCTTCACAAATCATTTGTTATGATATTACACAAATTATTGATATTTTTAATAATTTTATCAAGGCCCGTACAGTCGATTTCCATCAACGGCCATCGAACTGCACCTACAGCGACCTTTTCCAAATTTGATTTGGACATAATTCCCAATCCAACCGTTAGATTTCAAATTTCTAATATTCATTGGAAAGATCTTTTTGGTATGAACCCAACGGTTCCGTTTTAGGAGAATCTGACGGTCGGATCTCCCGCAACGTCAATTCGAAGTCAATGGTCGAAATTGTAACACCCCGTAATTCTGTTAATATTAATATTAACAAATTAAAGAATAACTAATCTCAGACTTGAGAATTGTGGGAAACAGGTTGCGCCATTGTGTTCGTCTCGGAATTCTGGTTGAAATAGAGTCCGAGTTTGCGTGAATTGGACTTCGTATGAAGAAGTTATGGCCATCGGAAGTTTCAGAAAATTCAAAACAGATTTCAAACAATTTAAAATTCAAAATTCGGAGTCAAACTGGCTAGGCAGGAAAATTCCCGCCCAGCACCCGAGGTCGACTGGGCAGTCGACCCCTCCAGGTCGACTGGGGATTCGACCTAGGTGTCGACCTGATCAGTCGGCTAGTGTTTTGACTGAGCCCAATCTTGAGCTGCTGATGTGTCTTTAGGGCTGAGTTGGCAAATTAAACGGTTTAGTTTAGTTCTTAGTTGATCTGACGGTCTAAATAAACCCTAAACTCTATAAATACCTAGGTAATCTCTCACTCTAATTCACATGAAAAATAGAATAGCCACCGTCATACCGCCGCCATGGAACTCGGTCTAGCCGCCGCCAACTAAGAAGGAAGAAAAGCTAATCAAATTCTAATTCTACTCAACTCTAAAGCAAATCAAGACTCTCTTTTCTTCTCTAATTGTGAGTATGATGATCTTAACAAGATTATTATTAAACTAATTAGATTAAGTTATGAATAGATTATGAGTGAATGATGTGAATTGTCATATATGTTGTTGTAAACCTTATGCTATCATGTATGTTGTAAATTCTATGTTATGTGGTGATGATATCCTATATGTTGTAAATCATGCTATGATGATGTTATGTATGTTGAGAGTTTCTATGCTAAGTTGTGATGAATCATACATGTTAAAAAGCCATGATGTTACTATCTATGCTAATTAGTTCATGTAAATCAAATCATAATATTGATATTATTTGGGCTATGTTGAACTATATGACAAATCAAATATGCAAGTTTAGACTGATTTAGTAAAGATTATGAACATATGCCATGACATCTATTTAGATTTAGAATTATGCTATGACATATGTGAATTAGATGCTAGTTCACCCGATCATTATGTTGCATACAAACCCATATGAAAGTTTATACATAAATTTGGGTTACGATCATATCATGTAAATTGTGACATTTAACAAGTTGACACCTTTAGATCATGAACATGTGTAGTTCATGCAAGTTCCACCGCTATTATGATTGGATTATTTTATTTATTGTGATAATTTATCTTTGTGCTATGAGTTAGACTATTCGAGTCTAACATATATTCTGCGTTGAATAAGCGAACGTATAACATGGGGTAGGGGTATTATTAAGGATTTAATAATAAGAAGTTGGGGTGCAATTGATATGATTTTGCATGCCATGAATGGATGGAGATAATTGAGTCAATTATGGACATCATTAATAGTGGACTTAATTAATAATTTGAATAGGGAATTATTAAAACTGGGGTAAAAGATTATAAGTGATAATCAATGCTTAGGACACAAGGTTGGACTCGTTTGTGACGTAAACATGCCTGGACCCGCCCGGCAAATCCAGTGGTCTCAAATGTCAGCCCAATGTGAGAGGTCCTAGGTCCGAACTAAAGCATAATAGTTGTAAAGACACGAGGTTAGACTCTTTTATGGTGTAAGACTGCCCGGACCCGCCCGGTAAATCCAGCTGCTATAAACGCCAGTCTAATGTGAGAGGTCTTTATGAGGTTATGGCCTGAATGAATTAAGAAATACTTAACCAGATAAACATGTAAGGTGGGACATGGGGGTTAAGTAGGTGCCTTGGGTGGCATGAGGAATCTAGTGGGTGCCTTAGTGGCATGTGAAATACGATTAGTAAGACTTAACCAAACACACATGTAAATGAACATGACTAAGAGGGTTAAGTGGGATATAACTAATGGTGACAAGCTTAGGTGGGTAGCTTGTGGGGGCCCATTTCAACCAGTATCCCAAACGTATCTTTGTGGGCTCGACCCAAGTCGAGGATGAGACATGCATACTGGGTTTGACTACAAGAGGCCAAAACGGGGAGCGGTGGCAACACAAGTCCAACGGGTTTCATATGCGTGTGTGGACCCGGGCTGGTAGGTAAGACGTTGTTGTATCGTGTAGGTATAAGCCGTGCATTCTCAAGTTGTATCGGGTTGCCACTTTAGGGGAGTGATACACCCCACTGTGGGGCCAGCACGGGTATCTACGAGTAGGGAGCCGATCGCAAGTGGGTAGTGGGGTACACCTAGTGGAGATAGGGGCAGACGGCACCTATGTAGTCAGCTAGGGGTACGTAGGGCTATTTATATAGTTTATGTGTGAAGCAAGTGGGATCAACCTTTAGGGTGACCGATGCGGTGCAGTGTAGTAATTATTCGTTAGTAATTAGGTGTGCCTTTAACGATATCTTTATATGCTTTTCCATACCCAATAGTTCATAGACATTTCCTTGTTTTCCAGCTTATGCCTTAGTCTAGTTACTTTGATAATAGTATTGTTAGAATTATCATACTCGCCAGACTTTATGTCTAACCCCCTCCATTTCTATCCTTTTTCCCCCTCCAGGTCCTCAGGTTGGGCCCAGATCTAGTGGAGTTTGATTGGATTGCTTTATCTCTCTTGGAAAGCTTGGACCGTTGAAGTAAAGTCCAGCTTGTTATCTTCTTTAATGGCTATTTGTGTAATGGGATTATGTATTTTTTTTTATGAAGATGGATATTGTACTTGACTCTGATTTATGGTTTTATGATGTAACAAACATGGTTAATTTCCGCTGCAACAAAATGAAGTTTTAAGTACTACTTATTATCTGTCTTGTTGTAATTTTTCTGTTCTATATTCACTTAAAACCTCCATGGAAGTTAATGCATTCCCTTTGTGAGTGACATTAATGGACGTGGGGTGTTACACGTGGTATCAGAGCTTAAGGTTACCAGAACAGATAATTTTTTTTAGAAAAACTATTTTTCTAAAGTATTTTTGGAAGAAGTGTTTTCAAAAACATGTCTTAATGAGTAATTTAAAGAGGAAAGTTTTTATGAAAAACATAATCCCCAATAGCCATATCCTTATCTTTAGAATCCTCCATTTTGAATCTTTCCTTTTTCGTTTCAGCATGGCTGAAGATCTTAACCTTCCGGACGGTGTAACGATACCAGGATGGTATAGGAGGCTATTAGAGGCAAGGGCCACCGCAGGTCCGGCCAATGTTCCACCACCACCAGTTGCACCCGTTCCTCCTCCTCCTCGCGTAGATACTTTTGCAAAGACGTTCAAGGAATTTAAGGCTATGGGTGGAAAACCTTTTCAAGGGTCAGAAACGTTTGTGGAAGCTAGAGATTGGCTTAGGGAGGTGGAAGAATTGCTAGAGATCTTTGAAGTAGAAGAAGGGAGGAAAGTCAAATTAGCAGCTTGGTTAATGAAGGGAGAGGCCTCGTTTTGGTGGGAGGTCACTAATGGGGAGCATCCTGTTGATTCTTGGGCGGATTTCAGGCGTAGGTTTGAGGCAAAGTTTCTCTCAAGGGCAGAAGAGAATCTATATATGGAAAGGTTCTTGACATTGAAGCAAGGAAGCTCATCAGTGAAAGAGTATGTCAACAAATTTAATCAGTTAGCAAGGTTTGGCTTGGACTTAGTGAACACGCCGGAGAAGAAGGCTCTGAGGTTCATTAATGGATTGAATGAACCATTGCAAGGGTTGGTTTTGACCCGCATCCCTATGGGGGCCACCTTTGAGAAGCTAGTAGACATGGCACGCATGCACTAGGAGAAAGGCACTAAAGCTGATAAGGCACCCGAGAAGAAAGGGGATCAGAAGAAACCACAACAGCAAAACAAGAAGGGTGGTAAAGACAATAATGGTAAAGGAAAGAAGAAATGCTTTAACTGTGGGACACCAGGCCATCTCAGCAAGGATTGCCGAAAGAAAAAGAAGACTGGCTGTTTCCACTGTGGTGAGGCGGGACATCTAGTGAAGGACTGCCCAAAGAAGGGGCAGAGGGCAGGGTCTACCTCGGGAGGACAGGTACAGGCTCTTATGGCTCCAGGGCAGTCAAGGGGACAAGTTCAGGCTCTAGCGGTCCCACCGCTGCAAGAACGAGGTAGAACCATTTCTGTTGAAAGTTTAGTTTTTCTGTTTGATCACCCTGTCCGTACCTTATTCGATTCGGGCGCGTCGCATTCGTTTATCTCTACATCATTAGTTGAATCACTGCACTTGACCACCAGTTTAGTAGAGGATCCCTTAGTTGTTTCGAATCCAATTGGGGGCTCAGCTTATTTGTCCATGATGTGTTTGGATTTGAAAATTTCTATACTTAGCGTTGAATTTAGATGTGATGCTTATGTGTTAGGCTTCACGGGCTATAGGCTAATTTTAGGAATGGATTGGTTATCCAGAATGGGGGCCATACTTGATTGTGAAAGGAGAGTAGTTAGGCTCATGACTCGCCTTGGCAACACTCTCGAAATCTTTTGTAATCCCATAAATTCTGTTATGCTAAGTTATTTAGAATCGCTTGACGCATCTGAGGAAAATCTACGATCTGTTAGAGTGGTCCGAGAATACTCGGATGTGTTTGAGGAGGTGAAGGGCTTGCCTCCGAAGTGGGAGATAGATTTTCCAATATATCTTGTGGACAATGCAAAACCAGTATCTTTACCAGTACGCCACACGGCTCCACGTGAAAGGAGGGAACTCGATAAGCAAGCGAAGGAGTTGCTTGAGAAGGGGTTCATAAGACGAAGTATATTGGAGTGGGGTGCTCCAGTAGTATTTGCCACAAAGGCGGATGGGTCCCTTAGACTTTGTGTGGACTATAGAGAACTTAATAAGCTTACTAAGAAAAACAGACACCCACTGTCGAGGATTGACAATCTCTTCGATCAGTTAGTTGGTGCCTCAGTGTTTTCGCAGTTGGACATAGCCACTGGTTTCCATCAGTTGAGAGTGGCTGAGGATAGCATAGACAAGACTGCCTTTAGGACTCCGGACGGTTTCTATGAATGGCTAGTGATGCCCTTCGGTTTGACAAACGCCCCCACATTCTTTGTTGATTTGATGAGTAGGGTGTTTAGGGAGTACCTTAACAAATTCGTGGTAGTCTTTGTAGACGACATCCTGATCTTTTCTAAGGATGAAGAAGAGCATGCCCTACATCTTAGGGAAGTGTTGGAGACCCTACGAGCGCATAATATTAAAGCTAAATTTTCTAAGTGTCACTTCTGGAGGAAGGAAGTACGATTCTTAGGGCATGTGGTTTCCAAGGAAGGGATAGCTATGGATCCCGCGAAGGTAGTGGCCATCCAAGATTGGAAGGTCCCTAAAAATGCTACCGAAGTAAGAACTTTCTTGGGGTTGGCTGGCTACTATAGGAAGTTTATCAAAGACTTCGCAAAGATATCAACTCCATTGACACGCCTGACGAAGAAGAACCTAGTTTTCACATGGGACGTAGATATTGATGATGCGTTCCAACGTTTAAAGAGAGCTTTGACTTCAGCCCCAGTCTTATTATTGCCAGACGGGAGTAAGCCGTTTACTGTTTATACCGATGCTTGTGGGACAGGACTAGGCGCAGTCTTAATGTAAGAGGGCAGGGTAATAACCTATGGTGGAAGGCAGTTGAGAGCGCATGAGAAAAATTACCCCACACATGACCTAGAGTTGGCTGCTATTGTTTTCGCGCTTAAGTCTTGGCGTCATTATCTTCTTGGCGAGAGATTCGAATTATTCACTGACCACAAGTCACTAAAATACTTATTCTCTCAAAAGGACTTGAACTTAAGGCAGCAAAGGTGGATGGAGTTCTTAGCATCCTACGACTTCGAGATAGCATATACCCCTGGCAAGGGTAACGTGGTGGCGGATGCCTTAAGTAGAAAAAGATTATCCTTGAGTCCTTTGTTTATTGAGCGGTGAAAGTTAGAATTCATTTCGATGTTTGACTTTAGACCTTCTGTTGACTTTGTACCCGGTTTGCTAGCATCCTTGGAGGTCAGACCTACGCTTTTGGGACGGATTGGCGAGGCACAGCGAGACGACCCACAGTTGGTTGAGATAGTAGAAAAGCTCAAAAGAGGGGAGTCATCAAGCCATCTCTGTAGGTATACCCTAGATGATAAGGGTTGGTTACGTAGGGACGGTAGACTTTGTGTACCTCGAGACGATGACCTAAGGAAGGCTATTCTTGACGAAGCACATCATTCGAAGATGACCATTCATCCCGGCGGGGACAAGATGTATAAAGACATGAAGCGAGTTTACTTTTGGGCCGGTATGAAGAGGGACGTGGCCGAGTATGTCGCTAGATGCTTGGTGTGCCAACAAGTAAAAGCGGAGCAAAAGAAACCCGGTGGGTTGCTTCACCCATTGGAGGTTCCACTATGGAAATGGGAAAGCGTCTCAATGGATTTTGTGGACGGATTACCGCGATCAAGGAAGTGTAATTCGGGGATTTGGGTTATTGTAAATAGACTTACTAAAAGCGCCCATTTTATTCCCGTGAAGAGTAAGAGGACTGCTCCATGGTTAGCTTCTGTATACGTCCGAGAGATAGTTCGTTTGCATGGTGTTCCTTCTAGCATAGTGAGCGACCGCGATCCTATTTTCACTTGCGAATTTTGGAGAAGCTAGCAAGACGCGGTAGGGACTCAGTTATGTTTGAGCACCGCATATCATCCTCAGACGGATGGCCAGATCGAGAGGGTGAATCGCATTCTAGAGGATCTTTTGAGGCTATGTATCCTAGACTTTGGGGGTACGTGGGTAGAGCATCTTCCGTTGGTGGAATTCACATATAATAACCGCTTTCAGTCCAGCAATGGCATGGCGCCTTTCGAAGCTCTTTATGGACGACCTTGTCGTTCACCTACATGTTGGTGGGAAGCTATAGATAAGATCTTGCTTGGGCCCGATATGATTAGGGAGACTTCGGAGAAGATAAACTTGATTCGAAGGAGGATGAAAGCAGCGCAAGATAGGCAGAAATCTTATGCGGACAAGAGGAGAACAGATCTTGAGTTTGAAGTTGGGGACATGATCTTTATCAAAGTGTCTCCATTACGGAACATTGTTCGCTTTGGGTCCGTTAGGAAGTTAGCACCAAGGTTCATAGGGCCATTTCCTATTAAGGAGAAGATTGGACAGATGGCGTATAGAGTGGAGTTGCCTGAGAGACTTAGTGGTGTACACGACGTATTCCATGTGTCACATTTGAGGAAGTGCTTGCACGAGACCGCGAAAGTGGTAGAGCCGAGCTTGCTTAGAGAGGTGGAGATAGAGCGTGATGCGATGATTCGACGAGCTCCTACATGCATTCTTGGGTCGGAGATCAAGAAGCTGAGAAATCGAGAGGTTAAACTAGTCAAAGTACAATGGGGAGATGATGAGAGCAACACTACTTGGGAGACGGAAG
Source organism: Allium sativum (assembly GCA_030737875.1). Taxonomy (NCBI): domain Eukaryota; kingdom Viridiplantae; phylum Streptophyta; class Magnoliopsida; order Asparagales; family Amaryllidaceae; genus Allium; species Allium sativum. The sequence goes on from JASFAX010000034.1 coordinate 6,787,872, forward strand.
AGAAGATGCGTTCGTTGTACCCTTTTCTTTTTGAGGGTATGTCCTTTAATTTCTCCTTTATCGCTTGTCTTGTACTTATCTTACCTTTAGAGTATCCTCTCACTAGTATTCTTGACCTTTAGTTAGGATAATCCTATGGTTGAAACATGTGTTTGAGACATGTTATGTATGATGGATGCAAAGTGGATGCAAGTGTTTGCTAGTGGTTGCTCGTGGACGCATATACACACACTATTAGGCACTAGATCCGCTCAGTCACTTCATATTGCATATTGCATATTGCATATATATGGCTGTATTTAGTAAAATGGATGTATGATGATTGTATTATCATATGGATACTGCATTCGGATGATGATTGTGCATGCATATAGAGATAATATGTAGCATTAGGGAACTTTTGCATACATAATGGACGCATGGCACTATCATGATTTGCATTAAGGAGGTCAACTGAATCAGTGGACCGCCTTATTTTGCATTAGATATGGACATATACACACACAATGCATTTAAACATGAAAACATTAGAAGTCTATAAGGACAATGGATGCCTGTGTTTGATAGTTGAGTAGATGGATGATTGGATTTTAGGATATACATTCTTATTGACTTGAAGATTTTGGGGTCGAAATCCTTTAAGGAGGGGAGAATGTAACACCCTGTAATTCTGTTAATATTAATATTCACAAATTAAAGAATAACTAATCTCAGACGTGAGAATTGTGGGAAACGGGTTGCGCCATTGTGTTCGTCTCGGAATTCTGGTTGAAATAGAGTCCGAGTTTGCGTGAATTGGACTTCGTATGAAGAAGTTATGGCCATCGAAAGTTTCAGAAAATTCAAAACAGATTTCAGAAAATTTAAAATTCAAAATTCGGAGTCAAACAGGCTAGGCAGGAAAATTCCCGCCCAGCACCCCAGGTCGACTGGGGAGTCGACCCCCCCAGGTCGACTGGGGAGTCGACCTGGGTGTTGACCTGGTCAGTCGGCTAGGGTTTTGACTGAGCCCAATCTTGAGCTGCTGATGTGTCTTTAGGGCTGAGTTGGCAAATTAAACGGTTCAGTTTAGTTCTGAGTTGATCTGACAGTCTAAATAAACCCTAAACTCTATAAATACCTAGGTAATCTCTCACTCTAATTCACATGAAAAATAGAATAGCCACCGTCATCCCGCCGCCATGGAACTCAGTCTAGCCGCCGCCAACTAAGAAGGAAGAAAAGCTAATCAAATTCTAATTCTACTCAACTCTAAAGCAAATCAATACTTTCTTTTCTTCTCTAACTGTGAGTATGATGATCTTAACAAGGTTATTATTAAACTAATTAGATTAAGTTATGAATGGATTATGAGTGAATGATGTGAATTGTCATATATGTTGTTGTAAACCTTATGCTATCATGTATGTTGTAAATTCTATGTTATGTGGTGATGATATCCTATATGTTGTAAATCATGCTATGATGACGTTATGTATGTTGAGAGTTTCTATGCTAAGTTGTGATGAATCATACATGTTAAAAAGCCATGATGTTACTATCTATGCTAATTAGTTCATGTAAATCAAATCATAATATTGATATTATTTGGTCTATGTTGATCTATATGACAAATCACATATGCAAGTTTAGACTGATTTAGTAAAGATTATGAACATATGCCATGACATCTATTTAGATTTAGAATTATGCTATGACATATGTGAATTAGATGCTAGTTCATCCCATCATTATGTTGCATACAACCCCATATGCAAGTTTATACATAAATTTGGGTTATGATCATATCATGTAAATTGTGACATTTAACAAGTTGACACCTTTGGATCCTTAACATGTGTAGTTCATGCAAGTTCCACCCCTATTATGATTGGATTATTTTATTTGTTGTGATAATTTATCTTTGTGCTATGAGTTAGACTATTCGAGTCTAACGTATATTCTGCGTTGAATAAGCGAACGTATAACGTGGGGTAGGGGTATTATTAAGGATTTAATAATAAGAAGTTGGGGTGCAATTGATATGATTTTGCATGCCATGAATGGATGGCCATAATTGAGTCAATTATGGACATCATTAAAAGTGGACTTAATTAATGATTTGAATAGGGAATTATTAAAACTGGGGTAAAAGATTATAAGTGATAATCAATGCTTAGGACACTAGGTTGGACTCGTTTGTGACGTAAACTTGCCCGGACCCGCACGGCAAATCCAGTGGTCACAAATGTCAGCCCAACGTGAGAGGTCCTAGGTCCAAACTAAAACATAACAGTTGTAAAGACATGAGGTTAGACTCTTTTATGGCGTAAGACTCCCCGGACCCGCACGGCAAATCCAGCTGCCATAAATGCCAGTCTAATGTGAGAGGTCTTTATGAGGTTATGGCCTGAATGAATTAAGAAATACTTAACCAGATAAACATGTAAGGTGGGACATGGGGGTTAAGTAGGTGCCTTGGGTGGCATGAGGAATCTAGTGGGTGCCCTTAGTGGCATGTGAAATACGATTAGTAAGACTTAACCAAACACATATGTAAATGAACATGACTAAGAGGGTTAAGTGGGATATAACTAATGGTGACAAGCTTAGATGGGTAGCTTGTGGGGGCCCATTTCAACCAGTATCCCAAACGTATCTTTGTGGGCTCGACCCAAGTCGAGTATGGGACATGCATACTGGGTTTGACTATAAGAGGCCAAAACGGGGAGCGGTGACAACGCAAGTCCAACGGGTTTCATATGCATGTGTGGACCCGGGCTGGTAGGTAAGACGTTGTTGCATCGTGTAGGTATAAGCCGTGCATTCTCAAGTTGTATCGGGTTGCAACTTTAGGGGAGTGATACACCCTACTGTGGGGCCAACACGGGTATCTACGAGTAGGGAGCCGATCGCAAGTGGGTAGTAGGGTACACCTAGTGGAGATAGGGGCAGACGGCACCAATGTAGTTAGCTAGGGGTACGCAAGGCTATTTATATAGTTTCTGTGTGAAGCAAGTGGGATCAACCTTTAGGGTGACTGGTGCGGTGCAGTGTAGTAATTATTCGTTAGTAATTAGGTGTGCCTTTAACGATATCTTTATCTGCTTTTCCATACCCAATAGTTCATAGACATTTCCTTGTTTTCCAGCTTATGCCTTAGTCTAGTTACTTTGATAATAGTATTGTTAGAATTATCATACTCGCCAGACTTTATGTCTGGCCCCCGCCATTTCTATCCTTTTCCCCCCTCCAGCTCCTCAGGTTGGGCCCAGCTCTAGTGGAGTTTGATTGGATTGCTTTATCTCTCTTGGAAAGCTTGGACCGTTGAAGTAAAGTCCAGCTTGTTTTCCTCTTTAATGGCTATTTGTGTAATGGGATTATGTATTTTGTTTTTATGAAGATGGATATTGTACTTGACTCTGATTTATGGTTTTATGATGTAACAAACATGGTTAGTTTCCGCTGGAATAAAATGAAGTTTTAAGTACTACTTATTATCTGTCTTGTTGTAATTTTTCTGTTCTATATTCACTTAAAACCTCCATGGAAGTTAATGCATTCCCTTTGTGAGTGACATTAATGGACGTGGGGTGTTACAGAAATTCACGAACTGCCGCAGCGCGGCGCGTTCTATTCAGGCCATTATATATATATTATATATATTTTGTCGATTTTCTTTTTAAAATGTATTTTATAAATCGTTTTAAATTCGTTTTCAAAACAAGTTCAACTTCATATTCAATTTCAAATCAAAATTGAATATTTCATATCATTACTATATAAATGATAATATTTTCAAAACGTTATATTTAGAAAGCACTTCCTTTTCTATATTCATTATAAAAATGAATATAATCGATATAAATAATTCTCACGTCAGAATGGCGCATCTAATCAACATGGCTTTATATATTTCAATAAATTCGTTATTCTATTCAACAAATGAATATTTATTCTATTCAACACATGAATATATATTTCTTTCAACACATGATAATTTTCAACACATGATTATTTATTCTATTCAACAAATGAATAAATATTTCATTCTATTCTTTATTTTCCCAATTGGAATGAGGCCCAATCAATTACCATATAATGTTAATTATATGGATTCCATACAACACATGTATATAATCACGACGGTAAATAATCAATCATCATCCAAAGTGCACCACACAACTGCATAAGCATTAAATATAGATAATTAACGCTCACACAGTCCGTCGACCCATCGATCAACATACAATGAAATAATTGGGATTAGTGTATGCCAAATTTCATCCCAATACCCGTGTGGGGTTTCAAATCAACAAACACAGATTTTTATTCATTCACATACCCGCTAAATTTTATATTTTTAACGATAAAATATTTTTAACTATATAAATATTTTATTCCATTTCTCAACACACAATAAATTTTCACCACAACAAACAATCAAACATACAAGCCATCCATGGTCTGTGGATGACGGGTGTCAGGTGCTGCTAAGAACCGTCTGCATCCTAGTATATATTTTAACTAGAAAAACAAGATTTAGAGTGAGAAGTTCTCACCAGCTAGCTAATCCGAACGCCTTGACTCTTCTTATGTAGAAGTCATCCCTGTTCTCGCCTTTTGTCACTTTCGCTGCCCGTAGCCACTACATATATAAAAATCACATTTTTATATTGTTGCCATGTATATAAAAATCACATTTTTATAATCACGCTATATGGATAAAAATTCTATTTTTACACCGCTACTATATAGATAAAAATTATATTTTTACATCGACGTTCCTATAATAAAGATTATATTTTTATCACGCTATTCTCTACATAAAGATTTCGACTTTTCAAATATAAAGATTTCGCCTTTTCAAATATAAAGATTTGATTTTTATTTCATCACTATAAAAATCACACCTTTATTCCAACATATATATAATAAAAATCAGATTTTTATTTCGCTATATCTATAAAGATGATATTTTTACTATCTTACCTATATAAAAATTATATTTTTATACTTCTACAATATAAAAGATTATATTTTTATACTTCTGCAATATAAAAGATTATATTTTTATCATGCTAATCTTTATATAAAAATTATATTTCTATATTTCTATTTCATATATAAAGATTGAATTTTATATCTCCTCTATAAAAATCCCATTTTTATTTCAACATATATATAATAAAAATCAGATTTTTATTTCGCTACATATATAAAGATAATGTTTTTACTAACTATAGAATATAAAATTCGTATTTTTATTCTTTCTATATTATAAAAAATCACATTTTTACATTGTTATTTCTATAAAGATTACATCTTTATTACTCTACATGAATAAAAATTATATTTTTATTCTTTGCTTCTTGTAAAAATTATATTTTTATGATCTCTATGGTATAAAAATCATATTTTTACTTTGCTACATACATGGAAAAATTATTTATTTCTTCGCTACTTCATACGATTAAAAATCCCATCCTTTCACGATTAAAAATCGAATCTTTTTAATGATAAAAATCAAACCTTCTACTTATCAAAAAAAAAACACACCTTTCCTTGTTATTAAAAAAAATTCTTTCTTGTATTTAAAAAAACTTTACCATATCTAAATCATATTTAATTAGAACATACCCTTTCAAATAAATAAAAACAAAACTTACAAGAGGTATTGGAGGATGTTAGCGTGGGCTGGAGCTCGCTGGTGGCTCACTCGGTGATGGCTCGAAGGGGTGCACTCGTTCAAATGGGGAGAAGAGATGCTGCACGGATTAAGGAGAGAGATGGGGAGGGTTTGCGCGCAGGGAGGAGGAAGAAAGGGGGATGGGGTGCGGTGGCCGTTCGATTGGCTGAGGGGGAAGAGAAGGGGAAGGCGGGGGTGTGCGGTGGAGGCGCGCCACCTTGGGGGGGGGGAGGGGCGCGATGAGGTAGCAGCGGCGGCGGTTCCCCCCAACCCGTCGCTCATCTCTTTTCCTCTTTTTTTATTTTTTTTTATTTTTTTTATTTTTTTTACTTCGGTCTGGAGGAATAAAGGGAGAGGGAGAGAAAGAAAGAGTAAGGGTGGTTTTATAATTTTTATTTATTATTTTATTATTCATTTAAGTTGACTTTTCACACTAACTCGAAATCAAGTCCACGGACTATCGTTTATAGCTAATAACCCTCATTCCGAACACAATGGGATATGTCACGAAGGCCAATTTGATCGTTACGATCAGTTTTCGTCAAAATCATCATATAACTCTATATATTGAATTTGAATGCGCATTTCAATTTACTGGGGTCACATACTAACTCGAAAAAATCCAGATTTTTTTTCTAGCTTTGTATTGATGATACGGTCCTAACAAAACTAATTTCGTCGAATTCCGAGACCGTTTGAAAAATGGTCAATTTCCAGTCGATTAAAATCAACCGAAACTGGTCAAACGCGTTTTCCTTTTCCACGCTCACATATTGATTCGAAAAATTATGAAAATTGGAATCTAGCAATAAATTGACATCACGGATCCAACAAAAGTGGTTTCGTCGAAATTCGAGGTCGTTCGCAAAATGGTATTTTCTAAGGACCGAAATTCCAAAGCGACTATTCTGAATTTTCATTTGGACATAACTTTTTATCCCCGCTATGAAATTTCGATTTTTCGGATTCGTTGGAAAGATATTTTCAAATAGATCCTAATATTTTTGGTTTCGCTAAAATACGGCTTATTTTGAATCCTGTACATTCATTTGAACTTTGAAATCGAATTTTCGAACTACCACGCCATTTTCAATTCCTTTTATAATTTAAAATAAATATTTATATTCTAACGTCGATCTATATAAATATATACGTACTATTTCTATTCATAATAAATTTCTAGTCAATATTATTTAAAATAATCATTTTAAATATTCAAAATTCACAGAAATTGCTAAAATAAAATTTTTTAACTGGCTCGCATTTCCGGGTTGTTACATCTTCCAAAGTGAATCTGAAAAATCCCGACTACTTGACTACCCATACAAAATTTGGGCACCCAAGAGTTTAGGGAAAACAAACAAAATAAACTCTGGGTCAGTCATGGGACTGGTGTGAGTAAACTCCAATCATTTGTATAACTTTCAAAATCCTTTCGAAAGAAAAGATAATAGTAAGACCAGCCCACACATAAAAATGGATGGTTTTTACCTTACTATAACCCAAAACACTTTTATACGAAAATCCAGTGGTATTATAGTAATGACTAATCAAATAAATAACCAAATAGCAGAACGCTTGCATCTCACGCTCCACATATATAGTATAAAATCAAAAACCGCATGGCGCTTATTGGAGATTGAATTTCCAACATGACAAGGTATGGAACCACCTTCCGATAGTGTATCTCTAGAGAGGAATACACTGGGTTCAACAAGAACATCTTGCAACCCGGCCCACACATGGCCGACCACTCATTTCGCTTGAGTGTATCGAATGTATATCACCAACGATTGGGATCAGCAACCGTTTCCCGAATGGGACAACATCGAATAGAATAAGGAATTAAATGAATCTCTAGATAGGTGATTATACATCCTAATGGGAGCGACCCACAAAGCCATGCCGCCTGCCCGATTTATGTCATTTCCCGGTTGTTGAGGCCTGAGGCTACGATGCCTTTCCATTAACTGATAGCACAATCACTTTGAATGCCACATTGTCAGATCCGTTAATAACTAGTTGATTTGCACAAATATTCTAGATATTATGCTAAGGGAATAAATCTTTTGCAACCATATATATTTATACAGACCAACCCATTTGATCATTGGAAATACTTTGTCAGACATTCGTCCATATACGTTTGTTCTGGGACTGAACGAAACCAAAGGCACAATTTCTATTAATAGAAAAAGCCCTTGCTATCGAAGATAATAATTTATATTTATACAGACCAACCCATTTGATCATTGGAAATACTTTGTCAGACATTCGTCCATATACGTTTCGTCCATATACGTCCATATACGTCCATATACGTTTGTCAGACCAACCCATTTGATCACTGGAAATACTCCGTCTTCGATTATCTTCATATAATCTGATTCGCAACGTTACTGCTAATACAGAGTGGTTCACGGATAATAATCCAACCGGTCTCTCCATATTGACAACGATGGTCAGAAACTTCGATAGTCTGTGATTTAACTATCGAATAAAAACAAGTGTTTCGATAATCGATGATTTAACTATCGAAGAAAAAACAAGTGTTCATCCAACATATCAAACAAATCACTGGCTCTTTAATTAATATTTCATTAATTAAATCTCTTCTCTATTTCCCTATCAATATTTGTTAAACATTTATTTTCAATAACCATATTGGCACCTCCTTTTATTTTCTACACTTAGAAAATATATTCTATTTAAAATTGAAAACCATTTTAAATAACTTATCTCTTCCCGACTACTTTAATTATACTCAAGAAATATTTACTTATATTTTTTCAAAGTTCCACCACTTGGGTTAAAACGAATGTTTTGTAAAACATCATTACAACAACCCAAAATATTTTATTCAACTAACTATTATTCAAACACTTCTCTTCGATGCTCGATCTTGCTATTTATCAATTTAAAATGAAATCAATCAAGTTGGGGTAAAATTACCTCTCAGACCTTGACTGAAAACATTCTCAACTTCAAAACGGCAAAACCACTAACCTCGAATAAACACACTATAAATCCTAATTATCCATTTTAAAATATGTATAGGGTTCACTTTCTATTTCTAATTTATAGATTTCCCTTTTTGTTTATAAATTCTACTTTAAATTCGTTTACTTATTGAATTCTATATATATCGATACATTCCTTTCTAACTATTAAATTTTTCTTTAAAAATATTCTAACTCTTTAAATTCCCGGAAAAATTCTCCATAACCTCCCTTGTACCGGGAGCTTCGGCATATTTCAAATAGCCTTCCATGGCCCTCACCAATCCAAAAGAAAATGAAAAAGCCAAGCGGCTTGCCGATACGGTGCATAAAATCTCATATATGAATTTAAACATGTACCTTTTTGTCCGGCACATAAATTAAAATCTTCATATACTTCATCCCATATCTGTCTAACATGTGCTCACCTGTTTTCAATTCAATTCAACACTATCTAATCGTTTGAATTCAGTTTCGCCCATTTATTCTTTAATTAGCCATTTGCCTATTTCACTTCTTTGTTTGAACATAACATGTTCAAACAAAATATTCAACTCACTCATAAACAAATTGAAATTCTAATTTCAATGCTAGTCCTCTTTTCTATTTCGAATATAAATTTTCAAATCTCTTTCACTTATTCAACGCCTCATTTCAATTCAAATCTCAAATTAGTTAATTCTATTCAATAATCAAAAATCTGATTTCTGTTTCAAAAATCAATTCATTACTCCACTTGAGTTCACAAAAAAATTACAACTCAAATTTGAAATTTTATGAATAGAAATTCGGATTTTATTCGCTTAAAAATCCTTTTATAAAATTAAATAAACCATTATGGTTTTTAAATGGTTATGGCGCTGCTTTTCTAAAAAATTTATTTTGATATAACTCAAAATCTATACGACGAAATCCAGATTTTTCTCCTCCATCAAAAAAACTGTTATCAAATCAGTCCCGACGTTTCTTGTTTCAAAGAATTCCGACTTCAATTGAGTTCTGTATATTCAATTGAAGTTCGAATTTCCAATTTCCAATTTACGAACTGCTGCGCTGCGGCGAGTTCGTTTTAATTATATTTATAAATATAAATGTTTTAAACTTCGATAAATTGAATTCAACTCTAATTTAACTCTATTCGAATTTTTCTTGATTCAAACTCCATTTTCACTTTTATTTGAATTCTATATTCAAATTCCAATTTCACCTTTATTTGAATCCTCTATTCAAATTCCATATTTAAAATTCCATTTGAATTATATCTTCAAATTCTATAGTTTAAAATTCCATTTGAATGCTATATTCAAATTCTATAATTTAAATTCCATTTAAATTTCTTTTTGAATTCTACATTCAAATTTCCTATTTAATTCTCTTTGAATTCAAATTACATATATATTCTATTTGAATTTCAAATATTCAAACTCCGATTCAATTCTTCTTTAAATTTCAAATATTCAAACTCTTATTTAAATCCTCTTATTTAAATTCTATTTCAAATTCCCTTATTCAAATTCTATTTACATTCCTAAATTCAAATTCTGTATTTGAATTTCCTTTAAATTTTCTATATTCAACATCTGTTTAAATTTCTATATTCAAATTCTAGATTTGAATTCTCTTTGAATTTCTATATTCAATTTCTATATTAAAATCCCATTTGAATCTCTATATTCAAATTTTATATTTAAACTCCATTGGAATATCTATATTCAAATTCTATATTTTAAATTTCATTTGAACTTCCTTTATTCAAATCCATTTGAATTCCTTTGAATTCATATTCTATTTCAAATCTCCATTTGAATTTCTATATTCAAATCTATTTTCAAAACTTCATTTGAATTTCTATATTCAAATCTAATTTCAATCTAATTGAATTACCTATATTCAAATCCCATTTTTAAAATTTCTTTATTCAAATTCCAATTTACTTTCGATATTCAAATTCTATATTGAATTCCTTTATATTGTCTATATTCATTCTTTAAAACAAGTCTTGATTTCAATTCCTTTTGAAATCGATATTTCTGCTTTTGGAAATTAGATTTCCCTTTTCAATTTCACACTCGTATTTTCATTTCTGAATTATGCAGTGATAATTCTTTTTACTTCATTTATAAACTGCATTTATAAAAGAACTATTTATAAACTTCTTTTATAAAAGAATTATTTGTTTTATTTTTCAAACAAGTTTATTTTTCAAATCTATTTAAAAATTCAAATTCTATTTTTCAAAAATAGAATTTCCCCTTTAAATCTCAAATACCCCTTACCGCGATAATTTTAAATATCAACCTTTAGGCCCAGTGGAATTCAAACAACAAAGCAACCAATTATTTATTTTATAACACATCATATATGACAGTATATATGCAAACAAATAACCGAACCGATAATATATTTTTGAGGAATTTAGTTGGATTCCTCCAACCTGTTTTCCTGCATCCACAAACAATAGTCAACAGAAATACTACCCATCCTGCTTCAAGGCAGGATATCGCATTATAAAAGGGGATCCACTTATATACGTGGGCGTAGGGACATCCGCTAATGAAACTGCGGGAATCTAACCAATCATCAACCCAATATATATAATATTCAACCCTAAATAACTAATATATTTAAATCAACCAAACAGCATTCAAACAAGCAACAACAATTATTTTTAACTAATAATTTTTTTTAAATGAAAGGTGAGTGAGATTTACTCACCGTGATTTTATTTTGCACTTGTACCAATTTCACTTCCTATTCATCGATTTTCGAGCCTTCAAACTTCACATGGATGAATCCATTCGATTTATCCTTGTATAAGAAAAACCCGAATTTTAAAGATAAGCTATCGAATTTCTTTGTAAATTTTTTATCTTAAGGATATATATAAAATTTACTTTTTCATCCATCTAATTTTCTATATATATATATACATATATAATGATTTATTAAACAACTTTCTATTCTTAGTTCCCAAATTCCGATTAAAAGTGTCATTTGCTTTTCTCTTAGAAATATATAAATTTAGCTTCAATTAGTATACTACTAACAAATATAAGTAAAACAAGAATCAACTTCAAATGAGGATTTACCTTCTATTAGTTTGATTCTCCAACATGAGCATCTCACTTTCCAATCCTAAACCTAGGACTCCCAATCCCATGCTGCCGAACCCCAATTTCCACCCGATTCAATCATCAGAAATATCACAGTTCCCAATTCGAACTTTTCCACCTCAATACGTCCGCACTCATCAGTTCCCTATTTGAAATCGCAACCCATAATGAAGTCGGTTTCAGATTTGAACCAGAACCCTCATGCGCTGCCACTCCCACTCCTAACCCTGATCTCGACCATCGCTACCTCTCTTCCAGTCGCTCCTTGACCTCCTCAGAAATTGCGATGTCCACCGAGACCACTTCGCCCTGCTGCTCGATCCCTATTGACAACCCTAACTCGACCGTTACTCGCTCCTCTCGCGGTCCCCAATTTTCCCCAATTCGAATATCAGCTCATTGAACCTGCGTCGAGATCCTTAAATCCTAGTACTCAGTGCGAGCCTAGGCAATTCGAATTTGATATTTAGATTTTATTTTTGGATTTGGATATTTGAGGAAGGAGGCCATTTTGTTGCTTCCGTTTTCAACATACAGGAGAGGATCGAACGGTTTTATAGGAGGAGGAGGGAGACAGTAGTACACGGTAATTAAAAGATGTAGGGTTAAGTACATAGCAAAATCTTTTATTTTATTTTAAAAAGATTTTTGATTTGATTTTTATTAAATACGATTTGAAATAAAGAGATTTCCATCCTTTTTAAAACGATATCGATTTGATTTTGATCCTATCCACTGATCAAATAAATCGGGGTTCACAACTAAAAATCGTGAACCGCTATTTTAGCATACCGACCGTCGTTATAATGTTATAACGCTATTTTAAATTCAACGAAATAGATTATACAATTTAATTTGAACATATATTTAAAATAGCCATATTAAATCAATTTAAATTAAAAACAAATAAATTCCTCAGCAATAAATTTCTGTTATTATCGTTCAAATTCAAATAAAATTCATATTAACCATTTGAATAACTCTGAATCCATTTTAAATTCAAATTGAATTTTTTTCAGTTCTCATATTTCGAAAGTTATATATATACGAAATAAATCATATATCGATCACTAATTGATAATTCAATATAAAAATTCTTTTATATTATCAATTCAATATTTAAATGATATTAAATATTTAAAATAACTGTTCGAAAAATCTAGTTCGTTACACGAGCTTTTAAAAGAAATTGTTTAAATGGTTATGAAATAAGATTTTGTGATTTACGGAAGTGCTAAAAGCAGAAACCATAGAATTTACTTACGGGTTGGAAAATGGAATAATTGTATTTTAAAACAATTAAATGGTATTTTTAAAATAATTAAGTAATTTAATTAATTTCAAAAGGGGAAATGACAAATGAAAATCAGTTAATAGTTAACTGATATGTATGTTTGGTATAATCCATCGTTTTTGAGAAAATTGATAAATTGGATTAATTTGATGAATATTCGTTAAGTTTAACGAACAGTGTAAAATGTTAGTAAATCTTTAATTAACTATAAATTTAAGGAAATTACTGAATAGTTAGTGTTAATGAAGTTAATTATTATTTAATAAGATTTTAAAAAAGATAATTAAACTACTTTTAGTTAATGGCAAAGTTAACTATCTTTAGTATAGTAAATATTAAAATTTATCATTAAAATGATGACTTTCAGTTGAAAATTCAACTAAGAAAGAATTTAAGTAGCGATGGAGTTTAATCTAAAAGGCGATAAGTGTTATATGAGAGATTTATAATCCAAGTTTTCCAAAACGAGATTTGCAAATAAGATTTATATGTGAATATGGAAATTCAAATAAGATTTTACTTAATGTTTTTAAAGTAAGTAAAGTGAATTCAAATGGAATGAAATTGTTTTAGGAAAGTGGTTAATAGGTTATTAAGAGACTGAAATATGGGAATGGTTTTAGATTGAAATCTAAAGCTAAGTTAATACCAGATGTTAAATGGATTAGAAAATGTGGTTTGGTAGAAATCCAAGCAAGATGTAAAAAGGGGGCTTTTAACCCAAAACGAAGGCGTGAAAGTTAAGGAAGTGTATTCGAGTGAAACACGATAATTGAAATAAGAATTTGAACGTAAAGGAAAATACATACAATGTTTTGTGTTTAATATTGATAAAAGGATTTTGGAAATGAAATCCAAGTTAAAAAGGTAATTTAAAGTAATTGGTAAGCAGATTTTAGTTATAAAATCCAAGATAAAGTTTATTATAAGGATGCCGAGTATATGGAAATAGATTATATGACGAGTGATTATTATTATAAATTAAAATGTTATAAGCGAAGTATGATTTAAGCTAAGAGTGGTGTTTCGTGGACATTTACTTAATCGAACGAATTAAGTAAGGAGGTTATGTTGAAAGAAGATTTCAAATGTAAGGAAGGGTTTGTAAAACCAGATTTTGAAATCAAGGTGGTAAATGGGATTTTAATATTAGTGGTTAAGTTACAAACTGGTATTCATTCTGAGGTAAGAACGTTGTCGATCAAGGTCTGAGAGGTAAATAAAATACCCCAACTTGAATGACTTCATTATTATCGAGGAATGGTATTAGTTTGGAACGAGTAAACGGTGTGGTAATTGGTGTGATATCCCATACAAGAAGTACAGAACATAAGTGCGAGATTTTGGAATATAAAGAATGCTGAAATGTCGGTTATAATGTAAATAAAAATACTTAGTTTCAAATTTTATAATTTGACTTTTGTTGTGTCATAGTAGAATTAGTAATCTATTTTGTACTATGAGGTATAATCCGTATATGAATATATCGAGATACTCGAGTATAAAAAAAAGGGAAAAAGGTTTTTAAAGAAATATATCAATATTTCCAAAAGGAATGGAAACCTGGGTATATACATATATACACGTTTTAAAGTAGTTTTTGTTATAATTGAAAATAAATATAAAGTTTAGTTATATTAAAAGAATTAAAGGTTGATTTACCATTTATTTATAGGCCAAGTGGGTGCCAAGTACTGAATAAGCAAATTCGTTCACATATTTGTTCTTTGTTAGTTAAATCATCGACTATCAAACCTGACCAATAAGATTGTTGCTACGGAAAGACCGGGATCGAATTTATATTCAAAAACCATTTCGACCAGCAAATACGCAAAGATGCTGATCAAGATGGTGAAATTGAAGACCGTGGATCTTCATAAGCGGGAGGACTACTTATCGAATTTCTCTGGCTTGCAACCAGAGTTATTTGATTTGTGATTCTGTCATAGTTGAAATCTACTGATTTGCAAGGACTACTCGTTACTGATCCTTGAGGTGATTCCTATATAAGGATGCAGTAGGAGGGTGCCTTCGGTTCATCCTGTTCCTGGATGACTTGTATGGACAAATGTCTGACAGAGTATTTTCAATGGGCCACGTACGTTGATTTCTTCAAAACATGTCATAGTTGGGTAGCACCCAACTAGGGTATTTTTGTGGACGTCAATTAGTGATATCGAGAGGATCTAACGATGTGGCGTTCAAAGTAAAGGATGGCCAAATGTTCTAGAAGTAAATTCTAGCCTCAAGCCTCACAACTGGGAAATGACAAAAATCGGGCAAGCAGCATGGCTATGTGTGTCGCTCCCATTAGGGTGTATAATCACCTATCTAGAGAAATTCCATTTGCTTCTTTAATCCATATTTGATGCTGTCCCTTTTCGGGAAATGGTGGTTTGAGTCCAACCGTTGGTGATATACATTCGATACACTCAAGCGAAATGAGTGGTCGGTCATATGTGGGCCGGGTTGCAAGACGTTCTTGTTGAACCCAGTGTATTTTCCCCTAGGGATACACTATTGGCAGGTGGTGGTCCCATGCCTTGTCATAGTCAGAATCCAATCTCCTATAAGCGCCCGCGATTTTGTTTGTATACTATATATGTGGAGTGTGAGATGCAAGCGTTCCGCTTGATTGTTAATTATTTGTATTTAGAAACAATTATAATATTAGAATAAGTTATGATTTCAAAACGTTTTGTGTTATAGTAAGGAAAAAAACCATCCGCGTTTATGTGTGGGCTGGTCTTACTATTATCCTTCGATTTCCGAAAGGATTTTCCAAAGTTAAACAAGTTGGGTGTTCTGTGAATTTATCACTGAATGTGTTCCTGACTGACCCGGTGTATTTTGCTTTTCCTCAAATATGCTCATGTCTGACCAAGTGTATTCCCAGGTCAGGTTTCGCTTGGAGTTTCAGGAGCTGGAAGCAGGAGGCTTTACTACTAGTTTTATAAAGTTATTTTCCACTGTCTCTGATATATGTTGTACTCTGATGGTTGGTATGTGTATATTGTTCTTTGTATAAAAGGATTTGTTATATTATATTTTATCTGTTTCGCTGTGAGATTCTGATGTGTGGTTCTTCTTCTTTCTTCTATTCTAATATTCTTTCTTTCTTTTCTCACCCTCTAATTTCTTTCTATAAACAATCTGGGATTCGATACTTGGGTTTTTCGCAAGTAATATGGGTTTATATATTATTGTCGAAAATTCGAGTGTCGAATTTTTCCCCGGGTCATTACAGTGTATCAGAGCTATTAGTTTAGTGATAACCCTGGCTCTGTGGCGTAACTCGATAGAGATGGCGTTAGTAATACCCTAGATTGAGTTTGATTATATATTTGAGAGCGCGTATTTGTAATTTGATATAAAATTATTTTTGAAATTATTTTTGCCTAATTTATTTTATAAAATAATAAAGGGAAGGATTTTATAAATTATTATAATATGCACAAATCGATTTATTTGTTAATGTTGATTATATGATATGTTTGGATGATGTGCTCGATCTCATGAATATAAATCTGAAAATGATAGAATTGGTTTAAAACCAATATGAAATAAATAAGTTGGATAAATCAATCCAAAATTAATAAATTCGAAAGGATAATCAAAGGAAAAAATGGATTTGTTAAGACTTGGTTATTAAAAATTAATCTCGTGTGAATTGAACTGTGTGCAGAATTGGTTGGTATGGATGATATGGATGTTTTGAACATAACTGGCATTTGTTTTGGGAACTAATGAAATTCATTTGAGTTGAGAACTGGTGCAGAAGTGCCAATTCAGCTTTGAAATCCATCCAAGAGAAAATTCTAGAGTTAATTGAATCCAGTTTGAATAGAGCTGCATAATAACCAAGCAAGCTCGAATATAAATTATAGCTTATCGTATAATAGCGCTCGCAAAAAGGTACGCCTACGAAAATATGAAATTTTGGTTTTGTTTGGATTTTGATTTTTCCGACCGTGTTGGTCGAGGTATATTTATTTCTTGAACTTGCAATATTGCAAATGTCCTCTGTACAAGGGAGACTCTACCAAAAATTTTCCAAAATTTAAGGTGTTAGATTTTTTTTGAAGATTTTCGGAAAATTCTTTTATTTGAAATAAATCAGTTTTAAAACCAGTTAGAATAGTTTGGAAATAAAAGCGAGTTTTAAATTTTATATTTTTGTAAAGATAATGGGTCGTAGCATTCTTTCTACCTTAGCAATTTCGAGGGCGAAATTATTTTAAGGGGGAAGGAATGTAATGTCCCGTATTTTCTGGCCAATTATTTAAAATATTTTATTTATGTAAAATATTTATTTGAGTTTAAATAATAGAATTTAACCATTTTTATTTTGAATATTATTTATATTAATAATACGATGATATTTTATTTTCGGAATATTTGGAAAAATGTTGAATTTGTCGTATAATGTGAACAGGCAATGTAAAATGGTTTAATATTATTCGAATTGAAACAATAGTAGCGATTTCGTTATTAAAACGACGATAGTACGTTTAGTTTATAATTATATTATAAAACGAGCTGCAGCGGCGCTATAGTTCGTAATATGGCATTTTGAACTTTAAACGGCTGTACAGGGCCCAATATGAGTCGGATTTTCTTGAAACAAGAAATGTCTGAATCTGTTCGATAATATTTTTCTAATGGAAGAGAAAAATCGAGTTTTTGTGTTGTAGATTTTGTTTTATGTCCAAATCAAATTTTGAAATAGTCGATATAAAATTTCGTTATATATTATAACGTTTATTTATTAAATAAAGGGTTTTTAAATATTTATAATATTGATTTGGCTTCAAACTCAATCCGAGTTATTTTATTTTAGAAGTATATGAAATTCAGGTCGTGTATGGACAATTTTAATATTTTATTAATTTTATATTGAGGTACTTTAAAATTGGTTTATTTTTTTGTAAATTTGGGCAGTTCAAAAGGGCCTTTATTCAAACGACCTCCGTTTTTGACGAATTTTTTTTATTGAGACTGTAACAGCTAATTTTTGCTAGATTTCAAGTTGCGCATCATTCGGAGTTATTCGGTGAGTGTGGCAAAATAAAATGCAAATAAAACGACCGTTTGGACGTGAACGAGTGCCGTTTGAGCAAACAGACTCGGAATTCGACGAAACAAGTTTCATTAGGACCGTATCGTCAATTTATACTACGCCGTCCATTTCCGTCTCGAACGGAGTTTGTATGTGAGCGCAGCAGCGAATAAACAATGTTTAAAATAACGATAGGTACGAAATAAAATATCGTTCGTCACATCGTTATAAATAAAAAAATTCCCTATATATACACCTACCAACCAGCCTAAAACCATATGTTCCAAACCGTATTCCTCTACCAACAAAAATATTTGCAGAAAATCCCCTGATTCCTTTTTAATTTATTTCTTCAATTTAGTAATGAATTTGAGGGGGGTTCCAAAGGGAAAGTGGTAGATCGGGACGATACCTACCCACTGAAGAAAATTGGGGTGGAATGGAGGGTTGTGGTGGCCGGAATCGTGGTTTAAAGCCACGAATCCACTTTCGTTTTTCATGGTTTTTGAGGAGTTTGGGTTGATGATTGGTGGAGCTGTCAAAGGGAAGTGTAGTAGAGGAGTCAGGCCTTGATTTGGTTCTGGTCTGGGGGTCTGAAAGTGTCCGTAGTGGTCGTGGGAGGTAGATGAACGGAGGGGGCTGTTTTGGGTCATTTTTGAAAGTCATAGTGAGAATTCACCAATTTCCGTCGTCAACATTTGTCGAGGGGATCAGGTATGAAGGTCAGTGGAAGGGGGTTGAGTGAGGGTCAGTTTGGCGGTGGTCTGGTGGTTTCTAGTGGCGAGGTGGCGGAGAATTTTTGGGATGAACAGATTTGGGCGAAGTGGGAAATCACGGCGGACGGATGGATTGTGGCGACCAGGGTTTCTGGCGATGGCGGCCTACGGTGGGGCGTTGGCGAGGATTGTGTTCGATGGGTCCCAGGGTCAACGGTGACGGCGTACTGGTGCTCCGATGAGGTTGAACGGTTGAAGACATTCGTGAAGAAGAGGGGTGAAGGAGAAAAGAACGATCGGGTTTTCTTTGAGGAGGAGAAAGAAAACGCGTTTTTTGATCGGTACCAGGATGACGTGGCACTGGCTTATAAAGGTGATTAGTTTTTAATTATTTAATTTAAATATCAATTAGTGTTAATAATCGTAGAATATATTCAAACTTTAAATTAGCATATTTCGTTCATACTTTAATGAAATCTTACGAAACCGGATCCGTTGGGATCGTAGGGACGAGGCCTTGGTAATGGCGTTGACTAGGAACTGATTGGACGCAGTTTAAATTTCAGCAAATTTTAAACGTCCATTTCAAATTTAAAGGAACAAACGTGTCAACCGATATGAACTGGTGAGTTAATTCTCACACCTTCTGGAATCCTGTGATGTGGTAAATTCATATTAAAATATAATTTATCGTTAAAAGTATAGATTGGTTGATTGGTTGCTATTGGCTGTTTATTGTTGATTGGTTGCTGTCATTTATATTTCATTATTCTAAATTAGTAGACTATTGAAATTTATTTCATATATTATTATCAAATGTATAATGAGCTGTGATGCAGGAAAGAATAGGTTGGAGGGATCCGACCGGATTCCTCAAATATTATATATGTTGTTTGTTTCTTTTATATTATTGATATATGAACTGATTTAACCCCAGATGGTAGTGTGTGATAACCCATAACTTCCCCGGTAAGGAAAGAGCGGACACTTTGAGAACAACACACAAAAGAACGCAGATAGAAGAACATTTCATTGCTATTACAACAATTCCATCAGATACAAGAATATACAGAGTATAATGAATAAATTACATTCGATAAATATCAGAGATTACAATAAATTACATAGCAGCGGAAAAACAATATAAAACACAACTGAAAGTAATGCACGGATACAGAGCTTTCCGAGCATCGTTCCAGCTGTAAATTAGGATCCTGTGAACATAAATCTGCAAAACCAAAACTACTAGCTGCCCGTGTCGAAAATAAGGGCACCCAGAGTTTAGGTTAAAAAAATAAACTCCACGTCAGTCATGTGACTGGTGTGAGAACTAAAACAGTTATTTAAAACTTTACTTTGAAAGAGAGTAATTCAAGGGACCATGCCGTATAACACGGAACGGGTTTCCTCCCAAGAATACCAGTGCATAGAATAAACAGCGCAATGCTTTTTCGAAAAAATTAAGCTATTATAAGACCCAGTTCCCATCACACAATGCAACGCAAGCTGGAGGATAGCGTTTTACCTTATAATAGCCAAACATGCTTGATACGTTTAAAACAAATCATTTGATACTATAATAAGTGTATAGTGCCAAAACAATTTCAATCATAAATATCAATCCTAGGCGGCATGGGTACCATCTATCATGTCGCCATACTAGGCTCTACAAATAAAACCGAAATACATGTATTGGAAATTGGATTTCCATCATGAGTCGAGGCAAGGGGCAAGCTCCTCTCCGCTTCGAGACACTCTAGCAAATGCTCAGGACTACACACTCTGGGAAGCCACTTGGATCGGTTGGGCCGGTCCGCTCTTACGTTTGAGGAATGGCAATTCCTGAACACACGTTTCCCGGTCCTTACAGACCTAAAATTGAGGCGCCTCATTCCAACGACCATAAAGGTGAAAAGTATATAAATGTCAGGGCTGGTAAGTCACTGACACCACCAAAGCTAGAAAGAAACGTCATGTTCTCCCAACGGTCCATATCCCGTTTTTGACTCATACCGAGGTGTGAGGCTCGCGAATCCACGCTATACACAAAGCTATGCCACGTAGGCCGTGCTTTGATCATCAACCACAAGACTTTGCTTTTCAACAGAAGCCTTGATCCATGCAACTCAGCGTGCCACACAGGCAATTCATGCCATGCGATTGATATCTATCGATGTATAACCTCTAAGCTCATACGTCTCAGAGAAGGGCATTAAGCAAGAGAATAAATTCTCTGCCGCCAAACAGTAATATATTTAACAGAAATCAATCAACACAGAATAAAATCCAATGTCAGACACACAATCCATTTACAAGTTCATTCTGGGTCTGAACGAAACCGGAGGCACTTTCCTCATATATCCATCGATCTCCAAGTACGTCTGGACGACCACCAACTATTTCCATCCTCTTGGGTGTACAGCCCAATCAAGATCATCAGTAATCACCCAAACGATGAAGACTTCCGGTCTTCAACCACCGTCTTCATCTTCGACATCTCGTCGAATCGGTTATTCAGAATGGGTATAAACCTGGCCTTCCCGAATAACCCGCGTATATAATAAATACGTGTTACACAAACACAACATACGCCTCATTCCAATTCAGAATATTCTTTTTATTCAAATTTTCACATTCTTAGGGAAAGGTTGACATTAATTTTATCCAAGATAAATTCTTCTAAATTTATTCTTTAATCTTCCTTTGGATATCATTTCAAACACTATTATGGTTTTTCAAACTAGTCGAGATTAGCAAACCGCACCGAAGTAATTATTTATTTTATTTCCCAATCCCAACTTATTCATCCCATGAAGCAAAACTGGTAATACTCCATAACTATTACCACAGTGTTATCGGTAAAATTAATTAACATTTCACGTTCAAATCTAATTAAAGATTTAACTGTCGCTTTGGAGCAAAACTGGCGATACTCCATTCTCGATCATTTTCTAGATTTGATAATTTATATTATCAATCCACATTTCAATCTAATCAAAGATTTATTAAAACTCCTTTTACTGGGTTAAAGAATTAATGTCGTTTAAAACGTTGTTCACGATAAACCCAAATCACATTCTATTTATTATTGGGTTAAAGAACAAGTGTTATTTAAAACACCCTTCATGATAAACTCACAAATCAATTCTATTTAAAACCCATTTCAAATCCAATTTATTTATTTAAAAATAAATGGGTTTTAATTTAAGTTCAAAACTAGTTCATTTTGATAAAAATCTATTTTTATCTTTTCAAATATGGAGCTTTTCATCCCAATTTTTCCCAAATCATTTCTTATGATTTTACACAAATTATTACTATTTTTAATAATTTTATCAAGGCCCGTACAGTCGATTTCCATCAACGGCCATCGAACAGCACTTGCAGCGACCTTTTCCAAATTTGATTTGGACAAATCTCCAAATCCAACCGTTAGATTTCAAATTTCTAATATTCGTTAGAAAGCTCTTTTCGATACGAACCCAACGGTTCTAGTTTTAGGAGAATCCGACGGTCGGATCTCCCGTAATATCCGTTCGAAGTCAATGGTCGAAATTCGCGAACTGCCGCGGCGCGGCGCGTTCTATTCAGGCCATTATATTATATATATATAATATATATAATATAATTTTCGTCGATTTCTATTTAAAACGAATTTTATAAATAGTTTTAAATTCGTTTCAAAAACATTTCAACTTCCATTTCCAATTCAAATCAAAATTGAATTTTTCCTTATAAATTCGTTTTAAATTCATTTTAATTTAATTCAAATTTCGATTCAATTTGAATTCATTTCAAATCTATTTTTATTCTATTTCAATTCGTTTTCAATTCAATTCTAATTCGTTTTATATTCAATTCAATTCGAATTCGTTTTATATTCAATTCAATTCGAATTCGTTATATATTCAATTCAATTCGAATTCGTCATATATTCAATTCAATTATATAAAAACGAATATAATCGATATAAATATCGTTCGCGTCAAAATAGCGCATCTCTAATCAACACGGCTTTATATATTTCAATAATCCCGTTATTCTATTCAACAAATGAATATTTATTCTTGTCAACACATGACTAATCTCAACGAATGAGTAATGTCCACGTGTGACTATTTTTGTTATTTAATATATCTTATAAAAATTATTGTATCTATCGTTTGATATTAAATTAGACTCCAACCGCAAATTAGTAAGAGAACGATTCCCTGAATATTAACCCCGAAGGCCGAAACCAACATCAGATTAATATCCAGGAGACCACTCATCTTATCTATTTTCCAGTTAGTTTCTAATTTTATATATGATAAAGATGTAAATTTATTTATTAAAATATTTCGTTCAACACATGACTAATCTCAACGGATGAGGACGGTCAACACATGAACCTTTATTTTATAATATTAAAGATGTAAATTTTATTGTTAAAATATTTTGTTCAATACATGACTAATCTCAACGGATGAGTACGGTCAACACATGAACCTTTATTTTGTAAAATTCTTTATTTTCTAAATTGGAATGAGGCCCAATCAATCACCATATAGCGTTAACTATATGGATTCCATACAACACATGTATATAATAGCAACGATAAATAATCAACCATCATCCAAAGTGCACTACACTGTATAAGCATCAAATATAGATGTCTAACGCTTATAACAGCCTGTCAATCAATCGATCGACATACAACTAATTATTGGGATTAGTGTATGCCGTATTTTATCCCAATACCCATGTGGGGTTTTAAATCAACAAACACAGATTTTATTTGTGCAGTTGGGCAATGTGTAAAATTTATCGTCCCAATCAATGTCAGTCAAATCAGTGTACATAAACAAACCGTCCGGTTTGTAAATGAATATTTATTTATTCACATTCACGTTAAAAATTATATTTTTAATGACTAAAATATTTTGTTCAACCTATGAATATTCTATTCGGTTCATTTATTAAATAAAATGATATCTTTATTTTTCTAATTTATTTTAGAAAATTTCGGCGGCATAACGGCACGATACTAGAAACGAGACGAGGCCTAGCCTTATCCCCGGTCTAATAATGGCCCACGCCATACACATATCAATCAAATCCATTCCATTTCACCAAACAATCAACTAATCTAACCAACTACACAACCAAACAAACAAGTCCATGGTCTGTGGACGATGTTGTCGGGTGCTACTAAACACCGTCTGCATCCTAGTATATATTATATAACTAGAAAAGAAATTTAGAGTGAGAAGTTCTCACCGATTAGCCTAACCAATTCGCCTCGACACTTCATATGTAGGAAATCTTCATCGTTATTCCTTTGATCACTTTCGTCGTCCGTATTCACTACATATATAAAAATCACCTTTTTATTTAGCTACTATATATGTAAGAATCGAATTTTCCCACCGCTACTATATAGATAAAGATTCTATTTTTATACCGGTACTATATAGATAAAAATTCTATTTTTACTACGCTACTATATAGATAACAATTCTATTTTTACATCGTTAATATATAGATAAAAATTATATTTTTACATCATCACTATATAGATAAAAATTATATTTTTATTTCATTAAAAATCATTTCTTTTCGTTTTCAAGAATCACATCTTTATATGGTTTTCAAACGAATAAAAATCACATCTTTATTTGGTTTTCAAATGAATAAAAATCACATCTTTATTTGGTTTTCAAACGAATAAAAATCACATCTTTATTTGGTTTTCAAATATAATCTTTCTTCGATAAAAAGAACAAATCTTTCAACTATGAAAAATCATATCTTTGATAAATAAAATAAAAATCAGTTTACAACTAGGAAAAATCATATTGTTTTCTTTTCTAGTATCCTAATACATATACATAAAGAAAGAAAATAAATGAATTAACAAATAAAAACTCACGTGTTCTATGTGATTGAAGGGGGGAGAAGGAGATCAGTCGCGAGGGGGGGGGTAGCCAAGCGAGGTGCTCGACGTCGGAGGTGCGCAGGTAGGCCTGGGGGGTCTGGTGGTTGCGTCGAGTCCCGGGGCTTAGGGTTTCGGGTCTTGCGGCTTAATCGGAGGACGGCGGGAAGTAGAGAGCGGCAGTGGGGGAATCGGAGGAGGAGTTGCGGAGGAGGAAGAAAGGAGGGAGAAGAAGTGGGAGGCGGCGCGACTGTGGTGATCGACGGAAGGGGGTGGTTTTTTTTTTTTTTTTTTTATCTGAGTTATGAGGGAGAGAGAGAACGTAGTGGAGAGGTATTATATATATTTAATTATATTTTATTTTATTCAAAAAAAAGTTGACCTTTTTATTCGACCTCGAAATGAGATCCACCGCGTGTCGTCCATAGCGTTTTACCCCCATTCCGAACACAATGGGATATGTATCCTAAGCTGACTCGACTGTTTCAATCAGTTTTCGTCAAAACCTACATATAACTCTATACATTGAATTTGAACGCACATTTCAATTTACCGGGGTCATATACTAACTCGAAAAATTCCCGAAAAATATTTTCTAGCTTCGTATTGACGATACGGTCCTAACAAAACTAATTTCGTCGAATTCTGAGACCATTTGAAAAATGGCCAATTTCCAGTCGATTAAAATCAACTAAAACTGGTCAAACGCGTTTTACTTCGCCATGCTCACATATTGATTCGGAAAATTATGAAAATTGGAATCTAGCAATAACTAGCCATTATGGATCCAACAAAAGTGGTTTCGTCGAAATCCGAGGTCGTTTGCAAAATTTCCATTTTTAAGGGCCGAAATTCCATAGCGACTATTCTGAAATTTCAACTGGACATAAATTTTTATCCGCGCTATGAAATTTCGATTTTTCGGATACGTTGGAAAGATATTCTTAATTAGATTCAAATATTTTTGGTTTCGCTAAAATCCGGTTTGTTTTGCACCCGGTACATTCATTTGAAGTTTGAAATCGAATTATCGAACTACCGCGCCATTTTCAATTGCCATTTTCAATTCCTTTTATAATTATATATAATTATTTATATTCTAACGACGATCTATATGAATATATACGTTCTAATCTATTCAAAATAAATTTTTTGTCGTTATTATTTAAAATAATCCATTTTAAATATTCAAAATTCGCTATAATTGCCAAAAATAAAAATTTTAAACTAGCTCGCATTTCCGGGTTATTACAGTCTCCCCCACTTAAAACTTTTCGTCCCCGAAAAGGAACGAAGCCGAAAGTTGTTTACTAATCAACTCAACTTTCCATATTTTCTTTACGGCTTAAGTTCTTCAACTTTACAATTTCTAAGAACTTTTCAAAATTTTCAAAAATTTGGCTAACACCCTATATTTTCGAAAAATTTCGCCATAACCTCCCCTGCACCGAGAGCACGGGAAAATCCCGAAATTGCCATACAGGTCCTCTGATCTCAAAAAGAAAAAGAAAAAGCCAAGCGGCTAGCCAATCGGCTCATAAAATCATCATCACCCAAGCAAAACAGTAAATTATAGTAAATATGTACCTATTTGTCGTGCAAACAAATTTTATTCTTCGGCTCTAGCCTCCTTGCTATGACCTGTTCAATGTAAGTACATGTATATGCAAGCAAATGCGACCAATTTTCAATATAGTTCAATATTTAATTCAATTAGGCTAAGTGGTTCAAAATTACAAACAAATAAACAAACAACACAACCATCAGTCAATTAGTGAATTATCGTTTCAAATTCATAACTTTGATATATATATATATATATATATATATATATATATACAAAAAATCATGTTTTTGATGCCAAATCACTACAATAAATCTATCTATATAAGTTTTGGTTCTCACACCAGTCTAATGGAAATATATAGATATCACACCTTCGAAACACGAAAATAAATACTGATGATGCACGTGCTATCATCAGTACCATCTCCGGGCGACTAGAGTGTGATTCTATATCTATCCAGTATATTAAAACTTCGAATATACGTTCATGACGCGTATATGCAAAACCTTTATATACTAGATTGTCCAAATCATTATAAATAAATTATTCAAATACGTGTAAAACGATTTAAATTTCAAAACAAAATTGTTTTCATTTGAAAAATATACTCTTCACACTCGTTCTAGGATACTACTGATCCTATCTCTAACGAGTCATTCTAATTGGAAATTACTAATCCAATATCTGATGAATCCTTTCGTTTGGTTCTATTGTGTCTTGTTCTCGAGCTCTGTAAACCAAAGCTCCGATACCAACTGTGATAACACGTAACTTCCCCGGTAAGGAAAGAGCGGATACTTTGAGAACAACACATAAAAGAACGCAGACAGAAGAACATTTCATTGCTATTACAACAATTCCATCAGATACAAGAATATACAGAGTATAATGAATAAATTACATTCGATAAATATCAGAGATTACAATAAATTACATAGCAGCGGAAAAACAATATAAAACACAACTGAAAGTGATGCACGGATACAGAACTTTCCGAGCATCGTTCCAGCTGTAAATCAGGATCCTGTGAATATAAATCTGCAAAACCAAAACTACTAGCTGCCCATGTCAAAAACAAGGGCACCCAGAGTTTAGGTTAAAGCAATAAACTCCAGGTCAGTCATGTGACTGGTTTGAGAACTAAAACAGTTATTTAAAACTTTACTTTGAAAGAGAGTAATTCAAGGGACCACGCCGTATAACACGGAACGGGTTTCCTCACAAGAATACCCGTGCATAGAATAAACAGCGCAATGCTTTTTCGAAAAATGAAGCTATTATAGACCCAGGTCCCATCACACAATGCAATGCAAGCCGGAGGATAGGGTTTTCCCTTATAATAGCCAAACATGCTTGATACGTTTAAAACAAATCATTTGATACTATAATAAGTGTATAGTGTCTAAACAATTTCAATCATAAATATCAATCCTAGGCGGCATGGGTACCATCTATCATGTCGCCATACTAGGCTCTACAAATAAAACCGTAATACACGTATTGGAAATTGGATTTCCGTCATGATTCGAGGCAAGGGGCAAGCTCCTCTCCGCTTCGAGACACTCTAGCAAATGCTCAGGACTACACACTCTGGGCAGCCACTTGGATCGGTTGGGCCGGTCCTCTCTTACGTTTGAGGATTGGCAATTCCTGAACACACGTTTCCCGGTCCTTACAGACCTAAAATCGAGGCGCCTCATTCCAACAACCACAAAGGTGAAAAGTATATAAATGTCAGGGCTGGTAAGTTACTGACACCACCAAAGCTAGAAAGAAACGTCGTGTTCTCCCAACGGTCCGTATCCCGTTTTTGACTCATACCGAGGTATGAGGCTCACGAATCCACGCTATACACAAAGCTATGCCACGTAGGCCGTGCTTTGATCATCAACCACAAGACTTTGCTTTTCAATAGAAGCCTTGATCCATGCAATTCATCGTGCCACACAGGCAATTCATGCCATGCGATTGATATATATCGATATATAACCTCTAAGCTCGTACGTCTCAGAGAAGGGAGTTAAGCAAAAGAATAAATTCTCTGCCGCCAAACAGATATATATATTTAACAGAAATCAATCAACACAGAATAAAATCCAATGTCAGACACACAATCCATTTACAAGTTCATTCTGGGTCTTAACGAAACCGGAGGAACTTTCCTCATATATCCATCGATCTCCAAGTACGTCTGGACGACCACCAACTATTTCCATCCTCTTGGGTGTACAGCCCAATCAAGATCTTTAGTAATCACCCAAACGATGTGAAGACTTTCGGTCTTCAACCACCGTCTTCATCTTCGACATCACATCGAATCGGTTATTCAGAATGGGTATAAACCCGGCCTTCCCGAATAACCCGCGTATATAATGAACACGTGTTACACAAACACAACATACGCCTCATTCCAATTCATAATATTCTTTTTATCCAAATTTTCACATTCTTAGGGAAAGGTTCCCATTAATTTTATCCAAGATAAATTCTTCTAAATTTTTTCTTTAATCTTCCTTTGGATATCACTTCAAACCCTATTATGGTTTTTCAAACTAGTTGAGATTAGCGAACCGCACCGAAGTAATTATTTATTATATTTCCCAATCCCAACTTATTCATCCCATGAAGCAAAACTGGTAATACTCCATATCTAATACCATGGTGTTATCGGTAAAATTAATTACCATTTCACGTTCAAATCTAATTAAAGATTTAACTATCGCTTTGAAGCAAAACTGGCGATACTCCATTCTCGATCCTTTTCTAGATTTGATAATTTATATTATCAATCCACATTTCAATCTAATCAAAGATTCATTAAAACTCCTTTTACTGGGTTAAAGAATTAATGTCGTTTAAAACACAGTTCACGATAAACCCAAATCACATTCTATTTATTATCGGGTTAAAGAACAAGTGTTATTTAAAACACCCGTCACGATAAACCCACAAATCAATTCTAAACTCATTTCAAATACAATTTATTTATTTAAAAATAAATGGGTTTTAATTTTAGTTCAAAACTAGTTCATTTCGATAAAAATCTATTTTTATCTTTTCAAATATGGATCTTTTCATCGCAATTTTTCCCAAATCATTTCTTATGATTTTACACAAATTATTACTATTTTTAATAATTTTATCAAGGCCCGTACAGTCGATTTCCATCAACGGCCATCGAACTGCACTTACATCGACCTTTTCCAAATTTGATTTGGACGTATCTCCAAATCCAACCGTTATATTTCAAATTTCTAATATTCGTTAGAAAGCTCTTTTCGATACGAAGCCAACGGTTCCGGTCTTAGGAGAATCCGACGGTTCGATCTCCCGTAATACCCGTTCG
Source organism: Allium sativum (assembly GCA_030737875.1). NCBI lineage: Eukaryota > Viridiplantae > Streptophyta > Magnoliopsida > Asparagales > Amaryllidaceae > Allium > Allium sativum. The sequence goes on from JASFAX010000034.1 coordinate 6,817,548, forward strand.
AAGTCAATGGTCGAAATTCGCAAACTACCGCGGCGCGGCGCGTTCTATTCAGGCCATTATATTATATATATATATATATAATATATAATATAATTTTCGTCGATTTCTATTTAAAACGAATTTTATAAATAGTTTTAAATTCGTTTTAAAAACATTTCAACTTCCATTTCCAATTCAATCAAAATTGAATTTTTCCTTATAAATTCGTTTTAAATTCATTTCAATTTAATTCAAATTTCGATTCAATTTGAATTCATTTCAAATCTATTTTTATTCTATTTCAATTCGTTTTCAATTCAATTCGAATTCGTTTTATATTCAATTCAATTCGAATTCGTTTTATATTCAATTCAATTCGAATTCGTTATATATTCAATTCAATTCGAATTCGTCATATATTCAATTCAATTATATAAAAACGAATATAATCGATATAAATATCGTTCGCGTCAAAATAGCGCATCTCTAATCAACACGGCTTTATATATTTCAATAATCCCGTTATTCTATTCAACAAATGAATATTTATTCTTGTCAACACATGACTAATCTCAACGAATGAGTACTGTCCACGTGTGACTATTTTTGTTATTTAATATATCTTATAAAAATTATGGTATCTATCGTTTGATATTAAATTAGACTCCAACCGCAAATTAGTAAGAGAACGATTCCCTGAATATTAACCCCGAAGGCCGAAACCAACATCAGATTAATATCCAGGAGACCACTCATCTTATCTATTTTCCAGTTAGTTTTTAATTTTATATATGATAAAGATGTAAATTTATTTATTAAAATATTTCGTTCAACACATGACTAATCTCAATGGATGAGGACGGTCAACACATGAACCTTTATTTTATAATATTAAAGATGTAAATTTTATTGTTAAAATATTTTGTTCAATACATGACTAATCTCAACGGATGAGTACGGTCAACACATGAACCTTTATTTTGTAAAATTCTTTATTTTCTAAATTGGAATGAGGCCCAATCAATCACCATATAGCGTTAACTATATGGATTCCGTACAACTCATGTATATAATAGCAACCATCATCCAAAGTGCACTACACTGTATAAGCATCAAATATAGATATCTAACGCTTATAACAGCCTGTCAATCAATCGATCGACATACAAGTAATTATTGGGATTAGTGTATGTCGTATTTTATCCCAATACCCGTGTGGGGTTTCAAATCAACAAACACAGATTTTATTTGTGCAGTTGGGCGATGTGTAAAATTTATCGTCCCAATCAATGTCAGTCAAATCAGTGTACATAAACAAACCGTCCGGTTTGTAAATGAATATTTATTTATTCACATTCACGTTAAAAATTATATTTTTAATGACTAAAATATTTTATTCAACCTATGAATAATCTCTTTGGTTCATTTATTAAATAAAATGATATCTTTATTTTTCTAATTTATTTTAGAAAATTTCGGCAGCATAACGGCACGATACTAGAAACGGGACGAGGCCTAGCCTTATCCCCGGTCTAATAATGGCCCACGCCATACACATATCATTCAAATCCATTCCATTTCACCAAACAATCAACTAATCTAACCAACTACACAACCAAACAAACAAGTCCATGGTCTGCGGACGATGGTGTCGGGTGCTACTAAACACCGTCTGCATCCTAGTATATATTTATATAACTAGAAAAGAAATTTAGAGTGAGAAGTTCTCACCGATTAGCTTAACCAATTCGCCTCGACACTTCATATGTAGGAATCTTCATCGTTCTTCCTTTGATAACTTTCGTCGTCCATATTCACTACATATATAAAAATCACCTTTTTATTTAGCTACTATATATGTAAGAATCGAATTTTCCCACCGCTACTACATAGATAAAGATTCTATTTTTATACCGGTACTATATAGACAAAAATTCTATTTTTACTACGCTACTATATAGATAAAAATTCTATTTTTACATCGTTACTATATAGATAAAAATTCTATTTTTACATCGTTACTATATAGATAAAAAATTATATTTTTATTTCATTAAAAATCATTTCTTTTCGTTTTCGAGAATCACATCTTTATATGTTTTTCAAACGAATAAAAATCACATCTTTATTTGATTTTCAAACGAATAAAAATCACATCTTTATTTGGTTTTCAAACGAATAAAAATCACATCTTTATTTGGTTTTCAAATATAATCTTTCTTCGATAAAAAGAACAAATCTTTCAACTATGAAAAATCATATCTTTGATAAATAAAATAAAAATCAGATTACAACTAGGAAAATTCATATCGTTTTCTTTTCTAGAATCCTAATACATATACATAAAGAAAGAAAATAAATGAATTAACAAATAAAAACTCACGTGTTCTATGTGACTGAAGGGGGGAGAAGGAGATCAGTCGTGAGAGGGGGGGTTTGCCTGGCGAGGTGCTCGACGTCGGAGGTGCGCAGGTGGGCCTGGCGGTTGCGTCGAGTCCCGGGGCTTGGGGTTTCTGCTCTTGTGGCTTAATCGGAGGACGGGGGGAAGTAGAGAGGGGCAGTGGGGGAATCGGAGGAGGAGTTGCGGAGGAGGAAGAAAGGAGGGTGAAGAAGAAGGGGGAGGCGGCGCGACTGTGGTGATCGACGGAAGGGGGTGGGGTTTTTTTTGATCTGAGTTGTGAGGGATAGAGAGAACGTAGTGGAGAGGGATCATATATATTTAATTATATTGCATTTTATTCAAAAAAAAAGTTGACCTTTTTATTCGACCACGAAATGAGACCCACCGCCTGTCGTCCATAGCGTTTTACCCCCATTCCGAACATAATGGGATATGTATCCTGAGCTGACTCGACTGTTTCAATCAGTTTTCGTCAAAATCAACATATAACTCTATATATTGAATTTGAACGCGCATTTCAATTTACCGGGGTCATATACTAACTCGAAAAATTCCCGAAAAATACTTTCTAGCTTCGTATTGACGATATGGTCCTAACAAAACTAATTTCGTCGAATTTTGAGACCGTTTGAAAAATGGCCAATTTCCACTCGATTAAAATCAACTGAAACTGGTCAAACGCGTTTTACTTCGCCATGCTCACATATTGATTTGGAAAATTATGAAAATGGGAATCTAGCAATAACTAGACATCACGAATCCAACAAAAGTGGTTTCGTCGAAATCCGAGGTTGTTTGCAAAATTTCCATTTTTAAGGGCCGAAATTCCATAGCGACTATTCTGAAATTTCAACTGGACATGCCTTTTTATCCCCTCTATGAAATTTTGATTTTTCGGATTCGTTGGAAATATATTCTTAATTAGATTCAAATATTTATGGTTTCGCTAAAATCCGATTTGTTTTGCACCCGGTACATTCATTTGAAGTTTGAAATCGAATTATCGAACTACCGCGCCATTTTCAATTCCTTTTATAATTATATATAATTATTTATATTCTAACGACGATCTATATGAATATATACGTTCTAATCTGTTCAAAATAAATTTTTCGTCGTAATTATTTAAAATAATCTATTTTAAATATTCAAAATTCGCTATAATTGCCAAAAATAAAAAATTTAAACTGGCTCGCATTTCCGGGTTATTACATAGTGAAACCTGTTTGAACATGGTGGTTGAATAAAAATTCACATGTGTTGTGTTTAAAATCAATTGCTAGTGTTGATCGGGTAATTGGCAGTGAATGGCCTAAAATGTGTTGTTTCAGACGTCGGTTTACCGTTCGATGAATTGACGCAGTTTTAAAGTTATAAATTATTTTATAACTGAACTAAAGCTTTTTAGTCATTTTATATAATTAATTAAATTATAAATTTATGGATAAATATTTTAATCGATCTTTTAAAAGAAATTGTTTAAATGGTTATGAAATAAGATTTTGTGATTTATGCAAGCGCTAAAAGTAGAAACCATAGAATTTACTTACGGGTTGGAAAATGGAATAATTGTATTTTAAAACAATTAAATGGTAATTTTAAATTAATTAAGTTATTTAATTAATTTCAAAAGGGGAAATGAAAAATGAAAATCAGTTAATAGTTAACTGATATGTACGGTTGGTAAAATCCACCGTTTTTTGAGAAAATTAATAAATTGGAATAATTTGATGAATATTCGTTAAGTTTAACGAACAGTGTAAAATGTTAGTTAATCTTTGATTAACTATAAATTTAAGGAAATTATTGAATAGTTAGTTTTAATAAAGTTAATTATTATTTAATAAGATTTTAAAAACGATAATTATACTACTTTTAGTTAATGGCAAAGTTAAATATCTTTAGTATAGTAAATATTAAAATTTATCATTAAAATGATGACTTTTAGATGAAAACTCAACTAAGAAATAATTTAAGTAGCGATGGAGTTTAATTTAAAAGGCGATAAGAGTTATATGAGAGATTTATAATCCAAGTTTTCCAAAACGAGATATGTAAATAAGATTTATAAGTGAATGTGGAAATTCAAATAGGATTTTGCTTAATGTTTTTAAATTAAGTAAAGCGAATTCAAATGGAATGAAATTGTTTTAGGAAAGTGGTTAGTAGGTTATTAAGAGACTAAAATATGGGAATGGTTTTAGAATGAAATCTAAACTTAAGTTATTACCAAATGTTAAATGGATTAGAAAATGTGGTTTGGTAGAAATCCAAGCAAGGTGTAAAAAGGGGGCTTTTAACCCAAAACGAAGGCGTGAAGGTTAAAGAAGTATATTCGAGCGAAACATAATAATTGAAATAAGAATTTCAACGCAAAGGGAAATACATAAAATGTTTTGTGTTCAATATTGATAAAAGGATTTTGTAAATGAAATCCAAGTTAAAAAGGTTTTAATTTAAAGTAAGTGGTAAGCGGATTTTAGTTATAAAATCCAAGATAAAGTTTATTATAAGAATGCCGAGTATATGGAAATAGATTATATGATGAGAGATTTTTATTATAAATTAAAATGTTATAAGCGAAGTATGATTTAAGTTAAGAGTGGTGTTTCGTGGACATTTAATCGAACGAATTAAGTAAGGAGGTTATGTTGAAAGAAGACTTCAAATGTAAGGAAGTGTTTATAAAACTACATTTTGAAATCAAGGTGGTAAATGGGATTTTAATATCAGTGGTTAAGTTACAAACTGGTATTCATTCTTAGGTAAGAACGTTGTCGATCAAGGTCTGAGAGGTAAATAAAATACCCCAACTTGAACGACTTCATTATTATCGAGGAATGGTATAGTTTGGAACGAGTAAACGGTGTGGTTATTGGTGTGATATCCCATACAAGAAGTATGGAACATAAGTGCGAGATTCTGGAATATAAAGAATACTGAAATGTCGGTTACAATGTAAATAAAAATATTTAGTTTCAAATTTTATAATTTTACATTTGCTGTGTCATACCAAAATCACTAATCTATTTTATACTATGAGGTATAATACATATATGAATATATCGACATATTCGAATATAAATAAAAGGGAAAAAGGTTTTTAAAGAAATATATCGATATTTCCAAAAGGAATGGAAAGCTGGGTATATACATATATACATGTTTTAAAGTGTTTTAAAGTATTTTAAAGTAGTTTTTGTTATAATTGAAAATAAATATAAAGTTTAGTTATATTAAAAGAATTAAAGGTTGATTTACCATTTATTTATAGGCCAAGTGGGTGCCAAGTACTGAATCAGCAAACTCATTCACATATTTGTTCTTTGATAGTTAAATCATCGATTATCAAACCTGACCAATACGATTGTTAGTACGGAAAGACCGGGATCGAATTTATATTCGAAAACCATTCCGACCAGCAAATACGCGAAGATGCTGATCAAGATGGTGAAATTGAAGACCTTGGATCATCATAAGCGGGAGGACTACTTATCGAATTTCTCTGGCTTGCAACCAGAGTTATTTGATTTGTGATTCTATCGTAGTTGAAATTTACGGATTTGCAAGGACTACTCGTTATTGATCCTTGGGGTGATTCCTATATAAGGATGCAGTAGGAGGGTGCCTTCGGTTCATCCTATTCCTGGATGACTTGTATTGACGAATGTATGACAGAGTATTTCCAGTGGGCCACGTACGTTGATTTCTTCAAAACGTGTCATAGTTGGGTAGCTCCCAACTAGGGTATTTTTGTGGACGTCAATTAGTGATATCCAGAGGATCTGACGATGTGGCTTTCAAAGTAAAGGATGGCCAAATGTTCTAGAAGTAAATTCTATCCTCAAGCCTCACAACCGGGAAATGACAAAAATCGGGCAGGCAGCATGGCTATGTGGGTCGCTCCCATTAGGGTGTATAATCCACTATCTAGAGAAATTCCATTTGCTTCTTTAATCTATACTCGATGATGTCCCTTTTTGGGAAACGGTGGTTTGAGTCCAACCGTTGGTGATATACATTCGATACACTCAAGCGAAATGAGTGGTCGGTCATGTGTGGGCCGGGTTGCAAGACGTTCTTGTTGAACCTAGTGTATTCGCCTCTAGAGATACACTATCGGCAGGTGGTCCCATAACTTGTCATAGTCTGAATCCAGTCTCCTATAAGCGCCCGTGATTTTGTTTGTATACTATATATGTGGAGCGTGAGATGCAAGCGTTCCGCTAGATTGTTAATTATTTGTATTTAGACACTATTATAATATCAGAATAAGTTATGATTTCAAAATGTTTTGGGTTATAGTAAGGAAAAAAAGCCGTCCGTGTTTATTTGTGGGCTAGTCTTACTATTATCCTTCGATTTTCGAAAGGATTTTCCAAAGTTAAACAAGTTGGGTGTTCTATGAATTTATCACTGAAAGTATTCCAGACTGACCTAGTGTATTTTGCTTTTCCTTAAATGTGCTCGTGTTAAACCGAGTGTATTCCCAGGTCAGGTTTCGCTTGGAGTTTCAGGAGCTGGAAGCAGGAGGCTTCACTGCTAGTTATATAAAGTTATTTTCCACTGTCTCTGATATATGTTGTACTCTAATGGTTGGTATGTGTATACTGTTCTTTGTATAAAAGGATTTGTTATATTATATTTTATCTGTTCCGCTGTGAGATTCTGATGTGTGGTTCTTCTTCTTTCTTCTATTCTAATATTCTTTCTTTCTTTTCTCACCCTCTAGTTTCTTTCTATAAACAATTTGGGATTCGATACTTGGGTTTTTGGCAAGTAATATGGGTTTACATATTATTGTCGAAAATTCGAGTGTCGAATTTTTCCCCGGGTCATTACAATTATATTTCAATTCAATAATATAAACAAAATGATATTTTTCTTTGAACTGACAATTCTATTTCAATTCAAAAATATAGGCAAAATAATATTTTTTTTTTTGAATTAACAACTCTATCTCAATTCAATAATGTAAGCAAAATTATATTTTTATTGAATTGACAATTCTATCTCAATTCAATCATATAAGCAAAATGATATTTTTCAATGAATTGACAATTCTATTTCAATTCCAAAATATAGGAAAAATGATATTTTTATTGAATTGACAATTCTGTCTCAATTCAATCATATAAGCTATATGATATTTTTCAATGAATTGATAATTCTATTTCAATTCAAAAATATAGGCAAAATAATATTTGTATTGAATTGACAATTCTATCTCAATTCAATCATATAAGCAAAATGATAATTTTCAATGAATTGATAATTCCATTTCAATTCAAAAATAACATAACAAAATTATTTATTTTTATTTAATATACATGATTCACAAAATATTGATTAAAATGATTTATTTTAACCAACACATACAGATCTATAATTTAACTAACAGATCTATGTTTATACATCACAAACAAACAGATCAATCATCCAAAATTTCATCACATCACAGAACTAATTCATTAACATACATACAATTATTTAACAGCGAGAAAAATAATTAAATTGATTAATTATTTAAAATCAGAAATTTCACAGTCGGGTTATTCTACTTTGTTCAGAACTACAAATTTGTCCAAAATTTAAACAGCTCAGAATTGCTTCTAGTTAGAACAGCAGCGTAGATCTCGTCTCTACGATCGCACAGGATCTGAAATCGTTCATTTTCGATGTCGTATGAATTAGTTATGATTTAAATAAGGTAGATAATAATTTTTAATTAAATTAATAAAATATTTAAGGGATTAAACCTTCTTCGTTCTCTTTCAGAAATCGATCGCGTTAAACCCAATTAGTTTCAATTCTAGGGTTCAAATTTTTGTCAGAATGAAGGGGCTATAGGATGATCAGATGGCACCACAGCGTCGGGCTATGGGCGGCGCATCAACGCTAGTGAAGGGGGCCTACTCGACGGTGCAGTGCTGACGTGGAGGCGGTCGCAAGTCGATGGGTTTGGGTGCGTGGATCTCGAAGTTTGGGCCACCAGGGGTTGATCCAACCGTATAGAAATGAAGAGCAAGAAAATCTCTTCGGAATTGCCTAAAGGAGTGAGGTCTGGTATGTGGCTGTGACGATCCCAAAACCGCGTGACACGGTGTTAAGGATAATCATTGGAATATAACACATTAATCATCATTAGCAGATCACAGAAAATAGCATAAACAGAAAATAAAATAATTTACACATATATGACAGCGGAATCATATAGATATCATCACATCAGAGAAGCATAATACAGGATACAACTTAGTGCATAATGATACATAGTCAGTCACCATCGCCTGAGGAAGAATCATACATTAAGAGTACACAAAATAAATATCAGTCTACATCGCCAATGGCGGAATCATAATATAGATACAATAATGGCGGAGAAAATCCAAGTCAGCACGGTGTAGTCAAGCCTCGCCATGAGCCAAAAGGTGCGTTAGAAACCTGTAACTAAGCTGCCCGTGTGAAAATGAGGGCACCCGAGTTTGCAAGGTGAAACAAACTACGAGTCAGTCATGGGACTGGTATGAGAAATCTACTTATCCTATTAACAACAATAATAAGGCAAATCAAAGGACCACGCCACTTTCGCGGAACGGGTTTACTCCAATGAGTGCTAGTGCATGAAATAAAGTAAATGATTAAATCATCGCAATGCTTTTTTTTTATAAAATGGAGCCATTATAAGACTCAGGTCCCATCACACAATGCAACGCAAGCCGGACGATAGAGTTTTTACCTTATAATGGCCAAAAATGCTTCATACGTATAAAACAGAAGTGTTTGATATTATCACTAGTGTATATATATATATATTTCAAAAGCGATTTAAATCATAAATATCAAACATAGGCGGCATAAATGACCCATACCACTATGTCGCCGTACTAGTAATACAATCACGTCCGCATATTTCATATTGGAAATTGGATTCCTTCATGAGTCGAGGCAAGGGGCAAGCTCCTCTCCATTCGAGACACTCTAGCAAATGTCCCAGGACCCCACTATGATCCTTGGATTCGGCTGGGCCGGTCCTCTCTTACTTTTGAGGATTGGCAATTCCTTATCACACGTTTCCCAATCCTTACAGACCTATAATTGAGGGGCCTCGCATTCCAACAACCACACAGGTAAAAAGTATATATAATGTCAGGGCTGGTAGGTCACTAACACCACCATAGCTAGAAAGAAACGTCGTGCACTCCCAGCGGTCCGTCTCCCGTTTTTGACTCATACCGAGGTGTAAGGCTCGCGAATTCACGTCATACACAAAGCTGCGTCACACAAACCATGCTTTGATCATCAACCACAAGACTTTGCTTTGCAACAGAAGCCTTGATCATATGCCACTTAGGCGTGCCACACAGGCAATCCACTCCATGCGACTAATTTCTATCAATACATAACCTCTGAGCTCGTACGTCTCAGAGAAGGGCGTTAAGCAAGAGAATAAATTCTCCGCCGCCAAACAGATATAGATTTAACAGAGATCAATCAGCACAGAACAAAATCCAATGTCAGACACACAGTCCATCTACAAGTCCGTTCTGGGTCTGAACGAAGCCGGAGGCACCAATTCCTCGCATATCCGTACAATCAACAGTATGTTTGGACGGCTACTACTTCAACTCCTTCATGGTAGCTACTCCAATCACGTGCATCAGTAGCGCCCATCCATCCAATGTGAAGATCGTCGGTCTTCAACCATCTTCGACTCTTCGACTTCTCAACGTCGATCGATTATTTGAAATGAGATGAACTCGGCCTTTTCAAATAACCCACGTATATTTAGATTTTCAAATCAATTATTCACATGGTTGGACTATTCAACATTCACATTTCAGTTCTTTAGTTATAAGTTTCATGTCAAATACATTTAACCATCACATATCAAGCAAACACAATGAAATTGGTTTATTTCCACTCTATATCGTCTATAGTATTTTATAACGATATATCGCCATTTTAATTTAATTTAAAACGGCCATATTTAATTAAACGACGTTTTAGGTCGTGTCGATGCACTGGCGCTATTTTGCACTAATTTTGTTTTACACATATCTGAAAATCTAACCGTTGGATCTTCACAAATTTTATATCATTAGGAAGGTCATTTCAAAACGAATCCAACGGTTTCAGTTTTGGGAAAATCCGATGGTCGGATCTTCCACACTAGCCATTTGAAGTTACGATTTCAATTTACGAACTGCAGCGTCGTTATTCGATTTTATTTAATTATATATATATATATATAATCGTTTCTGGCGCTGTTTTTCTTCAGATTTGAATTAAACATTCCAGACAATCCAACCGTCAGATCTTCACAAAGTTGGTGCCGTTGGAAAGATATTTCCAAGGCGAACCCAACGGTTGCGGTTTCGGGAAAATCCAATGGTCGGATTTCCCGCACAAGTCGTTTGAAATCACGGTTTCAAAACACAAACTTCACGGCCACGTTTCGTTTTAATTTTATTTATATTTATATATTTATATAAATATAGTTCATTCAAAGATTCCTATATCGTTTTCACTTCAATTATTTCACTAACGCCTTTAAATTTTGGAAAATTTCGCCATAATCTCCTTTGTACGGGAGGGGCTGGGAAAATTCCCAAATAGCCACACGGGCGTCTCATGTCAAAAAGAAAAAGCCAAGCGGCTAGCCAACAGGCTCATAAAATCATCACCCAAACAAAACAGTAAATGTGTACCTATTTGTCGGGCACAAAATTTTATTCCTTTTCTCTAGCCCCTTTGCTATAACCTGTTCAATAAATATGCATGTACATATATACAATTTTTATCACTTATCATTTTCCATTCAACTTCATATTTGATTTACTTTGGTTTAAAAACACCATTCATTCTAATGTTGCATGCATAGGCTAAAATCACATCATTAGCTAATTAATGTATATTTCAACTCATGCATATTTATTTGAACAAGTGGCTATTTTTAACACTTCACATTTCAAAGATGATAAATTTGGCGAACTAAAATAGATTTCAACACATGACTATTTTATTTAGTTCCTATGCATGTTAAAAATAATATTTCTTCACAAATATTTATTTCAACATCCGCATATCTTTAGCATATCATATAGATGATAAAAATGATATTTCTATCACTTAAAATATTTATTCGACAAATGGATGTTTTCAACACTTCATAGTTTCAATAAAAATGTAATTTTTATTGTTCGATCTTTTTATTCAACACATGAACTTTTCCACTACACACACTTCTCAACACATGAGCATTTCCACACATAGATATTTTATTTATGTTGTTCATATTAGAAAGATGGAATTTTTATTGTTGAAGCTATTTATATAAGGCGAATATTTTTCATACTTCATACATAATATAAAAAGGTGATTTTTATTGTTTAGACACTTCATTCATTCACAAATGAATTTAATTTTCACACATCACTTTTCAACACATGAACATTTCCACACATGGATATAGTTTCAACATATGACTTTAATTTCAACGCATGAAAATAATTTCAACATATGAAAATTATTCTAACACATAAAGATTATTCAAAATTTCGGCAGCATAACGGCAGGGTAGTTAAAACCAGCACCGTCCCTAGTACGGCTCCTCGCTCTACATTAAAACCTCGCGGTTTTTGCCAATGGGGATTCATGCATCTAATTCGCACGCAGGCGAGATGTTTTATTTTTTATTTCCACAAATATTTCCAATTCATTTCAATCACCAATGGGTATTTTTCAACCTCAACCAATTAATATCAACCACAAACAATTATTCAACCATTCGCATTTTTCATCCAATATTTCACACCAATTCACAACAATAAATATCGTCCATGGTTTGTGGACGAGGGGAGTATATATATATTATTGCTATATTTCACTTGCATTTCAACACATATATCAATTATTCTATGCATGTATAATTCATACTTTGCTTATATAGCTTACACTACGCATGTACATAAGGTATACAACACGTGTGTAATTTATATTTCGCTTATATATTTTATACACGTCATTTTCCGGGTTGTTACAGTGGAGGAGGAGGAGAATTTATTCGGAGGAGGTGGAAGCAATATCGGCCATGGAAATGAGAGTGGCAGCGGCTACAGTATACCATTACGGTTTGAGGAAGAGCATGTATTTTTATATTATTTTAATGGTAATTTTACAAATAAATCCAAAAGTTCTAAACCAATCCAATTTCAATCCAATCGGAGTTGACCTCCCCAATAGCCCCCGTTTCGGATCCAATGGGCTAGGTCTCGTCAGCCCAAACGACATTTTATAGCCTGAAATCTTTAATTTAATATTTAAATCTTTTAATAAATTAATTTGATCAAATATTTAAATCCAACGGGGCCACATACGAGCTCAGAAAATTACATAAAAATTATTTCTAGTTTTTTTTGATAATACGGTCCTAATAAAATTAATTTCATCGAATTCTGAGACTGTTTGAAAAATGGCCATTTTCAAGTCGAACAGATTTGACTAAAATTGACAAAACACATTTTCGTTTGCCACGCTCACATATTAATTCCAAAAATTCTGGAAAATTAAACTTAGCAATAATTTGACATTCTGAATCCAACAAAAGTGGTTTCGTTGAAAACAGAGGTCATTTGAAAAATGCCTTTTTATACGGGCTATAAATTATACTATAGCGACCATTCTGAATATTCAACTGGCCATAACTTTTGATTCCCACTATGAAATTTCGATTTTTTGGATTCGTTGGAAAGATATTTTCAAATAGATTTATATATTTTTGGTTTCACTAAAATCCGTTAGATTTTGAATCCGGTATATTCGGTCAAAGTATAGGTTTGACTTTTCAAACTACCGTACTATTCCTGATTCCTTTTGAAGTCAAAATAAGTATATTTGCCCTACCCTTGATTTAAATAAATTTTTAATCATTATTATTTAAAATAAATTATTTTAAATATCCCAAATTTACTGAAATAGTCAAAATAAAATTTTTAAATTGGTTCGGATTTTCCGGGTTTTTATAGAATTGGTTGGAGAGAAATGTGTGGGATTGAAGGCCGGCTAATGACGTGTTAATCACGTATAAGGTAAAAATTAAGGTAGTTAATCATATTTGGTTTATTAATCAATTATCACAGTAAGTTTTAATAAAATAAATATATTAAAACTTATAATAGGGGTAATTTGTCGTTTGTATACAGAATTCAACGAAACTGGATTCATTGGAATCACAGAGAAGAGGCCAACCTGATCGTGCTAATTTGATTGGAATTAGATGCAACTGGAATTTCTTATAATTTTAAATGCTTGTTTAAAATTATATGATACAACGTGCAACGTCGATCAGAAATAAAAAGGTGACTTAACTCTCATGCCTTTTTGGATATTATGATAGGCTAAATTCATATAATTTTAATTTATTATTAATAAAATTAATTGTATGATTGGATGCCTGTTGATTGTTTAATGGTTGTCAACATTTGTGCTAACGTCGTATTTGACATTTTGATTGAATGTTATTCTGTGTATTACTATAAAATAATATTATGAGTTGTGATGTAGGGACGGATAGATTGGAGGGATCTAGCTTAATTCCTCAAATAATTCTTTGTTATTTATTTATCGTATCATTTATATATATTGTTTACCATAAGGGACATTATAACATGATTGGATAATGATTGTTGATTGGATATTGATCATTGAAATTTAGTTCAACGATTAATATGTTTTAATCAATTGATAGTGTTGATTAAGTGATTGGCAGTGAATGGCCTAAACCCCATTATTTTTAAGACGTCATTCGTCATTAGGGGAATTGACGATGTTCAAAGTTATAAAATTATTTTCATAACTAAATAGAGTTTTCAAGATAGTTTTATATAAGTTATTTAAAATAGATGGTTTATAAATATATGTATTTATAATCGTATTTTACGAAGAATTATTAAACATTCTATGTTCTTATGTTTATCATAAAAAAGGAAATGCAAGAATTTACTGAAAGATTGATAGTCTAAGATAATTGTTCAAGGGAATAATTAAGTGGGTTATATTAAATCAATAATATTTCTAATCAATTTAATAAGAAGTGTTGGAAGAAACCAGTTAGTAGTTGACGGTTTCTAAGCTAACTAAGTCAACTGTTTCAATTAGAAATGTTATTTAATAGAAATTGTTTTTAACAAATAATTGTTTAAAGGTAATGAGTTTTCTTAGTAGTTAATTGATATTTTATTAACGGCGTTTTGAAGTGATTATCAATTTGTTTGAAATAATTAACTACCCTATTTTAGTAAATAATAATAAGGAACTATTTTTGTTAGGTTAGTCAATATTTTAATAACCAAGGTGATGTTTTTGAAAGGAAATGTGTTAAAAGGAAATCGAGTATAATAAGATCTAACACTGTAAAGAGTTCTTTAAAGGGATTTTAACCCAAGTATACAAACAAGGTTTGTAAATGAAAATTTAAGCTATACAATGAATTCAAAAGAAAATGAAACAAAATTATAAATATGAAGTATGGTTTATAAAACCATACATTAAACAAAATAGTAATGGAATTAATATGGTATTGATGCTATTTGGGTTTGAGTTAAAAAATTTCTATCTATCTTGGGATAAGAGCGTTGTTGATAAATGTCTGAGAGGTAAATGGAATACCCCAACTTGAATGATTCCACTATTATCGGGAAATGGTATTAGTTTGTAAGGGTAAGGGAAGTATAAGAGATTTTGCGAATATTTCTAGATTAAAGGAAATATAAAAGGGTTTTAAAAGGATATTTGAATTTAAGGGAAAGTAAATGGTTTGTGTGATATAGCGATATTTTTTTCCGAAGTAGTAAAAAAGAATTTTGATATATGCAAATGTTTGAGAGATGTATTTTTTGTTTTCAATGGTTTGGTTGGGAAATCAAAATAAGAGACTATATGGGCTTAAAATGAAACTAGATTTTGGAATTATAATTTCCATAATGTGAGTATAAATTAACTGTTATGGTTATACTGTTAAAATTCGTCGTTTAACGTCAATTCGTCGTAGATAAAATTTGGCAATTTAATTATGACAATTGGTTAAAGTATAGGAAATAATATTTTACAAATAATGAAAATAAAAGAGTTCTTTGTGATATATAGCTATATGTCGAATTAAAGAAATAACAAGATGAGTTTATTTAAGAATGTTTATGCTTAGAAGGGAATAAAGGTTGAAATTGTTTTCAAGTAACGAAAACAAAAGTGGTTGGTTGAAATAAATTATAGAATTGATTTTTAATCGATATAACGATTCAAATAAATAGTTTGAAATGAAAGGGCCCAAGCTGCCGAAGTATTGATCAATACTATTTAAGTTGATAGTTAAAATCTCAGTTATCAATGAATATTGTTGATTCCTTAAAATAGTGAGACTTTTTTTCTCATTCTAATCCAACCAAATGATCTTTTTCCCTAAGGATGAGACTCAAATGGTATGAGTAAGGTTGGATATCGCAATTAGGTATTATGGACTAAGAATTGATCGGAGAGAAGAAATTAGTTCTTGGAGTACTAATGAGGCAAGATCTAATGCGCATACTAGAGCAAAAAAGGAGGAGTGAAGGCGTCGACAAAGAAAGAGAAGAAGGATAAGAATATGGTTTGCCTAGATGAGGAAGGAAGGACGAAAGAAGGAAATTAAGGATGTAATTTGCATGCAACTTTTATGGTTGAGTCTTGGGTCCAACTCGTACCAAAACTCATCAACTAGCTAACCATTCTAGTACACACTTGACGGTCAATTATTAAATGGGCTTTGGGCAAAGGTTGAACCTTGACCTTAGTAGGTAGGATTAAAATATTAATTTCCCAATGTCATCTTTTAAGATTTGACGCAACTCGAAAAACAATTATCCTTATCATGACGGTATTAAAGATTGTAGTCAAATTCCGAAACATCTCCAAAGATTCATAGTCTTAAAAACAATACTACAACCATAAAACAAATGAAATTAGAATAGAAAATCAGCAAAAACTCTGAAATAATAATTAAAACGGATTCTCCCCTTAACTAGCTAACATAAAATTAAATGATTCGAAATCAAATACCGCAAAAATCCGAACGAAAGATTTTCTTTAGCCATCTCGAAGGAAATTTTAATTTTTTTTCCAAAAATGGAATTTATTATAAATTAACGGTTTCGTATTTATTAATCCAATTTACTATCACTATTATTATTTATATTTCGGTCTATATTACAAACTGAAAAACCTTTTTGTAATGTCCTAGTTTTTGACTGTTTTTGTAATACAATTTATTTAAAACTGAAAATTCTTTTTGTAATGTCCTGGTTTTTGGCTGTTTATGTAGTACAATTTATTTAAATAATTGATTTTCATAATTATAAATTGTGAATAAGAAATATTGTGAAAAATTCCAAGTATAAACTATTCGACATATTTAGTACATAAGAAATAAGGTATATAAATTTTCTTTTATGATGAAGTTTTGATTCCTTTAGAACCATTAGTACATCTGTACAAATCCGAGTGCTTATTTAGCTAGCAGCCAAGGTTAAAAATTTCCTTTCCAATGTATATTTTAGACAACCTTAGCCCATTCTCTTACATCATAGGTAGCCTACATTTACTTCATATCTAGCTGTGATATCATAGACTGGAAGAATCAGTGTAGGAATAACTAAAATAGTGTTCAATCAAATATGTTTGACAACCTATATTACACCCTGTAAAAGGTAAGTTTTGGGTTAGTATAAAACAACTCTTACACATGGGATTGTACACGCAAGGAAAGAACCAGCTAACAAATACATAGTAAATAAACATAGCTACCCTCCTTTCAAAATCATAGCTGGTAAGGAATAAATGCAACCTTCATTTCCAATGCATTTATCAGACAACCTAGAAAACCATTACCATAGCTAAGCCTAGCTATTAAAACCTTCAGCACATTCTTTTACATCAGATGAGAAGTCTATATCATGTAGTGCATAGGATTGTCGAATGTTGGCAAGCTACAATGCATGACTTTAGAGCTAAGTAAGCTTTTAAACCATATTTTATCACGTGGATGTACACTACATAACATGACCTTTAAGAAAAGACTGGAATATGTAAGTGTAGAAATGACTACACATTTAAAACAACCTATGACATCCACTAAATCAGTAGGAGAACATCCTGTACACTACAAAACTTCAAGGGTAAGTCTTATTTGTCCCCTATATAAATATACTTGTATACCCCCTCAACTAGTCACACCAAAAAATGCGAAACCAAACTAGAATAAAATGGCAGCCAAGGCAAGGGAACTAGGAAATTTGAAAGAAGAAATGGCAGTAGTATATAAACAGAGACAACAAAGAAATTTGTGAGTAAATTTCCCATTTGGTTTACCAATTTTGCAAGTGCATATATGTGTATATGAATGAGTGGTTGGGTTATCTTCACTAACTAAAACTGAATTAAAAACATGGAACCAAAACATAGTACAAATATGAATATGACTTCCCTGATACCCCACTTAAACTATTTATGTTGTGTACAGTAGCATGTAAACATATGTTCATGTGGTTTTGAATGGACTGGATGTAGCTAATATAAACCTGGAAACTAAATTTACCAGACTAGTGAACATATGTGAATACAAATCCACCTTTTTATTTTCCCCTTTTAAAACTATCGTTGTTACATATTTGATTATAACATGATAACTGGAAATACATACGACAGTTTAACACATAGGTGAGCTGTAATGACCCGCACTTTAGCTATCAGATAATTAATTTATTTAAATATTAATTATCGAGTTGGCGAGATCGATAACCAAAATTAAATAATATTTCTATTTAATTAATATAAATAACAGGATAATATATTTCTGGAATAATCGGAAATAACAGAATTCAAAATGTTGTGAAAACCAGACAGTTGAAAAAATATATATAATTCAGTTTATATTGAAATATATTGACAAATATATTAATTAATGACAGTTGAACGTAAAATATATATTATCATTAAAATCGAGCTCGAAATGGCGCGGTAGTTCGCGATTTGGCGATTTAGACTTCAACTGGAAATACATGATCCATTTTAAGCCGGATTTCTACGAAACAAGAAACGCGTGGAGCTGGTGAAGTATATCTTTCTAGTGGAAGAGAAAAATCAAGATTTCGTCATGTAGATTTTTATTTATGTCCAAATCAAATTTTAGAAAAGTCGCAGTGGAATTCCTTTATAATTTAATTATATTTTATAAAAGGAATTTCATTATAAATCGAATATCGATTTAATCGGGATTCAAAATATCGAGTTAGAAATTCATATAGGAATATTCTAGAGCCGTATGATATTCTGTTGTGAACATATATACGATAATATTTATTTATACATATTAAATTTAATTAATTTTAAATATATTTATATATTCAAAAGGGTCATTTAGAGCTTTAAAAATAGCCAGTTTTGCAAACGATCTCAGAATTCGATGAAACTAATTTTGTTAGATCCGCAATATTAAATTATTGTTAGATTTCAATTTCTGGGATTTTTGAAGTCAGTATGTGGCCGTATGGATTTGTAATGTGAAAAATAGTCGATAAATTGATCTTTAAAAATACGCTGTGTCAGCATACGAATTCGGAATTCGACGAAACCAATTTCATTGGGACCGTAATGTCGAACTCTAGCTACATGTCCAGTTTCGTGATTTTTGGGTATCATGTGTGATCACATGAATTTTTAGAAAGCAAAAATAAATAAAAATAAAATATCTAAACTATTGTGTCAACATTAAAGGAGCCACATCTTCATCCTTTCCAACCACTCAAACATATCGCCCTCATTATAAATCTCTCTCAAAGCCACCGCAGTATTTTTCATTTTTCCTCAAAACAAACGCAAGTTCTAAAATCAAGAACAATAAAAGTAAAATCCTATAAATCATCGTATAAATATTTCTGAACTACTGAAGCGATCCTCTTCGATATGAAATGCTCTTTGGAGGGCGGGACATCATTTTGATGCGCTGAAAAATAGTAGCAGCATCCTAGGGTTTGGGTTTTCAGGAGTTTAGTGATTCGATTGAAGAAATGATCGTTGTATTTGAAATCAGTGTGGAAAGTAGAATCGATTGGGAATTTTTGGTGAAATTTTATTGTAAAAGAGTTCGGTCTTTTTTGGTACCATGAAAACCTGGGAACGACGCAAGGAGCAAGATGAGATCGATTTGGAGTTTTTGGGTTTGGGTGGAAGGAGCGCGCACAGAGGAGGATGATGGTGGAGGTTTGGGAGTTTTCGGTGGTTCAAGGAGGAAGAACGGTGGGTTTAAGATTTGGGAAATGGCGGTGTAAGGTTACAGGAGAAGCGGCCTTATTATCTCGTTCGGGAAGAAGGACTTTAGTGTTGCGGTTGTAGGCTTTAAATGTAATTGGGCCAAGTTTTTATGGTTTAAGCCCAAAGAGAAAATAGAAATTCAAGTTTTATTTTAAATTAAATGTATTAAATTGTTTACGCGATATCTAGCTCATATGGAATCGAGCGAGAACCGTCGGTTGCGTTAGGATCGTATGGACGGGAGCTTCACAATGGAACTGACTGGGAGTGAATCCGAGCTCGTTACAATTTATGGCGAAATAAATCGTTTGATTCAAATCAAACAATATTTTATCGTTCTTTAACTATGAACTGCCAATGTGAGTAAATCTCACTAACTCAGAACAGTTTATATTTTCATGTTGTATTTTTTTAAAACTGTTAAATATTGGTTGATTGACTATGTGTTGACCGTTTGATTGAACTGCTAGTCAGTTAGTTGAATTTCTATATTGATTCTGTTTATCAGAATAATTCATATTGAACTGAAAGTGATGATAATCATATTGTGTAACATCTGTGGATGCATGAAAACAGGTTGGAGGAATCCGACTGGATTCCTCAACAATTATTTTATTATTTTTCACATATTGTGATATATGATGTAGTTTATAATCTGTGGTTGATTTTATGTGTTTGGACGATATTGGTCATCGTGATTTGATGTGTTAAGTACCATAAAATATCGGAATGGGAAAAGGATATTTTCAAAGTGATATTGAAAAAAGAATATTTATAAACTGGAATATTTATAAATAAGAAATATTTATAAATTGGTATATTTATAAATAGGAGATTTTTAGAAAAGATAAAATATTTATAAAATCAACAAAGATTTTATAAATGGAGATTTTATAAGTGGAGATATTTATAAATGGAGATATTTATAAATGAAACTTATTTATAAAGGGAATATTTTTAAATAGGGAATATTGTTAAGTGGAATTATAACTGAAGGGTAATCTTTATAAATGGAATATTTATAAAATGAATTATTTATTTAGTATAAATAAATAAGATAATGAGATATTTATTTGTTAAATAAATAAGATAATATAATGAGATATTTATTTGTTGAATAAGTAGAATAAGATATACACGACATGTTCATTTGTTAAATAAATAGGAGGTATTAAATGAGATATTTATTTATATAAATAGGACATGTTAAGTGAATTATTTATTTATTTGGAAAACAAATAAGATAATAAAGGGGTTATTTATTTAGGATAAATAAATAAGATATTTTATAGTAAATATTTGTAAACCATTTACAAATAGAATTGAAAGGGATATTTATTTGGAAAACAAATAAGATATGATTAAAGGAAATATTCATCTTTTGATAAGTAAAGAGATATATAAGTCTGAACTTATATGAAGAAGTAAACAGGAAAATGGGGCATATTAATTTATAAATAATATTTATAAATTAAGTAAATATTTATCATTAGATAAATAGAATATTGTATACAAGTCAGGACTTATATAGAGAAGTAAGAATTGATTTCAACATTGACATATGAAACTGAATAAGGACGAAGAGTTAACCAGTTAGACTTAATCAGTTACAGCTAATCAGTTAGAGTTAAACAGTTATAGCTAATCAGTTTGAGTTATTCAGTTAGAGTTAAGTTGAATATTAGTTTATTCGAAGAAAGAAATTATAAAATATTAGTTTATTCGAAGAAAGGAGTTAAACGAATATAGTAGATATTCGAAGTGAGTTAAATCGAATTAGAGATATTCGAAGTGAGTTAATCGAATCAGAGATATTCGAAGGGAGTCAATCGAATCTAGTTATTCGACAAGAGTTAAATCAAATATAGTTTATTCGAAGAAGAGAGATTATCAAAAAATAAGTTATTCAGATGTAATTTATTCGAATAAGAGTTAATCCAGTAAGAGTTAAATAGAGTTAGAGTTAATCGAATAAGAGTTATTGGATTGGAGTTATTCGAATAAGAGTTATAGAATAAGAGTTAACCAAATAGGAGTTGATAAATTAGTTGTTCGTTATTTATTCGAGTTAGGAAATAAGAGTTAGATTAAAGTTATTATATTTCAGAAGCAGGAAATTATAATACCACTGTTATAATCAAATGATACTGTAAAGGAGTTGGACTCGTAAATTATATCCGGAAGTTACGTAAGGAAGAGTTAAAGAGTTAAAAGTTGAACTTACCCTATTTTGAGATTTGAAATGTTGTTCAGTTAAGGTCTGAGAGGTAGTTATACCCCAACTTGATTGACTTCGTTTTTAATTTAGAAATGGTTAAGGTTCGAGAGTGAAAGTGGTTAAGTGAATTTAGTAAATAAGTATAGTGGTTTGAGTTGTCGTCGCGGTGTTGATTTAAACATCTGTTTAAATCCAAGTAAAGAAGATTTGGAAATGTTTTCCAAATAAAATCAGAAACGTAATCAAACATTGAAATTGGAAATATGAATTGGAAAAGGAAATGTTCATGTATAAGGAGTTAAGAAATGGAGTTAAGCTAAATCAGAAAGTGACTGGAGACTTGTTAAGTTGAATGGTTTCCTAAGTGTCTATCTCATGTTGGTTTTGACCTACGGGATTGGTACTTAGGGAATTGTTCTTATACTAGTTTACAATCAAAGACTGATAGTTGTAGAAGAATAGTGATACATGAATAAGTTATGGAAATGTTTTCCAATGTTAACGTATATTTACTAAACATAGAAAATAAGGAAATATGAATATATATATGTATAGATATATATATATATATATGTATGTATAGATATATATATATATGATTGATGATTGATTGATAGAATTTCCATCTGGAAATAATATTGTTGTTCGCACACGTATTTTTCTTTGATAGTTAACTCACCGACTATCGAAGTTTTTGACCATTTTACGTTGTAAATATGGAGAGACCGGTTGGATTATTATCCAAAGAACCACTCTGTATTGGCATAAGCGTTGTGAATCAAGTACGCTGAATACAGTGAAAGCGGAGTTTATGCAAGGGCTGTTGTATGGAAGATGGTCTGACAGAGTATATCCAATAGATCGCGTAAGTTGATCTCTTCAAACGTATTCACGTTTGGTGGCGGAGGAATTTGTTTCTCTTAGCTGTATACCCGTGTTATTTTTGGATAATTCAATTTGTGATTTGGCGGGTATGACGATGTTGCATTTTAAGTGAATGAAGATATGATGTGTAAAAGATAAGCGTAGCTTCTAGCCTCATAATCGGGAAATGACAAAAATCGGGCAGGCAGCATGGCTAAGTTGGCCACAGCCAAGTAGGGTATATTGTCACCATCTAGAGAATATTAATATTTGTACTTCTTTCAATTCTGTATCTCCCGGGAATGGTTATGTTGGTTTACCAATAGTAAGGTGACAATATATTCGATACACTCAAGCGAAATGAGTGGTTGGTCATGTGTGGCCGAGTTAACAAGATGTTCTTGTTGAACTCCAGTGTATCGCTTCTAGAGTACATTGATCGGAAGGTGGACCCATACCTTGTCAGAGTTGGAAATCCATTACCCAATAAGCGCCCGCGGTGTTTGATTGTATTATATATGTGGAACGTGAGATGAAAGTGTTCTACTAGATTGATATTACTTGTGTTAGACATTATTATAATATCAGGATAATATTGTTTTAAAAACGATTATCCTTTCTTTTGAAAGGATTTGTAAAGTTAAAACAAAGGATTTGAGTTTACTCACACCAATCTCATGACTGACTCGGAGTTTATTTTGTTTGTTTCCCTAAACTCTTGGGTGCCTAATTTTGTATGGGCAGTCAAGTAGTTGGGATTTACAGATACATTGAAGAGCTGGAGCAAGAGGCTTCATAATTTTATAGCTATGGTTATTTCCGCTGTGTTGTAAGTGCTGTACTTTGAAATGATATGTATATTCAAGTACAGAATTATATTTCAAAGTTATGTTGTATATTATATGTTATTCGTGCCGCTGTGAGGATCGTGTTACTCTAATGTTGTTGTCTTCTTTTTTTCTTCTACTCTAAGTTTCTATCTTATCTATTCTCACCCTCTAATTTCTTTCATCAACAACTCGTTATTTTCGATCCTTGGATGTTCGATTTGTGTTGTATATCGGATAACCAAAATTGCACTTTTTCCGGGTCGTTACAGTTGGTATCAGAGCTTAAGGTTAAGTGAATTACCTTGGCTCTGTAGTGTAACGACCCGAAAAATCTGAACCAATTTAAAATTTTTAAATTGGCTAAAATAGTGGATTTTAAATATTTTAAATAAATATTTTAAATAATAGTGATGAAAAGTGAGTTTGAATCGACAATTGAAAACGAATATAATTTATTCTAATTATAAACAAGGCCTGAAATGGCGCTGCAGTTTCAAAAATTGAATTCAAACTTTCTCGGACTGTACCGGGTGCAAAACAAAACGTATTTGAGTGAAACCAAAAATATTTAAATCTGTTAGTGAATACCTTTCTAACGAATCTGAAAAATCAAAGTTTCATAGCGGAAAGAAAAATTTATGGCCAAAGGAATTTTCAGAAATGTTGCTATGGAATTTATATAGCCCGTGAAATTGGCCATTTTCATACGACCTCGGAATTCGACGAAACCACTTTTGTTGGATCCGGGATGTGAAGTTATTGCAAGGTTTCAAATTTCATAATTTTTGAAGCTAGTATGTGAGCGTGGCAAAGGAAAATGTGTTTTGGTCAATTACAGTTAAATTGGATCGACCAGAAATAGGCCTTTTTGCAAACTGTCTCAGAATTCTACGAAACTAGTTTTATTGGGACCGTACCGTCAAAACATAGCCAGATTTAGTTTTCTGGAATTTTTCAAATCAGTTTGTGGCCCCCGTAAATTGAAATGTATGTTCAAATTGAATATTGAATGTTATATATTTTAATTCGAAGTAAAACTGACTGAAACAGTCGAATGGGCCTTCGAAACATATCCTATTGTGTTCGGAAAGGGGGTAAAATGCTAGGGACGACAGTCGTTGGGTTTGGATTGGTGTTCGTGTGTGGCAAGGTGTATTTTCGGATTTTAAAAATTTATAAATATAAAAGAAATCCCCAATTGGTCCACATCAGCTTCTCCCTCCATGAAGAACCCATATCAACGGCGGCTCCCACTTCATCGCTTCCTCCTCTGATTTCTCCCTCCACACGAAGAATTAGACCTCCGTCCTGTTGAAGTTTTTGCAGAGCTTCTCGCTCTCTTCAAATCCATGTCAACATCACCTTCAACTGCTTCGTATTTCTGAAGTTAGGGACATCGGAAGTCATCACCTTTGGAGCGCCGCCACGACCAGCACCCCCCATCGCGCCTGAGGCGGTCCCCACCCCCTGGTGCGCCGTTTGAAGCCCTACGTCGGGGCATCGGCCGATTATCCCCTAGTTGCTCGGATTTGGTGATAATCCCTAACCTAGTTTTGAACGAAACTGTGAAGGTACGACTGTTTTATTTTTTTTCTATTTAATAGCAGTTTAAAGCACTACCATTTTTGTTTTCACTGTAAAAATCATATCTTTTTTGTTTCTTGACGAAATTCGATGAAACAGGAAATATCATGACCGTGTGGACGTCTTCTACATTTTAGAAGAGACCGCATATTTTTCTGAGCCTTCTGCTATTTTTGGTAGAGTGGAACCCAATGTGAGATTTCTAATTTATAAACGATATGGAAAACGATGATGTATAAATTATATAGTCGATGTATGAGTTATATAAGCGTTGTACACCTCTTGTATAAGTGTTGTATAAGTTGTACGTTCGATGTATAAGTTATATACGCATTATAAAAATTATATATGTGTTGAAATAGAAGTGAATTGCTATATATAAATATATATATGCCCCTCGTCCACAAACCATGGACGATATTTATTGGTTGTGATTGGTGTGAAAATTGATTGATAGTGAATGGTTGATTGGAATTGTTTGTGGTTGATCTTGATTGATTGTGGTTGAAAAATACCCATTTCTGGTTGAGAAATATTTGGTTGAAATCACATAGGATTAGTTTGTGGAAATGAAAAATATATACATGCCGCCTGCGTGCGAACTGGATGCATGATTCCCCATTTTAAGGTAGAGCGAGGAGCTGTACTAGGGACGGTCCCAGTTTTAACTACCCTACCGTTATGCTGCCGAAATTTTGAATAATATTCATGTGTTTGAATTATTTTCATTCGTTGAATTGAAATTCATGTGCTGAATGGTGTTCGTGTTTTAAATATAAAAATCACATTTTATCATCTATATGAACTATATAAAATAATCTTGTTTTGAACGAAATTGTTTTATAATAAAAATCCTGTTTCTATTACCTATACGAACTATATAAAATAATAGTGTTTGAAAAAAGTGAAGTGTTGAAATAGAAAACAGTTAGATAAAAATATCATTTTTATCGAAAGTATGAAAGTTATATAGTTTTGAAATCGAAGGATCGATATATATACATAAATAGAATTGAAATATATCGAATAACGACGCTGCAGTTCGTATTTTGAGACCGTGATTTCAAACGATTATACCAGGAGATCCGACCATCGGATTTTCCATAAACCGCAACCGTTGGGTTCGCTTTGGAAATATCTTTCCAACGGCACAACTTTGTAAAAATCCAACGGTTGGATTGTCTGGAATGTTTAATCAAATCTGAAGAAAAACAGCGCCAGAATCGATTATATATATATAATTATATTTAATCGAATAACGACGCTGTAGTTCATATTTTGAAATCGAAACTTCAAACGATTATACAGGGAGATCTGACCGCCGGAATTTCCCAAAACTGGAATCGTTGGATTCGGTTTGAAAAGATCTTTCTAATGATGTAAATTTGGTGAAGATCCAAGGGTTAGATTTTCAAATATGAGTAAATCAAATCTGGAGAAAAACAGCGCCACGACCACGTTATGGCCCGAAGCGTCGTTATGAATAAATTGGCTATTTTAAAATAAATAAAAATAGAGATAAATCGTTATAAAATATTATAAACGATATGGATGTGAAATTTAGAAATTAACTGAAGGTTGGCTAAGTCGAATGGTTTCCTGGGTGTTGATCTGATGTTGGTTTCGACCTTCGTGGTTAATATTTGGGAAATCGTTCTCTTACTGATTGATCGTTAGTGACTAATGAATTGAAGTGATGTGTGTGTATGTTAATGTTGCATTTGTTTATGATATACGCGAGTTGCTCAGAAAGACCGGGTTTATCCCATTCTGAACAACTGAATTGGCGATAAGAAATCGAAGATGAAGACGGTGGTCGAAGACCGGAGATCTTCACCTCGTTTGGATGGTAACCGAGGTCCTGATTGGGAGGCATCCCGAAATATGGTAATGAGTGGTGATCGTCCAGACGTACGTGGTGATCGATGGGTTTGCGAGGTATATAGTGCCTCCGGTTTTGTTCAGACCCAGAACGGACTTGTAAATGGACCGTGTGTCTGACATTGGATTTTATTCTATGTGGATTGATCTCTGTTAAATATACATCTGTTTGGCAGCGGAGAATTTATTCTTTTGCTTAATGCCCTTCTCTGAAACGCACGAGCTCAGAGGTTGTATATCGATGGACATCAGTCATGTGGCATGAACTGCTAGTGTTGCATGCCTAAGTAGCAAATGATCAGGGCTTCTGTTGAAAAGCAAAGTCTTGTGGTGATGATCAAAGCACCGCCTATTTGGCGTAGCTTTGTGTATAACGTAAATTCGCGAGCCTCACACCCCGGTATGAGCCAGAAACGGGATAAGGACCTCAGGGAGGGCATGCGTTTCCTTCTAGCTAGGAGTTGTGTCAGTGTTTTTACACGGCCTGACATTTTACTTATGTGGTTATTGCTGTTGTAAGGCGCCTCGGTTTGATCGGACGATAAGGGTCCGATGGAGTCATTCGTTGGCTCACTTACGCCCCATATGGCGGGGAAACGTAGTGTTCAGGCATTTTAATCCACATCGGTGGACTGGCCCTGTCCCTCCAAGGGTCGATGCTTTCTGATCCTGAGACACGGGCTAGAGCGTCTCGAATTCGGTAAGGAATATCTTTTGCCTTGGTTCATGATGGAAATCCAATTTCCAAATACGTGACTGTGCGGTTTTAATTGTATATATATATATATGGCGACATGATATATGGTACCCATGTCGTCTATGATTGATAGTTATGATTTGAAATTGTTTTTGAAACATATAAACACTAGTAGTAATATCAAATGCTTTTGTTTTATTCGTATCAAGCATATTTTGTCCGTTATAAGGTAAGACTCTATCCTCCGGTTTGCGTTGCATTGTGTGATGGGAACTGAGTCTTATAATGGCTTCATTTTTATAAAAAGCATTGCGTTGTTTAAAAGAAAGATTTGTTTTTAAAGCAATGGCAATCCAATGGAGTAAACCCGTTCTACGAAAGTGGCGTGGTCCTGTGATTAGCCATATTATAAATGTGTTGAGTAGATTTCTCATACCAGTCCCATGACTGACTCGTAGTTTGTTTCACTATCAAACTCGGGTGCCCCTTTTTCTGCACAGGCAGCCTTGTATTCAGGTTTAGCTGGCTCTTTCTGGATAGCTGGAGCTGAAGATGGATTCTATTATTTATCTCTTTTTATGCTGTTCAGCTCCTATTGTACATATTTTGTTTGTTTCCGCCGTAGACATTTATGTATAGATGAACTGTATTTGTACTAAGTATGTTCCTGTATACTGTGTAACTCTGATGATTACGTTTATCCAGTGTATTCTATTGTACATTATCTGGTGTATTTATTTAGTTCTGTTCTGCTATTATCTGTTTCTGTGTTATATTCCAAAGATTACCCTTGTCTCCGTCTGTACGGGAAATGGGGTCGTCACATCGTGGTATCAGAGCTTTGGTTAAGCTTAGTTATGGAATATAACATATTAATGAACTCGTCAGAATAGAACCAGTAGTGTTCTAGGATGGGCAACTCAATACAGATAGGATCAGTGATATCCTAGTATGAGTAGCAGAATGAAATAACACCTAGATAGACACATTTACATTCAAGTATTTGTCTCTATATTTTGGAATATCTTTTCTGTTGACCTGACACTTGATTTGCTATTTGCAGAAGAACTAGAAAATGAGTGCCAGAAACAGAAGAAGTGATACTGACCCGGATATTGAAGCCCTATATATGAAATATAGAAATCTGGGTGGAAAGTCGTTCTCGAGCGAAGAATCTATTATGAGAACACAAGCTTGGATTCGTTCGGCTGAGAAAATCTTTGCAGGATTAAAGCCGAGGGATGACCAGAAAAGATTACTGGCCTCCTGGGCACTCAAAGACGAAGCTTTGTTCTGGTGGGATTCGGTTATTAAGGATAATCCAGAAGGTTTTATCACCTGGGATAGATTCAAAGTGATTTTCCTGGAAAGATTTACTCCTCCAGAAGCAATAGAGCGACTATGTGATGAATTTTCTTATTTGATACAAGGAGACATGACCATTCCCGAATATCATAAGAAATTCAATGAACTTTATCACTTTTCCCCTCATCTAATTGAAAATCCAAAGAGGAAGAATTTGAGATTTATCAACGGGCTTCAAAGAAAATATCAGAACAGTGCAATGAGGAATGTGAAGCTTCCTTTCTCTGAAATGATATACATGGCTTATCAGTACGAAGATCTAGACAAGAAAGGTATGTTACAATACGAAGAAGAAGTCGATGAAGAGGGACATTTCTTTATATGTTAGTCGATGCCCTACTTGCCAGCTAGTCAAAAGCGACCAACAGAAACTTGCTGGACTGTTACAACCGCTAGACGTTCCAGGTTGGAAGTGGGAACATATTTCCATGGACTTCATTTATGGTTTTCCCAGAACCAGAAAAGGAAATAACAGTATTTGGGTGATCGTAGATCGCTTCACGAAGACCGTCCATTTCATACCTGTCAGATCAAACAGAACTACTCAGAGTCTGGCGCAGATATATTTCAAGGAAACAGTTAGACTACATGGAGTGTCGCTTAGTATAGTCAGTGATAGAGACACAATATTTACTAGTAAATTCTGGGAGGCATTTCAAGTAGAATTGGGAACAAAGTTGAACTTGAGCACCGCTTATCATCCTCAGACAGATGGTCAGACTGAGAGGGTAAATCGTATTTTAGAAGATCTATTGCGGGCTTGTGTTCTAGATTTCGGTGGATCTTGGGAAGACCATCTGCATTTGGCAGAATTCTCTTATAAAAACAGCTACCAGGCGAGCCAGACAATGTCGCCATTCGAAGCATTATATGGTAGACTGTGCCGATCTCCTGCTTGTTGGGTCGATCCTGGTAATAGACTTATATTGGGGCCTTATATGATCTGAGAAGCCGCCGACAAAGTCGATTTTATCAAGAAACGATTACTGGCCGCTCAAAGCCGACAAAAGAGCTATGCCGATAGAAGAAGAAGAGATATATCATTTGCTGTTGGCGACTATGTATATTTGAAAGTATTGCCGATGAGAGGAGTTATCCGGTTCGGTAAAACTAGAAAGTTGGCGCCCAAATTCATTGGTCTGTTTCCTATTCTAGAACGGATCGGAACTCTCGCTTATAGGGTTAAACTGTCTGATTGGTTGCCTGGGGTACATGATGTATTTCACATATCTCAACTTCGAAAGCACGTTCATGATCCAAACTTGATCGTGGAAGAAGCAGCTCAACAGGATATTGAAATTACTCCAGAATTAGCTGTGAGAAGAGAGCCGCTCAAGATTATCGGCAAAGAAACCAAAGAGCTGAGGAACAAGAAGGTTCACTTAGTCAAAGTGCAATGGAGTGGAGATCCATGAGATTGTACTTGGGAAAATGAGGACAACATTCAAAAAGCCTATCCTAGATGCCGAGTGGATATCTCAGATTGACTTTGGTGCAAGGTACATTTACCGACTTTGCATTACCAATTAGTTCTCTACTCTGTTGTTATTTTCTTTCCATGGATGTGCACTTTTAATTCTACAGTCTAAATGATTTTAAAAGAATATAGGAATTGATTTGTATGAATTCGAAAAGTTAAAAACAATTTGATTGTTGTTGTGTTGTGTGATAGTAGATTTGATTAATTAAAATTATTAAAACGATAGTTAATTTAATCAAGAATAGGATAAATGGTAGAATTTATTCGATTAAATCACACATTGAACTGGTTAGAAAATAGATAGAAATATATACATGTGCATTATATATGTTTGAACAGGTAAATGGATAGCCGTTGAGTAAAGATTTTATTTGTGTGTCCGACAAATAGGTAAACCTTAATGAGTTGGATGTGAAATATTATTATATCAACTCCTGTGAATGCCATTGGATGCGGAGTGCTGGTTATTCTGTGTGTAATAATAAACGTCGCCATAGGATAGTAACAATTAATTTTGAAATACATTACATGGCATACTTATGGAAGATAGGCATACTTCATCATATACCACATAAGCATTTGGAGCTTGTGTGACGAGGTGGAAGATTTACCATACGAGCGAGAGGCTTGTATGGCGATGACTATATTTTACAGGTTGAACAGATGACTGATATGGACTATTTAAATTGTAACGATAAAATTGCCAGATTAATAAAAACCCCACACGGGTCTGGAGTTGACAATAATCACGTCTCTCTAGTTATTAGATACGGCACATGGACTATTTATTCCTACACGGGAAGAGGTGACGAGGATTTATCCGCTGGAGCATTTAAAATACACACTCCCTCAGGCTTTGACAGGGTGACGAGAATTTATTCTCTGGAGTTATTATCAATACACGCTCCCTTGTAAACACCAGAATATATCACTATAAATATGTGTATGCTTACTAGAATTTATTGGGTACCTAATACGGCCCAATAAATTTCCAAACCTCTCCCCGTACAAAGGAGGTTATGGCGAAATTTTTCGAAAATTCCGGGTGTTAGCCAAATTTTTGAAGAATTTGAAAATTCTCAGAAACTGAAAAGTTGGAGAATGGAAGCCAGATTGAATGTAGAGTTGATTAATCAAACCACTTTCGACTTTGTTCCTTTTCGGGGACGAAAAGTTTTAAGTGGGGGAGACTGTAACGACCCGGAAATTCTAAACCAATTTAAAAAATTTAAATTAGCTAAAATAGTGGATTTTAAATATTTAAAATAAATATTTTAAATAATAGCGATGAAAAGTGAGTTTCAATCGACAATTGAAAACGAATATAATTAATTCTAATTATAAACAAGGCCTGAAATGGCGCTACAGTTTCAAAAATTGAATTCAAACTTTGTTGGACTGTATCGGGTGCTAAACAAAACGGATTTGAGTGAAACAAAAAATATTTAAATCTGTTAGTGAATACCTTTCTAACGAATCTGAAAAATTGAAGTTTCATATCGGAAAGCAAAAGTTATGGCCAAAGGAATTTTCAGAAAGGTCGCTATGGAATTTATATAGCCCGTGAAATTGGCCATTTTGCATACGACCTCGGAATTCGACGAAACCACTTTTGTTGGATCCGGGATGTGAAGTTATTTCTAGGTTTCAAATTTAATAATTTTTGAAGCTAGTATGTGAGTGTGGCAAAGGAAAATGTGTTTTGGTCAATTACAGTTAAATTGGATCGACCAGAAATAGGCCTTTTTGCAAACGGTCTCAGAATTCGACGAAACTAGTTTTGTTGGGACCGTACCGTCAAAACATAGCCAGATTTATTTTTCTGGAATTTTTTGAATCAGTTTGTGGCCCTGGAAAATTGAAATGTACGTTCTAATTGAATATTGAATGTTATATATTTTATTTCGAAGTAAAACTGACTGAAACAGTCGAATGGGCCTTCTAAACATATCCCATTGTGTTCGGAATGGGGGTAAAACGCTAGGGAAAACAGTCGTTGGGTTTGGATTAGTGTTCGTGTGGGCAAGGGGTATTTTCGGATTTTAAGAATTTATAAATATAAAAGAAATCCCCAATTGGTCCACATCATCTTCTCCCTCCATGAAGAACCCGTATCAATGGCGGCTCCCTCTTCATCGCTTCCTCCTCTGATTTCTCCCTCCACACGAAGAATTAGACCTCCGTCCTGTTGAAGTTTTGGCAGAGCTTCTATCTCTCTTCAAATCCATGTCAACATCACCTTCAACTGCTTCGTATTTCTCGAGTTAGGGACCTCAGAAGTCGTCACCTTTGGAGCGCCGCCACGACCAACACCCCCCATCGCGTCTAACGCAGTCCCCACCCCCTGGTGCGCCGTTCGAAGCCCTATGTCGTGGCATCGGCCGATTATCCCCTAGTTGCTCGGATTTGGTGATAATCCCTAACCTAGTTTTGAACGAAACTGTGAAGGTACGACTGTTTTATTTTTTTTATTTAATAGCAGTTTAAAGCGCTACCATTTTTGTTTTCACTGTAAAAATCATATCTTTTTCGTTTCTTGACGAAATTCGATGAAACAGGAAATATCGTGACCGTGTGGACATCTTATACATTTTAGAAGAGACCGCATATTTTTCTGAGCCTTCTGCTATTTTTGGTGGAGTGGAACCCAATGTGAGATTTCTAATTTATAAACGATATGGAAAATGACGATTTATAAATTATATAGTCGATGTATGAGTTATATAAGCGTTGTACACCTCTTGTATAAATGATGTATAAGTTGTACGTTCGATGTATAAGTTATATACGCATTGTAAAAATTATATATGTGTTGAAATAGAAGTGAATTGCTATATATAAATATATATATATATATGCCCCTCGTCCACAAACCATGGACGATATTTATTGGTTGTGATTGGTGTGAAAATTGATTGATAGTGAATGGTTGATTGGAATTGTTTGTGGTTGATATTGATTGATTGTGGTTGAAAAATACCCATTTGTGGTTGAGAAATATTTGGTTGAAACCACATAGGACTAGTTTGTGGAAATGAAAAATATATACATGCCGCCTGTGTGCGAACTTGATGCATGATTCCCCATTTTAAGGTAGAGCGAGGAGCCGTACTAGGGACGGTCCCGGTTTTAACTACCCTGCCGTTAAGCTGCCGAAATTTTAAATAATATTCATGTGTTTGAATTATTTTCATTCGTTAAATTGAAATTCATGTGTTGAATGGTGTTCGTGTTTTAAATATAAAAACCACATTTTTATCATCTATATGAACTATATAAAATATTCTTATTTTGAAAGAAATTGTTTTATAATAAAAATCCTACTTCTATTACCTATATGAACTATATAAAATAATAGTGTTTTGAAATGAATTGTTTTACAATAAAAATCACATTTTTTTATTACATACATGAATTGTTAAAAAAAGTGAAGTGTTGAAATAGAAAACAGTTAGATAAAAATATCATTTTTATCGAAAGTATGAAAGTTATATAGTTTTGAAATCGAAGGATCGATATATATACATAAATAGAATTGAAATATATCGAATAACGACGCTGCGGTTCATATTTTGAGACCGTTATTTCAAACGATTATACCAGGAGATCCGACCATCGGATTTTCCTGAAACCGCAACCGTTGGGTTCGCTTTTGAAATATCTTTCCAACGACACCAACTTTTTAAAAATCCAACGGTTGGATTGTCTGGAATGTTTAATTCAAATCTGAAGAAAAGCAGCGCCATAATCGATTATATATATATATATAATTATATTTAATCGAATAACGACGCTGCAGTTCGTATTTTGAAATCGAAACTTCAAACGATTATACCGGGAGATCCGACCGTCGGAATTTCCCGAAACTGGAACCGTTGGATTCATTTTGAAAAGATCTTTCTAATTATGTAAATTTGGTGAAGATCCAACGGTTAGATTTTCAGATATGTGTAAATCAAATCTGGAAAAAACAGCGCCACGGTCGCGTTATGGCCCGAAGCGTCGTTTTGAATAAATTGGCTATTTTAAAATAAATAAAAATAGTGATAAATTGTTATAAAATATTATAAACGATATGGATGTGAAATTTAGAAATTAACTGAAGGTTGGCTAAGTCGAATGGTTTCTTGGGTGTTGATCTGATGTTGGTTTCGGCCTTCGGGGTTAATATTTGGGAAGTCGTTCTCTTACTGATTGACGGTTAGTGACTAATGAATTGAAGTGATGCGTGTGTATGTTAATGTTGCACTTGTTTATTATATACGCGAGTTGCTTAGAAAGACCGGGTTTATCCCATTCTGAACAACTGAATCGGCGATAAGAAATCGAAGATGAAGACGGTGGTCGAAGACCGGAGATCTTCACCTCGTTTGGATGGTAACCGAGGTCCTGATTGGGAGGCATCCCGAAATATGGGTAATGAGTGGTGATCATCCAGACGTACGTGGAGATTGATGGGTTTGCTAGGTATATAGTGCCTCCGGTTTCGTTCAGACCCAGAACGGACTTGTAAATGCACCGTGTGTCTGACATTGGATTTTATTCTGTGTGTATTGATCTCTGTTAAATATACATCTGTTTGGCGGTGGAGAATTTATTCTTTTGCTTAACGCCCTTCTCTGAAACGCACGAGCTCAGAGGTTGTATATCGATGGACATCAGTCGCATGGCATGAATTGCTAGTGTGGCATGCCTAATTGGCAAATGATCCGGGCTTCTTTTGAAAAGCAAAGTCTTGTGGTGATGATCAAAGCACGGCCTGTGTGGCATAGCTTTGTGTATAACGTGAATTTGCGAGCCTCACACCCCGGTATGAGCCAGAAACGGAATAAGGACCTCAGGGAGGGCATGCGTTTCCTTCTAGCTAGGAGTTGTGTAAGTGTTTTTACATGGCCTGACATTTTACTTATGTGGTTATTGCTGTTACGAGGCGTCTCGGCTTGATCGGACGATCCGGGTCCGATGGAGTCATTCGTTGGCTCACTTACGCCCCATAGGGCGGGGAAACGTAGTGTTCAGGCATTTTAATCCACATCGGTGGACCGGCCCTGTCGCTCCAAGGGTCGATGCGCTCTGATCCTGAGACACGGGCTAGAGCGTCTCGAATTCGGTAAGGAATATCTTTTGCCTTGGTTCATGACGGAAATCCAATTTCCAAATACGTGACTGTGCGGTTATGATTGTATATATATATGGCGACATGATATATGGTACTCATGTCGTCTATTATTGATAGTTATGATTTGAAATTGTTTTTGAAACATATAAACACTAGTAGTAATATCAAATGCTTTTGTTTTATTCGTATCAAGCATATTTTGGCCATTATAAGGTAAAACACTATCCTCTGGTTTGCGTTGCATTGTGTGATGGGAACTAAGTCTTATAATGGCTTTATTTTTATAAAAAGCATTGCGATGTTTAAAAGAAAGATTTGTTTTTAAAGCACTGGCAATCCAATGGAGTAAACTCGTTCCACGAAAGTGGCGTGGTCCTGTGATTAGCCATATTATAAATGTGTGGAGTAGATTTCTCATACCAGTCCCATGACTGACTCGTAGTTTGTTTCACTTTCAAACTGGGGTGTCCTTTTGTCTACACGGGCAGCCTTGTATTCAGGTTTAGCTGGCTCTTTCTGGATAGCAGGAGCTGAAGATGGATTCTATTATTTATCTCTTTTTATGCTGTTCAGCTCCTATTGTACATATTTTGTTTGTTTCCGCTGTAGACATTTATGTATAGCTGAACTGTATTTGTACTAAGTATGATCCTGTATACTGTGTAACTCTGATGATTACGTTTATCCAGTGTATTCTATTGTACATTATCTGGTGTATTTATTTAATTCTGTTCTGCTATTATCTGTTTCTGTGTTATATTCCAAAGATTACCCTTGCCTCCGTCTGTACGGGAAATGGGGTCGTCACATGTGGCGTGACTCGGTAGAGATGGGGTTAGTAATACCCTAGATTGAGTTTGAGTGTATATATACGAGAGAGCGTATTTGTTATTTGATATAAAAATTTGTTTTATATTGTTGAGATTTATTGGTTGAATTGTTTGTGAATTCTGGTCGATCAGTTTGATCCACTATATCGGTAGGAGTTTCTAAACACTTGAATACGATGAGCCGACGTGGTATATTTTGAAAGAGGGTAAATGAAATAATTTTACCCAAGTGTATATATTGGAAATAATTAAAATTTGTTGGTTGTTATTATAATCGGGTAAGATTATAAAATTAAACGGTTATGTAGATAACCAATCAGAATTCGTGTAAGTGTTACGAATGAATTAAATCTGAAATTTAAGTCAGAATTGAAATTAGAAACGGGAAATTCAGATTAGTGTTTGTAATTAAATCTGGATTGAATATATAAGAATTTTAAAATCCTAGGAGGTTTTAAATTTGTTTACAACATCGTAAAGAATATTTTGAAATGATTTTGAAATGGAAGTGTTTAAAAGCGATATAGTATTGAACTCACTTCGATGGCTGGGAAATAGATTCCGATGGTGAAGTCGACCATCATCGGTATTCATTTTCAAGTTTCTAAGTGACAGATTACTACCAAGGATTTAGTTTTTAAATTGTTTTTGAAAACATGGTGTTCAGAAATTCAAAGGTTTTGAATTGTTGATTATGATTTCAAGTTGATTTGAAAGAAAACCCAGGAATTAAAATTCTAGAATTAAATGTAACTTGTGGAGTTAAGTAAAACTGAAATGGATTTGAAGATAATCGGGATTGGAATTGAGTTGATGGGTTAAGAATTAGAAATCTGATATTGGAGTTTGAATAGAATTTGACTTGGATAGAACCAAGTGTTTGAGTTGAGGGTTGGATTAAGATGATATGGGTATACGTAAATTGGTAACAGGTGCAAAGGATATAATGATATGTCGACAAAAAGGTACAAGTTTATTTGTAACGACCCGGAAAATCTGAACCAATTTAAAAATTTTAAATTGGCTGTTTTAGTGGGTTTTAAATATTTAAAATAAATATTTTAAATAATAACGAAGAAAAGTAAGTTTGAATTGACATTTGAAAACGAATTTAATTAATTCTAATTATAAACAAGGCCTGAAATGGCGCGGTAGTTTCAAAATTTGAATTCAAATTTTGACTGACTATACCGGGTGCAAAACAAAACGGATTTGAGTGAAACGAAAAATATTTAAATCTATTAGTGAATATCTTTCTAATGAATCTGAATAATCGAAGTTTCATAGCGGGAAGCAAAAGTTATGGCCAAATGAATTTTCAGAAAGGTCGCTATGAAGTTTATATAGCCCGTGAAAATGGCCATTTTGCAAACGACCTCGGAATTCGACGAAACCACTTTTGTTGGATCCAGGATGTTAAATTATTGCTAGGTTTCAAATTTCATAATTTTTGAGGCTAGCATGGGAGCGTGGCAAATAAAAATGTGTTTTGGTCAATTACAGTTAAATTGGATCGACCAGAAATGGGCCATTTTTCAAACTGTCTCAGAATTCGACGAAACTAGTTTTGTTGGGACCGTATCATCAAAACACAGCTAGATTTATTTTTCTGGAATTTTTCGAATCAGTTTGTGGCCCTGGCAAATTGAAATGTACGTTCAAATCGAATATTGAATGTTTTATATTTTAATTTGAAGGAAAACTGACTGAAACAGTCGAATGGGCCTTCGAAACATATCCCATTATGTTCGGAATGGGGGTATTTAGCTGGGGACGACAGTCGTTGGGTTAGGATTGGGGTTCGTGTGTGAAAGAGGGTATTTTTGGATTTTTAAAATTTATAAATATAAAAAAAATTCATTGGTCCACAACATTATTCTCTCTCCCCGCTTTCTCTCTCTTTTCCCCTCCGATCGACGACGGATAACGTTCGAAACTTCCCGAGCTTTTTGTCGCCACCACAATCATCTTCAGGCCAGGCTCCAGTTGGATTTTTTGAAGTCCTCCTCTCCCTCTTCAAATCAAAACAAACCCCACCTCAAATCGTTGTGTATCTCTTGAGTTTTAGCTCCCCAAAGTTTCGCCATTCACAGGCCGATTGCTCCTCCCCCAGACCTCCGAGTTCAACGCCGTCATCACCCCAGGCGCGCCACTCCTTGCACCACGTCGTGGTGGAATCCGATCCCCTCCAGGCTGAACGGATCGAGTGAAAAATCTATACCTAGTTTCGAACAGTCAAAGAAAGGTAACGACCTATTTTTAAATTAACTATATAATAGCACTTTTAAGCGCTATGGTTTTTGATTTCACTGTAAAAATCATATCTTTTTCGTTTTTTGACGAAATTCAGCGAAACAAGAGACAGTGGACTCGTGTGGACGTCTTCTACATTCTAGAAGAGACCGCATATTTTTCTGAGCCTTCTGCTATTTTTGGTGCAGTGGAACCCAAGGTGAGATTTCTAATTTATAAACGATATGGAAAACGATGATGTATAAATTATATAGTTGATGTATGAGTTATATAAGCGTTGTACACCTCTTGTATAAGCATTGTATAAGTTGTACGTTCGATATATAAGTTATATATGCATTGTAAAAATTATATATGTGTTGAATATAAGTGAAATGCTTATATATATATGCCCCTCGTCCACAAACCATGGACGATATTTATTGTTTTTGATTGGTGTGGAAATTGATTGATAGCGAAGGGTTGATTAGGATTGTTTGTGGTTGAAATTGATTGATTGTGGTTGAAATATACCCGTTTGTGGTTGAGAAACATTTGGTTGAAACCACATAGGATTAGTTTGTGGAAATGAAAAAAATATACATGCAGCCTGCGTTCGAACTAGATGCATGAATCCCCATTGTCAAAAGTTGCGAGGCTTTAAGGTAGAGCGAGGAGTCGTACTAGGGACGGCCCCGGTTTAAACTACCCTGTCGTTATGCTGCCGAAAGTTTGAATAATATTCACGTGTTAGAATTATTTTCATGTGTTGAAACTATATTCGTGTGTTGAATAGAAATTCATGTGTTGAATGGTATTCATGTTTTGAAATAAATTGTTTTATAATAAAAATCATATTTTTATCACCTATATGAACTATATAAAATAGTCTTGTTTTGGAATAAATTGTTTTACAATAAAAATCACATTTTTACTATATACATGAATAGATAAAAATAGCGAAGTGTTGAAATAATTGTCGGTAGGATAAAAATATCATTTTTATCAAAGGTATGAAAAGAATATAATTTTGAAATCGAAGAATCGATATATATATATATATATATATATATAAATAGAATTGAAATATATCGAATAACGAAGCTGCAATTCATGCTTTTAAACCGTGATTTCAAACACTAAGTGCGGAAGATCCGACCATCGGATTTTCTCGAAACCGCAACTGCTAGGTTCGCTTTGGAAATATCTTTCCAACGGCACCAACTTTGTAAAGATCCAACGGTTGGATTGTCTGGAATGTTTAATTCAAATCTGAAGAAAAACAGCGCCAGAATCGATTATATATATATATATATATATATTTATAAAAATATAATTATATTAAATCGAATAACGACGCTGCAGTTCGTATTTTGAAACCGAAACTTCAAATGAGTGTACCGGGAGATCCGACCGTCGGATTTTCCCAAAACCGGAACCGTTTGATTCGTTTTGAAAAGATCTTTCTACTGATATAAATTTTGTGATGATCCAACGCTTAGTTTTTCAGATATGTGTAAATCAAATCTGAAGAAAAACAGCGCCACGACCGTGTTATGGCCCGAAGCGTCGTTTAAATAAATTGGCTATTTTAAAATAAATAAAAATAGCGATAAATCGTTAAAAGTTATTATAAACGATATGGAATGTGAAATTTAGAAATTAACTAATGGTTGGCTAAGTCGAATGGTTTCCTGGGTTTTGATCTGATGTTGGTTTCGGCCTTCGGGGTTAATATTTGGGAAATCATTCTCTTACTGATTTACGGTTAGTGATTAATGAATTGAAATGATGCGTATGTTGCGTTTGTTTAGCACTTGTTTATTATATACGCGAGTTGCTCAGAAAGTACGGGTTTATCCCTTTCTGAATAACTGAATCGATGATAAGAAATCGAAGATGAAGACGGTGGTTGAAGACTGGAAATCTTCACCTTGTTTGGATGGTAACTGATGTCTTGATTGGGAGGCATCCCGAAATATGGATAATGAGTGGTGATCGTCCAGACGTAGGTGGAGATCGATGGATATGCGAGGTATATAGTGCCTCCGGTTTCGTTCAGACCCGGAACGAACTTGAAAATGGACTGTGTGTCTGACATTGGATTTTATTCTGTGTTGATTGATCTCTATTAAATATACATCTGTTTGGCGGCAGAGAATTTATTCTTTTGCTTAACGCCCTTTTCTGAGACGCACGAACTCAGAGGTGTATATTGATGGACATCAGTCGCATGGCATGAATTGCTAGTGTGGCATGCCTAAGTGGCAAATGATCAAGGCTTCTGTTGAAAAGCAAAGTCTTGTGGTGATGATAAAAGCACCACCTGTGTGGCGTAGCTTTGTGTATAACGTAAATTCGCGAACCTCACACCCCGGTATGGACCAGAAATGGGAGAAGGACCTCAGGGAGGACATGCGTTTCTTTCTAGCTAGAGGTGGTGTCGGTGCTTAAACTGGCTGACATTTATATTATTTTCACCTATGTGGCTGTTGCTGTTGCGAGGCACCTCAGATATATTGGTCGATCCGGGACCGATGGAGTCATTCATTGGCTCACTTACGCCCCAAAGAGCGGGGAAACGCAGTGTTCAGGAATTTTAATCAACATCGGTGGACCGGCCCTGTCGATCCAAAGGCTTGACTGAGTACTTGCCTGAGGCTCGGGCTAGAAAGTCATGAATTTGGTAAGGACTATCTTTTGCCTTGGTTCTTGACGGAAATCCAATTTCCAAATACATGACTGTGCTGTTTTGATTGTATATGTATATATGGCGACATAGTGGTATGGGGCATTAATGCCGTCTATGATTGATACTTATGATTTGAAACTGTTTTTGAAACATATAAACACTAGTAATAATATCAAATGCTTTTGTTTTATTCGTATCAAGCATATTTTTGCCGTTACAAGGTAAAAACTTTATCCTCCGGTTTGCGTTGCATTGTGTGATGGGAACTGAGTCTTATAATGGCTTCATTTTTATAAAAAGCATTGCGATGTTTAAAAGATATTTGTTTTAAAGCACTGGCACTCCAATGGAGTAAACCCGTTCCACGAAAGTGGCATGGTCCTGTGATTAGACATATTTTAAATGTGTTAAGTAGATTTCTCATACCAGTCCCTTGACTGACTCGTAGTTTGTTTCACTTTCAAACTCGGGTGCCCCTTTTTCTACACGGGCAGCCTTATGTTCAGGTTTTTAACAGGCTTTTTCTGGATAGCTGGAGCTGAAGATGGATTCTATCATTTATCTCTTTTTATGCTGTTCAGCTCCTATTGTACATTATGTTTTGTTTTTCGATGTAGACATTTATATATAGCTGAACTGTATTTGTACTAAGTATGATCCTGTATACTGTGTAACTCTGATGATTTCGTTTATCCAGTATATTCTATTGTGCATTAACTGGTGTATTTATTTATTTCTGTTCTGCTATTATCTGTTTCTGTGTTATATTCCAAAGATTACCCTTATCACCGCAGTACGGGTTTTGGGGTCGTCACATCGTGATATCAGAGCTTTGGTTAAGCTTAGCTCTGGTATATAATACATTAACGAACTCGTCAGAGATAGAACCAGTAGTGTTCTAGGACGAATAACTCATTGCAGATAGGGTCAGCAATATCCTAGTATGAGTATAGCAGAATCAGAATAACTCGTTAGAGATGGGGTCAGAAATGCCCCAGAAGGAGTCGAGAAAAATATGTTTATAAATAACGTATTTGTGATTATGTTTATAGTCTGGTTTTAGAAATATAATTTTTGAATATATAAAAAGGTAAATATTTGGAAAGTTAAAAAAACAATTTGACTGTTGTTTGTGTTGTGTGATAGTAGATTTGATTAATTAAATTATTAGAATGGTAGTTAATTTAATCAATAAGAGTATAATGGCAGAATTTATTCGATTAAATCACACATTGAACTGATTTTTAAATAGATAGAAATATATACATGTTCATCATATATGTTTGAACAGGTAAATGGATTAACTGTTGAGTAAAGAATTTATTTGCGTGCCCGACAAATAGGTAAGCCTTAATGAGTTGGATGCGAAATATTATTATATCAACTCCTGTGAATGCCATTGGATGCGGAGTGTTGGTTGTTCTGTGTGTAATAATAAATGTCGCCATAGGATAGTAACAATTAATTTTGAACTACACTACATGGCATACTTCTTGAAGATAGGCATACTTCATCATATACCACATAAGCATTTGGAGCTTGTGTGACGAGGTGGAAAATTTACCATACGATCGAGAAGCTTGTATGGCGATGACTATATTTTCAGGTTGAACCGATGACTGATTTGACCATAAAAAATTGTAACGATAAATTGCCAGATTAATAAAAACCCCACATGGGTCTGGAGTTGGCAATAATCACGTCTCTCTAGTCATTAGATACGGCACACGGATTATTTATTTCCCACACGGGACGAGGTGACGAGAATTTATTCTCTGGAGCAACTAAAATACACACTCCCTCAGGCTTTAACAGGGTGACGAGAATTTATTCTCTGGAGTTATTATCTATACACCTCCCTTGTAAATACCTGAATATATCAATATAAATATGTGTATGCTTTATAGGATTTATTGGGTACCTAAACGGCCCAATAAATTTCCAAACCCCTCCCCATACAAAGGAGGTTATGGTGAAATTTTTCGAAAATTCCGGGTGTTGGCCAAATTTTTGAAGAATTTGAAAATTCTCAGAAACTGAAAATTTGGAGAATGGAAGCCAGATTGAACATAGAGTTGATTAATCAAACCACTTTCGACTTTGTTCCTTTTCGGGGACGAAAAGTTTTAAGTGGGAGAGATTGTAACGACCCTGAAAATCTGAACCAATTTAAAAATTTTAAATTGGCTGTTTTAGTGGATTTTAAATATTTAAAATAAATATTTTAAATAATAACGAAGAAAATTAAGTTTGAATCGACATTTGAAAACGAATATAATTAATTGTATTTATAAACAAGGCCTGAAATGGCGTGGAAGTTTCAAAATTTGAATTCAAACTTTGACTGACTGTACCGGGTGCAAAACAAAACGGATTTGAGTGAAACAAAAAATATTTAAATCAGTTAGTGAATATCTTTCTAAGGAATCTGAAAAATCGAAGTTTCATAGCGGGAAGCAAAAGTTATGGCCAAATGAATTTTCAGAAAGGTCGCTACGGAGTTTGTATAGCCCGTGAAAATGGCCATTTTGCAAACGACCTCGGAATTCGACAAAACCACTTTTGTTAGATCCAGGATGTTAAATTATTGCTAGGTTTCAAATTTCATAATTTTTGAAGCTAGTATGGGAGCGTGGCAATGAAAAATATGTTTTGGTCAATTACAGTTAAATTGGATCGACCAGAAATGGGCCATTTTTCAAACAGTCTCAGAATTCGACGAAACTAGTTTTGTTGGGACCATATCATCAAAACATAGCAATATTTATTTTTCTGGAATTTTTCGAATAAGTTTGTGGCCCTGGCAAATTGAAATGTACGTTCAA
Organism: Allium sativum; assembly: GCA_030737875.1. Taxonomy (NCBI): domain Eukaryota; kingdom Viridiplantae; phylum Streptophyta; class Magnoliopsida; order Asparagales; family Amaryllidaceae; genus Allium; species Allium sativum. The sequence goes on from JASFAX010000034.1 coordinate 6,861,888, forward strand.
ATTAAATATTAAATGTTTTATATTTTAATTTGAAGGAAAACTGACCGAAACAGTCGAATAGGCCTTCGAAACATATCCCATTGTGTTCGGAATGGGGGTATTTTGCTAGGGATGACAGTCGTCGGGTTTGGATTGGGGTTCGTGTGTGAAAGAGGGTACTTTTGGATTTTTAAAAATTATAAATATAAAAAAAATTCATTGGTCCACATCATTATTCTCTCTCCCCGCTTTCTCTCTCTTTTCCCCTCTGATCGACGATGGATAACGTTCGAAACTTCTCGAGCTTTTTTCCGCCGCCACGATCATCTTCAGGCTAGGCTCCAGTTGGGTTTTTTGAAGTCCTCCTCTCCCTCTTCAAATCAAAACAAACCCCACCTCAAATCGTTGTGTATCTCTCGAGTTTGAGCTCTCCAAAGTTTCTCCGTTCGCAGGACGATTGCTCCTCCCCCAGACCACCGAGTTCGACGCCGTCAGCACCCCAGGCGCGCCTCTCCGAGCACCATGTCGTGGTGGAATCCGATCCCCTCCAGGCTGAACGGATCGAGCGAAAAATCTATACCTAGTTTCGAACAGTCAAAGAAAGGTAAAGACCTATTTTGAAATTAACTACATAATAGCACTTTTAAGCGCTACAGTTTTTGATTTCACTATAAAAATCATATCTTTTTCGTTTGTTGACGAAATTCAGTGAAACAAGAGAGTGTGGACTCGTATGGACGTCATCTACATTCTAGAAGAGACCGCATATTTTTCTGAGCCTTCTGCTATTTTTGGTGGAGTGGAACCCTAGGTGAGATTTCTAATTTATAAACGATATGGAAAACGACGATGTATAAATTATATAGTCAATGTATGAGTTATATAAGCGTTGTACACCTCTTGTATAAGCATTGTATAAGTTGTACGTTCGATATATAAGTTATATATGCGTTGTAAAAATTATATATGTGTTGAATATAAGTGAAATGCTTATATTTATATATATATATGCCCCTCGTCCACAAACCATGGACGATATTTATTGTTTGTGATTGGTGTGAAGATTGATTGATAGCGAAGGGTTGATTAGGATTGTTTGTGGTTGAAATTGATTGATTGTGGTTGAAAAATACCCGTTCGTGGTTGAGAAACATTTGGTTGAAACAACATAGGATTAGTTTGTGGAAATGAAAAAAATATACATGCCGCCTGCGTGCGAACTAGATGCATGAATCCCCATTGTCAAAAGCTGCAAGGCTTTAAGGTAGAGCGAGGAGTCGTACTAAGGATGACCCCGGTTTTAACTACCCTACCGTTATGCTGCCGAAATTTTGAATAATATTCATGTGTTAGAATTATTTTCATGTGTTGAAACTATATTCGTGTGTTGAATAGAAATTCATTCGTTGAATAGAAATTCATGTGTTGAATGGTATTTGTGTTTTGAAATAAATTGTTTTATAATAAAAATCATATTTTTATCACCTATATGAACTATATAAAATAGTCGTGTTTTGAAATAAATTGTTTTACACTAAAAATCATATTTTTACTATATACGTGAATAGATAAAAATAGCGAAGTGTTGAAATAATTGTCGATAGGATAAAAATAACATTTTTATCAAAGGTATGAAAAGAATATAATTTTGAAATCGAAGAATCGATATATATATATAAATAGAATTGAAATATATCGAATAACGAAGCTGCAATTCATGTTTTGAAACCGTGATTTCAAATGATTAGTGCGGGAGATCTGACCATCGGGTTTTCCTGAAACCGCAACCGTTGGGTTCAATTTGGAAATATCTTTCCAACGGCACAAATTTTGTAAAGATCCAACGGTTGGATTGTCTGGAATGCTTAATTCAAATCTGAAGAAAAACAGCGCCAGAATCGATTATATTTATATATATATAAATATAATTATATTAAATCAAATAACGACGCTGCAGTTCGCATTTTGAAATCGAAACTTCAAACGAGTGTACCGAGAGATCCGACCGTCAGATTTTCCCAAAGCTGGAACCGTTGGATTCATTTTGAAAAGATCTTTCCCTTGATATAAATTTTGTGATGATCCAACGGTTAGATTTTCCGATATGTGTAAATCAAATCTGAAGAAAAACAGCGCCACGACCGCGTTATGGCCCAAAGCGTCGTTTAAATAAATTGGCTATTTTAAAATAAATAAAAATAGCAATAAAACGTTAAAAGATATTATAAACGATATGGAATGTGAAATTTAGAAATTAACTGAAGGTTGGCTAAGTCGAATGGTTTCCTTGGTTTTGATCTGATGTTGGTTTCGGCCTTCGGGGTTAATATTTGGGAAATCGTTCTCTTACTGATTTACGGTTAGTGACTAATGAATTGAAATGATGTGTATGTTGTGTTTATTTAGCACTTGTTTATTATATACGCGAGTTGCTCAGAAAGACCGGGTTTATCCCATTCTGAATAACTGAATCGACGGTAAGAAATCGAAGAAGAAGACGGTGGTTGAAGACCGAAAATCTTCACCTCGTTTGGATGGTAACTGATGTCCTGATTGGGAGGCATCCCGAAATATGGATAATGAGTGGTGATCGTCCATACGTACGTGCAGATCGATGGATATGCAAGGTATATAGTGCCTCCGGTTTCGTTCAGACCCGGAACGAACTTGTAAATGGATTGTGTGTCTAACATTGGATTTTATTCTGTGTTGATTGATCTATATTAAATATACATCTGTTTGGCCGCGGAGAATTTATTCTTTTGCTTAACGCCCTTCTTTGAGACTCACGAGCTCAGAGGTTGTATATCGATGGACATCGGTCACATGGCATGAATTGCTAGTGTGGCATGCCTAAGTGGCAAATGATCAAGGCTTCTGTTGAAAAGCAAAGTCTTGTGGTGATGATCAAAGCACCGCCTATGTGGCGTAGCTTTGTGTATAACGTGAATTCGCGAACCTCACACCTCGGTATGGACCAGAAATGGAAGAAGGACCTCAGGGAGGACATGTGTTTCTTTCCAGCTAGAGGTGGTGTCGATGCTTAAATTGGCTGACATTTATATTATTTTCACCTATGTGGTTGTTACTGTTGCGAGGCGCCTGGGATATATCGGTCGATCCGGGACCGATGGAGTCATTCGTTGGCTCACTTACGCCCCAAAGGGTAGGGAAACGCAGTGTTCAGGAATTTTAATCCACATCGGTGGACCAGCCCTATCGCTCCAAAGGCTTGACTGAGTACATGCCTGAGGCTCGGGCTAGACAGTCTCGAATTTGGTAGGACTATCTTTTGCCTTGGTTCATGGAGGAAATCCAATTTCCAAATACGTGACTTTGCGGTTTTGATTGTGTACCTATATATGGCGACATAGTGGTATGGGGCATTAAAGCCGTCTATGATTGATAATTATGATTTGAAACTATTTTTGAAACATATAAACACTAGTAATAATATCAAATGCTTTTGTTTTATTCGTATCAAGCATATTTTGGTTGTTATAAGGTAAAAACTCTATCCTTCGGTTTGCGTTGCATTGTGTGATGGGAACTGAGTCTTATAATGGCTTCATTTTTATAAAAAGCATTGCGATGTTTAAAAGATATTTGTTTTAAAGCACTAGAAATCCAATGGATTAGACCTGTTCCACGAAAGTGGCGTGGTCCTGTGATTAGCCATATTTTAAATGTGTTAAGTAGATTTCTCATACCAGTCCCATGACTGACTCGTAGTTTGTTTCACTTTCAAAATCGGGTGCCCCTTTTTCTACATGAGCAGCCTTGTGTTCAGGTGTTTAGCAGGCTATTTCCGGATAGCTGGAGCTGAAGATGGATTCTATCATTTATCTCTTTTTATGCTGTTCAGCTCCTATTGTACATTATGTTTTGTTTTCCGCTGTAGACATTTATGTATAACTGAACTGTATTTGTACTAAGTATGATCCTGTATACTGTGTAACTCTAATGATTTCGTTTATCCAGTATATTCTATTGTGCATTATCTGGTGTATTTATTTATTTCTGTTTTGCTATTATCTGTTTCTGTGTTATATTCCAAAGATTACCCTTAACACCACAGTACGGGTTTTGGGGTCGTCACATTATTTATATATGAGTTTGGTGATTTATGAGCCGAATTGGCAAGTCGCTTGGCTGTTTGATTTTATTTTGGGTTGAGAAGGCCAAGAAAGGCGAGTTGTGGTTTTACCGATAGGGTTGTACAAAGGGGGTTATGGAGAAATTTTCCGAAAATTTAAAGCGTTAGAAAAAAAATCAAAATTTTTGAAAATTTAGTTAGTCAGAATGAATTAATATTTTAGTCGATATTAATCGGTTCAGTTGAAACCAGAGATAAGAGGTAAACAGATAAATTTTTACCCAATAGATAGGGTCGTCCTCTACCTTAGCAATTTCGAGGACGAAATTATTTTAAGGGGAAAGATTTTAATGACCCGCACTTTAGCTCTCAGATAATTAATTTATTTAAACATTAATTATCAAGTTGGCGAGATCGATAACCAAAATTAAATAATATTTATATTTAATTAATATAAGTAATAGGATATTATATTTCCGGAATAATCAGAAATAACAGAATTCAAAATGTTGTGAAAACCGGACAGCTGAATATATATATATAATTCAGTTTATATTGAAATATATTGACGAATATATTAAATAACAACAGTTGAACGTAAAATCTATATTATCATTAAAATCGAGCTCGAAATACATGGCAGTTCGCGATTTGGCGATTTAGACTTCAAATGGAAATATAGGATCCATTTTAAGCCGGATTTCTGCGAAACAAGAAACGCGTGGAGCTGGTGAAGTATATCTTTCTAGTGGAAGAGAAAAATAGAGATTTCGTCATGTAGATTTTGATTTATGTCCAAATCAAATTTTAGAAAAGTCACTGTGGAATTCCTTTATAATTTAATTATATTTTATAAAAGGAATTTCATTATAAATCGAATATCGATTTAATCGGGATTCGAAATATCGAGTTAGAAATTCATATAGGAATATTCTAGAGCCGTATGATATTCTGTTGTGAATATATATACGATAATATTTATTTATAAATATTAAATTTAATTAATTTTAAATATATTTATATATTTAAAAGGATCGTTTAGAGCTTTAAAAATAGCCAGTTTGTAAACGAACTTAGAATTCGATGAAACTAATTTTGTTGGATCCGCAATATTAAATTATTGTTAAATTTCAATTTCTAGGATTTTTGAAGTCAGTATATGGTCGTACGGATTTTTAATGTGAAAAACAGTCGATAAATTGACCTTTAAAAATACGCTGTGTGAGCGTACGAAGTCGCAATTCGACGAAGCCAGTTTCGTTGGGACTGTAATGTCGAACTCTAGCTACATGTCCAGTTTCATGATTTTTGGGTATCATGTTTGATCACACGAATTTTTAGAAAGAAAAAATAAATAAAAATAAAATATCTAAAACAAATGTGTGAACATTAAAGGAGCCACATTTTCATCCTTTCCAACCACACGAACATATCACCCTTATTATAAATCTCTCTCAAAGCCACCGCAGTATTTTTCATTTTTCCTCAAAACAAACGCAAGTTCTAAAATCAAGAACAATAAAAGTAAAATCCTATAAATCATCGTATAAATATTTCTGAACTACTGAAGCGATCCTCTTCGATATGAAATGCTCTTGGGAGGGTGCGACGTCATTTTGATGCACTGAAAAATAGCAGCGGCATCCTAGGGTTTGGGTTTTCAGGAATTTCGTGATTCGATTGAAGAAATGATCATTGTATTTGAAATCAGTGTGGAAAGTAGAATCGATTGGGAATTTTTGGTGAAATTTCATTGCAAAAGAGTTCGGTCTTTTTTTGGTACCGTGAAAACTTGGGAACGACGCAAGGAGCAAGATGAGATCGAGTTGGAGTTTTTGGGTTTGGGTGGATGGAGCTCGCGGAGAGGAGGACGATGGTGGTGGTTTGGGAGTTTTCGGTGGTTCAAGGAGGAAGAACGATGGGTTTAAGATTTGGGAAATGGTGGTGTAAGGTTACAGGAGGAGCGGCCTTAATATCTCATTCGGGAAGAAGGACTTTAGTGTTGCGGTTGTAGGCTTTAAATGTATTTGGGCCAAGTTTTTATGGTTTAAGCCCAAAGAGAAAATAGAAATTCAAGTTTTATTTTAAATTAAATGTATTAACTTGTTTACGCGATATCTAGCTCATACGGAATCGAAATCGAGAACCGTCAGTTGCGTTAGGATCGTGGACAAGAGCTTCACAATGGAACTGACTGGGAGTGAATCCAAGCTCGTTACAATTTATGGCGAAATAAATTGTTTGATTCAAATCAAACAATAGTTTATCGTTCTTTAACGATGAACTTCCAATGTGAGTAAATCTTACTAACTATGAACAATTTATATTTTCATGTTGTATTTTTTTAGAACTGTTAAATATTGGTTGATTGACTGTGTATTGACCGTTTGATTGAATTGCTAGTTAGTTAGTTGAATTTCTATATTGATTCTGTTTATCAGAATAATTCATATTGAACTGAAAGTGATGATAATCATATTGTGTAACATCAGTGGATGCAGGAAAACAGGTTGGAGGAATTTGACTGGATTCCTCAACAGTTATTTTATTTTTTTCATATATTGTGATATATGATGTAGTTTATAATCTGTGGTTGATTTTATGTGTTTGGACGATATTGGTCATCGTGATTTGATGTGTTAAGTACCATAAAATATCGGAATGGGAAAAGGAGATTTTCAAAGTGATATTGAAAACAGAATATTTATAAAATGGAATATTTATAAATAAGAAATATTTATAAATTGGGATATTTATAAATAGGAGATTTTTAGAAAAGAGAAAATATTTATATAATCAACAAAGATTTTATAAATGGAGATTTTATAAATGGAGATTTTATAAACGGAGATATTTATAAATGTAGATATTTATAAATGGAACTTATTTATAAAGGGAATATTTTTAAATAGGGAATATTGTTAAGTGGAATTATAACTGAAGGGTAATCTTTATAAATGGAATATTTATAAAGCGAATTATTTATTTAGTATAAATAAATAAGATAAGATAATGAGATATTTATTTGTTAAATAGATAAGATAAGATAATGAGATATTTATTTGTTGAATGAGTAGAGTAAGATAAACAAGAGATGTTCATTCGTTAAATAAATAGGAGGTATTAAATAAGATATTTATTTATATAAATAGGACATGTTAAGTGAATTATTTATTTATTTGGAAAACAAATAAGATAATAAAGGGGTTATTTATTTAGGATAAATAAATAAGATATTTTATATGAAATATTTGCAAACCATTTACAAATAGAATTGAAAGGGATATTTATTTGGAAAACAAATAAGATATGATTAAAGGAAATATTCATCTTTTGATAAATAAAGAGATATATAAGTCTGAACTTATATGAAGAAGTAAACAGGAAAATGGGGCATATTAATTTATAAATAATATTTATAAATTAAGTAAATATTTATCATTGGATAAATAGAATATATATATAAGTCAGGACCTCTATAGAGAAGTAAGAATCGATTTCAACATCGACATCTGAAACTGAATATGGTCGAAGAGTAAACCAGTTAGAGTTAATCAGTTAGATCTAATCAGTTAGAGTTAAACAGTTAGAGCTAATCAGTTAGAGTTATTCAGTTAGAGTTAAATTGAATATTAGTTTATTCGAAGAAAGAAATTATCAAATATTAGTTCATTCGAAGAAAGGAGTTAAATGAATAAAGTAGATATTCGAAGTGAGTAAAATCGAATCAGAAATATTCGAAGTGAGTTAATCGAATCAGAGATATTCGAAGGGAGTTAATCGAATCTACTTATTTGACAAGAGTTAAATCAAATATAGTTTATTCGAAGAAGAGAGATTATCAAAAAAAAAGTTATTCAGATGTAAGTTATTCGAATAAGAGTTAATCTAGTAAGAGTTAAATAGAGTTAGAGTTAATCGAATAAGAGTTATTAGATTGGAGTTATTCGAATAAGAGTTTAGAATAAGTGTTAACCAAATAGGAGTTGATAAATTAGTTGTGCGTTATTTATTCGAGTTAGGAAATAAGAGTCAGATTAAAGTTATTATATTTTAGAAGCAGGAAATTATAACACCACTGTTATAATCAAATGATACTGTAAAGGAGTTGGACTCGTAAATTATACCCGGAAGTTACGTAAGGAAGTGTTAAAGAGTCAAAAGATGAACTTACCCTATTTCGAGATTTGAAATGTTGTTCAGTTAAGGTATGAGAGGTGGTTATACCCCAACTTGATTGACTTCGTTTTTAATTTAGAAATGGTTAAGGTTCGAGAGTGAAAGTGGTTAGGTGAATTTAGTAAATAAGTATCGTGGTTTGAGTTGTCGTCGTGGTGTTGATTTAAACATATGTTTAAATCCAAGTGAAACACCCCACCTCCGTTAGGGTCACTCTCAAAGGGAATGCCCTAATTTTGGTGGAGGTTTATAAGTACAAGTCACAGATATACAAGACAGATATAAGAACACATATTTGTAAACAGCGGAAGAACAACAAACTTTATTTCATAAAGTCAAATACATGTTACAACAACATCCTTTCCAAAAACATAACATAACACTTTCATAATCTGTCTTGAGTACATTATTTAAAGAAGCATAAATAAAACATAGATAAACTGCAAAAGCCCCATAGTGGATTGTCCAAAGCCATAGTTCAAAACAGGAAAGTCCAAGCAATACATTTCTCTTCTTCAAGCTGGATGTTGAGGTAGGTCAAGCTGCTGTGTTCCCTCCCTGAGGACCTGGGGGGGGGGGGGGGGGGAACGGAAGAAAGAAGACGAAAGAAAAATAGAGTCAGACATAAAGCCTGAGTAAGTCTAGTACTATTTTGTCTATGAATAAAGAACTGGGTATGATAAGTATAATCAAGAAGTGGGCATGCACTATAAACTTGGTTAAGTTGTCTAGGGTCGAATATACTATCGTACCCCATGTTAATCTCTGAACCCATATAAACTAGTTTCCCACTGGCACCCCATAATCAGGGTGATGTGATCCATTCTATGATGATCGGCTCCTACTCGCATAGTTACATGTGTCTTACGGCCCCCGATGTCGTAGTTACCTATGCTGGTCCCACCATGGGGTGTATCAAGTCCCATGGTGGCGGCCCGACACAACCTTAGAGTGCACAGGTATGCTACTGGTGTCCAGTGCCTTATTTTTCTGCGCCGGAGTGTGTGCACGCCCGCACTCCGTTAGAACCTACATTGCTACACCACCGCCGTCGATTTGACCTCTTACAATCAGCCCAGTAATCGTGCCCCACCCTGCCTAGTTTCAGGGTATCCTGATACACCTTTTAGGGTTACTGCTGAAAAGGGTCCCCCGTTACTAGGTTTTCTATCTCTAGCCAACATGCTAAGTTGGTTAAGTGTTTTCTAACCTAACCCCCACCAGTCCGTTTAGTTTAGCATGTTCCATTTTGATTAAGTCTTAGTCCACTTAATCCTAACAATCCTGACTCGGCCTTAATTGTCTTATTAAGGCCCTGACCTTTCACATTAGACAGGTATTGTTGTGGCTGCCTGTTGCCGGTTGGTTCCGGGCAGTCTTACGCCACAACTCAGTCTAACCTCGGGTCCTTATTGGGCTCCATGTTTAACCTCCCACATTGGATAGGTATTGTTGTGACTACTGGACAGCCGGGCGGTTCCGGGCAGGTTTACGTCACAACTCAATCCAACCTCGGGTTAAACACATCGTATTTTCTACATTTACATATTTTTGTCTTTCTTCTTTATTGATATGTAAATATTTGCGGCCCATTATTAAGTTAATGGTGTAAAGGTTACACCAATCATGGGCCCAACCCATTCTTGAATTTGGGCCCTTATACTTTAGTTTTCATTCATTAAATTAATTTAGCCCAACGTTATTTTCCCCCGTTTTACACGTCCGTTTATATATATATATATATTGGGCTTAGCTTTTTAAAGCCCAATTTAGCCATGCGAAAAGGGGAGGCTTAAAGCGTGATTACATACACAAAGAGGGGAAGGTGAGCGCATGAACTTGCATATGACGTTGGAAATACAAAATAGAAACTGGTGTACTTGCATATATATATATTTTGGTCATAAAGCATAGGTGACATGAACCAAACCATGTAAACTTAAGATAAGAATCTAAATTAGGTGTCACATAGTCTTAACTACAACATAGACCTATGTTCTCATTTAGGCATAAACATAAACAAGTCATGTTCATAAGGTTTCTACATGTTTACAAAGGGGATACTTTGTTACTAACACAAAAACATAGTTCAACTTAATCATGATTTAAGTCTAATCACATAACGATGGTATAAATATACTTATGCATAAATATTCCTAAACATGGTGTTTGCTTTAAACTTGCAAAAAGGGATTTTTGAGTCTAACTTAGCCATGTCTCACATATGTCACCATATAATTCTTGTAAACAAGATAGACTTAATCATGGATTTCAATTATGCCAAATATCATTCATAGCCTAGCCATATTCATAAGTTTGCAAAATCATGACTTAATACATGGATTGTGATGTCAAAATTCCAACATAGTTTCATATGAACTATAACAACCAAACTTGTTTCAATTACTTGCAAAATGATTTATGCACAAAAATATACATCATGATGGCATAATAACAAAGCCCCAAACTTGCATGAATTTCAATCAACTACATACATGTAGCTTCGACATAGATTCATAATTTGTGCAATATTCCAAACGTATACTTGCATAGAACTACCGCATGTAGCTCTTTATAATGAATAACATAATTCAAACGTATATAATATTTCAAATTGATAAGAATGCACAAATATGGATAACTTTATTGCCACAATTCAAGCATTCAAACCAACACAATTGTTTATTCATACCAAAGTAATACTCTACTTACAATTGTTGCGATGAATTCTCTAATTTAGGGATTGAAGATGCAAATTCCTTTGTTGAATTGATTGGCTTTAGGTTGCTTGAATTGCTTTTAGGCTTTAGAACTTTCTTCCTAATTCTCTCTCTAGTTGGCGGCTACTCTTAGTCGTTCCTCAGCAACATGGCGGCTATCTTCTTAATTTTGAATGAATAGATTAGGGTTTGTCTAGGGTTGTTTATATAGAGGTTAGGAACTGATTAGGACCATTGATGTTGCTAGGTTAGATCGTAGCCATTCATTCGATAGAGAGAGCAATCAAAACTTGCCACCTAGCCCTAGTGACAAAGCAGACCACAGAAAATCGGAGGAACACAGACCTGGCCAGCCAGGTTAGACCGGGCTCGACCAGGTCGATACCCCTATCGACAGGGCTGTCGACAGCCCTGTCGACATGGGTAGCCCAGGTCGACAGCCCAGTCGACCTGGGTGGCCCAGGCGGGTGTTCTTCCACCCTGGCCCATTGGGCCCCACTTCGGATTATTTAATTCTGTTTGAATTTTAAACTTATTTTAAAACTTCCGAAGGCCATATCTTCTTCATACGGACTCCGTTTTTCGAAAACTCGGACTCTATTTCGCGTATTTTTCCGAGACGAACGCAATGGCGTATCCCGTTTCCCTTGGTTCTTTGATTTCAGATTAATTATGCTTTAATTTGTTAATTTCACAGTTATAGAATTTTTTCGGGGTGTTACATTCTCCCCCACTTAAAAGGATTTCGTCCCCGAAATCTTCAAGTTAGGAGGAATGTATATCCTAACATCCAATCATCCATCTACTCATCCATCAAACACGAGTATCCATTTTCCTTAAAAGACTTCTAATGCTTCATGATCATATGCGAAGTGTGTGTGTTCATGAACTTATCTAATGCAAAATCAGGCGGTCTACTGATTCAGTTGACCTCCTTAATGCGAATCATGTAAGTGAAATGAATCCATTATGTATGCAAATTTTCCTATTCATGATTCTACATGAGTGCACAATCATTCAATACAAATGCAACATCCATATGCCAACACATTACAATTCAACCATATACGAATGCAGACATATACGCATATGCAATATGAAGTGATTGAGCCGATCTAAAACCTAGATTGTGTGTGTATATGCAACCACGAGCAACCACTAGCAATTACTTGCAACCACTTGCAACCATCATACATAACATGTTTCAATTAAATGTTTTCATCCAAAAAGGGTTTCTACCTAAAAGATAAGGTCGAGGAAATATACCCTAAAAAGATAGATAAAAGCGCAACTCAAGGAAAAAGAAAGATCAAGGATGTACCCTCGAAAAGAAAAGGGTATTCAGTGCGTATTCTAGCTTCAGTTTCCCAAGTCGCGTCTCCCTCGGCGTCGCTCTACTGAACTTTGACGAGCTTGACTTCGCGGTTGCGTAGCTTCTTCACTTTCGTTCCTAAGATGCGGGTTGGAACTTTTCTTATGGTTGCTTCGCGTTCCACTTCGGCCTCTTCGAGTATATTTGGCTCTACCACTTCAGCAGACTCATGTAGACATTTTCGTAGATGTGAAACGTGAAAAACGTTGTGGACTCCAGCCAACTTCTCGGGTAGCTCTAATCTATAGGCCATTTTCCCAATCTTCTCGATGATAGGGAATGGTCCTACAAACCTTGGTGCTAGCTTTCCTGTGGTTCCGAAACGAACAACGTTTCTTAGCGGTGATACCTTGAGAAAAACTCTGTCTCCAACTTCAAATTCAAGGTCGGTTCTCCTCTTGTCGGCATAGGACTTTTGTCTGTCTTGGGCCGTCTTCATCCTTCTTCGTATTAAGTCTACTTTCTCTGAAGTCTCTCGGATCATGTCTGGTCCTAGTATGAGCTTATCAGTAGGCTCCCACCAACAAGTGGGCGATCGGCACGGTCTTCCATATAGAGCTTCGAAGGGCGCCATTCCGATGGTTGCTTGGTAGCTGTTGTTGTAGGCAAATTCCACCAAAGGAAGGTGGTCTTCCCATGTCCCTCCGAAGTCAAGGACGCATAACCTTAAAAGGTCTTCCAAAACTCTGTTCACTCTCTCCGTTTGGCCGTCGGTTTGGGGATGATAGGCTGTGCTCAAGCATAACTGCGTTCCTACTGCTTCTTGCAGACTCCGCCAAAACTCGCTGGTGAAGATGGGGTCTCGGTCACTAACGATGCTAGATGGTATTCCGTGGAGTCGAACGATTTCCTTGAGGTAAAGTGATGCTAGGGATGAGGCAGTTCTTTTACTTTTGACAGGTAAAAAGTGGGCACTTTTAGTAAGCCTATCCACTATTACCCAAATGCTAGTGTTGCCTCTCCTAGACCTAGGCAGCCCATCGATGAAGTCCATTGAGATGCTATCCCACTTCCACTGCGGGACCTCTAGAGGATGTAGTAGTCCACAAGGCTTTTTCTGTTCCGCCTTAACCTGTGGGCACACCATACACTTGGAAACGAACTCTGCCACATCCTTTTTCATGCCGTTCCAAAAGAAAGTCCTTTTTATGTCTTTGTACATTTTATCTCCGCCTGGATGTATCGTCATCTTGGAGTGATGCGCTTCTTCGAGAACCTTCTTTATTAAATCGTTTGTCTGTGGGACGCATAGCCTTCCATCTCGCCTTAGTAAACCCTTATCGTCGATGGAATATCTGTTGAGGTGACTTGAAGTCTCACCCCTAATTAGCCTATCAATTATTTCTACAAGCTGAGGGTCTTCGCGTTGTGCTGCCCCTACTGAATCCACTAAAGTTGGGCGCACTTCGAGAGATGCTAGCAAGCCCGGTACGAAATCGGAGGAAGGTCTAAAGTCGAAGCTGGCTATAAACTCTAAGCTTTGTCTTTCAACAAACAACGGGCTTAGGGTCAATTTCTTTCGGCTCAACGCGTCTGCAACTACGTTGCCTTTGCCCGGAGTGTAGGAGATTTCGAAATCGTACGAGGCAAGAAACTTTATCCACCTTTGTTGCCTCAAGTTAAGATCCTTCTGCGAGAAAAGATATTTCAACGATTTATGGTCAGTGTAAAGTTCGAACTTCTCACCTAGGAGATAGTGTCGCCAAGACTTGAGTGCAAAGACGATGGCGGCTAACTCAAGATCGTGGGTTGGGTAGTTCTTTTCGTGCACCTTCAACTGCCTCCCGCCATAAGCTACTACCCTTCCTTCTTGCATTAAGACGGCGCCTAGCCCTGTCCCACATGCATCCGTATAAACAGTGAACATCTTGCTCCCATCTGGCAGCGTCAAAACTGGGGCTGTTGTGAGAGCCCTTTTCAGTCGTTGGAAAGCAAACTCGCAATCCAAGTCCCAATTAAACACCAGATTCTTCTTGGTCAATTTCGTGAGCGGAGCTGAAATTTTCGCAAAATCCCTTATGAATTTTCGATAGAAACCCGCTAGTCCTAGAAAGCTTCGGACCTCAGTTGCATTCCTTGGTGTCTTCCAATCCTGTACCGCCACTACCTTAGCAGGGTCCACAGCTAACCCTTGTTTGGATACTATGTGCCCAAGGAACCTCACTTCTTTCCTCCAAAAGTGGCATTTGGAGAATTTGGCTTTTAGTTGATGGGCTCGCAACGTTTCCATGATTGCCCTTAAGTGTTGAGCATGTTCCTCTTCATTCTTTGAGAAGATAAGGATATCATCTACGAAGACCACTACGAATTTGTTGAGGAAATCTCTAAATACCCTACTCATTAGGTCCACGAAGTAAGCAGGTGCATTTGTCAAGCCGAAAGGCATGACAAGCCATTCAAAGAAGCCGTCTGGGGTTCTGAACGCCGTTTTATCGATGCTATCTTCAGCCACCCTAAGCTGATGAAAACCGGTTGCCAAATCGAGTTGGGAGAAAACAGACGCTCCTACAAGCTGGTCAAATAAATCGTCAATTCTAGGGAGAGGGTGCCTATTCTTTTTCGTTAGCTTGTTGAGCTCCCTATAGTCAACACATAGACGGAGTGAACCATCCGCCTTTGTAGCGAACACCACTGGAGCGCCCCATTCTGAAATGCTCCTCCTAATGAACCCCTTCTCTAGAAGCTCTTTAATCTGTTTACTGAGCTCTTTCCTTTCTCGTGGAGCCATATGTCTAACGGGCAACGCAACGGTCTTTGCATTATCCACAAGATATATGCGGAAGTCTATTTCCCGCTTCGGAGGCAAGCCCCTCACCTCTTCGAAGACATCCGGATATTCCCGGACCACTCTAACTGATTTCAAATTTTCAACAGAGGCATCTAGCGATTCAAGATAACTAAGCATAACCGCATACGAGGGATTACAAGAAATTTACAAAGTATTACCGAGCTGGGTTAGGAGCCTAACAACCCTTTTCTCACAATCAAGGATGGCCCCATTACTGGATAGCCAATCCATACCCAAAATCAAACCATACCCCGAAAAGCCCAAAACAAAGGCACTACATTGAAATTCTACACTTAGGATAGAAATTTTCAATCCCACACAGATCATAGACAAATGAGTTGGGCCCCCAATTGGGTTTGAAACAATTAAGGGGTCCTCTACCATACTAGTTTTTAGGTGCAGAGATTCTACTAAAGCAGACGAGATAAAGGAGTGTGATGCGCCAGAATCAAATAAAGTGCGAACGGGGTGATCATAAAGATAAACTACACTTTCTACAGAAGTGTTTGTACCTCGCTGTTGCAAAGGTGGCGCTTCCAGCACATGAACCTGTGCCCCTGGAGTGGATCCAGACCCCTGCCCCTGCCCTCGTTTCTTTGGGCAGTCCTTAGCTCTGTGGCCTGTCTGACCACAAGAAAAGCACCCATCATTCTCCTTGGCCTTCTTTTTCCGGCAGTCCTTTACTAAGTGCCCCACTTTGCCACAGAAATTGCACTTCCTCTTCTCTTTGTTGCCTTTCCCGCCTTTCTTAAAGTCCATCTTCTTAGGCTGCAAACCCTCTTTCTTCCCTTGAGAGCTTTCTGCCTTTGTCTCCTTCTTGCCCTTATCCTCTTCATTCAGCAACGCCATTTGCACCAATCTTTCATACGTGGCTCCCATGGGTATATGGGTCATGGCCAAACTGTGTAATGGCTCATTTAACCCCTTGACGAAACGGAGAGCCTTCTTGTGCGGGGTGTTGACTAGGTCAAGCCCAAACCTAGCCAGCTCATCAAACTGATTCACATACTCTCTAACAGTCTTGACTCCTTGCTTAAGAAATAAGAATTTCTCCAACTGCAAACTTCTTTCCGCATCTGAGAGAAATTTGGTCTCAAACCTTGCCCTAAAGTCCTCCCATGTCTCTACTGGTCTTTCAGCATTAGTGACTTCCCACCAGTAGGAAGCCTCGCCCTTCAATAGCCACACCGCCAATTGTACTTTTTGTCTGTCCTCTACCTCAAAGATGATGAATAGATCCTCAGTTTCCTTCAGCCAATTTCTAGCTGCTACGAAGGACTCAGTTCCATGGAAATCCCTTCCTCCCATAGCTTTAAAATCCTTACATATCTTAGCAAACGCGTTTCCTCGTGGAGGAGGTGGAGGAAGAGGTGCTGCTGCAGCTGGATGATTTCCTGCAGCTGGGGGAGGAGGAACGGTAGGACCTGGCTGAGTGGCCCTTGCTTCTAAGAACCGTCTAAACCAACCAGGTATTGGTACCCCATCTGGTAAGTTAAGATCTTCGGACATGCTGAAACAAAAAGGATAGGTTCAAAACGAAGGATAAGAGATAGTACCTATGGCTTTGGGGAGTGGACTTTGCCTTTTAAAAATGAAATAATATTTTTATCTTTTAAAAATGCTTCTTTAAATTTCCTTTTTGAAAATAAATTTTCAAAACTTTTTATCTTATCTAGTAAACCTATGCTCTGATACCAAGTGAAACACCCCACCTCCGTTAGGGTCACTCTCAAAGGGAATGCCCTAATTTTGGTGGAGGTTTATAAGTACAAGTCACAGATATACAAGACAGATATAAGAACACATATTTGTAAACAGCGGAAGAACAACAAACTTTATTTCATAAAGTCAAATACGTGTTACAACAACATCCTTTCCAAAAACATAACATAACACTTTCATAATCTGTCTTGAGTACATTATTTAAAGAAGCATAAATAAAACATAGATAAACTGCAAAAGCCCCATAGTGGATTGTCCAAAGCCATAGTTCAAAACAGGAAATTCCAAGCAATACATTTCTCTTCTTCAAGCTGGATGTTGAGGTAGGTCAAGCTGCTGTGTTCCCTCCCTGAGGACCTGGGGGGGAGGGGGGAAACGGAAGAAAGAAGACGAAAGAAAAATAGAGTCAGACATAAAGCCTGAGTAAGTCTAGTACTATTTTGTCTATGAATAAAGAACTGGGTATGATAAGTATAATCAAGAAGTGGGCATGCACTATAAACTTGGTTAAGTTGTCTAGGGTCGAATATACTATCGTACCCCATGTTAATCTCTGAACCCATATAAACTAGTTTCCCACTGGCACCCCATAATCAGGGTGATGTGATCCATTCTATGATGATCGGCTCCTACTCGCATAGTTACATGTGTCTTACGGCCCCCGATGTCGTAGTTACCTATGCTGGTCCCACCATGGGGTGTATCAAGTCCCATGGTGGCGGCCCGACACAACCTTAGAGTGCACAAGTATGCTACTGGTGTCCAGTGCCTTATTTTTCTGCGCCGGAGTGTGTGCACGCCCGCACTCCGTTAGAACCTACACTGCTACACCACCGCCGTCGATTTGACCTCTTACAATGAGCCCAGTAATCGTGCCCCACCCTGCCTAGTTTCAGGGTATCCTGATACACCTTTTAGGGTTTCTGCTGAAAAGGGTCCCCCGTTACTAGGTTTTCTATCTCTAGCCAACATGCTAAGTTGGTTAAGTGTTTTCTAACCTAACCCCCACCAGTCCGTTTAGTTTAGCATGTTCCATTTTGATTAAGTCTTAGTCCACTTAATCCTAACAATCCTGACTCAGCCTTAATTGTCTTATTAAGGCCCTGACCTCTCACATTAGACAGGTATTGTTGTGGCTGCCTGTTGCCGGTTGGTTCCGGGCAGTCTTACGCCACAACTCAGTCTAACCTCGGGTCCTTATTGGGCTCCATGTTTAACCTCCCACATTGGATAGGTATTGTTGTGACTACTGGACAGCCGGGCGGTTCCGGGCAGGTTTACGTCACAACTCAATCCAACCTCGGGTTAAACACATCGTATTTTCTACATTTACATATTTTTGTCTTTCTTCTTTATTGATATGTAAATATTTGCGGCCCATTATTAAGTTAATGGTGTAAAGGTTACACCAATCATGGGCCCAACCCATTCTTGAATTTGGGCCCTTATACTTTAGTTTTCATTCATTAAATTAATTTAGCCCAACGTTATTTTCCCCCGTTTTACACGTCCGTTTATATATATATATATTGGGCTTAGCTTTTTAAAGCCCAATTTAGCCATGCGAAAAGGGGAGGCTTAAAGCGTGATTACATACACAAAGAGGGGAAGGTGAGCGCATGAACTTGCATATGACGTTGGAAATACAAAATAGAAACTGGTGTACTTGCATATATATATTTTGGTCATAAAGCATAGGTGACATGAACCAAACCATGTAAACTTAAGATAAGAATCTAAATTAGGTGTCACATAGTCTTAACTACAACATAGACCTATGTTCTCATTTAGGCATAAACATAAACAAGTCATGTTCATAAGGTTTCTACATGTTTACAAAGGGGATACTTTGTTACTAACACAAAAACATAGTTCAACTTAATCATGATTTAAGTCTAATCACATAACGATGGTATAAATATACTTATGCATAAATATTCCTAAACATGGTGTTTGCTTTAAACTTGCAAAAAGGGATTTTTGAGTCTAACTTAGCCATGTCTCACATATGTCACCATATAATTCTTGTAAACAAGATAGACTTAATCATGGATTTCAATTATGCCAAATATCATTCATAGCCTAGCCATATTCATAAGTTTGCAAAATCATGACTTAATACATGGATTGTGATGTCAAAATTCCAACATAGTTTCATATGAACTATAACAACCAAACTTGTTTCAATTACTTGCAAAATGATTTATGCACAAAAATATACATCATGATGGCATAATAACAAAGCCCCAAACTTGCATGAATTTCAATCAACTACATACATGTAGCTTCGACATAGATTCATAATTTGCGCAATATTCCAAACGTATACTTGCATAGAACTACCGCATGTAGCTCTTTATAATGAATAACATAATTCAAACGTATATAATATTTCAAATTGATAAGAACGCACAAATATGGATAACTTTATTGCCACAATTCAAGCATACAAACCAACACAATTGTTTATTCATACCAAAGTAATACTCTACTTACAATTGTTGCGATGAATTCTCTAATTTAGGGATTGAAGATGCAAATTCCTTTGTTGAATTGATTGGCTTTAGGTTGCTTGAATTGCTTTTAGGCTTTAGAACTTTCTTCCTAATTCTCTCTCTAGTTGGCGGCTACTCTTAGTCGTTCCTCAGCAACATGGCGGCTATCTTCTTAATTTTGAATGAATAGATTAGGGTTTGTCTAGGGTTGTTTATATATAGGTTAGGAACTGATTAGGACCATTGATGTTGCTAGGTTAGATCGTAGCCATTCATTCGATAGAGAGACCAATCAAAACTTGCCACCTAGCCCTAGTGACAAAGCAGACCACAGAAAATCGGAGGAACACAGACCTGGCCAGCCAGGTTAGACTGGGCTCGACCAGGTCGATACCCCTGTCGACAGGGCTGTCGACAGCCCTGTCGACATGGGTAGCCCAGGTCGACAGCCCAGTCGACCTGGGTGGCCTAGGCGGGTGTTCTTCCACCCTGGCCCATTGGGCCCCACTTCGGATTATTTAATTCTGTTTGAATTTTAAACTTATTTTAAAACTTCCGAAGGCCATATCTTCTTCATACGGACTCCGTTTTTCGAAAACTCGGACTCTATTTCGCGTATTTTTCCGAGACGAACGCAATGGCGTATCCCGTTTCCCTTGGTTCTTTGATTTCAGATTAATTATGCTTTAATTTGTTAATTTCACAGTTATAGATTTTTTTCGGGGTGTTACACCAAGTAAAGAAGATTTGGAAATGTTTTCCAAATAAAATCAGAAACGTAATCAAATATTGAAATTGGAAATATGAATTGGAAAAGGAAATGTTCATGTATAAGGAGTTAAGAAATGTAGTAAAGCTAAATCAGAAATTGACTGGAGACTTGTTAAGTTGAATGGTTTCCTAAGTGTCTATGTCATGTTGGTTTCGACCTTCGGGATTGGTACTTAGGGAATTGTTCTTATACTAGTTTACAATTAGAGATTCAAAGTTGTAGAAGAATAGTGATACGTGAATAAGTTATGAAAATGTTTTCCAGTGTTAACGTATATTTTCTAAACTTAGAAAATAAGGAAATATGAATATATATATATATATATAGAGAGAGAGAGAGAGAGATATAGATATAGATATATATGATTGATGATTGATTGATAGAATTTTCATCTGGAAATAATATCGTTGTTTGCATGCTTATTTTTCTTTGATAGTTAACTCACCGACTATCGAAGTTTTTGACCATTTTACGTCGTAAATATGGAGAGACCGGTTGGATTATTATCCAAAGAACCACTCCGTATTGGCATAATCGTTGTGAATCAAGTATGCTGAATACAGTGAAGGCGGAGTTTATGCAAGGTTTGTTGTATAATTCTTAGATAACAGTGCCTAAGATGGATGTATTGAAAAGTGCCTTCGGTTTGTCCAGTCCCAGGACAACTTGTATGGAAGAAGGTCTGACAGAGTATATCCAATAGATCGCGTAAGTTGATCTCTTCAAACGTATTCACATTTGGTGGCGGAGGAATTTGTTTCTCTTAGCGGTATACCCTTGTTATTTTTGTGTAAATCAATTTGTGATTTGGCGGGTATGACGATGTGGCATTCTAAGTGAATGAAGATATGATATGTAAAAGATAAGCATAGCTTCTAGCCTCACAACTGGGAAATGACAAAAATTGGGCAGGCAGCATGGCTAAGTGGGTCGCACCCAAGTAGGGTATATTGTCACCATCTACAGAATATTCATATTTGTACTTCTTTCAATTATGTATCTCCCGGGAATGGTTATGTTGGTTTACCAATAGTAAGGTGACAATATATTCGATACAATCAAGCGAAATGAGTGGTCGGTTGAAACGACCCGCAAATCCGTGCTATCTGAGTTGACTAAAAACACCACACGTCCAACTCAAATTGCACAGAAATACGACTCATTATTAGAAAGAAGTTAGAGGATGAGAAATAGGAAGAAAGAAATATTAGAATAGAAGAAAAACAAAGATCACAAACTCACAGCGGAACGAATAAAATATATTATATAACATAACCTTTGAAATACAAATCAGTAACTTTATATACATACCATCATCAGAGCACAACAATCATTTCTGGAACAGTTATAAACACCTGTTTCCAGATACAAACAAGGTCCACAGTGGAATATATGATAGCCTATAGCTAACCGGTGAAGCCTCCTGCTCCCAGCTTCTCCAAATAAATCTGTGAAATCCTGACTACTTGACTGCCCGTACAAATTTGGGCACCCAAGAGTTTAGGGAAAAAATAACAAAATAAAACTCTGGGTCAGTCATGGGACTGGTGTGAGTAAACTCCAACCACTTGTTTAACTTTAAAAATCCTTTCATAAGAAAAAGTAATAGTAAGACCAGCCCACACATAAACACGGACGGTTTTTACCTTACTATAACTCAAAAATACTTTGATACGAAAATCCAGTGATATTATAATAATGTCTACATCAAGTAAATAACCAAATAGCAGAACGCTTGCATCTCACGCTCCACATATGTAGTATGAAATCAAAAACTCGCATGGCGCTTATTGGAGATTGGATTTCCAACATGACAAGGTATGGGACCACCTTCCGATGATGTATCTCTAGAGGCGAATACACCTGGGTTCAACAAGAACATCTTGCAACCCGGCCCACACATGACCGACCACTCATTTCGCTTGAGTGTATCGAATGTATATCACCAACGGTTGGACTCAAACCACCGTTCCCGAATGGGCAGAATCGATAGATTAAGAAACAAAAGGAATTTCTCTAGATAGGTGATTATACACCCTAATGGGTGCGACCCACATAGCCATGCTGCCTGCCCAATTTTTGTCCTTTCCCGGTTGTTGAGGCCTGAGGCTACGAATACTTATCATTCATTGATAGCACAATCACTTTGAATGCCACATCGTCAGATTCGTTAATCACTAGTTGAGTTCGCACAAATATTCTGGGTGTTATGCTAAGGGGTAAATCCGTTGCAACCATATATATTTATACAGACCAACCCATTTGATCATTGGAAATACTCTGTCAGACATTCGTCCATATACGTTCGTTCTGGGATTGAACGAAACCGAAGGCACTATTTCTATAAATAGAAAATCCCTTGCACTTTACTCCGTCTTCAATATATTCAGCATACTTGGTTCGCAACGCTTATGCCAATACGGAGTGGTTCTTCGGATAATAATCCAACCGGTCTCTCCATATTGACAACGATGGTCAAAAAAACTTCGATAGTCTGTGATTTAACTATCGAATAAAAACAAGTGTTCATCCAACATATCAAACAAATCACTGGGCTCTTTAATTAATATTTCATTAATTAAATCACTTTTCCATTCCCTCTATCAATATTTGTTAACCAAATATTTTCAATAACCAATCTTGGCCCTTTACGCTATTTTTGATTTCGTTTCCTTATCGAATTCTATATATATCGATATATAGATTTCTAATTGTCAAATTTCTTAAAAATATTCTAACTCCTTAAATTCCCGGAAAATTTCGCCATAACCTTCCCTGTATCGGGAGCATCGGGAAGTTTCAAATAGCATGCCGATATCTTCTCATCTCAAAAAGAAAAAGAAAAAGCCAAGAGGCTTGCCGATACGGCGCACAAAACTCATATATGAATTTAAACATGTACCTTTTTGTCGGGCACATAAATAAAAATCTTCATATACTCCATCCCATATCTGTTTAACACCTGTTCACCTGTTTCCAATTCAATTCAACTCAATCCATTCGTTTTAATTAAATTTTGAATCGTTTGAATTCAGTTTCGCTCAATTATTCTTTAATTAGCCTTTTTGTCTATTTCACTTCTTTGTTGAACATAACATGTTCAAACAAAATATTTAACTCGTTCATAACCAAATTGAATTTCAATTTCAATTCTAGTTTCCTTTTTGATTTCGAATATAAATTTCAAATCGAATTTACTTATTCAAACCCCAATATCCATTCGAAATCTCATTAACTAATTTTTATTCAATTTAGTTAATTCTATTCAATAAATCAAAATCTGGTTTCTGTTTCAAGAATCATATTCATTTACACAACTTGAATTCGCATATATTTTACAATTCAACTCTGAGATTTTCCAAATAGAAAAATTCGGATTTTTCCCGCTTAAAATCCTTTTATAAATTAAATAAACCATTATGGTTTTAAAACGATTTTGGCGCTGTTTTTCTGGAAATTTGATTTTGATATAACTCAAAATATATACGACGAAATCCAGATTTTTCTCCTTCATTAGAAAATTATTATCAAATCGGTCCTGACGTTTCTTGTTTCGAAGAATTTCGACTTCAATTGAGTTCTGTATACTCAATTGAAGTTCGAATCGCCAATTTTACGAACTGCAGCGCTGCGGCGAGTTCGTTTTATATATATAAATCTTTAAAACTTCGTTTATATAAATTCAACTCTGAGTCAGTCATGGGACTGGTGTGAGTAAACTCTGAGTAAACTCTGAGTTCTGTATACCCAAGAGTTTAGGAAAACAAAACAAAATAAACTCTGAGTCAGTCATGGGACTGGTGTGAGTAAACTCCAACCACTTGTTTAACTTTAAAAATCCTTTCAAAAGAAAAGATAATAGTAAGACCAGTCCACACATAAACACGGACGGTTTTTACCTTACTATAACCCAAAACAGTTTGATATCAAATCCAGTGATATTATAGTAATGTCTACATCAAATAAATAACCAAATAGCAGAACGCTTGCATCTCACGCTCCACATATATATTATAAAATCAAAACCCGCATGGCGCTTATTGGAGATTGGATTTCCAACATGACAAGGTATGGGACCACCTTCCGACAGTGCATCTCTAGAGGCGAATACACCTGGGTTCAACAAGAACATCTTGCAACCCGGCCCACACATGACCGACCACTCATTTCGCTTGAGTGTATCGAATGTATATCACCAACGGTTGGACTCAAACCACCGTTTCCCGAATGGGCAGAATCGATAGATTTAGAAACAAAAGGAATTTCTCTAGATAGGTGATTATACACCCTAATGGGTGCGACCCACATAGCCATGCTGCCTGCCCGATTTTTGTCCTTTCCCGGTTGTTGAGGCCTGAGGCTACGCATACTTACCATTCATCGATAACACAATCACTTTGAATGCCACATCGTCAGATCCGTTAATCACTAGTTGAGTTTGCACAAATATTCTGGATATTATGCTAAGGGATAAATCCGTTGCAACCATATATATTCACACAGACCAACCCATTTGATCATTGGAAATACTCTGTCAGACATTCGTCCATTTACGTTCGTCCTGGGATTGAACGAAACCGAAGGCACAATTCCTATTAATAGAAAAAGCCCTTGCACTTTACTCCGTCTTCAATATATTCAGCATACTTGGTTCGCAACGCTTATGCCGATACGGAGTGGTTCTTCGGATAATAATCCAACCGGTCTCTCCATATTGACAACGATGGTCAAAACTTCGATAGTCTGTGATTTAACTATCGAATAAAAACAAAGTGTTCATCCAACATATCAAACAAATCACTGGGCTCTTTAATTAATATTTCATTAATTAAATCTCTTCTCCATTTCCTTATCAATATTTGTTACCCAAATATCTTCAATGATCATCTCGGCCTCTTATGCCATTTGGAAAACGTTTCCAAATATCAACTTCTTTTATTTTCTATATATTAGAAAAATCTCTATTTGCAATTGGAAACAATTCTAATCACTTATCTCTATCCCTTTTTGTTTACAACATTCGATTTTTATATTCACTTTACTATCGAATTCAATACGTCGATACAATGATTTCAAATTATCAAAATATCTTAAAAATATTCTAACTCCTTAAATTTCCGGAAAATTTCGCCATAACCTCCCCTGTATCGGGAGCATCGGGAAATTTCAAATTGCTTTCCCGGTCCTTCTAATCTCAAAAAGAAAAAGAAGAAGCCAAGTGGCCAGCCGATACGGCGCATAAAACTCATATATGAATTAAACATGTACCTTTTTGTCGAGCACATTATTTTAAAATCTTCATATACTCCATCCCATATCTGTTTAACACCTGTTCACCTGTTTCCAATCCAATTCAACTCAATCCATTCGTTTGAATTCAATTTTGAATCGTTTGAATTCAGTTTCGCTCAATTATTCTTTAATTAGCCTTTTTGTCTACTTCACTTCTTTGTTGAACATAACATGTTCAAACAAAATATTTAACTCGTTCATAACCAAATTGAATTTCAATTTTAATTCTAGTTCTCTTTTCCATTTTGAATATAAATTTCAAATCGAATTTACTTATTCAAATCCCAATATCCATTCAAAAACTCATTAACTAATTTTTATTCAATTTAGTTAATTCTATTCAATAAATCAAAATCTGGTTTCTGTTTCAAAAATCATATTCATTTACACAACTTGAATTCGCATATATTTTACAACTCAACTCTGAAATTTTCTAAATAGAAACTTCGGATTTTATTTGCTTAAAAATCCTTTTATAAAATTAAATAAACCATTATGGTTTTAAAACGATTCTGGCGCTGCTTTTCTGAAAATTTGATTTTGACATATCTCAAGATCTATACGACGAAATTCAGATTTTTCTCCTTCATTAGAAAACTATTATCAAATCGGTCCTGACGTTTCTTGTTTCGAAGAATTCCGACCCCAATTGAGTTCTGTATACTCAATTGAAGTTCGAGTCGCTATTTTACGAACTGCAGCGCTGCGGCGAGTTCGTTTTAATTATATTTATAAATATAAACTTTTTAAACTTCTTTAAAAATGAATTCAACTTTATTTAGCTCTATTTGAATTCTTGATTCAAATTCCAATCTCACTTTTGAAATCTACATTTCAAATTCAAATTCCTTTTCTATTTGATATTCAAATTCAATACTTAAATTTCTATTTGAATTCCCTATATTCAAATTCTATGTTTGAATTCATTTGAATTCTC
The DNA here is from genome assembly GCA_030737875.1 of Allium sativum. Lineage (NCBI taxonomy): Eukaryota > Viridiplantae > Streptophyta > Magnoliopsida > Asparagales > Amaryllidaceae > Allium > Allium sativum. The sequence continues at coordinate 6,888,240 of JASFAX010000034.1, forward strand.
TTATTCAAACTCTATTCTTAAATTCCATTTTAACTTCTACATTCCAATTTCTATATTTGAATTCTATTGGAATTCAAATATCCAAACTTCTTTTAAATTCTATATTCAAAATCCCATAGTTTAAAACTCATTTGAATTTCATATTCAAATCCCATAGATTAAATCCTATTTGAATTCAATTTGAATCTTTTACATTCAAATTTCATTTTTCCATTCCCCTTTTGAATTCTAATATTCAAATTCATTTTCCAACACCATTTGAATTTCATCATTTCAAATCCATTTAAATTCCCTTGAATTCAAATTCCATTTCAAAATCATTTGGATTTCCTATTTTGAAACCCTATTTGAAATTCTATTTCCAATTCTACTTTGAAATCTTATTTTCAAAGTTTATTTCAAATTCTATTTTGAAATCTCATATTCAAATTTCTACTTGAATTTCTATATTCAATTCCATGTTCAAATTCAATACTTGGATTTCTATTTCAAATCTCTATTCAAATTTCATATTTGAATTCCATTTCAAATCTCTATTCAAATTTCATATTTGAATTCTTCCTTGAAATTCTATATTTCAAATTCTATTCAATTCTTCTTTGAAATTCTATATTTCAAATTCTATTTTGAAATTCTACATTCAAATCTCTATTTGAATTTCTTATTCCAATTCCTTTGAATTCAAATTTTATTTTGATTTCTTGAATTCAAATTCTATTTTTCCATTCTAATTTCGTCTATTCAAATTCTATTTGAATTTTTATTTGAATTTTTAATATTCAATTCCCTTTTAAAATTCAAATATTTAAACGCCTTTTCTAATTCTACTATCCAATTGTTATACTCAAATTTCATTTGAGTTATATATTTAAAATTTCCTTTTCACATCTTATTTTGAAATTCCATTTCAAATTCCAATTTCACGCTTATATTTCCATTTCTGAATTATCAAATGATAATTCTTTTTCACTTCATTTATAACTTCGTTATAAAAGAACTATTTATAAACTTCGTTTATAAAGAAACTACTTGTTTTATTTCAAAAACAAGTTTATGTTTTATTTCCATTTAAAAATTCAAATTTCTATTTAAAAATAGAATTTTCCCTTTTTAAATCTCCAATATCCTTTCTACGATATTTTTAAATATCGTTACTTAAGCCCAGTGATAAAACACACAAAGCAACCAATTATTTATTTTTTCTAACACATCATATATAACAATATATATGCAAACAAATAAACAAACAGATAATATATTTTTGAGGAATCCAGTTGGATTCCTCCAACCTGTTTTCCTGCATCCACAGATGTTAGCACATAAATAATACCCATTCTGCTTCGTGGCAGAATATCGCGGTATAGAAGGTCATCCACTAATCATAGCGTGGGGCGTATAGGGTAATCATCCGCTATGAAACTGCGGGCATCCGCTAATGAGACTGCGGGAATCCAACCAACCAATCAACCCAATATATATATATATATAGTAGCCTAAATAACTAATATATATAAAGCAACCATAAAACATGCACACAAGCAACAGACAATTATTTTTAATGAAATAAAAATAATTTTAAAGGTGAGTGAGATTTACTCACCTCGATTTTTAATGGCAGAATATCCCGTTCATCGTGAATCAACTCGAGACTTCTCGCATAAATATTATTTGCTCCTACGATTAAATTTAAATCCTTACTCATCAACTTGCATTATTTATTTAAACTACTCACATAAACTATCTTAGACAAATTTATATACATATTAAATTAAATCATTTCTAGCTAATTTAATTAACTCTACATCTACCATAAATAAATAAATAATTCTACGTTTTATTTTGTTTATTGAATTACCATTTATTAAATTAAATTAACCACAAAAAAAATTATCTTACTCATTTTAAATTCTATAAACCATACCTTGCTTCCCTTGAGTGAAATTCCACTTGCCCCGTACATCTCCACCACTGCTTAATCTAATTTCTCTTCATTTCCTATTCATCCATTGTCACCAACATATACTCGCAGCCCCCAAATTCACCGACCAACTGCAAACTCCATCCTCTCTTATCACCATGCCAGCCCTCAAATCAACATCCGAACCTCACCGTAAGACTGCACTTCCCTTTCACAGTATCGACTTCCACAAAACCCACGGCATACCTCCATTCACATAACCCTAGTTCGAACTTCAACCTAAAATCGTCACTCCTTCCATAAATGATTTTCCCCCTTCTACATCGTGATCCCAGAAAATGACGCGCAACCATCTTTGACCAAACGGAATCGAAGCTCTCACATCTCGGAATCCAGCGAGTATTGTCTCGAGTTTGAAATCGAGTCCTTCGGTATCTCGATTGAGATCCGTCGATGGCGGAGAACCCATTTTTCTCGATGCGATACACCAGAAATTGAAGATTTCGAATTCGACCTTTCCACCTTGAAGTTCCGTTTTGATTGATGTATTGTATTTAGAAGAGGAAATCGGTCTTGGGTATTTTATTCTTGAGGAATGAAATTCGATTTTTATTTGTGAATTTAATAGGAAGAGGCGGCACCAATTTTCTCAGGAATGAAAACGAATAGAAGAAATGAGAGGGTATGGTCGCATTTTATAAAGAAGGATACTTCAGCGTCAAGGAGTTTACAGTGCAAAGTACATGTTATTAATTTCGATTTGATTTAAAAAGATTTTCATTCTTTTTAAAAAGATACCGATTTAATTTCAAGCTTATCCACTTAATTATATTTTATAAAAATATATTTAGGGGTTACGAACTCCTATTTGAGCGCAACAACCGGCGTTTCTAGCGTTATACCACTATTCTGAACACACTGGCACAGGTTTCGGAGCCCAATCCGATCACATGGAGAGGATATTAATTTAAACTAATATAAATTAAATTCGAAACAATTCATTTTTTTCGATAATGAATTAATATTATCGCTTTTATATTCAAACAGAACTGACACTGGTCATCTGAACTGCTTTTGATTCAGTTTAAATCTTGAATTGAGTTATTATTCGTATTACGACAATTTAATATATTCGATATTAAATCGAGATAAATTATTTAATCGATAACTCAATATAAAAATTCGTTTATATTATCAACATAATATTTAAATCCATATTAAATATTTAAAATTAACCGTTCAATAATCTGGGTCGTTACATTCTTCCCCCCTTAAAATAATTTCGTCCTCGAAATTGCTAAGGTAGGAAAAATGGTACAAATCTATTACTTTTCACAACTTCTTTATGTTGAAACTCACCTCTTCATATTTCAACAATTTTAGTTCTACCAAAACATTTGGTTTCTCATTCTCATGCATTCAAATTGATTCTAAATCAATTCATTCACTTGATTTATTTAACTTGTTTAAGTTAAATTTTAATTCCAGAATTCAAATTCCAGGGTTTTCTATTCCAAATCCTTTTGAAATCACACAAAAATATACATATATTTATTTTCATCTCAAATTCAAAACATTTGAATATTCAAACCAATTTGTTTTCCTTCAAACAAATTTCCATCAAAAACTTTTTCTAAGGTAGCAATTCATCACTTAGAAACTCGGAAATGAACACTGATGATGTTGCAATCATCATCAGAATTATTTCCTAGCCACTGAAGTGAGTTCAGTGCTTTAATTATTTCAAAATCCATTCAAATATGATTTCGATTCAAATCTTTTCAAATTAATGCTATATTACTTTAACATACTTTGAAAAATATTTTCCAATTTCCCAGGATTTTGAATTCTCAATTCTGGTTTGAATTTTATTTTAATTCATCTCATTTGTATATTTAATTCATATACACATTCAATTTGGTTATAAATAACCATTCTAAGTTTATAATCTCATTTGATTATAAAATCAACATCCAACACATCCATATAATAATAATTCTAGAAAATTATTCTTTCTATATCAAAATAGAAATTTCGGGTAAACTTATTTCATTTACCCACTTTAAAACTATATCGTGTTCAATCTTCTGTTCAAGTATTTAGAAACTCCTATCGACGTCGTGGCGTCCCACGATTCGACCCGAATTCATAAACCACTCAACAGATTAGCCAACACAATATAAAATAACTTTTTATATCAATATACAAATACGCTCTCTCGTATATATACGCTCAACTCATTCTAGGGTACTACTGACCCTATCTCTAATGAGCACATGCCACACAAGCCTAGGTATTCGCTCAACCTAAGCTCTGATACCAACTGAAACGACCCGCAAATCCGTGCTATCTGAGTTGACTAAAAACACCACACGTCCAACTCAAATAACACAGAAATACGACTCATTATTAGAAAGAAGTTAGAGGATGAGAAATAGGAAGAAAGAAATATTAGAATAGAAGAAAACGAAGATCACAAACTCACAGCGGAACGAATAAAATATATTATATAACATAAGCTTCGAAATACAAATTTGTTTTGTACATACATACATACCATCACCAGAGTACACATAACATTTGATCCAGCGGAAGTAACTATAAATAACTAACGTTGAAGCCTCCTGCTTCAAGCTCCTCCAAGTGTATCTGTAAAAGCCTAAAACACTTGACTGCCCGTACAAATTTGGGCACCCAAGAGTTTAGGAAAACAAAACAAAATAAACTCTGAGTCAGTCATGGGACTGGTGTGAGTAAACTCCAACCACTTGTTTAACTTTAAAAATCCTTTCAAAAGAAAAGATAATAGTAAGACCAGTCCACACATAAACACGGACGGTTTTTACCTTACTATAACCCAAAACAGTTTGATATCAAATCCAGTGATATTATAGTAATGTCTACATCAAATAAATAACCAAATAGCAGAACGCTTGCATCTCACGCTCCACATATATATTATAAAATCAAAACCCGCATGGCGCTTATTGGAGATTGGATTTCCAACATGACAAGGTATGGGACCACCTTCCGACAGTGCATCTCTAGAGGCGAATACACCTGGGTTCAACAAGAACATCTTGCAACCCGGCCCACACATGACCGACCACTCATTTCGCTTGAGTGTATCGAATGTATATCACCAACGGTTGGACTCAAACCACCGTTTCCCGAATGGGCAGAATCGATAGATTTAGAAACAAAAGGAATTTCTCTAGATAGGTGATTATACACCCTAATGGGTGCGACCCACATAGCCATGCTGCCTGCCCGATTTTTGTCCTTTCCCGGTTGTTGAGGCCTGAGGCTACGCATACTTACCATTCATCGATAACACAATCACTTTGAATGCCACATCGTCAGATCCGTTAATCACTAGTTGAGTTTGCACAAATATTCTGGATATTATGCTAAGGGATAAATCCGTTGCAACCATATATATTCACACAGACCAACCCATTTGATCATTGGAAATACTCTGTCAGACATTCGTCCATTTACGTTCGTCCTGGGATTGAACGAAACCGAAGGCACAATTCCTATTAATAGAAAAAGCCCTTGCACTTTACTCCGTCTTCAATATATTCAGCATACTTGGTTCGCAACGCTTATGCCGATACGGAGTGGTTCTTCGGATAATAATCCAACCGGTCTCTCCATATTGACAACGATGGTCAAAACTTCGATAGTCTGTGATTTAACTATCGAATAAAAACAAAGTGTTCATCCAACATATCAAACAAATCACTGGGCTCTTTAATTAATATTTCATTAATTAAATCTCTTCTCCATTTCCTTATCAATATTTGTTACCCAAATATCTTCAATGATCATCTCGGCCTCTTATGCCATTTGGAAAACGTTTCCAAATATCAACTTCTTTTATTTTCTATATATTAGAAAAATCTCTATTTGCAATTGGAAACAATTCTAATCACTTATCTCTATCCCTTTTTGTTTACAACATTCGATTTTTATATTCACTTTACTATCGAATTCAATACGTCGATACAATGATTTCAAATTATCAAAATATCTTAAAAATATTCTAACTCCTTAAATTTCCGGAAAATTTCGCCATAACCTCCCCTGTATCGGGAGCATCGGGAAATTTCAAATTGCTTTCCCGGTCCTTCTAATCTCAAAAAGAAAAAGAAGAAGCCAAGCGGCCAGCCGATACGGCGCATAAAACTCATATATGAATTAAACATGTACCTTTTTGTCGAGCACATTATTTTAAAATCTTCATATACTCCATCCCATATCTGTTTAACACCTGTTCACCTGTTTCCAATCCAATTCAACTCAATCCATTCATTTGAATTCAATTTTGAATCGTTTGAATTCAGTTTCGCTCAATTATTCTTTAATTAGCCTTTTTGTCTACTTCACTTCTTTGTTGAACATAACATGTTCAAACAAAATATTTAACTCGTTCATAACCAAATTGAATTTCAATTTTAATTCTAGTTCTCTTTTCCATTTTGAATATAAATTTCAAATCGAATTTACTTATTCAAATCCCAATATCCATTCAAAAACTCATTAACTAATTTTTATTCAATTTAGTTAATTCTATTCAATAAATCAAAATCTGGTTTCTGTTTCAAAAATCATATTCATTTACACAACTTGAATTCGCATATATTTTACAACTCAACTCTGAAATTTTCTAAATAGAAACTTCGGATTTTATTTGCTTAAAAATCCTTTTATAAAATTAAATAAACCATTATGGTTTTAAAACGATTCTGGCGCTGCTTTTCTGAAAATTTGATTTTGACATATCTCAAAATCTATACGACGAAATTCAGATTTTTCTCCTTCATTAGAAAACTATTATCAAATCGGTCCTGATGTTTCTTGTTTCGAAGAATTCCGACCCCAATTGAGTTCTGTATACTCAATTGAAGTTCGAGTCGCTATTTTACGAACTGCAGCGCTGCGGCGAGTTCGTTTTAATTATATTTATAAATATAAACTTTTTAAACTTCTTTAAAAATGAATTCAACTTTATTTAGCTCTATTTGAATTCTTGATTCAAATTCCAATCTCACTTTTGAATTCTACATTTCAAATTCAAATTCCTTTTCTATTTGATATTCAAATTCAATACTTAAATTTCTATTTGAATTCCCTATATTCAAATTCTATGTTTGAATTCATTTGAATTCTCTTATTCAAACTCTATTCTTAAATTCCATTTTAACTTCTACATTCCAATTTCTATATTTGAATTCTATTGGAATTCAAATATCCAAACTTCTTTTAAATTCTATATTCAAAATCCCATAGTTTAAAACTCATTTGAATTTCATATTCAAATCCCATAGATTAAATCCTATTTGAATTCAATTTGAATCTTTTACATTCAAATTTCATTTTTCCATTCCCCTTTTGAATTCTAATATTCAAATTCATTTTCCAACACCATTTGAATTTCATCATTTCAAATCCATTTAAATTCCCTTGAATTCAAATTCCATTTCAAAATCATTTGGATTTCCTATTTTGAAACCCTATTTGAAATTCTATTTCCAATTCTACTTTGAAATCTTATTTTCAAAGTTTATTTCAAATTCTATTTTGAAATCTCATATTCAAATTTCTACTTGAATTTCTATATTCAATTCCGTGTTCAAATTCAATACTTGGATTTCTATTTCAAATCTCTATTCAAATTTCATATTTGAATTCCATTTCAAATCTCTATTCAAATTTCATATTTGAATTCTTCCTTGAAATTCTATATTTCAAATTCTATTCAATTCTTCTTTGAAATTCTATATTTCAAATTCTATTTTGAAATTCTACATTCAAATCTCTATTTGAATTTCTTATTCCAATTCCTTTGAATTCAAATTTTATTTTGATTTCTTGAATTCAAATTCTATTTTTCCATTCTAATTTCGTCTATTCAAATTCTATTTGAATTTTTATTTGAATTTTTAATATTCAATTCCCTTTTAAAATTCAAATATTTAAACGCCTTTTCTAATTCTACTATCCAATTGTTATACTCAAATTTCATTTGAGTTATATATTTAAAATTTCCTTTTCACATCTTATTTTGAAATTCCATTTCAAATTCCAATTTCACGCTTATATTTCCATTTCTGAATTATCAAATGATGATTCTTTTTCACTTCATTTATAACTTCGTTATAAAAGAACTATTTATAAACTTCGTTTATAAAGAAACTACTTGTTTTATTTCAAAAACAAGTTTATGTTTTATTTCCATTTAAAAATTCAAATTTCTATTTAAAAATAGAATTTTCCCTTTTTAAATCTCCAATATCCTTTCTACGATATTTTTAAATATCGTTACTTAAGCCCAGTGATAAAACACACAAAGCAACCAATTATTTATTTTTTCTAACACATCATATATAACAATATATATGCAAACAAATAAACAAACAGATAATATATTTTTGAGGAATCCAGTTGGATTCCTCCAACCTGTTTTCCTGCATCCACAGATGTTAGCACATAAATAATACCCATTCTGCTTCGTGGCAGAATATCGCGGTATAGAAGGTCATCCACTAATCATAGCGTGGGGCGTATAGGGTAATCATCCGCTATGAAACTGCGGGCATCCGCTAATGAGACTGCGGGAATCCAACCAACCAATCAACCCAATATATATATATATATAGTAGCCTAAATAACTAATATATATAAAGCAACCATAAAACATGCACACAAGCAACAGACAATTATTTTTAATGAAATAAAAATAATTTTAAAGGTGAGTGAGATTTACTCACCTCGATTTTTAATGGCAGAATATCCCGTTCATCGTGAATCAACTCGAGACTTCTCGCATAAATATTATTTGCTCCTACGATTAAATTTAAATCCTTACTCATCAACTTGCATTATTTATTTAAACTACTCACATAAACTATCTTAGACAAATTTATATACATATTAAATTAAATCATTTCTAGCTAATTTAATTAACTCTACATCTACCATAAATAAATAAATAATTCTACGTTTTATTTTGTTTATTGAATTACCATTTATTAAATTAAATTAACCACAAAAAAAATTATCTTACTCATTTTAAATTCTATAAACCATACCTTGCTTCCCTTGAGTGAAATTCCACTTGCCCCGTACATCTCCACCACTGCTTAATCTAATTTCTCTTCATTTCCTTTTCATCCATTGTCACCAACATATACTCGCAGCCCCCAAATTCACCGACCAACTGCAAACTCCATCCTCTCTTATCACCATGCCAGCCCTCAAATCAACATCCGAACCTCACCGTAAGACTGCACTTCCCTTTCACAGTATCGACTTCCACAAAACCCACGGCATACCTCCATTCACATAACCCTAGTTCGAACTTCAACCTAAAATCGTCACTCCTTCCATAAATGATTTTCCCCCTTCTACATCGTGATCCCAGAAAATGACGCGCAACCATCTTTGACCAAACGGAATCGAAGCTCTCACATCTCGGAATCCAGCGAGTATTGTCTCGAGTTTGAAATCGAGCCCTTCGGTATCTCGATTGAGATCCGTCGATGGCGGAGAACCCATTTTTCTCGATGCGATACACCAGAAATTGAAGATTTCGAATTCGACCTTTCCACCTTGAAGTTCCGTTTTGATTGATGTATTGTATTTAGAAGAGGAAATCGGTCTTGGGTATTTTATTCTTGAGGAATGAAATTCGATTTTTATTTGTGAATTTAATAGGAAGAGGCGGCACCAATTTTCTCAGGAATGAAAACGAATAGAAGAAATGAGAGGGTATGGTCGCATTTTATAAAGAAGGATACTTCAGCGTCAAGGAGTTTACAGTGCAAAGTACATGTTATTAATTTCGATTTGATTTAAAAAGATTTTCATTCTTTTTAAAAAGATACCGATTTAATTTCAAGCTTATCCACTTAATTATATTTTATAAAAATATATTTAGGGGTTACGAACTCCTATTTGAGCGCAACAACCGGCGTTTCTAGCGTTATACCACTATTCTGAACACACTGGCACAGGTTTCGGAGCCCAATCCGATCACATGGAGAGGATATTAATTTAAACTAATATAAATTAAATTCGAAACAATTCATTTTTTTCGATAATGAATTAATATTATCGCTTTTATATTCAAACAGAACTGACACTGGTCATCTGAACTGCTTTTGATTCAGTTTAAATCTTGAATTGAGTTATTATTCGTATTACGACAATTTAATATATTCGATATTAAATCGAGATAAATTATTTAATCGATAACTCAATATAAAAATTCGTTTATATTATCAACATAATATTTAAATCCATATTAAATATTTAAAATTAACCGTTCAATAATCTGGGTCGTTACATGACTTAACAAATTTTTAAATCAAATATCTCGCGTTAACGGACACCATCGCAACAACTGATATATTTAGGGTTAACCATTATTTTAAACACACTATAACAGGTTCTGAAGCGTAATTCAATCGTCTGGGAAAAATCAATTTACATGGACGATATATTTTAAATCTATTTAAAATATAAATTGGTTTCGAACAACTTAAATAAATAATCAATTACCATCGTTCTAATTCCAATAGAATTTATATTGATCGACCGAACCGTTTTGATTCAGTTTTAAATCTTGAATTATATCTTTCGTATCACGATAAATTTGTATATATTTAAATCGAAAATCGATTTTTAAATCGGTAACTAAATATAGAAATTCATTTATATTATTAACCCAATATTTAAAACGATATAAAATGTTTAAAATTAATCGACCAAAAATACGGGTCGTTACATTCTTCCCCCCTTAAAATAATTTCGTCCTCGAAATTGTGAAAGTAAGAAAATGGTACAAATTTATTACTTTTGAAAAATTCACTTTTGTTGAAACTCAACTCCTCATATTTCAACAAATTCAATTCTACCAAAACTTTTGGTTTCCATTCATATTGAATATCACACACTATATATGCTTTCATTCATTTAACTCTGAATGATTTGCGATTAAGTTATTCACATCCAACTCATATTCTATTCATATTGGTTCAACACCAATTTATCCAAATTGATTCTAGTCAATTGATTCACTTCGACCCATTTAACTAGCTTAAGTTAAATTCCAATTCCAGAATTCAATTCCCTGGGTTTTCATTTCAACTCCTTTGAAATACATAAATATATACTTATATTTATTTCCATCTAAAACTCAAAACATTTGAATTTTCAAACCACTTGTTTTCCTTTCAAACAAATTCCATCAAAACTTTTCTAAGGTAGCCATTCGTCACTTAGAACTCGAAAATGAATACTGATGAAGCTGCAGTCATCATCAGAATTATTTCCCAGCGACTGAAGTGAGTTCAGTGCCTTATTATTTCAAAATCCATCTAAAATGATTTTCTTTCAAATCCTTCAAAAACAAGGCTATATTAATATACTTTGAAAAAATATTTTTCAACTTCCCAGGATTTTGAATTCTTAATTCTGGTTTGAATTTAATTCTAATTCATCTCATTTGTATATTTAATTCCTATACAAATTCTATTTGGTTATAAATAACCATTCCAATTTTATAATCTCATTTGATTATAAAATCAACATCCAACACATCCATATAATAATAATTCTAGAAAATTATTCTTTCTACATCAAAATAGAATTTTGGGTAAAATTATTTCATTTACCCTTTTTAAAACTATATCGTGTTCAATCTCCTGTTCAAGTGTTTAGAAATTCCTATCGACTTTGTGGCGTCCCACTATCCGACCAGAATTCATAAACCACTCAACAGACTAGCCAACACAAAATAAAACAATTTTTATATCAAATTACAAATACGCTCTCTCGTATATTCATACTCAACTCATTCTAGGGTACTACTGACTCCATCTCTAATGAGCACATGCCACACAAGCCTAGGTATTCGGTCAACCTAAGCTATGATACCAACTGAAACGACCCGCAAATCCGTGCTATCTGAGTTGACTAAAAACACCACACGTCCAACTCAAATTGCACAGAAATACGACTCATTATTAGAAAGAAGTTAGAGGATGAGAAATAGGAAGAAAGAAATATTAGAATAGAAGAAAAACAAAGATCACAAACTCACCGCGGAACGAATAAAATATATTATATAACATAACCTTTGAAATACAAATCAGTAACTTTATATACATACCATCATCAGAGCACAACAATCATTTCTGGAACAGTTATAAACACCTGTTTCCAGATACAAACAAGGTCCACAGCGGAATATATGATAGCCTATAGCTAACCGGTGAAGCCTCCTGCTCCCAGCTTCTCCAAATAAATCTGTGAAATCCCGACTACTTGACTGCCCGTACAAATTTGGGCACCCAAGAGTTTAGGGAAAATAAAACAAAATAAAACTCTGGGTCAGTCATGGGACTGGTGTGAGTAAACTCCAACCACTTGTTTAACTTTAAAAATCCTTTCATAAGAAAAAGTAATAGTAAGACCAGCCCACACATAAACACGGACGGTTTTTACCTTACTATAACTCAAAAATACTTTGATACGAAAATCCAGTGATATTATAATAATGTCTACATCAAGTAAATAACCAAATAGCAGAACGCTTGCATCTCACGCTCCACATATGTAGTATGAAATCAAAAACCCGCATGGCGCATATTGGAGATTGGATTTCCAACATGACAAGGTATGGGACCACCTTCCGATGATGTATCTCTAGAGGCGAATACACCTGGGTTCAACAAGAACATCTTGCAACCCGGCCCACACATGACCGACCACTCATTTCGCTTGAGTGTATCGAATGTATATCACCAACGGTTGGACTCAAACCACCATTCCCGAATGGGCAGAATCGATAGATTAAGAAACAAAAGGAATTTCTCTAGATAGGTGATTATACACCCTAATGGGTGCGACCCACATAGCCATGCTGCCTGCCCGATTTTTGTCCTTTCCCGGCTGTTGAGGCCTGAGGCTACGAATACTTATCATTCATTGATAGCACAATCACTTTGAATGCCACATCGTCAGATTCGTTAATCACTAGTTGAGTTCGCACAAATATTCTGGGTGTTATGCTAAGGGATAAATCCGTTGCAACCGTATATATTTATACAGACCAACCCATTTGATCATTGGAAATACTCTGTCAGACATTCGTCCATATACGTTCGTTCTGGGATTGAACGAAACCGAAGGCACTATTTCTATAAATAGAAAAGCCCTTGCACTTTACTCCGTCTTCAATATATTCAGCATACTTGGTTCGCAACGCTTATGCCAATACGGAGTGGTTCTTCGGATAATAATCCAACCGGTCTCTCCATATTGACAACGATGGTCAAAAAAACTTCGATAGTCTGTGATTTAACTATCGAATAAAAACAAGTGTTCATCCAACATATCAAACAAATCACTGGGCTCTTTAATTAATATTTCATTAATTAAATCACTTTTCCATTCCCTCTATCAATATTTGTTAACCAAATATTTTCAATAACCAATCTTGGCCCTTTACGCTATTTTTGATTTCGTTTCCTTATCGAATTCTATATATATCGATATATAGATTTCTAATTGTCAAATTTCTTAAAAATATTCTAACTCCTTAAATTCCCGGAAAATTTCGCCATAACCTCCCCTGTATCGGGAGCATCGGGAAGTTTAAAATAGCATCCCGATATCTTCTCATCTCAAAAAGAAAAAGAAAAAGCCAAGCGGCTTGCCGATACGGCGCACAAAACTCATATATGAATTTAAACATGTACCTTTTTGTCGGGCACATAAATAAAAATCTTCATATACTCCATCCCATATCTTTTTAACACCTGTTCACCTGTTTCCAATTCAATTCAACTCAATCCATTCGTTTTAATTAAATTTTGAATCGTTTGAATTCAGTTTCGCTCAATTATTCTTTAATTAGCCTTTTTGCCTATTTCACTTCTTTGTTGAACATAACATGTTCAAACAAAATATTTAACTCGTTCATAACCAAATGGAATTTCAATTTCAATTCTAGTTTCCTTTTTGATTTCGAATATAAATTTCAAATCGAATTTACTTATTCAAACCCCAATATCCATTCGAAATCTCATTAACTAATTTTTATTCAATTTAGTTAATTCTATTCAATAAATCAAAATCTGGTTTCTGTTTCAAGAATCATATTCATTTACACAACTTGAATTCGCATATATTTTACAATTCAACTCTGAGATTTTCCAAATAGAAAAATTCGGATTTTTCCCGCTTAAAATCCTTTTATAAATTAAATAAACCATTATGGTTTTAAAACGATTCTGGCGCTGTTTTTCTGGAAATTTGATTTTGATATAACTTAAAATATATACGGCGAAATCCAGATTTTTCTCCTTCATTAGAAAATTATTATCAAATCGGTCCTGACGTTTCTTGTTTCGAAGAATTTCGACTTCAATTGAGTTCTGTATACTCAATTGAAGTTCGAATCGCCAATTTTACGAACTGCAGCGCTGCGGCGAGTTCGTTTTATATATATAAATCTTTAAAACTTCGTTTATATAAATTCAACTCTATTCTGATATAATTTAAATATATATCAAACCATTTTTTTCCAACTCAACAAATATTTCTGATCTTCTATTTCATTTAAATTTGAAATCTATATTCAAATTCCAATTCGATTCTAATTTAAATTCTATATTCAAATTCTATTTCAACTATTTGAATTCAAATTCCATTTTTAATCTATTTGAACTTCAAATATTTAAACTCCATTTTAAATTCTTTTGAATCCAAATACCATGTTTCAAATCTCTTTGAATTCCTCTTATTCAAATTCTTTCTATTTAAACTCCATTTGAGTTTTGTTTGAATTCTTATATTTAACACCATTTGAATTCTATTTAAATTCTCTTTATTTAAAACCCATTATTTAAATCCCATTTGAATTTTCCTTATTTCAAATCCATTTGAACTCCTTTGAATTCAAATTCCATTTCAAAACTATTTGGATTTCCTATTTTGAAATCCTATTCCAATCCTGCTTTGAAATCCTATTTTCAAAGTTTATTTCAAATTCTATTTTTGAAATTCAATATTCAAATCTCTATTTGAATTTACTAGTTTCAATTTCCCATTTCAAACTCCATTTGAATTTTCATATTCAAATCTCTATTTGCATTTTCTTTATTTGAATTCCTATGGATTCAAACTCTATTTAATTCATTTGAATTCAATTCTATATTTCATTCTAATTTTACATATTCAAATTCTATTTGAACTTCTATTTGAATTTATAATATCCAAACTTCTTTTCTTTTATTTAAAATTCAAATATTTGAACTCCTTTTCTAATTCTACTATTCAAATGTTATACTCAAATTTCATTTGAGTTATATATTTAAAAAAATTCCATTTCAAATTCTATTTTGAAATTTCATTTCAAATTCCAATTTCACACTTGTATTTCTATTTCTGAATTATCAAATGATAATTCTTTTCACTTCTTTTATAACTTCGTTATAAAAGAACTATTTATAAACTTCGTTTATAAAGGAACTACTTGTGTTATTTCAAAAACAAGTTTATGTTTTATTTCCATTGAAAATTCAAATTCTATTTAAAAATAGAATTTTTCCTTTTTAAATCTCAAATATCCTTCCACGATATTTTTAAATATCATTACTTAAGCCCAGTGATGTTTAAAACAATCAAACCATTCAAATTTCAATCATTTGATTTATAGCACGTCATATATGAATATATATATATGAAATCAAACAAACAACAAACAGATAATATATTTTTGAGGAATCCAGTTGGATTCCTCCAACCTGTTTTCCTGCATCCACAGATGTTAGCACATAAATAATACCCATTCTGCTTCATGGCAGAATATCGCGGTATAGAAGGTCATCCACTAATCATAGCGTGGGGCGTATAGGGTAATCATCCGCTATGGTACCGCGGGCATCCGCTAATGAGACTGCGGGAATCCAACCAATCAATCAACCCAATATATATATATAGCCTAAATAACTAATATATATAAAACCAGAAAGCATTCACATAAGCAACAAACAATTATTTTTATTGAAATAAAAATAATTCTAAAGGTGAGTGAGATTTACTCACCTCGGTTTCCACTGTCGAATATCTTGTTTTATTCCATATCATTGCGGAATGAATTTACTTGAATCGCCTTGAATGATTTTATTTGTTCCTATGATTATTTATTTTAACGATTAAACATTTAGTTATTTAAATTTAACTACTAATAATGAATAAATAAACTATTCTATGATTTCTTTTTTTATTATAAATGTGTACCTTGCTTTCTCGACTCATTGACTAACAATTCTCCAAAACTGATCAGCCACAAACTACTGCACATCATTTCGACATTTCAACAAGCAAGTTGTTGTCAATACTACCATCCCTTTTTGTCACCACAGTCCCATAGACGAACTGCTGCACCATCAACATTCAAAGCGAATCGTACTCTCCCAAAATGCCACTATCGGACTCCTCTAGATCACCCTGTTCACCGCGTCTACTTTAACAGTATCGACCTCCACATAATCACGCCACCCTACATCCAATCGCATCAGTAGCCCCACTCACCTCGTTCATCAGTAAACCACACGAGTACCCATAACGCCAAAATCGAACTCCCCAAACCCCAAACTCGCAGCCCTAACATCGACGGGTTCGAATTCGAACCTCTCACTGAGCATCACACGCGAGTCCTTCCAAGTACACGGATTCGAATTCGAATTCGAATTCCATTCTCTTATTTTATTTTATATGGATTTCGATTTTTTTTTTCTGAAAAAGAATTGAAAGGGAAAACTTGAATGGCTCTCGTGCGTTGGAGAAAAGGGTAAATGAGGACTGATTATATAGGTGTGCGGTAGCAGACAGGGGTACGAGGCCATTAGTTTGTTGTCTTCTTGATATGAAAAATAGAAGACAAATTATTTGGCTCGAGAAGAAAATAGGAAGACCATCAATTTCTTTGTTCGATTGATATTGAAATTAGGAGACATATCGTACGCAACTTAACAGAGGAGGAAGACAGCCTACAATCATAGGTCTGCAAATTAAAATGAAATAGGTCGGCTTTGTAAAACAGTTGAAAGGATTTTGATTTTGACATTGAACTGACTTAACAAATTTTTAAATCAAATATCTCGCGTTAACGGACACCATCGCAATAACTGATATATTTAGGGTTAACCATTATTTTAAACACACTATAACAGGTTCTGAAGCGTAATTCAATCGTCTGGGAAAAATCAATTTACATGGACGATATAATTTAAATCTATTTAAAATATAAATTGGTTTCGAACAACTTAAATAAATAATCAATTACCATCGTTCTAATTCCAATAGAATTTATATTGATCGACCGAACCATTTTGATTCAGTTTTAAATCTTGAATTATATCTTTCGTATCACGATAAATTTGTATATATTTAAATCGAAAATCGATTTTTAAATCGGTAACTAAATATAGAAATTCATTTATATTATTAACCCAATATTTAAAACGATATAAAATGTTTAAAATTAACCGACCAAAAATACGAGTCGTTACATCGGTCATGTGTGGCCGAGTTAACAAGATGTTCTTATTGAACTCCAGTGTATCGCTTCTAGAGTACACTGATCGGAAGGTGGACCCATACCTTGTCAGAGTTAGAAATCCATTAACCAATAAGCGCCCGCAGTTTTTGATTGTATTATATATGTGGAACGTGAGATGAAAGCATTCTACTAGATTGATATTACTTGTGTTAGACATTATTATAATATCAGAATAATATTGTTTTAAAAATGATTATCCATTCTTTTGAAAGGATTTGTAAAGTTAAAACAAATGATTTGAGTTTACTCACACCAGTCACATGACTGACCCAGAGTTTATTTTGTTTGTTTCCCAAAACTCTAGGGTGCCTAATTTTGTACAGGCAGCCAAGTAGTCGGGATTTACAGATACATTGAAGAGCTGGAGCAGGAGGCTTCAGAATTTTATAGCTATGGTTATTTCCGTTGTGTTGTAAGTGCTGTACTTTGAAATGATATGTATATTCAAGTATAGAATTATATTTCAAAGTTATTTTGTATATTATATGTTATTCATTCCGCTGTGAGGATCGTGTTACTCTGATGTTGTTGTCTTCTTTTTTTCTTCTATTCTAAGTTTCTATCTTATCTATTCTCACCCTCTAATTTCTTTCATTAACAACCCGTTATTTTCGATCCTTGGATGTTTAATATGTGTTGTATATCGGATAACCAAGATCGCACTTTTTCCATGTTGTTACATGAGCAAACCACTTCGTCCTTCTAAATATATTTTTTATTCATATGTTTGTCAGCGTAAACTTATTGTAAC
Organism: Allium sativum; assembly: GCA_030737875.1. Taxonomy (NCBI): domain Eukaryota; kingdom Viridiplantae; phylum Streptophyta; class Magnoliopsida; order Asparagales; family Amaryllidaceae; genus Allium; species Allium sativum. The sequence goes on from JASFAX010000034.1 coordinate 6,906,549, forward strand.
GACCCGGATTTTCGGCGACTTTGGTTATCGACATAAACACGATGTCGATAACCAAAACATCGAAAAATCCTGGTAATTAGTGAAAGAAATTAGAGGGTGAGAAAAGATAAGATAGAAACTTAGAATAGAAGAAGAAGAAGAACACAACATCAGAGTAACACGAATCTCACAACGGAATGAATAACATATAATATATATAACATAACTTGAAATATACATCTGTACTTGAATATACATCAATATCAAAGTACATCACTTACAACACAGCGGAAATAACTATAGCTATATGATCCTGAAGCCTCCTGCTCCAGCTCTTCAACTATATCTGTAAATCCCGACTACTTGACTGCCCATACAAATTTAGGCACCCAAGAGTTTAGGGAAAACAACAAAGTAAACTCCGGGTTAGTCATGGGACTGGTGCGAGTAAAACATTTTAAAACGGTTCAAACAAGTAAACGATATCTCATAAGACCACGCCGTATAACGGAACGGGTTTTTCCCTTTTGAGAATCCAAATATCTTTATATCAAAAAACCTTTTGATACTATAATAATGTCTATCAACACAATATAATAATCATCTAGCAGAAACGCTTTCATCTCACATTCTACTTATATAGTATACAACTCAAAACCGCAAGCACGTATTGGGTAATGGATTTCCAACTATGACAAGGTATGGAACCACCTTTCACTTGTGTACCTCTAGAGAAGAATACACTGGGTTCAACAAGAACATCTTGCAACCCGGCCACACATGACCGACCACTCATTTCGCTTGAGCGTATCGAATGTATATCACCAACAGTTGGGATCAGCAACCGTTTCCCGAATGGGACAGCATCAACAATAGATTTTTAGAAGTAAATGAAACTCTAGATCAGGTGATTATACACCCTACTTCGGTGCGACCGACTTAGCCATGTTGCCTGCCCGATTTCTGTCATTTACCGGATGTGAGGCTAGAAGCTACGCTTTATCATCATACCAGATCCACTTTGAATGCCACATCATCAAATCCGTCAAAGCACCGATTGACGTCCTCAACCATACATTACGCGTTAGCTAAAAGAAGTTTCCTTCTCCGCTTCCACTCTTGGTACAGTTGGAGAAATCAATATACGTGATCGTCTGGAAATACACTGTCAGACATCTGTCCATACAAGTCATCCAGGAATAGGATGAACCGAAGGCACTATTCTGTAAACAGGATAGCCCTTGCATAACTCCGTCTTCAATTTCCTTTGGCATATATGATTCGCAACGCTTATGCCAATACAGAGTGGTTCTTTGGATAATAATCCAACCGGTCTCTCCATATTAACAATGATAAAATGGTCAAAACTTCGATAGTCTGTGATTTAACTATCGAATAAAACTAATGTGCAAACAACGATATTATTTCCAAATGGAAATTATACCGATCAAACATCATTTAACATTCATCTCCTTAGTTCATTTTTCATCTCCTGTTTCCCTATATTCAACATTTCTTATTTTCTAAATTTAGAAAATATATGTTATTACCATTGGAAAACATTTCCATTTCTTGTTTTCTTTATTAGAAAACATTTCTGGTTTCTTATTTGGAAAACATTTCCAAAGCTTCTTCATTGGACTTAGACAGATGTTTAAACAAACCATCGCGGTGCCAATTCAAACCATTTCCTTTACTGCCGAACCTTAACTATTCCTTAGTTAAAAACGAAGCCAATCAAGTTGGGGTAGAACTACTTCTCAGACCTTAACTGAACAACATTTCTAATCTTTGAAAATGGCAAAGTTCACTTTATATTTCTTTAACTAACTTCCTTACTTAACTCTCGTTTGAATAAATCTCTATTCGATTTACACTATTTGATTTACTTTATTCACTTAACCCCTTTCGGATAAACTATTTTCGGTTTACTAACTTTATTCGAATAAACTATATTCTATTAACTCATTTTACTTTAACTCTAATCGATTTAACTAACACTGATTAACTCCTTTTAACTTTAACACTAATCGATTAACTAACATCGATTAACTCCTTTTAACTTTAACACTAATCGATTAACTAACATCAATTAACTCCTTTTAACTTTAACACAAATCGATTAACTAACATCGATTAACTCCTTTTAACTTTAACTCTAATCGATTAACTAACATCGATTAACTCCTTTTAACTTTAACACTAATTGATTAACTCCTTTTAACTTTAACACTAATCGATTACTAACATCGAGTAACTCCTTTTAACTTTAACACTAATCGATTAACTAACATCGATTAACTCCTTTTAACTTTAACTCTAATCGATTAACTAACATCAATTAACTCCTTTTAACTTTAACACTAATCGATTAACTAACATCGATTAACTCCTTTTAACTTTAACACTAATCGATTTACTAACATCGAGTAACTCCTTTTAACTTTAACACTAATCGATTTACTAACATCGATTAACTCCTTTTAACTTTAACACTAATCGATTAACTCCTTTTTTCTATTCGAATAAACTATTCATTTATAAAGATTTACTTTTAGTAACAGTTCTTCACTTTACAAATGATTTCCCCTTTTATAAAACTCTATTCGTTTTAAAAACATTTTTCCCTTTTTATTTACTTTCGAAATAGTTCCTTTTATAAAATCTGTTGATTTTATAAACTTCCTTTATTTCAATATACATTGAAATAATTCTTTTTACATCCCAAGGTTTTTATGATATTTACAATATCGAATAATAATGATCAACATCATTCCAACACACATAATCCATAACTCATTATATAACACATCATATATCACAATATATGAAAAATAGTAAAATAAATGTTGAGGAATCCAGTTGGATTCCTCCAACCTGTTTCCCTGCATCACAGATGTTAAACAATATAGATAACATCACTTTCAGTTCCATATGATATATTCTGTTAAACAGAATCAATATAGAAAATTTAACTAACTGACTAGCAGTTCAATCAAACAATCAACACACAGTCAATCAACCAATATTTAACAGATCTAAAAATACAACATGAAATTATAAACTGTTCTGAGTTAATGAGATTTACTCACATTGGCGCGTTAGCCGTTAAATAATCGGTTTGCATTCTTTGATTTAGTCGGACAATTTATTTCACCATAAATTGTAACGAGCTCGGATTCACTCCCGGTCAGTCTCATTGTGTTGCTCCCGTCCATACGATCCCAACGGATCCAAATTTGTGTGATTCTGACAGCGTATGATTTAGATATTAATATTTGAAGTTGTGCATTTTATTTCAATAAACAAAACTTGATTTATTTTATATATATTGGGCCTTACCCCGAATACCCGGCCCAACCATCTTTCGCAAAGCCCAAACCGCATTTCTTTTTCTTCACTCAAACTCCTCCAAACGCTCCCATACGCATTGCTTCTTCTGCTCTATAAAACTTGCGACTCCCTGTAACAAAGACCACCCCATGTACGTGTCCATGAAATTTCCACCAACTGGTCAAAATAGTACCACATTCCTCCACTTGTAACAACATCAATCACAGTCATCACAGATATGCCCCATATAAAAAGGTAATCACCGCACCCCTGTGCATTCAAAACTCCACCATTTCCGTACTTGTGCCACTTCGTACCTCACGGTTGCTCCACCATGATTCACGTTTCCCATTTTTTTTCCATGCATCTGCTATTGTTCACCATAACACTTGCTCCACGTTTGCCTTACTTGCATGCAAAACCACCTACTCATGAAACTAAATCAGAACCGTCCACATCTCCTACCACACTTCAACTCCATCCCAACCTCATGAAGCCCGTACTGTCCCCTTCTTTTCCACATGAAACTCCACTGTACGAAGAGTCTTGCTCCCCTTTTCCCCCTATTCACGTGTACCTCTCCTCCCCTACTGTTCCTTCCATAATCAACTACTCCACCAAACATGCGCCCAGATTCCCTTTATTTCCTCGTCCCTTCCCGCTTCAGTAACCTCGCTGGAAAAACCCTACGTCGAACTCAAAAAAACGTATACAAGAGGGAAGCTTTTCATTCGGGATTTCGAATCTATATGTGTGAGGATTTATGAGATTTTATATGAGTTGATTGGGAATTTCTAACTTGCGTTTTTCTGAAAAGAAAGAAGAAGAGTGGCGGCTCAAAACTGATGAATGGAGATTGTGAATTAGGTTTTAGGCAAAGGGCAAGTTTCTATTTATTGGTTTTTAAACTGTTGCGTGTTTGATTTTCAACCAAGGAATGTTTGTATGTTGCACGTTTGATTGGGAACCAAGGGATGTTTTTATTTGTTTTAAGTATATACCTTGTTTTCATAATGTTTAGTGTATTCACATTAAATAAAATCACATTCATGGTTACAGACTGAAATAAAAATACCATCGTGATGAGCAATGTGCCAGGGTTCCAAAAATATAATAATATCGGTAGTTCAACTCATATTGTGAAACCCCAAAATATTGATTACAGGGTGCAAAATACTTCAAATAAAAAGTCGCATATTTAATTAATTAAAAATTACAGTAAAATTCTAAAAATTAAATTATCACTATTTCCCAAAAGAACCTTGTCTAAATTCAAACCCGATCTCTAGTTATATCGAATAAACCGTTACGGTCTATAAACGATTCTATAATGACTATTTTAAATTTTGATTTGGACCTATCTCAAAATCTACACGACGAAATCCTGATCTTTCTCTTCCGCTAGAAAGATATACTCCACCAGCTCCACCCGTTTCTTGTTTCACAGAAATCCGATTTAAAATGAATCCTGTACATTCAGTTGAAGTTCGAATCGTCAATTTACGAACTGCAGCGCCATTTCGAGTTCGATTATAATTATAATATAATTATACGTTCAAACTGTCGTTATTCTAATTCAATTCTAAACTGAATTAAATATCACAGATGATCTAATTCACACCATATCGTCACTTCAGCCAATTCTGATTATTTCAGAATTAAATATATTATTTAATTTATTATTTTAATAAATATTCATCATTATTTTATTCCACGACCATTAAATTCTCTATATCACCATTGATATAATTAAATTAATTAATTATAATACCTCTGCCAATGCGGGTCATTACAATCTTCCCCACTTAAAATAATTTCGTCCTCGAAATTGCTAAAAAGTAGGGGACGACCCTATCGACTGGTTAGAACATAATTGTTCACTTCTTAACTTCAGTTTCAACTGAACTAGTTTAATTTCAATTAAAATATTAATTAATCCTTATCAATGAAAATTTTCAAAAATCCTGAAAATTTTCTAATGCCTTAATCTTCGAAAAATTTCGCCAGCACCTCCTTTGTACTGGTCAATCGGTCAAACTCCCACTCGCCTCTCTGGGCCACCTCCAACCTAAAAGAAAATCAAACAGCCAAGCGGCTTGCCAATTCGGCTCATAAATCTTATACCCAATAGAAATATAAACTTGTACCTTTTGTTGGCATATCATTATATCCTTTCCACCTGTTATCAATTAAGCGGATACAAGGGTCATCCCAATCAAATCCCCATCTTCTTTTATGCACGACACAACCATTCGCTTATATCCGAGCCAAATATCATTTCAACTCGAGTTTCTTCTCGATTCCCAACTCTTAACTTGATTATCACATTACACTTCAAATTTGTATCTCACAATCCAATTTGTCTTGATATCATTCTCATTCAATCTCATTTACCACTTTACTTTAATTCAAATTTGCTTTCACAAATTTCAGTTAAATTTGTTTTAATTCAAACAGTCTTTCCCTGGGAGTTTTCAAACAGTTCACTCTTTTCAAAAATCAAATTTTACTTTTTGAACATGTCACTGAGCCTTTAATTAATATTCCATTAGTTAAATCACTTCTCTATTTCTTTATCAATATTTGTTAACTAAACATTTTCAATAACCATATTGGCCCTTTTATGTTATTTGGAAAACATTTCCGAATTTCGCCTTCCTTTATTTTCTAAACTTCAGAAAATATATGCTATTTCTAATTGGAAAATATTCCAATTATTTATCTCTTTTTCGATCTCATTTATTTCTATACTTAGAAAATATTCTTTATTATATTTCCAAGCTTACACTTATTTGGGTTAAAACAGATGTTGTGTAAAACTTCGTTACGACAATCCAAATACTATATTCAACTAACTCTTATTCAACATTGATCTTCGAGCCTGAAATCTTACTATTTATTTGTTAATAATGAAATCAATCAAGTTGGGGTATAACTACCTCTCAAACCTTGACTAAATAACATTTATAACATCAAAAAAGATAAGACTACTTACTCGAATAATCAATACCATACAACTACTTACTCACTTTTAAACACGTATACGCTTTCTCTTTTTATTCTTACTCTATTTTACTCCTAGTCTTCCCTTTTGATTTATACTATTCTATTTCTAAGTTCGTTTCCTTATCGACTTCTATATATATATCGATACGTTGATTTTTAACTATCAAATTACCTTAAAAATATTCTAACTCTTTAAATCCCCGGAAAATTCGCCATAAGCTCCTTTGTACCAAGAGCATCGGGTTATTTCAAATAGCCTCCCATGGCTCTTACCAATCCAAAAGAAAAAGAAAAAGCCAAGTGGCTAGCCGATACGGCGCATAAAATCTCATATATGAATTAAATACATACCTTTTCGTCGAGCATTCTATTTATATACCTTCTAACACTTTATTCCAAACCTGTCTCACGTATATTTATACCTGCCCAATCTATTTTAACTATACCTGGTCGTTTTAACTCAATTCGTTAATTAATTTGTTAATTAACTCTTTAGTCTATTTCACTTTTATATTTGAACATGATATGTTCAAATATATTTTAACTTACTTATAAACTAATTTGAACTCCATTTTCAACTTACGCTTCATATTCAATTTCGAATATAAATCCTCAAATCCTCTTTGAATGCTATATTCAAATTCCATTTGAATTTTATTTGAATCCTATATTCAAATTCCTTTTTAACTCTATTTGAATTTTCCTAATTCAAATTCTATTTGAATTTCATATATTTAAACTTCTTTAAATTTCTATATTCAATTTGAATTACAAATATTCAAATTCCTTTTCAAATCCTTTATTCAATTTCTATGTCACTTCTCTTATTCAAATTCTATCTGATTTCTCTTATGTCAAATTCTATTCGATTTCTATATGTCAAATTCTATTCGATTTCTATATGTCAAATTCTATTCGATTTCTCATATGTCAAATTCTATTCGATTTCTCATATGTCAAATTCTATTCGATTTCTCATATGTCAAATTCTATTCGATTTCTCATATGTCAAATTCTATATCACTTCCATTGAATTCCATATATCCAAACTCCCTTTGAATTTCTATATTCAATTCCTATTTCAATTCCATTGAATTTCATATATTCAAACTCCCTTTGAATTTCTATATTCAAATCCCCTTTGAATTTTCTTATTTAAATTCTATCTTTGAACTTCCTTTATTCAAATTCCTTTAAATAAGTCTCGATTTCAATTCCTTTTGAAGCGATATTTCTACCTCCGGAAAATAGATTTCCCTTTTAATTTCACACTTGTATTTTTATTTCTGAATTATCCAATGATAATTCTCTTCACTTCATTTATAAACTTCGTTTATAAAAGAACTATTTATAAACTTCGTTTATAAAGGAACTTCTCGTTTTATTTCTTTTAAAACGAGTTAATATTTCAAATCTATTTAAAAATTCAAATTCTATATTATAAATCCCATTTTGAAATTCAACACACTTGTCTTTCCCAAAACAAATTCAAAACAGTATCTCTGGTAGTAATTCGTCACTTGCAACTCGAAAATGAATACTGATGATGCAACTCTCATCATCAAAATCTATTTTCCAGCGATCGAAGTGAGTTCAATACTATAAAACCATTTCTAAACATTTCCACTTTGAAATTCATTTCAAAATATAATTCATACTGCTTGTAAAACAATTTAAAATCTCCCAGGATCTTAAATTTTCCTTATTTTTAATCAAAATCCATTTACAAACACTTATCCAATTTTCCAGAATTTTAATTCGATTTCTGGTTTAAATTTCAGATTTAACTCGTCTGATTTCACGTATTTCACTTATATGAATTCTGATTGGTTACTTACATAACCATTTAATCTATAATCTTACTCGATTATAATAACAACCAATATATCCAATATATATCAAAATATACGTTGGGTAAACTATTTTCATTTACCCTCTTTTCAAAACATATCGTGCCGACCCATCGTATTCGAGTGTTTAGTAACTCCTACCGATACAGTGGATCAAACTGATCGACCAGAACTCATAAACAACTCAACCAATGAATCTCCACAATATAAAACAATTTTTTTTATCAATAACAAATACGCTCACTCGTATATATATACTCAATCTCAGTCTAGGGTATTACTAACCCTATCTCTATCGAGTCACGCCACAGAGCCAAGTTAATCAATTAACCTTCTGCTCTGATACCAACTGTAACGACCCGGATTTTCGGCGACTTTGGTTATCGACATAAAAACGATGTCGATAACCAAAACATCGAAAAATCCTGGTAATTAGTGAAAGAAATTAGAGGGTGAGAAAAGATAAGATGGAAACTTAGAATAGAAGAAGAAGAAGAAGAACACAACATCAGAGTAACACGAATCTCACAGCGGAACGAATAACATATAATATATATAACATAACTTGAAATATACATCTGTACTTGAATATACATCAATATCAAAGTACATCACTTACAACACAGCGGAAATAACTATAGCTATATGATCCTGAAGCCTCCTGCTCCAGCTCTTCAACTATATCTGTAAATCCCGACTACTTGACTGCCCATACAAATTTAGGCACCCAAGAGTTTAGGGAAAACAACAAAGTAAACTCCGGGTCAATCAAGGGACTGGTGTGAGTAAAACATTTTAAAACAGTACAAACAAGTAAACGATATCTCATAAGACCATGCCGTATAACGGAACGGGTTTTTCCCTTATGAGAATCCAAATATCTTTATATCAAAAAAACCTTTTGATATTATAATAATGTCTATCAACACAATATAATAATCATCTAGCAGAAACGCTTTCATATCACGTTCTACATATATAGTATACAACTCAAAACCGCAAGCACGTATTGGGTAATGGATTTCCAACTATGACAAGGTATGGAACCACCTTTCACTTGTGTACCTCTAGAGAGGAATACACTGGGTTCAACAAGAACATCTTGCAACCCGGCCACACATGACCGACCACTCATTTCGCTTGAGCATATCGAATGTATATCACCAACAGTTGGGATCAGCAACCGTTTCCTGAATGGGACAGCATCAACAATAGATTTTTAGAAGTAAATGAAACTCTAGATCAGGTTATTATACACCCTACTTCGGTGCGACCGACTTAGCCATGTTGCCTGCCCGATTTCTGTCATTTACCGGATGTGAGGCTAGAAGCAACGCTTTATCATCACACCAGATTCACTTTGAATGCCACATCATCAAATCCGTCAGATCACCGACTGACATCCTCAACCATACATTACACGTTAGCTAAATGAAGTTTCCTTCTCCGCTTCCACTCTTGGTACAGTTGGAGAAATCAATATACGTGATCGTCTGGAAATACACTGTCAGACATCCGTCCATACAAGTCATCCAGGAATAGGATGAACCAAAGGCACTATTCTGTAAACAGGATAGCCCTTGCATAACTCCGTCTTCAATTTCCTTTGGCATATATGATTCGCAACGCTTATGCCACTATAGAGTGGTTCTTTGGATAATAATCGAACCGGTCTCTCCATATTAACAACGTTAAAATGGTCAAAACTTCGATAGTCTGTGATTTAACTATCGAATAAAACAAGTGTGCAAACAATGATATTATTTCCAAATGGAAATTATATCGATCAAACATCATTTAACATTCATCTCCTTAGTTCATTTTTCATCTCCTGTTTCCCTATATTCAACATTTCTTATTTTCTAAATTTAGAAAATATATGTTATTACCATTGGAAAACATTTCCATTTCTTGTTTTCTTTATTAGAAAACATTTCTGGTTTCTTATTTGGAAAACATCTCCAAAGCTTCTTCATTGGACTTAGACAAATGTTTAAACAAATCATCGCGGTGCCAATTCAAACCATTTCCTTTACTACCGAACCTTAACTATTCCTTAGTTAAAAACGAAGCCAATCAAGTTGGGGTAGAACTACCTCTCAGACCTTAACTGAACAGCATTTCTAATCTTTGAAAAAGGCAAAGTTCACTTTATATTTCTTTAACTAACTTCCTTACTTAACTCTCATTTGAATAAATCTCTATTCGATTTACTCTATTTGATTTACTTTATTCACTTATCCCCTTTCGAATAAACTATATTCGATTTACTAACTTTATTCGAATAAACTATATTCTATTAACTCTTTTACTTTAACTCTAATCGATTTAACTAACATCGATTAACTCCTTTTAACTTTAACACTAATCGATTAACTAACATCGATTAACTCCTTTTAACTTTAACACTAATCGATTAACTAACATCGATTAACTCCTTTTAACTTTAACACAAATCGATTAACTAACATCGATTAACTCCTTTTAACTTTAACTCTAATCGATTAACTAACATCGATTAACTCCTTTTAACTTTAACACTAATCGATTAACTAACATCGATTAACTCCTTTTAACTTTAGCACTAATCGATTTACTAACATCGAATAACTCCTTTTAACTTTAACACTAATCGATTAACTAACATCGATTAACTCCTTTTAACTTTAACTCTAATCGATTAACTAACATCGATTAACTCCTTTTAACTTTAACACTAATCGATTAACTAACATCGATTAACTCCTTTTAACTTTAACACTAATCGATTTACTAACATCGAGTAACTCCTTTTAACTTTAACACTAATCGATTTACTAACATCGATTAACTCCTTTTAACTTTAACACTAATCGATTAACTAACATCGATTAACTCCTTTATCCTATTCGAATAAACTATTCATTTATAAAGATTTACTTTTAGTAACAGTTCTTCACTTTACAAATGATTTCCCCTTTTATAAAACTCTATTCGTTTTAAAAACATTTTTCCCTTTTTATTTACTTTCGAAATATTTCCTTTTATAAAATCTGTTGATTTTATAAACTTCCTTTATTTCAATATACATTGAAATGATTCTTTTTACATCCCAAGGTCTTTATGATATTTACAATATCGAATAACAATGATCAACATCATTCCAACACACATAATCCATAACTCATTATATAACACATCATATATCACAATATATGAAAAACAGTAAAATAAATGTTGAGGAATCCAGTTGGATTCCTCCAACCTGTTTCCCTGCATCACAGATGTTAAACAATATAGATAACATCACTTTCAGTTCCATATGATATATTCTGTTAAACAGAATCAATATAGAAAATTTAACTAACTGACTAGCAGTTCGATCATACAATCAACACACAGTCAATCAGCCAATATTTAACAGTTCTAAAAATACAACATGAAATTATAAACTGTTCAGAGTTAGTGAGATTTACTCACATTGGCGCGTTAGCCGTTAAATAATCGGTTTGCGTTCTTTGATTTAGTCGGACAATTTATTTCACCATAAATTGTAACGAGCTCGGATTCACTCCCGGTCAGTCTCATTGTGTTGCTCCCGTCCATACGATCCCAACGGATCCAAATTTGTGTGATTCTGACAGCATATGATTTAGATATTAATATTTGAACTTGTGCATTTTATTTCAATAAACAAAACTTGATTTATTTTATATATATTGGGCCTTACCCCGAATACCCGGCCCAACCATCTTTCGCAAAGCCCAAACCGCATTTCTTTTTCTTCACTCAAACTCCTCCAAACGCTCCCATACGCATTGCTTCTTCTGCTCCATAAAACTTGCGACTCCCTGTAACAAAGACCACCCCATGTACGTGTCCATGAAATTTCCACCAACTGGTCAAAATTGTACCACATTCCTCCACTCGTAACAGCATCAATCACAGTCATCACAGATATGCCCCATATAAAAAGGTAATCACCGCACCCCTGTGCATTCAAAACTCCACCATTTCCGTACTTGTGCCACTTCGTACCTCACGGTTGCTCCACCATGATTCACGTTTCCCATTTTTTTCCATGCATCTGCTATTGTTCACCATAACACTTGCTCCACGTTTGCCATACTTGCATGCAAAACCACCTACTCACGAAACTAAATCAGAACCGTCCACATCTCCTACCACACTTCAACTCCATCCCAACCTCATGAAGTCTGTACTGTCCCCTTCTTTTCCACATGAAACTCCACTGTACGAAGAGTCTTGCTCCCCTTTTCCCCCTATTCACGTGTACCTCTCCTCCCCTACTGTTCCTTCCATAATCAACTACTCCACCAAACATGCGCCCAGATTCCCTTTATTTCCTCGTCCCTTTCCGCTTCAGAAACCTCGCTGGATAAACCCCTACGTCGAACTCAAATAAAAGTATACAAGAGGGAAGCTTTTCATTCGGGATTTCGAATCTATATGTGTGAGGATTTATGAGATTTTATATGAGTTGATTGGGAATTTCTAACTTGCGTTTTTCTGAAAAGAAAGAAGAAGAGTGGCGGCTCAAAATTGACGAATGGAGATTGTGAATTAGGTTTTAGGCAAAGGGCAAGTTTCTATTTATTGGTTTTTAAATTGCTGTGTGTTTGATTTTCAACCAAGGAATGTTTGTATGTTGCACGTTTGATTGGGAACCAAGGGATGTTTTTATTTGTTTTAAATATATGCCTTGTTTTCATAATGTTTAGTGTATTCACATTAAATTAAATCACGTTCATGGTTACAGACTGAAATAAAAATACCATCGTGATGAGCAATGTGCCAGGGTTCCAAAAGTATAATAATATCGGTAGTTCAACTCATATTGTGAAACCCAAAAATGTTGATTACAGGGTGCAAAATACTTCAAATAAAAAGTCACATATTTAACTAATTAAAAATTACAGTAAAATTCTAAAAATTAAATTATCACTATTTCCCAAAAGAACCTTGTCTAAATTCAAACCCGATCTCTAGTTATATCGAATAAACCGTTACGGTCGATAAACGATTCTATAACGACTATTTTAAATTTTGATTTGGACCTATCTCAAAATCTACACGACGAAATCCTGATATTTCTCTTCCGCTAGAAAGATATACTCCACCAGCCCCACACGTTTCTTGTTTCACAAAAATCCGATTTAAAATGAATCCTATACATTCAGTTGAAGTTCGAATCGTCAATTTACGAACTGCAGCGCCATTTCGAGTTCGATTATAATTATAATATAATTATACGTTCAAACTGTCGTTATTTAAATATATTCGTTATTCTAATTCAATTCTAAACTGAATTAAATATCACAGATGATCTAATTCAAACCATATCGTCATTTCAGCCAATTCTGATTATTTCAGAATTAAATATATTATTTAATTTATTATTTTAATTAAATAGTCATCATTATTTTATTCCACGGCCATTAAATTCTCTATATCACCATTGATATAATTAAATAAATTAATTATAATACCTCTGCCAATGCGGGTCATTACACTTATATATATGGTATGTAAACAAATTTGATCTAGAAACAAGAAGACAAACAAAAGAAGAATTGGAACGAAAAGAAAAATTGGGGATGCAGCATTGGGTTTGTAAATATTATGTTTTAAAACTTGAAAATTATTAATACTAGAGCTTAGTCACCTTTTACTGGAATGGTGATATAAAACATGGGAAGTAAAGGTGCTTACCTGAGTAAATAAAACATCAGACGAAGTAGCATTGTCTATAGCTCAACAAAGTTCACATAAAATTTCATTTTTATTGGTTTTCGAATGTCAATAACATTTTCACCTCTTTAATGTTGGAGTACGTCTTGAATGGCTTTTGGCATTTACTGTTGTTTGCATGTAGCATATACATGTGAATACTTTGAATACTTATGAGTGATACTACTATTAAGAGACAATAAGATTAGCTAAAACCCATTCTCGTCCACGCTTAAGTTAGATGATGATCGGAAGTAAAGGGAGATGGCGCGAAGTGATTTACTTGATCGAACTGAGGTTTTCAAACTAGGCAGCATTACAAAAATTTGGAGTAGGGGATTGGAGTCAGCTTGGGCGATGGAAATAGGCTCGTGCATAATGATGGCATTTGCATGGATTGTGACGGGGGCGAAATAGCTAGAGTCTTAATGGGGCATGTGCACGTTGTGCATTGGGCTGAGGAATTGTAACAACAAGAAATTTCGCTCAATCCGAATTGATCGCTAAACCGACCAAGACCATTCGAAACCCCTGATTGTTTAGAGAACACGACAAATTGGAATGCAAACAGAAGAACATTTCATTGTCTATTACAACAATTCCATCATAATACAAGAATATACAGAGTATGAACAAATATAATACATCAGAGAAATATCAGAGATTTAAATACATTACTGTAGCGGAAAAATAATACAATGCACAACCGAAAGAGATATACAGATACAAAGCTTACCGGATATCATTCCAGCTGTAAACCAGGTTCATGTGAATATAAATCTACAAAACCAAAACTACTAGCTGCCCGCGTGGAAAATAGTGGCACCTAGAGTTTAGGTTAAAACAATAAACTCCAGGTTAGTCATGTGAATTGTGTGAGAACTAAAACAGTTATTAATCTTTATTTTAAAGTTAGGTAAATCAAGGGACCATGCCGTATAACACGGAACGGGTTTCCTCCCAAGAATACCAGTGCATAAAACAACAGCGCAATGCTAAATAAAGAACAATGAAGCTATTATAAGACTCAGGTCCCATCACACAATGCAACACAAGCCGGAGGATAGGGTTTTACCTTATAATAGCCGAAGAATGCTTGATACGTTAAATTTCAACTTTTATTATTACTATTAGTGTATAGTGTCAAAACAATTTCAATCATAAGTATCAATCATAGACGGCATAAGTGCCCCATACCACTATGTCGCCATACTAGGCTCTACAATCAAAACCACAAATGTCACGTATCGGAAGTTGGATTTTCATTTGTGAACCGAGGCAAGGGATCGTCCTCACCGAATTCGAGACAATCTAGCCTACCATGTCTCAGGCAAGCGCGCAGACAAGCCTTGGATCATCAGGGCTAGTCCAACGATGTGAATGCCTGAACACTGCGTTTCCCCGCCCTTTGGGGCGTAAATGAGCCAAATGACTCCATCGGCTCCACATAGTCACCGATATATCTGAGGCGCCTTGCAATCCAACAACCACATAGGTAATAATAATATAAATGTCAGGGATGGTAGGTCACTGACACCACCCTAGCTAGAAAGAGAAGTATGCCCTTCCTGATGTCCGCTCTCGTTTCTGGTTCACAACCGGGGTGTGAGGATCGCGAATTAACGCTACACAAAGCTATGCCACACAAGCGGTGCTTTGATCATCAACCACAAGACTTTGCTTTTCAACAAAAGCCTTGATCATTTGCATCTTAGCATGCCACAAAAGCAAACCACTCCATGCAACCGATACCCATCAATCACACAGAATGATATCCAATGTCAGACACACAGTCCATTTACAAGTCCGTTCTGGGTCTGAACGAAACCGGAGGCACCTTGTACCTTGCATATCCATCGATCTCCACGTACATCTGGACGATCACCAACTATTCCTGTTGGGTGTACAGCCCAATCAAGATCATCAGTAATTATCCAAACGATGTGAAGACCTCCGTTCTTCAACCACCGTCTTCATCATCGACACATCGTCGAATCAGTTATTCAGAATGGGATAAACCTGGTCTTTCTGAATAACTTGCGTATATAATAAACAAGTGTTACACAAACACAACATACGCCTCATTCCAATTCAGAATATTCTTTTATTCAAATATTCTTATACTTTGGGAAAGGTTCCCATTAATTTTATCAAAGGTAAATTCCTTAAATTTATTCTTTAATCTTCCTTTGAATATCAGTTCAAACCAAATTATGGTTTATCCAAACTAGTCGGGAATAACGAAACTTACCGAAGTAATGATTTGTTTTAATTTCCCAATCCCAACCTATTCATCCCATGAAGTAAAACTGGTAATACTTCATATCTGACACCATGGTGTTATCGGGTAAATTCAATTACCATTTCACGTTCAAATCTAATTAAAGATTTAATTATCGCCTGGAGAAAAACTGGTGATACTCCATTCTCGATCATTTCAATCTAATTAAAAATTCATTAAAACTCCACTTGGTTTTAATCTTCCCAAAAATCAATATTAATGATTGTTTTACTTGGGAAACCAAATCCTGTCTTTAACTGGGTTAAAGAACCAATGTCATTTAAAACACGGTTCACGATAAACCCGAAATCACATTCCATTAAAAATGGAATCTTCATTGAAAACAAATCGATATTTATAATCGATATAAACTTCCATATCCGACTAATAATATAAATGGAATAACGACAACACCTTTTAAATTCCAAATATATTAGCGGTCTTCCTCCACAGAAATTCACTTCGATTATTACCAAATCAAATTCCATTCCATTCCAATTTCTTTTATTAAATTGGAAAAATTTACTTTGGAAAATCTTTTTTAAATCTTAACAAAAGATTTATAAATTCCAAATCACATTTCACTGTAAATCGGGTTAAAGAACGAATGTCATTAAAACATAGTTCACGGTAAACCCAATTCACATTCCATTAATTATCGGGTTAAAGAACAAGTGTTATTTAAAACACCGTTCACGATAAACCCAAAAATCAATTCAAATTCAATTCCAATTAAATGCCATTTAATTAGTATACTTCATTAAATCTAAATAAAAAGATTTAATCTTTTTCTCAACTGGGTTTAAGAACAGTGTTAATGAAGACACCATTCATGACAAACCCAAATCCCATTTGATATTAAATACAAGGCTCTGAATAGAAAATATATCGGCTTATATTCAATATCAAATTCTACGACCAACAAATATCGTATTGGAAATAACGATATAAATATATCTTTCAAATTTCCATAACAATATCTATATAATCACGAAATCCAACATCGAAATATTCCAAAGACAATTTCGATTCAAATCCATTCCAATTCAATTATTGGAAATTCTGGTTACTTTTAAAACCTTTTCAAATCCAATTTATTTATTTCAAAAATAAATGGATTATAATTCTAGTTAAAAACTAGTTCATTTCGATAAAAATCTATTTTTATCTTTTCAAATATGGAAATTTTCATCCCAATTCTTTCCAAATCATTTCTTATGATTTTACACAAATTATTACTATTTTTAATAATTTTATCAAGGCCCGTACAGTCGATTTCCATCAACGGCCATCGAACTGCATTTACAGCGATCTTTTCCAAATTTGATTTTGGACATAATTCCAAATCCAACAGTTAGATTTCAAATCTCTAATATTCATTAGAAAGCTCTTTTCGATACGAACCCAACGGTTCCGGTATTAGGAGAATCCGATGGTCGGATCTCCCGTAATATCCGTTCGAAGTCAATGGTCGAAATTCGCGAACTGCCAATGCGCGTTCTATTCAGGCCATTATATTATATATATAATACATATTTTGGTGATTTCTTTTTAAAACGTATTTTATAAATCGTTTTAAACTCGTTTTCAAAACGATTTCAACTTCATATTCAATTTCAAGTCAAAATTGAATATTCCATATCATCGATATATAAATGATAGTATTTTCAAAATATTATATTTTGAAATCACTTCCTTTTCTATATTCATTATGAAAATGAATATAATCGATATAAATATCGTTCGCGTCAAAATGGTGCATATCCAATCAACACGGCTTTATATATTTCAATAACTTCGTTATTCTATTCAACAAATGAATATTTTCTTCAACCCATGAATTTTCTTTTATTCAACACATGAATATATATTTTATTCAACACATGAATTTTCTTTTATTCAACACATGACTATATATTTTATTCAACACATGAATTTTCTTTTATTCAACACATGAATATTCTTTTGTTTTCCAACTTGGAATGAGGCCCAATCAATTACCATATAATGTTAATGATATGGATTCCCCACAACACATGTATATAATAGCAACGATAAATAATCAACCATCATCCAAAGTGCATTCTACACTGCATAATCATCCAATATAAATATTTAATGCTTATAACAGCCTGTCAATCACTCGATCGGCATACAGCTAATTATTTGGGATTAGTGTACACCAAATATCATCCCAATACCCGTGTGGGGTTTCAAATTAACAAATACAAGTTTCCTTTGTGCAGTTGGGCGATGTGTAAAATTTATCGTCCCAATCCATATCAGTCAAATGTGTGTACATAAAGAAATCGTTTGATTTGTTTATACATATTTATTTTATATATATGTTAAAAATTATATTTTAAACTATAAAATATTTATTCATTCCACATCACGTAGTAAAATTTCACAACACATCAATCAAACAAATAAGTCATCCATGGTCTGTGGACAACGGGTGTCGGGTGCTACTAAGCACCGTCTGCATCCTAGTATATATTTCAACTAGAAAACAAATTAAAAGTGAGAAGTTCTCACCGAGGGTTCCACTCCGCCATTTCATTTCTGAAATTCAGAACAGTTTGGATTTTCCCATACTTCCAACGTAGTCTTCTCCACGCTATTCATATTAAAATCACATTTTTTATATGATGTTCTATACATTAATTTTTTTAATACTCTACTAATATAAAAATCCTATTTTTATTCTTTCTATAATATAAAAATCATATTTTTATAATTTCTATAATATAAAAATCATATTTTTATTCTTTCTATAATATAAAAATCATATCTTTATTCTTTCTATAATATAAAAATCATATTTTTATTCTTTCTACAATATAAATAGAAATCATATTTTTATAACGCCTTCGCATATATGAAAATTATATTTTCCTATAATGAAAAATCTAATTTTCTCTTACATCAAAAATCAAATCTTTTTTATACATCGAAAATATTTCATTATTTTGTTAAAAATCACATCTTTATAAGGTTAAAAATCACATCTCAATAAGTTTAAAAATCAATTCTTTTCCTTTCTAAAAATATATTATTTTTATTTATGAAAATCTATTTCATTTAAAAAGAAAAATTACATATCTAATTACCTAAATGAGTTATAATAAAAATAATAAATAAAATTAAACAAAAAGGATACAAAAAACTTACAGCGTCACGTTTGGGAGAGGGCTATCATCGTCGTGAGGTGGTGAAGGGGGGTCGGCGCCGGAGGGTTGGTGGTTGGTGATGGGCATCAGCGGCGGCGGGGCCCTAAAGTGCTGGAGGCTGCGCATTTTAGAAGGGTTAGGGTTTTAGATCGGTGCGAGCAGGAGGAAAGAGGCCCGGCGCCAGTCTGTGGAGGGGTGGCGGACCTGCGACGGCGGCGGTGGTCCTCCAGGAGGCGGCGGCAATCTACTGCGTGTTCTATTTTTTTTCTTTTTTTCTATTTCCTTTTCGATCTGGGTTTGAACAGTTAAGGGGAGAGAAAGGTAAGTGTTGACTTATATATTAATATATATTTAATTTTATTTTATTCTCTAAAAGGTTACTTTAAAAATTCGAACTCAAAATTGTGCCCACCGGCTGTCGTCTATAACTAATTACCCCCTTTCCGAACACAATGGGATATGTATCGCAAGTTGATTTGACTGTTTCGATCAATTTCCGTTGAAGTTAAAATGTAAATCTATATATATTCAATATGAACATACATTTCAATTTACCGGGGCTACATACAGACTCTAAAAATTCCCGAAAAATATTTTCTAGTTTCGTATTGATGATACGGTCCTAACAAAACTAATTTCATCGAATTCTGAGATCTTTTGAAAAATGGCCATTTTAAAGGGCCAGAATTCCATAGCAGTTATTTTGAATTTTCAACTGGGCATAACTTCTTATTCCCACTATGAAATTTCAATTTTTCAAATTCGTTGGAAAGATATTTTCAAATAGATTCTAATATTTTTGGTTTCGCCAAAATCCGGTTTATTTTGAATCCTGTACATTCATTTGAACTGTGAAATCGAATTTTCGAACTACCACGCCGTTTTCAATTCCTTTTATAATTTAAAATAAATATTTATATTCTAACGTCGATTCAAATAAATATATACGTTATAATTCTATTCAAAATAAATTTCTCGACGTCATTATTTAAAATAATTCATTTTAAATATCAAAACTCATCAAAATTGCCAAAATAATTTTTTTAAATTGGCTCAAATTTCCGGGTTATTACAGGAATAGTAGGGAAAGTAAGAAAAAGGAGAAGAAGAAGTGAGGGGGAAATAGTAGTAGGTTGGAAAGAAAGATGAGAAAGAAAGGAAGGAAAAGACAATAAGACTTGACATGTCATAGGATATAGTACAACAGTAGCCACACCATCCCAATTGCATTGAATATATGACATGAAAATAGCAAGACACACTACAAAAATAGCACAACAGAACAACACGCCATAGAGGTGAAGCTTGACATTTGTACATTATGACATAGGAAGAGGCATAGTCTACTTCCAAAATACTCGAACCAGCCCAGGATAGAGCATTGAATTGAACATTTGATATAGCAAATTAAAGCAGGGCTTACACAAAACTGCAATGCAGGAAATTCCAAAGGGAAGAAAAAAGCCAAAATAACATGGAAGCTCATTACCAACCACCAAGCAACATTCAACAACCAGCCAATTATCATAATATAATAACAATAATCATATTCCAAAACATACACAAAGTAAAATTAATAACATAGTACAACGTATGTAACGACCCGCATTCTACGCATCAGGGGATCGTATAATATTTATTTCTTTCTCATGCCAAGTCGTATAGCCATGTAACTTTGGGAGATGACTACTGGAGTCATTTCCCATGATTATGATTTTTGTCGATTTTTAAATGATCGTTTTGCCCCTAGCTGATCTTGTTTCGGCCATAACTTTTGATTAGTAAGGAGTTTTGACCTGAAACTACTTTTATTAGATCCGGATGATGGTTTACCTTTCCGTAGAGTGGTCGCATTAGCCAAACGGACTCAACGTTTGGGAGATATGGCTGAAACAAGGTTTAGAAGGATAAAAACAGCTTAACCGGGCCTAGTTAGGGTGATTAGTGAGTGGGCCAATAACAAATTTCGGGATTAGGGTTATGAAAAGGCTGGTAGGGTTAGGAAATTTGGTTTTTATCATTTTCTAGCTGCCACTTTTTGCTCCTTTAAGTCTAGCCATGGCCTCCACCTCCTAATTTCATTCCAAATCGCTCCTAATCGCTTTCTAATCGAAGATTAAGCCAAGCTACATCAAATCAAGGGGAAACAACACTAAATCAGAGTTGGTGCTGCTGTGTTGCATTAGAATTCGATCCAAAACAGAGAATATTTCAGATCTATAGTTTGATTGTGGCTAAGGTGAGTGATTAGCATTGTTTCTACATTAATTAGGGGTGATTAGTGTTAATTAACAAAATTATACATGAATAAATTCTGGAAAAATGTTTAGAAATTCTTAAACTAATTTAGACATTTGTTGGAAGTTTGGGTTAATTTGATTAAGTTTTGCTAATCCAATCATTAGATTTACTTAAACATGCTTAAGGGGAAAATATGGGTTTTTGGTATATTTGATCCGTTTTGACATATCAAATTGTTGTTTTGGTGCTTGTGGTCAATTCTATATGTAGCTATGACTGTAAGGTATGCTTTGTGATTGATTAGAACAGCTAGAATGGTCGAAACACCGTCGCGTGGCGTAAACAGTTGATGGAAAAGTTGCAGGAAACAGTGCAGGATTTTGACCCGAACTAGATCAGATCGGTCGGGAGCGAACCGACCCGCTTGTGGAGTATTTCATGACCCGAGCTACCTCTCAGGACTGCTGCATCACAAACCAGAGCGCGCGACCGAACCGATGCACCACAAGTGAACTATTACGAATCGAGGAGCTCGACCCGACCCGGAGTGATGCTCACATATCCAACCCGATCCGCTACTCCGAACCAAACCAGTGTGGCACCACAACCCAGTTTGGAGCACCACGATTTGACCCGGTGGAAGGAGCACGAACCTATTCGACCTTGGCATGATTACACGACCTGACCAGAACGGGGTAGATGACCACGAACTGAACAAGGTGAAGAGAACCGATCCGAATGGAAGCTTGTTTCCGAACCGATCCGAAGAAGACCAAAAATCGAGATGCAAATGTAGTCCAGATAGGAAGTAGAACCCAGGATACAGTTGGGAACCAACGAGTTAACTTCATGAGTTGGGCTTTGCTACAGGACGTGTGCAAAGGGATTATCGACGTCCATAACTTTGATTCACCACCAAGACGGATGTTAGGCTACAGATCAATGCAGTGGGGTAGTTATTACTCCATGGGACAGAGTGATCGTAGCATGGCTATGAGCCAGTGCAGTGAAGTCATCATGACTTCATGGGGCAGAGCGGACATAGCAATGACTAGTGGCTATGGATCAGTGCAGTGTAGTCTCCATGACTCCATGGGGCAGAGTGATCATAACAAGAGTTTGGGTGATCAAAGCGGTAGATATCGTATGCTTTACGCACTGAGTGAGAGATGCGAGGATGGATGCTATGCTTGATTGTTTGATATCATTATGACATGCACACTCCCACCCCGTATCTTTAAACCACATGTTAGTGTCACCTTAGAGGATTGTACATCTTGTTGTGCTAACTCTTTGGTTGCAGGTCCAGGTTAGGGAATGGTTTAGTATACCTATTATTGTTCTGTTTTGCTGCTTATCGCTCATACCAGACTTTTGTTTGACCCAGAGTTTTATGTCTCTTCTTATTACTCTGGATGCTCTTAAACGGCCAGGCTAGAGACAGGTTAGGTGGTATGCACGAGTAGCTGTACCGGAGACGAGCATGGGGCTTCCACGTATGATATATATATATATATATATATATTCTCCCTGTGTCGCTACTGGTCACTACTTTGGGCATTAGTAATGTATCTTTCTTATTTTTCTTTAGTGACAGTTTTAAAAGTTGTAATAATGATGATATGGAACATAAGCTGTATTTTAAATTTTCGCTACTATGATGATTATGGTTTAGTTCTCAGCTTATGCATTGTCTCGCCTGTTTTATGTAAAGTATGTTATTATTATATTTTATTCCATGCGCTGTGAGACATTCTACAGGTTCCTTGTTAGTAAAAATTCCCCTCTTTCCTTTCTTTGACGACCGTCCCGTGCTGGTTGGACATTGGAACAACGCACTTTCATTGGAAATGTCGGCTGGTGCGGGGTGGACTGTCACATTTGGTATTAGAGCCAAGTTGTGTAGTTAACCTAGGGAAAGACACCAGGGAAAGATAGTACGTATACGAGAGCATGTATTTGGTATATTTTGGTTTTCAAAAGTTATATATATATATTATTAGTCTATTTAAGGATGAAGTCGCATTGCACTGGCACCACTAAAGAGGTGGTTAATCGTTTTCTCCTTATAGATTGAACGATGAGCCGATATATTAGGGGTACTGGTAGAGGAGCTAATAACGGGAATGCTCCTGATATGAGGATGATGTTCACTGACCTCATGAGGGAGATGCTTAGGGATGTTCAGAGGACAGCTCCTAATGCTGCAAATGGTGGTGGTGCAGCGGTGCACGCGCTTAGGGCCGATTTCGCCAAGCTATGCAAGGATTACACTAGTCTTGGTGGGAAGCTGTTCCACGAAACGGAATCGGCTACAGAAGTTTAGGATTGGATTGATAGCTGTGAGCGCATCTTCGAAGATTTGGGTATCGAGGATGCGACGAAGAGAAAGCTAGCATCCCATCAACTGCAAGGATGGGCGATGAATTGGTGGAATGCTATTAAGGCAGCTACTCCAGAGGATCAAGTTACATGGGATCAGTTTAAGTCCCGATTCAGTAAAAAGTTTATCCCAGCTGCTCAGAAGTCATAGTTGTTTAGGAAGTTCTTGGATCTTAAGCAGAAGGGTAGGGCAGTCTCGGAGTATATTGCTGAGTTTGATACTTTATCGAAGTATGGATTATCTATTGTCGACACTCCCGAGAAGAAGAATGAGAAGTTCATAACAGGCTTAGCTAAGTACTTGGGGGAAAGGCTTATAAACCATATCAATGAGACGTTTAAATCGATTTTAGGGAAAGATTTGAGATCATAGAGTCTATACCCTAAGTCGAAGACTGAGGTTGCATCTATAGAAGAGCCAAAGCCGCAAGCAAGCGGTGGAGGCAAGAATTGTTCTCAGAATAAGAGAAAACAGAATCAGACCAATGATGGCTAGAAGAAGAAGAATAAGAAAGATGTTGAGTGCTTAAGTTGTGGAAAGAATGGCCATTATACTAAAGAATGTCGAGCAAAGCCAGCGGACAGGAAGTGCTTCAGCTGTGGCCAAGTAGGACATCACAAGGATAAATGTCTGTAACCCCCTAAAGAGAAGCAGATTGTGAAAGCATATGCCATCAATGTTGTCCCTTCTTCGTCGAATGCCCCAACTGCGGCGAAGAAAGGAGAGAATATCGTTATCCAAGGTATTCTTTCTATTTATGATGTTCCTGTTCGAGTACTGTTTGATACTGGGGCTTCCCATTCCTCCATATGTAGTGATCTGGTAGATAGGTTGGGATTGGAACCTGAGATAGTCAATAGACCTTTAGTAGTGATGAACCCGATAGGTGGTTCGACTAGCCTTAGCATGATTTGTCATAATGTGGTCTTATCGAGTCATGGATGCCTATTTGTTTGTGATTGCTTTGTTTTCGGCTGCACTGGGTTTGGCATTATTTTGGGAGTCGATTGGCACCAAAGGTACGGGGTGGTGGTAGACTGTGAGGGATTTTTGGTGACAGTAAGAGCGGATGTTGGGCGGAGGGTATTGTTTGGTGGTCCACCTAGTGATGGGGTAATGGCTAGTTTTCTAAATTCCCTCGACATGCCGCATGATGAGTTGTCAGATGTGCCCGTGGCTGGCCAGTATCCGGACGTCTTCGAGGAAGTGACCGGACTTCCACAACACCGAGAGATTGAGATTTGGATTGATTTAGTTAAAGATGTTAGACCTATAGTGATGTCACTTCGTCGTATGGCGCCAAGTGAGCAACGAGAGCTCAGGGTGCAAGTAAGCGATCTTTTGAAGAAGGGATTTATCCGAAGAAGTGTCTCTGAGTGGGGAGCACCAGTTGTGTTTACTACCAAGGCTGATGGTTCCCTTCGATTGTGTGTGGACTACCGCGAGTTTAATAAGGTGGCGAGGAAGAATAAGTATTCTCTACCGCTGATAGATGATTTGTTTCACCAGTTCAGTGGCGCGAGAGTGTTCTCCCAATTGGATCTCGCGACAGTTTTTCATCAGCTTAGGGTGGAAGCTAAGAGTATAGCTAAAATGGCCTTTTGAATGCCGTCTGGATTCTACAAGTGGTTGTTCATGCCATTCGGGTTGACCAGTGCACTAGCATATTTTGTGGATCTTATGAATAGGGTATTCAGAGATCAGTTGAATAAGTTTGTTCTGTGTTCGTGGACGATATACTTGTTTATTCGAGGACAGAGGAAGAACACAAGGAGCATTTGAGGATAGTGATCGAGGTGTTGAGGAAACACCAATTGAAAGCAAAGTTTTCTAAGTGTCACTTCTGGAGGAGGGAAGTGAGATTCTTGGGCCATGTTGTTTTAGAGAATGGTATTGCTGTGGACCATGCAAAGGTGGCTACGATACAATATTGGTCTACGCCCGAGAGTGCAACAGGCGTAAGAAGTTTCTTGGGATTGGCTGGATATTATCGTAAGTTTATCCAAGACTTCTCCAATATAACAGCACCGTTGACTTAGTTGGCCAAGAAGAATCAAGCTTTCGTCTGGGGAGAAAGTGCGAGAATGCATTCAAGAGTCTAAAGGAAAAGTTGACATGTGCACCAGTGTTAGTCATTCCTAAAGGGAATGAAGAGATGACAGTATACACGGATGCATGTGCTACCGGACTAGGTGTTGTATTGATGCAAGGAGGTAGGGTTGTAGCTTATGCTAGTCGGCAACTGAAACTGCATGAGAAAAGATACCCTACCCATGATTTGGAATTGGCAGCGATCGTATTCCCATTGAAGATGTAGAGACATTATCTGTAACAACCCGGAAAAT
This sequence comes from Allium sativum, assembly GCA_030737875.1. Taxonomy (NCBI): domain Eukaryota; kingdom Viridiplantae; phylum Streptophyta; class Magnoliopsida; order Asparagales; family Amaryllidaceae; genus Allium; species Allium sativum. The sequence continues at coordinate 6,932,870 of JASFAX010000034.1, forward strand.
CTGGGCCAGTTTAAAATTTTTATTTTTGCCATTTTAGCGAATTTAGTATATTTAAAATGGATTATTTTAAATAAATCAACGAGAAATTTATTTTAAATATAATTCGAACGTATATATTATACGCGTCGTCGTTAGAATATAAATATTTATATATAATTATAAATAGAATTGAAAATGGCGCGGTAGATCGATAATTCGATTTCAAACTTCAATGGAATGTACCGGGTGCAAAACAATCCGGATTTTACTGAAACCAAAAATAATGGAATCTAATAGTGAATATCTTTCCAACAAATCCGAGAAATCAAGATTTCATAGCGGGAATCAAAAGATATGTCCAGTTGAAAATTCTGAATAGTCGCTATGGAATTCAGGCCCTTAAAAATGGGCATTTTGCAAATGACCTCGGATTTCGACGAAACCAGTTTTGTTGGGTCCGGGATGTAAAGTTATTGCTAGGTTTTAAATTTCATAATTTTTCGAATCAATATGTGAGCGTGGCAAAGGAAAATGCGTTTGACCATTTTCAGTTGATTTTAATCGACTGGAAATTGGCCATTTTTCAAACGGAGTCAGAATTCGATGAAACTAGTTTTGTTAGGACCGTATCGTCAATACGAAGCTAGAAAATATTTTTCTGGAATTTTTCTAGTTAGTATGTGACCTCGGTAATTTGAAATGTGCGTTTAAAATTCAATATAGTGATTTAAATGCAAATTAAACGGAAACCGATTCAAACAGTAGAATCAGCTTGCGATACATATCCCATTGTGTTCGGAATGGGGGTAAAACGCTATGGACGACAGGCGGTGGGCCTCGTTTCGTGATCGTATGTGAAAGTCAACTCTTTAGGATTAAATAAATAAATAAATAAAAAAAAAAAATATCTCTCTCCTATATTCCCTCTGGCCCCCCCCCCCCCCGTTTCATTCGAACAGGAAAAAAAAAAAGGAAGAAAAAAAAAAAAAGAAACCTAAATCTAAAATCGAACGCCGACAGCCCCCCCGCCATCGCCTGAGCTCCGACCGCCACCTCCCCAAGCTCTGCGCCCCTCCACTCCTCCCCCCCCTGTCGCCCTCCACCTCGACGAAAACCCCTCCCTCCGGCCGCGTCGCAACTCCCTTCCCCCTCCTCGTCAGGTCGACAACCCCTTCCCCCCCCCGATGAGCCGCCTACCCCTCCGCCTCCTCCCTCACGAACCCGCGACCGATGAGAAACCGCCCCCCCCCCCAGTCGACGAACTGTAAGTAAATTTTATTTTTATTTATATTTCTGAATTTTATTTTAATTATATTTCTGAATTTTATATTGGTTAAAACTGTTTTTATAAAAGAAATAAAACTGATTTGTATTATTAAAAGTATAAAACTGTTTGCTTTAAAAATTAAAACTGATTTTATTTTTGAAGTTAAAACTGAATTGATTTTTAAACAGGTTTTAAAACTAATTTTTAATATATAAAATACATGCTTTGGAAGTAAAGATTTGATGTTTCTACGTATGTAAGGTTAATAAGGAAGTGATTTTTATTTATAGTTATAGAAAGAAAAATATAATTTTCATGATGCAGAAGAAATAAAAATATAATTTTTATATAAGTAGAAAGATAAAGATATAATTTTTATTTAAGGAGGACAATAAAATATGATCTTTATATTTTTAAAATATTAAAAATATAGTCTTTACTATATAGATAATGTCAAAATCTAATCTTTGCCTAGTAGGAACTATAAAAATCAAATCTTTATTTTTGAAAAAGGTAAAATCTTTATAGTTAAAAAGGCGAGATTTTTATATATTGAACTTTGAAGTAAAAATTCGATTTTTATATGTTGAACTTTGAAGTAAAAATGCGATTTTTATATATTGAACTTTGAAGTAAAAATTCAATTTTTATATATTGAATAACAAAGTAAAAATTCGATTTTTACGTATGTAGTGAAAGCAGCAACGAAGGTGACAAAAAGGCGAAACGACGAAGACTTCTGCAAATGAAGAGCCGTGGAGCTAGGATAGCTATAAGTGAGAATTTCTCACCTTTCAATTTATTTTTCTAGTTATATATATACTAGGATGCAGACGGTGCTTAGTAGCACCCGACACCCGTCCACAGACCATGGACTTGTTTGTTTGACCGTTTGGTGATTGATTGCGATATTGGTTTGAATGTGGTTTGTGGTGTGAATAATCGAATCGATAAATTGGTTAGGATTAGACGTGCGCCGTTATAAGGCGAAGGAGTAAGGCTAGGTTAGACTCTTACTCCAAATTTTGTGGTTTACAAAATGAAATTGATTTGATTGATGTGTGAATGGCGTGGGCCTTCACTAGACCGGGGATAAGGTTAGGCCTTGTCCCGTTTCTAGTATCGTGCCGTTATGCCGCCAAAATTTTCTAAAATATGTTAGAAAAATAAAAATATCATTTTATTGAAGAAATGAACTGAATAGAAATTCATATGTTGGAATAAAATGTTTTATCGTTAAAAATATAATTTTTAACGTGAATGTGAATAAATGAATATTCATTTACAAACCAGACGGTTTGTTTATGTACACCTATTTGAAGGACATTGATTGGGTCGATAAATTTCACACATCGCCCAACAGCACAAATAAAATATGTGTTTGATTGTTTGAAACCCCACACGGGTGTTGGGATGAAATTTGAAGTTCACTCATCCTGATTGATTAAATATGTCGATCGATTGATTGACAGGCGGTTATAAGCGTTGAATATCTATATTTGATGCTTATACAGTGTAGTGCACTTTGGTTGATGGTTGATTATTTTCAATGCTATTATATACATGTGTTGTATGAAAATCCATATAATTAATTTTATATGGTAATTGATTGGGCCTCATTCCAGTTTTGAAAAAGAAATATTTGAAAAAGAAATATTTGAAAAAGAAATATTTGAAATAGAATATTTGAAAATAAAAGAATATATGAAGCCGTGTTGATTAGATTGACGCCATTTTGACGTGAACGATATTTATATCGATTTTATTCATTTTAAAATGAATATTGAAAAGTGATTTCGAAATCGACGATTTCGAAATAAATTGAATTGAAAACGATTTCGAAATAAAATGAATTGAAAACGATTTCGAAATGAATTGAATTGAAAACGATTTCGAAATAAATTGAATTGAAAACGATTTCGAAATAAAATGAATTGAAAACGAATTCAAATTGAATTGAAAACGATTTCGAAATGAATTGAATTGAAAACGATTTCGAAATGAATTGAATTGAAAACGATTTCGAAATAAAATGAATTGAAAACGATTTCGAAATAAAATGAATTGAAAACGATTTCGAAATGAATTGAATTGAAAACGATTTCGAAATAAATTGAATTGAAAACGATTTCGAAATAAAATGAATTGAAAACGAATTCAAATTGAATTGAAAACGATTTCGAAATGAATTGAATTGAATATGAATTCAAATTGAATTGAAATTTGAATTGAACAGAAATGAATTTTGAAACGAATTTATAAAGAAGAATTCAATTTTGCTTTGAATTGAAATGGAAGTTGAAATAGGTTTTGAAACGATTTTAAAACTGTTTATATAATTCGTTTTGAATAGGAAACGACGAAATATATATTATATATAATATATATATAATATAATGGCCTGAATAGAACGCGCCGCGTCGCGGCAGTTCGCGAATTTCGACCATTTATTTCGAACGGACATTACGGGAGATCCGACCGTCGGATTCTCCTAAAACCGGAACCGTTGGGTTCGTATCGAAAAGAGCTTTCTAATGAATGTTAGAAATTTGAAATCTAACGGTTGGATTTGGAGATACGTCCAAATCAAATTCGAAAAAGGTCGCTGTAAGTGCAGTTCGATGGCCATTGATGGAAATCGACTGTACGGGCCTTGATAAAATTATTAAAAATAGCAATAATTTGTGTAAAATCATAAGAAATGATTTAGAAAGAATTGGGATGAAAAACTCCATATTTGAAAAGATAAAAATGGATTTTTATCGAAATGAACTAGTTTTGAACTAGAATTATAATTCTATTTATTTTTAAATAAATAAATTGAATTCGAAAAGGGTTTTAAAAATAACCAAAATTTCCAATGATTGCATTGGAGTGGATTTGAATCGAAATTGTCTTCGGAATATTTCGATGTTGGAATTCGTGATTATACAGGTGTTGTTATGGAAATTTGAAAGATATATATTGATATCGTTATTTCCAATACGACATTTGTTAGTCGTAGAATTCGATATTGAATATAAGCCGATATATTTTCTATTCAGAGCCTTGTATTGAATATCGAATGTGATTCGTGATTATACAGGTGTTGTTATGGAAATTTGAAAGATATATATTGATATCGTTATTTCCAATACGACATTTGTTAGTCGTAGAATTCGATATTGAATATAAGCCGATATATTTTCTATTCAGAGCCTTGTATTGAATATCGAATGTGATTCGTGATTATACAGGTGTTGTTATGGAAATTTGAAAGATATATATTGATATCGTTATTTCCAATACGACATTTGTTAGTCGTAGAATTCGATATTGAATATAAGCCGATATATTTTCTATTCAGAGCCTTGTATTGAATATCGAATGTGATTTGGGTTTGACGTGAATGGTGTCTTCACTAACACTATTCTTGAACCCAGTTGAGAAAAGATTAAATCTTTTTATTTAGATTTAATGAAGTGTACCAATTAAATGATATTTAATTGGAATTGAATTGGTATTGATTTTTGGGTTTATCGTGAACAGTGTTTTAAATAACACTTGTTCTTTAACCCGATAATTAATGGGATGTGACTTTGGGTTTATCGTGAACCGTGTTTTAAATGACACTGATTCTTTAACCCAGTCACAGATTAAAACTAAGTGGAGTTTTAATGAATCTTTAATTAGATTGAAAAGATCGAGAATGGAGTATCACCAGTTTTGCTCCAGGCGATAGTTAAATCTTTAATTAGATTTGAACGTGAAATTTAGAAACTAACTGTCGGTTAGCTAAGTAGAATGGTTTTCTGGATATTGATCTGATGTTGGTTTCGGCCTTCGGGGTTAATATTTGGGGAATTATTCTCTTGATTAATTTACTGTCAGTGACTAATGAATTGGAATGAGGCGTATGTTGTGTTTGTGTAACACTTATTTAAATATACGCGAGTTATTCGGAAAGACCGGGTTTATCCCATTCGGAATAACTGATACGACGATAAGTCGAAGATGAAGACGATGGTCGAAGACCGGAGGTCTTCACGTCGTTTGGGTGATAACTGATGATCTTGATTGGGCTGTACACCCAAGAAGATGGAAACAGTTAGTGATCGTCCAGACGTACTTGGAGATCGATGGATATGCGGGGTACTAGGTGCCTCCGGTTTCGTTCAGGCCCAGAACGGACTTGTAAATGGACTGTGTGTCTGACATTGGATTTCATTCTGTGTGACTGATATCGGTTGCATAGAGTGGTTTGCCTGTGTGGCATGCTAAGATGCAAATGATCAAGGCTTCTGTTGAAAAGCAAAGTCTTGTGGTGATGATCAAAGCACGGCCTTTGTGGCGTAGCTTTGTGTAACGTTTACCTCGCGTGTTTCACACCCGGTATGAACCAAAAACGGGAGACGGACCTCAGGGAGGACTTGCGTTTCTTTCTAGCTAGAAGTGGCGTCAGTGGTTTTACACGCCCTGACGAGTTTGACTTATGTGGTTGTTGCGGTTGCGAGGCGCCTCGGTTATATCGGTTTCGGCCGAATGCATTCTGGTCGGCTGACGGACCAGACTTACACCCCATAGGGTGGGGAGACGTATTGTTCAGGCATAATAATCCACTCCGTGTGGACCGGCCCTGACGATCTAAAGGCTTGCCTGCGCGCTTGCCTGTGGCTCGGGCTAGAGAGTCACGAATCGGTTGAGGACTATCTTTTGCCTCGGTTCATAGACGGAAATCCAATTTCCAAATACGTGACATTTGCGGTTTTATTTGTAAACCTATATATGGCGACATAGTGGCATGGGACGCTCATGCCGCCTATGATTGATACTTATGATTTGAAGTGTTTTATACACTATGCACTGATAATAGTATCAAATGATTTGTTTTAAACGTATCAAGCATTCTTTGGCTGTTATAAGGGAAAACCCTATCCCCCGGCTTGCGTTTGCATTGTGTGATAGGACCTGGGTCTTATAACAGCTTCATTTTTCTTTATTTAGCATTGCGTTGTTTGTTTTATGCACTGGTATTCTTGGGAGGAAACCCGTTCCGTGTTATACGGCGTGGTCCCTTGATTTACCTAATGATTTAAAATAAAGATTAACTGTTTTAGTTCTCACACCAGTCACATGACTGACCTGGAGTTTATTGTTTTAACCTAAACTCTGGGTGCCCTTATTTTGACACGGGCAGCTAGTAGTTTTGGTTTTGCAGATTTATATTCACAGGATCCTGGTTTACAGCTGGAACGATATCCGGAAAGCTTTGTATCCGTATATCTCCTTCTAGTTGTGTATTGTATTATTTTCCGCTGCTATGTATTTAAATGTAATTTAAATCTCTGATATTTCTGTGTAATATTCATTTATACTCTGTATATTCTTGTAATCTGATGCATTGTTGTAATATACAATGAAACGTTCTTCTGTATGTGTTCTGTTGTGGTTTGTTCTCGAACTATCCGACGCTTTCCTTTACGGGGAAGTTACGGGTCTTCACATTATCTCTTGGGAGAAAGATTCGAGTTGTTTACCGATTATAAAACGTTAAATATCTTTTCTCTTAGAAGGATCTAAATCTCTGACAGCAAAGATGGTTAGAATTCTTGGCTTCCTACAATTTCGATATCGCATATATACCAGGAAAGGGCAATGCAGTAGCTGATGCATTGAGTAGAAGACATGCCATTTTAGGGGCTATGTCTCTGGAATGGAAGCAACTGGAGTACATCACTGGGTATGATTTCAGACCAAAGTGCGAATTGGATCCAGAAGTATTAACAAGTTCGATGATCAGACCCACTTTGATTGAGCGGATTGGTTCTAGTCAGAAGGATGATCCTAACCTATTGAAAATCATCTCCAAGTTAAAGATGGGTATCGACGAGGAGATGAACAAGTATGGGCTTGATCGAGATGGATGGATTAGAAAGAATGGAATGTTAGTTGTACCCAACGTGAATGGATTGAGAGATGAAGTGCTAAGAGAATTTCCTCACTCAAAACTGACTATACATCCCGGTGGTAACAAAATGTATCGAGACATGAAGCAGACCTACTACTGGGAAGGGATGAAAAGAGACGTTGGGAAGTTTATATCCAAGTGCATGAACTGCCAGCTAGTTAAAGTAGAGCAAAAGAAGCCTAGTGGTTTGTTGCAACCATTAGAAATTCCAGAATGGAAATGGGAACAAGTCTCAATGGATTTCATTGATGCGTTTCCAAGACTAGATCGAGCCATGATAGAATTTGGGTGATTGTGGACCGATTGACCAAGAGTGCAAGGTTTATACTTGTCATGTCGAATAGAAAAGCAGCTAAGTTAGCAGAACTGTATATGAAGTGGGTAGTGGGATTTCATGGAGTACCTAAAAGCATTGTGAGTGACCGAGACTCGTTGTTTACTAGTGGGATTTGGAAGAGCTTACAAGTGTCTTTAGGGTCAGAATTATATCTCTGTACTGCGTATCATCCTCAAACTGACGGTCAGACAGAAAGGGTGAATCGAGTATTAGAAGATCTCTTGAGAGCTTGCATATTAGATTTTGGTGGATCATGGGATGACCATTTGCATCTAGTAGAGTTTGCATATAATAATAGTTATCAATGCAGTATTGGTATAGCTCCATTTGAAGCTTTGTACGGAAGACCGTGCAACTCACCGTCTTGTTGGTTAGAAACCGGTGAGAAATTTGTGCTTGGGCCAGATGTGATAAGAGAAACCTCAGATAAGATCAAGGTTATTTAACAGAGAATGAAGGCTGCCCAAGATATGCAGAAAAGTTATGCTGATAAGAGGAGAAGAGATCTGAAATTCTCCGTTGGCGACCTAGCATTGTCAAGATCTCTCCATTAAAGAATGTTATCTCTTAAGAGGGGAAGAATGCAATGACCCGCAATTTACGCATCAAGGGATCGTAGAATATTTATTTCTTTATCATGCGAAGTCGTATAGCCATGTAACTTTGGGAGACGACTATTGGGGTCATTTCCCATGATCATGATTTTTGCCAATTTTTAAATGACCGTTTTGCCCCTAGATGATCTTGTTTCGGCCACAACTTTTGATTGGTAAGGAGTTTTGACCTAAAACCACTTCCATCAGATTCAGATGATGGTTTACCTTTTTGTAGAGTGGTCACATTAGCCAAACGGACTCACTGTTTGGGAGATATGGCTAAAACAAGGTTTAGAAGGCGAAAAACAGCGTAACGGGGCCTAATTAGGGTGATTAGTGAGTGGGCCCATAACCCATTTCGGGATTAGGGTTATAGGAAGGCTGATAGGGTTAGGAAATTCAGTTTTTATCATTTTCCAGCCACCACTTTTTGCTCCTTCAAATCTAGCCATGGCCTCCACCTCCTAATTTCATTCCAAATCGCTCCTAATCACTTTCTAATTGAAGATTAAGCCAAGCTACGTTAAATCAAGGGGAAACATCACCAAATCAGAGTTGGAGCTGCTGTGTTGCATTAGATTTCGACCCAAAACAGAAAATATTTCAGATCTATAGTTTGATTATGATTAAGGTGAGTGATTAGCATTGTTTCTACACTAATTATGGGTGATCAGTGTTAATTAACAAAATTATAAATGATTAAATTCTGGAAAAATGTTTAGAAATTCTTTAACACTATTTTAGACCTTTGTTGAAAGTTTGGGTTAAATTGGTTAAGTTTTGCTAATCCTATCATTAGATTTGCTTAAACATGCTTAAGGGGAAAATATGGGTGTTGGGTATGTTTGATCCGTTTTGACATATCAAATTGTTGTTTTGGTGTTTGTAGTCAATTCTATATGTTTCTATGACTGTAAGGTATGCTTTGTGATTGATTAGAGCAGTTAGAATGGTCGAAACGCCGTCGTGTGGCGTAAACAGTTGCTGGAAAAGTTGCAAAAAACAGTGCAGAATTTTGACCCGAACGGGATCGGATTGGTGGGGAGCAAACCGACCCACTTGTGGAGTATTTCATGACCCGAGCCACCTCTCAAGACTGCTACATCCCGAACCAGAGCGCGCGACCGAACCGATGCACCACAAGTGAACTATCACGAATCGAGGAGCTCGACCCGTCCCGGAGTGATGCTTGCATATCCAACCCTACCCGCTACTCCGAACCGAACCAGTGTGGCACCACAACCCAATTTAGAGCACCACGATTTGACCTGGTGGAAGGAGCACGAACCGATCCGACCTTAGCATGATGACACGAACCGACCCAAACGGGGCAGATGACCACGAACTGAACAAGGAGAAGAGAAACGATCCGAATGGAAGCTTGTTTCCGAACCAATCCAGAGAAGACCCAAACCCGAGATGTAAAGGTAGTCCAGATAAGTAGTGGAACCCAGGATCCAGTTGGGAACCAACGAGTTAACTTCATGAGTTGGGCTTTGCTGAGGGACATGCGCAAAGGGATTATTGACGTCCATAACTTTGATTAACCACCAAGACGGATGTCAGGCTATGGATCAGTGCAGTGGGGTAGTTATTACTCCATGGGGAAGAGTGATCGTAGCATGGCTATGAGCCAGTGCAGTGAAGTCGTCATGACTTCATGGGGAAGAGTGGACATAGCAAGGACTAGTTGCCATGGATCAGTGCAGTGGAGTCGTTATGACTCCATGGGGCAGAGTGATCATAGCAAGGATTTGGGTGACCAAAGCGGTAGATATCGTATTCTTTACGCACTGAGTGAGAGATGTGAGGATGGATGCTATGCTTGATTGTTTGACATCATTATGACATGCACACTCTCTGTAATGACCCGAGGAAAACTCGACGCTCGAATTTCGACAACAATACATAAACCCGTATTACTTGCCAATAACCCAAGTATCGAACCCCAGGTTATCAATAGAAAGAAATTAGAGGGTGAGAATAGAGAGAAAGAATATTAGAATAGAATAAAGAAGAAGATCAACACATCAGAATCTCACAGCGGAACGAATAAAATATAATAAAATCTTTTTGTACAAAAGAACTGTATATATATGCCAATCATCAAAGTACAACATATATCAGACACAGTGGAAAATAACTTTATATAACTAACGGTAAAGCCTCCTGCTTCCAGCTTCTGAAACTCCAAGAGAAACCTCACCTGGAAATACACTCGGTCTGACCCGAGCACATTTGAAGAAAAGCAAAATACACCGGGTTAGTCTGGAATACTTTCAGTGATAAATTCACAGAACAAACAACTTGTTTAACTTTGGAAAATCCTTTATGAAATCAAAGGATAATAGTAAGACCGGCCCACACATAAACACAGATGGTTTTTACCTTACTATAACCCAAAACATTTTCGAAATCATAACTTATTCTGATATTATAATAGTGTCTAAATATAATTAATTAACAATCTAGAGGAACGCTTGCATCTCACGCTCCACATATATAGTATACAATCAAAACCGCGGGCACTTATTGGACATTGGATTCCGACTATGACAAGGTATGGGACCACCTGCCGAGAGTGTATCTCTAGAGGTGAATATACTGGGTTCAACAAGAACGTCTTGCAACCCGACCCTCACATGACCGACCACTCATTTCGCTTGAGTGTATCGAATGTATATCACCGACAGTTAGGATCAGCAACCGCCTCCCGAAAAGGGACAGCATCGAATATAGATTAAAGAAGCAAATGGAATTTCTCAAGATAGGTGATTATACACCCTAATGAGAGCGACCCACATAGCCATGCTGCCTGCCCGATTTTTGTTATTTCTCGGTTGATGAGGCTTGAGGCTAGAATTCCTTTTCAAACATCTGGCCACCATTCACTTTGAATGCCACATCATCAGATCCATCAGATATCACTAATTGACATCCACAAAAATACTCAGATTGGTAGGCTAAAGAAGTTTCCCTTTTTTGCCAACAACTTCGTACGTTTGAAGAAATCAACGTACGTGACCCCTTTGGAAATACTCTGTCAAACATTCGTCCATACAAGTCATCCAGGAACAGGATGAACCGAAGGCACCCTCCTACCGCATCCTTATATAGGAATCACCCCAAGGATCAGTATCGAGTAGTCCTTGCAATCCGTAGATTTCAACTACGACGGAATCACAAATCAAATAACTCTGGTTGCAAGCCAGAGAAATTCGACAAGTAGTCCTTCCGCTTATGAAGATCCACGGTCTTCAATTGCTCCATCTTCAATTACCATCTTCATATATTTGTTGGTCGGAATGGTTTTCGAATATAGATTCGATCCCGGTCTTTCGTACCAACAATTGTATTGGTCGGGTTTGATAGTCAGTGATTTAACTATCGAATAACAAATGTGTGAATAAATTGAGTGTGCTGATTCGGTAGTTGGCATCACTTGGCCTATAAATAAATGGTAATCAACCTTGAATTCTTTTAATATAACTAACTTTATATTTATTCTCAATTATAACCAAAAACTAATTTAAATACTTTAAAACATGTATATATGTATATACCCAGCTTTCCATCCCTTTTGGAAATATCGATATATTTCTTTAAAACATTTTTCCCTTTTCTTTATATTCGAGTATCTCGATATATACGTATATATAATACCTAATGGTATTAACATGTTACCAATTCTAATATGGTTAAAACAAATGTCGACTTATAACCAAATATTTTTATTAACATTGAACTGATATTTTAGTATTAATCATATTCTAAAATCCCGCAATTATATTTAATACCTCTCGTATGGGATATTACACTAATCATAACACCTTTCACTTGTTTCAAACTTGTACCATTCCTCAATAATAATGAAGTCGTTCAAGTTGGGGTATTTTATTTACCTCTCAGACCTTGATCGACAACGTCCTTATCTCATAATAATATCATTTCGTAACTTAAACCCTTATAAAACTTGTTTACCATCTCGATTTCAAATCTGGTTTTATAAACCGTTTGTTATATTTGAAATCCTCGTTCAAAACTCTCTTTACTTAATTCCTTTAATTAAGTCGATATTCATTAAAGCACCACCTTTAACTTAAATCCATATTTTGCTTATAACATTTTGATTTAAAATCAAAATCTCTGGTCAAATAATTTACTTCAACCTATTGGCATTTTTAATATAGGCCTTGGTCTTGGATTTCATAACCAATGACTCTTTACCCCCTTCTTTAATATATTTCAATCCAATTTGGTTTTCCTTACTTAATATAACAATTAAGTAAAATCGTATTTAAATCCCTGCAATTCACTTACCAATTCTATTTACATTTCTCGTTTGGAAACTTAGATTATAAATTCCTTTATAAACGACTTATCACCCTCTCTTTAATCAAACACTTGTTCACTTTCTACATTGAATCCCAATTACAAGTTATCACCTTAATTAATGTAAAATAATAATTAACTTTAATATTAACTATATTACTGATTTTTCCTTGTCATTTCCCCTTTTTAATTAAATAGCTTAATTAATTTAAAAATCACTTTTTAATTGTTTAAACCAGACAATTATTACATTTTACAACCCGTAGGTATATTTGCTGGCTTTCTGCATTTAGAACATGTACAAATCATAAACCTTTTTAAATAATTTCTTTTATAAACTCAAAAATATTTATTTATAAATTTCTAATTTAATTATCTATATAAAAAACCAAATACTCCAGTTTAGTTATAAAAAATTTATAACTTAAAATCTACGTCAATTCGCCTGACAGTAGAACGACGGTTAAAAACAGTACAATTTAGGCCATTCAATGCCAACAACTCAATCAATACTGTCAATTGATTTTAAACAGAACACAGGTGAATATTCATTCAACCATCATGTTTCAACAGGTTTTATTATCATATGGGGTTCAATCAGTTCAGGTATAAATAATATAACACAAACATACATAATATTTGTTTGAGGAATCCAGTCAGATCCTTCCAACCTGTCCTTCCCTGCATCACAGCTCATTATAGCATTTCATGAAATAAACTTCAATACTCTAGTATTTCAAAACGATAAATAACAGCAACCAATCAAATAATAAACAGCCAATAGCAACCAATCAACCAATTTATACTTTTAAATCGTAAATTATAATTTAATATGAATTTACCACATCACAGGATTCCAGAATGTGTGAGAATTAACTCACCAGTTTATTCGGTTGGCGGTTGATGCGTTTGTTCCTTTTAATTTGAAACGGACATTCAATATTAGTTGAAATTTTAACTGCGTCCAATTTGTTCCAAGTCAGTGCCATTGTCTAGGTCTCATCCCTGCGATCCCAACGGATCCAGTTTCATCAGATTCCGTTAACAAACGAACGATATACGCTAATTTAAAGTTTGAACAAATTAACGATGTATAAACTAATTTAATCATTAATTCCTATACTAATTACCTTTTAAAACCATGCTTAACCATTAACCTTGAAATTAGCCACTAAACCCCTGATTAGCACTGACATGTCATCAGCCTTCAAGTCTTCACACGTTTTCACTTCAAGGAAGCAAAATACCCCGATACTCCTAATTTTTCTATTCACGAACGGAAGAGAACCATCCCCATCGATGTCCAGAACCCCACCGTTGGTCATCTACACCACCCCTCGCCTATCTCATCTGAACCACCGTTAGCTCCTCCCTCTCCATCGGTGAACACGACCACTCAGACACCCAAGAATCGCCAGAAATGCTCCACGACCGTAACACAAACAAACCCCAAATTCGCCATCGTCCGATCGCCTGAGACCTCCAGACCACCACCAATGTCACCACCACCCATTAGGCCACCTCGACCTTCGGACCACCGACACCCTCGACCACCAGATCCGCTGGAAAACCACCAATTCCGACCGTTACTCCCAAAACCGAGCTCCCTAAACTGTTCTCAGTTCAACTCCTCGCCCCGACCTCCTCGGACCACCGTTGAACTTCAGAACGGTGCCAAAATGATGTTGAAACTCCCCTCTTCAATTCCCCCAAGGTCCCATCACCTCAAATAGATCCAATCTCCTTAGTTTATGAAAAGAACGGAACTGTCCAGTTTGGGTTTTTGGACGATTCCGACCACCTCAGACATCCGTTGGCCCCCAAATTTTTACTGGAGCTAGATCTCACTCCGATCTACAACTTTCGTTCAGATTTCCTTCACCGATTCATTTCATTTTAGGAGATAAAATTGATTTTGTAAACGAGGGCTTTATTGCAAAATGTATGGACGATTTTAGAAATTGGGGAAATAGGGTTCTGAATTGGGTATTTATAATATGAAAATAATATAATTTTAGTTGATTTGACGAATGATGTTACTAGCGATATTTTATTTCGTACCCACCGCTATTCCTAACGTTGTTTATTCGCTTCTATGCTCACATACAAACCCCGTTCGAGACAGAAATGGACGGCGTAATATAATTTGGTGATACGGTACTAATGAAACTTGTTTCGACGAATTCCAAGTCCGTTTGCTCAAACGGCGCTCGTTCACGCCCAAATGGTCATTTTTATTTGTATTTTATTTTTCCATGCTCACAGAATAACTCCGATTGATGCGCAACCTGAAATCTAGCAATAATTTACTGTTACGGTCCCAATAAAATTTGTTTCGTCGAAAACGAAGGTCGTTTGAATAAAGTCCCTTTTATAACTGTCCAATTCAAATAAAATAAACCAATTTAAAAATACCTCAATATAATATAAATAAAATATTGTAATTGTCCATATACGACCAGAATTTGATATACTACCAACACAAAATATCCCGGGTTGAATTTCAAGCCAAATCAATATTTAAAATATTTAAAAACCATTTATTTCATATAAATAATCGCTATAATATATAAAGGAATTCCATAGCGACTATTTTAAAATTTGATTTGGACATAAAAAAAATCTATGCTATGAAAACTGGAATTTTCTCCTCCATTAGAAGAGAAAATCCGACTCATATTGGATCCTGTACAGCTGTTTAAAGTTCAAAGCGCCAAATTACGAACTACCGAGCCGCTGCAGCTCGTTTTATAATTAAATTATAAATTAAATGTTCTAACGTCATTTTTAATAATGAAATTGCTATATAATTTTAATATAAATTACATTTAAACCATTTTAAATTACCCGTTCACGTTATACTTCAAATTCAACATTTTCCCAATATTCTGAAATTAAAATATTATTATATTATAAATATAATTTAAATATTCAAATTAAAATGGTCAAATCCCATTATTTAAACTCAAATCAATATTCTAAATGAATAAAATATTTCAAATAAATGGTCAGAAAATACGGAACATTACACCCTCGGCCCCGTATCTTTAAACCATATGTTAGTGTCAACTTAGAGGATTGTACATCTTATGTGCTAACTCTTTGGTTGTAGGTCCAGGTTCGGGTATGGTTTAGTATAACTGTTGTTGTTCTATTTTGCTGCTTATCGCTCATACCAGACTTTTGTCTGATCTAGAGTTTTATGTCTCTTTTTATTACTCTAGGTGCTCTTAAACGGGCAGACTAGAGACAGGTTAGGTGGTATGCACGAGTAGCTGTACCGGAGACGAGCATGGGGCTTCCACGTATAATATATATTCTCCCTGTGTCGCTGCTGGTCACTACTTTGGGCATTAGTAGTGTATCTTTCTTATTTTGCTTTAGAGACAGTTTTAAAAGTTGTAATAATGATGATGTGGATCATAAGCTGTATTTTGAAATTCCGCTACTATAATGATTATGGTTTAGTTCTTAGCTTATGCACTGTCTTGCCTATTTTATGTCAAGTATGTTATTATTATATTTTATTCCATGCGCTGTGAGACATTCTACCGGTTCCTTATTAGTCCAAATTCCCCTCTTTCCTTTCTTTTGACGACCGTCCCGTGCTGGTTGGACATTGGCATAGCGCAATTTCATTGGAAATGTCGGTTGGTGCGGGGCGGACCGTCACAACGTATCCTGCCTGAAGCCTTGGACATGGAAGAGAATGGGGGAAAGCGTGCATTTTGGTTTAAGCGTAGGCCATGGGAGATGGGTCATGGGCTTTGGGCCAGGTTTGTAAAAATATATATAGATATTTATATACAGAAACATATATATATATATGTAAAAAAAAAAAAAAACTGGCAATAAAAGGGTAGGGGAAAAGGGCTTTGGCGTTGGAAAATTAAAATAGAAATTTGGGTTAAGGAGGATACTGCGCGTGGGTTCAGACATTTCACACTGGGAATGGAACGTTTTCAGCAGGCAAATGGAAAGGGTAAACTGTAACGACCCGAAATCCCCCTTACGGGAAATCACGGATTGTACTGAGAACAAGCCACATTGGAACACATACGGAAGAACATTTCATTGTTTATGACAACAATTCCATCAGAATACAAGAATATATAGAGTACTAATAAATATTATACATCAGAAAAATATTAGTGATTTAAATACATTACTGCAGCGGAAAAATAATACAATACACAACTGAAAGAGATATATGGATACAGAGCTTTCCGGATATCATTCCAGCTGTAAAACAGGTTCCTGTGAATATAAATATGCAAAACCAAAACTACTAGCAACCCGTGCGGAAAATAGGGGCACCCAGAGTTTAGGTTAAAAAAAAAACTCTGAGTCAGTCATGTGGCTGGTGTGAGAACTAAAACAATTATTAATCTTTATTTAAAGTTAGGTAAATCAAGGGACCATGCCGTATAACACGGAACGGGTTTCCTCCCAAGAATACCAGTGCATATAACCAACAGAGCAATGCTAAATAAAGAAAAATGAAGCTATTATAAGACCCAGGTCCCATCACACAATGCAACACAAGCCGGAGGATAGGGTTTTACCTTATAATAGCCAAAGAATGCTTGATACGCTAAATTTCATGTTTTATTATTACTATAAGTGTATAGTGTCAAAACAATTTCAATCATAAGTATCAATCATAGACGGCATGGGTACCATGTATCATATCGCCAATACTAGGCTCTATAATCAAAACCGCAAAGTCACGAATTAGAAGTTGGATTTCCATCTATGAACCGAGGCAAAAGATAGTCCTCTACCGAATTCGAGACAATCTAGCCCATGTCTCAGGAAAGTACTCTGTCAAGCCGTTGGATCATCAGGGCCGGTCCACCAATGTGGATTGAAATGCCTGAACACTGCGTTTCCCCGCCCTTTAGGGCGTAAATGAGCCAAACGACTCCATCGGCTCCACATAGTGTAATAACCCGCAAAATCTGGGCCAGTTTAAAATTTTTATTTTGGAAATTTTAGCGAATTTTGAATATTTAAAATAGATTATTTTAAATAAAATCGACAAGAAATTTATTTTGAATAGAATTCGACGTATATATTATATACGTCGTCGTTAGAATATAAATAATTATATATAATTATAAATAGAATTGAAAATGGCGCGGTAGTTCGATAATTCGATTTCAAACTTCAATTGAATGTACCGGGTGCAAAACAATCCGGATTTTAATGAAACCAAAAACAATAGGATCTAATTGATTATATCTTTCCAACGAATCCGAATAATCAAGATTTCATAGCGGGAATCAAAAGATATGTCCAGTTGAAAATTCTGAATAGTCGCTATGGAATTCAGGCCCTTAAAAATGGACATTTTGCAAACGACCTCGGATTTCGACGAAACCAGTTTTGTTGGGTCCGGGATGTGAAGTTATTGCTAGGTTTCAAATTTCATAATTTTTCGAATCAATATGTGAGCGTGGCGAAGGAAAACGCGTTTGACCAGTTTCAGTTGATTTTAATCGACTGGAAATTGGCCATTTTTCCAACGGTCTCAGAATTCGACGAAACTAGTTTTGTTAGGACCGTATCGTCAATACGAAGCTAGAAAATATTTTTCTGGAATTTTTCTAGTTAGTATGTGACCCCAGTAATTTGAAATGTACGTTTAAAATTCAATATAGTGATTTAAATGCAAATCAAACGGAAACTAATTCAAACAGTCGAATCAACTTGCGGTACATATCCCATTGTGTTCGGAATGGGGGTAAAACGCTATGGACGACAGGCGGTGGGCCTCGTTTAGAGGTCGTATGTAAAAGTCAACTTCTTTGAATTTAAAATAATTAAATAATAAAATATATAAAAAAAAACCCCTTTTCTCCTATCAGACCCCCCCCGTTATTTTGCCAGAAATCAAATCAGAAAAATGAAAAAAAAAAAAAGAATTGAAGCGATCGACGGGAGGGAGGCGCGGCATCGACCACCGCCGCGACCCCCCCCCTGGCGCGCCGCCACTAGGGCGTGGCCCCCTCTTCCTCCACCTCCCCTTCTCCTCCTCGCTGAACCCGCGACTCCCCATACCCAAAACCGCCCAGACACCCACCAAGGACGCGCCGCACCCCCCCCAGAGCCGCCGCCGTCCATCGAGACCTCGCCCCTCCCCTCCAACTCCCTCTCCTCCCCCATCGTACCTCTCCCCCTTCTTCCGATTCGAGCCGCGAACCCCCCCCCCTCTGGACAAAACCGCCGCCGCGATGCATCCCTCCCCCTTCCCCTGACAACCACCGCGACCCCCCCCCTGAAGCCCGACGAACCCAAAGAAACCCCGACGCCGACGCACCAGTAGCCCCCTGTAAGTTTATTTATTTTATTTATTTGTTTTATTTTATATGAATAGAATTTTAAAAACTTATTTTCTTAAAAACTGAATTTTATATTATGTTAAAAACTGAATTTTATATTATGTTAAAAACTGATTTTTATGATCTTAAAAACTGATTTTATTTGAAAACTTTTAAATTAGAAAAGGTGAAAACTTTTAAATTAGAAAAGGGTTAAACTTAAAAATAGAAAAGGCGGAATCTTCATTATATAGAAGTGGTAAAAATATGATTTTTATATTTTTAAAGTAATAAAAATATGATTTTTATATTTTTAAAGTATTAAAAATATAATCTTTATAGGATAGAGAATATAAAGATATCATCTTTGTGTATGTAACGAAATAAAAATCTGATTTTTATTCTATATGCGTTGAGATAAAGTGGTGATTTTTATAAAGGAGAAAACTTTATTTTTATAAAGGCGAAAACTTTATTTTTATAAAGGCGAAAACTTTATTTTTATAAAGGCGAAAACTTTATAGTTGAGAAGGCGAGATCTTTATATATAGAATAACGAGGTAAAAATGGCATTTTTATCCATATAGCGTCAAAATAAAAATATGATTTTTATATATTGAACTTTGAAATAAAAACTCGATTTTTATATATTAAACTTTGAAATAAAAACTCGATTTTTATATGTTGAACTTTGAAATAAAAGTTCGATTTTTATATATTGAATAGCGAAATAAAAATTCGATTTTTATACATATAGTGGCTACGGGCGACGAAGCTGACGAAGATGCGAAAACGGCGAAGACTTCTGCAAATGAAGTGCCGTGGAGCTTGGATAGCTTTTGGTGAGAACTTCTCACTCTTAATTCTCTTTTTCTAGTTATATATATATATACTAGGATGCAGACGGTGCTTATTAGAAGCACCCGACACCCGTCCACATACCATGGACTTGTTTGTTTAGATGTTTGGTGATTGATTGAGATATTGGTTTGAATGTGGTTTGTGGTGTGAAAAATCGAATCGATAAATTGGTTAGGATTAGACGTGCGCCGTTATAAGGCGAAGGAGTAAGGCTAGGTTAGACTCTTACTCCAAATTTTGTGGTTTGCATAACGAAAGTGATTTGATTGATGTGTGAATGGCGTGGGCCTTCACTAGACCGGGGATAAGGCTAGGCCTTGTCCCGTTTCTAGTATCGTGCCGTTATGCCGCCGAAATTTTCTAAAATATGTTAGAAAAATAAAAATATCATTTTTATTGTGTAAATGAAATGAATAGAAATTCAAGTGTTGAAATAGAATATTTTATCGTTAAAAATAATTTTTAACGTGAAAGTGAATAAATAAAATATTTATAAACAAATCGGCCGATTTGTTTATATACACTGATTTGACTGATATTGACTGGGTTGATAAATTTTACACATCGCCCAACTGCACAAATAAAATCTGTGTTTGATTGTTTGAAACCCCACACGGGTGTTGGGATGAAATTTGAAGTTCACTCATCCTGATTGATCAAATATGTCGATCGATTGATTGACAGGCTGTTATAAGCGTTAGATATCGATATTTGATGCTTATACAGTGTAGTGCACTTTGGTTGATGGTTGATTATTTTTCGACGCTATTATATACATGTGTTGTATGGAATCCATATAATTAACGTTATATGGTGATTGATTGGGCCTCATTCCAATTGGGAAAATAAGGAATATTATAAAAGAGAATTCATGTGTTGAATATAAAAATAGTCATGTGTTGACGATGTGCATGTGTTGAGTGAAATATTTTATATAATCAAAATTACATCTTTATCATATTTAAAATTAGAACTACTTCCCAGTAGAAGTCTAATTGAAAATCAAACGATAGATACCATAGTTTTATAAAATATTTCACATAATAAAAATAGTGATGTGTTGACAGTACTCATGTGTTGAGATTAGTCGTGTGTTGAAAGAAATAAGATTCATGTGTTGAATGGGATAAATATTCATTTGTTGAATAGAATAAAGAAGTGGTGTAAAATATAAAGCCGTGTTGATTAGTTTTGCGCCATTTTGACATGAACGACATTTATATCGATTTTATTCAATTCGAAATGAATTGAATTGAAAACGATTTCGAAATGAATTGAATTGAAAACGATTTCGAAATGAATTGAATTGAAAACGATTTCGAAATGAATTGAATTGAAAACGATTTCGAAATGAATTGAATTGAAAACGATTTCGAAATGAATTGAATTGAAATGAATTCAAATTGAATTAAAATTTGAATTGAATAGAAATGAATTTTAAAACGAATTTATAGAGAAGAATTCAATTTTGATTTGAATTGAAAAGGAAGTTGAAATTGCTTTTGAAACGAATTCAAAACTATTTTTAAAATTCGTTTTAAAAGAAAATCGACGAAATATATATTATATATATTATATATATAATATAATGGCCTGAATAGAACGCGCCGCGCCGCGGCAGTTCGTGAATTTCGACCATTTATTTCAAACGGACATTGCGGGAGATCCGACCGTCGGATTCTCCTAAAACCGGAACCGTTGGGTTCGTATCGAAAAGAGCTTTCCAATGAATATTAGAAATTTGAAATCTAACGGTTGGATTTGGAATTATGTCCAAATCAAATTCGAAAAAGGTCGCTGTAAGTGCAGTTCGATGGCCGTTGTTGGAAATCGACTGTACGGGCCTTGATAAAATTATTAAAAATATCTATAATTTGTGTAAAATTATAATATGTGAATTGGAAAGAACTGGGGTGAAAAATTCCACATTTGAAAAGATAAAAATAGATTTTTATCGAAATGAACTAGTTTTGAACTAGAATTGAAATCAATTTATTTTTAAAATAAATAAATTGAATTTGATAGTGGTTTTGAAAATAATCGATAATTTCCAATACGTGGTTTGGACTGGAGTTGAATCGAAATTATCTTCGGGATATTTCGATGTTGGATTTCGTGACTATACAAATATTGTTATGGGGATTTGAAAGATATTTTATATCGTTATTTCCAATACGATATTTGTTGGTTTCAGAATTTGATATTGAATATAAGCCGATATATTTTCTATTCAGAGCCTTGTATTTAACATCAAATGTGATTTGGTTTGTCGTGAATCGTGTTTTTGATGACATTGGTTCTTTAACCCAGTTAAAGGCAGGATATTGATTTTTGAAAAGATTAAAACTAAGTGGAGTTTTAATGGATCTTTAATTAGATTAAAAATGTGAATTGATAATTTAAATTATCAAATTTGAAAAGTGATCGAGAGTGGAGTATCACCAGTTTTGCTCCAAAGCGATAGTTAAATCTTTAATTAGATTTGAACGTGAAATGGTAATTAATTTTACCGATAACACCGTGGTGTTAGATATGGAGTATCACCAGTTTTTCTCCATGGGATATATAGGTTGGGATTGAGAAATAAAATAAATAATTACTTCGGTGTGGTTCGTTAATCTCGACTAGTTTGAAATGATATCCAAAGGAAGATTATAGGATAAATTTAGAAGAATTTATCTTGGATAAAATTAATGGGAACATTTCCCTAAGAATGTGTCTTTGTGAATAAAAGAATATTCTGAATTGGAATGAGGCGTTTGTTGTGTTTGTGTAACATTCGTTTATTATATACGTGGGTTATTCAGAAAGGCCGGGTTTATACCCATTCTGAATAATCGATTCGACGAGATGTCGAAGATGAAGACGGTGGTTGAAGACCGGAAGTCTTCACATCGTTTGGGTGATTACTGATGATCTTGATTGGGCTGTACACCCGAGATGAGGGAAACAGTCGGTGATCGTCCAGACGTACTTGGAGATCGATGGATATGCGAGGAAAGTGCCTCCGGTTTCGTTCAGACCCAGAACGGACTTGTAAATGGACTGTGTGTCCGACATTGGATTTTAGTCCGTGTGATTGATCTCTATTAAATATATATCTGTTTGGCGGCGGAGAATTTATTCTCTTGCTTAACGCCCTTCTCTGAGACGTACGAGCTCAGGGGTTATATATTGATGGATATCAAACGCATGGAGTGAATTGCCTGTGTGGCATGCGTAAGTGGCAATTGATCAAGGCTTCTGTTGAAAAGCAAAGTCTTGTGGTTGATGATCAAAGCACGGCCTGTGTGGCATAGCTTTGTGTATAACGTGAATTCGCGAGCCTCACACCTCGGTATGAGTCAAAAACGGGATAGTGACTGCAGGGAGAGCACGACGTTTCTTTCTAGCTAGGGTGGTGTCAGTGACCTACCAGCCCTGACATTTATATACTTTTCACCTGTGTGGTTGTTGGAATGCGAGGCGCCTCGGATATAGGTCTGTAAGGACCGGGAAACGTGTGTTCAGGAATAACTAATCCTCAAAAGTAAGAGAGGACCGGCCCTGAAGATCCAAGGATCAAAGTGGGGTCCTGGGACATTTGCTAGAGTGTCTCGAACGCGGAGAGGAGCTTGCCCCTTGCCTCGACTCATGATGGAATCCAATTTCCAATACGTGTATTGCGGTTTTAATTGTAGAACTAGTATGGCGACATGATATATGGTACCCATGCCGTCTATGATTGATATTTATGATTGAAATTGTTTTGACACTATACACTTATTATAGTATCAAATAATGTGTTTTAAACGTATCAAGCATGCTTTGGCTGTTATAAGGGAAAACCCTATCCTCCGGCTTGCGTTGCATTGTGTGATGGGACCTGGGTCTTATAACAGCTTCATTTTTGTTTATTTAGCATTGCGCTGTTTGTTCTATGCACTGGTATTCTTGGGAGGAAACCCGTTCCGTGTTTTACGGCGTGGTCCCTTGATTTACCGAACTTTAAAATAAAGAATATTAACTGTTTTAGTTCTCACACCAGTCACATGACTGACCTGGAGTTTATTGTTTTAACCTAAACTCTGGGTGCCCCTATTTTCCGCACGGGCAGCTAGTAGTTTTGGTTTTGCAGATTTATATTCACAGGGTCCTGATTTACAGCTGGAACGATGCTCGGAAAGCTCTGTATCCGTGTATCACTTCTAGTTGTGATTTTGTATTATTTTCCGCTGCTACATAATTTATTGTAATCTCTGATATTTGTTGAATGTAATTTATTCATTTATACTCTGTATATTCTTGTATCTGATGGGATTGTTGTAATAACAATGAAATGTTCTTCCGTATGCGCTCTATTTTGTCTTGTACTCAATTCTATCCGTGCTTTCCTTCACGGGGAAGTTCGGGTCGTTTCACATAGTCACCGATATATCTGAGGCGCCTCACAATCCAACAACCACACAGGTGAAAATAATATAAATGTCTGGGCTGGTAAGTCAATGACACCACCCTAACTAGAAGGAAACGCATGCCCTCCTTGATGTCCTCTCCCGTTTCTGGTTCACAACCGGGGTGTGAGGCTCGCGAATCAACGCTACACAAAGCTATGCCACATAGGCCGTGCTTTGATCATCAACCACAACACTCTGCTTTTCAACAGAAGCCTTGATCCTTTGCATCTTAGCATGCCACACAGGCAAACCTCTCCATGCAACCGATATCCATCAATCACACAGAATGATATCCAATATAAGACACACAGTCCATTTACAAGTTCGTTCTGGGTCTGAACGAAACCCGAGGCATCTTGTACCTCGCATATCCCTCGACCTCCAAGTACGTCTGGACGATCACCAACTGATTCCCTCCTCTTGGGCATACAGCCCAATCAAGATCATCAGTAATTATCCAAACGATGTGAAGACCTCCACCAACTGGTGGTGGTCGGATCTCCCGTAATATCCAATCGAAGTCAAAGGTCGAAATTCACGAACTGCCGCAGCGCGGCGCGTTCTATTCAGGCCATTATGTATATATTATATATATTTTGTCGATTTCCTTTTAAAACGTATTTTATAAATCGTTTTAAATTCGTTTTCAAAATGATTACAACTTCATATTCAATTTCTAATCAAAATTGAATATTCCATATCATTGATATACAAATGATAATATTTTCAAAACATTAGATTTTGAAATCTATTCCTTTTCGATATTCATTATATAAATGAATAAAATCGATATAAATATCGTTCAAGTCAAAATGGCGCATATCTAATCAACACGGCTTTATATATTTCAATAACTTCGTTATTCTATTCAACAAATGAATATTTTCTTCAACACATGAATTTTCTTTTATTCAACACATGAATATATATTCTATTCAACACATGAATTTTCTCAACACATGAGTATATATTTTATTCAACACATTAATTTTATCAACACATGAGTATTGTCAACACATGACTATTTTGTTTATTCAACACATGAATATAATTTATTTTCTAAATTGGAATGAGACCCACTCAATTACCATATAATGTTATTTATATGGGTTCTATACAACACATGTATATAATAGCAATGATAAATAATCAACCATCATCCAAAGTGCACCACACAACTGCATAAGCATTAAATATAAATAATTAACGCTTACGCAGTCTGTCAACCCATCGATTGACATACAACTAAACAATCGGGATTAGTGTACGTCAAATATCATCCCAATACCCGTGTGGGGTTTCAAATCAACAAACACAGATTTTTATTTGTGTAGTTGGGCGATGTGTAAAATTTATCGTCCCAATCAATATCAGTCAAATGGGTGTACATAAACAAATTGTCTGATTTATTTATAAATATTTATTTTATATACATGTTAAAAATTATATTTCTAACTATAAAATATTTTATTCATTCCACTTCACACAATCAACTTTCACAACACATCAATTAAACAAACAAGTCATCCATGGTCTGTGGACAATGGGTGTCGGGTGCTGCTAAGCACCGTCTGCATCCTAGATATATTTCAAACTAGAAATTGAAATAAAAGTGAGGAGTTCTCACCTTGGGATCCACTCCATCATTCTTTATTTCTGGATTTCAGAACAGTGCTGACTCGCCTGAAATTCCAACTTCATTTTCACGCTGTTCATATTAAAAATCACTTTTTTTATTCTTGTACTATTCATATAAAAATCGCATTTTTATTCTTCTGATTATATAAAAATTATATTTTTGATTCACTACTTATATAAAAATCTCGTCTTTCAATATATAAAAATATAACCTTTTCATATTTAAAAATCAAATATTTATGATATTAAAATCATAACTTTATGATTCTAAAAATCATAACTTTACGATGTTAAAAATCAAATCTTTACAATGTTAAAAAAATCAAATCTTTACGATGTTAAAAAATCAAATCTTTGTAAAACGCTATATGATATATATATAAAAAATTTACGAAGTCTAAAACAATTTAATTTACATTAGATCTAAAATTTAAAACAATTTTAAATAAATAATAATAATAATGATAAAACTCACAGTTATTAGAGAAAGGGGGTGTTTGACGTCGGAGGGGACGATGGCAGGTCGAAGGGGCTTCACGCGGCTCGCCGCAGGTGGTCAGGGGGGTAGGGTTTCGCGTCATTCGGTGGCTTGGGGGTTTCGTGGCGGTTTAATTAGAGGAGAGAGAAGTGACAGAGGGGAGGGGAAGAAGGAAGCGCGGAGGTGGCTGATGGGGGGGGGGGGGGGGTTGCGGCCGATGGTGGGTGGCCGGAGCGACAGGGGCGGCGCGCAATTTGCTCCTCCGATCTTTTCTCTTTTCTTTTTTTATTTCTGTTAATCAACGGGGAGGGATAAACTGAAGTGGGGAGGTATATTAATATATATATATTTATTATTATTTTTAAATTCCAAAAAACAACTTTTTATTTTGAACTCGAAATCGAACCCACCGACTATCATCCCTAGCTAATTACCCCCATTTCGAACACAATGGGATATGTATCGTAAGCAAGTTCAGCTGTTTCAATCAGTTTTCGCTAAAATCAAAATATAAATCTATATATTGAATTTGAACGCACCTTTCAATTACTGGGGCTACATACGGACTCTAAAAATTCCAGAAAAATTATTTCTAGCTTCGTATTGACGATACGGTCCTAACAAAACTATTTTCATCAAATTCTGAGACTGTTTGAAAAATGGCCATTTTCTAGTCGATCGAAACTGACCGAAACTATTAAAATACGTTTTCTTTCGCCACGATCACATATTGATTCAGAAAATTATGAATTTTGGAATCTAGCAATAATTTTACATCCTAGATCCAACAAAAGTGGTTTCGTCGAAAACATAGGTCATTTGCAAAATTTCCATTTTTAAGGGTTATATTTCCGTAGCAACTATTCTGAATTTTCAACTGGACGTAACTTTTTATTACCGCTATGGAATTTCAATTTTTCTGATTTGTTGGAAAGATGTTCTCAAATAGATTCAAATATTTTTGGTTTTACTAAAATCCAGTTTATTTTGAATCCTGTACATTCGTTTGAAATTTGAAATCAAATTTTCAAACTACCACGCCATTTTCAATCCTTTTATAATTTAAAACAAATATTTATATTCTAATGACGATTAAAATAAATATATATGTTCTAATTCTATTCAAAATAGATTTCTCTTCGTTATTATTTAAAATAATTTATTTTAAATATTCAAAATTCACTAAAATTGCCAAAATAAAAATTTTAAATTGGCTCAGATTTCCGAGTTATTATAGAAACCAAGGTAAAAGAAAAGAAAGGAAGTAATAGGAAGAAAGAAAGGGAGAGTGGGGAAATATAGGCTGCATCATTCGTTTTTGGGTGCATGTTGGTTTTCATTTATTGCATGAATATGGTTTGGGTTTCGGACCAGTGTTTGTTGTTTTAAAAAAATGTTTAAGGGACAAAACGTAAGAAAGAAAAACAGATAGGAGAAACGAAAGTATGGGAAGGGAAGAGCAGAGGGGAGGTGTGTAACAAGTAGCTTGGCAAATTTCTTTTCTATTCCTGGAACGTATGGGTGGAAACATTTTAACGGTAAATGGCTTTTGTCTTAGCCCATATTTAAAAGAGTGAAGAAAGTTTTAAAGATTTAATTAGAGTTTAAATATATATATATATATATATATATTAGTAAACATATATATATATAGATGGGTTGTTTAAATGGGCCTTGGCCTATTGCAAGTAAAAAGGAAATAAAAAGGGAAATTTAGGTTAAATTATATTGTTAATTAAGTATATATTTATAAACTATATATATATATATATTGTTATATATAATATAAATTACAAATATATGTCACATAGATTGGCTTGTGTATGTGATTGAGGCGATCAATGGTACGTATATAACATAACAAAGGTATAAAGTTTAAGCAATTCATTTTTAATAAATTAAATAAGTAATTATATTTGGGATTGTTTTTAACAAATTGTTTATAATTAAATAAACATAAAATTTAGTTGCTAAACTAAATTAACGTATAAACTATTAATCTGTAATAACCTGTAATTTAGTAAACCCTGAATGGTTTGTTCAATTAATAGATTCATTTATTCAGTTGTGTTTAATTTCTTTAATCGTAAATAAATAGTTTTGTGACATCTATTAGTGGAATTAAGCACCATTCCACTATATATTTGGTTGACCGAATTGTTTGGACACCCTATTAGCAGAAATAAACACCGTTCTTCTATTATATCAGTTTGATATACTTTATCAGTTAATATATGTTGTTGAGTTATTATATTATCAATTGATAGTATTGAATTGTATTTATATGATTGTTAGTGCAAATTGGGTTAACGACTTGAATGTCATCTGTTATAAGAACTGTTATATACCGTTAGGACTGCTAGTTATATTTTCTGTAATGGAACTCAGAAATAAACTCGAGTTTTGATAATTGGATATAAGTTGTTTTTGGAAAAACAATTAAATGGATTATTTTAAATTAATTATATTTTAAACAGGGAATGATTAGTTGTAATCAATTAATCGGCTTGTTTGATGTAAATCAACTGTTTAAACAAGAATTGATTGTTAAATTAATTGGTTTCAACTAATTTAATAGAAGCGGTTTTTAATGAAATTGTCGTTTAAAACTTGATAATGTTTAAATAAATAAATTAGGTAAGAAAATGGTGCAGTTAAATATTGAAGCTATAATTGAATAAGTACCCAAGATGATTTGTTTAGACTTAATTAATTTCTTAATTAAGTTTAAAGATAATTTAACTATAAAAGAAATTAGTAAAATAAGTCGATTATTTGAATTAAATTCCCTAATTTAAATATTTAAGTTAAACTAAGTTAACTAAATCAATGGTTTTAAACAACAACATTTGTTTGAAATGGTTTAAGATTTGAAAATCATTTGGATTTACAAATGCCGGTTTGTCGATATTTTGGATATCGAACTTCTACGAATCTTGACGATAAAAATGATTTCATCTCAAGGTCTGAGAGGTAATTAAAATACCTCAACTTGTACGATTTTGCCATTATCTGATAGGTCATATTAGTTTGTGTTCAAAATAAGAGTTAGAGTTGAATATCGTCTTCAGTTATGAAACGGATATTCGAGAGTGGGATTATCATGTAATATTGATAATAATTGTTTTGTTGTTAATTAATAATTATGTTTTTAAATAAATACACATACAAAGTCAATATTTTTACGGGCAGTCCAACAATTCAGGATTTTACAAATTTTCTAAAGGAGCTTGGTGAAGAAGGCTTCAGCGTTAGACATATAGAGTTTATTCCGTTGTGTTGTATATGCAATTTACTCTGATGATGTATGTAAGTTCAAATACTGTTGTATTTCAAAAGAGATTATATATATATATATATATATATATATATATATATTATTCCGCTGCGATTGTGGGATTCTGTATCGTGTTCGATCTTCTATCTATTATCTTCTATTCTATTTTTCTATCTTTCTATTTCTCATCCTCAATATTCTTTCTATCAATGATTCATATTTTCGTGCAATTTGGGTTGGATGTGAGTTGTATTCAGTCAGCTCAAATGGTACGGATTTGCGGGTCGTTACACTTGGTATCAGAGCTGAAGGTTGAGTAGTAACCTTGGCTTTGTGGCATAACTCGATAGAGATAGGGTTAGTAATACCTTAGATTGGGTTTGAGTGTATCTATATGAGAGCGTATTTTTTATTTGATATAAAAAAATTGTTTTATATTGTGTTGATTTGTAGTGGCCCGCAAATCCGTACTATCTGAGTTGACTAATAACACCACACGTCCAACCCAAATTGCACAGAAATATGAATCCTTATTAGAAAGAAGTTAGAGGATGAGAAATAGAAAGAAAGAAATATTAGAATAGAAGAAAACAAAGAAGACAAACCTCACAGCGGAACGAATAAAATATATTTTATAACATAACTTTTGAAATACACATCAGTAACTTTATATACATACCATCATCAGAGCACAACAGTTATTCCTGGAACAGTTATAAACACCTGTTTCCAGATACAAACATGGTTCACAGCGGAATATATGATAGTCTATAGCTAACTGGTGAATCCTCCTGCTTCAAGCTCTTCCAAATGAATCTAAAAAAAAACTGAAACACTTGACTGCCCGTACAAATTTGGGCACCCAAGAGTTTAGGAAAAACAAAACAAAACAAACTCTGGGTCAGTCATGGGACTGGTGTGAGTAAACTCCAAACAATTGTTTAGCTTTCAAAATCCTTTTGAAAGAAAAGATAATAGTAAGACCAGCCCACACATAAACATGGACGGTTTTTACCTTACTATAACCCAAAACACTTTGATACAAAATCCAGTGATATTATAATAATGTCTACATCAAATAAATAGAATCTAGTGGAACTCTTGCATCTCACGCTCCACATACATAGTATAAAATCAAAAACCGCATGGCGCTTATTAGAGATTGGATTTCCAACATGACAAGGTATGGAACCACCTTCCGATGATGTATCTCTAGAGGCGAATACACCTGGGTTCAACAAGAACGTCTTGCAACCCAGCCCACACGTGACCGACAACTCATTTCGCTTGAGTGTATCGAATGTATATCACCAACGGTTGGGATCAGCAACCGTCTCCCGAATGGGACAACATCGAACAGAATAAGAAATTAAATGAATCTCTAGATAAGTGATTATACACCCTAATGGGAGCGACCCACATAGCCATGATGCCTGCCTGATTTTTGTCATTTCCGGTTGTTGAGGCCTGAGGCTACGATTACTTTCTATTCATTGATAGCACAATCACTTTGAATACCACGTTGTCAGATCCGTTAATCACTAGTTGATTTGCACACATATTCTGGATATTATGCTAAGGGAATAAATCCGTTGCCACCATATATATTTATACAGACCAACCCATTAGATCATTGGAAATACTTTGTCAGACACTCGTCCATTTACGTTCGTTCTGGGATTGAACGAAACCGAAGGCACAATTTCTATTAATAGATAAAGCCCTTGCACTTCACTCTGTCTTCAATTTCCTTCATATAATCCGATTCGCAACGCTACTGCCAATACAGAGTGGTTCACGGATAATAATCCAACCGGTCTCTCCATATTGACAACGATATTGGCAAACACTTCGATAGTCGGTTATTCAACTATCGAAGAAAACCAAAAAAACATCCATTCAAACTTCAACCAAATCACTGGGCCTTTAATAAATATTTCATTAATTAAAATACTTCTCCACTTCCTTTATCAATATTTGTTACCCAAATATTTTCAATAATCATCTTGACCCTTTCGCTATTTGAAAAAAACATTTCCATATATCACCTTCTATTATTTTCTATAGTTAGAAAATATATTCTATTTGAAATTGAAAACAATTTCAATCACCTATCTCTTTCCCGACTACTTTAATTAGACTCAGGGAATATTTAATTTTGTATTTCCAAAATTCCATCACTTTGGTTAAAACGAATGTTGTGTAAAACATTTTCACAACAACCCAAAATATTTTATTCACTAACTCTTTTTCAAACACTTCTCTTCGAGGCTGGATCCTGTTATTTATCAATTAAAAATGAAGAAAATCAAGTTGGGGTAAAATTACCTCTCAGACCTTGATTGAAAGCATCCTCAACTTCAAAACGGCAAAATCCACTAACCTCGAATAAACACACTATAAAACCCCACTATTCATTTTAAAACATGTATATGGTTCGCTTTCTATTTATAGATTTCCCTTTTTGTTTACACTATATCGATACATTGATTTCTAACTATTAATTTATCTTAAAAATATTCTAACTCCTTAAATTCCCAGAAAAATTCGCTATAGCCTCCCATGTACCGGGAGCTTCGGGATATTTCAAATAGCCTCCCATGGCCCTTTCCAATCCAAAAGAAAAGGCGAAGCGGCTTGCCGATACGGCACATAAAACCTCATATATGAATTTAAACGTGTACCCTTTTGTCGGGCACATAAATTAAAATCTTCATATACTTCATCCCATACCTGTCTAACACATGTTCACCTGTTTTCAAGTCAATTCATCTCAATCCATTTGTTTGAATTCACTTTCGCTCACTTATTCTTTAATTAGCGATTTCGCCTATTCCACTTCTTATTTGAACATATCAAATATATTTTAATCTACTCATGGACCCCATCTAATTCCATTTCAAATCTAGTTACATATTCGATTTTGAATATAAATTTTCAAATCTCTTTCACTTATTCAATGCTCATTTCAATTCAAATCTCGATTTAACAATTTATTTTCAAACTAGTTAAACCTATTTAATAATTAGATATCGGATTTTTATTCAAAAAAATCATTTCACTTACTTCACTGGAGTTAATATTTATTTTATATTTCCAGTACAGATTTTTCTAATGGCAAATTCGGATTCTATTTCTTTAAAATCCTTTTATTTCTATTAATAATCCGTTATGGTTTTTGAATGATTATGGCGCTGTTTTTCTAAAAATTTAAATTTGATATAACTCAAAATCTATTCGACGAAATCCAATTTTTTCTCTTTCATTAGAAAAATATTATCAAATCGGTCCGATCGTTTCTTGTTTCAAGGAATTCCGACTTTAATTGAATTCTGTATACTCAATTGAAGTTCGAATCGCCAATTTATGATCTACAGCGCTGCGGCGAGTTCGTTTTAATTATATTTATATATATAAATATTTTAAAACTTCATTTATACAAATTCAACTCTATTCTGATATATTTTTAATATATCAAATCAATTTCAACATAACATTTCTGATCTATTTTACTTCCATTTGAAATTCTATATTCGAGTTCCATTTCACTTCTATTTGAATTCTATATCCAAATTCCTTTTCAATCTCCACTTGAATGTCTATTCAAATCTATTTTCCAACTTCATTTAAATTTCTATATTCAAATCTATTTCAATTCTATTTTGAAATTCTATTTCAATTTCTATTTCCTATTCAATTTGAATCTTCTATATTCAAATTCCCTATATTCAAATTCTATTTCAATCCTCTATATTCAAATTCTATTCAAATTCTATATTTGAATTTCCTTAATTTTTCTATATTAAATTTCTATTTAAATTTCTATATTCAAATTCTAAAATTGAATTTATATTTGAATTTCTATATCTAACTCCATTCAATCTCTATAAACAATTTCCATTTACATTTCTATATTCAAATTCTAAATTTGAATTCCCTTTTGTTTAAATTCCATTTGAATTCCATATTCAAATTTCATTTGAATTTCAATATTTAACTCCATTTGAATTCTACTTTCAAATTCTATATTTTTAATTTCATTTGAACTTTCTTTACTCAAATCCATTTGAATTCCTTTGAATTCAAATTCTATTTGAATTCCTTTAAATTCACTTCTATTTACAATGCCTTTGAACTCAAATTCTATTTTCAATGCCTTTGAATTCAAATTCTATTTTCAAACTTCATTTGAATTATATATTCAAATTCCCATTTCAAATTCTATTTTCAAATTCCATTGAATTTCTCATATTCAAAATTTTATTTGAATTTCTCATTTCAAATTCTATTTGAATTTCCCATTTGAAATTTCAAATTCTATTTTAGAACAAAAAATAGTATTTCCTTTTAAATCTGCGAAATTCCTTTTCATGATATTTTTAAATATCAATATTTGGGCCCAGTGATATTTAAAACAATCAAATCATCCAATTTTCAATCATTTTATTTTTAACACGTTATATATGAATATATATGAAATCAAGCAAACAAACAAATAGATAATATATTTTTGAGGAATCCAGTTGGATTCTTCCAACCTGTTTTCCTGCATCCACAGACGTTAGTCAACAGAATTAATACCCATCCCGCTTCAAGGCAGGATATCGTGGTATAAAAGGGGATCCACTTATATACATAGGCATAGGGTCATCCGCTAATGATACTGCGGGCATCCGCTAGTAGTATTGCGGGAAATATCCAATAAACACAAAAATTCAACAATTCATTCATGCATCCAAGCAACAAACAAATTTATTTTACGATAAAAATAAATTTAAATATAAAATTGTGAGTCAGATTTACTCACCTGGTTTATTTGCGCTGAATATCCAATAAATTCCATATCATCGCCGCTATGGATCGACTTGAATGAGTTTATTTCGTACCTATGAATATTTAGATTTTAATTATCGATTAACATTTATTTATCTATATTAATTAATAACAGAAATAGATAAATTCTTTTATGTATATTTAAATGTCGAAGAGGGCGTATACCTTACTGTTTTAAACTACTACGAGGCCAACTTGACACACATCGATCAACTACGAAGAACACTTCAGGAGTCAGCAATCATTTTAGCTGCAAATCAGCCCCAAGACTTTTCTCCATCCTATTCGGCATTCCATCGAGCGCCATACCGTCACCAATAACTCCCACTTCTCCAAGCTTCTACCATTTACTACCACATCCATTTATTGATCATCAAACCTTCCCATCACTATTGCTGCCTTGTCACACAACTCCAGTCAACCAACATCACCCCAACCCCATTACATTCGAACAGGACCTCCCTCTTTTTACTACCGATCCAAACAATTCAACCCCAAAACAACCTCATTTCCTACACACAATAATTCAGGTTGATAAAGAAAACACGCACCATATAAATAGCTGTTCCTTTACCTTCCACCATTTTCGTGACTTCCATTCTACCCTCGCAAGCCTACAAGTTAATGGACACACTTGTCTGTCAGCCCAAACCATCAACTACAGAGTCGAACTTTCCCCTATCGGCTTCCGATTTGTCCCCCCCAACACAACGCTATCGATGTCGTTCCTCTGAGGTTGAAAAATCGCGATGAACGATATCGACTTTCCAAAAATCGAAATCAACTGAGGGTCATCGCTACTTCGTCTCGAGGTCATCGTTGTACTCTCTCATGCGAGCCTCTCAGAGCGAGTTGAGGTCCAGATCTCCCTGAAATAGTGAGCCTCTCTAGCGTTGACTTGAGCTTCAGGGTCTTGGCATTTTGAATCGCAGTCCCCCTTTTGATTTTCATTTTTTTTCTAAATCGAAGATTCAATTTCGGTTTTCATTTTTGACAGAAGGGGACTTGAGATTTGTTTTGTTTGTTTGGTAAATGGGGAGAATATGATTGGCGATAGGTTGATTTATAGGAAACAAAAGATAGAAGGTACTCCTCACCATTAAAATCATGTTTCTTAGATATCAGAAGTAGGAGACCAACATTTTTGATCGAGAAGGAAATGTTGTGTGATTTAACAAGTTAGGGTGGCGTTGTCAAGGAGTAGGTCAGCTTGTAAATTTCAAAAAGATTTTTATTTGATTTTTATTTAATGTGATTAGACACAACGGGATTTTTATTTCTTTTTAAATAGATCTTGATTTGATTTCAATCTTATCCACAATCAATATCTCGGGGTTCACAACTAAAAATCGTGAACCGCTATTTTAACGTACCGACTGTCATTAAAATATTATAATGCTATTTTGAATTCAACGAAATGGATTATACAATTTAATTTGAATGTATATTTAAAATAGCCATATTAAATCAATTTAAATTCAAAACAATTAAATTCTTCAACAATAAATTTCTATTATCATTGTTCATATTTATATAGCATATATATATTGATCATCTGAACCGTTTCGATTCAGTTTTATTTTTGAATTAAATTATTTCAGTTCTCGTATTTCGATGATAATCAAAATAATTCGTGTTTCGATTATTTAATCAATAATTCAATATAAAATACCATTTACATTATAAATTAAATATTTAAAACCACATCAAATATTTAAAATAAATCGGAAAAAAATCTAGGTCGTTACATGATTGCTCTGTTGGTTTATGAATTCTGGTCGATACGGAAAGGAACAACTATATCGATAGGTGTTTCTAAACATTTGAACATGGTAATTTGACATAATATTGTTTTAAGATGGGTAAATGAAATAATTTTGTTCAAAATTTTATTTTTGTTAGAAAAGAATAAATTTCCTGAAATTATTACTATATATGGATGGCCGATTATTGTTATTATAATCAAACAGGATTATAAGAATTGAAATGGTTATATATTAAACCAAATTGAATTTTCATAAGAATAAGACATACAAATAAGACAAACAGCAGAATTGTTTGAGAAAACAAAATTTTTTAGGAAAAAATTCTAAGGTTCTGAATTTAGAGTGGAATCAAGATATGTGATTTAAAATTAGTTTGAAATTAAAATTGAAAATTTGGATTCTGGAGTTTGAAAATTTAACTGGAGTTAAGAAATTAGAACCTAACTGAAAATTGCTTGAGTTAAATGATTTTCTAAGTATTGATCTGATGTAGATTTTGGTCTACATGGTTGATAAGTAGAGGATTATTTTCTTAACCGATTTATGATCAGGGATTATTGGGTATTTAAGAACAACAATAAATGGAAATGTTATCCAACTGTGGTAATAAATATTACTAGTTATAGAAATGACTGTGATTGATAACAAATTGATGTATTGAATATTTTGATTGCTGTGAAATGTTTGGTAGATAAACAATGTGTTTTGTATGCCTTATTTGTTGTGTTTGTTAGGGATTGACCATTGTATGTGTTATGTAGATATAGATATCGTTGGAATTCTCTCGTTACACTTTAATTTCGGGGACGAAATTCTTTTAAGGGTGGTAGTTTGTAATGTCCCGGTTTTTGACTACTTTTGTAACACAATTTATTTAAATAATTGATTTTAATAATAATAAATTGTGAATAACAAATATTGTGAAAAATTCCAAGTATAAACTATTTGGCATATTTAGTACATAAGAAATAATGTATATTAATTTGCTTTTATGATGAGTTTTGATTCCTTTAGAACCATTAGTACATCTGTACAAATCCAATTGCTTATTTAGCTAGCAGTTAAGGCTAATTTTTTTTTTCTTTCCAATGTATAATGTAGACAAACTTAGCCCATTCTCTTACATCATAGGTAGCCTACATTTACTTTATATCTAGTTGTGAAATCATAGACTGGAAGAATCAATGTAGGAATAACCAAAACAGTGTTCAATCAAATATGTATGACAACCTATATTACACCCTGTAAAAGGTAAGTTTTGGGTTAGTATAAAAAAACCTCTTGCACATGGGATTGTAAACGCAAGGAAAGAACCAGCTAAAAAATAAGTAGTAAATAAACATAGCTACCCTCCTTTCAAAATCATAGCTGGTAAGGAATAAATGCAACCTTCATTTCCAATGCATTTAGCAGATAGCCTAGAACCATTACCATTGCTAAGCCTCGCTATTTAAACCTTTAGTACATTCTTTTACATGAGATGGGAAGTCTATATTATGTAGTGCATAGGGCTGTTGAATGTTGGTAAGCTACAATGCATGACTTTAGAGCTAAGTAAGCTCTTAAACCATATTTTATCACATGGATGTACACTGCATAGCATGGCCTTTGAGAAAAGACTGGAAGATGTAAGTGTAGAAATGACTACACATTTAAAACAGCCTATGACATCCATTAAATCAATAGGAGAATAACATATACACTAATAACTTCAAGGGTAAGTCTAGTTTGTCCCCTATATAATATACTCGTATATCCCATCAACTACTGACACCAAAAAATCATAAACCAAACACGAATAAAATGGCAGCCAAAGCAAGGGAACTAGGAAATCTGAAAGAAGAAATGGCAGTAGCATGAAAACAGAGACAGTAAAGAAATTTGTGAGTAAATTTCCCATTTTGTAAGTACATATATGTGTATATGAATGAGTGGATGGGTTTATCTTAACTGACTAAAACTGAATTGAAAACACAAAACCAAAACAGAGTACAAATATGAGTATAACTTCCCTAATACCCCACTCGTACTATTTATGTTGTGTACAGTAGCAAGTAAACATATGTTCATGTGGTTTTGAATGGACCGGATGTAGCTACTATAAACCTGGAAACTAAATTTACCAGACTAATGAAAATATGTGAATACAAATCGACCTTTTAATTTTCCCCTTTTGAAGCTATTTTTGTTACATGTTTGATTGTAACATGATAATTGGAAATACATATGACAGTTTAACACATAGGTGAGTAAACCACTTACTCCTTCTAAATATATTGTTTATTCATATGTTTTTAAGTGTACACACATATATATATATGGTATGTAAACAAATTTGATTATGTTAACAAGTTTGATTTGGAAACAAGAAGATAAATAAAAGAATAACTGGAACGAAAAGAAACAAAGGGGGAGCAACATTGGGTTTGTAAATATTACGTTTTAAAACATGAAACTTATTAATATTAGAGCTTAGACACCTTTAATTGAATGATGATATATAATATGGGAAGTCAAGGTGCTTACCTGGGTAAATAAAACATCTAACGAAGAACATGGTCTATAGCCCAACAAAGTTCACATAAAATTTCATTTATACTGGTTTCTGAAAGTCAATAACATTTTCACGTCCTGAATGTTGGAGTACGTCTATAACAACCCGGAAAATCAGAACCAATTTAAAATTTTTAATTTGGTTATTTTAACGAATTTTGAATATTTAAAATGGATTATTTTAAATAATAACGACTATGAATTTATTTTGAATAGAATTAGAACGTATATATTTATATCAATCAACATTAGAATATAAATATTTATTTTAATTATAAAATAAATTGAAAATGGCGCGGAAGTTTGAAAATTCGATTTCAAATTTAAATTAGATGTACATGATTCAAAATAAACCGGATTTTAGCGAAACCAGAATTATTTGAATTTGTATGAAAATATCTTTCCAACGAATTTGAAAAATTGAAATTTCATAGCGGGAATAAAAAGTTACGCCCAGTTGAAAATTCAGAATAGTCGCTATGGGATTTTAAGGCCTTAAAAATAACCATTTTGCAAACGACCTCCGTTTTCAACGAAACCACTTTTGTTGGATCCGGGATGTCAAATTATTGTTATATTCCAAAATTCATAATTTTTGGGATTAATATGTGAGCGTGCCAAAAGAAAACGTATTTTGACAGTTTTAGTCAATTTGGATCGACCAGAAAATGACAAATTTTCAAGCGGTCTCCAAATTTGACGAAACTAGTTTTGTTAGTACCGTATCATCAATACGAAGCTAGAAATAATTTTTCTGGAATTTTCAAAGTCCGTACGTGACCCTAGTAAATTGAAATGTACGTTTAAATTGAATAGACAGTGATTTATATTTTAATTTAAATGAAAACTGATCGTAACAGTCGAATTGGCTTGCGAAAAATATCCTATTGTGTTTGGAATGGGGGTAATTAGCTTGGGGCGGCAGTCGGTGAGTTCGATTCAGAGTTCAAATGGAACACTAACTAAAAAGATAATAAAATAAAAATATATAAAACCCCCGTCCCTCTATTTTCTCTCTCCACCCCTCAGTAAATCGATCTACAGATATAAAATAAAAAATAAAAAATAAAAAAAACCGTAGCCCTCATCGCCCCTTTCTTGAAGCCGCTGCCGCGCCGGAGGCGATCTCACCGCCGCACGCCTCCTCCCCAGCACCGCCTCAGCCTCGCCGCACCCTCCAGACCCTGCCGCCCTCTCCCTCTTTCCTTCCTCCGTTCAATCCCGCGTTCCCTAGCCTGAAACCGAGACGCCACCCCTCTGGTCCACCATCAGATCGCTGCCGACGACAAGGCGCCTCCCCCTGACCTCTGACCAACAGCGAAGCCCCCCCTCTTCTAACTATAAGTTTTTTTTATTTTCTATATTTTATTTCAGTTTTTATGTAGTACTCTTTAATATAAAATCTGATTTATGTGTATAAATCGTTAAATTTATTTTTAGTTTTAATGTGATAAAATGATGATTTTTATTATCATGAAAAAAAGATTTGATTTTTATAAACAAAAAGATATGATTTTTAACTTCAAAAGATTTGATTTTTATAAACAAAAAGATATGAATTTTAACTTAAAAAAGATTTGATTTTTATAAACAAAAAGATATGATTTTTAACTTAAAAAAGATTTGATTTTTATAAACAAAAAAGTATGATTTTTATATACACCGCATTGAAATAAAAATATGATTTTTAATATAAATTTCGTGAAAACAGATTGTGTTGGAATTAGAACAGCGAATCTGAGCAACAATAAAGCATGGCGGAGTGGATCCCAAAGGTGAGAACTCTCTCACTGAATTTATTTATACAGTTATTTATTTTATAACTGCAAATATGAACTGCTCCCCGTCGTCCATAGACCATGGACGACTTGTTTGGTTTGGTTGATTTTTTTGTTCTAATTGATTGTGATGTGTAATGGAATGTAAATATTCACATGTTGAAATAAAATATTTTATCGTCAAAAATATAATTTTTGATGTGTATATGAATAAAATAAATATTCATTTGCAAATCGAATGACTTGTTTATGTACACCCATTTGACTGATATTGATTGGGACGATAAATTTTACACATCGCCCAACTGCACAAATAAATATGTGTTTGTTGTTTGAAAACCCCACACGAGTATTGGGATGATATTTGGCGTACACTAATCCCAATAATTTAGTTGTATGTCGATCGAATGTTTGACAAGCTGTTGTATGCATTGATAATTTATATTTAATGCTTATACGGTTGTGTAATGCACTCTGGATGATGGTTGACTATATTTGATTGTTGTTGTATACATGTGTTGTATGAAATCCATATAAAACAAATTATATGGTAATTGACTGTGTCTGATTCCAGTTCAGAAAGAATGAATATTTTAAAAATAAAGATTATTTTAAAATAACAAATATTTTAAAATAATATTCAGTAAAAGATCAAAATCTGATTTTGATGTCCGATTTGGAATGGACACGAATATATTTAAATATATAAAGCCGTGTTGATTAGATTAACGCCATTTTGACGTGAACAATATTTATATCGATTTTATTCATTTTTATAATGAATATCGAAAAGGAAATGATTTCAGAAGCTGAAACGACCCGAAATCCCCCTTACGGGAAATCACGGATTGAATTGAGGACAAGCCACGTCGGA
Organism: Allium sativum; assembly: GCA_030737875.1. Lineage (NCBI taxonomy): Eukaryota > Viridiplantae > Streptophyta > Magnoliopsida > Asparagales > Amaryllidaceae > Allium > Allium sativum. The sequence goes on from JASFAX010000034.1 coordinate 6,974,145, forward strand.
ATGTAAACAGAAGAACATTTCATTGTATATTATAACAATTCCATCAGATTACAAGAATATTACAGAGTATGAATAAATCTTACACAGAAAATATCAAAGATTTAAATTACATTTAAATACATCGCAGCGGAAAATAATACAAAACACAACTAGAAGTAATACACGGATATAGAGCTTTCCGAGTATCGTTCCAGCTGTAAATCAGGATCCTGTGAATACAAATATGCAAAACCAAAACTACTAGCTGCCCGTGTCAAAATAAGGGCACCCAGAGTTTAGGTTAAAACAATAAACTCCGGGTCAGTCATGTGACTGGTGTGAGAAATAAAACAGTTATTAATCTTTATTTTAAAGTTAGGTAAATCAAGGGACCACGCCGTATAACAAGGAACGGGTTTCCTCCCAAGAATACCAGTGCATAAAACAACAGCGCAAAGCTAAATAAAGAACAATGAAGCTATTATAAGACCCAGGTCCCATCACACAATGCAACGCAAGACGGAGGATAGGATTTTTACCTTATAATAGCCAAAGAATGCTTGATACGCTGTGTTTCCCCGCCCTTTGGGGCGTAAATGAGCCAAACGACTCCGTCGGCTCCACACCGTCACCGATATATCTGAGGCGCCTCGCAACAGCAACAACCACATAAGTCAAACTCGTCAGGGTGTGTAAAACCACTAACGCCACTTCTAACTAGAAAGAAATGCATGTCCTCCTTGAGGTCCTTCCCCCGTTTCTGGTTCACAACAGGGGTGTGAGGCTCGCGAATCAACGCTACACAAAGCTATGCCACACAGGCCGTGCTTTGTTCATCAACCACAAGACTTTGCTTTTCAACAGAAGCCTTGATCATTTTCCACTTAGGCATTCCACACAGGCAATTCACTCCATGCGATTGATATCCATCAATATATAACCCCTAAGCTCGTACATCTCAGAGAAGGGCATTAAGCAAGAGAATAAATTCTCCGCCGCTAAACAGATATATATTTAATAGAAATCAATCACACAGAATAAAATCCAATGTCAGGCACACAGTCCATTTACAAGTTCGTTCTGGGTCTGAACGAAACCGGAGGCACCTTGTACCTCGCATATCCATCGATCTCCAAGTACGTCTGGACGACCACTAACTGATTCCCTCCTCTTGGGTGTATGGCCCAATCAAGATCATCAGTACTCACCCAAACGACGTGAAGACCTCCGGTCTTCGACCACAATCTTCATCCTCGACACCACGTCGAATCAGTTATTCAGAATGGTATAAACCCGGTCTTTCTGAATAGCTCGCATATAAAATAAACAAGTGTTACACAAACACAACATACGCCTCATTCCAATTCAGAATATTCTTACACTTTGGGAATGGTTCCCATTAATTTTATCAAAGATAAATTCTTTAAATTTATTCTTTAATCTTCCTTTGAATATCAAATCAAACTAGTCGGGATTAGTGAACCACACCGAAGTAATCATTTATTTCATTTCCCAATCCCAACCTATTCATTCATTCCATGAAGTAAAACTGGTCATACTTCATATCTAACACCATGGTGTTATCGGTAATTCAATTACCTGTAATGGCTGGATTTTTTCATGCTTCTGATATCTATTTTAATAAGATATTAAAATATATCTGGAGGGTTCAACCAGTTTAAAAATGTATATAATCACCTATATATATATATGATTTGTTGGCTCGCTTTTTGACCAAGCCACCCAGGATCATTCGTAAGAGGAAAGCAAGAAATCACGTTCCCCAAGAATATGAAGGAACGGATCGCACTTTATCGACTCGCCCAGGAACGGATCGCACTCCATCGTCTCGCCCAATATCGGATCGCCCCATCTCATCAGCGAACGAAGCAGCCGGGCGATCCGATCCAAACTTACATTGTTACCCCGAGCGAACCGAACCGATCCCTTGGTGCATGACGACCCCTTTGACCTGTTCAAGCACGAGCTAGTCTTCAGCGATCCGAATCGCACGGATCTGGCGACGCGTGTCTCTAACCGTCGCTTGGACCGATTCTCCCAATCTGCACGATCCGATTTTCAAGCAGATCGCGACACCTGTCCACAACGGCTAATTTGACCATTTCTCCAAACGTGGCGATCCGATCCGAGGTTCTCGGGATTCGTGCCACGTGTCCACGATCCGCCTGACAAAATCAGCTATAAATAGCCCAGAGCTTGGCATTTTTCGGGATCTTTTTGGTAATATTGAGGACTGAATCCGCCATTGTTGTCAAACGACTGAAATATTGAGAGAAATCGTTGTGGTACTAGCTTTTAAAAGCATAATCAATAACATATAAAGTGGACGTAGGCTCGTTAACGCCGAACCACTATAAATTCTGAGTGTTATTTTCTTTTTCCTTGTTCTTCATTTGAAATTCTCTGCTGTTCATAACAATTGGGGTGTTAGGTCCAAATTTCGATCTAACATTTTTGGAGCTTTCACTGAGAAACTCAGTCCTAAAGTTTCACTATTCGCTACTTTGATGATTCCAGCGATTCCGGTACCATGGCTGGAAAAAGATCTAAAGCTTCGCAGACCAACGAAACGATTGAGGAGAGTGTGCACGAACTGGGTAACGAAGAAACTCTGGATCGCGGAGCGCAGGGGGCGAACCGATCCGATGAGGACATCGCGTTCCGAGTCGATGAGAACGAGACGATCCAGGCCGCTGAGGGGGTTGTTACTCGATCTCGAGGTAACGCCTCGCAACCTCTGCATACCACGACCACGAGTCGAACTCAGGGGGGCGTAGCAAATCGCCCTCCACGAACCGCAACTATCCGAACTGATGGTCAGACTACAACTCGACCTGGAAAAGAACCTATGACCCGCTCTTGCCGTCCTGGAACCTCTGCTCGACCCGGTTCGAGCTCTTTGCGCATAAGAGAGACTGATGATGATCAATATGATCCCGCTGCTCCTGTCATTGAGGGGGATCTCTCTCGCTTCGCCGAAATGTAGGATAGGTTGTTTGATGAGTTGGCTGCCCAAAGGAAGGAGAATTCCATCCTGCGGCAAAATCTGACGGCTATGGATAGAAGACTTTATGAATTAGCAAGGCAAAGAACGTCGCCAGTTCGGTCACTCACCCCAGTATATTCTTCTTCGTCTGAAGAATCGCCGAGACCTTCGCGGCGACCATATGAGAGGGCCGAAAACATAGAACAGCTTCGGTTCGGAACCCTGCCCTCACAAGAAGAAGAAGCGCTAGGAGAGGGGCCCTCGAACCGTAATGTTAATGATCAAGCAACGGCTCTCAGGACTCGAGATGTGAACAGTCCTGTGCATAACAGACCACCTCAGCCCCGTCACCGCATGCATACTAATGATAACAGGGGGCAACGAAGCCCTGCCCGAGCCCCGGAATTTGTAGCTTCTTCTCGAAGAGAGATCAGAGAACCTCGTCGGGCCAGAAGCACTGACCCTGAACCTCCTTTGACCAGTGCAAATGTTGCAGCCATGGTCCACCAGATTCTGGCCGATAGCCATGGACAGCGGAACGAAGATTGGGGGATCGACCGCAGTCATACCCCTTTTACGGACGATATTTTGGATGCGACTTTTCCAAGGCGTTTCAACATGCCATAAATGAATCGATATGCGGGAAGATCTGACCCTGTCCAGCACCTAATGAGATACTCTTGGTCGATGATCGCTGCCGCCGCTTCTGACGCAGTTAAGTGTAAAGCGTTTCCTATATTCCTAGAGGACGTGGCTTTGTTATGGTTTACTCGCCTGCCGGGGAGATCGATTTCTAGCTTCAGGGAGCTGAGCGAGAAGTTCGTAGAACAATTCCGTATCTAGGCACAGAAGACAAAAAGCGTGATCGATTTATTCCTTGTCAAACAGCGACCAGGCGAGAGCCTAAGGATGTACCTGGATCGTTTCAATTTGGCCGCCACTGAGGTTAAAGATCCTCATGAACCGACCATTGTCGCAGCACTGATAGACGAAGTGGATAAGGACACTGAATTCGGAAGGTACTTGGCTGGCAAACCGCCCCACACTAGAGAGTTATTCTATGAGAAAGCCAACGTACATCTACGCCGGGAAGAGGTATACGCAAACCGAAAGGTTAAAACAACTGATGAGGAGGAAATTCAGAGTAATGTCGCCATCAAACAGACTGGAGACAGCTCGGGGAAAGTTGAAGTTAACGTCGGAAATCAGAATCAGGGTGGTCGCCAACCAAGTAACAACAATAACAATGGTAACGGCAACAACCGGAAGAGAGGCCGAGGGAACGACTCCCAGAGAAGGACTCGTCCCAGGGCCTTTGAAAGTTATACACCCATAAGTGATACTCTGGAAAATATCTTCATGGATGCGTACGAAGTCCTCCAGAATAAGAGGCCACCTCCTAGAGAGTCGACAGAGAAAGAGCGTGAGACAGGGAAGTTTTGTCTCTTTCATCAAATCCACGGCCATTCGACGAATGAATGTCGTCACCTGAGGGATGTAGTCGAAAGGCTGCTTCGAGAAGGGAAGCTAGATGAATACAGAGTAACGCCCAGGGACAGGGGGCAAGCAGTGTAGGCCCCGAATCAGAATCAAAATCAACTTGCTGCTAGGCCGACCACTCAGCAAAAAGGAAAGAATATTGTTATCAATACCGTGATCGGAGGACTCTATCTTGCTGGGCATAGTTCCAAAGCATTAGATCAATACGTCAATGCGGCCAAACAACACCTCGAGGTAGGGGAATGTAGCAACCCCGAGGACAGTATCCCGGTGAAGCAGCAGAAGATGATGATCGATGATGTTGTTTTCCGAGAACGAGAAAGCATCGGAGTCCATGCTCCAACTGAAGATCCACTTGTAATTACAATACCCATTGGGCCAGCCACTGTTCATAAGGTTCTAGTGGACAACGGGAGTTCCGTTAATATTCTCTTCAAAAAGGCCTTTGACCAGATGAATCTTGAAATAAAAGACTTGAAGCCCTGCCAAGGATGGATCCGTGGATTCAACGGACATCCACCGCTCCAATGGGTTATGTAGAGTTGCCAGTTACACTTGGGGAAGGAGAACGCCAGAGAGTGAGAATCCTTCCCTTTGTGGTTTTGGATGTTGAATCGCCATACAATGCCTTCTTGGGCCGACCGGCCCTCGCAAAGTTCAGAGCCTGTATAGCCCCCTGGTGCTTGTTATTGAAATTCCCCACAGAAGCTGGCATTGGTATCGTCAGAGGGGATCAAGTTGCTGCGCGAGCATGTTATGTGGCCGAACTAAAGTTACTCCGCAATGGAGGGGATATCGAAACTAAAGGCACCTCTCCCCCTTCGGGGGCGGAGACCTTATTGCAACCAAAGAGGATAGTCGTTGGAGAGTCGCCCAGAGAGATGCCCGAGGATATAGATCCCAGAGAGGATCAAGAACCCGGGGGCAAAATGGCGACTCCCAACGAGGCAACTGTGGATATACCAATCGATGACAGTGACCCGGAGAAGGTCCTTAAGATTGGATCCCAGTTAAGTCCGAATCTTGCTAAAGAATTGACGGCAATCAGGAACATTCAGGAACATTCAGGAACATTCAGGAACCTAGGCAGATTAGGGATGTGCCTAGGCAGATTAGGGATTAGGGATGTGCAAAGCCTTGCTGGAAAAGTGGCCGCGCTAAGCAGATTTATCTCCAGGGCTACGGATAAGTGCATCCCATTCTTTGAATTAATAAAGCGAGGAAAACGCCACTTTAAATGGACACCTGACTGCGTAGAAGCGTTTCAGAATTTGCTCAGGCACTTGGAGAAACCTCCGATTCTATCCAAACCAATAGATCACGAGGATTTATTCGTGTATTTGGCAGTGTCGTCCCATGCGACCAGCTCAGCGTTGGTAAGGGAAGAGGATAAGGTCCAAAGACCTGTGTATTATGTGAGCAAGAAATTGACAGCAGCAGAGCGTAATTATCCACGGATAGAGAAGCTGGCGTATAGTTTACTGATTGCTTCCCGAAAACTTCGGCACTACTTTCAGGCACATCCTATCACCATATACACTGATCATCCACTCAAGCAAGTTTTACAGAGACCGGAGGCATCTGGAAGGTTACTCAAATGGAATATTGAGTTAAGTCAATTTGACTTGAACTTTCAGCCCAGACGGTCAATTCGGGGGCAAGTGATAGCCGACTTCATAGAAGAGTTCACTGTTCCTGAAGAAGATATAGCAGACGAAGAAGTGGAACCTTCAAAGTTTTCGATCCTAATGCCTGGAGATTGTATACTGATGGCACTTGGAACGACGAAAGATCCGGCGCTGGAATAGTGCTTGAAACCCCCGAGAAACGGTTGATAACCTATGCCATCCGAATGGAGTTTCAGGCAACTAACAACGATTCCGAATATGAAGCTCTGATAGCCGGATTGAAGATTGCAAAGGAACTAGAAGTCACAAAGCTGAACATTTTCAGCGACTCCAAGTTAGTTGTGAATCAAGTCACTGGAAGATTCCAAGCTAAAAGTGCAAGATTGATTCTATACTTAAAGAAAGTCAAAGAACTGCTGAATGATTTTGATCACTACAGCATATCTCATATTCCGCGGACAGAGAACCAGCAGGCAGACAAGTTGGCAAGGATGGCTAGTTCTAGCGATCCTGAAGTAACTGGGCTGGCCCCCGTTGAAGTACTTCGGTCTCCTAGCATAGATCAGATGGAAATCGACCTAGTACTAGAGACGGAACCAGAAAGGGAGTCCTGGATGACCCCTATAAAGAATTTCCTAATGGATGGAACGCTTTCGACTAAGAAAAGCGAGAGGCGTAAAGTGATTCGTAAAGCCGCCCGATACGTTCTGCAAGGCAGAGTTCTTTATAGACAAGGATTTTCAATGCCCCTCCTTTGGTGTATAGCCCACAATGACATCAAACGTGTGCTGCAAGAAGTCCACGAAGGCGAGTGTGGCGACCACACTGGAGGGCAAACTTTGGCAAAAAAGGTATTGCGGCATGGTTATTTCTGGCCAACCATAAACAAGGATGCAGTAAGATATGCACGACGATGTGATGCGTGCCAGAGGTTTTCGAAGATACCTAAAGCACCTCCAAGTCAGTTAAAAACAATGATGAGTCCATGGCCTTTCGCTATGTGGGGGATTGATATCATAGGAAGTCTCCCCATAGCATGGGGCGGAGCGAAGTTCGCTATTGTGGCCGTAGATTATTTTACTAAGTGGGTCGAGGCAGAACCACTAACTACAATCACAACTAAACGAGTGATCAATTTCATTGTGAGAAACATCATTTGTCGATTTAGGATCCCAAAGATTGTGATAACAGACAACGGAACTCAGTTTGATAGTGCTGAATTTAGAAATTTCTGCCAAAGATACCACATCGAGAATCGGTACACCTCCGTGGCACACCCACAATCGAACGGGCAAGTCGAAGCGGCAAATAAAGTAATTAAGTCTATTCTGAAAAGAAGAATGAAGCGGGCTAGAGCCATGTGGGCTGATGAATTGCCCTTGGCACTATGGGCCTACAGGACGACATATAAATCGCCAACGGGACACACCTCGTTCTCTCTTGCTTTTGGAACGGAAGCAGTCATCCCGGTTGAGATAAAGGTACCTTCTCATCGGGTGACTTATTATGATCCAATGACCAATAATGAATTGCTCCTTGAGTCCCTGGATATGATCGAAGAAAAAAGGGATGAAGCTGACCGGCGTGCCCTGAGATGCAAACAGCAGGTCGCCCGATATTACAACAAAAAGGTTCGAGTCCGAACATGGGAACCCGGAGACTTGGTTCTGAAACGTGTCTTCCCACCCCCAACTCATATGGGAGCAAAGTGGGAAGGACCGTACTCCATTTTGAGCAAGCTTGATAATGGAACCTTCAAGCTAGCAACCGTAGATGGACAGGAAATCCCCAGAGTGTGGAATGCCCAACATTTACGGCCATATTTAACATGAGAGTTTCAAATCTATTCTTTTGCTTTGTTAAAAACTATGTACAGGGCATGACTTGCCTAGAATACTCTGATTCCTTAAAGCAAGAGATTATAAAGTGGACGTAGGTCATGATTCGACCGAACCACTATAAAAATACTGTGTGACATTTATCTTTATTGCATCTTTATTTATCTGCCCGCTTATTTTTATGAAAATCAATGTGAATAATGCAGGTACCCGAAGTCCGGTGCCAACCGTCCTTCCCGTAGACTAATCGGAGGAACCCAAAGCTTTGACAAAGGCTCCAACTGCTTGTCCGACTAGCTTTAATCTGCGGAGCATGGGTTAAAGTATACACCAAGGATGAGTTTGATGAGAATACATGATTGCAGACTGCTTAATCCGTGACTCTAACTCTCCAGAGAGAGAGAGAGAGAGAGTATAAAGGCGTCTCCGATTGAGCGCTGAGAAAGAGCTCCTTAGGATCGGGGAGCGAGTGAATCGCTGAGCTCGAACTCTAACTCTCCAGAGAGAGAGAGAGTAGAAAGGCGTCTCCGATTGAGCGCTGAGAAAGAGCTCCTTCCCCGCTGAAGGATCGGGGAGCGAGTGAATCGCTGAGCTCGAACTCTAACTCTCCAGAGAGAGAGAGAGTATAAAGGCGTCTCCGATTGAGCACTGAGAAAAGTGTCAGGAATTCGGTGCCACTAGAACAATTATCCTATGAAATCTTCTAAGTCCCCCATATTCAGAAATAGGGGGCAACCTACCGATAAGGTTATCCGATTCCTAGTAAACCCCCGTCAGACGTCATGATAACAACTGATTAGGGGCACACCTACTCGCATACATATACTGAACTTTAATACAGCAACACAGCATGAAAATTCTCCTTTGGCTATCAGTTGTTTGATTACTTTGTAATTATTATTAGTTAGCTAATGACTAAACATAGAAAGTTTATCTGAATACAGGTACGCAATGATGCAAGGAGAGATAAACTGTTGTTCATGTACTGCGAATCAACAAAATGAAAAGATAACCTAGAAACAAAAAGTGAGGACCAGTCTCACAATTACACTTCCTGGACAGTGGAAAACCTAAAGACAAAATATCAACAAACTAAAAATATCCTATTTACGCTTTGACCTCTTCTCTTGCTTCTGCCTCTCCAGCCTCTCCTTGTTGGCTTCAGATGGATCCCCTTTCTTCCTTTTCCGCTTGTCTACGAGGGGAACATCCGACTCCTCTGAAGTTTCCTCTCCCACCTCTTTTCCCTTGCTTCTACTAGAGAGGGAAGCCGGGAAGTCATCGGGGTTTGCGAAGTGAAGCTGCCGGCTGATGGACTTGGACTGGATTTTCACAATCATCCCAGTTTTTGGATCGAATTCTGCAAGAGGGACTACATCCAATGCCTCATCTCCCACCTTCTTTGAAGCCAACTCTCTCTCTTGTCTGGCTTTTCGGCTGGCCAGGGGTTCCTCATCATCATCATCATCGGCCTTTTTGGTGCCGGTAGTGTCCTCTTCGTCATCCACATGACGACCATCCATGTCTTTTAAAGCTTCGATAGTCTCGGCATCCTTGGGTACATCGGTGCTAGCTGCCGGGATGCTTCCTTCTACTGTTGTGACCTCGACCCGCTCTGAGACATCAATACCAGCACCCGGCAGGATAGCCTCCTTCTCCACTTCTCTCTCTTTTTCAGCACCCGTGTCAACGGGCTCACCACCTGCATTACGAGAGACACACATTACTAACTCAATTGGTTGTCCTGCCAAACGACGACAATTCGCAACTGCTTTAACAAATTGCGGGGAAAAGAGAGGGATACCTTCAGCAGTTGCTCCCTCTTGAGTAGTTCCAGATGCTCCAACAACCACGGGAGTTAGGCCCAAAGGGATTAGCGGATCATCAGGATGGTACTCCTCAACTCCGGAGGTTTTAGGCTTCGCAGGGGAACTGGAACCTTCGTCAATTTTGCTTTTACCTTTGGCCAAGGTTCTCTCCTTTTCCATTTCCGCCAGGATTAGGCGAGGACCCTCTGCCAGGTCCTCAGGCTCGTTGTCCCTTAGGATGCTCTTCATCAATTCATCCTCATTGATCTCTTCGACCCCCAGTCTATGTTTCTCGCCCTCTACAATGGCATCCCATAAGTTGGCCAAAGTAACATGATAATCCGGGATCCACGAGATGTTGCGAGTCTTGAGAACCTGGCCAAGGAAATCGAAAATCATTTCTTCAAACCCCTCAATTTCTTTCTCTCTTTCAAGGAGTTTGTTGTTGGAAGCAGTGGCCAGTTCAATGGCACTTTCAACGTTCTTTTCAGCAAGGGCTGCCCTCCTCTCCGCATCCGAGACCTGGTCATTTAAAATAACCTTTTTCGCTTTAGCTAGAGCTAGACTCTCTTTTAAACTCGCTTTTTCTGCTTCCCAAGCAGCCTTCTCAGCTTCAAAATGACCTTGTGCTGTTTTCAACTCGATATTGGCCATTTTGAGATCTTTAACCTCCTTCTTTAAAGCCATTTTTTCTTGGCTATTGGAGTCCAGTTCTGAATGAAAGCGCTGCTTGGCATTTTCCAATTCAGTCTTATAATTTGCAGCGTCCCTCCGTGCTAAAGCAAGCTGGGCCTGAGCGTCTTCCAGATCCTTATCCAATTTTGTCCTAGCCCTTTCGTTATTTTCGAGTTTTGCTTTGGATCTGTGTGCTTCTATTTCAAGTGTTCGGATGACTTCCGAAAGGTTAACTGCGTGCTTTTTCATCATCTCATACTGCTTGGCCACATGACGAATGTGCCCGATAACTTCATTATCCCAGTTTTTAGGGACCGGTTCCAAGGCAGGAACAAATACCATCCTGTCAAAGAATATGCCTGGAAATTGTTCCCGCAGCTTTTCCAGCCTACCTTGGATCTCGGGACCATGGACGTAGTCCCGTGACCCGGGGGCGGCTAACTCTGGTTGGCTAGTGGGAACGATATCACTTCCCTCCTTCTCGGTCTCTTTGGATGATTCTCTGTCCCTATCTTTGGATTCGTGACGCCTTTTGGACGACCGACTGTGGGAAGGTGCACTCTTTGGAGGAGTCAACTCTTTTGGAAGTTTCTTTCCCCCGGTCAGAATTGTCGGATGACTCGAGGGCCTGGTAGAGGTTGATTTAGTTGGAGATCGAGGTTGCGAGGAACTCGGCCTATGAGGAGGACCGCGAGGGCGCTCAGTATCCGGACGAAGGCTGGGTGTGCCCTCGCGGAGAGAACGATACGAATAAGATTTCCTGCGGGACATCGTTCCTGCAAAAAAGAAAAGAGTATATTAAAACTTTGAATACCCGCAAAGTTAGAGTGCAAGGTCAGGCAGCGTGTGTGATGTGTGCGTCCCATATAATTCCCCCTAACAGACCCGGGCCTGGAGACAGGCTCATCTGACCCGTTTCTCGTCCCCTTGTTGAAGCAATCGCCTCTTCAGGAGCAGAAAAGAAAGGCTCTTCGCCGAAGTCTTTTTCTGTATATACAATATCGGGTAGAGGGATTTTATTCAGCTCGTCAAATAATTGTTCTTCTGTCAAGTCATCGTCAGCAACAGTTTCCATTGGAGCAGAGATAGGGTTTTCCTTCGACACATCGCCACGGGACTCATCCCCTCTGTATATATTCAAGTCTTCGTCGTCTTGGATGACTATCGGAGAAGGACTTTTGCGAAATTTAGTTGTTTCTACCACTTGTGAAGTTCCCTCTCCCTCCGTTGGGGGCACATACTTATAGGGTTTGCCACCGGTCCCAAGTCCAAATCTTCTATCCAGAAGACGATGCTTATGAAGGTTGTCATCAGTAATGCATTTTTTAATCCTAAAAAAGTCGGATCTGCTTTGCAAAAGAATGGACAACCGGTTGTTGTATAGTGCACCCTCTGTTTTCGGGAAGACATGATCTGTTTAAGACAAAGGAAAAAGCGGAAGAATCTTAGTACTTAGACTCCTTAAGCGAGATATTCGAATAGGTGATCAAAGTTTACTTGATTTGAGCCATCTCCGTGAGCATCCAACCTGTTTCCTTATGTAAAACCAATCGGACTTAGGATCCCCGATGTTGCTGTATCCGTCATACAGAACTTTCCTATTCTCCACTGATTCAAAAAAGGAAAAGTTTGGAGTTGCAGAAGAACGGTGCTTGAAGAGAAAGAAGAACACCATATCTCTGAATTTAAGTTCGGCATGCAAGATCTCCGCATAAGCAACATATAAAGAGTATAGAGATGCATAGGCGTTTGGATGAAGCTGCATCGGAGCAATACCTAGTCGTCTTAAAGATTCAATGGCAATCGGAGGAAACGGAGGAATGGCTCCTACTAGACACATTGTACGACTGATCGCCATGTACCCTTCCGGTGCTAGATGGGGTCTATCTTCGCTTCCAGGCGTCAGGACATCGTCCCAAGGAATGCCGTGTCTTAAGCAGATTCTTTTAAGTTTTATCTCGTCAGGCTTGGATGCTAAAGAATCAGAAAATTTATCTATCGCGAGTGCGCCTGGGATCTCATTAGGAGCTCGTTCATCAATCTCAGAATCGTCGCTGGATGAAGTACTCTCTGTCGGGTCTGATTCTGTGGCTTCGTACTCAGATCCAGAATCTTCGCCCCCCGGGTTGGTTGGAGGAATTTCGGGATTGTACTGTTCAGGAGTCTCGGATTCCGCTTCTGCTACGGATCTTGGAGAAGAGTTATCATTCGACATTGCTGCTGGGACGAGAAAATACAATAAGATTAACACTACCCGTCCCCCGTGTGTGCAAGTGTCAGTGTGTGTACTCGTGTGTGCATTAAAAATAAAGCGTGAAAGCAATCAAGATCATCAAAACATTAGTTGTCGTATGCAGTCAAATTATGAAGTCATTTAGTCCAGAAAGTCCAATGTCAAGGCTCTATCCTAACTGTTCGGAGTTTTATGGTAACAAGTCGTTGATTAAAAAGTCTGAAATTTCTTCGTATCGTCAGCTGTGAGATGGATCGCAGAGCAGGGGGATCGCCACTTTCGACTCGCATGACAGAGGGATCGCCCCTTTCCGGATCGTAGGGCAGAGAGATCGCCCCTCATCGAATCGCCGGGCGAAGGGATTGCTCCTTCACGAACCGTTGCGACCCCCATGATACGACCCTTTGTTGCCACCTCAATTTTTCGTCTCGCCACTCGCTTTCGTCTTCAATCCTTGACCACGATCCGAGTCGGCTTTCCTTCTTCTTCTGCCTCCTTCGTTTTCCTCCTCTCCTTCCCATCCTCAAGTTCCGAGCTCTACGCCCAATGGCCATGGCAACTTGGTGATTTCTTCAGAAAATTGTGGATTTCTAATGTTTCTCCCTCGAATCAGTCGTAAAAATTCAGAAAAGTGATGCGTTTACAGATGAGAATGTTCTCTATGAAGTTACCTTTCTAAAAACTGAGAGAATACTTGAATTTTCGAAAGTTTAAGAAAGTTGGGTTCATTTTTCAATGGCTAAGGCGAAACGATACGGCAGCGTGAAAGAAGAAGGAGAATGAAGAAGGGGAAGGTCGGCTTATATAGACAAAGAGTGCGACCGTTTGTCTCCCTTTTTTTGTCCTATTCGGTCCACGAAACGTCATGCAGGCCACGATCCAAAGCTTGTATCGCATAGAAGCCCACGGACCGCCTCAAACGATGGCCCACCAAACTCAAAGCCTGACACGACTCGAAAGAAAGCCCGCCTCGTTTCGCACAAAGGCCTAGATACTCAACTCGAGACGAGCGCGTGACCACTCGGACCGTGGCGCTCCATGGCGATCCGATTCATGCATGCGTTGATTTGAACTAATGCAACTGTTGATTTACGTCCCTTCAAGAAAAGGTAGATTAGAATTTTCGAAGCATGTTCCATCATCGATAAAACATACTTCGAGGGGGCAAAATGTTGGCTCGCTTTTTGACCAAGCCACCCAGGATCATTCGTAAGAGGAAAGCAAGAAATCACGTTCCCCAAGAATATGAAGGAACGGATCGCACTTTATCGACTCGCCCAGGAACGGATCGCACTCCATCGTCTCGCCTAATATCGGATCGCCCCATCTCATCAGCGAACGACGCAGCCGGGCAATCCGATCCAAACTTACATTGTTACCCCGAGCGAACCGAACCGATCCCTTGGTGCATGACGAACCCTTTGACCTGTTCAAGTACGAGCTAGTCTTCAGCGATCCGAATCGCACGGATCTGGCGACGCGTGTCTCTAACCGTCGCTTGGACCGATTCTCCCCATCTACACGATCTGATTTTCAAGCAGATCGCGACACCTGTCCACAACGGCTAATTTGACCATTTCTCCAAACGCGGCGATCCGATGCGAGGTTCTCGGGATTCGTGCCACGTGTCCACGATCCGCCTGACAAAATCAACTATAAATAGCCCAGAGCTTGGCATTTTTCGGGATCTTTTTGGCAATATTGAGGACTGAATCCGCCATTGTTGTCAAACGACTGAAATATTGAGAGAAATCGTTGTTGTACTAGCTTTTAAAAGCATAATCAATAACATATAAAGTGGACGTAGGCTCGTTAACGCCGAACCACTATAAATTCTGAGTGTTATTTTCTTTTTCCTTGTTCTTCATTTGAAATTCTCTGCTGTTCATAACAATTTGGGTGTTAGGTCCAAATTTCGATCTAACATGATTTATACTATAACTTAATATATACAGGATATATTGAATATGAGTGATATAACTACTTAAGAAAATATTTGTAACACTTGTTTATAGCACTGAGAAATGTGAGAAATATAGCACTATAAACTAGTGGGGAAAATGCTATGTGCAACTAGCATAAGTAAGTTATCATTTTATAAGCAAACTAATACATACAAGCTTAAGGAACTAAACTCTTATATATATATAATTATATATATGTAGTGTATCATGACAAAGGGGTATATATATACTATGGCCTATATGTTTATATATAATGTATACATGAAATCAATTCAACAAAGGAATTAACAACAAGACAAACAAGTTAAAAGAGTTTAACCATCTCATAATCACCGTATACAAATATCTACGGCGAAGGAAGAGTGCAAAACAATTTTCCAAGGAAGGAAATCATTCTTTATCTTGACAAGAAGGATTAAGCTTTGCATTTAATGAAAACAAGATGGGCATTTAATGAAAGTATGAGGGGTGTGTACCTATAGGAGAGAAAAAGGGGTTGGTAAAATCTTCTTTTATGTAATGTACTTTGGTGTATGATGTAACATTTGTGAGCCATTCGAAGAGAGAGAGTGAAGGGGTAGGTAGAAAAGCTTTTTGCTGTAGAAAAATATAGTGTGATGTTGCCTATAAATACCAACCCATTTGCACGCATTTTCTTTTTACTAAAAACACAAGTCTTTGCTGGAATTATATCAAACTTCAAGCAAGAATTCAGGAGCTAATTTACATGTGAGTAAACCCTCACTAAGTTCAAGTTTGATTTATGTTTTACTGTAAACAGTTTTACACTTTCATGTTTATATGTTACTGCAAGTATATCATGTTGATTAAAAGCTTGTAGATGCTAGAACAACAAGTTTATTTCATCAGTAAACCATGTATATAAGTCATAGAAAGTGGAGTAATGAGTTCATCACTTAAACTTTGAAAGGAGAAAATACTGTTGTGATCTCCTGTTAAAACTAAATACCTTTGCTGTTTTGAAACATCACCCTGATTATTCGAAACACAAAATCAGACGTATATATTTTGTAATAAACACATATACTAGAACATCTACAACCCTTGAAAGCTGTGAGCATGAAGAACATGTTATGAAAACCAAGAACAAAAGAGAACGGCTGTGTTCTCTGTCTCAAACCAAACAACCGAATTTTCAAACATCGTAAAAATCGAAATGCAGAGTTATAGATGAAATCGTAGTGCCAAAATATGATTTTTAAAAGTGGTTTCACGATTTTAAACAATGGGACGAGGGAGAAAGCTCGAGATGAACGAAATGAGCATTTTCACCAAACTCCGATGATCGACGTCGGTGATGGCCAAGTCGTGGAGCGTGGAGGAGGCGGAGACATCGGTGATCATGGGAAAAATACCTAATGATTTTTCCAGCGAGGGGTTTGAGCTAACGAGCTCGATTTAGGTTTTTGAAGGCAGAATGGGTTCGATCGGTTGGAGGCGTCGTACGGGGTCCACAGGCGATCGAGTGGGCCAGGAAGTGACGTGGAGCGGCGTTGGGACCTGGCGGAGCAAATGGCGGCGGTGCGAGAAGCTCGGGTGGTCGGAGGTGGCGGGTCGAGATCGATGTTGGTGGGAAGGTTCAGAAGCAGGTTTCGGTTGAAAAACGTGGAAGATGATTTGGAGAAGGAGGTGACTGGAGGTGGTGGTGGCTGGTCGAGGGTGATCGGGGAAGGGGAGGTGATGTGTCGGTGGTGGATCGAAGGACGGAAGTTGGCCTGAGGGGGTGTGCACGTGCACAGCTGTGCACGGTGGACATGGAAAATCAAAGGAGGAAATGACAGATTCATGTTTGGCAAAAGAAAAGAAAAAGGGTTTTTAAATCCAAGAATTTATTTAAAACTTAGTTTAATTAAAATAGTTAAATAAATAATTAAATAATTTATTTAAATAAAAATAGAGTTTTTATTTAATTTAGCTTAGGCAAGTGGAACAGTAAAGATGACAGTAAGGTCAGAGAATCGAAGTTGTCCGATGAAGTTCATCGAGACGGAAACTTAAGTTTTAAAGATAATTTAATTTAATTAAATTATTAAACAATTTATTTGAGTAAAATATGAAGGAAATAAATGATTTTTTCAGCAGAACTTTAGCTGTGAAACATCATCTAAACATCAATGTTCAACATGACAAAATACCGTGTGCGAAGCACGGGCTTTTTCTAGACACTGCCAAATATTGATAAAAATTGTATAACATCTTGTGTGCGTCGCACACACTTTAACTATACATTTGTAAATGATATTTAAAATATCCAGATATGAACCAGAGAATTATATACTGTATATATAATTATAAATCCAGGATGTGCAACTAGATTAAAAACAGTAAACTGATAATAAATTATCGACTACAAAAGACAATTCGTACATCGTTTCGAAGAGTCCGGAATTTACTTTCCACTTCGACTCGAATTTTACGACGTATACCGGGAATCGATAAAGATGAAGAATGCAAGGACTATTTCAAAATAGTATCTACGGTCTGTTAAATCCCAGAACAGATCCGAACAGTCGGATGTCTGACAACGTATATCGTTCAGATTTTACACATCGACCTTACGTAAGTGTATTTTGTTGGTGGCGAAGAAATTCGTTTCTTTACCCTTATACCCAGAATATATTTGTGGAAACAAATGAGTGATCTGTCGGATAGGACGGTGTGATATTCAAAGACGTTGAAGAATAATCCGTCAACGGTAAACGTGACTTCAAACCTCACAACCCGGAAAGACAATAGTTGGGCTAGGTGGCATGGCTAGTTGGGTCATACCCAAGCAGGGTATATTATCACCATCTAGAGTAATTACTTTTGTTTATAAATCTATATTCACTTCTGTTACCTTCGGTAATCGGTGGGTCATTCCCGACCGTGGAGGTGGTAATATATTCGTTACACTCAAGCTAAATGAGTGGACGGTCATGTGTGCCCGGGTTGCAGGATGTTCTTGTTGAACCCCAGTGTATCTTCTCTAGAGTACATTGATCGGTGGGTGCTCCCATACCCTATCAGTTAGAAAACCAAATTCCAATAAGTGCTCGACGGTTTTAGATTATATTCTATGTACGTGAACGTGAGATGCAAGCGATTCACTAGATGATTATTTATTTGATAAATACTATCATAAATATCAAACCTTTTGATATTTAAAATACAAGGGTCGTTTTCCATATATTAAGTTATGGATTGGGCTTAAGATTTCTAAAGTAATTGAATCTATTAATAACGGAACACCTTATTTCCTTATTTCCCTGTTTACATCTATTTAACTGTGTTTACTCACACCAATCCCCTGACTGACCCGGAGTTTATTTTCTGTGTTTTCCCTAAACTCTTGGGTACTCATAATATTTATTATGAGTAGGCAAGTAATTCAGATTGGCAAATGGAACCTTACGAAGTTCAAGTTGCAGGACAAGTCTAGTAGTTTACTACACCTATGTATCCAGTTAGATTTGTATTTCCATATCGTGATGTATTATTATGTGAATGTACTATGATGATGTAAGTTGTTGATGTATTATGATGTATCAGACCCTATGATGTAATGTATTTGTATTTTTAAATTCCGCTGTGAGATTTTTGATAACTTCTTATTCTTCTATTCTATTAGTTCTATCTTTTCTATCTCATTTTTTAATTTCTTTCAATAATGACACGGTTTTCGGAGGGTCGAAAATCGCGCCGTTACAGTTGGTATCAGAGCCTATGTTCTTCGGAAACATTTAGGCTTTGAAATAGTAAGAGAGCGTATTTTTACTAAAAACTATATTTTTAATATAGGTAGATCGTAGTTACTTAGGTAATCCCTCGACATATTTTTCCAATTTAGTTAATAAAGTTGCAATCCGTGTACTCAGAGAGTTGAAAATGAGTTCTCGTGGAGGAAGAGGCCGAGGAGCAAGCGAGGCAACTACGACAAACGGACACACTGTTAACCAGACCCAAGTGGATACTACTGAAGTAATCCGAGCACCAACTCAGCCTAACTTTGTTATGGTCTGTAAGAATTACACAACTCTGGGAGGAAAGATTTTCAGAGGTACTGAATCACTGGTCAGAGTCCAAGCATGGATTAGATCATGTGAGAAGATTTTTAAAGGACTGAGGTTGGATGACGAGCATAAGCGTCTCTTAGCTTCATGGAATCTGGAAGGAGCCGCAGCAATATGGTGGGATGCCCAGACTGCTAACACTCCTGAGGAAAACTTTACTTGGCCCGTGTTCAAAGAAGCTTTTGAAGGTCAGTATCTACCTGCTACTGGAAGGACGAGGATGTACCGAGACTTCATTGACTTAAAACAGGAAAGCATGTCTGTCGCTGAGTACGAAAACCAGTTCAACGCACTTTCAATCTTTGGACCGGAGCTGATAAATACTCTTTTAAAAAAAGAACGAGATGTTTGTTGCTGGTCTTAGAGATAATCTGCAAGGAAGGATGATGGGACATTTGAAGGATCCATTTGTGGAACTAGTAGACCTAGCACTCAGATATGAAGCACTAGATACAAAGAAACCAGGAGCGAGGATCCAGACTGGGGAGACAAGTGGGGTGAATGTCATGAAAAGAAAGGTCAACCCAGATTGGAATGATAATCAGGGCAAAGCTAAGACGGGGCAACAGACTGTGGAAGGTAAATTTAAGAATGTGGTGTGTCACAACTGCAAGCAAAAGGGACACATTGCATGATTCTGTAAACAAAAGGAGAACCAGAAACCCCAGCAATACCCACAACAGCAACAAAAACCCCAGCAATACCCACAACAGCAACAGAAACACCAGCAATACCCGAGACAGCAACAGAAACCTCAGCAACAGAATCAGAACTAGAACCAGAATCAGAGGAACGAGATGGTAGTGAAGAATCTCTGTTTCAACTGTCATCAACCAGGACACATGGTGAAAGACTGTCCATTGATGAAGAGGGCACCACAGCCTAGGGTTTTTACAATCAAAGATGAACCGTCTACTTCTCAGAATGTGAAAGGGAAGGGAGTGCTAGAAGGTACTTTACAGTTTAATGGAATTTACCTTCGTGTTTTATTTGATACCGGCGCTTCACACAGTTTTATTTCAGCCAAAACCATAGATCAGTTTGACCTTAAGCCAATTATATCACCAAACCCCATTTGCGTATCAAACCCCATAGGGGGAAAAACTGAGCTTAAAATGTATTGTGAGGATATAACTCTCTTATATCTCTCACACTCTTTTCGATTTGACTTCTATGTTCTAGACTTCAAAAGTTTCAATTTTATACTTGGATTAGACTGGTTAAGCAAGTTTCAAGCCAAGATAAAATGTGATAAAGAAATCATGACCCTTATAACTAGCTTAGAGCGAAAAGCTAGAATAACTTGTGGGAAACCGGGAATTCACCCCTATAGTTTTCTATACGCTTTAGAAGCACCTCAAGAAAGTCTCGACACTTTGGAAGTAGTAAGAGAATTCAAGGACGTATTCGAGGAAGTCGGAAGTTTACCTCCACATCGAGAGATCGAATTCCGAATTGATTTAGTCCCAGGAGCTAGACAAATGATTCAACCAAAGAGACGGATGGCTCCCAAGGAAGCTCAGGAATTAGAGAAACAAACTCAGGATTTGCTGAGTAAAGGCTTAATCCGACCAAGTTTTTCTAGTTGGGGCTCTGCGGTAGTTTTTGTTGTGAAGTCGGATGGATCTTTACGACTGTGTGTAGACTATAGGGAGTTGAATAAAGTAACCATCCGAAATAGATATCCATTACCTAGAATTGATGACCTTTTCGACCAATTGCACGGAGCAACGGTATTCTCCCAGATGGATTTAGCAGCAGGATTTCACCAATTGAGAATCTCTGAATATTTCATTCCTTTAACAGCATTCAGAGGCCCAGATTTCTTTTATGAATGGTTGGTTATGTCGTTCGGACTAACCAACGCACCAGCTTTCTTCGTAGATCTGATGAACAGAGTCTTTAGGAAAATTCTTAATAAATTCGTTCTCGTTTTCATTGACGATATTTTAATCTTTTCAAAAACCAAAGAAGAGCACCGTGGTCATCTTAGAGTAGTGTTAGAAACTCTAAGGAAACACGTGTTGAAGGAAAAATTTTCAAAATGTCACTTTTGGAAATCGGAAGTGAGATTTTTGGGGCACATAGTAAACGGAGATGGGATATCAGTAGACCCAGTTAAAGTAGATGCAGTACAACTATGGAAACAACCTCAAACACCAACAGATATTCGTAGTTTCCTAGGACTAGCGGGATACTATCGAAGATTTATCCGAGACTACTCCAAAATATCGTCACATCTGACTAAGTTAACAAAGAAGGGCCAAAAGTTTATTTGGGACCCAAAGTGTGAAGAATCGTTTCAAGAACTAAAGAAAAGACTAACGGAAGCACCAGTATTAGCTGTTCCCGATGGAACGAGTGGATTTGTGGTTTACACCGATGCTTGTGGAAAGGGAGTAGGAGCGGTGTTAATGCAGAAGGGACAAGTGATTGCATATGCAAGTAAGCAGTTAAAGATTCATGAGAAGAATTACGCAACTCACGACTTGGAGTTATTGGCAGTTGTTTTCGCATTGAGAATGTGGAGACATTATCTGCTAGGTGAGAGATTCGAACTTTTCACCGATCATAAACCATTGAAGTATTGTTCACTCAAAAAGATTTAAATCTAAGACAACAGCGGTGGTTGGAATTTCTTGCATCATATGACCTAGATATCATTTATACACCGAGAAAAGCGAACGTAGTGGCAGATGCCTTGAGTAGAAATGCGATATTATCACTTTTGGAAGTCACACCGACTCTCCAAGAAAGGATAATGAGTAATCAGAAAAGGGATCCCAAACAGGAAAAGATTATTCGAGGAGTCACAAATGGAAAAGAGACTGACTTCGAGTTAGACAATCAAGGAGTATTGAGAATAAACGGCAGATTATGCATACCTAACGTGGATGGGATAAGACAGGAGGTTTTAAAAGAATGCCATGCATCAAAGTTGAGCATCCATCCAGGAATTCATAAAATGAATCACGATATGAGACGAGTATTCTGGTGGTCAGGGATGAATAAAGATATCATTACTTTCGTAAATGAATGTCTATGTTGTCAGCAAGTCAAGGGAGACCATCAAAAGACTGCTGGACTATTACGACCATTAGAGATTCCCAACTGGAAGTGGGAAATGATATCGATGGACTTCATCAATGGTTTGCCAAGAACAAGGAGAGGCTACGAAGGGATTTGGGTAATCGTAGATCGGTTAACTAAGAGTGCACACTTTATTCCAGTAAAACCAACGCGCACTGCCATAACATTAGCCGAAGTATTCATGAGAGAGATAGTACGTCTGCATGGAATTCCAACGAGCATTGTAAGCAACAGAGATACCATTTTTACGAGTAAATTTTGGGAAGCTTTGCAAAGAACGTTGGGAACAAAATTGAATTTCAGTACAGCTTATCATCCTCAAACGAACGGTCAGACGGAAAGAGTTAATCGTATATTGGAGGATCTTCTAAGAGCGTATATTTTAGATTTTGGAGGGTCGTGGGAAGATCATTTACACCTAGTAGAATTTTCATATAATAACAGTTACCAGGCGAGTATACAGATGGCACCATATGAAGCATTATATGGAAGACCTTGTAAAGCGCCAGCATGTTGGGTAGAGTCCGGAAACAAATTGGTACTTGGTCCGGATATGATACTAGAAGCGATAGAAAAAGTGGAATTAGTGAAACTGAGAATGAAAGAAGCCCAGGATCGCCAGAAAAGTTATGCCGATCAAAGGCTAAGAGATTTAGTATTCGAAATAGAAGATCTAGTTTTTGTGAAGATCACACCAATGAAGGGAGTAGTAAGATTTGGAAAATATGGAAAGTTAGCACCAAGATATGTTGGACCTTTCCGCATCTTAGAAAGAATCGGTTTTCAAGCATATAAAGTTGATTTACCAGAATATATGGCAGGAGTTCACAACGTATTTCACGTATCGCACTTGAGAAAATGCATGCACAATCCATCATTTATTCTGGAACCCTCTGTTCAGCAAGAGATAGAGATTGAGCCAGACTTGACAGTGATTAGACATCCATTCAGTATTATTGACTGAGAGGGAAAACAACTTCACAACAAAGTAGTGAGGCTACTAAAGATCTAGTGGAGCAAAAACCCGAAAGACTATACGTGGGAGACCGAGAAGCAGATAAAGAAATTATACCCAGATTTTCCTACGAGTTAGGTATGATTCACTATGGTATGGTTAAAATGAAAGGAAATTTCGATTTCTACATTTCTGTGGGCATTTGCATGTGTGTTTTATGGATTCAGTTTATTAGGACTTATGAACTCTCTTGTACGTTTACATCACTGATGAGTTCTATATTCTTGCTTACAGGTTAGATGGCTCCAGTATGGAAGACCACGGCAAGAAAGAGGGTGACACCACTCCAGTTTCTTATGCTACAAGCAAAGAGACAAAGAGCAGGAGATTCCGACAGCAACCGAGAGAGATCACCCATCGACGACGAAGGTACACACATATCATCAGAAGGATCAGTGCTTGGCAGGAACGAACCAATAGAACAAGATGGAGGACACCAAGACTTTACTGATGAGGATGAAGTGATAGGAGATGAAGGAAGTGTTGACGGTTATGGTGAAGGAGATGAGGGTGGCGAAGAAGAAGAAGAATATGAAGAAGAATATGAGGAAGAATATGAAGAAGAATATGAGGAAGAAGAAGACCAAGTTGTTCCGGGAACCCCAGTCATTGCTACGGGAAGCCAGCAAGAAGAGCAAGTAGCCCAAAGGACAGCAATATGGAATAGATTGGAACAAGTTCTCGTCGAGTTTCGCATAGCAGGAGGAGGAGTACAAGTATTCGGTGAGTATGGATATCCTGTGGTGAGGCTATATTTAATACCACCAGTGGGTCTGATTTATATAGAGGATGATGAGGAGGAGACTGATGCAGAAGACGTAGTTGAGGTCCTTAATATATCTGATGACGAGGAGGTCGTAGAGATAATAGATATCTCTGACGACGAGTAGTAGGACAGAGACTGGAGGAGGATAGTTACGAGTGTATATTTTGGGGCAGTTTAGAACTTGAGTAGTCAAGTCTAGTATTATTGTATGGATCAAGACTGGTGCTAGTATAGAACTAGTCGTATGTGTATGTGTACTAAAACAACCAGTTTATGAAATATTTTCTTTTGGAAACTTTCTACCTTCTTCCTTGTGTAATTTCGGAGGAAATTCTTTTAAGTGGGGTAGTCTGTAATGGCTGGATTTTTTCAAGCTTCTGATATCTATTTTAATAAGATATTAAAATATATCTGGAGGGTTCAACCAGTTAAAAATGTATATAATCACCTATATATGTGAATATATATATATGATTTATACTATAACTTAATATATACAGGATATATTGAATATGAGTGATATAACTACCTAAGAAAATATTTGTAACACTTGTTTATAGCACTGAGAAATGTGAGAAATATAGCACTATAAACTAGTGGGGAAAATGCTATGTGCAACTAGCATTAGTAAGTTATCATTTTATAAGCAAACTAATACATACAAGCTTAAGGAACTAAACTCTTATATATATAAATAATTATATATATATATGTAGTGTATCATGACAAAGGGGTATATATATATATACTACGGCCTATATGTTTATATATAATGTATACATGAAATCAATTCAACAAAGGAATTAACAACAAGACAAACAAGTTAAAAGAGTTTAACCATCTCATAATCACCCTATACAAATATCTGCGGCGAAGGAAGAGTGCAAAACAATTATCCAAGGAAGGAAATCATTCTTTATCTTGACAAGAAGGATTAAGCTTTGCATTTAATGAAAACAAGATGGGCATTTAATGAAAGTATGAGGGGTGTGTACTTATAGGAGAGAAAAAGGGGTTGGTAAAATCTTCTTTTATGCAATGTACTTTGGTGCATGTTGTAACATTTGTGAGCCATTCGAAGAGAGAGAGTGAAGGGGTAGGTAGAAAAGCTTTTTGCTGTAGAAAAATATAGTGTGATGTTGCCTATAAATACCAACCCATTTGCATGCATTTTCTTTATACTAAAAACACAAGTCTTTGCTGGAATTATATCAAACTTCAAGCAAGAATTCAGGAGCTAATTTACATGTGAGTAAACCCTCACTAAGTTCAAGTTTGATTTATGTTTTACTGTAAACAGTTTTACACTTTCATGTTTATATGTTACTCCAAGTATATCATGTTGATTAACAGCTTGTAGATGCTAGAACAACAAGTTTATTTCATCAGTAAACCATGTATATAAGTCATAGAAAGTGGAGTAATGAGTTCATCACTTAAACTTTGAAAGGAGAAAATACTGTTGTGATCTCCTGTTAAAACTAAATACCTTTGTTGTTTTGAAACTTCACCCTGATTATTCGAAACACAAAATCAGACGTATATATTTTGTAATAAACACATATACTAGAACATCTACAACCCTTGAAAGCTGTGAGCATGAAGAACATGTTATGAAAACCAAGAACAAAAGAGAACGGCTATGTTCTCTGTCTCAAACCAAACAACCGAATTTTCAAACATCGTAAAAATCGAAATGCAGAGTTATAGACGAAATCGTAGTGCCAAAATATGATTTTTAAAAGTGGTTCCACGATTTTAAACAATGGGACGAGGGAGAAAGCTCGAGATGAACGAAATGAGCATTTTCACTAAACTCCGACGATCGACGTCGGTTGTGGCCAAGTCGTGGAGCGTGGAGGAGGCGGAGACATCGGTGATCATGGGAAAAATACCCAATGATTTTTCCAGTGAGGGGTTTGAGCTAACGAGCTCGATTTAGGTTTCTGAAGGCAGAATGGGTTCAATCGGTTGGAGGCGTCATACGGGGTCCACAGGCGATCGAGTGG
The DNA here is from genome assembly GCA_030737875.1 of Allium sativum. Taxonomy (NCBI): domain Eukaryota; kingdom Viridiplantae; phylum Streptophyta; class Magnoliopsida; order Asparagales; family Amaryllidaceae; genus Allium; species Allium sativum. The sequence continues at coordinate 6,999,730 of JASFAX010000034.1, forward strand.
GCTAGGAAGTGACGTGGAGCGGCGTTGGGACCTGGCGGAGCAAATGGCGGCGGTGCGAGGAGCTCGGGTGGTCGGAGGTGGCGGGTCGAGATCGATGTAGGTGGGAAGGTTCAGAAGCAGGTTTCGGTTGAAAAACGTGGAAGATGATTTGGAGAAGGAGGTGACTGGAGGTGGTGGTGGCTGGTCGAGGGTGATCGGGGAAGGGGAGGTGATGTGTCGGTGGTGGATCGAAGGACGGAAGTTGGCCAGAGGGGGTGTGCACGTGCACAGTTGTGCACGGTGGACATGGAAAATCAAAGGAGGAAATGGCAGATTCATGTTTGGCAAAAGAAAAGAAAAAGGGTTTTTAAATCCAAGAATTTATTGAAAACTTAGTTTAATTAAAATAGTTAAATAAATAATTAAATAATTTATTTGAATAAAAATAGAGTTTTTATTTAATTTATCTTAGGCAAGTGGAGCAGTAAAGATGACAGTAAGGTCAGAGAATCGAAGTTGTCCGATGAAGTTCATCGAGATGGAAACATAAGTTTTAAAGATAATTTAATTTAATTAAATTATTGAACAATTTATTTGAGTAAAATATGAAGGAAATAAATGATTTTTCCAGCAGAACTTTAGCAGTGAAACATCATCTAAACATCAGTGTTCAACATGACAAAATACCGTGTGCGAAGCACGGGCTTTTTCTAGACACTACCAAATATTGATAAAAATTGTATAACATCTTGTGTGCGTCGCACACACTTTAACTATACATTTGTAAATGATATTTAAAATATCCAGATATGAACCAGAGAATTATATACTGTATATATAATTATAAATACAGGATGTGCAACTAGATTAAAAACAGTAAACTTATAATAAATTATTGACTACAAAAGACAATTCGTACATCGTTTCGAAGAGTCCGGAATTTACTTTCCACTTCGACTCGAATTTTACGAGTATACCGGGAATCGATAAAGATGAATAATGCAAGGACTATTTCAAAATAGTATCTACGGTCTGTTAAATCCCAGAACAGATCCGAACAGTCGGATGTCTGACAACGTATATCGTTCAGATTTTACACATCGACCTTACGTAAGTGTATTTTGTTGGTGGCGAAGAAATTCGTTTCTTTAGCCTTATACCCAGAATATATTTGTGGAAACAAATGAGTGATCTGTCAGATAAGACGGTGTGATATTCAAAGACGTTGAAGAATAATCCGTCAACGGTAAACGTGACTTCAAACCTCACAACCCGGAAAGACAATAGTTGGGCTAGGTGGCATGGCTAGTTGGGTCATACCCAAGCAGGGTATATTATCACCATCTAGAGTAATTCCTTTTGTTTCTAAATCTATATTCACTTCTGTTACCTTCGGCAATCGATGGGTCATTCCCGACCGTGGAAGTGGTAATATATTCGTTACACTCAAGCTAAATGAGTGGACGGTCATGTGTGGCCAGGTTGCAGGATGTTCTTGTTGAACCCCAGTGTATCTTCTCTAGAGTACATTGATCGGTGGGTGCTCCCATACCCTGTCAGTTAGAAAACCAAATTCCAATAAGTGCTCGACGGTTTTAGATTGTATTCTATGTACGTGAACGTGAGATGCAAGCGATTCACTAGATGATTATTTATTTGATAAATACTATCATAAATATCAAACGTTTTGATATTTAAAATACAAGGGTCGTTTTCCATATATTAAGTTATGGATTGGGCTTAAGATTTCTAAAGTAATTGAATCTATTAATAACGGAACACCTTATTTCCTTATTTCCCTGTTTACATCTATTTAACTGTGTTTACTCACACCAGTCCCCTGACTGACCCGGAGTTTATTTTCTGTGTTTTCCCTAAACTCTTGGGTACTCATAATATTTATTATGAGTAGGCAAGTAATTCAGGTTGGCAAATGGAACCTTACGAAGTTCAAGTTGCAGGACAAGTCTAGTAGTTTACTACACCTATGTATCCAGTTAGATTTGTATTTCCATATCATGATGTATTATTATGTGAATGTACTATGATGATGTAAGTTGTTGATGTATTATGATGTATCAGACCCTATGATGTAATGTATTTGTATTTTTAAATTCCGCTGTGAGATTTCTGATAACTTCTTATTCTTCTATTCTATTAGTTCTATCTTTTCTATCTCATCTTCTAATTTCTTTCAATAATGACACGGTTTTCAGAGGGTCAAAAATCGCGCCGTTACATTACCATTTCACGTTCAAATCTAATTAAAGATTTAACTATCGCCTGGAGCAAAACTGGTGATACTCCATTCTCGATTATTTCAGTCTAATTAAAGATTCATTAAAACTCCACTTGGTTTTAATCTTCCCAATAATCACTATCAATGATTATTTAACTTGGGAAATCACATCCTGGCTTTAACTAGGTTAAAGAACCGATGTCATTTAAAACACGGCCCACTGTAAACCCAAAATCACATTCATTAATAATTGGGTTAAAGAACAAGTGTTATTTAAAACACCATTCATGATAAACCCAAAAATCAATTCAAATTCAATTCCAATTAAATACCATTTAATTGGTACACTTCATTAAATCTAAATAAAAAGATTCAATCTTTTTCTCAACTGGGCTTAAGAACAGTGTTAATGAAGACACCATTCACGACAAACCCAAATCACATTTGACATTAAATACAAGGCTCTGAATAGAAAATATACCGGCTTATATTCAATGTCAAATTCTATGACCAACAAATATCGTATTGGAAATAACGATATAGATATATCTTTCAAATTTCCATAACAATATCTGTATAATCATGAAATCCAAAAGCGAAATATTCCAAACACAATTTCGATTCAAATCCATTCCAATTCAATTATTGGAAATCCTGGTTACTTTTAAAACCCCTTTCAAATTCAATTTATTTATCTCAAAAATAATTTGATTTTAATTCTAGTTCAAAACTAGTTCATTTCAATAAAAATATATTTTTATCTTTTCAAATAGGGAGTTTTTCATCCCAATTCTTCACAAATCATTGCTTATGATTTTACACAAATTAATACTATTTTTAATAATTTTATCAAGGCCCGTACAGTCGATTTCCATCAACGGCCATCGAACTGCACTTACAGCGACCTTTTCCAAATTTGATTTGGACATAATTCCAAATCCAACCATCAGATTTCAAAACACTAATATTTGTTAGAATGCTCTTTTCGATACGAACTCAACGGTTCCAGTTTTAGGAAAATCCGACGGTCGGATCTCCCGTAATATCCATTCGAAGTCAATGGTCGAAATTCGCGAACTGCCGCGGCGCGGCGCATTCTATTCAGGCCATTATATAATATATATAATATATACTTCGTCGATTTCCTTTTAAAATGTATTTTATAAATCATTTTAAATTCGTTTTCAAACCGATTTCAACTTCCAATTCAATTTCTAATCAAAATTGAATATTCCACATCATCGATATATAAATGATAATATTTTCAAAACGTTATATTTTGAAATCACTTCCTTTTCTATATTCATTATAAAAATGAATATAATTGATATAAATATCGTTCACGTCAAAATGGCGCATCTCCAATCAACACGGCTTTATATATATTTCAATAACTTTGTTATTCTATTCAACAAATGAATATTTTCTTCAACACATGAATATTTATTTTTATTCAACACATGAATATATATTTTATTCAACACATGAATTTCCTTTCTATTCAACACATGAATTTTCCAAATTGGAATGAGGCCCAATCAATTACCATATAACGTTAATTATATGGTTTTTCTAGAACACATGTATATAATTGCAACGATAAATCATCAACCATCGTCTAGATTGCACCACACAACTTCATAAGCATTAAAAATAAATAATTAACGCATACACAGTCTGTCAATCCATCGATTGACATACAACTAAACAATCGGGATTAGTGTACGTCAAATATCATCCCAATACCCGTGTGGGGTTTCAAATCAACAAACACAGATTTTATTTGTGCAGTTGGGCGATGTGTAAAATTTATCGTCCCAATCAATATCAGTCAAATCAGTGTATATAAACAAATCTTCGATTTGTTTATTATTATTTATTTTATATATGCACATTAAAAATCATATTTTTAAATATAAAATATTTTCCACTATAAAATATTTTATTTCATTCCACATTACACAATAAAATTTCACAACACAGCAATCAAACAAACAAGTCATCCATGGTCTGTGGACGACGGGTGTCGGGTGCTGCTAAGCACCGTCTGCATCCTAGTATATATTTCAACTAGAAAATAAATTAAAAGTGAGGAGTTCTCACCAACTAGCTAAACCAAACGCCATGACTCTTCATATGTAGAACATCTCGCAGTGCTCGCCCCTCGTCAATTTCGTTGTCCGTAGCCACTACATATATAAAAATCACATTTTTATATTGCTACTATATAGATAAAAATTCTATTTTTATACCGCTACTATATAGATAAAAATTCTATTTTTATACCGCTACTATATAGATAAAAATTCTATTTTTATACTGCTACTATATAGATAAAAATTCTATTTTTATACCGCTACTCATATAAAAATCGAGTCTTTATTCTCACTACTTCATGATAAAAATAAAGTTCATATTTTTATTTCACTACTCATATAATAAAAATTATATTTTTATTAGGCTACATATATAAAAATCACTTCTTTCTTTTTATAAAAACAAATCTTTACATAAGGAAATTTTTAATTTTTTCCTAAGGAAAAATCTAATTTTTCTGTCGCTAAAAATCTTATCTTTTTATATTTAAAAATATAATCTCTCATGAATTTAAAATCAGGTTCTCATGTAGTCAAAAATCTAATCTTTTCTATTTCAAAAATATGATCTTTTCTATAACAAAAGTTTTCATCTTTTCAACTTTTAAACAATGTGTTATTTTTATTTTAAACTAATCCTATTTTATTTTTCAAACCAATTCTATTTTACTTTTTTTTTTAAAACCAAATTTTAAACTAAAATAAATGAAGGAGGGAAAAAACTCACTGTAAAAGTTCAGTCTTCCCCGAAATAATCGTTCCAGGTAAAAACCCTCACGCTTACCCATTCGTCGTTCTCTCTCCTGTTTGCGCCACCTAGGAGCCACCGGAAGATGATCAACAAGTGCCACCTGAAAGCCCTTGGAAAACCGCGCCTGCCCCACCAACCGTTCCCAAATAGACGGCCCCTGATGGCTCAGAAACTCGCTCGAAGTCAGAAGGTTCATGCTCGAAATTCTCTCTCCTTGCGCAACGATGGTTCACGAAACAGGGAGGGATTTAAAGAGGGGATCAAATGCTATAATTTTGCCTTAAGGATGAAGGTCGATGGATGCTTGGATTTGGAGATTCGTGGAGTTGAAATCAGGAGTGCGTGGATCGTACATCGCGTTTGGGGGCTGAAGAAAATTGCGTTGACCATGGGCCAATGGGAGCTTAGGGTTTTAACTAATTGATGGGGTTATATATATTTATTTTATTTTTAAATTCCAAAATTACCCCCTTGTTGGTATGAACTCCAATCCGAACACAACGACTGCCGCCCCTAGCCAAATACCCCCATTTCGAACACAATGGGATATGTTTCGTAACCCAAATCGACTGTTTTGATAGGTTTTTCTTTAAATTAAAATATAAATCAATGTATATTCAATTTAAACGTACATTTCAATTTACCGGGGTCACATATAGACTCTAAAATTTCCAGAAAAATTATTTGTAGTTTGTATTGATGATACGGTTCTAACAAAACTAATTTCGTCAAATTCTGAGCCCGTTTGAAAAATGGCCATTTTTTGGTCGATCGAAATTGACTGAAACTGTTAAAACACGTTTAACTTCGCTACGCTCACATATTGATTCAGAAAATTATGAATTTTGAAACCTAGCAATTACTTGACATCCCGGATCCAACAAAAGTGGTTTCGTCGAAAACCGAGGTCGTTTGCAAAAATTCTATTTTTAAGGGCCAGAATTCCATAGCGACTATTCTGAATTTTCAACTGGTCATAACTTTTTATTCCCGCTATGAAATTTTGATTTTTCGGATTCGTTGGAAAGGTCTCAAATTGATCCTAATATTTTTGGTTTCGCCAAAATCTGGTTTATTTTGAATCCAGTACATTCATTTGAAATTTGAAATCGAATTTTCGAACTACCGCGCCATTTTCAATTCCTTTCATAATTAAAAATAAATATTTATATTCTAACGGCGACGTATATAAATATATACGTTCCATTTCTATTCAAAATAAATTTCTCGTCGTTATTATTTAAAATAAATCATTTAAATAATCAAAATTCATTAAAATTGGCAAAATAAAAATTTTAAATTGGCTCAGATTTTCCGGGTTATTACAATCTTCCCCACTTAAAATTTTTCATCCCCGAAAAGGAACGAAGTCGAAAGTTTTTTAACTAACCAACTCAATTTCCAGTATTTTCATTATGGCTTAAGTTCTTCAACTCTTCAGTTTCTAAGAACTTTTCAAAATTTTCAAAAATTTTGCTAACACCCTAAATTTTCGAAAAATTTCGCCATAACCTCCGCTGCACCGGGGACTTTGGGATATTTCAAATAGCCTCCCATGGCCCTCACCAATCCAAAAAGAAAAAGAAACAGCCAAGCGGCTAGCCAATTGGCTCATAAAATCATACCCAATAAATTTGTAAGCATGTACCTTTTTGTCGGGCAAACAATTTTATTCTTCTGCTCTAGCCTCCTTGCTATGACCTGTTCAATGTAAGTACATGTATATGCATGCAAATGCGACAAATTTTCAATACAACTCACTATTTGGTTCAATTTGGCTAAAGGTTCGACATTTTAATTAACCAAACAATAATCAAACAACACAATCAGCAATCAACAACACAGTCATAATTTTGATATATAGTCAAAAATCGCATTTTTGGTGCCAAATCACAACAATCGGCCCTATCTAGTTTTGGTTCTCACACCAGTCTAATGGAAATATATAGATATCACACTTTCAAAACTCGAACATAAATACTAATGATGTGGCCACATCATCAGAATCATCCCCGGGTGTCTAGAATGTGATTCTATACCTATCCGGTATATTGGAGGCTTCCAATACATGCGGATCAGACGTATATTAAAATCTCTATATACCTGATAGTCCAAATCAATATAAATAAATATTCAAATACGTTGAATAAGGTTTAAATTTTCAAAATAAAATTCGTTTTCATTTTAAAAATATACTTTTCACACTCGTTCTTGGATACTACTGATCCCATCTCTAACGAGTCATTCTCATTGGATATTACTAATCCAATACTGATGAATTCTTTCGTTTGGTTCTAACGTGTCTTGTTCTCCGAGCTCTGTAAACAAAAGCTCTGATACCACGATGAAACGACCCGAAATCCCCAATACGGGAAATCACGGATTGAATTGAGGACAAGCCACATCGGAACGCCAACAGAAGAACATTTCATTGTATATTACAACAATTCCATCAGATTACAAGAATATTACAGAGTATGAATAAATCTTACACAGAAAATATTAGAGATTTAAATTACATTTAAATACATCGCAGCGGAAAATAATACAAAACACAACTAGAAGTAATACACGGATACAGAGCTTTTCGAGTATCATTCCACCTGTAAATCAAGATCCTGTGAATACAAATATACAAAACCAAAACTACTAGCTGCCCGTGTCAAAATAAGGGCACCCAGAGTTTAGGTTAAAACAATAAACTCCAGGCCAGTCATGTGACTGGTGTAAGAACTAAAACAGTTATTAATCTTTATTTTAAAGTTAGGTAAATCAAGGGACCACGCCGTATAACACGGAACGGGTTTCCTCCCAAGAATACCAGTGCATAAAACAATAGCACAATGCTAAATAAAGAACAATGAATCTATTATAAGACCCAGGTTCCATCACACAATGCAGCGCAAGCCGGAGGATAGGGTTTTTACCTTATAATAGCCAAAGAATGCTTGATATGCTAAATTTCAACTTTTATTATTACTATAAGTGTATAGTGTCAAAACAATTTCAAACCATAAGTATCAATCATAGACTTCATAAGCGCCCCATACCACTATGTCGGTATATATAGGTTCTACAAATAAAACCGCAAAGTCACGTACTGGAAGTTGGATTTCCATCTGTGAACCGAGGCAAAAGATAGTCCTCACCGATTCGAGACTCTCTAGCCCAAGCCTCAGGATCAGAGCTCGAGTGACCCTTGGATCGTCAAGGCCGGTCCAACAATGTGGATTAAAATGCCTGAACACTGCGTTTCCCCCCTTTGGGGTGTAAATGAGCCAAATGAATCCATCTGCTCCACACAGTCACCGATATATCCGAGGCGCCTCGCAACAGCAACAACCACATAAGTCAAACTCGTCAGGGCGTGTAAAACCACTTACGCCACTTCTAACTAGAAAGAAGTGCATGTCCTCCCTGAGGTCCTTCTCCCGTTTCTGGTTCACAACCGGGGTGTGAGGCTCGCGAATCAAGGGCTACACAAAGCTATGACACATAAGCCGTGCTTTGATCATCAACTACAAGACTTTGCTTTTAAACAGAAGCCTTGATCATTTGCCACATAGGCATGCCACACATGCAATTCACTCTTGCGATTGATATCCATCAATATATAACCCCTAATCTCGTATGCCTCAGAGAAGGGCGTTAATAGCCAAAGAATGCTTGATACGCTAAATTTCATCTTTTATTATTACTATAAGTGTATAGTGTCGAAAAAATTTCAAATCATAAGTATCAATCATAGAAGGCATAAGCGCCCCATACCACTATGTCGACATATATAGGTTCTACAAATAAAACCGCAAAGTCACGTATTGGAAGTTGGATTTCCATCTGTGAACCGGGGCAAAAGATAGTCCTCACCGATTCGAGACTCTCTAGCCCGAGCCTCGGGATCAGAGCTCGAGTGACCCTTGGATCGTCAGGGCCGGTCCACCGATGTGGATTAAAATGCCTGAACACTGCGTTTCCCCCCATTTGGGGCATAAATGAGCCAAATGAATCCATCTGCTCCACACAGTCACTGATATATCCGAGGCGCCTCGCAAAAGCAACAACCACATAAGTCAAACTCGTCAGGGCGTGTAAAACCACTGACGCCACTTCTAACTAGAAAGAAGTGCATGTCCTCCCTGAGGTCCTTCTCCTGTTTCTGGTTCACAACCGGGGTGTGAGGATCGCGAATCAACGCTACACAAAGCTATGACACATAGGCCGTGCTTTGATCATCAACCACAAGACTTTGCTTTTCAACAGAAGCCTCGATCATTTGCCACTTAGGCATGCCACACTGGCAATTCACTCCATGAGATTGATATCCATCAATATATAACCCCTGAGCTCGTACATCTCAGAGAAGGGCGTTAAGCAAGGGAATAAATTCCTCGCCCTTTGGGGCGTAAATGAGCCAAATGACTCCAACGGCTCCACACAGTCACCGATATATCTGAGGCGCTTCGCAACAGCAATAACCACATAAGTCAAACTCGTCAGGGCGTGTAAAACTACTGACGCCACTTCTAACTAGAAGAAATGCATGTCCTCCCTGAGGTCCTTCTCCCGTTTCTGGTTCACAACAGGGGTGTGAGGCTCGCGAATCAACGCTACACAAAGCTATGCCACACAGGCCGTGCTTTGTTCATTAACAACAAGACTTTGATTTTCAACAGAAGCCTTGATCATTTGCCACTTAGGCATGCCACACAGGAAATTCACTCCATGTGATTGATATCCATCAATATATAACCCCTGAGCTCGTACATCTCAGAGAAGGGCGTTAAGCAAGAGAATAAATTCTCCGTCGCCAAAAAGATATATATTTAATAGAAATAAATCACACAGAATAAAATCCAATGTCAGGCACACAGTCCATTTACAAGTTCGTTCTGGGTCTGAACGAAACCGGAGGCACATTGTACCTCGCATATCCATCGATCTCCAAGTACGTCTGGACGACCACTAACCGATTCCCTCCTCTTGGGTGTATGGCCCAATCAAGATCATCGGGACTCACCCAATCAACGTGAAGACCTCCGGTCTTCGACCACAGTCTTCATCCTCGACACCACGTCGAATCAGTTATTCAGAATTGGATAAACCCGGTCTTTCTGAATAGCTCGCGTATATAATAAACAAGTGTTACACAAACACAAAATACGCCTCATTCCAATTCAGAATATTCTTACACTTTAGGAAAGGTTCCCATTAATTTTATCAAAGATAAATTCTTTAAATTTATTCTTTAATCTTCCTTTGAATATCAAATCAAACTACTCGGGATTAGTGAACCACACCGAAGTAATCATTTATTTTATTTCCCAATCCCAACCTATTCATCCCATGAAGTAAAACTGGTCATACTTCATATCTAACACCACGGTGTTATCGGTAAATTCAATTACCATTTCACGTTCAAATCTAATTAAAGATTTAACTATCGCCTGGAGAAAAACTGGTGATACTCCATTCTCGATTATTTCAATCTAATTAAAGATTCATTAAAAGTCCACTTGGTTTTAATCTTCCCAATAATCACTATCAATGATTATTTAACTTGGGAAATCACTTCCTGGCTTTAACTAGGTTAAAGAACTAACGTCATTTAAAACACGGCCCACGATAAACCCAAAATCACATTCATTAATTATCGGGTTAAAGAACAAGTGTTATTTAAAACACCGTTCATGATAAACCCAAATATCAATTCAAATTTAATTCCAATTAAATACCATTTAATTGGTACACTTTATTAAATCTAAATAAAAAGATTCAATCTTTTTCTCAACTGGGCTTAAGAACAGTGTTAATGAAGACACTATTCACGACAAACCCAAATCACATTTGATATTAAATACAAGGCTCTGAATAGAAAATATACCGGCTTATATTCAATGTCAAATTCTACGACCAACATATATCGTATTGGAAATAACGATATAGATATATCTTTCAAATTTCCATAACAATATCTGTATAATCACGAAATCCAACAGTGAAATATTCCAAAGATTATTTCGATTCAAATCCATTCCAATTCAATTATTGGAAATCCTGGTTACTTTTAAAACCCCTTTCAAATTCAATTTATTTATCTCAAAAATAATTTGATTTTAATTCTAGTTCAAAACTAGTTCATTTCGATAAAAATCTTTTTTTATCTTTTCAAATAGGGATTTTTTCATCCCAATTCTTCACAAATCATTGCTTATGATTTTGCACAAATTATTACTATTTTTAATAATTTTATCAAGGCCCGTACAGTCGATTTCCATCAACGGCCATCGAACTACACTTACAATGACCTTTTCCAAATTTGATTTGGACATAATTCCAAATCCAACCATTAGATTTCAAATCTCTAATATTCGTTAGAAATCTCTTTTGGATACGAACCCAATGGTTCCGGTTTTAGGAGAATCCGACGGTCGGATCTCCCGTAATATCCATTCGAAGTCAATGGACGAAATTCGCGAACTGCCGTGGCGCGGCGCGTTCTATTCAGGCCATTATATAATATATATAATATATACTTCGTCGATTTCCTTTTAAAATGTATTTTATAAATCGTTTTAAATTCGTTTTCAAACGATTTCAACTTCCTATTCAATTTCTAATCAAAATTGAATATTCCACATCATCGATATATAAATGATAATATTTTCAAAATGTTATACTTTGAAATCACTTCCTTTTCTATATTCATTATAAAAATGAATATAATCGATATAAATATCATTCGCGTTAAAATGGTGCATCTCCAATCAACACAACTTTATATATATTTCAATAACTTTGTTATTCTATTCAACAAATGAATATTTTCTTCAACACATGAATATTTATTTTTATTCAACACACGAATATATATTTTATTCAACACATGAATTTCTTTTCTATTCAACACATGAATTTTCCAAATTGGAATGAGGCCCAATCAATTACCACATAACGTTAATTATATGGTTTTTCTATAACACATGTATATAATTGCAACGATAAATCATCAACCATCATCTAGAGTGCACAACACAACTTCATAAGCATTAAATATAAATAATTAACGCTTACACAGTCTGTCAATCCATCGATTGACATACAACTAAACAATCGGGATTAGTGTACGTCAAATATCATCCCAATACCCGTGTGGGGTTTCAAATCAACAAACACAGATTTTATTTGTGCAGTTGGGCGATGTGTAAAATTTATCATCCCAATCAATATCAGTCAAATCAGTGTATATAAACAAATCTTCGATTTGTTTATTACTATTTATTTTATATATACACATTAAAAATCATATTTTTAACTATAAAATATTTTCCACTATAAAATATTTTATTTCATTGCACATTACACAATAAAATTTCACAACACAGCAATCGAACAAACAAGTCATACATGGCCTGTGGACGACGGGTGTCGGCTGCTGCTAAGCACCGTCTGCATCCTAGTATAAATTTCAACTAGAAAATAAATTAAAAGTGTGGAGTTCTCACAGACTAGCTAAACCAAACGCCACGACTCTTCATATGTAGAACATCTCGCCGTGCTCGCCCCTCGTCACTTTCGTTGTCCGTAGCCGCTACATATATAAAAATCACATTTTTATATTGCTACTATATAGATAAAAATTCTATTTTTATACCGCTACTATATAGATAAAAATTCAATTTTTATACCGCTACTCATATAAAAATCAAGTATTTATTCTCACTACTTCATGATAAAAATAAAGTTCATATTTTTATTTCACTCCTCATATAATAAAAATTATATTTTTATTAGGCTACATATATAAAAATCACTTCTTTCTTTTTATAAAATGAAATCTTTACATAAGGAAAATTTTAATTTTTTCCTAAGGAAAAATCTAATTTTTCTGTCTCTAAAAATCTTATCTTTTTATATATAAAAATATAATCTCTCATGAATTTAAAATCAGGTTTTCATGTAGTCAAAAATCTAATCTTTTCTATTTCAAAAATATGATCTTTTCTGTAACAAAAGTTTTCATCTTTTCTACTTTTAAACAATGTGTTATTATTATTTTAAACTAATCCTATTTTATTTTTCAAACCAATTCTATTTTACTTTTTTTTTTAAAAACAAATTTTAAACTAAAATAAATGAAGGAGGGAAAAAACTCACTGCAAAAGTTCAGTCTTCCTCGAAATAATCGTTCCAGGTAAAAACCCTCACGCTTTCCCATCCACCGTTCTCTCTCCTGTTTGCGCCACCTAGGAGCCGCCGGAAGATGATCAGCAAGTGCCACTTGAAAGTCCTTGGAAAACCGCGCCTTCCCCACCAACCGTTCCCAGATCGACAGCCCCTGATGGCTTAGAAACTCGCTCGAAGTCAGAAGGTTCACGCTCGAAATTCTCTCTCCTTGCGCAATGATGGTTCATGAAACAGGGAGGGATTTATAGAGGGGATCAAATGCTATAATTTTGCCTTAGAATGAAGGTCGATGGATGATCGGATTTAGAGATTCGTGGAGTTGAAATCAGGAGTGCGTGGATCGTACATCGCGTTTGGGGGCTGAAGAAAATTGCGTTGACCACGGGCCAATGGGAGCTTAGGGGTTTAACTAATTGAGGGGGTTATATATATTTATTTTATTTTTAAATTCCAAAATTACCCCCTTGTTGATATGAACTCCAATCCGAACCCAATGACTGCCGCCCCTAGCCAAATACCCCCATTCCGAACACAATAGGATATGTTTCGTAACCCAACTCGACTGTTTCGATAGGTTTTTCTTTAAATTAAAATATAAATCAATGTATATTCAATTTAAACGTACATTTCAATTTACCGGGGTCACATATAGACTCTAAAAATTCCAGAAAAATTATTTCTAGTTTGTATTGACGATACGGTTCTAAGAAAACTAATTTCATCAAATTCTGAGACCGTTTGAAAAATGGCCATTTTCTGGTCGATCGAAATTGACTGAAACTGTTAAAACACGTTTAACTTCGCCATGCTCTCATATTGATTCAGAAAATTATGAATTTTGTATGCTATCAATAACTTGACATCCCGGATCCAACAAAAGTGGTTTCGTCAAAAACCGAGGTCGTTTGCAAAAATTCTATTTTTAAGGGCCAAAATTCCATAACGACTATTCTGAATTTTCAACAGGACATAACTTTTTATTCCCGCTATGAAATTTTGATTTTTCGGATTCGTTGGAAAGGTCTCAAATAGATCCTAATATTTTTGGTTTCGCCAAAATCCGGTTTATTTTGAATCCGGTACATTCATTTGAAATTTGAAATCGAATTTTCGAACTACCGCGCCATATTCAATTCCTTTTATAATTAAAAATAAGTATTTATATTCTAACGACGATGTATATAAATATATACGTTCTATTTCTATTCAAAATAAATTTCTCGTCGTTATTATTTAAAATAATTCATTTTAAATAATCAAAATTCATTGAGATTGCCAAAATAAAAAAATTAAATTGGCTCAGAATTTTCGGGTTATTACAATCTCCCCCACTTAAAACTTTTCATCCCCGAAAAGGAACGAAGTCGAAAGTTGTTTAACTAACCAACTCAACTTCCATTATTTTCATTACGGCTTAAGTTCTTCAACTCTTCAGTTTCTGAGAACTTTTCAAAATTTTCAAAAATTTTGCTAACACCCTAAATTTTCGAAAAATTTCGCCATAACCTCCCCTGCACCGGTGACTTCAGGATATTTCAAATAACTTCACATGGCCCTCACCAATCCAAAAAGAAAAAGAAACGGCCAAGTGGCTAGCCAATTGGCTCATAAAATCATACCCAATAAATTTGTAAACATGTACCTATTTGTCGGGCAAACAATTGTATTCTTCTGCTCTAGCCTCCTTGCTATGACCTGTTCAATGTAAGTACATGTATATGTATGCAAATGCGACAAATTTTCAATACAACTCACTATTTGGTTCAATTTGGCTAAAGTTTCGACATTTTAATTAACCAAACAATAATCAAACAACACAATCATCAATCAATTAGTTGATTATCATTTCAAATTCATAATTTTGATATATAGTCAAAAATCGCATTTTTGGTGCCAAATCACAACAATCGGCCCTATCTAGTTCTGGTTCTCACACCCGTCTAATGGAAATAAAGAAGCAAACATACGGAAATTTTTCTTCTTTGAAACATTGTACGTTTCTACTCCTTCGTTCCATAGATATCACACTTTCTAACTCGAACATAAATACTGATGATGTGGCCACATCATCAGAATCATCCCCGGGTGTCTAGAATGTGATTCTATATCTATCCAGTATATTGGAGGCTTCCAATACACGCGGATCAGACGTATATTAAAATCTCTATATACTGATAGTCCAAATAAATATAAATAAATATTAAAATACGTTGAATAAGGTATAAATTTTCAAAATAAAATTCGTTTTCATTTTAAAAATATACTTTTCACACTCGTTCTTGGATACTATTGATCCCATCTCTAACGAGTCATTCTCATTGGATATTACTAATCCAATACTGTTGAATTTTTTGTTTGATTCTAACGTGTCTTGTACTCCGAGCTCTGTAAACAAAAGCTCTGATACCACGATGAAACGACCCGAAATCCCCAATACGGGAAATCACGGATTGAATTGAAGACAAGCCACATTGGAACGCCAACAGAAGAACATTTCATTGTATATTACAACAATTCCATCAGATTACAAGAATATTACAGAGTATGAATAAATCTTACACAGAAAATTTCATAGATTTAAATTACATTCAAATACATCGCAGCGGAAAATAATACAAAGCACAAATAGAAGTAATACACGGATACAGAGCTTTCCGAGTATCGTTCCAGCTGTAAATCAGGATCCTGTGAATACAAATCTGCAAAACCAAAACTACTAGCTGCCCGTATCAAAATAAGGGCACACAGAGTTTAGGTTAAAACAATAAACTCCAGGCCAGTCATGTGACTGGTGTGAGAACTAAAATAGTTATTAATCTTTATTTTAAAGTTAGGTAAATTAAGGGACCACGCCGTATAACATGGAGCGGGTTTCCTCCCAAGAATACCAGTGCATAAAACAACAGCGCAATGCAAAATAAAGAACAATGAAGCTATTATAAGACCCAGTTCCCATCACACAATGCAACGCAAGCCAGAGGATAGGGTTTTTACCATATAATAGCCAAAGAATGCTTGATACGCTAAATTTCATCTTTTATTATTAATATAAGTGTATAGTGTCAAAACAATTTCAAATCATAAGTATCAATCATATACGGCATAAGCGCCCCATACCACTATGTCGCCATATATAGGTTCTACAAATAAAACCGCAAAGTCACGTATTGGAAGTTAGATTTCCATCTATGAACCGAGGCAAAAGATAGTCCTCACCAATTCGAGACTCTCTAGCCCGAGCCTCAGGATCATAGCTCGAGTGACCGTTGGATCGTCAGGGCCGGTCCACTGATGTGGATTAAAATGCCTGAACACTGCGTTTCCCCCCTTTGGGGCATAAATGAGCCAAATGAATCCATCTGCTCCACACAGTCACCGATATATCCGAGGCGCCTCGCAACAGCAACAACCACATAAGTCAAACTCGTCAGGGCATGTAAAACCACTAACGCCACTTCTAACTAGAAAGAAGTGCATGTCCTCCCTGAGGTCCTTCTCCCGTTTCTGATTCACAACCGGGGTGTGAGGCTCGCGATGCTACACAAAGCTATGACACATAGGCTGTGCTTTGATCATCAACCACAAGACTTTGCTTTTCAACAGAAGCCTTGATCATTTGCCACTTAGGCACGCCACACAGGCAATTCACTCCATGCGATTGATATCCATCAGTATATAACCCCTGAGCTCGTACGTCTCAGAGAAGGGCGTTAAGCAAGAGAATAAATTCTCTACTGCCAAACAGATATATATTTAATAGAAATCAATCACACAGAATAAAATCCAATGTTAGGCACACAGTCCATTTACAAGTTTGTTCTGGGTCTGAACGAAACCGGAGGCACCTTATACCTCGCATATCCATCAATCTCCAAGTACGTCTGGATGACCACTAACTGATTCCCTCCTCTTGGGTGTACGGCCCAATCAAGATCATTAGTACTCACCCAAACGACGTGAAGACCTCCGGTCTTCGACCACCGTCTTCATCCTCGACACTACCTCGAATCAGTTATTCAGAATGGGATAAACCGGTCTTTCTGAATAGATCGCGTAGATAATAAACAAGTGTTACACAAACACAACATATGCCTCATTCCAATTCAGAAAATTCTTACACTTTAGGAAAGGTTACCATTAATTTTATCAAAGATAAATTCTTTAAATTTATTCTTTAATCTTCCTTTGAATATCAAATCAAACTAGTCGGGATTAGTGAACCACACCGAAGTAATCATTTATTTTATTTCCCAATCCCAACCTATTCATCCCATGAAGTAAAACTAGTCACACTTCATATCTAACACGACGGTGTTATCGGTAAATTCAATTACCATTTCACGTTCAAATCTAATTAAAGATTTAACTATCGCCTGGAGAAAAACTGGTGATACTCCATTCTCGATTATTTCAATCTTATATAAAAGATTCATTAAAACTTCACTTGGTTTTAATCTTCCTAATAATTACTATCAATGATTATTTAACTTGGGAAATCGCTTCCAGGCTTTAACTGGGTTAAAGAACCAATGTCATTTAAAACACGGCCCACGATAAACCCAAAATCACATTCATTAATTAATCGGGTTAAAGAACAAGTGTTATTTAAAACACCGTTCACGATAAACCCAAAAATCAATTCAAATTCAATTCCAATTAAATACCATTTAATTGGTACACTTCATTAAATCTAAATAAAAAGATTCAATCTTTTTCTCAACTGGGCTTAAGAACAGTGTTAATGAAGACACCATTCACGACAAACCCAAATCACATTTGATATTAAATACAAGGCTCTGAATAGAAAATATATCGGCTTATATTCAATGTCAAATTCTACGACCAACAAATATCGTATTGGAAATAACGATATAGATATATCTTTCAAATTTCCATAACAATATCTGTATAATCACGAAATCCAACATCAAAATATTCCAAAGACAATTTCGATTCAAATCCATTCCAATTCAATTATTGGAAATCCTGGTTACTTTTAAAACCCCTTTCAAATTCAATTTATTTATTTCAAAAATAATTTGATTTTAAGTCTAGTTCAAAACTAGTTCATTTCGATAAAAATCTATTTTTATCTTTTCAAATAGGGAGTTTTTCATCCCAATTCTTCACAAATCATTGCTTATGATTTCACACAAATTATTACTATTTTTAATAATTTTATCAAGGCCCGTACAGTCGATTTCCATCAACGGCCATCGAACTGCACTTACATCGACCTTTTCCAAATTTGATTTGGACATAATTCCAAATCCAACCGTTAGATTTCAAATCTCTAATATTCGTTAGAAAGCTCTTTTCGATACGAACCTAACGGTTCCTGTTTTAGGAGAATCCGATAGTCGGATCTCCTGTAATATCCATTCGAAGTCAACGGTCGAAATTCGCGAACTACCGCGGCGCGTTCTATTCAGGCCATTATATAATATATATATAATATATAATTCATCGATTTCCTTTTAAAACGTAGTTTATAAATCGTTTTAAATTCGTTTTCAAAACGATTTCAACTTCCTATTCAATTTCTAATCAAAATTGAATATTCCACATCATCGATATATAAATGATAATATTTTCAAAACCTTATATTTTGAAATCACTTCCTTTTCTATATTCATTATAAAAATGAATATAATCGATATAAATATCGTTCGCGTCAAAATGGAGCATCTCCAATCAATAGGCTTTATATATATTTCAATAACTTTGTTATTCTATTCAACAAATGAATATTTTCTTCAACACATGAATATTTATTTTTATTCAACACATGAATATATACTTTATTCAACACATGAATTTCCTTTCTATATAAAAATCACCGTCTGCATCCTAGTATATATTTCAACTAGAAAATAAATTAAAAGTGAGGAGTTCTCACCGACTAGCTAAACCAAACGCCACGACTCTTCATATGTAGAACATCTCGCCGTGCTCGCCCCTCGTCACTTTCGTTGTCCGTAGCCGCTACATATATAAAAATCACATTTTTATATTGCTACTATATAGATAAAAATTCTATTTTTATACCGCTACTATATATATAAAAATTCTATTTTTATACCGCTACTATATAGATAAAAATTCTATTTTTATACCGCTACTCATATAAAAATCGAGTCTTTATTCTCACTACTGCATGACAAAAATAAAGTTCATATTTTTATTTCACTCCTCATATAATAAAAATTATATTTTTATTAGGCTACAAATATAAAAATCACTTCTTTCTTTTTATAAAAATCAAATCTTTACATAAGGAAAATTTTAATTTTTTCCTAAGGAAAAATCCAATTTTTCTGTCTCTAAAAATCTTATCTTTTTATATTTAAAAATATAATCTCTCATGAATTAAAAATTAGGTTTTCATGTTGTCAAAAATCTAATCTTTTCTATTTCAAAAATATGATCTTTTCTGTAACAAAAGTTTTCATCTTTTCTATTTTTAAACAATGTGTTATTTTTATTTTAAACTAATCCTATTTTATTTTTCAAACCAATTCTATTTTATTTTTTAAAAAAAACAAACTTTAAAATAAAATAAATGATGGAGGAAAAAAACTCACTGTAAAAGTTCAGTCTTCCCCGAAATAATCGTTCCAGGTAAAAACCCTCATGCTCACCCTTTCCTCCGTCGTTCTATCTCATGTTTGCACCACCTAGGAGCCGTTGGAAGATGATCAGCAAGTGCCACCTGAAAGCCCTTGGAAAACGACGCCTTCCCCACCAACCGTTCCCAGATCGACGGCCCCTGATGGCTCAGAAAATCGCTCGAAGTTGGAAGGTTCACGCTCGAAATTCTCTCTCCTCGCGCAACGATGGTTCATGAAATAGGGAGGGATTTAAAGAGGGGATCAAATGCTATAATTTTGCCTTAAGGATGAAGGTCGATGGATGCTCGGATTTAGAGATTCGTGGAGTTGAAATCGGGAGTGCGTGGATCGTCCATCCCGTTTGGGGGCTGAAGAAAATTGCGTTGACCACGGGCCAATGGGAGCTTAGGGTTTTCTAATTGATGGGGTTATATATATTTATTTTATTTTTAAATTCCAAAATTACCCCCTTGTTGATAAGAACTCCAATCCGAACCCAACGACTACCACCCTTAGCAAAATACCCCCATTCCGAACACAATGGGATATGTTTCGTAACCCAACTCGACTGTTTCGATAGTTTTTTTTAAATTAAAATATAAATCAATGTATATTCAATTTAAATGTACATTTCAATTTACCGAGGTCACATATAGACTCTAAAAATTCCAGAAAAATTATTTCTAGTTTGTATCAACGATACGATTCTAACAAAACCTAATTTCATCAAATTCTGAGAGCGTTTGAAAAATGGCAATTTTCTGGTCGATCGAAATTGACTTAAAATGTTAAAACACGTTTAACTTCGCCACGCTCACATATTGATTCAGAAAATTATGAATTTGAAAACTAGCAATAACTTGACATCCCGGATCGAACAAAAGTGGTTTCATCAAAAACTGAGGTTGTTTGCAAAAATTCCATTTTTAAGGGCCAGAATTCCATAGCGACTATTCTGAATTTTCAACTGGACATAACTTTTCATTCCCGCTATGAAATTTTGATTTCTCGGATTCGTTGGAAAGATATTCTCAAATAGATCCTAATATTTTTGGTTTCGCCAAAATCCGATTTATTTTGAATCCTGTACATTCATTTGAAAGTTGAAATCAAATTTTTGAACTACCGCGCCATTTTCAATTCCTTTTATAATTAAAAATAAATATTTATATTCTAACGACGACGTATATAAATATATACGTTCTATTTCTATTCAAAATAAATTTCTTGTCGTTATTATTTAAAATAATTCATTTTAAATAATCAAAATTCATTAAAATTGCCAAAATAAAAATTTTAAATTGGCTCAAATTTTCCGGGTTATTACAGAATCTAATGTTTTGAAAATATTATCATTTATATATTAACGATATGGAATATTCAATTTTGATTTGAAATTGAATATGAAGTTGAAATCGTTTTGAAAACGAATTTAAAACGATTTATAAATTACGTTTTAAATGGAAATCGATGAAATATTTAAATATATTATATTAAATGGCCTGAATAGAACGCATCGCGCTGCGGCAGTTGGCGAATTTCGACCATTGACTTGGAATGGACACTACGGGAGATCCGGTATTCAGATTCTCCTAAAACTAAAACCATTGGGTTCGTATTGAAAAGTGATTTCTGATGAACACAAGGGATTTGAAATCTAACATTTGGATTTGGAATTATGTCCAAATCAAATTTAGAAAAGGTCGCTGTAAGTGCAGTTCGATGACTGTTTACGGAAATCGATTGTACGGGCCTTGATAAAATTATTAAAAACATCAATAATTATTGTAAAATCATAATAAATGATTTGGAAAGAATTGGGATGAAAAATTCCATATTTGGAAAGACAAAAATATATTTTTATCGAAATGAATTAGTTATGAACTAGAATTAGAAAATCCAATATTTTTAAATAAATAAATTGGATTTGAAATGGTTTTAAAATTAACAAGAATTTCCAATATTTGAGTTGGAATGGATTTGAATCGAAATTATCATCGGAATATTTCGATGTTGGACTCGGGATTATATTGATATTGTTAGGGAAATTTGGAAGATATATTTTATATCGTTATTTCCAAAACGATATTTGTTGGTTCCAGAATTTGATATTGAATATAAGCTGATATAATCTCTATTCAGAGCCTTGTATTTGATACCAAATTGGATTTTGGGTTTGTCGTTAATGGTTTCTTAAATAACACTGTTCTTGAACCCCGTGTGAAATGAATAAATCTTTTAATTAAGGTTATTGGTGTTTCCAATTAAATAACATTTAATTGGAATAAAATGGAATGTGAACTGGGTTTATCGTGAACTGTGTTTTTAACGTCATTCGTTCTTTAACCTGATTTATTATGAAATGTGATTTGGAATTTATAAATATTTTTATTAAGATTTAACGGGAATTTTCCAAAGTAAATTTTTCCAATTTAATATGTTAAATTGGAACGGAATGGAATTCGATTTGGTAATAATCGAAATGAACTTCTATGGAGGAAGACTGTTAATACATATGGAATTTAAAAGGCTTTGCTGTTATTTCATTTATATTATTAGTCGGATACGGAAATTGATATCGATTATATATTGATTTTTTTTCCGTGAAGATTCCATAATTAATGGAATTTGATTTGGGTTTATCGTGAACTGTATTTTAAATGACATTAGTTCTTTAACCAAATTAAAGGCAGGATTACATGTCTGCCATTATATTTCGAACTGTATGGTTCATCTCTGCTCAATATAAATCTGTTTGGTGGCGGAGAATTTATTCGCTTGCTTAACACCCTTCTTTGAGACGTACGAGCTCAGAGGTCGTATATTGGCAGAAATCAATAGTACCGTGTAGATTGTCGATGCCGCATGTTTACGTTTCCAAAGTGAAATAATCATTAATGTTGATTTTTGGGAAGATTAAAACTAATTGGATTTTTAATGAATCTTTAATTAGATTGAAATGTGAATTGATAATTTAAACTATCAAATTTGGGAAATGATCAAGAGTGGAGTATCAACAGTTTTGCTCCAAGCGATAGTTAAATCTTTAATTAGATTTGAACGGGAAATGGTAATTAAATTTACTAATAACACCGTGCTATTAGTTAGGGAGTATTACTTGTTTTTCTCCATGAGATGAATAGGTTGGGATTGGGAAATTAAACAAATGATTACTTCGGTAATGTGTGCTAATCCTGACTAGTTTGGAAAACCGTAACATGGTTTGAATTGACATCCAAAGGAAGATTAAAGAATAAATTTAAGGAATTTATCTTTGATAAAATTAATGGGAACCTTTCCCAAAGTATATGAATATTTGAATAAAAGAATATTCAGAATTAGAATGAGGCGCATGTTATGTTTTTATAGCACTTGTTTATTATATACGCGAGTTATTCGGAAAGGCCGGGTTTATACCCATTCTGAATAACTGATTTGACGATCTGTCTACAATGAAGAAGGGGGTTGAAGACCGGAGGTCTTCACATCGTTTGGATGATTACCGATGTTTTGATTGGACTGTACACCCAAGACGAGGTAATAAGTGGTGATCATTCCAGACGTACTTTGAGATCAACCGAATATGCGAGTGTCTCTCTCCTATATTGGACATATGGGATGAGGAATAAGGTGCCTCCGGTTTCGTTCAGACGCAGAACGAACTTGTAAATGGATGTGTGTCTGACATTGAATTTCATTATATGTGATTGATAGACATCAGTTGAATAGCATGAATTGCCTGTGTAGCATGCTGAGATGCAAATGATCAAGGCTTCTGTTGAAAAGCAGAGTCTTGTGGTTGATGATCAAAGCACGGCTATAATATATCATAGCTTTGTGTAGCACTAATTCGCGAGCTTCACACCCGTGTGTGAATCAGAAACGGGAGAGGACCTTAAGGAGGGCATGCGTTTCCTTCTAGCTAGGATTGGTGTCTGGGTTATGCACGCCCAGGCATTTTACTTATGTGGATGATGGATAGTGAGGCGCCTCGATTATATCGACACTACGGGACCGATGGATGGTATGGTCTTTATACATACCAAATTTGATGCCCTATAGGGCGGGGAAATGTAGTGTTCAGGCATTTTAATCCACATCGAATGGACCGAACCTGACGATCTAAAGGTCACTCGAGCTCTGACCTGAGAAATGGGGCTAGATTGTCTCGAAGCAGTAAGGACGATCCCTTGCCATGGTTCACAGATGGAAATCCAACTTCCAATACGTGACATTTGCAGTTTTGATTGTAGAGCCTAGTATTGGAGACATGATATATGGTACCCATGCCGTCTAGGATTGATACATTTATATTTGAAGTTGTTTTATATACTATGCACTTATAATAGTATCAAATGATTTGTTTTAAACGTACCAAGCATGTTTGGCTATTATAAGGGAAAACCCTATCCTCCGGCTTGCGTTGCATTGTGCGATGAGACCTGGGTCTTATAATATCTTTATTTTTCCAAAAAGCATTGCGCTGTTTGTTTTATGCACTGGTATTCTTAGGAGGAAACCCGTTCCGTGTTAAACGGCGTAGTCCCTTGATATAGCTGATTTAAAGAAAAGTTTTAAATAAATGTTTTAGTTCTCACACTGGTCACATGACTGACCTGGAGTTTATTGTTTTAACCTAAACTCTGGGCGCCCCTATTTTCCACACGGGCAGCTAGTAGTTTTGGTTTTGCAGATTTATATTCACAGGATCTTGGTTTACAGCTGGAATGATATTCAGAAATCTCTGTATCTGTTTATCTCTTTCAGTTGTCTTTTGTATTATTTTCCGATGCATTGTAATTTGTAAATCTCTGATATTTATCAAATGTATATTATCTGTACATGCTCTGTATATTCTTGTGCTCTGATGTAAATTATTGTAATAAGCAATGAAACGTTCTTCTGTTTGTGTTCTGATTTGTCGTCTCATTTGGTATCAGAGCTTTGGTCTACAGAGCTCGAGAACAAGGCACTTTAGAACCAAATGAAAGAATTCAACAGAGATTGGATTAGTAATATCCAATGAGAATGACTCATCAGAGATAGGATCGGTAGCATCCTAGAACGAGTTGGAAGAGTGTTGTTTTTTAAAATATAAGTAATAACAAATCTTGTTTTGAAAATTAAATCCAATTATACGTACTTGATTATTCATTTTATATTGAATTTGGACAATTGAGTATATGAGATTTTGCATACACGCGTCATGAACATATATTCGAAGTTTTAATATACTGGATAGATATAGAATCACACTCTAGTCACTTGGAGATGATTTTGATGATGGAGCTCCATCACCAATATTAATGTTCGGGTTTCGAAAGTGGGATTTCTATATATTTCCAATTGACTGGTGTGAGAACCAAAACTAGATAAGGCTTATTGTTGTGAATTGTCATCAAAAATATGATTTTCTATATATATATATATATATATATATATATATAGTAAAGTTATGTGTTTGAAACGTTAATCCACTAATTGATTGATGGTTGTGTTGGGTGATTATTCATTTAAACACACATGTGAGTGAAAGGTGAATTAGGTCAAATTGAATCAAAATATTGAATTGAATTGAAAATTGTTTGAAGTTTCATGCATATACATGTATATACTTTGAACAGGTTATAGCAAGGAGGCCAGAGCAGAGGAATAAAATTGTATGCCCGACAAATAGATACATGTTTACTAATTTATTGGGTTTGGATGATTTTACGAGCCGATTGGCTAGCCGCTTGGCCTTTTCTTTTTCTTTTTGAGATGAGAGGGCCTGTGTGGTGGTTTGGGGATTTTCCCGGTGCTCCCCGTACAAAAGAGGTTATGGTGAAATTTTTCGAAAATTTAGGGTGTTAGCCAATTTTTTGAAGAATTGGAAAATTCTTAGAAACTAAAAAGTTGAAGAATGAAAGCCAAACTGAAAGTTGAGTTGATTAGTTAAACAACTTTCAGCTTCGTTCCCTTTCGAGGACGAAAAGATTTTAAGTGGGCGAGATAGTAACAACCTAGAAAATCAGAACCAATTTAAAATTTTTATTTTGGTTATTTTAACGAATTTTGAATATTTAAAATGGATTATTTTATATAATAACCACTAGAAATTTACTTTGAATAGAATTAGAACGTATATATTTATATGAATCGATGTTAGAATATAAATATTTATTTTAATTATAAAATAAATTGAAAATGGCGCGGTAGTTTGAAAATTCGATTTCAAATTTCTATTGGATGTACAAGATTCAAAATAAACCGGATTTTAGCGAAACCAGAAATATTTGAATCTGTATGAAAAAATATTTCCAACGAATCCGAAAAATTGAAATTTCATAGTGGGAATAAAAAGTTACGCCCAGTTGAAAATTCAGAATAGTTGTTACGGGGTTTTAAGGCCTTAAAAATAGCCATTTTGCAAACAACCTCCGTTTTTGACGAAACCGCTTTTGTTTGATCCGGGATGTTAAATTATTGCTACTTTCCAAAATTCATAATTTTTGGGATTAATATGTGAGCGTGGCAAAAGAAAACGTGTTTTGACAGTTTTAGTCAATTTGGATCGACTAGAAAATGGCCATTTTTCAAGTGGTCTCCAAATTTGATGAAACTAGTTTTGTTAGGACCATATCGTCAATACAAAGCTAGAAATAATTTTTCTGAAATTTTCAGAGTCCGTATGTTACCCCAGTAAATTGAAATGTATGTATAAATTGAATATATAATGATTTATATTTTAGTTTAAATGAAAATTGACCGTAACAGTCGAACTGGCTTATGAAACATATCCCATTGTGTTCGGAATGAGGGTAATTAGCTAGGGCGACAGTCGGTGAGCTCGATTCAGAGTTCGAATGGAACACTAACTAAAAAGATAATAAAATAAAAATATATAAAACCCCCTCTCTCTCCCCTACCCCTCGGTAAATCGATCTACAGAAATAAAATAAAAAAACTGTAGCCCTCATCGCCCCCCTTCTGGAAGCCACCGCCACGCCGGAGGCGATCACACCGCCGCGCGCCTCCTCCCCAGCTCCGCCTCAGCCTCGCAACACCCTCCAGACCCCGCTGCCCTCTCCCTCTTTCCTTCCTCTGTTCAATCCCGCGTGCGCTAGCCTGAAACCGAGACGCCACCCCTCTTGTTCACCACTAGATCGCCGCCGACCACAAGGCATCTCCCCCTGACCTCTGACCAACAACGAAACCCCCTTCTTCTAACTGTAATTTTTTTTATTTTCTTTTTTTTTATTTCTGTTTTTATGTAGTATTCTTTAAAATGAAATCTGATTTATATGTATAAATCGTTAAATTTATTCTTAGTTTTAATGTGATAAAAAGATGATTTTTATTATCATGAAAAAAAGATTTGATTTTTATAAACAAAAAATATGATTTTTAACTTCAAAAAGATTTGATTTTTATAAACAAAAAGATCATATTTTTAACTTCTAGAAGATTTGATATTTATAAACAAAAAGATATGATTTTTAACTTCAAAAAGATTTGATTTTTATAAACAAAAAAATATGATTTTTATATATATCGCATTGAAATAAAAATATGATTTTTAATATAAATTTAAAGAAAATAGATTGCGTTGGAATTAGAACAACGAATCTGAGCAACAATAAAGCACGGCGGAGTGGATCCCAAAGGTTCTCTCACTGAATTTATTTATATTGTTGTTTATTTTATAACTGCATATTTGAACTACTCCCCGTCGTCCATAGACCATGGACGACTTGTTTGGTTTGGTTGATTTGTTTTTTTGAATTGATTGTGATGTGTTAGACCGAAAATTGGGCGTAACACCCAAATCCTATGTGAAAACCTCACAATCACAGATTAATGCAAAAAAAACCGTAAAATAAGAGGAGACACACGAGATTTTTATAGTTGTTCGGCTCAATTCGAGCCTACGTCCACTTTATAGTTTCTTATATCTTGAGGAATTGCAATTACAATGCGGTCTTACAATCCGTAAGAGCTATTTATACACAATAACCTTGTGTTGTAATGAAGAAGAGGAGATTAGAGGTTGATTTTATACACGTATTCCTCGTGTTGAGTTGAATTTATTCGGCCTTCCTGTTGTTGTTGTTGCAAAGTCCTTGCAATGGCAATGGTGGAAGGAATGGCCAAAAGAGAAGAACCCAAAAGTCCCCCCAAATGTCCATCTCACGGTGTTTATAGGTGTGGAGGGGCCTTACCAGGCCCAAAAGCGGTCCGTGTAATGACCCGCATTGGCAGAGGATTTATAATTAATTTATTTAATTATATAAATGGTGATTAAAAGGATTAAATGGTCGTGGAATTAAATAATGGTAAATATTTAATTAAAATAATAAATTAAATAATATATTTAATTCTAAAATAATCAGAATTGGCTGAAATGGCGATATGGTGTGAACTAGATCATCTGTGATATTTAATTCAGCTTGAAATTGAATTTGAATAACGAATATATTATATAAACGACAGTTTGAGCGTAGAGTTATAATATAATTAAAACCGAGCTCGAAATTGTGTTGTAGTTCGTAATTTGGCAATTTGAACTTCAACTTAATATACAGGATTCGTTTCAAATCGGATTTCTGTGAAACAAGAGACGCACGGAGCTGGTGGAGTATATCTTTCTAGTGGAAGAGAAAAATCAGGATTTCGTCATATAGATTTTGAGATATGTCTAAACAAATTTTAAAATAGTCGCTATAGAATCGTTTATCGACCGTAACGGTTTATTCAATATAACTAGAGATTGAGTTTGAATTTAGACAAGATTCTTTTAACACATAACGATAAAATAATTTTTAGAATTTTACTGAAATTTTTAATTAATTAAATAAGCGACATTTTATTTGGAGTATTTTGCACCCTATAATCAACATTTTGAAGTTTCAAAATATGAGTTAACCTACCGATATTATTATATTTTTGGAATAGTGGGGTATTCCTTGACATGGCTGTATTTTTATTTTTGTCCATAGGTGGACGGAATTTTATGTAGTAGCATACGGAAAACTTTGTAACCTTAAATTTCATTTGTTGGTTGAATCTATGTTGATGCAAGTATGTCTAATTGCGAGTGGGACATTCAGACATTAAAAAGAGATAGTAGAATCATGACATAATCGTAAGAACTTGTACCCATTTGTTTAGTGGCAACACGCTAGCAACGGATAAAAATATAAGTAAATATAATGTATATTTGGATAGATCCCTTAACTGTTAAGTTAAGTTACGTACCGATGTTTCCTACCACTCCCGTTCAAATGACGTAAACAGAAAAACGTGGTCACCCTACTACCAGTAATTCATTACTTAACAACAAAGTAAATTGCCATATAAATACACCACACTTTACCCTTAAAACCTAATCTTCACTTTCCATTCTCCGATTAGAAAGCTCCGCCGTTTTTAATCTCTGGAAAACCAATTTCGCCATCTCAGAAATCGATCGAAGAAACCCTCAAATAAAATCAAATAAACCCTCAAGCTGTGATCTTCAAAGCAGTAAGCTTCTTGTTGAGCTTGACTTGGTTTTCTCGTGTTTCAGAAATTTTCCAACGAGTGCGAACGAGTTGAAGGGAAGTTGGCGCGATCTAAAGCGAAACCGTGGGTTGTTCATATCGGTGACATTGGTGAAGGTTGGTGGTAAGATTTTGGAGTTGGTGGGGACTTTCGAAAACACTGAGGCGAGGAGAAACGTGACTGGAGCGAGTGCGTGTGTGCTGAGGGCTTAAATATATCGAAGAAAAGGGAAATGAATGGAGTTTGTTCTATGTGGAGTTCGAAGCTTTTGGGAAGATGGAGTATTCCTTTTGAGCGGCTCAGGTTTGAGATGAGTTACTGGAGGTTTGTTTTCCCTTTTATTTTGTTTAATACTGTGTGGAATGGTGCTCATTTTCGCGCTGGAGAAAGTCACGACATTTTTTTTGAGGAGCTCGGGTAGGTGAAAACATGAATGGGTAAAGACGAAACACCGTACTTAACTAGTGAGTTGGACTTTTGGGCGTGAAAGAGAACATATGAGGAGTTAAATGGTAATTTCAGTCTGGAGAATCATACACTGAAGAGGCAGAATTTTGTTGTAGAAATTCCGTTCATGGAAAGCTGTGATGTTTCGAAATATTTGCAGAAGTGAAGCGTGTAAGCAGTGTAAGGGAGATGTTGATGAAGGGGTAGTTTGAATGTTTGCAGCGGTATACCGTGAGTTGGAAGGAGCTTAATCATGAAGGGGAAGATGGGTAACGAAGGGTCGCGGGTTGGATTTGTTGTTAGGCCAAGTTTAGAAAAGAAAAACCGGATCCGACAGGATCATAGGAATAGACGCTACCACAAGGAATTGGAACGAGAATGATTCGGAGCTTATCTGGATTTACGACAGAATAAAACGAATGAAATGAATCAAGAACCGTTAATCGTTATTTAACGAAAAATGCCAATGTGAGTAAATCTCACCAACTCTGAACAGTTTATAATTTCATGTTGTATTTTTAGAACTGTTAGATATTGGCTGATTGACTGTGTGTTGATTGTTTGATTGAACTGCTAGTCGGTTAGTTAAATTTCTATATTGATTCTGTTTAACAGAATATATCATATGGAACTGAAAGTGATGCTATCTATATTGTTTAACATCTGTGATGCAGGGAAATAGGTTGGAGGAATCCGACTGGATTCCTCAACATTTATTTACTGTTTTCATATATTGTGATATATGATGTGATGTATATCTGTCATGGATTATATGTGTTAGAATGATGTTGATCATTGTTATTCGATATTTTAAATATCATAAAAAGACCCTGGGATGTAAAAAGAATTATTTCAATGTATATTGAAATAAAATGGATTTTTTAAAGTCAATAGATTTTATAAAAAAGGAAATATTTCGAAAGTAAATAAAAGGGGAAATGGTTATAAAATTAATAGAGTTTTATAAAAAGGAAAAATGTTGATAAAACGAATAGAATTAAAAAAGGGAAATCATTTGTAAAGTGAAGAACCGTTACTAAAGGTAAATCTTTATAAATGAATAGTTTAATCGAGTTAAAAGGAGTTAATCGATGTTAGTTTAGTTAAAAGGAGTTAATCGATGTTAGTTCAATCGATTAGAGTTAAAGCAAATAGAGTTAATCGAATATAGTTTATTCAAATAGAATTAAAAGAGTTATCGAATATAGTTTATTCGATAGGAGTTAAGTGAATAGAGTTAAAGTTAAATCAAAAGAATTATCGAATAGAAAAGATTTGAAAGAGAATTACGTAAGGAAGTTTGTTAAAGAATTAGAAGGGTGAACTTTGTCTATTTCAAGGTTAGAAACGTTGTTCAGTTAAGGTCTGAGAGGTAGTATTACCGCAACTTGATTGACTTCATTTTTAACTAAGGAATGGTTAAGGTTCGATAGTAAAGGATGGTTAAGTGAATTTATTAATTAAAGGAAATGGTTTGAGTTGGCATCGCGATGGTTTGTTTAAACATCTGTCTAAGTCCAATGAAGAGGCTTTGGAAATGTTTTCCAAATAAGAAACCAGAAATGTTTTCTAATAAAGAAAACTAGAAATGAAAATGTTTTCCATTATTAATATTGTATATTTTCCAAATTTAGAAAATAAGAAATACTGAATATAGGGAAACAGGAGATAAGTAAATTAATGAAATAAAGAGATAAATGTTGAATGATGTTTGATGGATATAAATTTCCATTTGGAAATGATATCGTTGTTTGCACACCTGTTTTTCTTCGATAGTTAAATCGCAGACTATCGAAGTTTTGACCATTTTAACGTTGTTAATATGGAGAGACCGGTTGGATTATTATACAAAGAACCACTCTGTATTGGCATAAGCATTGCGAATCATATATGCCAAAGGAAATTGAAGGCGGAGTTATGCAAGGGCTATCCTGTTTACTGAATAGTGCCTTTGGTTCATCCTGTTCCTGGATGACTTGTATGGACAGATGTCTGACAAAGTATTTCCAGACGATCACGTATATTGATTTCTCCAACCAT
The DNA here is from genome assembly GCA_030737875.1 of Allium sativum. Lineage (NCBI taxonomy): Eukaryota > Viridiplantae > Streptophyta > Magnoliopsida > Asparagales > Amaryllidaceae > Allium > Allium sativum. The sequence goes on from JASFAX010000034.1 coordinate 7,031,599, forward strand.
ACCAAGAGTGGAAGCGGAGAAGGAAACTTCTTTTATCTAACACATAATGTATGGTTGAGGACGTCAATCGGTGATTTGATGGATTTGACGATGTGGCATTCGAAGTGAATTTGATGTTATGATGAAGCGTAACCTCAAGCCTCACATCCAGTAAATGACACAAATCGGGCAGGCAACATGGCTTAGTCGGTCGCACTGAAGTAGGGTGTATAATCACCTGATCTAGTGTTTCATTTATTTCCAAAAATCTATTGTTGATGCTGTCCCATTCGGGAAACGGTTGCTGATCCCAACCGTTGGTGATATACATTCGATACACTCAAGTGAAATGAGTGGTCGGTCATGTGTGGCCGGGTTGCAAGATGTTCTTGTTGAACCCAGTGTATTCCTCTCTAGAGGTACATTAGCGAAAGGTGGTTCCATACCTTGTCATAGATGGTAATCCATTACCCAATACGTGCTTGCGGTTTTGATTGTATACCATTTATGTAGAACGTGAGATGAAAGCGTTTCTGCTAAATGATCATTATATTGTGGTTGATAGACATTATTATAATATCAAAAGGTTTTTGATATAAAGATATTTTGGATTCTCATAAGGGAAAAACCCATTCCGTTATACGGCGTGGTCTTATGAGATATCGTTTACAAGTTCGAACTGTTTTAAAATGTTTTACTCATACCAGTCCTATGACTGACCCGGAGTTTATTTTGTTTTTGTTTTACCTAAACTCTTGGGTGCCCAATTTTGTACGGGCAGTCAGGTAGTCAGGATTTACAGATATACTGGAAGAGCTTGGACCAGGAGGCTTCAGGATTATATAGCTATAGTTATTTCCGCTGAGTTGTAAGTGTTGCACTCTGATAATGTTATTGTATACATATAATGATTTTATTTCAAGGATATATTATCTATTATATGTTGTTCGTTCTGCTGTGAGATTCTTGTTACTCTGATGTTGTGTTCTTCTTCTTCTTCTATTCTAAGTTTCTATCTTATCTTTCCCCATCCTCTAATTTCTTTCATTAATGATCGGTTTTTTTTCGATGTTTGGTCAGTCGTCATCATGTTTATGTCGATAACCAAAGTCGACAAAAACCCGGGTCATTACAGTTGGTATTAGAGCTTAAGTTAAGAATTGCCTTGGCTCTATGGCGTGACTCGGTAGAGATAGGTTTAGTAATATCCTAGATTGAGTTGAGTGTATATATACACGAGTGAACGTATTTGTAGATGATATAAAAATTTGTTTTATATTGTGGAGATTTATTGGTTGAGTTGTTTATGAGTTCTGGTCGATCAGTTCGATCCACTGTATCGGTAGGAGTTACTAAACACTCGAATACGATGGGTCGACATGATATGTTTTGAAAAGAGGGTAGATTAAAATAATTTTACCCAAAGTATATTTTGATATATATTGGATATATTGGTTGTTATTATAATCGAATAAGATTATAAATTAAATGGTTATGTAAATAACCAATCAGAATTCATATAAGTGAAATACGTGAAATTAGATGAGTTAAATCTGAAATTTAAACCAGAAATTGAGTTAAAACTCTGGAGAATTGGATAAGTGTTTGTAAATGGATTTGGATTAAAAATAAGGAAAATTTAAGATCTTGGGAGATTTTAAATTGTTTTACAAGCAGTGTGAATTATATTTTGAAATGAATTTTAAAGTGGAAATGTTTAGAAATGATTTTATAGTATTGAACTCACTTCGATCGCTGGAAAATAGATTCTGATGATGACAGCTGCATCATCAGTATTCATTTTCGAGTTTTAAGTGACGAATTACTACCAGAGATACTGTTTTGAATTTGTTTAGGAAAGACAAGTTGTGTTGAATTTCAAAATGGGATTTATAATAAAGAATGAATAAAGAAAGTTTGAAATAGAATTTGAATATAGAAATTCAAAGGGAGTTTGAATATATGAAATTCAATGGAATTGAAATAGAATTTGAATATAGAAATTCAAATGGAATTCAAATATGGAATTTGAATATAGAATTCAAATGGAATTTAAACTATAAAATTTGAATATATAGAATTTGAATAAAATTTGATAATAGATTTGAATAATAGAAGTGATATAAAATTTGAATAGAAATTGAATAGAATTAACTAAGTCGAAGAGGAATTAGTTAATCGAGTTTTGAATTTGAAGTTGAACTTTGAAAGGTGAATTGGATTTGTAAATGGATATTCGAAATCGAATATAGAACTTAAATTTGAAATTTGGATTCAAATTAGTTAATAAGCAAGTTAAAATATATTTGAACATGTCATGTTCAAATATAAAAGTGAAATAGACTAAAGAGTTAATTAACAAATTAATTAACGAATTGAGTTAAAACGATCAGGTATAGTTAAAATGGATTGGGTAGGTATAAATATACATGAGTTAGGTATGGATAAGATATGAAGGTATATAAATAGAATGCTCGACGAAAAGGTATGTATTTAATTCATATATGAGATTTTATGCGCCGTATCGGCTAGCCGCTTAGCTTTTTCTTTTTCTTTTGGATTGGTGAGGGCCATGGGAGGCTATTTGAAATATCCCGATGCTCCTGGTACAAAGGAGGTTATGGCGAATTTTTCTTGGAATTTAAGGAGTTAGAATATATTTAAGATAATTTGATAGTTAGAAATCAACGTATCGATATATATATATATATATATATATATATATATATATATATATATATATATATATATATATATAGAAGTCGATAAGGAAACGAACTTAGAAATAGAATAGAAAAAATCAAAAAGGAAGACTAAGAATAAAGTCTAGTAAGAATAGAAAGAGGAAGCGTATACGTGTTTAAAAGTGAATAAGTAGTTGTATGGTATTGATTATTCGAGTAAGTAGTCATATCTGTTTTGACGTTATAAATGTTATTCAGTCAAGGTCTGAGAGGTAGTTATACCCCAACTTGATTGATGTCATTATTAACAAATGAATAGTAAGATTTCATGCTCGAAGATCAATGATGAATAAGAGTTAGTTGAATATAGTATTTGGATTGTCGTAACGATGTTTTACACAACATCCATTTTAACCCAAATAAGTGTAAGATTGGAAATATAATAAAGAATATTTCCTAAGTATAGAAATCAACGAGACCGGAAAAGAGATAAGTAACTGGAATATTTTCCAATTTTAAATAGCATATATTTTCTAAAGTTTAGAAAATAAAGGAAGGCGATATTCGGAGATGTTTTCCAAATAACATAAAAGGCCAACATGGTTATTGAAAATATTTGGTTAACAAATATTGATAAAGAAATAGAGAAGTGATTTAACTAATGGAATATTAATTAAGGGCACAGTGACATGTTCAAAAAGGAAAATTTGATTTTTGAAAAGAGTAAACTGTTTAAAAACTCCCAGGGAAAGACAGTTCGAATTAAAAACAAATTTAACAGAAATTTGTGAAAGCAAATTTGAATTAAAGTAAAGCCAGTAAAGTGGTAACTGAGATTGAATTAGAACGATTCAAGACAAATTGGATTGTGAGATTCAAATTTGAAGTGTAATGTGATAATTAAGTTAAGAGTTGGGAATCGAGAAGAAACTCGAGTTGAAATGATATTTGGCTCGGATATAAGCGAATGGTTGTGTTGTGGATAAAAGCAGATTGGAATTTGATCGGAATGACCCTTGTATCCGCTGAATTGATAATAGGTGGAAAGGATATAATGATATGCCGATAAAAAGGAACACGTTTATATTTCATATGGTATGAGATTTTGATGAGCCGAATTGGCAAGCCGCTTGGCTGTTTGATTTTCTTTTGGGATGGAGATGGCTTAGACAGGCGAGTTGGAATTTGAGATATTGACCAGTACAAAGGAGGTGCTGGCGGAATTTTTCAAAAAGTTAAGGTGTTAGAAAATTTTCAGAATTTTTGAAAATTTTCGTTGATAAGAATTAAATAAAATTTTAATTGAAATTAAATTGGTTCAGTTGAAACTGAAGTTAAGAAGTGAACAAATATGTTCTAACCCGTCGATAGGGTCGTTCTCTACCTTTTAGCAATTTCGAGGACGAAATTATTTTAAGTGGGGAAGATTGTAATGACCCGCATTGGCAGAGGTATTATAATTAATTTATTTAATTATATAAATGGTGATTAAAAGGATTAAATGGTCGTGGAATTAAATAATGGTAAATATTTAATTAAAATAATAAATTAAATAATATATTTAATTCTGAAATAATCAGAATTGGCTGAAATGGCGATATGGTGTGAACTGGATCATCTGTGATATTTAATTCAGCTTGAAATTGAATTTGAATAACGAATATATTATATAAACGACAGTTTGAACGTAGAGTTATAATATAATTAAAACCGAGCTCGAAATGGCGTTGTAGTTCATAATTTGGCAATTTGAACTTCAACTGAATATACAGGATTCGTTTCAAATCGGATTTCTGTGAAACAAGAGACGTACGGAGCTGGTGGAGTATATCTTTCTAGTGGAAGAGAAAAAACAGGATTTCGTCGTATAGAATTTGAGATATGTCTAAATCAAATTTTAAAATGGCCGCTATAGAATCGTTTATCGACCGTAACGGTTTATTCGATATAACTAGAGATTGGGTTTGAATTTAGACAAGGTTCTTTTAAGACATAACGATAAAATAATTTTTAGAATTTTACTGAAATTTTTAATTAATTAAATAAGCGACTTTTTATTTGGAGTATTTTGCACCCTATAATCAACATTTTGAAGTTTCAAAATATGAGTTAACCTACCGATATTATTATATTTTTCGAATGGTGGGGTATTCCTCGACACGACTGTATTTTCATTTTTGTCCATAGGTGGACGGAATTTTATGTAGTAGCATACGGAAAACTTTGTAACCTTAAATTTCATTTGTTAGTTGAATCTATGTTGATGCAACTATATCTAGTTGCGAGTCGGACAGTCAGACATTAAAAAGAGATAGTAAAAACATGACATAATCGTAAGAACTTGTACCCATTTGTTTAGTGGCAACACGCTGGCAATAGATAAAAATATAAATAAACATAAAGTATAATTGGATAGATCCCTTAACTGTTAAGTTAAGTTACGTACTGATGTTTCCTACCACTCCATTTCAAATGATGTAAACAGCAAAATGTGGCCACCCTACTACCAGTATTTCATTACTTAACAACAAAGTAAATTGCCATATAAATACACCACACTTTACCCTTAAAACCTAATCTTCACTTTCCATTCTCCGATTAGAAAGCTCCGCCATTTTTAATCTCTGGAAAACCAATTTCGCCATCTCAGAAATCGATCGAAGAAACCCTCAAATAAATCCTCAAGCTGTGATCTTCAAAGCAATAAGCTTCTTGTTGAGCTTGACTTGGTTTTCTCGCGTTTCAGAAATTTTCCAGTGAGTGCGAACGAGTTGAAGGGAAGTTGGCGCGATCTAAAGCGAAACCGTGGGTTGTTCATATCGGTGACATTGGTGAAGGTTGGTGGTAAGATTTTGGAGTTTGTGGGGACTTTCGAAAACACTGAGGCGCGGAGAAACGTGACTGGAGCGAGTGCGTGTGTGCTGAGGGCTTAAATAGATCGAAGAAAAGGGAAATGAATGGAGTTTGTTCTGTCTGGAGTTCTAAGCTTTTGGGAAGATGGAGTATTCCTTTTGAGCGGGTCAGGTTTGAGATGAGTTACTGGAGGTTTGTTTTCCCTTTTATTTTGTTCAATACTGTGTGGGATGGTGCTCATTTTCGAGCTGGAGAAAGTCACGACATTTTTTTTTTAGGAGCTCGGGTAGGTAAAAAATTAATGGGTAAAGACGAAACACCGTAGTTAACTAGTGAGTTGGACTTTTGGGTGTTAATGAGAATATATGAGGAGTTAAATGGTAATTTCAGTCTGGAGAATCATACACTGAAGAGGCAGAATTTTGTTGTAGAAATTCTGTTCATGGAAAGCTTTGATGTTTCGAAATATTTGCAGAAGTGAAGCGTGTAAGCAGTGTAAGGGAGATGTTGATGAAGGGGTAGTTTGAATGTTTGCAGCGGTATACCATGAGTTGAAAGGAGCAGAATCATGAAGGGGAAGACGAGTAACGAAGGGTGGCGGGTTGGATTTCTTGTTGGGCCAAGTTTAGAAAAGAAAAACCAAATCCGATAGGATCATAGGAACAGACGCTACCACAAGGAATTGGTACGGGAATGATTCGGAGCTTATCTGGATTTATGACAGAATAAAACGAATGAAATGAATCAAGAACCGTTAATCGTTATTTAACGTAAAACGCCAATGTGAGTAAATCTCACCAACTCTGAACAGTTTATAATTTCGTGTTGTATTTTTAGAACTGTTAGATATTGGCTGATTGACTGTGTGTTGATTGTTTGATTGAACTGCTAGTCAGTTAGTTAAATTTCTTTATTGATTCTGTTTAACAGAATATATCATATGGAAGTGAAAGTGATGTTATCTATATTGTTTAACATCTGTGATGCAGGGAAACAGGTTGGAGAAATCCGACTGGATTCCTCAACATTTATTTACTGTTTTCATATATTGTGATATATGATGTGATGTATATCTGTCATGGATTATGTGTGTTAGAATGATGTTGATCATTGTTATTCGATACTTTAAATATCATAAAAAGACCCTGGGATGTAAAAAGAATTATTTCAATGTATATTGAAATAAAAGGGATTTTTTAAAGTCAATAGATTTTATAAAAAGGAAATATTTCGAAAGTAAATAAAAGGGGAAATGTTTATAAAATGAATAGAGTTTTATAAAAGGGAAAAATGTTGATAAAACGAATAGAATTAAAAAAGGGAAATCATTTGTAAAGTGAAGAACCGTTACTAAAGGTAAATCTTTATAAATGAATAGTATAATCGAGTTAAAAGGAGTTAATCGATGTTAGTTTAGTTAAAAGGAGTTAATCAATGCTAGTTTAATCGATTAGAGTTAAAGCAAATAGAGTTAATCGAATATAGTTTATTCAAATAGAATTAAAAGAGTTATCGAATATAGTTTATTCGATAGGAGTTAAGTGAATAGAGTTAAAGTTAAATCAAAAGAATTATCGAATAGAAAAGATTTGAAAGAGAATTACGTAAGGAAGTTTGTTAAAGAATTAGAAGGGTGAACTTTATCTATTTCAAGGTTAGAAACGTTGTTCAGTTAAGGTCTGAGAGGTAGTATTACCACAACTTGATCGACTTCATTTTTAACTAAGGAATGGTTAAGGTTCGATAGTAAAGGATGGTTAAGTGAATTTAGTAATTAAAGGAAATGGTTTGAGTTGGCATCGCAATGGTTTGTTTAAACATCTGTCTAAGTCCAATGAAGAAGCTTTGGAAATGTTTTCCAAATAAGAAACCAGAAATGTTTTCGAATAAAGAAAACAAGAAATGGAAATGTTTTCCATTATTAATATTGTATATTTTCCAAATTTAGAAAATAAGAAATACTGAATATAGGGAAACAGGAGATAAGTAAATTAACGAAATAAAGAGATAAATGTTGAATGATGTTTGATCGATATAAATTTCCATTTGGAAATGATATCGTTGTTTGCACACCTGTTTTTCTTCGATAGTTAAATCACAGACTATCGAAGTTTTGACCATTTTAACGTTGTTAATATGGAGAGACCAGTTGGATTATTATCCAAAGAGCCACTCTGTATTGGCATAAGCGTTGCGAATCATATATGCCAAAGGAAATTGAAGGCGGAGTTATGCAAGGACTATCCTGTTTATAGAATAGTGCCTTCGGTTCATCCTATTCCTGGATGACTTGTATGGACGGATGTCTGACAGAGTATTTCCAGACGATCACGTATATTGATTTCTCCAACCGTATCAAGAGTGGAAGCGGAGAAGGAAACTTCTTTTAGCTAACACATAATGTATGGTTGAGGACGTCAATCAGTGATTTGATGGATTTGACGATGTGGCATTCGAAGTGAATCTGATGTGACGATGAAGCGTAAACTCAAGCCTCACATCCGGTAAATGACACAAATCGGGCAGGCAACATGGCTAAGTCGGTCGCACCGAAGTAGGGTGTATAATCACCTGATCTAGAGTTTCATTTATTTCCAAAAATCTATTGTTGATGCTGTCCCGTTCGGGAAACAGTTGTTGATCCCAACCGTTGGTGATATACATTCGATACACTCAAGCGAAATGAGTGGTCGGTCATGTGTGGCCGGGTTGCAAGATGTTCTTGTTGAACCCAGTGTATTCCTCTCTAGAGGTACATTAGCGAAAGGTGGTTCCATACCTTGTCATAGTTGGGAATCCATTACCCAATACGTGCTTGTGGTTTTGAATTTATACCATATTGTAGAACGTGAGATGAAAGCGTTTCTGCTAAATGATTATTATATTGTGGTTGATAGACATTATTATAATATTAAAAGGTTTTTGGTATAAAGATATTTTGGATTCTCATAAGGGAAAAACCCATTTCGTTATACGGTGTGGTCTTATGAGATATCGCTTACTAGTTCGAACTGTTTTAAACTGTTTTACTCATACCAGTCCCATGACTGACACGGAGTTTATTTTGTTTTTGTTTTACCTAAACTCTTGGGTGCCCAATTTTGTACGGGCATTCAAGTAGTTGGGATTTACAAATATACTGGAAGAGCTTGGAGCAGGAGGCTTCAGGATTATATAGCTATATTTATTTCCGCTGAGTTGTAAGTGTTGTACTCTGATAATGTTATTGTATACATATAATGATTTTATTTCAAGGATATATTATCTATTATATGTTGTTCGTTCCGCTGTGAGATTCGTGTTACTCTGATGTTGTGTTCTTCTTCTTCTATTCTAAGTTTCTATCTTATCTTTCCCCATCCTCTAATTTCTTTCATTAATGATCGGTTTTTTTCGATGTTTGGTTAGTCGTCATCGTGTTTATGTCGATAACCAAAGTCGACAAAAACCCGGGTTATTACAGTCCGGTTCAAATGGGCCATGTGGAGGGTAGAGAGGCCATCTCGGAGAAAGTGGAAGAAGTGGTCTTCATATCGTGCAAGGACAGGTGGAAGCCGATCCAGATTAATAGGAGGCGGTTTTGCTTTGTGAATCGGTCGAACACACGATACAGGAGCAAGTCCAGGGGGTCGGTTCGGATCCGATCCGAGCTGAGTCGGTGTCTTCAATCCGAAGACTCCATGTCCAATGCTTCGAACGTGTAGCGGATCGGGTATGCTCCCTCCGATTCGATCCGTTCTGATGTGAAAGCGAAGAGCAAGTGCCAAGTTATCCATCTTAAGGCAGCATCCAATCTGAACAGACTTGTCCAATCCGATCCGAGGATCTATTCAATGCTAAATCCAGGTTTCCGGTTCTGCATGCGTTCACAGAAACGAACATAACTTTCAAACCGTAAGTCCGTTTTAGCCAAACGAAAGCTTAAACTGAAGCTGATTCAGAGGGCTACAAGAGTTACAGAGCTTAGCTTTGTGAATGCTGTTTTCCGGCCCAAAAGAGATTGTCTGATAGGAGTTTCGGGCCATTCTTTGTTTGCAATGTGATTTCAGCCAAATCGTTTTCAGTCTTCTGACGATGTTCCCAATACTTGAGCGTATTGTTTAGAAGAGGCTTCACGTGTGACTGCTTTGACAAAAAAGCGGGTCAACATTTTGCCCCCCCAGAACATATCTTGTTGAACGAAGGAAGATGTGTTTTGGATAATCTAAAAAGTCCAAGGCCACGCCGGGCCTGCCAGTTGCAAGTATAAACCATACCTCCGAAGAAAAGAGAGCAAACAGGTATGTCAAAACCTAACAAAACTGATTATACTTTCGAGCATAAACCATGCTTGGGCGTTTGTTTGAGCATAAACTACACTCAAGAGACGTTCGAATCATCCTGCCAAAACCTGACGAGGGACCTAACCTTTCGGGTATAAGCCATACCAGGAAGTTCAAACTAAGCATATGCCATACTCGAGTTTTATTGAGTTCCTTTGCTAAATACTGACAAGATCGTTCGTTGTTCCTGAGTATAATCCATACTTAAGCATCCTAGTGAGTACCATACTCATGTCGGGATAGAGCTATACTTGCCAAAACCTGACAAGACAGTCTGTCCCTAGGCATAATCCATGCCTAGGGGTCCGAGATAAGTATAAGCCATACTTTAATTGAGATTGAGAATCCTGCCACAACCTGACAAGACACTTAAATTTGCCAAACATAATCCATGATCGGAAATTCCTCCCTTATTCAATTCAAAGTACAAAACCAAAGCAAATCCTGATTGTTTTATCATCGAGTGCAGAGCACGCTTTGGAGCTAAATACTAACCCCGAACGTGTGTACTCCGATTTAGCCAATCGAAAAACCTAAAGAAAGTAAAGAGACATATCTTAAATCCTAAGAGATGCTAAAAACGCATAGTGATACAATCCAGATCAGTTGATGATGAGCCCACGGGAGCTCGTTCCAGGGTCATTCCCTCTCCGGGAAGCAGGTGGTGGCAGCACGGGTGCAGGCGCTATAGGTTGTTTCACATACTCGGGTAGCTCTCCACGTCTAACGCGTTCCTCAATCAAGTCTCGCAAGTGCCTACACGCATTTATGTCATGACCGTTCATATCATGAAATATGCAGTATTTTCCAGAATCGCGTTCTCTTTGCGATGGCTCCCTCCTAGGAGGCTTTGGATAGGAAACGTCACCATTTGTGTTCACGTAGATGTCAGTCAAGGTTGAATTGAGTTCGGTGTACTTTTCATATCTAGGCCCTCTCCAGGGCTGAGTGTTGTAGTCGTTCTTGACGGCAGCTTTTCCTTTGCCTTTACCAGAATCAGACGGTTCTCCGTCATTGAGCATGTTAACATCAAGAATTTTCTTTTCGGATGTTGCATCTTCTTCACGCAAAAACCTATCCGATTCAATGTAGAATTCGTTGAGATTCCTAGGTGGATCTCGGTATAAGGATTTTTTGAACTCCGAGTTGTCCAGAACGCCGGATATTGCTGCCATCAATACCATAGATGGCTCAGGTCGATCAATGGATGCTGCTGCAACGTTGAACCGTTCCAAAAATGAGCGCAGAGTTTCTCTGGGCCTCTGCTTGATTGTAGTAAGTGACATTATATTCTTGGGTCGAGCGATGTGGACCCGAAACTATTCAATAAAGCGAGCGATCAACATGTTCCAGCTGTTGATCGATTCAGATTCCAGCTGCCGAATCCACATTGCAGCAATATCAGTCAAGAAGAGAGGGAAGCATTTTGCCATGACGCTTTCTGATGTCGATTGAACTTCCATTTGCCGTTTGTAGTGCATGAGATGCACGGTAGGATCCGTCCTGCCGTTGTAGGGCTCCAGTTGTGGAAGTTTGAAATCCGGTGGATTACGGGAATTCCTGATTTCCTGAGTGAATGGGTTGTGATTGACATCATCCATGTCATTCTGATAAGTGCGACCTCTAGAGAGGCGTTCAATGAGATTGGCGAGTTTGTTGCCTTCAAAGAGCTGTTGCAAGCTACCAAGATCAGAGCTGGTGCTCCCAGCGTTAAGTCCAGAAGAGTTCGGAAAAGTACGGGGAGCTTGGAAGACTATCCGGTTCAGTTCGGAGGTGCCCCTTGATGTGGCTCGGAGAAGTGAGGAGGTTTGTAGTGATGTGCACGGTTCGGGTCAGATGTTCTGATCCGACCCGATTCTGGCCCTCTGTTCCGAGTAGTTTCCTATTGCCATTGAGCTGGAGTTGGTGCCTGGTTGTCCATCCGAACCGGGGCAGATGTATGTAACACCCTGTATTTTTAATGTAATTAAAAATGTATATATATCCACAGATAGGATTAATATGGTGATGTATAATGAAAATTAATTAATATATGAAGGAAAGAAATGATTGGTTGCATGCGATGTAAATATGTTGCATGCACTGATTTGCAAACATAATGCATTAACATTAAAAGAAAAAGATTCATGCATTGGATTAATTTAAATATTGTAACTAACATGAAAAAGAGAAGTAAGGAAAGAACAATAATTATCATTGTTCTAAGACTTATTAACAAAAGACTCTATAGCTTAGTTTGTTAAGGCATTGGATTTGTAGCATGGAGGTCGGGGGTTCGAACCCCGGCGGCGGCATAATTTTTTTATCTTTGTTTTAGAGAGGGCCAACTGAACATGCAAATATATGTACGTATACAAATTCAAAATTCGAAAGGATAAGAACGTACATATAAGGAAATAAAGAATATATATATATATATACATATGAGAATATATATATATATATATATATATGCAAAAATATATGTGTACGAAAGATAAAATTCAAGATAAGGCCACAGTCAATGAAATATGGCAACATCATTTGAATTTTGAAAATAAAATGAAAGTTGTGCGTATATATATACGCGTAAAATGGTCGTTAGAGAAATTGTATACATATAAGAATATTTCATGTGAATAAAACAGTTAAATAAATTCCAGAAATTCAAAAGTTCGAAAATCAAATTTCTACGCCAAAATAGCTTGTGGGACCCAATGCTGACTCAGCACTGCGTGTATGATAAGGTTTGGCTAGATTCATCTACGTACCTGGACTATTTTCTTAACTAGGTTCAATGCTGACTCAGCGCTGTGTGTACGATAAGGTCTTGAGCAGCTATATAAACAGCCCTAGTCTTCATTCTCTTTGCACCAATTCTCTTCTATCCTTATGCTGCTAAGATTCATGGCTTCATCCCCTCCTCTAAATTTTCTTAAATAATAAAAATAAAATATAAATTCAAGACATGGATATGCTGCTCAAATCTGTTCAAGAGAAGATTCAAATCAAAGTGAAGAATTCAAAGGCTAAATCAACAAACCTCGAACAACGACATACGAATCATAGCATCGCCATTCTTCTATTCTAGATCCAATTTCTGTAAGTCAGTTGTTTCTAGATTTGAACGTTTTTGCTTTATTTTGTGACATGAAATTAAAGGAATAAAAGAATATGCCAAATCTCTCTCTCTCTCTATTCGAATCTGTGTTTATACTCTTGGACTAAATTAAGAACTGTTATGATTAAAGGACAAATAAGAATTTGCCTAAGACCGTTGCCTATGGACATTTGCCTTTGATTATGAACACAAGCCTTTGATTTGGACATAAAGTATTACCTATGACATAACAACGGTGATTTAAACACCTATGATTCATGACTAGGAAAATTGTTGCTTAGGTTTTGTGACTATGAAATTGGGTCTAAAACCCGATTTATCTATTCTGTATGTTCTTGATTTTCTTTGGTTTTAGACTGTGGGAATTTACCTACTAAGTTAGGTCTACCCATGTTCTCGAACCTATTCTGTCTATTCTTGGTTTCAGACCGTGGGAATTTACCTATTAAGTTAGGTCTACCCATATTCTTGAACCTGCGTCGTTATTCAAAATCTTTTTATGCCAATTATTATGTCCACCCTTTTTCATAGCATCTTAGGTTCATTCCCTATTTTCTACGAATCTAGATTTATTTACAATCTAGGTTGAATCATGATTATACGAACGGTGGGAATGCGATTTGGGAAAAACACAAAAATAAACATAAATATAGTTGTAAGCTTGAAATTGGCATAGTTTGAAAGCGAACATGATTCTGATTTATACAATTTTAGAACATGTGTTAAGACATGTGAATTGGGTAGATTTGACATGGATTATAGGTTATGAAATCTAGATCTAGTACTGGCCTGTAAACTGAAAAACTAGAATAATAAATCTAGTTTGTATGTAGAATGTAAACTAGAAGAATAAATCTAGTTTTTGGGCATAAACGGTGAACTAGAATAGAAAATCTAGTTTGGCATATAAAATCTAGTTTAGCATAAACTGAAAATAAAGATGATAGATCTAAATTGCTATGAACTGTAGGTTAGGAAAATCAAGATTTGGGCCTAGAATATAAGTCTGTTAGCGACAAATGAATATAGGCCAAATTTGTTTAAAAAGGGGGAAATGGGCTGTAAGATAAATTGTTAACAATTTATAAACAAAAGAAAGATATTTTGATAACACCCCTTTTTATAACTTGTACCAGAAAGTTCTAGGGTGACAGAGAGGATAGTGTCTAGGCTTGGGTTTGGAAAATATAAGTTTCCTGCCCTCCCTGGCTATCCCTAACTGATCCGACAAATGGGATGGTTGATTTCAAAACCAGGTTTGGAAATTAATCAGAAAACCCTTTGAACTTAGAAAACATGAATATGCCTAACCCGAGGTTAGACTGAGTTGCGGTGTAAACCCGCCCGGAACCGACCGGCACATCCAGTAACCGCAGTAATATCTGTCTAATGTGAGAGGTTGCAGCTTTAATTTATTAATTAAAGCTAGAACAAGAAGGGGAGGGTTAAGTCCATAGGAACACTTAACAAACACAGTTAAATCTAGAATGGGAAGGTTAAGTCCATAGGAGCACTTAACCAACTTAACACTGTTAAGCTAGAATGGTAGGATTAAATCCATAGAAACACTTAACCAACTTAACACAGTTGAAGCTAGAATGGGAGGGTTAAGTCCATGGGAATACTTAGCCAAATTAACATGTTGACTAGACTAGAATGTGGGGTTAAGTAAAGTTAATACACTTAGCCAATTTAACATGTTAATTAGACTAGAGGTTGGGGTTAAGTAATACACTTAGCCAATTTAATATGTTAGCTGGGTTGGACCGTAGGGTTAAGTAAACTTGAACACTTAACCATCAGAATATGATAAATGAATAGGGTTAAGTCTAAGACACGAAGAGATGATACTTAACCATTAATAACAGGTTTAGTTAAAACCGGTGGGAAAGGTTAAGTTAAAAAGGTTACACCTAACCAATACAGGATGAATGGGTAGGGTTAAGAAATACTTAACCAATATGACTTGGTTTGTGGTGGGGTTAAGTCAACATGAATACTGACAACACTTAACCAGTTTAACAGGATCAGGGAAGAGGGTTAAGTTAGCTTGAATCGACTAAAGACACTTAACCAATCCAACTTAACGGGAAAGAGAACTAAGTAGTAAAACTTTGTTAAGAAGACAATGATCCTGGAAACTAAGTGGTAAAACTTAGTTAGTAGAACTAAGTAGTAATTCTTAGTATAACACGAAGGAGCGGACGTCCATCTGATTTTAAAGAAGACTCCAACTAATTGGGATACGAAGCCCGAGGCTTCGAGGGGACGTGAGGGTACTCTTGGTATCCCTCTGTGAGGCTGCAGATGATCCGCCTGGGCGCACAGAGGTTAAGGTCTGTGGTAGAAGAGCCAAGGGTATGCCTTGGTTGCAATATATGGCAACCAAAAGACTAGGATGGACCAGCGTGATTCGGCGAGAAGACGGAAGCCCTGTGATAGCAACTCGTCGTCTACCTACCATCTTCAGTCAAGCGAGACACATGAAGCGGGAAGGCTGGAGGACTCATACGGACCACAAACTTGCTATCTAGTTGTGGTTGCGGGGTGTTGTTGGCCATAGAATTAGTAGGGCAGATAGGGGCCTTTGTACAGTTCTCATTTTACAAGGGTGGCCTTCCATTAGTTGAGGGAGGGGTCGAGTGGGACCATAGCCACTGGAAAAACAGACCTTAACATCTGCATCGGCAGATATTGAAAGCTCCCGACCGAGTTCCGTATTTCTAGAGTAGCCCTGACATGGGACTCTGGTAGCACATTACAGGACATGTGCATCTAGACAAGCGATAACGATTCGCGATACATGTGTGGGGAAAGTCTAGGAACATATACCACTCTAGGTAGTGTATCCTAGACTAAAGGGCATCGTTCGACAGGTAGCATAATCCCTAGTTTGGAACTAGGTGGCATAAATCCTGAATACAAGAAGCATTCAACAGATAGCGTAAAATCTAATTGAATCTAGAAAGCACTTGATATAAAACCTAGACTAGATCTGGGTAATAAATAATCAAGGTACGCCTGAAGGCGACGGAAACTACAGGGATTGGGATCACGTTATCGTTACTAGTTGGAACACTAGTTAGGTGGTGCAGAGATATAGAAACGAGTATATCGCAGTAAAAGCGAAGCGGAGAAAGTGTTGTAGTATATCCTGTTTATCTTGTCTTAGCATGTCTTGTGTGAATCTTATCTTGTTAGCCTTATCATCATGGTATTATCTTGTATTCAGTTAATTCATGTCGTTCTGTTTCCCCTGTTCACATGCTAGAAGTTACTGACTTACTCAGGCTTTATGTCTGACTCTGTTTTTCTTTCGCTTCTTTTCTTCCGTTCCCCCCCACCTCCAGGTAGTTGAGGAGGGAATAGTATAACTCAGGATTAAATTGGACCGTCACTCTTTCCCAGCTCGAAGATTTGTCGAAGTTTGCTTGGATTCTCTTCTCTGATGCTATGGCTGGCTCTTGCTAAAATTGGGGAATATAAATGTTGTTTTATGCTTCTTTATTTTGTAAGACAGATGATACTCTGATATTGTAAAGAAATATTTGTACAAACTATTTTATCAATAAAGAAAAGTTTTATTTTCCGCTGTTTAATTTCTGTCTGTCTTGTAATTTATCTGCATCTTTTACCCTAAATGCTCCACAGAACTTAGTGCATTCCCTTTGTGAGTGACACTAACGGATGTGGGGTGTTACACGTGGTATCAGAGCTGAAGGTTACCGGATCAGATAAAAGATTTGAAAAATTATTTTCAAAAGGTTTTTAAAGAAGAATTTTTAAAAGAAAGGATTTGTTTTAAAGGCATATTCCTCAAAGCCATACGCATTGTATCCTCTTCCTCTGTTTGAATTCTTGTCTCCTTCTTTCTTGAGTCTCTGGGGCTCCTGGCTTTCTGGGAGGTAACCTCATCGAAGGGCGAAGTAGTGCCCGACTTCCATCTATAGCCGTAGTTGTTTCACTTACGACCAGTCTTCTTTCAAGGTTATAGGGTTTTCCGTGCGATGGAGGCGGCTTTCGAGAGATTTTCCAATGTGGTTACACACGGAAAAGGATGAGGAGTTTGGCAAAAGAACACAACCCAAGGATGAGGAAAATTATGGATGTAGACTTGGCTCACGAAGGAGGAAGGGATTATAAAACCTAAGACAAGAGGAAGTATCTTTACTAGGGTATGATAGGACACATACTTAAGGACAAGGGCAAGAACGAGGACGAGATTTTCAGAAGGACAAGTACATGCTTTCGGCACCAAGCGCACCTAGGAGAAAGGTAGTCCGGTTGGAAGAGTCTAGTTTTCTGTTCGTACTATTTCTTTTGGTTTCAGCGCTTCTCAATTGTTCATACCCACTTCCGTAGCTGAGTCTCTACACCATAGTACTTGTATAGTAGAAAGATCCCACTAGAGTCTCAAATCCAATTGGTGGACCGACCAGTTTATTTTTGGTTAGTAGGGATTTGAGAATAGCTATCGAGTTTGCTTATATCATCTCACGTAGATCGTCTAAATTCCGGGGAGATATTCCTTGGGTGCTTGTCTGATATTGGTTTAGGCCTTTGGGGCTTGTACTTGAGGAATGTCGAGTTCGGTTTGGATGGTTTGCGTGAGAGATGAATAGTTGTGGCAGGCACTCCAAAGAGCACGTAGTGACCTTTCGACTCTTATAGTTATGGCATGGCGGATAAGAGGGAAACCTCTAATCATCTTAGTACGTATACTTGGTACCGTGATTGACATCTGTTTATTTTGGAAATGGAGATCCGGAACTTCACAATCGTGAAGTTAAATTAGTTAAGATACAGTGGAGTAAAGCTCAAGAAGGCTAGATATTAGCATCATACCCTTTTCCTTGAGGGTGCATCCTTGATTTCTTTGTTTTAAGAGCTTTACGCATAATTGTTTCTCTCTTTCCAAAGTATATCACCTCGGTTGTATCTTTGATCCTTAGGTAGAAGCCAATGGATGTAAACATGTATTTGAAACATGTTATGGTTGATGATTGCAAGTGGTTGCTAATGGTTGCTCGTGGATGCATATGCATACGTATTAGGCACTAGCTCAGTTCGGACGTTTTCATATTTCATTTACAGATATGTATTTAAGTTGAGCTTGATATGTTATCATATGGATGTTGCATATGGATGAATGACCGTGCACGCATGTAGTATTTACATAACTAGGGATGCTTGCATACATGATTGGACGCATGGCACTGACATTATTCGCATTAAGGAGGTCAAATGAATCAGTAGATCGCCTGATTTTGCATTAGATAAAGACATATACACACACTATGCATATGAACATGAAGGCATTAGAAATCTTTTAAGGACAATGAATGCCTATGATTGTATGGTTGAGTAGATGGGTGATTGGATGGTAGGACACATTCTTCCTAACTTGGAGATTTCGGGGACGAAATCATTTTAAGTGGGGGAGAATGTAACACCCTGTATTTTTAATGTAATTAAAAATGTATATATATCCACAGATAGGATTAATATGGTGATGTATAATGAAAATTAACTAATATATGAAGGAAAGAAATGATTGGTTGCATGCGATGTAAATATGTTGCATGCACTGATTTGCAAACATAATGCATTAACATTAAAAGAAAAAGATTCATGCATTGGTTTAATTTAAGTA
This sequence comes from Allium sativum, assembly GCA_030737875.1. NCBI lineage: Eukaryota > Viridiplantae > Streptophyta > Magnoliopsida > Asparagales > Amaryllidaceae > Allium > Allium sativum. Next base: position 7,050,190 of record JASFAX010000034.1, read on the forward strand.
TTGTAACTAACATGAAAAAGAGAAGTAAGGAAAGAACAATAATTATCATTGTTCTAAGACTTATTAACAAAAAACTCTGTAGCTCAGTTGGTTAAGGCATTGGATTTGTAGCATGGAGGTCGGGGGTTCGAACCCCGGCGGCGGCATAATTTTTTTATCTTTGTTTTAGAGAGGGCAAACTGAACATGCAAATATATGTACGTATACAAATTCAAAATTTGAAAGGATAAGAACGTACATATAAGGAAATAAAGAAAAATATATATATACATATGAGAATATAAATATATATATATATGCAAAAATATATGTATACGAAAGATAAAATTCAAGATAAGGCCACAGTCAATGAAATATGGCAACATCATTTGAATTTTGAAAATAAAATGGAAGTTGTGCGTATATATATACGCGTAAAATGGTCGTTAGAGGAATTGTATACATATAAGAATATTTCATGTGGATAAAACAGTTAAATAAATTCCAGAAATTCAAAAGTTCGAAATTCAAATTGCTACGCCAAAATAGCTTGTGGGACCCAATGCTGACTCAGCACTGCGTGTATGATAAGGTTTGGCTAGATTCATCTACGTACCTGGACTATTTTCTTAACTAGGTTCAATGCTGACTCAGCGCTGCGTGTACGATAAGGTCTTGAGCAGCTATATAAACAGCCCTAGTCTTCATTCTCTTTGCACCAATTCTCTTCTATCCTTATGCTGCTAAGATTCATGGCTTCTTCCCCTACTCTAAATTTTCTTAAATAATTAAAATAAAATATAAATTCAAGACATGGAGATGCTGCTCAAATCTGTTCAAGAGAAGATTCAAATCAAAGTGAAGAATTCAAAGGCTAAATAAACAAACCTCGAGCAACGACATACGAATCTTAGCATCGCCATTCTTCTATTATAGATCTAATTTCTGTAAGTCAGTTGTTTCTAGATTTGAACGTTTTTGCTTTATTTTGTGATATGAAATTAAAGGAATAAAAGAATATGCCAAATCTCTCTCTCTCTATTCGAATCTGTGTTTATACTCTTGGACTAAATTAAGAACTATTATGATTCAAGGACAAATAAGAATTTGCCTAAGACCGTTGCCTATGGACATTTGCCTATGATTATGAGCACAAGCCTTTGATTTGGACATAAAGTATTAACTATGACATAACAACGGTGATTTAAACACCTATGATTCATGACTAGGAAAATTGTTGCTTAGGTTTTGTGACTATGAAATTGGGTCTAAAATCCGATTTATCTATTCTGTCTATTCTTGATTTTCTTTGGTTTTAGACTGTGGGAATTTACCTATTAAGTTAGGTCTACCCATGTTCTCGAACCTATTCTGTCTATTCTTGGTTTTAGACCGTGGGAATTTACCTATTAAGTTAGGTCTACCCATATTCTTGAACCTGCGTCGTTATTCAAAATCTTTTTATGCCAATTATTATGTCCACCCTTTTTCATATCATCTTTGGTTCATTCCCTATTTTCTACGAATCTAGATTTATTTACAATCTAGTTTGAATCATGATTATACGAACGGTGGGAATGCGATTTGGGAAAAACACAAAAATAAACATAAATATAGTTGTAAGCTTGAAATTGGCATAGTTTGAAAGCGAACATGATTCTGATTTATACAATTTTAGAACATGTGTTAAGACTTGTGAATTGGGTAGATTTGACATGGATTATAGGTTATGAAATTTAGATCTAGTATTGGCCTGTAAACTGAAAAACTAGAATAATAAATATAGTTTGTATGTAGACTGTAAACTAGAAGAATAAATCTAGTTTTTGAGCATAAACGGTAAACTAGAATAGAAAATCTAGTTTGGCATATAAAATCTAGTTTAGCATAAACTGAAAATAAAGATGATAGATCTAAATTGCTATGAACTGTAGGTTAGGAAAATCAAGATTTGGGCCTAGAATATATGCCTGTTAGCGACAAATGAATATAGGCCAAATTTGCTTAAAAAGGGGGAAATGGGCTGTAAGATAAATTGTTAACCATTTATAAACAAAAGAAAGATATTTTGATAACACCACTTTTTATAACTTGTACCAGAAAGTTCTAGGGTTACAGAGAGGATAGTGTCTAGGCTTGGGTTTGGAAAATATAAGTTTCCTGCCCTCCCTGGCTATCCCTAACTGATCCGATGAATGGGATGTTTGCTTTCAAAACCAGGTTTGGAAATTAATCAGAAAACCCTTTGAACTTAGAAAACATGAATATGCCTAACCCGAGGTTAGACTGAGTTGCGGTGTAAACCTGCCCGGAACCGACCGGCACATCCAGTAACCGCAGTAATATCTGTCTAATGTGAGAGGTTGCAGCTTTAATTTATTAATTAAAGCTAGAATAAGAAGGGGAGGGTTAAGTCCATAGGAACACTTAACCAACACAGTTAAAGCTAGAATGGGAAGGTTAAGTCCATAGGAGCACTAAACCAACTTAACACTGTTAAGCTAGAATGGTAGGATTAAGTCCATAGAAACAATTAACCAACTTAACACAGTTAAAGCTAGAATGGGAGGGTTAAGTCCATGGGAATACTTAGCCAAATTAACATGTTGACTAGACTATAATGTGGGGTTAAGTAAAGTTAATACACTTAGCCAATTTAACATGTTAATTAGACTAGAGGTTGGGGTTAAGTAATACACTTAGCCAATTTAATATGTTAGCTGGGTTGGACCGTAGGGTTAAGTAAACTTGAACACTTAACCATCATAATATGATAAATGAATAGGGTTAAGTCTAAGACACGAAGAGATGATACTTAACCATTAATAACAGATTTAGTTAAAACCGGTGGGAAAGGTTAAGTTAAAAAGGTTACACTTAACCAATACAGGATGAATGGGTAGGGTTAAGAAATACTTAACCAATATGACTTGGTTTGTGGTGGGGTTAAGTCAACATGAATACTGACAACACTTAACCAGTTTAACAGGATAAGGGAAGAGGGTTAAGTTAGCTTGAATCGACTAAAGACACTTAACCAATCCAACTTAACGGGAAAGAGAACTAAGTAGTAAAACTTAGTTAAGAAGACAATGATCCTGGAAACTAAGTGGTAAAACTTAGTTAGTAGAACTAAGTAGTAATTCTTAGTATAACACGAAGGAGCGGACGTCCATCTGATTTTAAAGAAGACTCCAACGTATTGGGATACGAAGCCCGAGGCTTCGAGGGGACGTGAGGGTACTCTTGGTATCCCTCTATGAGGCTGCAGATGATCCGCCTGTGCGCACAGAGGTTAAGGTCAGCGGTAGAAGAGCCAAGGGTATGCCTTGGTTGCAATATATGGCAACCAAAAGACTAGGATGGACCAGCGTGATTCGGCGAGAAGACGGAAGCCCTGTGATAGCAACTCGTCGTCTACCTACCATCTTCAGTGAAGCGAGACACGTGAAGCGGGAAGGTTGGATGACTCATACGGACCACATACTTGCTATCTAGTTGTGGTTGCGGGGTGTTGTTGGCCATAGAATTAGTGGGGCAGATAGGGGCCTTCGTACAGTTCTCATTTTACAAGGGTGGCCTTCCATTAGTTGAGGGAGGGGTCGAGTGGGACCATAGCCACTGGAAAAACAGACCTTAACATCTGCATTGGCAGATATTGAAAGCTCCCGACCGAGTTCTGTATTTCTAGAGTAGCCCTGACATGGGACTCGGGTAGCACATTACAGGACATGTGCATCTAGACAAGCGATAACGATTCGCGATACATGCGTGGGGAAAGTCTAGGAACATATACCACTCTAGGTAGTGTATCCTAGACTAAACGGCATCGTTCGACAGGTAGCATAATCCCTAGTTTGGAACTAGGTGACATAAATCCTGAATACAAGAAGCGTTCAACAGATAGCGTAAAATCTAATTGAATCTAGAAAGCACTTGATATAAAACCTAGACTAGATCTAGGTAATAAATAATCAAGGTACGCCTGAAGGCGACGGAAACTACAGGGATTGGGATCACGTTATCGTTACTAGTTGGAACACTAGTTAGGTGGTGTAGAGATATAGAAACGAGTATATCGCGGTAAAAGCGAAGCGGAGAAAGTGTTGTAGTATATCCAGTTTATCTTGTCTTAGCATGTCTTGTGTGAATCTTATCTTGTTAGCCTTATCATCATGGTATTATCTTGTATTCAGTTAATTCATGTCGTTCTGTTTCCCCTGTTCACATGCTAGAAGTTACTGACTTACTCAGGCTTTATGTCTGACTCTGTTTTTCTTTCGCTTCTTTTCTTCCGTTCCCCCCCCCCCTCCAGGTAGTTGAGGAGGGAATAGTATAACTCAGGATTAAATTGGACCGTCACTCTTTCCCAGCTCGAAGATTTGTCGAAGTTTGCTTGGATTCTCTTCTCAGATGCTATGGCTGGCTCTTGCTAAAATTAGGGAATATAAATGTTTTTTTATGCTTCTTTATTTTGTAAGACAGATGATACTCTGATATTGTAAAGAAATTTTTGTACAAACTATTTTATCAATAAAGCAAAGTTTTATTTTCCGCTGTTTAATTTATGTCTGTCTTGTAATTTATCTACATCTTTTACCCTAAATGCTCCACAGAACTTAGTGCATTCCCTTTGTGAGTGACACTAACGGATGTGGGGCGTTACAATGTAGGTCGAACCCGAGCGAAGCTTTGATTTCTAGAAGGGAGACTGTTCCCCCATGCTCAAGTGGAGCAGCGGGTCGAGTGAAGGCTGATCCGACCCGGTTGGCGTGAGCTGATGCATCTCGAGCGTGTGCTGAATTTGGGTCTCCTTCGGTTCGGATCGGGTCCGATCCGATCCGAATTGCTGCTCCTGGTGGTGCTGATTACATGCCATTTCCAATGAGTTGAGTGTTGTCGCTCGGCCTTCCTTCCATCCGAGTGAAGAATTGGTCGATCATCTCATGTTGTTTGTAGAGGAGATCCTCTTGCCTTTCCATCTGGGCTCTCAGTTCAGTGAGAACGCCGTCCATTTCGTCTCTGGTTAAGTATGCTGATGGATTTCCATGAGAGGAAGCCTCCTGGCTCGCCTCGTTCCCTGCGCATTCAGTGCCAACGTCCTCAGCATGATAGAAGGTTCCGTCTTTCTTTCGTTTGACCATTGATCCAATAGCCAAATAACCTAAGCAGAAGTTGAAGTTGTCGTGTGCCCCCCCACCTGGCGCGCCAAAATGTTAGACCGAAAATTGGGCCTAACACCCAAATTCTATGTGAAAACCTCACAATCACAGATTAATGCAGAAAAAACCGTAAAATAAGAGGAGACACACGAGATTTTTATAGTGGTTCGGCTCAATTCGAGCCTACGTCCACTTTATAGTTTCTTATATCTTGAGGAATTGCAATTACAATGCGGTCTTACAATCCGTAAGAGCTATTTATACACAATAACCTTGTGTTGTAATGAAGAAGAGGAGATTAAAGGTTGATTTTATACACGTATTCCTCGTGTTGAGTTGAATTTATTCGGCCTTCCGGTTGTTGTTGCAACGTCCTTGCAATGGAAATGGTGGAAGGAATGGCCAAAAGAGAAGAACCCAAAAGTCCCCCCAAATGTCCATCTCACGGTGTATTTATAGGCGTGGAGGGGCCTTGCCAGGCCCAGAAGCGGTCCGGTTCGGATTAACCACGTAGAGGGTAGAGAGGCCATCTCAGAGAAAGTGGAAGAAGTGGTCTTCAGATCGTACAAGGACAGGTGGAAGCCGATCCGGATTAATAGGAGGCGGTTATGCTTTGTGAATTGGTCAAACACACGATATAGGAGCAGGTCCAAGGGGTCGGTTCGGATCCGATCCGAACCGAGTCGGTGTCTTTAATCCAAAGATTCCATGTCCAATGCTTCGAAGGTGGAGCGGATCGGGTATGCTCCCTCCGATCCGATCCGTGTTGATGTGAAAGCGAAGAGCAAGTGCCAAGCTATACATCTTAAGGCAGCGTCCGATTCGAACAGACTTGTCTGATCCGATCCGAGGATCTTTCAATGCTAAATTCCAGGTTTTCGGTTCTGCATGCGTTCATGGAAACGAGCATAACTTTCAAACCGTAAGTCCGTTTTAGCCAAACGAAAGCTCAAACTGAAGCTAATTCAGAGGGCTACAAGAGTTATCGAGCACAGCTCCGTAATTGCTGTTTTCGAGCCCAAATGAGATTGTCTGATAGGAGTTTCGGGCCATTCTTTGTTTGCAATGCGATTTCAGCCAAATCGTTTTTTGTCTTCTGACGATGTTCCCAATACTTGAGCGTATTATTTAGAAGAGACTTCATGTGTGACTGCTTTGACTAAAAAGCGGGTCAACATGATGTGTAATGGAATGTAAATATTCATGTGTTGAAATAACACATTTTATCGTTTAAAATATATTTTTTAACGTGTATATGAATAAAATAAATATTCATTTGCAAATCGAACGATTTTTTTATGTACACCCATTTGACTGATATTGATTGGGACGATAAATTTTACACATCGCCCAACTGCACAAATAAATCTGTGTTTGTTGTTTAAAACCCTACACGGGTATTGGGATGATATTTGGCGTACACTAATCACAATTATTTAGTTGTATGTCGATCGATTGGTTGACAAGCTATTGTATGCATTGATAATTTATATTTAATGCTTATACGGTTGTGTAATGCACTCTGGATGATGGTTGACTGTATTTGATTGTTGTTGTATGCATGTGTTGTATGAAATCCATATAAAACAAATTATATGGTAATTGAGTGTGTCTGATTCCAGTTCAGAAAGAATGAATATTTTTTTAAAAAAATTATTTTAAAATAACGAATATTTTAAATTATATTCAGTAAAAGATGAAAATCTGATTTTGATGTCCGATTTAGGATGGATACGAATATATTTAAATATATAAAGCCGTGTTGATTATATTAATGCCATTTTGACGTGAACGATATTTATATCGATTTTATTCATTTTTATAATGAATATCGAAAAGGAAATGATTTCAGAATCTAATGTTTTGAAAATATTATCATTTATATATTAATGATATGGAATATTCAATTTTGATTTGAAATTGAATATGAAGTTGAAATTGTTTTGAAAACGAATTTAAAATGATTTATAAAAATACATTTTAAATGGAAATCTATGAAATATATATATAATATATATACTAAATGGCCTGAATAGAATGCACCACGCTACGGTAGTTCACGAATTTTGACCATTGACTTTGAATGGACATTACGGGAGCTCCGATCGTCGGATTCTCCTAAAACCGGAACCATTTGGTTCGTATCGAAAAGAGCTTTCTAATGAATATAAGGGACTTGAAATCTAATGGTTGGATTTGGAATTATGTCCAAATCAAATTTGGAAAAGGTCGCTGTAAGTGCAGTTCAATGACCGTTTACGGAAATCGACTGTACGGGCCTTGATAAAATTATTAAAAATATCAATAATTAGTGTAAAATCATAATAAATGATTTGGAAAGAATCAGGATAAAAAATTCCATATTTGAAAAGATAAAAATATATTTTTATCGAAATGAACTAGTTATGAACTAGAATTAGAAAATCCAATATTTTTTAAATAAATAAATTGGATTTGAAATGGTTTTAAAAGTAACCAGAATTTCCAATATATGAGTTGGAATGGATTTGAATTGAAATTATCATCGGAATGTTTCGATGTTGGACTCGGGATTATACAGATATTGTTAGGGAAATTTGGAAGATATATTTTATATCGTTATTTCCAAAACGATATTTGTTGGTTTTAGAATTTGATATTGAATATAAGCTGATATAATCTCTATTCAGAGCCTTGTATTTGATATCAAATTTGATTTTGGGTTTTTCATGAATGGTGTCTTAAATGACACTGTTCTTGAACCCTATGTGAAAAGAATAAATCTTTTAATTAAGATTATTGGTGTTTCCAGTTAAATAACATTTAATTGGAATAAAATGGACTGTGAATTTGGTTTATCATGAACTGTGTTTTTAACGACATTGTTCTTTAACCCGATTTACAGTGAAATGTGATTTGTAATTTATAAATCTTTCTATCAAGATTTAACAAGAATTTTCTAAAGTAAAGTTTTCCAATTTAATACGTTAAATTGGAATGGAATGTAATTCGATTTGGTAATAATCGAAATGAACTTCTTATTAATACATTTGGAATTTAAAAGGCTTTGCTGTTATTCCATTTATATTATTAGTCGGATACGGAAATTGATATCGATTATATATTGATTTGTTTTTCCGTGTTGATTCCATAATTAATTGAATATGATTTGGGTTTATCGTGAATTGTGTTTTAAATGACATTATTTCTTCAACCCAGTTAAAGGCAGGATTACATGTCTTCCATTGTAATTCGAACTGTATGGTTGATCTCTGCTAAATATATATATGTTTGGTGGCGGAGAATTTATTCTCTTGCATAACACCCTTCTTTGAGACGTACGAGCTCAGAGGTTATATATTGGCAGAAATCAATAGTACGATGTCGATTGTCGATGCGGCATGTTTGCGTTTCCAAAGTTAAATAATCATTAACGTTGATTTTTGGGAAGATTAAAACTTAGTGAAGTTTTAATGAATCTTTAATTAGATTGAAATGTGAATTGATAATTTAAATTATCAAATTTGGGAAATGATCCAGAGTGGAGTATCACCAGTTTTGCTCCAAGCGATAGTTAAATCTTTAATTAGATTTGAACGGGAAACGGTAACTAAATTTTTCGATAACACTGGGGTGTTAGTTAGGGAGTATTAGCAATTTTTCTCCATGGGATGAATAGGTTTGGATTGGGAAATTAAACAAATGATTACTTCGATAAGGTGCGCTAATTCCGACTAGTTTGGAAAACCGTAACATGGTTTGAATTGATATCCAAAGGAAGATTAAAGAATAAATTCAAAGAATTTATCTTTGATAAAACTAATGGGAACATTTCCCAAAGTATATGAATATTTGAATAAATGAATATTCAGAATTGGAATGAGGCGTATGTTGTGTTTTTATAGCACTTGTTTATTATATACGCGAGTTATTCGAAAAGGCCGGGTTTATACCCATTCTGAATAACTGATTCGACGATATGTCGACGATGAAGACTGTGGTTGAAGACTGGAGGTCTTCACATTGTTTGGATGATTACTGATGTCTTGATCGGGCTGTACACCCAAGATGAGGTAATAAGTGGTGCTCGTTCCAAACGTACTTGGAGATCGACCGGATATGCGACGGCCTCTCACCTGTATTGGACATATGGGACGAGGAATAAGGTGCCTCCGGTTTCGTTCAGACCCAGAACGAACTTGTAAATGGATGTGTGTCTGACATCGGATTTCATTCTGTGTGATTGATAGACATCGGTTGCATAGCATGAATTGCCTGTGTGGCATGTAGAGATGCAAATGATCAAGGCTTCTGTTGAAAAGCAGAGTCTTGTGATTGATGATCAAAGCACAACTTTAATATAGCATAGCTTTGTGTTGCGCTAATTCGTGAGTCTCACACCCCGGTGTGAACCAGAAACGGGAGAGAACCTCAGGGAGGGCATGCGTTTCCTTCTAGATAGGAGGGGTGTCTGGGTTTTGCACGCCCGGGCGTTTTACTTATGTGGAAGATGGATAGCGAGGCGCCTTGGTTATATCGGCACTACGGGGCCGATGGATGGTATGGTCTTTATACAGACTAGATTTTACGCCCCATAGGGCATGGAAACGTAGTGTTCAGGTATTTTAATCCACATCGAGTGGACCGGCCCTGACGATCTAAAGGTCACTCTAGCTCTGAGCTGGGACATGGGTCTAGATTGTCTCGAAGCGGTAAGGACGATCCCTTGCCTTGGTTCACAGATGGAAATCCAACTTCCATTACGTGACATTTGCGGTTTTGATTGTAGAGCCTAGCGTTGGAGAACTGATATATGGTACCCATGCCATCTAGGATTGATACATTTATATTTGAAGTTGTTTTATACACTATGACCTTATAATAGTATCAAATGATTTGTTTTAAACGTACCAAGCATGCTTGGCTATTATAAGGGAAAACCCTATCCTTCGGCTTGCGTTGCATTGTGTGATGGGACCTGGGTCTTATAATAGCTTCATTTTTTCAAAAAGCATTACATTGTTTGTTTTATGCACTAGTATTCATGGGAGGAAACCCGTTCCGTGTTATACGGCGTGGTCCCTTGATATATCCGATTTAAAGTAAAGTTTTAAATAACTGTTTTGGTTCTCACACCAGTCACATGATTGACTTGGAGTTTATTGTTTTAACCTAAACTCTGGGTGCCCCTATTTTCCACACGGGCAGCTAGTAGTTTTGGTTTTGCAAATTTATATTCACAGGATCCTGGTTTACAGCTGGAATGATATTCGGAAAGCTCTGTATCCGTTTATCTCTTTCAGTTGTGTTTTGTATTATTTTCCGTTGCATTGTAATTTGTAAATCTCTGATATTTATCAAATGTATATTATCTATACATGCTCCGTATATTCTTGTACTTTGATGTAAATTGTTGTAATAAGTAATGAAACATTCTTCTGTTTGTGTTCTGATTTGTCGTCTCAACGTCCTGAATGGCTTTTCGGCATTTACCGTTCTTTGCATGTAGCATATACATGTGACTAATTTAAATACTTACGAGTGATACTATTATTATGTGACAATAAGATTAGCTAAAACCCATTCCAATCCACGCTTAAGTTAGACGATGATCAGTAGTAAAGGGAGATGGCACGAAGTGATTTACCCGGTCGATCTGAAGTTTTCAAACTTGGCAGCGTTATAAAATTTTGGAATAGGGGATTGACGTCAGTTCGGGCGATGGAAATATGCTCACAGATAATGATGGCATTTGCATGGATTGTGACGGAGGTTAAATAGCTAGAGTGTTGGTGGTGCACTGGGCTGAGGAACAATAAAGAAAGTAAGAAAAAGGAAAAGAAGAAGTGATGGGAAAACAGTAGTAGATTGCCAAGAAAGATCAGAAGGAAAGGAAGGGAAAGACACTAAGACTTGACATGTCATAGGGTATAGTACAACGGTAGCTACACCATCCCAATTGCATTGATAAATGACATGAAAATAGCAAGAAACACTACAAAACAGCACAACAGAACAACACGCCATAGAGGTGACGCTTGACATTTGTACAGTATGACATAGGAAGAGGCATAGTCTACTTTCAAAATAATCGAACCAACCCAGGATAGAGCATTGACTTGAACATTTGACACAGCAAAGCAGGGCTTACACAAAACTGCAAAGCCGGAAATTCCAAAGGCAAGAAAAAAGCCAAACTAACATGGAAGCTCATTATCAACCACCAAGCAACGTTTAGCAACCAGCCAATTACCATAATAGAATAACAATAATCATTTTCCAAAACATACCCAAAGTAAAATTGATAACATAGTACAACGTATTTTTCCTAAAGCCTTGGACATGGAGGAGAATGGGGCAGGCATGCATTTTGGTTTCAGCGTAGGCAATGGGAGATGGGTCATGGGATTCGGCCCAGGTTCGTAAAAATATATATAGCTATATATACAAAGACATATATATACGTAAAAAGAAAAAAAATGGGAATAAAAGGGTAGGGAAAAAGATCTTTGGCATTGGGATATTAAAATAGAAATTTGCGTTAAGGAGGATACTGCGAGTGGGTTCAGACATTTCACACTTTGAATGGAACGTTTTCAGCAGGCAAATGGAAAAGGGAAACCAAGGTAAAAGAAAAGAAAGTAAGTAACAGGTAGAAAGAAAGGGAGAGTGGGGGGAAAGATAGGCTGCAACATTCGTTTTTGGGTGCATGCGGTTTTTCGTTTATTTCGTGAATTTGGGTTGGATTTCAGCCTAGTGTTTGTTTTAAAAAAAATGTTTAATGGGAAAAACGTAAGAAAGAAAAATGGGTAGGAGAAAAGAAAGTATAGGGAGGGGGGAGGTGTGTAACAAGTGGCTTGGCAAATTTCTTTTCTTTTCCTGGAACGTACGGGTGGAAACATTTTAACGGTGAATGGCTTTTCGCTTAGCCCATATTCAAAAGTGTGAAAAAAGTTTTAAAGATTTAATTAGAGTTTAAATGTATGTATATATATATATATATATATTAGTAAACATATGTATATATAAATGGGTTGTTTAAATGGGCCTCAGCCTATTGCAAGTAAAAAAGGAAACAAAAAGGGAAATTTGGGTTAAATTATATTGTTAATTAAGTATATATTTATAAACTATATATATATATTGTTCAAGGTTTTAAATCTCGGATATCGGTCACGTTTCGTCTCGGGGATTTTATAGACTCCGTCTCGTATCGAGGGATATCTCGGACGAGATGAGTCAACTCGGGAGTTCGTCTCGGATTTTCATCTCGGGTTTGAAAGTTCATATCGGAACTATCTCGGGGTACATGATATGTTAAAAATGATATTTTAACTAAATGATTTTTATGAATGTTATTAATAACACAGCAAATTAAACTTAAAATGCAAAACAACTTTATTATTCTCTATTTTGCGAAAGATCATTCATACTCTAAATCGTAATATACTTAAAACAGAAATATTATTAGACAGGAAACATTAAAAGGATCCAAAACAATAAAAAATTCAGCATAAATAGACCATAAAATATATAATTCCATAAGTAACATGTAACACCCCGAAAATTCTATAAATGTGAAATTAACAAATTAAAGTATAATTAATTTGAAATCAAAGAACCAAGGGAAACGGGATACGCCATTGCATTCGTCTCGGAAAAATACGCGAAATAGAGTCCGAGTTTTCGAAAAACGGAGTCCGTATGAAGAAGATATGGCCTTCGGAAGTTTGAAAATCAAGTTTAAATTCAAACAGAATAAAATAATTAAAAATCGGGCCCAATGGGCCAGGGCGGATAAACACCCGCCTAGGCCACCCAGGTCGACTGGGCTGTCGACCTGGGCTACCCATGTCGACAGGGCTGTCGACAGCCCTGTCGACAGGGGTGTCGACCTGGTCGAGCCCAGTCAACCTGGCTGGCCAGGTCTGTGTTTGGCCGATCCTCTGTGGTCTGCTTGGTCATTAGGGCTAGGTGGCAAGTTTTAATTGGTCTCTCTATCTAATGAATGGCTATGATCAATCCAAGCAACATCAATGGTCCTAATCAGTTCCTAACCTCTATATAAACAACCCTAGACTAAACCCTAATCTATTCATTCAAAATTAAGAACATAGCCACCATGTTGCTGAGGAACGACTAAGAGTAGCCGCCAACTAGAGAGAGAATTAGGAAGAAAGTTCTAAAGCCTAAAGCAATTCAAGCAACCTAAAGCCAATCAATTCAACAAAGGAATCATATCTCTTAATTAGAGAATTCGCCGCAACCATTGTAAGTAGAGTATTACTTTGTTATGAATAAACAATTGTGGTGGTTTGTATGCTTGAATTATGGCAATAAAGTAATTCATGTTTGCGCGCTCTTATCAATTTGAAATATTATATACGTTTGGATATTTATGAATTATGTTATTCATTATAAAGAACTACATGCGGTAGTTCTATGCAAGTATACGTTTCGAATATTTCGCAAATTATGTGATCCATGTTGAAACTACATGTATGTAGTTGATTTAAATTCATGCAAGTTTGGGGTTTTGCTTCTATGCCACCATGATGTATATTTTGTGCATACATCATTTTGTAAGAAATTGGAACAAGTTTGGTTATTATCCATATGAAATTATGTTGAGAATTTGGCATCATGTATTAAGCCATGCTTTAGTACTAGAAACCCTATTTGCAAACTTATGAATATGGCTAGGCTATGAACGATATTTGGCATAATTGAAATCCATGATTAAGTCTATCTTGTTTACAAGAATTTTATGATGACATATGTGGTACATGGCTAGGTTAGGTTCAAAAAGTCCCTTTTTGTAAGTTTACATGACTAAAGTAAGAATCATGATTTCATGTTAGAAAATATTTATGCCATGCTTATGTTTGATATTATGCCATGCTTATGTTTGACATTATGCCATGTTTATGCTAGAAGTATTTATGCCATGCTTATGTTTGACATTATGCCATGCTTATGCTAGAAATATTTATGCCATGCTTATGTTTGACATTATGCCTAAATAAAAATATAGGTTCATGTGTCAATAATGACATCTCAATTACAAGTTCACATGCTTTGATTCATGTCACCTATGTTACCACTATGCAAGTACACCCGTTCTAGTTTGTATTTCCAACGTCATTTTGCAAGTTCATACGCTCACCTTCCCCTTTTTGTGTATGTAATTATGCTTTGAGCCTCCCCTTTCGCATGGCTAAATTGGGCTTTAAAAGGCTAAGCCCAATATATATAAACGGACGTGTAAAAACGGGGGTAAATAACGTTGGGCTAAATTAATTTAATGAATGAAAACTAAAGTAAAAGGGCCCAAATTCAAGAATGGGTTGGGCCCATGATTGGTGTAACCTTTACACCATTAACTTAATAATGGGCCGCAAATATTTACATATCAATAAAGAAGAAAGACAAAAATATGTAAATGTAGAAAATACGATATGTTTAACCCGAGGTTGGATTGAGTTGTGATGTAAACCTGCCCGGAACCGCCCGGCTGTCCAGTAGTCACAACAATACCTATCCAATGTGGGAGGTTAAACATGGAGCCCAATAAGGACCCGAGGTTAGACTGAGTTGTGGCGTAAGACTGCCCGGAACCAACCGGCAACAGGCAGCCACAGCAATACCTGTCTAATGTGAGAGGTCAGGGCCTTAATAAGACAATTAAGGCTGAGTCAGGATTGTTAGGATTAAGTGGACTAAGACTTAATCAAAATGTAACATGCTAAACTAAACGAACTGGTGGGGGTTAGGTTAGCAAAACACTTAACCAACTTAGCATGTTGGCTAGAGATAGAAAACCTAGTAACGGGGGACCCTTTTCAGCAGTAACCCTATACGGTGTATCATGATACCCTGAAACTAGGCAGGGTGGGGCACGATTACTGGGCTGATTGTAAGAGGTCAAAACGACGGCGGTGGTGTAGCAGTGTAGGTTCTAACGGGGTGCGGGCGTGCACACACTCCGGCGCAGAAAAATAAAGCACTGGGCACCAGTAGCATACCTGTGCATTCAAAGGTTGTGTCGGGCCGCTGCCATGGGACTTGATACACCCCATGGTGGGACCAGCATAGGTAACTACAACATCGGGGGCCGTAAGACACATGTAACTATGCGAGTAGGAGCCGATCTTCATTGAATGGATCACATCGCCCTGATTTTGGGGTGCCAGTTGGGAACTAGTTTATATGGGTTCAGAGATTGACATGGGGTACGATAGTATATTCGACCCTAGACAACTTAACCAAGTTTATAGTGCTTTCCCACTTCTTGATTATACTTATCATACCCAGTTCTTTATTCATAGACAAAATAGTACTAGACTTACTCAGGCTTTATGTCTGACTCTATTTTTCTTTCGTCTTCTTTTCTTCCGTTCCCCCCCCCCCCCAGGTCCACAGGGAGGGAACACTGCAGCTTGACCAGCCTCCACCATCCAGCTTGAAGAAGAGAAATGTATTGCTTGGAACTTCCTGTTTTTGAACTATGGCTTTGGACAATCCACTATGGGCTTTTGCAGTTTATCTATGTTTTATTTATGCTTCTTTAAATGTTGTAATCAAGACAGATTATGAAAGTGTTATGTTATGTTTTGGGAAAAGATGTAAGACAATTATGATGATGTGGTTGTAACACGTATTGGCTTTATGAAATAAAAGTTTGTTGTTTTTCCGCTGTTATCAAATATGTGTTCTTATATCTGTCTTGTATATCTGTGACTTATACTTATAAACCTCTACCAAAATTAGGGCATTCCCTTTGAGAGTGACCTTAACGGAGGTGGGGTGTTTCACTTGGTATCAGAGCATAGGTTTACCAGATAAGATAAAAAGTTTTGAAAATTTATTTTCAAAAAGGAAATTTAAAGAAGCATTTTTAAAAGATAAAAATATTATTTCATTTTTAAAGGCAAAGTCCACTCCCCAAAGCCATAGGTACTATCTCTTATCCTTCGTTTTGAACCTATCCTTTTTGTTTCAGCATGTCCGAAGATCTTAACTTGCCGGAAGGGGTACCAATACCTGGTTGGTTTAGACGGTTTTTAGAAGCAAGAGCCACTCAGCCAGGTCCTACCGTTCCTCCTCCCCCAGCTGCCGGTAATCATCCAGCTGCAGCGGCACCTTTTCCTCCACCTCCTCCACGGGGAAACGCTTTTGCTAAGATATGTAAAGATTTTAAAGCTATGGGAGGAAGGGATTTCCATGGAACTGAGTCCTTCGTGGCAGCTAGAAATTGGCTGAAAGAAACGGAGGACCTATTCATCATCTTTGAGGTAGAAGATAGACAAAAAGTACAATTGGCGGTGTGGCTATTGAAGGGCGAGGCTTCCTACTGGTGGGAAGTCACTAATGCTGAAAGACCAGTAGAGACATGGGAGGACTTCAGGGCAAGGTTTGAGACCAAATTTCTCTCAGATGCGGAAAGAAGTTTGCAGTTGGAGAAATTCTTATTTCTTAAGCAAGGAGACAAGACTGTTAGAGAGTATGTGAATCAGTTTGATGAGCTGGCTAGGTTTGGGCTTGACCTAGTCAACACCCCGCACAAGAAGGCTCTCCGTTTCGTCAAGGGGTTAAATGAGCCATTACACAGTTTGGCCATGACCCATATACCCATGGGAGCCACGTATGAAAGATTGGTGCAAATGGCGTTGCTGAATGAAGAGGATAAGGGCAAGAAGGAGACAAAGGCAGAAAGCTCTCAAGGGAAGAAAGAGGGTTTGCAGCCTAAGAAGACGGACTTTAAGAAAGGCGGGAAAGGCAACAAAGAGAAGAGGAAGTGCAATTTCTGTGGCAAAGTGGGGCACTTAGTAAAGGACTGCCGGAAAAAGAAGGCCAAGGAGAATGGTGGGTGCTTTTCTTGCGGTCAGACAGGCCACAGAGCTAAGGACTGCCCAAAGAAACGAGGGTAGGGGCAGGGGTCTGGATCCACTCCAGGGGCACAGGTTCATGTGCTGGAAGCGCCACCTTTGCAACAGCGAGGTACAAACACTTCTGTAGAAAGTGTAGTTTATCTTTATGATCACCCCGTTCGCACTTTATTTGATTCTGGCGCAACACACTCCTTTATCACGTCTGCTTTAGTAGAATCTCTGCACCTAAAAACTAGTATGGTAGAGGACCCCTTAATTGTTTCAAACCCAATTGGGGGCCCAGCTCATTTGTCTATGATCTGTTTGGATTTGAAAATTTCTATTCTAAGTGTAGAATTTCAATGTAGTGCCTTTGTTTTGGGCTTTTCGGGGTATGGTTTGATTTTGGGTATGGATTGGCTATCCAGTAATGGGGCCATCCTTGATTGTGAGAAAAGGGTTGTTAGGCTCCTAACCCAGCTCGGTAATACTTTGGAAATTTATTGTAATCCCTCGTATGCGGTTATGCTTAGTTATCTTGAGTCGCTAGATGCCTCTGTTGAAAATTTGCAATCAGTTAGAGTAGTCCGGGAATATCCGGATGTCTTCGAAGAGGTGAAGGGCTTGCCTCCGAAGCGGGAGATAGACTTCCGCATATATCTTGTGGATAATGCAAAGCCCGTTGCGTTGCCCGTTAGACACATGGCTCCACGAGAAAGAAAAGAGCTCAGTAAACAGATTAAAGAGCTTCTAGAGAAGGGGTTCATTAGGAGGAGCATTTCAGAATGGGGTGCTCCAGTGGTGTTCGCTACAAAGGCGGATGGTTCACTCCGTCTATGTGTTGACTATAGGGAGCTCAACAAGCTAACGAAAAAGAATAGGCACCCTCTCCCTAGAATTGACGATTTATTTGACCAGCTTGTAGGAGCGTCCGTTTTCTCCCAACTCGATTTGGCAACCGGTTTTCATCAGCTAAGGGTGGCTGAAGATAGCATCGATAAAACGGCGTTCAGAACCCCAGACGGCTTCTTTGAATGGCTTGTCATGCCTTTCGGCTTGACAAATGCACCTGCTTACTTCGTGGACCTGATGAGTAGGGTATTTAGAGATTTCCTCAACAAATTCGTAGTGGTCTTCGTAGATGATATCCTTATCTTCTCAAAGAATGAAGAGGAACATGCTCAACACTTAAGGGCAATCATGGAAACGTTGCGAGCCCATCAACTAAAAGCCAAATTCTCCAAATGCCACTTTTGGAGAGAAGAGGTGAGGTTCCTTGGGCACATAGTATCCAAACAAGGGTTAGCGGTGGACCCTGCTAAGGTAGTGGCGGTACAGGATTGGAAGACACCAAGGAATGCAACTGAGGTCCGAAGCTTTCTAGGACTAGCGGGTTTCTATCGAAAACTCATAAGGGATTTTGCGAAAATTTCAGCTCCGCTCACGAAATTGACCAAGAAGAATCTGGTGTTTAATTGGGACTTGGATTGCGAGTTTGCTTTCCAACGACTGAAAAGGGCTCTCACAACAGCCCCAGTTTTGACGCTGCCATATGGGAGCAAGATGTTCACTGTTTATACGGATGCATGTGGGACAGGGCTAGGCGCCGTCTTAATGCAAGAAGGAAGAGTAGTAGCTTATGGCGGGAGGCAGTTGAAGGTGCACGAAAAGAACTACCCAACCCACGATCTTGAGTTAGCCGCCATCGTCTTTGCACTCAAGTCTTGGCGACACTATCTCCTGAGTGAGAAGTTCGAACTTTACACTAACCATAAATCGTTGAAATATCTTTTCTCACAGAAGGATCTTAACTTGAGGCAACAAAGGTGGATGGAGTTTCTTGCCTCGTACGATTTCGAAATCTCCTACACTCCTTGCAAAGGGAACGTAGTTGCAGACGCGTTGAGCCGAAAGAAATTGACCCTAAGCCCGTTGTTTGTTGAAAGACAAAGCCTAGAGTTTATAGCCAGCTTCGACTTTAGGCCTTCCTCCGATTTCGTACCGGGCTTGCTAGCATCTCTCGAAGTGCGCCCAACTTTAGTGGATTCAGTAGGGACAGCACAACGCGAAGACCCTCAGCTTGTAGAAATAATTGATAGGCTAATTAGGGGTGAGACTTCAAGTCACCTCAACAGATACTCCATCGACGATAAGGGTTTACTAAGGCGAGATGGAAGGCTATGCGTCCCACAGACAAACGATTTAATAAAGAAGGTTCTCGAAGAAGCTCATCACTCCAAGATGACGATACACCCAGGCGGAGATAAAATGTACAAAGACATAAAAAGGACTTTCTTTTGGAACGGCATGAAAAAGGATGTGGCAGAGTTCGTTTCCAAGTGTATGGTGTGCCAACAGGTTAAGGCGGAACAGAAAAAGCCTGGTGGACTACTACATCCTCTAGAGGTCCCGCAGTGGAAGTGGGATAGCATCTCAATGGACTTCATCGATGGGCTGCCTAGGTCTAGGAGAGGCAACACTAGCATTTGGGTAATAGTGGATAGGCTTACTAAAAGCGCCCACTTTTTACCTGTCAAAAGTAAAAGAATTGCCTCATCCCTAGCATCACTTTACCTCAAGGAAATCGTTCGACTCCACGGAATACCATCTAGCATCGTTAGTGACCGAGACCCCATCTTCACCAGCGAGTTTTGGCGGAGTCTGCAAGAAGCAGTAGGAACGCAGTTATGCTTGAGCACAGCCTATCATCCCAAAACCGACGGCCAAACGGAGAGAGTGAACAGAGTTTTGGAAGACCTTTTAAGGTTATGCGTCCTTGACTTCGGAGGGACATGGGAAGACCACCTTCCTTTGGTGGAATTCGCCTACAACAACAGCTATCAAGCAACCATCGGAATGGCGCCCTTCGAAGCTCTATATGGAAGACCGTGCCGATCGCCCACTTGTTGGTGGGAGTCTACTGATAAGCTCATACTAGGACCAGACATGATCCGAGAGACTTCAGAGAAAGTAGACTTAATACGAAGAAGGATGAAGACGGCCCAAGACAGACAAAAGTCCTATGCCGACAAGAGGAGAACCGACCTTGAATTTGAAGTTGGAGACATGGTTTTTCTCAAGGTATCACCGCTAAGAAACGTTGTTCGTTTCGGAACCACAGGAAAGCTAGCACCAAGGTTCGTAGGACCATTCCCTATCATCGAGAAGATTGGGAAAATGGCCTATAGATTAGAGCTACCTGAGAAGTTGGCTGGAGTCCACAACGTTTTTCACGTTTCACATCTACGAAAATGTCTACATGAGTCTGCTGAAGTGGTAGAGCCAAATATACTCGAAGAGGCCAAAGTGGAACGCGAAGCAACCATAAGAAAGGTTCCAACCCGCATACTAGGAACGGAAGTGAAGAAGCTACGCAACCGCGAAGTCAAACTCGTCAAAGTCCAGTGGAGCGACGCCGAGGGAGACGCGACTTGGGAAACTGAAGCTAGAATACGCACTGCATACCCTTATCTATTCGAGGGTACGTCCTTGATCTTTCTTTTTCCTTAAGTTGCGCTTTTATCTATCTTTTTAGGGTATATTTCCTCGACCTTATCTTTTAGGTAGAAACCCTTTTGGATGAAAACATGTAATTGAAACATGTTATGTATGATGGTTGCAAGTGGTTGCAAGTGATTGCTAGTGGTTGCTCGTGGTTGCATATACACACACAATCTAGGTTTTAGATCGGTTCAATCACTTCATATTGCATATGCGTATATGTTTGCATTCGTATATGGTTGAATTGTAATGTGTTGGCATATGGATGTTGCATTTGTATTGAATGATTGTGCACTCATGTAGAATCATGAATAGGAAAATTTGCATACATAATGGATTCATTTCACTTACATGATTCGCATTAAGGAGGTCAACTGAATCAATAGACCGCCTGATTTTGCATTAGATAAGTTCATGAACAAACACACTTCGCATATGATCATGAAGCATTAGAAGTCTTTTAAGGACACTGGATACTCGTGTTTGATGGATGAGTAGATGGATGATTGGATGTTAGGATATACATTCCTCCTAGCTTGAAGATTTCGGGGACGAAATCCTTTTAAGTGGGGGAGAATGTAACACCCCAAAAATTCTATAACTGTGAAATTAACAAATTAAAGTATAATTAATTTGAAATCAAAGAACCAAGGGAAACGGGATACGCCATTGCATTCGTCTCGGAAAAATACGCGAAATAGAGTCCGAGTTTTCGAAAAACGGAGTCCGTATGAAGAAGATATGGCCTTCGGAAGTTTGAAAATCAAGTTTAAATTCAAACAGAATAAAATAATTAAAAATCGGGCCCAATGGGCCAGGGCGGATAAACACCCGCCTAGGCCACCCAGGTCGACTGGGTTGTCGACCTGGGCTACCCATGTCGACAGGGCTGTCGACAGCCCTGTCGACAGGGGTGTCGACCTGGTCGAGCCCAGTCAACCTGGCTGGCCAGGTCTGTGTTTGGCCGATCCTCTGTAGTCTTCTTGGTCATTAGGGCTAGGTGGCAAGTTTTAATTGGTCTCTCTATCTAATGAATGGCTATGATCAATCCAAGCAACATCAATGGTCCTAATCAGTTCCTAACCTCTATATAAACAACCCTAGACTAAACCCTAATCTATTCATTCAAAATTAAGAACATAGCCGCCATGTTGCTGAGGAACGACTAAGATTAGCCGCCAACTAGTGAGAGAATTAGGAAGAAAGTTCTAAAGCCTAAAGCAATTCAAGCAACCTAAAGCCAATCAATTCAACAAAGGAATCATATCTCTTAATTAGAGAATTCGCCGCAACCATTGTAAGTAGAGTATTACTTTGGTATGAATAAACAATTGTGATGGTTTGTATGCTTGAATTATGGCAATAAAGTAATTCATGTTTGCGCGCTCTTATCAATTTGAAATATTATATACGTTTGGATATTTATGAATTATGTTATTCATTATAAAGAACTACATGCGGTAGTTCTATGCAAGTATACGTTTGGAATATTTCGCAAATTATGTGATCCATGTTGAAACTACATGTATGTAGTTGATTTAAATTCATGCAAGTTTGGGGTTTTGCTTCTATGCCACCATGATGTATATTTTGTGCATACATCATTTTGTAAGTAATTGGAACAAGTTTGGTTATTATCCATATGAAATTATGTTGAGAATTTGGCATCATGTATTAAGCCATGCTTTAGTACTAGAAACCCTATTTGCAAACTTATGAATATGGCTAGGCTATGAACGATATTTGGCATAATTGAAATCCATGATTAAGTCTATCTTGTTTACAAGAATTTTATGATGACATATGTGGTACATGGCTAGGTTAGGTTCAAAAAGTCCCTTTTTGTAAGTTTACATGACTAAAGTAAGAATCATGATTTCATGTTAGAAAATATTTATGCCATGCTTATGTTTGATATTATGCCATGCTTATGTTTGACATTATGCCATGTTTATGCTAGAAGTATTTATGCCATGCTTATGTTTGACATTATGCCATGCTTATGCTAGAAATATTTATGCCATGCTTATGTTTGACATTATGCCTAAATAAAAATATAGGTTCATGTGTCAATAATGACATCTCAATTACAAGTTCACATGCATTGATTCATGTCACCTATGTTACCACTATGCAAGTACACCCGTTCTAGTTTGTCTTTCCAACGTCATTTTGCAAGTTCATACGCTCACCTTCCCCTTTTTGTGTATGTAATTATGCTTTGAGCCTCCCCTTTCGCATGGCTAAATTGGGCTTTAAAAGGCTAAGCCCAATATATATAAACGGACGTGTAAAAACGGGGGTAAATAACGTTGGGCTAAATTAATTTAATGAATGAAAACTAAAGTAAAAGGGCCCAAATTCAAGAATGGGTTGGGCCCATGATTGGTGTAACCTTTACACCATTAACTTAATAATGGGCCGCAAATATTTACATATCAATAAAGAAGAAAGACAAAAATATGTAAATGTAGAAAATACGATATGTTTAACCCGAGGTTGGATTGAGTTGTGATGTAAACCTGCCCGGAACCGCCCGGCTGTCCAGTAGTCACAACAATACCTATCCAATGTGGGAGGTTAAACATGGAGCCCAATAAGGACCCGAGGTTAGACTGAGTTGTGGCGTAAGACTGCCCGGAACCAACCGGCAACAGGCAGCCACAGCAATACCTGTCTAATGTGAGAGGTCAGGGCCTTAATAAGACAATTAAGGCTGAGTCAGGATTGTTAGGATTAAGTGGACTAAGACTTAATCAAAATGTAACATGCTAAACTAAACGAACTGGTGGGGGTTAGGTTAGCAAAACACTTAACCAACTTAGCATGTTGGCTAGAGATAGAAAACCTAGTAACGGGGGACCCTTTTCAGCAGTAACCCTACACGGTGTATCATGATACCCTGAAACTAGGCAGGGTGGGGCACGATTACTGGGCTGATTGTAAGAGGTCAAAACGACGGCGGTGGTGTAGCAGTGTAGCTTCTAACGGGGTGCGGGCGTGCACACACTCCGGCGCAGAAAAATAAAGCACTGGGCACCAGTAGCATACCTGTGCATTCAAAGGTTGTGTCGGGCCGCTGCCATGGGACTTGATACACCCCATGGTGGGACCAGCATAGGTAACTACAACATCGGGGGCCGTAAGACACATGTAACTATGCGAGTAGGAGCCGATCATCATTGAATGGATCACATCGCCCTGATTTTGGGGTGCCAGTTGGGAACTAGTTTATATGGGTTCACAGATTGACATGGGGTACGATAGTATATTCGACCCTAGACAACTTAACCAAGTTTATAGTGCTTTCCCACTTCTTGATTATACTTATCATACCCAGTTCTTTATTCATAGACAAAATAGTACTAGACTTACTCAGGCTTTATGTCTGACTCTATTTTTCTTTCGTCTTCTTTTCTTCCGTTCCCCCCCCCCCCCAGGTCCACAGGGAGGGAACACTGCAACTTGACCAGCCTCCACCATCCAGCTTGAAGAAGAGAAATGTATTGCTTGGAACTTCCTGTTTTTGAACTATGGCTTTGGACAATCCACTATGGGCTTTTGCAGTTTATCTATGTTTTATTTATGCTTCTTTAAATGTTGTAATCAAGACAGATTATGAAAGTGTTATGTTATGTTTTGGGAAAAGATGTAAGACAATTATGATGATGTGGTTGTAACACGTATTGGCTTTATGAAATAAAAGTTTGTTGTTTTTCCGCTGTTTTCAAATATGTGTTCTTATATCTGTCTTGTATATCTGTGACTTATACTTATAAACCTCCACCAAAATTAGGGCATTCCCTTTGAGAGTGACCTTAACGGAGGTGGGGTGTTTCATAACATGTATGTAAAAAGACGAATATGAAAATCATAAGCACTGAAAAAATTATACGAACATACAATATAGTCATTTAACATGCAAAATGTAAAATAACAAAACAATGCTATGGCTAGATTTGAGTTTTTTAATTATTATTCTAGTTCAGGCACAAATTCAAATTTTAACCAAAAAAAACTAAGATCTCGGAAGATATTCTAGTATTTCGTCACGGTCGATATATCGTTCGATATTGCAATATCTCGGGCGATATATTCAAAAGGAGATTTAGAGTGATATTTGCTGTTTCGTTTCAGAAGGATCCCAAAACGAGATCTCGGAGGAGATCTCGGGCGATATTTGCGAGATTTGAAACAGTGATATTGTTATATATAATATAAATTACGAATATATGTTGCATAGATTGGCTTGTGTATGTGATTGAGACGCTCAATGGTATGTATATAACATAACGAAGGTATAAACTTTAAGCAATTCATTTTAAATTAATTAATTAAGTAATTAGATTGGGGCTTATTTTTAACAAACTGTTTATAATTAAATAAACATAAAATTTAGTTGCTAGACTAAATTAAAGTATAAACTATTAATCTGTAATAACTTGTAATTTAGTGAACTCTAAATGGTTTGTTCAATTAATAGATTGATTTATTCAGTTGTGTTTAATTTCGCTAATTGTAAACAAATATTTTTTTGATATCTATTAGCGGAAATAAACACTGTTCCACTATATATTCGGTTGACCGAATTGTTTGGACACCCTATTAGCATAAATAAACACGGTACTGCTATTATATGAATTTGATATATTTTATCAGTTAATATATGTTGTTGAGTTATTATATTATCAATTGATAGTATTGAATTGTATTTATATGATTGTTGGTGCAAATTGGGTTAACGACTTGAATGTCCTCTGTTATAAGAAATGTTATATACCATTGGGACTGCTAAGTTATATTTTCTGCAATGGAACTCAGAAATAAACTCGAGTTTTGGTAATTGGATACAAATTGTTTATGGGAAAACAATTAATGGACTACTTTAAATTAATTGTATTTCAAAAAAGGAATGATTAGTTATAATCAATTAATTAGTTTGTTTGATGTAAATCAACTATTCAAATGGGAATTGATTTTTAAATTAACTGGTTTCAATTAATTTAATAGAAGGTTTTTTTAATGAAATTGTTGTTAAAAACTTGTTAATGTTTTAAATTAATAATTTAGGTAAGAAAATGGTGCAATTAAATATTGAAGTTAAAATAGAATAAGTACCCAAGATGATTTGTTTAGACTTAATTAATTTCTTAATTAAGTTTAAAGATAATTTAACTATAAAAGAAATTAGTAAAGTATGTCGATTATTTGAATTAAATTCCCTAATTTAAATATTTAAGTTAAACTAAGTTAACTAAATCAATGGTTCTAAACAACAACATTTGTTTGAAATGGTTTAAGATTTGAAAACCAATTGCTTTTACAAATGTCGGTTTGTCGATATTTTGGATATCAAACTTCTACGAATCTTGACGATAAAAATGATTTCGTCTCAAGGTCTGAGAGGTAATTAAAATACCCCAACTTGAACGATTTCGCTATTATCCTATAGGTCGTATTAGTTTGTGTTCAAAATAAAAGTTAGAGTTGAATATCGTCTTCAGTTATGAAATGGATATTCGAGTGTGGGATTATCAAGTAAGATTTATAATAAGAGTTTTGTTGTTAATTAATAATTATGTTTTATATACATACAAAGTCAATATTTGTATAATCAAAGATTTATTTAAATTAAACTTAGCAGATCTAATGGAGTTAAATCTATTTCTTTATTTTATATTTGATAGTTAAATACTGACTACCAAAACTGGACCTTTCTGTTATCGTTTTCGAAGAGACCGGAATCTAAATTCCACTTTGGTTCGATATACGGTTCGTGTAAGAGATTATTGAAGACCACTAAAGACTGTGTATGCAAGGGCTATCCTGTTAATCCTAGGTAGAAATTGCCTAAGATGGATTTACATAATAGTGCCTTCGGTTTGCCCTGTTCCAGGACAACTTGTATGGACGAGTGACTGATAGAGTATGCCTAAGAAATTACGTAATTTGATTTCTTCAAACGTATCTATGTTTGGTGGCAGAGGAATTCATTTCTCTTAGCTTTATACCCATGGTATTTTTGGGGAAATAAATTTGTGATTTGGCGGGTTTGATGATGTGGCATTCAAAGTGAATGAAGATGTGCTATATTGAAAGGTAAGTTCAGCCTCAAGCCTCACAACTGGGAAATGACAAAAATTGGGCAGACAACATAGCTGTGTGTGTCGCTCCCATTAGGGTGTATTGTCACTATTTAGAGAAATATTTCGATGTTGTCCCTCTCGGGAAATGGTGGGTAGCTCCCAACCGTTGGGGACAATATATTCGATACACTCAAGCGAAATGAGTGGTCGAACATGTGTGGGTCGGGTTGCAACCCAGTGCATTCCCCTTTAGATATACACTATTGGCAGGTGGTTCCATACCTTGTCATAGTCGGAATCCAATCTCCAATATGCGCCTCCGGTTTTGATTGTATATTATGTATGTAGAGCGTGTGATGCAAGCTTTCTGCTAGATTGTTATTTATTTGTATTTACACACTATCATAATATCAAAATAATATTGTTTTCAAAAATATTTTAGGTTATTGTAAGGTAAAAACCATCCGTATTTATGTGTGGATTGGTCTTACGATTATCTTTTCTTTCAAAAAAGTTTTTGAAAGTTAAAATCAAACTGTTTTTAATCGTTTACTCGCACTAGTCCCATGACTGACCTAGAGTTTATTCTTCTATGTTTTCCCTAAACTATTGGGTGCCCAAATTTGTACAGGCAGTCCAATAGTTTAGGACTTTACATATTTTTTGAAGGAGCTTGGAGCAGGAGGCTTTAACATTAGACATATAGAGTTTACTCCATTGTGTTGTATATGTAATGTACTCTGATAATGTATGTAAGTTTAAATACTATTGTATTTCAGAAGTGATTATTTATATATATTATATTTTATTCCGCTGGGATTGTGGGATTCGTGTCGTTGTTCAGTTCAATCTTCTATCTATTTTCTTCTATTCTAATTTTCTATCTTTCTATTTCTCATCCTCTAACTTCTTTCTATTAATGATTCGTATTTTCGTTAAATTTGGGCTGGATGTGAGTTGTATTCAGTCAGCTCAAATGGTATGGATTTGCGGGTCATTACACTTTTCATGTTCAAAAATACTGGAGTTTCAAAATCTTAAGGATTAATTGTGATTATTTCAATAAATTGTCCAATATATATAAAAAGAGAGGAACACTAAAAATCACAAGAATGGATGTTTATTATTCTTATGTTTAGTGGCATATTCCTTGTCATTTTTAATTCTTTTCTTCTTGTCAATTGGATTATATTTATTAAAATTGCACAAAGCCCAAACAATTTTAAAACACGAAATGGATTTGAGAATAAAAACGTATCCTTATAAACTAGGTCATTACAAAATCATTTTTTGAAATCATATTTCAAAATACAAAACCTATTTTTATTTTTCCAAACAGTTTCGAAAATAAATTCCTTTGGACACAAGGCCAAAAACTCAAATGAATATTTTCAAGGAAGGAATATTAAGAATATTAGTGAAGTAAAAAATGGATATACCTTGTAATTATATTTCTGAAATGGAAATGACATACTAACGTGAACTTTTCCATTTTAGATCGAGAAATGGTCTTAACCGGAACTACCAACGAAACCAAACACCAGAAATCACGACTGTCTCGGTTGTAGCTAGGTTTTCGTTCAGTCTCCAAACTCTAATCAACGGAATCCACCATATGTCGTCCTCGTTCTATTCATGATGAGATCGCCAACGTACTGTGGGGTAAGTCAGAATTTGCTAGGAACCCGAACTCAACATACTTCAACTCTTAATCGCTCAAAGCCCATTTAATATAATTAGGCCTACGACTAATTCATCGTCGAAATAAATTTAAGACGAGTAAGAAAGAAGAAAAAACAGAAAATAAAACCGAATTATGTTCTCTTACGAGTCCTAATTTAACTAATTCCTCTGGTCATTTAACCTAAGCTCCGATACCAAAAGTAGCACCCCACACTTTTCTGTTCCCAAATTTCGACAAAAATCGATACTCGAACAAATCCAAGCATGGAGCATGTAAATATGGTACATGCAAATAAATGAGCATGAGCATAATCAGAGTAAGATAAAGATTACTCACAACGGAAACAAAATAGGATAGATTAGTGTTAACTTAAGTAACTACCTTTTTAAAGCAAGTCACATTTTTATTACTGAGCATGAGAGAGAACGAGGAACGAAAGCCAAACTAAAACACCTGTGCGACCCGACCTTCTCTAGAAACCTGAGAGGTTATAATAAGGAGGGTGGGTCTGAACAACCCGATTTTGGTGAATAGGAAATGTAAAACACAGACTATGATACACAGATGTATCCCATTTTGTTCAACCCAAGATGTATGCCTACCAAGGTTAGTAATTCTAGCCTAGTCTTGTAAATGTTTACGCATGACTTTACTACCCTTCCCAAGGTAGTATCCCCAAAATATGATACGGAGATAGAATGTTTACGCATATATTTGTTAAGCTTTTATACCAGAACATGGCTGGTTATTTAATCGAGGGTAGAACCCAAATTTCAGAGTTTGTTCATATATGTATGTATGTATATATATATATGTAATCATTCTCTCATCCTTTATAATTTAATGCCTTACTATTAATGATAGATAGTGTGGATTCTCCCTAATCGCTTAAGACCTTAGGCGGACCTATTGTTCACTTATTATTTCTCGATATTATATTCGCTATCAACATAAACTAGAGGGAAACAGCTATGGGTCCTTACTAGTTAAGGCTTTCGTCATTTACGCATTAACCCATACCCCGTGTAAGGTGAGAGATGGTACTTTATCGGTCGCTATACCATCTAGCCAACCTTATTGGATAATATCCTTAGTCGCTTACTATTTCCCGTAGGATTGGTAGCCACATCTGATGTTTTTAGTTTCCAGGTTTGGGTAGGCCCCACACACATACCATTTAAGACACATAAACTGAAAGACCTACTCCCAAGTGGACTCCTCAACCCAAGCCGCTTAAGACCCGAGGAAGCGGACTAAACCCGAAGATTATTAAGTAGTTCGTACTCCATTAGCCTTTAATACTTTTCACTATTGGGATAAAGTAGGATACGTTATTAAGTACTTCCCGTTTAGTTTCTCTCCACGAAAATACTATACGCACACGATTTATCATCACGGGTTCCTATAGTTATTAATGTTTCACATCATTAACCAACTAAGTCCAACCCTAAATTCCAATTATAAGTTCAATAATTAACGTAAATAAGGGAAGTTATATCCTCCTTACCCTAGGTTAATTATTTTATTATTTCCATAGTTGGACTTAGCATTTAAAGAACAATCAATATCCATTTATTCCCTTTTTATTTCATTTACTTCTGTTCATAGATTAATTGCCATTTATAACCATAATAATTATATTTTCCTAATGCAATCATAAAATTCTTAATTTCCTTTTTATTAGCATTGATTATAATTAATGCCATTTATAAGCCTAATGACCATAATTTTCCTAAGGCATTAATTCATAATGGATATCCTTATCAGTCCCGAATATATCTGTTTGTTGCACCCTAACAGACATTACTAATCTTATTTATTAATTTAATTATTGCATGTTGTATATATACATATATTTGTGCACCAGACCTCCCACATTAAGTTGACCACTTGTGGATGTTGGATTTGTCGGCCGGTTCCCGGAAGACTTCTACCACAAGTTGAACTTAACCTCGTATCTTAGTACAGTTATATTTACGCTCTAGACCCCTCACATTAAGATGACCACATGTGGATGCTGGATTTGTCAGTCGGTTCTGGTAAGACTTCTACCACAAGTTGAGTCTAACTTCGTGTCTAGATGAATTTTAGTTTAAGTTCCCTAATTCAGAAGAATGTCTTTTTGTTTAAAAATTGGAAAATGACATATTTACAACAATTGAACCAAAACCTCAACAAACATAAATTGGCATGTATCTTTTTAAAAAAAATCTCATAACTCAACATTACATCTTTTTAATCAAAATCACATAATTTATCTTTTTAACACTAAAACTAGAGATTTGGAAGAAAACTATATCTAAAAAATGTTACCGGGACTGATTTACAAATCTTCATTGTTTTACAAAAACCATAATATAATTTTCAACATGATTGTAGGCAATATATATAAAAAAATTAAGTTGACCTACAATTTATGTTATTATTAACCATAGTCACAATTTCCAGCTTTTGATGATATTTATTAGCAGATCTGATAGGTGCCAATTTCGATAATATTATGAACAGATCGGATGATAATGGGCATATATTTTAAGATCTAATTCAAATGAGATAAATAGGCTATTATAACTTTGTATGTACATTTCCCACTCACCTGAAAGAATCCAAATATGAAATATGAATAACCTTTTAGGCCTACAATTCCAAAATTCTTATAAATCTACAATTAATCTAAAAAGGGGATACTTTTAGATCTATAAAAGAAAGTACGAAAACATCGGAGGTTTGATGTAGAATAGCTTAACCTTCGGTTCATGTTCTTTTAGATTTAGAATTGATAATCCCTTTCGATTCGGTATGATTTGTATTTGATCGATTATATATGCATATAATTTTGATTAATAAATTTGATTAGAAGAGAAAGAGAAATGGCAGAGCTTCGCTGCTGCCTACAGATTTGTGTGGAAAAGAATGAGGCATTACTTCTTTATTTATAGGAGTGGAATTGGCCATGAACCGTTAGATTTATTTAAATAAACATTCGTCTGTTTATATTATAATATAACAAAATTGCCCCTCAAAACCTAGTAGTCACTTGGTTGGTCAAAGAGGGAAAGATATATATTAATTATTCCGTTTATTTATTTCTATCTATTTTTAGTATTTCGTCCGTAACTTTTTCAAACAAACTCCGTTCGCGAAACTCCAAACATGAAAGTTGACCAGAATACCGAGACGAATGCATAGGCTAAAGTCTTATGGTCAAATTCCATCATTTGCAGAAATTCCTATTTTTCAAAATCTAATTAACTAACTAATATATTGTCAAAATTGCGGGTTGTTACAGGTTCCAAACATCATACTAACGCAAGCCAAATCACCGCGTGCCCTAAGGAGCTAGGATTAAAGAGTGCCCAAAACCCGATACAACAACAGAATAAGGGTCCTCTTAGCTTATTAATAATCACGTATATCCTAGTAGGTTAAGGTTTACTAATAAGCGTGGTTGTAATATTACATGTCATTATGTGTGTACATCCCTTCCCCAAAGCACCTGCCTTGATGTATGTATAATTACTATGACAATTCGGTTTATCAGCTACATCTGGTACTTACAATATTTTAACATTTCATTTACTTAATGTTTATATTATGTCAAACCTAACATGTTTATACATATGCATATTATTCACCCAATTATGTCCTCAAATTACATCATGTACTGGGTTATGCATATTATCCATTTTTATCAATTTACAGCAAGTATACGCACATTACCCCTTTTTATCAATTTACAGCAAGTATAAACATGTGCATATTATCCCTTTCCCAAATTATAGTTAACAGTCCCCAATTTAACAACATGCCTAAATTCCCCTTTTTATGTCATTCATTATTACCCCAATTATACTCAAACTCCAATCAGATATAACCTAGGCTTCTGAAGGCCTAGGCTTAGCGTAAACAAAAAGGGAAAACAGAGAAAGGAGAATAAAACCAAATTACATAGGCATATAGTTAAGACAAGAAATAAACTAAAACACAGAAACAAGGAAAAGTAAGATAGATAAATATAACTTATTAATTATCCAATAGTAAAGACATATGTTTAACTTATCACAATGGCATAGGTGATTGATAGTGAAAAACATGTACAACATTAATCTTATAAACACTATATGTTCTAACCCAATTTTATTTAACTATCATGTTATAGTTTAAGAAATCAGATTCGAAAATGATAGGGAACTCATAGTGGGACTTGGTGAAGAAGAGATTAAATGTCTTATATATGTATAACTATATGTTGTAGAAAGGTCCAATCCAGTTCCTTTAGTTGTATGTAAATGCAGAATGTTGTCTGTATAGATCTAGGCTTCAGCGGCATTCCCCCATTATATGTTTTTATTTTAGAATAGATTCATAGAGGTAGAATGTATAAAGAAGTGGTGTATATTGGAATGAGAGAAGCCACCTATTTATAGATTCACAGAGTCAACCTTAGCCTTCAGGTTTTAGGGTTTTAATCCAAACCGTACATGCAGCGCTGAGTCAACAATGAATCTAGTCAGATAACCAGTCCAGATATAGAAATCCAAACCTATCCAAATCGTGTGGGGTCGATCCACCGAACTATTGGGTCAACCCAACCGACCTTGGGTCGACTAATAGGTCAACCCAGGCCGACTGCGGGTCGTCCCACAATGGTTGGTTTCCCGGTTAAATTACCGCTTCATCTCATTTGAATATTTTTGAATTATATTTTTATTATATCCATATATAAACCCCCTATATGTATACAAACTTCTAAGGTTCATAACTTCCCCATACATTATCCATTTTACACAAACTTGGGGTCCTTTTGAACTAGAATTTCAAGACAAATGCAAAGGTAAAGCCGATTTTACTTAATTATGAATTTTTAATTAAGTAATTCCAATTTTATTATCTTTAAAATATGGTTATAGTGTGTTAAATTTTGAGGTGTTACATTTTAAATTTCGGTAGGACAACATTCTGCACCATATAACAACGCAGCATGATTGTTGTTTTATTTAACTTTCCTTTAAATTTTTGTGGGATTTTTCTATCTGGGGAAGGGCCAGATGCTAGTCACCGTTTTACCCATTCCGCTCGAATTCTAAACTCACATATTCTTTAATATCTTCATCAAAATAAAACATAGATTGTAACACCCCACCTCTGCTAGGGTCACTCACAAAGGGAATGCACTAGCTTTGGTGGAGCATTACTTTGGTAAACATACACAGAAATATTACAAGACAGAACATATAAAACAGCGGAAGAAAAAAAAAACAAATTTCATTTATTTAAAATCTAGAAAGGTCTAAAGCCTTTTACATCAAAATGCCATTAAATCCATTACATCGAAATTTTTCTTGCATTAGTAAAGAAGCATAAAACCATAGTCATAAATCATTCCCCAAGTAAGACAGTGAAGCAAGCCATAGACAAGAGAAATCCAAGCCGTTCGTGAAAGAGCCTTGGAGCTTGGTAAGATCCGAACTAAGATGTATTCCCACCCTGCGAACCTGAGGGGGGGAACGGAAGAAAAAGAGGCGAAACAAAATGGGTCAGTCATAAAGATTGAGTAAGTCCAAGTGACTTTCAGCATAGAAACAAGCAAAGATAACATGACATGTAGAAACTGAAAGTAAACATAAGGGTGATGACAAGATAGGCAAGTTAAACTAAGATGACAAGATAAACTATACTAACCAGATAAACTACGGTAACAAGATAAACTATGCAAACCAGATAAACTA
Source organism: Allium sativum (assembly GCA_030737875.1). NCBI lineage: Eukaryota > Viridiplantae > Streptophyta > Magnoliopsida > Asparagales > Amaryllidaceae > Allium > Allium sativum. Next base: position 7,084,180 of record JASFAX010000034.1, read on the forward strand.
CGGTAACAAGATAAACTATTCAAACCAGATAAACTACATATAGCATCGCATGTTTAACATTCTCTGCACCAACTGTACTGGTACCCCAACCCGTATTATCCTTTCCATGTATATGTACAGTCCCTTGCTATATATCGTATGGGTTTCATCACATATTTCTATACTACTTCAACGTAGTGCCACCATTCTTGAAATCGTTTGGACTTCCAGTCTTGTTCTGGCTAGGTTTCCTTATCATGAACTATCGCGTGTTCAACTAGGATTTATCCCACCTAGGACGACTAGGGATTACGCTACCTATTGAATGTTTTCTAGATTCGATTAGGGTTTATGCCACCTAGGACCACTAGGGATTATGCTACCTAACGAACATCCTTTTTCCTACGTAATGATCAATTAATCGATTGGCTCCCTACAAGTCCTAGCTCGTTCTTGTGTCTGTGTCATACGGCCCTATCATGAATGTAGTCACTTGTGCTAGGTCCACCCTAGGGGGTATCAAGTCCTAGAGTGCCAACCACCGACACGAACCAAGCACGCACAGTGTAAACCTACCGGTGCCCAATGCCTGCTTTTTCAACTCCGGACTACGTGCACGACCATAGTCCGCCTGAACCTATAATGGCACACCAACTCAGTCGTCGTTCTGGTCGCTTACAATTAGCCCAGTAATCGTGCCCCACCCTGCCTAGTTCCAGGGTACCATGATACATCTAGTGGGTTATCGCTGAAAAGGACCGCGTAATTAGGGTTTTCGTCTAGCAGGTTAAGTGTTGTCATTTAAATTCGAGACTTAACCCCATCAGTCTAGCATGTCAAGTTGGTTAAGTGTATTCAAGTGGTTCATGACTTAACCCTACCAAATCATCGTGTCAAATTGGTTAAGTATATTCAAGCGGTTCATGACTTAACCCTAATAAATCATCGTGTCAAATTGGTTAAGTATATTCAAGCGGTTCATGAGTTAACCCTATCAAATCATCATGTCAAATTGGTTAAGTATATTTAAGCGGCTCATGACTTAACCCTATCAAATCATCATGTCAAATTGGTTAAGTATATTCAAGCTGTTCATGACTTAACCCTATCAAATCATCGTGTCAAATTGGTTAAGTATATTCAAGCGGTTCATGACTTAACCCTACCAAATCATCATGTCAAATTGGTTAAGTATATTCAAGCGGTTCATGACTTAACCCTATCAAATCATCGTGTCAAATTGGTTAAGTATATTCAAGCGGTCATGACTTAACCCTATCAAATCATCGTGTCAAATTGGTTAAGTATATTCAAGCGGTTCATGACTTAAGCCTACCAAATCATTGTGTCAAATTGGTTAAGTATATTCAAGCGGTTCATGACTTAACCCTATCAAATCATCGTGTCAAATTGGTAAAGTGTATTCAAGCGGTTCATGACTTAACCCTATCATGTGGCATTAATTCATTAATGCACCCCAACCTCTCTTATCATACCTGTTGTTGTGGTCACTGGATATGCCGGGCGGTTCCGGGCAGAATTACACCACAACTCAGTCTGACCTCGGGTTTTCAAGTGCAATATGACCAACTACCCACATTGGATCCTATTGTTTGCAAAACTGGATTTGCCAGGTGGTTCCGGGCAGAATTACACTGCAAAATCAACCCAACCTCGAGTTGGCCACTTTCAAGTTCATTCTAAGTGTCATGTCCACGTTAAATTTTCATTTCAAGTTCGTGCCAAGTTTCTAAGCGAGTTTCATGTCAAGTTCTCATATCAAGTTTCAACTTATGCCTATTATCTAGTTCATGTTTTATATTCATAACCAATTCACGTTTCAAGTTCATAAGCATGTTTACGTGCCTTCTAAATGTCCAATATCAATTGTCAAGTCATAGTCAATTTTGTATTCAAGTTATTCCCATCGTATCAATTTCTTGCTATTTTTTGCATTCCACAATTACCTAAAAACATGGTTTGACTACCAGATTCTATTTTCTCTAATTATGTTCCAGGTTCACAATTCACATTCATGTCAATTATCAAGCTTACAGTCGCTTTCGTGTTCAAGTTATGCCAATTCATTTCCAAGCTAATTCATGTCAATTATGAATTCATGTCTAAGTGAATCTTCATGTTTTGACCAATATCCGCAAATCGTATTCCTACCGTGCGCATATCGAGATTAATTCAAAAAGGGATAAACAAGGAAATCATGACAAAGATGGGCATGTGAATAGGCATGAGGTTATAATCCAAATCATATGTTCAACAGAATTGGTGTATAATAGTTTAACACATCATATGCATGTGAATAGGACCTAGAACAACAATATGAAAACCAAGGTTTAGGAACATAGATAGACTTGCATTAATCCAAATTCAAGATTCAAGAGAGAATAGGGTGAAAAAGTCTTATCATCAAGTTAAGGTCCAAGAATTCATATTACAATCTAGTGTTTAAATAATAAACTAGGTCCAACAACATGAATGGGCATGATTCATTCGATAAGGAATAACCCAAAATCCTAGATTCAAGAAGAAACAAGAACAGATCTAAACAGATAATTCAAGCTTAGGTCCAATTTCATTTTATTCCATGTCCATATTAAATTTAACCAGTTTCAATCTCAAAATAACTAGAACTTATAGAGCGTGGATCGAGAATTAGAGTGTAGAGATTTGATTCTGGAAACGGTTATTGCAGTTGTTGAATCTCTATTTGTTTAGTCTTGTTCTAGTTGAAAACCCCCAATTTGCAGTTCCTAGATGTTGTCTTGACGAAGAAGAAGTAGTCTCTTTTAATTTTAATATTATCATGTTGATTTTCACAGAGGTAGCATAAGGACAGAATGAAATGGTGTAGAGAGAGTGTGGCTAGGGGGCGGTTTATATAGGGTTAGGCTGAAGAATCTGGTCACGAAACAAGTCTAAATACATCAGAATGCATCTGGTTCATGAAATAGGTTCGGGAGGCAGGTCGACCACCAGGTCGACTCCCCAATCGACCTGGTCATGGGGAGGTCGACACCCCAGTCGACTCCCTAGTCGACCTGGGTGGGGGAGGGGGTCGACTCCCCAGTCGACCTGGGTATATGGGCGGGAATTTTCCTGCCAGCCTTCTCTGGGTTTGAATTTCAAATTTCTGGCTTTATTTTCGAACTGTTTTCGATTTTGAAAATCCTGAAACTTCGGAGGGTCGTAACTTGGTCATACGGACTCCGATTTTCGAAAAATCGGACTCGATTTCATGTAGAATTTTGAGACGAACGCAATGGCACAACCCGTTTCCCTTGGTTCTTAATTTAAAATTTAATTCTGCCTTGATTTATGGTTATAACATGTTATGAAAATACGGGTTGTTACATTCTCCCCTCCTTAAAGGATTTCGTCCCCGAAATCTCCAAGTTAAGGAGAACGTATCCTACCATCCATCATCCATCTACTCAAAACATCACCCACAAGCAATCATTGTCGTTAAAAGATTTCTAATGTTGTATGAACATATGCGAGAGTGTGTGTATATGTACTTACCTAACGCAATAGATCAGTCGGTTACTGATTCAATAAACCACCTTAATGCAAAGTATGTTAGTGCGATGAGTCCAACGTGTATGCAAAATTCCTATTACATTTCACAATTTCTACATGAGTGCTCAAACATTCATTCATATGCAACATCCAATTGATAGCATATCAAGTTTCCATCCATGTACAAGTATAAAACATTCATGCATATGCAATATGAGATTTGACTGAGCCGATCTAGTGCCTAATGTGTGTTCATGCATCCACGAGCAACAACTAGCAACCACTTGCAACCACTTGCAACCATCAACCATAACATGTCTCAAACACATGTTTACATCCATTAGTTCCTACCTAAAGGTATAGTCGAGGCAAGTAATACCCATTAGGCAATGTCAAAACTGGAAATCTTACTCACATGTATACTGATTAGGAGAATAACTCCCCTAAATACCAGCCTAAAAACTAATATATATGATTCTAGGAAACCAAGCATGATAAACTCCTTTTAGGTCGCAAAAATCCCTTCCTAAAACCAACCCATATCTTATAAAGCCCAAAAAGTTTAGTCAACCCAACAGACAGCCTCAAACCCTAACATATGTCACAACCTGATGAGTCATACTCCTTATGGGGTTTGCAACAGAAATAAGATTGAGAATAGGACCGAGAGGATATACATAAAAGATAGCATGCAAGTAAGCTCTACAGGAAAAGAGGGATCAAGGATATACTCTTAAAAAGAGATATGATGCGCGTATCTAGTCTTCAATCTTCTAAGTCGCATTTACTTGAGCTTAACTCCATTGTGCTTTTTCTGCCTTTAACTTCATAATTTCGTAGCTTCTTAATTCTTGTTTCCAAAATATGAGTTGGAACTCATTTCACTGTTGCCTCTCATCCCACTTTCCCTTATCCTCCTTGTAGTATACTCGGCTCAAACATAACTACATACTCATGGTTTCATGCAAGCTCTCCAAAATTCACTAGTGAATCCTGGATCTTATTTACTCACTATAAGGTATTCCACGCAGAAGAATTATCTCTTGCAAATAAACAGATATCAGCCATGTTGCCAAATGTACTTACTAAGGTGATTTCCTATAACTCATGCCTAAGCAAAATGAACCATCCACCTTAGTGGCGAACACTACTCGAGATCAACAAATGTATCAAGAGGTTCTAGGTAACCAAGCATGGCAGAATCCTTAGGGTTACACTAGACTTCGAGGGTATTACCACGGCAAGTCAAGAGTCTAACTACCCTCTTTTCATACTCAAGAATGGCACCAGTACTGGATAACCATTTCATCCCTAGAATCGACCCGTAGCCCAAGAACATAAGCATTTCTTCTAAACTCAATGCTTAGCATAGACATTCTCAAATCCAAACAAGTCATGAATAAATGAGCTGATTCCTCAACAGGATATTAAGAAGAGAAAGAAAAAAGAATGGGATCCTCTACTATGCTAGTACTAAGGTGTAGAGACTCAACTATCGAAGTAGAAATAAAAAGGATGCGATGTACCATAATCAAAAAGTGTACGGACAGGATAGAAAGATAAACTAGGCTTTCCTACAGAAACATTTCTAGCTTCTTGTTCTGAGCCACATTCGCATTAACCACCCTTATCCCCTCTTATTTAACGTGTTAATAGTTCTCTCGAGAACTACCTCCATCGCACGGCAACCAATCAAAGCTTGAAATAAGATAAGTCGTAGATGGAACTAATGTGACTACAGATGGAGGAAAGAAAGGAAAAGGGATTCCAACAAGGAAACAAAGGATAATGCTAATGGCTTTTGGGGAATAGCCTTTAAAAATAAAACTTTTCTTGAAAAATGCTTCTTTGTAAATGGTTTTGAAAATAATTTCAAAAGGTTTTAAAAACTTTTGCCCAGTCTGGTAACCTTCTGCTCTGATACCAAATGTAACACCCCACCTCCGCTAGGGTCACTCACAAAAAGAATGCACTAGCTTTGGTGGAGAATTACCTAGGTAAACATACATAAAAATATTACAAGGCTGTACATATAAAACTGCGGAAGAAAAAAAAACCAAATTTCATTTCTTTAAAATCTAGAAAGGTCTAAAGCCTTTTACATCAAAATGCCATTAAATCCATTACATTGAAATCTGTCTTGCAATAGTAAATAAGCATAAAACCATAGTCATAAATCATTCCCCAAGTAAGACAGTGAAGCAAGCCATAGCCAAGAGAAATCCAAGCCGTTCGAGAAAGAGCCTTGGAGCTTGGTAAGATCCGAACTAAGCTATATTCCCACCCTGCGAACCTGGGGGGGGAACGAAAGAAAAAGAGGCAAAACAAAATGGGTCAGTCATAAAGACTGAGTAAGTCCTAGTGACTTTCCACATAGAAACAAGCAAAGATAACATGACATGTATAAACTGAAAGTAAACATAAGGATGATGACAAGATAGGCAAGTTAAACTAAGATGACAAGATAATCTATACTAACCAGATAAACTACGGTAACAAGATAAACTATGCAAACCAAATATACTACGGTAACAAGATAAACTATGCAAACTAGATAAACTACGTATAGCATCGCATGTTTAACATTCTCTGCACCAACTGTACTAGTACCCCAACCCGTATTATCCTTTCCATGTATATGTACAGTCCCTTGCTGAATATTGTACGGGTTTCATCACATATTTCTATACTACTTCAACGTAGTGCCACCATTCTTGAAATCGTTTGGACTGCCACTCTTGTTCTGGCTAGGTTTCCTTATCATGAACTATCGCGTGTTCAACTAGGATTTATGCCACCTAGGACCACTAGGGATTATGCTACCTATTGAACGTTTTCTAGATTCGATTAGGTTTTATGCCACCTAGGACCACTAGGGATTATGCTACCTAACGAACAACACACTTTTTCCCACGTAACGATCTATTAATCGATCGCCTCCCTACAAGTCCTAGCTCGTTCATGTGTCTGTGTCATACGGCCCTATCATGAATGTAGTCACCTGTGCTAGGTCCACCCTAGGGTGTATCAAGCCCTAGAGTGCCAACCACCGACATGAATCAAGCACGCATAGTGTAAACCTACTGATGCCTAATGCCTGCTTTTTCAACTCCGGACTACGTGCACGACCATAGTCCACCTGAACCTACAATGGTGCACCAACTCAGCCATCGTTCTAGTCGCTTACATTCATCCCACTAATCGTGCCCCACCCTGCCTAGTTCCAGGGTACAATGATACATCTAGTGGGTTACTGCTGAAAAGGACCGCGTAACTAGGGTTTTCGTCCAGCAGGTTAAGTGTTGTCATTTAAATTCGAGACTTAACCCCATCAGTCTAACATGTCAAGTTGGTTAAGTGTATTCAAGCGGTTCATGACTTAACCCTACCAAATCTTCGTGTCAAATTGGTTAAGTATATTCAAGCGGTTCAAAACTTAACCCTACCAAATCATCATGTCAAATTGGTTAAGTATATTCAAGCGATTCATGACTTAACCCTATCAAATCATCGTGTCAAATTGGTTAAGTATATTCAAGTGGTTCATGACTTAACCCTATCAAATCATCGTGTCAAATTGGTTAAGTATATTCGAGCGGTTCATGAGTTAACCCTATCAAATCATCGTATCAAATTGGTTAAGTATATTCAAACGGTTCATGACTTATCCCTACCAAATCATCGTGTCAAATTGGTTAAGTATATTCAAGCGGTTCATGACTTAACCCTATCAAATCATCGTGTCAAATTGGTTAAGTATATTCAAGCGGTTCATGACTTAACCCTATCAAATCATCGTGTCAAATTGGTTAAGTATATTCAAGCGGTTCATGACTTAACCCTACCAAATCATCGTGTCAAATTGGTTAAGTATATTCAAGTGGTTCATGACTTAACCCTATCAAATCATCGTGTCAAATTGGTTAAGTATATTCAAGCGGTTCATGTCTTAACCCTATCATGTGGCATTAATTCATTATTGCACCCCAACCACTCATATCAGACCTGTTGTTGTGGTCACTGGATATGTCGGGCGGTTCCGGGTAGAATTACACCATAACTCAGTTTGACCTCGGGTTTTCAAGTGCAATATGACCAACTACCCCCATTGGATCCTATTGTTTGCAGTTACTGGACTTGTCGGGCAGTTCTGGGCAGAATTACACTGCAAACTCAACCCAACCTCGAGTTGGCCATTTTCAAGTTGATTCTAAGTATCATGTCCATGTTAAATTTTCATGTCAAGTTCGTGTCAAGTTTCTAAGCGAGTTTCATGTCAAGTTCTCATATCAAGTTTTCAAGTTTCAACTTATGCCTATTATCAAGTTCATGATTCATATTCATAACCAATTCACGTTTCAAGTTCATAAGCATGTTTACGTGCCTTCTAAATGTCCAATATCAACTGTCAAGTCATAGTCAATTTTGTATTCAAGTTATTCCCATCGTATCAATTTCATGCTATTTGTCGCGTTCCACAATTACCTAAAAACATGGTTTGACTACCAGATTCTATTTTCTCTAATTACATTCCGAGTTCACAATTCACATTCATGTAAATTATCAAGCTTACAATCGCTTTCGTGTTCAAGTTATGACAATTCATGTCCAAGCTAATTCATGTCAATTACCAATTCATGTCTAAGTGAATCTTCATGTTTTGACCAATATCCGCAAATCGTATTCCAACCGTGCGCGTATCGAGATTGATTCAAAAAGGGATAAACAAGGAAATCATGACAAAGATGGGCATGTGAATAGGCATGAGGTTATAATCCAAATCATATGTTCAACAGAATTGGTGTATAATAGTTTAACACATCATAGGCATGTGAATAGGACCTAGAACAACAATATGAAAACCAAGGTTTAGGAACATAGGTAGACTTGCATTAATCCAAATTCAAGATTCAAGAGAGAATAGGGTGAAAAAGTCTTATCATCAAGTCAAGGTCCAAGAATTCATATTACAATCTAGCGTTTAAATAATAAACTAGGTCCAACAACATGAATGGGCATGATTCATTCGATAAGGAATAACCCAAAATCCTAGATTCAAGAAGAAACAAGAACAGATCTAAACAGATAATTCAAGCTTAGGTCCAATTTCATTTTATTCCATGTCCATATTAAATTTAACCAGTTTCAATATCAAAATAACTAGAACTTACAGAGCGTGGATCGAGAATTAGAGTGCAGAGATTTGATTCTGGAAACGGTTATTGCAGTTGTCGAATCTCTATTTGTTTAGTCTTGTTCTAGTTGAAAAACCCCAATTTGCAGTTCCTAGATGTTGTCTTGACGAAGAAGAAGTAGTCTCTTTTAATTTTAATATTATCATTTTGATTTTCACAGAGGTAGCATAACGACAGAATGAAATGGTGTAGAGAGAATGAGGCTAAGGGGCTGTTTATATAGGGTTAGGCAGACGAATCTGGTCACGAAACAAGTCTAAATACATCAGAATGCATCTGGTTCAGGATATAGGTTCGAGAGGCAGGTCGACCCCCAGGTCGACTCCCCAGTCGACCTGGTCATGGGGAGGTCGACACCCCAATCGACTCCCCAGTCGACCTGGGGTGGGGGGGGGTCGGCTCCCCAGTCGACCTGGGTATATGGACGGGAATTTTTCCGCCAGCCTTCTCTGGGTTTGAATTTCGAATTTCTGGCTTTATTTTCGAGCTGTTTTCGATTCAGAAAATCCCTGAAACTTCGGAGGGTCATAACTTGGTCATACGGACTCCGATTTTCGAAAACTCAGACTTGATTTCATGCAGAATTTCGAGTTGAACGCAATGGCGCAACCCGTTTCCCTTGGTTCTTATTTTTAAAATTTAATTCTGCCTTGATTTATGGTTATAACATGTTATGAAAATACGGGTTGTTACATAGATCCTAAATATCAAAAGGATTCCATCCTTGGAACGGCTAGGCTACTGAAGGTGACCTCTTTATCGTCTGACCTAACGCCGCTGAATCGCACTTCGTATACTTTGCTTTAGTTCTGCTAAGCATGAAACATTTCAATTCTAAAGTCTTCCTCCACAACTCTAATCATCTATTAATCCATATCCTTCTTTCATCAACTAGTAAAACCTCATCACAAAAAAGAATACACCAAGAAATCTCAACGTGTATTCCTATCATGACTTCATTCATAACTAAGGCAAAAATATAGGGGCTCAAAGTCGACCTTTGATAGATATATTTTTATATGCTAGATGTCATCATTGAACTTACCCTTAAAAAGGTTCCTTTCCTTATGTTGCCACTAAAATTATGCTAATTTAGGTTTTTTTACTGGAGTGTCAATCTGTTAAGTTATCATAATACAAGAATTGCACTAGTAAATTCACATCATTGCATGTGTTTGTGCTATCAATTTACAAAATATATTTACCATGATGTTGGAATCCATCTATAGATTAATTTCAATTAGGCTAGTGGACATGTCTATGGTTTTTTCCATCATAATATATTTTTTGTTTGGTGTTAGCATATCTATACAGTTTTGTTTTCCAATTTTGATTTTTTTCAGAAAGGTTTAGCTAATTGCGGCTTTGGTTTAAATAACCGTTAAATGCTAGTGCATGATAAGTAGTTGTCATCAAACCTTGATGATTATAATAGTTCAAGCAAGTAGTTTCATTTACATTAAGAATGTCTCATGCTTCTATTTCACATTAGCACAAATTTTCTATAATTTAAAAAGAGAATGTTAATAAGATGAAAAACGACTTCTTCACTAAAATAATGCTTATGATAAAATGCATTAGTTTGACTTAGGTATAAGTTGTACTCTAATTTTGAAAAAAAAAATATTATCATTCATATTCTGCAAATGTTATCATTCCAACTGATCAAAACCTTAATTATAGGCTAGAAAAATAATATTTCTACTAATATAGTAGAAAATCAATTCATCAGCATCATCTTTATTCTCACCACAAGTTGTATTTTTCTTCTAATATATGCCAATGTTTACTGTTTATTTGTTGAAGTGAACACCGAATTGAAATTAAAACTAGATTTCAGGAACACATTTTTGGTGAATGTTAATGCATTATGTTTCATATGGAAGATATTAATGAGATATTGTAACAATCTGAAATTTCGGGCAATAAATGTTTAAATATTGAGGTTATTTAAATATTTAAATCTTGGATTTAAAGGTTTCATAACCTTGATTAAATACCTTTATAAATAATAATTAATGAGGAGAAAACATGTTGTTGAGTTTTTGTTTACAAAGATAAGTAGTACGAAGAAAAATCGATAATGTGACCAAAAACAGTTTTGTCGATAAATGAGGTTTTGCTTGTTAAAAGTTGTTAGAATACTATGTGCATATAGTAACAATAGATGAACATATATATGTCTGAACAGAGCATGTAAATCAAAATACAAATGGTATATGTGTACATGTTCTAGAATATGGAAAATGGCTTAAAATGATAGGGGCACGTGTCATCAAAAGAATGGTACACATGTCTTATAAGTAAATAAGACAAAGACACATAAACATATTAGGTGTCCATGTGTAGAAACATCTAAAGACACCTAAGTATACATGTGTCTTCATCCAAAAGTGTGATAAACCAAAACTTCCGTAGTACAAAAGCAAGGATAATCATTTGAATATAACATAATTACAACAATAGCAGATCTCAGATAACATCATAATACATAAGTCATTGCAGCAGAAATAGAAATGTCATCAACATCAAAACATCAAAGTGGCACAGTTACAGGATACAACTTAGCAAATAGAAGTCTCAACAAAAAGAAATAAGTCTAAAACTCCATCAAGTACATCATAGATAAAGGATGTCTAAATGTCTCAAAGTAGAAATAAAAAGATAAAAATGTTCTTCATCTTCCTTCCATAAGCATGCTTCAATCCAGAATATGTCCATAATAACCTGAACCTGTCACTTGGATGCCCGTGTGAAAAAGAGGGCAGCCGAGTTTGCAAAGTGAAACAAACTACGAGTCAGTCGTGGGACCGGTATGAGAAATCTTTCCTAAATTATCTAAAAATATGGCTAATCAAAGGACCATGCCGCTAACGAGTAACGGATTTACTCCGTTGGATTGCCAGTGCCTAAGTTTAATGAATTTTTATTCAAAAACAACGCAATGCTTTTTAGAAAAATGAAATCATTATAAGACTCAAGTCTCATCACACAATGCCACGCAAACCGGTGTACAGAGTTTTACCTTATAATGATCAAACATGCTTGATACGTAGAAAACAATATTTTAATATTATTATTAGTGTCTAATCAGTTTTAAAATACTTCAAAGTAAATGTATCAATCCTAGACGGCATAGTACCCCATCCTACTATGTCGCTATATATAGGTTTACAACCAAAACCGTAATGTCGTATTAGAAATTGGGTTTCCATCATGAGTCAAGGCTAGGTACGATCTCCTTACTGATTCGAGACACTCTAACAATGTCTCAGAATTCAAACGCCGGCGAACCCTTGGATCCTGCAGGGCCGGTTCACAAATACTTTAGTGGATTAGTTATGCCTGAACACACGCTTCCCAGTCCTATTGAACCTATAATTTGATCACTATCGACCAATAAATCCGAGGTACCTCATAATCCATCAACGACATAAGTAAAATGTCAGGGATTGCAAAACCCTGATACCACTTCTAGCTAGAAAGAAACGTGTGCACTCCATGTGTTCCCTTGTCCCGTTTCTGACCCTTACCGGGGTGTGAGGCTCGCGAGAAACTATATACACAAAGCTATGCCGAAATAGGCTATGCTTTGATCATCAACCACAAGGCTCTGCTTTTCAACAAAAGCCTGGATCATCTGCATCTTGGCATGCCACATTGATAATCCATGTCATGCGATTAATAACTAACAATATATAACCTCTAAGCTCGTGCGTCTCAGAAAAGGGTGTTAAGCAAGAGAATAAATCCTCTGCCGCCAAGCAGATATATATTAAATAGAAATCAATTTACATGGAATGAAATCCAATGTCAGACACACATCCATTTATATGTCCGTTCTAGGTCTAAACGAAAACCGGAGACATCTTATTCCTCGTCCCGTATGTCCAATACGGAAGAGAAGTGCTCGCTTATCCGAACAATCAACAAGTACGTCCGGACAACTAACACTTTAACCCTTTACTGGGAGCTAACCAATGTCGGGCATCAGAGTTATCCATTCGATGTGAAGATCGCCGGTCTTCAATCATCATCTTCAATATCTACGATTTAAATCGTCTTAATTATTTGATTTATACATATTTCGAAATATAACCATTGGGTTTTAACAAAATCTATTTCGTTGGAAAGATCTTCCCAAAGCGGTCCTAACGGTTCCAATTTTGGGAAAATCCGATGGTCGGATCTTTCGGTATAATCGTTTAAAGCTACGATTCCGAAACGCGAACTACCACACGCAATTCGTTTAATTTTAATTTTAATTAATATATAATTATATATAAATATAAACCATTCAACGATTCCACTAACGTGTTTAACACGTCAAATAAAAGAATGTTTTATTGGCATATCATATCTACATGTTCATAATGTCAAATAAAATATATTTTATTTACATGACACGAGCTAACGACAAATAAAAAAGCTAATTTTTGTTTGTATTTCTATTTTTAACTTTAACAAATAGAAAGGAATATTTTATATGCATATAGCTTCAATGCATGTTTTGACAATAAAATAATTCATACAAATTCTAATGTATGTACTATCAATAAAAATGATATTTTAACCTTGCATATAAATTCTAATATATGCATTGTCAATAAAATGAGAATTTAACTTTGCATATAAATTCTAATATATGCATTGTCAGTAAAATGATATTTTAACTGTGCATATAAATTCTAATATATGCATTGTAAATAAAATGATATTTTAACTTTACATATAAATTTTAATATATGCATTGTAAATAAAATGATGTTTTAACTTTGCATATAAATACTAATATATGCATTGTAAATAAAATGATATTTTGACTTTTGGTGAAAATTCTTTTTTTTTCCTAGTTTCTTATAATACATTAAAAATGTGAATTTTTAGTATAAACATTTTTTTATTTTAAAACATGAACATTTCTCTATTTCCTTACATTACATTAAAAATGTGAATTTTTTAATGTAGACATGTTTTTATTTTAAAACATGAATATTTTTCTAATTTTCCTACATTACATTAAAAATATGAATTTTTAATATTGACATGTATTTATTTTAAAACATGAACATTTTTCTAATTTTCATTTCAATTTAACAAAATGATAACAATGGTTCTTTTCATTTTTGTTGAAAATTCTTATTCAACTAAATGATAAAAATGGTTCTTTTAATTTTTGTTGAAAATTCTAATTCAACAAAACGAGAAAAATGGTTATTTTCATTTTCGTTGAAAATTCTGATTCAACAAAAATGATAAAAATGGTTTTTTCATTTTTATTGAAAATTTTGATTCAATAAAATGATAAAAATGGTTCTTTTCATTTTTGTTGAAAATTCTGATTCAACAAAATGATAAAAATGGCTCTTTTCATTTTTGTTGAAAATTCTAATTCAACAAAATGATTAAAATAGTTCTTTTCATTTTTGTTGAAAATTCTAATTCAATAAATTGATAAAAATGGTTCTTTTCATTTTTGTTTCAACTAAACCATTAAACAAAAGTGATAATTTTTGTTTAACTAAACTATTAGACAAAAGTGATAATTTTTGTCTAACTCAATTCTAATCAAAGATGTACAATTTTTTTTTCAACAAATCTAATAAACAAAATGATAAAATTTGTTTAATCCAATTCTAATTAACAGAAATGTTAATTTTAACAGATCTACAGAACACACCAATCACAGATCAAATCATGTATGATAACCTGCAGAACATTACAGCGTATGAGTTGATTAATAAATTTTAATTATATAATAAAAAAAGAATAGAATTTCTCACAATCGGTTTTAATTATGAATGATTCAGATTTGAAATTTTGTCCAAAATCTGATCTGCTCCGAATCAGTTCTAATCAGTCCAGAAGTGTAGATGTCGGACTCACGATCATAACGGATATGAAATTATTCAATTTCGAGTTTGTATGCATCAGTTACGAATTAATTTAGATTGATAATATTTTTTAGATTAAATAATTGAATAATTTAAAATAGAATTACCCTCTTCTTCCTTATCAGATAACAAGGCCGACCTTTTGCAGTTTCGTTCGATTCTAGGGTTGTAATTTTTGTCACAACCATGAGGCTTGGAGTCGATCCAGAGGTGTCACGCTGGAAGGAAGGAGGCGCGCGCAGTGGTTTAGAGCTCTGGTTCGTCGCGAATACACAATGGTTTCTGATCAACCCCGTATGGAATCGAAGCTCGTGTAGTTCTCTACAATAATCTCCAAAGGAGGAGGGAGTTTTATCGTACGGATTGACATAAATTTAGGGAGGAAGAGGAGAGCTGTACTGGCCATTGAAATATAAGGGCAGCGGCTACTGTTGTTTTTGATTAGGGTTTAGAAATGATATATTTATGATATAATAATATTAAATTCTCTTAATTTTTTTGTTTTAGCCCATTAATTCTTAACAGCTCCAATTTCATCCCAAAAAAAGTTATACCCACCCAATTTCCCCTGTTCTGGACACAATGGGCTAGGTCCCGTCAGCCCAAATGATCGTTTTCAGCCTGTTTTCTTTAATTTAAAGCTTAAATAATTTATTTTTTTAATTCTATCATACAGTTAAATTTACCGGGCCCACTTAAAGACTCCGAAAATTCCCAAAAAATAAACCCAGCTATGTTTTGACGATACAGTCCTAACAAAATTAATTTCGTCCAATTTGGAGACCGTTTGAAAAATGACCCCTTTAATGGTCGATTAAATTCAACAGAAATTATCGAACGCAGTTTAATTTACCATGCTCAAATATTAATTCAAAAAATTATGGAAAATTAAACTTAGCAATAACTTGACATTCCGGATCCGGCAAAAATGATTTCGTCGAAAACGGAGGTAGTTTGTATAGTGGCCATTTATATGGGCTATAAATTATATTATATTCTATAACGACTATTCTAAATATTCAACTGGCCATAACTTTTTATTCTTGCTATGAAATTTCAATTTTTCGGATTCGTTGGAAAGATATTTTTAAACAGATTTAAATATTTTTGGTTTAACTAAAATCCGATTTATTTTGAATCTTGTACATTCAGTCCAAGTTCAGATTCAAATTTTCAAACTACCGTGCTATTTCTAACTCTTTTGAAAATTAAAATAAATATATTCGTTCTAACTTCGATTTAAATAAATTTTAAATCGTTATCATTTAAAATAAATTATTTTAACTATTCAAAATTCATTAAAATAGCCAAAATAAAAATTTTAAATTGGTTCTGATTTTCTGGGTTGTTACAATCTCCCCCCTTTAAATGCTTTTCTTCCCCGAAAAGGAAACAATAGTAAAGTAGGAAACAAAACGAAAAATGTAAAATATTGTAAATGTACCTCAACACAAGAGTTACTCGGAGATGTCCACTCTGCACTTGGGATAAGCCTATTTGATGCTATCTGCGGTCTCCCATGTACAGTCTCTAGGATCCTCGCTCCACTGCACTTTGACTAAGTGGATCCTCTTGTTCCTCAGAATTCGGGTCTCTTTGCCAACAATTTTCACTGGCTCCCTCCTTACTACCAAGCTCGGGGTAATCTCCAAATCTTGTTGTGGTGCTTCCTCCACAATCAAGTCTGGATCATGTACATGCTTCCGGAGTTGGGACACATGGAATACACCATGCAACCCTGGCAACCAGTCACGCAACTGCACCCTATAAGCGAGAGTTCCAATCCTTTCGAGAATAGAAAATGGACAAATGAATCTCGGCGCCAACTTCCCAGTCTTCCCAAAACGAATTGCTCCTCTCATTGCGGTAACCCTTAAGTACACATAATCGCCAACGGAGAATTATAAATACCTTCTTCATGAGTCTGCATAGGTCTTCTGTCGGCTTTGGGTGGCCAGTAGTCACTTCTTAATAAAATCAACTTTAACTGATGCTTCACGAATCATGTCCGGACCCAATACTAATCGATTGCCCGGTTCCACCCAACATGCGGGAGATCTGCATGGCCTGCCATATAATGCTTCAAATGGTAACATCTGCAAGCTTGCTTGGTAACTGTTATTATAAGAGAGCTCAGCCAAGTGCAAGTGATCTTCCTATGACCCGCCAAAATCAAGAATGCATGCTCGCAACAGGTCTTCTAATATGTGGTTCACCATTTCAGTCAGGCCATCTGTCTGAGGATGATAGGCAGTGCTCTGATTCAACTTGGTCCCCAGCTCCTCTTGGAATGCTTCCCAGAATTTACTAGAAAATATCGGATCACGGTCACTAACAATGCTACTGGGAACTCCATGTAGTATGACAATCTTTCTGAAATAAACCTGCACCAGACTTCGAGCTGTTCTATTAGATCTGACAGGTATAAAATGGGCAGTCTTCATGAAACGATCTACAATCACCCATATACTGTCATTGCCTTTTCTGGTTCGAGGCAAGCCATCAATAATGTCCATAGAAATTTGGTCCCACTTCCAACTTGGAACCTCTAGCAGTTTCAACAGTCCTGCGAGCTTCTGTTGATCGCTTTTGACTTGTTGGCAAGTGGGACATTTAGCAACATATATAGAAATGTCTCTCTTCATCGCCTTCCATTAAAAGGTTCGCTTAAGATCATGATACATCATGCTTACTCTTGGATGGATGATGAGTTTAGATTTGTGACATTTATCCATAACTTCTCTTTTTAGCTCAGGAATATCTGGCACACAGATTCACCCTTGCAATCTAAGAGTCCTCCTACTGTCAATTTGAAAGATGGAAGCTTCGCCCTTTCGAACTTGCTCGCTAATCATCTGAATTAACTTATCATCTTTCTGAAGAGCAGAAATCTTATCACTTAATGTAGGTGTAATGATAAGACTGGCAATGATAAGATTGGCGCTGGCCGCATTCTTCCTGCTGAGCGCATCGACAACAACATTGGCTTTCCCTGGAGTATATAAGATGTCCAGATCATAGGCCGCAAGAAATTCTAACCACCGTTGCTGCCTCAAATTCAAGTCCCTTTGGGTGAACGGATACTTCAAGGATTTATGATATGTATATAATTTGAATTTCTCACCCAAAAGATAATGCCGCCATATCCTTAAAGCAGACACGATGGCCAACAATTCAAGATCATGATTAGGACATCTCTTCTCATGCGGCTTCAACTGACGGCTAGCATATGCAACTACTTTGTCTCTCTACATTAGCAACGCACCAATACCTTCAATAGAAGCATCTGTCCAGACTTTCAAATCATGATTTCCATCAATAATGGTCAACATGTGAGCAGTGGTCAACCTCAATTTCAGCTCTTGGAAAGCTGCCTCACATTCGGTTGTCCAAATAAATTTTGTATGCTTCTTAGTCAGCTTCGTCAATGGACAAGATAGTTTCAAAAAATCTTTAATGAATTTCCGATAATAACCAGCCAATCCTAAGAAACTTCTGACTTCTGTAGGAGTGCTGGGCTGCTTCCAATCTTGGATGGTTGAGATCTTTCCTGGGTCTACTGAAATGCCTTTCTTTGATACAACATGACCGAGGAATTTCACTTCTTCTTGCCAAAATATGCATTTGGAGAATTTGGCTTTTAACACATTCATTCTCAAGGTTTCCAAAACTTCTTTCAGATGCTTTTTATGTTTAGCAGTGGATTCAGCAAAGATTAAGATATCATCAATGAAAATCAGCACAAATTTATTTAAGTCATCCCGGAATACTCTGTTTATCAGATCGACAAAGTAGGCTGGAGCGTTACATAAGCCGAATAGCATTACTAGCCATTCATAGAATAAGTCTGGCCCTTTGAAAGCTGTCAAAGGAGCACATTCTTCGGCAATGCGCAATTGCTGGAAACTTGCAGCTAGGTCCATCTTAAAGAATACGTGTACTCCATTCAAGCGGTCCAATTGATCATCAATACGTGGCAACAGATATTTATTTTCAGCATTTGCTTATTGAGGTCATGGTAGTCTACACATAGTCTGAGAGTACAATCTGACTTTGGGACAAACACCACTGTTGCACCCCAATTTGAGAAGTTAGGCCTGATCAGACCCTTCCACAAAAGTTGTTTAGTTTGATTGCTCAACCCCTATTTTCTTTCAGTGTCATTCTCTGAATAGGATGCACAACAGGACTTGCATCCAGAACCAAGTCAATACTGAAGTTGATTTCTCTGCGCGGAGGTAAGCTATCAACTTCTTCAAACACATCCGCATAATCTCCGACGATAGGAATATCCTCAATAGAAGCAGTAGTAACTTCTAGAGAAGACCAGAATTCTTTCCAATCTGTGGCTGAGCCGTGGCATGGTACAACAGTAATATCTCCGAATTTGGTTTTTATTTTGACTATTCTTTCAGCGCATAGTACCTCAGCCTCATACTTTGTTAGCCAATCCATTCCAAGTATGATATCATACCCGGAGAAATTCATGATGATCAAATTAAAAAGGAACTGGAAAAAGGAATAAGAAACAGGCACTCTACAATACTGATTGAGAATAAGGGTACCTCCTATTGGACTATGGGCTCTAATCAATTCGTTAAGTTTTATTGGTTTCAGTTTTAACTTTTTAATTATGTCATTAGAAATGAAACTTCGCGATGCACCAGTGTCAAATAATAATGTAATAGGAATGTTCTTAGTAGTAAGAGTACCTCCTAAAACATTGGGTTTACCTGCTCCCTCTAAAGAAACTGGTGCAGCCGCTCCATCGTATACATGAGCCACCTCAGATTTCCTCAACAGAGGACAATTCTTGATAATTTCTCGCCTTTGCTTTCTTTTCAGCATGCTTCCTTTTGTTGTTATTCTGATTCTTCTCCCGATCTTGCTGCGAATTTCCATCATTTTCCTTATATCGACAAGCCATCTCGATCAACTCATTAAATGGAAGCTTAATGTGTGTCGTGACTCTGTTTAGATATTTCCTGGAAAGGCCATTAATGAATCTTTTATTCTTCTGGATGGGGTCCTGAATTTATTCGGGAGCATAGAGTGAGAGTTCTTCAAACTTCTGCACATATTCTGAAATAGTATTATCTCCTTGCTACATGTTGGCAAATTGATCGTGGAGACGCTCTACTTCCTGCGGAGGATTAAACTTCTCGTTGAAGAGTTCCTTGAATTTGGCCCAAGACATTTCGGCCTCATTATTTCCAATTATAACAATATCCCACCAATTCTCAGCCTCATCCTTTAATATCCACGATGTTAAAAAAAACGCTTGTGGTGGTCTTCTAATTCCGGAACTCCAAATATCTTCTTGAAATTTTTGAGCTATGCCTGAGCTTCTATTACTGTCTCTCGCATTGTGAATGAAATTCCCCCTAAATTCATGAACTTCGTGGCTACCTTGTCCAAGTCAAAAGGCTGTGGAAGTGGTGTTGTTACAGCCTCGGGAGTGGGCTGCCTCTGAGCAGCGGGGGTCTCATCTCATACTGGTCCTCTGGCTCCACCTCTGCCTCGGGCTCTTGCTCTCGCACTGGTGCTCATTTTCATTTAGTTATGTACCATCAAGGAAAGAGTCAGACTAACAAAAATGATAATTGTAAAGGGAAGGTTAAAGCAGAGACATATGGAAAGATGATAATGATGTAATGACTGATTAATATGTGATATTCTGCTGTGCTCATTCTAGGACATTACTAATTCTAACTATAATGAGTTACTCGCCTTAGAATACTGCTAATTCTATCTAGACGACTTTTTTTAAATATGTTATACTTCGATGCTAAGGTTAACCTTTAGCTCTGATACCAACTGTGATAACCCCAAACTTCCATAGTACGAAAGCAAGGATAATCATTTGAATATAACATAATTACAACAATAGCAGATCTCAGATAACATCATAACACATGAATCATTACAGTGGAAATAGAAATGTCATCAACATCACAACATCAAAACATCAGAGTGGCACAGTTACAGGATACAACTTAGCAAATAAAAGTCTCAGCAAAAAGAAATAAGTCTTAAACTCCATCAAGTACATCATAGATAAAGGATGTCTAAATGTCTCAAAGTAGAAATAAAAAGATAAAAATGTTCCTCATCTTCCTTCCACAAGCATGCTCCAATCCAGAATAAGTCCATAATAACCTGAACCGGTCACTTGGTTGCTCGTGTGAAAAAGAGGGCACCCGAGTTTGCAAATTGAAACAAACTACGAGTCAGTCGTGGGACTGGTATGAGAATTTTTTCCTAACTTATCTAACAATATGGCTAATCACAGGACCATGCCGCTAACGTGGAACGAGTTTACTCCATTGAATTGCCAGTGCATAAGTTTGATAAATTTTTATTCAAAAACAACGTAGTGCTTTTTAGAAAAATGAAATCATTATAAGACTCAAGTCCTATCACACAATGCAATGCAAACCGGAGGATAGAGTTTTACCTTATAATGATCAAACATGCTTGATACGTAGAAAATAACATTTAATATTATTATTAGTGTCTAATTAGTTTTAAAATACTTCAAAGTAAATGTATCAATCCTAGATGGCATAGTACCCCATCCTACTATGTCACTATATATAGGTTTACAATCAAAACCGTAATGTCGTATTGGAAATTGGGTTTCCATCATGAGTCAAGGCTAGGGACGATCTCCTTACCGATTTGAGACACTCTAGCAATGTCTCAGGATTCGGGCACTGGCGAACCCTTGGATCCTGCAGGGCCGGTCCATAAATACTTCAGTGGATTAGTTAAGCCTAAACACACGCTTTCCGGTCCTATTCAACCTATAATTTGATCAGTATCGACCAATAAATCCGAGGTACCACATAATCCATCAACCACATAAGTAAAATGTCAGGGCTTTCAAAACCCTGATACCACTTCTAGCTAGAAAGAAATGTGTGCATTCCCTGCATTCCCTTGTCCCGTTTCTGACTCTTACCGGAGTGTGAGGATCGCGAGGTAACGTTATACACAAATATATGCCGAAATAGGCTATGCTTTGATCATCAACCACAAGGCTTTGCTTTTCGACAAAAGCCTTGATCATCTGCATCTTGGCATGCCACATTGACAATCCATGCCATGCGATCGATAACTACCAATATATAACCTCTGAGCACGTGCATCTCAAAGAAGGGTGTTAAGCAAGAGAATAAATTCTCCGCCACCAATCAGATATATATTAAATAGAAATCAATTTACATGGAATGAAATCCAATGTTAGACACACATCCATTTACAAGTCCGTTCTGGGTCTGAACGAAACCAGAGACACCTTATTCCTCGTCCCATATGTCCAATACGGAAGAAAGGTGCTCGCTTATCCGAACAATCAACAAGTACGTCCGGACAACTACCACTTTAACCCTTTATTGGGAGCTAACCAATGCCGGGCATTGGTAGTTATCCATTCGATGTGAAGATTGCCGGTCTTCAATATATTCGATTTAAATCGTCATATAATTATTTGATTTATACATATTTTGAAATCTAACCATTGGATTTTAACAAAATCTATATCGTTGGAAAGATCTTCCCAAAGCGGTCCTAACGGTTCTGGTTTTGGGAAAATCTGACGTTCGGATCTTTCGATATAATTGTTTAAAGTTATGATTCTGAAACGCGAACTACCGCGCACGATTCATTTAATTTTAATTTTTATTTATAAATAATTATATGTAAATATAAACCATTCGACGATTCCACTAATGCGTTTAACATGCCAAATAAAAGAATGTTTTATTGGCATATCATATCTACATGTTCATAATGTCAAATAAAATATATTTTATTTACATGACATTTGAGCTACTGACAAATAAAAAAGCTAATATTTATTTGTATTTCTATTTTTAACATTAACAAATAAAATGGAATATTTTATTTGTATATAGCATCAATGCATGTTTTGACAATAAAATAATTCATACAAATTCTAATATATGAACTGTCCATAAAAATTATAATTTAACTTTGCATATAAATTCTAATATATGCATTGTCAATAAAATGATATTTTATTTGTGTATATAAATTCTAATATATGCGATGCAAATAAAATGATATTTTAACTTTGCAAATAAATTCTAGTATATGCATTGTCAATAAAATGATATTTTAACTTTGCTTATAAATTCTAATATATGCATTGTAAATAAAATGATATTTTGACTTTTGTTGAAATTCTTTTTTTCCTAGTTTCTTACATTACATTAAAAATGTGAATTTTTAATGTACAATTTTTTTTATTTTAAAACATGAACATTCCTCTATTTCCTTACACTGAATTAAAAATGTGAATTTTTTAATGTAGACATGTTTTTATTTTAAAACATGAACATTTTTCTAATTTTCCTACATTACATTAAAAATGTGAATTTTTAATGTAGACATATTTTTATTTTAAAACATGAACATTTTTCTAATTCTCATTTCAATTTAACAAAATGATAACAATGGTTCTTTACATTTTTGTTGAAATTTCTAATTCAACAAAATGATAAAAATGGTTCATTTCATTTTTGTTGTAAATTTTGATCCAACAAAATGATAAAAATGGTTCTATTCATTTTTGTTGAAAATTCTGGTTCAACAAAATTATAAAAATGGTTCTTTTCATTTTTATTGAAAATTCTAATTCAACAAAATTATGAAAATGGTTCTTTTTATTTTTTTTGAAAATTCTAAGTCAACAAAATGATAAAAATGGTTCATTTCATTTTTGTTTCAACTAAACCATTAAACAAAAGTGATAATTTTTGTTTAACTAAACTATTAAACAAAAGTGATAATTTTTGTCTAACTCAATTCTAATCAAAGATGTAATTTTTTTTTCAACAAATCTAATAAACAAAATGATAAATTTTGTTTAATCCAATTCAAATTAACAGAAACATTTATTTTAACAGATCTACAGAATACACCAATCACAGATCAAATCACGTATGATAATCAGCAGAACATTACAGCGTATGAGTATTGCTACAATTATGATTAATAAATTTTAATTATATAATAAAACAGAATAGAATTTCTAACAGTCGGTTTTAATTATGAATGATTCAAATTTGAAATTTTGTCCAAAATCTTATCTGCTCCGAATCAGTTCTAATTAGTCCAGAAGTGTAGATCTCGGACTCACGATCGTAAT
The DNA here is from genome assembly GCA_030737875.1 of Allium sativum. NCBI lineage: Eukaryota > Viridiplantae > Streptophyta > Magnoliopsida > Asparagales > Amaryllidaceae > Allium > Allium sativum. Next base: position 7,107,957 of record JASFAX010000034.1, read on the forward strand.
GGATCTGAAATTATTCAATTCTGAGTTCGTATGCATCAGTTACGAATTAATTTAGATTGATAATATTTTTTAGATTAAATAATTAAATAATTTAAAATAGAATTACTCTCTTTTTCCTTATCAGATAACAAGGCCGACCTTTTACGGTTTCGTTCGATTCTAGGTTTGTAATTTTTGTCACAACCGTGAGGCTTGGAGTCGATCTAGAGATGTCACGCCGGAGAGGAAGGAGGCGCACGTAGGGGGTCCACCAATGATCAACTTGATCGTTCCCAGATGGCGGCGCGGCGATGCAAATGGGTCAGGTTTGGAGCTCTGGTTCGTCGCGAATACACAATGGTTTCTAATCAACCTCGTATGTAATCGAAGGTTGTTTAATTCTCTACAATAATCTCCAAAAGAGGAGGGTGTTTGTAACACCCCGTAATTCTGTGACATTAAGATTCACAAATTAAAGTACAATTAATTTTTAAAAGAAAAAAAAAAGATCCATGCAGTTGTTTAATTTAAGTATCGTAACTAACATGAAAAAGAGAAGTAAGGAGAGAACAATAATTATTATTGTTCTAAGACTTATTAACAAAAGCCTCTGTAGCTCAGTTGGTTAAGGCATTGGATTTTTAGCATAGAGGTCGGGGGTTCGAACCCCGGCGGCGGCATAATTTTTTATCTTTGTTTTAGAGAGGGCCAACTGAACATGCAAATATATGTACGTATACAAATTCAAAATTTGAAGGGATAAGAACGTACATATAAGGAAATAAAGAAAATATATATATACATATGAGAATATAAATATATATATATATATGCAAAAATATATGTATACGAAAGAGTAAATTCAAGATAAGGCTACAGTCAATGAAATATGGCAACATCATTTGAATTTTGAAAATAAAATGAAAGTTGTGCGTATATATATACGCATAAAATGGTCGTTAGAGGAATTGTATACATATAAGAATATTTCATGTGAATAAAACAGTTAAATAAATTCGAGAAATTCAAAAGTTCGAAAATCAAATTTCTACGCCAAATACAATTCATTCAAAATTCAAATTTCTACGCCAAAATAGTGGGACCCAATGCTGACTCAGCACTGCGTGTATGATAAGGTTTGGCTAGATTCATCTACGTACCTGGACTATTTTCTTAACTAGGTTCAATGCTGACTCAGCGCTGCGTGTACGATAAGGTCTTGAGCAGCTATATAAACAGCCCTAGTCTTCATTCTCTTTGCACCAATTCTCTTCTATCCTTATGCTGCTAAGATTCATGGCTTCTTCCCCTCCTCTAAATTTTCTTAAATAATTAAAATAAAATATAAATTCAAGACATGGAGATGCTGCTCAAATCTGTTCAAGAGAAGATTCAAATCAAAGTGAAGAATTCAAAGGCTAAATCAACAAACCTCAAGCAACGACATACGAATCTTAGCATCGCCATTCTTCTATTCTAGATCTAATTTCTGTAAGTCAGTTGTTTCTAGATTTGAACGTTTTTGCTTTATTTTGAGACATGAAATTAAAGGAATAAAAGAATATGCCAAATCTCTCTCTCTATTCGAATCTGTGTTTATACTCTTGGACTAAATTAAGAACTGTTATGATTCAAGGACAAATAAGACTTTGCCTAAGACCGTTGCCTATGACTATGGATTCTGAGATCATGTGCCTTTGGACTATGAACATAAGCCTTTGATTTTGGGACATAAAACATTGCCTATGACGGTGACTTATGACTGTGGGAATTATTTTCCATTTTGATTATGAATATTGCCTATGACTATGGACATTTGCCTATGATTATGAACACAAGCCTTTGATTTGGATATAAAGTATTACCTATGACATAACAACGGTGATTTAAACACCTACGATTCATGACTAGGAAAATTGTTGCTTAGGTTTTGTGACTATGAAATTGGGTCTAAAACCCGATTTATCTATTCTGTCTGTTCTTGATTTTCTTTGGTTTTAGACTGTGGGAATTTACCTATTAAGTTAGGTCTACCCATGTTCTCGAACCTATTCTGTCTATTCTTGGTTTTAGACCGTGGGAATTTACCTATTAAGTTAGGTCTACCCATATTCTTGAACCTGCGTCATTATTCAAAATCTTTTTATGCCAATTATTATGTCCACCCTTTTTCATAGCATCTTTGGTTCATTCCCTATTTTCTACGAATCTAGATTTATTTACAATCTAGGTTGAATCATGATTATATGAACGGTGGGAATGCGATTTGGGAAAAACACAAAAATAAACATAAATATAGTTGTAAGCTTGAAATTGGCATAGTTTGGAAGCGAACATGATTCTGATTTATACAATTTTAGAACATGTGTTAAGACATGTGAATTGGGTAGATTTGACATGGATTATAGGTTATGAAATTTAGATCTAGTATTGGCCTGTAAACTGAAAAACTAGAATAATAAATCTAGTTTGTATGTAGACTGTAAACTAGAAAAATAAATCTAGTTTTTGGGCATAAACGGTGAACTAGAATAGAAAATCTAGTTTGGCATATAAAATCTAGTTTAGCATAAACTGAAAATAAAGATGATAGATCTAAATTGCTATGAACTGTAGGTTAGGCAAATCAAGATTTGGGCCTAGAATATAAGTCTGTTAGCGACAAATGAATATAGGCCAAATTTATTTATAAAGGGGGAAATGGGTTGTAAGATAAATTGTTAACAATTTATAAACAAAAGAAAGATATTTTGATAACACCCCTTTTTATAACTCGTACCAGAGAGTTCTAGGGTAACAGAGAGGATAGTGTCTAGGCTTGGGTTTGGAAAATATAAGTTTCCTGCCCTCCCTGGCTATCCCTAACTGATCCGACGAACAGGATGGTTGCTTTCAAAACCAGGTTTGGAAATTAATCAGAAAACCCTTTGAACTTAGAAAACATGAATATGCCTAACCCGAGGTTATACTGAGTTGCGGTGTAAACCTGCCCGGCACATCCAGTAACCGCAGCAATATTTGTCTAATGTGAGAGGTTGCGGCTTTAATTTATTAATTAAAGCTAGAACAAGAAGGGGAGGGTTAATTCCATAGGAACACTTAACCAACACAGTTAAAGCTAGAATGGGAAGGTTAAGTCCATAGGAGCACTTAACCAACTTAACACTGTTAAGCTAGAATGGTAGGATTAAGTCCATAGAAACACTTAACCAACTTAACACAGTTAAAGCTAGAATGGGAGGGTTAAGTCCGTGGGAATACTTAGCCAAATTAACATGTTGACTAGACTAGAAGGTGGGGTTAAGTAAAGTTAATACACTTAGCCAATTCAACATGTTAATTAGACTAGAGGTTGGGGTTAAGTAATACACTTAGCCAATTTAATATGTTAGCTGGGTTGGACCATTGCTCTTTCCCAGCTTGAAGATTTGACGAAGTTGTCCTAGGATTCTCTTTCAGATGCTATGGCTGGCTTATGCTACATTGGGGAATATAAATGTATTTTTATGCTTCTTTATCTAGTAAAGACAGATGATACTCTGATATTGTAAAGCAATCTTGTACAATCTATTTTATCAATAAAGCAAAGTTTTATTTTCCGCTGTTAATTGTTTGTCTGTCTTGTAATTTATCTGCATCTTTTACCCATAATGCTCCACAGAACTTAGTGCATTCCCTTTGCGAGTGACACTAACGGACGTGGGGTGTTACACGTGGTATCAGAGCTTAAGGTTACCGGATCAGATAAAAGATTTGAAAAAATATTTTTCAAAACGGTCTTTAAAGAAGCATTTTCAAAAGAAAAGTTTTGTTTTAAAGGCATATTCCCCAAAGCCATACGCACTATCTTCTCTTCCTCTATTTGAATTCTTGTCTCCTTCTTTCTTGACTCTCTGGGGCTCCTGGCTTTCTGGGAGGTAACCTCATCGAAGGGCGAAGTAGTGCCCGACTTCCATCTATAGCCGTAGTTGTTTTACTTACGGCCATTCTTCATTCAAGTTTATAGGGTTTTTCCATGCGATAGAGGCAACTTTCGAGAGATTTGCCAACATGGTTACACGCGGAAGTTTGGCAAAGGAGCACGACCCAAGGATGAGGAAATTATGGATGTAGACTTGGCTCACGAAGGAGGAAGGGATTATAAAACCTAAGACAAGAGGAAGTGTCTTTACTATGGTATGATAGGGCATATAATTAAGGACAAAGGACAAGATTTTTAGAAGGGCAAGTACATGCTGAGCGTACCTAAGAGATAGGTGGTAAAAGTTTCTGTTGGAAGAATCTAGTTTTTCTGTTCGGATTTAGCGCTTCGCATTTGTTCATATTTGCTTCCATAGTTGAGTCTCTACACCTTAGTACTTGTATAGTAAGAAGATCCCAATCAGTCTCAAACCCAGTGGGTGCTTCGACCTGTTTATTTTTGGTTAGTAGGGGTTTGAATAGCTATCGAGTTTGCTTATATCATATCACGTAGATTGTCTAAAGGAGATATTCCTTGGGTGCTTGTCTGATATTGGTTTAGGCCTTTGGGGCTTGTACTTGAGGAATGTCGAGTTCGACTAGGATGGTTTGCGTGAGAGATGGATAGTTGTGGCAGGCGCTTTAAAAAGCGCGTAGTGACCTTTTGACCCTTATAATTATGGAATGATGGATAAGATAGGAGGAGAGACCTCTGATCATCCTAGTATATACACTTGGTTGACATTTGTTCATTTTGGAGATGGAGCTTAGAAACTTCACAATCGTGGAGTAAAAATTGGTTAAGATACAGTGGAGTAAAGCTCAAGAAGGCTAGATACTAGCAACATACCCTTTTTCTTAAGGGTGCATCCTTGATTTCTTTGTTTAGGAGCTTTACGCATAGTTGTTTCTCTCTTTCCAAAGTATTTCCTCTAGATCGAATCTGCGATCTTTAGGTAGAAGCCAATGGATGTAAACATGTATTTGAAACATGTTATGGTTGAATGGTTGCAAGTGGTTGCAAATGGTCGCTCGTGAATGCAAATGCATACGTATTAGACACTAGATCAAGTTCGAACGCTTTCATATAGCATTTACATATATGCATTTGTTTGTAAGTTGAACTTGATATGATATCATATGGACGTTGCATATGGATGTATGGTTGTGCACGCATGTAGTATTTACATGACCAGGGATGCTTGCACACATGATTGGACGCATGGCACTAACATGATTTGCATTAAGGAGGTCAACTGAATCAGTAGACCGCCTGATTTTGCATTAGATAGAGACATATACACACACTATGGATATGAACATGAAAGCATTAGAAATCTTCTAAGGACAATGAATGCCTGTGATTGAATTGTTGAGTAGATGGGTGATTGGATGGTAGGACACATTCTTCCTAACTTGAAGATTTCGGGGAAGAAATCCTTTTAAGTGGGGGAGAATGTAACACCCCGTAATTCTGTGACATTAAGATTCACAAATTAAAGTACAATTAATTTTTAAAAGAAAAAAAAAGATCCATGCAGTTGTTTAATTTAAGTATCGTAACTAACATGAAAAAGAGAAGTAAGGAGAGAACAATAATTATTATTGTTCTAAGACTTATTAACAAAAGCCTCTGTAGCTCAGTTGGTTAAGGCATTGGATTTGTAGCATAGAGGTCGGGGGTTCAAACCCCAGTGGCGGCATAATTTTTTATCTTTGTTTTAGAGAGGGCCAACTGAACATGCAAATATATGTACGTATACAAATTCAAAATTTGAAAGGATAAGAACGTACATATAAGGAAATAAAGAAAATATATATATACATATGAAAATATAAATATATATATGCAAAAATATATGTATACGAAAGATAAAATTCAAGATAAGGCTACAGTCAATGAAATATGGCAACATCATTTGAATTTTGAAAATAAAATGAAAGTTGTGTGTATATATATACGCATAAAATGGTCGTTAGAGGAATTGTATACATATAAGAATATTTCATGTGAATAAAACAGTTAAATAAATTCCAGAAATTCAAAAGTTCAAAAATCAAATTTCTACGCCAAATACAATTCATTCAAAATTCAAATTTCTACGCCAAAATAGTGGGACCCAATGCTGACTCAGCACTGCGTGTTTGATAAGGTTTGGCTAGATTCATCTACGTACCTGGACTATTTTCTTAACTAGGTTCAATACTGACTCAGCGCTGCGTGTACGATAAGGTCTTGAGCAGCTATATAAACAGCCCTAGTCTTCATTCTCTTTGCACCAATTCTCTTCTATCCTTATGCTGCTAAGATTCATGGCTTCTTCCCCTCCTCTAAATTTTCTTAAATAATTAAAATAAAATATAAATTCAAGACATGGAGATGCTGCTCAAATCTGTTCAAGAGAAGATTCAAATCAAAGTGAAGAATTCAAAGGCTAAATCAACAAACCTCAAGCAACGACATACGAATCTTAGCATCGCCATTCTTCTATTCTAGATCTAATTTCTGTAAGTCAGTTGTTTCTAGATTTGAACGGTTTTGCTTTATTTTGAGACATGAAATTAAAGGAATAAAAGAATATGCCAAATCTCTCTCTCTCTCTATTCGAATCTGTGTTTATACTCTTGGACTAAATTAAGAACTGTTATGATTCAAGGACAAATAAGACTTTGCCTAAGACCGTTGCCTATGACTATGGATTCTGAGATCATGTGCCTTTGGACTATGAACATAAGCCTTTGATTTTGGGACAAAAAACATTGCCTATGACGGTGACTTATGACTGTGGGAATTATTTTCCCTTTTGACTATGAATATTGCCTATGACTATGGACATTTGCCTATGATTATGAACACAAGCCTTTGATTTGAACATAAAGTATTACCTATGACATAACAACGGTGATTTAAACACCTATGATTCATGACTAGGAAAATTGTTGCTTAGGTTTTGTGACTATGAAATTGGGTCTAAAACCCGATTTATCTATTCTGTCTGTTCTTGATTTTCTTTGGTTTTAGACTGTGGGAATTTACCTATTACGTTAGGTCTACCCATGTTCTCGAACCTATTCTGTCTATTCTTGGTTTTAGACCGTGGGAATTTACCTATTAAGTTAGGTCAACCCATATTCTTGAACCTGCGTCGTTATTCAAAATCTTTTTATGCCAATTATTATGTCCACCCTTTTTCATAGCATCTTTGGTTCATTCCCTATTTTCTACGAATCTAGATTTATTTACAATCTAGGTTGAATCATGATTATACGAACGGTGGGAATGCGATTTGGGAAAAACACAAAAATAAACATAAATATAGTTGTAAGCTTGAAATTGGTATAGTTTGGAAGCGAACATGATTCTGATTTATACAATTTTAGAACATGTGTTAAGACATGTGAATTGGGTAGATTTGACATGGATTATAGGTTATGAAATTTAGATCTAGTATTGGCCAGTAAACTGAAAAACTAGAATAATAAATCTAGTTTGTATGTAGACTGTAAACTAGAAGAATAAATCTAGTTTTTGGGCATAAACGGTGAACTAGAATAGAAAATCTAGTTTGGCATATAAAATCTAGTTTAGCATAAACTGAAAATAAAGATGATAGATCTAAATTGCTATGAACTGTAGGTTAGGCAAATCAAGATTTGGGCCTAGAATATAAGTCTGTTAGCGACAAATGAATATAGGCCAAATTTGTTTAAAAAGGGGGAAATGGGCCGTAAGATAAATTGTTAACAATTTATAAACAAAAGAAAGATATTTTGATAACACCCCTTTTTATAACTCGTACCAGAAAGTTCTAGGGTAACAGAGAGGATAGTGTCTAAGCTTGGGTTTGGAAAATATAAGTTTCCTGCCCTCCCTGGCTATCCCTAACTGATCCGACGAACAGGATGGTTGCTTTCAAAACCAGGTTTGGAAATTAATCAGAAAACCCTTTGAACTTGGAAAACATGAATATGCCTAACCCGAGGTTAGACTGAGTTGCGGTGTAAACCTGCCCGGAACCGACCGGCACATCCAGAAACCGCAGCAATATCTGTCGAATGTGAGAGGTTGCGGCTTTAATTTATTAATTAAAGCTAGAACAAGAAGGGGAGGGTTAAGTCCATAGGAACACTTAACCAACACAGTTAAAGCTAGAATGGGAAGGTTAAGTCCATAGGAACACTTAAGCAACTTAACACTGTTAAGCTAGAATGGTAGGATTAAGTCCATAGAAACACTTAACCAACTTAACACAGTTAAAGCTAGAATGGGAGGGTTAAGTCCATGGGAATACTTAGCCAAATTAACATGTTGACTAGACTAGAAGGTGGGGTTAAGTAAAGTTAATACACTTAGCCAATTTAACATGTTAATTAGACTAGAGGTTGGGGTTAAGTAATACACTTAGCCAATTTAATATGTTTGCTAGGTTGGACCGTTGCTCTTTCCCAGCTTGAAGATTTGGCGAAGTTGTCCTTGGATTCTCTTTCAGATGTTATGGCTGGCTTATGCTACATTGGGGAATATAAATGTATTTTTATGCTTCTTTATCTAGTAAAGACAGATGATACTCTGATATTGTAAAGCAATCTGGTACAATCTATTTTATCAATAAAGCAAAGTTTTATTTTCCGCCGTTAATTGTTTGTCTGTCTTGTAATTTATCTGCATCTTTTACCCATAATGCTCCACAGAACTTAGTGCATTCCCTTTGCGAGTGACACTAACGGACGTGGGGTGTTACAGAGTTTTATTGTATGGATTGATAGAAATTAAGGGAGGAAGAGGAGAGCTGTTCTGGCCATTGAAATATAAGGGCGGCAGCTACTGTTGTTTTTGATTAGGGTTTAGAAATGATATATTTATAATATGATAATATTAAATTCTCTTAATTTTTTTGTTTTAGCCCATTAATTCTTAACAGCTCCAACTTCATCCCAATAAAAGTTGTATCCAACAAATTGCCCCTATTCCGGACACAATGGGCTACGTCCCGTCAGCCCAAACGATCGTTTTCAGCCTGTTTTCTTTAATTGCAAACTTAAATCATTTATTTATTTAATCCTATCATACATTTAAATTTACCGGGGCCACATACAGAATCCGAAAATTCCCAAAAAATAAACCTTGCTATGTTTTGATGATACAGTCCTAATAAAATTAATTTCGTCGAATTTGGAGACCGTTTGAAAAATGACACCTTTAACGGTCGATTACATTCAATAGAAGTTATCGAACGCAGTTTAATTTACCATGCTCACATATTAATTCCAAAAAATATGGAAAATCAAAATTAGCAAAAATTTGACATTCCAGATCCGACAAAAATGGTTTCGTCGAAAATGGAGGTCGTTTGTATAATGGCCATTTATACGGGCTATAAATTATATTATATTCTATAGTGACTATTCTGAATATTCAACTGGCCATAACTTTTTATTCCCGTTATGAAATTTCAATTTTTCGGATTCGTTGGAAAGATATTTTTAAACAGATTTAAATATATTTGGTTTCACTAAAATCCGATTTATTTTGAATCCTGTACATTCAGTCAAAGTTCAGATTCCAATTTTCAAATTGTTGTTGTAACAACCCGGAAATCTGGGCCAGTTTAAAATTTTTATTTTGGCAATTTTGATTATTTAAAATAGATTATTTTAAATAAAAAAGATGAGAAATTTATTTTTGAATATAATTCGAACGTATATATTATATACGCCGTCGATAGAATATAAATATTTATATATAATTATAAATAGAATTGAAAATGGCGCGGTAGTTCGATAATTCGATTTCAAACTTCAATTGAATGTACTGGGTGCAAAACAATCCGGATTTTAGTGAAACCAAAAAAATTAGGATCTAATTGGTGATATCTTTCCAATGAATCCGAAAAATCAAAATTTCATAGCGGGGATCAAAAGATATGTCCAGTTGAAAATTCTTAATAGTCGCTATCGAATTCAGGCCCTTAAAAATGGACATTTTGCAAACGACCTCGGATTTCGACGAAACCACTTTTGTTGGGTCTGTGATGTTAAATTATTGCTAGGTTTCAAATTTCATAATTTTCCGAATCAATATGCGTGCGTGGCAAAGGAAAACGTGTTTGACCAGTTTCAGTTGATTTTAATCGACTGGAAATTGGCCATTTTTCTAACGGTCTCAGAATTCGACGAAACTAGTTTTATTAGGACCGTATCGTCAATACGAAGCTAGAAAATATTTTTCGAGAATTTTTAGAGTTAGTATGTGACCCCGGTAATTTGAAATGTACGTTTAAAATTCAATATAGTGATTTAAATGTAAATTTAACGAAAACTGATTGCAACAGCCGAACCAGCTAACGATACATATACCATTGTGTTTGGAGTGGGGGTAATACGCTATGGACGTCAGGCAGTGGGCCTCGTTTTGAGGTCAAAAATAAAAGTTGCTTTTTGGAAAATTAAAAATTAAATTAAATAATTAAACAAAGTCAACTCTCTTATACCTTGGCCCCCCCACCGATTCATCATTCAACAGAAAAAAAAAACAACAACGACGCGCTGCAAACAAAACCGCCGCCGCCTGGAGCTTCTCCACCGCCGACCTCCGACGCCGTGAATGGCCTGACGCCGCCGCCCCCGACCTTCCCTCTCCCTATTCACTCTCCTCTCTCTCATCTCCTGCTAAACCCGATTTCAGTTAACCATAGCCACAAATTGAGCCGCCACCGCCAAATCCGCACCCACCACCGTCTGACCTCCTCCACCTCGCCTCGCCGCCACCTCAGACCGCCATCCCCTCCCACATTTCAGCCTGTAAGTTTTTTTCCTTTGATGGTTTCTATTTATTTACTCTTAATTATATAATGTAATCAGTTTTAAGTAAAATAAAAATATGTTCTTGAGTAGAACATCATTGTTAAGATCTGAAATTGTTAACATATGAAAGTTAGTATTTTTAACATATAAAAATTGGGGTTTTTATTTATAAAAGGTTATAATTGTTGCCTTTAGAAAGATATGATTTTTAACACCATCAAAACATGATCTTTAAAATATAAACACCGTATTTGAAATGTGATTTCTTTATAGATTAGCCAAAAAAAATGGATTTTTCCATATAGATAAGCGAAGAAAAAAATTAGATTTTTCATATTAGAAAGATTAGATTTTTAATAGTTAAAGCTATGATTTTTATATACATAAAGGTCGGATTTTTAACGTATGAAAGGTTTGATTTTTTATAAACCAAAAAAAAGATTTGATTTTTATGCTAATGAAGATATAGTCTTTATGCTAAGAAAGGTAGGGATTTTATTTATGTAAAGCTATGGTCTTTGTTTAGGTAAAGCTACAATTTTTAAAACTATAAAGATTTGATTTTTTATATTTGAAAAAGTAAGATTTTCATAAGGAAGTAGCGGTAAAAATTTGATTTTTATCAACATGATGAAGCGATGAAAATATGATTTTTGATTATGAAGAGAGCGCTATAAAAATAGAACTTTTATCTATGAGTAGCGGAATAAAAATATAATCTTTATATAGTAGAGATAATAAAAATATAATCTTTATATAGTAGAGATAATAAAAATATAATGTTTATATAGTAGAGATAATAAAAATATAATTTTTATATAGCAGAGATAATAAAAATATAATTTTTATATAGCGTAGATTATAAAAATATAATTTTTATATACATGTAGCGTTATTAAAAATGTGATTTTTAATATGAACAGCGCAGAGAAGACCGCGTTGGCTTTGCAAACGAATCTGAATTCAAACCGTTCAGAGATAAGAGAATGGAGGAGTGGAACCCCAAGGTGAGAACTTCTCACCTTTCAATTTCTTTTTCTAGTTATATATATATATATATAGTGAGAACTTCTCACCTTTCAATTTCTTTTTCTAGTTATATATATATATATATATATATATATATATACTAGGATGCAGACGGTGCTTAGCAGCACCCGACACCCGTCATCCACAGACCATGGATGGCTTGTTTGTTAAATTGTTTGGTTGAGTAGTGGTTAGTTTATTTGGTTTGAATTGAATTGTTTGGTGAAAGGAAATTAATTTGATTGATGCGTGAATGGCGTGGGCCTTCACTAGACCGGGGATAAGGCTAGGCCTCGTCCCGTTTCTAGTATCGTGCCGTTATGCCGCCGAAATTTTCTAAAATATGTTAGAAAAATAGAAATATCATTTTTATTGAGTAAATGAACTGAATAGAAATTCATGTGTTGAAATAAAACATTTTATCGTTAAAAATATAATTTTTAACGTGGAAGTGAATAAAATAAAATATTCATTTACAAACCGGACGGTTTGTTTATGTACACCTATTTGAAGGACATTGATTGGGACGATAAATTTTACACATTGCCCAACTGCACAAATAAATTCTGTGTTTGATTGTTTGAAACCCCACAAGGGTGTTGGGATGAAATTTGAAGTTCACTCATACTGATTGATTAAATATGTCGATCGATTGATTGACAGGCTGTTATAAGCGTTAGATATCTATATTTGATGCTTATACAGTGTGGTGCACTTTGGATGATGGTTGATTGTTTATCAGTGCTATTATATACATGTGTTGTATGGAATCCATATAATTAACGTTATATGGTGATCGATTGGGCCTCATTCCAATCGGGAAAATAATGAATATTATAAAAGAAAATTCATGTGTCGAATATAAAAATAGTCATGTGTTGACGATGATTATGTGTTGAAACTATTCATGGGTTGAGTAAAATATTTTAAATGATAAAAATTACATCTTTATCATATTTACGATTAGAATCTACTTTACGGCGGAGTCTAATTAAAATCAAATGATAGATACCATAGTTTTATAAAATATTTTACATAACAAAAATAGTGATGTGTTGACAGTACTCATGTGTTGAGATTAGTTGTGTGTTGAAAGAAATATATATTCATGTGTTGAATAGAATAAATATTCATTTGTTGAATAGAATAACGAATTATTAAAATATAAAGCCGCGTTGATTAGAGATGCGTTATTTTGACGCGAACGATATTTATATCGATTTTATTCGTTGTATAATGAATATTGAAAAGTGATTTCAAAATTAAATATTTTGAAATGAAATTCAAATTGAATTAGATTAAAATTCGAATTGAATAGGAAGTGAATTTGAATTCGAATAAAATAGAATGGAATTCAAATTGAATTAAATTGAAACTGAAATTTAAAACGAACTGAAATTGAATTGAAATCAATTTGAAATGAATTCGAATTGAATCAAATAGAAGGTAAATTCGAACTGAATTGAATTGAAACGAATTTGAATTTGAATTGAATTGAAATGAACTCGAATTGAATTGAAATCAAATCGATTTGAAATTGAAGATGAAGTTGAAATGGTTTTGAAACGAAGTTAAAACGATTTATAAAATACGTTTTAAAATGGAAATCGACGAAATATATATAATATATACATATTATATATATAATGGCCTGAATAGAACGCGCCGCGCCGCGGCAGTTCGTGAATTTCGACCATTGACTTTGAATTGACATTACGGGAGATCCGACCGTCAGATTCTCCTAAAACCGGAACCGTTGGGTTCGTATCGAAAAGAGCTTTCAATATTAGACATTTGAAATCTAACGGTTAGATTTGGAGTTATGCCCAAATTAAATTTGAAAAAGGTCGCTGTAAGTGCAGTTCGATGGCCGTTGATGGAAATCGACTGTACGGGCCTTGATAAAATTATTAAAAATATCTATAATTTGTGTAAAATCATAAGAAATGATTTGGGAAAAATTGGGCTGAAGAATTCCACATTTGAAAGGATAAAAATAGATTTTTATCGAAATAAACTAGTTTTGAACTAGAATTAAAATCAATTTATTTTTAAATAAATAAATTGAATTTGAAGTGAATTTAAAGATAATCAATATTTCCAATACGTGGATTGGACTGGAGTTGAATCGAAATTATCTTCGGGATATTTCGATGTTGGATTTCGTGACTATACAGATATTGTTATGGGAATTTGAAAGATATATTTTATATCGTTATCTCCAATACGATATTTGTTGGTTTCAGAATTTGATATTGAATATAAGCCGATATATTTTCTATTCAGAGCCTTGTATTTAATATCAAATGTGATTTGGTTTGTCGTGAATCGTGTTTTTGATGACATTGGTTCTTTAACCCAGTTAAAGGCAGGATATTGATTTTTAAAAAGATTAAAACTAAGTGGAGTTTTAATGAATCTTTAATTAGATTAAAATGTGAATTGATAATTTAAATTATCAAATCTGAAAGGTGATCGAGAATGGAGTACCACCAGTTTTGCTCCACAGCGATAGGCAAATCTTTAATTAGATTTGAACGTGAGATGGTAATTAATTTTACCGATAACACCATGGTGTTAGATATGGAGTATTACCAGTTTTTCTCCATGGGATATATAGGTTGGGATTGGGAAATAAAATAAATAATTACTTCGGTGTGGTTCGTTAATCCCGACTAGGTTGATATGATATCCAAAGGAAGATTATAGGATAAATTTGGAAGAATTTATCTTGGATAAAATTAACGGGAACCTTTCCCTAAGAATGTGATTTTGTGAATAAAAGAATATTCTGAATTGGAATGAGGCGTTTGTTGTATTTGTGTAACATTCGTTTATTATATACGTGGGTTATTCAGAAAGGCCGGGTTTATACCCATTCTGAATAACTGATTCGACGAGATGTCGAAGATGAAGACGGTGGTTGAAGACCGGAAGTCTTCACATCGTTTGGGTGATTACTGATGATTTTGATTGGGCTGTACACCCAGGATGAGGGAAACAGTTGGTGATCGTCCAGACGTACTTGGAGATGGATGGATATGCGAGGAAAGTGCCTCCGGTTTCGTTCAGACCCAAAACAAACTTGTAAATGGATTGTGTGTCTGACATTGGATTTTATTCTGTGTTGATTGATCTCTATTAAATATAAATCTGTTTGGCGGCGGAGAATTTATTCTCTTTCTTAACGCTCTTCTCTGAGACGTACGAGCTCAGGGGTTGTATATCGATGGACATCAGTTGCGTGGAGTGAATTGCCAGTGTGGCACGCGTAAGTGGCAATTGATCAAGGATTCTGTTGAAAAGCAAAGTCTTGTGGTTGATGATCAAAGCACGGCCTGTGTGGCATAGCTTTGTGTATAACGTGAGTTCGCGAGCCTTACACCTCGGTATGAGTCAAAAACGGGATAGTGACTGCAGGGAGAGCACGACGTTTCTTTCTAGCTAGGGTGGTGTTAGTGACCTACCAGCCCTGACATTTATATACTTTTCACCTGTGTGGTTGTTGGATACGAGGCGCCTCGGATATAGGTCTGTAAGGACCGGGAAACGTGTGTTCAGGAATTGCCAATCCTCAAAAGTAAGAGAGGACCGGCCCTGAAGATCCAAGGATCATAGTGGGGTCCTGGGACATTTGCTAGAGTGTCTCGAACGCGGAGAGGAGCTTGCCCCTTGCCTCGGCTCATGACGGAAATCCAATTTCCATTACGTGATAGTGCGGTTTTATTTGTAAAACCTAGTATGGCGACATAGTGGTATGGGTCATTAATGCCGCCTATGATTGATATTTATGATGTGAAATTGATTTGACACTATACACCTATAATAGTATCAAATAATGTGTTTTAAACGTATCAAACATGCTTTGGCTGTTATAAGGTAAAAACCCTATCCTCCGGCTTGCGTTGCATTGTGTGATGGGACCTGGGTCTTATAACAGCTACATTTTTCTTTATTTAGCATTGCGCTGTTTGTTTTATGCACTGGTATTCTTGGGAGGAAACCCGTTCCGTGTTATACGGCGTGGTCCCTTGATTTACCTAACTTTAAAAATAAATATTAATAACTGTTTTAGTTCTCACACCAGTCCCATGACTGACCTGGAGTTTATTGTTTTAACCTATACTCTGGGTGCCCCTATTTTCCGCACTGGCAGCTAGTAGTTTTGGTTTTGCAGATTTATATTCACAGGGTCCTGATTAACAGCTGGAACGATGCTCGGAAAGCTCTGTATCCGTGTATCACTTCTAGTTGTGTTTTGTATATTTTTCCGCTGCTATGTGATTTATTGTAATCTCTGATATTTGTTGTATGTAATTTATTCATTTATACTCTGTATATTCTTGTATCTGATGGAATTGTTGTAATAACAATGAAATGTTCTTCCGTCTGCGTTCTATTTTGTCTTGTACTCAATTCTATCCGTGCTTTCCTTCACGGGGAAGTTCGGGTCGTCTCAGTTGTGCTATTTCTAACTCCTTTGAAAATTAAAAAAAATCGTTCTAGCTTGGATTTAAATAAATTTTAAATCATTATCATTTAAAATAAATTATTTTTACTACTCAAAATTCATTAAAATAGCCAAAATAAAAATTTTAAATTAGTTCTGATTTTCCGGGTTGTTACAATATCCCCACTTAAAAGCTTTTCTTCCCCAAAAAGGAAACAATAGTAAGGTAGGAAACAAAACGGAAAATGTAAAATATTGTAAATGTACCTCAGCACGAGAGTTACTCGGAGATGTCCACTCTGCACTTGGGATAAGCCTGTTTGATGCTATCCTCCGTCTCCAATGTACAGTCTCTAGGATCCCCGCTCCACTCCACTTTGACAAAGTAGATCCTCTTGTTCCTCAGATTTTGGGTCTCTTTGCCAACAATTTTCACTAGCTCCCTCCTTACTACCAAGCTCGGGGTAATCTCCAAATCTTGTTGTCCTGCTTCCTCCACAATCAAGTCTGGATCATGTACATGCTTCGGGAGTTGGGACACATGGAATACATCATGCACCCCTTGCAACCAGTCGGGCAACTACACCCTATAAGCGAGATTTCCAATCCTTTCGAGAATAGGAAATGGACCAATGAATCTCGACGCCAACTTCCCAATCTTCCCAAAACGAGTTACTCCTCTCAGTGGGGAAACCCTAAAGTACATATAATCGCCAACAGAGAATCCTAAATCCCTTCTTCGTGAGTTTGCATAGCTCTTCTGTCGGCTCTGAGCAGCCAGTAGTCATTTCTTAATAAAATCAACTTTAACTGATGCTTCACGAATCATGTAAGGACCCAATACTAATAGATTGCCCGGTTCCACCTAACATGCAGGATATCTGCATAGCCTGCCATATAATGCTTCAAATGGCAATATCTGCAAGCTTGCATGGTAACTGTTATTATAAGAGAACTCAGACAAGTGCAAGTGATCATCCCATGAACCACCAAAATCAAGAATGCATGCTCGCAACAGGTCTTCTAATATGTGGTTCACCCTTTCAGTCAGGCCATCTGTCTGAGGATGATAGGCAGTGCTCCGATTCAACTTGGTCCCTAGCTCCTCTTGGAATGCTTACCAGAATTTACTAGCAAATATCGGATCACGGTCACTAACAATGCTACTGGGAACTCCATGTAGTCTGACAATCTCTCTGAAATAAAGCTGCGCCAGACTTCGAGTTGTTCTATTAGATTTGTCAGGTATAAAATGGGCAGTCTTCATGAAACGATCTACAATCACTCATATACTATCATTGCCTTTTCTGGTTCGAGGCAAGCCATCAATAAATTCCATAGAAATTTGGTCCCACTTCCAACTTAGAACCTCTAGTAGTTGCAACAATCCTGCGAGCTTCTGTTAATCGCTTTTAACTTGTTGGCAAGTGGGACATCTAGCAACATATATAGAAATGTCTCTCTTCATCGCCTTTGACCAAAAGGTTTGCTTAAGATCATGATACATCTTGCTTACTCCTGGATGGATGATGAGTTTAGATTTGTGACATTCATCCGTAACTTCTCTTTTTAGCTCAGGAATATCCGGCATACAGATTCGCTCTTGCAATCTAAGAGTACCCTTGCTATTAATTTGAAAGTTGGAAGCTTCGCCCTTTCAAAATCGCTCACTAATCATCTGAATAAACTTATCATCTTTCTGAAGAGTAGAGATCTTATCACTTAATGTAGGTGTAATGATAAGACTGGCGATGACAAGATTGGCGCTGGCCGCATTCTTCCTGTTGAGCGCATCAGCAACAACATTGGCTTTCCCTAGAGTACACAAGATGTCCAGATCATAGGCAGCAAGAAATTCTAACCACCATTGCTGCCTAAAATTCAAGTCCCTCTGGGAGAACAGATACTTCAAGGGTTTATGATCTGTATATAATTCGAACTTCTCACCTAATAGATAATGCCGCCATATCTTTAAAGCAAACACGATGGCCAACAATTCAAGATCATGAGTAGGACATCTCTTATCATGTGGCTTCAACTGATGACTAGCATATGCAACTACTTTGTCTCTCTGCATTAGCACCACACCAATACCTTCAATAGAAGCATCTGTCCATACTTTCAAATCATGATTGCCATCAATAATGGTTAACACATGAGCAGTGGTGTAACAGCCCGCATTTTACGTATTGGAAGATCGTAAAATAATTTTATTTTATTCTCTGAGGGTTGGATCATTCTCATCTTTTAATATGTTGCTTATGGGGATGTGTGACATGTCCATAATTTTTACCGATTTTGTTTGTGAACATTTTGCCCCTGTCAGTCTTGTACTGGGCATAACTTTTGACTCAGGTCGAATCAGAGGGTGAGACCTGTGCCAATGGAAAGGAATTGATGATTCTCTTTCTGTAGATTGGTTACATTAAGGATTTGGTTCAGCGGTTTGGGAGAAATCGTTGTTTTAAGGTTTTTCAGTTGGCTATTCAGGTTTTGGAAGGCTAATGGGATGATTTGGAGAAGGCCCATTAAGGGGTTGGTGGAGGCTATAAATAGGGGGTAAGGGATATGGAGAAAGGTTGGAATTTTCCATTCTCTTATGGGGAGGCTTTGATCTCCTTCTTCCTCTAACACCTTTCCACCAATAAAATTCCAAATCCAAGGAGAGAAATCGAAGATCTATACCATTCGAGGCTAGATCAACATCGTTTTAAGGGCGAATTCATCGGATTGAAGAGTTTGATTCAAAGTGTTCGCTGTCCGGATTGCTTTTTCATTGTTTTAGCTTTGTTTTGGATAATCGGTGAGTGATTTACATCTCTCATTCAGATTCATGAAAGTATGTGAGTTATAGAATGTTAATTTCATCATTTTCACGTTATTTTCTTTAGATCTGCACCATGCTAAGTCCATTTTACATATGAATCACCTTAGGATCTGATCTAGATAATTTAAATGGTTAATTTCATGATTTTTCATAAGTGTATGCAAGTTAGATCCGTTTTTATGTTCATATGATTCACTTATCATGTTTTGGGAAATTTATGTGTTTTGATGAAAATTGTTAGATTGATGATATTGTTGGTTGCATAACATGTTTGTGGTTGCGTTTGGATGAATCGGATAAGCTGGATTCGTCGGATTCGTCGTTTGGCGAAGTTTTGGTCGAAATCGAAGTCGAAAAGGAGCTGCGCAGGTCTCTGGTCTGTCCAGAAGGACCAGAAAAGGTTCTGGTCGGTCCAGAAGGACCAGAAAAAGGTTCTGGTCGGTCCAGAAGGAGCAGAGAAGGTTCTGGTCGGTCCGGAAGGGCCAGAAGGGAGTCTGGGTGGTTCAGAAGGATTCTGGTCGGTCAGGAAGGACCAGAAGAGGGTCTGGTCGGTCCAGAAGGACCAGAAGGGGGTCCTCCCAGGAAGGGTCGGTTTTGGGTCTTCCTAGGAAGGGTCGGTTTTGGGTCTTCCTAGGAAGAGCAGGTTTTGGGTCTTCCCAGGAAGGGTCGGTTTTGGGTCTTCCCAGGAAGGGTCGGTTTTGGGTCTTCCTAGGAAGAGTAGGTTTTGGGTCCTCCCAAGAAGAGCAGGTTTTGGGTCTTCCCAGGAAGAGCAGGTTTTGGGTCTTCCCAGGAGGGGTCAGTTTTGGGGTCCTCCCAGAGGGCTCGGTGATGGTGTAGCTTCGAGGTGGTTCAAGTAGGAAGGCTCGAAGTGATGAATGTGTTCGGTGACAACTCAAAGGTCGTGAGTTGATGGATAATGGCTGCTCGAGAAGGTTGCTTGAGCTATGAAACATCGTCAATGTTGGACGACTAGAGATGCGAAGGCCGAGAGGTCATCGTTGTCGTAAGTTCTAGCAGGCTCAAAGCAGGGGTACGATGGGGGCACCCAAAAGACTAGAAGGTTGCTGGTCGAGTACCCTGGGTCTTGAGGAAAGGCCTAGTTTCAAGGTTGGACATTGTCAAGGTTGGACATATGGAGTTCATGCTAGAACTTGGGTTACCATTAGCCCTTGACAAATGGCAAGGTTGGCCGTCATACGATTAACGATGGTTTCAAAGTAGGATTGGCGGTGATAGCTAGAGTCTGTCATGTATGCTGGATGTTTTGCATGAGATATATAATATTGATCCCATGATTGCTATTGTTGATTGTTTCTGTTTTCTATGAACAAATGGTTGTTCTGGTTTCTATGGATTAATGGTTGAAATGCTTGGTGTAAAGGCTATCACTGTCCGATGTGGGGAAGATAAGGTTGAGTTCTTCTCTGGTGTTGTGGGTAGACAAGTTGTTCATTTACCCATTCTCATATACTTTCTTGTTGAAGTTTGTTAGCTGTTTTATCGCTCACTAAGACTATTGTCTGACTCAAGGTTTTATGTTCCCTTTTATTACCTTGGGCTGTTCATCCGGTTGTGGATGGGCAGACTAAGTAGTAGGTTACAGGTAATGGAGCTTAGTGAGACGAGGAAGCTGAGAGATGACGAGCAGGAGGCTGGCGTACCAGTTTTATTACTATATAGTATTTCTATTTCCGCTGTTTGAGTTGCTTGAGAGTTATAGTGAGGCCTTATGTACAAACTTTGATATCAGTTGGATAATCTTTCTGGATGTTGAGAAAGTTTCAAAAGTTTGTTATATGATACCTCATTGCTATTACCTGTTGTATATGTTCTATTATATTTTATCCTTGCGCTGTGAGCTCTACGACAGGTTTCGATGTGTTTACCTACTCTTATGATTGTCCATAGCAGCCTAACACACCTTTCAGCGCATTTTCCACTTGTTTAGTGCGGGGGTTATGGGCGGTCGTCACATTTGGTATCAAAGCCAGGTCAACGATTTTGGCCAAAGTTCAAAGACATAATTACGTAGGAGAGACGTATTTGTAGATTTCTGTTGGATGTTTACTATATGTATATTAACATATATAGTAGTAGCAGTTGTATCTCTTTAGCAGTTTTCTTGGAAGTTGCTAATTATTCTAGATTGCAGATTTAGAATGAGTAGACGAACAATCAAGACACGCTGCTAGGAGAGCTAATACTGGAGGGGGAAATGGTGACGAACCAGATTACCCGGCCATGTTTGAAGCCATGGCAGAAGCAATTATGTGAAGGGTACCCGCTCCAGTGGCTGCTACGGAAGATGTAGGTGTGCGAGTTCCTAGAGTAGATTTTGGAAAGATGTGCAAGGACTTTACATATGTAGGAGGGAAACCATTCAAGGGAACTGAACTAGCTGAAGAGGTTCAGAGGTGGATGGATTCATGTGTTCGAATCTTTGGAGACTTGGGTATTGGGGATGCAATGAAGAGAAAGCTTGCATCAAGGCAGCTACAGAGCAGGGCTATGGAATGGTGGAATTCTATCATACTCGTGACTCCCGAAGAGGAGATTTCATGGGAGCAATTCCAAGGTAAGTTTGAAGCAAAGTTTATCTCCACTGCTCAGAAGTCCGTTCTCTTCAAGAAGCTCGTAGAGTTTAAGCAGAATGGCAGAACAGTTCTTGGCTACATTTCTGATTTTGAGGCTTTGTCCATATATGCTCGTTCATACATTGATATGCCCTATCAGAAGAACGAGAAGTTTGTCTTGGGTTTGGATGCTCATATTGGAAAACCGCTTGTGGACCATCTTGATGATTCATTTGAAAAGATTGTGGAAAAAGCTATTCGCCAAGAGAGCTTGTTTCCCAAGGAAGCAAATGTTGTCGCTGCAACCAAGGAAGCTCAGAAACCATAGCAGGGTGGTAATAATAAAAAGAGGAAGCAGCAATAACAGAAAGGAAAGGATGGCCAAAATAAACCCAAGAGTGAGGTGGTTTGCTTTAACTGCAAACAGAAGGGGCATTATTCAAATGAGTGTAAGAATCCCAAAGCTGAGAAGAAGTGCTTCAAGTGTGGAAAGCCTGGGTATGAGAAGAAAGATTGTCCAGAATCAGCTAAGGGCAAACAGATTGTGAAGGCATATGCTTTAGAAGCCATGCCATCTTCTTCAAGAGCTCCTACTGCAGAGGAAAAGGGAAAAGGTGTCGTGGTGCAAGGTACTTTTTCTGTTAACGGTGTTTCAGTTCGAGTTTTGTTTGATACTGGAGCATCACATTCATTCATCTGCAAGGAGCTTGTGTGTCGCTTGGGTTTGGAACCCGAGATTTGTGATAGACCATTGATCGTGACTAATCCAGTTGGGGGTTCGTCCAGTTTGTGCATGATTTCCCGTGGTCTAGTGTTATCGAGTCATGGTTGCTCTTTTATGTGTGATTGCTTTGTTCTTAACTTCGCTGGGTATGGGATCATCTTGGGCATGGATTGGCTCAAGAGATATGCGACAAGGGTGAATTGCGAGAAGCTAGAGGTGAGGGTCGGGGATGTGGAAGGGCGAAAGGTGTTGATTAGATGTAAGCGCGAAGACGGGGTCTTCGTGAGTTATCTATATTCGCTTGGGATTCCACAGGAAGACCTATCATCAGTGCTGATCACTAATGAGTATGTAGATGTCTTTGACGAGGTCAAAGGGTTGTCGCCGCATCGTGAGATCGAGTTTAGGATCTATTTGGTCGAAGGTGCTAGACCAATTGTTATGCCTCTTAGGTGGATGGTGCCTAGGGAACAGCGAGAGTTAGAGGTGCAAGTTTGTGACCTTTTGGGAAAATGATTCATTCGGAGGAGTGTTTCTGTGTGGGGTGCACCAGTCGTGTTTGCAACAAAGGCAGATGGCTCGTTATGATTGTGTGTGGACTATCGTGAGCTGAACAAGGTGACTAAGAAGAACAAGTATCCGTTGCCAAGGATTGATGACTTGTTCGATCAGCTTCACGAAGCCAAAGTGTTTTCTCAGATGGATTTGGCAACGGAATTTCACCAATTGAGAGTGGCTAAGGATAGTGTGCCAAAGACTGCTTTTAGGACACCGTCCGGGTTTTTCGAGTGGTTGGTAATGCCATTTGGGTTGACTAACGCGCCAGCGTATTTTGTGGATCTTATGAATAGAATGTTCAGAGATCAGTTGAGTAAGTTCGTGTTGGTATTCATGGATGATATACTGGTTTACTCCAGAAATGTGGAACAACATAAGACGCACTTGAGAGTTGTGTTAGAGATCTTGCGAAAGCATCAGCTTAAGGCTAAGTTCTCAAAGTGTCACTTCTGGAAGGATGAAGTGAGGTTCTTAGGTCATGTTGTTTCTGGAAAAGGTATAGCGGTTGACCCCGCTAAAGTTGCAGCAATCCAAGATTGGGATAGACCTAAGAATGCGACGGATGTTCAGAGTTTCCGTGGGTTGGCTGGTTATTACCGAAGGTTTATCAAGGATTTCTCCAAGATAGCTGCACCATTAACAGGATTGATGAAGAAGAATCAAGTATTCGCATGGGATGTGAAGTGTGAACAAGCATTCGGAATTTTGAAAGAGAGATTGACGAGTGCACCTGTGTTGACCATTCCAAGCGGGAATGAAGAGATGGTGGTATATACTGATGCGTGTGGTATTGGACTTGGAGCAGTGCTAATGCAAAAGGATAAAGTAGTGGCTTACGCAAGTCGACAGCTAAAGCCACATGAGAGAAAATATCCGGCTCATGATTTGGAGTTGGCAGCGATTGTATTTGCTCTGAAGATGTGGAGACATTACCTGTTGGGAGTACGGTTCGAGTTGTTTATGGATCACAAGTCGTTGAAGTATCTTTTCTCCCAAAAGGATTTGAATCTTCTGCAGCAACGATGGTTAGAGTTTCTGGCATCGTATAATTTTGGGATAGCCTATACTCCTGGCAAAGGCAATGCAGTTGCAGATGCATTGAGTCGAAGACACGCAAGTTTGGGAGCGATGTTTTCGGAATGGAAGTGCCTCGAGTACTTGGCAAGGTTCGATTTCAGGCCAAGGTGTGAGTTGGAACCTGAGATATTGGAAAGCTTGTCGATAAGGCCTACTCTTAACGAAAGGATTGGCAAGGGCCAAAAGAAAGATACGAAGCTTGTCGAGTTTATTCAGAAACTGAAACCATAGGATAAAGAGTTCGAGGTCGACCGAGAAGGTTGGCTTCGAAAGCAAGGATGATTAGTTATTCCTGATGTCGACGAATTGAGGGATGAGGTTCTGAGAGAATGTCATCACTCGAAGCTAACGATTCATCCTGGTGGTAATAAAATGTATCAGGACATAAAGCGAGCTTACTACTGGGAAGGGATGAAAAGAGATATTGGAAAATTCATTTCCAAGTGTATGAACTATCAGTTGGTGAAAGATGAACATAAGAAGCCGAGTGATTTACTTCACCCATTATAGGTTCCTACATGGAAGTGGGAGCAGATATCGATGGACTACCTAGAACTAGGACAGGGAATGAAGAGATTTGGGTCATTGTAGATCGTTTGACCAAAAGTGCAAGGTTCATTCCTATCAAGACGACTAGGACAGCATCAAAATTGGCTGAGCTTTATGTGAAATGGATAGTTCGATTCCATGGTGTTCCAAAGGGTATAGTAAGTGACCGGGATCCATTATTCACGAGTGGATTTTGGAAAAGTTTACAAGAAGATTTGGGAACTGAATTGTGTTTAAGTACGGCATATCATCCCCAAATTGATGGTCAGACCGAGAGAGTCAACCGAGTTTTAGAAGATCTCCTGAGGGCTTGTGTGTTAGACTTCGGAGGATAATGGGAGGACCATCTACATCTAGTTGAGTTTGCGTATAATAATAGCTACCAGTCGAGTATTGGGATGGCACTGTACGAGGCGTTGTATGGAAGGCCGTGCAATTCTCCAGCTTGTTGGTTAGAAACTGGAGATAAGTTGGTACTTGTGCCTGAAATTATTAGAGAAACCTCGGGTTGTATCAAGATTGTTCGACAACGAATGAAGGCGGCCCAAGATCGTCAGAAAAGTTACGCAGATAAGCGTCGTAAGGATTTGGAATTCGACGTAGGAGATATGGTTTTCGTGAAGATTTCACCGTTGAAGCATGTGGTTCGATTCGGAAGTAAAGGGAAGTTGGCTCCTAGGTTTGTTGGACCATTTCCGATAGTCGAGCGAATAGGAAAGCTCGCATATAGGTTGGAGTTACCCGAGAATATGTCGAGTGTGCATAATGTTTCCCATGTGTCGTTTCTATGGAAGTTTGTGCACGACTCGAATGTGGTGGTATCTCCGGAACAGTATGAAGATTTAGAAGTCGAGACTGCAGTTGTGAAACCTCATAGACCACTTCGTGTTGTGGGGAATGACACGAAACAGCTTAGGAGGAAGACGGTTAAGCTAGTCAAGGTACAATGGAGTGAATATGGCGACGATTGTACATGGGAGATGGAAGAGAGCATGAGGGCGACTCATCCAGAACATTTCATCGGTAGAACCCTTAGATTGTATCGTCGTTATATCGTTGTATCTTGTTGTTGTTTGATAGAATTCCGCGTGCTAGAATAAGGCTATGGATGCATGGCTTGATGGTTGTTAGTTTGGATGATAGGATTGGCTTCTCATGGATGATAGGCATGCGGAATTGTTGTGGTTGCTTGTATTTGCTTGGAATTTCGGGGGCGAAATTCTTAAGGGGGGGAGAATGTAACAGCCTGCATTTTACGTATCGGAAGATCGTAAAATAGTTTTATTTTATTCTCTGAGGGTTGGATCATTCTCATCTTTTAATATGTTGCTTATGAGGAAGTGTGACATGTCCATAATTTTTACCGATTTTGTTTGTGACCATTTTGCCCCTATCGGTCTTGTACTGGGCATAACTTTTGACTCGGGTCGAATCAGAGGGTGAGACCTATGCCACTGGAAAGGAATTGATGATTCTCTTTCCGTAGAGTGGTTACATTAAGGATTTGGTTCAGTGGTTTGCGAGAAATCGCTGTTTTAAGGTTTTTCAGTTGGCTGTTCAGGTTTTGGAAGGCTAATGGGCTGATTTGGAGAAGTCCCACTAAGGGGTTGGTGGAGGCTATAAATAGGGGGTAAGGGGTATGGAGAAAGGTTGGAATTTTCCATTCTCTTATGGGGAGGCTTTGATCTCCTTCTTCCTCTAACACCTTTCCACCAATAAAATTCCAAATCCAAGGAGAGAAATCGAAGATCTATACCATTCGAGGCTAGATCAACATCGTTTCAAGGGCGAATTCATCGGATTGAAGAGTTTGATTCAAAGTGTTCGCTGTCCGGATTGCTTTTTCATTGTTTTAGCTTTGTTTTGGATAATCGGTGAGTGATTTACATCTCTCATTCGGATTCATGAAAGTATGTGAGTTATAGAATGTTAATTTCATCATTTTCACGTTATTTTCTTTAGATCTGCACCATGCTAAGTCCATTTTACATATGAATCACCTTAGGATCTGATCTAGATAATTTAAATGGTTAATTTCATGATTTTTCATAAGTGTATGCAAGTTAGATCCGTTTTTATGTTCATATGATTCACTTATCATGTTTTAGGAAATTTATGTGGTTTGATGGAAATTGTTAGATTGATGATATTGTTGGTTGCATAACATGTTTGTGGTTGCGTTTGGATGAATCGGATAAGCTGGTTTCGTCGGATTTGTCGTTTGGCGAAGTTTTGGCCGAAATCGAAGTCGAAAAGGAGCTGTGCAGGTTTCTGGTCGGTCCAGAAGGACCAGAAAAAGTTTCTGGTCGGTCCAGAAGGAGCAGAGAAGGTTCTGGTCGGTCCAGAAGGACCAGAAGGGAGTCTGGGTGGTTCAGAAGGATTCTGGTCGGTCCGGAAGGAACAGAAGAGGGTCTGGTCGGTCCAGAAGGACCAGAAGGGGGTCCTCCCAGGAAGGGTCGGTTTTGGGTCTTCCCAGGAAGGGTCGGTTTTGGGTCTTCCCAGGAAGGGTAGGTTTTGGGTCCTCCCAGGAAGAGCAGGTTTTGGGTCTTCTCAGGAAGAGCAGGTTTTGGGTCATCCCAGGAAGAGCAGGCTTTGGGTCTTCCCAGGAGGTGTCGGTTTTGAGGTCCTCCCAGAGGGCCCGGTGATGGTGTATCTTCGAGGTGGTTCAAGTAGGAAGGCTCGAAGTGATGAATGTGTTCGGTGACAACTCAAAGGTCGTGAGTTGATGGATAATGGCTGCTCGAGAAGGTTGCTTGAGCTATGAAACATCATCAAGGTTGGACGACTAGAGATGCGAAGGCCGAGAGGTCATCGTTGTCGTAAGTTCTAGCAGGCTCAAAGCAGGGGTATGATGGGGGCACCCAAAAGACTAGAAGGTTGCTGGTCGAGTACCCTGGGTCTTGGGGAAAGGCCTAGTGTCAAGGTTGGACATTGTCAAGGTTGAACATATGGAGTTCATGCTAGAACTAGGGTTACCATTAGCCCTTGACATATGGCAAGGTTGGTCGTCATACGATTAACCATGGTTTCAAAGCAGGATTGGCGGTGATAGCCAGAGTCTGTCATGTATGCTGGATGTTTTGCATGAGATATATAATCTTGATCCCATGATTTCTATTGTTGATTGTTTCTGTTTTCTATGAACAAATGGTTGTTCTGGTTTCTATGGATTAATGGTTGAAATGCTTGGTGTAAAGGCTATCACTGTCCGATGTGGGGAAGATAAGGTTGAGTTCTTCTCTGGTGTTGTGGGTGGACAAGTTGTTCATTTACCCAATCTCATATACTTTCTTGTTGAAGTTTGTTAGCTGTTTTATCGCTCACTAAGACTATTGTCTGACTCAAGGTTTTATGTTCCCTCTTATAACCTTGGGTTGTTCACCCGATTGTGGATGGGCAGACTAAGTAGCAGGTTACAGGTAATGGAGCTTAGTGAGACGAGGAAGCTGAGCGATGACGAGCAGGAGGCTGGCGTACTAGTTTTATTACTATCTAGTATTTCTATTTCCGCTGTTTGAGTTGCTTGAGAGTTATAGTGAGGCCTTATGTACAAACTTTGATATCAGCTGGATAATCTTTCTGGATGTTGAGAAAGTTTCAAAAGTTTGTTATATGATACCTCATTGCTATTACCTGTTGTATATGTTCTATTATATTTTATCGTTGCGCCGTGAGCTCTACGACAGGTTTCGATGTGTTTACCTACTCTGATGATCGTCCATAGCAGCCTGGCACACCTTTCAGCGCATTTTCCACCTGTTTAGTGCGGGGGTTATAGGCGGTTCTCACAAGTGGCCAACCTCAATTTCAGCTCTTGGAAAGTTGCCTCGCATTCTGGTGTCCAAATAAACTTTGTATGCTTCTTAGTCAGCTTCGTCAATGGACAAGATAGTTTCGAAAAATCTTTAATGAATTTTCGATAATAGCCAGCCATTCCTAAGAAACTTCTGAATTCTTTAGGAGTGCTAGGCTGGCTTCCAATCTTGGATGGCTGAGATCTTTCCTGGGTCTACTGAAATGCCTTTCTTTAATACAACATGACCGAGGAATTTCACTTCTTCTTGCGAGAATATGCATTTGGAGAATTTGACTTTCAACACATTCTTTCTCAAGATTTCCAAAACTTCTTTCAGATGCTTTTCATGTTCAGCAGTGGATTTAGAAAAGATTAAGATATCGTCGATGAAAACCAGCATGAATTTATTTAAGACATCCGGGAATACTCTGTTCATCAGATCGACAAAGTAGGCTGGAGTGTTACATATGCCGAATGACATTACTAGCCATTCATAGAATAAGTCTAGCCATTTGAAAGTTGTCAAAGGAACACATCCTTCAGTAGTGCGCAATTGATGGAAACCTGTAGCTAGGTCCATCCTAGAGATACGTATGCTCCATTCAAGCGGTCCAATAGATCATCAATACGTGGCAATAGATATTTATTTTTCAGTGTTTGCTTATTGAGGTCATGGTAGTCTACACATAGTCTGAGAAAACCGTCTGACTTTGGGACAAACACCACTGCTTCACCCCAATTTGAGAAGTTAGGCCTGATCAGACCCTTCCACAAAAGTTGTTTAGTTTGATTGCTCGACCCCTATTTTCTTTCAGTGTCATTCTCTGAATTGGATGTACAACAGGACTTGCATCCAGAACCAAGTCAATACTGAAGTCGATTTCTCTGCACGGAGGTAAGATATCAACTTCTGCAAACACATCCGCATAATCTCCAACGACAGGAATATCCTCAATAGAAGCAGGAGTAACTTCTAGAGAAGACCAGAATTATTTCTAATCTGTGGCTGAGCCATGGCATGGTACAACAATAATATCTCCGAATTTGGTTTTTATTTTGACTATTCTTTCAGCGCATAGTACCTCAGCCTCATACTTTGTTAGCCAATCGATTCCAAGTATGATATCATACCCGGAGAAATTCATAATGATCAAATTAAAAAGGAACTGGAAAAAGGAATAAGAAATAGGCACTCTACAATACTGATCGAGAATAAGGGAACCTCCTATCAGACTATGGGCTCTAATCAATTCTTTAAGTTTTCTTGGTTTCAGTTTTAACCTTTTAATTGTGTCACTAGAAATGAAACTTCGCGATGCACCAGTGTCAAACAATACTGTAATAGGAATGTTCTTAATAGTAAGAGTACCTCCTAAAACATTAGGTTTACCTGCTCCCTCGAAAGAAGCTGGTGTAGCTGCTACATCGTATACACGAGCCACCTCAGATTTCTTCAACAAAGGACAATTCTTGATAAGATGCCCTGTCTTGTGGCAATTAAAGCATTCCCTGTTGTCGCGAGAATTCTGGCTGGGCCCTGACTCATTTCTCCTTGGCCTCTTTTTTGCTCGGCATTCGTAGTCGAATTGTCCCATCTTCTGGCAATTAAAGCATCTCACCTTGGCCTTTTTATTTCCTAAGGGCTTGGCGGCTGAAGAGTTGCTCGCCTCTGGTTTCTTGTCAGCTTGCTTCCTTTTGTTGTTATTCTGATTCTTCTCCCGATCTTGATGCAAATTTCCATCATTGTCCTTATATTGACAAGCCATCTCGATCACCTCATTAAATGGAAGCTTAATATGTGTTGTGACTCCGTTTACATATTTCCTGGAAAGGCCATTAATGAATCTTTTATTCTTCTGGATGGGGTCCCGAATTAATTCAGGAGCATAGTGTGAGAGTTCTTCAAACATCTGCACATATTCTGAAATAGTCTTATTTCCTTGCTTCAAGTTGACAAATTGATCGTGGAGACGCTTTACTTCCTACGGAGGAATAAACTTCTCGTTGAAGAGTTCCTTGAATTTGGCCCAAGATATATCGGCCTCATTATTTCCAATTATGACAGTATCCCACCAATTCCTAGCCTCATCCTTTAAAAGCCACGATGGCAAAAAACGCTTGCGGTGGTCTTTTAATTCCAGGTCTCCAAATATCTTCTTGCAATTTTTGAGCCGTGCTTGAGCTTCCATTACTGTCTCTTGCCCTGTGAATGAAACGACCCCTAAATTCCTGAACTTTTTAGCTACCTTGTCTAGGTCAAAAGGCTGTGGGGGTGGAGGTGGTGTTGTTACAGGCTTGGGAGTGGGCTGCCTCTGAGCAATGGGGGTCTCATCTCATACTGGTCCTGTTGCTCCACCTCTGCCTCGGGCTCTTGCTCTTGCTCTAATGCTCATTTTCATTTAGTTCTGTACCATCAAGGAAAGAGTCAGACTAACAGGAATAATAATTTTAAAGGGAAGGTTAAAGCAGAGACATATGGAAAGATGATAATGATGTAATTACTTATTAATATGTGCTATTCTGCTGTGCTCATTCTAGGACATTACTAATCCTATCTCTAATGAGCTACTCGCCTCAGAATATTGCTGATTCTATCTAGACGACTTGTTTTAAATATGTTATACTCCGGTGCTAAGGTTAACCTTTAGCTCTGATACCAACTGTGATAACCCCAAACTTCCATAGTACGAGAGCAAGGATAATCATCTGAATATAGCATAATTACAACAATAGCAGATCTCAGATAACATCATAACACATAAATCATTGCAGCGGAAATAGAAATGTCATCAACATCACAACATCAAAACATTAGAGTGGCACTGTTACAGGATACAACTTAGTAAATAGAAGTCTTAGCAAAAAGAAATAAGTCTAAAACTCCATCAAGTACATCATAGATAAAGGATGTCTAAATGTCTCAAAGTAGAAATAAAAAGATAAAAATGTTCTTCATCTTCCTTCCATAAGCATGCTCCAATCCCGAATATGTCCATAATAATCTGAACCTGTCACTTGGCTGCTCGTGTGAAAAAGAGGGCACCCGAGTTTGCAAAGTGAAACAAACTACGAGCCAGTCATGGGACTGGTATGAGAAATTTTTCCTATCTATCTAACAATATGGCTAATCATATGACCACACAGCTAACACGGAACCGGTTTACTCCACTGGATTGCCAGTGCATAAGTTTGATAAATTTTTATTCAAAAACAACGCAGTGCTTTTTAGAAAAATGAAATCATTATAAGACTCAAGTCCCATCATACAATGCAATGCAAACTAAAGGACAGAGTTTTACCTTATAATGATCAAACATGCTTGATACATAGAAAATAGTATTTAATATTATTATTAGTGTCCAATCAGTTTTAAAACACTTCAAAGTAAATGTATAAATCCTAGAAGGCATAGTACCCCATCCTACTATGTCGCCATATATAGGTTTACAATCAAAATCGTAATGTCGTATTGGAAATTGGGTTTCCATCATGAGCCAAGGCTAGGGACGATCTCCTTACCGATTTCAGACACTCTAGCAATGTCTCTGGATTCGGACGCGGGCGAACCCTTAGATCTTGCAGGGCCGGTCCACAAATACTTAAGTAGATTAGTTATGCCTGAACACACGCTTCCTAGTCCTATTCAACCTATAATTTGATCACTATCGACCAATAAATTCGAGGTACCTCATAATCCATCAACCACATAAGTAAAATGTCAGGGCATATAAAACCCTGATACCACTTCTAGCTAGAAAGAAACGTGTGCATTCCCTGCGTTCCCTTGTCCCGTTTCTGACTCTTACCCGGGTGTGAGGCTCGCGAGGTAACGTTATACACAAAGCTTTGCCAAAATAAGCTATGCTTTGATCATCAACCACAAGGCTCTACTTTTCAACAAAAGCCTTGATCATCTGCATCTTGGCATGCCACACTGACAATCCATGTCATGCGATCGATAACTACCAATATTTAACCTCTGAGCTCATGCGTCTCAAAGAAGGGTGTTAAGCAAGAGAATAAATTCTGCGCCAACAATCAGATATATATTAAATAGAAATCAATTTACATGGAATGAAATCCAATGTTAGACACACATCCATTTACAAGTCCGTTCTAGGTCTGAACGAAACCGGAGACACCTTATTCCTTGTCCCGTATGTCCAATACGGAAGAGAGGTGCTCACTTATCCGGACAATCAATAAGTATGTCCGGATAACTACCACTTTAACCCTTTATTTGGAGCTAACCAATGCCCGGCATTGGTAGTTATCCATTCGATGTGAAGATCGCCGGTCTTCAACATCTTCGATTTAAATCGTCATATAATTATTTGATTTATGCATATTTCGAAATCAAACCATTGGATTTTAACAAAATCTATATTGTTGGAAAGATCTTCCCAAACGGTCCTAACGGTTCCAACGATCAGATCTTTCCGTATAATCGTTTAAAGTTACGATTTCGAAACGCGAACTACCATACGTGATTCATTTAATTTTAATTTATATTTATATATATGTAAACATAAACCATTCGACGATTCCACTAACGTGTTTAACATGCCAAATAAAAGAATGTTTTATTGGCATATCATATCTATATGTTCATAATGCCAAATAAAATATATTTTATTTACAAGAAACTTGAGCTAATGACAAATAAAAAAGCTATTTTTTATTTGTGTTTCTATTTTTAACTTTAACAAATAAAAATGAATATTTTATTGGTATATAGCTTCAATGCATGTTTTGACAATAAAATAATTCATACAAGTTCTAATGTATGTACTATCAATAAAAATGATATTTTAACTTTGCATATAAATTCTAATATATGCATTGTCAATAAAATGATAATTTAACTTTGCATATAAATTCTAATTTATTCATTGCCAATAAAATGATATTTTAACATTGCATATAAATTATAATATATGCATTGTCAATAAAATGATATTTTAACTTTGCATATAAATTATAATATATGCATTGTAAATAAAATGTTATTTTGACTTTTGTTGAAAATTCTTTTTTTTCCTAGTTTCTGACATTACATTAAAAATGTGAATTTTTAATGTAGACATGTTTTTATTTTAAAACATGAACATTTCTCTGTTTCCTTACAATACATTAAAAATGTGAATTTTTAATGTAGACATGTTTTTATTTTAAAACATGAACATTTTTCTAATTTTCCTACATTACATTAAAAATGTGAATTTTTAATGTAGACATGTTTTTATTTTAAAACATGAACATTTTTCTTAGTTTCATTTCAATTTAACAAAATGATAACAATGGTTCTTTTCATTTTTGTTGAAAATTCTAATTCAACAAAATGATAAAATTGGTTCTTTTCATTTTTGTCAACAAAATAATAAAAATGGTTCTTTTCATTTTTGTTGAAAATTCTAATTCAACAAAATGAAAAAATGGTTCTTTTCATTCTTGTTGAAAATTCTAATTCAAAAAATGATAAAAATGGTTCCGTTCATTTTTGTTTCAACTAAACCATTAAACAAAAGTGATAATTTTTGTTTAACTAAACTATTAAACAAAAGTGATAATTTTTGTCTAACCCAATTCTAATCAAAGATATTATTTTTTTCAACAAATCTAATAAAAAAATGATAAATTTTGTTTAATCCAATTCTAATTAACATAAATGCTAATTTTAATAGATCTACAGAGCACACAAATCACAGATCAAATCACGTATGATAATCAACAGAACATTACAACATATGAGTTATGCTACAATTATGATTAATAAATTTTAATTATATAATAAAAAAGAATAGAGTTTCTCACAGTTGGTTTTAATTTTGAATGATTCAGATTTGAAATTTTGTCCAAAATCTGATTTGCTCCGAATCAGTTCTAATCAGTCCAGAAGTGTAGATCTCGGACTCACGATCGTAACAGATTTGAAATTATTCAATTCCGAGTTCGTATGCATCAGTTACGAATTAATTTCGATTGATAATATTTTTTAGATTAAATAATTTAAAGTAGAATTACCCTCTTCTTCCTTATCAGATAATAAGGTCGACCTTTTACAGTTTCGTTCGGTTCTAGGGTTGTAATTTTTGTCACATCCGTAAGGCTTGGAGTCGATCTAAAAGTGTCACACCGGAGAGGAAGGAGGCACGCGCAGGGGGTCCACCGGCGATCAACTCGATCATTCCCAGGTGGTGGCACGACAATGCAAACGGGTCGGGTTTGGAGCTCTGGTTCGTCGCGAATACACAATGGTTTCTGATCAACCCCGTATGGAATTGAAGCTCGTGTAATTCTATGCAATAATCTCCTAATGAGGAGGGAGTTTTATTGTATGGATTGATAGAAATTAAGGGAGGAAGAAGAGAGCTGTTCTAGCCATTGAAATAAAAGGGCGGCGGCTACTGTTGTTTTTTATTAGGGTTTAAAAATGAGATATTTATAATATAATAATATTAAATTCTCTTAATTTTTTTGTTTTAGCCCATTAATTCTTAACTGCTCCAATTTCAGCCCAACAAAAGTTTTTCCTACCTAATTTCCCCTGTTTTGAACACAATGGGCTAGGTCCCATCAGCCCAAACAATCATTTTCAGCCTGTTTTCTTTAATTTAAAACTTAAATAATTTATTTGTTTAATTCTATCATACATTTAAATTTACCGGGGCCACATACGGACTTCGAAAATTCCCAAAAAATAAACCTAGCTATGTTTTGATGATACGGTCCTAACAAAATTAATTTCATCGAATTGGGAGACCGTTTGAAAAATGACCCTTTTAACAGTCGATTAAATTCAATAGAAATTATCGAACGCAGTTTAATTTACCATGCTCACACATTAATTCCAAAAATTACGGAAAATTAAACTTAGCAATAATTTGACTTTCCAGATCCAACAAAAATGGTTTCATCGAAAATGGAGGTCGTTTGTATAATGGCCATTTATATGGGCTATAAATTATATTATATTCTATAGCGACTATTCTGAATATTCAACTAGCCATAACTTTTTATTCGCGCTATGAAATTTCTATTTTTCGGATCCGTTAGAAAGATATTTTTAAAAAGATTTAAACATTTTTGGTCTCACTTAAATCCGATTTATTTTGAATCTTGTACATTTAGTCAAAGTTCAGATTCAAATTTTCAAACTGACGTGCTATTTCTAACTCCTTTGAAAATTAAAATAAATATATTCGTTCTAACTTTGATTTAAATAAATTTTAAATTATTATCATTTAAAATAATTATTTTAACTATTAAAAATTCATTGAAATAGCCAAAATAAAATTTTTGAATTGGTTTTGATTTTCCGGGTTGTTACATAAAGCTTGCATGAAGACAAGTAGGACAAGTGCCCAAAACTAAATTACCAAACTAGCCTTGAAAACTACTATATAAAGGGTGGAAAGGTTCATCCTTTTTCAGTCATTCACAAATGAGAAACAAAATTAAGATAAAGAGTAGAAGTTTGGGAGAAGCCTGGAGAATAAATACAAGATCAAGGCATAAGTGAATGGTGGGAAAAACTATTTAAGTTCATGTATTCATTTCATATTTTGAAGAAAAGTTGAGAAATTTATGAACGAATGATTGGACTTGAACCGCTGAAAATGATGTTTTGTATTTTGGGAATAACTATTGCAATTCTTAATGAAATTTTGACTTCTCTATCAATTTGGAAAGCTAATTCAAAGGGCTACAACTTTATCCTTAGCCACTTTTTTCCAATTCGGTCGTTTGTATACCTGAAAACTGAATGCAAAGTCAGGTAAAAATCAGCCCAACATAGACATGTTAAAAATGCCTCATGATGTTTGATTTTATATATTAAATTGATAAATGATTTTGCAGTTTTCTTTAAATGATATCGCGCCTGAAATGCTGTAATGGCTTTTTTAAGCTTAAAAACAACCATAACTTTATGTAGCATCTCATAAACGCTGTAGTAAGCCGTTTTTAGTCTAAAATCATTATAAACCACCCAGAACTTGTCGTAACATTTCTGGAAGCGCTGTCTTTTCTCTGGATTGACCATGAAGTATTTAAAACGAGCAGAACTTTTGATAGCATGACATAAACGCTATTATAGATGCTTTGAGTATAAAATCATGATAAACTATTCCGATTCCTCTCAAATTTGGACTTGAGTTTCCTTATAGTATTATAAACAGAGACGAAATCGAGGATGTCAAATAAAAATAAAAGAGAGTCAAAATGTGTCAAAATTGAGAACAAGGAAGGTTGGCATGAGTTTTGTGAATCTTGATGGTTCAAGGAAAATTGATTTCCTTGGAGTGATGATAAGTACTATATATTGTTCTACGAGGATTCTACGTGAAGATAGCAAGGAGTATTGTGAGTATACTTATCATCTAAACAACTAATTATTTCATAAATGTTGCACATGACTTCAACATACTATGTCAATCTTTGCTTAGGTAAGTAATGAACATATATGATTGATGACTGAGGACTGATTATATTAATGACTTAGTATGACTGGCATAAGTTCCTGAACTCAAGAATGTAAGGATTAGAAGGGGAGTGGGTTAGACATAGACTACCTATGGTTTGATAGCTATAATTGCATTATCGAAATGCATTCCTTTGTCTTATGTGAATATTATTTTCAAGAATTCCTTTTTAGATGATTAGTTGTGTAAGAACCCGTAACTTCCCCGATAAGGAAAGAGCGGATGCTTTGAGAACAATACACAAAAGGACGCATACGGAAGAACATTTCATTGTTATTACAATAATTCCATCAGATACGAGAATATACAGAGTAAAAATGAATAAACTACATTCGATAAATATCAGAGATTACAATAAATTACATAGCAGCGGAAAAATAATACAAAAGCACAACTAGAAGTGATACACGGATACAGAGCTTTCCGAGCATCGTTCCAGCTGTATATCAGGAACCTGTGAATATAAATCTGCAAAACCAAAACTACTAGCTGCCCGTGCGGAAAATAGGGGCACCCAGAGTTTAGGTTAAAACAATAAACTCCAGGTCAGTCATGTGACTGGTGTGAGAACTAAAACAGTTATTAATATTGGTTTTAAAGTTGGGTAAATCAAGGGACCACGCCGTATAACACGGAACGGGTTTCCTCCCAAGAATACCAGTGCATAAAACAAACATCGCAATGCTAAATAAAGAAAAATGAAGCTGTTATAAGACCCAGGTCCCATCACACAATGCAACGCAAGCCGGAGGATAGGGTTTTTACCTTATAACAGCCAAAGCATGCTTGATACGTTTAAAACACATTATTTGATACTATTATAAGTGTATAGTGTCAAAACATTTCAATCATAAATATAAATCATAGACGGCATGAGTGCCCCATCCCACTATGTCGCCATACTAGGCTCTACAAATAAAGCCGAAATACACGTATTGGAAATTGGATTCCGTCATGAGTCGAGGCAAGGGGCAAGCTCCTCTCCGCGTTCGAGACACTCTAGAAATGCCTCAGGACCCCACTCTGATCCTTTGGAACCTCCAAGGCCGGTCCTCTCTTACTTTTGAGGATTAGTTATTCCTGAACACACGTTTCCCGGTCCTTACAGACCTATATCCGAGGCGCCTCGTATCCAACAACCACACAGGTGAAAAGTATATAAATGTCAGGGCTGGTAGGTCACTGACACCACCCTAGCTAGAAAGAAACGCCGTGCACTCCTTGGGTCCGTATCCCGTTTTTGACTCATACCGAGGTGTGAGGCTCGAGAATTCACGTTATACACAAAGCTACGCCACACAGGCCGTGCTTTGATCATCAACCACAAGACTTTGCTTTCAACAAAAGCCTTGATCAATTGCACCTTACGCATGCCACATTGGCAATTCACTCCATGCGACTGATGTCCATCGATATACAACCTCTGAGCTCGTACGTCTCAGAGAAGGGCGTTAAGCAAGAGAATAAATTCTCAGCCGCCAAAAAGATGTATATTTGATAGAGATCAATCAACACAGAATAAAATCCAATGTCAGACACACAATCCATTTACAAGTTCGTTCTGGGTCCGAACGAAACCGGAGGCACTTTCCTCGCATATCCATCCATCTCCAAGTACGTCTGGACGATCACCAACTGATTCCCTCATCCTGGGTGTACAGCCCAATCAAGATCATCAGTAATCACCCAAACGATGTGAAGACTTCCGGTCTTCAACCACCGTCTTCATCTTCGACATCTCGTCGAATCGGTTATTCAGAATGGGTATAAACCCGGCCTTTCTGAATAACCCACGTATATAATAAACGAATGTTACACAAACACAACAAACGCCTCATTCCAATTCAGAATATTCTTTTATTCACAAAAACACATTCTTAGGGAAATGTTCCCATAAATTTTATCCAAGATAAATTCTTCTAAATTTATTCTATAATCTTCCTTTGGATATCATTTCAAACTAGTCGGGATTAGCGAACCACACCGAAGTAATTATTTATTTTATTTCCCAATCCCAACCTATATATCCCATGGAGAAAACTGATAATACTCCACATCTAACACCACGGTGTTATCGGTAAATTTAATTACCATTTCACGTTCAAATCTAATTAAAGATTTAACTATCGCTTTGGAGCAAAACTGGTGGTACTCCATTCTCGATCACCTTTCAAATTTGATAATTTAAATTATCAATTCACATTTTTAATCTAATTAAAGATTCATTAAAACTCCACTTAGTTTTAATCTTTTCAAAAATCAACATCTTGCCTTTAACTGGGTTAAAGAACCAATGTCATCTAAAACACGATCCACGATAAACCCAAATCACATTTGATATTCAATACAAGGCCCTGAATAGAAAATATATCGGCTTATATTCAATATCAAATTCTGAAACCAACAAATATCGTATTGGAAATAACGATATAAAATATCTTTCAAATCCCCACAACAATATTTGTATAGTCACGAAATCCAACATCGAAATATCCCGAAGATAATTTCGATTCAACTCCAGTCCAATTCACGTATTGGAAATATCGATTATTTTCAAAATCACTTTCAAATTCAATTTATTTATTTCAAAAATAAATTGATTTTAATTCTATTTCAAAACTAGTTCATATCGATAAAAATCTATTTTTATCATCTAATATGGAATTTTCCAGCCCAATTCTTTCCAATTCACATATTATGATTTTACACAAATTATTAATATTTTTAATAATTTTATCAAGGCCCGTACAGTCGATTTCCATCAACGGCTATCGAACTGCACATACAACGACCTTTTTCAAATTTGATTTGGAAATAATTCCAAATCCAACCGTTAGATTTCAAATTTCTAATATTCATTGGAAAGCTCTTTTCGATACGAACCCAACGGTTCCGGTTTTAGGAGAATCCGACGGTCGGATCTCCCGCAATGTTCGTTTGAAATAAATGGTCGAAATTCACGAACTACCGCGGCGCGGCGCGTTCTATTCAGGCCATTATATATATATAATATATATATATATTATATATATTTCGTTGATTTCCTTTTAAAACGAATTTTACAAATAGTTCTACATTCGTTTCAAAACAATTTCAACTTCATCGTCAATTTCAAATCGATTTGATTTCAATTCAATTCGAGTTCATTTCAATTCAATTCAAATTCAAATTCGTTTCAATTCAATTCAAATTCAAATTCGTTTCAATTCAAATTGATTTCAATTTAATTTCGATTCGAATTCCATTAAATTTCAGTTCGTTTTCAATTTCAATTTCAATTTAAATCAATTTGAATTCATTTCTATTTTATTCGAATTCAAATTCGCTTCCTATTCAATTCGAATTTTAATCTAATTCAATTTGAATTTCATTTCAAAATATTTAATTTTGAAATCACTTTTCAATATTCATTATACAACGAATAAAATCGATATAAATATCGTTCGCGTCAAAATAACGCATCACTAATCAACACGGCTTTATATTTCAATAATTCGTTATTCTATTCAACAAATGAATATTTGTTCTATTCAACACATGAATCTATATTTCTTTCAACACACGACTAATCTCAACACATGAGTACTGTCAACACTGTTGTATATAACAGTGTTGTATACACAGTTATATGATTTTTGTTTGATGATAACAACCAAATATATTTTATTATTGAATGTGTTTGTAACTGTACTGTTATACTACACATCAGACAGGAATTTAATATTTCTATTTAAATAAAATACAACTATACAGAAATTTGAATATTCACACAGTATTTTATTTGAATAAGAATATTTTATTTCGATATTTAAACAGTACAGATTTACAACTCCACTATTTGTACATACATCACTGATATACATTTCAATATATTCAATTTCGTACTTAGCTCCTCTTTACAACACTTACAATTTCATAACACTACATTTCTATACAGTTCACTCGTATATACTGACACATATGAATATCATCACCTTCAGTCTTCTTGACTTCACAGCATTCCACAGTCAATCCAGTTATCTTCATACCTGTCACATACAGAAGAACACACACAGTAGACTGCCACAAAAATAAAAATTAAATAAAAGCAAATAAAAAATTTATTTTTAATTTTTATTTGCCTCAGATTTGCAGTGTGTTTCTCATCATTTTTCTAGACTTTGTTTGATATGCAGGAACAGAAAAATCTCGTCTGATGGCTGCATGTACACACGTATACACGTGTGCACTGCCACGCCAATCAATATGCATCTGAGGAGTAGCCACAAGGACCATCTCAACTCAGTGCATATGGTCGAGAGTGCTAAATCAAAACAACAAAAACAAGTGGTCGAGCAAGTGGAAGTTTCAGCTCAACACTATCACCATGATAAACAAAATATAAAACAATCTATGGAACAACATATTTTAAATCTGGTGGAAACATACACTAAGCAAGGTACAAGTCAACATAAAAGTCAATGACTCAAGGCAAGCATCAATGAAACATTGAAATGGTTCAGCACAAAGGCTCAGACATGTTCAACACAGCATAATCATGATGCAACTACTTGATGGAAAAACTAGAGGAGCAACATACAGGAGCAAAACAGTTCAGAAAGTTCAAGTGAACCAGGGCAGCATGATGTGATAAAATGCAACAGTTTTAACAAGAAATGGACGTGCCGAGAATAGTATACAAGCCATAAACAATACATGCAGACCAAACAAGTAAATGGTTCAAGAAAACTTATGGTAGCAAGGGCCGAGCAAGTTACAAGCAAGACAATGAATGGATATGGTGCAGCTACAAGGCACAAGTAAGAGATGCAACAGCAATGGATGGTGCAACAACACAACTCAGGTTCAGCCACAAACATGAATGGCACAGAAATCTAGTGGTTTAGTTCCAACTCAAGATTCAAGTCAACATGGCAAAATGATCGAGACAGTGACAACACAGAAAAACAATTAACTGTTGCTCAATACAAGACTGTGCAAGTACACAAATCATGCAAAGTTACAAGGGATTCAAAAATATATAAGCAGTGGACTTATGGTAAAAAGTTAGCATCAGTTTAAAATGCAAGGCAATGTTAATGCAGAAGTATCATCATGACAGTGTACATACATACATATACATTTATATATATGATCAGTGTGTATGGCCAAACAAGACAATGGCAGAATACACAGATGGTTAGAAGTACAATGAGTATAGTATAGCAATTCATCAAGCCAGTTTATTTTTAGTTCATAATTCATACTAAAAACACAAGAGTAAAGCACCAGTTCAAAAGTTCTTGGAAAATCAGTGGGAAATGTCTGCTCTTATCAGTTCAAATCTACAAGCATTAGCCAAACAAGTCTGTTCGAAGAAATAAAAAAAGGGGGATCAGGAAATCGGCAACTCAACCACAAAACTCAAGTCTGAAGTACAATATACAGCAAGTCAAGCACAAAAGGGAAATACAGACAACATGCTAACAGGAAGACAGTTTGATCAAGGTAGTACCAAGATCAAATGTAGCATCTGTTCGTATAATTCTTTCAAGGCCGAGGCTAAAGCAGCTGTCCAGTTTTAAAGAAGCAACTGTTCATATCAAAGACAGGAAAAATGTTTTTGAAAAGAATGATTCAAAGAAGGTTTTAAAATTCCAGAAATTAGGGTTTAAACTTATGAAATATTTTCAGAAAAATCATTCAAGTTACTAACTCAAATACAACTAGAGAAAGCCCAGAATTCTCATACGAATATTCAGGAATTCACATACAAGTTTGAGAGATTTCAAGTTTCAAAAATCAAGGGATTGATTTAAAAGCAGAAAATTCAAGTTTAAAGTATACAGGATAAACGAAAATTACTCCACAAAATTTGAATCGAAGAAATCATCAGAATTACAGAAGACTTCAAGTCCAAGATTTATGCAATATATTCAAGTTTAAATTCGAA
This sequence comes from Allium sativum, assembly GCA_030737875.1. Taxonomy (NCBI): domain Eukaryota; kingdom Viridiplantae; phylum Streptophyta; class Magnoliopsida; order Asparagales; family Amaryllidaceae; genus Allium; species Allium sativum. The sequence continues at coordinate 7,150,698 of JASFAX010000034.1, forward strand.
GAAACCTTCAGAATTTCAAGTCCAAAATTCTAGTATATACCATGGCCAAGTCTCAACGTAGAAATCAGAGCTAATATTCAGGATTTTAATCCTATAAATACACCAAACATCACTGGCTTTTAAATTATCCAAGTTCGAAAAAGTAAAAGCAAAAATCCGAATTAAATTCATACCAGTAAAAAGGAGATTACTTGGATCCAGTTCAACACTCATCAACGAAGAAGAAGATAGCCACTGAATTACTCGAAATCATCATACGAGAAAGTAGCGACCTCAAGTTGAATAGAATCGAAACCCTAGAGCCGTCGAAGTCGAGTTTAACGAGAAGCACAAAGCGCTAGCCTCCAGAGATCGAAGCCAAATAGACTCGAGCATCATAGAATTAATCATACAATCACAATTTAGGGATTTGAAGAAACCCTAGGATTTTCTCAAGAGCCGCCGCCATTTTTAAGAAAAAGGAGATCGGGTCAAAGAATAAAGGGGCTAGCGCAAATATAAGAGGACGGCCAAGCTTTTTAAAAAGGGATAACCCATTTATTTTAACTCCTAAGGGTTTTTTTATTTTATTTTACATTTGTTTTTGTTTAATTCATAAAAACAAACAAACAGTTTCTAGATCTGTAAAATCTAGGGAAGACGAATTACGGGAATTGTAATTCAGGGAAATCTGGTTTCGGGGATAGAAACCAGTGCAGGGTTTTGAGCGTAGGGTTAAGAACAGTTGGGAGCGAGTGTCGCGAGTTTACAGGGGATTGTAAGCGTAGAGATTGTTTTAACTCCTAGTAGAAACCTTGGGGAATGCAGCAGTAGGCAGGGTTTTGCCGAAGCTGGGTATATCTGTGTGTTATTTACTTTCCGCATTTATTCTGATTATTATCTGTGCTGTGCTTATTTAATTACTCTGTGAAGATCTGCGATTAACCCTATTCACCCCCCTCTAGGGTTAATTTAGATCCTACAAGTGGTATCAGAGCAGGTATTTTTTATTTTAGTTTAACTCTAGAGTCATGAATCTGTCCAATAACGCGTTTTCTGAGGGTCAGTCCATAGCTAGGCCACCAATGTTTAATGGAACTGATTATGCATATTGGAAAGCTAGGATGAAAATTTATTTGAGTTCAGTTGATTATGATGTGTGGGATATTATTGAAACGGGTTATAGATCTCCCACTGTTATTGTTAGTGGTGTTGAAATTCCTAAATCAAAAGATAGGTGGGATGCTAATGATAAAAAATTATTTTCAACTAATGCCAAAGCAATGAATGCTTTAATCTGTGCTCTTGATAAAACTGAATTTAATCGAATTTCTCATTGTGAGACTGCACAGGAAATATGGCATACGTTGGAGGTCACACATGAAGGTACATCTCAAGTGAAGGAATCTCGTCTCGCTCTACTCAGCAATGAATATGAAAATTTCTCTATGCAAAAAGACGAAGATATAAAAGAGATGTATGGACGCTTCTCATCACTGGTCTACAATGCAAAAGCTCTTGGCAAAACCTATACCGAAGTGGAATTGATCAGGAAAATACTGAGAGTGCTACCGATGAATTTTGAAGCAAAGGTAACGGCGATTCAAGAATCAAAAGATCTGAATAAAGTAAGCATGGAAGAGTTGATCGGAAATCTGATTACTTATGAGATGGAGTTGAAAGCAAGAGAAGAACGAAAGGATTCTGAATCAAAGAAGAAGACGATCGCTCTAAATAATTCTGTTGAAAGTAATGATGATGACCCCGCTGAAGAGCTAGCCATGGTTTTAAAAAAGTGGGCCAAAGGAAAATACAAACCACGAAAGAAGAGTTCAAAAACCAACAAGTCCGAAAGTTCAGATAATTCAGACGATGAAGTGTATTGCTACAACTGCAAGAAACCCGGTCATATCAAACCAAATTGCCCACAGCTTAAAAATGAAAAGAGGAAGAAGTTCAGAAGAAAGAAGAAAGCTTTTGCCGCTACATGGGATGATGAAGAAGGAGAAGAAGTTTCTGAAAGTGAAGAAGAGGAAGCTAATTTGTGTCTTATGGCTCATTCTGATTCAGAAGGTAGTGAAGAGGATTCTAGTGAGGTAACAAATTTTACCTATAAAGAATTAATATTAATGTGTCACGACCTCACAAAAACTGTTGACTCTCTTGAACTAAAAGTTAAGAAATTAAAATCTGATAGGTCAAAACTAATTCATGAAAATAACAGTTTAGAAAGAAAACTTGAAAAAGTTAAGAATTCACCGTTTTCAGAATGCGAAAAATGTCAATCGTTGAGTAATGATCCTTTGAAATTCAAAACTGATTTTGAATCACTCAAAAGTGAAAACGAGAATTTGAAAAACGAAAATCGTGATTTTGAGAAGGAGATTGAAAAGCTTAAAGAATCTGAAAAACTTGATTTTGAAAAGCGAAAACAATTTGAAATTGAAATTTCTAAGTTCAATGCTAAAATCAAAGCACTTGAAAACGAAAATTTGGTTTTAAAACAAATTGATGCTGAAAAGAGGAAAATCGCTATTAATCGTTGTTCAAATTTAATGAAAGAAAATAGCGATCTTAAATTTAAAATTCAACGACTGGAGTCAGCTTTGACTAAATTTTCTAAAGGAGAGAAATCGTTGAATATGTTGTTAAAAAATCAATTTTTTGTTCAGAATAAAAAGGGACTTGGATTTGAATCTGATCAAGTTGAAAAACAAAATTTTAATGATTTTAAAAATCCTTTAATTGGCTTTGAAAACGATCAAATTGAATTTTTGAAATTTAATCATTTCAAAGGGTTTATAAATCATAAACAAATTGATAACTCGTTTAAAAACAATTCATTTAAATCTGTTTGGATTCCAAAAATTAACAAAATAAATTTAAGCAAATCTAAACAAATTTGGGTTCCAAAGGGTACGCTAGTGAGTAGTAATGGATTGTTATATAAACGGGTTTGGGTACCAAAACGTGTAAATGAAGATAAGAGTGGTAAAACAACTTTTGTTAGACCACTCGATCAAATAAACATTTAGGTACTTGTGACGGCAAGGAATTTCGCTCAGTCCGAACCAGTCGCTAAACCGACCCAAACCGCTCGAAACGCCCTATCGTTTGAGAACACGACAAATCAGAATGCATACAGAAGAACATTTCATTGCTTATTACAACAACGCATCAGATTACAAGAATATACAGAGCATGAATGAATATTACACAGAAATATCAGAGATTTAAGTTACATTTAAATACATAGCAGCGGAAAATAATACAATACACAACTAGAAGGAGATATACAGATACAAAGCTTTCCGGATATCGTTCCAGCTGTAAACCAGGATCCTGTGAATACAAATCTGCAAAACCGAAACTACTAGCTGCCCGTGTCGAAAATAGGGGCACCCAGAGTTTAGGTTAAAACAATAAACTCCAGGTCAGTCATGTGACTGGTGTGAGAACTAAAACAGTTATTAATCTTTATTTTAAATCATTAGGTAAATCAAGGGACCACGCCGTATAACACGGAACGGGTTTCCTCCCAAGAATACCAGTGCATAGAACAAACAGCGCAATGCTAAATAAAGAAAAATGAAGCTGTTATAAGACCCAGGTCCTATCACACAATGCAACGCAAGCCGGGGGATAGGGTTTTCCCTTATAACAGCCAAAGAATGCTTGATACGTTTAAAACAAATCATTTTGATAGTATAATAAGTGCATAGTGTATAAAACAACTTCAAATCATAAGTATCAATCATAGGCGGCATGGGTACCATATATCATGTCGCCATATATAGGTTTACAAATAAAACCGCAAATGTCACGTATTTGGAAATTGGATTTCCATCTATGAACCGAGGCAAAAGTTAGTCCTCAACCGATTCGAGACGCTCTAGCCCGCCCCTCAGGATCAGAGCTCGAGTGACCCTTGGATCCTCAGGGCCAGTCCACCGATGTGGATTAAACTTAAACCCTGGACATGCATTTCCCCGCCCTATGGGGCGTAAACGAGCCAACTAAATGACTCCATCGGTTCGAGAACGACCGATCAATCCGAGGCGCCTCGCAACAGCAACAACCACATAAGTCAAACTCGTCAGGGCGTGTAAAACCACTGACTCCACTTCTAGCTAGAAAGAAACGCATGCCCTCCCTGACGTCCTCTCCCGTTTTTGGTTCATACCGGGTGTGAAGCTCGCGAATCAACGTTACACAAAGCTACGCCACAAAGGCCTTGCTTCGATCATCACCACAAGACTTTGCTTTTCAACAGAAGCCTCGATCAATTGCCACTTAGGCATGCCACACAGGCAATTCACTCCATGCGTTTGATATCCATCAATACATAACCCCAGAGCTCGTACGTCTCAGAGAAGGGCGTTAAGCAAGAGAATAAATTCTCCGCCGCCAAACAGATATATATTTAATAGAAATCAATCACACAGACTAAAATCCAATGTCAGACACACAGTCCATTTACAAGTCCGTCCTGGGTCTGAACGAAACCGGAGGCACCTAGTACCCCGCATATCCATCGATCTCCAAGTACGTCTGGACGATCACTAACTGTTTCCATCTTCTTGGGTGTACAGCCCAATCAAGATCATCAGTAATTACCCAAACGACGTGAAGACTTCCGGTCTTCGACCACCGTCTTCATCTTCGACTTATTGTCGTATCAGTTATTCCGAATGGGATAAACCCGGTCTTTCCGAATAACTCGCGTATATTTAAATAAGTGTTACACAAACACAACATACGCCTCATTCCAATTCATTAGTCACTAACCGTAAATTAATCAAGAGAATAATTCCCCAAATATTAACCCCGAAGGCCGAAACCAACATCAGATCAATATCCAGAAAACCCTTCTGCTTGGCTAACCGACAGTTAGTTTCTAAATTTCATGTTCATAGGGAAAGGTTCCCATAAATTTTATCAAAGATAAATTACTTGAATTTATTCTTTAATCTACTTTTGAATATCAATTCAAACTAGTCGGGATTAGCGAACCTTACCGAAGTAATCATTTGTTTTAATTTCCCAATCCCAACCTATTAATCCCATGAAGTAAAACTGATAATACTTCATATCTAACACCACGGTGTTATCGGTAAATTCAATTACCATTTCACATTCAAATCTAATTAAAGATTTAACTATCGCCTGGAGCAAAACTGGTGATACTCCATTTTCGATCATTTCAATCTAATTAAAGATTCATTAAAACTCCACTTAGTTTTAATCTGTGACTGGGTTAAAGAATCAGTGTCATTTAAAACACGGTTCACGATAAACCCAAAATCACATCACATTTCAATCAGTCCCTAATTGTAAATTAGCAAGTGAGCAATTCCCTAAGTATGAATCCCGAAGGCCGAAACCAACATCAGATCAATACCTCGGAAACTATTCAACTTAACTAATCTCCAGTTAGTTTCTGATTTTCTTAACTCCTTTAGGTCTAAGAACTGTATTATTGAAGATACCGTTCACGACAACCCAAAATCACATTTCATCAATGATCGGGTTAAAGAACGAGTGTTATTTAAAACACTGTCCACGATAAACCCAAAAATCAATATCGATTCAATTCCAATTAAATATTATTTAATTGGTACACTTCATTAAATCTAAATAAAAAGATTTAATCTTTTCTCAACTGGGTTCAAAAACAGTGTTAGTGAAGACACCATTCACGACAAACCCAAATCACATTCGATATTCAATACAAGGCTCTGAATAGAAAATATATCGGCCTATATTCAATATCAAATTCTACGATTAACAAATGTCGGATTGGAAATAACGATATAGATATATATCTTTCAAATTTCCATAACAACACCTGTATAATCACGAATTCCAACATCGAAATATTCCAAAGACAATTTCGATTCAAATCCACTCCAATGCAATCATTGGATATTTTGGTTATTTTCAAAACCCTTTTTAAATTCAATTTATTTATTTAAAAATAAATAGAATTATATTTCTAGTTCAAAACTAGTTCATTTCGATAAAAATCTATTTTTATCTTTTCAAATATGGAGTTTTTCATCCCAATCTTTTCTAAATCATTTCTTATGATTTTACACAAATTATTACTATTTTTAATAATTTTATCAAGGCCCGTACAGTCGATTTCCATCAACGGCCATCGAACTGCACTTACAGCGACCTTTTTCAAATTTGATTTGGACGTAACTCCAAATCCAACCGTTAGATTTCAAATTTCTAATATTCATTAGAAAGCTCTTTTCGATACGAACCCAACGGTTCCGGTTTTAGGAGAATCCGACGGTCGGATCTCCCGTAATGTCCGTTTGAAATAAACGGTCGAAATTTACGAACTGCCGCGGCGCGGCGCGTTCTATTCAGGCCATTATATTATATATATAATATATATAATATATACTTCGACGATTTCTATTTAAAACGAATTATATAAATAGTTTTTAAATTCGTTTCAAAAGCAATTTCAACTTCCATTTCAATTCAAATCAAAATTGAATTCTTCTTTATAAATTCGTTTTAAAATTCATTTCTATTCAATTCAAATTTCAATTCAATTTGAATTCATTTCAATTCGCTTTCAATTCTATTTGAAATCGTTTTCAATTCAATTCATTTCAAAATCGCTATATATTCAATTCATTTCGAAATCGTTATATATTCAATTCATTTCGAAATCGTTATATATTCAATTCATTTCGAAATCGTTTTCAATCGATATAAATATCGTTCACGTCAAAATGGCGTCAATCTAATCAACACGGCTTCATAAATTTCTAATTTCAAATATTCTATTTCAAATATTTCTTTTCCAAAATAGTTGTTATTATCAAAATATTTCGTTCAATACATGACCAATCTCAATGGATGAGTACTGTCAACACATGAACTTTTATTTAATATTCTTTATTTTTCAAATTGGAATGAGGCCCAATCAATTACCATATAAAGTTAATTATATGGATTTTCATACAACACATGTATAATAGCATTGAAAAATAATCAACCATCAACCAAAGTGCACTACACTGTATAAGCATCAAATAAAGATATCTAACGCTTATAACAGCCTGTCAATCAAACGATCGACATATTTAATCAATCAGGATGAGTGAACTTCAAATTTCATCCCAACACCCGTGTGGGGTTTCAAACAATCAAACACATATTTTATTTGTGCTGTTGGGCGATGTGTGAAATTTATCGACCCAATCAATGTCCCTCAAATAGGTGTACATAAACAAACCGTCTGGTTTGTAAATGAATATTTATTTATTCACATTCACGTTAAAAATTATATTTTTAACGACAAAACATTTTATTTTATCATATGAATTTCTATTCAATTCATTTATTCAATAAAATGATATCTTTATTTTTCTAACTTATTTTAGAAAATTTCGGCGGCATAACGACACGATACTAGAAACGGGACAAGGCCTAGCCTTATCCCCGGTCTAGTGAAGGCCCACGCCATTCACACATCAATCAAACCATTCAATTTCACTCAAACAATTCAATTCAATCACATAATCAAACTAATCTATGCAACCAAACAAACAAGTCCATGGTTTGTGGACGATTGTGTCGGGTGCTACTAAGCACCGTCTGCATCCTAGTATATATATATATATAACTAGTAAAAGAAATTGAAAGGTGAGAAATTCTCACAGATAGCTATCCTAGCTCCACGGCTCTTCATTGGTAGAAATCTTCATCGCTATCGCATCTTCGTTGCTGTAACCACTACATATGTAAAAATCACATTTTTACTTCGTTATTCAATATATAAAAATCATATTTTTATTTCAAAGTTCAATATATAAAAATCGAATTTTTATTTCAAAGTTCAATATATAAAAATCATATTTTTACTTCGATGTTCAATATATAAAAATCCTATTTTTATTTCGAAGTTCAATATATAAAAATCCTATCTTTTCAGTTTTAAAAACACTGAATATTTATTTTCCAAAAACAATATATGTTTACTTTTCTACTTTAAAAACAAAGTATATATTTCTAATTTAATAACAAAGCATATATTTCTAATTTAAAAACAAAGCATATATTTCTAATTTAAAAACAAAGCATATATTTCTAATTTAAAAACAAAGCATATATTTCTAATTTAAAAACAAAGCATATATTTTTAATTTATTTCTGTTATATATATATATATATATATATTTTTTTTTAAAAAAAAATTCAGTTTTTATTTCTTTATAAAAAAACAGTTTTTATTTCTTAATAAAAACATAAAACTCACCTTGCATTCTCGCCACAGATTCGAAGCTGGGGGGGGGGGGGGTTTCACCTTCGTCGGAGCAGCTGGGGGGGTTTCACCTTCGTCGGAGGTCCATGAGGGGGAAGGGGCCGCGACTGTGGCCGACGGTGGAGGAGTATTGGCCTGGCGACGGGCTTCCAGGAGGTTGGGGTTCGTGATGTCTCGAATTGAAAAGGGGAGAGGGCGGAGAAGCGGGGAGCGGTCGGAGGTGAAAGGGAGGGGCTGGTGAGGGTAGCCGCAGGCGGCGACGGGCGCTGGATGGCCAGCGATGGCGGCTAGGGCTCCGCCCGTCTCTTCTTTTTTTTTTTTTTTTTTTTTAGAGTAATGAATCGGGGGGGGGGGGCAAGCAGAAGGAAAGGAGGGAGAAACATATTTTTTTTTAATATTTAATTATTTAATTTTGCAAAAAGGTTGACTTTTACATACGACCTCGAAACGAGGCCCACCGCCTGTCGTCCATAGCGTTCTACCCCCATTCCGAACACAATGGGATATGTATCGTACGCTGATTCGGCTGTTACAATCAGTTTCCGTTGAATTAACATTTAAATCACTATATTGAATTTTAAACGTACATTTCAAATTACCGGGGCCACATACGAACACGAAAAATTCCAGAAAAATATTTTCTAGCTTCGTATTGGCGATACGGTCCTAATAAAACTAATTTCGTCGAATTCTGAGACCGTTTGAAAAATGGCCAATTTCCAGTCGATTAAAATCAACTGAAACTGGTCAAATGCGTTTTCCTTTGCCACGCTCACATATTGATTCGAAAAATTATGAAATTTGAAACCCAGTATAACTTGACACCACGGACCCAACAAAACTGGTTACGTCGAAATCCGAGGTCATTTGCAAAATGTCCATTTTTAAGGGCCTAAATTCCATAGCGACTATTCAGAATTTTCAACTGGACAAATCTTTTGATTCCCGCTATGAAATCTTGATTTTTCGGATTCGTTGGAAAGATATTATCAAATAGATCCCATTATTTTTGGTTTCATTAAAATCCGGATTGTTTTGCACCCGGTACATTCAATTGAAGTTTGAAATCAAATTATCGAACTACCGCGCCATTTTCAATTCTATTTATAATTATATATAAATATTTATATTCTAACGACGACGCGTATAAATATATACGATCGAATTCTATTCAAAATAAATTTCAAGTCGATATTATTTAAAATAATTCATTTTAAATATTCAAAATTCGCTAAAATTGCCAAAATAAAAATTTTAAACTGGCCCAGATTTTCGGGTTGTTACAGTACTGTGGGAGGCTGAGGAACAACTGTGCTTAAGTTAGATAAAATTCAAGTTGATTCATATATCGAATTATTTGGAGTTCCTTAGCCATAGATTCAGAGTTGGAGATTCATTGCATCACATTGATTATGGTAAGACAGGTATGATCTCTAAACTCGTACTTTTATTCCTTTTAGTTTATTTTTTACTTGGCTGTTTTTGAAATCATTCATTATGGATTGTTGAAATTCTTGGATTAAAAAAAAAATGGTGATTTGAAACAATTATCTTCAGATTTGATAAGTTGACTGTTTCTTGAGTTTGTCTAAAAATTCTCTGAGGATGTCACTTGTGATTCTTGCTTTGAAAATGATCTTGTGCTGCTCTGATAAGGAAATTGATTTGATTCATTGGCAATTAAATGATAAGTTGGAAAATCAGTGACTGAATTTAGTTAAAATTCATAGGCAATTTGAATCAAATTTGATATATAAATGGTTTAAAAATTGTCTAGGAGCAATCAGTGTTGAAAATATTGGAAAATTTCATTTTTTTAACCAATTTTTTAAGCTGATTTTCAACTTGCATTTTTTTTTCAAAAACTCCTCTTGAGATTAATATTTTCAATTTTTAAAATTATTATTTATTCAAAAATTGAAATTATTGATTAATTTGAACCATTTTTTAGACTCATCAAAATCGTTAATGGATTTATGAAATTGTGATGAGTTGTGACTATGGTATAATTCTTAACTAGAGGAGATATTATTTTAAATCACATGATAATTGGACAAATTTTATAATATCTTTGAATTAGAGCTTATTTCACGACCATCTTCTATATCTACCATGGTTCTGTCATTCATCATGGTTTTATTTAATTTGGGGAGTTCTAATTATTCTTGAAATTAAAAAAAATAAAAATAAATAAATAAATAATTTATCCTTGGTATTCACTCCCATTTAAAAATCCTCGCGGTTATGCGTGGGTGAATTACCTTAATTTCTATGTGCTTCCATTCTCACTTAAAAGACCTTCGGGCTGTGCATGGATGGAACTCATTAGAGAGGATAAAGTTAAGTTACTACTAACCCCATTTAAAAGACCTTTGGGCTATGCATGGTTAGAAAGTGCTTAACACTTTTTTTAGCATATTTAAAATCTTTAAAATTCATATTCAAATATTCAATTTTTATTGAACTCTCCTCATTTGATAAAATCCATCGTAAATCCATTCATTCTGAAAGTGAAATTTGCTTCTGATTTAAAGATTATCATGATTTTTGTTTGATTAAATGGGATTTGCGATATATATTCTCTCTCTTAATTTGAATTTATATTTATAGTCAATATTCATCACTATTTCAATTTCTATTATCCTTTTGATGATAACAAAAGGGGGAGAATGGTCAAGATTTTGATTGATGAGTATTTAATTCAAAAATATTTTAATATTGGAAATTAAATATCTAAGGGGAGATTGGTCAATTGGATTTCATCATTCATATTTTTTCCACATATATAGGGGGAGTTCAGTTGTAGGGGGAGCATACAAATAGGGGGAGTAATATATTTCACGTTCAAAACACATTCAAAATCTTTTATTTGTTTGTCATCATCAAAAGGGGGAGATTGTTGTATATAACAGTGTTGTATACACAGTTATATGATTTTTGTTTGATGATAACAACCAAATATATTTTATTATTGAATGTGTTTGTAACTGTACAGTTATACTACACATCAGACAGGAATTTAATATTTCTATTTAAATAAAATACAACTATACAGAAATTTGAATATTCACACAGTATTTTATTTGAATAAGAATATTTTATTTCGATATTTAAACAGTACAGATTTACAACTCCACTATTTGTACATACATCACTGATATACATTTCAATATATTCAATTTCGTACTTAGCCCCTCTTTACAACACTTACAATTTCATAACACAACATTTCTATACAGTTCACTCGTATATACTGACACATATAAATATCATCACCTTCAGTCTTCTTGACTTCACAGCATTCCACAGTCAATCCAGTTATCTTCATACCTGTCACATACAGAAGAACACACACAGTAGACTGCCACAAAAATAAAAATTAAATAAAAGCAAATAAAAAATTTATTTTTAATTTTTATTTGCCTCAGATTTGCGGTGTGTTTCTCATCATTTTTCTAGACTTTGTTTGATATGCAGGAATAGAAAAATCTCGTCTGATGGCTGCATGTACACACGTATACACGTGTGCACTGCCACGCCAATCAATATGCATCTGAGGAGTAGCCACAAGGACCATCTCAACTCAGTGCATATGGTCGAGAGTGCTAAATCAAAACAACAAAAACAAGTGGTCGAGCAAGTGGAAGTTTCAGCTCAACACTGTCACCATGATAAACAAAATATAAAACAATCTATGGAACAACATATTTTAAATCTGGTGGAAACATACACTAAGCAAGGTACAAGTCAACATAAAAGTCAATGACTCAAGGCAAGCATCAATGAAACATTGAAATGGTTCAGCACAAAGGGCTCAGACATGTTCAACACAGCATAATCATGATGCAACTACTTGATGGAAAAACTAGAGGAGCAACATACAGGAGCAAAACAGTTCAGAAAGTTCAAGTGAACCAGGGCAGCATGATGTGATAAAATGCAACAGTTTTAACAAGAAATGGACGTGCCGAGAATAGTATACAAGCCATAAACAATACATGCAGACCAAACAAGTAAATGGTTCAATAAAACTTATGGTAGCAAGGGCCGAGCAAGTTACAAGCAAGACAATGAATGGATATGGTGCAGCTACAAGGCACAAGTAAGAGATGCAATAGCAATGGATGGTGCAACAACACAACTCAGGTTCAGCCACAAACATGAATGGCACAGAAATCTAGTGGTTTAGTTCCAACTCAAGATTCAAGTCAACATGGCAAAATGATCGAGACAGTGACAACACAGAAAAACAATTAACTGTTGCTCAATACAAGACTGTGCAAGTACACAAATCATGCAAAGTTACAAGGGATTCAAAAATATATAAGCAGTGGACTTATGGTAAAAAGTTAGCATCAGTTTAAAATGCAAGGCAATGTTAATGCAGAAGTATCATCATGACAGTGTACATACATACATATACATTTATATATATGATCAGTGTGTATGGCCAAACAAGACAATGGCAGAATACACAGATGGTTAGAAGTACAATGAGTTTAGTATAGCAGTTCATCAAGCCAGTTTATTTTTAGTTCATAATTCATACTAAAAACACAAGAGTAAAGCACCAGTTCAAAAGTTTTTGGAAAATCAGTGGGAAATGTCTGCTCTTATTAGTTCAAATCTACAAGCATTAGCCAAACAAGTCTGTTCGAAGAAATAAAAAAAGGGGGATCAGGAAATCGGCAACTCAACCACAAAACTCAAGTCTGAAGTACAATATACAGCAAGTCAAGCACAAAAGGGAAATACAGACAACATGCTAACAGGAAAACAGTTTGATCAAGGTAGTACCAAGATCAAATGTAGCATCTGTTCGTATAATTCTTTCAAGGCCGAGGCTAAAGCAGCTGTCCAGTTTTAAAGAAGCAACTGTTCATATCAAAGACAGGAAAAATGTTTTTGAAAAGAATGATTCAAAGAAGGTTTTAAAATTCCAGAAATTAGGGATTAAACTTATGAAATATATTCAGAAAAATCATTCAAGTTACTAACTCAAATACAACTAGAGAAAGCCAGAATTCTCATACGAATATTCAGGAATTCACATACAAGTTTGAGAGATTTCAAGTTTCAAAAATCAAGGGATTGATTTAAAAGCAGAAAATTCAAGTTTAAAGTATACAGGATAAACGAAAATTACTCCACAAAATTTGAATCGAAGAAATCATCAGAATTCCAGAAGACTTCAAGTCCAAGATTTATGCAATATATTCAAGTTTAAATTCGAAGAAACCTTCAGAATTTCAAGTCCAAAATTCTCGTATATACCATGGCCAAGTCTCAACGTAGAAATCAGAGCTAATATTCAGGATTTTAATCCTATAAATACACCAAACATCACTGGCTTTTAAATTATCCAAGTTCGAAAAAGTAAAAGCAAAAATCCGAATTAAATTCATACCAGTAAAAAGGAGATTACTTGGATCCAGTTCAACACTCATCAACGAAGAAGAAGATAGCCACTGAATTACTCGAAATCATCATACGAGAAAGTAGCGACCTCAAGTTGAATAGAATCGAAACCCTAGAGCCATCGAAGTCGAGTTTACCGAGAAGCACAAAGCTCTAGCCTCCAGAGATCGAAGCCAAACAGACTCGAGCATCATAGAATTAATCATACAATCGCAATTTAGGGATTTGAAGAAACCCTAGGATTTTCTCAAGAGCCGCCGCCATTTTTAAGAAAAAGGAGATCGGGTCAAAGAATAAAGGGGCTAGGGCAAATATAAGAGGACGGCCAAGATTTTTAAAAAGGGATAACCCATTTATTTTAACTCCTAAGGGTTTTTTTATTTTATTTTACATTTGTTTTTGTTTAATTCATAAAAACAAACAAACAGTTTCTAGATCTGTAAAATCTAGGGAAGACGAATTACGGGAATTGTAATTCAGGGAAATCTGGTTTCGGGGATAGAAACCAGTGCAGGGTTTTGAGCGTAGGGTTAAGAACAGTTGGGAGCGAGTGTCGCGAGTTTACAGGGGATTGTAAGCGTAGAGATTGTTTTAACTCCTAGTAGAAACCTTGGGGAATGCAGCAGTAGGCAGGGTTTTGCCGAAGCTGGGTATATCTGTGTGTTATTTACTTTCCGCATTTATTCTGATTATTATCTGTGCTGTGATTATTTAATTACTCTGTGAAGATCTGCGATTAACCCTATTCACCCCCCTCTAGGGTTAATTTAGATCCTACAAGTGGTATCAGAGCAGGTATTTTTTATTTTAGTTTAACTCTAGAGTCATGAATCTGTCCAATAACGCGTTTTCTGAGGGTCAGTCCATAGCTAGGCCACCAATGTTTAATGGAACTGATTATGCATATTGGAAAGCTAGGATGAAAATTTATTTGAGTTCAGTTGATTATGATGTGTGGGATATTATTGAAACGGGTTATAGATCTCCCACTGTTATTGTTAGTGGTGTTGAAATTCCTAAATCAAAAGATAGGTGGGATGCTAATGATAAAAAATTATTTTCAACTAATGCCAAAGCAATGAATGCTTTAATCTGTGCTCTTGATAAAACTGAATTTAATCGAATTTCTCATTGTGAGACTGCACAGGAAATATGGCATACGTTGGAGGTCACACATGAAGGTACATCTCAAGTGAAGGAATCTCGTCTCGCTCTACTCAGCAATGAATATGAAAATTTCTCTATGCAAAAAGACGAAGATATAAAAGAGATGTATGGACGCTTCTCATCACTGGTCTACAATGCAAAAGCTCTTGGCAAAACCTATACCGAAGTGGAATTGATCAGGAAAATACTGAGAGTGCTACCGATGAATTTTGAAGCAAAGGTAACGGCGATTCAAGAATCAAAAGATCTGAATAAAGTAAGCATGGAAGAGTTGATCGGAAATCTGATTACTTATGAGATGGAGTTGAAAGCAAGAGAAGAACGAAAGGATTCTGAATCAAAGAAGAAGACGATCGCTCTAAATAATTCTGTTGAAAGTAATGATGATGACCCCGCTGAAGAGCTAGCCATGGTTTTAAAAAAGTGGGCCAAAGGAAAATACAAACCACGAAAGAAGAGTTCAAAAACCAACAAGTCCGAAAGTTCAGATAATTCAGACGATGAAGTGTATTGCTACAACTGCAAGAAACCCGGTCATATCAAACCAAATTGCCCACAGCTTAAAAATGAAAAGAGGAAGAAGTTCAGAAGAAAGAAGAAAGCTTTTGCCGCTACATGGGATGATGAAGAAGGAGAAGAAGTTTCTGAAAGTGAAGAAGAGGAAGCTAATTTGTGTCTTATGGCTCATTCTGATTCAGAAGGTAGTGAAGAGGATTCTAGTGAGGTAACAAATTTTACCTATAAAGAATTAATATTAATGTGTCACGACCTCACAAAAACTGTTGACTCTCTTGAACTAAAAGTTAAGAAATTAAAATCTGATAGGTCAAAACTAATTCATGAAAATAACAGTTTAGAAAGAAAACTTGAAAAAGTTAAGAATTCACCGTTTTCAGAATGCGAAAAATGTCAATCGTTGAGTAATGATCCTTTGAAATTCAAAACTGATTTTGAATCACTCAAAAGTGAAAACGAGAATTTGAAAAACGAAAATCGTGATTTTGAGAAGGAGATTGAAAAGCTTAAAGAATCTGAAAAACTTGATTTTGAAAAGCGAAAACAATTTGAAATTGAAATTTCTAAGTTCAATGCTAAAATCAAAGCACTTGAAAACGAAAATTTGGTTTTAAAACAAATTGATGCTGAAAAGAGGAAAATCGCTATTAATCGTTGTTCAAATTTAATGAAAGAAAATAGCGATCTTAAATTTAAAATTCAACGACTGGAGTCAGCTTTGACTAAATTTTCTAAAGGAGAGAAATCGTTGAATATGTTGTTAAAAAATCAATTTTTTGTTCAGAATAAAAAGGGACTTGGATTTGAATCTGATCAAGTTGAAAAACAAAATTTTAATGATTTTAAAAATCCTTTAATTGGCTTTGAAAACGATCAAATTGAATTTTTGAAATTTAATAATTTCAAAGGGTTTATAAATCATAAACAAATTGATAACTCGTTTAAAAACAATTCATTTAAATCTGTTTGGATTCCAAAATTTAACAAAATAAATTTAAGCAAATCTAAACAAATTTGGGTTCCAAAGGGTACCCTAGTGAGTAGTAATGGATTGTTATATAAACGGGTTTGGGTACCAAAACGTGTAAACGAAGATAAGAGTGGTAAAACAACTTTTGTTAGACCACTCGATCAAATAAACATTTAGGTACTGTGGGAGGCTGAGGAACAACTGTGCTTAAGTTAGATAAAATTCAAGTTGATTCATATATCGAATTATTTGGAGTTCCTTAGCCATAGATTCAGAGTTGGAGATTCATTGCATCACATTGATTATGGTAAGACAGGTATGATCTCTAAACTCGTACTTTTATTCCTTTTAGTTTATTTTTTACTTGGCTGTTTTTGAAATCATTCATTATGGATTGTTGAAATTCTTGGATTAAAAAAAAATGGTGATTTGAAACAATTATCTTCAGATTTGATAAGTTGACTGTTTCTTGAGTTTGTCTAAAAATTCTCTGAGGATGTCACTTGTGATTCTTGCTTTGAAAATGATCTTGTGCTGCTCTGATAAGGAAATTGATTTGATTCATTGGCAATTAAATGATAAGTTGGAAAATCAGTGACTGAATTTAGTTAAAATTCATAGGCAATTTGAATCAAATTTGATATATAAATGGTTTAAAAATTGTCTAGGAGCAATCAGTGTTGAAAATATTGGAAAATTTCATTTTTTAACCAATTTTTTAAGCTGATTTTCAACTTGCATTTTTTTTCAAAAACTCCTCTTGAGATTAATATTTTCAATTTTTAAAATTATTATTTATTCAAAAATTGAAATTATTGATTAATTTGAACCATTTTTTAGACTCATCAAAATCGTTAATGGATTTATGAAATTGTGATGAGTTGTGACTATGGTATAATTCTTAACTAGAGGAGATATTATTTTAAATCACATGATAATTGGACAAATTTTATAATATCTTTGAATTAGAGCTTATTTCACGACCATCTTCTATATCTACCATGGTTCTGTCATTCATCATGGTTTTATTTAATTTGGGGAGTTCTAATTATTCTTGAAATTAAAAAAAATAAAAATAAATAAATAAATAATTTATCCTTGGTATTCACTCCCATTTAAAAATCCTCGCGGTTATGCGTGGGTGAATTACCTTAATTTCTATGTGCTTCCATTCTCACTTAAAAGACCTTCGGGCTGTGCATGGATGGAACTCATTAGAGAGGATAAAGTTAAGTTACTACTAACCCCATTTAAAAGACCTTTGGGCTATGCGTGGTTAGAAAGTGCTTAACACTTTTTTTAGCATATTTAAAATCTTTAAAATTCATATTCAAATATTCAATTTTTATTGAACTCTCCTCATTTGATAAAATCCATCGTAAATCCATTCATTCTGAAAGTGAAATTTGCTTCTGATTTAAAGATTATCATGATTTTTGTTTGATTAAATGGGATTTGCGATATATATTCTCTCTCTTAATTTGAATTTATATTTATAGTCAATATTCATCACTATTTCAATTTCTATTATCCTTTTGATGATAAAAAAGGGGGAGAATGGTCAAGATTTTGATTGATGAGTATTTAATTCAAAAATATTTTAATATTGGAAATTAAATATCTAAGGGGAGATTGGTCAATTGGATTTCATCATTCATATTTTTTCCACATATATAGGGGGAGTTCAGTTGTAGGGGGAGCATACAAATAGGGGGAGTAATATATTTCACGTTCAAAACACATTCAAAATCTTTTATTTGTTTGTCATCATCAAAAGGGGGAGATTGTTGTATATAACAGTGTTGTATACACAGTTATATGATTTTTGTTTGATGATAACAACCAAATATATTTTATTATTGAATGTGTTTGTAACTGTACTGTTATACTACACATCAGACAGGAATTTAATATTTCTATTTAAATAAAATACAACTATACAGAAATTTGAATATTCACATAGTATTTTATTTGAATAAGAATATTTTATTTCGATATTTAAACAGTACAGATTTACAACTCCACTATTTGTACATACATCACTGATATACATTTCAATATATTCAATTTCGTACTTAGCTCCTCTTTACAACACTTACAATTTCATAACACTACATTTCTATACAGTTCACTCGTATATACTGACACATATGAATATCATCACCTTCAGTCTTCTTGACTTCACAGCATTCCACAGTCAATCCAGTTATCCTCATACCTGTCACATACAGAAGAACACACACAGTAGACTGCCACAAAAATAAAAATTAAATAAAAGCAAATAAAAAATTTATTTTTAATTTTTATTTGCCTCAGATTTGCGGTGTGTTTCTCATCATTTTTCTAGACTTTGTTTGATATGCAGGAACAGAAAAATCTCGTCTGATGGCTGCATGTACACACGTATACACGTGTGCACTGCCACGCCAATCAATATGCATCTGAGGAGTATCCACAAGGACCATCTCAACTCAGTGCATATGGTCGAGAGTGCTAAATCAAAACAACAAAAACAAGTGGTCGAGCAAGTGGAAGTTTCAGCTCAACACAGTCACCATGATAAACAAAATATAAAACAATCTATGGAACAACATATTTTAAATCTGGTGGAAACATACACTAAGAAAGGTACAAGTCAACATAAAAGTCAATGACTCAAGGCAAGCATCAATGAAACATTGAAATGGTTCAGCACAAAGGGCTCAGACATGTTCAACACAGCATAATCATGATGCAACTACTTGATGGAAAAACTAGAGGAGCAACATACAGGAGCAAAACAGTTCAGAAAGTTCAAGTGAACCAGGGCAGCATGATGTGATAAAATGCAACAGTTTTAACAAGAAATGGACGTGCCGAGAATAGTATACAAGCCATAAACAATACATGCAGACCAAACAAGTAAATGGTTCAAGAAAACTTATGGTAGCAAGGGCCGAGCAAGTTACAAGCAAGACAATGAATGGATATGGTGCAGCTACAAGGCACAAGTAAGAGATGCAACAACAATGGATGGTGCAACAACACAACTCAGGTTCAGCCACAAACATGAATGGCACAGAAATCTAGTGGTTTAGTTCCAACTCAAGATTCAAGTCAACATGGCAAAATGATCGAGACAGTGACAACGTGTAAAGACCCGCAACTTCCCCGTAAAGGAAAGCGTCGGATAGTTCGAGAACAAGCCACAACAGAACGCATACAGAAGAACATTTCATTGTATATTACAACAATGCATCAGATTACAAGAATATATAGAGTATAAAAGAATATTACACAGAAATATCAGAGATTTAAATTACATTTAAATACATAGCAGCGGAAAATAATACAATACACAACTAGAAGAGATATACGGATACAAAGCTTTCCGGATATCTTTCCAGTTGTAAACCAGGATCCTGTGAATATAAATCTGCAAAACCAAAACTACTAGCTGCCCATGTCAAAATAAGGGCACCCAGAGTTTAGGTTAAAACAATAAACTCCAGGTCAGTCATGGGACTGGTGTGAGAACTAAAACAGTTAATCTTTATTTTAAATCATTAGGTAAATCAAGGGACCACGCCGTATAACACGGAACGGGTTTCCTTCCAAGAATACCAGTGCATATAACAAATAGCGCAATGCTAAATAAAGAAAAATGAAGCTGTTATAAGACCCAGGTCCTATCACACAATGCAACGCAAGCCGGGGGATAGGGTTTTCCCTTATAACAGCCAAAGAATGCTTGATACGTTTAAAACAAATCATTTGATACTATTATAAGTGCATAGTGTATAAAACAACTTCAAATCATAAGTATCAATCATAGGCGGCATGAATGCCCCATACCACTATGTCGCCATATATAGGTTATACAATCAAAATCGCAAAGTCACGTATTTGGAAATTGGGTTTCCATCTATGAACCGAGGCAAAAGATAGTCCTCAACCGATTCGAGATTGTCTAGCCCGAGCCTCAGGACCCAGACTCAGGTGGGCCCTTGGATCCTCAGGGCCGGTCCACCGATGTGGATTAAAATGCCTGAACATGCGTTTCCCCGCCCTTTGGGGCGTAAATGAGCCAACTAAATGACTCCATCGGTTCGAGAACGACCGATCAATCCGAGGCGCCTCGCAACAGCAACAACCACATAAGTCAAACTCGTCAGGGCGTGTAAAACCACTGACGCCACTTTTTAGCTAGAAAGAAACGCATGCCCTCCCTGACGTCCTCTCCCGTTTTTGGTTCATACCGGGTGTGAAACACGCGAAGGAAACGTTACACAAAGCTACGCCACAAAGGCCTTGCTTTGATCATCACCACAAGACTTTGCTTTTCAACAGAAGCCTCGATCAATTGCCACTTAGGCATGCCACACAGGCAATTCACTCCATGCGTTTGATATCCATCAATATATAACCCCTGAGCTCGTACGTCTCAGAGAAGGGCGTTAAGCAAGAGAATAAATTCTCCGCCGCCAAACAGATATATATTTAATAGAAATCAATCACACGGACTAAAATCCAATGTCAGACACACAGTCCATTTACAAGTTCGTTCTGGGTCTGAACGAAACCGGAGGCACCTAGTACCCCGCATATCCATCGATCTCCAAGTACGTCTGGACGATCACTAACTGTTTCCATCTTCTTGGGTGTACAGCCCAATCAAGATCATCAGTAATTACCCAAACGACGTGAAGACCTCCGGTCTTCGACCATCGTTTTCATCTTCGACTTATCGTCGTATCAGTTATTCAGAATGGGATAAACCCGGTCTTTCCGAATAACTCGCGTATATTTTAAATAAGTGTTACACAAACACAACATACGCCTCATTCCAATTCATTAGTCACTAACCGTAAATTAATCAAGAGAATAATTCCCCAAATATTAACCCCGAAGGCCGAAACCAACATCAGATCAATATCCAGAAAACCATTCTGCTTGGCCAACCGACAGTTAGTTTCTAAATTTCACATTCATAGGGAAATGTTCCCATTAATTTTATCCAAGATAAATTCTTTGAATTTATTCTTTATTCTATTTTTGAATCTCAATTCAAACTAGTCGGGATTAGCGAACCTTACCGAAGTAATCATTTATTTTTAATTTCCCAATCCCAACCAATTTATCCCATGAAGTAAAACTGGTAATACTTCATATCTAACACCACAGTGTTATCGGTAAATTCAATTACCATTTCACGTTCAAATCTAATTAAAGATTTAACTATCGCCTGGAGTAAAACTGGTGATACTCCATTCTCGATTATTTCAATCTAATTAAAGATTCATTAAAACTCCACTTAGTTTTAACCTTTGACTGGGTTAAAGAATCAGTGTCATTTAAAAACACGGTTCACGATAAACCCAAAATCACGTCACATTTCAATCAGTCCCTAATTGTAAATTAGCAAGTGAGCAATTCCCTAAGTATGAATCCCGAAGGCCGAAACCAACATCAGATCAATACCTCGGAAACTATTCAACTTAACTAATCTCCAGTTAGTTTCTGATTTTCTTAACTCCTTTAGGTCTAAGAACTGTATTATTGAAGATACCGTTCACGACAACCCAAAATCACATTTCATTAATGATCAGGTTAAAGAACGAGTGTTATTTAAAACACCGTCCACGATAAACCCAAAAATCAATATCGATTCAATTCCAATTAAATATTATTTAATTGGTACACTTCATTAAATCTAAATAAAAGATTTAATCTTTTCTCTACTGGGTTCAAGAACAGTGTTAGTGAAGACACCATTCACGACAAACCCAAATCACATTTGATATTAAATACAAGGCTCTGAATAGAAAATATCCTGGCTTATATTCAATATCAAATTCTACGATTAACAAATGTCGTATTGGAAATAACGATATAAATATATATCTTTCAAATTTCCATAATAACATCTGTATAATCACGAATTCCAACATCGAAATATTCCGAAGACAATTTCGATTCAAATCCACTCCAATGCAATCATTGGATATTCTGGTTATTTTTAAAACCCTTTTCTAATTCAATTTATTTATTTAAAAATAAATAGAATTTTAATTCTAGTTCAAAACTAGTTCATTTCGATAAAAATCTATTTTTTATCTTTTCAAATATGGAGTTTTTCATCCCAATTCTTTCTAAATCATTTCTTATGATTTTACACAAATTATTACTATTTTTAATAATTTTATCAAGGCCCGTATAGTCGATTTCCAACAATGGCCATCGAACTGCACTTACAGCGATCTTTTTCAAATTTGATTTGGACATAATTCCAAATCCAACCGTTAGATTTTGAATTTCTAATATTCGTTAGAAAGCTCTTTTCGATACGAACCCAACGGTTCCGGTTTTAGGAGAATCCGACGGTCGGATCTCCCGTAATGTCCGTTTGAAATCAATGGTCGAAATTCGCGAACTACCGCGGCGCGGCGCGTTCTATTCAGGCCATTATATTATATATAAAATATATATAATATATATATCGTCGATTTCTATTTAAAACGAATTATATAAATAGTTTTAAATTCGTTTCAAAAACTTTTTCAACTTCCATTTCAATTCAAATCAAAATTGAATTCTTCTTTATAAATTCGTTTCAAAATTCATTTCTATTCAATTCAAATTTCAATTCAATTTGAATTCGTTTTCAATTCAATTCGAATTCGTTTTCAATTCAATTCGAATTCGTTTTCAATTCAATTCATTTCGAAATCGTTTTCAATTCAATTCATTTCGAAATCCTTTTCAATTCATATCGTTATAAATATCGTTCACGTCAAAATGGCGTCAATCTAATCAACACGGCTTCATATATTTCTATTTTCAAATATTCTATTTCAAATATTTCTTTTTCAAAATAGTCGTTATTATCAAAATATTTCGTTCAACACATGACCAATCTCAATGAATGAGTACTGTCAACACATGAACTTTTATTTTATAATATTCTTTATTTTTCAAATTGGAATGAGGCCCAATCAATTACCATATAAAGTTAATTATATGGATTTCCACACAACACATGTATATAATAGCATTGAAAAATAATCAACCATCAACCAAAGTGCACTACACTGTATAAGCATCAAATATAGATATTCAACGCTTATAACAGCCTGTCAATCAACCGATCGACATATTTAATCAATTAGGATGAGTGAACTACATATTTCATCCTAACACCCGTGTGGGGTTTCAAACAATCAAACAAATATTTTATTTGTGCAGTTGGGCGATGTGTAAAATTTATCGACCCAATCAATGTCTTTCAAATAGGTGTACATAAACAAACCGTCCGGTTTGTAAATGAATATTTGTTTATTCACATTCACGTTAAAAATTATATTTTTAACGATAAAACATTTTATTTCAACCTATGAATTTCTATTCAATTCATTTCATTTAATAAAATGATATTTTTATTTTTCTAACATATTTTAGAAAATTTCGGCGGCATAACGGCACGATACTAGAAACGGGACAAGGCCTAGCCTTATCCCCGGTCTAGTGAAGGCCCACGCCATTCACACATCAATCAAATCAATTTCATCTCACCAAACAATTCAAACAAATAATCCAACTAATCTATGCAACCAAACAAACAAGTCCATGGTCTGTGGACGATTGTGTCGGGTGCTACTAAGCACCGTCTGCATCCTAGTATATATATATAACTAGAAAATAAATTTGAAAGGTGAGAAGTTCTCACCGATAGCTATCCAGCTCCACGGCAACTCTAATGCAGGAAATCTTGTCGTTCTCGCCTTTCGTCACTTTCGCTGCTCGCTTTCACTACATATGTAAAAATCATATTTTTACTTCGCTATTCAATATATAAAAATCATATTTTTAATTCGAAGTTCAATACATAAAAATCCTATTTTTATTTCGAAGTTCAATACATAAAAATCCTATTTTTATTTCGAAGTTCAACATATAAAAATCATGTTTTTAATTCGAAGTTCTACATATAAAAATCATATTTTTAATTCGAAGTTCAACATATAAAAATCATATTTTTACTTTGCTATTCAATATATAAAAATCGAATTTTTACTACTATGTTATATAGATAAAAATTATATTTTTATCACGCTATTTTCTATATAAAGATTTTGCCTTTTTAAATTTAAAGATTTCGCCTTTTTTTTAAAACATAGACTTCGCCTTTATAAAAAAATCATCACTTGATTTCAACGTATATAAAATAAAAATCAGATTTTTATTTTGCTATATATACAAAGATGATATTTTTATAGTTCCTACTATGCAAAGATCATATTTTTATCCTTCTACAATGTAAAAGATTATATTTTTAAGCCGCTAAGATCTAATTTTTATCTCGTCAAAAATCTTATTTTTCCTACAACAAAATTCTAAACTTTTTCTACCTCCTACGAATTCAAAATTCCTTCGAATAAAAATCATATTTTCATGATTAAAAATCAAAGCTTTAAGAGAAAAAGAAAAATCTAATCTTTTTAACCAATAAAAATCAAACCTTTTTATTAATAAAAACTTAACTTTAAAATGATAAAAAAAATCTATAATTTCTACTTATAAAAATCAGTTTTCTAACTTAAATAAAAATCAGTTTTCTAACTTTGTAAATAAAACAGTTTTAAAGAAAATAAAAAAACAGTTTTAAAGAAAATAAAATAAAAAAACGAGATTAGGGAACTTACAGGGAGAGGGGGGGTTTCCGCGCTGTCTGCGTCGACTTGGGGGGGGGGGGTGTGCCTGGTCGGAGGAGGAAAGGTGGGTGAGGCGGAGGAGGTTGGCTCGACTGGGTCGGCTTCGCGACTGGGGGTCTCGCGATAGGGGGCTTCGCGCGTCTGTCTGAAGGAGGAGACGAGGGGAAGGAGGCGGCGCTGGGAGGCCGACCT
This sequence comes from Allium sativum, assembly GCA_030737875.1. Classification (NCBI taxonomy): domain Eukaryota; kingdom Viridiplantae; phylum Streptophyta; class Magnoliopsida; order Asparagales; family Amaryllidaceae; genus Allium; species Allium sativum. Next base: position 7,175,920 of record JASFAX010000034.1, read on the forward strand.
CCAGTGGCGCCCTCGACGAAGGGCGGTGGTGGAAAAGGGGGGAAGATCGACGACGTCTCCGTCGTCTTCGAGGGTCTTTTTTTTTTTTGATTCTGAACTGATACGGGGGGGGGGGGCAGAGTTAAAAGGGGGAAAGGAGTTTTTTTTTTATTAAATTCAAAAATAAAGTTGACTTTCACATACAACCTCTAAACGAGGTCCACCGCCTGTCGCCCACAGCGTTTCACCCCCATTCCGAACACAATGGGATATGTACCGCAAGCTGAATCGACCGTTTCGATCAGTTTCCGTTAAATTTACATTTAAATCACTATACTGAATTTTACACGTACATTTCAAATTACCGGGGTCACATATTAACTCTATAAATTCCATAAAAATATTTTCTAGCTTCGTATTGACGATACGGTCCTAACAAAACTAGTTTCGTCAAATTCTGAGACCGTTTGAAAAATGGCCAATTTCCAGTCGATTAAATTCAACAGAAACTGGTCAAACGCGTTTTCCTTTTCCACGCTCACATATTGATTCGAAAAATTATGAAATTTGAAACCTAGCAATAACCTGACACTGCGGACCCAACAAAACTGGTTTCGTCGGAATCCGAGGTCGTTTGCAAAATGTCCATTTTTAAGGGCCTGAATTCCATAGCGACTATTCAGAATTTTCAACTGGACATATCTTTTGATTCCCGCTACGAACTTTGGATTTTTCGGATTCGTTGGAAAGATATTCTCTATTAGATTCCATTATTTTTGGTTTCACTAAAATCCGGATTGTTTTGCACCCGGTACATTCATTTGAAGTTTGAAATCGAATTATCGAACTACCGCGCCATTTTCAATTCTATTTAGAATTATATATAATTATTTATATTCTAACGACGACGCATATAATATATACGTCGAATTCAATTCAAAATAAATTTCTCGACGATATTATTTAAAATAATCTATTTTAAATAATCAAAATTCGCTAAAATTGCCAAAATAAAAATTTCAAACTGGCTCGCATTTTACGGGTTGTTACAATCTCCCCCACTTAAAACTTTTCGTCCCCGAAAAGGAATAAAGTCGAAAGTGGTTTGATTATTAAGCTCTACGCTCGATCTGGCTTCCATTCTCTAACTTTTCAGTTTCTGAGAATTTTCCAAAATTTCAAAATTTTGGCTAACACCCTAAATTTTTGAAAAATTTCGCCATAACCTCCCCTGCACCGGGAGCATCGGGGAATTTCAAATAGCTTCCCCGGTCCTTCAGATCTCAAAAAGAAAAAGAAAAAGCCAAGCGGCTAGCCAATAGGCTCACAAAATCATCATCACCCAAACAAAACAGGAAATTATGTAGTAAACATGTACCTATTTGTCGGGCAAACAAATTTTATTCTCTGCTCTAGCCTCCTTGCTATGACCTGTTCAATGTAAGTACCAGTATATGCAAGCAAATGCGACCAAATTTCAATACAATTCAATATTTGATCAAATTAGGCATAATGGTTCAAAATTATCAAACAATTAAACAAACAACACAAACATCAATCAATTAGTGACTTTAACGTTTCAAATTGATAATTTTGATACATATACAAAAAATCATGTTTTGATGCCAAATCACAACAATGTGTTCTATCGATATAATCTTTGGTTCTCACACCAGTCTAATGGAAATATATAGATATCACACCTTCGAAACACGAATATAAATACTGATGATGTGGCCACATCATCAGAATTATCCCCGGGTGTCTAGAATGTGACTCTATATCTATCCAGTATATTAAAACTTCGAATATACGTTTGCAAGGCATATATGCAAATTCTTTATATACTGAATTGTCCAAAATCAATATAAACAAATAATCAAATACGAATAGTTGATTTAAATTTTCAAAACAAAATTTGTTTTCATTTGAAAAATATACTCTTCACACTCGTTCTAGGATACTACTGATCCCATCTCTAACGAGTCATCCTAATTGGATATTACTAATCCAATATCTGATGAATTCTTTCGTACGGTTATAATGTGTCTTGTTCTCTGAGCTTTGTAAACCAAAGCTCTGATACCACGTGTAAAGACCCGCAACTTCCCCGTAAAGGAAAGCGTCGGATAGTTCGAGAACAAGCCACAACAGAACGCATACAGAAGAACATTTCATTGTATATTACAACAATGCATCAGATTACAAGAATATACAGAGTATAAAAGAATATTACACAGAAATATCAGAGATTTAAATTACATTTAAATACATAGCAGCGGAAAATAATACAATACACAACTAGAAGAGATATACGGCCGGATATCATTCCAGCTGTAAACCAGGATCCTGTGAATATAAATCTGCAAAACCAAAACTACTAGCTGCCCGTGTCAAAATAAGGGCACCCAGAGTTTAGGTTAAAACAATAAACTCCAGGTCAGTCATGGGACTGGTGTGAGAACTAAAACAGTTAATCTTTATTTTAAATCATTAGGTAAATCAAGGGACCACGCCGTATAACACGGAACGGGTTTCCTTCCAAGAATACCAGTGCATATAACAAATAGCGCAATGCTAAATAAAGAAAAATGAAGCTGTTATAAGACCCAGGTCCTATCACACAATGCAACGCAAGCCGGGGGATAGGGTTTTCCCTTATAACAGCCAAAGAATGCTTGATACGTTTAAAACAAATCATTTGATACTATTATAAGTGCATAGTGTATAAAACAACTTCAAATCATAAGTATCAATCATAGGCGGCATGAATGCCCCATACCACTATGTCGCCATATATAGGTTATATAATCAAAATTCGCTAAAATTGCCAAAATAAAAATTTCAAACTGGCTCGCATTTTACGGGTTGTTACACAACACAGAAAAACAATTAACTGTTGCTCAATACAAGACTGTGCAAGTACACAAATCATGCAAAGTTACAAGGGATTCAATAATATATAAGCAGTGGACTTATGGTAAAAAGTTAGCATCAGTTTAAAATGCAAGGCAATGTTAATGCAGAAGTATCATCATGACAGTGTACATACATACATATACATTTATATATATGATCAGTGTGTATGGCCAAACAAGACAATGGCAGAATACACAGATGGTTAGAAGTACAATGAGTATAGTATAGCAGTTCATCAAGCCAGTTTATTTTTAGTTCATAATTCATACTAAAAACACAAGAGTAAAGCACCAGTTCAAAAGTTTTTGGAAAATCAGTGGGAAATGTCTGCTCTTATCAGTTCAAATCTACAAGCATTAGCCAAACAAGTCTGTTCGAAGAAATAAAAAAAGGGGGATCAGGAAATCGGCAACTCAACCACAAAACTCAAGTCTGAAGTACAATATACAGCAAGTCAAGCACAAAAGGGAAATACAGACAACATGCTAACAGGAAAACAGTTTGATCAAGGTAGTACCAAGATCAAATGTAGCATCTGTTCGTATAATTCTTTCAAGGCCGAGGCTAAAGCAGCTGTCCAGTTTTAAAGAAGCAACTGTTCATATCAAAGACAGGAAAAATGTTTTTGAAAAGAATGATTCAAAGAAGGTTTTAAAATTCCAGAAATTAGGGTTTAAACTTATGAAATATATTCAGAAAAATCATTCAAGTTACTAACTCAAATACAACTAGAGAAAGCCCAGAATTCTCATACGAATATTCAGGAATTCACATACAAGTTTGAGAGATTTCAAGTTTCAAAAATCAAGGGATTGATTTAAAAGCAGAAAATTCAAGTTTAAAGTATACAGGATAAACGAAAATTACTCCACAAAATTTGAATCGAAGAAATCATCAGAATTCCAGAAGACTTCAAGTCCAAGATTTATGCAATATATTCAAGTTTAAATTCGAAGAAACCTTCAGAATTTCAAGTCCAAAATTCTCGTATATACCATGGCCAAGTCTCAACGTAGAAATCAGAGCTAATATTCAGGATTTTAATCCTATAAATACACCAAACATCACTGGCTTTTAAATTATCCAAGTTCGAAAAAGTAAAAGCAAAAATCCGAATTAAATTCATACCAGTAAAAAGGAGATTACTTGGATCCAGTTCAACACTCATCAACGAAGAAGAAGATAGCCACTGAATTACTCGAAATCATCATACGAGAAAGTAGCGACCTCAAGTTGAATAGAATCGAAACCCTAGAGCCGTCGAAGTCGAGTTTAACGAGAAGCACAAAGCGCTAGCCTCCAGAGATCGAAGCCAAACAGACTCGAGCATCATAGAATTAATCATACAATCGCAATTTAGGGATTTGAAGAAACCCTAGGATTTTCTCAAGAGCCGCCGCCATTTTTAAGAAAAAGGAGATCGGGTCAAAGAATAAAGGGGCTAGGGCAAATATAAGAGGACGGCCAAGCTTTTTAAAAAGGGATAACCCATTTATTTTAACTCCTAAGGGTTTTTTTATTTTATTTTACATTTGTTTTTGTTTAATTCATAAAAACAAACAAACAGTTTCTAGATCTGTAAAATCTAGGGAAGACGAATTACGGGAATTGTAATTCAGGGAAATCTGGTTTCGGGGATAGAAACCAGTGCAGGGTTTTGAGCGTAGGGTTAAGAACAGTTGGGAGCGAGTGTCGCGAGTTTACAGGGGATTGTAAGCGTAGAGATTGTTTTAACTCCTAGTAGAAACCTTGGGGAATGCAGCAGTAAGCAGGGTTTTGCCGAAGCTGGGTATATCTGTGTGTTATTTACTTTCCGCATTTATTCTGATTATTATCTGTGCTGTGATTATTTAATTACTCTGTGAAGATCTGCGATAAACCCTATTCACCCCCCCTCTAGGGTTAATTTAGATCCTACAAACACCTCACTATTTTTGTTATGTAAAATATTTTATAAAACTATGGTATCTATCGTTTGATTTTAATTAGACTTCTACTGAGAAGTAGTTCTAATTTTAAATATGATGAAGATGTAATTTTTATTATTTAAAATATTTTACTCAACACACGAATATTTTCAACACATGAACATCGTCAACACATGACTATTTTTATATTCAACACATGAATTTTCTTTTCTAATATTCATTATTTTCCCGATTGGAATGAGGCCCAATCAATCACCATATAATGTTAATTATATGGATTCCATACAACACATGTATATAATAGCATTGAAAAATAATCAATCATCAACCAAAGTGCACTACACTGTATAAGCATCAAATATAGATATCTAACGCTTATAACAGCCTGTCAATCAATCGATCGACATATTTAATCAATCAGGATGAGTGAACTTCCAAATTTCATCCCAACACCCGTGTGGAGTTTCAAACAATCAAACACAGATTTTATTTGTGCAGTTGGGCGATGTGTAAAATTTATCGACCCAATCGATATCAGTCAAATCAGTGTATATAAACAAATCGGCCGATTTGTTTATAAATATTTATTTATTCACTTTCACGTTAAAATTTATATTTTTAACGATAAAATATTCTATTTCAACACATGAATTTCTATTCATTTTATTTACACAATAAAAATGATATTTTTATTTTTCTAACATATTTTAGAAAATTTCGGCGGCATAACGGCACGATACTAGAAACGGGACGAGGCCTAGCCTTGTCCCCGGTCTAGTGAAGGCCCACGCCATTCACACATCAATCAAATCCATTCAATTCACCAAACAATTCAATTCAAACCAAATAATCTAACCAACTACACAACCAAACAATTAAACAAACAAGCCATCCATGGTCTGTGGATGACGGGTGTCGGGTGCTACTAAGCACCGTCTACATCCTAGTATATATATATATAACTAGAAAAGAAATTGAAGAGTGAGAAATTCTCACCGAAAGCTATCCAATCTCCACGGCACTTCATTGATAGAAATCTTCATTGCTATCGCACCATCGTCATCTTCGTTGCCCGTAGCCACTACATATATAAAAATCACACATTTTTATATTTTGATGTCTTTAAAATAAAAATCACATTTTTTTTTATTCATTTTCAATTTAGAGATCATATTTTTTTTATAATCACTCATATATTTAAAAATCGAATTTTCACTTCGTTATTCAATATATAAAAATAAGCATATTTTCACAATGCTACTATATAGATAAAGATTGTATTTTTATCACCTTATTCTTCATATAAAGATTTCGCCCTTTCAAAAATAAAGTTTTCGCCTTTATAAAAATAAAGTTTTCGCCTTAATATAATAAAGTTTTCGCCTTTATAAAAATAAACACTTCATTTCAACGTATATAAAATAAAAATCAGATTTTTATTTTGCTACATACACAAAGATGATATTTTTATGTTCTCTATCCTATAAAGATTGTATTTTTAATACTTTAAAAATATAAAAATCATATTTTTATCACTTCATTATGAATAATGAAACCCATACCTTTTCGCATATACTAACCTATAAATATTCATATCTTTATTCTTGATATCAATAAACAAAATCTCATTTTTAAAACTAACTTCATAAATAAAAATTATATTTTTAACAATGTAATGATATTTAAAAACAACACTGTTTTAATAATTGAAAAATCATATTTCCTATAAGTGAAAATAAACAATGCTTTTAATTTTATAAAAAAAAACACTCACATAGTTTTCAGCGACAAAGGGGGGTGCCGCACTTCGTCTAGGTGGCAGGAGGGGTTCGGCGAGGGTGGACAGGTGGCGGTGGAAGTCGGTGCAGGCGGCAGTCTCGGGTTCGTGGCAGATTGGAGATATAGGGCTTCGGTTTCTTCAAAGAAGGAGGGATAGAGAACGGAGGGCGAGAGGGGGGGATAACCTGGGATGCGACGCCGTCGTTTGAGATGGGGATGGGCCAGCGCGGCGGTGAACGTCGACGGGGGGGGGGGGGCAGAGTTAAAGGGGGAAAATATATATATATTTTTATAATTTTATTTAATTATTTTATTCGTCCTAAAGTTGACTTTTACATACGACCTCTAAACGAGGCCCACCGCCTGTCGTCCATAGCTAATTACCCCCATTCTGAACACAATGGGATATGTATCGTAGGTTGATTTGATCGTTTGAATCAGTTTCCGTTAAATTTACATTTAAATCACTATATTGAATTTTAAACGTACATTTCAAATTACCGGGGTCACATATTAAATTTAAAAATTCTAGAAAAATATTTTCTAGCTTCGTATTGACGATACGGTCCTAACAAAACTAGTTTCGTCAAATTCTGAGACCGTTTGAAAAATGGTCATTTTCCAGTCGATTAAAATCAACTGAAACTGGTCAAACGCGTTTTCCTTTGCCACGCTCACATATTGATTCGAAAAATTAAGAAATTTGGAATCTAGCAATAACTTTACATCACGGACCTAACAAAACTGGTTTCGTCGAAATCCGAGGTCGTTTGCAAAATTCCTATTTTTAAGGGCCTGAATTCCGTAGCGACTATTCAGAATTTTCAACTGGACATATCTTTTAATTCCCGCTATGAAATCTCAATTCTTCGGATTCGTTGGAAAGAAATTATCAATTAGATTCTAATATTTTTGGTTTCACTAAATTCCGGATTGTTCTGCACCCGGTATGTTCAATTGAAGTTTGAAATCGAATTATCGAACTACCGCGCCATTTTCAATTCTATTAATAATTATATATAAATATTTATATTCTAACGACGACGTATATAAATATATACGTTCTATATATATTCAAAATAAATTTTCTCGTCGTTATTATTTAAAATAATTCATTTTAAATATTCAAAATTCACTAAAATTGCCAAAATAAAAATTTCAAACTGGCTCGCATTTTACGGGTTATTACAATCTCCCCCACTTAAAACTTTTCGTCCCCGAAAAGGAACAAAGTCGAAAGTGGTTTGATTAATAAACTCTACGTTCATTCTGGCTTCCATTCTCCAACTTTTCAGTTTTTGAGAATTTTCAAATTTTCAAAAATTTGGCTAACACCCTAAATTTTCGAAAAATTTCGCCATAACCTCCCCTGCACCGGGAGCATCGGGGAATTTCAAATAGCTTCCCCAGTCCTTCTAATCTCAAAAAGAAAAAGAAAAAGCCAAGCGGCTAGCCAATAGGCTCATAAAATCATCATCATCCAAACAAAACAGTAAATTATGTAATAAACATGTACCTATTTGTCGGGCAAACAAATTTTATTCTCTGGCTCTAGCCTCCTTGCTATGACCTGTTCAATGTAAGTACATATATATGCAAGCAAATGCGACCAATTTTCAATACAATTCAATATTTGGTTCAAGTAGGCATAGTGGTTAAAAATTAGCAAACAAATAAACAAGCAACTCAAACATCAATCAATTGGTGAATTAGAGTTTCAAATTCATAATTTTGATATATAGTCAAAAAAAATCATGCTTTTGATGCCAAATCACAACAATAAATCTATCTATATAAGTTTGGTTCTCACACCAGTCTAATGGAAATATATAGAAATCACACCTTCGAAACACGAACATAAATACTGATGATGTGACCACATCATCAGAATTATCCCCGGGTGTCTAGAATGTGATTCTATATCTATCCAGTATATTAAAACTTCGACTATACGTTCATGACGCGTATACGCGAAATCTATATATACTCGATTGTCCAAATTCAAAATAAATAAATAATCAAATACGTAGAATTGATTTAAATTTTCAAAACAAAAATTGTTTTCATTTGAAAAATATACTCTTCACACTCGTTCTAGGATACTACTGATCCTATCTCTAACGAGTCATTCTAATTGGATATTTCTAATCCAATATCTGATGAATTCTTTCGTATGGTTCTAATGTGTCTTGTTCTCGAGCTCTGTAAACCAAAGCTCCGATACCACTGTAAGAACCCGTAACTTCCCCGGTAAGGAAAGAGCGGATACTTTGAGAACAATACACAAAAGGACGCATACGGAAGAACATTTCATTGTTATTACAATAATTCCATCAGATACGAGAATATACAGAGTAAAAATGAATAAATTACATTCGATAAATATCAGAGATTACAATAAATTACATAGCAGCGGAAAAATAATACAAAATCACAACTAGAAGTGATACACGGATACAGAGCTTTCCGAGCATCGTTCCAGCTGTATATCAGGAACCTGTGAATATAAATCTGCATAACCAAAACTACTAGCTGCCCGTGCGGAAAATAGGGGCACCCAGAGTTTAGGTTAAAACAATAAACTCCAGGTCAGTCATGTGACTGGTGTGAGAACTAAAACAGTTATTAATATTGGTTTTAAAGTTGGGTAAATCAAGGGACCACGCCGTATAACACGGAACGGGTTTCCTCCCAAGAATACCAGTGCATAAAACAAACAGCGCAATGCTAAATAAAGAAAAATGAAGCTGTTATAAGACCCAGGTCCCATCACACAATGCAACGCAAGCCGGAGGATAGGGTTTTTACCTTATAACAGCCAAAGCATGCTTGATACGTTTAAAACACATTATTTGATACTATTATAAGTGTATAGTGTCAAAACATTTCAATCATAAATATAAATCATAGACGGCATGAGTGCCCCATCCCACTATGTCGCCATACTAGGCTCTACAAATAAAGCCGAAATACACGTATTTGAAATTGGATTCCGTCATGAGTCGAGGCAAGGGGCAAGCTCCTCTCCGCGTTCGAGACACTCTAGAAATGCCTCAGGACCCCACACTGATCCTTTGGAACCTCCAAGGCAGGTCCTTTCTTACTTTTGAGGATTAGTTATTCCTGAACACACGTTTCCCGGTCCTTACAGACCTATATCCGAGGCGCCTCGTATCCAACAACCACACAGGTGAAAAGTATATAAATGTCAGGGCTGGTAGGTCACTGACACCACCCTAGCTAGAAAGAAACGTCGTGCACTCCTTGGGTCCGTATCCCGTTTTTGACTCATACCGAGGTGTGAGGCTCGCGAATTCACGTTATACACAAAGCTATGCCACACAGGCCGTGCTTTGATCATCAACCACAAGACTTTGCTTTTCAACAAAAGCCTTGATCAATTGCACCTTACGCATGCCACATTGGCAATTCACTCCATGCGACTGATGTCCATCGATATACAACCTCTGAGCTCGTACGTCTCAGAGAAGGGCGTTAAGCAAGAGAATAAATTCTCTGCCGCCAAACAGATGTATATTTGATAGAGATCAATCAACACAGAATAAAATCCAATGTCAGACACACAATCCATTTACAAGTTCGTTCTGGGTCCGAACGAAACCGGAGGCACTTTCCTCGCATATCCATCCATCTCCAAGTACGTCTGGACGATCACCAACTGATTCCCTCATCCTGGGTGTACAGCCCAATCAAGATCATCAGTAATCACCCAAACGATGTGAAGACTTCCCGTCTTCAACCACCGTCTTCATCTTCGACATCTCGTCGAATCGGTTATTCAGAATGGGTATAAACCCGGCCTTTCTGAATAACCCACGTATATAATAAACGAATGTTACACAAACACAACAAACGCCTCATTCCAATTCAGAATATTCTTTTATTCACAAAAACACATTCTTAGGGAAATGTTCCCATAAATTTTATCCAAGATAAATTCTTCTAAATTTATTCTATAATCTTCCTTTGGATATCATTTCAAACTAGTCGGGATTAGCGAACCACACCGAAGTAATTATTTATTTTATTTCCCAATCCCAACCTATATATCCCATGGAGAAAACTGATAATACTCCACATCTAACACCACGGTGTTATCGGTAAATTTAATTACCATTTCACGTTCAAATCTAATTAAAGATTTAACTATCGCTTTGGAGCAAAACTGGTGGTACTCCATTCTCGATCACCTTTCAAATTTGATAATTTAAATTATCAATTCACATTTTTAATCTAATTAAAGATTCATTAAAACTCCACTTAGTTTTAATCTTTTCAAAAATCAACATCTTGCCTTGAACTGGGTTAAAGAACCAATGTCATCTAAAACACGATCCACGATAAACCCAAATCACATTTGATATTCAATACAAGGCCCTGAATAGAAAATATATCGGCTTATATTCAATATCAAATTCTGAAACCAACAAATATCGTATTGGAAATAACGATATAAAATATCTTTCAAATCCCCATAACAATATTTGTATAGTCACGAAATCCAACATCGAAATATCCCGAAGATAATTTCGATTCAACTCCAGTCCAATTCACGTATTGGAAATATCGATTATTTTCAAAATCACTTTCAAATTCAATTTATTTATTTCAAAAATAAATTGATTTTAATTCTAGTTCAAAACTAGTTCATTTCGATAAAAATCTATTTTTATCATCTAATGTGGAATTTTCCAGCCCAATTCTTTCCAATTCACATATTATGATTTTACACAAATTATTAATATTTTTAATAATTTTATCAAGGCCCGTACAGTCGATTTCCATCAACGGCTATCGAACTGCACTTACAGCGACCTTTTTCAAATTTGATTTGGACATAATTCCAAATCCAACCATTAGATTTCAAATTTCTAATATTCATTGGAAAGCTCTTTTTGATACGAACCCAACGGTTCCGGTTTTAGGAGAATCCGACGGTCGGATCTCCCGCAATGTTCGTTTGAAATAAATGGTCGAAATTCACGAACTACCGCGGCGCGGCGCGTTCTATTCAGGCCATTATATATATATATATAATATATATATATATATATATTATATATATTTCGTCGATTTCCTTTTAAAACGAATTTTACAAATAGTTCTACATTCGTTTCAAAACAATTTCAACTTCATCGTCAATTTCAAATCGATTTGATTTCAATTCAATTCGAGTTCATTTCAATTCAATTCAAATTCAAATTCGTTTCAATTCAATTCAAATTCAAATTCGTTTCAATTCAAATTGATTTCAATTTAATTTCGATTCGAATTCCATTAAATTTCAGTTCGTTTTCAATTTCAATTTCAATTTAAATCAATTTGAATTCATTTCTATTTTATTCGAATTCAAATTCGCTTCCTATTCAATTCGAATTTTAATCTAATTCAATTTGAATTTCATTTCAAAATATTTAATTTTGAAATCACTTTTCAATATTCATTATACAACGAATAAAATCGATATAAATATCGTTCGCGTCAAAATAACGCATCACTAATCAGCACGGCTTTATATTTCAATAATTCGTTATTCTATTCAACAAATGAATATTTGTTCTATTCAACACATGAATCTATATTTCTTTCAACACACGACTAATCTCAACACATGAGTACTATCAACACCTCACTATTTTTGTTATGTAAAATATTTTATAAAACTATGGTATCTATCGTTTGATTTTAATTAGACTTCTACTGAGAAGTAGTTCTAATTTTAAATATGATGAAGATGTAATTTTTATTATTTAAAATATTTTACTCAACACACGAATATTTTCAACACATGAACATCGTCAACACATGACTATTTTTATATTCAACACATGAATTTTCTTTTCTAATATTCATTATTTTCCCGATTGGAATGAGGCCCAATCAATCACCATATAATGTTAATTATATGGATTCCATACAACACATGTATATAATAGCATTGAAAAATAATCAATCATCAACCAAAGTGCACTACACTGTATAAGCATCAAATATAGATATCTAACGCTTATAACAGCCTGTCAATCAATCGATCGACATATTTAATCAATCAGGATGAGTGAACTTCCAAATTTCATCCCAACACCCGTGTGGAGTTTCAAACAATCAAACACAGATTTTATTTGTGCAGTTGGGCGATGTGTAAAATTTATCGACCCAATCGATATCAGTCAAATCAGTGTATATAAACAAATCGGCCGATTTGTTTATAAATATTTATTTATTCACTTTCACGTTAAAATTTATATTTTTAACGATAAAATATTCTATTTCAACACATGAATTTCTATTCATTTTATTTACACAATAAAAATGATATTTTTATTTTTCTAACATATTTTAGAAAATTTCGGCGGCATAACGGCACGATACTAGAAACGGGACGAGGCCTAGCCTTGTCCCCGGTCTAGTGAAGGCCCACGCCATTCACACATCAATCAAATCCATTCAATTCACCAAACAATTCAATTCAAACCAAATAATCTTATCAACTACACAACCAAACAATTAAACAAACAAGCCATCCATGGTCTGTGGATGACGGGTGTCGGGTGCTACTAAGCACCGTCTACATCCTAGTATATATATATATATAACTAGAAAAGAAATTGAAGAGTGAGAAATTCACACCGAAAGCTATCCAATCTCCACGGCACTTCATTGATAGAAATCTTCATTGCTATCGCATCATCGTCATCTTCGTTGCCCGTAGCCACTACATATATAAAAATCACACATTTTTATATTTTGATGTCTTTAAAATAAAAATCACATTTTTTTTATTCATTTTCAATTTAGAGATCATATTTTTTTTATAATCACTCATATATTTAAAAATCGAATTTTCACTTCGTTATTCAATATATAAAAATAAGCATATTTTCACAACGCTACTATATAGATAAAGATTATATTTTTATCACCTTATTCTTCATATAAAGATTTCGCCCTTTCAAAAATAAAGTTTTCGCCTTTATAAAAATAAAGTTTTCGCCTTTATAAAAATAAACACTTCATTTCAACATATATAAAATAAAAATCAGATTTTTATTTTGCTACATACACAAAGATGATATTTTTATATTCTCTATCCTATAAAGATTGTATTTTTAATACTTTAAAAATATAAAAATCATATTTTTATCACTTCGTTATGAATAATGAAACCCATACCTTTTCGCATATACTAACCTATAAATATTCATATCTTTATTCTTGATATCAATAAACAAAATCTCATTTTTAAAACTAACTTCATAAATAAAAATTATATTTTTAACAATGTAATGATATTTAAAAACAACACTGTTTTAATAATTGAAAAATCATATTTCCTATAAGTGAAAATAAACAATGCTTTTAATTTTATAAAAAAAACATTCACATAGTTTTCAGCGACAAAGGGGGGTGCCGCACTTCGTCTAGGTGGCAGGAGGGGTTCGGCGAGGGTGGACAGGTGGCGGTGGAAGTCGGTGCAGGCGGCAGTCTCGGGTTCGTGGCGGATTGGAGATATAGGGCTTCGGTTTGTTCAAAGAACGGAGGGCGAGAGGGGGGGATAACCTGGGATGCAGCGCCGTCGTTTGAGGTGGGGATGGGCCAGCGCGGCGGTGAACGTCGACGGGGGGGGGGGGGGGGGGGGCCTCCGTCCTTTTCTTCTTTTCTTTCTCTTTTTTTTATTTATTTTAGATTCTGAGAAAAAAAATGAACGGGGGGGGGCAGAGTTAAAGGGGGAAATTTTTTTTATATATAATTTTATTTAATTATTTTATTCGTCCTAAAATTGACTTTTACATACGACCTCTAAACGAGGCCCACCGCCTGTCGTTCATAGCTAATTACCCCCATTCCGAACACAATGGGATATGTATCGTAGGTTGATTTGATCGTTTGAATCAGTTTCCGTTAAATTTACATTTAAATCACTATATTGAATTTTAAACGTACATTTCAAATTACCGGGGTCACATATTAACTTTAAAAATTCTAGAAAAATATTTTCTAGCTTCGTATTGACGATACGGTCCTAACAAAACTAGTTTCGTCAAATTCTGAGACCGTTTGAAAAATGGCCATTTTCCAGTCGATTAAAATCAACTGAAACTGGTCAAAAGCGTTTTCCTTTGCCAGGCTCACATATTGATTCGAAAAATTAAGAAATTTGGAATCTAGCAATAACTTTACATCACGGACCCAACAAAACTGGTTTCGTCGAAATCCGAGGTCGTTTGCAAAATTCCTATTTTTAAGGGCCTGAATTCCATAGCGACTATTCAGAATTTTCAACTGGACATATCTTTTAATTCCCGCTATGAAATCTCAATTCTTCGGATTCGTTGGAAAGATATTATCAATTAGATTCTAATATTTTTGGTTTCACTAAAATCCGGATTGTTCTGCACCCGGTATGTTCAATTGAAGTTTGAAATCAAATTATCGAACTACCGCGCCATTTTCAATTCTATTAATAATTATATATAAATATTTATATTCTAACGACGACGTATATAAATATATACGTTCTATATATATTCAAAATAAATTTTCTCGTCGTTATTATTTAAAATAATTCATTTTAAGTATTCAAAATTCACTAAAATTGCCAAAATAAAAATTTCAAACTGGCTCGTATTTTACGGGTTATTACAAGTTGGATATTATAATCTATACTATTGCAAGGGAGTTTTTGGTATTCAAAAGAGAATATTTTCTGAAAGGAAGTTTTACAAGAAATATTTAGATACTTATCAATACTAGTATAAATGGAGTGTTTCTACTTGGTATAGAAAGTATTACTGGAAGTAAATATTGATTTTAAATGTAAAGAAGAACTACGTGGGCTTGATCCTGTATCTAATTGCTTACCCAATTAGATAAAGGTACGTAGGCAGTCACAAATGGTGGTGATGCAGCTGCTTTATTAATAAAAATATATTTTTGCTATTTCATCGTGTAATAGCGCATCTTTCATTTAAGCTATGCTAACATGTTTATCAAGTGTGTAGGAATAAATATCGATGTCCATCTCACTAGAGTTGCATATTGGAAGATTTACGGTAGTTGTGTTTAATTCATATTTAATCACAAGCAGTTAATTAGATAAGTGGTATTTATTAAAATTTTATCCAGAGCAATTAGTGATGTTGTATATTTATCAAATAAAATGGTAGCTTTCATTGTTTTTTTTGGACAGAAGGATTTTCGGCAATTTTGACTGGTCTAAAATTCCGGGGTGTTACACATATATTGTTAGTTCTACAGGAAAGTGGCAATGTATGTTGTCGATGTCAACTTGGTTAGACAAACGACCAATAGATGAGCCATATCAAAACAATGAACCAAATGCAAAGCCAGCAAATATTCCGTTAAAATATGTAAATAATAATATATAAGGTGTTTTTGTTCTTCATCGTCATCTGTCTATCATCATTATTATGATATTTCTATGAAGAAATGATTTATTTCAATGCTAGTCATTGTATTAGGAGTAGACATCTTGGTTTATAAAAGTTGCTATCATATAGAAAATAATGTATTTGCTCAAATACATAATAGAATGAAAGAGCATTTGTAAATGTTAATATAGCTCTACCATTTCTTTTTAACATAAAATGATATTAGTCAATAGTTAACAAGAGTATGATAAACTTGCTTAATGTTTTGATTATGCAACGCATTTTAAAGATTCAAATGATTATTTTTTCTAATGAATGCAATTTTTTTAATTTGTACAATATTTCACTATTGAAAAGGGATAAGTTCATGCCTATATGGAGTTGTATGTAATGTTAATGCATTTGCTGAACATGGACTTAGGTAAACTAAGTCTTAGTATCTAAGTGTTACATGTAATCATTTTTATCCTAAAGCTTTTGGATTTAAATTGTATATAATATTAAGCATGTGCTTTCTATTACCGAGTACGTAAATTTTTGGCTTAAACATCTTTGTTTGAACTACGTATTTCAAGTTATTAATTTCTCTCTTGTATATAGAAACCAAGCAGTTGCTTTCATTGTTTATTCGTGTACTATAAAACTTTTGGTAAACTAAATATTACTGCTACGCAAATGCCTGCTAGATTTTTTTCATTTACACACTCTTATTAAAATTGTTTGTATGGAAAACAAATTCAGATAATATAATGGCAATATCATGTGAAATATAAGAATGCAAAATTACGTATATAATTTTTAAAACTTCAATGCTTTAGGTTACCACAGACAAGAATAAGTAACATGAAACTAGGCTAAGGGAATATGTTAATATATTAAAATTTTGCTTTCCAATTGTAACAAAAAAACATGTTTGAAAATTATGTGCAAAAAACCGAGAATACTTTATTTATAGTTGTCAACGGTTTTATTTGTAAAAATTTCTCAATAAAAGCCAGCAAAATTAGCATAGGAGTTGAAATTTCTTATAGTTTATAATAGAATTAAAAAGTCTAACAGTGTGTATTTCTCATGTGTATTTTCTTTATTTTTCTAACCCTTTATGTATGAAGTATAGGTTCATGCTAGTATTCAGAATTCTTATTAGTGGTGTCAAAATTATGAATCTGACTTTACTATATGCTAAAATATATTAAAATCCAGCTTATCTATATGGTTGTAAATATTATTTGTCTTTAAATTAATTTTAAATGAGAAAAAGAACTCATGTTGTTGAAACAATGTAGTTTGACACATTTATTGACTGGTATTTTCTAATAACATTCCAAGTTCTAATGTTGTTGTGAAGATGTATGGGGATATCAGATTTACCAATGACGATATGTGTATTGAAGAAGATATAGATTTTTTTGATAGTGCCAGTTGTATGACTGATGGTAATAAAATTATCATTGATCTTACATCTATTTTGGTTATTAAAGCACGAGTATAATTGTAATAACCCGGAAATCTGGGCCAGTTTAAAATTTTTATTTTGGCAATTTTAGCGAATTTTGATTATTTAAAATGAATTATTTTAAATAATATCGACGAGAAATTTATTTTGAATATAATTCGAATGTATATATTCATTTGAATCGACAATAGAATATAAATATTTATTTATATTTATAAAAGGAACTGAAAATGGCGCGGTAGTTCGATAATTCGATTTCAAAATTCAAATGAATGTACCGGGTGCAAAATAAACCGGATTTAGTGAAACCAAAAATAATGGAATCTAATTGTGACTATCTTTCCAACGAATTCGGAAAATCAAGATTTCATAGTAGGGATCAAAAGTTATGCCCAGTTGAAAATTCCGAATAGTCGCTATGGAATTCAGGCCCTTAAAAATTGAGATTTTGCAAATGACCTCGGATTTCGACGAAACCTCTTTTGTTGGATCCGTGATGTCAAGTTATTGCAAGATTCCAAATTTCATAATTTTTCGAATCAATATGTGAGCGTGGCAAAGGAAAACGCATTTGACCAGTTTCAGTTGATTTTAATCGACTGGCCATTTTTCCAACGGTCTCAGAATTCGACGAAACTTGTTTTGTTAGGACCGTATCGTCAATACGAAGTTAGAAAATATTTTTATGGAATTTTTCTAGTTAGTATGTGACCCCAGTAAATCGAAATGCGCGTTCAAAATCAATATATAGATTTATATGTTGATTTTGACGAAAAATGATCGAAACGATCGAATCAGCTTACGATACATATCCCATTGTGTTCGGAATGGGGGTGAAACGCTATGGACGACAGGCGGTGGGCCTCGTTTCGAGGTCAAAATAAAAAGTCAACTTTTTGGTAAATTAAATAATATAAAATTAAAACCTCTCTCCTCTTCCTTTATTCATTCTGCCCCCCCCCCCTTCGTTCATTCAGATCGACGAAGAAAGAAATAAAAAAGGGGGTGCGAGACCCCAAACCGCCGCCGCAGCGGCGCTGCTGCCACTGGTGGCGTGAGCCACCGCCTCCCCCTCCTTCTTCCCCATCCTCTTCCTCCTCACTCTGCCCTCCTGGAAGACACCCACCGCACCACCGACCGCACCCCCCTAAACCCGACGAACCCTCTTCCGCCTCGATCCCGACCTCCGCCTGTCCCCTGGCCCCCAGCACGCACGCAACCTCCGGCAACAGTGAAAACCGCCCCCCTTGTACGCTGTAAGCTTTTAACTTATTTATTTTAATTTTATTTCTAAATCTGAGTTTGGTTAAAAACGTATTTTATAAAACCAGTTTTTTTATATATATGATTTCTAGAAATAAAAATCATATTTTTATAAATATTGTATATAAAAATATAATAGCGTTGTTTATAAAAACATAAAGACATGATTTTTCTTTGTTGAATCGAGAATAAAAATATGGTTTTTATATAATATAGGAAAGTTAAAAATATGATTTTTACATTATAGAAGTGTTAAAAATATGACCTTTATATAGTAGAAGATATAAAAATACTATTTTTATATAAGTAGTGTATTGAAAATAAAATTTCTATATAATAGAGAATATAAAAATATAATCTTTATATTTGAAAAGGCGAAATCTTTATATAGAGAATAGCGAGGTAAAAATAGAATTGTTATCTATATAGTATCGATGTAAAAATAGAATTTTTATCTATATAGTAGCGGTGTAAAAATAGAATTTTTATCTATATAGTATCGATGTAAAAATAGGATTTTTATATATTGAATAGCAAAGTAAAAATAGGATTTTTATATATTGAATAGCAAAGTAAAAATAGGATTTTTATATATTGAATAACAAAGTAAAAATTTGATTTTTATATATTGAATAGCGAAGTAAAAAAATTCGATTTTTATATATTGAATAGCGAAGTAAAAATTCGATTTTTATATATAGAATAACAAAGTAAAAATTCGATTTTTACATATGTAGAGAAAGTGACAAAAGGCGAGAACGGCGAAGACTTCTACATTTGAAGTGTTGTGGAGTTGTGATAGCTTTGGGAGAACTACTCACTCTTTAATTTTATTTTTCTAGTTGATATATATACTAGGATGCAAACGGTGTTTAGTAGCACCCGACACCCGTCGTCCACAGACCATGGACGGCTTGTATGCTTGTTTGTTTGATTTTGATGTGTAGTTGATTGTGTGATGTGATGTGAAACGAAATAAAATATTTTATAGTGGAAAATATTTTATAGTTAAAAATTGAATTTTTAACGTGTATATGAAATGAAATAAATTAATATAAACAAATCGAACGATTTGTTTATATACACACATTTGCCTGATATTGATTGGGACGATAAATTTTACACATCGCCCAACTGCACAAATAAAATCTGTGTTTGGTTGTTTGAAACCCCATACGGGTATTGGGATGATATTTGACGTACACTAATCCCGATTGTTTAGTTGTATGTCGATCGATTGATTGACAAACTGTTATAAGCGTTGAATATTTATATTTGATGCTTATACAGTGTAGAATACACTTTGGATGATGGTTGATTATTCATCGTTGTTATTGTATACATGTGTTGTAGAAAATCGATATAATTAACATTATATGGTAATTGATATGGCCTCATTCCAGTTTTGAAATAGAAATATTTGAAATAGAAATATTTGAAAAAGAAATATTTGAAATAGAATATTTGAAAATAGAAATATATGAAGCCACGTTGATATATTGACGCCATTTTGACGTGAATGATATTTATATCGATTTTATTCAAATTGAAGTGATTATTAAAGCGAATTGAAATTCGAATTTAATTGAATTGATTTGAAATTCGAAATGAACTGAAATGATTTGAAATTCGAATAGAATTGAAATCATTTTGAAATGAATTCGAATTAAATTGAAATAGAATTGAAATCATTTTGAAATGAATTCGAATTGATATCGAATAGAAATGAATTTGAATGGAAATTGAATTAATTTGAAATTCAAATTGAATTGAAAACGAATTGAAATTGAATTAAAAACCGTTTTGAAAAGGAAATCGATGAAGTACATATTATATATATTATATATATAGTATAATGGCCGGAAAAGAACGCACCGCACCGCGGCAGTTCGTGAATTTCGACTACTGACTTCGAATGGATATTGCGGGAGATCCGACCGTTGGATTCTCCTAAAATCGGAACCGTTGGGTTCGTATCGAAAAGAGATTTCTAATGAATATTAGAAATTTGAAATCTGATGGTTGGATTTGGAATTATGTCCAAATCAAATTTGGAAAAGGCCGCTATAAGTGCAGTTCGATGGCCGTTGATGGAAATCGACTGTACTGGCCTTGATAAAATTATTAAAAATGGTAATAATTTGTGTAAAATCATAAGAAATGATTTGGGAAGAATTGGGATGAAAAACTCCATATTTGAAAAGATAAAAATAGATTTTTATCGAAATGAACTAGTTTTGAACTAGAATTAAAATTCTATTTGTTTTTAAATAAATAAAATGAATTTGAAAAAGGTTTTATAATATACCAGAATTTCAAATGATTGCATTGGAATGGATTTGAATCGAAATTGTCTTCGGAATATTTCGATGTTGGATTTCGTGATTATACGGATGTTGTTATGGAAATTTGAAAGATATAGATATATATATCGTTATTTCCAATACGATATCTGTTGGTCGTAGAATTTGATATTGAATATAAGCCGATATATTTTCTATTCAGAGCCTTGTATTTAAAATCAAATGTGATTTGGGTTTGTCGTGAATGGTGTTTTCATTAACACTATTCTTAAGCCCAGTTGACAAAAGATTAAATCTTTTTATTTAGATTTAATGAAGTGTACCAATTAAATAATATTTAATTGAATTGATATTGATTTTTGGGTTTATCGTGAACAGTGTTTTAAATAACACTTGTTCTTTAACCCGATAATTAATGAATGTGATTTTGGGTTTATTGTGGGCCGTGTTTTAAATGACATTGGTTCTTTAACCAAGTTAAAGACAGGATATTGATTTCTGTGAAGATTAAAACTAAGTGGAGTTTTAATGAATCTTTAATTGGATGGAAATGATCGAGAATGGAGTATCACCAGTTTTGCTCCAGGCGATAATTAAATCTTTAATTAGATTTGAATGTGAAATGGTAATTGAATTTACCGATAACACCGTGGTGTTAGATATGAAGTATTACCAGTTTTACTTCATGGGATGAATAGGTTGGGATTGGGGAATAAAATAAATGATTACTCCGGTGTGGTTCGCTAATCCCGACTAGTTTGAATTGATATTTAAAGGAGATTAAAGAATAAATTTAAAGAATTTATCTTTGATAAAATTAATGGGAACTTTTCCCAAAGTATAGGAATATTTGAATAAAAGAATATTCTGAGGTGGAATGAGGTGTATGTTGTGTTTGTGTAACACTTTTATAATATATACGCGAGTTATTCAGGAAGACCGGGTTTATCCCATTCTGAATAACTGATTCGACGTGGTGTCGAAGATGAAGATGGTGGTTGAAGACCGGAGGTCTTCACGTCGTTTGGGTGATTACTGATGATCTTGATTGGGATGTACACCAAAGAAGATGGAAACAGTTGGTGATCGTCCAGACGTACTAGGAGATCGATGGATATGCGGGGTACTAGGTGCCTCCGGTTTCGTTCAGACCCAGAACAGACTTGTAAATGGACTGTGTGTCTAACATTGGATTTTAGTCTGTGTGATTGATTTCTATTAAATATATATTTGTTTGGCGGCGGAGAATTTATTCTCTTGCTTAACGCCCTTCTCTGAGATGTACGAGCTCAGGGGTTATATACTGATGGATATCAAACGCATAGAGTGAATTGCCTGTGTGGCATGCCTAAATGGCAAATGATCAAGGCTTCTGTTGAAAAGCAAAGTCTTGTGGTTGACGATCAAAGCACCGCCTGTGTGGCATAGCTTTGTGTAACGTGAATTCGCGAGCCTCACACCTCGGCGGTGAACCAGAAACGGGAGAGGACCTCAGGGAGGGCATGCGTTTCCTTCTAGCTAGGGTGGTGTCAGTGACCTACCAGCCCTGACACTTATATACTTTTCACCTGTGTGGTTGTTGCTGTTGCGAGGCGCCTTGGTTAGATCGGACGATCCGGGTCCGATGGAGCCATTCGTTGGCTCATTTACACCCTAAAGGGCGGGGAAACACAGTGTTCAGGAATTTTAATCCACATCGGTGGACCGGCCCTGTCGCTCCAAGGGTCACTCGAGCTCTGATCCTGAGACATGGGCTAGATTGTCTCGAATCGGTGAGGACTATCTTTTGCCTCGGTTCATAGATGGAAATCCAATTTCCAAATACGTGACTTTGCGGTTTTATTTGTAAACCTATATATGGCGACAAAGTGGCATGGGACGCTCATGTCGCCTATGATTGATACTTATGATTTGAAGTTGTTTTATACACTATGCACTTATAATAGTATCAAATGATTTGTTTTAAACATATCAAGCATTCTTGGCTATTATAAGGTAAAAACCCTATCCTCTGGCTTGCGTTGCATTGTGTGATGGAAACTGGGTCTTATAATAGCTTCATTTTTCTTTATTTAGCATTGCGCTTTTTGTTTTATGCACTGGTATTCTTAGGAGGAAACCCGTTCCGTGTTATACGGCGTGGTCCCTTGATTTGCCTAACTTTAAAAATAAAGATTAATAACTGTTTCAGTTCTCACACCAGTCCCATGACTGACCTGGAGTTTATTGTTTTAACCTAAACTCTGGGTACCCCTATTTTGACACGGGCAGCTAGTAGTTTTGGTTTTGCAGATTTATATTCACAGGATCCTGGTTTACAGCTGGAATGATATCCGGAAAGCTTTGCATTCGTATACCTCTTCTAGTTGTGTATTGTATTATTTTCCGCTGCTATGTACTTAAATGTAATTTAAATCTCTGATATTTCTGTGTAATATTCATTTGTACTCTGTATATTCTTGTATTCTGATGGAATTGTTGTAATAAACAATGAAATGTTCTCCCGTCTGCGTTCTATTTTGTCGTATTCTCAAACAATCAGGCGTTTCAAACGGTCTAGATCGGTTTAGCGACTGATTCAGATCGAGCGAAATTCCCGGTAGTCACAGTTGGTATCAGAGCTTTGGTTTACAAAGCTTAGAGAACAAGGCACATTAGAACCATACGAAAGAATTCATCAGATATTGGATTAGTAATATCCAATGGGGATGACTCGTTAGAGATGGGATCAGTATTATCCTAGAACGAGTGTGAAGAGTATATTTTTAAAACGAAAACAATTTTGTTTTGAAAATTTAAATCAACTATTCGTATTTGATTTATTATTTTAAATTGATTTGGACAATCCGATATATAAAGATTTTGCATATATGTCTTGCAAACGTGTATTCGAAGTTTTAATATACTGGATAGTTATAGAATCATACTCTAGTTTCCCGGGGATAATTCTGGTGATGGGGCACCATCGCCAGTATTTATTTTCGAGTTTCGAAAGTGAGATTTCTATAAATTTCCAATTGACTGGTGTGAGAAACTAAACTAGATAGGGCTTATTGTTGTGATTTGGCATCAAAAATCTGATTTTTGACTATGTATCAAAGTTATGAATTTGAAATGATAACCAACTAATGGATTGATGTTTGTGTTGTTTGGTTATTTGTTTGAAATTTTGAACCATTACGCCTAATAGAATCAAATAGTGAATTGTATTGAAATTTGGTCGCATTTGCTTGCATATACATGTACTTACATTGAACAGGTCTTAGCAAGGAGGCTAGAGCAGAAGAATAAAATTTGTTTGCCCGACAAATAGGTACATGTTTACCATAATTTACTGTTTTGTTTGGGTGATGATGATTTTATGAGCCGATTGGCTAGCCACTTGGCTTTTTCTTTTTCTTTTTGAGATCAGAAGGCTTGTATGGCAATTTCGGGATTTTCCCGTGCTCCCGGTGCAGGGGAGGTTATGGCGAAATTTTTCAAAAATTTAGGGTGTTAGCCAAATTTTTGAAAAATTTGATAAGTTCTTAGAAACTGAAAAGTTGAAGAACTTAAGCCGTAGTGAAAACAATGAAAGTTGAGTTGGATTATAAAACAACTTTCGGCTTCGTTCCTTTTCGGGGACGAAAAGTTTTAAGTGGGGGAGATTGTAATAACCTGGAAATCTGGGCCAGTTTAAAAATTTTATTTTGGCAATTTTAGTGAATTTTAATTATTTAAAATGAATTATTTTAAATAATATCGACAAGAAATTTATTTTGAATATAATTCGAACGTATATATTCGTTTGAATCGACGATAGAATATAAATATTTATTTATATTTATAAAAGGAATTGAAAATGGCGCGGTAGTTTGATGATTCGATTTCGAAATTCAAATGAATGTACCGGGTGCAAAATAAACCGGATTTTAGTGAAACCAAAAATAATGGAATCTAATTGTGACTATCTTTCCAACTAATCCGGAAAATCAAGATTTCATAGCGGGGATCAAAAGTTATGCCCAGTTGAAAATTTTGAATCGTCGCTATGGAATTCAAGCCCTTAAAAATGGAGATTTTGCAAACGACCTTGGATTTCGACGAAACCACTTTTGATGGAACCGTGATGTCAAGTTATTGGTAGATTCCAAATTTCATAATTTTTCGAATCAATATGTGAGCGTGGAAAAGGAAAACGCATTTGACCAGTTTCAGTTGATTTTAATCGACTGGAAAATGACCATTTTTCCAACGGTCTCAGAATTCGACGAAACTAGTTTTGTTAGGACCGTATCGTCAATACGAAGTTAGAAAATATTTTTTTGGAAATTTTCTAGTTAATATGTGACCCCAGTAAATTGAAATGCGCGTTCAAAATCAATATATAGAGTTATATGTTGATTTTGACGAAAACTGATCGAAACGATCGAATCAGCTTACGATACGTATCCCATAGTGTTCGGAATGGGGGTAAAACGCTATAGACGATAGGCAGTGGGCCTCGTTTCGAGGTCGAAAAAAAAAGTCAACTTTTTGGTAAATTAAATAATATAAAATTAAAACCTCTCTCCTCTTCCTTTATTCATTCTGCCCCCCTTCATTCATTCAGATCGACGAAGAAAGAAATAAAAAAAGGGGGCGCAAGACCCCAAACCGCCGCCGCAGCGGCGCTGCTGCCACCGCCGTTGGTGGCGTGAGCCACCGCCTCCCCCTCCTTCTTCCCCATCCTCTTCCTCCTTGCTCTGCCCTCCTGGAAGACACCCACCGCACCACCGACCGCACCCCCCCTAAACCCGACGAACCCTCCTCCGCCTCGATCATGACCTACGCTTGCTCCCCTGGCCCACCAACACGCACGCAACCTCCGGCAATAGTGAAAACCGCCCCCCTTGTACGCTGTAAGATTTTAACTTATTTATTTTAATTTTATTTCTAAATCTGAGTTTGGTTTTGTTTAAAAACGTATTTTATAGAACCAGTTTTTTTATATATATGATTTCTAGAAATAAAAATCATATTTTTATAAATATTGTATATAAAAATATAATAGCGTTGTTTATAAAAATATAAAGACATGATTTTTCTTTGTTGAATCGAGAATAAAAATAAGATTTTTAGATAATATAGGAAAGTTAAAAATATGATTTTTACTTTACAGAAGTGTTAAAAATATGACCTTTATATAGTAGAAGATATAAAAATACTATTTTTATGTAAGTAGTGTATGGAAAATAAAATTTCTATATAATAGGGAATATAAAAATATAATCTTTATATTTG
Organism: Allium sativum; assembly: GCA_030737875.1. NCBI lineage: Eukaryota > Viridiplantae > Streptophyta > Magnoliopsida > Asparagales > Amaryllidaceae > Allium > Allium sativum. Next base: position 7,202,222 of record JASFAX010000034.1, read on the forward strand.
AAAAGGCGAAATCTTTATATAGAGAAAGCGAGGTAAAAATAGAATTTTTATCTATATAGTATCGATGTAAAAATAGAATTTTTATCTATATAGTAGCGGTGTAAAAATAGAATTTTTATCTATATAGTATCGATGTAAAAATAGGATTTTTATATATTGAATAGCAAAGTAAAAATAGGATTTTTATATATTGAATAGCAAAGTAAAAATAGGATTTTTATATATTGAATAGCAAAGTAAAAATTCGATTTTTATATATTGAATAGCGAAGTAAAAAATTCAATTTTTATATATTGAATAGCGAAGTAAAAATTCGATTTTTATATATTGAATAGCGAAGTAAAAATTCGATTTTTATATATAGAATAGCAAAGTAAAAAATTCGATTTTTACATATGTAAAGAAAGTGACAAAATGCAAGAACAGCGAAGACTTCTACATTTGAAGTGTCGTGGAGTTGGGATAGCTTTGGTGAGAACTTCTCACTCTTTAATTTTATTTTTCTAGTTGAAATATATACTAGGATGCAGACGGTGTTTAGTAGCACCCGACACTCGTCGTCCATAGACCATGGACGGCTTGTATGCTTGTTTGTTTGATTTTGATGTGTAGTTGATTGTGTGATGTGACGTGAAACGATAAAAAATATTTTATAGTGGAAAATATTTTATAGTTAAAAATAGAATTTTTAACGTGTATATGAAATGAAATAAATTAATATAAACAAATCGAACAATTTGTTTATATACACACATTTGCCTGATATTGATTGGGACGATAAATTTTACACATCGCCCAACTGCACAAATAAAATCTGTGTTTGGTTGTTTGAAACCCCACACAGGTATTGGGATGATATTTGACGTACACTAATCCCGATTGTTTAGTTGTATGTTGATCAACTGATTGATAAACTGTTATAAGCGTTGAATATTTATATTTGATGCTTATACAGTGTAGAATGCACTTTGGATGATGGTTGATTATTCATCGTTGTTATTGTATACACGTGTTGTAGAAAATCCATATAATTAACATTATATGGTAACTGATTGGGCCTCATTCCAGTTTTGAAATAGAAATATTTGAAATAGAAATATTTGAAAAAGAAATATTTGAAATAGAATATTTGAAAATAGAAATATATGAAGCCGCGTTGATAGATTGACGCCATTTTGACGTGAACGATATTTATATCGATTTTATTCAAATTGAAGTGAATATTAAAGCGAATTGAAATTAGAATTTAATGAATTGATTTGAAATTCGAAATGAACTGAAATGATTTGAAATTCGAATAGAATTGAAATCATTTTGAAATGAATTCGAATTAAATTGAAATAGAATTGAAATCATTTTGAAATGAATTCGAATTGAAATCGAATAGAAATGAATTTGAATTGAAATTGAATTAATTTGAAATTCAAATTGAATTGAAAACGAATTGAAATTGAATTAAAAACCGTTTTGAAAAGGAAATCGACGAAGTATATATTATATATATAATATAATGGCCTGAAAAGAACGCGCCGCGCCGCGGTAGTTCGTGAATTTCGACCATTGACTTCGAATGGATATTGCGGGAGATCCGACCGTCGGATTCTCCTAAATCCGGAACCGTTGGGTTCGTATCGAAATGAGCTTTTTAATGAATATTAGAAATTTGAGATCTAATGGTTGGATTTGGAATTATGTCCAAATCAAATTTGGAAAAGGTCGCTATAAGTGCAGTTCGATGGCCGTTGATGGAAATCGACTGTACAGGCCTTGATAAAATTATTAAAAATGGTAATAATTTGTGTAAAATCATAAGAAATGATTTGGGAAGAATTGGGATGAAAAACTCCATATTTGAAAAGATAAAAATAGATTTTTATCGAACTGAACTAGTTTTGAACTAGAATTAAAATTCTATTTGTTTTTAAATAAATAAATTGAATTTGAAAAAGGTTTTAAAATATACCAGAATTTCCAATGATTGCATTGGATTGGATTTGAATCAAAATTGTCTTCGGAATATTTCGATGTTGGATTTCGTGATTATACGGATGTTGTTATGCAAATTTGAAAGATATAGATATATATATATATCGTTATTTCCAATACGATATCTGTTGGTCGTAGAATTTGATATTGAATATAAGCCGATATATTTTCTATTCAGAGCCTTGTATTTAAAATCAAATGTGATTTGGGTTTGTCGTGAATGGTGTTTTCATTAACACTGTTCTGAAGCCTAGTTGAGAAAAGATTAAATCTTTTTACTTATATTTAATAAAGTGTACCAATTAAATAATATTTAATTGAATTGATATTGATTTTTGGGTTTATCGTGAAGAGTGTTTTAAATAATACTTGTTCTTTAACCCGATAATTAATGAATGTGATTTTGGGTTTATTGTGGGCTGTGTTTTAAATGACATTGGTTCTTTAACCAAGTTAAAGACAGGATATTGATTTCTGTGAAGATTAAAACTAAGTGGAGTTTTAATGAATCTTTAATTAGATGGAAATGATCGAGAATGGAGTATCACCAGTTTTGCTCCAGGCGATAGTTAAATCTTTAATTAGATTTGAACGTGAAATGGTAATTGAATTTACCGATAACACCGTGGTGTTAGATATGAAGTATTACCGGTTTTACTTCATGGGATGAATAGGTTGGGATTGGGGAATAAAATAAATGATTACTCCGGTGTGGTTCGCTAATCCCGACTAGTTTGAATTGTTATTCAAAGGAGATTAAAGAATAAATTTAAAGAATTTATCTTTGATAAATTTAATGGGAACTTTTCCCAAAGTATAGGAATATTTGAATAAAAGAATATTCTGAGGTGGAATGAGGCGTATTTTGTGTTTGTGTAACATTTGTATAATATATACGCGGGTTATTCAGAAACACCGGGTTTATCCAATTCAGAATAACTGATTCGACGTGGTGTCGAAGATTAAGACGGTGGTTGAAGACCGGAGGTCTTCACGTCGTTTGGGTGATTACTGATGATCTTGATTGGGATGTACACCCAAGAAGATGGAAACAGTTGGTGATCGTCCAGACGTACTTGGAGATCAACGGATATGAGGGGTACTAGGTGCCTCCGGTTTCATTCAGATCCAGAACGGACTTGTAAATGGCTAGTGTGTCTGACATTGGATTTTAGTCTGTATGATTGATTTCTATTAAATATATATCTGTTTGGCGGTGGAGAATTTATTCTCTTGCTTAACGCCCTTCTCTAAGACGTACGAGCTCAGGGGTTATATACTGATGGATTTCAAACGCATAGAGTGAATTGCCTGTGTGGCATGCCTAAGTGGCAAATGATCAAGGCTTCTGTTGAAAAGCAAAGTCTTGTGGTTGATGATCAAAGCACCGCCTGTGTGGCATAGCTTTGTGTAACGTGAATTCGCGAGCCTCACACCCCGGTTGTGAACCAGAAACGGGAGAGGACCTCAGGGAGGGCATGCGTTTCCTTCTAGCTAGGGTGGTGTCAGTGACCTACCAGCCCTGACATTTATATACTTTTCACCTGTGTGGTTGTTGCTGTTGCGAGCCGTCTTGGTTAGATCGAACGATCCGGGTCCGATGGAGCCATTTGTTGGCTCATTTACGCTCAAAAGGGCGGGGAAATGCAGTGTTCAGGAATTTTAATCCACATCGGTGGACCGGCCTTGTCGCTCCATGGGTCACTCGAGCTCTGATCCTGAGACATGGGCTAGATTGTCTCGAATCGGTGAGGACTATCTTTTGCCTCGGTTCATAGATGGAAATCCAATTTCCAAATATGTGACTTTGCGGTTTTATTTGTAAACCTATATATGGCGACATAGTGGCATGGGACACTCATGTCGCCTATGATTGATACTTATGATTTGAAGTTGTTTTATACACTATGCACTTACAATAGTATCAAATGATTTGTTTTAAACGTATCAAGCATTCTTGGCTATTATAAGGTAAAAGCCCTATCCTCCGGCTTGCGTTGCATTGTGTGATGGGAACTGGGTCTTATAATATCTTCATTTTTCTTTATTTAGCATTGCACTGTTTGTTTTATGCACTGGTATTCTTGGGAGAAAACCTGTTCCGTGTTATACGGCGTGGACCCTTGATTTGCCTAACTTTAAAAATAAAGATTAATAACTGTTTTAGTTCTCACACCAGTCCCATGACTTACCTGGAGTTTATTGTTTTAACCTAAACTCTGGGTGCCCCTATTTTGACATGGGCAGCTAGTTGTTTTGGTTTTGCAGATTTATATTCACAGGATCCTGGTTTACAGCTGGAATGATATCCGGAAAGCTTTGTATCCGTTTATCCCTTCTAGTTGTGTATTGTATTATTTTCCGCTGCTATGTATTTAAATGTAATTTAAATCTCTGATATTTCTGTGTAATATTCATTTGTACTCTGTATATTCTTGTATTCTGATGGAATTGTTGTAATAGACAATGAAATGTTCTCCCGTATGCGTTCTATTTTGTCATGTTCTCAAACAATCAGGCGTTTCGAACGGTCTAGATAGGTTTAGCGACTGATTCGGATCAAGCGAAATTCCCGGTCGTCACAATAATTTTTTCTATTTCTTATATATTGTATAACCTGTAAATACAAATTTTACTTTATAGATCTTCTAGTCGATTGAGTATCTACTAATACTTTTATTTTTAGAGCAAAAATATGGCCACGGTTATATATATATATATATATATATATATATATATATATATATATATATATATATATATATATATATATATGGAAAGCCTACCAATGCAAGAAAATCAAGAATTTTGCTTGCGTAAGAGAGAGTAGCGGTATACATATATCAAATCATAGGAAAGAAAAGGAATTAGTGAATTACAGAAAAAATGTTGAATAAGTGCTTGTTATGATGAAACAAAAACAAAAAATGGTGACTCCTTTTAGTTTTATATGAGCTATTGAAAAGGTAGAAAGGAACATTAAATGATGTCACATCAAAACTATGATCGCAAGATTCCAAAACTTATTTGTCACAAACATATGTTCATCTCAAGCATTTTTAAATGAATATTATGGTAATGTTAAATTATTGTCTCCCTTTATTGATCCATAAATTTAATTTCCATAGGTTACAAAGCATACATATATGTGATGGAAAATCAACAACCTTTGAAACAATCAGCTTTCTCTTTGTCGCATCCAGACTTACACTCAGGGTGGCCTTCTCCGCATTTTGAGTAACACTGGGACAATCGATTAAGACATCTCTGAAAGCATATGTCTGGATTGTATGGTGGGTCTCGAGAAGTACAATCCACCTCCATTATAATCATGACTAGCATAATTAGAATACTAAAGATTGATTTTCTCATCATTCTAAAGGATTTACTATTTGTGTTTTTTAATACCATAGAGGAGAAATATACCCCCACATTTAAAGCAAAAGTAGAAAGTAAGAATAATTATCAAATATTATATTAAAATATGTTCAATGTACCCATTTAGAGGTAAGTGAATATTAATTAATGAAGTCCATTTGTTTAGATTGCACTATATAAAATATAACACTTATAATCTTCAATCAAGATTTGATATTATGGATAAGCAATATTTCCTATATTTTATAACATCTACAGTTACGTTGGATTTATACTCTATTGAAAATAAGTTAAACAAAGGGAAATTTGTGTTCACATGCCTGCATTTCAAAAAAAAATTATGACTTCTTACAAATTATAATCTGCATCCCTATTTTTAAATAACTAAAAACATTAACCCGCAAAACCCTACTCGATTTCACTTATCATTGGTCAATTTAAAAAAAAAATCCCTATTGAGAGGAATACTTATAATCAAACAAAATATCTTGTGAAGTGCATGCACCAGTTCAGATTGATAATTCCTAAAACGAAGAATAATAGTTAATTTGAATTTCGAGTTTTGATATATTTATACTGCATATTCATGCATGGCAAAAGAGAATTTATGGAAAATATTTGACATACAATATTTTGTTAGCTAATTGATCTTGTTGTAGATTTTTTTATAATGAAATGAGAAAAGATGTAACAACCTACCTTTTTTGAATCTTAAAATTGACACTAATATATTCTTGATATTCATGTGCCAAGCATATAAGTTCCAAAAAATAGACTGTTGTGAACAATAGGGCAGATAAAACAGAATCTCACATCATGATGAGTAGTACATAATTTAAAACATATGTTAAGAAAAAGAAAGCTTCATATACATATAACAATCAGAGTATCAATCTATCATCAACTTGGACAATTATGACAACATGTTTCCACTAATGTCGATAAATACATAAAAATTGTAACGCCCCGCCTCTGTACCCACTATCGTCCAGTTCATTTCAGAGAAATGTCGTAGACCATAACGGGAGAATGAGGTTTGTGAAGGGAGACAGATTGTATGATTCCTCCATGTGAGGAATGCACATCGAATTCTGATACCGATTAAAATTTCGACATGGCCATTCGGCACATAGGGCAAGTACACAATGGCTATATGCAATCCGGAAAGTAGTATAAAATAGACAACAACAATAATATAAGTATGGGATATCTCAAAGCCAAACACAGAATAATCATATCACAAATGCGGAATAGATATGAATAAACCAAGAATGTGTACAACAAAATAGTGGTCAACAAAGATCCACTAATCCCATAAGAATAGATATATACACCAAGATCTAAATACAAGACTATGTACAGAACAAATGATAATGTCATAGGTACAAAAGTACCTAAAGCTGGAGAGAAAGAGTAGCAAGCTGAAAGCGGAAGATAAATCCTGCGAGGAGTCCCAGATGAGTACCTAAAATGACTCGGCGGTCTGACCCGAGTATAATTTAAAAGAATAAACAATAAACGGATCAGTCTAGCTGTACTCATCAAATAAACCGAGATAACAAGAGATATAACACAGGATGACATGAACATGGCATGTCGACACAATCAGGAAACGACAATGGAATGTCAGCACACAAATATTTCTAGATAATCTCCTATCTAATATAGAATGCAACATTCAAATAATAGCACACAACAGGAAATGACAGCGGAATGCCAAACAAACTAAACACATGACGATCATAATGACAAGGCTGCTGACACCACCCATAAGCAATTCTGTCAATAATGGTCAGGTCGCTAACACCTTCCACAAGCAGTTCGATCGTAATGACATGGTCGCTGACACCACTCATAAGAAATTCTGTCAATAATGGTCAGGTTGCTAACACCTTCCACAAGTAGTTCGAACATAATGTAAATAATCTCCTATCTAATATACACCACCCATAAGCAATTCTATCAATAATGGTCAGGTCGCTAACACCTTCCACAAGCAGTTCGATCATAATGACAAGGTCGCTGACACCGTTCATAAACAATTCTGTCAATAATGGTCAGGTTGCTAACACCCTCCACAAGCAGTTCGATTATAGACCTATTCATAGGTGAGATACGATCTTTAGGTAGCGAACCCATAAGTTTGAGCCGTAGCTCCCCACGAAGCCGGGTCATGACCCAGAAGAGAAAACACCTAATCGTGAAATCTTTAGAAAACATCATAAATCATAGAAAATCATAGAAAGTTGGATCGAAGTCCCCAGGTGAAATCCAAAAATTGTAAATCCCACTCAGTCGATCGAGGACCAAAAAACATAAATCATTAAAGGACCGCATCGGTCCGGTGAGTATAAATTACACCGAGGTAGTTAATATAAGAAAATAGCTAAATGGCCAATAACCACTCGCTATTCTCAAATATTTACAAACCCGTTGTTGATTCATACTAAAAACAACAAGAATCATCACAACGTGTTCGAATGTTCGAGTCCAAGAGTTATTCACCGAAGTAAACATATAAGGGGTCATAATCCTCAGTTTTACTAAGGTAAATAAACTAAATTTCTCGCCCGATCGAGTAAAGAGGATTCGTACACACTAATAGATTGGAATCCGTAGAAGGATTCGTAGTCCATTAATAATATATAAACCCTCGCATAAGTCCAATGTGACAATGTACACGAGCACGATTGCTGAAGCGAATCGATCAAGGGAATTCACGTTGCACTAACATAAATTCAATTCATAAATCATCAAATATAAATTCGATAAATCGAATAAATTTATAGCTCGTTAGTGAATCCAATGACGTTAAGGAACGATTAGAAATCACTTTGAGCGACAGGAAGCAAAGACACAAAACTGGGTGCCACAGATCAAAGTACGATCACCATGGTGATCGATCACTCGTAATTCACATTACAACAATCATATAAGAAATCAAAGGGATAACGGTTGTAATTTCGATCAAATAACTAATCGAAATCCCAAACTAGCACCTGAAGGTTTTAAACTACATCGGAATAGACTCGAAGGATATCGAGTCGATAATTCACGTTTTAATGGCGCGAATTATATTAACAAATTCGATATACAAAATAGAGCGCACGGGCTCTAGAATGATCACTTATTCAATTCACATCAAACAATGTGAATAGACCAAAAGAATCAACATCAGGAGAATCACTTGATAATCAAAGACGACGAATCAAGCTGCTGGAATCTGTGAATTCGTGAAGCTGAAGTTCACAAACGAAGTCCGAACGGGCCGAGCTCCGGCCGGGAAAGAGCCTGGATGTGGGTAGACTGTGGACCGAGGTCTCCTCTGGTCCACAGCAGAAAAACAATATTCATACGTCTGAATTAAAAATTCAGACGTCTGACTTTGTAATTTTGCAAGATAGCAAGGTTTTAGTTCATTTTGGCCCCCTTTCAGACGTTTGAATTATTCCGGCCAGACGTCTGAATTACAAATCAGACGTCTGATCAATAGTTTTCAGACTTCTAAATTCTGTTGCTTCGAACTATAATTATTTGGAGCAAGTCAGACGTCTGCCCAAAAATATTCATACGTCTGAATCCTGTTCCAAAGCACAATTTGCCTTGAAAACATGTTCAAAACGATATCGACGAATGCCCGAAGGCCTATGATGTTATGCACAAGTATATGAGTCTTCAAGGACTTGCCGAAACAACTTGAAACGTCCAAATACACATGCACAAACATACATACAAGAGATTAGCAATGGTTTTGATCATAAATTCCAAAATGGGCTAACCAAAGCAATAAACTACAATTCAAGCGACTTGTGAGGCTTATAACTATGCTGGGGCGGCAACGGAGCATCACAATATCACCAAATCAACTCATAGCATATAATTAGATTGTGTGGATAATCCTTATCAAAATTTTCAACTCAATGAAATATGAACACACGAAATCGACTAAGTTACACTAGCTACACAATTCACTAGTATATGCAAACTCAATGAACACTAAATTACACTTTTACAAGCCAATGGCTTGTGACATAGATGTGAGTTCAAAAAGAACTCACCTTTGCTTGCTAGAAGCTAGAAATCAACCAAAAGCTTTGCTAAATCAGCCTCTCTTCAATCGATACTCATGAATCTCTTATCTAAGAGCATATCAACAAGATTCCTAAAAGTTAGGTTTAGGAAATCATACAAATTCAAGAGGAATAGGGTTGGAGAAGATAGAGATGAAGATGGAGATGCTTACCCAAGTCTCTACACTTGATTTCCTCAAGAATTGGAGCTACAAGATCAAGCTAGAGCTTAGGGAGGTTTAATTTCCCATTCCACTCTCCATTTTTCTATTTTCTTCTAAGTGAGAATGAATGAAGGAGGGGAGAGCTAGGTGGAGCTCTTAAGTGAATGAGCTAGGTTAGATAGCCAAGCCCTAGCCCAAAGTCCCAAATCTCCGAAACTCAGAACATATCGAACCTTATATTTTTCGAACTCCTAAACGACGTTTTGAACTCGATGGAAGTGGTTTCGAGTCCAAATTCGCCCATATACAAAAAGTGATATTTTGGTCATACATCAAATGAAAATGACCAAATCCACCCAACTCGAAAGGTATCGATGCTTACAGTCAAAAAAATCGTAAACGATGATCCGAACTCAATGTAAGTGGTCCCGAATCCTAAATATATCATTTGTGAAAAACGACATTTTGAGTGACACATCGGACACCACGATATATTTAAATAAAATATTTAAATCTATTATCATCGAATGAGCGGGTTGTTACAGACTTACCCCCTTAAAAGAATTGCATCCCCGCAAATCGTTAAGATTGAAGTAAAGAGTAACAACCAAAAATAATACCACAGAGTGGTACCACAAGAACCGACACGAAATGAAAAGATCACACCAATGGCTAGGTGAGATCCCAATTTCGTCTCGCAAGGTCATAAAAACTAGAGTTCAATCTCGTATTCCATTACCCATGGAGGTAGTCATCCCAAACGGGTAAAATAATTCTAGAAAAATTCATAAGCGCTATGAATTCAAATAGACTCGCCTTTCTTAGTATGATTCTCAAGGGAATGAGAATCGATCGAATGCACAAAAACCATGCGAATCTAATTTGGAATTTCAAGAAGCAACGGGACTACGTCCTATAGACGCGAGATATCGTAGTAGATATTTCTCTTAGGATATGAGATGCGAAATTACGATGGTTGGCTAATCCATCCCCAAACTCAATCACGACGATGTAGCGAACACCGATCTTCAGCACTTTAGTCTTGCGACAAGGTGGCTGACACCAACAAAAGCATAACATAGAGAATCCAACGAATTTAGCTAAAGAGAGCAATTCTCGAAGGAATAATCAATTTTAATATCAATGATTGAAGGTTGGCAAACGGAATACCAACGAGCTAGAAACCGATAAACAAATATTGGTAGCGGAATACAAATGAAATACAAATCGATAATCAAATATTGGTAACAGAATACCAATAAACTAGAAATCGATAACAAATATTGGTAATGGAATACCAATGAACTACAAATCGATAATCAAATATTGGTAACGGAATACCAATGAACTAGTTCGGGGAAATCGATTTCTAACCAGGTACTAAATCTCATTTAGTTACCATAAAGACGAATCATTAGGAATTATATGAAATTCCCAACATTCAGGAACTCGAGTACCAATTCTAGAAAATCAGAAACATCGAGAAGATGATGGACAAGTAGTGCACAACTTACCACTTCGGGACAACAGGATTTAAGATAATTTTCCGCCAAAAATATCAAATCGCAAAAACATCGGTAATTAATCAAAGAAGCAATAGAATATTTCTATAGCAAGATGAGATTGAACCAAAGAGGTCGTAATCCCCAAAAATTTAGATTCACAAGGGCTAACAAACGTGCGGAGACAATTGTCAACCCAAATGATTTAAACAAACAAGTGATAAGTATCAAAAGAGCTCATCCTTTCGATATTCATTTCTAAGAACAACGCAAAGCTAAGTCCATAAGTGAATTGACTATAGCACTTCTGGATGATCGACCAGATCATAAATTCGAAGAAAGGAATTATTGAGTTTGCCGTGGATCGCAAAATCTCAAATTTTCCCACCCAAACGGGAACTCCATTCTCTCGAGTGATCGTTCACTAGAGAAAATAAGAAGACCCATGGAATCACATGAATACTAAATTCTTTTTAGCAAATCGAAACAAGGATTAAGAATTAGGCTAGATTCTCAATCACTAAAAATTCTCAAAAATCAATGATCTGAAATCCAGAAACAAGAGACATAATAAATAACTTTTTAGGTTGTTTCTGGAGTTATTTAATTTACTCAAAGAAAAGATCCAAGATAGTTTCTAATTGAAAATCAAGAACCACTCAAATTCTTGGAATTGCTCCAAGGATATCTAAAAATAAATTATTTAGAAAAATAACAACCAACTACGAAAACTCGCAAAAACCCAAAATATTATTATTTTTATTTACTTATTAGGAGTGAATTTTAATTTTAGGAATCATTTCGAATGTCGGATTGTCACATAATTGTGTTTACGAATTTTGAACTACAACATAGCGTCCCATATCTTGTTCGAGATCCTTAGCGCACCTGATGGACAAGTTGACACAAGAAAGTCCTCAAAATTTCTAACGTTCATGCGAAGCTCGTGAAAACATAAAAATTCAATAAATCATTCAGGATGGCATAAAGGAAATAAAATTCCTTTATCAACTTATGAATAAAACGCACATGATATCTTTTGATAATGAAGAACACGATCGATGTATGTCAAAAGAACACAAATAAAATAATATCTAAACATGGTAAATGACATTAAGGAATTAATGACACGTACCTTGACTCAAGAAGAGGGATCACAAGAAGCGAGATGCTTTCCCTTATACTTGATCTTGAGTTTTGAACGCAACGAGGTAACACAAATGTATCGTTGTGCATTCGTTGAGTTAATTTAGCACAAATGCTTGATGACTCACACCGACACAATAATGTAACAAATGAGTTGTTTTAGCCCGAAGGCTTGGTGATCTCACACCGAACTAAAACTATATAGCTGACAACAAGGGAGTAGATTTAGTCACAAAGACATGGTATCTCCACACCGACCGACAAGTGATCAATAGACCATGCTAGGTACGTAACGACGTACCAAACATTCTTAACTAGAAATCAAGGAATATCAGGATCAAAGGCGCTTACAACGTGCGTAACGACGTACGAGCAAGATATCCGATGATCAATCAACTTCAAGGATCATAAATGATCAACAAGATAATGTGATACACAATAGGCCAAACAAACATAGATTAACAACTCGAGTCAAAGAATGAAACAGAGCACACGGGCCCTAGATTGACTATAGAAATCAACCCGAAGTAGAACGAGTCGATAACTATTCTGAAGGACCAAAAATAGGTCACTAGATACTCAAACACCCCTCCATAGGGGGTACACTGGGTGAACCGGCACTTGAACGGCTTCGACCAACTATTTCGCTTCTTTAAGGAAAAAGAAGGAGGAAAAAGTTAGTCTCGGCTTGAATTAAAACGATGCGAATTCAATCAAAATGGAATCGTATAGGAAGATAAGCTATGACGGGTCTTAAGACTCTAACTAAAACCTAAAGCACGATTCCCGAGAGAGGCTCAAGACAATACCATTGTCATACTATCTTACACCGTTCCAGAAATTCGCTTTGATACCAAGTGTAACGCCCCGCCTCTGTTGAAACACCCCACCTCCGTTAGGGTCACTCTCAAAGGGAATGCCCTAATTTTGGTGGAGGTTTATAAGTATAAGTCACAGATATACAAGACAGATATAAAAACACATATTTGTAAACAGCAGAAAAGCAGCAACTCTTATTTCATAAAAGCAAATACGTGTTACAACGACATCACCATGATTGTCTTACATCCTTTCACAAAAAAAAACATAACACCTTCATAACTGTCTTGATTACATTATTTAAAGAAGCATAAAGGAAACATAAATAAACTGCAAAAGCCCCATAGTTGTTGTCCAAAGCCATAGTTCAAAACGAAAAGGTCCAAGCAATACATTCTTTCTCTTCAAGCTGGATATGAAGGCTGGTCAAGCTGCAGTATTCCCTCCCTGTGGACCTGGGTGGGGAAACGGAAGAAAAGGAGACGAAAGAAAAGTAGAGTCAGACATAAAGCCTGAGTAAGTCGAGGACTATTCTGTCTATGAATAAAGAACTGGGTATGATAAGTATAAACAAGAAGTGGGAAAGCACTATAAACTTAGTTAAGTTGTCTAGGGTCGAATGTACTATCGCACCCCATATTAATCTCTGAACCCATATAAACTAGTTCCCAACTGGCACCCCATAATCATGGGAAGTGATCCATTCTATCATGATCGGCTCCTACTCGCATAGTTACATGTGTCTTACGGCCCCCGATGTTGTAGTTACCTATGCTGGTCCCACCATGGGGTGTATCAAGTCCCATGGCGGCAGCCCGACACAACCCTAGAATGCACAGGTATGCTACTGGTGCCCAGTGCCTTATTTTTCTGCGCCGGTGTGTGTGCACGCCCGCACCCCGTTAGAACCTACACTGCTACACCGCCGCCGTCGATTTGACCTCTTACAATCAGCCCAGTAATCGTGCCCCACCCTGCCTAGTTTCAGGGTATCATGATACACCTTATAGGGTTACTGCTGAAAAGGGTCCCCCGTTACTAGGTTTTCTATTTCTAGCCAACATGCTAAGTTGGTTAAGTGTTTTATGAACCTAACCCCCAAATCAGTCTGTTTAGTTTAGCATGTTCTATTTTGATTAAGTCTTTAGTTCACTTAATCCTAACAATCCTGACTCAGCCTTAATTGTGTTATTAAAGCCTTGACCTCTCACATTAGACAGGTATTGTTGTGGCTGCCTGTTGCCGGTTGGTTCCGGGCAGTCTTACGCCACAACTCAGTCTAACCTCGGGTCCTTATTGGGCTCCATGTTTAACCACCCACATTGGATAGGTATTGTTGTGACTACTGGACAGCCGGGCGGTTCCGGGCAGGTTTACATCACAACTCAATCCAACCTCGGGTTAAACACATCGTATGTTCTACATTTACATATTTTGTCTTTCTTCTTTACTTTCTTATATGTAAATATTTGCAGCCCATTATTAAAAATCAATGGTGTAAAGGTTACACCAATCATGGGCCCAACCCATTCTTGAATTTGGGCCCCTCTACTTTATCTTTTCATTTATTAATTAATTTAGCCCAACGTTATTTTCCCCCGTTTAATACGTTCGTTTATTATATATATGTTGGGCTTAACCTTTTTAAACCCAACTTAGCCAAGCGAAAGAGGGGAGGCTTAAAGCGTGATTACATACACAAAAAGGGGAATGTGAACGCATGAACTTGCAACATAACGTTGGAACTACAAAATAGAAACTGGTGTACTTGCATAGTAGTAACATATACTTTGGTCATAAAGCATAAGTGACATGAATCAAACCATGTAAACTTGTAGTTAAGTTAAGAATCTAAATTGGATATCATTATTGACACATAGTCTTAACTACAACATAAACCTATATTTTTTTTATTTAGGCATAATGTCAAACATAAGCAAATCATGTTCATAAGATTACTACATGTTTACAAAGGTGCCTACTTTTGTGACTAATACAAAAGTATAATTCAACTAGGATTAATCCAACTTAATCATGATTTTAAATCTATTCACATAACCATGGCACACATATACTTATGGCATAAATATTTCTAACATGAAATCATGATTTTTTACTTTAGTCATGCAAACTTGCAAATGGGATTTTGAATCTAACCTAGCTATGTACCACATGTGTCATCATATAATTCTTGTTAACAATATAGACCTAACATGTTTTTCAATTATGCAAAATATCAATCATAGCCTAGTCTATGTTTGACATTATGCCTAAATATCAATCATAGCCTAGTCATATTCATAAGTTCGCAAAGAGGTTTTCTAGTACAAAAGTATGGCTTAATACATAGATCATGATGCCAAATTTTCAACATAATTTCATATGAATTATAATAACCCAAATTTGTTCCAATTACACACAAAATGATTTTTGTACAAAAATACACATTATGATGGCATAGTAGCAAAACCACAAACTTGCATGAATTTCAATTAAAGAACTACATACATGTAGCTTCAACATGAATTACAAACTTTGCGAATATCCAAACGTATACTTGCATAAAACTACCGCAAACATGTAGTTTTTATAATGAATAACATACTTTGCGAATATCCAAACGTATACTTGCATAAAACTACCGCAAACATGTAGTTTTTATAATGAATAACATATTTTGCGAATATCCAATCGTTATACAATATTCCAAATCGATAAGAATCATAGTAACGCACAAATATGAATTACTTATCACCACAAATCAAGTGTACAAACCAACACAGTTATTTATTCATACCAAAATAATACTCTACTTACAATCGTGTGGCGAATTCTCCAATTCAGGAATTTGGAGATGCGACTCCTTGTTGATTTGATTTGTTTAAGTTGCTTTATGCTTTAGAATTTGCCTCCTAATCTTCTCTCAAATTGGTGGCTACTCCTAGTCGCTCCTCTGCAGCATGATGGCCTCGTTCTTATTTTTGAATGAATAGATTAGGTAGAGTCTAGGGTCATTTTTATAGAGTTTATGAACCGATTAGGACCATCGATGTGGCTTGGATAGATCGTAGCCATTCATTCGAAAGAGAGACCAATTAGAGCCTGCCACCTAGCCTTAATGACAAAGCAAGCTTCTGAAAATCGACCAACATAGACTAGGCCAGCCAGGGGTGGGCTGGGTTCGACCTGGCTCTGGACCAGGTCGACAGCCCTGTCGACAGCCCTGTCGACCTGGCTAGACCAGGTCGACAGCCCAGTCGACCTGGGTGCCTTAGGCGGGACTTTTCCCGCCCTGGCCAATTGGGCCCGATTTTGAATTTTGAATTGTTTTTCTGAGCTGTCTTTCTTATGTTCGAATTTTAAACTTAATTCAGAATCTTCCGGAGGCCATATCTTCTTCATACGGACTCCGTTTTTCGAAAACTCGGACTCTATTTCGCGTATTTTTCCGAGACGAACGCAATGGCGTATCCCGTTTCTCTTATTTCTTTGATTTGAAATTAATTATTCTTTAATTTGTGAATTTCACTGTTATAGAATACACGGGGTGTTACATTCTCCCCCACTTAAAAGGATTTCGTCCCCGAAATCTTCAAGTTAGGAGGAATGTATATCCTAACATCCAATCATCCATCTACTCATCCATCAAACACGAGAATCCATTGTCCTTAAAAGACTTCTAATGCTTCATGATCATATGCGAAGTGTGTGTGTGTACATGTACTTATCTAATGCAAAATCAGGCGGTCTACTGATTCAGTTGACCTCCTTAATGCGAATTATGTAAGTGCCATGAATCCATTATGTATGCAAATTTTCCTATTCATGATTCTACATGAGTGCACAATCATTCATACAAATGCAACATCCATATGACAACACATTAAAGTTCAACCATATACGAATGCAAACATATATGCATATGCAATATGAAGTGACTAAGCCGATCTAAAACCTAGATTGTATGTGTATATGCAACCACGAGCAACCACTAGCAATCACTTGCAACCACTTGCAACCATCATCCATAACATGTTTCAACTACATGTTTTCATCCAAAGAGTTTCTACCTAAAAGATAAGGTCGAGGAGATATATCTAAAAAAAAAGATAGATAAAAGCGCAACTTAAGGAAAAAGAAAGATCAAGGATGTACCCTCGAAAAGAAAAGGGTAGGCAGTGCGTATTCTAGCTTCAGTTTCCCAAGTCGCGTCTCCCTCGGCGTCGCTCCACTGAACTTTGACGAGTTTGACTTCGCGGTTGCATAGCTTTTTCACTTCCGTTCCTAATATGCGGGTTGGAACTTTTCTTATGGTTGCTTCGCGTTCCACTTCGGCTTCTTCTAGGATATTTGGCTCTACCACTTCAGCAGACTCATGTAGACATTTTCGGAGATGTGAAACGTGAAAAACGTTGTGAACTCCAGCCAGTTTCTCGAGTAGCTCTAATCTATAGGCCATTTTCCCAATTTTCTCGATGATAGGGAATGGCCCTACAAACCTTGGTGCTAGCTTTCCTGTGGTTCCAAAACGAACAACGTTCCTTAGCGGAGATACCTTAAGAAAAACTCTGTCCCCAACCTCAAATTCAAGGTCGGTTCTCCTCTTGTCGGCATAGGACTTTTGTCTGTCTTGGGCCGTCTTCATCCTTCTTCGTATTAAGTCTACTTTCTCTGAAGTCTCTCGGATCATATCTGGTCCAAGTATGAGCTTATCAGTAGACTCCCACCAACAAGTGGGCGATCAGCACGGTCTTCCATATAAAGCTTCGAAGGGCGCCATTCCAATGGTTGCTTGATAGCTGTTGTTGTAGGCAAATTCCACCAAAGGAAGGTGGTCTTCCCATGTCCCTCCGAAGTCGAGGACGCATAGTCTTAAAAGGTCCTCCAAAACTCTGTTTACTCTCTCTGTTTGGCCGTCGGTTTGGGTATGATAGGCTGTGCTCAAGCATAACTGCGTTCTTGCAGACTCCGCCAAAACTCATTGGTGAAGATGGGGTCTCGGTCACTAACAATGCTGGATGGTATTCCATGGAGTCGAACGATTTCCTTGAGGTAAAGTGATGCTAGGGATGAGGCAGTTCTTTTACTTTTGACAGGTAAAAAGTGGGCGCTTTTAGTAAGCCTATCCACTATTACCCAAATGCTAGTGTTGCCTCTCATAGACCTAGGCAGCCCATCGATGAAGTCCATAGAGATGCTATCCCACTTCCACTGCGGGACCTCTAGAGGATGTAGCAGTCCGCCAGGCTTTTTCTGTTCCGCCTTAACCTGTTGGCACACCATACACTTAGAAACGAATTCTGCCACGTCCTTTTTCATGCCGTTCCAGAAGAAAGTCCTTTTTATATCTTTGTACATTTTATCTCCGCCTTGGTGTATCGTCATCTTGGAGTGATGTGCTTCCTCGAGAACCTTCTTTACTAAATCTTTTGCCTGTGGGACGCATAGTCTTCCGTCTCGCCTTAGCAAACCCTTATCGTCGATGGAGTATCTGTTGAGGTGACTTGAAGTCTCACCCCTAATTAGCCTATCAATCATTTCCACAAGCTGGGGGTCTTCGCGCTGTGCTGTCCCTACTGAATCCACTAAAGTTGGGCGCACTTCGAGAGATGCTAGCAAGCCCGGTACAAAATCGGAGGAAGGCCTAAAGTCGAAGCTGGCTATAAACTCTAGGCTTTGTCTTTCAACAAACAGCGGGCTTAGGGTCAATTTCTTTCGGCTCAACGCGTCTGCCACTACGTTGCCTTTGCCCGGAGTGTAGGAGATTTCGAAATCGTACGAGGCAAGAAACTCCATCCATCTTTGTTGCCTCAAGTTAAGATCCTTCTGCGAGAAAAGATATTTCAATGATTTATGGTCAGCGTAAAGTTCGAACTTCTCACCTAGGAGATAGTGTCGCCAAGACTTGAGTGCAAAGACGATGGCAGCTAACTCAAGATCGTGGGTTGGGTAGTTCTTTTCGTGCACTTTCAACTGCCTCCCGCCATAAGCTACTACCCTTCCTTCTTGCATTAAGACGGCGCCTAGCCCTGTCCCACATGCATCTGTATAAACAGTGAACATCTTGCTCCCATCTGGCAACGTCAAAACTGGGGCTGTTGTAAGAGCCCTTTTCAGTCGTTGGAAAGCAAACTCGCAATCCAAATCCCAATTGAACACTAGATTCTTCTTGGTCAATTTCGTGAGCGGAGCTGAGATTTTCGCAAAATCCCTTATGAACTTTCGATAGAAACCTGCTAGTCCTAGAAAACTTCGGACCTCAGTTGCATTCCTTGGCGTCTTCCAATCCTGTACCGCCACTACCTTAGCAGGGTCCACTGCTAACCCTTGTTTGGATACTATGTGCCCAAGGAACCTCACTTCTTCTCTCCAAAAGTGGCATTTGGAGAATTTGGCTTTTAGTTGATGGACTCGCAGAGTTTCCATGATTGCCCTTAAGTGCTGAGAATGTTGCTCTTCACTCTTTGAGAAGATAAGGATATCATCTACGAAGACCACTACGAACTTGTTGAGGAAATCTCTAAATACCCTACTCATCAGGTCCACGAAGTAAGCAGGTGCATTTGTCAAGCCGAAAGGCATGACAAGCCATTCAAAGAAGCCGTCTGGGGTTCTGAATGTCGTTTTATCGATACTATCTTCAGCCACCCTTAGCTGATGAAAACCGGTTGCTAAATCGAGCTGGGAGAAAACAGACGCTCCTACAAGCTGGTCAAACAAATCGTCAATTCTAGGGAGAGGGTTCCCTCACGCAGGATCGAACTACGGACCTCCAGTTTACAATTCACCTGAAATATTCTTACATGTATACAATTCCTCTAACGACCATTTTACGCGTATATATATACGCACAACTTTCATTTTATTTTCAAAATTCAAATGATGTTGCCATATTTCATTGACTATAGCCTTATCTTGAATTTTATCTTTTGTATACATATATTTTTGCATATATATATATATATTTATATTTATATTCTCATATGTATATATATATTTTCTTTATTTCCTTATATGTACGTTCTTATCCTTTCAAATTTTTGAATTTGTATACGTACATATATTTGCATGTTCAGTTGGCCCTCTCTAAAACAAAGATAAAAAAATTATGCCGCCGCCGGGGTTCGAACCCCCGACCTCCATGCTACAAATCCAATGCCTTAACTAACTGAGCTACAGAGGCTTTTGTTAATAAGTCTTAGAACAATAATAATTATTGTTCTCTCCTTACTTCTCTTTTTCATGTTAGTTACAAAACTTAAATTAAACAACTGCATGGATCTTTTTCTTTTAATTTTTCTTTTAAAAATTAATTATACTTTAATTTGAGAATCTTAATGTCACAGAATTACGGGGTGTTACATCTGTACCCACTATCGTCCAGTTCATTTCAGAGAAATGTCGTAGACCATAACGGAGAATGAGGTTTGTGAAGGGCGACCGATTGTATGATTACTCCATATGAGGAACGCACATCGAATTCTGATACTGATTAAAATTTCGACATGACCATTCAGCACATAGGGCAACTACACAACGGCTACCTGCAATCCGAAAAGCAGTATAAAATAGACAGCAACAATAATATAAGTATGGTATATCTCAAAGCCAGACACAGAATAATCATATCACAAAGGCGGAATAGATATGAATAAACCAAGAATGTGTACAACAAAATAGTGGTCAACAAAGATCCACTAATCCCAGAAGAATAGATACATGCATCAAGATCTAAATACAAGACTATGTACATAACCAATGATAATGTCATAGGTACAAAAGTACATAAAGCTGCAGAGACAGAGTAGCAAGCTGAAAGCGGATGATCAATCCTGCGAGGAGTCCCAGAGGAGTACCTAAAATGACTTGGCGGTCTGACCCGAGTATTATTTATAAGAATAAACAATAAATGGATCAGTCAAGCTGTACTCATCAAATAAACCGAGATAACAAGAGATATAACACAGGTTGACATGAACATGGCATGTCGACACAATCAGGAAACGACAATGGAATGTCAGCACACAAATATTTCTAGATAATCTCCTATCTAATATAGAATGCAACATTCAAATAATAGCACACAACAGGAAATGACAGCGGAATGCCAAACAAACTAAACACATGACGATCATAATGACAAGGCTGCTGACACCACCCATAAGCAATTCTGTCAATAATGGTCAGGTCGCTAACACCTTCCACAAGCAGTTCGATCATAATGACAAGGTCGCTGACACCGCTCATAAGAAATTCTGTCAATAATGGTCAGGTTTCTAACATCTTAAATAAGCAGTTTGATCATAATGTAAATAATCACTTATCTAATATACACCACCCATAAGAAATTCTGTCAATAATGGTCATGTCGCTAACACCTTCCAAAAGCAGTTCGATCATAATGACAAGGTCGCTGACACCACTTGTGACGACCCCAAAACCCGTACTGCCGTGTTAAGGGTAATCTTTGCAATATAACACAGAAACAGATAATAGCAGAACAGAACTAAGTAAATACACCAGATAATGAACAAATAATACACTGGATAAACATAATCATCAGAGTTACACAGTGCAGGATCATACTTAGTACAAATGCAGTTCAGCTATACATAAATGTCAACAGCGGAAAACAAAACATAATGTACAATAGGAGCTGAACAGCATAAAAAGAGATAAATGATAGAATCCATCTTCAGCTCCAGCTATCCAGAAAGAGCCTGCTAATAACCTGAATACAAGGCTGCCCATGTAGAAAAAGGGGCACCAGAGTTTGCAAGTAAAACAAACTATGAGTCAGTCATGGGACTGGTATGAGAAATCTACTTAACACATTTATAATATGGCTAATCACAGGACCACGCCACTTTCGTGGAACGGGTTTACTCCATCGGATTGCCAGTGCTTTAAAACAAATAATTCTTTTAAATATCGCAATGCTTTTTATAAAAATGAAGCCGATATAAGACTCAAGTCCCATCACACAATGCAACGCAAACCAGAGGATAGAGTTTTACCTTATATCGACTAAAATATGCTTGATACGAATAAAACAAAAGCATTTGATAATCAGACTCCAACTGTAAAATAGTAAGAGAACGATTCCGTAGGTATTAAACCCGAAGGCCGAAACCAACATCAGACCAATACCCCGGAAACCATCCGTCTTATCTCGTTTACAGTTAGTTTCTAATTTCATACACAATCATAAATATCAATCATAGACGGCATGGGTACCATATATCATGTCGCCATATATATATACAATCAAAACCGCACAATCACGTATTTGGAAATTGGATTTCCGTCATGAACCAAGGCAAAAGATAGTCCTTACCGACTTCGAGACGCTGTAGCCCGTGTCTCAGGATCAGAACGCATCGACCCTTCGATCGTCAGGGCCGGTCCACCGATGTGGATTAAAATGCCTGAACACTACGTTTCCCTGCCCTATGGGGCATAAGTGAGCCAACGAATGACTACATCGGTCCCAGATCGACCGATATAACTGAGGTGCCTCGCAACAGCAACAACCACATAGGTGAAAATAATATAATGTCAGCCAGTTTAAGCACCGATACCACCTCTAGCTAGAAGGAAACACATGCCCTCCCTGATGTCCTCCCCCGTTTCTGGTTCATACCGGGGTGCGAGGCTCGCGAATTCACGTTATGTAAAAAGCTATGCCACACAGGCGGTGCTTTGAACATCACCACAAGACTTTTCTTTTCAACAGAAGCCCTGATCACTGCATCTTAGCATGCCACACAGGCATTTCACGGCATGTAACTGATGGCTATCAATCACACAGAATGAATTCCAATGTCAGACACACAGTCCATTTGCAAGTCCGTTCTGGGTCTGAACGAAACCGGAGGCACTATATACCTTGCAAACCCATCGATCTCCACGTACGTCTGTATGATTACCACTCATTATCCATATTTTGGGATGCCTCCCAATCAGGACATCAGTTACCATCCAAAAGAGGCGAAGATTTCCGGTCTTCAACCACCGTCTTCATCTTCGATTTCTTATCATCGATTTAGTTATTCAGAATGGGATAAACCCGGTCTTTCTGAGCAACTCGCGTATATAATAAACAAGTGATACACAAACACAACATACGCATCATTTCAATTCATTAGTTACTAACCGTAAATCAGTAAGAGAACGATTTCCCAAATATTAACCCCGAAGGCCGAAACCAACATCAGATCAAAACCCAGGAAACCATTCGACTTAGACAACCTTCAGTTAGTTTCTAAATTTCGCATTCCATATCGTTTATAATAATTTATAATGATTTATCGCTATTTTTATTTATTTAAAAATAGCCAATTTATTTAAATGACGCTTCAGGCCATAACGCGGCCGTGGCGCTGTTTTTCTTCTGATTTGATTTACAGATATATGAAAATCTAACCGTTGGATCATCACAAAATTTATATCATTAGAAAGGTCTTTTCAAAACGAATCCAATGGTTCCAGTTTCGGGAAAATCCGACGGTCGGATCTCCCGGTACAATCATTTGAAGTTTCGATTTCAAAATACGAACTGCAGCTTCGTTATTCGATTTATTTTAATTATATATATATATATATAATCAATTCTTCGATTTCAAAACCATTTCCTTTTCATACATTTTATAAAAATGATATTTTTATCCAACTGACTTCTATTTCAACACTTCACTATTTTTAACTATTCATGTATATAATAAAAATGTGATTTTTATTATAAAACAATTTATTTCAAAACATGACTATTTTATATAGTTCATATAGATGGTAAAAATTTGATTTTTATTATAAAACAATTTCTTTCAAAACACGGCTATTTTATATAGTTCATATAGATGATAAAAATATGATTTTTATTATAAAACAATTTATTTCAAAACACGAATACCATTCAACACATGAATTTCCATTCAACGAATGAATTTCTATTCAACACATGAAGGTTTTCTATAGTTTATATATATAGATAAAAAGGTGATTTTTATATTTAAAACATGAATACCATTCAACACATGAATTTCTATTCAACGAATGAATTTCAATTCAACACATGAAGGTTTTCTATAGTTTTTATATATATATATAAAAAGGTGTTTTTTATTGCAAAACAATTTATTTCAAAACATGAATGTCGTTCAATAGATGAATTTCTATTCAACACACGAATATAGTTTCAACACATGAAAATAATTCTAACACATGAATATTATTCAAAATTTTGGCAGCATAACGGCAGGGTAGTTAAAACCGGGGTCGTCCCTAGTACAGCTCCTCGCTCTACCTTAAAGCCTCGCAGCTTTTGACAATAGGGATTTCATGCATCTAGTTCGCACGCAGGCGGCATGTATATATTTTTCATTTCCACAAACTAATCGTATGTGGTTTCAACCAAATAATTCTCAACCACAAATGGGTATTTTTCAACCAAAATCAATCAATTTCAACCACAAACAATTATAATCAACCATTCGCTATCAACCAATTTTCACACCAATCACAATCAATAAATATCGTCCATGGTTTGTGGACGAGGGGGTATATATATATATATTATATATATAAGCATTTCACTTCTATTTTCAACACATATATAATTTTTACAACGCATATATAACTTATACATCGAACGTACAACCTATACAACGCTTATACATGAGGTGTACAATGCTTATACAAGTCATACATCGACCATATAATTTATAAATCATCGTTTTCCATATCGTTTATAAATTAGAAATCTCACATTGGGTTCCACTCCACCAAAAATAGCAGAAGGCTCAGAAAAATATGCGGTCCCTTCTAGAATGTAGAAGACGTCCTCACGGTCACGATGTTTCCTGTTTCATCGATTTTCGTCAATACACTAAAAAGATATGATTTTTCTAAGTGTGCAACACTTAAAAGTGTATTTTTCAGTTTGAATTGGCCAAAGCCGTTACCTCTATTCCTCGCTCAAAACTAAGTTTGCCGATATCTTTTGATTTGCTACAGGGGAGGAGGATCAGGTTGTACCACTTGAAAGAGGGTCGTGGGGGCTTCAGGCGCGTGGTGGTGGCTGGTTATTCGATGGGGCCAGGTGGTCACGGCGGCGCTTCAAAGACCCGAACTTTGGAGAGGTGATTCGCGCGAAATACGAGGCGAGGAGGGGGGAGACGGGTATGGATTTGGAGTTGGAGAGGAGAGCTTCAAAAAGCTTAACTGGAGGGGGGTCTAACTCGGGCTGTGGCGATCGAAAATCGCCAGGGAAGCGGCGACGGGCTTTCCGCCGTCGAGATCGTTTACCGGGGGGGGAGGGTTTGAGATTTATTTTATTTTATTTTATTATGAATATAAAATTCTGATTGGCCGATGGTTTTATAATTTCAAAAATTAGGGTTTTTACAAATGAACTTCAATTCAAACCCAACGACTGTCGTCCCTAGCGTTTTACCCCCATTCCGAACACAATGGGATATGTTTCGTAGGCCCATTCGACTGTTTCAGTCAGTTTTCATTCAAATTAAAATATAAAACATTCAATATTTGATTTGAACGTACATTTCAATTCACCAGGGCCAAAAATTCCCGAAAAATAAATCTAGCTATGTTTTGACGTTACGGTCCCAACAAAACTAGTTTCGTTGAATTCTGAGACCGTTTGAAAAATGCCCCATTTCTGGTCGATCCAATTTAACTGTAATTGACCAAAACACGTTTTCCTTTGCCACGCTCACATATTAGCTTCAAAAATTATGAAATTTGAAACTTAGCAATAGTTTAACATCCGGGATCCAACAAAAGTGGTATCGTCGAATTCGGAGGTCGTTTGCAAAATGGCCGTTTTCACGGGCTATATATATATTATATAGCGACCTTTCTGAAAATTCATTTGGCCATAACTTTTGCTTCCCTCTATGAAACTTCGATTATTCAGATTCATTAGAAAGATATTCACTAACAGATTTAAATATTTTTGGTTTCACTCAAATCCGTTTTGTTTTGCACCCGGTACAGTCAGTCAAAGTTTGAATTGAAAATTTGAAACTACCGCGCCATTTCAGGCCTTGTTTATAATTAGAATTAATTATATTCATTTTCAAATGTCGATTCAAACTTATTTTTCATCATTTTTTTTAAAATATTTATTTTAAATATTTAAAATCCACTAAAATAGCCAATTTAAAAAAAATTAATTGGTTCAGGTTTTCCGGGTCGTTACAATCTCCCCCACTTAAAACTTTTCATCCCTGAAAAGGAACAAAGTTGAAAGTGGTTTGATTAATCAACTCTACGTTCAATCTGGCTTCCATTCTCCAACTTTTCATATTCTGAGAATTTTCAAATTCTTCAAAAATTTGGCTAACACCCGGAATTTTCGAAAAATTTCGCCATAACCTCTTTCGTACGGGGGGGGGGGGGGGGGGGGTGTAACAACCCGGAAAATCTGGGCCAGTTTAAAATTTTTATTTTGGCAATTTTAGCGAATTTTGAATATTTAAAATAGATTATTTTAAATAATATCGACGAGGAATTTATTTTGAATAGAATTCGAACGTATATATTATATACGTCGTCGTTAGAATATATAATAATTATATATAATTATAAAAGGAATTGAAAATGGCGCGGTAGTTCGAAAATTCGATTTCTAATTTCAAATGAATATACAGAATTCAATATAAGTCAGAATTGAACGAAACAAGAAATATTTGAATCTGTATAACTATATCTTTGTAACGAAGTTAACAAACTGAGATTTCATCTTAGAAATGATAAGATATGTCCAGTTTAAAATTAGAAATAGTCGCTGTGGAATTTATATATATTTTTATATATATAAGGCCCTTAAAAATGGACATTTTGCAAACGACCTCGGATTTCGACGAAACCAGTTTTGTTGGGTCCGTGATGTCGAGTTATTGCTAGATTCCAAATTTCATAATTTTTCGAATCAATATGTAAGCGTGGCAAAGGAAAACGCGTTTGACCAGTTTCAGTTGATTTTAATCGACTGGAAATTGGCCATTTTTCAAACGGTCTCAGAATTCGACGAAACTAGTTTTGTTAGGACCGTATCGTCAATACGAAGCTAGAAAATATTTTTCTGGAATTTTTCTAGTTAGTATGTGACCCCGGTAATTTGAAATGTACGTTTAAAATTCAATATAGTGTTTTAAATGTAAATTCAACGGAAACTGATTGTAACGATCAAATCAGCTTGCGGTACATATCCCGTTGTGTTCGGAATGAGGGTGAAACGCTATGGGCGACAGGCAGTGGACCTCGTTCAGAGGTCGTATGTGAAAGTCAACTTTTTTTCGAATAAAATAATTGAATTAAAAAAAAAAAAACCCCTTCCCTTTTATTTCTGGCCCCCCCCCAGTTCTTCACAAATCAGATGATCGAAAAAAAAAAAAAAAAACACGATCGCTCCGCCAGCGGGATCGCCGCTCGAGCCACCGCCGAGCCTCGCACCCCCCCCCCCCCCCCCGCGTCCTCCGCCTGGCCTCCAACGACCACCGCACCTTCTACTCCACCTCAAAACGCGACATAGCCTTCCCCGAAGCCCACAGTGAAACCCTAGCATCGCACCCCCCCTCTGACAGGCGCCGCGGGTCCCCCAGCACCCCCCCTCCTTCCTCCTTCTCTTATCCCCTTCGTTCGATTTGAATCCTGTAAGTGTTTTTTTTTTTTATTTATATATATTTTATAAATACTGGTTTAGTTAGCTATAAAAAAAAAACAGATTTTAGTTAGCTATAAAAACGGATTTTTATTAAGCAGAAAGTTTTAATTTTTATTTCACATAAAGTTATAATTTTTAAAATAGAAAAGATGCGATTTTTAAAATAGAAAAGATGCGATTTTTACAATAGAAAAGATGCGATTTTTACAATAGAAAAGATGCGATCTTTAAAATAGAAAAGCAAAAAGGCGAGATTTTTGTTTAGAAGAAAAAGTAGGATTTTTTTTTAAAAATAGAAAAGACTTTATTTTTTTATAAAGGCGAAAACCTTATTGTTAAAAATAGAATTTTTATCTATTGAACTTCGAACTAAAAATGTGATTTTTATCTATTGAACTTCGAAAGAAAAATATAGTTTTTATGTTTTGAACTTCATACGGGCAACAAAGGCGATAAAAAGGCGAGTTGGCGAAGATTTCCTGCGTTAGAAGTGCCGTGGAGCTAGGATAGCTATAAGTGAGAATTTCTCACCTTTCTATTTCTTTTCTAGTTATATATTTATACTAGGATGCAGACGGTGCTTAGTAGCACCCGACACAACCGTCCACAGACCATGGACTTGTTTGTTTGACTGTTTGGTGATTGATTGCGATATTGGTTTGAATGTGGTTTGTGGTGTGAAAAATCGAATCGATAAATTGGTTAGGATTAGACGTGCGCCGTTATAAGGCGTAGGAGTAAGGCTAGGTTAGACCCTTACTCCAAATTTTGTGGTTTGCAAAATGAAATTGATTTGATTGATGAGTGAATGGCGTGGGCCTTCACTAGACCGGGGATAAGGCTAGGCCTCGTCCCGTTTCTAGTATCGTGCCGTTATGCCGCCGAAATTTTCTAAAATATGTTAGAAAAATAAAAATATCATTTTATTGTGTAAATGAATTGAATAGAAATTCATAGGTTGAAATAAAATGTTTTATCGTTAAAAATAGAACTTTTAACGTGAAGTGAATAAAATAGAATATTCATTTACAAACCAGACGGTTTGTTTATGTACACCTATTTGAATGACATTGATTGGGACGATAAATTTTACACATCGCCCAACTGCACGAATAAAATATGTGTTTGATTGTTTGAAACCCCACACGGGTGTTGGGATGAAATTTGAAGTTCACTCATCCTGATTGATTAAATATGTCGATCGATTGATTGACAGGCTGCTATAAGCGTTGAATATCTATATTTGATGCTTATACAGCGTAGTGCACTTTGGTTGATGGTTGATTATTTTCAATGCTATTATATACATGTGTTGTATGAAAATCCATATAATTAACTCTATATGGTAATTGATTGGGCCTCATTCCAATTTGAAAAATAAAGAATATTATAAAATAAAAGTTCATGTGTTGACAGTACTCATTCATTGAGATTGGTCATGTGTTGAACGAAATATTTTGATAATAACAACTATTTTGAAAATAGAAATTTATGAAGCCGTGTTGATTAGATTGACGCCATTTTGACGTGATCGATATTTATATCGATTTTATTCATCTTAAAAATGAATTGAAAACGATTTCGAAATGAATTGAATTGAAAACGATTTCGAAATGAATTGAATTGAAAACGATTTCGAAATGAATTGAATTGAAAACGATTTCGAAATGAATTGAATTGAAAACGATTTCGAAATGAATTGAATTGAAAACGATTTCGAAATGAATTGAATTGAAAACGATTTCGAAATGAATTGAAATGAAAACGATTTCGAAATGAATTGAATTGAAAACGAATTCAAATTGAATTGAAAGCGAATTGAAATGAATTCAAATTGAATTGAAATTTGAATTGAATAGAAATGAATTTTAAAACGAATTTATAAAGAAGAATTCAATTTTGATTTGAATTGAAAAGCAAGTTGAAATTGCTTTTGAAACGATTTTTAAACTAGTTATATAATTCGTTTTAAATAGAAATCGACGAAATATATTATATATATATTATATATATAATAAAATGGCCTGAATAGAACGCGCCGCGCCGCGGCAGTTCGCGAATTTCGACCATTTATTTCAAACGGACATTACGGGAGATCCGACCGTCGGATTCTCCTAAAACCGGAACCGTTGGGTTCGTATCGAAAAGAGCTTTCTAAAGAATATTGGAAATTTGAAATCTAACGGTTGGATTTGGAATTATGTCCAAATCAAATTCGAAAAAGGTCGCTGTAAGTGCAGTTCGATGGCCATTGATGGAAATCGACTATACGGGCCTTGATAAAATTATTAAAAATAGTAATAATTTGTGTAAAATCATAAGAAATGATTTAGAAAGATGTGGGATGAAAAACTCCCTATTTGAAAAGATAAAAGTGGATTTTTATCGAAATGAACTAGTTTTGAACTAGAATTAAAATTCTATTTATTTTTAAATAAATAAATTGAATTTGAAAAGGGTTTTAAAAATAACCAGAATATCCAATGATTGCATTGGAGTGGATTTGAATCGAAATTGTCTTCGGAATATTTCGATGTTGGAATTAGTGATTATACGGATGTTGTTATGGAAATTTGAAAGATATATATATCGTTATTTCCAATGCGATATTTGTTAGTCGTGAAATTTGATATTGAATATAAGCCGGTATATTTTCTATTCAGAGCCTTGTATTTAATATCAAATGTGATTTGGGTTTGTCGTGAATGGTGTCTTCACTAACACTGTTCTTGAACCCAGTTGAGAAAAGATTAAATCTTTTTATTTAGATTTAATGAAGTGTACCAATTAAATGGTATTTAATTGGAATTGAATCGATATTGATTTTTGGGTTTATCGTGGACAGTGTTTTAAATAACACTCGTTCTTTAACCCGATCATTGATGAAATGTGATTTTGGGTTGTCGTGAACGGTATCTTCAATAATACAGTTCTTAGACCTAAAGGAGTTAAGAAAATCAGAAACTAACTGGAGACTAGTTAAGTTGAATAGTTTCCGAGGTATTGATCTGATGTTGGTTTCGGCCTTCGGGATTCATACTTAGGGAATTGCTCACTTGCTAATTTACAATTAGGGACTGATTGAAATGTGATGTGATTTTGGGTTTATCGTGAACCGTGTTTTAAATGACACTGATTCTTTAACCCAGTCACAGATTAAAACTAATTGGAGTTTTAATGAATCTTTAATTAGATTGAAAGAATCGAGGATGGAGTATCACCAGTTTTGCTCCAGGCGATAGTCAAATCTTTAATTAGATTTGAACGTGAAATGGTAATTGAATTTACCGATAACACTGTGGTGTTAGATATGAAGTATTACCAGTTTTACTTCATGGGATAAATAGGTTGGGATTGGGAAATTAAAACAAATGATTACTTCGGTAAGTTCCGTTAATCCCGGCTAGTTGAATCGAAATTCAAAAGAAGAATAAATTCAAGAAATTTATCTTGGATAAAATTAATGGGAATCTTTCCCTATGAATGTGAAATTTAGAAACTAACTGTCGGTTGGCCAAGCAGAATGGTTTTCTGGATATTGATCTGATGTTGGTTTCGGCCTTCGGGGTTAATATTTGGGGAATTATTCTCTTGATTAATTTACGGTTAGTGACTAATGAATTGGAATGAGGCGTATGTTGTGTTTGTGTAACACTTTTATAATATATACGCGAGTTATTCGGAAAGACCGGGTTTATCCCATTCTGAATAACTGATACGACGATAAGTCGAAGATGAAGACGATGGTCGAAGACCGGAGGTCTTCTCGTCGTTTGGGTGATAACTGATGATCTTGATTGGGCTGTACACCCAAGAAGATGGAAACAGTTAGTGATCGTCCAGACGTACTTGGAGATCGATGGATATGCGAGGTACTAGGTGCCTCCGGTTTCGTTCAGACCCAGAACGGACTTGTAAATGGACTGTGTGTCTGACATTGGATTTTAGTCCGTGTGATTGATCTCTATTAAATATATATCTGTTTGGCGGCGGAGAATTTATTCTCTTGCTTAACGCCCTTCTCTGAGACGTACGAGCTCAGGGGTTATATATTGATGGATATCAAACGCATGGAGTGAATTGCCTGTGTGGCATGCCTAAGTGGCAATTGATCGAGGCTTCTGTTGAAAAGCAAAGTCTTGTGGTTGATGATCGAAGCACGACCTTTGTGGCGTAGCTTCATGTAACGTTTGATTCGCGAGTTTCACACCCGGTATGAATCAAAAACGGGAGACGGACCTCAGGGAGGGCATGCGTTTCTTTCTAGTTAGAAGTGGCGTCAGTGGTTTTACACGCCCTGACGAGTTTGACTTATGTGGTTGTTGCTGTTGCGAGGCGCCTCGGATTGATCGGTCGTTCTCGAACCGATGGAGTCATTTAGTTGGCTCGTTTACGCCCCATAGGGCGGGGGAACGCATGTTCAGGGTTTAAGTTTAATCCACATCGGTGGACCGGCCCTGTCGCTCCAAGGTCACTCGAGCTCTGACCTGTGGCTCGGGCTAGAGAGTCACGAATCGGTTGAGGACTATCTTTTGCCTCGGTTCATAGACGGAAATCCAATTTCCAAATACGTGACTTTGCGATTTTGATTGTATAACCTATATATGGCGACATAGTGGTATGGGGCATTCATGCCGCCTATGATTGATACTTATGATCTGAAGTTGTTTTATACACTATGCACTTAGAATAGTATCAAATGATTTGTTTTAAACGTATCAAGCATTCTTTGGCTATTATAAGGGAAAACCCTATCCTCGACTGCGTTGCATTGTGTGATGGGACCTGGGTCTTATAACAGCTTCATTTTCCTTTATTTAGCATTGCGCTGTTTGTTTTATGCACTGGTATTCTTGGGAGGAAACCCGTTCCGTGTTATACGGCGTGGTCCCTTGATTTACCTAATGATTTAAAATAAAGATTAATAACTGTTTTAGTTCTCACACCAGTCACATGACTGACCTGGAGTTTATTGTTTTAACCTAAACTCTGGGTGCCCCTATTTTGACACGGGCAGCTAGTAGTTTTTGTTTTGCAGATTTATATTCACAGGATCCTGGTTTACAGCTGGAACGATATCCGGAAAGCTTTGTATCCGTATATCCCTTCTAGTTGTGTATTGTATTATTTTCCGCTGCTATGTATTTAAATGTAATTTAAATCTCTGATATTTCTGTGTAATATTCTTTTATACTCTGTGTATTCTTGTAATCTGATGCATTGTTGTAATATACAATGAAATGTTCTTCCGTATGCGTTCTGTTGTGGTTTGTTCTCGAACTATCCGACGCTTTCCTTTACGGGGAAGTTGCGGGTCTTCACAGTTGGTATCAGAGCTTTGGTTTACAAAGCTAGAGAACAAGACACATTAGAACCGTACGAAAGAATTCATCAGATATTGGATTAGTAATATCCAATGAGAATGACTCGTTAGAGATAGGATCAGTAGTATCCCAGAACGAGTGTGAAGAGTATATTTTTCAAATGAAAACATTCTTTGTTTTGAAAATTTAAATCAATTATTCGTAGTTGATTATCTATTTATATTGATGTGGACAATCCAGTATATATAGATTTTGCGTATACTTCTGATCCGCGTGTATTCGAAATTTTAATATACTGGATAGATATAGAGTCACACTCTAGTCGCCCGGACGTGATTCTGATGATTGACGCGTCATCATTAGTAATTATTTTCGTGTTTCGAAGGTGTGATATCTATATATTTCCATTAGACTGGTGTGAGAACCAAAACATATATAGTTAGAATACATTGTTGTGAATTGGCATCAAAAACATGATTTTCTTTATATGTATCAAAATTATGAATTTGAAGCTCTAATTCACTAATTGATTGATGTTTGTGTTGTTTGTTCATTTGTTTGCTAATTTTGAACCATTATGCCTAATTTGATCGAATATTGAATTGTATTGAAAATTGGTCGCATTTGCTTGCATATACATATACTTATATTGAACAGGTCATAGCAAGGAGGCTAGAGCCGAAGAATAAAATTTGTTTGCCCGACAAATAGGTACATGTTTACTACATAATTTCCTGTTTTGTTTGGGTGATGATGATTTTGTGAGCCTATTGGCTAGCCGCTTGGCTTTTTCTTTTTCTTTTTGAGATCTGAAGGACAGGGGAAGCTATTTGAAATCCCCCGATGCTCCCGGTGCAGGGGAGGTTATGGCGAAATTTTTCGAAAATTTAGGGTGTTAGCCAAATTTTTGAAATTTTGAAAATTCTCAGAAACTGAAAAGTTGGAGAACGGAAGCCTGACCGATCGTAGAGTTGATTAATCAAACCACTTTCGACTTTGTTCCTTTTCGGGGACGAAAAGTTTTAAGTGGGGGAGATTGTAACAACCCGGAAAATCTGGGCCAGTTTAAAATTTTTATTTTGGCAATTTTAGCGAATTTTGAATATTTAAAATAGATTATTTTAAATAATATCGACGAGGAATTTATTTTGAATAGAATTCGAACGTATATATTATATACGTCGTCGTTAGAATATATAATAATTATATATAATTATAAAAGGAATTGAAAATGGCGCGGTAGTTCGAAAATTCGATTTCTAATTTCAAATGAATATACAGAATTCAATATAAGTCAGAATTGAACGAAACAAGAAATATTTGAATCTGTATAACTATATCTTTGTAACGAAGTTAACAAACTGAGATTTCATCTTAGAAATGATAAGATATGTCCAGTTTAAAATTAGAAATAGTCGCTGTGGAATTTATATATATTTTTATATATATAAGGCCCTTAAAAATGGACATTTTGCAAACGACCTCGGATTTCGACGAAACCAGTTTTGTTGGGTCCGTGATGTCGAGTTATTGCTAGATTCCAAATTTCATAATTTTTTGAATCAATATGTAAGCGTGGCAAAGGAAAACGCGTTTGACCAGTTTCAGTTGATTTTAATCGACTGGAAATTGGCCATTTTTCAAACGGTCTCAGAATTCGACGAAACTAGTTTTGTTAGGACCGTATCGTCAATACGAAGCTAGAAAATATTTTTCTGGAATTTTTCTAGTTAGTATGTGACCCCGGTAATTTGAAATGTACGTTTAAAATTCAATATAGTGTTTTAAATGTAAATTCAACGGAAACTGATTGTAACGATCAAATCAGCTTGCGGTACATATCCCGTTGTGTTCGGAATGAGGGTGAAACGCTATCGGCGACAGGCAGTGGACCTCGTTCAGAGGTCGTATGTGAAAGTCAACTTTTTTTCGAATAAAATAATTGAATTAAAAAAAAAAACCCCTTCCCTTTTATTTCTGGCCCCCCCCCCAGTTCTTCACAAATCAGATGATCGAAAAAAAAAAAAAAACAACACGATCGCTCCGCCAGCGGGATCGCCGCTCGAGCCACCGCCGAGCCTCGCACCCCCCCCCCCCCCCCCCCCCGCGTCCTCCGCCTGGCCTCCAACGACCACCGCACCTTCTACTCCACCTCAAAACGCGACATAGCCTTCCCCGAAGCCCACAGTGAAACCCTAGCATCGCACCCCCCCCTCTGACAGGCGCCGCGGGTCCCCCAGCACCCCCCCTCCTTCCTCCTACCTCCTTCTCTTATCCCCTTCGTTCGATTTGAATCCTGTAAGTGTTTTTTTTTTTTTTTTATATATATTTTATAAATACTGGTTTAGTTAGCTATAAAAAAAAAACAGATTTTAGTTAGCTATAAAAACGGATTTTTATTAAGCAGAAAGTTTTAATTTTTATTTCACATAAAGTTATAATTTTTAAAATAGAAAAGATGCGATTTTTAAAATAGAAAAGATGCGATTTTTACAATAGAAAAGATGCGATTTTTACAATAGAAAAGATGCGATCTTTAAAATAGAAAAGCAAAAAGGCGAGATTTTTGTTTAGAAGAAAAAGTAGGATTTTTTTTAAAAATAGAAAAGACTTTATTTTTTTATAAAGGCGAAAACCTTATTGTTAAAAATAGAATTTTTATCTATTGAACTTCGAACTAAAAATGTGATTTTTATCTATTGAACTTCGAAAGAAAAATATAGTTTTTATGTTTTGAACTTCGAAATAAAAATTCGATTTTTATATATTGAACTTTGAAATAAAAATTCGATTTTTATATATTGAACTTTGAAATAAAAATTCGATTTTTATATATTGAACTTTGAAATAAAAATTCGATTTTTATATATTGAACTTTGAAATAAAAATTCGATTTTTATATATTGAACTTTGAAATAAAAATTCGATTTTTATATATTGAACTTTGAAATAAAAATTCGATTTTTATATATGTAGTGGCTACGGGCAACAAAGGCGATAAAAAGGCGAGTTGGCGAAGATTTCCTGCGTTAGAAGTGCCGTGGAGCTAGGATAGCTATAAGTGAGAATTTCTCACCTTTCTATTTCTTTTCTAGTTATATATTTATACTAGGATGCAGACGGTGCTTAGTAGCACCCGACACAACCGTCCACAGACCATGGACTTGTTTGTTTGACTGTTTGGTGATTGATTGCGATATTGGTTTGAATGTGGTTTGTGGTGTGAAAAATCGAATCGATAAATTGGTTAGGATTAGACGTGCGCCGTTATAAGGCGTAGGAGTAAGGCTAGGTTAGACCCTTACTCCAAATTTTGTGGTTTGCAAAATGAAATTGATTTGATTGATGAGTGAATGGCGTGGGCCTTCACTAGACCGGGGATAAGGCTAGGCCTCGTCCCGTTTCTAGTATCGTGCCGTTATGCCGCCGAAATTTTCTAAAATATGTTAGAAAAATAAAAATATCATTTTATTGTGTAAATGAATTGAATAGAAATTCATAGGTTGAAATAAAATGTTTTATCGTTAAAAATAGAACTTTTAACGTGAAGTGAATAAAATAGAATATTCATTTACAAACCAGACGGTTTGTTTATGTACACCTATTTGAATGACATTGATTGGGACGATAAATTTTACACATCGCCCAACTGCACGAATAAAATATGTGTTTGATTGTTTGAAACCCCACACGGGTGTTGGGATGAAATTTGAAGTTCACTCATCCTGATTGATTAAATATGTCGATCGATTGATTGACAGGCTGCTATAAGCGTTGAATATCTATATTTGATGCTTATACAGCGTAGTGCACTTTGGTTGATGGTTGATTATTTTCAATGCTATTATATACATGTGTTGTATGAAAATCCATATAATTAACTCTATATGGTAATTGATTGGGCCTCATTCCAATTTGAAAAATAAAGAATATTATAAAATAAAAGTTCATGTGTTGACAGTACTCATTCATTGAGATTGGTCATGTGTTGAACGAAATATTTTGATAATAACAACTATTTTGAAAATAGAAATTTATGAAGCCGTGTTGATTAGATTGACGCCATTTTGACGTGATCGATATTTATATCGATTTTATTCATCTTAAAAATGAATTGAAAACGATTTCGAAATGAATTGAATTGAAAACGATTTCGAAATGAATTGAATTGAAAACGATTTCGAAATGAATTGAATTGAAAACGATTTCGAAATGAATTGAATTGAAAACGATTTCGAAATGAATTGAATTGAAAACGATTTCGAAATGAATTGAATTGAAAACGAATTCAAATTGAATTGAAAGCGAATTGAAATGAATTCAAATTGAATTGAAATTTGAATTGAATAGAAATGAATTTTAAAACGAATTTATAAAGAAGAATTCAATTTTGATTTGAATTGAAAAGCAAGTTGAAATTGCTTTTGAAACGATTTTTAAACTAGTTATATAATTCGTTTTAAATAGAAATCGACGAAATATATTATATATATATTATATATATAATAAAATGGCCTGAATAGAACGCGCCGCGCCACGGCAGTTCGCGAATTTCGACCATTTATTTCAAACGGACATTACGGGAGATCCGACCGTCGGATTCTCCTAAAACCGGAACCGTTGGGTTCGTATCGAAAAGAGCTTTCTAAAGAATATTGGAAATTTGAAATCTAACGGTTGGATTTGGAATTATGTCCAAATCAAATTCGAAAAAGGTCGCTGTAAGTGCAGTTCGATGGCCATTGATGGAAATCGACTGTACGGGCCTTGATAAAATTATTAAAAATAGTAATAATTTGTGTAAAATCATAAGAAATGATTTAGAAAGATGTGGGATGAAAAACTCCCTATTTGAAAAGATAAAAGTGGATTTTTATCGAAATGAACTAGTTTTGAACTAGAATTAAAATTCTATTTATTTTTAAATAAATAAATTGAATTTGAAAAGGGTTTTAAAAATAACCAGAATATCCAATGATTGCATTGGAGTGGATTTGAATCGAAATTGTCTTCGGAATATTTCGATGTTGGAATTAGTGATTATACGGATGTTGTTATGGAAATTTGAAAGATATATATATCGTTATTTCCAATGCGATATTTGTTAGTCGTGAAATTTGATATTGAATATAAGCCGGTATATTTTCTATTCAGAGCCTTGTATTTAATATCAAATGTGATTTGGGTTTGTCGTGAATGGTGTCTTCACTAACACTGTTCTTGAACCCAGTTGAGAAAAGATTAAATCTTTTTATTTAGATTTAATGAAGTGTACCAATTAAATGGTATTTAATTGGAATTGAATCGATATTGATTTTTGGGTTTATCGTGGACAGTGTTTTAAATAACACTCGTTCTTTAACCCGATCATTGATGAAATGTGATTTTGGGTTGTCGTGAACGGTATCTTCAATAATACAGTTCTTAGACCTAAAGGAGTTAAGAAAATCAGAAACTAACTGGAGACTAGTTAAGTTGAATAGTTTCCGAGGTATTGATCTGATGTTGGTTTCGGCCTTCGGGATTCATACTTAGGGAATTGCTCACTTGCTAATTTACAATTAGGGACTGATTGAAATGTGATGTGATTTTGGGTTTATCGTGAACCGTGTTTTAAATGACACTGATTCTTTAACCCAGTCACAGATTAAAACTAATTGGAGTTTTAATGAATCTTTAATTAGATTGAAAGAATCGAGGATGGAGTATCACCAGTTTTGCTCCAGGCGATAGTCAAATCTTTAATTAGATTTGAACGTGAAATGGTAATTGAATTTACCGATAACACTGTGGTGTTAGATATGAAGTATTACCAGTTTTACTTCATGGGATAAATAGGTTGGGATTGGGAAATTAAAACAAATGATTACTTCGGTAAGTTCCGTTAATCCCGGCTAGTTGAATCGAAATTCAAAAGAAGAATAAATTCAAGAAATTTATCTTGGATAAAATTAATGGGAATCTTTCCCTATGAATGTGAAATTTAGAAACTAACTGTCGGTTGGCCAAGCAGAATGGTTTTCTGGATATTGATCTGATGTTGGTTTCGGCCTTCGGGGTTAATATTTGGGGAATTATTCTCTTGATTAATTTACGGTTAGTGACTAATGAATTGGAATGAGGCGTATGTTGTGTTTGTGTAACACTTTTATAATATATACGCGAGTTATTCGGAAAGACCGGGTTTATCCCATTCTGAATAACTGATACGACGATAAGTCGAAGATGAAGACGATGGTCGAAGACCGGAGGTCTTCTCGTCGTTTGGGTGATAACTGATGATCTTGATTGGGCTGTACACCCAAGAAGATGGAAACAGTTAGTGATCGTCCAGACGTACTTGGAGATCGATGGATATGCGAGGTACTAGGTGCCTCCGGTTTCGTTCAGACCCAGAACGGACTTGTAAATGGACTGTGTGTCTGACATTGGATTTTAGTCCGTGTGATTGATCTCTATTAAATATATATCTGTTTGGCGGCGGAGAATTTATTCTCTTGCTTAACGCCCTTCTCTGAGACGTACGAGCTCAGGGGTTATATATTGATGGATATCAAACGCATGGAGTGAATTGCCTGTGTGGCATGCCTAAGTGGCAATTGATCGAGGCTTCTGTTGAAAAGCAAAGTCTTGTGGTTGATGATCGAAGCACGGCCTTTGTGGCGTAGCTTCGTGTAACGTTTGATTCGCGAGTTTCACACCCGGTATGAATCAAAAACGGGAGACGGACCTCAGGGAGGGCATGCGTTTCTTTCTAGTTAGAAGTGGCGTCAGTGGTTTTACACGCCCTGACGAGTTTGACTTATGTGGTTGTTGCTGTTGCGAGGCGCCTCAGATTGATCGGTCGTTCTCGAACCGATGGAGTCATTTAGTTGGCTC
Source organism: Allium sativum (assembly GCA_030737875.1). NCBI lineage: Eukaryota > Viridiplantae > Streptophyta > Magnoliopsida > Asparagales > Amaryllidaceae > Allium > Allium sativum. The sequence goes on from JASFAX010000034.1 coordinate 7,242,179, forward strand.
GTTTACGCCCCATAGGGCGGGGGAACGCATGTTCAGGGTTTAAGTTTAATCCACATCGGTGGACCGACCCTGTCGCTCCAAGGTCACTCGAGCTCTGACCTGTGGCTCGGGCTAGAGAGTCACGAATCGGTTGAGGACTATCTTTTGCCTCGGTTCATAGACGGAAATCCAATTTCCAAATACGTGACTTTGCGATTTTGATTGTATAACCTATATATGGCGACATAGTGGTATGGGGCATTCATGCCGCCTATGATTGATACTTATGATTTGAAGTTGTTTTATACACTATGCACTTAGAATAGTATCAAATGATTTGTTTTAAACGTATCAAGCATTCTTTGGCTGTTATAAGGGAAAACCCTATCCTCGACTGCGTTGCATTGTGTGATGGGACCTGGGTCTTATAACAGCTTCATTTTCCTTTATTTAGCATTGCGCTGTTTGTTTTATGCACTGGTATTCTTGGGAGGAAACCCGTTCCGTGTTATACGGCGTGGTCCCTTGATTTACCTAATGATTTAAAATAAAGATTAATAACTGTTTTAGTTCTCACACCAGTCACATGACTGACCTGGAGTTTATTGTTTTAACCTAAACTCTGGGTGCCCCTATTTTGACACGGGCAGCTAGTAGTTTTGGTTTTGCAGATTTATATTCACAGGATCCTGGTTTACAGCTGGAACGATATCCGGAAAGCTTTGTATCCGTATATCCCTTCTAGTTGTGTATTGTATTATTTTCCGCTGCTATGTATTTAAATGTAATTTAAATCTCTGATATTTCTGTGTAATATTCTTTTATACTCTGTGTATTCTTGTAATCTGATGCATTGTTGTAATATACAATGAAATGTTCTTCCGTATGCGTTCTGTTGTGGTTTGTTCTCGAACTATCTGACGCTTTCCTTTACGGGGAAGTTGCGGGTCTTCACAGGGGGGGGGGGTTTGGAAATTTATTGGGCCGTATTAGATACCCAATAAATCCTATTAAGCATACACATATTTATAGTGATATATTCTGGTGTTTACAGGGGAGCGTGTATAGATAATAACTCCAGAGAATAAATTCTCGTCACCCTGTCAAAGCCTGAGGGAGTGTGTATTTTAATTGCTCCAGAGAATAAATTCTCGTCACCTCGTCCCGTGTGGGAAATAAATAATCCATGTGCCGTATCTAATGACTAGAGAGACGTGATTATTGTCAACTCCAGACCCGTGTGGGTTTTTTTATTAATCTGGCAATTTATCGTTACAATTTTATATGGTCATATCAGCCATCAGTTCAACCTGTAAAATATAGTCATCGCCATTCAAGCCTCTTGCTCGTATGGTAAATCTTCCACCTCATCACACAAGCTCCAAATTCTTGTGGTATATGATGAAGTATGCCTATCTTCAAGAAGTATGCCATGTAGTGTAGTTCAAAATTAATTGTTACTATCCGATGGCGATGTTTATTATTACATATAGAACAACCAACACTCCACATCCAATGGCATTCACAGGAGTTGATATAATAATGAAATTGCGCATCCAAATCATTAAGGTTTACCTATTTGTCGGGCACGCAAATAATTTCTTTACTCAATAGCTAATCCATTTACCTGTTCAAACATATATAATGCACAAGTATATATTTCTATCTATTTTTAAATCAGTTCAGTGTGTGATTTAATCGAATAAATTCTACCATTCATTCATTGATTGAATTAACTATCATTTTAATTAATTTAATTAATCAAATCTACTATCACACTATGCAAACAACATGCAATTTGTTTTTTTAACTTTTCAAAAATATACCTTTTATATATGCAAAAATCATATTTCTAAGACCAAACTACATATATAATCACAAATACGTTATTTATAAACATATAACTCTCGACTCGTTCTGGGTCACTTCTGACCCCATCTCTAACGAGTTATTCTGATTCTGCTATACTCACACTAGGATATTACCGATCCTATATGTAATGAGTTATTCGTCCTAGAACACTACTGGTTCTATCTTTGACGAGTTCGTTAATGTGTTAAATACCATAGCTAAGCTTAACCAAAGCTCTGATACCACGTTGTGACGACCCCAAAACCCGTACTGCGGTGTTAAGGGTAATCTTTGGAATATAACACAGAAACAGATAATAGCAGAACATAATTAAATAAATACACTAGGTAATGAACAAATAATACACTGGATAAACGTAATCATCAGAGTTGCACAATATACAGGATCATACTTAGTACAAATACAGTTTAACTATACATAAATGTCTACAGCGGAAAACAAAACATAATGTACAATAGGAGCTGAATAACATAAAAAGAGATAAATGATAGAATCCATCTTCAGCTCCAGCTATCCAGAAAGAGCCTGCTAATAACCTAAATACAAGGCGGCCCGTGTAGAAAAAAGGGCACCCGAGTTTGCATGTGAAACAAACTACGAGTCAGTCATGGGACTTGTATGAGAAATATACTTAACACATTTATAATATGGCTAATCACAGGACCACGCCACTTTCGTGGAACAGGTTTACTCCATCGGATTGCCGGTGCTTTAAAACAAATAATTCTTTTAAATATCGCAATGCTTTTTATAAAAATGAAGCCGATATAAGACTCAAGTCCCATCACACAATGCAGCGCAAACCGGAGGATATAGTTTTACCTTATATCGACTAAAATATGCTTGATACGAATAAAACAAAAGCATTTGATAATCAGACTCCAACTATAAAATAGTAAGAGAACGATTCCATAGGTATTAACCCCGAAGGCCGAAACCAACATCAGACCAATACCCCGGAAACCATCCATCTTATCTAGTTTACAGTTAGTTTCTAATTTCATACACAATCATAAATATCAATCATAGACGGCATGGGTACCATATATCATGTCGCCATATATATATACAATCAAAACCGCACAATCACGTATTTGGAAATTGGATTTCCGTCATGAACCAAGGCAAAAGATAGTCCTTACCGACTTCGAGAAGCTCTAGCCCGTGTCTCAGGATCAGAATGCATCGACCCTTGGATCGTCAGGGCCGGTTCACCGATGTGGATTAAAATGCCTGAACACTGCGTTTCCCTGCCCTATGGGGCGTAAGTGAGCCAACGAATGACTCCATCGGTCCCGGATCGACCGATATAACCGAGGCGCCTCGCAACAGCAATAACCACATAGGTGAAAATAATATAATGTTAGCCAGTTTAAGCACCGACACCACCTCTAGCTAGAAGGAAACGCATGCCCTCCCTGATGTCCTCTCCCGTTTCTGGTTCATACCGAGGTGTGAGGCTCGCGAATTCACGTTATGTACAAAGCTACGCCACACAGGCGGTGCTTTGATCATCACCACAAGACTTTGCTTTTCAACAGAAGCCCTGATCACTGCATCTTAGCATGCCACACAAGAAATTCACGCCATGTAACTAATGGCTATCAATCACACAGAATGAATTCCAATGTCAGACACACAGTCCATTTGCAAGTTCGTTCTAGGTCTGAATGAAACCGGAGGCACTATATACCTCGCAAACCCATCGATCTCCACGTACGTCTGGACGATCACCACTCATTATCCATATTTCGGGATGCCTCCCAATCAGGACATCAGTTACCATCCAAACGAGGTGAAGATTTCCGGTCTTCGACCACCGTCTTCATCTTCGATTTTTTATCATCGATTTAGTTATTCAGAATGGGATAAACCCGGTCTTTCTGAGCAACTCGCGTATATAATAAACAAGTGCTACACAAACACAACATACGCATCATTTCAATTCATTAGTCACTAACCGTAAATCAGTAAGAGAATGATTTCCCAAATATTAGCCCCGAAGGCCGAAACCAACATCAGATCAAAACCCAGGAAACTATTCGACTTAGCCAACCTTCAGTTAGTTTCTAAATTTCACATTCCATATCGTTTATAATATTTTATAACGATTTATCGCTATTTTTATTTATTTAAAAATAGCCAATTTATTTAAATGACGCTTCAGGCCATAACGCGGTCGTGGCGCTGTTTTTCTTCAGATTTGATTTACACATATCTGAAAATCTAACCGTTGGATCATCACAAAATTTATATCATTAGAAAGGTCTTTTCAAAATGAATCCAACGGTTCCAGTTTCTGGAAAATCCGACGGTCGGATCTCTCGGTACAATCGTTTGAAGTTTCGATTTCAAATTACGAACCGTAGCTTCGTTATTCAATTTATTTTAATTATATTTATATTTATATATAAATATAATCAGTTCTTCAGTTTCAAAACCATTTCCTTTTCATACATTTTATAAAAATGATATTTTTATCCAATTGACTTTTATTTCAACACTTCACTATTTTTAACTATTCATGTATATAATAAAAACGTGATTTTTATTGTAAAACAATTTATTTCAAAACATGACTATTTTATATTGTTCATATAGATGGTAAAAATATGATTTTTATTATAAAACAATTTCTTTCAAAGAACGGCTATTTTATATAGTTCATATAGATGATAAAATTATGATTTTTTATTATAAAACAATTTATTTCAAAACACGAATACCATTCAACACATGAATTTTCATTCAATGAATGAATTTCTATTCAACACATGAAGGTTTTCTATAGTTTATATATATAGATAAAAAGGTGATTTTTATATTTAAAACATGAATAGCATTCAACACATGAATTTCTATTCAACGAATGAATTTCAATTCAACACATGAAGGTTTTCTATAGTTTATATATATATATATAAAGGTGATTTTTATTGCAAAACAATTTATTCAAAACATGAATGTCATTCAATAGATGAATTTCTATTAAGCACACGAATATAGTTTCAACACATGAAAATAATTCTAACACATGAATATTATTCAAAATTTCGGTAGCATAACGGCAGGGTAGTTAAAACCAGGGCCGTACCTAGTACGGCCCCTCGCTCTACCTTAAAGCCTCGCAGCTTTTGACAATGGGGATTTCATGCATCTAGTTCGCACGCAGGCGACATGTATATATTTTTCGTTTCCACAAACTAATCCTATGTGGTTTCAACCAAATAATTCTCAACCACAAATGGGTATTTTTCAACCAAAATCAATCAATTTCAACCACAAACAATTATAATCAACCATTCTCTATCAACCAATTTTCACACCAATCACAATCAATAAATATCGTCCATGGTTTGTGGACGAGGGGCGTATATATATATATATAAGCATTTCACTTCTATTTTCAACACATATATAATTTTTTACAACGCATATATAACTTATACATCGAACGTACAACCTATACAACGCTTATACATGAGGTGTACAACGCTTATACAAGTCATGCATCGACCATATAATTTATACATCATCGTTTTCCATATCGTTTATAAATTAGAAATCTCACATTGGGTTCCACTCCACCAAAAATAGCAGAAGGGTCAGAAAAATATGCGGTCTCTTCTAGAATGTAGAAGTCGTCCTCACGGTCACGATGTTTCCTGTTTCATCGATTTTCGTCAATACACTAAAAAGATATGATTTTTCAAAGTATGCAACACTTAAAAGTGTAATTTTCAGTTTGAATTGGCCAAACCCGTTACCTCTATTCCTCGTTCAAAACTAGGTTTGCCCATATCTTTTGATTCGCTACACGGGAGGAGGATCGGGTTGTACCACTTGAAAGAGGGTCGAGGGGGCTTCAGGCGCGTGGTGGTGGCTGCGATTCGGTGGGGCCAGGTGGTCACGGCAGCGCTTCAAAGACCCGAACTTTAGAGAGGTGATTCGCGTGAAATACGAGGCGGGAGGGGGGGAGATGGGTATGGATTTGGAGCTGGAGAGATTGAAAAAGCTTAATTAGAGGGGGGTCTAACTCGGGCTGTGGCGATCGGAAAACGCCAGGGAAGCGACGACAGGCATTCCACCGTCGAGATCATTTACAGGGGGGTTGAGATTTATTTTATTTTATTTTATTTTGAATATAAAATTCTGATTGGCCGATGGTTTTATAATTTCAAAAATTAGGGTTTTTACAAACGAACTTCAATTCAAACCCAACGACTATCATCACTAGTGTTTTACCCCCATTCCGAACGTAATGGGATATGTTTCGTAGGCCCATTCGACTGTTTCTGTCAGTTTTCATTCAAATTAAAATATAAAACATTCAATATTTGATTTGAACGTACATTTCAATTTGTCAGGGCCACAAACTGATTCTAAAAATTTCCGAAAAATAAATCTAGCTATGTTTTGACGATACGGTCCCAACAAAACTAGTTTCGTTGAATTCTGAGACCGTTTGAAAAATGGCCCATTTCTGGTCGATCCAATTTAACTGTAATTGACCAAAACACGGTTTCCTTTGCTACGCGCACATATTAGCTTCAAAAATTTTGAAATTTGAAACCTAGCAATAGTTTAACATCCCGGATCCAACAAAAGTGGTTTCGTCGAATTCCGAGGTCGTTTGCAAAATGGCCGTTTTCACGGGCTATATATATTCTATAGCGACCTTTCTGAAAATTCATTTGGCTGTAACTTTTGCTTCCCGCTATGAAACATCTATTATTCAGATTCGTTAGAAAGATATTAATTAACAGATTTAAATATTTTGGTTTCACTCAAATCCGTTTTGTTTTGCACCCGGTACATTCAGTCAAAGTTTGAATTGAAAATTCGAAACTACCGCGCCATTTCAGGCCTTGTTTATAATTAGAATTAATTATATTCGTTTTTAAATGTCGATTCAAACTTTTTTTCATCGTTATTATTTAAAATATTTATTTTAAATATTTAAAATCCACTAAAATAACCAATTTAAAATTTTTAAATTGGTTCAGATTTTCTGAGTCGTTACACCACTCATAAGCAATTCTGTCAATAATGGTCAGGTTGCTAACACCTTCCACAAGAAGTTCGATCATAGACTTATTCATAGATGAGATACGATCTCTAGGTAGCGAACCCATAAGTTTGAGCCGAAGCTCCCTACGAAGCCGGGTCGTGACCCCGGAAGAGAGAAAACACCTAATCATGAAATCCCTAGAAAACATCATAAATCATAGAAAATCATAGAAAGTTGGATCAAAGTCCCCCAGGTGAAATCCAAGAATCGTAAATCGCACTCGGGCGATCGAGGACCACAAAACATTAATCATCAAAGGACCGCATCGGTCCGGTGAGTATAAATTACACTGAGATAGTTAATATAAGAAAATAGTTAAATTTCCCATAACCACTCACTATTCTCAAATATTTACAAACACGTTGTTGATTCATACTAAAAACAACAAGAATCGTCACAACGTGTTCGAACGTACGAGTCCAAGAGTTATTCGCCGAAGTAAACATATACGGGGCATAGTCCTCATTTTACTAAGGTAATAAACTAAATTTCTCCCCCGATCGAGTAAAGAGGATCCGTACACACTAATAGATTGGAATTTGTAGAAGGATTCGTAGTCCATTAATAATATATAAACCCTCGCATAAGTCCGACGTGACAATGTACACGAGCACGATTGCCAAAGCGAATCGATCAAGGGAATTCACGTTGCAATAACGTAAATTCAATTCATAAATCATCAAATATAAATTCGATAAATCGAATAAATATACAGGTCGTTAGTGAATCCAATGACGATAAGGAACGATTAGAAATCACTTTGAGCGACAGGAAACAAAGACACAAAACTGGGTGCCACGGATCAAAGTACGATCACCAAGGTGATCGATCACTCGTAATTCACATTACAACAATCATATAAGAAATCAATGGGATAACGGTTGTAATTTCGATCAATTAACTAATCGAAATCCCAAACTAGCACCCGAAGGTTTTAAACTACATCGGAATAGACTCGAAGGATATCGAGTCGATAATTCACGTTTTAATGGCGCGAATTATATTAACAAGAGTATCGAATAAATTTTATGTACAAAATAGAGCGCACGGGCTCTAGAATGATCACTTATTCAATTCACATCATAACAATGTGAATAGACCAAAAGAATCAACATCGGGATAATCACTTGAGAATCAAAGACGACGAATTGAGCTGCTGGAATCTGTGAATTCGTCAAGTTGAAGTTCACAAACGAAGTTCGAATGGGCCGAGTTCCGGCCGGGAAAGAGCCTGGATGGGGGTAGACTGTGGACCGATGTCTCCTCTGGTCCACAACAGTAAAACAGGATTCATACGTCTAAATTAAAAACTCAAACGTCTGACTTTGTAATTTTGCAAGACAACAAGGTTTTAGTTCATTTTGGCCCCCTTTCAGGCATCTGAATTATTCCGGCCAGACGTCTGAATTACAATTCAGACGTCTGAGCAATAATTTCTAGGCTTCTGAATTCTGTTACTTGGAACTATAATTATTTGGAGCAGGTCAGACGTCTGCCCAAAAATATTCAGACGTTTGAATCCTATTCCAAAGCACAATTTGCCTTGAAAACATGTTCAAAACGATATCGACGAATGCCCGAAGGCCTATGATGTTATGCAAAAGTATATGAGGCTTCAAGGACTTGCCGAAACAACTTATAACGCCCAAATACACATGCAAAAACATACATACAAGAGATTAGCAATGGTTTTGATCATAAAGTCCAAAACGGGCAAATTTTCTAACCAAAGCAATCAACTACAATTCAAGCGACTTGTGAAGGCTTAGAACTATGTTGGGGCGGCAACGAAGCTTCACAATATCACCAAATCAACTCATAGCATATGAATTAGATTGTGTGGACAATCCTTATCAAAATTTTCAACTCAATGAAATATGAACACACGAAATCGACTAAGTTACACTAGCTACACAATTCACTAGCATATGCAAACTCAATGAACACTAAATTACACTTTTACAAGACAATGGCTTGTGGCATAGATGTGAGTTCAAAAAGAACTCACCTTTGCTCGCCAGAAGCAAGAAATCAACCCAAAGCTTTGCTAAATCAACCTCTCTTCAATCAATACTCATGAATCTCCAATCTAAGAGCATATCAACAAGATTCCTAAGAGTTAGGTTTAGGAAATCATACAAATTCAAGAGGAATAGGGTTGGAGAAGATAGAGATGAAGATGGAGAAGCTTACCCAAGTCTCTACACTTGATTTCTTCAAGAATTGGAGCTACAAGTTCAAGCTAGGGCTTAGGAAGTTTTAATTTCCCATTCCACTCTCCATTTTTCTTTTTTCTTCTAAGTGAGAATGAATGAAGGAGGAGAGTGCTAGGTGGAGCTCTTAAGTGAATGAGTTAGGTTGGCTAACCATGCCCTAGCCCAAAGTCCCAAATCTCCGAAACTCAGAACATATCAAACCTTATAGTTTTTGAACACCTAAACGACGTTTTGAACTCGATGGAAGTGGTTTCGAGTCCTAATTCGCCCATATACAAAAAGTAATATTTTGGTCATACATCAAATGAAAATGACCAAATCCTCCCAACTCAAAAGGTATCGATGCTTACAGTCAAAAAGATCGTAGATGATGATCCGGACACAATGGAAGTGGTCCCGAATCCTAAATTTATCGTTTGTGAAAAACAACATTTTGAGTGACACATCGGACACGACGATATATTTAAATAAAATGTTTAAATCTAATATCATCGAATGAGCGCGTTGTTACAAAAATAATCCATTTGAAATAAATTGTAACAACCTAGAAAATCTGAGCCAATTTAAATTTTTTATTTTAGCCCTTTTAGTGAATTTTGGATATTTAAAATGAATTATTTTAATTAATGACAATGAGAAATTTATTTTGAATAGAATTAGAACGTATAAATTCCTTTAAATTGAAGTTAGAGAATAAATATTTATTTTAATTATAAAAGGAATTGGAAATGGCGCGGTAGTTTGAAAATTCAATTTCAAATTTTAAATGAATGTACAGGATACAAAATTAACCGGATTTTAGTGAAACCAAAAATATTAGAATCTGATTGAAAATATATTTCCAACGAATCCGAAAGATTGAAATTTCATAGCAGGAATAAAAAGTTATTTCCAGTTGAAAATTCGAAATAGTCGCTATGGAAAATATAGCCCTTTAAAATGGAAATTTTGCAAACGACCTCCATTTTCGATGAAACCACTTTTTTCGGATCTGGAATGTCAAGTTATTGCTAGATTCCAATTTTCATAATATTTGAAGTCAATATGTGAGCATGGCGAAGTAAAACGTGTTTTGTTAGTTTTAGTCAATTCGGATCGACCAGAAAATGGCCATTTTTCAAGCGGTCTCCAAATTTGATGAAATTAGTTTCATTAGGACCGTATCATCAAAACATAGTTAGATTTATTTTCTGGAATTTTTAAAATCAGTATGTGGCCCCGGTAAATTAAATTGTGCATTTGAATTAAAAATATAATGATTTATATTTTAAATTTAGCGGAAACTGATCGTAACGGTCAAATTGGCTTGTGGGACATATCCCATTGTGTTCGGAATGGGGGTAATTAGCTAGGGAAAACAGTCGTTGGGTTTGATTTCGAGTTGGTAACGATAAACAAACATTTTAGGAAATTAAAATTATATATATAATTATATATATAACGGGTCAAATGTGGTCAAACCCTTATAATCACTCTTCGTGGTCAAACCCGCGACCGCTCTTCAACTCCCAACGATGAAAAACGCTTCATTTTCATTCTCAATTTGCGCCAAATCCAAGAAGAATTAGACCCTCCTCCTGAAGCAAAAATCAAATCCCTCCCTTCCCTCTTCACATCCATACCCACTATAGCAACCATCGCGTAGAAATCAGGGAGGAATCACACCAGGAAGTGGCGAACTTCATGCTTGATTTTCGAGCTGGGTGGAGCACCGATCTCGATGCAACTCATGGGGGTGGCGGTGCACCTCAAGCCCTCCAGCGTGGCGCCTTCAGATCGCCCTCCGGCATCTTGAACGAAGAGCAAGGATGAACCCTAGGTGGTGAGCAAACGGCAGTGAGTTGTTATTATTATTTAAACATGTTTAAAATTCTGATTTTCCAAGAAGAATACAAATGCATTATTTTAAAGTTATAAAATTGTTTTTAAAGAATATGATAAGCATTGTTTTTAGATTTAAATATGTTTTTTTAATTTAAATATACACCATTGTTTTCAAAATATAAAAATCATGATTTTAAAATATGAATAACATTGATTTTAGGAAAATATAAATAGGATTGATTTTAAAAATATAAATATACATGATTCTGAAAATATAAATATCTTTGATTTGAAAATATAATTTTTAGTTGATTAAAAATATGGTTTTTATCATGAAGATAGAGATTTAAAAAGGGTGATCTTTTATGTGTATGAAACGACGAAAAGATTATATTTTTATTTAGAAATGATTAGATTTTTTTAAAACTATATGGATTAGATACAATTTTTATAAAGTGAAAAGATCGAATTTTTATAAAGTAAAAAGATTGGATTTTTAATAATGAAAAAGATTTTATTTTTTAAAATGAAAAGAGATGATTTTTATATAGGTATCAAAATAAAAATGCAATTTTTATTGTATGTATAGCGATATAAAGATACGATTTTTGTATGAAGTGGCGAGAAGAATATGATTTTTCATAATATAAAGATTCGATTTTTATGTATGTAGTAGAGAAAAGATTTGATTTTTAGTTATATAAAAATTTGATTTTTGGCGCTATAAAAATTTGATTTTTATAAATATAGAGAAGTGATAAAAATGATTTTTATCCATATAGCATTAAAATAAAAATGTGATTTTTATTATGAACAGCGTGAAAAGGATTTCGATGGGACCGATTGGAAACGAATCAAAATCCAAACCGTTCAGAAAATAAAGAATGGCGGAGTGGATCCCATAGGTGAGAACTTCTCACTTTTATTTTATTTTCTAGTTAAAATATATATTAAGATGCAGACGGTGCTTAGCAGCACCCGACTCCCGTCGGCCACAGACCATGGATGACTTGTTTGTTTGATTGATGTGTTGTGAAAATTTATTGTGTGATGTGGAATGGAATAAAATATTTTATAGTTAAAATATAATTTTTAACGTGTATATGAATAAAATAAATATTCATAAACAAATCAGACGATTTGTTTATGTGCACTGATTTGATTGATATTGATTGGGACGATAAATTTTACACATCGCCCAACTGCACAAATAAAATTCATTATTTGTTGATTGAAACCCCACACGGGTATTGGGATGATATATGACATACACTAGTCCCAATAATTAGCTGTATGTCGATCGATTGAGTGACAGGCTGTGGTAAGCATTAAATATTTATATTTGATGCTTATACCGTGTAGAATGCACTCTAGATGATGGTTGACTGTGTTTGATTGTTGTTGTATACATGTGTGTATAAAATCCATATAAATCACATTATATGGTAATTGACTGTGTCTGATTCCAGTTCAGAAAGAATGAATATTTTAAAATAACGATTATTTTAAAATAATGAATATTTTCAAATAATATTCAGTAAATAATCAAATTTTGATTTTGATGTCCCATTTGGGATGAACACGAAAATATTTAAATATATAAAGCTGTGTTGATTAGATTAACGTCATTTTGACATGAATGATATTTATATATATTTTATTCATTTTTACAATGAATATCGAAAAGGAACTGATTTCAAAATCTAACGTTTTGAAAATACTATCATTTATATATCGATGATATAGAATATTCAATTTTGATTTGAAATTGAATATGAAGTTGAAATCGTTTTGAAAATGATTTTAAAAAAGATTTATAAAATACATTTTAAATGGAAATCGACGAAATATATATTATATATATTATATAATATAATGGCCTGAATAGTACGCGTTGCACTGCGGCAGTTCGCGAATTTCGACCATTGACTTCAAACGGACATTATGGGAGATCCGACCATCGGATTCTTCTAAAACCAGAACCGTTGGGTTCGTACGGAAAAGAGCACTCTAACGAATATTAGAAATTTTAAATCTAATGGTTGGATTTGGAATTTTGTCCAAATCAAATTTGGAAAAGATCGGTGTAAGTGCAGTTCGGTGGCCGTTTATGGAAATCGACTGTACTGGCCTTGATAAAATTATTAAAAATATCAATAGTCAGTGTAAAATCATAAGAAATGATTTGGAAAAAATTGGGATGAAAAATTCCATATTAGAAAAGATAAAAATAGATTTTAATCGAAATGAACTTGTTTTGAATTAGAATAATAAACCCAATATTTTTAAAATAAATAAATTGGATTTGAAATGGTTTTAAAAATAACCAGGATTTCCAATATATGAATTGGAATGGATTTGAATCGAAATTATGCTCGGAATATTTCGATATTGGATTTCGTGATTATACAAAGATTATGGAGGAATTTGAAGATATATATATATCGTTATTCCAATACGATATTTGTTGGTATTAGAATTTGATATTGAATATAAGACGATATATTTTCTATTCAGAGCCTTGTATTTAATATCAAATTGGATTTTGGGTTCGTCGTGAATGGTATCTTTAATAATACTATTCTTGAACCAAATGGAGTTAAGAAAATTAGAAACTAACTGGAGATTAATTAAATTGAAAGGTTTCCTGTGTATTGATCTGATGTTGGTTTCGGCCTTCAGGGTTAATACTTAGGGAATTGTTCTCTTACTAATTTACGGTTAGAGGCTAATGTGAATTGGGTTTACTGTGAACTGTGTTTTTAACGACATTCGTTCTTTAACCCGATTTACAGTGAAATATGATTTGGAATTTATAAATCTTTTTATTTAGATTTAACGGCAATTTTCCAAGGTAACATTTTCCAATTTAATATACTAAATTGGAATTGAATGGAATTCGATTTGATAATAATCGAAATGAACTTCTGTGGAGGAAGACTGTTAACATATATGGAATTTAAGAGGCGTTGCCGTTATTCCATTTATATTATTGGTCGGATATGGAAACTGATATCGATTATATATTGATTTGTTTTTCCGTGAAGATTCCATAATTAATGGAATGTGATTTGGGTTGTCGTGAATGGTATCTTTAATAATACAATTCTTAGGCCCAATGGATCTAGGAAAATCAGAAACTAACTGGAGATTAGTTAAGTTGAATGGTTTCCTGGGTATCGATCTGATGTTGGTTTCGGCCTTCGGGGTTAATACTTAGGGAATTTTTCACTTGCTAATTTACGGTTAAAGGCTGATGGAATGGAATGTGATTTTGGGTTTATCGTGAACCGTCTTTTAAATGACATTGGTTCTTTAACCCAGTTAAAGACAGGATATGGTTTCCCAAGTTAAACAATCGTTAATATTGATTTTTGGGAAGATTAAAACCAAGTGGAGTTCTAATGCATCTTTAATTAGATTTAAATGATATACAAAAGAAGATTAAAGAATAAATTTAAAGAATTTATCTTTGATAAAATTAATGGGAGCCTTTCCCAAAGTATAAGAATATTTGAATAAAGGAATATTCTGGATTGGAATAAGGCGTATGTTGTGTTTTTGTAAGCACTTGTTTATTATATACGAGAGTTAGTCGGAAAGACCGGGCTTATCCTATTTTGAAAAACTGATTCGATGAGATGTCGAGGATGAAGACGGTGGTCGAAGACCGGAGGTCTTCACATCGTTTGGATGATTACCGATGTCTTGATTGGGCTGTACACCCAAGGCAAGGTAATAAGTGGTGATCGTCTAGACATACTTGGAGATCAACCGGATATGCAAGGGCCTCTCGCCTGTATTGGACATATGGGGGAGGGATAAGGTGCCTCTGGTTTCGTTCAGACCCAGAGCGAACTTGTAAATGGATGTGTGATTGACATCCGATTTCATTCTGTGTGATTGATAGACATCAGTTGCATAGCGTGAATTGCCTATATGGCATGCTGAGATGCAAATGATCAAGGCTTCTGTTGAAAAGCAGAGTCTTGTGGTTGATGATCAAAGCACGACTTTAATATAGCGTAGCTTTGTGTAGCGTTAATTCGCGGGCCTCACACCCCGGTGTGGACCAGAAACGGGAGAGGACTTCAGAGAGGACCTGTGTTTCTTTCTAGCTAGGAGTGGTGTCAACGTTTTGCACGCCTTGACACTTTACTTATGTGGATGATGGATAGCGGGGCGCCTCGGTTATATCGGTCGTTCCAGGGCCGAAAGTTTGGTCGGGATATGACCAGTTTACGCCCCATAGGGCGGGGAAACATATTGTTCAGGCATTTTAATCCACATCGAGTGGATCGGCCCTGACGATCCAAGGGCCCACCTAAGTCTGGGTCCTGAGACATGGTAGGCTAGATTGTTTAGAAGCGGTAAGGACGATCCCTTGCCTTGGTTCACAGATGGAAATCCAACTACCAATATGACATTTTGCAGTTTTGATTGTAGAGCCTAGTATTGGCAACATGATATATGGTACTCATGCCATCTAGGTTGATACGTTTATATTTGAAGTTGTTTTATACACTATGCACTTATAATAGTATCAAATGATTTGATTTAATGTACCAAGCATGTTTGGCTATTATAAGGGAAAACCCTATCCCCTGGCTTGCGTTGCATTGTGTGATAGGACCTGGGTCTTATAATAGCTTCATTTTTCCAAAAAGCATTGAACTGTTTTGTTATATGCACTGGTATTCTTGGGAGGAAACCTGTTCCGTGTTATACAGCGTGGTCCCTTGATATATCTGATTTAAAGTAAAGTTTTAAATAACTGTTTTAGTTCTCACACCAGTCACATGACTGACCTGGAGTTTATTGTTTTAACCTAAACTCTGGGTGCCCCTATTTTCCGCATGGGCAGCTAGTAGTTTTGGTTTTGCTGATTTATATTCACAGGATCCTGGTTTACAGCTGGAATGATATTCGGAAAGCTTTGTATCCGTATATTATTTTTAGTTGTATTTTGTATTATTTTTCCGCTGCTTTGTATTTAAATGTAATTTAAATCTCTGATATTGTTCGAATGTGTAATATTTATTCATACTCTGTTATATTCATGTATTCTGATGAAATTGTTGTAATAAGCATTGAAATGTTCTTCTGTTTGTGTTCTGATTCATCTTGTTCTCAAAGCAATCCGTGCTTTCCTTCACGGGGAAGTTCGGGTCGTCTCATAAAACATAGGAAGATATGTAATGAAAGCCTCAAACTTGTATCCTAAAGCTCCAAAGAATCCAAAGTGGATCAGGAAAACACGCCCGGGCTTACCCAAGCATTATAAGAAAATAACACAAGGACCGTCTTGGTAAATCAAAGCGGTAAACACACATCATATGAATTTTAATGTTATAAACCTTTGAAAGATAAAATAATCCTAAATGGCAACATTACACATTAAAATTGATGGGGTTTTACCTTATGATAACCTGACCATTTCATATGAAATCTTGTGATATATTAACAATTTTGAGAATTTAAGATAAACACTAAATCATAACAAACAAAATTATGTTAATTAAATTTTAGCTTAATAAATATGAATTATATACATGTAACAAACCAAATTTTATCAAAACAATAATTAATTAATGGATTAATTAATTAAGGAATAAACTGATAAAACAAATATTAGTCAAAAAATCATTGAGAATTAAATAAAATGGATATCACTATTGCTTCCGTTATGAAATTCTGATTCACACAGACTTTTAGTTTGCGTAAATCAGACTAAGCATGAACAAGTTATGATCAAAAGAAGGTTGCAATTGAATTAAGTAATTTAATTTATAAACGGAAATTAAAGCAACAGTAAGTGGGCATCCCAGCTCTTAACTAGGTCGACACATGGGTCGAACCATATATAAGTTAAGTCGACACTAATGTCGACCCGTATCTAAATTGGGTCGACCCACCTTAGAGCAGCCAGATTCCAACGCCTGAATCCAGACTATTTTGTGTGCTATATACATATGATGACTCAGCCTGAGGTGCATGGTTTTATTTGATAACCTAATATCATATGGTTTTGGTTTATCCTAACTGATTTATAAATAGGCTAGCATCCACATACCAACCCGAACTTCCCCGGTCTCCAAAGAGAAGAGAAAGAATGGATTGTCTGAGAACACGACAAATCAGAGCACAAACAGAAGAAAATTTCATTGGTTATTACAACAATTTATATCAGAGTACAATAATATACAGAGTATGAACAAATAATATACATTTGATAAATATAAGAGATTAAAATACAGTACATAGCAGCGGAAAATAATACATAACACAAATGAAAGAGATAAACGAATACAGAGCTTTCTAAATATCATTCCAGCTATAAACCAGAATCCTGTGAATATAATATCTACAAAACCAAAACTACTAGCTACCCGTATGGAAAATAGGGGCACCCAGGTTTTAGGTTAAAACAATAAACTCCAGGTCAGTCATGTGACTGGTGTAAGAACTAAAAACAGTTATTAAATCTTTACCTTAAAAATAAAGTAAATCAAGGGACCATGCCGTATAACACGGAACGGGTTTCCTCCCAAGAATACCAATGCATAGAACAAACAGCACAACGCTTTTTGGAAAAATGAAGCTATTATAAGACCCAGGTCCCATCACACAATGCTGTGCAAGCGAGGATAGGGTTTTCCCGTATAATAGGCAAACATGCTTGGTACATTTAAAACAAATCATTTTGATACTATTATAAGTGCATAGTGTATAAAAAAATTCGAATATAAATGTATCAATCATAGGCGGCATGGGTACCATCTATCATGTCGCAATACTAGGCTCTACAATTAAAACGAAATGTCACGTATTCGAAATTGGATTTCCGTCATGAGTCGAGGAAAGGGATGTACTCCTCACCGGCTTCGAGACACTCTAGGAAATGCCTCAAGATCTCCCGTAGAAGACTCCAGGATCCTCCAAGGCCGGTCCTCTCTTACGTTTGAGGATTAGTATTCCTGAACACACATTTCCCGGTCCTAAAGGACCTGTAACCATCACCTCCGTAGTAACCGATATATCCGAAGCGCCTCGCAACCAATCATCCATATAGATAAAAATATAATAAATGTCTGGGCTCCATACCATGACAACACCCATAGCTAGAAAGAAATGTAATGTTCTCCTTGGGTTCCTTATCCCGTTTTTGACTCATACCGAGGTGGGAGGCTCCCTAATTAACACTATACGCAAAGATATGCTATGTTAAAGTCGTGCTTTGGTCATTAACCACAAGACTCTGCTTTTCAACAGAAGCCTTGATCATTTGCATCTCAGCATGCCACACAGGCATTCACGCCATGTGGCTGATGTTTATCGATATATAACCTCTGAGCTCGTACGTCTCAGAGAAGGGCGTTAAGCAAGAGAATAAATTATGCGCTGCCAAACAGATATATATTTAATATAGATCAATCAACACAGAATAAAATCCAATGTCAGACACACATCCATTTACAAGTTCGTTCTGGGTCTGAACGAAACCGGAGGTACCTTATTCCTCGTCCCATATGTCCAATACAGGAGAGAGGTCCTCGCATATCCGGTTGATCCCCAAGTACGCCTGGACGATCACCACTTATTACCTTGTCTTGGGTGTAAAACCTAATCAAGACATTAGTAATCATCCAAATGATGTGAAGATCTCCGGTCTTCAACCATCGTCTTCATCGTCGACTTATCGTCGAATCAGTTATTCAGAATGAGTGTAAACCTGGCCTTTTCGAAAAACTCCCATATATAATAAACAAGTGCTATAAAAACACCACATACGCCTCATTCCAATCCAGAATATTCTTTTATTCAAATATTCTTATACTTTTGGAAAGGTTCCCATTAATTTTATCAAAGATAAATTCTACAAAATATATTCTTTAATCTTACTTTGGATATCAATTCAAACCAAATTGAGGTTTATCCACACTAGTCGGGATTAGCGAACCTTACCGAAGTAATCATTTATTTAATTTCCCAATCCCAACCTATTCATCCCATGGAGCAAAACTGGTAATACTCCATATCTAACACTACGGTGTTATCGGTAAAATTAATTACCATTTCCTGTTCAAATCTAATTAAATATTTAACTATCGCTTGGAGAAAAACTGGTGTTACTCCATTCTCAATCATTTCCCGAATTTGATAATTTAAATTATCACATTTTCTTTTCAATCTAATTAAAGATTCATTAAAACTCCACTTAGTTTTAATCTTCCTAAAAATCAATATTAATGATTATTTAACTTTGGAAACACAAACATGCCGCATCGACAATCTACACCGTACTATTGATTTCTGCCGATATATAACCTCTAAGCTCGTACGTCTTAGAGATGGGTGTTAAGAAAGAGAATAAATTCTCCTCCACCAAATAGATATATATTTAGCAGAGATCAACCATACAGTTCGAAATACAACGTTAGACACGTAATCCTGTCTTTTACTGGGTTAAGGAACTACTGTCATTTAAAACACAGTTCACGATGAACCCAAAATCCCATTACATTAATTATGGAATCTTCACGGAAAAACATATTAATATATAATCGATATCAATTTCCGTACCTGACTAATAATATAAATGGAATAACGAAAAAGCCTTTTAAATTCCATGTATATTAATAGTCTTCCTCCAAAGAAGTTCATTTCGATTATTACCAAATCAAATTCCAATCCATTCCAATTAAATATTAATTAATTGAAAAAATTTACTTTGGAAAACCCATTAAATCTTGATAAAAGATTTATATATTCCAAATCACATTTTATTGTAGATTGGGTTAAAGAACAAATGTCATTAAAAACACAGTTCGCAATAAACCCAATTCACATCCCATTTTATTCCAATTAAATGTTAATTAACTAGAAACTCTAATAAGCTTAATCAAAATATTTATTCTTTTCACACGGGATTTAAGAACAGTGTTAATGAAGACACCATTCACGACAAACCCAAAATACAATTCAAAATTTAAAATAAGGCTCTGAATAGAAATTATATCGGCTTATATTCAATATCAAATTCTAAAATCAACATATATCGTATTGGGAATAGCGATAAATATATCTTCCAAATTCCTCCACAATATCCATATAATCACAGAATCCAATATCGAAATATTCCGAAGATAATTTCAATTCGAATCTATTCCAATTCATATGTTGGAAATTCTGGTCATTTTTAAAACCAATTCAAATCCAATTTATTTATTCAAAAATATTGGATTTATAATTCTAGTTCATAACTAGTTCATTTCGATAAAAATATTTTTTTATCTTTTAAAATATGGAATTTTTCATCCTAATTCTTTCCAAATCATTTATTATGATTTTATACAAATTTTTGATATTTTTAATTACTTTATCAAGGCCCATATAGTCGATTTCCAAAAACGGACATCGAACTGCACTTACAACGACCTTTTCTAAATTTGATTTGGATATAATTCCAAATCCAACCATTAGATTTCAAATCCCTTATATTTGTTGGAAAGCTCTTTTCGATACGAACCCAACGGTTCTGGTTTTAGGAGAATCCGACTATCAAATCTGTCGTAATGTCAATTTGAAGTCAATGGTCGAAATTCGTGAACTACTGCGGCACGGCGCGTTTTATTCAGGCCATGAAATATATATTATATATATTTCGTCGATTTCTATTTAAAACGTATTTTATCAATTGTTTTAAATTCGTTTTCAAAACGATTTCAACTTCATATTCAATTTTAAATCAAAATTGAATATTCCATATCATTAAGATATAAATGATAATATTTTCAAAACATTAGATTTTGAAATCACTTCCTTTTCAATATTCATTAGAAAAATGAATAAAATCCATATAAATATCGTTCACGTCAAAATGGCGTTAATCTAATCAACACGACTTCATATATTTCAATATTTTCGTGTCCATCCCAAATCGGACATCAAAATCACATTTTGATCCATTACTGAATGTTATTTTAAAATACTTATTACTCGCCATTTTATAATATTCGTTAATCTAAAATATTCATTCTTTCTGAATTGGAATCAGACACAGTCAATTACCATATACTTTTATTTATTTGGATTTCATACAAACATGTACACAACAATAATCAAACACAGTCAACCATCATTCAGAGTGCATTACACAACTACATAAGCGTTAAATATAAATAATTAATGCTTACAACAGCCTGTCAACCATCGATTGACATATAACCAAATACTGGGATTAGTGTATGTCCAATATCATCCCAATACCCGTGTGGGGTTTTAAAACAATAAACACAGATTATTATTTGTGTAGTTGGGCGATGTGTAAAATATATCGTCCCAATAAATATCAGTCAAATGCATGTACAAGAAAAAATCATCCAATTTGTAAATGAATATTTATTTCATTCATATACTTGTTAAAACTTATGTTTTTGACTATAAAATATTTTATACAGTTCATTTATACAATAAAATGATATTTTTATGGTTCTAATATTTTTAGAAAATTTCGGCAGCATAACGGCAGGATACTAGAACCGGAATAATGTCTAGCCTTATCCCCCGCTAATAATGGCTCGTGCCATATACAAGCCAAATTCTAATCAATTCATTTCATTTCCCAAACCAAATTCAACCAAATAATCCAATCAACCAAACAAACATTGTTTCAAACAAAGGTATCGGGTGCTACTAAGCACCGTTTACATCCTAGTATATATTTCTAACTAGAAAATAAATTAGAGTGAGAAGTTCTCACCTTTGGGTTCCACTCCGCCGATTTTATTTCTGAACCATTTGGATTTGCCCGAAATTCCAACGTAATCTTTTCCACGCTGTTCATAATTAAAATTACACTTTTTATATGATGTTTATATATTAAAAATCATAATTTTATATCGCTATATATATTATAAAAATCAAAATTTTATTTCGCTACAACATATATAAAAATCACATGTTCATGTTGATGTTTATATTATAAAAATCATATTTTTATAATTCAGTTCTCCATATTTTTTCCTTTTAAAAACTCCTATCTTTTCATATCTAAAAATATAATCTTTTCATATTTAAAAATATGATCTTTTCATAATTAAAATCTAATCTTTTCATAATTAAAAATCTAATCTTTTAAACAAAATAAAAATCAAATCTTTAAAACAAAATAAAAATCAAATCTTTTAATAACTTAAAAATCATATTTTTATTAATCTAAAAATCAGATTTTCATTAACCTAAAAATCAAAGAAATTAAATTGAAAAAAAAAACTTACATTTTTAGGGTTTGGATCACCGGGGAGGGGGGGAGGCGTCGCTAGTCGGCACTGGGTGGCGGGTTGGTCCAGCAGGGTGGCGGCGGGTTTTAGATCGATTTGGGGAGGGGGGATATAGTGGTCTACGGTATTTGAAGAAGGAGAGGAGGAAGAAGGGGATCAGAGGGAGGAGTGTAACGACCTGGTTTTTTGACCGCCTCAAGTCGGTAGTTAAACCAACTCAAACTGTTCAAAAGGACAGATGGTTATTACTTATGAAGTTGAAATACAAATCATCACAGAATCAGAACATAGAATATCTCACAGCGGAAGAAAGGTTTATACAATATTACAAAATCTTTAAATTTACATGATAACAGAGTATAGGAATAAATATAGATACAGCGAAAGAATGGATAAAATCATACTAATATTCGGAAATAAGCAGAGATGGGCACCACTGCATATGACATAGTAGATGGATAGCTGGATCTCCAATGAATATCAAGCTCTAACAGATATATTTCCAAGCTGAAATACTCAATCTGACCCAGGCATTTTACAAGGAATAAAACAAACCAATTACACGAGTCAGGACTAGCAGTCTCATATAAGTGAATTAACTCAAATGAAGTGTCCACTGAAATGTACAATAACTTAAAGGATGCTTGTGATTCCCATCCTCTAAGGATCCATGAAACTAATACATATATAAAAGTATGCTATTGTTGTAATGTCTATTCAGTAAAGTAAATATAATGAAAATAGCGTAAGCAGAATTACCATATTATCCTTAGTCCATTTATAGGCATTACAGCCTATATAGTACCGTAAATTCACCGCACTTGTGTTATCAGAGGGCACTCCATATAAAGAAACACTAAATCAAAATTGTATGGGCTCGTATAGGATAAAACATGACAAGGCAGTCGAGGCAATGCCCAGGGTAGGATTCTACCAGTTGCACTCCCGAACCGGTGGTAACGCATAGCAGCCACTACCGCCCACCTCGAAACACACTCCCATAATCAAAAGGAAGCGCCCAAATCAATCACAATAGTAATATAGATGGTATCGAAGAAGAGTATCCGATATGAGGTGCGACCACAATTAGTCATGGTATAGCTCCTGTTTTAGTCATTTTAATTATGACCCAAAGGTCAAGGCCATTTCGTCATCGTTCGCCTTCTTCGATCCAATAGTCGCTTCCAAGCCATCCTGTTGTCGTTCTGATACTCCATCACGTACACAGTTGTTAAAGTGGTATCGACACAGACAGAGAGTATGCGACTTACTGACTCTGGTCTCATTAACAACCGAATGCTTACATTTTTCATTTCACACCGTGGACATTAGATTTTGAAATCATATTTCACGTACCACAAAACGATTTATTTCAAGTATTGCCCAGAAAATCAATAACTCAAATCATTTATCATAGGTTTTAATAAGATTATAAATCAGTTTTCATCATTTCTTTTATCAACCATATGATTTTAAGTTCAACTTCCATGAAATATCGTTATTGCTTGAAATCCTTTATTTCATCATTTATTTCATCCTTGGGATTCACTAAACTGGATTGGACATAGATTTTTCTATTCGAATTTCTAAAAATACATTTAGAAAAATTAAGTTTTTTGAAAATAGTATATGTACGTTGAAAGTAATGTATAAACATATATATAGTCAAAACAACATATGTATATTAATTTGTACGTGATGTATAAATATCTACAGTTGGAAAATATATGTATATTGAATTGAAAATATTGTATAAACATATATATAGTTAGAAAAGTATATGTATATTAAATTTAAGATATTGTATTAATATATATATATAGTTGGAAAAGTATTATAAAGTTCATATAGATAAATTAATCAAACCATTTTATAGAGAAATATTCACAAAATCAAGTAATGAGGAGACATTTCTTCTATGAAATTGAAATTCTATTAAAATAGTGTAATGACCCGAAAATCCGGTCCAATTTGAGCTGACCAAAAACACAAGTCCAACCCCAAATTAAACTGAAAATCAGGAAATTAATAGAAAGAAAAACAGAGGGTGAGGAAAGATAAGATCGAAACTTAGAATAGAAGAAGAAGAAGAAGGACAACATCAGAGTAACACAAACCTCACAGCGGAACGAATAACATATAATATATATCATAACTTTGAAATATAACTTTATACTTGAATATACAACATTTTCAAAGTACAACACTTACAACACAGCGGAAATAAACTATAGCTATATGATCCTGAAGCCTCCTGCTCCAGCTCTTCAAGTATCTATAAATCCCGACTACTTGACTGCCCGTACAAAATTGGGCACCCAAGAGTTTAGGGAAAACAAAACAAAATAAACTTCGGGTCAGTCATGGGACTGGTATGAGTAAAACAGTTTAAAACAGTTTGAACAAGTAAACGATATCTCATAAGACCACGCCGTATAACGGAACGGGTTTTCCCTTATGAGAATCCAAATTATCTTTATATCAAAAACCTTTTGATAATATAATAATTTCTATCAACCACAATATAATAATCATCTAGCAGAAACGCTTTCATCTCACGTTCTACATATATAGTATACAATCAAAACCGCAAGCACGTATGTAACGACCAGGGTTTTTCGACCTCGAAAATCGACACACAAACACCATGTCGACATTCAAGCATTCGAAAACACCTGAACATTATGAGAAAGAAATTAGAGGATGAGGAAAGAAAGAAATAAATTTAGAATAGAAGAATAAGGAAAACACATCAGAATCTCACAGCAGAACGAATAAAGTATAATATCAAATCTCTTTATACAAAAAGAACTGTTTATATATATATACATACATACCAATCATTAGAGTACATCATATATCAGACACAGCAAAAATAAACTTCAAATAGCTAACGATGAAGCCTCCTACTTCCAGCTCTTGAATCTCCAGCGATACCTAACCTGTTAATATACTCGGTCTGACCCGAGCACATTTGGTTTAAAACAAAATTTCGCCGGGTCAGTCTGGAATACTTTCAGTGGTAAATTCATAGCACAACAACTTGTTTAACTTTGAAAATCCTTTTTGAAAGAAAAGGATAATAGTAAGACCAGTCCACACATAAACACAGACGGTTTTTCCCTTACTATAACCCAAAACATCTTTGAAATCAATATCTTTTCTGATATTATGATAGTGTCTATCAAATCACAAACAAATAATCATCTAGTAGAACGCTTGCATCTCACGCTCTACATATATAGTATACAATCAAAACCGCAGGCTCTTATTGGAAATTGGATTCCGACTATGACAAGGTATGGGACCACCTGCCGATAGTGTATCTCTAGAGGCGAATACAATGGGTTCAACAAGAACGTCTTGCAACCCGGCCCACACATGACCGACCACTCATTTCTCTAGAGTGTATCGAATATATTGTCACCTCACGCCTTTTTGTCACATGGCCACCGTAGTTCCCGGGAGATACAGAAATGAAAAGAATAACAAATATGAATATTCTCTAGATGGTGACAATACACCCTAATGGGTGCGACCCACATAGCCATGCTGCCTGCCCGATTTTTGTCATTTCCCGGTTGATGAGGCTTGAGGTTATAATCGACTTTTAAACCATCTGGCTACCATTCATTTTGAATTCCACATCGTCACATCATATAGGAACAGGATGACCCGAAGGCACTTTCCCACTGCATCCTTACATAGGAATCACCCCAAGGATCAGTAGCGAGAAGTCCTCACAATCCATAGATTTCAACCACGACAGAACCACAGTGTATCTCTGGGAGCTAACCAGAGATTATAAGTAGTTCTTCCGCTTCATGAAGATCTATGGTCTTCAATGCTCCATCTTCATTTGCTGCCAATTTCGTACGTAATGTTGAATCGAAGTGGTTTTGGGTCTAGTTCCCATCCCGGTGTCTTCGAAACAACACGTCAAAAAGGTCAATATATTTTATTGATAGTTTGGTGTTTTAACTATCAATGTCAAACAGTACGATCAAGTATATGGGCAACTCTGGTTCATTTATTAAACAATTTTATCGATCCTTAGAAATCGATTTCATATTCTCTTACCTCGAATCTCATTATCGTTATACAAAAATTAATATCATATCGTTGTTTACCAAACGCCATTTCATTCTCTTATTTCAGAATTATCACTATATATTCGTAAAATCTCTTACATTATCTTTAGCCTTGCGAAAACCACCTTATATTCTTAACTTAAGGAAAATAGTAAATTCTTAATTCATGCTTGAGTTTACCCAATGATAAATTCTACGTTGTTTTATTTAAATCCACTAGTTCAATAACATTTAAAAATCTCGACAATAACATTTAAAAATCCCTTGAAATATACAAATTCCAACACTCTTACTGTTTCAAACTAATATCGTGCCTTGATAATAGTGAAGTTGTTCAAGTTGGGGTATTTTAATCACCTCTCAGACCTTGATCAACAACGTTCTTATCTCAGAATAGATAAAAGTTTGAAACTAAAACCTATCACTCTTTTACTATCGATTCACCTTATCAGTCTATCCAAACATGTTTTTAATAACAATCCCTTTATTTGGCGTATTATTCTCAAGCTATGACTCTTTTACTTTTTATTCAAGTATACTTACTAAATGCAACTCCTTTTGTTTTTCTGCAAACTTTTTCCCTATTTATAATCTTTTATTTAACCTAATTCCTTAAATAGAACTTATTTAAGTTTATCGCCTGCGTTAATTTCCCTTTCACCAACCTTGTTTACGAACTTGGATTCTATTTTACATTTTCTTTTAGAATCCATAAATCGTTTTCTTTTTTGAAATCACATTTCTATTTACTTTTATTAAACTCAAAAATTTATTTAGAGTTTGGTATTCACTTACTAACCCACTCTTTGATTTATTCACTTGAATTCAAAACCCTTTATCATTTTCCTTTTGAAATCATGATTCACTTTATAAAGAATTTAGTAAAACAGCTCTTATTGAAATCTTTTACATTACTCGTCTCCTCATTCTGATTCTAACTTGGATATTATTATCCAATCCATTACGAAAATCTCTTTCGATTCCCTTGCTTATCCTTAATTCAATTATCAAGTAATCAATTATTTTAAACGACATATTGGCTGCAAAATATTATGTAACTATTTATAAATATCATCTTATTTTAAATCTTTTATTTCAAAAAGAAAATCACTTTTAAAACTTTACTTCAATTATAAAACAAATTTTATAATTGAAATTACGTCGATTCTTCTGACGGTGAACCAACGTCTTAACAATAACGTTCAGATCATTTGCTGCCAGTACCTTTAATCAATAATGTTTATTGATTAAAACAACACACAACGTTGAATTTCAGTTCAACGTTCAATATTCACTCAATAATCAACATTCAACAGAATGTAATGTTGTTTGGGGTAAACAGTTCATATCTGAATAATATGGGTAAACAAACAACATACAAAATATTTGAGGAATCCGGTCGGATCCCTCCAACCTGTCCTTCCCTGCATCACCGGTAATAATTATGAAATGATTATTTTTAAACAAAATCATCCAATATGACAAATAAAATTTGTCGACAACCATCCAACAAGGAACAAGGCATTCAATCAACCTATTCTATGATTAACGGTGGATTATATTTTGATATGAATTTAACACATCATAGAATTCCAAAAATTATGAGAATTTACTCACCTTGTTTCGATCGACGGTTCTGCGTTGTTCCTTCCGACTTTAATCAATCCAGTTTGTACGTAAAACGTCCGTCATTGTAATTCCAATATGACTGATTTCACTGATCTTAATCACCGTTTCAACCCTTAATCCACGTAACCAGGTTCATGCGGTATTCTACTGTTCATTGCGTCTTCTCCACACGCCACCCAACTCGCTCCAGATGCCATGCCTTTCCTACTTCATTATCACAAACACGTTTCCATCTCCCTGGCCAAACCGTTCCCTCCTTACTTCATGTATCCTACCACCCTGTTGTTTTCGCCATGCAAAGTACCCGCCTCCTATTGTACACTCTTTTTTTTTTCAAATGAAAGTGTCCCCCTTCTTTGTTTTTATCCTACAGCCAAAACTTATTTTGTCTTTATTTTTTTTCCTCCTAGGCCCGTAAGGCCCAATTTCTCCATACAAAGCCCACGTTCATCATCCTTGTATGCCTCTTCTTCAATGATACAAACAGTCACACCTCTGCTGCTCCTTTCACCCTCTCTCACTTCATCTCCTCCCTAGTCTAAACCGCAACTTCCCTTACCCATGCTGTTGCCGTTTCCACACACCTATCTTCCACTTTATAGCTTTTAAGCAACTGACCCTTGCTGTTCAATGAGGAACCGTGACCAAAACTGGTCGAACCGCCCCCTCCAGACTAGCACGCAGTTTCAGAGATCCACAAATGATCCTCAGTACAAAATGTTTTGATTTATAACTTGGTGCGTGAGTGGTTTTCCTTTTATATGGATCACGTTTTTCTTTAATGGTGGTTTCTGCTTTGGTTTCCTTGAAAAAAAGGGAAAACTGATGCCCCATTTATATATGTGGAAAAATGAAGATAACCATTACGTTAAATCCTATATTGGGTAGGCCTGTTCTTAGATGTGTAGAGATGAAGCTTTGTAGCATTGCACAGCAGAAAGCTTGAGTTTTCATGTCGGATTCTTTTCAAAATATGTGTAAAAAGATAGCTACTTGCAGACATGTTGAAAAGGATGGTATAGACTAGGTTCAGGTTGAAGAAAAATGAACAGGGTAGGCTCGAGAGCTACCATGCTAGCGTATTGTGTTTTCAATGGACCTAGAAAGAAACAGTGTAAGATTTTGCTATTAAATGGGGTATGATGTTCTGCACATTTAGGGTAGCATGAGCTGTGTGTTTCATTTCTGCGAGGAGGATACAGCGTAGCTTGGCTTTTCCGTGTAGTTTCAATTCATCTGATGGTGATAGAAAATTGGGCATAGGGTAGGGTAGAAGAAATATACAATCTACAGTGATGTATATTTATAGTGTCTTCTTAGATTGATTTAGAGTTACAGTTTCGGTACGATTACAGAAGGGAGGCTTTCGAGTTTCTTTTCCTAGTATATGTCTTAGGTGTTAGCTGTAATTGTATTTTCATTTTAGTTTTTAAGTGTTGCCATTGATTTTACGGTGAAGGATCTCATCAAAGTTGCTGTTTTTTTGAAAAAGATAGGGTGCCAGTCAGCTTTCACAATGCATTGGTCTATTGGAAAGAGAATACAGAGCAGCAATTTCAATAAACACAAAGGACATAGGATAGGGAAGAAGAGGGGTTGACTTTGTTTACTTGGTGCTAAAGTTTATTTTATTACGGTTAGTTTATATTACGCTAACCGTTAACCGCTAACCGTAAAATATACGTACCGTCAAATACCGACTTCAAATTCGACGAAAATAAATGCACCGTTGTGTCGAGCAATGCCCCACGATCCCAAAAATATAATAGTATCGGTATATTAACTTTAATTGTGAAACCCCAAAATACCGATATAGGGTGCAAACTACTCCAAATAAAAAGTGGCGTATTTAATTAATTAAAAATCACAGTAAAATTCTAAAAGTCAAATTAACGCTACGTCTCAAAAGAACCTTGTCTTAATTTGAATCCAGTATGCAGTTATTTCAAATAAACTGTTACGGTCGATGAACGATTCTATAGCGACTATTTGAAAATTTGATTTGGACATATCTTGCAATATATAAGATGAAATCTCGATTTTTCTCTTTCATTAGAAAAATATAATCATATAGATTCAAGCGGTTCTTGTTTCACTGAAATCCGATTTATACTGGATCCTTTATATTCAATTAAAGTGCGAAATTCAATATTACGAACTGTCGCGTCGTTTCGAGCTCGTTTTAATTATATTAAAAATATATATTCCAACTCCACTTTATTAAACAAATTCGATATAAAATCTGTTATATATTCGATATAATATATAAACACATTTAAATAATCCAATTTAAATGACTGAAAATCTGGGACGTTACAACGTATTGGGTAATGGATTTCCAACTATGACAAGGTATGGAACCACCTTTCACTAGTGTACCTCTAGAGAGGAATACACTGGGTTCAACAAGAACATCTTGCAACCTGGCCACACATGACCGACCACTCATTTCGCTTGAGTGTATCGAATGTATATCACCAACAGTTGGGATCAGCAACCGTTTCCCGAATGGGACAACATCAACAATAGATTTTTAGAAATAAATGAAACTCTAGATTAGGAGATTATACACCCTATTTCGGAGCGACTGACTTAGCCATGCTACCTGCTTGATTTCTGTCATTTACCGGATGTGAGGCTAGAATCTACGCTTTATCATCATACCAGATTCACTTCGAATGTCACATCGTCAAATCCATCAAATCACCTATTGACGTCTACAACAGTACATTACGTGTTAGCTAAAGAAGTTTCCTTCTCCACTTCCACTCTTGGTACAGTTGAAGAAATCAATGTACGTGACCTTTCTGGAAATACCCTGTCAGACATTCATCCATACAAGTCACCAAGGAACAGGATGAACCGAAGGTACTATTCGGTATATCCATCTTTGGCACTGTTATCTAAGACTTATACAATAGCCCTTGCACTTTACTCCGTCTTCAATTATCTTTGGCATATATGATTCGCAACGCTTATGCCAATACAGAGTGGTTCTTTGGATAATAATCCAACCGGTCTCTCCACATTAACAATGTTAAAATGGTCAAAAACTTTGATAGTCTGTGAGTTAACTATCAAAGAAAAACAAGTGTGCAAACAACGATATTATTTCCGGATGGAAATTATATCTAACAAACATCATTTAACATTATTCTCTTTCATTCATTTTACATCTCCTGTTTCCCTATATTCAACATTTGCTATTTCCTAAATTTAGAAAATATACGTTATTTACATTGGGAACATTTCCATTTCTTGTTTTCTGTATTAGAAAACATTTCTGATTCTTGTTTGGAAAACATTTCCAAAACTCCTACGTTTGGATTAAGTAGATGTTTAGATAAAACATCGCTATGCCAACTCAACAATTTCCTTTAATTACTAAATTCACTTTACCATCCTTTACTGCCCAACCTTAACCATTCCTTAGTTAAAAACGAAGCCAATCAAGTTGGGGTAGAACTACCTCTCAGACCTTAACTGAACAACATTTCTAACCTTGAAATAGGCAAAGTTCACTTTAAATTTCTTTAACTAACTTCCTTACTTAACCTTTCTTTTGAATAACTATATTCGATTAACTCTTTTCACTTAACTCTATTCGATTAACTCCTTTGGATTAACACTGTTGGATTAACTCTATTTGATTTAACTCTAGTCGATAACTCCTTTAACTCTATTCGAATAAACCAAATTCGATTACTCCTTTAATTCCATTCGAATAAACTATATTCGATTTATTCCTTTAATTCTATTTAACTTTATTCGAATAACTAATATTCGATAACTCTATTTAACTCTTCTTAGAATAACTAATATTCGATAACTTTTTTGGATTAACACTATTGGATTAACTCTATTTGATTTAACTCTAGTCGATAACTCCTTTGACTCTATTCGAATAAACCAAATTCGATTACTCCTTTAATTCCATTCGAATATACTATATTCGATTTAACTCAATTGATTCTATTCGAATAAACTATATTCGATTAACTCCTTTATTTTAACTCTATTCAATTAATTCTAACTGGTTAACTCTTATTCGAATAACAAATATTCGATTAACTCTATTCAGCTAACTCGACTCGACTAACCCCTTTTCAAATAACATATTCGATTTACGAACTTTCGAATGCCTTATTCTATTGACTCCCTTTGAATACCAAATTCGATTTAACTCTATTCGAATAACTAAATTCGATTAACTCTTTTTCGAATAAACTATTCATTTATAAAGATTTACTTTTAGTAATGGTTCTTCACTTTACAAATGATTTCCCTTTTAGTAACGTTTTCCTTTTTATAACGTTTTCCTTTTTATAACATCCTATTTGGTTATAAACAAATTTCCTTTTTATAACTTTATTTATTTTCTAAATATTTCCTTTTTATAAAATTTACTTTGATTATTATAAATATTTTCTCTTTTATAAAATCCTTTGATTTTATAAATAATCAATTTTCAATATTCATTTTGAAAATTCCCTTTTCACCATTCCGGTATGTTATGGTATTTAACACATCTAATCACGATGACCAATATCGTTCAAACACATATAATCGACAACAGATTATATATCGCATCATATATCAAAATATATGAAAAACAATAAAATAACTGTTGAGAAATCCAGTCGGATTCCTCCAACCTGTTTCCCTGCATCCACAGATGTTACACAATAAAATCAACATCACTTTCAGTTTCACATGATATATTCTGTTAAACAGAATCAATATAAAAATTCAACTAACTGACTAGCACTTCAATCAAACAGTCAACACACAGTCAATCAGCAAATATTTAACAGCTCTAAAAATACAACATGAAATTATAAATTGTTCAGAGTTAGTGAGATTTACTCACTTTTGCAGTTCATATTTAATGAACGATAAACTGTTCGTTTGATTTTGAATCAAACAATTTATTATGACATAAATTCAAACGAGCTCCAATGGACATCCAGTTAGTTTCATTGTGGTGTGCTCGTCCATACGGTCCTAACGGATCTGACCGTTCGAAATTACGATGAAGTATGATCAAGTTATGATACGAACAAGTTTATATACTATTTGATTTTAAATAAAACATGAGTTATTAATAAATACGGGCCTTAACTTTTGAAACCGACCCATTCACTCCTGTCAAAGCCCACACCCGCACACTTTATTTGCTTCCTTCTTCACCATACCTCCAAATCCCTTTCCAGTAATGTTTTCCCCTTTTGACCCCGTTGACCGACTATGGTGTAACACCCCGTGTATTCTATAACGGTGAAATTCATAAATTAAAGTATAATTAATTTCAAATCAAAGAACTAAGGGAAACAGGATATGCCATTGCGTTCGTCTCGGAAAAATACGCGAAATAGAGTCCGAGTTTTCGAAAAACGGATATCGTATGAAGAAGTTATGGACGAACGAAGTTGGGCGAAAAACCGGAAAAACGGGTCAGAATGCACTGGCGCACTTGGGAAGTGCGCCAGAACAAAAATGCACTGGCGCACCTGTGAAGTGCGCCAGTACATTTTTGACCTGGCGCACCTGCCAAGTGCGCCCAGGTCAAAAATGACCTGCTGGTCAGGTCTGGTCAAGCCCTGGCTGGCCAGGTCTGTGTTTGGCCGATTTTCAGAAGCTTGCTTTGTCATTAGGGCTAGGTGGCAGGCTCTAATTGGTCTCTCTTTCGAACGAATGGCTACGATCAATCCAGGCAACATCAACGGCTCTAATCAGTTCATAACTCCTATAAAAAGGACCCTAGACTAAACCCTAATCTATTCATTCATAAATAAGAACAAAGCCGCCATGTTGCTGGGGAACGTCTAGGAGTAGCCACCAAATTGGAGAGAAGATTAGGAGGAAAATTCTAAAGCCTAAAGCAATTCAAGCAAACCAAATCAACGCCTACGTCAAAAGGAATCACATTTCTAAATTCCTAAATTAGAGAATTCGCCGCAACGATTGTAAGTAGAGTATTATTTTGGTATGAACAAATAATTGTGTTGGTTTGTATACTTGATTTGTGGCGATAGAGTAATTCATATTTGTGCGTTGCTATCAATTTGGAATATTGTATACGTTTGGATATTCTTGAATTATGTTATTCATTATAAAAAGTACATGTTTGCGGTAGTTTTATGCAAGTATATGTTTGGATATTCGCAAAGCATATTATTCATTATAAAAACTACATGTTTGCGGTAGTTTTATGCAAGTATACGTTTGGAATATTTGTAAATTATGTAATTCATGTTGAAACTACATGGATATAGTTGTTCAATTGAAATTCATGCAAGTTTGTAGTTTTGCCACTATGCCATCATAATGTGTATTTTTGTACAAAAAGCATTTTTGTGAGAAATTGGAACAAATTTGGGTTATTATAATCCATATGAAATTATGTTGAAAATTTGGCATCATGATCCATGTATTAAGCCATACTTTTGTACTAGAAAACCTCTTTGTGAACTTATGAATATTTGTAAATTATGTAATTCATGTTGAAACGACATGGATATGGTTGATTAATTGAAATTCCTGCAAGTTTGGGGTTTTGCTATTATACCATCATAATGTGTATTTTTATACAAATATCATTTTTGTGAAGTAATTGGAATAAGTTTGGGTTATCATAATTCATATGGAAACTGTGTTGAAATTTTGGCACCATGATCTATGTATTAAGCCATGTTTTGTACTAGAAACCTATTTTCAAACTTATGAATATGACTAGGCTATGATTGATATTTTACATAATTGAAAACCACGTTAGTTCTATATTGTTAGCAAGAATTATATGATGACATATGTGAGACATGGCTAGGTTAGACTCAAAAACCCCTTTTTGCAAGTTTGCTTGAATAAAGTAAACACCATGTTTAGGAATATTTATGCATAAGTATATTTGTACCATCGTTATGTGATTAGACTTAAATTATGATTTAAGTTGAACTATGCTATTGTATTAGTAACAAAAGTAATCCTCTTTGTAAACATGTAGAAACCTTATGAACATGATTTGCTTATGTTTGACATTATGCCTAAATAAGAACATAGGTCTATGTTGTAGTTAAGACTATGCGACACCTAATTTAGATTCTTATCTTAACTACAAGTTTACATGGTTTGATTCATGTCACCTATGCTTTATGACCAAAGTATATGTTACTACTATGCAAGTACACCAGTTTCTATTTTGTAGTTCCAACGTCACATTGCAAGTTCATGCGCTCACAATCCCCTTTTTGTGTATGTAATCACGCTTTAAGCCTCCCCTCTTTCGCATGGCTAAGTTGGGCTTAAAAAGGGTTAAGCCCAACATATGAACGAACGTATTAAACGGGGGAAAAACGTTGGGCTAAATTGATTAACTAATAAATGAAAAGATAAAGTATAGGGGCCCAAATTCAAGAATGGGTTGGGCCCATGATTGGTGTAACCTTTACACCATTAACTTAATAATGGGCCGCAAATATTTACATATAAATAAAGAAGAAAGACAAAATATGTAAATGTAGAAAATACGAGGTGTTTAACCCGAGGTTGGATTGAGTTGTGATGTAAACCTGCCCGGAACCGCCCGGCTGTCCAGTAGTCACAACAATACCTATCCAATGTGAGAGGTTAAACATGGAGCCCAATAAGGACCCGAGGTTAGACTGAGTTGTGGCGTAAGCCTGCCCGGAACCAACCGGCAACAGGCAGCCACAACAATACCTGTCTAATGTGAGAGGTCAAGGCTTTAATAAGACAATTAAGACTGAGTCAAGACTGTTAGGATTAAGTGGACTAAAGACTTAATCAAAATGGAACATGCTAAACTAAACGGACTGGTGGGGTTAGGTTAGAAAACACTTAACCAACTTAGCATGTTGGCTAGAGATAGAAAACCTAGTAACGGGGGACCCTTTTCAGCAGTAACCCTATAAGGTGTATCATGATACCCTGAAACTAGGCAGGGTGGGGCACGATTACTGGGCTGATTGTAAGAGGTCAAATCGACGGCGGTGGTGCAGCAGTGTAGGTTCTAACGGGGTGCGGGCGTGCACACACTCCGGCGCAGAAAAATAAGGCACTGGGCACCAGTAGCATACCTGTGCATTCTAGGATTGTGTCGGGCCGCCGCCATGGGACTTGATACACCCCATGGTGGGACCAGCATAGGTAACTACGACATCGGGGGCCGTAAGACACATGTAACTATGCGAGTAGGTGCCGATCATCATAGAATGGATCACTTCACCCTGATTATGGGGTGTCAGTTGGGAACTAGTTTATATGGGTTCAGAGATTAATATGGGGTACGATAGTATATTCGACCCTAGACAACTTAACTAAGTTTATAGTGCTTTCCCACTTCTCGATTATACTTATCATACCCAGTTCTTTATTCATAGACAGAATAGTACTAGACTTACTCAGGCTTTATGTCTGACTCTACTTTTCCTTCGTCTTCTTTTCTTCCGTTTCCCCCCCAGGTCCACAGGGAGGGAACACTGCAGCTTGACCAGCATTAACATCCAGCTTGAAGAGGA
This sequence comes from Allium sativum, assembly GCA_030737875.1. Taxonomy (NCBI): domain Eukaryota; kingdom Viridiplantae; phylum Streptophyta; class Magnoliopsida; order Asparagales; family Amaryllidaceae; genus Allium; species Allium sativum. The sequence goes on from JASFAX010000034.1 coordinate 7,278,680, forward strand.
GAAATGTATTGCTTGGAACTTCTCGTTTTTGAACTATGGCTTTGGACAACCACTATGGGGCTTTTGCAGTTTATCTATGTTTTATTTATGCTTCTTTAAATAATGTAATCAAGACAGATTATGAAAGTGTTATGTTATGTTTTTGGAAAAGATGTAAGACAATCATGGTGATGTTGCTGTAACACGTATTTGCTCTTTTATGAAATAAAAGTTGTTTGTTTTTCCGCTGTTTTACAAATATGTGTTCTTATATCTGTCTTGTATATCTGTGACTTATACTTATAAACCTCCACCAAAATTAGGGCATTCCCTTTGAGAGTGACCCTAACGGAGGTGGGGTGTTTCACTTGGTATCAGAGCATAGGTTTACTAGATAAGATAAAAAGTTTTGAAAATTTATTTTCAAAAAGGAAATTTAAAGAAGCATTTTTAAAAGATAAAATATTATTTTATTTTAAAAGGCAAAGTCCCCCCCAAAGCCATAGGTACTATCTTCTATCCTTCGTTTTGAATCTATCCTTTTTGTTTTAGCATGTCTGGAGACCTTACTCCCCAGCTGCTGACGCTTTCACTCCTCCTCCTCCACGTGAACCAGCAAGCGGAAGAGTCCCAGAGTAGGAAGACGAATAATAGTCTAACAAGAAAGGATCGTAACAGTAATAATAAGAAACGAGAAAAAAGGAAATGTAATTTTTGTGGTACGGAAGGGCACATAGCCAAGGATTGTAGAAAGCGGAAAAGAAAGCAAGGAGAATGTTTTCATTGTGGGGAGACTGGACACATCAGCAAAGACTGCCCTGAGAAGACAGACTTTGAGAAGGGCGGGAAAGACAACAAGTCCCGAGAGAAGAGGGAGTGTAAATTCTGTGGCAAAGTGGGGCACTTAGTGAAAGATTGCCGGAAAAAGAAGGCCAAGATGAATGGTGGGTGCTTTTCTTGCGGTGAGACAGGCCACCTGGCTAAGGACTACCCAAAGAAACGAGGGCAGGGGCAGAGGGCACAGGTTCATGTGCTAGAAGCGCCACCTTTGCAACAGCGAGGTATAAATACTTCGGTAGAAAGTGTAGTTTATCTTTATGATCACCCCGTTCGCACTTTATTTGATTCTTGCGCGTCAAACTCCTTTATCTCGTCTGCTTTAGTAGAATCTCTGCACCTAAAAACTAGTATGGTAGAGGACCCCTTAATTGTTTGAAACCCAATAGGGGGCCCAGTTCATTTGTCTATGATCTGTTTGGGGTTGAAAATTTCTATTCTAAGCGTAGAACTTAAGTGTAGTGCCTTAATTTTGGGCTTTTCGTGATATCGTTTGATTTTGGGCATGGATTGGCTATCCAGTAATGGGGCCATCCTTGATTGTGAGAAAAGGGTTGTCAGGCTCCTAACCCAGCTCGGTAACACTTTGAAAATTTCTTGAGATCCCTCGTATGCGGTTATGCTTAGTTATCTTGAATCGTTAGATGCCTCTGTTGAAAATTTGCAATCAGTTAGAGTGGTCCGGGAATATCCGGATGTCTTCGAAAAGGTGAAGGGCTTGCCTCCGAAGCGGGAAATAGACTTCCGCATATATCTTGTAGATAATGAAAAGCCCGTTGCGTTGCCCGTTAGACACATGGCTCCGCGGGAGAGGAAAGAGCTCAGTAAACAGATTAAAGAGCTTCTAGAGAAGGGGGTTCATTAGGAGGAGCATTTCAGAATGGGGCGCTCCAGTAGTGTTCGCCACTAAGGCAGAAGGTTCATTTCGCTTATGAATGAGTTGTGAAGAATCACCTTAGTAAGTACATTTGGCAACATAGTTGACATTTGTTTATTTTCAAGAGATAATTCATCTACGTGGAATACCTAATAGTGAGTGGACGAGATCCAGGATTCACTAGTGAATTTTGGAAAGCTTGCATGAAACCATGAGTACGCAGTTATGCTTGAGCCAAGTATACTAGAAGGAGAATAAGTGAAAGAGGAACGAGAGGAAACAGTGACATAGGTTCCAACTCATATTTTGGAAACAAGAATTAAGAAACTACGAAATTGTGAAGTTAAAGGCAGACAAAGCATAATGGAGTTAAGCTCAAGGAAATGCGACTTAGAAGATTGAAGACTAGATTCGTGCATCATATCTCTTCTTAAGAGTATGTCCTTGATCCCTCTCTTCCTGTAGAGCTTACTTGCATGCTATCTTTTGTGTATATCCTCTCGGTCCCATTCTCAATCCAATTTCTGTTGCAAACCCCATAGGGAGTATGACTCATCTATTAGTAACACATGTTGGGGCTCGAGGGTGTTCATTGGTTTGACTAAAGTTTTTGGGTTTTATAGGATACGGATTGGTCTTAGGAAGGGACTCCCTTGTGACCTAAAAGGAGTCCATCATGCTTAGTTTCCTAGAATCATATATGGTGGTTGGGTTGAGTAATTCTTTGGGTGTCAGTTTGATGTTGATTTTGGTCTTCGGGGCTGATGCTTAGAGAGTTCTTCTCCTAATCAATATATATGTGGCATAGATTTCCAGTTTTGACATTGCCTAAGGGGCACAAAGTTTTTACTTGCTTCTATCATTCGACTATACCTTTAGGTAGGACCATTTCCTATCATTGAGAAAATTTGGAAAATGACCTATAGATTAGAGCTACCCGAAAAAAAATTGGCCGGAGTTCACAACGTCTTTCACGTTTCACATCTCCGAAAATGTCTACATGAGTCTGTTGAAGTGGTAATGCCAGATATCCTAGAAGAAGCTGAAGTGGAGCGAGAAGCAACCGTGAGGAAATTTTTAACCCGCATATTAGGAACGGAAGTGAAGAAGCTACGCAACCGCGAAGTCAAGCTCGTCAAAGTTCAGTGGAGCGACGCCGAGGGAGACGCGACTTGGGAAACTGAAGCTAGAATACGCACTGCCTACCCTTTTCTTTTCGAGGGTACATCCTTGATCTTTCTTTTTCCTTAAGTTGCGCTTTTATCTATCTTTTTAGGTATATTTCCTCGACCTTATCTTTTAGGTAGAAACCCTTTGGATGGAAACATGTAGTTGAAACATGTTATGGATGATGGTTGCAAGTGGTTGCAAGTGATTGCTAGTGGTTGCTCGTGGTTGCATATACACACACAATCTAGGTTTTAGATCGGCTCAGTCACTTCATATTGCATATGCATATATGTTTGCATTCGTATATGGTTGAACTCTAATGTGTTGTCATATGGATGTTGCATTTGTACTGAATGATTGTGCACTCATGTAGAATCATTAATAGGAAAAAAATTTGCATACATAATGGATTCATGGCACTTACATAACTCGCATTAAGGAGGTCAACTGAATCAGTAGACCGCCTGATTTTGCATTAGATAAGTTCATGTACACACACACTTCGCATATGATCATGAAGCATTAGAAGTCTTTTAAGGACAATGGATGCTCGTGTTTGATGGATGAGTAGATGGATGATTGGATGTTAGGATATACATTCCTCCTAACTTGAAGATTTCGGGGACGAAATCCTTTTAAGTGGGGGAGAATGTAACACCCCGTGTATTCTATAACAGTGAAATTCATAAATTAAAGTATAATTAATTTCAAATCAAAGAACTAAGGGAAACAGGATACGCCATTGCGTTCGTCTCGGAAAAATACGCGAAATAGAGTCCGAGTTTTCGAAAAACGGATATCGTATGAAGAAGTTATGGACGAACGAAGTTGGGCGAAAAACCGGAAAAACGGGTCAGAATGCACTGGCGCACTTGGGAAGTGCGCCAGAACAAAAATGCACTGGCGCACCTGTGAAGTGCGCTAGTACATTTTTGACCTGGCGCACCTGCCAAGTGCGCCCAGGTCAAAAATGACCTGCTGGTCAGGTCTGGTCAAGCCCTGGCTGACCAGGTCTGTGTTTGGCCGATTTTCAGAAGCTTGCTTTGTCATTAGGGCTAGGTGGCAGGCTCTAATTGGTCTCTCTTTCGAATGAATGCCTACGATCAATCCAGGCAACATCAACGGCTCTAATCAGTTCATAACTCCTATAAAAAGGACCCTAGACTGAACCCTAATCTATTCATTCATAAATAAGAACAAAGCCGCCATGTTGCTGGGGAACGTCTAGGAGTAGCCACCAAATTGGAGAGATGATTAGGAGGAAAATTCTAAAGCCTAAAGCAATTCAAGCAAACCAAATCAACGCCTAGGTCAAAAGGAATCGCATTTCTAAATTCCTAAATTAGAGAATTCGCCGCAACGATTGTAAGTAGAGTATTATTTTGGTATGAACAAACAATTGTGTTGGTTTGTATACTTGATTTGTGGCGATAGAGTAATTCATATTTGTGCGTTGCTATCAATTTGGAATATTGTATACGTTTGGATATTCTTGAATTATGTTATTCATTATAAAAACTACATGTTTGCGGTAGTTTTATGCAAGTATATGTTTGGATATTCGCAAAGCATATTATTCATTATAAAAACTACATGTTTGCGGTAGTTTTATGCAAGTATACGTTTGGAATATTTGTAAATTATGTAATTCATGTTGAAACTACATGGATATAGTTGTTCAATTGAAATTCATGCAAGTTTGTAGTTTTGCCACTATGCCATCATAATGTGTATTTTTGTACAAAAAGCATTTTTGTGAGAAATTGGAACAAATTTGGGTTATTATAATCCATATGAAATTATGTTGAAAATTTGGCATCATGATCCATGTATTAAGCCATACTTTTGTACTAGAAAACCTCTTTGTGAACTTATGAATATTTGTAAATTATGTAATTCATGTTGAAACTACATGGATATGGTTGATTAATTGAAATTCCTGCAAGTTTGGGGTTTTGCTATTATACCATCATAATGTGTATTTTTATACAAACATCATTTTTGTGAAGTAATTGGAATAAGTTTGGGTTATCATAATTCATATGGAAACTGTGTTGAAATTTTGGCACCATGATCTATGTATTAAGCCATGTTTTGTACTAGAAACCTATTTTCAAACTTATGAATATGACTAGGCTATGATTGATATTTTACATAATTGAAAACCACGTTAGTTCTATATTGTTAGCAAGAATTATATGATGACATATGTGAGACATGGCTAGGTTAGACTCAAAAACCCCTTTTTGCAAGTTTGCTTGAATAAAGTAAACACCATGTTTAGGAATATTTATGCATAAGTATATTTGTACCATCGTTATGTGATTAGACTTAAATTATGATTTAAGTTGAACTATGCTTTTGTATTAGTAACAAAAGTAATCCTCTTTGTAAACATGTAGAAACCTTATGAACATGATTTGCTTATGTTTGACATTATGCCTAAATAAGAACATAGGTCTATGTTGTAGTTAAGACTATGTGACACCTAATTTAGATTCTTATCTTAACTACAAGTTTACATGGTTTGATTCATGTCACCTATGCTTTATGACCAAAGTATATGTTACTACTATGCAAGTACACCAGTTTCTATTTTGTAGTTCCAACGTCACATTGCAAGTTCATGCGCTCACAATCCCCTTTTTGTGTATGTAATCACGCTTTAAGCCTCCCTTCTTTCGCATGGCTAAGTTGGGCTTAAAAAGGGTTAAGCCCAACATATGAACGAACGTATTAAACGGGGGAAAAACGTTGGGCTAAATTGATTAACTAATAAATGAAAAGATAAAGTATAGGGGCCCAAATTCAAGAATGGGTTGGGCCCATGATTGGTGTAACCTTTACACCATTAACTTAATAATGGGCCGCAAATATTTACATATAAATAAAGAAGAAAGACAAAATATGTAAATGTAGAAAATACGAGGTGTTTAACCCGAGGTTGGATTGAGTTGTGATGTAAACCTGCCCGGAACCGCCCGGCTGTCCAGTAGTCACAACAATACCTATCCAATGTGAGAGGTTAAACATGGAGCCCAATAAGGACCCGAGGTTAGACTGAGTTGTGGCGTAAGACTGCCCGGAACCAACCGGCAACAGGCAGCCACAACAATACCTGTCTAATGTGAGAGGTCAAGGCTTTAATAAGACAATTAAGGCTGAGTCAGGACTGTTAGGATTAAGTGGACTAAAGACTTAATCAAAATGGAACATGCTAAACTAAACGGACTGGTGGGGTTAGGTTAGAAAACACTTAACCAACTTAGCATGTTGGCTAGAGATAGAAAACCTAGTAACGGGGGACCCTTTTCAGCAGTAACCCTATAAGGTGTATCATGATACCCTGAAACTAGGCAGGTTGGGGCACGATTACTGGGCTGATTGTAAGAGGTCAAATCGACGGCGGTGGTGCAGCAGTGTAGGTTCTAACGGGGTGCGGGCGTGCACACACTCCGGCGCAGAAAAATAAGGCACTGGGCACCAGTAGCATACCTGTGCATTCTAGGATTGTGTCGGGCCGCCGCCATGGGACTTGATACACCCCATGGTGGGACCAGCATAGGTAACTACGACATCGGGGGCCGTAAGACACATGTAACTATGCGAGTAGGAGCCGATCATCATAGAATGGATCACTTCACCCTGATTATGGGGTGTCAGTTGGGAACTAGTTTATATGGGTTCAGAGATTAATATGGGGTACGATAGTATATTCGACCCTAGACAACTTAACTAAGTTTATAGTGCTTTCCCACTTCTCGATTATACTTATCATACCCAGTTCTTTATTCATAGACAGAATAGTACTAGACTTACTCAGGCTTTATGTCTGACTCTACTTTTCCTTCGTCTTCTTTTCTTCCGTTTCCCCCCCCCCCCCCAGGTCCACAGGGAGGGAACACTGCAGCTTGACCAGCATTAACATCCAGCTTGAAGAGGAGAAATGTATTGCTTGGAACTTCTCGTTTTTGAACTATGGCTTTGGACAACCACTATGGGGCTTTTGCAGTTTATCTATGTTTTATTTATGCTTCTTTAAATAATGTAATCAAGACAGATTATGAAAGTGTTATGTTATGTTTTTGGAAAAGATGTAAGACAATCATGGTGATGTTGTTGTAACACGTATTTGCTCTTTTATGAAATAAAAGTTGTTTGTTTTTCCGCTGTTTTACAAATATGTGTTCTTATATCTGTCTTGTATATATGTGACTTATACTTATAAACCTCCACCAAAATTAGGGCATTCCCTTTGAGAGTGACCCTAACGGAGGTGGGGTGTTTCATATGGCCTCCACCTCGGCCATCAAACCACTCCACCATCTTCACCAAACTACTCAGCATTGCTTCCTCTCTCCGCCTGGACCCCTGATGTCGAACTCGACGTTCTCCCTTGAATCCCGTCGACAACTCCTTCACTGAAGACCTCCACATTTTCAAGCATCAAAATCACAAAAATTCACCAGTATTTCCTACTTCAACTCCTCTTCCTACTACACCCCTCGATGTACAGCTTGAACAACTCAAGCTCATCAAACTTGGAAGATTTCTGAACCCATAACCGACGCTGCAGTAAACACCACGACCCATTATTTCAGTCGAGCTTTCCAATTCTTACCCCAACGTGAAGAGAATCCTTGCAGGATCCTAAGTATATTTAGCTGAGGATTTATATATTGTTCTTTGATTTTACTTTGAGATTCTAAGTAACAAAAATGGGTTTTCAGCTCAAATGAATACGGCAGCTCATTTTGATTACAGATGAAACAGGGATTAGGTCTTAACGTTTGTAGTTATGGTGTTATATATACTATTTCCTTTTTGATTTGCTTGGTCTCCGCCTATCCACGTTGCAGAAGAAATAACATGTGCGGCTGTGAAGAAAAATAGAGGACGTGGTCTCTCTTTAGCCACTCCATATTATTATTTTAAATAACTAACCTTATGTGAAAGATTATACAAAAATAACCCCATACGAGTTGTTACGGACAAAACTAAATATACCATTGAAATCAACAGTGTGCCCCGATCCCAAAAATATAATAATACCGGTAGATTGACTCATATTGTGAAACCCCGAAATGTCGATACAGGGTGCCAAATACTCCAAATTAAAAGTTGCTTATTTAATTAATTAAAAATTACCATAAAATTCTAAAAATTAAATTATCGTTATGTCCCAAAAGAACCTTGTCTAAATTCCAACCCGATCTCTAGTTATATCGAATAAACCGTTAAGGTCGATAAACGATTCTATAACGACTATTTTAAAATTTGATTTGGACATATCTCAAAATCTACACGACGAAATCCTGGTTTTTCTCTTCCACTAGAAAGATATACTTCACCAGCTCCACACGTTTCTTGTTTCACAGAAATCCGATTAAAAACGAGCCCTGTACATTCAGTTGAAGTTCAAATCGCCAAATTACGAACTGTAGTGCCATTTCAAGCTCGATTTTAATTATAATATAATTATACGTTCAAACTGTCGTTCAAATCATATATTCGTTATTCTAATTCAATTCTAAACTGAATTAAATCTTCGGGATGACCCAGTTCACAGAATATTGTGATTTCCAATATTTCTGATTATTTCTGAATTAAATATATTATTCTATTATTTAATTTAATTAAATATTCACTATATTTTAATTAACGATGATTTAATTCCCTAAATCACTATTTATATAATTAAATAAATTAATTATAATACCTCTGCCAATGCGGGTCATTACAATCTTCCCCACTTAAAATAATTTCTTCCTCGAAATTGCTAATGTAGAGAACGACCCTATCGACTGGTTAGAACATATTTGTTCACTTCTTAACTTCAGTTTCAACTGAACCAATTTAATTTTAATTAAAAATTTATTTAATTCTTATCAACTAAAATTTTCAAAAATCTTGAAAATTTCCTAACGCCTTAACTCTTCAAAAAATTTCGCCAACACCTCCTTTGTACTGGTCAATCGGTCAAACTCCAACTTGCCTCTCTGGGCCATCTCCAACCTAAAAGAAAATCAAACAGACAAGCGGCTTGCCAATTCGGCTCATTAATCTTATATCTAATAGAAATATAAACTTGTACCTTTTGTCGGCATATCATTATATCCTTTCCACCTATTATCAATTCAGTGGATACAAGGGATACCCCAATCAAATTCCAATCTTCTTTTATCCACAACACAACCATTCGCTTATATCCGAGCCAAATACCATTTTAACTCGAGTTTCTTCTCGATTCCCAACTCTTAACTTGATTATCCCATTACACTTCAAATTTGAATCTCACAATCAAATTTTTCTAGATATCATTCTAATTCAATCTCAGTCACCACTTTACTGGCTTTACTTTAATTCAATTTTGCTTTCACAAATTTCTATTAAAATTGTTTTTAATTCAAACATTCTTTCCCTGGGAGTTTTCAAATAGATTACTCTTTTCAAAAATCAAATTTTCCTTTTGAACATGTCACTGAGCCCTTAATTTATATTCCATTAGTTAAATCACTTCTCTATTTCTTTATCAATATTTGTTAACCAAATATTTTCAATAACCATATTGGCCTTTTATGTTATTTGGAAAACATTTCTGAATATCGCCTTCCTTTATTTTCTAAGCTTTTTAGAAAATATATGCTATTTATAATTGGAAAATATTCCAATTACTTATCTCTTTTCCGATCTCGTTTATTTCTATACTTAGGAAATATTCTTTATTATATTTCCAAGCTTACACTTATTTGGGTTAAAACGGATGTTGTGTAAAACATTGTTACGACAACCCAAATACTCTATCCAACTAACTCTTATTCAACAATGATCTTCGAGCCTGAAATCTTACTATTTATTTGTTAATAATGAAATCAATCAAGCTGGGGTATAACTACCTCTCAGACCTTGACTGAATAACATTTATAACGTCAAAACAGATATGACTACTTACTCGAATAATCAATACCATACAACTACTTATTCACTTTTAAACACGTATACGCTTCCTCCTTTTATTCTGACTAGATTTTTTTCTTGGTCTTCCTTTTTTATTATATTATTCTATTTCTAAGTTCGTTTCCTTATCAATTTCTATATATATATATATATATATATATATATTGATACGTTGATTTCTAACTATCAAATTATCTTAAAAATATTCTAACTCCTTTAATTCCCGGAAAAATTCACCATAACCTCCTTTGTACCAGGAGCATCGGGATATTTCAAATAGCCTCCCATGGCCCACACCAATCCAAAAGAAAAAGAAAAAGCCAAGCGGCTAGCCGATACGGCGCATATATCTCATATATGAATTAAATACATACCTTTTCGTCGAGCATTCTATTTATATACCTTCATACCTTATCCATACCTATCTCATGTATATTTATACATGCCCAATCTATTTTAACTATACCAGATCGTTTTAACTCAATTCGTTAATTAATTTGTTAATTAACTCTTTAGTCTATTTCACTTTTATATTTGAACATGACATGTTCAAATATATTTTAACTTGCTTATTAACTAATTTGAATCCAAATTTCAAATTTAAGTTATATATTCGATTTCGAATATCAATTTACAAATCCAATTCTCCTTTCAAAGTTCAACTTCAAATTCAAAACTCGATTAACCAATTCCTCTTCGACTTAGTTAAATCTATTCAATTTCTATTCAAATTTTATATCACTTCTATTATTCAAATCTATAAATCAAATTCTATTATCGTAAATCCCATTTGAATTTCTATATTTAAATTCTTTATATTCAAATTCTTTATATTCAAATTCTATATTATAAATCCCATTTTGAAATTCAACACAACTTGTCTTTCCCAAAACAAATTCAAAACAGTATCTCTGGTAGTAATTCGTCACTTACAACTCAAAAATGAATACTGATGATGCAGTTGTCATCATCAGAATATATTTTCCAGCGATCGAAGTGAGTTCAATACTATAAAACCATTTCTAAACATTTCCACTTTGAAATTCATTTCAAAATATAATTCACATTGCTTGTAAAACAATTTAAAATCTCCCAAGATCTTAAATTTTCCTTATTTTTAATCCAAATCCATTTACAAACACTTATCCAATTCTCCAGAGTTTTAACTCAATTTCTGGTTTAAATTTTAGATTTAACTCATCTGATTTCACGTATTTCACTTATATGAATTCTGATTGATTATTTACATAACCATTTAATTTATAATCTTACTCGATTATAATAGCAACCAATATATCCACTATATTATAATTTTGATATTTATATCTTCTTTATATCAAGATATACCTTGGGTAAATTATTTTAATTTACCATCTTTTCAAAACATATCGTGACGACCCATCATATTCGAGTGTTTAGTAATTCCTACAGATACAGCGGATCAAATTGATCGACCAGAACCCATAAACGACTCAACCAATAAATCTCCACAATATAAAACAAATTTTTATATCAATAACAAATACGTTCACTCGTATATATACACTTAACTCAATCTAGGGTATTGCTAACCCTATCTCTACTGAGTCACGCCACAGAGCCAAGGTAATTCTTAGCTTAAGCTCTGATACCAATTGTAATGACCCAAAAATCCGGTCCAATTTGAGCTAACCAAAAACACAAGTGCAACCCCAAATTAAACTGAAAATCAGGAAATTAATAGAAAGAAAAACAGAGGGTGAGGAAAGATAATATAGAAACTTAGAATAGAAGAAGAAGAAGGACAACATCAGAGTAACATGAACCTCACAGCGGAACGAATAACATATAATATATATCATAACTTTGAAATATAACTTTGTACTTGAATATACAACATTTTCAAAGTACAACACTTACAACACAACGGAAATAAAGTATAGCTATATGATCCTGAAGCCTCCTGCTCCATCTCTTCAAGTATCTATAAATCCCAACTACTTGACTACCCATACAAAATTAGGCACCCAAGAGTTTAGGGAAAACAAAACAAAATAAACTCCGGGTCAGTCATGGGACTGGTATGAGTAAAACAGTTTAAAACAGTTTGAACAAGTAAACGATATCTCATAAGACCACGACGTATAATGGAACGGGTTTTCCCTTATGAGAATCCAAATTATATTTATATCAAAAACCATTTGATATTATAATAATGTCTATCAACCACAGTATAGTAATCATCTAGCAAAAACGCTTTCATCTCACGTTATACATATATGGTATACAATCAAAACCGCAAGCACGTATTGGGTAATGGATTTCCAACTATGACAAGGTATGGAACCACCTTTCACTAGTGTACCTCTAGAACGGAATACACTGGGTTCAACAAGAACATCTTGCAACCCTACCACACATGACCTACCACTCATTTCGCTTGAGCGTATCGAATGTATATCACCAAAAGTTGGGATCAGCAACCGTTTCCCGAATGGGACGACATCAGAAATAGATTTTTAGAAATAAATGAAACTCTAGATCAGGTGATTATACACCCTACTTCGGAGCGACCGACTTAGCCATGCTACCTGCCCGATTTCTGTCATTTACCAGATGTGAGGCTAGAAGCTACGTTTTATCATCACACCAGATTCACTTCGAATGTCACATCATCAAATCCATCAAATCACCTATTGACGTCCACAACAGTACATTACATGTTAGCTAAAGAAGTTTCCTTCTCCGCTTCCACTCTTGGTACGGTTGAAGAAATCAATGTACGTGACCTTTCTGGAAATACTCTGTCAGACATTCATCCATACAAGTCACCAAGGAACAGGATGAACCAAAGGTACTATTCAGTATATCCATCTTAGGCACTGTTATCTAAGACATGTACAATAGCCATTGCACTTTACTCCGTCTTCAATTATCTTTGGCATATATGATTCGCAACGCTTATGCCAATACAGAGTGGTTCTTTGGATAATAATCCAACCGGTCTCTCCATATTAACAACGTTAAAATGGTCAAAAACTTCGATAGTCTGTGAGTTAACTATCAAAGAAAAATAATTGTGCAAACAAAGATATTATTTCCTGATGGAAATTATATCGAACAAACATCATTTAGCATTAATCTCTTTAGTTCATTTTACATCTCCTGTTTCCCTATATTCAACATTTGCTATTTTCTAAATTTAGAAAATATATGTTATTTACATTGGGAACATTTCCATTTCTTGTTTTCTGTATTAGAAAACATTTCTGATTCTTGTTTGGAAAACATTTCCAAAACTCCTACGTTTGGATTAAGCAGATGTTTAGATGAAACATCGCTATGCCAACTCAACCATTTCTTTTAATTACTAAATTCACTTTACCATCCAACCTTAACCATTCCTTAGTTAAAAACAAAGCCAATCAAGTTGGGGTAGAACTACCTCTCAGACCTTAACTGAACAACATTTCTAACCTTGAAATAGGCAAAGTTCACTATAAATTTCTTTAACTAACTTCCTTACTTAACCTTTCTTTCGAATAACTATATTCGATTAACTCTTTTCACTTAACTCTATTCGATTAACTCCTTTGGATTAACACTATTAGATTAACACTATTTGATTTAACTCTAGTCGATAACTCCTTTAACTCTATTCAAATAAACCAAATTCGATTACTCCTTTAATTCCATTCAAATAAACTATATTCGATTTATTCCTTTAATTCTATTTAACTTTATTCAAGTAACTAATATTCGATAACTCTATTTAACTCTTCTTCGAATGACTAATATTCGATAACTCATTTGGATTAACGCTATTGGATTAACTCTTTTTGATTTAACTCTAGTCGATAACTCCTTTAACTCTATTCGAATACTGCTTTAATTCCATTCGATTAAACTATATTCGATTTAACTCAATTGATTCTATTCGAATAAACTATATTCGATTAACTCCTTTATTTTAACTCTATTCGATTAATTCTAACTGGTTAACTCTTATTCGAATAACAAATATTCGATTTACTCTATTCAGCTAACTCGACTCGACTAACCCCTTTTCGAATAACATATTCGATTTGCTAACTTTCGAATACCTTATTCTATTGACTCCCTTCGAATACCATATTCGATTTAACTCTATTCAAATAACTAAATTCGATTAACTCCTTTTCGAATTAACTATTCATTTATAAAGATTTACTTTTATTAACGGTTCTTCACTTTACAAATGATTTCCCTTTTAGTAACGTTTTCCTTTTTATAACGTTTTCCTTTTTATAACATCCTATTCGGTCATAAACAAATTTCCTTTTTATAACTCTATTTATTTTCTAAATAATTCCTTTTTATAAAATCTCCTTTGATTGTTATAAATATTATATCTTTTATAAAATCATTTGATTTTATAAATAATCTATTTTCAATATTCATTTTGAAAATTCCATTTTCACCATTCCAGTATGTTATGGTATTTAACACATCAAATCACGATGACCAATATCGTTCAAATACGTATAATCGACAACAGATTGTATATCTCATCATATATCAAAATATATGAAAAACAATAAAATAACTGTTGAGGAATCCAGTCGGATTCCTCCAACCTGTTTCCCTGCATCCATAGATGTTACACAATAAAATCAACATCACTTTCAGCTCCATATGATATATTTTGTTAAATAGAATCAATATAGAAATTCAACTAACTGACTAGCACTTCAATCAAACATTCAACACACAGTCAATCAGCCAATATTTAACAGTTCTAAAAATACAACATGAAATTATAAACTGTTCAGAATTAGTGAGATTTACTCACTTTTGCAGTTCATCATTAAAGAACGATAAACTGTTTGTTTGATTTTGAATCAAACAATTTATTACGCCATAAATTCAAACGAGCTCCAATGGACATCCAGTCAGTTTCATTATGGAGTGCTCGTCCATTCGATCCTAATGGATCTGACCGTTCGAAATTCTGATAACGTATGATCAAGTTATGATACGAACAAGTTTATATACTATTTGATTTTAAATAAAACATGAGTTATTAATAAATACGGGCCTTAACTTTTGAAACCGCCCCATTCACTCCTGTCAAAGTGTAACAACCCGAAAATGCGAGCCAATTTAAATTTTTTTATTTTGGCAATTTTAGCGAATTTTGATTATTTAAAATGAATTATTCTAAATAATATCGACGAAAAATTTAATTTGAATAGAATCGAATGTATATATTTATATACATCGTCGTTAGAATATAAATAATTTATTTTATATATATATATGGAATTGAAAATGGTGCGGTAGTTCGATAATTCGATTTCAAAACTTCAATTGAACATACCGGGTGCAAAATAAACCGGATTTTGGCGAAACCAAAAATATTAGAATCTATTTGAGAATATCTTTCCAATGAATCCGAAAAATTTAAATTTCATAGCGGGATCAAAAGTTATGTCCAAATGAAAATTCAGAATAGTTGCTATGGAATTCTGGCCCTTAAAAATGGGAATTTTGCAAATGACCTCGGTTTTCGACAAAACCACTTTTGTTGGATCCGCGATGTCAAATTATTGCTAGGTTTCAAATTTCATAATTTTTTGAATCAATATGTGAGCGTGGCATAGGAAAACACGTTTGACCAGTTTCAGTTGATTTTAATCGACTGAAAATTGGCCATTTTTCGAACGGTCTCGGAATTCGACGAAACTAGTTTTGTTAGGACCGTATCGTCAATACGAAGCTAGAAATAATTTTTCTGCAATTTTTAGAATCAGTATGTAGTCCCGATAAAATAAAATGCGCATTCAAATTAAATATATAATGATTTATATTGTGATTTTGACGAAAACTGATCGTAACGCGTTCAGAATGAGGGTTATTAGCTAGAGACGACAGTCGGTGGGTTCGATTCTGGTTTCAAAATAAAAAGTTGCTTTATAAAATAAATAAATAAAATAAAAATATTATAAAACTTTTTGCAATAACCCCCCCTCCTCTCATTTATTCCCACGATCATAATCATTTCCCATTCCAATTTTCTTTCTGCCCCTTTTCTCGAGCGGGACTGGCGATCGACGCCGCCACCAGGAGCCGCCGCAGGCCGCGCATCACCACCCTCCCCTTCGGCGAACCCCTCCTCCTTCCTTTCCTTCCCCTTCTTTGTTCGAATTCGTAACCTAAGCCCTAACCCATGACCCCAAAAACAGCAGCTCCACCACACTTGGCCGTCACCACTGACCCCGCCGCCACTGCACCAGATCTAGCGACCGCACCCCACTACCCTCTCTCTCTCACGCTGTAAGCTTTTCGTTTTTATTTATTTATTTTATCTTTGCTTATTTCTGAGTTTCTTTTTAATGTGTTCATAGTGTAAAAGAACTGATTTTAACTTGTAAAAGAACTGATTTTTGTTTATGAAAAGGTATGTTCTTTTTATAATGTAACAACCCGAAAATCTGGGCTAGTTTAAAATTTTTATTTTGGCTATTTTACCGAATTTTGAACATTTAAAATGAAGTATTTTAAATAATATCGACGAGAAATTTATTTTGAATGGAATTAGAACGTATATATTATATACGTCGTCATTAGAATATAAATATTTCATTTATAATTATTAAAGGAATTGAAAATGGCGTGGTAGTTCGATAATTCGATTTCAAAATTCAATTGAATGTGCGGGGTGCAAAACAAACCGGATTTTAGCAAAACCAAAAATAATGGAATCTAATAGAGAATATCTTTCCAACGAATCCGAAAAATCAAAATTTCATAGCGGGAATCAAAAGATATGTCCAGTTGAAAATTCTGAATAGTCGCTATGGAATTCAGGCCCTTAAAAATGGACTTTTTGCAAATGACCTCGGATTTCGACGAAACCACTTTGGTTGGGTCCGTGATGTCAAATTATTGCTAGGTTTCAAATTTCGTATTTTTTCGAATCAATATGTGAGCGTGGCAAAGGGAAACGCGTTTGACCAGTTTAAGTTGATTTTAATCGACTGGAAAAGGGACATTTTTCAAACGGTCTCAGAATTCGACGAAACTAGTTTTGTTAAGACCGTATCGTCAATACGAAGCAAGAAAATATTTTTCGGCAATTTTTAGAGTTAGTATGTGACCCCATTAAATTGAAATGCGCGTTCAAATTCAATATATAGAGTTATATGTTGATTTTAACGAAAACTGATCGAAACGATCGAATCAGCTTGCGACACATATCCCATTGTGTTCGGAATGGGGGTAAAACGCTATAGACGACAGGCGATGGGCCTCGTTTCGAGGTCAAAATAAAAAGTCAACTTTTAGTAAATAAATTAATTAAATAAAAAAAAACTTACAGACGAAAACTGGAGAGAGGGGGGTGCTGCGCGTCAGTCGAGGCAAGGGGTGGGTGCTCTTGTCGGTCGACTTCGAGGAGGGGGCTGCGGTCTGATGGCGGCGGAGGGGTAGGGCTTTGGGGGACCTCGCGAGGGGGAGCGACGATTGTGGAGGGCGGTGGTCAGCTCCGTTGGTGGCGCGATGGACTGCGAGGGGGGGCGGCGTCGATTCGTGGATCGGGATCTTTTTTTTCTTTTTCTCTCCGATGAAATGAAGAATAAAGGGGGGGCAGAGGGAATTAAGAGGAGGGAGAGAGAATTTTTAATTTTTAATTTGAAGGGCGGTGGTCACCTCCGTTGGTGGCGCGATGGACTGCTAGGGGGAGGGGGGCGGCGTCGATTCGTGGATCGGGATCTTTTTTTTCTTTCTTTTTCTCTCTACTAAAATGAAGAATAAAGGGGGGGCAGAGGAAATTAAGGGGAGGGAGAGAGAATTTTTAATTTATTTATTTAATTATTTTATTTTATTTATTTTTCAAATTTTCAGTTATCGTTCTATGTGATTTTAAAACTGATTTTTAGATTTGAAAACTGAAATCTATTTGATTTTTAAAAATTGATTTTTAACTAAATAGAAAAGACGAGATTTTTAAAAAAATAATGAAAAGGCAAGATTTTTATAATGATGAAATGAAAAGGCGAAATATTTATTTTAGAAAAGGCGAAATCTTTATATAAATAATAGCGTGATAAAAATATAATTTTTATCTATATAGTAGCGTTAGAAAAATATAATTTTTACCTATATAGTAGCGGTGGAAAATTTTGATTTTTATATATTGAATAGCGAAGTAAAAATTCAATTTTTATATATTGAATAGCGAAGTAAAAATTCGATTTTTATATATTGAATAGCGAAGTAAAAATTTGATTTTTATATATTGAATAGCAAAGTCAAAATGTGATTTTTATATAGGTAGTGAATGCGGGCAACGAAATAGACAAAAGAAAAGCACGGTGAAGATTTCCTACCCCTGAAGAATTGCGTCATTCAGTTTAGCGAAAGGGTGAGAATTTCTCACCTTTCAATTTCTTTTTCTAGTTATATATATACTAGGATGCAGACGGTGTTTAGTAGCACCCGACACAATCGTCCACAGACCATGGACTTGTTTGTTTGGTTGTATAGTTGGTTAGATTATTTGGTGAAATGGAATGGATTTGATTGATGTGTGAATGGCGTGGGCCTTCACTAGACCGGGGATAAGGCAAGGCCTCGTCTCGTTTCTAGTATTGTGCCGTTATGCTGCCGAAATTTTCTAAAATAAGTTAGAAAATAAAAATATCATTTTATTTAAAGAATGAACTGAATAGAAATTCATATGTTAAAATAAAATGTTTTATCGTTAAAAATATAATTTTTAACGTGAATATGAATATAGTGAATGTGAATAAATAAATATTCATTTACAAACCGGACGGTTTGTTTATGAACACCGATTTGACTGACATTGATTGGGACGATAAATTTTACACATCGCCCAACTGCACAAATAAAATCTGTGTTTGATTGTTTGAAACCCCACACGGGTGTTGGGATGAAATTTGAAGTTCACTCATCCTGATTGATTAAATATGTCGGTCGATGGATCGACAGGCCGTTATAAGCGTTAGATATCTATATTTGATGCCTATACAGTGTAGTGCACTTTGGATGATGGTTGATTATTTATCGTTGCTATTATATACATTTGTTGTATGGAATCCATATAATTAACTTTATATGGTAATTGATTGGGCCTCATTCCAATCGGAAAAATAAAGAATATTATAAAATAAAGGTTCATGTGTTGACCGTACTCATCCGTTGAGAATAGTCATGTGTTGAACGAAATATTTTAATAATAAAATTTACATCTATATCAATATAAAATAAAGGTTCATGTGTTGACAGTACTCATCCGTTGAGATTAGTCATGTGTTGAACGAAACATTTTGATAATAGAAATATTTGAAATAGAAATATTTTGAAATAAAAATATTTGAAATAGAATATTTGAAAACAGAAATATATGAAGCCGTGTTGATTAGATTGACGCCATTTTGACGTGAACGATATTTATATCGATTTTATTCATTTTAAAATGAATATTGAAAAGTGATTTCGAAATCAAATATTTTGAAATGAAATTTGAATCGAATTGAATCGAAAACCAATTCAAATAGAATTGAATAGAAAACGAATTCGAATTGAATTGAATAGAAAACGAATTCGAATTGAATTGAGTAGAAAACGAATTTGAATTGAATAAAAAACGAATTCGAATTGAATTGAATAGAAAACAAATTCAAATTGAATTGAATAGAAAACGAATTCGAATTGAATTGAATTCAATTGAAAACGAATTGAAATAGAATTGAAATCGATTTGAATTGAAATCAAATAGAAGTGAATGTAGAAAGAATTTATAAGGGAAAATTCAATTTTGATTTGAATTTGAAATAAAGGTTGAAATTGTTTTTGAAACAAATTTGAAATGATTTATAAAATTCGTTTTAAAAATGAAATCGATGAAATATATATAATATATATATTGTATATATAATGGCCTGAATAGAACGCGCCGCGCCGCGGCAGTTCGTGAATTTCGACCATTTATTTCAAACGGACATTACGGGAGATCCGACCGTCGGATTCTCCTAAAACCGGAACTGTTGGGGTCGTATCGAAAAGAGCTTTCTAACGAATATTAGAAATTTGAAATCTAACGGTTGGATTTGGAGATACATCCAAATCAAATTTGGAAAAGGTCGCTGTAAGTGCAGTTCGATGGCCGTTGATGGAAATCGACTGTACGAGCCTTGATAAAATTATTAAAAATAGTAATAATTAGTGTAAAATCATAAGAAATGATTTGGGAAAAATTGGGATGAAAAACTCCATATTTGAAAAGATAAAAATAGATTTTTATCGAAATGAACTAGTTTTGAACTGAAATGGGTTTAAATAGAATTGATTCATGGGTTTATCGTGAACTGTGTTTTAAATAACACTAGTTCTTTAACCCGATAATAAATAGAATGTGATTTGGGTTTATCGTGGACTGTGTTTTAAATGACACTAGTTCTTTAATCCAGTAAAAAGAGTTTTAATGAATCTTTAATTAAATTGAAATGTGGATTGATAATTTAAATTATCAACTTTAGAAAATGAGCGAGAATGGAGTATCACCAGTTTTGCTCCAAAGCGATAGTTAAATATTTAATCAGATTTGAACGTGAAATGGTAATTAATTTTACCGATAACACCGTGGTGTTAAATATGGAGTATCACCAGTTTTGCTCCAAAGCGATAGTTAAATCTTTAATCAAATTTGAACGTGAAATGGTAATTAATTTTACCGATAACACTATAGTGTTAAATATGGAGTATTACCAGTTTTGCTTCATGGGATGAATAGGTTGGGATTGGGAAATAAATTAAATAACTACTTCGGTATGGTTCGCTAATCCCGACTAGTTTGGAAAACCATAATTTGGTTTGAAATGACATCCAAAGGAAGATTAAAGGATAAATTTTAAAGAATTTATCTTGGATAAAATTAATGGGAACCTTTCCCTAAGAATTGAAATTTAGAAACTAGCTGAAGGTTCGTTAAGAAGAATGGTTTCCTGGATATTGATCTGATGTTGGTTTCGGCCTTCGGGGTTAATATTTGGGGAATTGCTCTCTTACTGATTTACGGTTAGTAACTAATGAATTGGAATGAGGCGTATGTTGTGTTTGTGTAACATTTAATTTTAATATACGTGGGTTGTTCGGAAAGGCCGGGTTTATACCCATTCTGAATAACCGATTCGACGATATGTCGAATATGAAGACGGTGGTTGAAGACCGGAAGTCTTCACATCGTTGGGATAACTACTGACGATCCTGATTGGGTTGTACACCCAAGAGGATGGAAATAGTTGGTGGTCGTCCAGACGTACTTGGAGATGGATAGATATGCGAGGAAAGTGCCTCCGGTTTCGTTCAGACCTAGAATGGACTTATAAATGGATGGTGTGTCCGACATTGTATTCCTTTATATTGTATTCATTGATCTCTGCTAAATATATATCTGTTTGGCGGCGGGGAATTTATTCTCTTGCTTAACGCCCTTCTCTGAGACATACAAGTTCAGAGGTTATATATTGGCAGAAATCAGTGGTACGATATGGATTGATAGTGTGGCATGTTGAGATGCAGTGATCCAGACTTTTGTTGAAAAGCAAAGTTTGGTGGATGATGATCAAAGCGCAGCTTTAATATAGCATGGCTTTGTGTATAGCGTTGATTCTCGAGCCTCACACCCCGGTATGGTGGTAAACTGGTGGTTTGATCAGTATGCTTTTTAGTGGATGGGCACCTTAGTGGTGTCGTGGATTCAGTCGACCGAGATGAGCCTAGTGCTCAGGGATATATAGAGTAGGCGGTGTTTTCTCTCGCTGGGACGTAAGTTGCGGTGGTACTCTGGTCCCAAATGTGCGGATGTGCAGACGGTGTTTTCTCTTGTTGGGACGTAAGCCATGGGGAATTGCATTACGCGATCAATCTTTCGAATCAGGAGCCACCATGATGGAAATCCAATTTCCAATACGTGTATTTCAGTTTTATTTGTAGAGCCTAGTATGGCAACATAGTGGGATGGGGCGCTTATGCCGTCTATTATTGATACTTATGATTTGAAGATATTTTATACAATATTCACTTATAAAAGTATCAAATGATTTGTTTTAAACGTATCAAGCATTCTTGGCTATTATAAGGTAAAAACCCTATCCTCCGGCTTGCGTTGCATTGTGTGATGGGACTTGGGTTTTATAATAGCTTCATTTTTCTTTATTTAGCATTGTGCTGTTGTTTTATGCACTAGTGTTCTTGGGAGGAAACCCGTTCCGTGTTATACGGCGTGGTCCCTTGATTTACCTAACTTTAAAAATAAATATCAATAACTGTTTTCGTTCTCACACCAGTCACATGACTGACCTAGAGTTTATTGTTTTAACCTAAACTCTGGGTGCCCCTATTTTCGACACGGGCAGCTAGTAGTTTTGGTTTTGCAGATTTATATTCACAGGATCCTGGTTTATAGCTGGAACGATATCCGGAAAGCTTTGTATCCGTATATCTCCTTCAGTTGTGTATTGTATTATTTTCCGCTGCAATGTATTTAAAGGTAATTTAAATCTATGATATGTCTGTGTAATATTCATTTATACTCTGTATATTCTTGTATCTGATGGAATTGTTGTAATAACAATGAAATGTTCTTTTGTATGCTTTCTGATTTGTCTTGTCCTCACAGTAATTCGTTCTTTCTCATCTCTTCGGAGACCGGGGAAGTTCGGGTCGCTTCATTTGGTATTTTAATTATTTTATTTACTAAAAGTTGACTTTTTATTTCGACCTCGAAACGAGGCCCACCGCCTGTCATCTATAGCGTTTACCCCCATTCCGAACACAATAGGATACGTGTCGCAAGCTGATTCGATCGTTTCGATCAGTTTTCGTTAAAATCAACATATAACTCTATATATTGAATTTGAACACGCATTTCAATTTACTGGGGTCACATACTAACTCTAAAAATTCCCGAAAAATATTTTCTAGCTTCGTATTGATGATACGGTCTTAACAAAACTAGTTTCGTCGAATTCTGAGACCGTTTGAAAAATGTCCCTTTTCCAGTCGATTAAAATCAACTGAAACTGGTCAAATGTATTTCCCTTTGCCACACTCACATATTGATTCGAAAAAATACGAAATTTGAAACCTAGCAATAATTTGACATCACGGACCCAACAAAAGTGGTTTCGTCGAAATCCGAGGTCGTTTGCAAAATGTCCATTTTTAAGGGCCTGAATTCCATAGTGACTATTCAGAATTTTCAACTGGACATATCTTTTGATTCCCGCTATGAAATTTTGATTTTTCGGATTCGTTGGAAAGATATTCTCTATTAGATTCCATTATTTTTGGTTTCGCTAAAATCCGGTTTGTTTTGCACCCCGCACATTCAATTGAAGTTTGAAATCGAATTATCGAACTACCGCGCCATTTTCAATTCCTTTTATAATTATAAATAAAATATTTATATTCTAATTACGACGTATATAATATATACGTTCTAATTCCATTCAAAAGAAATTTCTCGTCGATATTATTTAAAATACTTCATTTTAAATGTTCAAAATTCGGTAAAATAGCCAAAATAAAAATTTTAAACTGGCCCAGATTTTCAGGTTGTTACATATAATGAAAAAGATTTTATTTTTAACACGACAAAGGTTTGATTTTTAACAAAAGAAAGACTTGATTTTTAAACAAAAAGATTTAATTTTGTTAAAACAAAGAGATTTGATTTTGTTTAAGTAAAAAAATATTCGATTTTTCATTTGTAAGAAGAAAGGTTTTTTCACTTGTAAAAAGATTTAATTTTATAACTAGAAAGAAGGGATTTTTATAACTAGAAAGAAGTGATTATTTTTAATTAAAAAGATTTGATTTTTGAAAATATAATTTTTAATTATGCAGTGTTAAAAATGTGATTTTTATCATATATGTAGCGAAGTAAAGTTTTCATCATATATGTAGCAAAGTAAAAATACGATTTTTATTCATGTATGACATTAAAAATATGATTTTTACTATGAACAACAGAAAGGGGTCGCTTTGGAATTGTTGGCATTATCCGAACCATTCAGAAATAGATAATGGAGGAGTGGATCTCCAAGGTGAGAACTTCTCACTTTAAATTTTCTTTTCTAGTTATAAATATATACTAGGATGCAAGCAGTGCTTAGTAGCACCCGACACCCATCATCCACACACCATGGATGGCTTGTATGTTTGATTGTTTGTTATGGTGAAAATTGATTATGTGACGTGAAATAAAATATTTATATAGTTAATAATATTTTATTGTTAAAAATATAATTTTTAACGGGTATGTGAATGAATAAAAATCTGTGTTTGTTGATTTGAAACCCCCACACGGGTATTGGGATGATATTTGGCATACACTGATCCCAATTATTTAATTGTATGTCGATCAATTGATTGACAGGCTGTTATAAGCGTTACATATCTATATTTGATGCTTATACAGTGTAGTGCACTTTGGATGATGGTTGATTATTTGTCAGTGCTATTATATACATGTGTTGTGTGGAATCCATATAATTAACATTATATGGTGATTGATTGGGCCTCATTCCAATTGGGAAATAATGAATATTATAAAAGAAAATTCATGTGTTGAATAGAATAAATAGTCATGTGCTGACGATGTTCAGGTGTTGAGAATTCATGTGTTGAAAGTGTATTCATGTGTTGAATAAAATATTTATACAATAAAATTTACCTTTTTATTGTAAGTAAGAAGAAATATAGATTCATGTGTTGAATGGAATAAATATTCATTTGTTGAATAGAATAACGAATTTATTAAAATATATAAAGCCGTGTTGATTAGAGATGTGCCATTTTGACGTGAACGATATTTATATCGATTTTATTCATTTTTTATGAATATCGAAAAGTGATTTCAAAATTGAATTGAAATGAATTGAATTGAAATGAATTCGAATTGAAACCAAATAGAAATGAATTCAAATTGAAACCAAATAGAAATGAATTCGAATTGAAACTAAATAGAATTGAATTCGAATTGAAACCAAATAGAAATGAATTCGAATTGAAATTGAATTAATTTGAAATTCAAATTGAATTGAAATTGAATAAAAAATCGATTTGAATTGAAATCAATTTGATATGAATTTAAAATGAATTTATAAAGGAAAATTCAATTTTGATTTTAATTTGAAATGAAGTTGAAATCATTTTGAAAATGAATTTAAAACAATTTATAAAATACGTTTTAAAAGGAAATCGACGAAATATAATATATATATATATATTATATATATAATGGCCTGAATAGAACGCGCCGCGCTGCGGCAGTTCGTGAATTTCGACCATTGACTTCGAATGACGTTACGGGAGATCCGACCGTCGGATTCTTCTGAAACCAGAACCGTTCGGTTCGTATCGAAAAGAGCTTTCCAATAATTATAAGAAATTTGAAATCTAACGGTTGGATTTGGAATTATGTCCATATCAAATTTGGAAAAGGTCGTTGTAAGTGCAGTTCGATGGCCGTTGATGGAAATCGACTGTACGGGCCTTGATAAAATTATTAAAAATATCTATAATTTGTGTATAATCATAAGAAATGATTTGAAAAGAATTAGGATGAAAATTTCCATATTTGAAAAGATAAAAATAGATTTTTATCGAAATGAACTAGTTTTGAACTAGAATCAAAATTCAATTTATTTTTGAAATAAATAAATTGAATTTGAAGTGGTTTTAAAAATAATCGGGTATTTCCAATACGTGAATTGGAATGGATTTGAATTGAAATTATCTTCGGAATATTTCGATGTTGGATTCTATGATTATACAGATATGGTTGTGGAAATTTGAAAGATATATTTATATCGTTATTTCCAATACGATATTTGTTGGTCGTAGAATTTGATATTGAATATAAGCCGATATATTTTCTATTTAGAGTCTTGTATTTAATTTCAAATGTGATTTGGGTTTGTCGTGAATGGTGTCTTCATTAACACTTTTCTTAAGCCCAATGGAGAAAAAGATTAAATCTTTCTATTTAGATTTAATGAAGTGTACCAATTAAATAATGTTTAATTGGAATTGAATTTGAATGTGATTTTGGGTTTACCGTGAACCGTGTTTTAGATGACATTGGTTCTTTAACCCGGTTAAAGGCAGGATATTAATTTTTGAAAAGATTAAAACTAAGTGGAGTTTTAATGAACCTTTAACTAGATTGAAATGTGAATTGATAATTTAAATTATCAAATCTGAAAGGTGATCGTGAATGGAGTACCACCAGTTTTGCTTCAAAGCGATAGTTAAATCTTTAATTAGATTTGAATGTGAAATGGTAATTAATTTTACCGATAACACCGTGGTGTTAGATATGGAGTATGACCAGTTTTACTTCATGGGATAAATAGGTTGGGATTGGGAAATAAAATAAATAATTACTTCGGTGTGGTTCGCCAATCCCGACTAGTTTGAAATGATATCCAAAGGAAGATTAAAGAATAAATTTAGAAGAATTTATCTTGGATAAATTTAATGGGAACCTTTCCCAAAGAATGTGATTTTGTAAATAAAAGAACATTCTGAATTGGAATGAGGCATTTGTTGTGTTTGTGTAACATTTGTTTATTATATACGTGGGTTATTCTGAAAGGCCGGGTTTCTACCCATTCTGAATAACCGATTCGGCGATAAGTCGAAGAAGAAGATGGTGGTTGAAGACAGGAAGTCTTCACATCGTTTGGGTGATTACTAATGATCTTGATTGGGCTGTACAACCAAGATGAGGGAAACAGTTAGTGGTCGTCCAGACGTTCTTAGAGATCGATGGATATGCGAGGAAAGTGCCCCCGATTTCGTTTAGACCCAGAACGAACTTGTAAATGGATTGTGTGTCTGACATTGGATTTTATTCTGTGTTGATTGATCTCTATTAAATATACATCTGTTTAGTGGTGGAGAATTTATTCTCTTGCTTAACGCCCTTCTCTGAGACGTACGAGCTCAGAGGTTGTATATCGATAGACATCAGTCGCATGGAGTGAATTTCCAGTGTGGCACGCGTAAGTGGCAATTGATCAAGGCTTATGTTGAAAAGCAAAGTCTTGTGGTTGATGATCAAAGCACGGCCTGTGTGGCATAGCTTGGTATATAACATGAATTCGCGAGCCTCACACCTCGGTATGAGTCAAAAACGGGATAGTGACTGCAGGGAGAGCACGATGTTTCTTTCTAGCTATGGGTGGTGTCAGTGCTTATATTGCCTGACATTTATATACTTTTCACCTGTGTGGTTGTTGGATATGAGGCGCCTCAGATATAGGTCTGTTAGGACCGGCAAACGTGTGCTCAGGAATTGCCAATACTCAAAAGTAAGAGAGGACCGGCCCTGAAGATCCAAGGATCATAGTGGGGTCCTGAGACATTTGCTAGAGTGTCTCGAATCAGAGAGAAGCTTGCCCCTTGCCTCGACTCATGACGGAAATCCAATTTCCAATATGTGATATTGCGGTTTTATTTGTAGAACCTAGTAAGGCAACATAGTGGTATGGGTCATTCATGCCGCCTAGGATTGATATTTATGATTGAATTTGTTTTGACACTATACGCTTATAGTAATATCAAAATAATGTGTTTTTAACGTATCAAGCATGCTTTAGCTATTATAAGGTAAAAACCCTATCCTCCGGCTTGCGTTGCATTGTGTGATGGGACCTGGGTCTTATAATAGCTTCATTTTTCTTTATTTAGCATTGCGCTGTTTGTTTTATGCACTGGTATTCTTGGGAGGAAACCTGTTGGCTAGCTTTTTGACCAAGCCACCATGGTTCACTCACAAGAAGAAAGTATGAAACTACGTTCCTTAAGTCCATGAAAGATCGGATCGCACCAGAGGATCGCCCCTCTCGGATCGCCCCCATAGCATCAGCGATCCGATTACCTCTACACGACTCGATCCGTACTTACACTACTACCCAGCACAGACCGATCCGATCCCCCGACGCACAGCGAAACCTCTGACCTGTTCAAGCACGAGCTAGTCTTCGGCGATCCGAGATGCACGGATCCAGCGACACGTGTTCCCAACTGTCATTTTGACCAATTCCTCCTCCTTGCTCGATACAATATTTAAGGGGATCGCGACACCTGTCCACAACGACTAATTTGACTAATTCTTCATCAAGCTGCGATACGATCCGATATTCTCGGGATCTGTGCCACGTGTGACCGCGATCCGCCTGACAAAATCAGCTATAAAAGCCCAGAGCTTGGCATTTTTGGGATCTTTTGGCAGTATTGAGCACTGATTCCGCCATTACTGTCATACCACTATTTTTTGTCAGATTTATTACGAGATTACTGAGAGAAACTACAATTGTAAAAGTGAGTTCGAGAGAAATCATTGATTGTACCAGCATTCAAAGTATAATTGATAACATATAAAGTGGACGTAGGCTCGTTAACGCCGAACCACTATAAACTTTGTGTGTTTTTTGCTTTTTCTTCATTCTCCAGTTATAATTCTTTACGAATCAGAATAATTTGGGTGTTGGGTCCAAATTTTGATCTAACATTTTGGTGCTTTCACTGAGAAAACAGTCCCAAAACTTCACTGTTCAGATTTTCGAAGAATCCTGCGACATTTGATATCATGGCTGGAAATAAGTCTAAGGAAGTGTGAGCTTCGCAAGTGGATGAAGTCGCGAATGAAATGGTTGGCTAAAGTGCACACGAGCAGGTCGTTGAGGGGGTCACGGATCGCGAGGACAGGGGGGCGACCCGAACCAATCTAGGTGCCACGATCCGACTTGAGGGTGGCGCAGCGAACCACGAAGCTGGAGGGGTTGTTACTCGATCCCATGATAACGCCCCAAATCCTCTGCATACCATGATCACGAACCGATCCCAGGGGGGCGCTGCGAGCCACCAACCTCGATCCACAGCGATCCAAATTGATGACCAGACAACAACTCAACCTGGAAAGGAGCCTATGGCTCGCTCCTACCATCCTGGCCCCTCCGCTCGACCTGGCTCAAGCTCTTTGCGCATAAGAGAAAACGATGATGATCAATATGACCCTTCTGCTCCCGTTACTGAGGGGGATCTCTCTCGCTTTTCCGAAATGTGGGAGAGGCTGTTTGATGAATTGGCTGCTCAAAGGCAGGAGAGCTCCATTCTGCGACAGAACTTGACCACTATGGATAGAAGGCTTAATGATCTCGCAAGGCAAAGGACGCCCCCAGTTCGTCCGCTCACCCCAGAATACTCTTCTTCATCAGAGGAATCGCCGAGACCTCCGCGGCGACCATATGAGAGGCCTGAAAACATAGAGCAGCTTCGATTTGGAACCCTGCCATCACGGGAAGAAGAGGCACTGGGGGCAGGGCCCTCAAACCGCAATATGAATGATCGCGCCGCAACTCCCAGAGCTCGAGGTGTGGACAGCCCTGTTCAGAATAGACTATCTCAGCCTCGTCTCCGTACAAATGCTTATGGTAATAGGGGGCAGCGAAGCCCAATCCGAGCCCCGGATTTCGTGACTGCCCCTGGAAGAGAGATTGGAGAACCCCGCCGAGCAAGAAGCGCTGACCCCGAGCCTCCACTGACCAGTGCAAATGTTGCAGCCATGATCCATCAAATTCTGGCAGATAGCCGTGGACAACGGAATGAAGATTGGGGAATTGACCGCAGTCACACCCCTTTCACTGATGACATTTTAGATGCAACGTTCCCGAGGCACTTCAACATGCCGCAGATGAATCATTACGCGGGTAGATCTGATCCCGTCTAGCATCTGATGAGATATTATTGGTCAATGACCGCTGCCGTAGCTTCTGACGCTGTCAAGTGCAAAGCATTTGCCATATTCTTGGAGGATGTAGCATTATTATGGTTTACTCGCTTACCGGCAAGATCAATTTCCAGCTTCAGGGAGTTGAGTGAAAGGTTTGTGGAACAGTTCCGCATCTATGCACAAAAGATGAAGAGTGTGATTGACTTGTTCCTTGTCAAGCAACGACCAGGCGAGAGTTTGAGGGTGTATCTAGACCGTTTCAACCTGGCCGTTACTGAAGTTAAAGATCCTCATGAGCCAACTGTTGTGGCAGCCCTAATTGATGGGTAGATAAAGACACTGAATTTGGGAGATACCTGGCCGGCAAGCCACGTCATACTAGAGAATTATTCTACAAAAAAGCTAACGTGCACTTACGTCGGAAGGAAGTATATGCTAACCGAAAGGCAAAAACGGCCAATAAAGAGGAAATCCAGAGCAATGTCGCCATTAAGAAGACAGGAGACAGCTCGGGGAAGGTCGAGGTTAATGTCGAAAATCGGAATCGGGGTGGTCGTCAGTCAGGAAACAATGATAATAACAGTAATGGCAACAACCGGAAGAGGAATCGAGGGAACGACTCCCAGAGAAGGACTCGTCCCAGGTCTTTTGAGAGTTATACGCCAATAAACGATACTTTGGAAAATATCTTCATGGATTTGTACAACGTCCTCCAAAATAAAAGGCCTCCTCCCAGAGAGTCGATGAGAAAGAACGTGAAATGGGGAAGTTTTGTCTCTTTCATCAGATTCATGGCCATTCGACAAATGAATGTCGTCACCAAGAGATGTAGTTGAGAGGCTTCTCCGAGAAGGAAAATTGGATGAATACAGAGTGACGCCCAGAGACAGGGGGCAAGCCGTACAGGCCCCAAATCAGAACCAGAATCAACCTGCTGTCAGGCCAACTGCCCAGCAAAAGGGAAAGGACCTTGTTATCAATACCATAATCGGAGGGCTTTATCTCGCCGGACACGGTTCCAAGGCATTGGATCAGTATGTCAATGCAGCCAAGCAACACCTCGAGGTAGGGGTGTGTAGCAACCCTGAGGACAACGTCCCGGTAAAGCAACAAAAGATGATGTCCGACGATGTCGTTTTCCGTGAACGAGAAAGCATTGGAGTCCATGCTCCGACTGAAGATCCATTTGTAATCACAGTACCTATTGGCCCGGCCACTGTTCATAAAATTTTGGTGGATAACGGGAGTTCCGTCAATATTCTTTTCAAAAGGACATTCGACCAGATGAATCTCGAGATAAAAAACTTGAAGCCCTGTCAGGGATGGATCCGTGGATTTAACGGAGCATCCACCGCTCCAATGGGTTATGTAGAGCTACCAGTTACGCTTGGGGAAGGAGAACGCCAGAGAGTGAGAATCCTTCCCTTCGTGGTTTTGGATATTGAATCACCCTATAATGCTTTCCTCGGCCGACCGACCCTCGCAAAGTTTAGAGCCTGTATAGCCCCCTGGTGCTTGTTATTGAAGTTTCCTACCGAAGCTGGTGTTGGTGTTGTTAGAGGAGATCAGGTTGCCGCACGAGCATGTTATATTGCAGAGCTAAAGCTACTCCGCAACGGAGGGGACATAGAAACCAAGGGCGCTTCTCCCCCCCCCCCCACAAGGGCGGAGACCTTATAGCAATTAAAGAGGATAACCGTAGGAGAGTCGCCTAGAGAGTTGCCCGAGGATATAGATCCCAGGGAGGACAAAGAACCTGGGGCAGAATGGCGACTCCCAACGAGACAACTATGGATGTACCGATCGATGATAGTGACCCAGAGAAGGTCCTTAAGATTGGATCCCAGTTAAATCCGAATTTAGCTAAAGAACTGACGAATTTCTTAAAAAATAATTTGGATGTATTTTCTTGGACCCACGCAGACATGTGCAGGATATCTCCATCAATCATGAGCCATTCATTAAGCATTAACCCTAAACATCCTCCGGTAAAACAAAAAAGGCGAATGCTGGGCCCAGAGAGGTCCGCTGCCTTGAAAGAAGAAGTTGGAAAGCTAAAGAGTAATGGATTTATCAGAGACTCAATCTACCCAGACTGGATTTCAAATCCAGTTCTGGTGAAGAAGGCCAACGGGAAGTGGCGAACATGTATCGATTTCTCGGATTTGAATAAAGCCTGCCCGAAAGACAGCTTTCCGTTACCCAGGATCGATCAGTTGGTGGAATCAACGGCGGGTCATGAACTTCTCTCCTTTATGGATGCTTATTCAGGATATAACCAGATTCCAATGCATGTTCCAGATCAAGAACACACTAGTTTCATTACGGATCTGGGGTTATACTGCTATGTGGTAATGCCCTTTGGCTTGAAGAACGCGGGCGCTACATATCAACGGTTAGTGAACAGAATGTTCTATAACCAGATTGGATGACATGTTGGTTAAGTCCAGGCAATCCTCTAATCACACTACGGACTTGGCAGAGATGTTTGGCATTCTTCGAAAGTACGGGATGAAACTCAACCCAACAAAATGTTCATTCGGGGTCGCCTCCGGAAAATTCTTAGGATTCATTTACAGTTCTCGTGGGATTGAGATTAATCCAGACCAGATCGCAGCAATTAGAGACATTCGGGAACCTAGGCAGATTAAAGATGTGCAAAGCCTTGCAGGGAAAGTAGCCGCACTAAGCAGATTTATCTCTAGGGCTACGGACAAATGCATCCCATTCTTCGAATTGATAAAGCGAGGAAAACGCCACTTCAAATGGACGCCCGACTGCATAGAAGCATTTCAGAACTTGCTGAGACACCTAGAGAAACCTCTGATATTATCTAAGTCGTTGGATCACGAGGACTTATTCGTGTACTTGGCAGTGTCGTCTCATGCGATCAGCTCAGCATTGGTGAGAGAAGAAGATAAAGTTCAAAGACCTGTGTATTACGTGAGCAAAAAATTGACGGCATCAGAGCTTAATTATCCAAGGATAGAAAAGTTGGCATATAGTTTGCTGATCGCCTCTAGAAAGCTTCGACATTATTTTCAGGCTCATCCCATTACCGTATACACTGATCATCCACTCAAGCAAGTTCTACAAATACCAGAAGCATCTGGAAGGCGACTCAAGTGGAACATTGAGTTGAGTCAATTTGATCTGAACTTTCAATCCCGGCTGTCAATACGGGGGCAAGCGATAGCCGACTTCATAGCAGAGTTTACTGTCCCAGAGGACGATAGTACGAACGAAGAAGTTAACCCCACAAAGATGCTTCTCGACTCCAGTGCCTGGAGATTGTATACTGATGGCGCTAGGAATGACATGAGATCCAGCGTTGGAATAGTGCTTGAAACTCCCGAGAAACGGTTGATATCCTATGCTATCCGGATGGAGTTTCACGCCACTAACAACGACTCCGAATATGAAGCCGTGATAGCCAGGCTAAGGATCGCAAAGGAGTTGGAAATCACAAAGCTGGACATCTTTTGCGACTCCGAGTTAGTTGTAAATCAGATCACTGGAAAATTCAAAGCCAAAATCCCAAGATTGATTTTATACTTGAAGAAAGTGAAGGAGTTGTTGAACGGCTTCGATCACTACAGTATATCTCATATTCCGCGGTCAGAGAATCAACAGGCGGATAAGTTGGCAAAGATGGCTAGTTCCGACGATCTTGAAGAGACCGGGCTAGCCCCAGTCGAAGTACTTCGATCTCCTAGTATAGATCAGATGGAAATTGATTCGGTACTAGAGACGGAACCAGAAAGGGAGTCATGGATGACCCCTTTAAAGAATTTCTTGATGAATGGAACGCTTCCGACCAAGAAAAGCGAGAGGCGTAAAGTAATTCGTAAAGCTGCCCGATACGTTCTGCAAGGCGGAGTTCTTTACAGACAAGGATTTTCAATGCCCCTTATCCGGTTTATAGCTCATGAAGACATCAAGCATATACTGCAAGATGTACATGAGGGCGAATGTGGCGATCACACTGGAGGGCAAACATTGGCAAAAAAGGTGTTGCGGCATGGTTATTTCTGGCCTACCATAAACAAAGATGCGGCGAAATACGCACGATGGTGTGATGCATGCCAGAGATTTTAAAAGATACCTAGGGCACCTCCTAGTCAGTTAAAAACAATGACGAGCCCATGGCCTTTCGCTATGTGGGGAATTGATATCATCGGAAGTCTCCCCATAGCTAAGGGCGAAGCGAAGTTCGCTATTGTAGTTGTAGATCACTTCACTAAGTGGGTCGAGGCTGAGCCACTGACTACAATCACAACCAAACGAGTGATCAATTTCGTCGTTAGAAACATCATCTGTCGATTTGGGATTCCAAAGATTGTTATAACTGATAACGCAACTCAGTTCGATGGCACTGAATTCAGAGATTTCTACCAGAAATACCACATTGAGATACGGTACACCTCTGTGGCGCACCCGCAATCGAACGGACAA
Source organism: Allium sativum (assembly GCA_030737875.1). Classification (NCBI taxonomy): domain Eukaryota; kingdom Viridiplantae; phylum Streptophyta; class Magnoliopsida; order Asparagales; family Amaryllidaceae; genus Allium; species Allium sativum. The sequence goes on from JASFAX010000034.1 coordinate 7,312,744, forward strand.
GTCGAAGTGGCGAATAAAGTGATTAAGTCCATTCTGAAAAGAAAAATGAAATGGGCCAGAGCCATGTAGGCTGATGAATTACCCTTAGCACTATGGGCCTACATGACAACGTATAAATCGGCAACAGGACATACCCCCTTCTCCCTTACTTTTGGAGCAGAAGCAGTCATCCCGGTTGAGATAAAAGTACCTTCTCACCGAGTGACTTATTACGATCCAATGACTAATAACGAATTGCTCCTTGAATCCCTGGATATGATCGAAGAAAAGAGGGACGAAGCAGTCCTGCGTGCCTTGAGATGCAAGCAACAGGTCGCCCGATACTACAACAAAAAGGTTCGAGCCCGAACCTTGGAACACGGAGACTTAGTTCTGAAGCATGTCTTTCCAGCCCCAACTCATATGGGTGCGAAGTGGGAAGGACCGTACTCCATTCTGTGCAAGGTTGATAATGGAACCTTCAAGCTAGCAACCGTAGATGGAAAGGAAATCCCCAGAGTGTGGAATGCCCAACATTTACGTCTGTACCTAACGTAAAGATGTCAGATTTGTTCTTTTGCTTTATTTAGGACCATGTACAAGGTACGACTTGCCTAGAATAGTCCGATTTCTTAAGCAAAAAATTATAAAGTGGACGTAGGTCATGATTCGACCGAACCACTATAAAAATATTGTGTGTCGTTTACCTTTATTGCACTATTATTATCTACCTTTCTATTTTTATGGAAATTGTTGTGAACCATGCAACGATCACTGAAGCGTATAATTATAGGTGCCTTCCATCGGAATAGAATGCAATCACCAGTCAAAACTCTGAGGGTGCAATAAAGCAAATCATATCATTGGTAGTGCTCTAACTCTCCAGCGCCGAGAGAGAACATAACGGACATGAAGGCGGTGTCCGTAAGTCATGGCGGTGTACCATGATCGGAACCGCCTTGACGGAACTCTAACCTCGGCAACTGCCAGGAGAGTATAAAAGCGTCTCCGATTGAGCGCTGAGAAAGAGCTCTTGCCCCGCTGAAGTATCGGGGAGCGATTGAACTGCTGAGCTCGAACTCTAACTCTCCAGAGCAGAGAGAGAGTATAAAAGCGTCTCCGATTGAGCGCTGAGAAAGAGCTCTTGCCCCGTTGAAGGATCGGGGAGCGATTGAACTGCTGAGCTCGAACACTAACTCTCCAGAGCGCAGAGAGAGTATAAAAGCGTCTCCGATTGAGCGCTGAGAAAGAGCTCTTGCCCCGCTGAAGGATTGGGGAGCAATTGAACTGCTGAGCTCGAACTCTAACTCTCCAGAGCAGAGAGAGAGTATAAAAGCATCTCCGATTGAGCGCTGAGAAAGACCTCCTGCCCCGCTGAAGGATCGGGGAGCGATTGAACTGCAGAGCTCAAACTCTAACTCTCCAGAGCAGATAGAGTACGAAAGTGTCTCCGATTGAGCGCTAAGAAAGAGCTTCTACCCCGCTGGAGGAGCAGGAAGCAGGTGAACCGCTGAATTCGAACTCTAACCTCGGTGACCGCCAGGAGAGTATAAGAGAATCTATGATTAAGCACTAAGAAAGGTGCCGGAAACTCAGCACCATAAGGACAGTTATCTTGCTGAATTTTCTAAGTCCTCTATATTCAGAAATAGGGGGCAACGTGCAGACAATGCTAATCAATCCTTAATAAGCCCTAGTCAGGCGCTGCGTTAACGATTGATTGGGGGTATATACATATACACATGAACCTTGATGCAGCACGGAAATTTTTAAATTTTTCTTTCTGTTGCTTGACTAATTTGTAGTTATAATCAGATGGTCTATGACTAAGCATGAAAAGTTTATTAAATGCAGGTACACGGTGATGCAAAAGAGATAAACTTTCATTTATAAACTGCAAGCCTACAAAGTAAAAAACAACCTAAACCAAAAGTGAGGGCCAGTCTCACAATTACATTTCATGGCCAGTGGGAAGCCTAAAAACAAAATATAGACAAGCAACAGTATCCTATTTACGCTTGGACTTCTTCTCCTGTTTCTGCTTCTCCAGCCTCGCCTTGTCAGTATCGGATTGATCACTCTTCTTTCTTTTCCTTTTGTCTATAAGAGGAACGTCCGATCATCAGAAGACTCCTCCTCCACCTCCTTTCTCTTTCTTTTATCAGTAAGGGAAGCTGGGAAATCATCAGGGTTCACAAAATGAAGCTGTTTGCTGATGGATTTGGGCTGGAGTTTCGAAACCATCCCAGTTTTGGGATTAAACTCCGAGATAGGGGCTATGTTCAAAGGCTCTTATCCCACCTCCTTTAAAGCCAGCTGCTTTTTCTGCCTAGCTTTTCTGTTAGCCAAAGTTTCGTCGTCATCGTCTTCGGCTTCTTTGGTACTAATGATATCCTCCTCATCCTCTACATGGCGCCCGTCCATATCTTTCAAGGCCTCGATGGTTTCATCATCCTTGGGAGCATCAGCACTGGGTGCCAGGACGCCCTTCTCTATTGTTGTACCCTCAGCCTTCTTCGGTATATCAACACCCGTGCTAGGCAAGACGACATTCTTCTCCGCCTCTGTCCTCTTCTCGACATCCTTGTCGACGGGCTCGCCACCTGTATTATGGGGAACACATGTTATTAATTCGATTGGTTGCTCTACCAGACAGAGACAACTCACAATTGCTTTGACAAATTGTGGGGAAAAAGGGGAGATACCTTCCGCTGATCCTCCATCTAGGCTAGCTGCAAAAGCTCCGACAACCACAGGAGTTAGGCCCAAAGGAATTAATGGATCATCAGGATGGTATTCCTCAACTCTGGAGGTCTTGGGCTCTACAGCTGAGCTCGAACCTTCGTCAACCTTGTTTTTGCCCTTAGCCAGGGCCCTCTCCTTCTCCATTTCTTCTTGAATTAGACGACGGCCTTCTGCCAGATCCTCGGGCTCGTTATCCCTCAGAATGGTCTTCATCAGCTCATCTTCGTCAATCTCTTCAACTCCCAATCTCTGCTTCTCACCCTCGACGATGGCATCCCATAAGTTGGCTAGAGTAACGTGGTAGTCCGGGATCCACGAGATGTTACGGGTTTTGTAAAAACCCGTAACTTCCCCGTAAAGGAAAGCGTCGGATAGTTCGAGAACAAGCCACAACAGAATACATACGGAAGAACATTTCATTGTATATTACAACAATGCATCAGATTACAAGAATATACAGAGTATAAACAAATAAATATTACACAGAAATATCAGAGATTTAAATTACATTTAAATACATCGCAGCGGAAAATAATACAACACACAACTAGAAGTAGATATACGGATACAAAGCTTTCCGGATATCGTTCCAGCTGTAAACCAGGATCCTGTGAATATAAATCTGCAAAACCAAAACTACTAGCTGCCCGTGTCAAAATAGGGGCACCCAGAGTTTAGGTTAAAACAATAAACTCCAGGTCAGTCATGTGACTGGTGTGAGAACTAAAACAGTTAATCTTTATTTTAAAGTTAGGTAAATCAAGGGACCACGCCGTATAACACGGAACGGGTTTCCTCCCAAGAATACCAGTGCATAAAACAAACAACGCAATGCTAAGTAAAGAAAAATGAAGCTGTTATAAGACCCAGGTCCTATCACACAATGCAACGCAAGCCGGGGGATAGGGTTTTCCCTTATAACAGCCAGAGAATGCTTGATACGTTTAAAACAAATCATTTGATACTATTATAAGTGTATAGTGTATAAAACAACTTCCAATCATAAGTATCAATCATAGGCGACATGAGCGTCCCATGCCACTATGTCGCCATATATAGGTTTACAAATAAAACCGCAAATGGCACGTATTTGGAAATTGGATTTCCGTCTATGAACCGAGGCAAAAGATAGTCCTCAACCGATTCGAGACGCTCTAACCCGTGTCTCAGGCAAGTACTCAGTCAAGCCTTTGGATCGTCAGGGCCGGTCCACCGATGTGGATTAAAATGCCTGAACACTACGTTTCCCCACCCTTTGGGGCGTAAATGAGCCAACTAAATGACTCCATCGGTTCGAGAACGACCGATCAATCCGAGGCGCCTCGCAACAGCAACAACCACATAAGTCAAACTCGTCAGGGCGTGTAAAACCACTGACGCCACTTTTTAGCTAGAAGGAAACGCATGCCCTCCCTGAGGTCCTCTCCCGTTTTTGGTTCACAACCGGGGTGCGAAACTCGCGAAGTAAACGTTACACAAAGCTACGCCACAAAGGTCGTGCTTTGATCATCACCACAAGACTTTGCTTTTCAACAGAAGCCTCGATCAATTGCCACTTAGGCATGCCACACAGGCAATTCACTCCATGCGTTTGATATCCATCAATATATAACCCCTGAGCTCGTACGTCTCAGAGAAGGGCGTTAAGCAAGAGAATAAATTCTCTGCCGCCAAACAGATATATATTTAATAGAGATCAATCACACAGACTAAAATCCAATGTCAGACACACAGTCCATTTACAAGTCCGTTCTGGGTCTGAACGAAACCGGAGGCACCTAGTACCCCGCATCTCCATCGATCTCCAAGTACGTCTGGACGATCACCAACTGTTTCCATCTTCTTGGGTGTACAGCCCAATCAAGATCATCAGTAATCACCCAAACGACGTGAAGACCTCCGGTCTTCGACCATCGTCTTCATCTTCGACTTATCGTCGTATCAGTTATTCAGAATGGGATAAACCCGGTCTTTCCGAATAACTCGCGTATATTTTAAATAAGTGTTACACAAACACAACATACGCCTCATCCCAATCCATTAGTCACTAACCGTAAATTAATCAAGATAATAATTCCCCAAATATTAACCCCGAAGGCCGAAACCAACATCAGATCAATATCCAGAAAACCATTCTGCTTAACTAACCGACAGTTAGTTTCTAAATTTCACATTAATAGGGAAAGGTTCCCATTAATTTTATCCAAGATAAATTCCTTGAATTTATTCTTTAATCTTCTTTTGAATTTCGATTCAACTAGTCGGGATTAACGAACCTTACCGAAGTAATCATTGGTTTTAATTTCCCAATCCCAACCTATTCATCCCATGAAGTAAAACTGGTGGTACTTCATATCTAACACCACGGTGTTATCGGTAAATTCAATTACCATTTCACGTTCAAATCTAATTAAAGATTTAACTATCGCCTGGAGCAAAACTGGTGGTACTCCATTTTCGATCTTTTCAATCTAATTAAAGATTCATTAAGACTCCACTTAGTTTTAATCTTCGACTGGGTTAAAGAATCAGTGTCATTTAAAACACGGTTCACGGTAAACCCAAAATCACCTTCCATTAATTATCGGGTTAAAGAACGAGTGTTGTTTAAAACACTGTTCACGATAAACCCAAAAATCAATATCAATTCAATTCCAATTAAATATTATTTAATTGGTACACTTCATTAAATCTAAATAAAAAGATTTAATCTTTTCTCAACTGGGTTCAAGAACAGTGTTAGTGAAGACACCATTCACGACAAACCCAAATCACATTCGATATTCAATACAAGGCTCTGAATAGAAAATATATCGGCCTATATGCAATATCAAATTCTACGATTAACAAATGTCGTATTGGAAATAACGATATAAATATATATCTTTCAAATTTCCATAACAACACCTGTATAATCACGAATTCCAACATCGAAATATTCCGAAGACAATTTCGATTCAAATCCACTCCAATGCAATCATTGGATATTTTGGTTATTTTCAAAACCCTTTTTAAATTCAATTTATTTATTTAAAAATAAATAGAATTATATTTCTAGTTCAAAACTAGTTCATTTCGATAAAAATCTATTTTTATCTTTTCAAATATGGAGTTTTTCATCCCAAATCTTCACAAATCATTTCTTATGATTTTACACAAATTATTACTATTTTTAATAATTTTATCAAGGCCCGTACAGTCGATTTCCATCAATGGCCATCGAACTGCACTTACAGCGACCTTTTTCGAATTTGATTTGGACGTATCTCCAAATCCAACCGTTAGATTTCAAATTTCTAATATTCGTTAGAAAGCTCTTTTCGATACGAACCCAACGGTTCCGGTTTTAGGAGGATCCAACGGTCGGATCTCCCGTAATGTCCGTTTGAAATAAATGGTCGAAATTCACGAACTGCCGCGGTGCGGCGCGTTCTATTCAGGCCATTATATTATATATATAATATATATAATATATACTTCGTCGATTTCTTTTTAAAACGAATTATATGAATAGTTTTGAAATCGTTTCAAAAGCAATTTCAACTTCCATTTCAATTCAAATCAAAATTGAATTCTTCTTTATAAATTCGTTTCAAGATTCATTTCTATTCAATTCAAATTTCAATTCAATTTGAATTCATTTCAATTCGCTTTCAATTCAATTTGAATTCGTTTTCAATTCAATTCATTTCGAAATCGTTTTCAATTCAATTCATTTCGAAATCGTTTTCAATTCAATTCATTTCGAAATCGTTTTCAATTTAATTCATTTCGAAATCGTTTTCAATTCAATTCATTTCGAAATCGTTTTCAATTCATTTCATTTCGAAATCGTTTTCAATTCAATTTATTTCGAAATCGTTTTCAATTCAATTTATTTCGAAATCGTTTTCAATTCAATTTATTTCGAAACCGTTTTCAATTCAATTTATTTCGAAATCGTTTTCAATTCATTTCATTTCGAAATCGTTTTCAATTCATTTCGAAATCGATATAATCGATATAAATATCGTTCACGTCAAAATGGCGTCAAACTAATCAACACGGCTTCATAAATTTCTATTTTTAAATATTCTATTTCAAATATTTCTTTTTCAAAATAGTTGTTATTACTAAAATATTTCGTTCAACACATGACCAATCTCAATGGATGAGTATTGTCAACACATGAACTTTTATTTTATACCGATAAAGATGTAAATTTTATTACTAAAATATTTCGTTCAACACATGACCAATCTCAATGGATGAGTACTGTCAACACATGAACTTTTGTTTTATACCGATAAAGATGTAAATTTTATTACTAAAATATTTCGTTCAACACATGACCAATCTCAATGGATGAGTACTGTCAACACATGAACTTTTATTTTATATCGATAAAGATGTAAATTTTATTACTAGAATATTTCGTTCAACACATGACCAATCTCAATGGATGAGTATTGTCAACACATGAACTTTTATTTTATACCGATAAAGATGTAAATTTTATTACTAAAATATTTCGTTCAACACATGACCAATCTCAATGGATGAGTATTGTCAACACATGAACTTTTATTTTATATCGATAAAGATGTAAATTTTATTACTAAAATATTTCGTTCAACACATGACCAATCTCAATGGATGAGTATTGTCAACACATGAACTTTTATTTCATACCGATAAAGATGTAAATTTTATTACTAAAATATTTCGTTCAACACATGACCAATCTCAATGGATGAGTACTGTCAACACATGAACTTTTATTTTATAATATTCTTTATTTTTCAAATTGGAATGAGGCCCAATCAATTACCATATAAAGTTAATTATATGGGTTTCATACAACACATGTATATAATAGCATTGAAAAATAATCAACCATCAACCAAAGTGCACTACACTGTATAAGCATCAAATATAGATATCTAATGCTTAAAGCAGCCTGTCAATCAATCGATCGACATATTTAATAAATCAGGACGAGTGGACTTCAAATTTCATCCCAACACCCGTGTGGGGTTTCAAACAATCAAACACATATTTTATTTGTGCTGTTGGGCGATGTGTAAAATTTATCGTCCCAATCAATGTCCTTCAAATAGGTGTACATAAACAAACCGTCCGGCTTGTAAATGAATATTTATTTATTCACATTCACGTTAAAAATTATATTTTTAACGATAAAACATTTTATTCCAACATATGAATTTCTATTCAGTTCATTCTTTAAATAAAATGATATTTTTATTTTTCTAACTTATTTTAGAAAATTTCGGCGGCATAACGGCACGATACTAGAAACGGGACGAGGCCTAGCCTTATCCCCGGTCTAGTGAAGGCCCACGCCATTCACACATCAATCAAACCATTCAATTTCACTCAAACAATTCAATCACATAATCAAACTAATCTATGCAACCAAACAAACAAGTCCATGGTTTGTGGACGATTGTGTCGGGTGCTACTAAACACCGTCTGCATCCTAGTATATATATATATATAACTAGAAAAAGAAATTGAAAGGTGAGAAATTCTCACAGATAGCTATCCTAGCTCCACGGCTCTTCTTCGTCATCTTCGTTGCCCGTATACACTGTATATATAAAAATCACACATTTTTATATTTTGATGTCTTTTAAAATAAAAATCATATTTTTATAATCGCTTCATATATTAAAAATCGCATTTTTACTCCGCTATTCAATATATAAAAATTATATTTTTACTTCTAAGTTCAATATATAAAAATCATATTTTTAATTCGCTACTGTATAAAAATCATACTTTTATCAACGCTATATATTTCAAAAACATATGCTATTTTATTTTCAAAAACATATGCTATTTTATTTTCTAAAACATATGCTATTTTATTTTCAATTTAAAGTTTTAACCTTTTTCTAATCAGTTTTAAATACCTTTTTAAAATCAGTTTTAAATACCTTTTTAAAATCAGTTTTTAATATTAACATAAAATCAGTTTTAAAAATTAACAAAAAATCAGTTTTTAAAATTAACATAAAATCAGTTTTTCAGTTTTAAAAATTAACAAAAAATCAGTTTTTAAAATTAACATAAAATCAGTTTTAAAAATTAACAAAAAATCAGTTTTTAATTCCTAAAAATCGAAATTAGTTTTAAACTCTAAAATAAAAGTAAAAATAAAAGTAAAATAAAAATACTTACTGTATTCGAAGATGGGGGGGCGTCGGCTTCGTCGGAGTTTGCAGGTCGGAGGGGGGGGTCGGCTTCGTCGGGGGGTCTAGTAGTGGGCGGCGGCGATGTGGACTGGTGTGCGGTGGAGTGCAGTCGCCCGAGGGGAGGGCGATGGAGAAAGTGGAGGGCGGTGAGGAAGGAGGATGGGGTGCGCGTCGTGGTGGAGGAGCGGCGATCCCCTGACGCGGCGGCACGATTGGAATTGGGGGGGCGATCTGGGAAAAATCCGAAGTCAACGGGGTTTTTTTATTCTGAGGGAGGAGAGGGTAAGGGTGAGTGTATTTAATAATATATTTATTATTTTATTTTAAATTTTCTTTTATAAAGCAACTTTTTACTGTAAACACAAAATCGAACCCACCGACTGCCGTCCCTAGCTAATCACCCCTCTTCCGAACACAATGGGATATGTATCGCAGGCTGATTCGATCATTTCGATCAGTTTCCGTTGAATTTACATTTAAATCATTATATTGAATTTTAAACGTGCATTTCAAATTACCGGAGTCACATACTAACTCTAAAAATTCCAGAAAAATATTTTCTAGCTTCGTATTGACGATATGGTCCTAACAAAACTAGTTTCGTCGAATTCTGAGACCGTTTGAAAAATGGCTAATTTCCAGTCGATTAAAATCGACTGAAACCGGTCAAACGCGTTTTCCTTCGCCACGCTCACATATTGATTCGAAAAATTATGAAATTTAAAACCTAGCAATAATTCGACATCACAGACCCAACAAAACTGGTTTCGTCGAAATCCGAGGTCGTTTGCAAAATGTCTATTTTTAAGGGCCTGAATTCCATAGCGACTATTCAGAATTTTCAACTGGACATATCTTTTGATTCCCGCTATGAAATTTTGATTTTTCAGATTCGTTGGAAAGATATCATCAATTAGATCCTAATGTTTTTGGTTTCATTAAAATCCGGATTGTTTTGCACCCGGTACATTCAATAGAAGTTTGAAATCGAATTATCGAACTACCACGCCATTTTCAATTCTATTTATAATTATATATAAATATTTATATTCTAACGACGGCGTATATAATATATACGTTCTAATTCTATATTCAAAATGAATTTTCGTCGATATTATTTAAAATACTTCATTTTAAATAATTAAAATTCGCTAATATTGCCAAAATAAAAATTTCAAACTGGCTCGCATTTTACGGGTTGTTACAGGTTTTGAGGACGTGGTCGAGGAAGTCAAAAATCATCTCTTCGAACCCTTCGATATCCTTTTCTCTCTCGAGGAGCTTGTTGTTAGAAGTAGTAGCCTTTTCAATGGCACTTTCAACATTCTTTTCGGCGAGAGCCGCGCGCCTCTCCGCATCCGCGACTTGATCATTTAAAATCACCTTTTCCGCTTCAGCCAAAGCTAGACTTTCTCTCAAACTTGCTTTTTTTCCTCCCAAGCAGCTCTCTCAGCTTCAAAATGGCCTTGTGCCATATTCAACTCAATGTTGGTCATTTTAAGATCTTCTACCTCCTTCTTTAAGGCCATTTTTTCTTGACTATTTGAGTCAAGTTCAGAATGAAAGCGTTTCTTAGCATTCTCCAATTCGGTCTTATAATTTTCAGCATCTCTCCGCGCTAATGAAAGTTGGGATTGAGCATCTTCCAAGTCCTTCTCCATCTTTGTCCTAGCCCTTTCATTGTTATCAATTTTCACCTTGGATCTATGTGCTTCCATCTCAAGCGTTCGAATGACTTCTGAAAGATTAACAGCATGTTTCTTCATCACTTCATACTGCCTGGCTACATGACGAATGTGCCCGATGACTTCAGTATCCTAGTTCCTAGGGACGGACAGCAAGGCTGGAACAAACATCATCCTTTCGAAGAAGATGTTAGGGAAATGTTCTCGCAACTTTTCCAGCTTAGCTTGAGTCTTGGGACCATGGATGTAATCTCGTGACCCGGGGGCAACCAAATCTTGCTGGCTGGAAGGGACAATGTCACTTCTCTCTTTTTCATAATCCTTTATTGGATCCTTGCTTTTATCCTTGGGCTCGTAGTGTCTTTTTGCAGACCTGCTGTGAGAGGGTGCACTCATCGGAGGAGTTAACTCTTTAGGAAGTTGTTTTCCCCCTGTGGGTGGTACCGAATAACTGGGAAGCTTGCCAGAAGTTGATTTTGGTGGAGATCGGGATTGCGAAGAAGTAGGCTTGTGAGAAAGGCCGCGAGAGCGCTCGGGATTCGGATGAAGACTGGGTGTGCCTTCATGAAGAGAGCGATAAGAATAAGACCGCCTACGAGACATCTTTCCTGCAAAGGAGAAAAGAGCATATTAAAACCTTGAATATTGTTGATATAAAAGTGTGGGGTCAGGCAGTGCGTGTGATTTGTGCATCCCATATAATTCCCCCTAACAGACCCGGGCCTGAAGTCAGGCTCATCTGAGTAGTTTCTTGTCCTCCAATTGGAATGGTGGTCTCCTTAGAAGCAGGGAAAAATGGCTCCCCTTCAAAGTCCCCCTCTGTGTATACATCATCGGGCAAAGGAATTTTGCTCAGCTCTTTAAATAGCTGTTCTTCTGTCAAATCATCGGGAGCAGCAGGTTCGATCGGAAGAGAAGTCCTTGAGGGGAAACCCCCCGGAGAAACTGGGATTTCCTTGGACTTGTCACCACGGGCCTCATCTCCTCTATATATGTTTAGGTCTTCGTCGTCCTGGATGATTATCGGGGAAGGACTCTTGCGGAATTTAGTTGTTTCTACTGCACGTGATGTTCCTTCTCCCTCCGTTGAGGGCACGTATTTGTAGGGTTTGCCGCCTGCACCAAGTCCAAACCTTATATCCAGAAGGCGATGCTTGTGAAGATTCTCGTCAGTAATACACTTCTTGATCCTTAGAAAATCGGATCTGCTTTGTAGAAGAATAGACAATCGATTATTGTATACCAAGCCTTCCGTCTTAGGAAAGACGTGATCTGCTTAAAAAAAAAGGAAGAAAAGAAGGGGGATGTTAATGCTTCGATTTCATAAGCAAGATATTCAGTCAAAAGATTAAAGTTTACTTGATTTAAGCCATCTTCTTGAGCACCCAGCCTGTCTCTTTATATAGAACCAATCAGCCTTGGGATCCCCTATGTTGCTGTATCCGTCATACAGAACCTTCCTATTCGCTACTAATTCGAAGAAAGAGAAATTTGGGGTTGCCGAGGAGTGGTGCTTGAAAAGATAAAAGAATTTTAAATCTTTAAATGTAAGCTCGGTATGCAGGATTTCCGCGTATGCAATATATAGAGTGTATAGAGCTGCGTAGGCATTGGGATGGAGCTGCATCGGAGCGATACCCAATCGTTTTAAGGTCTCAATCACGATTGGAGGAAACAGAGGAATAGCTCCTACCCAGCACATGAGCCGGCAGACTGTCATATTTCCTTCCGGAGCTAAGTGAGGTCTATCTTCGCCGCCGGGTGTCCTCACGTCATCCCAGGGGATCCCATATCTCAGGAAAATTCTCTTAAGCTTTATGTCATTGAGTTTGGAAGCTAAAGAATCAGTAAATTTCTCTATCCCAAGTTCGTTAGGAATCTCGTCAGCAGCTCGACCGTCTACTTCAGATCCTCGTCACGTGAAGTACTTTCAGATGGATCCGATTCCGTTGCCTCATATTCAGATCCAGAATCCTCGCCCCTTGGGTTAGTTGGAGGGACCTCAGGGTTATGGTGCTTAGACACTTCGGGATCCGTCTCTATGTTAGATCTTGAAAGGGAGTGATTATCCAACATTACTGTTTAGGCGAGTAAACATGAGAAATAAGATTAAAACTACCCATCCCCCCTGAGTGTGCAAGTGCCAGTGTGTGCTTATGCGGGCATTAAAGAAAGGTACAAAGGTCAACAAAATCATCGAGACATTGGTCGTTGTTCAATTGGTAGATTATGCATTTGTTCAATCCGGAATGTTCATCTCAAGGGCTCTAACCTAACTGTTCATCGATTTGTTAGAGTTGCATCATATTATTTAGTCAGTGTGTGCAGTAGATCGTTCGTCAGTCGGATCGCAGGGCAGGTTCGGATCGCAACATATGAACGGATCATGGTGAAGGACTCGGTACGCGGAAAGGTACAAGCTCATAGAAAGGCTTCGAATCGTGAAGCGCACCAATCCATCCAAACGGATCGCGATGGTATCTTGGCGATCCGCATCGCCTCCTATTCTCCACTATCCGAAGCTCCTCCCTTCCCGCGACCCGATCCTTTAGCCGAATCTATGCTTCGTCCTCATCTCTCCGAACCCTCGCCTCGCCAACGAAACGCACCGACCTGTTCTTTACTTCCTCTCCCTCTTCCCTGAATCTCGCATTACCACGAACCGATGCTCCCATCCGATATGATTCCTCCTTCATCTTCTCCCTCGCCTCTTCCTCATCACTTCTCCTCGATTCGTCACGCGAGCACCTGAACCCATCATCCATCGCGGGTGCGGTCTCAAACATCACCAATTTTCCCATTTTCTCTTCTTAAATTCCAGAAAAACAAGTGAGAAATTGCATTAGAATGATTTCGACGAGATTACCTTTCTTAAATTAGGAAGAATAATCATATTTTTGGAAGGAAGAATTAGGGTTTTCTCGAGAAAAATGGGTGGCACGTTGCTGAAGGAAGAAGAAGAAGGAGAAAAGTGAAGTTCGGGTCGATTTATATAGAGAAAACGGTGACCGTTGGCCTCCCCTTTTTTGTCCCACTCGAACCGTGGGCTTCGGTTGATCGTAGGGGCAAGCCCATTGGGTCCAGCAGAGAAGAAAGAGGCCGATCCCTATATCGACTCGCCACCATACCTAAGGCCCACACAAAGGACGGGACGAGACGATCGTCTCGTCTCACTGGATCATGACAAAGAATGCTCCCGCGAACCATGGCGTGTCGCTGCGAACCGAACCGACTAAGGATGGAAAGAAGTGAACCTCCAGAAATACTTACAAATCGCGATGATATGGAACGATCCGAACCAAAAAAAAAGAGGGGATGTTCCAGAAAAGAATTTTCCAATAAACAGGGAAGTTATTGAAGATTTATCCGACATTTATAGCGAGCAAAGAGACACGACTTTCCGCAAATGATACGACCTTTCGAATAGACGCTACCATTGACTTGCATCTCTTTATGAAAAGATATTTCTATAGTTTCGAAGCATGTTCCATCATCGATAAAACCTACTTCGAGGGGGCAAAATGTTGGCTAGCTTTTTGACCAAGCCACCAAGGTTCACTCACAAGAAGAAAGTATGAAACTACGTTCCTTAAGTCCATGAAAGATCGGATCGCACCAGAGGATCGCCCCTCTCGGATCGCCCCCCATCCGATCGCCACCATACCATCAACGATCCGATTACCTCTACACGACTCGATCCATACTTACACTACTACCCAGCACAGACCGATCCGATCCCCCGACGCACAGTGAAACCTCTGACCTGTTCAAGCACGAGCTAGTCTTCGGCGATCCGAGATGCACGAATCTAGCGATACGTGTCCCCAACTATCATTTTGACCTCCTTGCTCGATCCGATATTTAAGGGGATCGAGACACATGTCCACAACGGCTAATTTGACTAATTCTTCATCAAGCTGCGATATGATCCGATATTCTCGGGATCTGTGCCACGTGTGACCGCGATCCGCCTGACAAAATCAGCTATAAATAGCCCAGATCTTGGCATTTTTTGGGATCTTTTGGCAGTATTGAGCACTGATTCCGCCATTACTGTCATACCACTATTTCTTGTCAGTTTTATTACAAGATTACTGAGAGAAATTACAATTGTAAAAGTGAGTTTGAGAGAAATCATTGATTGTACCAGCATTCAAAGTATAATTGATAACATATAAAGTGGACGTAGGCTCGTTAACGCCGAACCACTATAAACTTTGTGTTTTTTCTGCTTTTTCTTTATTCTCCAGTTATAATTCTTTACGAATCAAAATAATTTGGGTGTTGGGTCCAAATTTTGATCTAACAAAACCCGTTCCGTGTTATACGGCGTGGTCCCTTGATTTACCGAACTTTAAAATAAAGATTAATAACTGTTTTAGTTCTCACACCAGTCACATGACTGACCTAGAGTTTATTGCTTTAACCTAAACTCTGGGTGCCCCTATTTTCGACATGGGCGGCTAGTAGTTTTGGTTTTGCAGATTTATATTCATAGGATCCTGGTTTACAACTGGAACGATGCTCGGAAAGCTCTATATCCATGTGTTACTTTCAGTTGTGTCTTGTATTGTTTTTCCGCTGCTATGTAATTTATTGTAATCTCTCATATTTGTCAAATGTGTAATATTTATTCATACTCTGTATATTCTTGTATTCTGATGGAATTGTTTTATTATACAATGAAATGTTCTTCTGTTTGTGTTCTGATGTGTGTTGTTCTCATCTCAATCCGGGCTTTCCTTACCGGGGAAGTTCGGGTCGTTATACAAAGCCCACACCCGCACACTTTATTTGCTTCCTTCTTCACCGATACCTCCAAATCCCTTTCTAGTAAAGTTCTCCCCTTTTGACCCCGTTGACCGACTATGGCCTCCACCTCGGCCATCAAACCACGCCACCATCTTCACCAAACAACTCAGCGTTGCTTCCTCTCTCCGCCTGGACCCCTGATGTCGAACTCGGCGTTCTCCCTTGAATCCCGTCGACATCTCCTTCACCGAAAACCTCGACATTTTCAAGCATCGAAACCCACAAAAATTCACCAGTATTTCCTACTTCAACTCCTCTTCTTACTACACCCCTCGATGTACAGCTCGAACAACTCAAGCTCATCAAACTTGGAAGATTTCCGAACCCATAACCGACGCTGCGGTAAACACCACGACCCATTATTTCAGTCGAGCTTTCCAATTCTTACCCCAACGTGAAGAGAATCCTTGCAGGTTCCTAAGTATATTTAGCTGAGGATTTATATATTTTTCTTTGATTTTACTTTGAGATTATAAGTAAAAAAATGGGTTTTCTGCTCAAATGAATGCGGCGACTCATTTTGATTACAGATGAAACAGGGATTAGGTCTTAACATTTGTAGTTATGGTGTTATATATACTATTTCCTTTTTGATTTTCTTGGTCTCCGCCTATCCACGTTGCAGAAGAAATAACATGTGCGGCTGTGAAGAAAAATGGAGGATGTGGTCTCTCTTTAGCCACTCCATATTATTATTTTAAATAACTTACCTTATGTGAAAGCTTATACAAAAATAACCCCATACGAGTTGTTACGGACAAAACTAAAGATACCGTTGAAATCAACAGTGTGCCCCGATCCCAAAAATATAATAATACCGGTAGATTGACTCATATTGTGAAACCCCGAAATGTCGATACAGGGTGTCAAATACTCCAAATTAAAGTTGCTTATTTAATTAATTAAAAATTACCATAAATTTCTAAAAATTAAATTATCGTTATGTCCCAATAGAACCTTGTCTAAATTCCAACCCGATCTCTAGTTATATCGAATAAACCATTACGGTCGATAAACGATCCTATAGCGACTATTTTAAAATTTGATTTGGACGTATCTCAAAATCTACACGATGAAATCCTGGTTTTTCTCTTCCACTAGAAAGATATACTTCATCAGCTCCACACGTTTCTTGTTTCATAGAAATCTGATTAAAAACGAGCCTTGTACATTCAGTTGAAGTTCAAATCGCCAAATTACGAACTACAGCACCATTTCAAGCTCAAACTGTCGTTCAAATCATATATTCGTTATTCTAATTCAATTCTAAACTGAATTAAATATTTGGGATGACCCAGTTCACAGAATATTGTGATTTCCAATATTTCTGATTATTTCTGAATTAAATATATTATTCTATTATTTAATTTAATTAAATATTCACTATATTTTAACTAACGACGATTTAATTCCCTAAATCACTATTTATATAATTAAATAAATTAATTATAATACCTCTGCTAATGCAGGTCATTACAAATAGTGTTGATCCAATCCAAATCCAAATCCATGTCTCACAATTTCCTTTTCCACCAAAAATTCATATTTAAACAAATTTCCATTTATTTGGTTCTATTTCAATACTTCATGGTTAAAACGATTTTCAAACCAATGTTTACCTTGAATTCGACATATCTATTTCATATAATAAATTCCCAAATCTCTTTTAGCGTTGGCTATAAATCAAAATGTGATTTGTTAAGTTCTAGCTTGTTATCAAACTCGAATTCACCATGACTTAAATAAACATATCCCTTTTTATGCTTGAACTTAATATATTTTTTATCTTAATAAATCCTTCTTATTTTTCATGGAGAAAATTCATTAACAAATAATATATCAAAATAAGTTTGGGAAAAATTTATCAATCTTTGTAAATCCTTTACATTCAATCATTAAATTCAAAATTTGTCATATAAGTAAATATGTTATATGAACACAAAGTTATAAAGAGTTTATTTAAATAAATTAAACTTGGTGTTAACTTGCAACAATCACTTAAAATTTCTTTAGTAAAACTTGGTTTTCATAAAGTTTCAAGTAAATATTTGTACAAAATTACTTTAAAACTTTCTTTATGCTATATAGGGATTTTCATTAAAATTCCATCATACAAAATCAATAAAATAATTTGAAAATATTTTTATTTTAATGACCATGGTGTTCATATAAAATTTTATATCCTACGGTCAAATGATACAGATATTTATCATTTCAATCCATTCTTTAAAAATATTCGAATCTCGGGTATGTATCATTTCAACCCGCATCCCAAATCGATTCGAATACAAAAGGGGTTCGGGTATGTATCATTTCAACCCATAATGGTTTCTAATCAAAAAGGGAACTTGCATGGTGGAAAAAATAAACATAGCATGTCAAGCATACATCCATAGTGTCATATGAAATAACCATGTGTCTCTCACGTGCACAACCACAAAGCAAACAAATCTAAAGCACCCTAACATTCCATTTAACATCTCTAGTGTTTAATTCACTTAATAATCAGTTAGTCTGTGAGTGAGAAAAACTCACCTCCCATAGCAAATAAGAAGGCGCGATATGCGTAGAACGACGCTGATGGCTACAAGGAGATATTTGCATCCTAGAACAAAGACACGATTTTTATTTAGAAAAACAGAAGAAAAAAATCATGTGATAATTTATGCAACCGGTTTCAGTCAAAATAATTGACCAAAATCAGGTTGCTACAGCCGGGTTCAACTAATGACCTCTCAGTTACAGACCACACGTCAAACCACACAGCTATATAGATCCTTGTTTATAATAGAAAGGTACAATCTTTATATACCCAACAGGAGACTGGAAATCTACACAATCCAAGCTTGCATTGCAAAATCTAGCATATACCCAACTTCAGTAGACATATCTTTGTAATATGTTATAATGATTGAAGCCATCGAGTTGTAAGTAGGTATATTGGAGTGGTACCATGCAATTTTTGCGTGTGAAGCAGATGGACAACTTATACACATATATATTGATATACATGCATACACTGTAAAGAGCGAAACAAAGCAAAAGTATGAGAGAACACTCATTGCAAGCATTCAAGTTTACTGGAGTTCGAACTGAGGCTAGTGGCTTCACCGGGAATCACTGCATTGTCAACCGAATGGGCTGAAACGAAACATGAAGCTAAGGGTTCATCTTCAATTCAACACAAACTATTTATGTATGGTTATGTATTAAGTATACATATATATACACACTATCAAACCAAAGTGGTAAAGGGACTCACGCAACAAAGTTCGAGAGGTTGGACGTGCTTGGACGAGATGCCGATGACTGGAGCGGACTGACGGTGGCTGCGATGGTTGCTGCTCCCTCTCTTGCGGTTCACCTTTTTTTTCTTTTTTCCACTAATTCAAGTTGGCGCAGGGAGAAGGACCAGAGAAATTCGCACACGGTCTGGTTCGTGGGAATGTGTCTGGATGGAATTGCGAGCCGGCGATGGCATTGGCGAAGGTGAGATTTGGTGAGGCGGAGCTGCTCGCGGCTTCGGATACAAGTGTGGGTTTAGTTGAACGTGGAGTTCAGGTCTGCTCTCGGTAAGTGAAGCTGTGGAAATCTAGGTTCGGAGCCCCTTTCCTCCCCAGTCTCTTGCGTGAAGGAGGCGGCCAATGAATGGCGTGAGTGCTTGCAGTGCGGTGCAAGGGAGCTTCCGCGACCGAAGTTGGGCAACTGGACAGTGGTGTCAAGTGACAGTTGGAAGAGGAGAATAAGTGGCGTTAGTAGGCACTGTTTTAGCTGAGTAGGAAGCGAGAGGGAAATGGCTTCAAGATAAACGGAGTTGGCCACCTTAGGTGACCGACGCCGGAAGTTGTCGCGGATTGGAAAGGGTGTTGAGGCGCGACTGTAGAGGTGCGGCTTTCCTTATTTCAAGAGCTAGGTATTGCGTGAAATAGGTAGAGGAGGTGGGAGGGAATATCAGAAAAGGAAAATGTATGGTATATATGAAGGGCTGGAATGCATAAATTCACCTTGGTCATTTCGAAAGATTTGCTCCTGTTTTTTTCTCTTCTTCTGTCTGTTGGAATTTGGTAGTAGAAAGTGGGAAGGAGAAAGAATTTTGGTTGCGAGAAGTAGAATGAGCAGGAGGAAGAGAGATGTCACGCGAAGAAGGAGTTGCTTTTATTAGTGCGTTTGAAATATTTAATTGAGAAATAACATTGGATTCCTCTGCACACCATATTTTCCTAAATCTTGGCAAGTATTACTATATATTTGCTTTTGACAGAGGATAGATATTTGAGATCCTGTGCAGTGCTTTCAAATATTTGGCTACTGGCAAGAAAAGATTTTTGTCATTACCATATTTTTAGGAAGAGTAAATATCAGATCCAAAAGCAACGTGAATGAATTGTTTCAAAGAGGGAATGAACCCATGTTAATAGGGACAAGAGTTGCTGATAATTTTCTACCGAACCTACATGGTCCAAATTTGCGTTCACACTGTTAAATTTCCTTGCTTGTTTGATTAACACGGTTAAGGAAATAAAATTAAATTTCTTTTTTTCTTTTTCTTTTTATTTATTATTATTATTTATTCATATAGTCATGAATGTACAACGCAGCAAACACACTAACAAACATTAAACTGGTCACGCACATTTTCATATATTTTAGTGAATGCGTACTAAGGATAAACAACGCATAAATTTATTAGCGAAAAAAGTGTTTAACTTATCCAACGTTAAATTTTACAAATAAAAGTTTGTTTCCAATATTAAAAATTATCAATTTCATTTTCTTTCCTATAAAATTATTAATTCATTCTTTATTTCTCTTTTCTATTACATTTAACTATTCTACAAATGGTACCGTTTTGTCACCAATTTAAGGTTAGCAGTTTATTCCAAAATTGATAACTATTTATGTTAAACTTTACTTTTACTTTAAAATCAATATTTGCCAATGATAACAATTTCTTTCTAAATTAAATAAGATAACGTTCAACGTTAGATTTCCAAATATATGTATAACTTAAACTTGATTAGTTAAAGTAAAAGTCTGTATTAGCAAAATGTTCTACTAGAATATAATTTACAAAATAATCCATATATAGCATATTCTAATTTCATTCAAGATAAATAATGGTCCATTTTCTAAATTAGATCTCAAGTATAAGGATAGTTTTCCTTTATAAACCAAATTACAAGATCAATATTAAAGTTACAAAATAAATAAAAATGGTAGTAACTCTTGTTTCACTAGCATTCGTATTTTTAAACAAGAAAGGCATTTTTACTTAGAAGATTCAAATTGGTTCAAAATAGATAAAATTCCAAATTATACATAAAAATCCAAATATAAATATTTAATTTATCGTTAACTATTAATTTAACTTATACTTAAATATGTCGAAGTTACCAGTTCGTTATAGCCTCCCCCACTTAGAACTTTTCGTCCTCGAAAAGAAAGCGTCATATGAAATATCACAAATATTTTAAAATAAGTTATAAATTTTAAAACTCAAAATTTTTCTTATCGTTCTTTTAAATCAAGTAAGCTTTTCAAATTTTGAAGGTTTAGGAAAATCATTTATAGCCTATAAGTGATGTAAATCCTCTTTTAGATCAAACTCCATTTTGTTTTGAAACATTCCAAATAAATTTCATAGTCCCATAATATAGAATTTTCAAGACCTCCAAATTCATATCTTATAAATCATTTACAATTCATATAGTTGAATATTTTCCCCTGTAAACATTATCTTAAAGCATAACTCAATCCAATATCCTTTACAAAATGATATACGACTTTATATTCATTCTTATTTCGAATATTAAATTGTGTCTAAAAGGGTCACATTTCCTATACTCGGGAAAATCTCTCAAAATATCATCATGCTTCCGCTATGCTACTCTGATTAGTGTATGCATATTTCAACTAGTATTGTTCATGTGTAAATTTCAAAACATTGATTTAAAAATTTCCGGAACCAAATCCTCAAAATTTATTTTCCCAAAATCCAATTTTTCTTGCATAAGTGATAATTTGTTAAGAAACTTCCATTCAATTCATTCGTTCTTGTTGATTTCTTTAACCAAGATATATAATACGATTTGTTTCATGTGAATACATAGCCTATTTTGCCATATAAACCTTGTCGCTCAACTTGTCGTATCCCATTACCTTTCATTCATTCATGTCATAATCTTGCTATTTCACTTATGTTTGTTTATTTACTTCCTTTAAATTCTCATCGTGGAATTTTACATATTTCATTTTCTCTTTGTACTTGATTTATTTCCCTCTTGTCCAAATTTTCCTTTCGAATAAGATTTATATACAAAAAATCCAATTCATCATTAGTGATCACTTTTGTCGAATTTAATACTTTCACAATTCAGTTTATTTATCAAGTGTCAAAAGGGGAAATAGTCTTCTCCCCCACTTAGAACTTTAGCTCTGATCATAAATTTGAACGTATACCAATCCAAATTTTAGAATACATAATGGTATACGTAACTTCTTAGCAATTGACCTTTCATTAATGTTAAATTCTTAGTTCTCTTAAATTTTATAAGTTTGTGTATATAAATTTTCATACAACGCTTGTCTAAATATATATGTTCATATGGATAAACTTTAAAATTTTCATAAACACTTTTATAGGTATCCCATTTGTATTTTAAATTTATTGATTTAAAATCAATCTCCAATTAAAACGCAATATCAAAATCAAATTTTATTATTCCTTGAAAATGAGGTTGAAGTATTAATTCGACATCTCGATTGGAATTATACTCTTCATCACTTCCAAAACTTGAAAATAAACACCCGTGGTTTCGCAACAAACACTAGGTTCATTTTCAAGAAACTTCAGTGCAAATCCAAATTTATCTAGTACACGAAGAGTTTAGTACATACGTTGGCTAGACATATGTCCCAAAATCTCCACATACCTGATATTCCAACTTTGATGTCAACAACTATTTGAACTTTCCGCTTTATAATACACACAATTTCTATAAGTAAATTTTCTAAATATATGTCAAATAACATATTTGGTTGCAAGTGTTTATTTACTTATACAATCTTAAAACTTATAATGGAAATCATGCAAAGTATTATTCTTAAGCATATATGATATAGGGCTTTATTTTTTTCGAATACGCGTAGTTCCCACAATCTTAAGTTTATCGTTTGTGTACTTATAACCCTATTATATATAAATATTAACACTAGTCTAATTTTGTTCACTCACTCATGAAATCTTATAATATATGCATATACAAATTATTAAGTTGATTTTAGTCCGAAAGTCGAACTACTAATTTTTTTCAACTAAATTATAGATATAACTTTTAATTTATACAGTACTTACTTTTTATTGCCCTTTACAGGTATTTTCAAATAAGTTATTTTTATCTTAGGTCTTTATTTTAAAAATTTACAAGTTATTATACTTAAATCATTGAATTTTCTTTAATATAGTGTTACAAGTCCACTTTTAGCTCATTATTATTAAATTTTCAATTCAATTTATTCAACGCAACCAATACCTAATACTTAGTTATTTGTTTAAGTTTTACCGTAAATTCCCATACCTAAATTTAATCTGATTCGAGCTAAGGTGGGTTACAAGCTAAGAGCTGAACAGCCGAACAAACAAGGTGGATTCATCAAGGACAAGTAAAAATGAATTGAGGAAGATTAAGGGTCTAAGCATGACCATTATAAGTTTCTAAAATGGGACAAAGCAAAACGAGACTTAGATTTGGGAAAAATCCTAACTTAAGGAGGATCGAGCAAGGGATGAGTTCAAAGGAATGAGATTAAAACGAGGATATATCTTTAAAAGAAGGATAAAATTTTAAATTATTCTTATATAGAAAAATCCTTTTAAAATCCTTTGAAATCATTAAAATATTTTTAATTTCAAAATACGCTCTCTAGGAATGGTTCTATGCTGATTTCGCTCATTCTAGGGTATTGATGCCCCATCTCTAATGAGTGTCTCAACTTCATAAGCTAAGCTTTGTATAACCAAAGCTCTGATACTAGATGTAACGACCTGGCTTTTTGACCGCCTCAAGTCGGTAATTAAACCAACTCAAACCGTTCAAAAGGACATATGGTTATTGCTTATGAAGTTGAAATACAAATCATCACAGAATCAGAACACAGATTATCTCACAGCGGAAGAAAGATTTATACAATATTACAAAATCTTTAAATTTATATGATATCAGTTTATAGGAATAAATATAGATACAAGAAACGAATGGATATAATCATACTACTATTCGGTAATAAGCAGAGATGGGCACCATTGCATATGACAAAGTAGATGGATAGGTAGATCTCCAACGAATCTCAAGCTCTAACAGATATATTTCCAAGCTGAAATACTCAGTCTTTGTAACACCCCACACCCGCTAAGGTCACTCACTAAGGGAATGCCTTAACTTCGGTGGAGTATTTTAAGTGAATATAGAACAGAAAAATTACAACAGGACATATATAAATAATACTTGTTAACTAAAACATCGTTTCATTGCAGCAGAAGGTAAACATGTTTGGTTACAATAACAAAACCATAAAACAAGAGTCAAGTACCAAATATCCATCCTGATAAAACATAAGTACATAATCCCACTACATAACTAATAGCCATAATAGAAAAGATAACCGAGCTTTACTTCAAGAGTCCAAGCTCCAAGATAGATAAAGCAGTCTGAATCAAACTCCACTAGAACTAGGCCCAACCTGAGGACCTGAGGGGGGAAAAAAGGTAAAAACAATGGGGTCAGACATAAGTCTGAGTGAGCCCTATAACTTTAACAATACAATCATTAAAGTAATTAGGGTATGATATAAGCTTGGTACGGTAATGACTGGGGATTAATGACTACACTCAGCAGCCAACTAGACATAGGAAGAACTAAGATATCCGTAAAGACGCATCTACCCACCCAAGGGTAATTACTACACTGCACCACACCAGTCATTCCTAACTTAAAGGTTGATCCCACCCAAGGACTTAGAGATTTAACTAGTAGTTTCGTGTACCCCTAGCTGACCACATAGGTGCCGTCTGCCCTTATCTCCACTAGGTGTACCCACTACTCCCCAAGCGATCGGCTCCCTAACGTAGATACCCGTGCTGGCCCCACAGTGGGGTGTATCACTCCCCAAAGCGGCAACCCGATACAACCAACGGTGCACGGCTTATACCTACACGATGCAACAACGTCTTACCTACCGGCCCGGGTCCACACACGCATATGAAACCCGTTAGACTTGCGTTGCCACAGCTAACCCGTTTTGGCCTCTTATAGTCAAGCCCAGTACGCGTGTCCCGTCCTCGACATGGGTCGAGCCCACAAAGATACATATGGGTTACTGGTTGAAATGGGCCCCCACAAGCTACCCACCTAAGCTTGTCCCTTTTTCTAGTGCATCCCACTTAACCCTTTAATCATGTTTAATTACATGTTCCCACTTGGTTAAGTATTCTAATCGTATTTTCTATTGCCACCCAAGGAAACCCACTAGATTTCCACATGCCACCCAAGGCACCCACTTAACCCCTCATGTCCCACTACATGCTTATCTGGTTAAGTGTTTCTTAATTGATTAAGACCGTAACCTTTGCAAAGACCTCTCACATTAGACTATCTTTTATGGCAGCTGGATTTGCCGGTCGGGTCCGGGCAGCCTTACGCCATAACCGAGTCTAACCTCGTGTCTTTACACTTGTCACGTATTTAGTTTATGCCTAAGACCTCTCACATTGGGCCAATCATTTGTAGCCACTGGATTTGCCGGTCGGGTCCGGGCAGTCTTATGCTACAAAAGGGTCCAACCTCGTGTCTTAGTCGATTAATTACACCTAATTAATCACCCCCATATTTTGAATTAATTTTCCCTAATTAATTCCAATTTAATGATGTACATAATTGACTCAATTATGTCCATCCACTTATGGTATGCAACATCATACCAATTTCACCACAATTTTGTTAACATGAATATTAACCCCATCGTTCCCCACGTAATATGCTAACATGACATACTTAAAAGGGAAGATTCATCACAAATTCAATGGGTTCTACTTGGCATAACATTAGCATCATCATGGGTTTTAAAGGTGTCAACTTGCAAATATGACCATAGCATCAAACCCAACTAGCATAAATAACCAACCCAAACTTGAATGAATCACATATGTCATAAAGAGGGTAACTTGCATAGATGTTCGTGTCATAGACCTATCATAAAGGGATAAACTTGCATACATGTTATAGGTCTAAAAAGGGATGAACTTGCATATGTTACTCATATCATAAAAAGAGGTAAACATTTATATGTATGCATGACATACAAAGGGGTAAACTTTCATATGTATGCATATCATACAAAGGTGTACACTTGCATATGTTACTTGCATATAATCAAACAACAAACTTGCATAACATGTCATATATGAACTTGCATATAATCAAACACCAAACTTGCATAACATGTCATATATGAACTTGCATATAATCAAACACCAAACTTGCATAACATGTCATATACGAACTTGCATATAATCAAACACCAAACTTGCATAACATGGTGTCATAATGGATCAATGTTTATCATAGTGATTTGCATAACTAGCATCATGAACGCATAGCATAAAACTTGCATAACTAGCATCATGAACATATAGCATAAAACTTGCATAACTAGCATCATGAGCACATAGCATATGATAACATAACTTGCATTGATCCACATACATAACCATAACCTCATTATATCCTATCATAATTAGTTTAGCAATTGCTTGCTAAAGGCATAGAAACTCACAACTTGTTGATTAGCACTTCTATGAAGAAGATTAAGTTACTAGAGTTGATTAGAAGTTGATTTGAGAAGCTATCTTCCTCTTTAATTTGTTGGTGGCTCCTTCTAGTTGCATTTTGACGGCATGACGACGTTGTATCCAATTTTAGTATGAATTAGGGTAGTCTTAGGGTGTATTTATAGATTAGTTAAGTATTTTAGGCCATTAGATTAATCCTAAATCAGATTAGAGCCGTCAGATCTCGTCACTAGCCACCAAAACACAACCCAGATCCCAAATCAGTGCACCCAGGTCACCTGGGCTCGACCAGGGAGGTCGACCCCCAGGTCGACACTAGGGTCGACACCCAAGTCGACCTGGTGGGCAGGTCGACCCCCAGGTCGACTCCCAGGTCGACCTGGTCTGGGCGGGAATTTTCCCGCCTAGCCCATATTCTGCATTTTTGAAATCTGTTTCGTTTTCTAATTTTTCGTGAAACTTCTAAAGGCCATATCTCAGTCATACGGACTTCGATTCACGAAATTTTGGACTCTATTTCGCGTATTTTTCCGAGACGAACGCAACCGCGAAACCCGTTTCCCTTAATTCTCACGTCTGAGATTAATTATTCATTAATTTATGAACATCATTGTTGTTAGAAATACGGGGTGTTACATTCTCCCCTACTTAAAGGATTTCGTCCCCGAAATCTCTAAGTCAAGAAGAACGTATCCTACCAACCAAACAACCATCTACTAAACCATCAAACACGGGCATCCATTGTCCTTAAAGTTTCTAATGCTGTATGAACATATGCAAGAAGTGTGTGTATATGTTCCCTATCTAATGCAAAATCAGGCGGTCTACTGATTCAGTTGACCTCCTTAATGCAAACCATGATAGTGCCATGCATTCAATATGTATGCGAAAGAACCCTATCAACACATACTATTTCTACATGTGTGCACAACCATACACCAAAATGCATCATCCATATGACAACACAACCATTATACATCCATTAATATAGCTACCTACACACAATTATATGCAATATGCAATATGAAGTGACTGAGCCGATCTAGTGTCTAAAGTGTGTATATATGCATCCACGAGCAACCACTAGCAAACACTTGCATCCACACGCGTCCATCAATCATAACATGTCTCAAACACATGTTTCAACCATAGGTTTACCCTATCTAAAGGTCAAAGGTGCTAACGAGAGGACATACTAAAGATAAGATAAGTACTAGATAAGCTATAAAGGAGAGATTAAAAGACATACCCTCAAAAAGGAATGGGTACAGCGAACGCATCTTCGCCTCTGTCTCCCAAGTAGCGTTGCTTTCATCATCCCCCCATTGCACTTTAATTAGTCGAACCTCTCTGTTTCTCAACCTCCTAATCTCTGACCCAAGGATGCGAGTAGGAGCTCGTCGAATCGTCGCATCACGCTCTACCTCCATTTCTCTAAGCAAGCTCGGCTCTACCACCTCTGCGGTCTCATGTAGGCACTTCCTCAAATGTGACACATGGAATACATCATGTACTCCACTAAGTCTCTCTGGCAACTCTACTCTATATGCCATCTGTCCAATCCTTTCCTTAATAGGAAACGGTCCTACAAAACTTGGTGCCAACTTCCCAACGGACCCAAAGAGAACAACATTCCGTAATGGAGACACTTTGACAAAGACCATGTCCCCAACATTGAACTCAAGATCCGTCCTCCTCTTATCCGCATAAGATTTCTGTCTGTCCTGCGCCGCTTTCATCCTTCTTCTAATCAAATCAATCTTTTCCGAAGTCTCTCTAACCATATCAGGCCCAAGCAAGATCTTATCCGTAGAATCCCACCAACATGTAGGTGACCGACAAGGCCTTCCATAAAGAGCTTCGAAAGGAGCCATGCCAATACTAGACTAAAAGCTGTTGTTATACGCGAACTCCACCAATGGAAGATGCTCTTCCCATGTACCTCCAAAATCTAAGATACATAGTCTCAAAAGGTCTTCTAGAACACGATTCACCCTCTCGGTCTGGTCGTCCGTCTGAGGATGATATGCGGTGCTCAAACACAACTGAGTCTCTACCGCCTCTTGCAAACTCTTCCAAAACTCACTAGTGAAGATAGGATCTCGATCACTCACTATGCTAGAAGGTACACCATGCAACCGAACTATCTCTCGAAGGTAAACTGAAGCTAGCCATGGAGCAGTCCTCTTGCTCTTCATGGGTATGAAATGGGCGCTCTTAGTAAGTCTGTCTACCACAACCCAAATTCCCGTATTACCCTTCCTTGATCTCGGAAATCCATCGATAAAATCCATCGAGACGCTATCCCACTTCCATTGCGGAACCTCCAATGGGTGAAGCAACCCACCGGGTTTCTTTTGCTCCGCTTTCACTTGTTGGCACACCAAGCATCTAGCGACATACTCGACCACATCTTTCTTCATACCGGCCCAAAAGAAAATTCGCTTCATGTCTTGGTACATCTTGTCCCCACCGGGATGAATGGTCATCTTCGAACGATGTGCATCGTCAAGAACAGCCTTCTTCAAACCCTCATCTTGCGGTACACAAAGTCTACCGTCTCTACGCAACCACCCCTTACCATCTAGGGTGTACCTACTCAAATGGCTGGACGACTCCCCTCTTATGAGATTCTCTACCAACTCAACCAACTGTGGGTCGTCCCGCTGTGCCTCGCCAATCCGTCCCAAAAGAGTAGGTTTGACCTCTAATGATGCTAGCAAACCGGGTACAAAGTCAACGGAGGGTCTGAAGTCAAACATCGAGATAAATTCCAAGCTTCGTCGTTCAACGAACAATGGACTCAAGGACAACCTTTTTCTGCTTAAGGTGTCCGCCACCACGTTACCCTTGCCAGGGGTATACGCTATCTCGAAATCATAGGATGCTAAGAACTTCATCCACCTTTGCTGTCTTAAGTTAAAATCCTTCTGAGAAAACAAGTACTTCAATGATTTGTGGTCAGTGAACAATTCGAACCTCTCGCCAAGAAGATAATGGCGCCAAGACTTAAGTGCGAAAACAATAGCGGCCAACTCTAGATCATGGGTAGGGTAATTTTTCTCATGCTTTCTCAACTGCCTTCCCCCATAAGCTATTACCCTTCCCTCTTGCATTAAGACTGCGCCTAGTCCTGTCCCACAAGCATCGGTATAAACAACAAATGGTTTACTCCCATCTGGCAACACTAAGACTGGAGCTGTGGTTAAAGCTCTCTTTAACCATTGGAACGCATCATCACAATCTACGTCCCAAGTGAAGACTAGATTCTTCTTCATCAAGCGAGTCAATGAGGCTGATATCTTCGCGAAGTCCTTGATAAACTTCCTATAGTAGCCAGCCAACCCCAAGAAACTCCTCACCTCGGTAGCATTCTTCGGAACCTTCCAATCTTGGATGGACACTACCTTAGCGGGATCCACAGCTATCCCTTCCTTAGAGACCACGTGCCCTAAGAACCGCACTTCCTTCCTCCAGAAGTGACATTTAGAGAATTTAGCTTTAAGGCTATGCGCTCGAAGAGTCTCCAACACTTCCCTAAGATGTAGGGCATGCTCTTCTTTACTCTTAGAAAAGACTAAGATGTCATCCACAAAGACCACCACGAACTTATTAAGGTACTCCCTGAACACCCTACTCATCAAATCAACAAAGTATGCAGGGGCGTTCGTCAAACCAAAGGGCATCACCAGCCACTCATAGAAACCATACGGAGTCCTAAAGGCAGTCTTGTTTATGCTATCCTCATCCACTCTCAATTGATGAAACCCGTGGCTAAGTCCAACTGCGAAAACACTGAGGCGCCAACCAACTGATCAAAGAGATCATCAATCCTCGGCAATGGGTGTCTATTATTCTTTGTAAGCTTATTGAGTTCTCTATAGTCTACACAAAGTCTGAGGGACCCATCCGCCTTCGTGGCAAAAACTACCGGAGCACCCCACTTCGATATACTTCATCTTATGAACCCCTTCTCAAGCAACTCCCCTACTTGCTTATGGAGTTCCCTCCTCTCACGAGGAACCACGTGGCGCACTAGCAAAGATACTCGCTTAGCATTGTCCACCAGATATATTCGGAAGTCTATCTCCTGCTTCGGAGGTAAGCCCTTCATCTCCTCAAACACATCCGAGTATTCTCGGACCACTCTAACAGATCGCAAACTCTCGACCGAAGCGTCAATCGATTCAAGATAACTTAGCATAACAGAATCCATGGGATTACAAGAGATCTCGAGAGTGTTACCCAAGCGGGTCATGAGCCTAACAACTCTCCTTTCACAATCAAGAACGACACCATTACTGGATAACCAGTCCATGCCCAAAATCAACCCATAGCCCGTGAAGCCCAAAACAAAAGCATCACATCTAAACTCAACGCTAAGTATGGAAATCTTCAAACCCAAACACAACATGGATAAATAAGTGGAGCCCCCAATTGGGTTTGAAACAACCAAGGGATCATCTACTAGACTGGTGTCTAAGTGCATTGACTCAACTAATGATGATGAGATAAACGAATGCGATGCGCCAAAGTCAAATAAGGTACGGACAGGATGATCAAAAAGAAAAACCAGACTTTCAACAGAAATAGTTCTACCTCTTTCCTGAATCGGTGGAACTGCGAGAGCCTGAACTTGCCCCCTTGCCTGACCTGGTGCCATAAGAGCTTGCACCTGTCCTCCTGAGGTAGATCCCGTCCTCTGCCCCTTCTTAGGGCAGTCCTTCACTAGATGCCCTGCTTCGCCACAGTGGAAGCAGCCAGTCTTCTTCTTCTTCCGACAATCTTTGCTTAGGCGGCCTGGTGTCCCGCAATTGAAGCACTTCTTCTTTCCCTTGCCACCGTTGCCTTTCCCACCCTTGCTTTGCTGTTGCTGTTGAGGTCTCTTCTGATCTCCTTTCTTCTTGGGTGCCTTATTAGCATTGGGACCCTTCTCTTCCTCATGCATGAGTGCCATGTCTACTAGCTTCTCAAAGGTGTCCCCCATAGGGATGTGAGACATAGCCAATCCATGCATCGGTTCGTTCAGGCCTTTAACGAACCTCAAAGCTTTCTTCTCTGGTATATTCACCATGTCTATGCCAAACCTTGCCAACTGATTAAACTTGTTGACATATTCCTTCACTGATAGGTTTCCTTGCTTTAGTGTCAGGAACCTTTCCATATACAGATTTTCTTCCGCCCTTGAAAGAAACTTTGCCACAAACCTTTGTCTGAAATCCGCCCAAGAGTCAACTAGGCGTTCTCCATTAGTGACCTCCCACCAGAACGAGGCCTCTCCCTTCATTAACCAAGCAGCTAACTTGACTTTCTTTCCTTCTTCCATCTCAAAGATATCTATCAATTCTTCCACCTCCTTAAGCCAATCTCTAGCTTCCACAAAAGTTTCTGATCCTTGAAAAGGTTTCCCTCCCATAGCCTTAAATTCCTTGCAAGTCTTAGCAAAAGTATCAACGCGAGGAGGAGGAGGGGGAGGAAGATCGGGTGCAACTGGTGGTGGAGGAACATTTGCTGGACCCGCAGTAGCGGCCCTAGCCTCCATCAACCTCCTACACCATACTGGTATCGCTACACCCTCTGGAAAGTTAAGATCTTCAGCCATGCTGAAACAAAAAAGGAAAGATTCAAAACGGAGAATTCAAAAGATAAAGATATGGCTATTGGGGATTATGCTTTTTTTTCAAAAACTTTTCTCTTAAAAGACATGTTTTTGAAAATACTCCTTCAAAAATGTTCTTAGAAAAATAGTTTTTCTAAAAGTTTTATCTTTTCTGGTAACCTTAAGCTCTGATACCACGTGTAACACCCCACACCCGCTAAGGTCACTCACTACGGGAATGCCTTAACTTCGGTGGAGTATTTTAAGTGAATATAGAACAGAAAAATTACAACAGGATAGATATAAATAATACTTGTTAACTAAAACATCGTTTCATTACAGTAGAAGGTAAACATGTTTGGTTACAATAACAAAACCATAAAACAAGAGTCAAGTACCAAATATCCATCCTGATAAAACATAAGTACATAATCCCACTACATAACTAATAGCCATAATAGAAAAGATAACCGAGCTTTACTTCAAGAGTCCAAGCTCCAAGATAGATAAAGCAGTCTGAATCAAACTCCACTAGAACTAGGCCCAACCTGAGGACCTGAGGGGGGAAAAAAGATAAAAACAACGGGGTCATACATAAGTCTGAGTGAGACCTATAACTTTAACAATACAATCATTAAAGTAATTAGGGTATGATATAAGCTTGGTACGGTAATGACTGGGGATTAATGACTACACTCAGCAGCCAACTAGACATAGGAAGAACTAAGATATCCGTAAAGACGCATCTACCCACCCAAGGGTAATTACTACACTGCACCACACCAGTCATTCCTAACTTAAAGGTTGATCCCACCCAAGGACTTAGAGATTTAACTAGTAGTTTCGTGTACCCTTAGCTGACCACATAGGTGTCGTCTGCCCCTATCTCCACTAGGTGTACCCACTACTCCCCAAGCGATCGGCTCCCTAACGTAGATACCCGTGCTGGCCCCACAATGGGGTGTATCACTCCCCAAAGTGGCAACCCGATACAACCAACGGTGCACGGCTTATACCTACACGATGCAACAACGTCTTACCTACCAGCCCGGGTCCACACACGCATATGAAACCTGTTAGACTTGCGTTGCCACAGCTAACCCGTTTTGGCCGCTTATAGTCAAGCCCAGTACGCGTGTCCCGTCCTCGACATGGGTCGAGCCCACAAAGATACATATGGGTTACTGGTTGAAATGGGCCCCCACAAGCTACCCACCTAAGCTTGTCCCTTTTTCTAGTGCATCCCACTTAACCCTTTAATCATGTTTAATTACATGTTCCCACTTGGTTAAGTATTCTAATCATATTTTCTATTGGCACCCAAGGCCACCCACTAGATTTCCACATGCCACCCAAGGCACTTGATTTCCACATGCTACCCAAGGCACCCACTTAACCCCTCATACCCCACTACATGCTTATCTGGTTAAGTGTTTCTTAATTGATTAAGACCGTAACCTTTACAAAGACCTCTCACATTAGACTATCTTTTATGGCATCTGGATTTGTCGGTCGGGTCCGGGCAGCCTTACGCCGTAACTGAGTCTAACCTCGTGTCTTTACACTTGTCATGTATTTAGTTTATGCCTAAGACCTCTCACATTGGGCCAATCATTTGTAGCCGCTGGATTTGCCGGTCGGGTCCGGGCAGTCTTATGCTACAAAAGGGTCCAACCTCGTGTCTTAGTCGATTAATTACACCTAATTAATCACCCCCATATTTTGAATTAATTTTCCCTAATTAATTCCAATTTAATAATGTACATAATTGACTCAATTATGTCCATCCACTTATGGTATGCAACATCATACCAATTTCACCACAATTTTGTTAACATGAATATTAACCCCATCGTTCCCCACGTAATATGCTAACATGACATACTTAAAAGGGAAGATTCATCACAAATGCAATGGGTTCTACTTGGCATAACATTAGCATCATCATGGGTTTTAAAGGTGTCAACTTGCATATATGACCATAGCATCAAACCCAACTAGCATAAATAACCAACCCAAACTTGCATGAATCACATATGTCAGAAAGAGGGTAACTTGCATAGATGTTCGTGTCATAGACCTATCATAAAGGGATAAACTTGCATACATGTCATAGGTTTAAAAAGTGATGAACTTGCATATGTTACTCATATCATAAAAATGGGTAAACATGCATATGTATGCATGACATACAAAGGGGTAAACTTGCATATGTATGCATATCATACACAGGTGTACACTTGCACATGTTACTTGCATATAATCAAACACCAAACTTGCATAACATGTCATATATGAACTTGCATATAATCAAACACCAAACTTGCATAACATGTCATATATGAACTTGCATATAATCAAACACCAAACTTGCATAACATGTCTTATATGAACTTGCATATAATCAAACACCAAACTTGCATAACATGGTGTCATAATGGATCAATGTTTATCATAGTGATTTGCATAACTAGCATCATGAACACATAGCATAAAACTTGCATAACTAGCATCATGAACATATAGCATAAAACTTGCATAACTAGCCTCATGAGCACATAGCATATGATAACATAACTTGCATTGATCCACATACATAACCATAACCTCATTATATCCTATCATAATTAGTTTAGCAATTGCTTGCTAAAGGCATAGAAACTCATAACTTGTTGATTACCACTCATATGAAGAAGATTAAGTTGCTAGATTTGATTAGAAGTTGATTTGAGAAGCTATCTTCCTCTTTAATTTGTTGGTGGCTCCTTCTAGTTGCATTTTGACGGCATGACGACGTTGTATCCAATTTTAGTATGAATTAGGGTAGTCTTAAGGTGTATTTATAGATTAGTTAAGTGTTTTAGGCCGTTAGATTAACCCTATATCAGATTAGAGCCGTCAGATCTCATCACTAGCCACCAAAACACAGCCTAGATCCCAAATCAGTGCACCCAGGTCACCTGGGCTCGACCAGGGAGGTCGACCCCTAGGTCGACACTAGGGTCGACACCCAAGTCGACCTGGTGGGCAGGTCGACCCCCAGGTCGACCCCTAGGTCGACTCCCAGGTCGACTCCCAGGTCGACCTAGTCTGGGCGGGAATTTTCCCGCCTAGCCCATATTCTGCATTTTTGAAATCTGTTTCGTTTTCTAATTTTTCGTGAAACTTCTAAAGGCCATATCTCAGTCATACGGACTCCGATTCATGAAATTTCGGACTCTATTTCGCGTATTTTTCCGAGACGAACGCAACCGCGAAACCCGTTTCCCTTTATTCTCACGTCTGAGATTAATTATTCATTAATTTATGAACATCACTGTTGTTTGAAATACGGGGTGTTAAAGTCTGACCCGGGCATTTTGCAAGGAATAAAACAAACAAAATACACAAGTCAGGACTAACAGTCTCATATATGTGAATTAACTCAAATGAAGTGTCCACTGAAATATACAATAATTTAAAAGATGTTTGGGATTCCCATCCTCTAAGGATCTGTGAAACTAGTACATATATAATAGTACACTATTATTGTAATGTCTATTCAGTAAAGTAAATATAATGAGAATAGTGTAAGCGGGATAACCATATTACCCGTACGCAGTTTATAGGCATTATAGTCTATACAGTAGCGTAAATTCACCGCACTAGTGTTATTAGAGGGCACTCCATAGAAAGCAACACTAAATCAAAATCGTATGGGCTCGCATAGGATAAAATATGACAAGGCACTCGAGGCAATGCCCAGGGTAGGATTCTACCAGTTGCACTCCCGGACTGGTTGTAACGCATAGCAGCCACTACCGCTCACCTCGGAACATACTCCCATAATCAAAAGGGCGCGCCCAAATCAATCACAACAGTAATAGAGATGGTATCGAAGAAGCGTGTTCGATATAAGGTGCAAGCTCAACTAGTAACGGTATAGCTTCTGTTTTAGTCATTTTAATTATGACCTAAAGGTCAAGGCCATTTCGTCATCGTTCGCCTTCTTCGATCCAGTAGTCGCTTCCAAGCCATCCTGTTGTGGTCCGATATTCAATCACGTACACAGCTGTTAAAGTGGTACCGGCACAAACAGATAGTATGCCACCTACCGACTCAGGTCTCTTTAACAACCGAATGCTTACATTTTTCGTTTCACACCGTGGCCATTAGATTTTGAAATCATATTTCACGTACCACAAAACGATTCATTTCAAGTATTGCCCAGAAATCAATTATTCAAATCATTTATCATAGGCTTGAATAAGATTATAAACCAGTTTTCATCATTTATTTCATCAACCATATGATTTTAAGTTCAACTTCCATGAAATATCGTTATTGCTTGAAATCCTTTATTTCATCCTTTGGATTCACTAAACTGGATTGGACATAGATTTTTTTATTCGAATTTCTAAAAATACATTTAGAATTTTGTTTTTGAAAATAGTATATGTATGTTGAAAGTAATGTATAAACATATATATAGTTAGAACAACATATGTATATTAATTTGTAAGTAATGTATAAATATCTATAGATGGAAAATATATGTATATTGAATTGAAAATATTGTATAAACATATACATACTTAGAAAAGTATATGTATATTAAATTTAAGATATAGTATAAACAAATATATATGTATATATACATATAGTTGGAAAAGTATTATAAAGTTCATATAGTTAAAATAATCAAACTATTTTATAGAGAAATATTTAAAAAAATCAAGTAATGAGGAGACATTTCTTCTATGAAATTGAAATTCTATTAAAATAGTGTTGATCCAATCCAAATCCAAATCCATGTCTAACAATTTCCTTTCCCATCAAAAATTCACATTTAAACAAATTCCCAGTTATTTAGTTCAATTTCAATACTTTATGGTTAAAACGATTTTCAAACCAATGTTTACTTTGGATTCGACATATCTTTTTCATATAATAAATTAACAAATCCCTTTTAGCATCGGCTATAAATCAAAATGAGATATTTTAAGTTCTAGCTTGTTATCAAACTCAAATTCACCAAGACTTAAATAAACATATCCCTTTTATGCTTGAACTTAATATTTTTTATCTTAACAAATCCTTTTTATTTTTCATGGAGAAAATTCATTAACAAATAATATATCAAAATAAGTTTGGGAAAAATTTATCAATCTTTGTAAATCCTTTACATTCAATCATTAAATTCAAAAATTTGTCACATTATTAAATTTGTTATATGAACATGAAGTTATAAAGAGTTTATTTAAATAAATTAAACTTGGTTTTAACTTGCAACAATCACTTAAAACTTCTTTAATAAAACTTGGATTTCATAAAGTTTCAAGTAAATATTTGAAAAAAATTACTTTGAAACTTTCTTTATGCTATGTAAGGATTTCATTAAAATTACATCTTACAAAATCGATAAAATAATTCGAAAATATTTTTATTTTAATGACCCCGGTGTTCAAATAAAATTTTCTATCCTATGGCCAAGTGATACGGATATTTGTCATTTCAATCCGTTCTTTGAAAATATTCGAATCCCAGGTATGTATCATTTCAACCCGCATCCCAAATCGATTCGAATACAAAAAGGGTTCGGGTATGTATCATTTCAACCCGTAATGGTTTCTAATCAAAAAGGGAACTTGCATGGTAAGAAAAATAAACATAGCATGTGAAGCATACATCCATAATGTCATACGAAATAACCCTGTGTGTCGCACGTGCACAACCACAAAGCAAACAAATCTAGAGAACCCTAACATTTCATTCAACATCTCAAGTGTATAATTCACTTAATAGCTAGTTAGTCTGTGAGTGAGAAAAACTCACCTTGCATGGCAAATAAGAAGGCACGATATGCGTAGAACGACGCTGATGGTTACAAGGAGATATTTGCATCCTAGAACAAAGACACGATTTTTATTTAGAAAAACGAAAAAAAATTGTGTGAAAATTTATGCAACAGGTTTCAGTTAAAATAATTGACCAAAATCAGCTTGTTACAGCCGGGTTCAACTAATGACCTCTCAGTTACAGACCACACGTCAAACCACATAGCTATATAGATCCTTGTTTATAATAGAAAGGTACAATCTTTATATACCTAACAGGAGACTGGAAATCTACGCAATCCAGCATTATGCGGGACTGGACATAGGAGCAATCTGAACTAGTATAAAATCCAGTGTATTCTTTCCTTTTCTGCATTTTAATTTTTTTATTATGCATTTGTGTTTGAATCTGTGTCTGTGATTGTGTTTGTGGTGTTTGATTCATTATGTAATTCACATAAGTTTTAGATTTTGTTTAGACTCTCACAAACACTATTCATCCCCCCTCTAGTGTTTCTTTTGCCTTTATAATCCATTCCGCAATCCCTAACAATTGGTATTAGAGCAAGGTCTTTCAAAAAGTTCATAATCTGATTTTTGAAAATAGTGGTAATGGCAACCAACACCGGTAGCAATAATAGTTCTTTTATAGAGGGCCAGTCCACTGTTAGACCACTATTGTTTAATGGGTGTAATTATTCATATTGGGCATGTAGAATGAAAATTTATATACAATTAGTAGGTTTAGACAAATGGAATAGTATACAAAATGAGTATGTTGAACCCACAATTGCATTTGCACAATGGACAAATGAACAAAAGCCTGCTGCACAGAGCAATTCTAAAGCCATGAATATGTTATTTTGTTCACTAGATAGGAATGAATTTAATAGAGCGTCAGTAAGTAAATCTGCTTATGAAATCAGAAGAACTTTACAATTTACTCATGAAGGAACTAGTAAAGTTAAACAAACTAAGATAACAATGCTAGTTAATCAGTTTGAATTATTTAAAATGAACGAGAATGAGTCTATTTCAGATATGTACGGCAGATTTCAAGAGATATTGCATTCATTAACATCACTTGGAAAAACTTATTCTGAAGCCGATCAAGTCAGAAAAATATTGAATTCACTAACTCTAGAATGGGATCAAAAAAATTGGCTATTGAAGAAGCCAATGATTTTAACGAAAGGAAGATTGAGGAGTTAATGGGAAATTTGATGTCTTATGAAGTCCAATTACATAAAAGAAAAGAAATCAGATCAACTATAAAGAAATCTATTGCACTTAGAGCAACAACAAAAGATTTTGACTCGAGTAGTGAAGATGATGAAGAAACAGCGCTTACGAAAAATCATTTTAGAATATTTCTAAGATATAGAAGGAAGAGTTATAATCAAGGAAGTTCTAAAATTAATGATGGTCGATGTTTTAACTTCAACAAACCAGGCCATATAAAGAAAATGTGTAACGAAAAGGAATTTCGCTCGATCTGAATCAGTCGCTAAACCGATCAAGACCGTTCGAAACCCCCGATCACTTTGAGAACACGACAAAACAGAACGCAGACGGAAGAACATTTCATTGTTAATTACAACAATTCATCAGAATACAAGAATATACAGAGTATAAACAAATAATATACCGCAAAAAAATAACAGAGATTACAATACATTACATAGCAGCGGAAAATAATAGAAAATACAACTAGAAGGAGATATGCGGATACAAAGCTTTCCGGATATCGTTCCAGCTGTACATCAGGATCCTGTGAATATAAATCTGCAAAACCAAAACTACTAGCTGCCCGTGTCAAAATAAGTGCACCCAGAGTTTAGGTTAAAACAATAAACTCCAGGTCAGTCGTGGGACTGGTGTAAGAACTAAAACAGTTAATAATATTTATTTTAAAGTTAGGTAAATCAAGGGACCACGCCGTATAACACGGAGCGGGTTTCCTCCTAAGAACACCAGTGCATAAAACAAACTGCGCAATGCTAAATAAAGAAAAATGAAGCTATTATAAGACCGAGGTCCTATCACACAATGCAACTCAAGCCGGGGGATGGGGTTTTCCCTTATAATAGCCAAACATGCTTAGTACGTTTAAAACAAATCATTTGATACTACTATAAGTGCATAGCGTGTAAAACAACTTCAAATCATAAATATCAATCATAGATGGCATAGGTACCATATATCATGTCGCCATACTAGGCTCTACAATCAAAACCGCAAATGTCACGTATTTGGAAATTGGATTTCCGTCTGTGAACCGAGGCAAAAGATAGTCCTCTACCGATTCGAGACTGTCTAGCTCGAGCCTCAGGATCAGAACGCATCAACCCTTTGGATCGTCAGGGTCGGTCCACCGATGTGGATTATTATGCCTGAACACTACGTTTCCCCGCCCTTTGGGGGTGTAAATGAGCCAACGAATGACTCCATCGGTCCCGGATCGACCGATATATCTGAGGCGCCTCGCAGCAGCAACAACCACATAAGTCAAAACTCGTCAGGGCGTGTAAAACCACTGACGCCACTTCCAGCTAGAAAGATATGCATGCCCTCCCTGATGTCCTCTCCCGTTTCTGGTTCACAACCAGGGTGAGAGGCTCGCGAATCAACGTTACACAAAGCTACGTCACACAGGTCGTGCTTTGATCATCAACCACAAAACTTTGCTTTTCAACAGAAGCCTTGATCATTTGCATCTTAGCATGCCACACAGGCAATTCACGCTATGCAACTGATATCAATCACACAGAATGAAATCCGATGTCAGACACACATCCATTTACAAGTCCGTTCTGGGTCTGAACAAAACCGGAGGAACCTTATTTCTCGCATATCCATCGATCTACAAGTACGTCTGGAGGATCACCAACTGATTCCTCCTCTTGGGTGTACGGCCCAATCAATATCATCAGTAATCACCCAAACAACATGAAGACTTCCGGTCTTCAACCACCGTCTTCATCTTTGACACCACGTCGAATTAGTTATTCAGAATGGGATAAACCCGGTCTTTCTGAATAACTCGCGTATATAATAAACAAGTGTTACACAAACACAATATACGCCTCATTCCAATTCAGAATATTCTTTTATTCAAATATTCTTATACTTTGGGAAAGGTTCCCATTTTTATCAAAGATAAATTCTTTAAATTTATTCATTAATCTTCTCTGAAAATCAATTCAAACCAGTCGGGATTAACGAACCTTACCGAAGTAATCAATTGTTAAATTTCTCAACCCCAACCTATTCATCCCATGAAGTAAAACTGGTATTACTTCATATCTAACACCACGGTGTTATCGGTAAATTCAATTACCATTTCACGTTCAAATCTAATTAAAGATTTAACTATCGCCTGGAGCAAAATTGGTGATACTCCATTCTCGATCTTTTAAATCTAATTAAAGATTCATTAAAACTCCACTTAGTTTTAATCCTTCACTGGGTTAAAAAATCAGTGTCATTTAAAACACGGTTCACGATAAACCCAAAATCACATTCCATAAATTATCGGGTTAAAGACAAGTGTTATTTAAAACACTGTTCACGATAAACCCAACAATCAGTACCAATTCAATTCCAATTAAATATTATTTAATTGGTACACTTCATTTGATCTAAATAAAAAGATTTAATCTTTTTCTCAACTGGGCTTAAGAACAGTGTTAATGAAGACACCATTCACGACAAAGCCAAATCACATTTGATATTAAATACAAGGCTCTGAATAGAAAATATATCGGCCTATATTCAATATCAAATTCTACGACCAACAAATATCGTATGGGAAATAACGATATAAATATATCTTTCAAATTTCCATAACAATATCTGTATAATCACGAAATCCAACATCGAAATATTCCAAAGACAATTTCGATTCAAATCCACTCCAATTCAATTGTTGGAAATTATGGTTACTTTTAAAATCCTTTTCAAATTCAATTTATTTATTTAAAAATAAATAGAATTATAATTCTAGTTCAAAACTAGTTCATTTCGATAAAAATCTATTTTTATCTTTTCAAATATGGATTTTTTTCGTCCCATTTCTTCCCAAATAATTTCTTATGATTTTATCCAAATTATTTCTATTTTTAATAATTTTATCAAGGCCCGTACAGTCGATTTCCATCAACGACCATCGAACTGCACTTACAACGACCTTTTCCAAATTTGATTTGGACATAATTCCAAATCCAACCGTTAGATTTATAATTTCTAATATTCGTTAGAAAGATAATTTCGATACGAACCCAACGGGTCCGGTTTTAGGAGAATCCGACGGTCGGATCTCCCGCAATATCCATTCGAAGTCAATGGTCGAAATTCACGAACTACCGCAGCGCGGCGCGTTCTATTCAGGCCATTATATTTATAATATATATATATATATATTATATATATATATTTCGTCGTTTTCCTTTTAAAACGTATTTTATAAATCGTTTTAAATTCGTTTTTGAAACGATTTCAACTTCATTTCAAATTCAAATCAAAATTGATCCTCATAATTTCGTTTTAAATTCATTTCGATTTGATTTCAATTCGAATTTAATTCTATTCAATTTTAATTCGAATTCAATTCTATTTAATTTTATATCGAATTTCGATTCATTTCAATTCATTTTGAATTTCAATTCATTTCAATTTAATTCGAATTTCAAATCTATTCAATTTCAAATCTATTCAATTATTCATTGAAAAATGAATAAAATCGATAAAAATATCATTCACGTCAAAATGGCGTCAATCTAATCAACACGGCTTCATATATTTCTATTTTCAAATATTCTATTTCAAATATTTCTTTTTCAAATATTTCTATTCAAATATTTCTTTTCAAATATTTCTATTCAAATATTTCTTTTCAAATATTTCTATTCGGAACTAGAATGAGGCCCAATCAATTACTATAGATTTTATTTCTATGGATTTCCATACAACGCATGTATATATCGACAATGACAAATAATCAACCATAATCCAAAGTGCATTCTGCACTGTATAAGCATCAAATATAAATATTTAACGCTTATAACAGTCTGTCAATCAATCAATTGACAAACAACTAATTATTAGGATTAGTGTATGTCATATATCGTTCCAACACCCGTGTGGTGTAACGACCCGAAAATCTGGGCCAGTTTAAAATTTTTATTTTGGCAATTTTAGCAAATTTTGAATATTTAAAATAGATTATTTTAAATAATATCGACGAGAAATTTATTTTGAATATAATTCGAGCGTATATATTATACGCGTCGTCGTTAGAATATAAATAATTATATATAATTATAAATAGAATTGAAAATGGCGCGGTAGTTCGATAATTCGATTTCAAACTTCAATTGAATGTACCGGGTGCAAAACAATCCGGATTTTAGTGAAACCAAAAACATTAGGATCTAATTTATAGTATCTTTCCAACGAATCCGAAAAATCAAGATTTCATAACGGGAATCAAAAGATAGGTCCAGTTGAAAATTCTGAATAGTCGCTATGGAATTCAGGCCCTTAAAAATGGACATTTTGCAAATGACCTCGGATTTCGACGAAACCAGTTTTGTTGGGTCCGTGATGTTAAGTTATTGCTAGATTTCAAATTTCATAATTTTTCGAATCAATATGTGAGCGTGGCAAAGGAAAACGCGTTTGGCCAGTTTTAGTTGATTTTAATCGACTAGATATTGGCCATTTTTTAAACGGTCTCTGAATTTGACGAAACTTGTTTTGTTAGGACCGTATCGTCAATACGAAGCTAGAAAATATTTTTCTGGATTTTTTTGAGTTAGTATGTGACCCCGGTAAATTGAAATACGCGTTCAAATTTAATATATAGAGTTATATGTTGATTTTGACAAAAACTGATCGAAATGATCGAATCAGCATACGATACCTATCCCATTGCATTCGGAATGGGGGTAATTAGGTATGGACGATAGTCGTCAGGTTCAATTTAGAGTTCGTATTGATAAATAAGTAGAATTGAGAATTTAATATTATTTAATTATTATATTATATAAATATATATCTCTCTACCAAAACACTTCCTTTTCACTTTACACGGTCAACAGAAACCACCCCCTTCTTGCTTGAAATTCTCGTCATTCACCAGCCTCCAATCCCCAAAATCGATCGCGCCTCCACCCTCAACTCTCCCCCTCCACCGTCGCCTTCTCCCTCTTGCTTCACCTCCTCCTTCTACTTAAGAACCCGTCGCCGTCTTCTCCAATTCTGGCCTCTGTCTCGCCTCACCTCCCCTCGGTCAACCTCCCCGTCGTTCCCAAAGACCGCGCCTACCTCGAAGAACGGACACCCCAGCGAAAGCCACCCTCGCGCGAGTCCCGCCTGCCGTGACACCACCTGGAAATCGCGGCGCCGCCCCTGAGTCCATCGCCCCGCCTCCGTTCTGGCCGCCAGCACCCAACACCCTTTGTCAACAGTCAACTTGTGAGTTTTATTATTTTATTTACATAAATGAAGTCAGTTTTATTTATATATTATAGCATAATAAAAATTGGTTTTTATTTTATATAAAAGATTTGATTTTTGAGTTATAAAAGATTTGTTTTTTTTAAGTTATAAAAGATTTGATTTTTAAGTTATAAAAAATTTGATTTTTAAACTATAAAGGATTTGATT
The DNA here is from genome assembly GCA_030737875.1 of Allium sativum. Taxonomy (NCBI): domain Eukaryota; kingdom Viridiplantae; phylum Streptophyta; class Magnoliopsida; order Asparagales; family Amaryllidaceae; genus Allium; species Allium sativum. The sequence goes on from JASFAX010000034.1 coordinate 7,357,092, forward strand.
TTTGAACAATATAAAGATATGAATTTTTATAATATGAGAATATGATTTTTGTAGCTAGAAAAGTATAATTTCTATATATAGATGTAGCGAAGTAAAAACGAGATCTTTATATATGTAGTGAAATAAAATTCTAATTTTTATTATATATAGTAAAGTAAAAATATGATCTTTATATAATAGAAGATATAAAAATACTATTTTTAAATAAGTAGTGTATTGAAAATAGAATTTCTATATAATAGAGAATATAAAAATATTCTCTTTATATATGTAGCGAAGTAAAAATATGATTTTTACATATGTAGTGAAAGCGGACAATGAAAGCGACAAAGGACGAAGATGCGATAGCGATGAAGATTTCTATCAATGAAGTGCCGTGGAGCTAGGATAGCTATTTGTGAGAATTTCTCACTCTTCAATTTATTTTCTAGTTATATATATATACTAGGATGCAGACGGTGCTTAGTAGCACCCGACACAATCGTCCACAGACCAAGGACTTGTTTGTTTGATTGCATAGATTAGTCATATGATGTGATTTGAATTTGGTTGTTTGGTGATTTCGATTGATGTGTGAATGGCGTGGGCCTTCACTAGACCGGGGATAAGGCTAGGCCTCGTCCCGTTTCTAGTATCGTGCCGTTATGCCGCCGAAATTTTCTAAATTATGTTAGAAAATAAGAATATCATTTTATTTACTAAATGAACTGAATAGAAATTCATATGTTAAAATAAAATGTTTTATCGTTAAAAATATAATTTTTAACGTGAAGTGAATAAAATGAAATATTCATTTATAAACCGAACTGTTTGTTTATGTACACCTATTTGAATGACATTGATTGGGATGATAAATTTTACACATCGCCCGACTGCACAAATAAAATATGTGTTTGATTGTTTGAAACCCCACACGGGTGTTAGGATGAAATTTGAAGTTCACTCATCCTGATTGATTAAAAATGTCAATCGGTTGATTGACAGGCTGTTATAAGCATTAGATATCTATATTTGATGCTTGTACAGTGTAGTGCACTTTGGTTGATGGTTGATTATTTTTCAATGCTATTATACATGTGTTGTATGAAAATCCATATAATTAACTTTATATGGTAATTGATTGGGCCTCATTCCAATTTGAAAAATAAAGAATATTATAAAATAAAGGTTCATGTGTTGACAGTACTCATCCATTGAGATTGGTCATGTGTTGAACGAAATATTTTAGTAATAAAATTTACATCTTTATCAATATAAAATAAAGGTTCATGTGTTGACAGTACTCATCCATTGAGATTGGTCATGTGTTGAACGAAATATTTTAGTAATAAAATTTACATCTTTATCAATATAAAATAAAGGTTCATGTGTTGACAGTACTCATTCATTGAGATTGGTCATGTGTTGAACGAAATATTTTGATAATAACAACTATTTTGAAAAAGAAATATTTGAAATAGAATATTTGAAAATAGGAATATATGAAGCCATGTTGATTAGATTGACGCCATTTTGACGTAAACGATATTTATATCGATTTTAAAACAATTTCGAAATGAAATGAATTGAATTGAAAACGATTTCGAAATGAAATGAATTGAAAACGATTTTGAAATGAATTGAATTGAAAACGAATTCAAATTGAATTAAAAGCGAATTGAAATGAATTCAAAAATGATTTGAAATTGAAATTGAATAGGATTGAATTTTAAAACGAGTTTATAAAGAAGAATTCAATTTTGATTTGAATTGAAATGGAAGTTGAAATTGCTTTTGAAACGAATTTTAAAACTATTTATATAATTCGTTTTAAATAGAAATCGACGAAATATATATTATATATTATATATATAATATAATGGCCTGAATAGAACGTGCCGCGCCGCGGCAGTTCGTGAATTTCGACCATTTATTTCAAACGGACATTGCGGGAGATCCGACCGTCGGATTCTCCTAAAACCGGAACCGTTGGGTTCGTATCGAAAAGAGCTTTCTAACGAATATTAGAAATTAGAAATCTAACGGTTGGATTTGGAGTTACGTCCAAATCAAATTAGAAAAAGGTCGCTATAAGTGCAGTTCGATGGCCATTGATGGAAATCGACTGTACGGGCCTTGATAAAATTATTAAAAATAGTAATAATTTGTGCAAAATCATAAGAAATGATTTAGAAAGGATTGGGATGAAAAACTCCATATTTGAAAAGATAAAAATAGATTTTTATCGAAATGAACTAGTTTTGAACTAGAATTATAATTCTATTTATTTTTAAATAAATGAATTGAATTTAAAAAGGGTTTTGAAAATAACCAGAATATCCAATGATTGCATTGGAGGGGATTTGAATCGAAATTGTCTTCGGAATATTTCGATGTTGGAATTCATGATTATACAGGTGTTGTTATGGAAATTTGGAAGATATATATTTATATCGTTATTTCCAATACGACATTTGTTAGTCGTAGAATTTGATATTGAATATAAGCCGATATATTTTCTATTCAGAGCCTTATATTGAATATCAAATGTGATTTGGGTTTGTCGTGAATGGTGTCTTCACTAACACTGTTCTTGAGCCCAGTTGAGAAAAGATTAAATCTTTTTATTTAGATTTAATGAAGTTTACCAATTAAATAATATTTAATTGGAATTGAATTGATATTGATTTTTGGGTTTATCGTGGACAGTGTTTTAAATAACACTCGTTCTTTAACCCGATAATCAATGGAATGTGATTTTGGGGTTAGCCAAGCAGAACGGTTTTCTGGATATTGATCTGATGTTGGTTTCGGCCTTCGGGGTTAATATTTGGGGAATTATTCTCTTGATTAATTTACGGTTAGTGACTAATGAATTGGAATGAGGCGAATGTTGTGTTTGTGTAACACTTTTATAATATATACGCGAGTTATTCGGGAAGACCGGGTTTATCCCATTCTGAATAACTGATACGACGATAATTCGAAGATGAAGACGATGGTTGAAGACCGGAAGTCTTCACGTCGTTTGGGTGATAACTGATTATCTTGATTGGGCTGTACACCCAAGAAGATGGAAACAGTTGGTGATCGTCCAGACGTACTTGGAGATCGATGGATATGCGGGGTACTAGATGCCTCCGGTTTCGTTCAGACCCAGAACGGACTTGTAAATGGACTGTGTGTCTGACATTGGATTTTAGTCCGTGTGATTGATCTCTATTAAATATATATCTGTTTGGCGGCGGAGAATTTATTCTCTTGCTTAACGCCCTTCTCTGAGACGTACGAGCTCAGGGGTTATATATTGATGGATATCAAACGCATGGAGTGAATTGCCTGTGTGGCATGCCTAAGTGGCAATTGATCGAGGCTTCTGTTGAAAAGCAAAGCCTTGTGGTGATGATCAAAGCACGGCCTTTGTGGCGTAGCTTTGTGTAACGTTTACCTCGCGTGTTTCACACCCGATATGAACCAAAAACGGGAGACGGACCTCAGGGAGGGCATGCGTTTCTTTCTAGTTAGAAGTGGCGTCAGTGGTTTTACACGCCCTGACGAGTTTGACTTATGTGGTTGTTGCTATTGCGAGGCGCCTCGGTTTGATCGGACGATCCGGGTCCGATGGAGTCATTCGTTGGCTCATTTACGCCCCATAAGGAGGGGGAACGCATGTTCAGGGTTTAAGTTTAATCCACATCGGTGGACCGGCCCGACGATCCAAAGGCTTGACAGAGTACTTGCCTGAGGGGCGGGCTAGAGCGTCTCAAATCGGTTGAGGACTATCTTTTGCCTCGGTTCATAGATGGAAATCCAATTTCCAAATACGTGACATTTGCGGTTTTATTTGTAGAGCCTAGTATGGCGACATAGTGGGATGGGGCACTCATGCCGCCTATGATTGATACTTATGATTTGAAGTTGTTTTTATACACTATGCACTTGTAATAGTATCAAATGATTTGTTTTAAACGTATTAAGCATGTTTGGCTATTATAAGGGAAAACCCTATCCTCGGCTGCGTTGCATTGTGTGATGGGACCTGGGTCTTATAATAGCTTCATTTTTAGAAAAGCATTGCGTTGTTTACTTTTATGCACTGGTATTCTTGGGAGGAAACCCGTTCCGTGTTATACGGCGTGGTCCCTTGACTTACCTAGCTTTAAAAATAAAGATTAACTGTTTTAGTTCTCACACCAGTCCCATGACTGACCTGGAGTTTATTGTTTTAACCTAAACTCTGGGCGCCCTTACTTTGACACGGGCAGCTAGTAGTTTTGGTTTTGCAGATTTATATTCACAGGATCCTGGTTTACAGCTGGAACGATATCCGGAAAGCTTTGTATCCGTATATCTACTTCTAGTTGTGTATTGTATTATTTTCCGCTGCTATGTATTTAAATGTAATTTAAATCTCTGATATTTCTGTGTAATATTTATTCATTTATACTCTGTATATTCTTGTAATCTGATGCATTGTTGTAATATACAATGAAATGTTCTTCTGTATGCGTTCTGTTTGTGGCTTGTTCTCAAACGATAGGGCGTTTCGAACGGCCTGGGTCGGTTTAGCGACTGGTTCGGACCGAGCGAAATTCCTTGCCGTCACATGTGGGGTTTCAAACAATTAAACACAGATTTTATTTGTGCAGTTGGGCGATGTGTAAAATTTATCGTCCCAATCAATATCAGTCAAATGTGTGTATATAAACAAATCGTCCGATTTGATTATATTTATTTATTCACATTCACGTTAAAAATTATATTTTCAACTATAAAATATTTTTAACTATCTAAATATTTTATTTCATTTCACATCACACATTCAACTACACATCAAAATCAAACAAACAAGCATACAAGCCGTCCATGGTCTGTGGACGACGGGTGCCGGGTGCTACTAAACACCGTCTGCATCCTAGTATATATTTTAACTAGAAAAATTAAATTAAAAGTGAGAAGTTCTCACAGAGTGTTCCACTCCGTCGTGCTTTTCTTTTAAGCTGCCGAACTGTCTGGATCGGTTTGGAATTCCAATGCAGTCCTTTTCACGCTATTCAAATAAAAATTATATTTTTATTGTTTCATTCAATAAATAAAAATCATATTTTTATTTCTACATATATATAATAAAAATCAGATTTTTATTTCGCTACATATATAAAGATTATATTTTTATATTCTCTATTATGTAAAAATCATATTTTTAATACTTCTACTTTATAAAAATCATATTTTTATTATCTACATTATATAAAAATTTAATCTTTCTTCAAATAAAAATCGAATCTTTCTACCTCAAAATTCGACCTTTCATACATTAAAAATCCAACCTTTTATCTATTAAAAATCCGACCTTTTATCTATTAAAAATCCGACCTTTTCTTGTATATAAAAATTCTACCTTTCCTGTAAAAATCAAATTTTTATATAGTTAAAAATCTCGCCTTTCTACATTGATAAAAAAATCTCCTCTTCACTATAATAAAAATCTTAACTTTTATATCAATAAAAATCTAACCTTTTATCAAAACTTGTTTTCTAAATAAAAATCCGATTCTATTTTAATAAAAGTAATAAATAAAATAAGATAAAACTTACAGTTTGAAGTTTGGGAGAGGGGAGGGCTTCCGCAGTGGCGTTGAGGGTGTCGAGGGGAGTGGCGATGTCAGTTTTTGGTTGTGGGGTGCGTGGTGGCGCTGCTCACCAGAGGGAGTGTAACACCCCACATCCGTTAGTGTAACTCACAAAGGGAATGCACTAAGTTCTGTGGAGCATTTAGGGTAAAAGATGCAGATAAATTACAAGACAGACATAAATTAAACAGCGAAAAATAAAACTTTTCTTTATTGATAAAATAGTTTGTACAACGATTCTTTTACAATATCAGAGTATCATCTGTCTTACAAAATAAAGAAGCATAAAACAACATTTATATTCCCCAATTATTTAGCAAGAGCCAGCCATAGCATCTGAAAAGAGAATCCAAGCAAACTTCGACAAATCTTCAAGCTGGGAAGAGTGGCAGTCCAACTTAAACTGAGCTATACTATTCCCTCCTTTACTACCTGGGGGGGGGAACGGAAGAAAAGAAGACGAAAGGAAAACAGAGTCAGACATAAAGCCTGAGTAAGTTCAGTAACTTCTAGCATGTGAACACGGAAAAACAAAACGACATGAATTAACTGAATACAAGATAACACCATGATGTTAGGGTCAACAAGATTAGACAAGGTAGTCACAAGATATGCTAAGATAAGATAAACTGGATACGCTCTAATACTTTCACCGCCTCGCTATTTCCTTGTTATACCGATTTCTATATCTCTGCACCACCTAACTAGTGTCCCAACTAGTAACGATAACGTGATCCCAATCCCTGTATTTTCCATTGCCTTCAGGCATCCATTTATTTATTTGTTACCTAGATTTAATCTAGGGTTTCCTACCAAGTACTTTCTAGATTCCTCTAAAGTTTACGCTATCTGCTGAATGCTTCTCGGATTCAGGATTTATGCCACCTAGTTCAACTAGGAATTATGCTACCTGTAGAAAGATGCCCCCAAGTCTAGGACACACTACCTAGAGTGGTATATGTTCCTATACTTCCCCACGCATGTATCGCGAATCGTTATCGCTTGTGTAGATGCACATGTCCCATAATGTGCAGTCTGAGTCCTGTGTCAGGGCAAATCAAGGAATACAGAACTCGGTCGGGAGCTTTCAGATATCTTCCGATGCAGATGCTAAGGTCTGTTTTTATTTCAGTGGCTATGGTCCCACTTGACCCCTCCCTCAACTAATGAAAGGCACACCTTGTAAAATGAGAACTATACGCCGGCCCCCGGTGCCCCACTATCCTATGGCCATCCTCACCCATAACTAGATAGCAAGTATATGGTCTTTTGGAGTTATCCGCCTTTCCGCTTCACGTATCTCGATTGACTGAAGATGGATGGTAGATGACGAGTCGCTATCACAGGGCTACCGTTTTCTCGCCGAATCACGCCGGTCCATCCTAGTCTTTTGGTTGCCATGTATTGCAACCAAGGCATACCCCTGGTTCTTCTACGCAGACCTTAACCTTTGTGGGCCCATGCGGATCATCTGCGGCCTCACAGAGGGATACCAAAAGTACCCTCACGTCCCCTCGAAGCCTCGGGCTTCGTAACCCAATTCGTTGGAGCCTTCTTTCTACTCAGACGGACATTCGCTCCTTCCCGTGTTATACTAAGAATTACTACTTAGTTTTACTAACTAAGATTTACCATTTAGTTTCCAGAATCATTGTTTTCTTAACTAAGGTTTACTACTTAGTTCCCTCTCCCGTCAATTTGGATTGGTTAAGTGTCATTAGTCAATTCAAGCCAACTTAACCCTCTTCATTCATCCTGTTATACTGGTTAAGTGTTATCAGTAATTCATGTTGACTTAACCCCACCACAAACCAAGTTATATTGGTTAAGTATTTATTATTACTTAACCCTACCTAATCACCCTGTATTGGTTAAGGGTTCCTTTTTAACTTAACCTTGCCCGTCTATCTTAACTAACATGTTATTAATGGTTAAGTATTATCCCTTCATGTTTTAGACTTAACCTCATTCCTTTATCACAACCTGATGGTTAAGTGTTCAGGTTTACTTAACCCTACAGTCTAGCCCAGCTAACATATCAAAATTGGCTAAGTGTATTAGATTTTACTTAACCTCAACCTCTAGTCTAGTTAACATATTAATTTGGCTAAGTGTATTAACTTTACTTAACCCCTACAAGTCTCGTTTTGCTACCTTGAGTTTGGTTAAGTGTCTCTATGGACTTAGCCCTCCCATTCTAGCTTAACTATGTTTAAATTGGTTAAGTGTTCCTATGGACTTGACCCTCCCATTCTTGCTTAACTGTATGGCCCTAACCCCACCCACCAGTCTGGTTATCATGTTGAATTGGTTAAGTGTCTTAGTGAACTTAACCCTATCATTCTTGTTCTAGCTTTAATTAAATGAATTAAAGCCTCTACCACTCACATTAGACAGGTATTGTTGCGACTACTGGATGTGCCGGTTGGTTCCGGGCAGGTTTACATCGCAACTCAGTCTAACCTCGAGTTAGGCATATTCGTGGTTTCTAAGTTCAAAAGGGTTTGATTAATTTTCAATTCAGATTAGTTTTAAAAGTAACCATCCCGTCCGTCGGATCAGTTAGGGATAGCCAGGGAGAGCAGGAAACTTGTATTTTCCAAACTCAAGCCTAGACACTATCCTCTCTGTCACCCTAGAACTTTCTGGCTTATTATTAAAGGAGATGTCGTTAATAACCCTTTAATTTGTCTAAATTCACATTTCCTCATTTAGGCTAGATTCTATAGGTAAATCATTTCTATTTTACTTATTTCCCAGTTTCTCTTTTAATGTAAATTGTCTACATTTATTTCTATGACCCATTTCCCTTCCTAAATCATATTTATGCTTTCTGGTATGTAAACTATACCAAATTAAGTGTCACTAACCATGATTTTTCTAAACCTGATAGTTATTCTCAATTATGGCCAATTTCACATTTATGACAATATACTTACCGTGCCAAATTAGCTAATCCAATTCCGATCCAACATTCTAATTCATGTCAAACTAGACTTATTACTCTAGTTCACTATTTATGTAAATGCTAGATTTACATGTCAATACTAGATTCAAATTACACATCTTATAATTCATGTCAAATTTATCCAATTTGCATTTCTATGAACATGTCATAATACATGTTCCCAATTTATGCCAATTTCCAAGTTAAACTATGTTTTTAGTAAATTTCATATTTTGCCCAAACCGCATTCCCACAATTCGTATAATCGTGATTCAGTCAAGATTATAAATAAAGCTAGGTTCGTAGAAAATAGGGAATGAACCAAAGATGCTATGCAAAAGATAGACATACTAACTGGCATAAAAAGGGTTGAATAACGACGTCGGTTCAAGAACATGGGTAGACCTAACTTAATAGGTAAATTCCCAAGGTCTAAAACCAAGAATAGACAAAGTAGGTTCAGAACATGGGTAGACCTAACTCAATAGGTAAATTCCCAAGGTCTAAAACCAAAGAAAACAAAGAACAAACAGGATAGATAATCGGGTTCATAGTCATAAAACTTAAACACTTTCCTAGTCATGAACCATAGGTGCTTAATCATAGTTGTCCCATTTATGTCATAGACAATAGTTTTGCTTCCTAATCAAAGGTATAGGCTTGTGTTCATAGTCATGGAAATAATTCTCATAGTCAAAGTCAAAGTCATAGGCAATGTCCATGGTCATAGGCAATGTTCATAGTCTTAGGCAATGTTCATAGTCAAATAGGCATATGGTTCTGAGGTTCATAGTCACAGTCTTATTTGTCCTCAAATCATAATAGTTCTTAATTTGGTCCAAAGAAATAAGCATTGATTCAATAGAAAGAATTGACATACTCTTTTATTCCTTTAATTTCATGTCACGAAAAGAGAAACGTTCAAATCTAGAAATAACTGACTTACAGAGATCAGATTAGAATAGAAAGATAGCGTTGCTATGATTCGTAGAAAAACAATTGTTGCAGTCGTTCGAATCTTCACTTGAATTCTAGCTTGGATCTCCTCTTTGAAAGTCTTTGAGCAGCACCTCCTCGTCTTGATTTATTTTATATATATTATTTTATTTATTATTTAATTAAGAGGAGGAGAGGAAGCCATGTTTTCCAATAATCTTTGCAACATAAGGGTAGAAAAGAATTGTGAATAGAGAAGAAGACTAGGGCTGTTTATATAGTGTTAGGCGGACGAACCTGGTCAGAATGGCATCCAGATACATCAGAACGAACAGGGTGCAGAAGGCTGGAAAAACAGGGGGGTCGACCCCCAGGTCGACTATGTAGTCGACCTGGGTGCCCCAAGTCGACTACCCAGTCGACCTGGGTATCTTGGGCGGGAAAATTCCCGCCCTGGCCAATCCGGCCCGATTTTGAAATTTGAACTTGTTTTCTGTCTGTTAGAATTTTAATTCTGAAACTTCCGGAGGCCATATCTCCCTCATACAGACTCCGATTTATGCAAACTCGGACTCATTTTCATGCAAAATTCCGAGACGAACGCAATGGCGCAGCCCGTTTCCCTTGATTTTGATTTTAAATTATAATTCTGCCTTGATTTGTAAATCTTAGTGTTACAGAACTACGGGGTGTTATAGGGAGCAGGCGGAGGGAAGAGAGCGGGAGGTCGAGGGGAGGTGGAGGCGCGTCGGAGTGGAGCGTGGGGGTCAGATCGAGGCGGTGGCTGGATGAACGGGGTGTTGGGTGGAAGCAGCAGGCGCGCGTGGGGGTTTTCAGGTGCTTTGGGGGGTGAAGGGTTTTCACGTCAGAGAGGGAAGGAGGGAGGGGCTGCGTGATGAGGTGAGGCCGACCTGGGCGGCGGCGCATTCATCGGAGCGGCTCCGATTGGCGGCTATAGGGGGGCGCGATCGAGGCCGTCAGGGTTTTTTTATTTTTTTATTTTTTATTTCGATTATGAGCTTTGACCAGAAGAGGAGAGGGTGAGGTAGGAGAGACTATGTAATCATATATTTTAATTTTTAAGTTAACCCCAAAAAGTAACTTTTATTTTTGAATTTGAAATCAAACCCACCGACCGTCATCGCTAACTAATTACCCCCATTTCGAACACAATGGGATATGTCACGAAGGCCAATTCGATCGTTATGATCAGTTTTCATCAAAATCAAAATATAAATCTATATATTGATTTTGAACTCACATTTCAATTTACCGGGGCCACATACGGACTCTAAAAATTCTTGAAAAGTATTTTCTAGCTTTGTATTGACGATACGGTCCTAACGAAACTAATTTCGTAAAATTCTGAGACCGTTTGAAAAATGGCCATTTTCCAGTCGATTAAAATCAACCAAAACTGGTCAAACGCGTTTTCCTTTGCCACGCTCACATATTGAATCAGAAAATTATGAATTTTGAAACCTAGCAATAACTTGACATCACGGATCCAACAAAAGTGGTTTCGTCGAAAACCGAGATCGTTTGCAAAATTTCCATTTTTAAGGGCCAGAATTCCATAGCGACTATTCTGAATTTCCAACTGGGCATATCCTTTGATTCCTGCTATGAAATTTTGATTTTTCGGGTTCGTTGGAAAGATATTCTCAATTAGATTCAAATATTTTTGGTTTCACTAAAATCCGGTTTATTTTGCACCCGGTATATTCAATTGAAATTTGAAATCGAATTATCGAACTACCGTGCCATTTTCAATTCCTTTTATAATTATAAATAAATATTTATATTCTAACGACGATTCGAATAAATATATATGTTCGAATTCTATTCAAAATAAATTTCTCGTCGTTATTATTTAAAATAATCTATTTTAAATATTAAAGATTCAATAAAATTGCCAAAATAAAAAATTTTAATTGGCTCGGAGCTTCGGGTTATTACAATCACCCCCACTTAAAACTTTTCGTCCTCGAAAAGGAACGAAGCCGAAAGTTGTTTAACAAATCAACTCAACTTCCAGTATTTTCTTTACAGCTTAAGTTCTTCAACTTTTCAGTTTCTAAGAACTTTTCAAATTTTTCAAAAATTTGGCTAACACCCTAAATTTTCGAAAAATTTCTCCATAACCTCCCCTGCACCGGGGACTTCAGGATATTTCATATAGCCTCCCATGGCCTTCTTCAATCCAAAAGAAAAAGAAAAAGCCAAGCGGCTAGCCAATTGGCTCATAAAATCATCATCACCCAAACAAAACAATAAATTATGGTAAACATGTACCTATTTGTCGGGCAAACAATTTTATTCTTCTGCTCTAGCCTCCTTGCTATGACCTATTCAATAGATACACATGTGCTATGCATGCAAATGCGACTAATTTTCAATACACTTCACTATTTGGTCAATTTGGTTATATGATTCAACATTTAATTAATCAGACAATAATCAACAACACAACCATCAATCCATTAGTTGGTTAACGTTTCAAATTCATACTTTGACATATAGTCAAAAATCACATTTTTTGGTGCCAAATCACAACAATAGGCCCTATCTAATTTTGGTTCCCACACCAGTCAATTGGAAATAAATAGAAACCTCACTTTCATCACTCGAATGTAAATTATGACGATGAGTACTCTACCATCAGAAACATCTTCGGGCCAGTAGAGTATGATTCTATATCTATCCAGTATATTAAAACTTCGTATACACGCTAGCTAGGCGTATATGCAAAATCTTCATATACTAGATTGTCCAAATTTAATACAAAATAATCAAATACGAATACGTGATTAAAATTTTCAAAACAAATTTTGTTTTCATTTTAAAAATATACTCTTCACACTCGTTCTAGGATACTATTGATCCCATCTCTAACGAGTCGTTCTCATTGGATATTACTAATCCAATATCTGATGAATTCTTCCGTATGGTTCTAACGTGTCTTGTTCTCTGAGCTTTGTAAACCAAAGCTCTGATACCACTGTAATGAAAAGGAATTTCGCTCGATCCGAATTAGTCGCTAAACCGATCAAGACCGTTCGAAAACCCTGATCGCTTTGAGAACACGACAAAACAGAACGCAAACGAAAGAACATTTCATTGTTAATTACAACAATTCATCAGAATACAAGAATATACAGAGTATAAACAAATAATATACAGCAGAAAGATATCAGAGATTGCAATACATTACATAGCAGTGGAAAATAATACAAAATACAACTAGAAGGAGATATACGGATACAAAGCTTTCCGGATATCGTTCCAGCTGTACATCAGGATCCTGTGAATATAAATCTGCAAAACCAAAAGTACTAGCCACCCGTGTCAAAATAAGGGCACCCAGAGTTTAGGTTAAAGCAATAAACTCCAGGTCTATCTTGGGACTGGTGTGAGAACTAAAACAGTTAATAATCTTTATTTTAAAGTTAGGTAAATCAAGGGACCACGCCGTATAACACGGAATGGGTTTCCTCCCAAGAACACCAGTGCATAAAACAAATAGCGCAATGCTAAATAAAGAAAAATGAAGCTATTATAAGACCCAGGTCCTATCACACACTTCAACGCAAGCCGAGGGATAGGCTTTTCCCTTATAATAGCCAAACATTCTTAGTACATTTAAAACAAATCATTTGATACTACTATAAGTGCATAGTGTGTAAAACAACTTCAAATCATAAATATCAATCATAGACGGCGTGGGTACCATATATCATGTCGCCATACTAGGCTCTACAATCAAAACCGCAAGTGTCACGTATTTGGAAATTGGATTTCCATCTGTGAACCGAGGCAAAAGATAATCCTCTACCGATTCGAGACTGTCTAGCCCGAGCCTCAGGATCAGAACGCATCAACCCTTTGGATCGTCAGGGCCGGTCCACCGATGTGGATTATTATGCCTGAACACTACGTTTCCCCGCCCTTTGGGGCGTAAATGAGCCAACGAATGACTCCATCGGTCCCGGATCGACCGATATATCCGAGGCACCTCGCAACAGCAACAACCACATAAGTCAAACTCGTCAGGGCGTGTAAAATCACCGACGCCACTTCTAGCTAGAAAGAAACGCATGCCCTCCCTGATGTCCTCTCCCGTTTCTGGTTCACAACCGGGGTGTGAGGTTCGCGAATCAACTTTACACAAAGCTACGCCACACAGGCTGTGCTTTGATCTTCAACTACAAGACTTTACTTTTCAACAGAAGCCTTGATCATTTGCATCTTAGCATGCCACACAGGCAATTCACGCAATGCAACCGATATCAATCACACAGAATGAAATCCGATGTCAGACACGCATCCATTTACAAGTCCGTTTTGGGTCTGAACGAAACTGGAGGAACCTTATTCCTCGCATATCCATCGATCTCCAAGTATGTCTGGACGATCACCAACTGATTCCCTCCTCTTGGGTGTACGGCCCATCATCAGTAATCACCCAAACGACGTGAAGACTTCCGGTCTTCAACCACCGTCTTCATCTTCGACACCACGTCGAATTAGTTATTCAGAATGGGATAAACCCGGTCTTTCTGAATAACTCGCATATATAATAAACAAGTGTTACACAAACACAACATACGCCTCATTCCAATTCAGAATATTCTTTTATTCAAATATTCTTATACTTTGGGAAAGGTTCCCATTAATTTTATCAAAGATAAATTCTTTAAATTTATTCGTTAATCTTCTCTGAAAATCAATTCAAACCAGTCGGGATTAACGAACCTTACTGAAGTAATCAATTGTTAAATTTCTCAACGCCAACCTATTCATCCCATGAAGTAAAACTGGTAATACTTCATATCGAACACCACGGTGTTATCGGTAAATTCAATTACCATTTCACGTTCAAATCTAATTAAAGATTTAACTACCGCCTGGAGCAAAACTGGTGATACTCCATTCTCGATCTTTTCAATCTAATTAAAGATTCATTAAAACTCCACTTAGTCTTAATCCTTAACTAGGTTAAAGAATCAGTGTCATTTAAAACACGGTTCACGATAAACCCAAAATCACATTCCATTAATTATCGGGTACATCGAAATATTCCAAAGACAATTTCGATTCAAATCCACTCCAATTCAATTATTGGAAATTATGGTTACTTTTAAAACCCTTTTCAAATTCAATTTATTTATTTAAAAATAAATAGAATTATAATTCTAGTTCAAAACTAGTTCATTTCGATAAAAAACTATTTTTATCATTTCAAATATGGAGTTTTTCATCCCAAATCATTTCTTATGATTTTTTCCAATTTATTTCTATTTTTAATAATTTTATCAAGGCCCGTACAGCCGATTTCCATCAACGGCCATCGAACTGCACTAACAGCGACCATTTCCAAATTTGATTTGGACATAATTCCAAATCCAACCATTAGATTTCTAATTTCTAATATTCGTTAGAAAGCTCTTTTCGATATGAACCCAACAGTTCCGGTTTTAGGAGAATCCGACGGTCGGATATCCCGCAATATCCATTCGAAGTCAATGGTCGAAATTCACGAACTACCGCAGCGCGGCGCGTTCTAGACAGCAATAAATGATTCGCGACACATACGTGGGGAAAGTCTAGGAACATATACCACTCTAGGTAGTGCATCCTAGACTAGGGGCATCGTTCGACAGGTAGCATAATCCTTAGTTGGACCTAGGTGGCATAAATCCTGAATCCGAGAAGTATTAGATAAGTCGCATAAACCCTAGTTGAATCTGGGAAGCGCTCGATAAGAAAACACTAGAATAGATCTAGGTAATAAATAATAGATGTACACCTAAAGGCAACCGCAATTATAGGGATTTGGATCATGTTATCATCTTTATACAGATTACTAGTTGGGATACTAGTTAGGTGGTGTAGAGATATAGAATGGGGTGTGATAGTATATTCGGTTTAAACTGTCTTGCTTTGGTTTATATTAGTCTGTTATTCTGGTACTGTCCCATTTTTCCAGTTTACTCCTATCATGAACTTTATCTTATTCACATGATAAAAGCCACTAGACTTACTCAGGCTTTATGTCTGACTCTATTTTTCTTTCATCTTCTTTTCTTCCGTCCCCCCCCCCCCCAAGTAGTCAGGGAGGGAATAGCTCTGCTTAGTATGGAATGTTACTCTTTCCAAGCTTAAAGACTCTTGGATATATATTGCTTCAGACTCTCTTTTCTCTGCTATGGCTGGATTATGCTATATTGGGGAATATAAATGTTATTTTATGCTTCTTTATTTTGTAAGACAGATGATACTGTGGTATTGGAAAGCAATTGTTGTACAAACTATTTTATCAATAAAGTAAAGTTTTATTTTCCGCTTTTTTAATTTTGTCTGTCTTGTAATTTATCTGCATCTTTTACCTTAAATGCTCCACAGAACTTAGTGCATTCCCTTTGTGAGTGACACTAACGGATGTGGGGTGTTACACTTGGTATCAGAGTTGAAGGTTACCGGATAAGATAAAAGATTTGAAAAATTATTTTCAAAACGGTTTTAAAAAGAAGCATTTATAAAAGAAAACTTTCGGTTTAAAGGCCCCCAAAGCCATACGCACTATCTTCTGATTCTCTGTTTGAGTTCTTGTCCCCTTCTTTCTTGAGTCTTCGGGGCTCCTGGCTTTCTGGGAGGTAACCTGATCGCAGCATGGTTCTGTAATCTTGATAAGACTATGATACCTATCGAAGGGTGAAGCAGTGCCCGACTTCCATCTGTAGTCGCGGTAGTTTCACCTATGACTAATTTTCTTCCAAGCTTTGTAGGGTTCTTTGTGCGATAGAGGTAGCTTTAGAGAGAACTATAAACATGTTACACAAGGATGGTAAAGGTGGGAGATGAATAATTGTGGCAGGTGCCCTAGGTGGGAATAAAGGCTGACCTTAAGAGAGGTAAAAAGTACATAGCAACCTTTAGCTTTAGACCCTCAGATTTGTAACACGATGGTTAAGCTAAGTAGAGGAGAGATCTCTAATCGTCTTAGCATATACACTAGTATCAAGGTTAAAATCTATTTATCTTGGAAGTGGAGGTGAAGAAGCTTCGTAATCATGAAGTTAAATTATATAAGGTACCGTATAGTGAAGCTCAGGAAGGTGAGACATATAAGACTGGAGACTAGACACGAGCATCATACCCTTTTTCTTAAGGGTATATCCCTGATCTCTTTTTCTAGGAATTTTATGCATACTTTCTAGCTTTTAAGGTATATCCTCTAGGACGTATCATCGATCCTTAAGTAGAAGCCAATGGATGTAAACATGTATTTGAAACATGTTATGATTGATGGTTGTAAGTGGTTGCTCATGAATGCATATACACACCATAAGTGCTAGAACAACTCAATCACTTTCATATTGCATTCGCATATATGTATTTGTTTATAGATTGAACTCAATGTGTTATCATATGGACGTTGCATTTGAGTGAATGGTTGTGCACTCATATAGAAATGATATGTATCATTAGGATTGCATACATGATTGGACGCATGGCACTGACATAATTCGCATTAAGGAGGTCGACTGAATCAGTATACCGCCTGATTTTGCATTAGATAAAGACATATAAACACACTATGCATATAAATATGAAAGCATTTAGAAATCTTTTTAAGGACAATGAATGCCTGTGATTGAATGGTTGAGTAGATGGGTGATTGGATGGTAGGACACATTCTTCCTAACTTGAAGATTTCGGGGACGAAATCCTTTTAAGAAAGGGAAAATGTAGCACCCCGTAATTCTGTAACATTAAGTTTCACAAATTAAAGTATGATTAAAATTTAGAAGAAGAATTAAGGGAAACGGGTTACGCCTTTGCGTTCGTCTCGAAATTCTGCTTGAGATAGAGTCCAAGTTTGCGTAAATTGGACTCCGTATGAAAAAGGTATCTTTAAATTAAATATTGCTGCAAAACATGAAAAAAGAGGAACGAGAAAAAAAATGATGAATATATTTATAATATATATATATATATACGCATATATATATATATATATGACGTGTACGCATCATGTAGCGTACGTTGCGTATTTTTGGTTGTCAAGGGTTGTTTTTTTTAAATGGCCTTCCCAAATTGGATTTATGACAAATTAAAAGTAAGAAAAGATTTATTCATATATATATATATATATATATATATAAATATTTATATATGGGTAATTAATGTAAACGGTAAAGGGAAAATGTATCTATTAAATACGTATTTACGTTTGAATTGATTGACAATAAATAATAAAAAGAAAAGATGAACATTAGAATATCACTTTTGTTATGTTAACGTTAGAATAACATTTCATTAAGAAATGTATATTTAGATTAAAATGTTTATTCAGATTGAATTGACATTTCAGTTAAGTAATGTTCATTAAGCTAATGTTATGTTTTAAATAAAAAAATGTCCTTTTGGTTATGATATGTTAGGAAAGAACCAATGTGTCATTTATGAAAAAAATGAACATTTAATATGCTGAGTCAAGGCTGAGTCATTTCTGACTCATTGCTGAGTCAATAGGATAATTCTATCTTGACTAAACGGTTGTGGTCATTTCTAGGGTTAATCAAACAGCCTAAATTAATCCTAAAACTCTATATATACAACCTAGCTCTTAACCTAATTCACACAATTAAACTTGGAGCCGTCACGCTGCTGTAAGATAGCTTGGAATGGCCGCCGCCTAAAGCTTAAAGACAAACAAAGCTAGAAAAAATCTAATTCAAAACTAAGAATAAAAACAACGTCTACCCAAAGGAACGCATCTCAATTTCAGAACTTCGGATCACAGAAAACAAGACCATCTTGCGTTGTAAGTATAGTGGCTCTTTATA
Source organism: Allium sativum (assembly GCA_030737875.1). Taxonomy (NCBI): domain Eukaryota; kingdom Viridiplantae; phylum Streptophyta; class Magnoliopsida; order Asparagales; family Amaryllidaceae; genus Allium; species Allium sativum. The sequence goes on from JASFAX010000034.1 coordinate 7,375,439, forward strand.
TGGGAATGCGATTAAGACATGATTTGTTGTAAATTGTAATATGGAATTATATCAGTATTAACGATGTTGTTTTATATTTGTTATTTGTGATAATTTGAATGGTTGTGGTGATTGAATCTTTTATGAATTGTGAATCAAACAATCAACACCTTATGCGAATTGTATGTATACAGTTAGATCTAAATATATGCTTATGCAAGTTATAGGTTGCAAGTTAGATTTACACAAATATTTATATCATTCATGTAGGCTCTATGTATATATGTTTAAACCAATTGTGCCTACATGACTAGAATATATCTATATTCACATGTTTTTATGCAAGTGAGAACTTATAATTGGATCCATGTCAAGATCCGTTTAGGATTCATATGAAAGTGTATTGTTAGATCTATGTTTATACATATGTGTTGCAAGTTCACACCCTTAAGTGGTTGTCAAAGTTATACATATAGTTTTGTCTTACACCAGTTTTATGTTTGAGGTTATGCCTAGACCTATGCATTAACATGTTATACCATGTTTTAGTGGATTCATATGACACCTATTTGGTTATACTATGTTATACCTTTATGTTAGGCCAAAACTATATGATTCATGTGACACTATTTAACTAGGCCCAATATTTATATGCAAGTTTGTGGCATGTTATGCAATGTTATGATATTCATGTCGAATATTTTGCAAGTTCACACCTATGATATTCATGTTGATTATTTTGCAAGTTCACACCTATGATGTTCATATTGACTATGTCGAGAATGCCAAGTTTACACCTATGACTTGTTTATGTGAATGAATTATTTTTATGCCAATTTTTTGTACGCTAAATTAGGCTAAGTTTTTAGCCTAATATTATATGTCAAGATCATGTGGACGGAAAATTAGGCTAAGATTGTTAGCCTAATATTTAGATGGGGTAACGTTGGGTAAAATTGGTAATTATAGAAAACTTGACCTAAATTGGTTAAAAATCACATATGTGATTTATGGCATGAAATGGTATAAATTATATACCTAAATTAATGAACTTGATTAGAAATAAATTTGGGCAATGACATGAATTCTGGATAATTTGCATAAATAAAATGTAAATTTAGACAATACGAATATGCTTAACCCAGGTTGGATTGAGTTGTGACGTAAACCTGCAAGGACCCGCCCGGCTGTCCAGTAATCACAACAATACCTATCCAATGTGAGAGGTTAAGGCATTGAGCCCAATAAAGACACGAGGTTAGACTGAGTTGTAGCGTAAGACTGCCCGGAACCGACCGGCATACAGGCAGCCACAACAATACATGTCTAATGTGAGTGGTTGGTGCTTTAATAAGACAATTAAAGCTAAGCTAGGATTGGTAGGGTTAAGTAAATTTAATACACTTAGCCAAATTAACATGTTGACTAGATTAAAAGGTTGGGTTAAGTAATGTTAATACACTTAGCCAATTTAACATGTTAACTTGACTAGAGGTTGGAGTTAAGTAAAATTAATACACTTAGCCAAATTAGTATGTTAGCTGGACAAGAGCATAGGGTTAAGTAAACTTAGAACACTTAACCATCATAGTGTGATAAATGAATAGGGTTAAGTTAAGGTATGAAGGGACAATACTTAACCATTAGAACATGTTAATTAAACAGATGTTAGGGTTCAGTTAACTAAGGGAACACTTAACCGTTATAACATGTTAGTTAAAACAGATGGGCAAGGTTAGGTTAAAATGGACTCATAACCAATACAAGGTGAATGGGTAGGGTTAAATAATAAGAAATACTTAACCAATATAACTTGGTTTGTGATAAGGTTAAGTCAACGTGAATTACTGATAACACATAACTAGTTTAACATGACAAATGAATGGGTTAAGTTAACTTGTATCGACTAATGACACTTAACCAATCCAACTTGACAAGAAAGAGAACTAAGTAGTAAACCTTAGTTGAAAGGGGCTAAGTAGTAAACCTTAGTTAAGAAAATGATGATTCAGGAAACTAAGTGGTAAACCTTAGTTAGGAAAACTAAGTAGTAATCCTTAGTATAACACGAGGAGGAGCGAACGTCCATCTGATCTTAATGAAGGCTCCAACGAATTGAGTTACGAAGCCCAAGGCTTCGAGGGGACATGAGGGTACACTTGGTATCCCTCTGTGAGAATACAGATGATCTGCCTGGGCTCACAAAGGTTAAGGTCTGCGTTAGAAGAACAAAGGGTATGCCTTAGTTGCAATATAAGGCAACCTAAAGACTAGGATGGACCAGCGTGATTCAGCGGGACAAATGGCCATGTGATAGCGGCCCGTTGTCTACCTACCATCTTGAGTCAGTCGAGATATGCATGCGGAAGAACTCCCAACAGACCATATACTTGCTATCTAGTTATGGGTGAGGCAGGCCAATAGGAAAGTGGGGCATAGGTGGCAGGAGTATAGTTCTCGTGCTTGATTTTCTTGGATTGTCTTTCATTAGTTGAGGGAGGGGTCTCGTGGGACCATATCCACTGGTAGAAAAATAGACCTTAGCTTTTGCATTGGCAGATAACTTAAAGCTCCCGATCGAGTTCCGTATTTTCTTGATTCAGCCCTGTCACGGGACTCGGGCCGCACATATAGTGGACATGTGCATCTAGACAGCGATAAACGATTCGCGACACATACGTGGGGAAAGTCTAGGAACATATACAACTCTAGGTAGTGCATCCTAGACTAGGGGCATCGTTCGACAGGTAGCATAATCCCTAGTTGGACCTAGGTGGCATAAATCATGAATCCGAGAAGTATTAGATAAGTCGCATAAACCCTAGTTGAATCTACGAAGCGCTCGATAAGAAAACCCTAGATTAGATCTAGGTAATAAATAATAGATGTACACCTAAAGGCAACCGCAATTAAAGGGATTGGGATCACGTTATCATCTTTATACAGATTACTAGTTGGGATACTAGTTAGGTGGTGCAGAGATATAGAATGGGGTGTGATAGTATATTCGGTTTAAACTGTCTTGCTTTGGTTTAAATTAGTCTGTTATTCTGGTACTGTCCCATTTTTCCAGTTTATTCCTGTCATGAACTTTATCTTGTTCACATGCTAAAAGCCACTAGACATACTCAGGCTTTATGTCTGACTTTGTTTTTCTTTCGTCTTCTTTTTTTCCATCCCCCATCCCCGCGGTAGTCAGGGAGGAAATAGCTCTGCTTAGTATGGACTGTTACTCTTTCCAAGCTTAAAGACTCTTGGATATATCGCTTCAGACTCTCTTTTCTGCTGCTATGGCTGGCTTATGTTACATTGGGGAATATAAATGTTATTTTATGCTTCTTTATTTTGTAAGACAGATGATACTCTGGTATTGGAAAGCAATTGTTGTACAAACTATTTTATCAATAAAGTAAAGTTTTATTTTCCGTTGTTTTAATTTTGTCTGTCTTGTAATTTATCTGCATCTTTTTACCTTAAATGCTCCACAGAACTTAGTGCATTCCCTTTGTGAGTGACACTAACGGATGTGGGGTGTTACACTTGGTATCAAATCTGAAGGTTACCGAATCAGATAAAAGATTTGAAAAATTATTTTCAAAACGGTTTTAAAAAGAAGCATTTTCAAAAGAAAAGTTTCGGTTTATAGGCATATTCCCCAAAGCCATATGCATTATCTTCTGATTCTCTGTTTGAATTCTCGTCCCCTTCTTTCTTGAGTCTTCGGGGCTCCTAGCTTCCTGGGAGGTAACCTCATCGCAGCATGGTTCGGTAAGCTTGATAAGACTACGATACCTATCGAAGGGCGAAGCAGTGCCCGACTTCCATCTATAGTCGCGGTAGTTTCACCTGCGGCTAATTTTCTTCCAAGCTTTGTAGGGTTATTTGTGCGATAGAGGTAGCTTTAGAGAGAACTGTAAACATGTTACACAAGGATGTTAAAGGTGGGGGATGAATAATTATGGAAGGTGCCCTAGGTAGGAAGAAAGGCTGACCTTAAGAGAGGTAAAAAGTACATAGCAACCTTTAGCTTTAGACCCTCAGATTTGTAACACGATGGATAAGCTAAGTAGAGGAGAGATCTCTAATCATCTTGGTATATACACTAGTATCAAGGTTAACATTTGTTTATCTTGGAAATGGAGGTGAAGAAGCTTCGCAATCATGAAGTTAAATTAGATAAGGTACCGTATAGTGAAGCTTAAGAAGGTGCGACATATAAGACTGGAGACTAGACACGAGAATCATACCCTTTTTCTTAAGGGTATACCCCTGATCTCTTTTTCTAGAATTTTTTTTCATACTTTCTAGCTTTTAAGGTATATCCTCTAGGACGTATCATCGATCCTTAGGTAGAAGCCAATGGATGTAAAAATATATTTGAAACATGTTATGATTGATGGTTGCAAGTGGTTGCTCGTGAATGCATATACACACCATAGGCGCTAGAACAACTCAGTCACTTTCTTATTGCACTCGCATATATGTATTTGTTTACTGATTGAACTCAATGTGTTATCATATGGACGTTGCATTTGAGTGAATGGTTGTGCACTCATATAGAAATGATATGTATCATTGGGATTGCATACATGATTGGACGCATGGCACTGACATAATTCGCATTAAGGAGGTCGACTGAATCAGTATGCCGCCTGATTTTGCATTAGATAAAGACATATACACACACTATGCATATAAATATGAAAGCATTTAGAAATCCTTTTAAGGACAATGAATGCCTGTGATTGAATGGTTGAGTATATGGGTGATTGGATGGTAGGAAACATTCTTCCTAACTTGAAGATTCCGGGGACGAAATCCTTTTAAGAAAGGGAGAATGTAACACCCCGTAATTCTATAACATTAAGTTTCACAAATTAAAGTATAATTAAATTTTAGGTGAAGAATTAAGGGAAATGGGTTACGCCATTGCGTTCATCTCGAAATTCTTCTTGAGATAGAGTCCGAGTTTGCGTAAATTGGACTCCGTAAGAAAAATATATTCTTAAATTAAATATTGCAGCAAATCATGAAAAAAGAGGAATGCGAAAAAAATGATGAATATATATGTATATATAATATATATATATATGCATATATATATACATATATATATATATATATATATGACGTGTACGCATCATGTAGCGTACGTTGCGCATTTTTGGTTGTCAAGGATTGTTTTTTTTAAATGGCCTTCCCCAATTGGATTTATGACAAAATAAAAGTAAGAAAAGATTTATTCACATATACATATATGGGTAATTAATGTAAATGGTAAAGGGAAAATGTATCTATTAAATACGTATTTACATTTGAATTGATTGACAATAAATAATAAAAAAGAAAAGATGAACATTAGAATATCACTTTTGTTATGTTAACATTAGAATAACATTTCGTTAAGAAATATATATTTAGATTAAAATGTTTATTCAGATTAAATTGACATTTCAGTTAAGAAATGTTCATTTAGCTAATGTTTTGTTTTAAATAAAAAAATGTCCTTTTGGTTATGATACGTTAGGAAAGAACCAATGTGTCATTTATGAAAAAATGAACATTTAATATGCTGAGTCAAGGCTGAGTCATTTCTGACTCATTGCTGAGTCAATAGGATAATTCTATCTTGACTGAACGGTTATGGTCATTTCTAGGGTTAATCAAACGACCTAAATTAATCCTAAAATTCTATATATACAACCTAGCTCTCAACCTAATTCACACAATTAAACTTGGAGCCGTCACGCTGCTGTAAGATAGCTTGGAATGGCCGCCGCCTAAAGCTTAAAGACGAACAAAGCTAGAACAAATCTAATTCAAAACTAAGAATCAAAACAATGTCTACCCAAAGGAACGCATCTCAATTTCAGAACCTCAGATCTCAGAAAACAAGACCATCTTGCGTTGTAAGTATAGTCGCTCTTTAGATGGGAGTGCGATTAAGACATGATTTGTTGTAAATCGTAATATGGAATTATATCAGTATTAACGATGTTGTTTTATATTTGTTATTTGTGATAATTTGAATGATTGTGGTGATTGAATCTTTTATGTATTGTGAATCGAACAATCAACACCTTATGCGAATTGTATGTATACAGTTAGATCTAAATATACGCTTATGCAAGTTATAGGTTGCAAGTTAGATTTACATAAATATTTATATCATTCATGTAGGCTCTATGTATATATGTTTAAACCAATTGTGCCTACATGACTAGAATAGATCTATATTCACATGTTTTTATGCAAGTGAGAACTTATAATTGGATCCATGTCAAGATCCGTTTAGGATTCATATGAAAGTGTATTGTTAGATCTATGTTTATACATATGTGTTGCAAGTTCACACCCTTAAGTGGTTGTCAAAGTTATACATATAGTTTTGTCGTACGCCAGTTTTATGTTTGAGGTTATGCCTAGACCTATGCATTAACATGTTATACCATGTTTTAGTGCATTCATATGACACCTATTAGGTTATACTATGTTATACCTTTATGTTAGGCTAAAACTATATGATTCATGTGACACCTATTTAACTAGGCCCAATATTTATATGCAAGTTTGTGGCATGTTATGCAATGTTATGATATTCATGTCGATTATTTTGCAAGTTCACACCTATGATATTCATGTTGATTATTTTGCAAGTTCACACCTATGATGTTCATATTGACTATGTCGAGAATGCCAAGTTTACACCTATGACATGTTAATGTTAATGAATTATTTTTATACCAATTTTGTGTACGCTAAATTAGGCTAAGTTTTTAGCCTAATATTATATGTCAAAATCATGCGGATGGAAAATTATGATAAGATTGTTAGCCTAATATTTAGACGGGGTAACATTGGGTAAAATTCGTAATTATAGGAAACTTGACCTAAATTGGTTAAAAATCACATAGGTGATTTATGGCATGAAACGGTATAAATTATATACCTTAATTAATGAACTTGATTAGAAATAAATTTTGGCAATTGTAACAACCCGCATTATACGCATCGGAGGATCGTAGAATATTTATTTCTTTCCCATATGAAGTCGTATGGTCATGTAACTTTGGGAAACACCCATTAGAGTCATTTCCCATGTTCGTGATTTTTGTCAATTTTTAAATGACCATTTTGCCCCTAGCTGATCTTGTTTTGGCCATAACTTTATATTGGAAAGGAATTTTGACCTGAAACCACTTCCATTAGATTCGTTTGATGGTTTACCTTTCCGTAGAGTGGTCATATTAGACAAACGCACTTACCGTTTGGCAGATATGGCTGAAATAAGGTTTGGAGGGTGAAAAACTGCTTAACCAGGCCAAATAGGGTGATTAGTGAGTAGGCCCATAACCCATTTCGGGATTAGGGTTATGGGGAGGCTGAATTGAGTTAGAGAATCATTCCATTTCAGTTTTCTGGCCTCCACTTACCTCCAAGAAACCCTAAAAATGGCCTCCAACCTCTAAATCACCTCCAAATCATCTTTTAATCAAGGGTTTAGCTTAGCAACATCTAATCAAGGAAGATCTACACCAAATCAACATTGGAGCTGCTGTTCAGCATTGGGATTTGCATCAAGTTAAAGATTTATTTCAGATCTTAGTTTGTTTGTGGCTAAGGTGAGTGATTTGCATAGTTTTGCACTAATTAGGGCTAATTAAGGGTAATTAGTGTTAATTAGTGAATTTATACACTGATAAATTCGGGAAAAATGTTCATAAATTCTTAAATGATGTTTTAGACCTCTGATATGAATTTGGGTTAATTTGGTTAAGTTTTGTTAATCCTATCATTAGTTTCACCTAAACATGCTTAAAGGAAAATATGGGGTTTTGGGTATGTTTGATCCGTTTTAACCTATCATATTGATGTTTTAATGTTTGTGGTTGATTATGCATGTTGCTATGATTGTATGATATGCTTTGTGATTGATTTCAATAGTTAGAATGGTCGAAAACGTCGTCGACTGGCGTAAACACTTACTGGAAAAGTTGCAGAAAACAGTGCAGGATCGGATCGGATCGGATATGGTGGCTCGGATCGGATAAGTTGAACTGGGCAAGGGATTCGATCGGATCGGAACCTGACACTTGAGAAAAGTGGCAAAAAGGAAGGCCACACTAACTGAACTGGGATCGGATCGGATAAAGGAGGAGGGATCGGATCGGATAAAGGAGGAGGGATCGGATCGGAGCACGTGAAGCACGAAGGAGCTGATCGGAGCGGAAGCACGAACTGAATGGAAGATGGCACCCGACCCGACCCGAAGTGAGACACCCGACCTGAACCGACGCGATGCGGTGAACCCGAACCGAACTGTTCCCGAAAGAAGACCCGAACCGACGCAACGCAGTAGATACCCGACCCGAACCGATGGCTTGAAGAGGAACCCGACCCGACCCAATATTGACCAATAACCCGAGATGCAAAGGTAGTCCAATATGGGAAGTTAGAGCTCAGGATCCAATTGGGACCCGATGAGTTCACTTCATGGTTGGACTTTGCTGCGGCACGTGTGCTAAGGAGTTGTCGACGTTCATAACTTCGATTCACCACTAAAAATGGATGATGAGCTACTTATCAGTGCAGTGGAGTCATTATGACTCGAGAGGCAAGGTAATGGTAGCAAGACAACGTTATCAGTGCAGTACAGTCATTATGACTTGAGGGGCAAAGTGATGCGTAGTAAGAGTATGAGCCAGCGCAGATGGGGTGAATAACTTCATGGGGCAAGTGGACATAATAAAAGATTGGTAAGGCTATGAGTCAGCGCAGATGGGGTGAATAACTCCATGGGGAAAGTGGACATAGCGAAGGATTAGTGGCTACGTTATCAGTGCAGTGAAGCCATTTATGACTTCATGGGGCAGAGTGATCGTAGCAAGGTATGTTGGGTGATCGAAGTGGTGAATATCGGATGCTTTACGCACTGATTGAGAGATGTGAGGATGGATGCTATGTTTGATTGTTTGCCATCACTATGACATGCACACCCCCACCTCCGTATCTTTACACCTTTTGATATGGCACCTTAGAGTGTTGTACAATATGTAGTGCTAACTCTTTGGTTGCAGGTCCAGGTCCAGGTATGATTTAGTCTACCTGTTATTGTTCACTTTAGATGCTTATCGCTCATACCAGGCTTTATGTCTGACCCAGAGTTTTATGTCTCCTCTTATTACTCTGGGTGCTCACACGAGCAGACTAGAGACAGGTTAGCTGGTGGCCCGCGAGTAGCTGATTCAGAGGCGGGCAGGAGGCTTCCACGTATGATATATATATTCTTCCTGTGTCGTTGGTGGTCGCTACTTGGGCATTAGTAGTGTACCTCCTTTGTCTTGCTTTTGCTTTGATACAGTTTGAAAAGTTGTAATAATGTTTAACTTTGGATCATAAGCTGTACTTACATTTTCCGCTGCTATGTTAGTTGTTTCAGCTTATGCACTGTCTCACCTGTTTTATGTCAAGTATGTTGTTATTATATTTTATTCTATGCGCTGTGAGACATTCTACAGGTTCTTTGTATGTTCATTTCCTTCTTCCATTTTCCTTCTGACAACCCGTTCCGTGCTAACTGGTCATGTGTACAGCGCTCTTTTGGAGTAAATGTCGGTTGGTGCGGGGCGGCCGTCACACTTGGTATCAGAGCTCTAGGTTGCGTAGTTAACCTAGGGAAAGACACTAGGGAGAGATAGTACGTATATGAGAGAGCGTATTTGTGATTACTTTGGTTTTCAAAAGCTATATATGTATATACTATTGGTAGTATAAGAATGAAGTCGCACTGCACTAGCACCACTATGGGGTTGATAATCGTTTCCCTTTTACAGATTGACGATGATTCGAGACACGAGGGGTGCTGGTAGAGGGACCAACCATGGGAATGCCGCTGACATGAGGACGATGTTTACTAACCTCATGAGAGACATGCTTAGAGAAGTGCAAGGGGCAGTTCCCAATCCCGGAGTTGGTGTTGGCCCAGTAGTGCAGGCGCCTAGGGTCGATTTCGCCAAGTTGTGCAAAGATTACACTAACCTTGGTGAGAAGTCGTTCCACGGGACGGAGTCGGCCACAGATGTTCAAGACTGGATGGATAGCTGTGATCGTATATTCGATGACTTGGGTCTTGAGGATGCGATGAAGAGAAGGCTAGCGTCTCGTCAGCTGCAAGGGCGAGCGATGAATTGGTGGAATGCCATTAGAACAGCTACCAGAAGATCAGGTTACTTGGGATCAGTTCAAGGCTCGCTTTAGCGAGAAGTTCATTCCTGCTGCCTAGAAGTCAGTGTTGTTTAAGAGATTCTTGGAACTCAAGCAGAGTGGTAGGGCAGTTTCTGACTATATTGCTGAGTTCGACACTTTGTCGAAGTATGGATTGTCTCTTATCGATACTCCTGAGAATAAAAATGAGAAGTTCATTACTGGTTTGGATGGATACATGGGGGAAAGGCTTATCAACCACATCGATGAGACTTTTGAATCGATTGTGGGGAAGGCTTTGAGATCAAAGAGTCTTTACCCTAAGCCAAAAATTGAGGCTGCATCTGCAGAAGGGCCAAAGCCGCAAGTAGGCGGTGGAGGCAAGAATAACTCTCAGAATAAGAGGAAGCAGGACCAATCTAAGGGTGGCCGGAAAAAGAGCAAGAAAGATGTTGAGTGCTTTAGCTGTGGTAAGAAGGGCCATTATGCCAAAGATTGTTGGGCCAAGCCAGCGGATAAGAAGTGCTTCAACTGTGGTCAAGTGGGACATTTTAAGGATAAGTATCCGCAACCTCTGAAGGAGAAGGAGATTGTGAAAGCATATGCTATTGATGTTGTTCCTTCTTCGTCGAATGCCCCAACTGCGGCGGAGAAAGGAAAGAATGTTGTTATTCAAGGTATGCTTTCTATTTATGATGTACCAGTTCGAGTTTTTTTGATACTGGGGCTTCCCGTTCCTTCATATCTAGTGACCTGGTAGATAGGTTGGGACTGGAACCCGAGATAGTTGAGACCATTGGTTGTGACGAACCCGATTGGTGGTTCGACTAGCCTTAGTATGATTTGCAGGAATTTGGTCTTATCGAGTCATGGATGTATGTTTGTTTGTGATTGCTTTGTTTTGGGCTTTACTGGGTATGGCATTATATTGGGAGTCGATTGGCTCCAAAGATACAGGGTGATGGTAGACTGTGAGGGCTTTTTGGTGACAGTGAGTGCGGATGATGGGCGGAGGGTAGTGTTTGGTAGTCTACCTAGTGATGGGGTTATGGCTAGTTTTGTAAATTCCCTCGACATCCCGCAGGATGAGTTGTCAGATATGCCCGTGGTTGGCTAGTATCCGGACGTCTTCGAGGAGGTGACCGGGCTTCCACCACACCGAGAGATTGAGTTCCGTATTGATTTAGTGAATGATGCTAGACCTATAGTGATTCCACTTCGTCGTATGGCACCAAGGGAGCTGCGAGAGCTCGGGGTGCAAGTCAGCAATCTTTTGAAGAAGGGATTTATTAGAAGGAGTGTCTCCGAGTGGGGAGCACCAGTTGTGTTTGCCACTAAGGCAGATGGTTCCCTTCGTTTGTGTGTGGACTATCGCGAGTTGAATAAGGTAACGAGGAAGAATAAGTATCCTCTACCGTGGATAGATGATTTGTTTGATCAACTGGAAGGAGCAAGAGTGTTCTCCCAGTTGGACCTCGCGACAGGATTTCATCAGCTTCGAGTAGCAGATGAGAGTGTTCCGAAAACGGCATTTAGGATGCCGTCTGGATTTTATGAGTAGTTGGTCATGCCATTTGGGTTGACACATGCACCAGCCTATTTTGTGGATCTTATGAATCGAGTATTCAGAGATCAATTGAATAAGTTTGTTCTTGTGTTCGTAGATGATATCCTTGTTTACTCAAGGACAGAGGAGGAACGCAAGGGACACTTGAGGATAGTGATGGAGGTGTTGAGGAAACACCAATTGAAAGCAAAATTCTCCAAGTGTCACTTTTGGAGAAGGGAAGTGAGATTCTTGGGTCATGTTGTTTCAGAGAGTGGTATTGCCGTGGACCCTGCAAAGGTGGCTACGGTATAGAATTGGCCTACGCCCAAGAATGCAACAGATGCAAGAAGTTTCTTGGGGTTAGCTGGATATTATCGTAAGTTTATCCAAGACTTCTCCAAGATAGCAGCACCGTTGACTCAGCTGACTAAGTAGAATTAGTCCTTCGTCTGGGACGGAGTGTGTGAGAATGCATTCAGGAGTCTAAAAGAGAAGTTGACGCGTGCGCCAGTATTGATCATTCCTAAAGGGAATGAAGAGATGACGGTATACACTGATGCTTGTGGTACCGGACTAGGTGCTGTATTGATGCAAGGAGGTAGGGTTGTAGCTTATGCTAGTCGCCAGCTAAAGCCGCATGAGAAGAAGTATCCTACCCATGATTTGGAACTAGCAGCGATCGTGTTTGCGCTGAAGATGTGGAGACACTATCTCTTGGGAGAAAGATTTGAGTTGTTTACCGATCATAAATCGTTAAAGTATCTCTTCTCTCAGAAAGATCTGAATCTCCGTCAGCAGAGATGGTTAGAGTTCTTGGCTTCGTATGATTTTGATATCGCGTACACACCTGGGAAGGGCAATGTTGTAGCCGATGCCTTGAGTAGGAGACATGCCAGTTTAGGGGCAATGTTTCTTGAATGGAAGCAACTGGAGTATATCTCGGGGTTTGATTTCAGACCAAAGTGCGAATTGAATCCAGTTATGCTAGCTAGTTTGACGATCAGACCCACTTTAATAGAGCGGATTGGTTCCAGCCAGAGGGACGGTCCTAATCTATTGGAAATCATCTCCAAGTTAGAGATGGACATCGACGGTGAGGAGATTAGTGTGTATGGGCTTGACCGAGATGGATGGCTTTGAAAGAATGGAAGACTAGTAGTGCCCAACGTGAATGGTTTGAGAGATGAAGTGCTTAGAGAATGTCATCACTCAAAACTGACTATACATCTCGGTGGTAATAAGATGTATCGAGATATGAAGCAGACTTACTACTGGGAAGCGATGAAAAGAGACGTTGGGAAGTTTATATCCAAATGCATGAATTGCCAGCTAGTTAAAGCCGAGCAAAAGAATCCTAGTTGGTTGTTGCAACCATTAGAAATTCCCAAATGGAAGTGGGAGCAAGTCTCGATGGATTTCATCGATGGTTTACCAAGGACTAGATCGGGATATGATAGCATTTGGGTAATTGTGGATCGATTGACTAAGAGTGCAAGATTTATACCAGTCAAATCGACCAGAACGGCAGCCAAGTTGGCAGAATTGTATATGAAGTGGGTAGTGAGATTTCATGGAGTACCTAAAAGCATTGTGAGTGACCGAGACCCGTTGTTCACTAGTCGGTTTTGGAAGAGCTTACAAGAGGCTCTAGGGTCAGAGTTACATCTCAGTACCGCGTATCATCCTCAGATCGACGGTCAGACGGAGAGGGTGAATCGCATATTGGAAGATCTCTTGAGAGCTTGTATATTGGATTTTGGTGGGTCTTGGGATGACCATTTGCATCTAGTAGAGTTTGCATATAATAATAGCTACCAATCCAGTATCGGTATGGCTCCATATGAAGCTTTGTACGGAAGACCGTGCAACTCACCATCAGGTTGGATAGAGACTGGCGAGAAGTTTATGCTTGGACCAGATGTGCTGAGGGAAACTTCAGATAAGATTAAGACCATTCAACAACGAATGAAAGCTGCCCAAGATAGGCAGAAGAGTTATGCTGATAAGAGGAGAAGAGACTTAAAATTCTCCGTTGGTGACTTGGTGTTTGTTAAGATTTCTCCGTTGAAGAGCGTGATTCGATTTGCCAGGAGAGACAAGTTAGCACCAAGATTTGTTGGCCCGTTCCCTGTTCTTGAACTAGTCGGGAATCTGGCGTATAGAGTTGGCTTACCAGAGAAGATGGCGGGAGTTCACAATGTATTTCATGTTTCCCAATTAAGGAAGTTCGTTCACGACTCAGATATGACTATTTCACCTGATCAGTTAGAGGACTTCGAAGTAGAACCCGAGGCGGTTGGGAACCGCAAGCCGATCCGTATTGTGGGGCACGATATGAAGCAACTTCGAAGGAAGACGTTGAAGCAAGTCAAGGTTCAGTGGGGCGAGAATGAGAATGATTGTACTTGGGAGACAGAGGAGAGCATTGGGAAGGCATATCCAGAACTCTTTGCCTGGTAAGATTTACTTTGCAAGTTAGTTATTCTGCATGCTAGGATAGACTTTCCTTACTTTTTTTGCATGTTTGATTGTTGTTTTATGGTTGATAGGCATGCGGGACCCTTTTGTGTGTGTTTTGGTTAGGGAATTTCGAGGGCAAAATTTCTTAAGGGGGGAGAATGTAACAACCCGCATTCTACACATCGGAGGATCGTAGAATATTTATTTCTTTTCCATATGAAGTCGTATGGTCATGTAACTTTGGGAAACACCCATTAGAGTCATTTCCCATGTTCATGATTTTTGTCGATTTTTAAATGACCATTTTGCCCCTATCTGATCTTGTTTTGGCCATAACTTTAGATTGGAAAGGAATTTTGACCTGAAACCACTTCCATTAGATTCATTTGATGGTTTATCTTTCCGTAGAGTGGTCATAATAGACAAACGGACTTACCGTTTGGGAGATATGGCTGAAATAAGGTTTGGAGGGTGAAAAACTTCTTAACCAGGCCAAATAGGGTGATTAGTGAATAGGCCCATAACCCATTTCGGGATTAGGGTTATGGGAATGCTGAAATGAGTTAGAGAATCATTCCATTTCAGTTTTCTAGCCTCCACTTACCTCCAAGAAACCCTAAAAATGGCCTCCAACCTCTAAATCACCTCCAAATCATCTTTTAATCAAGGGTTTAGCTTAGCAACATCTAATCAAGGAAGATCTATACCAAATCAACATTGGAGCTGCTGTTTAGCATTGGGATTTGCATCAAATCAGAGATTTATTTCAGATCCTAGTTTGTTTGTGGCTAAGGTGAGTGATTTGCATAGTTTTGCACTAATTAGGGCTAATTAAGGGTAATTAGTGTTAATTAGCGAATTTATACACTAATAAATTCAGGAAAAATGTTCATAAATTCTTAAATGATGTTTTAGACATCTGATATGAATTTGGATTAATTTGGTTAAGTTTTGTTAATACTATTATTAGTTTCACCTAAACATGCTTAAAGGGAAATATGGGGGTTTGAGTATGTTTGATCCATTTTAACCTATCATATTGATGTCTTGATGTTTGTGGTTGATTATACATGTTGCTATGACCGTATGATATGCTTTGTGATTGATTTCAATAGTTAGAATGGTCGAAAACGTCGTCGAATGGCGTAAACACTTGCTGGAAAAGTTGCAGAAAACAGTGCAGGATCGGATCGGATATGGTGGCTCGGATCGGATAAGTTGAACTGGGCAAGGAATTTGATCGGATCGGAACCTGACACTTGAGAAAAGTGGCAAAAAGGAAGGCCACGCTAACTGAACTGGGATCGGATCGGATAAAGAAGGAGGGATCGGATCGGATAAAGAAGGAGGGATCGGATCGGGGCACGTGAAGAACGAAGGAGCTGATCGGAGCGGAAGCACGAACTGAATGGGAGATGGCACCCGACCCGACCCGAAGTGAGACACCCGACCCGAACCGACGCGATGCGATGAACCCGAACCGAACTGTTCCCAGAGGAAGATCCGAACCGACGCAACGCAGTAGACACCCGACCCGAACCGATGGCTTGAAGAGGAACCCGACCCGACCCAGTATTGACCAATAACCCGAGATGCAAAGGTAGTCCAATATGGGAAGTTAGAGCTCAGGATCCAATTGGGAACCGATGAGTTCACTTCATGGTTGGACTTTGCTGCGGGACATGTGCTAAGGAGTTGTCGACGTTCATAACTTCGATTCACCACTAAAAATGGATGATGGGCTACTTAACAGTGCAGTAGAGTCATTATGACTCGAGGGGCAAGGTGATGGTAGCAAGACAACGTTATCAGTGCAGTAGAGTCATTACGACTTGAGGGGCAAAGTGATGCGTAGTAAGACTATGAGCCAGCGCAGATGGGGTGAATAACTCCATGGGGCAAGTGGACATAGTAAAGGATTGGTAAGGCTATGAGCCAGCGCAGATAGGTTGAATAACTCCATGGGGCAAGTGGACATAGCGAAGGATTAGTGGCTATGTTATCTGTGCAGTGAAGCTATTTATGACTTCATGGGGCAGAGTGATCGTAGCAAGGTATGTTGGGTGATCGAAGTGGTGAATATCGTATGCTTTACGCATTGAGTGAGAGATGTGAGGATGGATGCTATGTTTGATTGTTTGCCATCACTATGACATGCACACCCCTACCTCTGTATCTTTACACCTTTTGATATGGCACCTTAGAGTGTTGTACAGTATGTAGTGCTAACTCTTTGGTTGCAGGTCCAGGTATATTTTAGTCTACCTGTTATTGTTCACTTTAGATGCTTATCGCTCATACCAGGCTTTATGTCAGACCCAGAGTTTTATGTCTCCTCTTATTACTCTGGGTGCTCACATGAGCAGACTAGAGACAGGTTAGCTGGGGGTGCGCGAGTAGCTGATTCGGAGGCGGGCAGGAGGCTTCCACGTATGATATATATATATATATATATATATATATATATATATATATATTCTTCCTGTGTCATTGGTGGTCGCTACTTGGGCATTAGTAGTGTACCTCCTTTATCTTGCTTTTGCTTTGAGACAGTTTGAAAAGTTGTAATAATGTTTAACTTTGGATCATAAGCTGTACTTACATTTTCCGCTGCTATGTTAGTTGTTTCAGCTTATGCACTGTCTCACCTGTTTTATGTCAAGTATGTTATTATTATATTTTATTCTATGCGCTGTGAGACATTATACAGGTTCTTTGTATGTTCATTTCCTTCTTCCTTTTTCCTTCTGATGACCCGTTCCGTGCTAATTGGACATGTGTACAACGCACTTTTGGAGTAAATGTCGGTTGGTGCAAGGCGGCCGTCACAGCAATGACATGAATTCTGGATAATTTGCATAAATAAAATGTAAATTTAGACAATACTAATATGCTTAACCCGAGGTTGGATTGAGTTGTGATGTAAACCTGCCCGGACCCACCCGGCTATCTAGTAATCACAACCATACCTATCCAATGTGAGAGGTTAAGGCATTGAGCCCAATAAAGACCCGAGGTTAGACTGAGTTGTGGCGTAAGACTGCCCGGAAACGACCGGCATATAGGCAGCCACAACAATACCTGTCTAATGTGAGTGGTTGGTGCTTTAATAAGACAATTAAAGCTAAGCTAGGATTGGTAGAGTTAAATAAATTTAATACACTTAGCCAAATTAACATGTTGACTAGATTAAAAGGTGGGGTTAAGTAAAGTTAATACACTTAGCCAATTTAACATGTTAACTAGACTAGAGGTTGGGGTTAAGTAAAGTTAATACACTTAGCCAAATTAGTATGTTAGCTGGACTAGAGCGTAGGGTTAAGTAAACTTAGAACACTTAACCATCATAGTGTGATAAATGAATAGGGTTAAGTTAAGCCATCAAGGGACAATACTTAACCATTAGAACATGTTAATTAAACAGATGTTAGGGTTAAGTTAACTAAGGTAACACTTAACCGTAATAACATGTTAGTTAAAACAGATGGGCAAGGTTAGGTTAAAAGGGACACTTAACCAATACAAGGTGAATGGGTAGGGTTAAGTAATAAGAAATACATAACCAATATAACTTGGTTTGTGATAAGGTTAAGTCAACGTGAATTACTGATAACACTTAACCAGTTTAACATGACAAATGAATGGGTTAAGTTAACTTGTATCGACTAATGACACTTAACCAATCCAACTTGACGAGAAAGACAACTATGTAGTAAACCTTAGTTGAAAGGGCTTAGTAGTAAACCTTAGTTAAGAAAACGACGATTCAGGAAACTAAGTGGTAAACCTTAGTTAGGAAAACTAAGTAGTAATCCTTAGTGTAACACGAGGAGGAGCGAACGTCCATCTGATCTTAAAGAAGACTCCAACGAATTGGGTTACGAAGCCCGAGGCTTCGAGGGGACGTGAGGGTACTCTTGGTATCCTTCTGTGAGAATGCAGATGATCCGCCTGGGCTCACAGAGGTTAAGGTTTGCGTTAGAAGAACCAAGGGTATGCCTTGGTTGCAATATAAGGCAACCTAACGACTAGGATGGACCAGCGTGATTCGACGGGACAAATGGCCCTGTGATAGCGACCCGTCGTCTACCTACCATCTTGAGTCAGTCGAGATACGCATGCGGAAAGGTAGAGAACTCCAAACAGACCATATACTTGCTATCTAGTTATGGGGGAGGTTGGCCAATAGGAAAGTGGGGCATAGGTGGCAGGAGTATAGTTCTCGTGCTTGATTTTCTTGGATTTCCTTTCATTAGTTGAGGGAGGGGTCACGTGGGACCATATCCACTGGTAGAAAAACAGACCTTAGCTTCTGCATCGGCAGATAACTTAAAGCTCCCGATCGAGTTCCGTATTTTCTTGATTCAGTCCTGTCACGGGACTCAGGCCGTACATATAGTGGACATGTGCATCTAGACAGCGATAAATGATTCGCGACACATATGTGGGGAAAGTCTTGGAACATATATCACTCTAGGTAGTGCATCCTAGACTAGGGGCATCGTTCGACAGGTAGCATAATCCCTAGTTGGACCTAGGCGGTATAAATCCTGAATCCGAGAAGTATTAGATAAGTCGCATAAAACTTAGTTGAATCTAGGAAGCGCTCGATAAGAAAACCCTAGATTAGATCTAGGTAATAAATAATAGATGTACACCTAAAGGCAACCGCAATTACAGGGATTGGGATCACGTTATCATCTTTATACAGATTACTAGTTGGGATACAAGTTAGGTGGTGCAAAGATATAGAATGGGGTGTGATAGTATATTCGGTTTAAACTGTCTTGCTTTGGTTTATATTAGTATGTTATTCTGGTACTGTCCCAATTTTCCAGTTTACTCCTGTCATGAACTTTATCTTGTTCACATGTTAAAAGCCACTAGACTTACTCAGGCTTTATTTCTGACTCTAATTTTCTTTCGTCTTCTTTTCTTCCATCCCCCCCCCCAAGGTAGTCAGGGAGGGAATAACTCTGCTTAGTATGGACTGTTACTCTTTCCAAGCTTAAAGACTCTTGGATATATCGCTTCAGACTCTCTTTTCTGCTGCTATGGCTGGCTTATGCTACATTGGGGAATATAAATGTTATTTTATGCTTCTATATTTTGTAAGACAGATGATACTCTGGTATTGGAAAGCAATTGTTGTACAAACTATTTTATCAATTAAGTAAAGTTTTATTTTCCGCTGTTTTAATTTTGTCTGTCTTGTAATTTATCTGCATCTTTTGTCTTAAATGCTCCACAGAACTTAGTGCATTCCCTTTGTGAGTGACACTAACGGATGTGGGGTTTTACACCTTATTTTGACACGGGCAGCTAGTAGTTTTGGTTTTGCAGATTTATATTAACAGGAACCTGGTTTACAGCTGGAATGATATCCGGAAAGCTTTGTATCCGTATATCTCTTTCAGTTGTGTTTTGTATTATTATTTTTCCGCTGCGATGTATTTAAATATAATTTAAATCTCTGATATTTTGTGATGTATAATATTTATTCATACTCTATATATTCTTGTATTCTGATGGAATTATTGTAATAAGCAATGAAATGTTCTTCTGTTTGTGTTCCAATTTGTCGTGTTTTCAAAACAATCAGGGGTTTCGAATGGTCTTGGTCGGTTTAGAGATCGATTCAGATCGAGCGAAATTCCTTATCGTTACAGAATTCAATTAGGGGAAAATCGTAGAAGATTAGATCTGGACCAGTTCCAGTATTTGGAAAGCTTACGAGGTGAGTGGATTTAAGCCATATTATTTTAGATAATGGTACATAATCATTTAGCATTCCCCTTTTTATTAATTGCGAAATTTCCAGATTAATTATAAACTGTTGTTGTAACGAGTTCAAATGTTAATATGAATATGACAGGAAATTCCTATGTTGAATTGGCTAAAGTTGAATGTTTACATGTTGGAGAAAATAAACTTGTTAGGATATGAATAGCCAGTTCAGTGATTGTAACTACATTATTTACTTGTGGCATATTATTAAGTAATTGACATGTAACTTGTTAGATCTGAACAATTTCTCGATTAAATGCTTACATGTCAAAAATTAGAATTAAATACATGTTAAAAAGGACATGCGCCAAAATATAGGCATAACTTGACGACATGTAAATTGGATTACAGTAAACATATGGAGAGGATAATATGCCAAAATTTTACATGGAAAAAGAGGATAACTATTAAATATGAACATGCCTAAATACATAGTAATTTGAAATTGTAACGCCTTAGACACGAGGTTAGATTGCACTTGTGATAGAAGTCTACCCAGACCCGCCTGGCATATCCAGCATTCACAAGTGGTAAATCTAATGCGAGAGGTCTAAGTGCGTAACTAAAAATGGTGCTAAGGCACAAGGTTAAGTCGACTTATGGTAAAAGTCTGCCCAGACCCGCCCAATAAATCTAGTGACCACAAGTGTAGGCTTAATGTGAGAGGTCTAGGCATATGTGTGTGTGTATATATATGCATATAACAAGATATGAATAAATGGCAATGATGGTAATTAAGTGTCTAACTGAGAAAATAAGAAAGGAAGGGATGTAATGAACTGAGTTAGTGTGATGAGAAGGAAAAGTGATGTATTTCCCTAAAAGGCCTAATTTTGAGAATGTTGTTGTAAGTAAGCCACAGTAAATAAAGAAAAGTAAAGAAATTATTTGCTACCACGGATTTAGATAAGAATACGTTATGAAAATAAATCATTGATTCCTTCTATCAAACTAATAAGGTGCATGAAGTATTTTCCTTAATGTAATAAGGAATATATATATATTACAGTGAATGAAGAATAATGGTTTACAATAGAAAAAGGTTTAAAAGGTGAATGATTATAGCGTATTATTGTAACGACCCGGATTTTTCGGCCGTTGAATTCTGAATATTTAAATTTGTTTTAAATATTTTATTTGAATTATATATAGAAATTTATAAGGAATTTATTTAATAAAATAAATGGATTTTGTAACGGCCCGAAAATCCGTACTATATGAGTTGACTACATACATCACACGTCTAACCCAAATTGCACAGAAATACGAATCATTATTAGAAAGAAGTTAGAGGATGAGAAATAGAAAGAAAGAAATATTAGAATAGAAGAAAAAAAAGACAAATCTCACAGCGGGACGAATAAAATATACTATATAACATAACTTTTGGAATACAAATATGTTTTGAATACACATATCAGAGCACAACAGCTATTCCTGGAACAATTATAAACACCTGTTTCCAGATGCAACATAGTACACAACGGAAATATGATAGTCTATATCTAACTAGTGAAGCCTCCTGCTTCAAACTCCTCCAAGTGAATCTGTAAAATCCCAACTGCTTGACTGCCCATACAAATTTGGGCACCCAAGAGTTTAGGGAAAACAAACAAAATAAACTCTGGGTCAGTCATGGGACCGGTGTGAGTAAACTCCAACCATTTGTTTAACTTTCAAAACCTTTTCGAAAGAAAGGATAATAGTAAGACCAGCCTACACATAAACATGGATGGTTTTTACATTACTATAACCCAAAACACTTTGATACAAAATCCAGTGATATTATAATAGTGTCTAAATCAAATAAATAGAATCTAGCGTAACGTTTACATCTCATGCTCCATATATATAATATGAAATCAAAAACTGCAGGGCGCTTATTGGAGATTGGATTCCGACTATGACAAGGTATGGAACCACCTGCCGATAGTGTATCTATAGAGAGGAATACACTGGGTTCAACAAGAACATCTTGCAACCCGACCCACACATGACCGACCACTCATTTCGCTTGAGTGTATCGAATGTATATCACCAACGGTTGGGATCAGCTACCGTTTCCCGAATGGGACAGCATCGAATAGAATAAAGAATTAAATGAATCTCTAGATAGGTGATTATACATCCTAATGGGAGCGACCCACATAGCCATGTTGCCTACCCGATTTTTTTCATTTCCCGGTTGTTGAGGCCTGAGGCTATGATTTCTTGCAATTCATTGATAGCACAATCACTTTGAATGCCACATTGTCAAATCCGTTAATCACTAATTGATTTGCACAAATATATTCTGGATATTACGCTAAGGAAATAAATACGTTGCCACTATATATATATCTATACAGACCAACATATGCGATCATTGGAAATACTCTGTCAGACATTCGTCCATTTACATTCGTTCTGGGATTGAACGAAACCGAAGGCACAATTTCCATTAATAGAAAAAAAAACCTTGCACTTTACTTCGTCTTCGATTATCTTCATATAATCTAATTCGTAACGTTACTGCCAATATGAAGTGGTTCACGGATAATAATCCAACCGGTCTCTCCATATTGACAACGATATTGGCAAACACTTCTATAGTCGGTTATTTAACTATCGAAGAAAAACAAACATCCATTCAAAGCATCAAACAAATCACTGGGCCTTTTGATTAATATTTCATTAATTAAATCACTTCTCTATTTCCTTATCAATATTTGTTAAAAAAATATTTTCAATTATCATCTTGGCCTTTTTGCTATTTGGAAAACATTTCTATATCTCGCCTTCTTTTTATTTTATATACTTAGAAAATATATTCTATTTGCAATTGGAAACATCCCAATTACTTATCTCTTCCACGACCACTTGTTTCTATACTTTGGAAATATTTGTTATTATATTTCCGATATTCCACTTATTTGGGTTAAAACAAATGTTGTGTAAAACACTGTTACAACAACACAAAACTCTACATTCAACTAACTTTTATTCATACATTTCTCTTCGAGACTGGATCTTGCTATCTACCGGTTAAAAATGAAATCAATCAAGTTGGGGTATAACTACCTCTCAAACCTTGACTGAAAACATCGTTAACTTAAAAATAGACACGACCACTTACCTCGAATAACCAACATCATAAAACCAATTATCCATTTTTTAAACCTGCATACGTTTCTCTTTCTAATTTTACCAGATTTAATTATAGATTTCTTTTTGTTTATAATATTCTATTTTTAAGTTTGTTTCCTTACCAGATTCCATATATATTGATATATAGATTTCTAATTATCAAATTATCTTAAAAAATATTCTAACTCCTTAAATTTGAAAAATTTCGCCATAACCTCCTTTGTACCGGGAACATTGGGAAAATCCCCAAACCGCTACACAGGCCTCTCTAATCAAAAAGAAAAAAAAGCCAAGCGGCTTGCCGATACGGCGCATAAAACCTCATATAGAATTTAAATGTGTACCTTTTTGTCGGGCACACGAATTAAAATCTTCATACACTTCATCCCATACCTGCTCAACCTATATTTACCTGTTTTCCAAGTTATCCAACTCAATTCGGTCATTTCCTAACTCAATTTGCTAATTTATTCTTTAATTAGCTATTTTGCCAAATCCCTTTATTTTGAACGTATTATGTTCAAATATATTTTAATTCACTTATAAACAAGTAGAATTTCATTTCTAACTTGAGTTTCAAATTCGATTTCGAATATGAATCCATAAAACCAATTTACTTATCTAACGCCAATTTCGATTCAAAACTCGATTAACTATTTATTCTTAAAAATTAGTTAAATCTATTTAATAACTAAAAATCTGATTTTTGTTTCAAAAAAATCATTTCACTTACTTCACTGGAGTTCATTTTTATTTTATATCTCCAGTGTGGATTTTTCTAATGGCAAATTCGTATTTTATTTATTTAAAATCCTATTATTTATTTAAATAAACCGTTATGGTTTTATAATGGTTCTGGCACTGTTTTTCTGAAAATTTGATTTTGACATAACTCAAAATCTATTCGATGGAAACAAGATTTTTCTTCTCCATTAGAAAATTATTATCAAATCGGTCCTGACCTTTCTTGTTTCAAAAAATTCCGACTTCAATTGAGTTCTATATACTCAATTGAAGTTCGAATCGCCAACTTTTGAATTGCCACGCTACTGCGAGCTTTTTTTAATTATATTTATATATAAAAACTTTTAAACATCGTTTAAATAAATTCAACTCTATTCTGATATATATATATATATATATATATATATATATCAAATCCATTTTTCCAATTCAACATAATATTTCTGATCTATTTCACTTCTATTTGAAATTCTATTTGAAATTCTATTTCGAGTTCTATTTTGAAATTCTATTTCAATTCTATTTCAAATTCTATACTCAAATTCCATTTGAATTCTCTTATTCAAATTATCATTTTTAAATTCATAATTGAATTTAAACATTTAAATTATCAATGATAAGTTTCCACCTTTCTTTATACCATCATTTAATTAACTTGTTTATATTTTTAAACAAGTCTTGGTTTCAAATTCATTTTTGAAATAAAATTCTATTTTGGAAAAATAAATCTCCCATTTTCTAAATTCACACCTGTGTTTTTATTTCCTGAATCATCCAATGCGAATTCCTTTTACTTCACTTACAAACTTTGGTTAGAAAGGAGCTACTATAAACTTCGTTTATAAGGAACTACTTGTTTTATTTTAAAAACCAAGTTTATATTTCAAATCTATTTAAAATTTCAAATTCTATTTTAGAAAAAGATAGAATTTCCCTTTTCTATTTGAATTATATTTAAATATCTCATCTGGGAATAATCTATTTTATAAATCCAACATAGTCGAATTTAAACATAAATCCTAGAGATTTATTCAACTTTACTTATATTTCGAATATCCGAATAAAGTTAATCGTTTATTATTTAAAACGATTCTAAGTTCTTATTTTACATTCACCCTTTTAATTTAAAATATTTAATTTATCCAAATGATATTTTTTTCCCTTTTTATTTACAAACGCCATTTATTTTACTTCTTTATTTATTCCTAAACAAGTCTCGGTTTCAATTTCTTTTGAAATCGATATTTCTACTTTGGAAAATAGATTTCCATTTTCAATTTCACACTTGTATTTTTATTTCTGAATTATCCAATGATAATTCTTTTCACTTCATTTATAAACTTCGTTTATAAAAGAACTGCTTGTTTTTGTTCTTTTAAAACAAGTTAATATTTTTATTCTATTCACATTTCAAATTTATATTTTAGAAAAATAGAATTTCCCCTTTTAACTTTGGAAATTTCCTTTTTTGATATTTCTAAAATATCAACATTTAAGACCCGGTGATATTTCAAAAAAAATCAAAACAACCAATTAAATTTGACAGGTTTTCTAACACATCATATATGACAGTATAGGTGTAAAAAAACAAACAAACAGATAATATATTTTTGAGGAATCCAATTGGATCCCTCCAACCTGTTTTTCCTGCATCCACAGACGCTAGTCAACATAAATAATACCCATCCTGCTTCGAGGCAGGATATCGCGGTATGAAGGTCATCCACTAATATATATTTGTGGGACGCATAGGGAAATCAACCATTATGAAACTGCGGGCATCGGCTAATGAGACTGCGAGAATCAATCCAACCATCAACCCAATATATATATAATAGCCAACCCTAAATAACTAATATATTTAAAGCAACCAAAAAAAAATCCAAATAAGCAACAATAATTATTTTTAATGACATAAAAATAATTCTAATTAAGGTGAGTGAGATTTACTCACCGTGATTTTAGATTTTCAGACCGAATGTAATTTTAACTTAAATCGAATAGTATTCGCTTTAAATTAAAATTCCAAGCTGATTCCAGTTGACGCTACCAATTTCAAACTGAATCCCAAGTAGTATCCGACGTCCTTACGGCTCAATGACAATGACGGTGTTCGAAATCTGATTTTGTTTGAAACAAAAGTATGTGTTATAGTTTATATTCGAACTAAAATAATGTAACATCATTAGTAATAATTTATTCAAAAATTTCCCTTACCAATGTTGTAACAACCCGAAAATCTGGGCCAGTTTAAAATTTTTATTTTGGCAATTTTTGCGAATTTTGATTATTTAAAATGGATTATTTTAAATAATATCGGCGAGAAATTTATTTTGAATAGAATTCGAACGTATATATTATATACGTCGTCGTTAGTATATAAATAATTATATATAATTATAAATAGAATTGAAAATGGCGCGGTAGTTCGATAATTCGATTTCAAACTTCAATTGAATGTACCGGGTGCAAAACAACCCGGATTTTAGTGAAACCAAAAATAATGGAATCTAATTGATAATATCTTTCCAACGAATCCGAATAATCAAAAGTTCGTAGCGGGAATCAAAAGATATGTCCCGTTGAAAATTCTGAATAGTCGCTATGGAATTCAGGCCCTTAAAAATGGACATTTTGCAAATGACCTCGGATTTCGATGAAACCAGTTTTGTTGGGTCCGTGATGTCAAGTTATTGCTAGGTTTCAAATTTCATAATTTTTCGAATCAATATGTGAGCGTGGCATAGGAAAACGCGTTTGACCAGTTTCAGTTGATTTTAATCGACTGGAAAATGGCCATTTTTCTAACGGTCTCAGAATTCGACGAAACTAGTTTTGTTAGGACCGTATCGTCAATACGAAGCTAGAAAATATTTTTTGAGAATTTTTAGAGTTAGTATGTGACCCCGGTAATTTGAAATGTACGTTTAAAATTCAATATAGTGATTTAAATGTAAATTTAACGAAAACTGATTGTAACAGCCGAATCAGCTTACGATACATATCCCATTGTGTTCGGAATGGGGGTGAAACGCTAGGGACGACAGGCGGTGGACCTCGTTTAGAGGTCGTTTGAAAAAGTTGACTTTTTGAAATAAAATAATTAAATAAATAAATTAATAAAAAAAATTTAAATCTCCCCCTTTTTAACCCAGGCCCCCCCCCCCGATTAAAATTATTTCAGGAAAAAAAAAAACCTAGGACATCGCGCCGCCAACCCTGCCCCGACCGACGTCGTCGCCTCCACCACCTCGTCGACGAACGCGCCCTCCGACCTCAGCCCCTCCTTCCCTCTGCTCTCGCTCCCTCTCTCTCCCTGAAAATCGCGCAGCGATTCCATCGCCCCCTTCTCGTAAATCGCACCACCTCCAGGCCCCCCCTCCGCGCCACCCTCCGCCTCTGACTGACCTCCCCCTCCTCCCTCACTTACCCGCGACCACCTGACACCCCCCCCCCCAGTCGACGCAGACAGCGCAGAAACCCCCCTGTAAGTTTCTTTTGCTTATTTATTTTATTTGATTTTTATATAAGATTTAAAACTGATTTTTATATAATGTTAAAACAGATTCTTGTTATAATTTAAAACTGATTTTTGTTAATTTAAAAACTGATTTTATTTTATGATTTTTATTAGGGTTTTAAACTGTTTTTCTAAAAAGATTTTAAAACTGATTTTAAAATAAAAGTAAAAACTGATTTTTAGAAAAAGGTTTGAACTTTAAAATTGAAAAGATCGGGTTTTTAGAATAGGAAAGATCATATTTTTAAAATAGAAAAGGCGAAATTTTTATTGGGTAGAAGAAATAAAAATATGATTTTTATATATTGAACTTCGAAATAAAAATATGATTTTTATATATTGAACTTCGAAATAAAAATATGATTTTTATATATTGAACTTCGAATTAAAAATATGATTTTTATATATTGAACTTCGAATTAAAAATATGATTTTTATATATTGAACTTCGAATTAAAAATATGATTTTTATATATTGAACTTCGAATTAAAAATATGATTTTTATATATTGAACTTCGAAATAAAAATATGATTTTTATATATTGAACTTCGAAATAAAAATATGATTTTTATATATTGAACTTCGAAATAAAAATATGATTTTTATATATTGAACTTCGAAATAAAAATATGATTTTTATATATTGAACTTCGAAATAAAAATATGATTTTTATATATTGAACTTCGAAATAAAAATATGATTTTTATATATTGAACTTCGAAATAAAAATATGATTTTTATATATTGAATAGCGAAGTAAAAATTCGATTTTTACGTATGTAGTGAAAGCAGCAACGAAAGCGACAAAAGGCGAGTTGGCGAAGATTTCCTGCATTAGAAGTGCCGTGGAGCTAGGATAGCTATATGTGAGAATTTCTCACCTTTCAATTTAATTTTTCTAGTAATATATATATACTAGGATGCAGACGGTGCTTATTAGAAGCACCCGACACCCGTCCACATACCATGAACTTGTTTGTTTGGTTGTGTAGTTGGTTAGATTATTTGATTTGGATTTGATTGAATGGTTGAATTGGAAATTGATTAAAGTTGATATGTGAATGGCGTGGGCCTTCACTAGACCGGGGATAAGGCTAGGCCTTGTCCCGTTTCTAGTATCGTGCCGTTATGCCGCCGAAATTTTCTAAAATATGTTAGAAAAATAAAAATATCATTTTATTGAATAAATGAACTGAATAGAAATTCATATGTTGGAATAAAATGTTTTACCGTTAAAAATATAATTTTTAACGTGAATGTGAATAAGGAAAATATTCATTTACAAACCAGACGGTTTGTTTATGTACACCTATTTGAATGACATAGATTGGGACGATAAATTTCACACATCGCCCAACTGCACAAATAAAATCTGTGTTTGATTGTTTGAAAACCCCACACGGGTGTTGGGATGAAATTTGAAGTTCACTCATCCTGATTGATTGAATATGTCGATCGATTGATTGACAGGCTGTTATAAGCATTAGATATCTATATTTGATGCTTATACGGTGTAGCGCACTTTGGTTGATGGTTGATTATTTTTCAATGCTATTATATACATGTGATGTATGAAAATCCATATAATTAACGTTATATGGTAATTGATTGGGCCTCATTCCAATTTAGAAAATAAAGAATGTTATAAAATAAAAGTTCATGTGTTGACAGTCTCATCCATTGAGATTGGTCATGTGTTGAACGAAATATTTTAGTAATAAAGTTTACATCTTTATCAATATAAAATAAACGTTCATGTGTTGACAGTTTCATCCATTGAGATTGGTCATGTGTTGAACGAAATATTTTGATAATAACAACTATTTTGAGAAAAAGAAATATTTGAAATAGAATATTTGAAAATAGAAATTTATGAAGTCGTGTTGACTAGATTGACGCCATTTTGACGTGAACGATATTTATATCGATTTTAAAACGAATTCAAAATGAATTGAAAACGAATTCGAAATGAATCGAAAACGATTTCGAAATGAATTGAATTGAAAACGAATTCAAAATGAATTGAAAACGATTTCGAAATGAATTGAATTGAAAACAATTTCGAAATGAATTGAATATAAAACGAATTCAAATTGAATTGAAAGCGAATTGAAATGAATTCAAATTGAATTGAAATTTGAATTGAATAGAAAGGAATTTTAAAACGAATTTATAAAGGAGAATTCAATTTTGATTTGAAATGAAATGGAAGTTGAAATCGCTTTTGAAACGAATTTTAAAACTATTTTTATAATTCGTTTTAAATAGAAATCGACGAAATATATATTATATATATTTTATATATAATATAATGGCCTGAATAGAACGCGCCGCGCCGCGGCAGTTCGTGAATTTCGACCATTTATTTCAAACGGACATTACGGGAGATCCGACCGTCGGATTCTCCTAAAACCGGAACCGTTGGGTTCGTATCGAAAAGAGCTTTCTAACGAATATTAGGAATTTGAAATCTAACGGTTGGATTTGGAATTATGTCCAAATCAAATTCGAAAAAGGTCGCTGTAAGTGCAGTTCGATGGCCGTTGATGGAAATCGACTGTACGGGCCTTGATAAAATTATTAAAAATAGTAATAATTTGTGTAAAATCATAAGAAATGATTTGTGAAAGTTTGGGATGAAAAACTCCATATTTGAAAAGATAAAAATAGATTTTTATCGAAATGAACTAGTTTTGAACTAGAAATATAATTCTATTTATTTTTAAATAAATAAATTGAATTCGAAAAGGGTTTTAAAAATAACCAGAATATCCAATGATTGCATTGGAGTGGATTTGAATCGAAATTGTCTTCGGAATATTTCGATGTTGGAATTCGTGATTATACAGGTGTTGTTATGGAAATTTGAAAGATATATTTGTATCGTTATTTCCAATACGACATTTGTTAATCGTAGGATTTGATATTGAATATAAGCCGGGATATTTTCTATTCAGAGCCTTATATTGAATATCAAATGTGATTTGGGTTTGTCGTGAATGGTGTCTTCACTAACACTGTTCTTGAACCCAGTTGAGAAAAGATTAAATCTTTTTATTTAGATTTAATGAAGTGTACCAATTAAATAATATTTAATTGGAATTGAATCGATATTGATTTTTGGGTTTATCGTGGACAGTGTTTTAAATAACACTCGTTCTTTAACCCGATCATCGATGAAATGTGATTTTAGGTTGTCGTGAATGGTATCTTCAATAATACAGTTCTTAGACCTAAAGGAGTTAAGAAAATCAGAAACTAACTGGAGATTAGTTAAGTTGAGTAGTTTCCGAGGTATTGATCTGATGTTGGTTTCGGCCTTCGGGATTAATACTTAGGGAATTGCTCACTTGCTAATTTACAATTAGGGACTGATTGAAATTTGATGTGATTTTGGGTTCACCGTGAACCGTGTTTTAAATGACACTGATTCTTTAACCCAGTCACAGATTAAAACTAAGTGGAGTTTTAATGAATCTTTAATTAGATTGAAATAATCGAAATGGAGTATCACCAGTTTTGCTCCAGGCGATAGTTAAATCTTTAATTAGATTTGAACGTGAAATGGTAATTGAATTTACCGATAACACTGTGGTGTTAGATATGAAGTATTACCAGTTTTACTTCATGGGATGAATAGGTTGGGATTGGGAAATTAAAACAAATGATTACTTCGGTAAGGTTCGTTAATCTCGACTAGTTGAATCGAAATTCAAAAGAAGAATAAATTCAAGAAATTTATCTTGGATAAAATTAATGGGAACATTTCCCTATGAATGTGAAATTTAGAAACTAACTGTCGGTTGGCCAAGCAGAATGGTTTTCTGGATATTGATCTGATGTTGGTTTCGGCCTTCAGGGTTAATATTTGGGGAATTATTCTCTTGATTAATTTACGGTTAGTGACTAATGAATTGGAATGAGGCGTATGTTGTGTTTGTGTAACACTTATTTAAAATATACGCGAGTTATTCGGAAAGACCGGGTTAATCCCATTCAGAATAACTGATACGACGATAAGTCGAAGATGAAGACGATGGTCGAAGACCGGAGGTTTTCACGTCGTTTGGGTAATTACTGATGATCTTGATTGGGCTGTACACCCAAGAAGATGGAAACAGTTAGTGATCGTCCAGACGTACTTGGAGATCGATGGATATGCGGGGTACTAGGTGCCTCCGGTTTCGTTCAGACCCAGAACGGACTTGTAAATGGACTGTGTGTCTGACATTGGATTTTAGTCCGTGTGATTGATCTCTATTAAATATATATCTGCTTGGCGGCGGAGAATTTATTCTCTTGCTTAACGCCCTTCTCTGAGACGTACGAGCTCAGGGGTTATATATTGATGGACATCAAACGCATGGAGTGAATTGCCTGTGTGGCATGCCTAAGTGGCAATTGATCGAGGCTTCTGTTGAAAAGCAAAGTCTTGTGGTGATGATCAAAGCAAGGCCTTTGTGGCGTAGCTTTGTGTAACGTTTACCTCGCGTGTTTCACACCCGGTATGAACCAAAAACGGGAGAGGACGTCAGGGAGGGCATGCGTTTCTTTCTAGCTAGAAGTGGCGTCAGTGGTTTTACACGCCCTGACGAGTTTGACTTATGTGGTTGTTGCTGTTGCGAGGCGCCTCGGATTGATCGGTCGTTCTCGAACCGATGGAGTCATTTAGTTGGCTCGTTTACGCCCCATAGGGCGGGGAAATGCATGTCCAGGGTTTAAGTTTAATCCACATCGGTGGACTGGCCCTGAGGATCCAAGGGTCACTCGAGCTCTGATCCTGAGGGGCGGGCTAGAGCGTCTCGAATCGGTTGGGGACTATCTTTTGCCTCGGTTCATAGACGGAAATCCAATTTCCAAATACGTGCCGTTTGCGGTTTTATTTGTAAACCTATATATGGCGACATAGTGGTATGGGGCATTCATGCCGCCTATGATTGATACTTATGATTTGAAGTTGTTTTATACTCTATGCACTTATAATAGTATCAAATGATTTGTTTTAAACGTATCAAGCATTCTTTAGCTGTTATAAGGGAAAACCCTATCCCCCGGCTTGCGATTGCATTGTGTGATAGGACCTGGGTCTTATAACAGCTTCATTTTTCTTTATTTAGCATTGCGCTGTTGGTTTTATGCACTGGTATTCTTGGGAGGAAACCCGTTCCGTGTTATACGGCGTGGTCCCTTGATTTACCTAACTTTAAAATAAAGATTAACTGTTTTAGTTCTCACACCAGTCCCATGACTGACCTGGAGTTTATTGTTTTAACCTAAACTCTGGGTGCCCTTATTTTGACACGGGCAGCTAGTAGTTTCGGTTTTGCAGATTTATATTCACAGGATCCTGGTTTTCAGCTGGAACGATATCCGGAAAGCTTTGTATCCGTATATCTTCTTCTAGTTGTGTATTGTATTATTTTCCGCTGCTATGTTTTTAAATGTAATTTAAATCTCTGTTATTTCTGTGTAATATTCTTTTATACTCTGTGTATTCTTGTAATCTGATGCATTGCTGTAATATACAGTGAAATGTTCTTCTGTATGCGTTCTGTTTTGTCGTGTTCTCAAACGATAGGGCGTTTCGAACGGCCTGGATCGGTTTAGCGACTGGTTCGGACCGAGCGAAATTCCTTGCCGTCACAGTTGGTATCAGAGCTTTGGTTTACAAAGCAGAGAACAAGGCACATTAGAACCATATGAAAGAATTCATCAGATATTGGGTTAGTAATATCCAATTAGAATGACTCGTTAGAGATAGGATCAGTAGTATCCTAGAACGAGTGTGAAGAGTATATTTTTAAAGTGAAAACAAATTTTGTTTTGAAAATTTAAATCAACTATTCGTATTTGATTATTTGTTTATATTGATTTTGGACAATTCAGTATATAAAGAATTGCATATACGCCTTGCAAACGTATATTCAAAGTTTTAATATACTGGATGGATATAGAATCATACTCTAGTGGCCCGAAGATGATTCTGATGGTTGAGTACTCATCGTCAGAATTTATATTCGTGTGACGAAGGTGTGATATCTATATATTTCCATTAGACTGGTGTGAGAACCAAAAAAATTAGATAAGGCCTATTGTTGTGATTTGGCATCAAAAACATGATTTTTGTATATGTATCAAAATTATGAATTTGATAATCTAATTCACTAATTGATTGATGTTTGTGTTGTTTGTTTATTTGCTTGCTAAATTTTAACCAATTAGCCTAATTGAGCCAAATATTGAATTGTATTGAAAATTGGTCGCATTTGCTTGCATATATGTACTTACCTTGAACAGGTCATAGCAAGGAGGCTAGAGCCAGAGAATAAAATTTGTTTGCCCGACAAATAGGTACATGTTTACTACATAATTTCCTGTTTTGTTTGGGTGATGATGATTTTGTGAGCCTATTGGCTAGCCGCTTGGCTTTTTCTTTTTCTTTTTGAGATCTGAAGGACCGGGGAAGCTATTTGAAATTCCCCGATGCTCCCGGTGCAGGGGAGGTTATGGCGAAATTTTTCAAAAATTTAGGGTGTTAGCCAAATTTTTGAAATTTTAGAAATTCACAGAAACTGAAAAGTTGGAGAATGGAAGCCAGGTCGAGCGTAGAGTTGATTAATCAAACCACTTTCGACTTTGTTCCTTTTCGGGGACGAAAAGTTTTAAGTGGGGGAGATTGTAACAACCCGAAAATCTGGGCCAGTTTAAAATTTTTATTTTGGCAATTTTTGCGAATTTTGATTATTTAAAATGGATTATTTTAAATAATATCGGCGAGAAATTTATTTTGAATAGAATTCGAACGTATATATTATATACGTCGTCGTTAGTATATAAATAATTATATATAATTATAAATAGAATTGAAAATGGCGCGGTAGTTCGATAATTCGATTTCAAACTTCAATTGAATGTACCGGGTGCAAAACAACCCGGATTTTAGTGAAACCAAAAATAATGGAATCTAATTGATAATATCTTTCCAACGAATCCGAATAATCAAAAGTTCGTAGCGGGAATCAAAAGATATGTCCCGTTGAAAATTCTGAATAGTCGCTATGGAATTCAGGCCCTTAAAAATGGACATTTTGCAAATGACCTCGGATTTCGACGAAACCAGTTTTGTTGGGTCCGTGATGTCAAGTTATTGCTAGGTTTCAAATTTCATAATTTTTCGAATCAATATGTGAGCGTGGCATAGGAAAACGCGTTTGACCCGTTTCAGTTGATTTTAATCGACTGGAAAATGGCCATTTTTCTAACGGTCTCAGAATTCGACGAAACTAGTTTTGTTAGGACCGTATCGTCAATACGAAGCTAGAAAATATTTTTTGAGAATTTTTAGAGTTAGTATGTGACCCCGGTAATTTGAAATGTACGTTTAAAATTCAATATAGTGATTTAAATGTAAATTTAACGAAAACTGATTGTAACAGCCGAATCAGCTTACGATACATATCCCATTGTGTTCGGAATGGGGGTGAAACGCTAGGGACGACAGGCGGTGGACCTCGTTTAGAGGTCGTTTGAAAAAGTTGACTTTTTGAAATAAAATAATTAAATAAATAAATTAATAAAAAAAATTTAAATCTCCCCCTTTTTAACCCAGGCCCCCCCCCCCCGATTAAAATTATTTCAGGAAAAAAAAAAACCTAGGACATCGCGCCGCCAACCCTGCCCCGACCGACGTCGTCGCCTCCACCACCTCGTCGACGAACGCGCCCTCCGACCTCAGCCCCTCCTTCCCTCTGCTCTCGCTCCCTCTCTCTCCCTGAAAATCGCGCAGCGATTCCATCGCCCCCTTCTCGTAAATCGCACCACCTCCAGGCCCCCCCTCCGCGCCACCCTCCGCCTCTGACTGACCTCCCCCTCCTCCCTCACTTACCCGCGACCACCTGACACCCCCCCCCCCCAGTCGACGCAGACAGCGCAGAAACCCCCGTGTAAGTTTCTTTTGCTTATTTATTTTATTTGATTTTTATATAAGATTTAAAACTTATTTTTATATAATGTTAAAACAGATTCTTGTTATAATTTAAAACTGATTTTTGTTAATTTAAAAACTGATTTTATTTTATGATTTTTATTAGGGTTTTAAACTGTTTTTCTAAAAAGATTTTAAAACTGATTTTAAAATAAAAGTAAAAACTGATTTTTAGAAAAAGGTTTGAACTTTAAAATTGAAAAGATCGGGTTTTTAGAATAGGAAAGATCATATTTTTAAAATAGAAAAGGCGAAATTTTTATTGGGTAGAAGAAATAAAAATATGATTTTTATATATTGAACTTCGAAATAAAAATATGATTTTTATATATTGAACTTCGAAATAAAAATATGATTTTTATATATTGAACTTCGAATTAAAAATATGATTTTTATATATTGAACTTCGAATTAAAAATATGATTTTTATATATTGAACTTCGAATTAAAAATATGATTTTTATATATTGAACTTCGAATTAAAAATATGATTTTTATATATTCAACTTCGAAATAAAAATATGATTTTTATATATTGAACTTCGAAATAAAAATATGATTTTTATATATTGAACTTCGAAATAAAAATATGATTTTTATATATTGAACTTCGAAATAAAAATATGATTTTTATATATTGAACTTCGAAATAAAAATATGATTTTTATATATTGAACTTCGAAATAAAAATATGATTTTTATATATTGAATAGCGAAGTAAAAATTCGATTTTTACGTATGTAGTGAAAGCAGCAACGAAAGCGACAAAAGGCGAGTTGGCGAAGATTTCCTGCATTAGAAGTGCCGTGGAGCTAGGATAGCTATATGTGAGAATTTCTCACCTTTCAATTTAATTTTTCTAGTAATATATATATACTAGGATGCAGACGGTGCTTATTAGAAGCACCCGACACCCGTCCACATACCATGGACTTGTTTGTTTGGTTGTGTAGTTGGTTAGATTATTTGATTTGGATTTGATTGATTGGTTGAATTGGAAATTGATTAAAGTTGATATGTGAATGGCGTGGGCCTTCACTAGACCGGGGATAAGGCTAGGCCTTGTCCCGTTTCTAGTATCGTGCCGTTATGCCGCCGAAATTTTCTAAAATATGTTAGAAAAATAAAAATATCATTTTATTGAATAAATGAACTGAATAGAAATTCATATGTTGGAATAAAATGTTTTACCGTTAAAAATATAATTTTTAACGTGAATGTGAATAAGGAAAATATTCATTTACAAACCAGACGGTTTGTTTATGTACACCTATTTGAATGACATAGATTGGGACGATAAATTTCACACATCGCCCAACTGCACAAATAAAATCTGTGTTTGATTGTTTGAAAACCCCACACGGGTGTTGGGATGAAATTTGAAGTTCACTCATCCTGATTGATTGAATATGTCGATCGATTGATTGACAGGCTGTTATAAGCGTTAGATATCTATATTTGATGCTTATACGGTGTAGCGCACTTTGGTTGATGGTTGATTATTTTTCAATGCTATTATATACATGTGATGTATGAAAATCCATATAATTAACGTTATATGGTAATTGATTGGGCCTCATTCCAATTTAGAAAATAAAGAATGTTATAAAATAAAAGTTCATGTGTTGACAGTCTCATCCATTGAGATTGGTCATGTGTTGAACGAAATATTTTAGTAATAAAGTTTACATCTTTATCAATATAAAATAAACGTTCATGTGTTGACAGTTTCATCCATTGAGATTGGTCATGTGTTGAACGAAATATTTTGATAATAACAACTATTTTGAGAAAAGGAAATATTTGAAATAGAATATTTGAAAATAGAAATTTATGAAGTCGTGTTGACTAGATTGACGCCATTTTGACGTGAACGATATTTATATCGATTTTATAACGAATTCAAAATGAATTGAAAACGAATTCGAAATGAATTGAAAACGATTTCGAAATGAATTGAATTGAAAACGAATTCAAAATGAATTGAAAACGATTTCGAAATGAATTGAATTGAAAACAATTTCGAAATGAATTGAATATAAAACGAATTCAAATTGAATTGAAAGCGAATTGAAATGAATTCAAATTGAATTGAAATTTGAATTGAATAGAAAGGAATTTTAAAACGAATTTATAAAGGAGAATTCAATTTTGATTTGAAATGAAATGGAAGTTGAAATCGCTTTTGAAACGAATTTTAAAACTATTTATATAATTCGTTTTAAATAGAAATCGACGAAATATATATTATATATATTTTATATATAATATAATGGCCTGAATAGAACGCGCCGCGCCGCGGCAGTTCGTGAATTTCGACCATTTATTTCAAACGGACATTACGGGAGATCCGACCGTCGGATTCTCCTAAAACCGGAACCGTTGGGTTCGTATCGAAAAGAGCTTTCTAACGAATATTAGGAATTTGAAATCTAACGGTTGGATTTGGAATT
Organism: Allium sativum; assembly: GCA_030737875.1. Lineage (NCBI taxonomy): Eukaryota > Viridiplantae > Streptophyta > Magnoliopsida > Asparagales > Amaryllidaceae > Allium > Allium sativum. The sequence goes on from JASFAX010000034.1 coordinate 7,413,247, forward strand.
ATGTCCAAATCAAATTCGAAAAAGGTCGCTGTAAGTGCAGTTCGATGGCCGTTGATGGAAATCGACTGTACGGGCCTTGATAAAATTATTAAAAATAGTAATAATTTGTGTAAAATCATAAGAAATGATTTGTAAAAGTTTGGGATGAAAAACTCCATATTTGAAAAGATAAAAATAGATTTTTATCGAAATGAACTAGTTTTGAACTAGAAATATAATTCTATTTATTTTTAAATAAATAAATTGAATTCGAAAAGGGTTTTAAAAATAACCAGAATATCCAATGATTGCATTGGAGTGGATTTGAATCGAAATTGTCTTCGGAATATTTCGATGTTGGAATTCGTGATTATACAGGTGTTGTTATGGAAATTTGAAAGATATATTTGTATCGTTATTTCCAATACGACATTTGTTAATCGTAGGATTTGATATTGAATATAAGCCGGGATATTTTCTATTCAGAGCCTTATATTGAATATCAAATGTGATTTGGGTTTGTCGTGAATGGTGTCTTCACTAACACTGTTCTTGAACCCAGTTGAGAAAAGATTAAATCTTTTTATTTAGATTTAATGAAGTGTACCAATTAAATAATATTTAATTGGAATTGAATCGATATTGATTTTTGGGTTTATCGTGGACAGTGTTTTAAATAACACTCGTTCTTTAACCCGATCATCGATGAAATGTGATTTTAGGTTGTCGTGAACGGTATCTTCAATAATACAGTTCTTAGACCTAAAGGAGTTAAGAAAATCAGAAACTAACTGGAGATTAGTTAAGTTGAGTAGTTTCCGAGGTATTGATCTGATGTTGGTTTCGGCCTTCGGGATTAATACTTAGGGAATTGCTCACTTGCTAATTTACAATTAGGGACTGATTGAAATTTGATGTGATTTTGGGTTCATCGTGAACCGTGTTTTAAATGACACTGATTCTTTAACCCAGTCACAGATTAAAACTAAGTGGAGTTTTAATGAATCTTTAATTAGATTGAAATAATCGAAATGGAGTATCACCAGTTTTGCTCCAGGCGATAGTTAAATCTTTAATTAGATTTGAACGTGAAATGGTAATTGAATTTACTGATAACACTGTGGTGTTAGATATGAAGTATTACCAGTTTTACTTCATGGGATGAATAGGTTGGGATTGGGAAATTAAAACAAATGATTACTTCGGTAAGGTTCGTTAATCTCGACTAGTTGAATCGAAATTCAAAAGAAGAATAAATTCAAGAAATTTATCTTGGATAAAATTAATGGGAACATTTCCCTATGAATGTGAAATTTAGAAACTAACTGTCGGTTGGCCAAGCAGAATGGTTTTCTGGATATTGATCTGATGTTGGTTTCGGCCTTCGGGGTTAATATTTGGGGAATTATTCTCTTGATTAATTTACGGTTAGTGACTATTGAATTGGAATGAGGCGTATGTTGTGTTTGTGTAACACTTATTTAAAATATACGCGAGTTATTCGGAAAGACCGAGTTAATCCCATTCAGAATAACTGATACGACGATAAGTCGAAGATGAAGACGATGGTCGAAGACCGGAGGTTTTCACGTCGTTTGGGTAATTACTGATGATCTTGATTGGGCTGTACACCCAAGAAGATGGAAACAGTTAGTGATCGTCCAGACGTACTTGGAGATCGATGGATATGCGGGGTACTAGGTGCCTCCGGTTTCGTTCAGACCCAGAACGGACTTGTAAATGGACTGTGTGTCTGACATTGGATTTTAGTCCGTGTGATTGATCTCTATTAAATATATATCTGCTTGGCGGCGGAGAATTTATTCTCTTGCTTAACGCCCTTCTCTGAGACGTACGAGCTCAGGGGTTATATATTGATGGACATCAAACACATGGAGTGAATTGCCTGTGTGGCATGCCTAAGTGGCAATTGATCGAGGCTTCTGTTGAAAAGCAAAGTCTTGTGGTGATGATCAAAGCAAGGCCTTTGTGGCGTAGCTTTGTGTAACGTTTACCTCGCGTGTTTCACACCCGGTATGAACCAAAAACGGGAGAGGACGTCAGGGAGGGCATGCGTTTCTTTCTAGCTAGAAGTGGCGTCAGTGGTTTTACACGCCCTGACGAGTTTGACTTATGTGGTTGTTGCTGTTGCGAGGCGCCTCGGATTGATCGGTCGTTCTCGAACCGATGGAGTCATTTAGTTGGCTCGTTTACGCCCCATAGGGCGGGGAAATGCATGTCCAGGGTTTAAGTTTAATCCACATCGGTGGACTGGCCCTGAGGATCCAAGGGTCACTCGAGCTCTGATCCTGAGGGGCGGGCTAGAGCGTCTCGAATCGGTTGGGGACTATCTTTTGCCTCGGTTCATAGACGGAAATCCAATTTCCAAATACGTGCCGTTTGCGGTTTTATTTGTAAACCTATATATGGCGACATAGTGGTATGGGGCATTCATGCCGCCTATGATTGATACTTATGATTTGAAGTTGTTTTATACTCTATGCACTTATAATAGTATCAAATGATTTGTTTTAAACGTATCAAGCATTCTTTAGCTGTTATAAGGGAAAACCCTATCCCCCGGCTTGCGATTGCATTGTGTGATAGGACCTGGGTCTTATAACAGCTTCATTTTTCTTTATTTAGCATTGCGCTGTTGGTTTTATGCACTGGTATTCTTGGGAGGAAACCCGTTCCGTGTTATACGGCGTGGTCCCTTGATTTACCTAACTTTAAAATAAAGATTAACTGTTTTAGTTCTCACACCAGTCCCATGACTGACCTGGAGTTTATTGTTTTAACCTAAACTCTGGGTGCCCTTATTTTGACACGGGCAACTAGTAGTTTCGGTTTTGCAGATTTATATTCACAGGATCCTGGTTTTCAGCTGGAACGATATCCGGAAAGTTTTGTATCCGTATATCTTCTTCTAGTTGTGTATTGTATTATTTTCCGCTGCTATGTTTTTAAATGTAAGTTAAATCTCTGTTATTTCTGTGTAATATTCTTTTATACTCTGTGTATTCTTGTAATCTGATGCATTGCTGTAATATACAGTGAAATGTTCTTCTGTATGCGTTCTGTTTTGTCGTGTTCTCAAACGATAGGGCGTTTCGAACGGCCTGGATCGGTTTAGCGACTGGTTCGGACCGAGCGAAATTCCTTGCCGTCACAAATGTTTAAACTCTTCTTCCTTAAATTACAAACCCAAGTTCGCTCCTTTGTCGTGCACTGCTATGCTCCATACCGCATCATTGCATTGTCGCCATTTACTGCCGTCGACCACCATCACAGCAATGACCATGGACGTTGAAGTCCTACCCTTTGTTCAACAACCATCTCGCAGTGCCTATTAAAATCCCGTCACCTAACTTCCTCCTAAAATCAGCGACTACTGCAATTGCTGAATATCCCAAATCCTCCTGTACAAAACTGAACGCCTTCTTCCTTTGCCAGAACCGAACTTCACCACCACGCGGTAGAAATCAGAGCTGCCTGTACCCTTGAAATCCCCATCGCACTTCCCAAAACATGACAGACATCGCGATATCAATTTACACCATACTACCTTGCTTGCGACCTAGGAACTGTCGCAGTCCCTAAAACGAAATCGTGCCACCATGAAATCATGGCCATCACCTCGACAAAGCCTTGTACTTCCTATGTACCATCAGACTTGGCTTCTCCTGCGACTGAGGACGTCACAACCCCCAGACGATGTTCGAGCTTCACATATTCAACAGCGATCCCCCTTTTCGACTTCAAACAATCCAATGACACACGAGCAAATCAGGCTCGAAGTCGATCTTCAAGGAAGCTGCCGTCCTTATTGCAAATTTGATTTGAGGGAAGGAGGATTCACGGTTTTAACTAGAAAAGGGAAAAGACTAGTTTTGATTTTACTTTGAAGAGCTTGGCATTTTTCTCTCAGAAGAACGCTGGAAAGAGAATGAGGGTGTCACAATTTATAAAAGAAGGAGGGGAACCAGACGTACTAAAGCCATTTAAGGGATGTTGGCAAATGTACAAGCAAATCCCTTTTTATTTTATTAAAAAGATTTTCCCATTAATTTGATTTGATTTCGTATTCAATATGATTTGATACAATGAGATTTTTACCTTTTTAAATAGATATCGATTTGATTTTCGATTCGATTTCGATCTTATCCACTATAAATATCTCGGGGTTCGCAACATGAAATTGTGAACCGCTTTTTTAATGTACCGACATTTCAATATTATAATGTTGTTCTGAACTGAACAGAATATATTCTAAAATTAAATTTAAACGTGTGTATATATATATAATAACCAAAATAATATAATTTAAATTCAAACAAATAAATTCTTCGATAATAAATTATTATTATCGATTCCATTTAAATTGAATTTCTATATATTATCTAAATTGTTTTCAATTCAGTTTAAAAATCTCGAATTGAATTATTTTAGATTCTCGTATTATGATATTATATAAAAATCAAAATAAATCGTGCTTGATTATTTAAGCGATAATCCAATATAAAATACCATTTATATTATAAATTCAATATTTAAAACCATACTAAATATTTAAAATGAATCGACCAAAAGTACGGGTCATTACAGATTTTTAATTTATATCAAATATCGTTTTAAATTAAATATAGAAATATCGAGCTTAAAACTCAAATTAGATTATTTTGAAACTATATTTATATATTCAGAATAGGGTATGTAATTTATTTGTGAATTGGAGATTGGTTTGATTTAATTTCCAAATGAAATATGATTGTAACGAGATTAATTTTATAAAATCAAAAATAAATTATCACGCTTTATAACTTTAAACATATGAAAATACTTATGTTAACCAACCTTTTTTCTCTTCCATGTTACCTAAGAACGAATGAAAAACATGGATGAGTTCCATTATTGGATGCATCTAAACTCAAACATAATTAACAATATATAAGAGATAAGCACGGTGATTAAGTAAATATGTTTTAGTACTCAGGTCAATTTGATGCCAGACTATAGACAGATCAATTTTGTGCCAAACCATGGTAAGTTGGGACATAGAGAGGAGTAAAACCACACATAAATCCAAATTTTCCTTTCGAGAAGTGTTTCCTTGTCTTTAATTCAAAAACAATAATCTCCTTGTCTGCCACATTTCTCAACCCGTGTTCCTCACGCCACTTGAAATCGTGCTCTCCAAACTTATTTTATTTCGTGCATGCCAAGCTAACTGAAAACGTGTCTGCCAAACTATCCTTCCTCTTAAATACCCTTGTCTTCTTTCTCATTTGAAGCCGAAGACCAAGACGCAAAATAAGAAAAAAAAACAAATAGTAAATAATATAAAAATGAAATCTGAAATTGGCCGAGACTGGCATGAGATGAACCTGACCATAATATACATCTTTAATCACTCGATCAAGTTCTGAAACGCATCTTTCTTTCCTTCGATCGGCATGAGGGCAATTCAGTGGCGACAATAATGACGAGGAGGGGAACGGGTGATGGCAAAGCGGAAGGGGACAATGGCGAATCGGTTGGGAGTGGTCGGGATAGGTCCGGTCTTCCACGGCCAGAGAAATCGTTGGTCAACTAGTTCTGTTCAACTTCGGATTCAGGAAACTGGGTTGGTTCTGGTATCGCGCCATTTCAGGCGAAGATGGATTTGGCGAAGGGGCTTCGGTCGTAGGAGTGAGTAGGCGTTCGATCTCATGTGGCGTATGATTTGTGGATGGACTTCATAAATGAAAGTGACGCAAGGATCACTGTTTCTCTGGTGTTTGACTGGAGAATGCTTTCGAATGGAAGATAAAGCACAATGCTTTTGGATTTCTGGACTTAAACTGAGATGGGTGTGGTTCTTCGGGGTGCAAGGCGAGTGACTTGGGGAGATTCCAGATCATTGTGGTTCGCCCGGTTTTGGTGCGCAGCAGTCATAGTAGGACATCGAAGATGATATTGGGTTCCTGTGTGGTCGCGTCCGTTGTAGAGGAAGAAAGTGGTACTGTCAATTTGTGGAGCGGTACTCGGTGGGGAGCACTAGTAAGAACCAAGTGCTGTGAGAGGGGAAGAAGATGAGGGCTACAGGAGTTGGGTAGTGATATTGTTCGTGGCTACAGGAGTGTAATTCGGCAGTGCAAGGAAGGAGCGGCTTTCAAATAGTATGATTGAGGAAGATTGCCGATGTTTTTGTTGAGGAGGTTCGTCCGTTTGAACAATACTAGAAAGAGCGTGTTTTAACCGGTAATTAGAGTGTGGTTAAGATAATTAAGTTTAAATTATTAATTTAATGATGTATCGATGGTAATACTGTATTGCATTTCAGGGGGGCTTGGTTTTGAACTGTGTATAATCTATTGGAAGGAATTGCAGTAACATATTTGAATGTGGATTGTGAAGAAGAATGGGGTGTTTGAGTGAGTGAGAGGTGTACGGGCCAGTATGAACTGAACTGATGTTCAGTGGGTAGACTTGGAGACTGGTCGATGGCATGGAGATAGGGTGCCGGTTCAGGCGGACTCCGGTGATAAAAGGAGACAGCTTGTGGTGTTGAACAGGGAGGTTGGGATGTTTTCTTTTGCTGAAAAATGGGAAATCGGGGTTTGTCCAGTAAGAAGAAACAATCAAACTAAAATAAGGTATTCAAAGCCGGTGTCAGTTTTGGAGATTGCCGAGAATGGAAGTTGACTAAAAACTTCGGTTGATTACAAACCACTTTCAAGCTCATTTCCTACCGGGAAAGAAAAGGAAATTTAGTGAAGGAGATTAAGTAAGGATAATCACTTAATTATATATATCTAACTCACTAAATTAACGGCTAAAACATAATTAATATTGTCATTAAGGATTTTAATTAAATAATTAAGAAAAATGGCTAGCTAATTAGTATATTTTAATTTGATTAAAAACCTTGTAACATGTATATCTAATGCGTATTTTAACAGAATTGAACGTGACCAATCCCGTTGGAATCGTGACAACGAGATCGACGTTGTGGAACTAATGTAACCAAGAACTAAGCTATTGGATTTTAGTGATAAAATCAAACGCTGGTTTGATTGTAAACGAAATAAAAAGCAGAATCGTCAACTACAAAATGAGGTGAGTAAACTCACTAACTCTGCTTCATTTATATTTTTAAATAAACGAGTTTTAAATTTATTTATAGTAATTTTATACTGTGTGATGGTTGTTTGGTTGCATGGTTGATAAAATTGGTTGATATAGTTATATCATTAATCGATTATTATTTCTGTTCACCATGAAATTTCATATTTATCTGAAATGAATATTATTGATGTGATTAACATCTGGGGGTGCAGGGAAACAGGTTGGAGGGATCCAACTGGATTCCTCAACATTTATATTACTATTTTATATTATGTGATGTGTGATATAATCCATGATTGGATATGTTGTGTTTGATTTACCCTGGACCCAGAAACTTGGTATATTAGATACCGTAAAATATTTTCGAATATGGAGAAGGAAATTGGAATTTAAAAATAGAATTTATTTCCGGAATAGAAATAAAATTTATAATAGACTTGAAATAGAAACTTGTTTAAAACAAGAAGTTGTTTATAAAACGATGTTTATAAATTAGTAAAAATATTATCTTGAGATAAAGTAAAATATTAATTCAAGTTTGAATTCATATTGGAAAAGTGGAAATCGGGTTTGAAAACGATATTTGTAATGGAAAATGGAATGTAACGATTATAAAGGAAATTATAAGCATGATTATAAATGGATAAAATTAAAGTAAGTCTTCCTATGAATAAATTCTAAATAGACATTACAAATGGAAATTTGATTTGAAATGTTGTTTACAAGTATAAGTATTCAAATAGATTTGATTATATATAAAAAAAATATATTCAAGATTTAAGTGAATAATTGTTTGAAGGAATTTGGAAAATGAAATATCTCTAAAGGAAATTCATATTTGAAATATGAATCTAAGTTGGAAATTGAATGAAAAAAAGAAATGGATAACATTTTAAGAAACGATGAGTTTTATTCCAACATTTGGAATATAGAATAAATTGGTATAATGTTTGTAAATCTAAACAGTGCTTTTAATGTTGTTATGATAAGTGTTTTGTAAATCAAAACAGCAATTTTAACGTTGTTGTTATAATAAATGTTTTGTAAATCTAAACAGCGATCTGAACGCTATTGTTATAAATAGATGTTCTATAATTCTAGACAGCGATTGTAATGCTATTGTTAAAAGTAATGTTTTATAAATCAAATATTTGGAGACAGCGATTATAATGCTACCGTTATAATCAGTGTTTTTCTGTAAAAGAAGTGTGTTCTTAGATTGAATCTGAAAGTCGCGCAAGCGAGATTTTGTTTAAAGTTGTGAGCTTTTACTATTTCAAAGTTGAGAATGTTGTTCAATTAAGGTCTGAGAGGTAATTACACCCTAACTTGATTGACTTCATGATTGATGGAGGAATGGTTAAGGTTCAATAGTGAAGATTGGTTAGCAATATGGTTAGTTAATAAATGATTTATAGTTTGAGTTATAATAACATTGTTTTATAACATCGCATTTATTTTAAAGGACTTTTGAAATGTTTTTCCCAAATAAAATGTGAGATATTTTCTATGCATATAAAATTGAAATGAATTGTTGAATAAAGAATTATGAAATGGAATATGGAAATGTTTCCAATATTAATGAAGTATATTTTCAAAATATAGAAAATTAGGATTCACGAATACTTAGAAATGTTTTATAACTGAAATAAGAGATATTTCTCGAATAAAGGAAGTACGATATTGGAAATGCTTTCCAATAATCAAGAAATACAATTGAATGTTTAAAGAATCTGAAAAGGGGAAAATGGGAAATTGGAATCGATAATATAATAAGGAATCAATATAAAGGGGCCAGTATTGTGTGATGCTTGATCGGTATAATTTCCAATTGGAAATAGGACCGTTGATTGTATGGATGTTTCTGTGATAGTTAAATCACCGACTATCGAAGTTTTGATTTATTTTATACCTCCGTTGTCAATATGGGGAGACCGGGATCAGATTTAATATCTGAAAACCACTCTGTATTGGTATGAGCGTACATATCAACTTATGCTAAAAATAAGTGAAGACGGAGTAAAATGCAAGGTCTGTTCTGTTAACCCTAAATAGAAATTGCCTAAGATGGATTAATAGAACAGTTCCTTCAGTTTGTCCAGACCTAGGACAACTCGTAAGGATGAGTGTATAACAGAGTATTTCCAAAGGGATTACGTACGTTGATTCATTCAAACGTACGAAGTTGGTGGCAAAGAAGGGAAACTTCTTTAGCCTAACAATACGAGTATTTTTGTGGGAATCAATTAGTGATTTCCGATGGATCTAACGATGTGGCATTCAAAGTGGATGGTAGCCAGATGTTCTTGAAGATAATTCAAACTTTAAGCCTCACAACCGGGAATTGACAAAAATCGGGCAGGCAGCATGGCGATGTGGGTCGCTCCCATTAGGATGTATAATCACCTATCTAGAGAAATTTCATTTGCTTCTTTAATTTATCGATGCTGTCCCTTTCGGGAAACGGTTGCTGATCCCAACCGTTGGTGATTTACATTCGATACACTCAAGCGAAATGAGTGGTCTGTCATGTGTCGGCCGGGTTGCAAGACATTCTTGTTGAACCCCAGTGTATTCTCTCTAGAGTACACTGATCGGAAGGTGGTTCCATACCTTGTCATGTTAGAAATCTAATCTCCAATAAGCGCCCTGCGGTTTTATTTTTGATTTTATATTATTATGGAGCGTGAGATGCAAGCGTTCCGTTAAATTCTATTTATTTGTGGTAGACACTATTATAATATCACCGGATTTGATATCAAAATGTTTGGGGTTATCGTAAGATAAAAACCATCCATGTTTATGTGTGGATCGGTCTTACGATTATCATTTCTTTCAAAAGGATTTTGAAAGTTAAACAAAATAGTTGGAGTTTACTCACACCTGTCCAATGACTGACCCAGAGTTTATTTTGTTTGTTTTCCCCTAAACTCTTAGGTGCCCGAATTTGTATGGGCCGTCAATTAGTTGGGATTTTACATATTCACTTGGAGGAGATTGAAGCAGGAGGCTTCACCAGTTAGCTACAGATTGTCATATTTTTTTCTCGCTGTGTATTATGTTCGTATCTAGAAACAGGTGTTTATAACTGTTCCAGAAATAGCTGTTATGCTCTGATGATGGTATGTATATAAAGTAACTGAATTGTATTTCAAAGTTTATGTTATCTAATATATTTTATTTGTTCCGCTATGAGTTTGTGATCTTCGTTTTCTTCTATTCTAATAGTTCTTTCTTTCTATTTCTCATCCTCTAACTTCTTTCTTATAATGATTTGTATTTCTGTGTCATTTGGGTTGGACGTGTCGTGTCATTAGTCAACTCAAAGAGTACGGAAATTCAGGCCATTACATTTGGTATCAGAGCTGATGGTTGAGTATTAACCTTGGCTCTGTGGTGTAACTCAATAGAGATAGGGTCAGTAATACCCTAGATTGAGTTGAGTGTATATATATGAGCGCTTATTTGTAGATTTGATATAAAAATTATTTTATATTGTGCTGACTGGTTTGTTGAGTGGTTTATGAATTCTGGTCGATACAGGATGTACAACTGTATCGATAGGCATTTCCAAACTCTCGAACAAAGCTATTCGATATGGTATTATTTTGAAATGGTAAATGAAATAATTTTGCCTAAAAAATTATTTTGATATAAAAGGAATAATTTCCGAATTATTACATATGAATGTGCTGATTTTTATTACAATCAAACGAAGTAGATTTTGTGACTTATAATTGAATATGATTTGTATATGGATAATATATACAAATGAGAAAATTTGAAATTGGATCAAAACCAGAATATGGAATTTGAATCCCGGAAGTTAAAGAATATTTCTAAAGTGTTTTGATATTAATCAAGAAATAATTTGAAAGGATTTGAAAAAAAATTGTTTTAAATGGATTTTGAAACTTTTAAAGCACTATAATCACTTCAGTCGCTAGAAAATAATTCAGATGATGATGGCCACATCATTTGTATCTATTTTCGAGTTTCTAAGTGATGAATTGCTACCAAAGGAAGATTTTTACCGGGATTGGGTTGAGAAACAAGTTGCTTTGAGAATTCAAAAGTTTTGAATTATTATGGTTGTATATATGTATAAATATGTATGATTTCAAACTAATTTGAAATAAAACTCTGGAATTTGAATTCTGTAATTAAAATTTAACTTGTATAAGTTGAACAGATTGAAATGGTAGAAATATATCAAATGACTGAAATAATCTCGAATGAAATTAAAGCAAAATGTTGAGATTCGAAAGATTAAAATGAATTTGACATATTAATAAAGAAATTGAATATATTGGATGATGTGGATTGAAATTGAAATTGAATTGTATAAAATTTGAATTCAAGTAGAATAAGTAGATGGATTTTGGAAACGAAATCAAATTGGTATCATAGAATTGAAGTGAACTAGCCAGAAAGTTGATTAGAGTGTTAAAAACTGGAAGTTGGATTAATTTGAAACCAATTGGAATTGGATATATGTATGTTGAGTAGATATTGAATCGAAGCAAATGCAAGAGATAGAATTCGTGTCCGACAAAAAAGTACATGTTTACAATATTATTTGGATTTGATGATTTTATGAGCCTATGGGGCAAGCCGCTTGGCTTTTTGATTTCTTTTGGGTTGGAGAAGTCCAAGAAAGGCGAGTTGTGGTTGTATCGATTAAGCCGTGCAATCGAGATGCTGGCAAAAAATTTCGAAAATTTAAAGAGTTAGAAAATTTTCAAGAAATTTTTTGATAATTTAAAATCGAGCTGTTAATTGTAAATGAAATAAGAAAACCAGAATTGGTTAATAAAATTTCAGGTAGAATAATGAAATTCATAAATGGATTTAAAATCAATTGGAATCAGTGTGGATATGTAGAAGAGCATATGGATTGAAGACGAGAAAGTGATGATGGATTGTCCAAAATGGTGGACAGATCATTTGGAAAGAATTATGAATGGTCGAGTATTGGTACAAGAATTCGAAGGTTGGTTAAGAACTAGGTTATGAAGATATGGAATATAAGATTTTAACTAAGTAGGTTATGAGGAGATAGAGTTATAGCATTTTTACTGCTTAGCAATTTCAAGGACGAAATTATTTTAAGGGGGAAGGAATGTAACGACCCGGATTTTTCAGCCGTTGAATTCTGAATATTTAAATCTGTTTTAAATATTTTATTTGAATTATATATAGAAATTTATAAGGAATTTATTTAATAAAATAAATGGATTTTTAATTTATATTGAATATCGTTTTAAATTAAATATAAAAATATCAAGCTTAAAACTCAAATTAGATTATTTTGAAACTATATTTATATATTCAGAATTGGGTATGTAATTTATTTGTGAATTGGAGATTGGTTTTATTTAATTTCCAAATGATATATGATTATAACGAGATTAATTTTATAAAATCCAAAATAAATTATCATGCTTTATAACTTTAAACATATGAAAATACTTATGTTAACCAACCTTTTTGCTAATCCATGTTACCTAGGAACGAACAAAAAACATGGATGAGTTCCATTATTGGATGCATCTAAACTCAAACTTAATTAACAATATACAAGAGATAAGCACGGTGATTAATTAAATATGTTTTAGTATGGTTATCAATTAATTAACAATATTTGATGCCAGACTGTAGCCAGATCAATTTTGTGCCAAACCATGGTAAGTTGGGACATAGAGAGGAGTAAAACCACACATAAATCCAAATTTTCCTTTCGAACAGTGTTCCCTTGTCTTTAATTCAAAAACAATAATCTCCCTGTCTGCCACATTTCTCAAACTCACGCCACTGAAATCGTGCTCTCCAAACTTATTTTATTTCGTGCGTGCCAAGCTAACTGAAAACGTGTCTGCCAAACTGTCCTTCCTCTTAAATACCCTTGTCTTCTTTCTTATTTGAAGCCGAAGACTAAGATGCAAAATAAGAAAAACACAAACAATAAATCATATAAAAATGAAATCTAAAATTGGTTGAGACTGGCATGAGAAGAACAGGACCATAATATAAATCTTCAATCACACGATCAAGTTCTGAAACGCATCTTTCATTCCTTCAATCAGCTTGAGACCAATTCGGTGGCGACAATAATGACGGGGAGGGGAACGGGTGATGGCGAAGCGGAAGAGGAGAATGGCGAATCGGTTGGGAGTGGTGTGGATAGGTCCGGTCTTCCACGGCCAGATAAATCGTTGGTCAACTCGTTTCGTTCAACTTTGGATTCAGGAAACTGGGTTGGTTCTGGTATCGCACCATTTCAAGCGAAGGTGGATTTGGCGAAGGGGCTTCGGTCGCAGGAGTGGGTAGGCATTCGATCTCCTATGGCGTATGATTTGTGGATGGACTTCGTAAATGAAAGTGACGCAAGGTTCATTGTTGCTCTGGAGTTTGACTGGAGAATGCTTTCGAATGTGAAGATAAAGCACAATGCTTTTGGATTTATGGGCTTAAACTGAGATGGGCGTGGTTCTTCGGGGTGCAAGGCGAGTGACTTAGGGAGATTCCAGATCATTGTGGTTCGCCCGGTTTTGGTGCGTAACAGTCATAGTAGGACATCGAAGATGATATTGGGTTCATGTGTGGTTGCGTCCGTTGTAGAGGAAGAAAGTGGTACTGTCAATTTGTGGAGTGGTATTCGGTGGGGAGCACCAGTAAGAACCAAGTGCTGTGAGAAGGGAAGAAGATGAGGGCTACATGAGTTGGGTATTGATATTGTTCGTGGCTACAGGAGTGTAATTTGTCAGTGCAAGGAAGGAGCAGCTTTCAAATAGTATGATTGAGGAGGATTGCCGATGTTTTTGTTGAGGAGGTTCGCCCATTTGAAAAATACTGGAAAGAGCATGTTTTAACCGGTAATTAGAGTATGTTTAAGATAATTAAGTTTAAATTATTAATTTAACGATGTATTGATGGTAATACTGTATTGCGTTTCAGGGGGGCTTGGTTTTGAACTGTGTACAATCTGTTGGAAGGAATTGCAGTAACATATTTGGATTTGGGTTGTGAAGAAGAAATGGGCGTTTGAGTGAGTGAGAGGAGTACGGGCCAGTATGAACTGAACCGATGTTCGGTGGGTAGACTAGGAGACTGGTTGATGGCGCGGAGGTAAGGTGAAACGACCCGAAATCCGCCTTACATGAAAGCCCGGATTGAGTTGAGAACAAGCCACAACAGAACGCAGACAGAAGAACATTTCATTGTATATTACAACAATTCCATCAGAATACAAGAATATCCAGAGTAGTATAAATGAATATTATACATTACAAAATATCAGAGATTACAGTACATTACATAGAAGCGGAAAATAATACAAAATACAACTGAAGAAGATATACGGATACAAAGCTTTCCGGATATCGTTCCAGCTGTACATCAGGATCCTGTGAATATAAATCTGCAAAACCAAAACTACTAGCTGCCCGTGTCAAAATAAGGGCACCCAGAGTTCAGGTTAAAACAACAAACTCCAGGTCAGTCATGGGACTAGTGTGAGAACTAAAACATTTATTAATCTTTATTTTAAAGTTAGGTAAATCAAGGGACCACGCCGTATAACACGGAACGGGTTTCCTCCCAAGAATACCAGTGCATAAAAGAACAGCGCAATGCTAAATAAAGAACAATGAAGATGTTATAAGGCCCAGGTCCCATCACACAATGCAACACAAACCGGAGGATAGGGTTTTACCTTATAACAACCAAAGAACGCTTGATATGCTAAATTTCATTTGATACTATTATAAGTGCATAGTGTATAAAACAACTTCAAATCATAAGTATCAATCACAGACGGCATAAGCGCCCCATCCCACTATGTCGCCATATATAAGATTACAACTAAAATCGAAACGTCACGTATTGGAAGTTGGATTTCCATCTGTGAACCTAGGTCAGGGATCGTCCTCCACCGATTCGAGACAATCTAGCGTACCATGTCTCAGGACCCAGACTCAGGTGGGCCCTTGGATCGTCAGGGCCGGTCCACCGATGTGGATTAAAATGCCTGAACACTGCGTTTCCCCACCCTATGGGGCGTAAACGAGCCAGTGAATGACTCCATCGGCGTCACATAGTCACCGATAAATCCGAGGCGCCTCGCAACAGCAACAACCACATAAGTCAAACTCGTTAGGGCGTGTAAAACCCCTGACGCCACTTCTAGCTAGAAAGAAACGCATGTCCTCCCTGATGTCCTCTCCCGTTTTTGGTTCACAACCGGGGTGTGAGGCTCGCGAATTCACGTTACACAAAGCTATGCCACACAGGCAGTGCTTTGATCAGCCACCACAAGACTTTGCTTTTCAACAGAAGCCTTAATCATTTTCCACTTAGGCATGCCACACAGGCAATTCACTCCATGCGTTTGATATCCATCGATATATAACCCCTGAGCTCGTACGTTTCAGAGAAGGGCGTTAAGCAAGAGAATAAATTCTCCGCCGCCAAACAGATATATATTTAATAGAAATCAATCACACAGACTAAAATCCAATGTAAGACACACAGTCCATTTACAAGTTCGTTCTGGGTTTGAATGAAACCGAAGGCACCTATTACCCCATATATCCATCGATCTCCAAGTACGTCTGGACGATCACCAACTGATTCCCTCCTCTTGGGTGTACGGCCCAATCAAGATCATCAGTAATTATCCAAACGACGTGAAGACCTCCGGTCTTCAACCACCTTCTTCATCTTCGACACCACGTCGAATCAGTTATTCAGAATGGGATAAACCCGGTCTTTCCGAATAACTCGCGTATATGATAAACGAGTGTTACACAAACCCAACATACGCCTCATTCCAATTTAGAATATACTTTTATTCAAATATTCTTACACTTTGGGAAAGGTTCCCATTAATTTTATCAAAGATAAATTCTTTAAATTTATTCTTTAATCTTCTTTGAATAACTATTCAAAGAAGTCGGGATTAGCGAACCACACCGGAGTAATCATTTATTTTATTTCCCAATCCCCACCTATTCATCCCATGAAGTAAACCTGGTCATACTTCATATCTAACACCACAGTATTATCGGTAAATTCAATTACCATTTCACGTTCAAATCTAATTAAAGATTTAACTATCGCATGGAGTAAAACTGGTGATACTCCATTCTCGATTATTTCATTCTAATTAAAGATTCATTAAAACTTCACCTAGTTTAAATCTTCCCAATAATCACTATCAATGATTATACATCTTGGGAAAAACACATCGTGTCTTTAACTGGGTTAAAGAACCAATGTCATTTAAAACATGATTCACTATAAACCCAAAATCACATTACAATAATTATCGGGTTAAAGAACAAGTTTTATTTTGGCAATTTTTAAGGGCCAGAATTTCATAGCGACTATTCTGAAAATTCATTTGGCCATATCTTTTGATTCCCGCTACAAAATTTCAATTTTTCGGATTCGTTGGAAAGATTTTCTCAATTAGATTCTAATATTTTTGGTTTCACTAAATTCCGGTTTATTTTGAATCCTGTACATTCATTTGAAGTTTGAAATCGAATTATCGAACTACCGCGCCATTTTCAATTTTTTTTATATATATAAATAAATATTTATATTCTACCGATGACGTATATAAATATATACGTTCTAATTCTATTCAAAATAAATTTTTCGTCTATATTATTTAAAATAATCCATTTTAAATATTCTAAATTCACTAAAATTGCCAAAATAAAAATTTTAAATTAGCTCGGATTTCCGGGTTATTACAATCTCCCCCACTTAAAACTTTTCGTCCCCGAAAAGGAACGAAGCCGAAAGTTGTTTAACTAATTAACTCAACTTCCAGTATTTTCACTACGGCTTAAGTTCTTCAACTTTTCAGTTTCTAAGAACTTTTCAAGTTTTTCAAAAATTTGGCTAACACCCTAAATTTTCGAAAAATTTCGCCATAACCTCCCCTGCACCGGGGAATTCGGGATATTTCATATAGCCTCTGATGGCCTTCTTCAATCAAAAAGAAAAAGAAAAAGCCAAGCAGCTAGCCAAGCGGCTAGCCAATCGGCTCACAAAATCACCCAAAACTCAAGAAATACAATAAACATGTACCTATTTGTCGGGCAAACAATTTTATTCCTCTGCTCTAGCCTCCTTGCTATGACCTGTTCAATGGATACACATGTATATGTATGCAAATGCGACTAATTTTCAATACAACTCACTATTTGGTTAAATCTGGCTAAAGGTTCAACATTTAATTAACCAAACAATAATCAAACAACACAACCATCAATAGATTAGTTGATTAGCTTTTCAAATTCATAATTTTGATATATAGTCAAAAATCAGATTTTTGAAGCCAAATCACAACAAGTGGCCTTATCTAATTTTGGTTCTCACACCAATCTAATGGAAATATATAGATATCACACTTTCGGTACTCGAATATAAATACTGATGATGCGGCCGCTTCATCAGAATTATCCCCGGGCGATTAGAGTGTGATTCTATATCTATCCAGTATATTAAAACTTCGAATACACGCGGATCAGATGTATACGCAAAATCTTTATATACTGCATTGTCCAAATCAATACAAATAAATAATCAAATACGAATAATTGGTTTAAATTTTCAAAACAAAATTTGTTTTTATTTTCAAAAATATACTCTTCACACTCGTTCTAGGATACTACTGATCCTATCTCTAACGAGTCATTCCATTGGATATTACTAATCCAATATCTGATGAATTCTTTCGTATGGTTCTTATGTGTCTTGTTCTCTGAGCTTTGTAAACCAAAGCTCTGATACCACGATGTAACGACCGGGAATTTCGCTCGATCCGAATCAGTCGCTAAACCGATCAAGACCGTTAGAAACGCCTGATTGTTTTGAGAACACAACAAAATAGAACGCAGACGGAAGAACATTTCATTGTATATTACAACAATTCCATCATAATACAAGAATATCCAGAGTATAAATGAATATTATACATTACAAAATATCAGAGATTACAGTACATTACATAGCAGCGGAAAATAATACAAAATACAACTGAAGAAGATATACGGATACAAAGCTTTCCGGATATCGTTCCAGCTGTACATCAGGATCCTGTGAATATAAATCTGCAAAACCAAAACTACTAGCTGCCCATGTAAAAATAAAGGCACCCAGAACTTAGGTTAAAACAATAAACTCCAGGTCAGTCATGGGACTGGTGTGAGTAGTAAAACAGTTATTAATCTTTATTTTAAAGTTAGGTAAATCAAGGGACCACGCCCTATAACACGGAACGGGTTTCCTCCCAAGAATACCAGTGCATAAAACAACAGCGCAATGCTAAATAAAGAACAATGAAGCTGTTATAAGTCCTAAGTCCCATCACACAATGCAACACAAACCGGAGGATAGGGTTTTACCTTATAACAACCAAAGAATGCTTGATACGCTAAATTTCATTTGATACTATTATAAGTGCATAGTGTATAAAACAACTTCAAATCATAAGTATCAATCATAGACGGCATAAACGCCCCCATCCCACTATGTCGCCATATATATGATTACAACTAAAATCGAAACGCCACGTATTGGAAGTTGGATTTCCATCTGTGAACCGAGGCCAGGGATCGTCCTCCACCGATTCGAGACAATCTAGCCGACCATGTCTCAGGACCCAGACTCAGGTGGGCCCTTGGATCGTTAGGGCCGGTCCACCGATGTGGATTAAAATGCCTGAACACTGCGTTTCCCCACCCTATGGGGCGTAAATGAGCTAACGAATGACTCCATCGGCTTCATATAATCACCGATAAATCCGAGGCGCCTCGCAACAGCAACAACCACATAAGTCAAACTCGTCAGGGCGTGTAAAAGCACTGACGCCACTTCTAGCTAGAAAGAAACGCTTGTCCTCCATGATGTCCTCTCCCGTTTTTGGTTCACAACCGGGGTGTGAGGCTCGCGAATTCATGTTACACAAAGCTATGCCACACAGGCGGTGCTTTGATCATCCACCACAAGACTTTGCTTTTCAACGGAAGCCTTGATCATTTTCCACTTAGGCATGCCACACAGGCAATTCACTCCATGCGTTTGATATCCATCGATATATAACCCCTGAGCTCGTACGTCTCAGAAAAGGGCGTTAAGCAAGAGAATAAATTCTCCGCCGCCAAATAGATATATATTTAATAGAAATCAATAACACAGACTAAAATCCAATGTCAGACACACAATCCATTTACAAGTTCGTTCTGGGTCTGAACGAAACCTGAGGCACCTAGTACCCCGCATATCCATCGATCTCCAAGTACGTCTGGACGATCACCAACTGATTCCCTCCTCTTGGGTGTACGACCCAATCTAGATCATCAGTAATTATCCAAACGATGTGAAGACCTCCGGTCTTCAACCACCGTCTTCATCTTCGACACCACGTCGAATCAGTTATTCAGAATGGGATAAACGAGTGTTACACAAACCCAACATACGCCTCATTCCAATTTAGAATATTCTTTTATTCAAATATTCTTACACTTTGGGAAAGGTTCCCATTAATTTTATCAAAGATAAATTCTTTAAATTTATTCTTTAATCCTCTTTGAATAACTATTCAAACTAGTCGGGATTAGGGAACCACACCGGAGTAATCATTTATTTTATTTCCCAATCCCCACCTATTCATCCCATGAAGTAAAACTGGTCATACTTCATATCTAACACCACAGTATTATCGGTAAATTCAATTACCATTTTACGTTCAAATCTAATTAAAGATTTAACTATCGTCTGGAGTAAAACTGGTGATACTCCATTCTTGATTATTTCAATCTAATTAAAGATTCATTAAAACTTCACCTAGTTTTAATCTTCCCAATAATCACTATCAATGATTATTCATCTTGGGAAAAACACATCCTGTCTTTAACTGGGTTAAAGAACCAATGTCATTTAAAACATGATTCACTATAAACTCAAAATCACATTACATTAATTATCGGGTTAAAGAACAAGTGTTATTTAAAACACTGTTCACGATAAACCCAAAAATCAATTCAAATTCAATTCCAATTAAATACCATTTAATTGGTACACTTCATTAAATCAAAACAAAAAGATTTAATCTTTTTCTCAACTGGTTTTAAGAACAGTGTTAATGAAGACACCATTCATGGCAAACCCAAATCACATTTGACAAGGCTCTGAATAGGAAATATATTGGCTTATATTCAATATCAAATTCTACGACCAACAAATATCGTATTGGAAATAACGATATAAATATATCTTTCAAATTTCCATAACAATATCTGTATTATAACGAAATCAAACATCGAAATACTCCAAAGACAATTTTGATTCAAATCCATTCCAATTCAATTATTGGAAATTTTGGTTACCTTTAAAACCCCTTTTCAAATTCAATTTATTTGTTTCAAAATAAATTGATTTTAATTCTAGTTTAAAACTAGTTCATTTCGATAAAAATCTATTTTTATCTTTTTAAATATGGAGTTTTTCTTCCCAATTCTTCCCAAATCATTTCTTATGATTTTACACAAATTATTACTATTTTTAAGAATTTTATCAAGGCCCGTACAGTCGATTTCCATCAATGGCCATCGAACTGCACTTACAGCGACCTTTTCCAAATTTGATTTGGACATAATTCCAAATCCAACCGTTAGAATTCAAATCTATAATATTAGATAGAAAGCTCTTTTCGATATGAACCCAACGGTTCCGGTTTTAGGAGAATCCGACGGTCGGATCTCCCGTAATATCCATTTGAAGTCAATGGTCAAAATTCGCGAACTGTCGCGGCGCGACGCATTCTATTCAGGCCATTATATTATATATATAATATACACTTCGTCGATTTCCTTTTTAAAATGTGCTTTATAAATCGTTTTAAATTCATTTTCAAAACGGTTTCAACTTCATATTCAATTTCAAATCAAAATTGAATATTCCAATATAAATTCGTTTTAAATTCATTTCAAATCGATTTCAATTCAATTTTAATTTGATTCGAATTTTGATTATTTTCAATATAATTCAAATTTAGAAATCACTTTCAATATAATTCAAATTTCGAAAACACTTTCAATATACATTGAAAATTGAATAAAATCGATATAAATATCGTTCACGTCAAAATGGCGTCAATCTAATCAACACGGCTTCATATATTTCTATTTTTAAATATTCTATTTCAAATATTTCTTTTTCAAATATTTCTATTTCAAAACTGGAATGAGGCCCAATCAATTACCATATAATGTTAGTTATATGTCAACAATAACGAATAATCAACCATCATCCAAAGTGCCTTCTACACTGTATAAGCATCAAATATAAATATTTAACTCTTATAACAGTCTGTCAATCAATCGATCGACATACAACTAATTATTGGGATTAGTGTATGTCATATATCATACCAATACCCGTGTGGGGTTTCAAACAATCAAACACAGATTTTATTTCTGCGGTTGGGCGATGTGTAAAATTTATCGTCCCAATCAATATCTGTGGCGGCCCGCCCCGCACCAACCGACATTTACTCCAAAGGTGCGCTGTACACATGTCCAGTTAGCACGGAACGGGTCGTCAGAAGGAAAGGGAAGAAAGAAATGAACATGCAAAGAACCTGTAGAATGTCTCACAGCGCATCGGGTAAAATATAATAATAACATACTTGACATAAAACAGGAGAGACAGTGCATAAGCTGAAACAACTAACATAGCAGCGGAAAATGTAAGTACAGCTTATGATCCAAAGTTAAACATTATTACAACTTTTCAAACTGTCTCAAAGCAAAAGCAAGATAAAGGAGGAACACTACTAATGCCCAAGTAGCGACTACCAACGACACAGGGAGAATATATATATATATGTATATCATACGTGGAAGCCTCCTGCCCGCCTCCGAATCAGCTACTCGTGCATCACCAGCTAACCTATCTCTAGTCTGCTCGTGTGAGCACCCAGAGTAATAAGAGGAGACATAAAACTCTGGGTCAGACATAAAGCCTGGTATGAGCGATAAGCATCTAAAGTGAACAATAACAGGTAGACTAAAACATACCTGAACCTGGACCTCCAACCAAAGAGTTAGCACTACATGCTGTACAACACTCTAAGGTGCCATATCAAACGGTGTAATGATACGGAGGTGGAGGTGTGCATGTCATAGTGATGGCAAACAACCAAACATAGCATCCATCCTCACATCTCTCACTCAGTGCGTAAAGCATACGATATTCACCACTTCGATCACCCAACATACCTTGCTACGATCACTTTGCCCCATGAAGTCATAAATGGCTTCACTGCACTGATAACGTAGCCACTAATCCTTCGCTATGTCCACTTGCCCCATACAGTTATTCACCCCATCTACGCTGGCTCATAGCCTTACCAATCCTTTACTGTGTCCACTTGCCCCATGGAGTTATTCACCCCATCTGCGCTGGCTCATAGTCTTACCAATCCTTTACTATGTCCACTTGCCCCATGGAGTTATTCACCCCATCTGCGCTGGCTCATAGTCTTACTACGCATCACCTTGCCCCTCAAGTCATAATGACTCTACTGCACTGATAACGTAGTCTTGCTACCATCACCTTGCCCCTCGAGTCGCAATGACTCTACTGCACTGATAAGTAGCCCATCATCCATTTTTAGTGGTGAATCGAAGTTATGAACATCGACAACTCCTTAGCACACGTCCCGCAGCAAAGCCCAACCATGAAGCGAACCCATCGGTTCCCAACTGGATCCTGAGCTCTAACTTCCCACATTGGACTACCTTTGCATCTCGGGTTATTGGTCAATACTGGGTCGGGTCGGGTTCCCCTCAAGCCATCGGTTCGGGTCGGGTGTCCATTCTGAGTCGGGTCGGTGTGTTGTCCTCCCCTGTAGCGGTTCGGTTCGGGTTCCCAGCATTGTATCGGTTCGGGTCGGGTGTCCTCCTCCGGGTCGGGTGTCCCACTTCGGGTCGGGTCGAGTGCCATCTCCCTTCCAGTTCGTGCTTCCGCTCCGATCCGTTCCCTCGTTCTTCACGTGCTCCGATCCGATCCCTCCTTCTTTTTCTGATCCGATCCCAGTTCAATTTGCGTGGCCTTCCTTTTTGCCAATTTTCTCAAGTGTCAGGTTCCGATCCGATCGAATCCCTTGCCCAGTTCAACTTATCCGATCCGAGCCCCCATATCCGATCCGATCCTGCACTGTTTTTTGAAATTTTCCAGCAATTGTTTACGCCATTCGACGACGTTTTCGACCATTCTAACTATTGAAATCAATCACAAAGCATATCATACAGTCATAGCAACATGCATAATCAACCACAAACATCAAAACATCAATATGGTAGGTTAAAATGGATCAAACATACCCAAAACCCCATATTTCCCCTTAAGCATGTTTAGGTGAAACTCACGATAGGATTAGCAAAACTTAACCAAATTAACCCAAATTCATATCAGAGGTCTAAAACATCATTTAAGAATTTATGAACATTTTTCCCGAATTTATTAGTGCGTAAATTCGCTAATTAACACTAATTACCCTTAATTAGCAATAATTAGTGCAAAACTATGCAAATCACTCACCTTTTCCACAAATAAACTAAGATCTGAAATAAATCTCTGATTTGATGCAAATCCCAATGCTAAACAGCAGCTCCAATGTTGATTTGGTGTAGATCTCCCTTGATTAGATGTTGCTAAGCTTAATCCTTTAACAAAAGATGATTTGGAGGTGATTTAGAGGTTGGAGGCCATTTTTAGGGTTCTTTGTTGATAAGTGGAGGTTAGAAAACTGAAATGGAATAATTCTCTAACTCATTTCAGCCTTCCCATAACCCTAATCCCGAAATGGGTTATGGGCCTATTCACTAATCACCCTATTTTGCCCGGTTAAGCAGTTTTTTCACCTTCCAAACCTTATTTCAGCCATACCTCCCAAATGGTAAGTCCGTTTGGTTATTATGACCACTCTACGGAAAGGTAAACCATCAAACGAATCTAATGGAAGTGGTTTCAGGTCATAATTCCTTTCCAATCAAAAGTTACGATCCAAACAAAATCAGCTAGGGGCAAAATGGTCATTTAAAAATCGACAAAAATCATAAGCATGGGAAATGACTCTAATGGATGTTTCCCAAAGTTACATGACCATACGACTTCATACGAGAAAGAAATAAATATTCTACGATCCTCCGATGCGTAGAATGCGGGTCGTTACACTCTCCCCCCCCCCCCCCCCCCCCCAAGAAATTTCGTCCCCGAAATTCCCTAAGCAAAACACACAAAAGGGTCCCGCTTGCCTATCAATAATAAAACAACAATCAAACATGCAAAACAAGTCTATCCTAGCATGCGGAATAACTAAATTACGAAGTAAATCTTACCAGGCAAAGATTTCTGGATATGCCTTCCTAATGCTCTCCTCTGTCTCCCAAGTACATTCATTCTCGTCCTCGCCCCACTGAACCTTGACTAACTTCACCGCCTTCCTTCGAAATTTCTTCGTATTGTGCCCCACAATACGAATCGGCTTGCGGGTCCCAACCACCTCGGGTTCTACTTCGAAGTCCTCTAACTGATCAGGTGAAATAGTCATATCTGAGTCGTGAACGAACTTCCTTAGTTGGGAAACATGAAATACATTGAGAACTCCCGCCATCTTCTCTGGTAAGCCAACTCTATATGCCAAATTCCCGACTAGTTCAAGAACAGGGAATGGGCTAACAATTCTTGGTGCTAACTTGCCTCTCCTGCCAAATCGTATCACGCTCTTCAACGGAGAAATCTTGACAAACACTAAGTCACCAACGGAGAATTTTAAGTCTCTTATCCGCATAACTCTTCTGCCTATCTTGGGCCGCCTTCATTCGTTGTTGAATGGTCTTAATCTTATCTGAAGTTTCCCTCACCACATCTGGTCCAAGCATAAACTTCTCGCCGCTCTCTATCCAACATGATGGTGAGTTGCACGGTCTTCCGTACAAAGCTTCATATGGAGCCATACCGATACTGGATTGGTAGCTATTATTATATGCAAACTCTACTAGATGCAAATGGTCATCCCATGATCCACCAAAATCCAATATACAAGCTCTCAAGAGATCTTCCAATATACGATTCACCCTCTCCGTCTACCGTCGGTCTGAGGATGATATGCGGTACTGAGATGTAACTCTGACCCTAGAGCCTCTTGTAAGCTCTTCCAAAACCCACTAGTGAACAACGGGTCTCAGTCGCTCACAATGCTTTTAGGTACTCCATGGAATCTCACTACCCACTTCATATACAATTCTGCCAACTTGGCTGCCGTTCTGGTCGATTTGACTGGTATAAATCTTGCGCTCTTAGTCAGTCGATCCATAATTACCCAAATGCTATCATATCCCGATCTAGTCCTTGGTAAACCATCGATGAAATCCATCGAGACTTGCTCCCATTTCCACTTGGTAATTACTAATGGTTGCAACAACCCACTAGGCTTCTTTTGCTCGGCTTTAACTAGCTGGAAATTCATGCATTTGGATATAAACTTCCCAACGTCTCTTTTCATCCCTTCCCAGTAGTAAGTCTGCTTCATATCTCGATACATCTTATTACCACCGGGATGTATAGTTAGTTTTGAGTGATGACATTCTCTAAGCACTTCATCTCTCAAACCATTCACGTTGGGTACAACTAGTCTTCCATTCTTTCGAAGCCATCCATCTCGATCAATCCCATACACATTAATCTCCTCACCGTCGATGTTCATCTCTAACTTGGAGATGATTTCCAATAGATTAGGATCGTCCTCTGGCTGGAACCAATCCGCTCTATCAAAGTGGGTCTGATCGCCAAACTAGCTAGCATAACTGGATCCAATTCGCACTTTGGTCTGAAATCAAACCCCGTGATATACTCCAGTTGCTTCCATTCAAGAAACATTGCCCCTAAACTGGCATGTCTCCTACTCAAGGCATCGGCTACCGTATTACCTTTCCCAGGTGTATATGCGATATCAAAATCATACGAAGCCAAGAACTCTAACCATCTCTGCTGACGGAGATTCAGATCTTTCTGGGAGAAGAGATACTTTAACGGCTTATGATCGGTGAACAACTCAAATCTTTCTCCCAAGAGATAGTGTCTCCACATCTTCAACGCAAACACGATCGCTGCTAATTCCAAATCATGGGTAGGATACTTCTTCTCATGCGGCTTTAGCTGTCGACTTGCATAAGCTACAACCCGACCTCCTTGCATCAATACAGCACCTAGTCTGGTACCACAAGCATTTGTGTATACCGTCATCTCTTCATTCCCTTTAGGAATGACTAGCACTGGCGCACGTGTCAACCTTTCCTTTAGACTCATGAATGCATTCTCACACACTCCGTCCTAGACGAAGGACTGTTTCTTCTTAGTCAACTGAGTCAACGGTGCTGCTATCTTGGAGAAGTCCTGGATAAACTTACGATAATATCCAGCTAATCCCAAGAAACTTCTTACATCTGTTGCATTCTTAGGCGTAGGTCAATCCTGTACCGTAGCCACCTTCGTAGGGTCCACGGCAATACCACTCTCTGAAACAACATGACCCAAGAATCTCAATTCCCTTCTCCAAAAGTGACACTTAGAGAATTTCGCTTTCAATTGGTGTTTCCTCAACACCTCCATCACTATCCTCAAGTGTCCCTTGTGTTCCTCCTCCGTCCTCGAGTAAACAAGGATATCATCTACGAACACAAAAACAAACTTATTCAACTGATCTCTGAATACTTGATTCATAAGATCCACAAAGTAGGCTGGTGCATTGGTCAACCCAAATGGCATGACCAACCACTCATAAAATCCAGACGACGTCCTAAATGCCGTTTTCGGAACACTCTCATCCGCTACTCGTAGCTGATGGAATCCTGTCGTGAGGTCCAACTGGGAGAACACTCTTGCTCCTTGCAGTTGATCAAACAAATCATCTATCCGCGGTAGAGGATACTTATTCTTCCTCGTCACCTTATTTAACTCGCGATAGTCCACACACAAACGAAGGGAACCATCTGCCTTAGTGGCAAACAAAACTGGTGCTCCCCACTCGGAGACACTTCTTCTAATAAATCCCTTCTTCAAAAGATTGCTGACTTGCACCCCGAGCTCTCGCTGCTCCCTTGGTGCCATACGACAAAGTGGCATCACTATAGGTCTGGCATCTTTCACTAAATCAATACGGAACTCAATCTCTCGGTGTGGTGGAAGCCCGGTCACCTCCTCGAAGACGTCCGGATACTGGCCAACCACGGGCACATCTGACAACTCATCCTGCGGGATGTCGAGGGAATTTACAAAACTAGCCATAACCCCATCACTAGGTAGACTACCAAACACTACCCTCCGCCCATCATCCGCCCTCACTGTCACCAAAAAGCCCTCACAGTCTACCACCACCCCTTATCCTTGGAGCCAATTGACTCCCAATATAATGCAATACCCAGTAAAGCCCAAAACAAAGCAATCACAAACAAACATACATCCATGACTCGATAAGACCAAATTCCTGCAAATCATACTAAGGCTAGTCGAACCACCAATCGGGTTCGTCACAACCAATGGTCTATCTATTATCTCGGGTTCCAGTCCCAACCTATCTACCAGGTCACTAGACATGAAGGAACGGGAAGCCCCAGTATCAAACAAAACTCGAACTGGTACATTATAAATAGAAAGCATACCTTGAATAACAACATTCTTTCCTTTCTCCGCCGCAGTTGGGGCATTCGACGAATAAGGAACAGCATCAATAGCATATGCTTTCACAATCTGCTTCTCCTTAAGAGGTTGCGGACACTTATCCTTGAAATGTCCCACTTGACCACAGTTGAAGCACTTCTTATCCGCTGGCTTGGCCCGACAATCTTTAGCTTAATGGCCCTTCTTACCACAGCTGAAGCACTCAACATCCTTCTTGCTCTTTTTCTGGCCACCCTTAGATTGCTCCTGCTTCCTCTTATTCTGAGAGTTATTCTTGCCTCCACCGCCTGCTTGCGGCTTTGGCCCTTCTGCAGATGCAGCCCCAGTCTTTGACTTTGGGTAAAGGCTCTCTGATCTCAAAGCTTTCCCCACAATCGATTCAAATGTCTCATCGATGTGGTTGATAAGCCTTTCCCCCAAGTATCCATCCAAACCAGTAATGAACTTCTCATTCTTCTTCTAAGGAGTATCGATAAGAGATAGTCCATACTTCGACAAAGTGTCGAACTCAGCAATATAGTCAGAAACTGCCCTACCACTCTGCTTTAGCTCCAAGAATTTCTTAAACAGCACTGACTTCTGGGCAGCTGGAATAAACTTCTCGCTAAAGCGAGCCTTGAACTGAACCCAAGTAACCTGATCTTCTGGAGTAGTTGTCCTAATGGCATTCCACCAATTCATCGCTCGCCCTTGCAGCTGACGAGACGCTAGCCTTCTCTTCATCGCATCCTCAAGACCCAAGTCATCGAAGATACGGTCACAGCTATCCATCCAGTCCTGAACATCTATGGCCGACTCCATCCCGTCGAACGGCTTCCCACTAAGGTTAGTGTAATCTTTGCACAACTTTGCGAAATCGACCCTAGGCGCCTGCACTACTGGACCAATACCAACTCCGGGATTGGGAGCTGCCCCTTGCACTTCTCTAAGCATGTCTCTCATGAGGTCAGTAAACATCGCCCTCATGTCAACAGCATTCCCCTGGTTGGTCCCTCTACTAGCACCCCACGTGTCTCGACTCATCGTCAATCTGTAAAAGGGAAACGATTAACGACCCCGTAGTGTTGCTAGTGTAGTACGACTTTATTCTTATACTACTAAAAGTATATATATAGCTTTTGAAAACCAAAGTAATCACAAATACACGCTCTCATATATGTACTATCTCTCCCTAGTGTCTTTCCCTAGGTTAACTACGCAACCTAGAGCTCTGATACCAAGTGTGGCGGCCCGCCCCGCACCAACCGACATTTACTCCAAAGGTGCGCTGTACACATGTCCAGTTAGCATGGAACGGGTCGTCAGAAGGAAAGGGAAGAAAGAAATGAACATGCAAAGAACTTGTAGAATGTCTCACAGCGCATCGGGTAAAATATAATAATAACATACTTGACATAAAATAGGTGAGACAGTGCATAAGCTGAAACAACTAACATAGCAGCGGAAAATGTAAGTACAGCTTATGATCCAAAGTTAAACATTATTACAACTTTTCAAACTGTCTCAAAGCAAAAGCAAGATAAAGGAGGTACACTACTAATGCCCAAGTAGTGACCACCAACGACACAGGGAGAATATATATATATCATATGTGGAAGCCTCCTGCCCGCCTCCGAATCAGCTACTCGCGCATCACCAGCAAACCTGTCTCTAGTCTGCTCGTGTGAGCACCCAGAGTAATAAGAGGAGACATAAAACTCTGGGTCAGACATAAAGCCTGGTATGAGCGATAAGCATCTAAAGTGAACAATAACAGGTAGATTAAAACATACCTGAACCTGGACCTGCAACCAAAGAGTTAGCACTACATACTGTACAACACTATAAGGTGCCATATCAAACGGTGTAAAGATACAGAGGTGGGGGTGTGCATGTCATAGTGATGGCAAACAATCAAACATAGCATCCATCCTCACATCTCTCACTCAGTGCGTAAAGCATACGATATTCACCACTTCGATCACCCAACATACCTTGTTACGATCACTTTGCCCCATGAATTCATAAATGGCTTCACTGCACTGATAACGTTGCCACTAATCCTTCGCTATGTCCACTCGCCCCATACAGTTATTCACCCCATCTGCGCTGGCTCATAGCCTTACCAATCCTTTACTATGTCCACTTGCCCAATGAAGTTATTAACCCCATCTACGCTGGCTCATAGTCTTACCAATCCTTTACTATGTCCACTTGCCCCATGGAGTTATTCACCCCATCTGCGCTGGCTCATAGTCTTACTACGCATCTCCTTGCCCCTCAAGTCATAATGACTCTACTGCACTGATAACGTAGTCTTGCTACCATCACCTTGCCCCTCGAGTCGCAATGACTCTACTGCACTGATAAGTAGCCCATCATCCATTTTTAGTGGTGAATCGAAGTTATGAATGTCGACAACTCCTTAGCACACGTCCCGTAGCAAAGCCCAACCATGAGGTGAACTCATCGGTTCCCAACTGGATCCTGAGCTCTAACTTCCCACATTGGACTACCTTTGCATCTCGGGTTATTGGTCAATACTGGGTCGGGTCGGGTTCCCCTCAAGCCATCGGTTCGGGTCGGGTGTCCATTCTGAGTCGGGTCGGTGTGTTGTCCTCCCCTGTAGCGGTTCGGGTTCCCAGCATTGTATAGGTTTGGGTCGGGTGTCCTCCTCCGGGTCGGGTGTCCCACTTCGGGTCGGGTCGGGAGCCATCTCCCTTCCAGTTCGTGCTTTCGCTTCGATCCGCTCCCTCGTTCGTCACATGCTCCGATCCGATCCCTCCTTCTTTATCCAATCCGATCCCAGTTCAGTTAGCGTGACCTTCCTTTTTGCCAATTTTCTGAAGTGTTAGGTTCCGATCCGATCGAATCCCTTGCCTAGTTCAACTTATCCGATCCGAGCCCCCATATCCGATACGATCCTGCACTGTTTTCTGAAACTTTTCCAGCAAGTGTTTACGCCATTCGACGACGTTTTCGACCATTCTAACTATTGAAATCAATCACAAAGCATATCATACAGTCATAACAACATGCATAATCAACCACAAACATCAATATGATAGGTTAAAATGGATCAAACATACCCAAAACCCCATATTTCCCCTTAAGCATGTTTAGGTGAAACTAACGTAGGATTAGCAAAACTTAACCAAATTAACCCAAATTCATATCAGAGGTCTAAAACATCATTTAAGAATTTATGAACATTTTTCCCGAATTTATTAGTGTATAAATTCGCTAATTAACACTATTACCCTTAATTAACCATAATTAGTGCAAAACTATGCAAATCACTCACCTTTGCCACAAATAAACTAAGATCTGAAATATCTGATTTGATGCAAATCCCAATACTAAACAGCAGCTCCAATGTTGATTTGGTGTAGATCTCCCTTGATTAGATGTTGCTAAGCTTAATCCTTGATCAAAAGATGATTTGGAGGTGATTTAGAGGTTGGAGGCCATTTTTAGGGTTCTTTGGTGACAAGTGGAGGCTAGAAAACTGAAGTGGAATGATTCTCTAACTCATTTCAGCCTTCCCATAACCCTAATCCTGAAATGGGTTATGGGCCTACTCACTAATCACCCTATTTGGCCCGGTTAAGCAGTTTTTTCACCTTCCAAACCTTATTTCAGCCATATCTCTCAAACGGTAAGTCCGTTTGGCTATTATGACCACTCTATGGAAGGGTAAACCATCAAACAAATCTAATGGAAGTGGTTTCAAGTCAAAATTCCTTTCAAATCAAAAGTTATGGCCCTAACAAGATCAGCTAGGGGCAAAATGGTCATTTAAAAATAATAAAAAAATCATAAGCATGGGAAATGACTCTAATGGATGTTTCCCAAAGTTACATGAACATACGACTTCATACGGGAAAGAAATAAATATTCTACGATCCTTCGATACGTAGAATGCGGGTCGTTACAATATCAATCAAATCAGTGTATATAAACAAATCTCCAATTTATTTATATTAATTTATTTCATTCCATATACACGTTAAAAATTCTATTTTTAACTATATAATATTTTCCACTATAAAATATTTTATTTCGTTTCACATCACATCACACAATCAACTACACATCAAAATCAAACAAACAAGCATACAAGCCGTCCATGGTCTGTGGACGACGGGTGTCGGGTGCTACTAAACACCGTCTGCATCCTAGTATATATTTTAAATAGAAAAATTAAATCAAAGGTGAGAAGTTCTCACAGAGGGTTCCACTCCGCCGTGCTTTGCTTTTGAACTGCTGAACCGCTTGGATCTGCTTGAGATTCCAATGCAGTCTTTTTCACGCTATTCAAATAAAAATCATATTTTTATTGCTTCATTCAATAAATAAAAATCATATTTTTATTGCTACTTCATATATATATATATATTTACAACGCTTCTTTCTATATAAAAATTATATTTTTATATTTCTGCTTCTTATATAAAGATCGAATTTTTATTATCATCGCTATAAAAATTACATTTTTACTTCAACATATATGTAATAAAAATTAGATTTTTATTTCGCTACATATATAAAGATAATATTTTTATTATCTCTACTATATAAAAATAACATCTTTAACATTTCTACTATATAAAAATTATATTTTTATTATCTACATATAATAAAAATCCTAGTTTTATTATTCTAAAAATCTAAAGATCGTATTTTTATCATGTTAATCATATAATAAAGATCACTTCTTTATACTAACGCTACTCGTATTAAGCCCATTTCTTTTTCTATAATCAAAACTCTAACTATATAAGAATCACAAAAAAAAACTTTTACTTCATAAAAACTGATTCTAAAAACTGATTTAAATTAAGTTTTGTAAATAAATAAATAAAAAATAACCAAGATCCTTTGAATTGGAGGGACTGCGGGAGATGATTGGCGGTGTGGTGGTCTACACTCGGCGGTGGAGGAGCATCATCAGCGGTGGCTGAACGAGGGGGCGGCAGAACTTTAAGGAGGGGGGTTCGGGTTTGGATTCATGGCAGAGATAAGGAAGAGGAAGGGTTGCGTCAGCGGTTGGAGGGGGAAGTGGGGAGGTCTGGCGGCGATCTTCGGAGGCAGTTGGGGGGTTTGGGCGACGGAAATAGGGGGCGCGATTTAATTCGAGGAGAGAGTAGGAGACGAAGGGGGAAGGAGGAGGGGAGAGAGAAGAGGGCTTGGGTGGTCGCCACCATTGACTTCGGAGGGGGAGGTCGCGCCTCGGCGGCGGCGCATTGGCAATCGCGACAGGCGATTTAGGGTTTTTTTTTTAATTTTTTTTATCTGAGAGATATGAGAGAGGGAAAGGGAATTAATATATATAATTTATTTTATTTAATTATTCAATTAAAGTTGACTTTTTATTTCAAACACGAAATCGAACACAACGACTATCGCCCCCAAGGTATTACCCCCATTCCGAACACAATGGGATATGTTTCGTAAGCCAATTCGGCTGTTACGATCAGTTTTCGTCAAAATCAACATATAACTCTATATATATTCAATTTAAACACACATTTCAAATTACCGGGGTCACGTACTAACTCGAAAAATTCCAGAAAAATATTTTATAACTTCGTATAGGCGATCCGGTCCTAACAAAACTAATTTCGTCGAATTCTGAGACCGTTTGAAAAATGGCCATTTTCCAGTCGATTAAAATCAACTAAAACTGGTCAAACGCGTTTTCCTTTGCCACACTCACATATTGATTCGAAAAATTATGAAAATTGGAATCTAACAATAAATTGACATCCCGGATCCAACAAAAGTGGTTTCGTCGAAATCTGAGGTTGTTTGCAAAATGGCTATTTTTAAGGGCCAGAATTTCATAGCGACTATTTTGAAAATTCATTTGGCCATATCTTTTGATTCCCGCTATGAAATTTCAATTTTTCGGATTCGTTGGAAAGATATTCTCAAGTAGATTCTAATATTTTTGGTTTCACTAAATTCCGGTTTATTTTGAATCCTGTACATTCATTTGAAGTTTGAAATCGAATTATCGAACTACCGCGCCATTTTCAATTCCTTTTATATATATAAATAAATATTTATATTCTAACGATGACGTTTATAAATATATACATTCTAATTTTATTCAAAATAAATTTTTCGTTGATATTATTTAAAATAATCCATTTTAAATATTCTAAATTCACTAAAATTGCCAAAATAAAAATTTTAAATTGGCTCGGATTTCCGGGTTATTACATAGGGTGCCGGTTCAGGCGGACTCCGGTGATAAAAGAAGACAGCTTGTGGTGTTGAACAGGGAGGTTGGGATGTTTTCTTTTGCTAAAAAATGGGAAATCGGAGTTTGCCCAGTAAGAAGAAACTATCAAACTAAAATAAGGTATTCAAAGCCGGTGTCAGTTTTGGAGATTGCCGAGAATGGAAGTTGACTGAAAACTTCGGCTGATTACAAACCACTTTCAAGCTCATTTCTTACCGGGAAAGAAAAGGAAATTTGGCGAAGAAGATTAAGTAAGGATAATCACTTAATTATATATGTAATTCACTAAATTAACGGCTAAAACATAGTTAATAATGTCATTAAGGATTTTAATTAAATAATTGAGAAAAATGGCTAGCTAATTAGTATATTTTAATTTGATTAAAAACCTTGTAACATGTATATCTAATGCGTATGTTAAAAGAATTGAACGTGACCAATCACATTGGAATCGTGACAACGAGATCGACGTTGTGGAACTGACATAACCAAGAACTGAGCTATTGGATTTTAGTGATAAAATCAAACACTGGTTTGATTATAAATGAAACAAAAAGAAGAATCGTCAACTGTAAAATGAGGTGAGTTAACTCACTAACTCTACTTCGTTTATATTTTTATATAAATGAGTTTCAAATTTATTTATAGTAATTTTATACTGTGTGATGGTTGTTTGGTTGCATGGTTAATAAAATTGGTTGATATAGTTATATCATTAATCGATTATTATTTCTGTTCACCATGATATTTCATATTTATGTGAAATGAATATTATTGATGTGATTAACATCTGTGGGTGCAGGGAAACATGTTGGAGGGATCCAACTGGATTCCTCAACATTTATATTACTGTTTTATATTATGTGATGTATGATATAATCCATGATTGGATATGTTGTGTTTGATTTACCCTGGACCTAGAAACTTGGTATATTAGATACCGTAAAATATTTTCGAATATGGAGAAGGAAATTGGAACTTAAAAATAGAATTTATTTCCAGAATAGAAATAAAATTTCGAATAGACTTGAAATAGAAACTTGTTTAAATAAAACAAGAAGTTGTTTATAAAACGATGTTTATAAATTAGTAAAAATATTATCCTGAGATAAAGTAAAATATAAATTCAACATTGAATTCATATTGGAAAAGTGGAAATCGGGTTTGAAAATGATATTTGTAATGGAAAATGGAATGTAGCGATTATAAAGGAAATTATAAGAATGATTATAAATGGATAAAATTAAAGTAAGTCTTCCTATGAATAAATTCTAAATAGATGTTACAAATGGAATTTTGATTTGAAATGTTGTTTACAAATATAAATATTCAAGTAGATTTGATTGTATATTAAAGAAATATATTCAAGATTTAAGTGAATAATTGTTTGAAGGAATTTGGCAAATGAAATATCTCTAAAGGAAATTCAGATTTGAAATATGAATCTAAGTTGGAAATTGAATGAAAAAAGAAATGGATAATCGTTTTAAGAAACGATGAGTTTTATTCCAACATTTGGAATATAGAATAAATTGGGATATTGTTTTGTAAATCTAAACAGCGATTTTAACGCCGTTATGATAAATGTTTTGTAAATCTAAACAGTGATTTTAACGTTGTTGTTATAATAAATGTTTTGTAAATCTAAACAGTCATCTTAACGCTATTGTTATCAATAGATGTTCTATAATTCTAGACAGCGATTGTAACGCTGTTGTTAAAAGTAATGTTTTATAAATCAAATATTTGGAGATAGCGATTATAATGCTACCGTTATAATCAATGTTTTTCCGTAAAAGAAGTGAGTTCTTAGATCGAATCCGAAAGTCGCGCAAGCGAGATTTTTTTTAAATTTGTGAGCTTTGACTATTTCAAAGTTGAGAATGTTGTTCAATTAAGGTCTGAGAGGTAATTATACCCTAACTTGATTGACTTCATGATTGATGGAGGAATGGTTAAGGTTCAATAGTGAAGATTTGTTAGCAATATGGTTAGTTAATAAGTGATTTATTGTTTGAGTTATAATAACGATGTTTTATAACATCGCATTAATTTTAATGGACTTTTGAAATGTTTTTCCCGAATAAAATGTGAGATATTTTCTACGCATATAAAAATGAAATGAATTGTCGAATAAAGAAATATGAAATGGAATATGGAAATGTTTCCGATATTAATGAAGTATATTTTCAGAATATAGAAAATAAGGATTCACGAATATTTAGAAATGTTTTATAACTGAAATAAGAGATATTTCTCGAATAAAGGAAGTATGATATTGGAAATGCTTTCCAATAATCGAGAAAGACAATTGAATG
Source organism: Allium sativum (assembly GCA_030737875.1). NCBI lineage: Eukaryota > Viridiplantae > Streptophyta > Magnoliopsida > Asparagales > Amaryllidaceae > Allium > Allium sativum. The sequence continues at coordinate 7,449,643 of JASFAX010000034.1, forward strand.
TTTAAAGAATCTGAAAAGGGGAAAATGGGAAATTAGAATCGATAATATAATAAGGAATCAATATAAAGGGTCCAGTATTGTGTGATGCTTGATCGGTACGATTTCCAATTGGAAATAGGACCGTTGATCGTATGGATGTTTCTTTGATAGTTAAATCACCGACTATCGAAGTTTTGATTTATTTTATACCTCCGTTGTCAATATGGAGAGACCCGGATCAGATTTAATACTGAAAACCACTCTGTATTTGAGACGACCCGAATTCCCGTTCTCACGGAAACAAGGTTATCTTTGGAATATAACACAGAAACATATAATAGCAGAACAGAATTAAATAAATACACCAGAATGAACAACAAAATATACTGGATAAAAGTAATCATCAGAGTTACACAGTATACAGGATCTTACTTAGTACAAATACAGTTCAGCTATACATAAATGTCTACAGCGGAAATAAACAAAATATGTACAATGGGAGCTGAACAGCATAAAAAGAATAAATGATAGAATCCATCTTCAGCTCCAGCTATCCAGAAAGAACCAGCTAAACCTAAATACAAGGCTGCCCGCACAGAAAAAGGGGCACCCGAGTTTGAAAGTGAAACAAACTACGAGTCAGTCATGGGACTGGTATGAGAAATCCACTCAACACAAATATAATTGGCTAATCACAGGACCACGCCACTTTCGTGGAACGGGTTTACTCCATTGGATTGCCAGTGCTTTAAAACAAATCTTTCTTTTAAACATCGCTATGCTTTTTATAAAAATGAAGCCGTTATAAGACTCAGTTCCCATCACACAATGCAACGCAAACCAGAGGATAGAGTTTTACCTTATAACGGCCAAGATATGCTTGATACGAATAAAACAAAGGCATTTGATATTATTGCTAGTGTTTATATGTTTTGAAAACAATTTCAAATCATAACTATCAATCATAGACGACATGAGCGTCCCATGCCACTATGTCGCCAAATGTATAGGTATACAATCAAAACCGCACGATGTCGTATTTGGAAATTGGATTTCCGTCATGAACCAAGGCAAAAGATAGTCCTTACCGAATTCGAGACAATCTAGCCCATGTCTCAGGCCCAGACTCAGGTGAGCCCTTGGATCGTCAGGGCCGGTCCACCGATGTGGATTATTATGCCTGAACACTACGTTTCTCCGCCCTTTGGGGCGTAAACGAGCCAACGAATGACTCCATCGGACCCGGATCGTCCGATCAAACCGAGGCGCCTCGCAACAGCAACAACCACATAGGTGAAAAGTATATAAATGTCAGGGCTGGTAGGTCACTGACACCACCCTAGCTAGAAAGAAACGCAGGCCCTCCCTGATGTCCTTCTCCCGTTTTAGGTTCAAACCGGGGTGTGAGGCTCGCGAATTCACGTTATACACAAAGCTACGCCACACAGGCGGTGCTTTGATCATCACCACAAGACTTTGCTTTTCAACAGAAGCCCTGATCACTGCATCTTAGCGTGCCACACAGAATAAATCCTATGTCAGACACACAGTCCATTTACAAGTCCGTTCTGGGTCTGAACGAAACCGGAGGCACTAAATACCTCGCAAACCCTTCGATCAACACGTACGTCTGAACGATCACCACTCATTATCCATATTTCGGGATGCCTCCCAATCAGGACCTCGGTTACCATCCAAACGAGGTGAAGATCTCCGGTCTTCGACCATCGTCTTCACCTTCGACTTTCAATCGTCGGTCAATTATTCGAAATGAGAATTAACTCGGCCTTTTCAAATAATTTACGTATATTTAGAATTTCAAATCGATTTATTTCAATGGTTAAATTATTTGACAACATCACGTTTGTTCTTTAATGTAATTTTCACACCAAACACATTCAACCATCAAACATCACATAAATCAAGCAAATTCAGTTTATTTCCATTCCATATCGCTTACGATATTTTATAACTATTTATCGATATTTTTATTTATTTTAAAATAGCCATTTTATTCAAAACGACGCTTCGGGCCATAAGGCGGCCGTGGCGCTGTTTTTTGTTCAGATTTGATTTACACATATCTGAAAATCTAACCGTTGGATCTTCACAAAATTCACATCATTAGAAAGGTCTTTTCAAAACGAACCCAACGGTTCCAGTTTCGGGAAATTCCGACGGTCGGATCTCCCGGTACAATCGTTTGAATTTTCGATTTCAAAATACGAACTACCGCGTCGTTATTCGATTAAATATAATTTTATTTATATATATAAATAAATATAATCGTTTCTGGCGCTGTTTTTCTTCAGATTTGAATTAAACATTCCAGACAATCCAACCGTTGGATTTTTACAAGGTTGGTGCCGTTGGAAAGATTATTCCAAGGCGAACCCGACGGTTGAGGTTTCGGGAAAATCCAATGGTCGGATTTCCCGTACTAGTCGTTTGAAATTACGGTTTCGAAATACGAACTGCACGGCTTCGTTTCGTTTTAATTTTATTTATATTTATATAGTTATATAAATATAGTTCATTCAACAATTTCAATATCGTTTTAACTTCAAAAAATTTTCTAACACCTTAAATTTTGGAAAAATTTCGCCATAACCTCCCCTGCACCGGGAGCGTCGGGAAATCGCAAATAGCGTCCCGGTCCTTCTAATCTCAAAAAGAAAAAGAAAAAGCCAAGCGGCTAGCCAACAGGCTCAAAATCATCACCCAAACAAATCAGTAAATGTGGTATCTATTTGTCGGGCACAAAATTTTATTCCTCTTCTCTAGCCCCTTTGCTATAACCTGTTCAATGAATATGCATGTACATATATATACAGTCCATATCATTTTTCATTTTCTATTCAACTTCATATTCGATTTCTATTTGGTTTAAAAACACCATTCATTCTAATGTTACATAAATATGTGCAAATCATTTCATTAGCTAATTAATGAATATTTCAACTCATATATGTTTATTTTGAACAAGTGGTTATTTTTAACACCTCTCATCTCAACGATTCTATGCATACAATAAAAATATGATTTTTATTGTAAAAACAGTTCATTTCAAAACACTACTTTTCTATATAGTTCATATAGTCGATAAAAGGTGATTTTTATTATCAAACAATTTATTTCAAAATATGAATACCATTCAACACATGCATTTCTAAACAACGAATGAATATCAATTCAACACATGAATGTTTTCAATAGTTTTTAGATATCGATAAAAATGTGATTTTTATTATCGAACAATTTATTTCAAAATATGAATACCATTCAACACATGAATTTCTAAACAACGAATGAATATCAATTCAACACATGAATGTTTTCTATAGTTTTTATATATCGATAAAAATGTGATTTTTATTATCAAACAGTTTATTTCAAAATATGAATACCATTCAACACATGAATTTCTAAACAACGAATGAATATCAATTCAACACATGAATGTTTTCAATAGTTTTTAGATATCGATAAAAATGTGATTTTTATTATCAAACAGTTTATTTCAAAATATGAATACCATTCAACACATGAATTTCTAAACAACGAATGAATATCAATTCAACACATGAATGTTTCTATAGTTTAAGCATATGAAAATAATTCAAACACCAGAATATTATTCAAAATTTCGGCAGCATAACGGCAGGGTAGTTACACCGGCACCGTCCCTAGTACGGCTCCTCGCTCTACCATAAAACCTCGCGGTTTTTGACAATGGGGTTCATGCATCTAGTTCGCACGCAGGCGGCATGTATATATTTATTCCATTTCCACAAACTAATCCTAAGTGGTTTCAACCAAATATTTCACAACCACAAATGGGTATTTTTCAACCACCATCAACCAATATCAATCACAAACAATCCCAAACAATCATTCGCTATCAATCAAATTTTCACAACAATTTCAACCAATAAATATCGTCCATGGTTTGTGGATGAGGGGCGTATATATATATATATATATATATATATATATATATATATATATATATAGCAATTTATATATAGCTATTCACTTTCATTTCACACATATATAATATTTATTTTTAAATCAGAAATCTCACCAATAGCTATCCAACTGCAAGACTCTTCTTAATAGAAATCTTCGCCTATTTGTCGCTTTCACCCGTATTCTCTGCATATGTAAAAATAGAATTTTTACTACGCTATTCAATATATAAAAATATGATTTTTACTTCGCTTTCACCATATAAAAATATGTTTTTTTTCTTTAAACAACAAAATCAGTTTTATTTCTTATATAAAATCAGTTTTTCTCTTTTATAAAAATGCAGTTTTTAGTTTTTAAAAATTTTCAGTTTTAACTACTTTTAAAAATTAAAATCAGTTTTTAATTTTTATATAAAATCAGTTTTAAATTTTTAAAACCTAAATCAGTTTTAATTACCTAAAATTAAAATCAGTTTTTAATTTTTATAAAATTCAGTTTTAATACTTTTTATAAATCAGTTTTAATACTTTTTTTTTTAAAAACAGTTTATATATAAAATAAAAATAAAATAAATAAAAATAAAATACAATTAAAAACTTACAGAGGAGCGGGGGGGAAGGAGACGACGTCGGAGGCTTCTTCGAGGGGCGGCGCTAGGGCTTTGAACGAGGGGGGCTTCGGGGTCTCGAACGACTTCGGGGGGTGTCGGATTGAAGGAGGAGGGAGCGATGCAAGGAAGAGGGGGGGAAGATGATCGGAGTTTCGGTGGAGCTTGGTGGAGCGGTCGTGGCGCTGGCGGCTGCTACTGCTTCCTTCTTTTTTTCTTTTTTTTTTCTTTGTGTTTTCGATTTTATGAAATCGGGGGGGGGGGGGGGGGGGGGGGGCAGGCAGAAGAAAAGGGGGGAAAAGAATATTTTTTATTTATTTATTTTTTATTTATTTATTTATTCAAAAAGGTTGACTTTAACATCCGACCTCGAAACGAGGCCCACCACCTGCCGCCCATAGCGTTTTACCCCCATTCCGAACACAATGGGATATGTATCGCAAGCTGATTTGATCGTTACAATCAGTTTCCTTTTGAATTTACATTTAAATCAATATATTGAATTTTAAACGTACATTTCAAATTACCGGGGCTACATACTAACTAGAAAAATTCCAGAAAAATATTTTCTAGCTTTGTATTGACGATACGGTCCTAACAAAACTAGTTTCGTCGAATTCTGAGACCGTTTGAAAAATGGCCAATTTCCAGTCGATTAAAATCAACTGAAACTGGTCAAACGCGTTTTCCTTTGCCACGCTCACATATTGATTCGAAAAATTATGAAATTTGAAACCTAACAATAACCTGACACTACGGACCTAACAAAAGTGGTTTCGTCCAAATCCGAGGTCATTTGCAAAATGTCCATTTTTAAGGGCCTGAATTCCATAGCGACTATTCAGAATTTTCAACTGGACATATCTTTTGATTCCCGCTATCAAATTTCGATTGGTCAGATTCGTTAGAAAGATATCACCAATTAGATTCCATTATTTTTGGTTTCACTAAAATCTGGATTGTTTTGCACCTGGTATATTCAATTGAAGTTTGAAATCGAATTATCGAACTACCGCGCCATTTTCAATTCTATATATAATTATATTTAATTATATTCATTTTCAATTGTCGATTCAAACTCAGTTTTCATCGCCATTATTTAAAATATTTATTTTAAATATTAAAAATCCATTATTTTAGACAATTTAAAATTTTTAAATTGGTTCAGATTTTCTGGGTCGTTACAGTATTGGTATAAGCGTACATATCAACTTATGCTGAAAATAAGTGAAGACGGAGTAAAATGTAAGGGCGGTTCTATTAACCCTTGTTAGAAATTGCCCAAGATGGATTAATAGAACGGTTCCTTCGGTTTGTCCAGACCCAGGACAACTTAATGACGAGTGTCTAACAGAGTATTTCCAAGGGATTACGTACGTTGATTCCTTCAAACGTACGAAGTTGGTGGAAAAGAAGGGAAACTTCTTTAGCTTAACAATCTGAGTATTTTTGTGGGAATCAATTAGTGATTTCCGATGGATCTGACGATGTGGCATTCAAAGTGAATGGTGGCCAGATGTTCTTGAAGATAATTCAAACCTCAAGCCTCACAACTGGGAATTGACAAAAATTAAGCAGGCAGCATGACTATGTGGGTCGCTCCCATTAGGATGTATAATCACCTATCAAGAGAAATTTCATTTGCTTCTTTAATTTATCGATGCTGTCCCTTTTGGGAAACGGTTGTTGATCCCAACCGTTGGTGATTTACATTCGACACACTCAAGCGAAATGAGTGATCGGTCATGTGTGGGCTGGGTTGCAAGACGTTCTTGTTGAACCCCAGTGTATTCTCTCTAGAGTACACTGATCGGAAGGTGGTTCCTTACCTTGTCATGTTAGAAATCCAATCTCCAATAAGTGCCCTGCGGGTTTTTTGATTTTATATTATTATGGAGCGTGAGATGCAAGCGTTCTGCTAAATTCTATATATTTGTGGTAGACACTATTATAATATCACCGGATTTGATATCAAAATGTTTTGGGTTATCGTAAGTTAAAAACCATCCGTGTTTATGTGTGGATCGGTCTTACGATTATCATTTCTTTCAAAAGGATTTTGAAAGTTAAACAAACAGTTGGAGTTTACTCACACCAGTCCCATGACTAACCCAGAGTTTATTTTGTTTGTTTTCCCCTAAACTCTTGGGTGCCCAAATTTGTATGGGCAGTCAAGTAGTCGGGATTTTACAGATTCACTTGGAGGAGATTGAAGCAGGTGGCTTCACCAGTTAGCTATAGACTGTTATATTTTTTTCCTGCGTATTATGTTTGTATATGGAAACAAGTGTTTATAACTATTCCTGAAATAGCTGTTGTGCTCTGATGATGGTATGTATATAAAGTTACTGAATTGTATTTTAAAGTTTATGTTATCTAATATATTTTATTCGTTCCGCTGTGAGTTTGTGATCTTCGTTTTCTTCTGTTTTAATACTTCTTTCTTTCTATTTCTCATCCTCTAACTTCTTTCTTATAATGATTCATATTTCTGTGTCATTTGGGTTGGACGTGTGGTGTCACTAGTCAACTCAAAGAGTATGGAAATTCAGGCCATTGCAATTATAATAAATAACATTAATGAGAATGTTGTTTAATAGGTAGACTTGTCCTAGGGACAAAGGAATATTATAACTTAGGTTATTATAAACTAGTAAAGGAATGGGATAAATGATGAATTGAGTAAAGGGACACTTAATTGTAAATTAAGTAATCAGAAAAGGGGAAAACCTGAAACCAGTTAAGAAAAGGGGGAAAATATATTGTACTTAATTATTAATTAAATAATCCTCAAACTAGGAAGTCTGAAACACGCTGATAAGAATAACATGTTCAGACTTGTCCTAGGGATAAGGGGAAATTATAACATAGGTTATAATAAATGGGTAGAGAAACTTATTAATAGGCCTTAGTTAATATAACTAAGTTAGTAAGTAAACAACGATAAGTTGTATTGACGATACAAGGTGTAATTACGATTAAATGAGAAAGGTTGAGGAAAACTTATGAAATGAAATACGTTATATTTAATCATAAATGGTAAGTGACATGTTAATTAGAAAACATGTGAACTAAGAGATACTTAATAATATATTAAGTATAACATGTTATTGTGACCTTGAAATCAAATAAGAGTGACTCGGTGGTTGCCTCAACGGGGAGGTAGAGGGTCACTACCAACAAGAATAGTAGATCGTCGGATACTCGTCATCGACAGCCAGTGGGATGCAAAAAGACTAGAGCTAAACCCAAGATACCATTCACCCTTCACTATTGGGGTAGGAGATTGAGTGGAGATGCCAAACGGATGTTTAGATTGTTTATTATTAGGGGCAGTCGCTTAGCTCTTATAGTCTTTACTAGTTGAGGGAGGGGCCGAGGTAGGGCCATAGCCACCATGAAAACAGACCCTAGGTATATTTGTATATAGAGGCTCTTTAAAGACTGGCCCGTACAGATATGGTCCCCACCGAGTTATGTGTTTCTTGTATCGCCCTACCATGGAACTTGGTGCACATTAGAGGACGTGCGATTGAGGCATCGAGCTACAATTGAAGATACGTATGGTGGACAGTCTAGATACATGCATGTAGGCTATGGGTGGTGTATCGTAGGCTTGAGGACATTACTTCGATATGAATTCGGATTCGAACAAAGGTGGCAGTCTGTACGTTTGCGTAGCATAGTAATGACAGATATATGCGGAACGTAATATTGTTATCCGTACATCACTACGACGTAGGATGAAGGACTGCGTATGTTTCGATGATGTTATGGTGGAGACCGTGCGAGTGGGGTACCATGGTGTGTACCTCAATATTGGGGTAGCTACATATACACTGTATTAGGTTAATACACTGGGGAGTAAATGGGTGCGACGTGCGTGTAAGCCTTGAGCATTGTTAATCCAAGTAACCTAATATATAAGAAAATATGATTGAACGGTATATGTAGGATTATCCAAAGTGTATAGTTCAAATCCAATCACCAGAACTTGTGTTTTGATCCCCTCCTCATAACATACTCGCAGGTTAGATTTGAGCAGGGACATGATAGCCTTAGATACTGGTTAGGCAGTATTATTAATACGGGAAGGCTATATTTTGATTATATTATATTTTATCCATTCCACTGTGAGATAATTTCTAATCTCTGCTTGTTTTATATCTCTGCCTTTTCTGCAGGATACCTAAGCAAACCATTCTGAGTTTCGATAGATTGAAATTTTCAAAAAAAATTGGTCTGTCGAAATTGGGGTTGTCACAAATCCCTTTTTAGCTAGAGATCATCTCTTATAAAGCAAGGAGACTTCAGCTCATGGTGCACGCATACAAGTATTTGCAACCGGACAGGAATCTCTTGTAGCAATAATGCAGTTACCGCAATCAAGTCAAATGGCATGAGCATAGAAGGAAACCTTGACATGTTCAAGTTTTTTTACGACTTTATTTTTGTTGTTTTGTATGCTACATCCTTTAATTTCATGTTCTATCATAAATGTATTTTTTTGGGAAAAAGCTAATACTCTTGCATTTGTCTAGAACATGGACAAATATGTTTTACCTATTTATTTACATAATATATAAAGTATGCCGGTTTTCGAAAATATTCGATAGTAATAACGTACGTTATCCAATAGATATATTACGCTTACAGTGTGCAATGCTTAGTTCCCTGGAGTTTGAACCTTCAAGTATAAGTCTGTCATATTTGATTAACATGTAAGCACAATATTATGAGATTAAATTCTTCAACCGACACTCATGTTCTACATTATTTATTTGTAGTAGGTACTTACCTAATAATAAAAATAGAATGTACATACTAGAAAACACATGTGAGGCTGATAATATTTGTACATTTAGATAACTAATACTAAATCTGTAGTTGGAAAACTCTTTATAAATAGCCCAGACTATTTATAAGTAGTTTATTTTAATTTGAGTGTTTGAAAAATCATTATAATGAGGTATCATAAGTAGGCTCGAAAATAAGATTGAAGAAAAAACATCTCATTGCTTATAAATGAATTAAGATAGAATTTTATCAGGCTAAACAGTCCTGTTATTCTTACAAAAATGAATGAAATACCACTATATAACATTCACCATCTTTTTACATGAATGTGTACAGAATTTTAACTTGGTATAAATTTTTTTACTAAAGAAGTCTTGACAGTCAAATATCAAACCATCTGATTAATTTAGTTTAAAAGTCAAATTATATCCAAAACAGTTTTAAGAAGATTTAGAACAAGTATTTGTCAACTTCCTCTAGATCTCAATTTTTTTTAATTCTTGTTATATATTGACTTTGATTCCGGAGACTTTGTTAAGGATCATGAAGCGACCCGAACTTCCCCGGTCTCCGAAGATATCAGAAAGAACGAATTATTATGAGGACAAGACAAATTGGAACGCAGACGGAAGAACATTTCATTGCTATAACAACAATTCCATCAGAACAGAAGAATATACAGAGTATAATTGAATAAATAACATTCGATAAATATTAGAGATTACAATAAATTACATTGCAGCGGAAAATAGTATAAAGCATAACTGAAGGTGATATACGGATGCAGAGCTTTGCGGATATCATTCCAGCTGTAAACCAGGATCCTGTGAATATAAATCTGCAAAACCAAAACTACTAGCTGCCCGTGTCGAAAATAAGGGCACTCAGAGTTTAGGTTAAAACAATAAACTCCAGGTCAGTCATGTGACTGGTGTGAGAACTAAAACAGTTATTTAAAACTTTACTTTAAAAGAGAGTAATTCAAGGGACCACGCCGTATAACACAGAACGGGTTTCCTCCCAAGAATACTAGTGCATAGAATAAACAGCACAATGCTTTTTCGAAAAATGAAGCTATTATAAGACCCAGGTCCCATCACACAATGCAACGCAAGCCGGAGGATAGGGTTTTCCCTTATAATAGCCAAACATGCTTGGTACTTTTAAAAACAAATCATTTGATACTATTATAAGTGTATAGTGTCAAAACAATTTCAATCATAAGTATCAATCCTAGGCGGCATGGGTACAATCTATCATGTCACCATACTAGGCTCTACAATTAAAACCGCAATATCACGTATTGGAAATTGGATTTCCGTCATGAGTCGAGGCAAGGGGCAAGCTCCTCTTCGCTTCGAGTCACTCTAGCAAATGCTCAGCACTACGCACTCTGGGCAGCCACTTGGATCGGTTGGGCCGGTCCTCTCTTACATTTGAGGATTAATTATTCCTGAACACACGTTTCCCGGTCATTACAGACCTATAATCGAGGCGCCTCATTCCAACAACCACAAAGGTGAAAAGTATATAAATGTCAGGGCTGGTAAGTCACTGACACCACCAAAGCTAGAAAGAAACGTCGTGTTCTCCCAACGGTCCGTATACCGTTTTTAACTCATACCGAGGTGTGAGGCTCGCGATACCACGCTATACACAAAGCTATGCCACAAAGGCCGTGCTTTGATCATCAACCACAAGACTTTGCTTTTCAACAGAAGCCTTGATCCATGGAACTCAGCGTGCCACACAGGCAATTCATGCCATGCGATTGATATCTATCGATATATAACCTCTAAGCTCGTACATCTCAGACAAGGGCGTTAAGCAAGAGAATAAATTCTCCACCGCCAAACAGATATATATTTAACAGAAATCAATCAACACAGAATAAAATCCAATGTCAGACACACAATCCATTTACAAGTTCATTCTGGGTCTGAACGAAACCGGAGGCACTTTCCTTGCATATCCATCGATCTCCAAGTACGTCTGGACGACCACCAACTATTTCCATCCTCTTGGGTGTACAGCCCAATCAGGATCATCAGTAATTATCCAAATGATGTGAAAACTTCCAGTCTTCAACCACCGTCATCATCTTCGACTTATCGTCGAATCGGTTATTCAGAATGGGTATAAACCCGGCCTTTCCGAACAACCAGCGTATATTAAAAACAAATGTTACACAAACACAACATACGCCTCATTCCAATTCATTAGTCACTAACCGTAAATCAGTAAGAGAGTAATTCCCCAAATATTAACCCCGAAGGCCGAAACCAACATCAGATCAATACCCAGGAAACCATTCTTCTTAAATAACCTACAGCTAGTTTTTAAATTCCACGTTCTTAAGGGAAAGTTCCCATTAATTTTATCCAAGATAAATTCTTTAAATTTATTCTTTAATCTTCCATTGGATGTCATTTAAAACCAAATTATGGTTTTCCAAACTAGTCGAGATTAGCGAACCACACCAAAGTAATTATTTATTTTATTTCCCAATCCCAACCTAATCATCTCATGAAGCAAAACTGGTAATACTCCATATCTAATACTATGGTGTTATCGGTAAAATTAATTACCATTTCACGTTCAAATCTAATTAAAGATTTGACTATCACTTTGGAGCAAAACTGGTGATACTCCATTCTTGCTTACATTCTAAATTTGATAATTAAAATTTTCAATTCGCATTTCAATCTAATTGCAGATTCGTTAAAACTCCCTTTACTGGGTTAAAGAACTAATGTCTTTTTAAAACACAGTTCACGATAAACCCAAATCACATTCTATTTATTATCGGGTTAAAGAACAAGTGTTATTTAAAACACCATTCACGATAAACCCACAGATCACTTCTAATTCAATTTCAATCAAATATATTAGAAATTCCGATTATTTAAAACCCCTTTTTAAATCCAATTTATTTATTTAAAATAAATGGGTTTTCTTTGTAGTTCTAAACTAGTTCATTTCGATAAAAATCTATTTTTATCTTTTCAAATATGGAGTTTTTCATCCTAATTTTTCCCAAATCATTTCTTATGATTTACGCAAATTATTACTATTTCTAATAATTTTATCAAGGCCCGTACAGTCGATTTCCATCAACGGCCATCGAACTGCACTTACAGCGACCTTTTCCAAATTTGATTTGGACGTATCTCCAAATCCAACATTAGATTTCAAATTTCTAATATTCGTTAGAAAGCTCTTTTCGATATGAACCCAACGTTTCTAGTTTTAGGAGAATCCGACGGTCGGATCTCCCGTAATGTCCGTTCGAAGTCAATGGTCGAAATTTACGAACTGCCGCGGCGCAGCGCGTTCTATTCAGGCCATTATATTATATATGTAATATATATAATATATATTTCGTCGATTCCTATTTAAAACAAATTTTATAAATAGTTTTAAATTCGTTTCAAAAACAAATTCAACTTGCAATTCAATTCAAATTTCAATTCATTCTATATTCAATTCAATTCGAATTTGGTTTATATTCAATTCAATTCGAAATTGGTTTATATTCAAATTCATTTTCTATTCAATTCAATTCAAATTCGTTTTCTATTCAATTCAATTCAAATTCGTTTTCTATTCAATTCAATTCAAATTCATTTATAAAAATGAATATAATCGATATAAATATTGTTCACGTCAAAATAGCGCGTCTCTAATCAACACGGCTTTATATATTTCAATAATTCCGTTATTCTATTCAACAAATGAATATTTATTCTATTCAATACGTGAATCTATATTTTTGTCAACACATGACTAATCTCAACGAATGAGTACCGTCCACGTGTGACTATTTTTGTTGTTTAATATATTTTATAAAAATTATGGTATCTATCGTTCGATTTCAAATCAGACTCCAACCGTAAACTAGTAAGAGAACGATTCCCTGAATATTAACCCCGAAGGCCGAAACCAACATCAGGTCAATATACTGGAGACCACTATTCTTATCTATTTTCCAGTTAGTTTCTAATTTTATATACGGTAAAGATGTAAATTTTATTGTTAAAATATTTCGTTCAACACATGACTAATCTCATCGGATGAGTACGGTCAACACATGAACCTTTATTTTATTATGATAAAGATGTAAATTTTGTTGTTAAAATATTTCGTTCAACACATGACTAATCTCAACGGATGAGTATGGTCAACACATGAACTTTTATTTTATAATATAAAAATGTAAATTTTATTGTTAAAATATTTCGTTCAACACATGACTAATCTCAACGGATGAGTGCGGTTAACACATGAACCTTTATATTTTATTATGTATTCTTTATTTTCTAAATTGGAATGAGGCCCAATCAATTACCATATAGCGTTAACTATATGGATTCCATACAACACATGTATATAATAGCAACGACAAATAATCAACCATCATCCAAAGTGCACTACACTGTATAAGCATCAAATGTAGATATCTAATGCTTATGACTGCCTGTCAATCAAGCGATCGACATACAACTAATTATTGGGATTAGTGTATGTCGTATTTCGTCCCAATACCCGTGTGGGGTTTCAAACAATCAAACACAGATTTTATTTGTGCAGTTGGGCGATGTGTAAAATTTATCGACCCAATCAATATTAGTCAAATCAGTGTATATAAACAAATCGGCCGATTTGTTTATAAATATTTATTGATTCATATTCACGTTAAAAATTATATTTTTAACGATAAAATATTTTTTTCTATATAAATATTTTATTTCACATCATACAATCAATTTTCACATCTACAACACAAACCAATTTCACAACACATCAATCAAACAAACAAGCCATCCATGGTCTGTGGATGATGGGTGTCAGGTGCTACTAAACACCGTCTGCATCCTAGCATAAATTATGATATAACTAGAAAAAGGAATTTTAAAAGGTGAGAAGTTCTCATCGATAGCTATCCCAATTCCACGACACTTCCTATGTAGAAATCTTCGTCGTTCTCTCCCTTTGTCACTTTCGTTGCCCGTATTCACTACATATATAAAAATCGAATTTTTACTTCGCTATTCAATATATAAAAATCGAATTTTTACTTCGCTATTCAATATATAAAAATCCCATTTTTACAAAAATCCCATTTTTACTTCGCTATTCAATATATAAAAATCCCATTTTTATAATCACGCTATATAGATAAAATTCTATTTTTACACCGCTACTATATAGATAAAATTTCTATCTTCACACCGCTACTATATAGATAAAAATTCTATCTTAACACAACTACTATATAGATAAAAATTCTATTTTTACACCGCTACTATATAGATAAAAATTCTATTTTCACACCGCTACTATATAGATAAAAATTCTATTTTTATCACGCTACTGTATAGATAAAAATTCTATTTTTACACCGCAACTATATAGATAAAAATTCTATTTTCACACCGCTACTATATAGATAAAAATTCTATTTTTATCACGCTACTATATAGATAAAAATTCTATTTTTACATCGTTACTATATAGATAAAAATTCTATTTTTATCACACTACTATATAGATAAAAATTCTATTTTTACATCGTTACTATATAGATAAAAATTCTATTTTTACAATGATATTATATAGATAAAAATTCTATTTTTATCATGCTATTCTTCATATAAAGATTTCGCCTTTTCAAATATAAAGATTTCGCCTTTTCAATTATAAAGATTTCGCCTATTTACATATAAAGATCTCGCCTTTTTACATATAAAGATCTCGCCTTTTTAAGGTTAAAAATTCTTCCTTTCTAATGTTAAAAATTCTTCCCAAAGTATATATTTTCTCTCTCAACATAGTATATATTTTCTTCATAAATAAACTCTGATTTTAAATCTCTTTTTGAAATCAATTACTTTAAATGGATAAACAACAACAAAAATAAAACCGAAGGAGGGCAAGAGCTTACAGGGGGGTTGCAGTCATCGGATCGCCGGAGGAGGCTGCTTTGCGTCGGAGTGGAGCTGAGTGGAGGAAGCTTCGAATTAAAGAGGAGGGAGGAAGCTAAGCGGCTTTGAGGAGATGAGGTGGTCGGATGTGGTTTGAGGAGGGCGCAGTAGGGGTGTAGGAGTCGGAGTTGGGTGGGTTGGAGGCTGCTTAGGCGGGGCTCGTCGGAGGGTGGCGAGCTTGGGTTTCGGTGTAAAAAGGGGGCCACAGTTTAAATTAGAAAAGGGGGGAAAGAGAACAGGAGGGCGGCGACCTTGGGGATGAGGAGGAGGTCGGAGATCGAGGAGGGGAGGTGGGGGCTCGATGACGGCGGCGGGAATCTTGGCAGAGGTAGGCGCGAGGGTTTAACTACGGGTTTTTTTATTTTATTTCTTTCTGATGTCAACGGTGAGAGAGGGAGGGTAAATAGGAGGGAATATATATATATATATATAATTTTATTATTTTATTATTTTAAACTCCTTAAAAGCAACTTTTTATTTTGACCTCCAAACGAGGTCCACCGCCTGTCGTCCATAGAGTTTTACCCCCATTCCGAACACAATGGGATATGTTTCACAAGCCAATTCTATCGTTTCTATCAGTTTTCGTCAAAATCAACATATAACTCTATATATTGAATTTGAACGAGCGTTTCAATTTACCGGGGTCGCAAACGAACTCTATAAATTGCAAAAAAATATTTTCTAGCTTCGTATTGACGATACGGTCCTAACAAAACTAGTTTCGTCAAATTCTGAGACCGTTGGAAAAATGGCCATTTTCCAGTCGATTAAAATCAACTGAAATTGGTCAAACGCGTTTTCCTTTGCCACGCTCACATATTGACTCGAAAAATTATGAAATTTGAAACCTAGCAGTAATTTGACATTACGGACCCAACAAAAGTGGTTTCGTCAAAATCCGAGGTCGTTTGCAAAATGTCTATTTTAAGGGCCTGAATTCCATAGCGACTATTCCAAATTTTCAACTGGACATATCTTTTGATTCCCACTATGAAATTTCAATTTTTCGAATTCGTTGGAAGGATACTATCAATTAGATCCTAATGTTTTTGGTTTCATTAAAATCCGGATTGTTTTGCACCCGATACATCCAATTGAAGTTTGAAATCGAATTATCGAACTACTGCGCCATTTTCAATTCCTTTTATAATTTAAAATAAATATTTATATTCTAACGACGATCTATATAATATATACGTTCGAATTATATTCAAAATAAATTTCTCGTCGATATTATTTAAAATAATTCATTTTAAATATTCAAAATTCACTAAAATTGCTAAAATAAAAATTTTAAACTGGCACAGATTTTCGGGTTGTTACAATCTCCCCCACTTAAAACTTTTCGTCCCAGAAAAGGAACAAAGTCGAAAGTGGTTTGATCAATCAACTCTACGTTCGATCTGGCTTCCATTCTCCAACTTTTCAGTTTCTGAGAATTTTCAAATTCTTCAAAAATTTGGCTAACACCCTAAATTTTCGAAAAATTTGGCTAACACCCTAAATTTTCGAAAAATTTCGCCATAACCTCCCCTGCACCGGGAGCCACGGGAAAATCCCGAAATTGCCATATAGGCCTTCTGATCTCAAAAAGAAAAAGAAAAATCCAAGCGGCTAGCCAATCGGCTCATAAAATCATCATCACCCAAACAAAACAGTAAATTATAGTAAATGTGTACCTATTTGTCGGGCAAACAAATTTTATTTCTCTGCTCTAGCCTCCTTCCTATGACCTGTTCAATGTGAGTATATGTATATGCAAGCAAATGTGACCAATTTTCAATACAATTCAATATTTGGTTCAATTAGGCTAAATGGTTCAATATTATCAAACAAATAAACAAACAACAGAAACATCAATCAATTAGTGAATTAATGTTTCAAATTCATAATTTTGATATATATACAGAAATCATGTTTTTGATGCCAATTCACGACAAATAAATCTATCTATATAAGTTTTGGTTCTCACACCAGTCTAATGGAAATATATAGAAACCACACCTTCGAAACACGAACATAAATATTGATAATGCGACCGCATTACCAGAATTATCTCCGGGCGACTAGAGTGTGATTTTATATCTATCCAGTATATTAAAACTTTGAATATACGTTCATGACGCGTATACGCGAAATCTTTATATACTCGATTGCCCAATTTCAAAATAAATAAATATTCGAATATGTTTAAAACGAATTAAATTTTCCAAACAATATTGTTTTCATTTGAAAAATATACTCTTCACACTCGTTCTAAGATACTACTGATCCTATCTCTAACGAGTCATTCTAATTGGATATTACTAATCCAATATCTGATGAATTCTTTCGTATGGATCTAATGTGTCTTGTTCTCGAGCTCTGTAAACCAAAGCTCTGATACCAAATGAAGCGACTCGAACTTCCCCGGTCTCCGAAGAGATGAGAAAGAACGAATTACTGTGAGGACAAGACAAATTGGAACGCAGACGGAAGAACATTTTATTGCTATTACAACAATTCCATCAGAATACAAGAATATACAGAGTATAATTGAATAAATTACATTCGATAAATATCAGAGATTACAATAAATTACATAGCAGCGGAAAATAATACAAAGCACAACTGAAGGTGATATACGGGTACAGAGCTTTCCGGATATCATTCCAGCTGTAAACCAGGATCCTGTGAATATAAATTTGCAAAACCAAAACTACTAGCTGCCCGTGTCGAAAATAAGGGCACCCAGAGTTTAGGTTAAAACAATAAACTCCAGGTCAGTCATGTGACTGGTGTGAGAACAAAAACAGTTATTTAAAACTTTACTTTAAAAGAGAGTAATTCAAGGGACCACGCCGTATAACACGGAACGGGTTTCTTCCCAAGAATACCAGTGCATAGAATAAACAGCGCAATGCTTTTTCGAAAAATGAAGCTATTATAAGACCTAGGTCCCATCACACAATGCAACGCAAGCCGGAGGATAGGGTTTTCCCTTATAATAGCCAAACATGCTTGGTACATTTAAAAACAAATCATTTGATACTATTATAAGTGTATAGTGTCAAAACATTTTCTATCATAAATATCAATCCTAGGCGGCATGGGTACCATCTATCATGTCGCCATACTAGGCTCTACAATCAAAACCGCAATATCACGTATTGGAAATTGGATTTTCGTCATGAGTCGAGGCAAGGGGCAAGCTCCTCTCCGCTTCGAGACACTCTAGCAAATGCTCAGGACTCGCACTCTGGGCAGCCACTTGGATCGGTTGGGCCGGTCCTCTCTTACGTTTGAGGATTAAATATTCCTGAACACACGTTTCACAGTCCTTACAGACCAATAATCGAGGCACCTCATTCCAACAACCACAAAGGTGAAAAGTATATAAATGTCAGGGCTGGTAAGTCACTGACACCACCAAAGCTAGAAAGAAACGTCGTGTTCTCCCAACGGTCCGTATCCCGTTTTTAACTCATACCGAGGTGTGAGGCTCGCGAATCCATGCTATACACAAAGCTATGCCACAAAGGCCGTGCTTTGATCATCAACCACAAGACTTTGCTTTTCAACAAAAGCCTTGATCCATGCAACTCAGCGTGCCACACAGGCAATTCATGCCATGCGATTGATATCTATCGATATATAACCTCTAAGCTCGTACGTCTCAAAGAAGGGCGTTAAGCAAGAGAATAAATTCTCCGCCGCCAAACAGATATATATGTAACAGAAATCAATCAACACAGAATAAAATCCAATGTCAGACACACAATCCATTTACAAGTTCGTGCTGGGTCTGAACGAAACCGGAGGCACTTTCCTCGCATATCCATCGATCTCCAAGTACGTCTGGACGACCACCAACTATTTCCATCCTCTTGGGTGTACAGCCCAATCAGGATCATCAGTAATTATCCAAACGATGTGAAGACTTCCGGTCTTCAACCACCGTCATCATCTCCGATTTATCGTCGAATCGGTTATTCAGAATGGGTATAAACCCGGCCTTTCTGAACAACCCGCGTATATTAAAAACAAATGTTACACAAACACAACATACGCCTCATTCCAATTCATTAGTCACTAACCGTAAATCAGTAAGAGAGCAATTCCCCAAATATTAACCCCGAAGGCCGAAACCAACATCAGATCAATACCCAGGAAACCATTCTTCTTAAATAACATACAGCTAGTTTTTAAATTTCACATTCTTAGGGGAAAGTTCCCATTAATTTTATCCAAGATAAATTCTTTAAATTTATTCTTTAATCTTCCTTTGGATGTCATTTCATACAAAATTATGGTTTCCCAAACTAGTCGAGATTAGCGAACCACACCGAAGTAATTATTTATTTTATTTCCCAATCCCAACATATTCATCTCATGAAGCAAAACTGGTAATACTCCATATCTAATACTATGGTGTTATCGGTAAAATTAATTACCATTTCACGTTCAAATCTAATTAAAGATTTGACTGTCGCTTTGGAGCAAAACTGGTGATACTCCATTCTCGCTCACATTCTAAATTTGATAATTTAAATTATCAATTCACATTTCAATCTAATTGCAGAATCATTAAAACTCCTTTTACTGGGTTAAAGAACTAATGTCTTTTTAAAACAAAGTTCACGATAAACCCAAATCACATTCTATTTATTATCAGGTTAAAGAACAAGTGTTATTTAAAACACCGTTATCGATAAACCCACAAATCACTTCTAATTCCATTTCAATCAAATATATTAGAATTTCCAATTATTTAAAACCCCTTTTTAAATCCAATTTATTTATTTAAAATAAATGGGTTTTCTTTTTAGTTCTAAACTAGTTCATTTCGATAAAAATCTATTTTTATCTTTTTAAATATGGAGTTTTTCATCCTAATTTTTCCCAAATCATTTCTTATGATTTCACGCATTTTATTACTATTTTTAATAATTTTATCAAGGCCGTACGGTCGATTTCCATCAACGGCCATCGAACTGCACTTACAGCGATCTTTTCCAAATTTGATTTGGACGTATCTCCAAATCCAACCGTTAGATTTCAAATTTCCAATATTCGTTAGAAAGCTCTTTTCGATACGAACCCAATGGTTCCGGTTTTAGGAGAATCCGACGGTCGGATATCCCGTAATGTCTGTTCGAAATCAATGGTCGAAATTTACGAACTACCGCGGCGCGGCGCGTTCTATTCAGGCCATTATATTATATATATAATATATATTTCGTCGATTCCTATTTAAAACGAATTTTACAAATAGTTTTAAATTCGTTTCAAAAACAAATTCAACTTCCAATTCAAATTCAATTCAAATTTCAATTCATTCTATATTCAATTCAATTTGAATTTGGTTTATATTCAATTCAATTCGAAATTGGTTTATATTCAAATTCGTTTTCTATTCAATTCAATTCAAATTTGTTTTCTATTCGATTCAATTCAAATTCGTTTATAAAAACGAATATAATCGATATTTCAATAATTCCGTTATTCTATTCAAATTCGTTCAAAATAGCGCATCTCTAATCAACACGGCTTTATATATTTCAATAATTCCGTTATTCTATTCAACAAATGAATATTTATTCTATTCAATACGTGAATCTATATTTTTGTCAACACATGACTAATCTCAACGAATGAGTACAGTCCACGTGTGACTATTTTTGTTGTTTAATATATTTTATAAAAGTTATGGTATCTATCATTTGATTTCAAATCAGACTCCAACCGTAAACTAGTAAGAGAACGATTCCCTGAATATTAACCCCGAAGGCCGAAACCAACATCAGGTCAATATACTGGAGACTACTCTTCTTATCTATTTTCCAGTTAGTTTCTAGTTTTATATATGATAAATATGTAAATTTTATTGTTAAAATATTTCGTTCAACACATGACTAATCTCAACGGATGAGTACGGTCAACACATGAACCTTTATTTTATTATGATAAAGATGTAAATTTTGTTGTTAAAATATTTCGTTCAACACATGACTAATCTCAACGGATGAGTACGGTCAACACATGAACATTTATTTTATAATATAAAGATGTAAATTTTATTGTTAAAATATTTCGTTCAACACATGGCTAATCTCAACGGATGAGTACGGTCAACACATGAACCTTTATATTTTATTATGTATTCTTTATTTTCTAAATTGGAATGAGGCCCAATCAATTACCATATAGAGTTAACTATATGGATTCCATACAACACATGTATATAATAGCAACAACAAATAATCAACCATCATCCAAAGTGCACTACACTGTATAAGCATCAAATGTAGATATCTAACGCTTATAACAGCCTATCAATCAATCGATCGACATACAACTAATTATTGGGATTAGTGTATGTCGTATTTCGTCCCAATACCCGTGTGGGGGTTCAAACAATCAAACACAGATTTTATTTGTGCAGTTGGGTGATGTGTAAAATTTATCGACCCAATCAATATCAGTCAAATCAGTGTATATAAACAAATCGGCCGATTTGTTTATAAATATTTATTGATTCATATTCACGTTAAAAATTATATTTTTAACGATAAAATATTTTTTTCTATATAAATATTTTATTTCACATCATACAATCAATTTTCACATTTACAACACAAACCAATTTCACAACACATCAATCAAACAAACAAGCCATCCATGGTCTGTGGATGACGGGTGTCAGG
Organism: Allium sativum; assembly: GCA_030737875.1. Taxonomy (NCBI): domain Eukaryota; kingdom Viridiplantae; phylum Streptophyta; class Magnoliopsida; order Asparagales; family Amaryllidaceae; genus Allium; species Allium sativum. The sequence goes on from JASFAX010000034.1 coordinate 7,471,671, forward strand.
TGCTACTAAACACCATCTGCATCCTAGCATAAATTATGATATAACTAGAAAAAGGAATTTTAAAAGGTGAGAAGTTCTCACCGATAGCTATCCCAATTCCACGACACTTCCTATGTAGAAATCTTCGTCGTTCTCTCCCTTTGTCACTTTCGTTGACCATATTCACTACATATATAAAAATCGAGTTTTTACTTCGCTATTCAATATATAAAAATCGAATTTTTACTTCTCTATTCAATATATAAAAATCCCATTTTTACTTCGCTATTCAATTTATAAAAATCCCATTTTTAAAATCATTCTATATGGATAAAATTCTATTTTTACACCGCTACTATATAGATAAAAATTCTATCTTCACACCGCTACTATATAGATAAAAATTCTATCTTCACGCCGCTACTATATAGATAAAAATTCTATTTTTACACCGCTACTATATAGATAAAAATTCAATTTTTACACCGCTGCTATATAGATAAAAATTCTATTTTCACACCGCTACTATATAGATAAAAATACTATTTTTATCACGCTACTATATAGATAAAAATTCTATTTTCACACCGTTACTATATAGATAAAAATTCTATTTTTATCATGCTACTATATAGATAAAAATTCTATTTTTACATCGTTACTATATAGATAAAAATTCTATTTTTATCACGCTACTATATAGATAAAAATTCTATTTTTACATCGTTACTATATAGATAAAAATTCTATTTTTACAACGATGTTATATAGGTAAAAATTCTATTTTTATCACGCTATTCTTCATATAAAGATTTCGCCATTTCAAATATAAAGATTTCGCCTTTTCAATTATAAAGATTTCGCCTTTTTACATATAAAGATCTCGCCTTTTTACATATAAAGATCTCGCCTTTTTACATATAAAGATCTCGCCTTTTTTAGGTTAAAAATTCTTCTTTTCTAATGTAAAAATTCTTCCCAAAGTATATATTTTCTCTCTCAACAAAGTATATATTTTCTTCATAAATAAACTCTGATTTTAAATCTCTTTTTGAAATCAATTACTTTAAATAGATAAACAACAAAAAAAACTAAAACCGAAGGAGGGAAAGAGCTTACAGGGGGGTTGCAGTCGTCGAATCGCCGGAGGAGGCTGCATTGCGTCGGAGTGGAGCTGAGTGGAGGAAGCGTCGAATTAAATATGAGGGAGGAAGCTAAGCGGCTTTGAGGAGCTGAGGTGGTCGGATGTAGTTTGAGGAGGGCGCGCAGGGGTGTAGGCGTCGGAGTTGGGTGGCTTGGAGGCAGCTCAGGCTGGGCTCGTCGGAGGGTGGCGAGCTAGGGTTTGGGTGTAAAAAGGGGGCCATAGTTTAAATTAGAAAAGGGTGGGGGGAAAGAGAACAGGAGGGCGACGACCTTGGGGATGAGCAGGAGGTCGGAGATCGAGGAGGGGAGGTGGGGGCTCGACGACGGCGGCGGGAATCTTGGCAGAGGGAGGCGCGAGGGTTTAACTACGGGTTTTTTTTTATTTCTTTCTGATGTCAACGGTGAGAGAGGGAGGGTATATAGGAGGGAATATACATATATATATATATATATATAATTTTATTATTTTATTATTTTAAACTCCTTAAAAGCAACTTTTTATTTTGACCTCCAAACGAGGCCCACCGCCTGTCGTCCATAGCGTTTTACCCTTATTCCGAACACAATGGGATATGTTTCACAAGCCAATTCTATGGTTTTTATCTGTTTTCATCAAAATCAACATATAACTCTATATATTGAATTTGAACGAGCGTTTCAATTTACCGGGGTCACATACAAACTCTATAAATTGCAGAAAAATATTTTCTAGCTTCGTATTGATGATACGGTCCTAACAAAACTAGTTTCATCGAATTCTGAGACCGTTGGAAAAATGGCCATTTTCCAGTCGATTAAAATCAACTAAAATTGGTCAAATGCGTTTTCCTTTGCCACGCTCACATATTGATTCGAAAAATTAAGAAATTTGAAACCTAGCAATAATTTGACATCACGGACCCAACAAAAGTGGTTTCATCAAAATCCGAGGTCGTTTGCAAAATGTCTATTTTTAAGGGCTTGAATTCCATAGCGACTATTCCGAATTTTCAACTGGACATATCTTTTTATTCCCGCTATGAAATTTCAATTTTTCGGATTCGTTGGAAAGATACTATCAATTAGATCCTAACGTTTTTGGTTTCTTTAAAATCCGGATTGTTTTGCACCCGGTACATCCGATTGAAGTTTGAAATCGAATTATCGAACTACTGCGCCATTTTTAATTCCTAATATAATTTAAAATAAATATTTATATTCTAACGACGATCTATATAATATATACGTTCGAATTATATTCAAAATAAATTTCTCGTTGATATTATTTAAAATAATTCATTTTAAATATTCAAAATTCACTAAAATTGCCAAAATAAAAAATTTAAACTGGCCCAGATTTTCGGGTTGTTACAGATCACATCCTTAGATTTGGTGATTCTACATGCTAATGGCATATCCATCTAGATTTAAAACCAGGTGTGTGTGTTCAATGACATATACATGAGGAGCATTCAACAACATTCCAAAAATGTGGCCTCCCTTTAGCCCCTATATTTTTACCACTCATTTATAATCAAAAAATTTAAATAGAATTTTAGGCGTAGTGGTAAATTTGCTTACCTATGTTTAACCATGATTCTAAGGGAACCTTGAGTGAAGACCTTGTCAAGTAACAAGCGTCATCCCATGTATACAAAGCTTTTTCTAATTTGATACCCCCAGAACCAACATAATTTCTAGAACAAAAGCTGGCATATGAATACAACACCAAGAATAGAAACGAAACCAAACATACACCAAGGAATTTAGCTATACAATCAAATACTTGAAATAATTTTTTTTCAATTAAAATACCCTACACAGTGTAAGGCAAAAGTACAAACTGAACAACAAAAAGATTCCATGTAGATGGTTTCTCAGCTCCTTGGATTTGTAACTCTAATTCATTATAATCTAGATTATCGATGGCTAAGTTAAATGTATTAAGCAATTGTACATTACTGAAGTACTCATATGATATATGCTTTTCATAAGCCTGTTGATGTTGAAACGTGCCAATATCACATACTGGCAAACCACTAGTTTTCTAGTATGAAAACCAGTTCATTTTTTTATTTAATCGCCTATAGCAACTTTCTATTCCATCTTCAAAGTTATGCCGGCTAATCACAAGTAGATCAAAGTTCTCCAGTATTATGTCCTTATTTTTGACGTGTTTACAAGATTAATTGTTATACCAATTAATGTGTTAGATCAGGTTTATATTTCAGAAAAAATAGAAATGAGATAAATTGAATTAGAAAGAAAGTCAAAAACATAGAATTTACCGTGGTAAAAATGAAATTTGTTTGATTTTCTTATCTACCCTTTTAGGGAAAAAACATACTTGTAGAACGACGATAAAAACATATAGAAGCGCGGATCATGAATTTAATATGCAAAAAGTGAAAAAAGTATCGATTTCCGTATGGCCTAATCAATTTGAATCCACTCCCTGAACATACCAAACACGCTATATGATATCCAGTGCATGTTGATAATAGCTTATCATTTTATGTGGAAGACTGACATTCTATCATTCCTCATAGCACAGTTGGATGATAAGATAATAATGTAAGCATGAAAACTTACAAGATGACGAGGATTTACAAGCTTTGGAAAAAGTCCTCTAGCAATTAGTGATTTCCTTGCCTGCAAAAGGTTGATAAATACATATTTAGGGTGGGCAACTGGGCATGTAGGTCGTATTCACAAAGACCATGAAATTCTTATTCATATGTCAATTCCTAGTCAAAATCTATTGTCCAAAAATGAGTTAAGATGATATTAACACAAGTGCTAAAGAGAAACACAACACAATACATAGTCCATTACGAAGCAGATTTAGATATTTACTTAAACCCCCATGAAATATACATAGTCCATGTCATCGGATTGGTTTTACATATAACTAGACTGCAGTTGTGCTATTTGGAGATGCTATTGCATCTTTGAACTCGGCTTGCAATGTCAAATGACATTAATTATTGCAAGCTTTCTCTGCTATCAAGCATTTTCTCACAAGGTTAAATGTGCTTCTTAAAAATAAGCAATACTATGCATAAAGACAAGTGGATTAAAAAATGAGATCCAAAAGGTAGACGAGCTCGAATAATTTGTACTAGTTTATTACTCCCTTTTCCCCTATTATCCATTTTCTAACTCAGACTAGTATGTCAATGACCAAATAAATTAACTGAATATAAAGCACGGTGGAAGAAATCAACATTCGGATATAAATAACCGAACAAATCAAATTTTATCGAAGGGTATACAGATATTACCTTGGTTTTCAGACCTCGTCGACGAACAACCATTACATGTGAGAAGGTCCATCCTGACAAAGGAAGCTTGGTTAAACGATGGATGCTCAATATTAAAGGAGGGATATGAAGTGGAGACGACTGATTTACAGAAACGGTCGATTAGGGCTTAGAGAAAGAAAAGAATTTAATTGTATTATTTACGGTCGTGAGAAAAGTTTCAGAATGATAAATCGTTCTAGGAAGGACTCTTACATTTGAGTACAAAAAAGTTATTTAAAAAAATAAAAAATTTATGGAAATGCTTAATTATATACAGAAATGAATTAAGACTGTATTAGCCCTAGCACCACTATCATAGAGTTTCAAATCAGAAAAACCATGTGTTTCTAATTTGATCTTTTGGTATTGTGAGTGATCGATGCTGGGGCTCTGCACAGATGACCCAGATAGAGTCAGCTCTTCAGGCTCCTGCACCATCTCATCCGCAAATCCTAGAGGGAAAAGAGGCCAGTCCTCTGGAATGTGGTTCTCTATCTCAAAATCATCTGGCAGATCTTCCTCGCTATCGAGATCTGACCGGTCAAATTCCTCATCATCTTCGTCATCTTCTTCCACTTCTTCCTCTTCTTCCACTTACTCTTCATCTAATATAGGTACCTCCTCAGGTACTATCTCAGGCACAATCGGGGCTACTAGGGGCTCAACATCTCCTAATAGCTCAGGGGCTAGATCCCAAGCAGGAAACTCCACTGGTCCTAAAGGCAGAGCATAATAAGCAACCATCTCGTCGATCTCATGCATATAGTCAGGGAAGATGTGTAAGGCGGTTGGGGGCTGGTCCAGTAATATAACATCCTCTACGGGGATCACAGACGTGTCAAAGTCCTCCGTCGTCATATAATTCCACATATGTGCATTCATCTTTGGGTGGGGAAGGATGGGGAACTCGGGATCTACATCGTAGAAGACTAATCCTAACTCGGGCTCGGGAACCTGGTCAGGGATAACTGGTGGCTCTAGGGGCGACTGATTCTCAAAAAAAACATCTATCACCGGAGGCGCATAGGAATAGGTAATCACATGACCATACTCATCCAAAGGGATCCTTTCAACATCCTCTAACATACATGCATCATAATCAGTGGAATCCTCAGGCTCTTGTGCGGTTGAGTCCATAGAAACATCATCTGAATCTGAGCTCGAATAGGTATTAGGAGGTATATGGGGCATGAAAAAAGAGGCAGCATCGGATACGTATGCATCATCACCATCATGGTCTGGTAAACACTGCTATGGTGATAATAAGAACTGGAGGAACTACTACCTGAGATATCTGATGAACTGTCTGAACTATCAGATGGGCTAGTGCTATCGGGTCCGTAAGTTCTGTCGTCAGTAGGCAAGGAAGCTGAGAAACTATCATCCATACTAAAGGACGAACTACCATCCAAAGGTGAAGAAGTAAGGATAAATATAAGCTCACGCTGGCCAGGGGGCGCTGACTTTCCTCTCTATGAATTTGAACCAAGAAATTTCAAATCCGGATTTAAATTCAAATCATATCATTTAAAATAAATAACGAGCGGTTCTCATATATTCACTGTCCAAAATCGTGAATACCTTCCCATTACGTGTTCAAATTCTAAGGTATTTCAGAACCCATCGACTGCCAAAAATAATCAAAGATTCCCTTTTTAAATTAAGCCTAATTAAAACACTTTGAATTATAAAACAATAAATCAAGCAACAAAGCAATCCATTTATTATTTAACTGTTTAAATCATGCATTTTCGCAAAACATATATTTCCATTATTTTCATAATATATAATTGAAAATCAAATTATATATAGTAATCGCTTATGTTCTCTCATAAAAATGTAACTCCTAGCTCATCCTAGGGTATTACTAACCCTATCTCTAATGAGTGTCCTCATTCTAGGATACTACTGATCCTATATCAAATGAGTATTCTTTAACATAAGTTTACTAATTCAATCTCTGATGAATTCTTTCGTTTGGTTCTAATGTGTCTTGTTCTTGAGCTCTGTAAACCAAAGCTCTGATATCACATTTGATACAACTAAAAACCCTCGCGCGGCCCAGATCTAACTGGAATACGGATAGGTTGAGAACACAGCATATCGAAATGCAAAACAACAGAACATTTCATTGCTTTTACACTAAGATTACATCAGATTCACGAATATCAAAGTGCAGGAAACAATATACATGGTGGAAATACAATTATCAAAGAATAAAAAAATTTACATAGCAGCGGAAAAAGTAATGCATAAACCTATAATGCAGCCGAAATATATCAACAAACAGAGCTAAAGGCAATACACTGGTACAAAGCTTTTTGAATATAGCTTCATTCGTAATCCAGGATCCTGTTAAAGCAAATAATCTGCAAAAACAAAACTACTGACTGCCTGTGTTGAAAATATGGACGCCCAGAGTTTAGGTTGAAACAATAAACTCCAGGTCATTCATGAGATTGGTATGAGAGATAAAACAATTATTAAATCTTTACTTTTAAAAGTGATAAAATCATTGAACCACGCCGTATGACATGGAACAGGTTCACTCCATATGATTAATAGTTTTAGAAAAAAGACAACGCGATGCTTTTTGAAAAAATGGAGCTACCCATCACACAATGTAACACAAACCGGAGGATAGAGCTTTACCTTATAATAGCCAAACATGCTTGGTATGTATTAAAACAAATATTTTGATACTATTATAAGTGCATAGTGAAGAAAGAAGCTTCAAATGTAAATGTATCAATCATAGACGACATCAGTACCATATATTATTTCGCCATATAGGTTTACAACTAAAACCAAATGGTCGCGTATTGGAAATTGGATTCCATGTATGAGTCAAGGCAAGGGACGTCTCCTCACCGATTTTGAGACAATCTAGCAAATGCCTCAGGATAACACCTATGGGCAACCCTTGGATCTTCAGGGTCGATCCACACCTAATGTTTGTGGATTAGTTATTCCTGAACAATATGATTATTGGTCCTGTCGGACCTCCCAAATGGTCAATACTTCGACCAATCATATCTGAGATGCCTCGCAACCACATAAGTAAAAATGCCTGGGCTCCATACCATGACGCCACTTCTAGCTAGAAAGAAACGCATGCACTCCCTATAGTCACTATCCTGTTTTCGACTCATACCAGGGTGTGAGACTCGCGCATCAATGATAAACACAAAGCTATGCTATACTAAAGTATTGCCTTGATCATCAATCATAAGACTCTTCTTTTCGACAAATGCTTTGATCATTGCATCTTAGCATGCCACATTGAAAATCCATACCATACAACTGATGTCTACCAATATATAACCTCTAAGCTTGTACGTCTCAGAGAAGGGTGTTAAGCAAGAGAATAAATTCTTTGCCACGAAACAGATATATATATATATTAAAAATCAATTAATATGTAATGAATTTCAACATCGGACATGCAATCCATTTACAAGTCCGTTCTGGGTCTGAACGAAATCGAAGGCACTTTATTCCTCGTCCCATTTGTCCAATACAAGAGAGAGGTCCTCGCATATCCAGATTATTTTCAAGTACGTTTTACACTACCACCACTTATTACCTTGTCTTAGGTGTACGACTCATTCAATACATCATCAATAGCCCAAACGATGTGTAAATCTCGACGATATCAAGTATGTTTTTGACTACCACCACTTATTACCTTGTCTTCTGTGTATGGCTCAATCAAGACATTAGCAATAGCCCAAACAATGTGAAGATCTCCAGCCTTCAACCATTGTCTTCACCTTTGACTTTTAATCATTGTAATAATTATTCAGAATGGGTTAAACCCAGTCGAATAACTTGTTTATCTTTATAATCATGTGCCATATACACAAAGATTACACTCATTTCATTCCAATCTAGAATATTCTTTTATCTAAAGATTCATTTCCTTTAGAAAAAGGTTCTCATTAATTTTATCAAAGACAAAGTCTTTTAATCTCAAAATTCATACCTCAATGATTATCCCAAAACTTTAGAGATTAATCTCGTCTTAATTGGTTTAAAGAACGATTGCCATTTTAAGCATTGTTCACTATAAACCCTAAATATCCTTTTCCATTTAATAAGGAATCTTCACGAGAACTTAATTAATTCATAATCGATATGAATTACCGTGTCGTACTAATACTATTAGTGGAAAAACGGCGAAGCCTTTTAGATTCCATCAACAGTTAAGGCCATTCTTTATTGAAGTTCGTTTCAGTTATTGTTAACTGAATTTCATTGAATTCCAATTTAATTCAATAAATTAGGAAAAATTCATTAAATCTTATTTAAAATATTTATCCCTTTCATAGTTGGATTTTTGAACAATATTATTAAACATATCGTTCACAACGAACCTCAAATCATTTTATTATATTTATATATTAAATCTTATCAGAGTTGAAAATTAGCTATTTTAGGTAAATATAAAATCTATTTTTCAAATAGTGAAATATTTTAGCCAAATTGTGACGTCCCCAAACCCCATTCCACGGTGGCAAGGGTATTCTTTGGAATATAACACATAAACAGATAACAGCAGAACAAAAATAAATAAATACACCAGATAATGTACAATAGAATACACTAGATAAACATAATCATTAGAGTTACACAGTATACAGGATCATACTTAGTACAAAATGCAGTTCAGCTTTACATAAATGTCTACGGCTGAATTAGAACATAATATGTACCATAGGAGCTGAACAGCATAAAAAGAAATAAATGATAGAATCCATCTTCAGCTCCAGCTATCCAGAAAGAGCCTGCTAAAACCTGAATACAAGGCTGCCCGTGTAGAAAAAGGGGCACCCGAGTTTGCAAGTGAAACAAACTACGAGTCAGTCATGGGACTGGTACGAGAAATATACTTAACTTACTTTAAAATATGGCCAATTACAGGACCTCGCCGCTAACGCGGAACAGGTTTACTCCATTGGATTGCCAGTGCTTTAAAACAAGTAAATCTTTTAAACATCGCAATGCTTTTTATAAAAATGAAGCCATTATAAGACTCGGTTCCAATCACACAATGCAACACAAACCAGAGGATAGAGTTTTACCTTATAATGGCCAAATTATGCTTGATACGAGCAAAACAAATCATTTGATATTATTGCTAGTGTTTATATGTTTCAAAAACAATTTCAATCATAACTATCAATCTTAGACGGCATGGGTACCATATATCATGTCGCCATATATATATATATATATATATATATATACAATCAAAACCGCACGATGTCGTATTTGGAAATTGGATTTCCGTCGTAAACCAAGGCATGGGATCGTCCTTACCGAATTCGAGACTCTCTAGCCCGAGCTTCAGGATCTGAACGCATCAATCCTTTGGAGCCACAGGGTCGGTCCACTCAATGTGGATTAAAATGCCTGAACACTGTGTTTCCCCGCCCTTTTGGGCGTAAATGGGTCCTACGACTCCATCAGCTCCACGTAGTCACCGATATATCCGAGGCGCCTCGCAATCCAACAACCACACAGGTGAAAATAATATAAATGTTAGGGCCGGTAGGTCACTGACACCACCCTAGTTAGAAGGAAACACATGTTCTCCCTGGATCCTTCTCCCGTTTCTGGTCCATACCGGGGTGCGAGGCTCGCGAATTAACGTTATACACAAAGCTATGCCACACAGGCTGTGCTTTGATCATCAAGCACAAGACTTTTCTTTTCAACAGAATCCTTGATCATCTGCCACTTAGGCATGCCATGCAGGCAATTCACCCCATGCGACTGATTTCTATCGATGTATAACCTCTGAGCTCGTACGTCTCAAAGAAAGGCGTTAAGCAAGAGAATAAATTCTCTGCCGCTAAACATATATATATATATATATATTTAATAGAGATCAATCAGCATAGAACAAAATCCAATGTCAAACACACAATCCATTTACAAGTTCGTTCTGGGTCTAAACAAAACCGGAGGCACTTTATACCTCCTATATCCGTACAATCAACAAGTACGTCCGGACGGCTACCACTTCATCCCCTTCAAGGTAGCTACTCCTATCATGAGCATCAGTAGCACCCCTCCATTCGACGTGAAGATCAACGGTCTTGCACAGTCTTCATATCTTCGATTTTTAATCGTTGATTAATTATTTGAAATGAGAATCAACTCAGCCTTTTCAAATAATTCACGTATATTTAGAATTTTAAATTAATTCATTTCAATGGTTAAATTATTCAACATCAATAATTCTGTTCTTTTAATGTAATTTTCACGCCAAACACATTCAACCATAAAATATCAAATAAACCGAGAAAATTCAGTTTATTTCCATTACATATCGTTTATAATATTTTATCACGATTTATCGCTATTTTTATTTATTTAAAAATCGTCAATTCACTCAAACGACGCTTCAGGCCCTAACGCAGCTGTGGCGCTGTTTTTCTTGATTTACACATATCTGAAATTCCAACCGTTGGATCTTTAAATTTTTACATCGTTAGAAAGATCTTTTCAAAACAAATCCAACGGTTCCAGTTTTGGGAAAATCCGACGGTCGGATCTCCCGGTACAATCGTTTGAAGTTACGATTTCAAAATACGAATTGCAACGTCATTATTCGATTTAACTTAATTATATTTATATTTATATATAAATATAATCGATTCTGGCGCTGTTTTCATTCAGATTTGAATTAAACATTCCAGATAATCCAACCGTTGGACCGTTACAAAGTTGGTGTCGTTGAAAAGATAATTCCAAAGCGAACCCAACGGTTTCGGTTTCGGGAAAATCCGATGGTCGGATCTCCCGCAATAATCGTTTGAAATCACGGTTTCAAAATACGAACCGCAGCTTCGTTATTCAATTTATTTTAATTAGATTTATATATATATAAATATAATTCATTCTTCGATTTCAAAACCATATTCACATCATATATTTGATAAAAATGATATTTTTATCCAACAAATATTTATTTCCACACATCAATATTTTTAACAGTTCATATATATAATAAAAATGTGATTTTTATTGTAAAACAATTTATTTCAAAACACAGTTATTTTATATAGTTCATACGTAAGGTAAAAATGTTGTCTTTGGTGTTAAAACAATTTATTTAAAATACTAATATTTTATATAGTCTAAATATATGATAAAAATGTTATTTTTATCTTTCAAAGAATTTATTCAACACACGAATTTCTATTCAAAACATGAATTTTTATTCAACACAAGAATATAGTTTCAACACATGAATATAATTTCAACACATGAATATGGTTTCAACACATGAAAATAATTTCAACACATGAATATAGTTTCAACATGAAAATAAATCAAACACATAAATATTTCAGAAAATTTTGGCAGCATAACGGCAGGGTATTTAAAACCGGCACCGTCCTGAGTATGGCTCCTCGCTCTACCTTAAAACCTCGCGGTTTTTGACAAGGGGGATTTCAATATCTAGTTCGTACGTAGACGAATTTTCCCATATACTAATCCTATTGGGATTTCAACCAAAAACATTCATTTCCAATCAACCATTCATGATATTCACCAAATTTCACATCAACCAATAATCCAAACAATATATATATCGTCCATGGTCTGTGGACGAGGGGAGTATATATATATATATACATATATATACACACACACGTATATAACTATATTTCGATTTCATTTCAATATCATTTCAATTCATTTCAATGCATATATAATTTTTACAACGAATATATAACTTATACATCGAACATACAACTTATACAACGCTTATACATGAGGTGTACAACGCTTATATAACTCATACATCGACTATATAATTTATACATCGTTGTTTCCATATCCTTTATAAATTAGAAATCTCACATTGGGTTCCACTCCTCCAAAAATTGTAGAAGGCTCAGAAAAATATCCGGTCTCTTCTATAATGTAGAAGACGTCCGCACGAGTCCACTGTCTCTTGTTTCACTGGATTTCGATCACATAGAAAAAAGATATGATTTTTAGAAGTTTGCAACGCTTTTAAATGTGGAAATCAGTTTAAATAATTAAACCCGTACCTCTCACCAAAAGGTTCAATACTAGGTTTTGATTTTACGATCAAACGGTGCAATGGTTGGAGGATCGGAGGGTGCCACGTCATAGGGCGTAGAGAGGCGTACGTGCGCCAGGAAGGGGCCCCACTTCGGTGGCTCCTAGCAGCGGCGGCGGCGGTGGGATGTCGGCCACTTCCCTGAGGTGATTCTCGATGTAGGGTGAACGATAGGGGGTGTTCTTAGTACTGATTTGAAGAGGGTGAACAGATCTTTAAAAAGTTGCAAAGAGCCATGGTGTAATGGTGACGGGATTCACCGGAAAATCGACGGGAAAGGGGGAAAGATTTTCCGCCTTCAGATCGTGGTCGGGGAGAGAGAATCATCTCTTTTATTTTTTATTTCTTATTTTTAACGAAGGAAATTTTCTATTGGTCGGAAGTTATATTAAATTCATAAAAGGGGGTTTTCTAATACGAACTCCAATTCAAACCCAACGACTGTCGTCCCTAGCTAAATACCCCCATTCCGAACATAATGGGATATGTTTCGCAGGCCTATTTGACTGTTTCAGTCAGTTTCTCTTCAATTTAAAATATAAAACATTCAATATTTGATTTGAACGTACATTTCAATTTTCCGAGGCCACATACTGATCCCAAAAATTCCAGAAAAATAAATCTAGCTATGTTTTGACAATACGGTCCCAACAAAACGAGTTTCGTCGAATTCTGAGAACGTTTGAAAAATGGCCATTTTCTGTTCGATCCAATTTAATTGAAATCGACCAAACACATTTTCCTTCGCCACACTCACATATTAACTTCAAAAAATCTGGAATTTGAAACCTAGTAATAATTTGACATCCCGGATCCAACAAAAGTGGTTTCATCGAATTCTGAGGTCGTTTGCAAAATGTCTATTTTCAAGGGCTATATATTCTCTATAACAACCTTTCTGAAAATTCATTTAGCCATTACTTTTGATTCAATATTCATAAACAGATTTAAATATTTTTGGTTTCACTAAAATCCGTTTTATTTTGCTCCCGGTACAGTCAGGTAAAGTTTGAATTCAAATTTTGAAATTGCAACGCCATTTCAGGCCTTGTTTATAATTTAAAATAATTATATTTATTTTCAAACATCGATTCAAACCTACTTTTCGTCGTTATTATTTAAAATATTTAAAATCCACTAAATTGGCTCAGATTTTCCGGGTTGTTACAATCTCCCCCACTTAAAACTTTTCGTCCCCGAAAAGGAACGAAGTCGAAAGTTGTTTTACAAATCAACTCAACTTTCATTATTTTCATTATGGTCTAAGTTCTTTAACTTTCCAGTTTCTAAGAACTTTTCAAATTTCTCAAAAATTTGGCTAACACCCTAAATTTTCGAAAAATTTCGCCATAACCTCCCTTACACCGGGAGCTTCGGGATATTTCAAATAGCCTCCCATGGCCCTCACCAATCCAAAAGAAAAAGAAAAATCCAATCGGCTCATAAAATCATCAAATCCCCAGGAAATACAAAAAACATGTACCTATTTGTCGGGCAAACAATTTTGTTCCTCTACTTAGCAGTTTATCCACAACCTATTCACACATATATAATGTACATGTATATATTTCTATCTATTATTAAATCAGTTCAATACTTGATTCACTTGCATACATTTAACTTGATTCTCTTATTGATTAAATTAACCATCATTCTAATAATTTAATTAATCAAATCCACAATTACGCAACATAAACAACAATGAATTTATTTTTAACTTTTCAAAAATATACTAATTAATCCATATACTCTTTTAAAATCATTCAGACTATATGATTAAATTTTTACATCCATGAAAAGAAAACAACAGCATAGTAGAGAACAAAATGGGAATGCAAGATATGGTAAATGTACCTTGCACCAGAGTCAATCAGAGATATCCACCCTGCACTTAGGATAGGATTTCTTAATACTCTCCTCAGTTTCCCAAGTACAATCTTACGGATCTCCACTCCATTACACTTTGACTAAGTGAACCTTCTTGTTCCTCGTTTCTTTGGTTTCTTTGCCAATAATCTTTAGCGGCTCTCTTCTCACAGCCAATTCTGGAGTAATTTCTATATCCCATTGCGCTGCTTCTTCCACGATCAAGTCTGGATCATGTACATGCTTTCAAAGTTGAGATACGTGAAACACATTATGTACTCCAGGAAACCAATCTGGTAATTGAACCATATAAGCGAGAGTTCCAACCCATTCCAGAATAGGAAACGGACCAATAAATTTCGGCGCCAATTTCCCTGTTTTACCGAACTGGAACTCCTCTCATCGGGATACCTTCAAATACACGTGGTAGCCAATAGCAAATGATATATCTCTTCTTATCTTATCTGCATAGCTTTTCTATCGGCTTTGAGCGGTGAGTAATCGTTTCTTAACGAAATTGACTTTGTCCACAGCTTCGCGAATCATATCGGGTCCCAATACAAGCCTATTACCAGGTTCTACCTAACAAGCAGGAGATCGGCATGGTCTACCATACAATGCTTCGAATGGTGACATTGTTAGGCTCACTTGGTAGCTGTTGTTGTATGAGAACTCAGCCAAATGCAAATGGTCTTCCCATGATCCGCCAAAATCAATAACACAAGCCCGTAATAAATCTTCTAGAATACGATTCACCCTCTCAGTTTGGCCATCTGTTTGAGGATGATAAGCGGTGCTCAAGTTCAATTTCGTTACCAATTCTGCTTGGAAAGCTTCCCAGAATTTACTAGCAAAAATCGGGTCATGATCACTAACGATACTCATGGGAACCCCATAAAGTCTAACTATTTCCTTGAAATAAATCTGTGCCAGACTCTGAGCAGTCCTATTCGATCTGACAGGTATGAAATGGATGGTCTTCGTGAGACGATCTACGGTCACCCAAATACTGTCATTTCCTTTTCTGGTTCTGGGCAAACCATCTATGAAGTTATAGAAATCTGTTCCCACTGTCCACCTGGAATTTCCAAAGGTTGCAACAATCCAGCAAGTTTCTGCTGATCGCTTTTGACTTGTTGATAAGTAGGGCACTGACTAACGTACAAGGAAATGTCTCGTTTCATACATCTCCACCAGAAAGTGCGTTTGATGTCATTATACATTTTTCTCACCCCTGGATGGATACTAAGTTTGGATTTGTGACATTCATCCAATACTTCTCTCCGGAGTTCAAGAATGTTTGGAATACAAATTCGACCTTTCAACCTCAGAATCCCATCGTTATCAGTCTGAAAACTCGAGGGCTCGCCTTTCTGAATTCTCTCTCTAATCTACTGAATGAAGTGATCATCCTTTTGAAGAGCAGATATGTTATCAATCAATGAAGGCGTGATGATAAGACTGGCGATAATTACATTCTTTCTGCTGAGCGCATCAGCCACAACATTGGCTTTCCCCGGAGTATATAAAATATCAAAATCATATGCTGCGAGAAATTCTAACCAATGCTGCTGTCTCATATTCAGATCCTTCTGGGTGATTAAATACTTTAGCGATTGATGATCAGTATATAATTCGAACTTCTCACCCAATAGATAATGCCTCCAGATTTTCATAGCAAACACAATGGCTAATAATTCAAGATTGTTAGTTGCATAATTCTTTTCATGTGGCTTTAATTGATGGCTGGCATAAGCGACTACCTGGCCTCTTTGCAATACCACTGCGCCAAGGCTCTCTTTAGAAGCATCAGTCCAGACTTTCAAGTCCTGATTTCCATCAATTATTGTTAATACTGGAGCATTCGTCAGTTTTAACTTCAGCTTCTGGAAATCTGCCTCATATTCGGGAGTCCAGTTGAATCTTAAATGTTTTTTAGTAAGCTTTGTTAAGGGACTGGATGTCTTCGCAAAATCCTTAGTGAATTTCTGATAATAACTGGCCAATCCGAGAAAACTTCTGACTTCTATGGGTGTACGATGTTGTTTCCAATTCTGAATAGCAGTGATTTTACTAGGATCCACTGAAATTCATTGTTTTGACACGACGTGGCCAGGAAATTTGACTTCTTCTTACCAGAATATACATTTGGAAATTTTTTCTTTTAAAACATTCTTTTTGAGAATTTCTAACACTTGTTCCAAATGTTTTTCATGTTTGCTTTCTGACTTAGAGAAGATCAGTGTATTATCAATGAAAACCAGAACAAATTTATTCAATACTTCTCTGAATACCCGGTTCATTAGATCGACAAAATAAGCTGGAGCATTACATAAGCCGAATGACATTACTAACCACTCGTAGAATAAGTTTGGACCTTTGAATGCTGTTAAAGGAACATGCTCGTCGGCAGTACGAAGCTGATGGAAACCTGTAGCTAGGTCCATTCGGGAAAATACTTGTGCGCCATTCAATCGATCCAACAAATCATCAATTTGCGGCAATGGATATTTGTTCTTCAGCGTCTGCTTGTTCAAGTCACAATAATCCATACATAATCTAAGGATATCGTCTAACTTGGGAACAAATACCATAGCTGCTCCCCAATCAGAGAAACTAGGTTTGATCAGACCCTTCCATACTAGCTGTCGAGTTTGACTATCCAACTCTTCCTTTTCCTTCAAGGTCATTCTTTGAGTAGCGTGAACTACTTGCCTTGCATTCGGAACCAAAGAGATTTTAAAATCAATTTCTCTCTGCGGAGGTAAGCTAACAACTTCTTCTAACACATCTGCATAGTCCTTTACAATAGGAATATTTTCAGTGTCGACCGGAATATTCTCCGGAACGACTGGAACCGGTTCCACTAGAGCAGGAGAGACATCCAAAGCTTCCCAGAAGTCTTTTCTATCTGAATTCTGACCATCACAAGGTATAACAATATTGGCAAGCTTCGTTTTAACCTTGACAACCCTTTTTGTACATTTAACTTCCACTTCGTATTTGGTTAACCAATCCAATCCTAAAATAAAATCGAATTCGATAAAATTCATGACGATCGAGATACAAGGAAACCGATAATGAGAAAAAGAAACAGGTACCCCACAAACCGAACTAAGATCGAGGGAACCCCTAACCGGATTATGGAAAGTCATGGGTTCTTTAAGCTTTTTCAATTTCAAATCCAATTTCTTAACCGCATTCTTTGCAATAAAGCTTCTCGACGCACTTGTATCAAACAATACTTTAACCGGAATACTTTTGACAGTAAGCGTGCCCTCTAAAACATCTGGCCTTTCCTGACTAGTTGAGGGTGCTGAAATTTATACCACTTCATTTATTTGACCCTTTTCAAATTTCTGTAAGAACCGACAATCCTTTTCAAGATGGCCAGTCCGATGGCATTGACTGCATTTTCTATTCTCTTGAAACTTGTTCTTGGATTTAAATTTACCCTTTATATGTTTCTTTAGAGATTTGCAACTTATCGACAGATGTCCCTTCTTATTGCAGTTAGAGCATATGGCAGTTGTTACTGGTCCTTTCTGACCCTGGATGTCGTACTTGACTCTGGCTGTGTACTTGTCTCTGGGCTATTAGCTTCAAATTTCCTTTTACTGCTAGTGCTGACTTCCTCTTCATCATCAAAAAGGCCTCGCTTATCTAGATCTTCATACTGATAAGCCATATCATTTCAGAAAAAGAATGCTTCACATGCCCCCATTACACTACTTTGGTACTTTCTTTGGAGCCCGTTAATAAACCTCATATTCTTCCTCTTTGGATCTTGAATTAGATGTAGGGCAAAATGAGAAAGTTCATTGAATTTCTTATGATATTCCGGAATGGTCATATCTCCTTGTATCAGATAATAGAATTCATCATATAACCGCTCAGTTGCTTCTAGAGGAATAAATCTTTCACTGAAAATCTCTTTAAATCTATCCCAGGTAATATTACCTTCTGGATTATCCTTAATAATCGAATCCTACCAGAACAAAGCTTCGTCTTTGAGTGCCCAAGATGCCAGTAATATTTTCTGATCATCTCTCAGCTTTGAACCTTCAAAAATTTTCTCAGCAAAGCGTATCCAGGCTTGAGTTTGAATAATAGATTCATTGCTCGAGAACGATACTCCACCCATGTTTCGATACTTAATCAATAGAGCCTCAATATCTGGTTCTTCCCTACCTCTTCTACTTCTGCCACTCATTTTTCAATGTCTGCAAATAGCAGACAAAGTGTTAGGCCAACAGAAAAGATATTTTAAAGCATAGAGACATATACTTCAATGTAAATGTGTCTATCGAGATGTATTTCATTCTGCTTCACTCATTCTAGGATATTACTAATCCTATCTGAAATGAGCGATCCGTCTTAAAACACTATTGGTTCTATTTCTGACGAGTTCGTTAATATGTTATATTCTTGAACTAAGCTTAACCAAAGCTCTGATACCACGTTGTGGTGTCCCCAAACCCCGTTCCACGGTGGCAAGGGTAATCTTTGGAATATAACACATAAACAGATAACAGCAGATCAGAAATAAATAAATACACCAGATAATGTACAATAGAATACACTGGATAAACATAATCATCAGAGTTACACAGTATACAGATCATACTTAGTACAAAATACAGTTCAGCTTTACATAAATGTCAACGGCGGAATCAGAACATAATATGTACAATAGGAGCAGAACAGCATAAAAAGAGATAAAAGATAGAATCCAACTTCAGCTCCAGCTATCCAGAAAGAGCCTGCTAAAACCTGAATACAAGGTTGCCCGTGTTGAAAAAGGAGCACCCGAGTTTGCAAGTGAAATAAACTACAGTCAGTCATGGGACTGGTATGAGAAATCTACTTAACTTTATAATATGGTTAATCACAGGACCACGCCGCTAACGCGGAACGGGTTTACTCCATTGGATTGCCAGTGCTTTAAAACAAGTAAATCTTTTAAACATCGCAATGATTTTTATAAAAATGAAGCCATTATAAGACTCAGTTCCCATCACACAATGCAACACAAACCGGATGATAGAGTTTTACCTTATAATGGCCAAAATATGCTTGATACGAGCAAAACAAATCATTTGATATTATTGCTAGTGTTTATATGTTTCAAAAACAATTTCAGTCATAACTATCAATCATAGACGGCATGGGTACCATATATCATGTCGTCATATATATATATACAATCAAAACCGCACGATGTCGTATGTGGAAATTGGATTTTTGTCATTAACCAAGGCAAGGGATCGTCCTTACCGAATTCGAGACTCTCTAGCCCGAGCCTTAGGATCAGAACGCATCGATCCTTTGGAGCCACAGGGCCGGTCCACTCGATGTGGATTAAAATTCCTGAACACTGCGTTTCCCCGCCCTTTGGGGGCGTAAATTAGTCCTATGTCTCCATCGGCTCCACATAGTCACCGATATATCTGAGGCGCCTCGCAATCCAACAACCACACAGGTGATGTGACAACCCGGATTCCGATGGACCAATTTTTTTCAAAAATACAATCCACCGAAACCCGAGTTGGTTGCTCTGGTATCCTACAGAAAAGACAGAGAAAAGAGATGTCAGAGTTCGAAAAACACCTCACAGCGGAAGGAGTAAAATATAATATATTTAAAACGTAGCTTTACCTTAATCACAATACTGCTAAATCAGTATTCCCAAAGCTATAAGTCTCTGTCTAACCTGCGAATGTTATGAGGAGGGGGTCAGAACATAAGTTCTGTGTGAATGAATTTAAAATACACTTCTTGAATAATCCTACATATACCGTTCAATTACACTTTCTTATTTATTAGGTTATACGTGTTATTAGCACTCAAAGCTTACACACACGTCGCACCAATCTACCCCCTAGTAAATCAACCTAATATAGTGTATATGTAGCTACCCCCAAACTGAGGTACACCCAGTGATACCCCACTCGCACGGTCTCCTCCGTATCGCCACAGTAATTTGTGAAGTCCCTCATCCTATGCCATAGTAACGTACAACACTACATCCGCATAGAACCACTACATATGTGCTACGTAAGCATACTGACTGCTGTCGTCGAACTATTCGATCGAGTTTGGTTCCATCACTGAATAATGCCCTCTAGTCTACGATACACCACCCAGAGAAGACATGGTTGTACCTAGACTTTCCCACGTACGTATCATCAATCGTACTCGATGTTTCTACTGCACATAATCTCTACTTGTGCACCCAAGTTCCGGGGTAGGGCTACACCAGAAAACACGGAACTTGGTCGGGAGCTTTTCTATATCCGTACGGGCCTGCCTCTAAGAGTGTCCAATGTACAGATATCCCTCGGGTCTGGTTTTTCTATGGTGGCTATGGCCCCACCTTAGCCCCTCCCTCAACTAGTAAAGACCACATGAGCTAAGCGACCACCCCTAACAAGCAAACAATCTAAACATCCATGTGGGGCCTCTCTGCACTAGTCCCTTGATAGCAAAGGTTAACGATCTCTAGGGGTTAGCTCTTGTCTTTTCGCATTCCTCAGGCTGCTGGTGACAGGCGTCCGACGATCTTGATATTGTTTGGTCTTGATCCTCCACCTCTGCTTGAGGCAATCGCCGAAATACCCTAAATGCCACCGCGTACAGCATTCTGACTGCCCCTTACTTGTGCAGTCAACGCCCACCCACTTGGTAGCTCCGCGCAGACCCAACCTCTGTAATCCTAGCCCGAAGCTAAACCACTACAGAGGACTACCAAGAGCACCTTTAACGTCTCAGGAAGCCGCGTGCTTCCCCTTCCAGTCCGTTGGAGCCGCCAAAATAGCGAACGTGCGCTCTCCTCGTGCCTTATGACACCATCATGATCTACCTCGTTGGGTTATTCATCCTACAACGTACGGACTGTTTCAAGCGCCTTAGCTTTATATGTCATTAGACCCTAAGTCTAACCATTTATTTCACGCTTGTGCCACCTCGTCAACTTTCTCATTTAACTTGGTTATTCACATTAGCTTCCTTTTTTCGTATTCACCAAGTTACCCTTGCTTATTAATTCAATTTATACTTAACCTACTTAAGTCCATTAATAAGCCTACAACATGTTATTTTCCAATTTCATAAATTATTCCCTTTTTGGGTTACAACAACATGTTATACTTAATTCATAGTTAAGTATGCCTTATCCCACATACATACTGATTAGGAGAATAACCCTCTAAACACCAGCCCCGAAGACCGAAATCAACATCAAACTGGCACCCAGAGAATTACTCATCCCAACCAACATATTTGATTCTAATTTACTTGTTTCCACTCATATAACTTATATCATTTTTAATTTCACATTTCTCCTTTCCAAACCACTTAATTTAAGTATAACTTTACATATAAGTTATATTGTCTTCCTTATCATTTCCTATAACTTATCTTGTCCCATAAGTTATAATTTCCACCTATTATCCTTTCTTGCCTTATTCAATTTTATTCATAATAGGTTATTTATCATTCCCCATTTCTTGTCATTAGTTTTAGATTTGACTTATTTCATAGTATAAGTCATCCCACCGTTCAAGTCTTGTATTACATCTTAAGTCATAACCTTCCCTTGTCCCTATGACAAGTTTGCCTATTATTTAATTTTACACCACCGCAACTCAAGTTTATAATAGGCAATTATCATTCCCCCCATTACTGTATCATTAATTTAAGATTTGACTTAACCCTTCCTTTTACTTAACCCGTTACTTCAACTTTACCCAATTCAATTAATTTATGATACCGTTACGGGTCCCATTTGGTTAAGCATGTCTGAATTCTGTTTCACATGTCACACGTGTCCCACTTAACCCCATTTATTATAGTTTCCATATCTTACACATGTCTTACTACGGTTAAGTCTATCTTAGTCATGTTTTACATCACATGTCTTACAACGGTTAAGTCCACATTAGTCATGCTTTACATGTCGTTTATATCACCCACTTAACCCTCTAACCATACCCATGTCACCCACATGTCTTATTATGGTTAGTATTTCTTAATTTATTTTTAATGTCGTAACGATGTATGACCTCTCACATTAGACGTCCATTCGTGGCTGCTGGATTTGCCTGGCGGTTCCGGGCAGTCTTACACCACAAACGCGCCTAACCTTGTGTCATAAACCGTTACGCCTCTAGTTCTTGCCGTTGACCTATCACGTTAGACGTCCGCTTGTGGTTGCTGGATTTGCCGGGCGGTTCCAGGCAGTCTAACACCACAAACGCGTCTAATCTCATGTCATAGGCATTCATTAACAATCGTCTTTCACCCAAACCCCAAATTCATGTCATATGTTCCAAATTCAACTTAATTACATTTCATTTTTATGCCTATTTCCAATTTGCCATTCACTACACCAATTACATAATAGCTAGCCAATTTTAATATTACCCAAATTATCCAGTTATAGCCAAATTCACTAATTCCATGTTATTTATAACCAAACATGCCAATTTCCAATATCCAATTATACCCAATTTCATATAACCAATATATTCCCAATATATATATATCCCAACATTCCCACATTCATACATATAATCTAATTCACCCTCTAGGCTTACTTTTCTAGTCACGAATAAATTTCACCAATTATGTTATCCAATATTGAATTATACCAATTCCATATCCAATGACGATTATGTCAAACTTACATAAATTCAACATTATAGATTATATTCCTCGACTGCATAAAATAGATTATGCCCAATGTATGCAATAACAATTGTTATGCCACAAACATCAAAATTACAGATTATATTCCAATATCCCTATATTCCAATCGTGCGTATTGTATAATAAGATTTCGTCTAGGTTCGAGATAACCTAGATCCAAAAATAAAAAGGGGAAAGGATAAAAAAGGAGAGAACTCAAACGTAGGCATAAATAAAATAATAGATCTTATTAAATTAACATCATATTCATTATGGGGAATGGTAAACGATAGAAGCAACATTATACAACAAATATAGTTCAAATCCACTCACATTGACTGGTTTAGAGAAATAAGTGATTTTTTGTTGATGTAGAACGCTAATTTAATCTTCTTATTTGATTATTAGTGAAGAGCTTGAATCGTTGATGAAGAATTTTGCTTCCTTGATTTGATTAAACTCCAAAGTTGATGAAGAACTTGCAAATTAATTTAGGGTTTTGAGGCAGCAGCCATGTTATGTTGAAGTTTGGTGGCATGGAGGTGTTAGAAGGAATTGTTTATGAATTAGGCTAGGTCTAGGCACTATTTTATAGGTGTAGAGAGTGTTTTAGAGCCATTAGATCGCCCTAGAAGCCATCTGGTCCGTCCAGCACATCAAAAATCGTCACTGCCCAGATCTGGAAAAATCTGGGGGGAGGTCGACACTAAGGTCGACCCCCCTGGGTAAGTCGACCCCCAGGTCGATCTCCCTGGGTAGGTCGACATGCCTGGGTATTTTCCTATGTAAATTCTAAATTTTTGTTGAATCTTCCGCAGGCCATAACTCTTTCAAACGGAGTCTGATTTTAAAAAACATGGACTCTATTCCAAGAAGAATTTCGAGACGAACGCAATGGTGATGTCCGTTTTACTCAATTCCTGATATTTAAATTAAGTATCCTTATTTTATTATCTTCTCTGTTATGTACACTACCATTGAATTGATCTTTCCTTCTCTTTCATGTTAAGTAATTTTCATTGTATATCACCATTATTAACCTATCTATGCATATATATACATTTTTAGTTATATTAAAAATGCGGGGTGTTACAGGTGAAAATAATATAAATGTCAGGGCTGGTAGGTCACTAACACCACCCTAGCTAGAAGGAAATGCATGTTCTCCCTGGATCCTTCTCCCATTTCTGGTCCATACCGGGGTGTGAAGCTCGCGAATTAACGTTATACACAATGCTATGCCACACAGGTTGTGCTTTGATCATCAACCACAAGACTTTGCTTTTCAACAGAAGCCTTGATCGTCTGCCACTTAGGCATGCCACACAGGCAATTCACCCCATGCGACTGATTTCTATCGATATATAACTTCTGAGCTCGTACATCTCAGAGAAGGGCGTTAAGCAGGAGAATAAATTCTCTGCCGCCAAACAGATATATTTTTAATAGAGATCAATCAGCACAGAACAAAATCCAATGTCACACACACAATCCATTTACAAGTTCGTTCTGGGTCTGAACGAAACTGGAGGCACCTTATACCTCGCACATCCGTACAATCAACTAGTACGTCCGGACGGCTACCACGTCAGCCCCTTCAAGGTAGCTACTCCTATCATGAGCATCAGTGGCACCCCTCCATTCGACGTGAAGATCATCGGTCTTGCACCGTCTTCATATCTTCGATTTTTAATCGTCGATCAATTATTTGAAATGAGAATCAACTCGGCCTTTTCAAATAATTCACGTATATTTAGAATTTTAAATCAATTCATTTCAATGGTTAAATTATTCGACATCAATAATTCTGTTCTTTTAATGTAATTTTCACGCCAAACACATTCAACCATCAAATATCAAATAAACCGAGCAAATTCAGTTTATTTCCATTCCATATCGTTTATAATATTTTATCATGATTTATCGCTATTTTTATTTATTTAAAAATAGCCAATCCATTCAAACGACGCTTCAGGCCATAACACGGCCTTGGCGCTGTTTTTCTTGATTTACACATATCTGAAATTCCAACTGTTGGATCTTTACAAATTTTACATTTTTAGAAAGATCTTTTCAAAACGAATCCAACGGTTTCAATTTTGGGAAAATCCGGTGGTCGGAACTCCCGGCACAAACATATGAAGTTACGATTTCAAAATTTGAACTGCAGCGTCGTTATTCGATTTGATTTAATTATATTTATATTTATATATAAATATAATCGATTCGGGTGCTGTTTTCATTCAGATTTGAATTAAACATTTCAAACAGTTGAACCGTTGGATCTTTACAAAGTTGGTGTCGTTGGAAAGATATTTCCAAAGCGAACCCAACGATTTCGGTTTCAGGAAAATACGATGGACGGATCTCCCGTAATAATCGTTTGAACTCATGGTTTCAAAATACGAACTGCAGCTTCGTTATTTGATTTATTTTATTTAGATTTATAGTTACATATGTATAATTTATTCTTCGATTTCAAAACCATATTCACTTCATATATTTGATGAAAATGATATTTTTATCCAACAGATATTTATTTCCACACATCACTATTTTTAACAATTCATATATATAATAAAAATGTGATTTTTATTGTAAAACAATTTATTTCAAAACATGATTATTTTATATAGTTCATACGTATGGTAAAAATGTTGTCTTTGGTGTTAAAACAATTTATTTAAAATACTAATATTTTATATAGTCTATATATATGATAAAAATGTTATTTTTATCTTTCAAAGAATTAATTCAACACATGAATTTCTATTCAACACATGAATATAGTTTTAACACATGAATATGGTTTCAACACATGAATATGGTTTCAACACATGAATATAGTTTCAACACATGAAAATAAATCAAACACAAAAATATTTCAGAAAAATTCGGCAGCATAACGGCAGGGTATTTAAAACCGGCACCGTCCCGAGTACGGCTCCTCGCTCTACCTTAAAACCTCGCGGTTTTTGACAAGGGGGATTTCCATATTTAGTTCGTATGCAAACAAATTTTCCCATATACTAATCCTATTGGAATTTCAACCACAAACAATCATTTCCAATCAACCATTCATGATATTCACCAAATTTCACATCAACCAATAATCCAAACAATATATATATCGTCCATGGTCTGTGGACGAGGGGAGTATATATACACACACATATATACCTATATTTCGATTTCATTTCAATATCATTTCAATTCATTTCAACGCATATATCATTTTTACAATGCATATATAACTTATACATCGAACATACAACTTATACAATGCTTATACATGAGGTGTACAACGCTTATATAACTCATACATTGACTACATAATTTATACATCATTGTTTTCATATACTTTATAAATCAGAAATCTCACATTGGGTTCCACTCCTCCAAAAATTGTACAAGGCTCAGAAAAATATCCGGTCTCTTCTAGAATGTAGAAGACGTCAGCACGAGTCCATTGTCTCTTGTTTCACTGGATTTCGATCACATAGCAAAAAGATATGATTTTTAGAAGTTTGCAACGCATTTAAATATGGAAATCAGTTTAAATAATTAAACCCGTACCTCTCAGCAAAAGGTTCAAAACTAGGTTTTGATTTTGCGATCAAACGGTGTAACGGTTGGAGGATCGGAGGGTGCCACGTCGTAGGGCGTGGAGAGCCGAACATGTGCCAGGAAGGGGGCCCACTTCGGTGGCTCCTAGTGGCGACGACGGCGGTGGGAAGTCGACCAATTCCCTGAGGTGATTCTCGATGTAGAGTGAATGATAGGGGGTGTTCTTAGTACTGATTTGAAAAGGGTGAAGAGATCTTTAAAAAGTTGCAAAGGGCCATGGGGTAATGGTTAAGGGATTCGCTGGAAAATGGACGGGAAGCCGGGAAAGTTTTTCTAGCTTCAGATCGTGGTCAGGGAGAGATAATTCGCTCTTTTTTTTAATGAAGGAAATTTTCTATTGGTCGGAAGTTATATTAAATTCAAAAAAGGGGTTTTCTAATACGAACTCCAATCCAAACCCAACGACTGTCGTCCCTAGCTAAATACCCCAATTCCTAACTCAATGGGATATGTTTCGCAGGCCCATTCGATTGTTTCTGTTAGTTTCTCTTCAATTTAAAATATAAAACATTCAATATTTGATTTAAATGTACATTTCAATTTGCTGGGGCCACATACTGATCCCAAAAATTCTAGAAAAATAAATCTAGCTATGTTTTGACAATATGGTCCCAAAAAAACTAGTTTCATCGAATTCTGAGAACGATTGTATAATGGCCATTTTCTGGTCGATCCAATTTAACTGAAATCGATCAAACACATTTTCCTTTGCCACACTCACATATTAACTTCAAAAATTCTGGAATTTGAAACCTAGTAATAATTTGACATCCCGGATCCAACAAAATTGGTTTCATCGAATTCTGAGGTCGTTTGCAAAATGTCTATTTTCAAGGGCTATATATTCTCTATAGCGACCTTTCTGAATATTCACTTAGCCATAACTTTTGATTCCCGCTATGAAACTTCGATTTTTCAGATTTGTTAGAAAGATATTCATAAACAGATTTAAATATTTTTGGATTCACTAAAATCCGTTTTATTTTGCACCCGGTACAGTCAGCCAATGTTTGAATTCAAATTTTGAAACTACCATGCCATTTCAGGCCTTGTTTATAATTTAAATAATTATATTTATTTTCAAACATCGATTCAAACCTACTTTTCGTCATTATTATTTAAAATAATTTATTTTAAATATTTAAAATCCACTAAAATAGCCAAATTAAAAAATTTAAATTGGCTCAGATTTTCCGGGTTGTTACACAACTCTTTCCAAATCATTTATTATGATTTATCATAATTTCTATATATTTTTATAATTTTATTAAGGCCCCTACAGTCGGTTTCTAATATCGGCCACTGAACTACATCCATAGCGACCGTTTTCAAAACTAGTTTGGATGCATTTTAAGATTTAACCGTTCCAATTTAAACCACTTATGTTCATTGAAAAGATCTTTTCGATACGAACTCGATGATTCTTGTTTTAGGAGAGTCCGACGGTCGGATCTCCCGCTATGTCAGTTCGAAGTTACGGGTTGACATTCGTGAACTATCGTTGTGCGACGCGTGCTATTCAAGCCCGAATCGATATATTAATTTATAAATAAATCAATATGTTACTAAACTTCCTTGTTTAATTATATATAATTTACATAATTACTTTAGAAAATCTGTTTCAGTCGTTTTAGCTTCAAATTTGAATATCTCTTAGTTTGGTAAATTCTAATACTATTATAATGAATAAAATAATATTATTTTTCAAAAGTTGTCAACTTATGTTCAAATTTTCATGATGGTCATAATAAAAATAAACAAAAGATTTTCAGAAGAAAACTTCTTCTCAAACATTTGCTACATACTCTAATCGAACCTCACTTTGGAAAGGTACTATTCATTTAAAATTCAAATACATTAACACGCTACAAATATATCAAAAATACTTCGAAATCATTTACTATACTTCCGAATATTCATTGATATTTCAATATAAATGTGTCCATCCAAAATCAGACATTGAATTTACATTTCAGTTTTCACATGATATTTCATGTTATTAAAATATTCATTTTGTTCTGGATTCAAATAAAATTTAACTGAATATCATGCAATTCCATTCATACGAACCCAATACATCCAACAATAGTTGCTAACAACTATTAATCACCCAAATGACATCCAATGTGCATTTATTTTCATACAAGCTTTAAAATAATTTATTGAAGCGTATTTAGGTTTTTTAATCAATCAATTAACACACAAACTACAAACAAGGGAGATATGTAAATCAAAAATCATTCCAAGACCTGTGTGGGGTTTTCAACCATCAAACAATTATTTAATAAACTATTTATTCCATCTAATTGATATTATTTAAATGGATGAACATAAACAAGTCGTTTAAAATGTAAATGGTCTTTACTAAATTCCAACTACCACAAATAATTTAACATTGGTTTCAACATGTTAATTATTTCTAATTCACATTCAAATCATGACATAAATAATCAGCCATTGCCATTTAAGGCGCCACGAATTGTCCATCCACATTGTTTGAAATATGAGTGTCGTATTTTAAACCAACGCTTCTAAATAACAAATAGACTTAGGAATAGTTCATGTGTTGAACTCAAGGGATATCGCATGTAACAAATAAAATAACTGTATGAAATATTTTATTGTCGCGCTAATTGTGACATAAACTGTTTTCTAACTTGCAATTCATTTAACTTTGCTGCATTAATTCTTAACATAAAACGATTATCTGATTAACTTTTCATACTTGATAAAGCTATTTAAATGCACTAATTAAAGTGAGAATCTCTCACCCCAACCATCGGATAACAAACACTGCAATGTCGGACCTTTCAGCGCTCGCTACAACATAAAAATGCTGCCTTTTTAGCTCGGAATGGCTCCAAAATTTTTGGTAACTCTTGCACACGTCTCTACTATTGAATGGAACTAGAAAGTGACAACCTTTGGCCAAATGGAGCTCTTTGCAACTTGAGGCTTGGCTATCCGGGAAAGGGAAGGGTTTGCGGCTCCACAAGGTGACACGTGGCACATAAGGTCCACAAAAGAATAGCTAAGGGTAGTATGAGATGCAACAACCCTTAAATGAAGCTACTTTTCTATGTTTGGATCAAATAGAAGAAGAAAAGAGGAAAGAGGAGGGGGAGCTGCCGTCGGCCGACGTAGGAATGAGACCTTGCCGACGTAGCAGGTGGCGGAGTAGGGGTAGGGCATGGCCTAGGCAGCGGTGGGGGTGAAGGGAGAGAGAGAGAGTGGCACCATTAATTGAATTTTGAGTTTCTAAAACTTAATTTGTAAAATGAATGGAAGGGTTAAGCTAATCAAGCTTAATTAGCCTTAATCCTCTCATGTTGGCACCAAGTGAGGAGAGGAAGACATGTGGAGAAGGGAGGTGCCTTGGTGACTAATTCCCATTGGCCTTGCACTATTCATCGAATGACCAAAAGTAAAGAGGTATTCATTACTACTTCCAAACTTCGTTCTACTCCCACAGCCACACGTTAACTCCAAAATAATGAAATTTGAAATCTCTCTACATTATGGAATTACGGTTCCTATGAATCTATCCGTGTCGAATTTGGAGACCGTTTGAAAAATAGCTTTATTTTGAGCTAAATTCGAATTCAAACTACTTTCAATGCACATTCCTAGGCCGTTCTTCTACATAAAAACTCTGTTGAACTCGAAAATTTAAATCCCGACAAATTTCGACATTGCATTTCCAACAAAAGTGGCTTCAGCGAATTCCGAGACTGTCCGAAAAATGTTTTTTTATAAGCGATCGATATAGCTTTAAAATGTCGATATTCGTATTCAAGACTTATAATTGGATTTAAATATTTTATTGACCCTATTTCACGTTAAATAAAATATAAAACTAAATTTTAAAATTATACTCAAATTTCATAGAGCAAGAATAACTGCTTTATATTCAAAATCCATTTAGATATGTTAAATTAAAATTTTAAATTAGTTTTGAAATTCTGAGTTGTTACAGTAGCAATCCATCACTTTGATACTCGAAAATGAACATTGATGATGTTGCAGTCATCATCAGAATTATTTTCCATGAACTGAAGTGAGTTCAGTGCTTTATCACTTTTAAAAATCCATGCAATAATGATTTTATTCAAAAATCTCTTTCAAAACAAAGCCATATAATTTTAATATACTTCTTAAATATTTTTCAAATCCACCGGGCTTTAAATTCCAAATTCTGCTTTAAGTTCAATTTTAATTCATCTCATTTGTATATTTTATTCATATACAAATTCTATTTGGTTATGTATAACCATTTAAAATTTTATAATCTCATTTGATTATAATAACATCCATATACTATAATAATTTCAGAAAATTATCCCTTCTATATCAAAACAGAATTTTGGGTCAAATTATTTCATTTACCCTCTATAAAATAGTATTATGTCCAACCTTTTATTCAAGTATTTATAAACCCTTATCGATGTCATGGTGTCGCACGATTCAATCAAAATTCATAGGCCACTCAACAGATTAGCCAACACAATGTAAAACAATTTTATATTAATTAACAAATACGCACTCTCGTATTTATACACTCAACTCATTCTAGGGTACTACTGGCCCTATCTCTAATGGGTAAAACCTCACAAAAGCCTTGGCATTCGCTCAACCTAAGCTCTAAACCAAATGTAATGGACGGAATTTTCATACTATCCGAGTTGACCAAATACACCACACTTCCAACCCAAATTGCACAAAAATACGAATCATATGGGATAAAGAAGAAAAAATAGAAGAAGAACAAAAATAGCAATGCAAAATCTCTCATCACAGTGGAATAAAATATAATATATATATATATAACAACTTTTGGAATACATTTTTGAATAATACGACATTGGTTAGACCTATTTTGCCATTTTTTGGTACTAAATAAGACCACTTAGTCTGAGATAAATTATATTAATAATGATTCCTTAACCACATTTTCCATTTATTCATTCTATATTTATGTATTTTCTTATGGTTTGGTTTGGAATCAAATAATCCTTGTGTTGTACAATAATTATTTATTACATCTGTAAGAAAAGGATAGGTTTCCCTGAAATAAAAAATGAAAATAAAGGTTTTTTTCTACCTTTTTAATTCTTTTTTTTACTATCTATAAAGACTAATGAATTAGTAAGAACTTTCAATTAGAACTATTTTTTTTCAATTGATTTTTTCTTACTTTCATATCTGAAAAGGAGCTCGTACATGTTTGGCAGTACCGCCCGCGAATACTCCACCTGTATGAAAAGTTTTTAATGTTAGTTAAGTCCCCAGTTCCCTAGTTGATTGCCCTGCAATAATACCTACAGCTTCCCCCCAATTCAACCAGATCGTCGTGAGTGGAACTTCTACCATAACATAATTGACATATCCAAGATGTATTCAGAGTACATCATTTGTTCATCACATATAGAACACAGCGGAATAAACTCTATATCCATATAACATTGAAGCATCCTGCTCCAAGCTGCTCCAAGTATATTTGAAAACACCTGAACTACTTGATTACCCGTACAAATTTGGGCACCCAAGAGTTTAAGGTAAAAAAAACAAAATAAACTCTTGGTCATTCATGGAACCGGTTTGAGTAAACTCCAACCACTTGTTTAACTTTTTAAAAATCCTTTTCAAAAGAAAGGATAATTGTAAGATCGATCCACACATAAACACAGATGGTTTTTGCCTTATGATAACCCAAAACATTCTTTGAAATCAGTGTTTTTCTGATATTATAATAGTGTCTATATAAAATAAATAGCAATCTAGCAGAATGCTTCCATTTCACGCTCCACGTGCATAGTATACAATCAAAACCACAGGTACTTACATGATAATGGATTCCAACTAGCAAGGTATGGGACCACCTTCCAATAGTGTATCTCTAGGGAGGAATACACTGGGTCCAACAAGAACATCTTGTGTAATGTCCCATCTTTTGGGTAATTAGATATTTAATATATGTAATGTCCCGTATTTTCTGACCATTTATTTTGAAATATTTTATTTATTTGAAATATTGATTTGAATTTATATGATGGGATTTGACCATTTTAAATTGAATATTTAAAATATGTGAATAATATAATCCATATAGTTTATAAGTCAAGCGGTAGGTATATCTTATTTGGACATTTACGATTATAATAATAATAATTTAATTAAATTTATTTGGTATTATATATGCATTAGAAATAATTTTCCTTTCAAACGACGTGTGTTTTGATGGAATTTACTTCGTTGGATTGGTAACGACATAATGATATACCAATTTTCATTTCGGTTTTAGTACGTGGGTTTCGATACAAAAATATTGGTTAAGAATAAACAACGATATAAGAGTATAATTTAAGTACTGATTTAAAACAATGTATATTGTTTACATTAGAGTATAGCCTTTTTTAATCCAAGCCTCTGAGACGACCCCAAACCCCGTACTGACGGTGGCAAGGGTAATCCTTGGAATATAACACAGAAACAGATAATAGCAGAACATAATTAAATAAATACACTAGATAATGCACAATAGAATATACTGGATAAAAGTAATCATCAGAGTTACACAGTATACAGGATCATACTTAGTACAAATAGAGTTCAGATATACATAAATGTCTACAGCGGAAAACAAACATAATGTACAATAGGGGCTGAACAGCATAAAAAGAGATAAATGATAGAATCCATCTTCAGCTCTAGCTATCCAGAAAGAACCAGCTAAACCTGAATACAAGACTGCCCGTGTGGAAAAAGGGGCACCCGAGTTTGAAAGTGAAACAAACTACGAGTCAGTCATGGGACTCGTATGAGAAATCTACTCAACACATTTAATATATGGTTGATCACAGGACCACGCCACTTTCGTGGAACGGGTTTACTCCATTGGATTGCCAGTGCTTTAAAACAAATCATTCTTTTAAACATCGCAATGCTTTTTAAAAAATTGAAGCCATTATAAGACTTAATTCCCATCACACAATGCAACGCAAACCGGAGGGTAGAGTTTTACCTTATAATGGCTAAATTATGGTTGATACGAACAAAACAAAAGCAATTTATATTATTACTAGTGTTTACATGTTTCAAAACAATTTCGAATCATAACTATCAATCATAGACGGCATGGGTACCATATATCATGTCACCATATATATATAATATATATATACAATCAAAACCGCACGATGTTGTATTTGGAAATTGGATTTCCATCATGAACCAAGGCAAAAGATAGTCCTTACCGACTTCGAGACGCTCTAGCCCGTGTCTCAGGCAAGTACTCAATCAAGCCTTTGGAGCGACAGGGCCGGTCCACCGTTGTGGATTAAAATTCCTGAACACTGCGTTTCCCGGACCTATGGGGCGTCAATGAGCCAACGAATGACTCCATCGGTCCCGGATTGACCGATATAACCGAGGCGCCTCGCAATCCATCATCCACATAAGTAAAATGTCAGGCCATGTAAAAACACCGACACAACTTCTAGCTAGAAGGAAACGCATGCCCTCCCTGAGGTCCTTCTCCCATTTCTGGTTCATACCGGGGTGTGAGGCTCGCGAATTTATGTTATACACAAAGCTACGCCACACAGGCGGTGCTTTGATCATCAATCACAAGATTTTGCTTTTCAACAGAAGCCCTGATCACTGCATCTTAGCATGTCACACAGACAATTCACACCGTGCAACTGATGGATATCAATCACACAGAATAAATCCCAATGTCAGACACACTGTCCATTTGTAAGTCCGTTCTGGGTCTGAACGAAACCGGAGGCACTAAATACCTCGCATATTCATCGATTCCCACGTACGTCTGGACGATCACCACTCATTATCCATATTTCGGGATGCCTCCCAATTAGGACCTCAGTTACCATCCAAACGAGGTGAAGATCGGCCTTCAACTCCCGTCTTCATCTTCGACTTCTTATCGTTGATTCATTTCTTCAGAATGGGATAAACCTGATCTTTCTGAGCAACTCGTGTTTATAATAAACAAGTGCTACACAAACATACATACGCATCATTTCAATTCATTAGTCACTAACCGTCAATCAGTAAGAAAACGATTTCCCAAATATTAACCCCGAAGGCTGAAACCAACATCAGATCAACACCCAGGAAACCATTCGACTTAGCCAACCTTCAGTTAATTTCTAAATTTCACATCCATATTGTTTATAATATTTTATAACGATTTATCGCTATTTTTATTTACTTTAAAATAGCCAATTTATTCAAAACTACGCTTCGGGCCATAACGTGGCCGTGGCTCTGTTTTTCTTCAGATTTGATTTACACATATCTAAAAATCTAACCATTGGATCTTCACAAAATTTACATCATTAGAAAGATCTTTTCAAAACGAATCCAATGGTTCTAGTTTCGGGAAAATCCGACGGTCGGATCTCCTGGTATAATCGTTTGAATTTCGATTTCAAAATACGAACTGCAGCGTCGTTATTCGATTAAATATAATTATATATATATATATATATATATATAACCGATTCTGGCGCTATTTTTCTTCTGATTTGAATTAAACATTCCAGACAATCCAACCGTTGGATTTTTATAAAGTTGGTGCCATTGGAAAGATATTTCCAAAGCGAACCCAACGATTGAGGTTTCGGGAAAATCCGATGGTCGGATCTCCCGGTATAATCGTTTGAAATCACGGTTTCAAAATATGAACTGCAGCTTCGTTATTCGATATATTTCGATTCTATATATATATATATATATATATATCGATTCTTCGATTGGAAAACTATATTCTTTTCATACATTTGATAAAAATGATATTTTTATCTAACTGCCTTCTATTTCAACACTTCGCTATTTTTAACAATTCATTTGTATAATAAAAATGGGATTTTTATTGTAAAATAATTCATTTCAAAACACGATTATTTTATATAGTTAATATAGATGATAAAATTAGGATTTTTATTTTAAAACAATTTCTTTCAAAATATGAATACCATTCAACACATTAATTTCAATTCAACGAATGAATTTCGATTCAACACATGAAGGTTTTCTATAGTTTATATATATAGATAAAAATGTGATTTTTATATTTAAAACACGAATACCATTCAACACATGAATTTCAATTCAACGAATGAATTTCGATTCAACACATGAAGGTTTTCTATAGTTTGTATATATAGATAAAAATGTGATTTTTATATTTAAAACACGAATACCATTCAACACATGAATTTCTATCCAACGAATGAATATCGACTCAACACATGAAGGTTTTCCATAGTTTATATATATAGATAAAAATGTGATTTTTATATTTAAAACACGAATACCATTCAACACATGAATTTCAATTCAACGAATGAATATCGATTCAACACATGATGGTTTTCTATAGTTTATATATATAGATAAAAATGTGATTTTTATATTTAAGACATGAATACCATTCAACACATGAATTTCTATTCAACGAATGAATATCGACTCAACACATGAAGGTTTTCTATTCAACGAATAAATATAGTTTCAACAAATGAAAATAATTCAAACACATGAATATTATTCAAAATTTCGGCAGCATAACGGCAGGGTAGTTAAAACCGGGACCGTCCCTAGTATGACTCCTCGCTCTACCTTAAAACCTCGCGGTTTTTGACAATGGGGAATCATGCATCTAGTTCGCACGTAGGCGGCATGTATATATTTATTTCATTTCGACAAACTAATCCTATGTGGTTTCAACCAAATATTTCTCAACCACAAATGGGTATTTTTCAACCACAATCAATCAATATCAACCACAAACAATTCCAATCAACCATTCGCTATCAATCAATTTTCACACCAATCACAACCAATAAATATCGTCCATGGTTTGTGGACGAGGGGCGTATATATATATATATATATATGTATGTATATATATATATATAGCATTTCACTTCTATTTCAACACATATATAATTTTTACAACGCATATCAACTTATACATCGAACGTACAACTTATACAACGCTTATACAAGGGGCGTACAACGCTTATATAACTCATACATCGACTATATAATTTATACATCGTCGTTTTCCATATCGTTTATAAATTAGAAATCTCACATTGGGTTCCACTCCACCAAAAATAGCAGAAGGCTCAGAAAAATATGCGGTTTCTTCTAGAATGTAGAAGATGTCCACAAGAGTCCATTGTCTCTTGTTTCACTGAATTTCGTCAAGAAATGAAAAACATATGATTTTTACAGTGAAATCATAAACGGTAGCGCTTTAAAGTGCTACAATATATAAAATAATTTTAACTGCCGTACCTCTATATTTTTATTCAAAACTAGGTTTGAAGATTTCTCGTTATCCGTAGCACGAGGTGATGATCGGGCTGCACTGCGAT
The DNA here is from genome assembly GCA_030737875.1 of Allium sativum. NCBI lineage: Eukaryota > Viridiplantae > Streptophyta > Magnoliopsida > Asparagales > Amaryllidaceae > Allium > Allium sativum. Next base: position 7,508,771 of record JASFAX010000034.1, read on the forward strand.
GAAGAGCTAGGCGCGACGCTCCTATTGGCGGTGGTGGCGTCAGATGCGGTGGCAGATCGGCGGCGGCGCTGGCCTTGCAGCAGCTCGACTTTCGAGCAGGATATCTCGAGACCCATGCAACAGTAATGGCCGATTCTGGTCTTGATTCGAAGGTCGAAGGACGATCTTCAAAATCACCAAAAGGATTGATGGGTTTAGAGGAATGATCAGAGAGGAATCGAGGGAAGAACGGAAGATGGTTTTCCATCGTCAGAAATAAGGGTTCACGGGTTTTTCGTGGATTTTTAGAAAATATAATTAATGAAAGAAAAATTATGATTGGCCCGTATTAATATTTAATTCTAAAATAGTCTTTTCATATCCGGACACCAAATCAAACCCACTGATTGTCGTCCCTAACGTTTTACCCTCATTCCGAACATAATGGGATATGTTTCGTAGGCCCATTCGACTATTTCAGTCAGTTTTCATTCAATTTAAAATATATAATATTCAATATTCGATTTGAACGTACATTTCAATTTGCCAGGGCCACAAACTGATTCGGAAAATTCCAAAAAAATAAATCTGGCTATGTTTTGACGATACGGTCCCAAAAAAACTAGGTTCGTCGAATTCTGAGACCGTTTGCAAAAAGGCACATTTCTGGCCGATCCAATTTAACTATAATTGACCAAAACACGGTTTCCTTTGCCACGCTCACATACTAGCTTCAAAAATTATGAAATTTGAAACCTAGCAATAACTTCACATCCCGGACCCAAAAAAATGGTTTCGTCGAATTCTGAGGTCGTATGCAAAATGGCCAATTTCACAGGCTATATAAATTCCATAGCGACCTTTCTGAAAATTCATTTGGCCATAACTTTTGCTTTCCGCTATGAAACTTCGATTTTTCAGATTCGTTAGAAAGATATTCACTAACAGATTTAAATATTTTTGGTTTCACTCAAATCCGTTTTGTTTTGCACCTGGTACAGTCCGACAAAGTTTGAATTCAACTTTTGAAACTACAGCGCCATTTCAGGCCTTGTTTATAATTATAATTAATTATATCCGTTTTCAAATGTCGATTCAAACTTAATTTTCATCGCTATTATTTAAAATATTTATTTAAATATTTAAAATCCACTATTTGCCAATTTAAAATTTTTAAATTGGTTTAGATTTTTCGGGTCGTTACAATCTCCCCCACTTAAAACTTTTCGTCTCCGAAAAGGAACAAAGTCGAAAGTGGTTTGATTAATCAACTCTACGTTCAAACTGGCTTCCATTCTCCAACTTTTTAGTTTCTGAGAATTTTCAAATTCTTCAAAAATTTGGCTATCACCCGGAATTTTCGAAAAATTTCGCCATAACCTCCTTTGTATGGGGAGAGGTTTGGAAATTTATTGGGCCGTATTAGGTACCCAATAAATCCTAATAAGCATACACATATTTATAGTGATATATTCTGGTGTTTACAGGGGAGCGTGTATAGATAATAACTCCAGAGAATAAATTCTCGTCACCTTGTCAAAGCCTGAGGGAGTGTGTATTTTAAATGCTCCAGAGGATAAATCCTCGTCACCTCGTCCCATGTGGGAAATAAATAGTCCATGTGCCGTATCTAATGACTAGAGAGACGTGGTTATTGTCAACTACAGACCCGTGTGGGGTTTTTATTAATCTGGCAATTTTATCGTTACAATTTAAATAGTCCATATCAGTCATCAGTTCAACCTGTAAAATATAGTCATCGCCATACAAGCCTCTTGCTCGTATGGTAAATCTTCCACCTCGTCACACAAGCTCCAAATGCTTATGTGGTATATGATGAAGTATGCCTATCTTCAAAAGTATTCCATGTAATGTAGTTCAAAATTAATTGTTACTATCCTATGGCGACGTTTATTTTTACACATAGAATAACCAGCACTCCGCATCCAATGGCATTCACAGGAGTTAAAATAATAATATTTCGCATCCAACTCATTAAGGTTTACCTATTTGTCGGGCACGTAAATAAAATCTTTACTCAACAGCTATCCATTTACCTGTTCAAACATGTATAATGCACATGTATATATTTCTATCTATTTTCTAATCAGTTCAATGTGTGATTTAAACGAATAAATTCTACCATTATTCTATTATTGATTAAATTAACTATCGTTTTAATAATTTTAATTAACCAAATCTACTATCACACAACACAAACAACAATCAAATTGTTTTTAACTTTTCAAAAATACACTAATCAATTTCTACATTTCTTTAAAATCATTCAGACTATAAAATTAAAAGTGCACATCCATGGAAAGAAAATAACAACAAAGTAGAGAACTAAATGGTAATGCAAAGTATGGTAAATGTACCTTGCACCGGAGTCAATCAGAGATATCTACTCGACACTTAGGATAGGCTTTCTGAATGCTCTCCTCAGTTTCCAAGTACAATCTCGCGGATCTCCACTCCATTGCACTTTGACTAAGTGAACCTTCTTGTTCCTCATCTATTTGGTTTCTTTGCCTATAATCTTGAGCGGCTCTCTTCTCACAGCTAATTCCGGAGTAATTTCAATATCCTGTTGAGCTGCTTCTTCCACGATCAAGTCTGGATCATGAACGTTTTCGAAGTTGAGATATGTGAAATACATCATGAACTCCCGACAACCAATCAGGCAGTTTAACCCTATAAGCGAGAGTCCCGATCCGTTCCAGAATAGGAAACGGACCAATGAATTTGGGCGCCAACTTTCTAGTTTAACGGAACCGGATAACTCCTCTCATCGGCGATACTTTCAAATATACATAGTCACCAACAGCAAATGATATATCTCTTCTTCTCCTATCGGCATAGCTCTTCTGTCAGCTTTGAGTGGCGAGTAATCGCTTCTTAATGAAATCGACTTTGTCGGCAGCTTCTCGGATCATATCAGGCCCCAACACAAGTCTATTACCGGGTTCGACCCAACAAGCAGGGGATCGGCACGGTCTACCATAAAATACTTCAAATGGTGACATTATTAGGCTCGCCTGGTAGCTGTTATTATATGAGAATTCAGTCAAATGTAGATGGTCTTCCCATGATCCACCGAAATCTAGAACACGAGCCCGCAATAGATCTTCTAGTATACGATTCACCCTCTCAGTCTGATCATCGGTCTGAGGATGATAGGTGGTGCTTAGGTTCAGCTTTGTTCCCAGTTCTACTTGAAACGCCTCCCAGAATTTGCTAGTAAATATTGTATCTCTATCACTGACTATACTGAGCGGCACTCCGTGTAGTCTAACTATTTCCTTGGAGTATATCTGCGCCAGAATCTGAGCAGTTCTATTTGATCTGACAGGTATGAAATGGGCGGTCTTCGTGAAGCGATCTACAATCACCCAAATACTGTCATTTCCTTTTCTGGTTCTGGGCAAACCATCAATGAAGTCCGTGGAAATATGTTCCCACTTCCAACCAGGAACGTCTAGCGGTTGCAATAATCCATCCAGTTTCTGTTGGTCGCTTTTAACTAGCTGGCAAGTTGGGCATCGGCTAACATATAAAGGAATGTCCCTCTTCATCGACTTCCACCAGAAAGTGCATTTGATGTCATTATACATTTTGCCTACTCCCGGATGGATACTAAGTTTTGACTTGTGGCATTCATCCAGAACTTCCTTGCGGAGCTCAGCAATGTTAGGGACACAGATTCGACCTTTGAGCCTTAGAATTCCATCATTATCAACTTGAAAACTTGAGGGTTCGCCTTGTTGTATCATCTCTCTGATCTTCTAAATGAAGTGATCATCCTTCTGAAGAGCAGATATTTTATCTATCAATGTAGTCGTGATTATAAAACTGGCGATCATTTCATTCTTTCGGCTTAACGCATCGGCCATAACATTGGCTTTCCCTGGAGTGTATATAGTCTCAAAATCGTATACTGTAAGGAATTCAAGCCAAAGTTGCTGCCTCAGATTCAAGTCTTTCTGGGTGAACAGATACTTTAACGACTGGTGATCTGTAAACAGTTCAAATCTCTCACCCAGAAGATAGTGTCTCCATATTTTCAAGGCGAATATTATAGCCAATAACTCAAGATCATGAGTTACGTAGTTTTTCTCGTGCGGTTTCAGCTGAAGGCTAGCATAAGCAATCACTTGGCCCCTTTGCATTAACACTGCGCCAAGGCCTTCTCTAGAAGCATCTATCCAGACTTTCAAATCCTGATTGCCATCGATGATGGTTAACACTGGAGCTGTCGTTAATCTTAACTTTAGCTCTTCGAAAACCTCCTCACTTTCTGGAGTCCATTTGAATTTAGAGTGGTTCTTTGTAAGCTTTGTTAAGTGACCAGATATCTTCAAAAAGTTTTTAACGAACTTCCGGTAATAACTAGCCAATCCGAGAAAACTGCGGACTTCTATAGGGGTACTGGGCTGTTTCCAATTCTGACTAGCTGTGATTTTACTTATATCCATAGCAATTCCTTCTTTTGATACGACATGGCCCAGAAATTTTACTTCATCTTGCCAGAATATACATTTGGATAGTTTAGCTTTTAATACATTCCTTCTGAGGATTTCCAGAACCTGTTCCAAATGCATTTCATGTTCGGCCTTTGTTTTAGAGAAGATTAGAATATCATCAATAAAAACCAGAACAAATTTATTCAAAACTCCTCTGAACACTCTATTCATCAGATCGACGAAGTAAGCTGGAGCGTTACATAAGCCGAACGGCATTACTAACCACTCATAAAATAAGTTGGGACCTCTGAATGCTGTCATTGGAACACACTCTTCGACAATTCGAAGCTGATGGAAGCCTGTAGCTAGGTCCATCCTTGAGAATACTTGTGCTCCATTCAGACGATCCAGTAAGTCATCGATTCGTGGCAATGGATATTTATTCTTTATTGTCTTCTTGTTCAAATCACGATAATCCACATATAGACGTAGAGTACCGTCAGATTTTGGGACAAACACCACTGCTGCTCCCCAATCAGAGAAACTAGGCCTGATCAGACCCTTCCATACAAGCTGTCATGTTTGATTGTCTAATTCCTCTTTCTCTTTCAAGGACATTCTTCGAATAGCGTGAACTACCGGCCTTGCATTCGAAATTAAAGCAATTTTGAAATCTATTTCTCGCTGCGGAGGTAAGCGAACAACTTCCTCAAACACATCCGCATAGTTCTTGACGACAGGGATATCTTTCACTAGGTCGGGAATATTCTCTGTAGCTTCAGGGATATTTTCTATTTGGGCTGGAGAAACATTTAGAGCCGACCAAAAATCCTTTATATTTGAATTCGGGCCTTCACATGGTATGGTTATATAATTCCCTGATTAGGCCTTTGCCTATACAACTCTCTCAGCACACCTAACCTCAGCTTCATATTTGGTTAGCCAATCCAATCCCAGAATAAGATCAAATTCAGTAAAATTCATGATGATAGTAGGGAATTTATAACAGGAAAAAGAGACAGGCACCCCACAAACCGAACTGAGATCGATGGAACCCCCAACCGGATTTTGGACGGTCATTGGTTCTTTGAGTTTCTTCAAATTCAAATCCAACTTCTTAGCTGCATTTTTGGCAATGAAGCTTCATGACGCGCCTGTATCAAACAACACTTTAACTGAAATGTTTTTGACATTAAGCGTGCCTTATAAAACATCGGCCCTTTCTTGACTGGCTGAGAGCTCAGAAGCTTCTGCTACTTCATTTATATGTACTGTTTCAGATTTCTTTGAGAGTTGGCACTCCCGTGCTATATGACCTACTTGGCGGCACTTATGGCATCTCCTTTCCCCATGTGGATTCTTTTGTTTCTTAGGGGACTTAGATCCACTCTTGATTCGTTTCTTTAAAGGTCCGCAGTTTATCGCCAAATGCCCTGGCTTCTTGCAGTTACTACATATGGCAGTCGTTACTTGTCCTTTCCCAGATCTGGTCCTTTTCCGATTTACTTTGGGCTTCTTACTGACCTCAGACATCGTACTGGCCTCCGGATTATCCGTTTCAGACTCACCGATGTGGATTAAAATTCCTGAACACTGCGTTTCCCCGCCCTATGGGGCGTCAATGAGCCAACGAATGACTCCATCGGTCCCAGATCGACCGATATAACCGAGGCGCCTCGCAATCCATCATCCAAATAAGTAAAATGTCAGGCCATGTAAAAACACCGACACAACTCCTAGCTAGAAGGTAACGCATACCCTCCCTGAGGTCCTTCACCCGTTTCTGGTTCATACCGGGGTGTGAGGCTCGCAAATTTACGTTATACACAAAGCTACGCCACACAGGCGGTGCGTTGATCATCAATCATAAGACTTTGTGTTTCAACAGTAGCCCTGCTCTCTGCAACTTGGCATGTCATACAGGCAATTCACACCGTGCAACTAATGGCTATCAATCATACAGAATAAATCCCGATGTCAGACACACTGTCCATTTGCAAGTCCGTTCTAGGTCTGAACGAAACCGGAGGCACTCAATACCTCGCATATTCATCGATTCCCACGTACGTTTTGACGATCACCACTCATTATCCATATTTCGGGATGCCTCCCAATCAGGACCTCGGTTACCATCCAAACAAGGTGAAGATCGGTCTTCAACCCCCATCTTCATCTTCTACTTCTTATCGTCGATTCAGTTATTCAGAATGGGATAAACCCAGTCTTTCTGAGCAACTCACATATATAATAAACAAGTGCAACACTAACATACATACGCATCATTTCAATTCATTAGTCACTAACCGTCAATCAGTAAGAGAACGATTTCCTAAATATTAACCCCGAAGGCCGAAACCAACATCAGATCAACACCCAAAAAACCATTCGACTTAGCCAACCTTCAGTTAATTTCTAAATTTTACACCCATATCGTTTATAATATTTTATAACGATTTATCTCTATTTTTATTTATTTTAAAATAGCCAATTTATTCAAAACGACGCTTCGGGCCATAACGTGGCCGTGGCGCTGTTTTTCTTCAGATTTGATTTACACATATCTGAAAATCTAATAGTTGGATCTTCACAATATTTACATCATTAGAAAGATCTTTTCAAAACGAATCCAACGGTTCCAGTTTCGGGAAAATCCGACGGTCGGATCTCCCGGTATAATCGTTTGAAGTTTCGATTTCAAAATACGAACTGCAGCGTCGTTATTCGATTAAATATAATTATATATATATATATATATATAATCGATTCTAGCACTGTTTTTCATCTGATTTGAATTAAACATTCCAAACAATCCAACGATTGTATTTTTATAAAGTTGGTGCCGTTGGAAAGATATTTCCAAAGCGAACCCAACAACGGTTGAGGTTTCGGGAAAATCCGATGGTCGGATCTCCCGGTATAATCGTTTGAAATCACGGTTTCAAAATACGAACTGCAGCTTCGTTATTCGATATATTTGATTCTATTTATATATATATATATATATATATATATCGATTCTTCGATTGCAAAACTATATTCTTTTCATACATTTGATAAAAATGATATTTTTATCTAACCGCCTTCTATTTCAACACTTCGCTATTTTTAACAATTCATTTGTATAATAAAAATGGGATTTTTATCGTAAAACAATTCACTTCAAAACACGATTATTTTATATAGTTAATATAGATGATAAAAATAGGATTTTTATTTTAAAACAATTTCTTTCAAAATATGAATACCATTCAACACATGAATTTCAATTCAACGAATGAATTTCGATTCAACACATGAAGGTTTTCTATAGTTTATATATATAGATAAAAATGTGATTTTTATATTTAAAACACGAATGCCATTCAACACATGAATTTCAATTCAACGAATGAATTTCGATTCAACACATGAAGGTTTTCTATAGTTTATATATATAGATAAAAATGTGATTTTTATATTTAAAACACGAATACCATTCATCACATGAATTTCTATCCAACGAATGAATATCGACTCAACACATGAAGGTTTTCTATAGTTTATATATATAGATAAAAATGTGATTTTTATATTTAAAACACGAATGCCATTCAACACATGAATTTCAATTCAACGAATGAATTTCGATTCAACACATGAAGGTTTTCTATAGTTTATATATATAGATAAAAATGTGATTTTTATATTTAAATCACAAATACCATTCAACACATGAATTTATATCCAACGAATGAATATCGACTCAACACATGAAGGTTTTCTATTCAACGAATAAATATAGTTTCAACAAATGAAATTAATTCAAACACATGAATATTATTCAAAATTTCGGCAGCATAACGGCAGGGTAGTTAAAACCAGGACCGTCCCTAGTACGGCTCCTCGCTCTACCTTAAAACCTCGCGGTTTTTGACAATGGGGAATCATGCATCTAGTTCGCACGTACGCGGCATGTATATATTTATTTCATTTCCACAAACTAATCCTATGTGGTTTCAAACAAATATTTCTCAACCACAAACGGGTATTTTTCAACCACAATCAATCAATATCAACCACAAACAATTCCAATCAACCATTCGCTATCAATCAATTTTCACACCAATCACAACCAATAAATATCGTCCATGGTTTGTGGACGAGGGGCATGTATATATATATATATATATATATATATATAGCATTTCACTTATATTTCAACACATATATAATTTTTACAATGCATATACAACTTATACATCGAACGTACAACTTATACAACGCTTATACAAGGGGTGTACAACGCTTATATAATTCATACATCGACTATATAATTTATACATCGTCGTTTTCCATATCGTTTATAAATTAGAAATCTCACATTGGGTTCCACTCCACCAAAAATAGCAGAAGGCTCAGAAAAATATGCGGTCTCTTCTAGAATGTAGAAGACGTCCACACGAGTCCACTGTCTCTTGTTTCACTGAATTTCGTCAAGAAACGAAAAAGATATGATTTTTACAGTGAAATCATAAACGGTAGCGCTTTAAAGTACTATAATATATAAAATAATTTTAACTACCGTACCTCTATATTTTTCTTTAAAACTAGGTTTGAAGATTTCTCGTTATCCGTAGCACGAGGTGATGATCGGGCTGCACTGCGATGAAGAGCTAGGCGCGACGCTACTATTGGCGGTGGTGGCGTCAGATGCGGTGGCAGATCGGCGGCGGCGCTGGCCTTGCAGCAGCTTGACTTTCGAGCAGGATATCTCGAGACCCACGCAACAGTAATGGCCGATTCTGGTCTTGATTTGAAGGTCGAAGGATGATCTTCAAAATCACCAAAAGGATCGATGGGTTTAGAGGAATGATCAGAGAGGAATCGAGGGAAGAACGGAAGAGGGTTTTCCACCGTCAGAAATAAGGGTTCACGGGTTTTTCGTGGGTTTTTAGAAAATATAATTAATGAAAGAAAAATTATGATTGGCCCGTATTAATATTTAATTCTAAAATAGTCTTTTCATATCCGGACACCAAATCAAACCCACCGACTGTCGTCCCTAGCGTTTTACCCCCATTCCGAACACAATGGGATATGTTTCGTAGTCCCATTCGACTGTTTCAGTCAGTTTTCATTCAATTTAAAATATATAATATTCAATATTCGATTTGAAAGTACATTTCAATTTGCCAAGCCACAAACTGATTCGGAAAATTCCAGAAAAATAAATATGGCTATGTTTTGACGATACGGTCCCAACAAAACTAGATTCGTTGAATTCTGAGACCGTTTGCAAAAAGGCACATTTCTGGCCGATCCAATTTAACTATAATTGACCAAAACACGTTTTCCTTTGCCACGCTCACATACTAGCTTCAAAAATTATGAAATTTGAAACCTAGCAATAACTTCACATCCAAGACCCAAAAAAAGTTGTTTCGTCGAATTCCGAGGTCGTATGCAAAATGGCCAATTTCACGGGCTATATAAATTCCATAGCGACCTTTCTGAAAATTCATTTGGCCATAACTTTTGCTTTCCAATATGAAACTTCGATTTTTCAGATTCGTTAGAAAGGTATTCACTAACAGATTAAATATTTTTGGTTTCACTCAAATCCGTTTTGTTTTGCACCCGGTACAGTCCGACAAAGTTTGAATTCAACTTTTGAAACTACAGCGCCATTTCAGGCCTTGTTTATAATTAGCATTAATTATATTCATTTTCAAATGTCGATTCAAACTTACTTTTCATCGCTATTATTTAAAATATTTAAAATTCACGATTTTAGCCAATTTGAAAAATTTATATTGGTTCAGATTTTCCGGGTCGTTACAATCTCCCCCACTTAAAACTTTTCGTCCCCGAAAAGGTACAAAGTCGAAAGTGGTTTGATTAATCAACTCTACGTTCAAACTGGCTTCCATTCTTCCACTTTTCATTTTCTGAGAATTTTCAAATTCTTCAAAAATTTGGCTAATACCCGGAATTTTCGAAAAATTTCGCCATAACCTCCTTTGTACGGGGAGAGGTTTGGAAATTTATTGGGCCGTATTAGGTACCCAATAAATCCTAATAAGCATACACATATTTATAGTGATATATTCTGGTGTTTACAAGGGAGCGTGTATAGATAATAACTCCAGAGAATAAATTCTCGTCACCCTGTCAAAGCCTGAGGGAGTGTGTATTTTAAATGCTCCAGAGGATAAATCCTCGTCACCTCGTCCCGTGTGGGAAATAAATAGGCCATGTGTTGTATCTAATGACTAGAGAGACGCGGTTATTGTCAACTCCAGACCCGTGTGGGGTTTTTATTAATCTGGCAATTTTATCATTACAATTTAAACAGTCCATATCAGTCATCAGTTCAACCTGTAAAATATAGTCATCGCCATACAAGCCTCTTGCTCGTATGGTAAATTTTCCACCTCGTCACACAAGCTCCAAATGCTTATGTGGTATATGATGAAGTATGCCTATCTTCAAAAGTATGCCATGTAATGTAGATCAAAATTAATTGTTACTATCCTATGGCGACGTTTATTTTTACACACAGAATAACCAACACTCCGCATCCAATGGCATTCACAGGAGTTAAAATAATAATATTTCGCATCAACTCGTTAAGGTTTACCTATTTGTCGGGCACGCAAATAAAATCTTTACTCAACAGCTATCCATTTACCTGTTCAAACATATATAATGCACATGTATATATTTCTATCTATTTTCTAATCAGTTCAATGTGTGATTTAAACGAATAAATTATACCATTATTCTATTATTGATTAAATTAACTATCGTTTTAATAATTTTAATTAACCAAATCTACTATCATACAACACAAACAACAATCAAATTGTTTTTAACTTTTCAAAAATACACTAATCAATTTCTACATTTCTTTAAAATCATTCAGACTATAAAATTAAAAGTGCACATCCATGGAAAGAAAATAACAACAAAGTAGAGAACTAATTGGTAATGCAAAGTATGGTAAATGTACCTTGCACCGGAGTCAATCAGGGATATCTATTCGACACTTAGGATAGGCTTTCTGAATGCTCTCCTCAGTTTCCAAGTACAATCTCGCGGATCTCCACTCCATTGCACTTTGACTAAGTGAACCTTCTTGTTCCTCAGCTCTTTGGTTTCTTTGCCGATAATCTTGAGCGGCTCTCTTCTCACAGCTAATTCCGGAGTAATTTCAATATCCTGTTGAGCTGCTTCTTCCATGATCAAGTCTGGATCATGAACGTTTTCGAAGTTGAGATATGTGAAATACATCATGAACTCCCGACAACCAATCAGGCAGTTTAACCCTATAAGCGAGAGTCCCGATCCGTTCCAGAATAGGAAACGGACCAATGAATTTGGGCGCCAACTTTCCAGTTTAACTGAACCGGATAACTCCTCTCATCGGCGATACTTTCAAATATACATAGTCGCCAACAGCAAATGATATATCTCTTCTTCTCCTATCGGCATAGCTCTTCTGTCGGCTTTGAGTGGCGAGTAATCGCTTCTTAATGAAATCAACTTTGTCGGCAGCTTCTCAAATCATATCAGGCCCCAACACAAGTCTATTACCGGGTTCGACCCAACAAGCAGGGGATCGACACGGTCTACCATACAATGCTTCGAATGGTGACATTGTCAGGATCGCCCGGTGGCTGTTATTATATGAGAGTTCAGTCAAATGTAGATGGTCTTCCCATGATCCACCGAAATCTAGAACACAAGCCCGCAATAGATCTTCTATTATACGATTCACCCTCTCAGTCTGATCATCTGTCTGAGGATGATAGGCGGTGCTTAGGTTCAGCTTTGTTCCCAGTTCTACTTGAAACGCCTCCCAGAATTTGATAGTAAATATTGTATCACTATCACTGACTATACTGAGCGGTTGTCCGTGTAGTCTAACTATTTCCTTGGAGTATATCTGCGCCAGAATCTAAGCAGTTCTGTTTGATCTGACAGGTATGAAACGGGCGGTCTTCGTGAAGCGATCTACGATCACCCAAATACTGTCATTTCCTTTTCTGGTTCTGGGCAAACCATCAATGAAGTCCATGGAAATATGTTCCCACTTCCAACCAGGAACGTCTAGCGATTGCAATAATCCATCCAGTTTCTGTTGGTCGCTTTTAACTAGCTGGCAAGTAGGGCATCGGCTAACATATAAAGAAATGTCCCTCTTCATCGACTTCCACCAGAAATTGCGTTTGATGTCATTATACATTTTGCCTACTCCCGGATGGATACTAAGTTTTGTCTTGTGGCATTCATCCAGAACTTCCTTGCGGAGCTCAGCAATGTTAGGGACACATATTCAACCTTTGAGCCTTAGAATCCCATCATTATCAACTTGAAAACTTAAGGGTTCGCCTTGTTGAATTATCTCTCTGATCTTCTGAATGAAGTGATCATCCTTCTGAAGAGCAGATATTTTATCTATCAATGTAGTCATGATTATAAAACTGGCGATCATTTCATTCTTTCGGCTTAACGCATCGGCCACAACATTGGCTTTCCCTGGAGTGTATATAATCTCAAAATCGTATGCTGCAAGGAACTCTAGCCAACGTTGCTGCCTCAGATTCATGTCTTTCTGGGTGAACAGATACTTTAACAACTGGTGATCTGTAAATTGTTCAAATCTCTCACCCAGAAGATAGTGTCTCCATATTTTCAAAGCGAATACTATAGCCAATAACTCAAGATCATGAGTTACGTAGTTTTTCTCGTGCGGCTTCAGCTGACGGCTAACATAAGCAATCACTTGGCCCCTTTGCATTAACACTGCGCCAAGGCCTTCTCTAGAAGCATCTATCCAGACTTTCAAATCCTGATTGCCATCGATGATGGTTAACACTGGAGCTGTCGTTAATCTTAACTTTAGCTCTTCGAAAGCCTCCTCACTTTCTGGAGTCCATTTGAATTTAGAGTGCTTCTTTGTAAGCTTCGTTAAGTGACCAGATATCTTCGAAAAGTTTTTAATGAACTTCCGGTAATAACTAGCCAATCCGAGAAAACTGCAGACTTCTGTAGGAGTACTGGGCTGTTTCCAATTCTGAATAGCTGTGATTTTACTTGGATCCACAGCAATTCCTTCTTTTGATACGACATGGCCTAGAAATTTTACTTCATCTTGCCAGAATATACATTTGGATAGTTTAGCTTTTGATACATTCCTTCTGAGGATTTCCAGAACCTGTTCCAAATGCTTTTCATGTTCGGCCTTTGTTTTAGAGAAGATTAGAATATCGTCAATAAAAACTGGAACAAATTTATTCAAAACTCCTCTGAACACTCTATTCATCAGATCGACGAAGTAAGCTGGAGCGTTACATAAGCCGAACGACATTACTAACCACTCATAAAATAAGTCGGGACCTCTGAATGCTGTCATTGGAACACACTCTTCGGCAATTCGAAGCTGATGGAAGCCTGTAGCTAGGTCCATCCTTGAGAATACTTGTGCTCCATTCAGACGATCCAATAAGTCATCGATTCGCGGCAATGGATATTTATTCATATTGTCTGCTTGTTCAAATCACGATAATCCACACATAGACGTAGAGTACCGTCAGATTTTGGGACAAACACCACTGTTGCTCCCCAATCAGAGAAACTAGGCCTGATCAGACCCTTCCATACGAGCTGTCGTGTTTGATTGTCTAATTCCTCTTTCTCTTTCAAGGACATTCTTCGAATAGCGTGAACTACCGGCCTTGCATTCGGAATTAAAACAATTTTGAAATCTATTTCTCGCTGCGGAGGTAAGCGAACAACTTCCTCAAACACATCCGCGTAGTTCTTGATGACAGGGATATCTTTCACTAGGTCAGGAATATTCTCTGTAGCTTCAGGGATATTTTCTATTTGGGCTGGAGAAACATTTAGAGCCGACCAAAAATCCTTTCTATTTGAATTCGGGCCTTCACATGGTATGGTTATATAATTCCCTGATTGGGCCTTTGCCTTTACAACTCTCTCAGCACACCTAACCTCAGCTTCATATTTGGTTAGCCAATCCAATCCCAGAATAAGATCAAATTCAGTAAAATTCACGACGATAGTAGGGAATTTATAACAGGAAAAAGAGACAGGAACCCCACAAACCCAACTGAGATCGATGGAACCCCCAACCGGATTTTGGACAGTCATTGGTTCTTTGAGTTTCTTCAAATTCAAATCCAACTTCTTAGCTGCATTTTTGGCAATGAAGCTTCATGACGCGCCTGTATCAAACAGCACTTTAACTGGAATGTTTTTGACATTAAGTGTGCCTTCTAAAACATCGGCCCTTTCTTGACTGGCTGAGGGCTCAGAAGCTTCTGCTACTTCATTTATATGTACTGTTTCAGATTTCTTTGAGAATTGGCACTCCCGTGCTATATAACCTGCTTGGCGGCACTTATGGCATCTCCTTTCCCCATGTGGTTTTTTTTGTTTCTTAGGGGGCTTAGATCCACTCTTGATTCGTTTCTTTAAAGGTCCGCGGTTTATCGCCAAATGCCCAGGCTTCTTACAGTTACTGCATATGGCAGTCGTTACTTGTCCTTTCCCAGATCTGGTCCTTTTCCGATTTACTTTGGGCTTCTTACTGACCTCAGACATCGTACTGGCCTCCGTATTATCCGTTTCAGACTTACATTTAATACTAGTACTGACCTCTTCTTCGTAAGGCAACATACCTTTCTTGTCGAGATCCTCATACTGGTAAGCCATGTATATCATTTCAGAAAAGGGGAGCTTCACGTTCCTCATTACACTGTTCTGATATTTTCTTTGAAGGCCATGAATAAACCTCAGATTTTTCCACTTTGGATCTTGAATCAGATGAGGAGCAAAGTGAGAAAGTTCGCTGAATTTCTTATGATATTCTGGTATGGTCATATCACCTTGTATCAGATAAGAAAATTCATCACATAATTGCTCGGTTGCTTCGGTAGGAGTAAATCTTTCTAGGAAAATCACTTTGAATCTGTCCCAGGTGATATCACCTTTTGGATTATCTTTAATAACTGAATCCTACCAAAACAAAGCTTCTTCTTTGAGTGCCCAAGACGCCAGTAATCTTTTCTGATCATCTCTCAGCTTTAAACCCTCAAAGATTTTCTCTGCAGAATGGATCCACGCTTGTGTTTCCATAATGGACTCTTTGCCTAAGAATGGCGATCCACCCAGATTTCGAAATCTCTTGAATAGAACTTCTATATCTGATTCTGGCTGTAGGAGCACAACTGCCTCATTAGCTGGTCGAGCCGTACTATTATTTCTTCTGTTCTTGTCACTCATTTTCTAGTGCGTCTGCAATTAGCAGACAAAGTGTCAGGTCAACAGAAAAGATATTTCAAAGTATAGAGACAAATACTTGAATGTAAATGTGTCTACTGGGGTGTATTTCATTCTCCTTTACTTATACTAGGATATTACTGATCCTATCCGTATAGAGTTACCCATCCTAGAACACTACTGGTTCTATTTCTGACGAGTTCGTTCATATGTTATATTCCATAACTAAGCTTAACCAAAGCTCTGATACCAAATGAGACAAACCCAAACCCCGTACTGACGGTGGCAAGGGTAATCCTTGGAATATAACACAGAAACAAATAATAGCAGAACAGAATTAAATAAATACACCAGATAATGCACAATAGAATATACTGGATAAAAGTAATCATCAGAGTTACACAGTATACAGGATCATACTTAGTACAAATAGAGTTCAGATATACATAAATGTCTACAGCGGAAAACAAACATAATGTACAGTAGGAGCTGAACATCATAAAAAGAGATAAATGATAGAATCCATCTTCAGTTCCAGCTATCCAGAAAGAACCAGCTAAACCTGAATACAAGGCTGCCCGTGTAGAAAAAGGGGCACCCGAGTTTGAAAGTGAAACAAAATACGAGTCAGCCATGGGATTGGTATGAGAAATCTACTCAACACATTTAATATATGGTTGATCACAGGACCACGCCACTTTCGTGGAACGGGTTTACTCCATCGGATTGCCAGTGCTTTGAAACAAATCATTCTTTTAAACATCGCAATGCTTTTTATAAAAATGAAGCCATTATAAGACTCAATTCCCATCACATAATGCAACGCAAACCGGAGGATAGAGTTTTACCTTATAATGGCCAAAATATGGTTGATACGAATAAAACAAAAGCAATTGATATTATTACTAGTGTTTACATGTTTCAAAACAATTTCGGATCATAACTATCAATCATAGATGGCATGGGTACCATATATCATGTCGCCATACATATATATATACAATCAAAACCGCACGATGTCGTATTTGGAAATTGGATTTCCATCATGAACCAAGGCAAAAGATAGTCCTTACCGACTTCGAGACGCTCTAGCCCGTGTCTCAGGCAAGTACTCAGTCAAGCCTTTGGAGCGACAGGGCCGGTCCACCGATGTGGATTAAAATTCCTGAACACTGTGTTTCCCCGCCCTATGGGGCGTCAATGAGCCAACGAATGACTCCATCGGTCCCGGATCGACCAATATAACCGAGGCGCCTCGCAATCCATCATCCACATAAGTAAAATGTTAGGCCGTGTAAAAACACCGACACAACTCCTAGTTAGAAGGAAACGCATGCCCTCCTTGAGGTCCTTCTCCCGTTTCTGGTTCATACCGGGGTGTGAGGCTCGCGAATTTACGTTATACACAAAGCTACGCCACACAGGCGGTGCTTTGATCGTCAATCATAAGATTTTGCGTTTCAACAGAATCCCTGATCACTGCAACTTAGCATGTCACACAGGCAATTCACACCGTGCAACTGATGGCTATCAATCACACAGAATAAATCCCAATGTCAGACACACTGTCCATTTGAAAGTCCATTCTAGGTCTGAACGAAACCGGAGGCACTCAATACCTCGCATATTCATCGATTCCCACGTACGTCTGGACGATCACCACTCATTATCCATATTTCGGGATGCCTCCCAATCAGGACCTCAGTTACCATCCAAACGAGGTGAAGATCGGTCTTCAACCCCCGTCTTCATCTTCGACTTCTTATTGTCGATTCAGTTATTCAGAATGGGATAAACCCGGTCTTTCTGAGCAACTCGCATATATAATAAACAAGTGCAACACTAACATACATACGCATCATTTCAATTCATTAGTCACTAACCGTCAATCAGTAAGAGAACGATTTCCGAAATATTAACCCCGAAGGCCGAAACCAACATCAGATCAACACCCAAAAAACCATTCGACTTAGCCAACCTTCAGTTAATTTCTAAATTTCACATCCATATCGTTTATAATGTTTTATAACGATTTATCGCTATTTTTATTTATTTTAAAATAGCCAATTTATTCAAAACGACGCTTCGGGCCATAACGTGTCCGTGGCGCTGTTTTTCTTCAGATTTGATTTACACATATTTAAAAATCTAACCGTTGGATCTTCAAAAAATTTACATCATTAGAAAGATCTTTTCAAAACGAATCCAACGGTTCCAGTTTCGGGAAAATCCGACGGTCGGATCTCCCGGTATAATCGTTTGAAGTTTTGATTTCAAAATACGAACTGCAGCGTCGTTATTCGATTAAATATAATTATATATATATATATATATATATATATATATATAATCGATTCTGGCGCTGTTTTTCTTCTGATTTGAATTAAACATTCCAAACAATCCAACTGTTGGATTTTTATAAAGTTGGTGCCGTTGGAATGATATTTCCAAAGCGAACCCAACGGTTGAGGTTTCTGGAAAATCCGATGGTCGGATCTCCCGATATAATCGTTTGAAATCACAGTTTCAAAATACGAACTGCAGCTTCGTTATTCAATATATTTTGATTCTATATATATATATATATATATATATATATATATATATATATATCGATTCTTCGATTACAAAACTATATTCTTTTCATACATTTGATAAAAATGATATTTTTATCTAACCACCTTCTATTTCAACACTTCGCTATTTTTAACAATTCATTTGTGTAATAAAATGGGATTTTTATTGCAAAACAATTCATTTCAAAATACGATTATTTTATATAGTTAATATAGATGATAAAAATAGGATTTTTATTTAAAAACAATTTCTTTCAAAATATGAATACCATTCAACACATGAATTTCAATTCAACGAATGAATTTCGATTCAACACATGAAGGTTTTCTATAGTTTATATATATAGATAAAAATGTGATTTTTATATTTAAAACCCGAATACCATTCAACACATGAATTTCAATTCAATGAATGAATTTCGATTCAACACATGAAGGTTTTCTATAGTTTATATATATAGATAAAAATGTGATTTTTATATTTAAAACACGAATACCATTCAACACATGAATTTCTATCCAACGAATGAATAACGACTCAACACATGAAGGTTTTCTATAGTTTATATATATAGATAAAAATGTGATTTTTATATTTAAAACACGAATACCATTCAACACATGAATTTCAATTCAACGAATGAATATCGATTCAACACATGAAGGTTTTCTATAGTTTATATATATAGATAAAAATGTGATTTTTATATTTAAAACACGAATACAATTCACCACATGAATTTCTATCCAACGAATGAATATCGACTCAACACATGAAGGTTTTCTATTCAACGAATAAATATAGTTTCAACAAATGAAAATAATTCAAACACATGAATATTATTCAAAATTTCGGCAGCATAACGGCAGGGTAGTTAAAACCAGGACTGTCCCTAGTACGGCTCCTCGCTCTACCTTAAAACCTCGCGGTTTTTGACAATAGGGAATCCTGCATCTAGTTCGCACGCAGGCGGCATGTATATATTTATTTCATTTCCACAAACTAATCCTATGTGGTTTCAACCAAATATTTCTCAACCACAAACGGGTATTTTTCAAACACAATCAATCAATATCAACCACAAACAATTCCAACCAACCATTCTCTATCAATCAATTTTCACACCAATCACAACCAATAAATATCATCCATGGTTTGTGGACGAGGGGCGTATATATATATATATATATATATATATATATATATATATATATATATATATATATAGCATTTCACTTCTATTTCAACACATATATAATTTTTACAACGCATATACAACTTATACATCGAACATACAACTTATACAACGTTTATACAAGGGGTGTACAATGCTTATATAACTCATACATCGACTATATAATTTATACATCGTCGTTTTCCATATTGCTTATAAATTAGAAATCTCACATTGGGTTCCACTCCACCAAAAATAGCAGAAGGCTCAGAAAAATATGCGGTCTCTTCTAGAATGTAGAAGACGTCCACACGAGTCCATTGTCTCTTCTTTCACTGAATTTCGTCAAGAAACGAAAAAGATATGATTTTTACAGTGAAATCATAAACGGTAGCGCTTTAAAGTGCTATAATATATAAAATAATTTTAACTGCCGTACCTCTATATTTTTCTTCAAAACTAGGTTTGAAGATTTCTCGTTATCCGTAGCACGAGGTGATGATCGGGCTGCACTGCGATGAAGAGCTAGGCGCGATGCTCCTATTGGCAGTGGCTGCGTCAGAAGCGGTGGCAGATCGGCGGCAGCGCTGGCCTCGCAGCAGCTCGACTTTCGAGCAGGATATCTTGAGATCCCCGCAACAGTAATGGCCGATTCCAGTCTTGATTTGAAGGTCTAAGGATGATCTTCAAAGTCACCAAAAGGATCGATGGGTTTAGAGGAATGATCGGAGAGGAATCGAGGGAAGAACAGAAGAGGGTTTTCCGCCATCAAAAATAAGGGTTCACGGGTTTTTCGTGGGTTTTTAGAAAATATAATTAATGAAAGAAAAATTATGATTGGCCCGTATTAATATTTAATTCTAAAATAGTCTTTTCATATCCAGACACCAAATCAAACCCAACGACTGTCGTCCCCAGCATTTTACCCCTATTCCTAACGCAGTGGGATATGTTTCGTAGGCCCATTCGACTGTTTCAGTCAGTTTTCATTCAATTTAAAATATATAATATTCAATATTCGATTTGAACGTACATTTCAATTTGCAAGGCCACGAATTGATTCGGAAAATTCCAGAAAAATAAATCTGGCTATGTTTTGACGATACGGTCCCAACAAAACTAGTTTCGTCGAATTCTGAGACCGTTTGCAAAAAGGCCCATTTCTGGCCGATCCAATTTAACTGTAATTGACCAAAACACGTTTTCCTTTGCCATGCTCACATACTAGCTTCAAAAATTATGAAATTTGAAACCTAGCAAAAACTTCACATCCCGGACCTAACAAAAGTGGTTTCGTCAAATTCCGATGTCGTATGCAAAATGGCCAATTTCACGGGCTATATAAATTCCATAGCGACCTTTCTGAAAATTCATTTGGCCATAACTTTTGCTTTCCGCTATGAAACTTCGATTTTTCAGATTCATTAGAAAGGTATTTGCTAACAGATTTAAATATTTTTGGTTTCACTCAAATCCGTTTTGTTTTGCACCCGATACAGTCCGACAAAGTTTGAATTCAACTTTTGAAAATGCAGCGCCATTTCAGGCCTTGTTTATAATTAGAATTTATTGTATTCGTTTTCAAATGTCGATTCAAACTTACTTTTCATCGCTATTATTTAAAATATTTATTTTAAATATTTAAAATCCACTATTTTAGCCAATTTAAAAATATTAAATTGGTTCAGATTTTCCGGGTCGTTACAGCCTCAGTATCAATATTTTGCTGAGCACCACGAGCACTTGCGCTCTGTTTCTTTTTATTTTGTCATCATATATGTGTATGATACCACTACCTGTATATAGTTAAATTTATTTTATGTGGAATATATAATTTTATCATTTTTTTACAGTACATGTAGACCAGTAATCAACAAAGTTGGATAACATACTAAGTATTAATTACGTTTGAATTTATGCAAGAAATTAGATGAAAGAGATGGGGGATCATTGAAATATAAAATTCGCACAGGACAATAAAGAAGAAAATTATATTTGATTCAACAATCAATACATATATGTACAGAAAATTTCATATACAATCATTATTGTTATATATATATATATATATATATATATATATATATATATAATCTTCAAGACAATCTCGTGTACAAATCGCGACAAAAACCCCTTTTTGAACAGGCCAAAGATGCCTAGAATCCAACGCAAACCCCAAAATAATCTCCTCATAACATCATGCCTTCATCACCGTGAAATCAACCTGAAAAGAAAGTAGAGGAGAACATCTATAAGTAGCTAATAAGTATAAATATATTTCAGGTTGTAAAGAAGAGAAAAAAAGAAAAAAATTAGACAGTGAATCAACAGTGTAATAACATATACAAACATTGATTCAACAACTCAAGAAACAATAGGGTACCCAGTATGAACAGCTAGGTATGTTCATGTATATAAAATACCAATTTGTATGCAAAATCTCAAATAAGGTACTACCTACTTTTAAAAATCAAATACAGGAATCTACAAGAGATGGATTCACCAGTTTCAGAATGAAGTGACAATTCATAGCTTCAATAAATCTAAGCCTAAATAGTTCAATCAGTATAGGTAAATATATTTAAAGTTAGAAGATTTCCAATCAGAAAGAGACCACATGTAAACCGCAAAAGTACACCACTAGATCAAACCAGAATAGTACATGAACTATTCAAAAGGAAACTGAATTATTGATATATGTTTTCTACATCAAATCAGCTAAGGAAAATAGCTATACAGCTATGTATATGAAGCTATTTTAGCCTCAAAAAAAAATCTATAAAGCTGAATAAATATTATGAACAGGGAAGAAATCTAAAATTTTAATGTGAACAGACAATACAGACAGCTAGAAGGAAATCAAATATTTGAATCAAATCCTTACAAACAAGGGACGCGGGGAATAAACAACTCAAGGGTGTCATAGCTATAACAAATCTATGTATAAACAGTTCATAGATCTAAGCAAGAAAATACACGAAAATCCTATTGCAAATCTACATCTTCACTGTTAAAAACACCACACGCAAACCATCACAAAACATATCATAGCAGAACCGAAGCACCTAGGGTTTAGGCACAACTAAGTCTAAGCTAGGATTTAACAAGTCATGAATCACTGTAATCCATCCTAGTATAAATAGGGGTCGTGCATCACAATTTTTCCAGCACAAACCATGAACAAAGTAAACCCAATTCGAAACTATAGAAAATCAAATTAAAGAAATCAAAACAGAAATTAAATTGGGTAAAATTAATTAGCTTTTTGGGGTGGAGACTTCGGTCGTGGGAATTGGGGTGGCGCGACGGTTGCTGAGGGAGGTCGAGGGGTTTGGGTGGCGAAGCTTCAGAGGATGGAAGAGAGTAACGGCATGGTGGGATTTCGTTCTCTTTCTTTTGGTGTGGCGGTGGGTTTGTTTGAGAAATGAGAGAGGAGCTGACGTTGTAGGGTTTTAAGTGTAGGAAAAGGGTGCGGGCTTCAATCATTTTGGGTGGGCTGGGTTGGACGAGGTAAGGCCCATTATTTTTATTTTAAAATTTACTTAGTTTTTTATGTTTTATTAAATTTCAAATATTGATTTCGAACGCTCACGAAATCAGATTCCGACGAAACGAAAAACGTCAGGACCATGAAGATGAGTACTACGTGATGGATAGGGACTGAGCAGGGCAGACGGCAGTTGGATTTCTCGGTTAAAGTAAACTCTGTTTAATTCGACTAGAACGAGCTGATTTATCGACGAAATCAAATCAAGGTGAGTTAAACTCACTCAGTAATTCCCGCTTATAATTTATAAGTTGGGTTTTTATTTTTGTGTGCTATGGTTGCTATTTGACTGGTTGATGATAGATATTCATATATATTGTTGAACTGATGAAATTAAACGTCGTTTAATTTCAGTAAAATTAAATTGTTATTTAACGATTGGTCCCAATCAAGGTAATTTACCTTATTGGTCACGTTTATAAAACAAACGTGTTTTTAATAAATGAATTATTTTGATTGATTGTTGTGGTTGATATTGAATTGTCGTTATAGACTGTTATGAGACCATTGTTGAATTGTTTTGATTTGATGATTGAATATTGACCTGAAATTTAACGTTTGTTGGGTTTAAACCAATGGGTATTATTGGTTAAGGGATTGGCAGTACATAGCCTATGAATTAACCGTTTTTATAAATATTGATCTACCGTCAGGTAAATCGAAGAGATGAAATTATAAAAATTATTTTTGAAGACTGACTTTTAAATCTATTATTTGGATTAAAGTTTGTAAAAAGAAAATAAATATTTATTATTTATTAATCGAGTTTATAATTGGTTTTTAAATAATTTTATAAAAGAAAGTGATAAAAGAAGGGTTATATAGAACCATGTGTTATAAATGAAATTTATAATAAAAAAGAATTGAGGTATAAAGGATTAATGAGTGTTAATTAATAAAGGAATTAAGTAAAATTTATGAAATAAGACTTTAAGCGTAAGGCTAAAAGGTGAATGTGGCAAGTAATAGGATTTTAATAAAAATCTAAGTATCGTTTAGAAAGGTAAAGAGGAATGTGGTATTTTGTAAATAATTTTCTTAATTAATAAATTAAGAATTTTGGTTATACTTGGAACAGAAGTTCTAAAGATAGGAAGTTTTATCGATAAGATAGCTAAATGAGGTGTATTCGATATTAAATAAATATCTGTTTGGGTTACAACTAATGTTTATCTAAATGTAAGACCGTTGTTGATCAAGGTCTGAGAGGTAAATAAATATCCCAACTTGAATGACCTCGGGGTTATCTAAGGATGATATTAGTTGTAATGTGAAAGGAGAGAATAATTTATTTCCATATGGGAAATAATAACGAGATAAAAATGAAAGGGTCGAGAATATATAAATGAGTTCTTCCCAAGTAACGGAAGTGAAAAGAATTTGGCATTTATATATAAATGTCCAAGATGAAATAAATGAAAAAGAAATGACGGGGAGTTAAAATGGTGTTTTCGAGATAGTAAGAAATTGAAATGTTAACTTTGCGAATGGTTTATAATAAAAGTATAATAAATGGTCATTATATTCAAGTAATGAAATATAGAAGATGTTATAACATTGTTTTCGCTTGAAGTGAGATAAGTCGTTTTCCCAATATGGTTAATAAGATAGTAATTGGGTTTGAAACGATGATTGAGTATGATTAGAGAATATTTTCTTAAACATGAAAATGAAATGGTTAAAATAAGAACCTTACGTCAAATAAGTATATTTGAAATGTTTAAGGGTTAGGGATTGACTATGTAAAAACCCGTAACTTCCCTGTAAAGGAAAGCGACGGATAGTTCGAGAACAAACCACAGCAGAACACATACAGAAGAACATTTCATTGTATATTACAACAATGCATCAGATTACAAGAATATACAGAGTATAAACGAATATTACACAGAAATATCAGAGATTTAAATTACATTTAAATACATAGCAGCGGAAAATAATACAATACACAACTAGAAGGAGATATACGGATACAAAGCTTTTCGGATATCGTTCCAGCTGTAAACCAGGATCCTGTGAATATAAATCTGCAAAACCAAAACTACTAGCTGCCCGTGTCAAAATAGGGGCACCCTGAGTTTAGGTTAAAACAATAAACTCCAGGTCAGTCATGGGACTGGTGTGAGAACTAAAAAAGTTATTAATCTTTATTTTAAAGTTCGGTAAATCAAGGGACCACGCCGTATAACACGGAACGGGTTTCCTCCCAAGAATACCAGTGCATAAAACAACAGCGCAATGCTAAATAAAGAAAAATGAAGCTGTTATAAGACCCAGGTCCCATCACACAATGCAACGCAGCCGAGGATAGGGTTTTCCCTTATAACAGCCAAAGAATGCTTGATACGTTTAAAACAAATCGTTTGATACTATTATAAGTGCATAGTGTATAAAACAACTTCAAATCATAAGTATCAATCATAGGCGGCATGAGCGCCCCATCCCACTATGTCGCCATATATAGGATTACAACTAAAACCGCAAGATCACGTATTTGGAAATTGGATTTCCGTCTATGAACCGAGGCAAAAGATAGTCCTCAACCGATTCGAGACAATCTAGCCTACCATGTCTCAGGAACAGCCGCAACTGCCCCCTGGATCGTCAGGGCCGGTCCACCGATGTGGATTATTATGCCTGAACAATACGTCTCCCCGCCCTTTGGGGTGCAAACGAGCCAACGAATGACTCCATCGGTTCGAGAACGACCGATCAATCCGAGGCGCCTCGCAACAGCAACAACCACATAAGTCAAACTTGTCAGGGCGTGTAAAACCACTGACGCCACTTTTAGCAAGAAAGAAACGCAAGTCCTCCCTGATGTCCGTCTCCCGTTTTTGGTTCATACCGGTTGTGAAACTCGCGAAGCAAACGTTACACAAAGCTACGCCACAAAGGCCTTGCTTTGATCATCACCACAAGACTTTGCTTTTCAACAGAAGCCTCGATCAATTGCCACTTAGGCATGCCACACAGGCAATTCACCCCATGCGTTTGATATCCATCAATATATAACCCCTGAGCTCGTACGTCTCAGAGAAGGGCGTTAAGCAAGAGAATAAATTCTCCGCCGCCAAACAGATATATAATTAATAGAGATCAATCACACGGACTAAAATCCAACGTCAGACACACAGTCCATTTACAAGTTCGTTCTGGGTTTGAACGAAACCGGAGGCACCTAGTACCCCGCATATCCATCGATCTCCAAGTACGTCTGGACGATCACCAACTGTTTCCATCTTCTTGGGTGTACAGCCCAATCAAGATCATCAGTTATCACCCAAACGACGTGAAGACTTCCGGTCTTCGACCACCGTCTTCATCTTCGACTTATCGTCGTATCCGTTATTCAGAATGGGATAAACCCGGTCTTTCCGAATAACTCGCGTATATTTAAAATAAGTGTTACACAAACACATCATACGCCTCATTCCAATCCATTAGTCACTAACCGTAAATTAATCAAGAGAATAGTTCCCCAAATATTAACCCCGAAGGCCGAAACCAACATCAGATCAATATCCAAAAAACCATTCTGCTTGGCTAACCGACAGTTAGTTTCTAAATTTCACATTCATAGGGAAAGGTTCCCATTAATTTTATCCAAGATAAATCATTAAAATTTATTCTCAAATCTTCTTTTGAATTTTGATTCAACTAGTCGGGATTAACGAACCTTACCGAAGTAATCATTTGTTTTAATTTCCCAACCCCAACCTATTAATCCCATGAAGTAAAACTAGTCCTACTTCATATCTAACACCACGGTGTTATCGGTAAATTCAATTACCATTTCACGTTGAAATCTAATTAAAGATTTAACTATCGCCTGGAGCAAAACTGGTGATACTCCATTTTCGATCATTTCAATCTAATTAAAGATTCATTAAAACTCCACTTAGTTTTTATCGTTAACTGGGTTAAAGAATCAGTGTCATTTAAAACACGGTTCACGATAAACCCAAAATCACATTCATTAATTATCGGGTTAAAGAACGAGTGTTATTTAAAACACTGTTCACGATAAACCCAAAAATCAATATCAATTCAATTCCAATTAAATATTATTTAATTGGTACACTTCATTAAATCTAAATAAAAAAGATTTAATCTTTTCTCAACTGGGTTCAAGAACAGTGTTAGTGAAGACACCATTCACGACAAACCCAAATCACATTTGATATTAAACACAAGGCTCTGAATAGAAAATATCCCGGCTTATATTCAATATCAAATTCTACGATTAACAAATGTCGTATTGGAAATAACGATATAAATATATATCTTTCAAATTTCCATAACAACACCTGTATAATCACGAATTCCAACATCGAAATATTCCGAAGACAATTTTGATTCAAATCCACTCCAATGCAATCATTGGATATTCTGGTTATTTTCAAAACCCTTTTCAATTTCAATTTATTTATTTAAAAATAAATAGAATTATAATTCTAGTTCAAAACTAGTTCATTTCGATAAAAATCTATTTTTATCTTTTCAAATATGGAGTTTTTCATCCCAATTCTTCTCAAATCATTTCTTATGATTTTACACAAATTATTACTATTTTTAATAATTTTATCAAGGCCCGTACAGTCGATTTCCATCAACGGCCATCGAACTGCACTTATAGCGACCTTTTTCGAATTTGATTTGGACGTATCTCCAAATCCAACCGTTAGATTTCAAATTTCCAACCTTCGTTAGAAAGCTCTTTTCGATACGAACCCAACAATTCCGGTTTCAGGAGAATCCGACGGTCGAATCTCCCGTAATGTCCGTTTGAAATAAATGGTCGAAATTTACGAACTGCCGCGGCGCGGCGCGTTCTATTCAGGCCATTATATTATATATATAATATATATAACATATATTTCGTCGATTTCTATTTAAAACGAATTATTTAAAATGTTTTAAAATCGTTTCAAAAGCAATTTCAACTTTCTTTTCAATTCAAATCAAAATTGAATTCTTCTTTATAAATTCGTTTTAAAATTCATTTCCATTCAATTCAATTTGAATTCATTTCAATTCACTTTCAATTCAATTTGAATTCGTTTTCAATTCAATTCATTTCGAAATCGTTTTCAATTCAATTCATTTCGAAATCGTTTTCAATTCAATTCATTTCGAAATCGTTTTCAATTCAATTCATTTCGAAATCGTTTTCCATTCAATTCATTTCGAAATCGTTTTCAATTCAATTCATTTCGAAATCGTTTTCAATTCAATTCATTTCGAAATCGTTTTCCATTCAATTCATTTCGAAATCGTTTTCCATTCAATTCATTTCGAAATCGTTTTCCATTCAATTCATTTCGAAATCGCTAAAATCGATATAAATATCGTTCACGTCGAAATGGCGTCAATCTAATCAATACGGCTTAATAAATTTCTATTTTCAAATATTCTATTTCAAATATTTCTTTTTCAAAATAGTTGTTATTATCAAAATATTTCGTTCAACACATGACCAATCTCAATGGATGAAACTGTCAACACATGAACTTTTATTTTATATTGATAAAGATGTAAACTTTATTATTAAAATATTTCGTTCAACACATGACCAATCTCAATGGATGAAACTGTCAACACATGAACTTTTATTTTATAATATTCTTTATTTTTCAAATTGGAATGAGGCCCAATCAATTACCATATAAAGTTAATTATATGGATTTTCATACATCACATGTATAATAGCATTGAAAAATAATCAACCATCAACCAAAGTGCACTACACTGTATAAGCATCAAATGTAGATATCTAACGCTTATAACAGCCTGTCAATCGATCGATCGACATATTTAATCAATCAGGATGAGTGAACTTCAAATTTCATCCTAACACCCGTGTGGGGTTTCAAACAATCAAACACAGGTTTTATTTGTGCAGTTGGGTGATGTGTAAAATTTATCGACCCAATCAATGTCCTTCAAATAGGTGTACATAAACAAACTGTCTGGTTTGTAAATGAATATTTATTTATTCACATTCACGTTAAAAATTATATTTTTAACGACAAAACATTTTATTTCAACATATGAATTTCTATTTAATTCATTTATTCTATAAAATGATACTGTTATTTTTCTAACTTATTTTAGAAAATTTCGGCGGCATAACGGCACGATACTAGAAACGGGACGAGGCCTAGCCTTATCCCCGGTCTAGTGAAGGCCCACGCCATTCACACAACAATCAAATCACCAAACAACCAAATTCTAATCAAATCATATACTAATCTATGCAACCAAACAAACAAGTCCATGGTCTGTGGACGATTGTGTCGGGTGCTACTAAGCACCGTCTGCATCCTAGTATATATATATAACTAGAAAAAATTAAATTGGAAGGTGAGAAGTTCTCACCGAAAGCTATCCAAACATCTTGACTCTACTTTGATATAGATCTTCTTCGTTATCCCATCTTCGTCATCCTCGTTGCCCGTAGTCACTATATACATAAAAATCACATTTTTATTTATTCACTTTCAATTTAAAGGTAATATTTTTATAATTACTTCATATATTTAAAAATCGAATTTTCACTTCGCTATTCAATTATAAAAATCGAATTTTTTACTTCGATGTTCAATATATAAAAATCATATTTTTACTACGATGTCATATAGATAAAAATTCCATTTCAAAAATATCGAATTCGCCTTTATAAAAAATAAAGTTTTTGCCTTTCATCACTATAAAAATTCCCTCTTTATTTCAACATATATAAAATAAAAATCAAATTTTTATTTCGCTACATATACAAAGATGATATTTTTAATATTCCTATCATGTAAAACTTATATTTTTAATACTTTAAAAATATAAAAATCATATTTTTAAATCATCTATATAGTAAAGACTATATTTTTAATACTTTAAAAATATAAAAATCATATTTTTATTACTTTAAAAATATAAAGATCATATTTTTAATTCTCTACAATATAAAAGATGATATTTTTAATACTCTACATAAAAAATCATATTTTATTTCGCTATTCATATCATAGAAATCACATTTTTATTTTATAAATCAATGTTAATTTCTTTAAAAATCACATTTTTGAATCCATGAAAAATCGCATCATTTCCTTTTAGAATTCTCAGGTTTAAAATTATAACATTCTCATTTGCATTAAACTGGAAATCCTATTTTAAAAACTAAAAATCCTATTTTAAAACACATATATGAATAACAAAAACTTACAATACGAATTGGGAGGGGGTGCTGTTGAAAAGTGGGAACCGGGTTCTCAAAATCGGAGGGGGAGGAGAAGCTCTGGCAATCAGCGGGAGTGCGGTCGAGCTCAGGTGAGGCGGTCTTGAAGTTGGGTGGCGGCTGCGTCGATTGTGGGTGTCGCGGTCTCGAAGGAGGGGGTCGATTGGGCGAGCTGGTGGAGGAACGAGGGGGTCTTCGAGAGGAGGGGCTCGCGCTCAGGTGGGGCGGACTTCGACGAAGGCGGCGGGGACGGAGAGGAGGTGGCACGTTAATCGATGGAGGAACGGGGGGGGGGGGGGTCTTCGGGTTTTCCACGAGATTTTCTTTTTCTTTTTTTTTCTTTTTTTTTGATTCTGTATTGAGAATGAGGGGGGGCAACGGGTTTTAAGGGGAAGAGTTTTCTTCTTTTTTTTTAATTATTTATTTACTTTTCCACCAAAAAGCATCTTTTATTTTCGACCACAAAACGAGGCCCACCGCCTGTCGTCCATAGCGTTTTACCCCTATTCCGAACACAATGGGATATGTATCGCACGCTGATTTGATCGTTACAATCAGTTTCCGTTGAATTTACATTTAAATCACTATATTGAATTTTAAACGTACATTTCAAATTACCGGGGTCGCATACGAACTTTAAAAATTCTAGAAAAATATTTTCTAGCTTCGTATTGACGATACGGTCCTAACAAAACTAGTTTCATCAAATTCTGAGACCATTTGAAAAATGGCCAATTTCCAGTCGATTAAATTCAACTGAAACTGGTCAAATGCGTTTTCCTTTACCACGCTCACATATCGATTCGAAAAATTATGAAACTTGGAATCTAGCAATAACTTAACATCACGGACCCAACAAAACTGGTTTCGTCGAAATCCGAGTTTGTTTGCAAAATGTCCATTTTTAAGGGCCTGGATTCCATAGCGACTATTCAGAATTTTCAACTGGACATATCTTTTGATTCCTGCTATGATATTTTGATTTGTCGGATTCGTTGGAAAGATCTTATCAATTAGATCCCATTATTTTTGGTTTCACTAAAATCCGGATTGTTTTGCACCCGGTACATTCAATTGAAGTTTGAAATCGAATTATCGAACTACCGTGCCACTTTCAATTCTATTTATAATTATATATAAATATTTATATTCTAACGACGACGTATATAATATACGTTCGAACTATATTCAAAATAAATTTCTCGTCGATATTATTTAAAATAATTCATTTTAAATATTCAAATTCAGCTAAAATTGCCAAAATAAAAATTTCAAACTGGCCCGCATTTTACGGGTTGTTACAGACTATCGTTAATCATTTTGAATTAAAGAGGCCATGTGGTGTTGGTACTGAACTGGTAAACTCATGTCATTCACACAATTATTTATTTGATAGTTAAATCACCGACTATCAAAACCTGACCATATGATTGTTGGTACGGAAAGACTGGAATCGAATATATATTCGAAAACCATTCCGACCAGCGAATACGTGAAAGAATATTATTGAAGATGGAGCATTTGAAGACCGTTGATCTTCATAAGCGGAAGAACTACTTATTGGATTTCTCTGGTTTAGCGGCCGGAGATATTTCAACAGTGATTCTGTCGTGATTTGAAATCTACGGATTGCAAGGACTTCTCGCTACTGATCTGTAGGGTGATTCCTAGGATGCAGTAGGAGGGTGCCTTCGGTTCATCCTCTTCCTGGATGACTTGTATGGACGGGTGTCTGACAGAGTATTTCCAAAGGAATTACATGCGTTGATTTCTCCAAACGTACCATAGTTGATGGCGGAGAAATGGTTATTCTCTAGCCAGATAAACTAGAGTATTTTTGTGGACGTCAATCAGCATGATCTGGCAGATCTGACGATGTGGCATTCAAAGTGAATGATGATCAGATGTTCTAAAGTTAAATTCTAACCTCAAGCCTCATCAACTGGGAAATGACAAAAATCGGGCAGACAGCATGGCTATGTAGGTCGCTCCCATTAGGATGTATGATCACCTATCTAGAGAAATTCCATTTGTTTCTTAAATCTATATTTCGATGTTGTCCTTTGTCGGGAGGCGGTTGCTGAACCCAACTGTCGGTGATATACATTCGATACACTCAAGCGAAATGAGTGGTCAGTCATGTGTGGGCCGGGTTGCAAGACGTTCTTGTTGAACCCAGTGTATTCGTCTCTAGAGATACACGATCGGCAGGTGGTCCCATACCTTGTCAGAGTTGGAACCCAATCTCCAGTAAGCGCCTGCGGTTTTGATTTGTATACTATATATGTGGAGCGTGAGATGCAAGCGTTCCACTAGATTGTTATTTACTTGCATTTAGACATTATAATAATATCAGAAAAGATATTGGTTTCAAACTATTTTGGGTTATCGTAAGGTAAAAACCGTCCGTGTTTATGTGTGGATTTGGTCTTATGATTATCCTTTTCTTTTGAAAGATTTCGAACTTTAAAATCATGATTGGATGATTTACCCTTAATACTGTGCGAGTTTATCTCACTCTGGTTCACCAGACTGACCCGGTGTTTTGTAAACGCTCGGGTTAGCCCGGGGTGTACAGGTTTCAGGTTCGAAAGCTGTGAAGAGATGGGCCAGAAGGATTCAGACGTATGATATTATTCCGTTGTATTGTATATAAGGGCAGGTTATTAGAATTGTCCAGTGATGATGATGTACTCTGATATTGTAAGTTTATTTCAAAGCTCTCAATAAAGATTTATTTTTATATTATGTTTTGTTCTGCTGCGATGTGAGACTCTGTGTCGTCTTGATTCTTCTTCTTCTATTCTTATATTTCTTTCTTTCTTATTTCACCCTCTAATTTCTTTCATTAACAATCCGGTGTTCTCGGTGTTTGAAAGGTCGGCATGAGATACGGTAAAGGTATTTATGTCGATTTTCGGGGCCGAAAACCCTGGGTCGTTACAGTGCTATTGGTTTAGAGATATCCTTGGCTCTGTGGTGTAACTCGATAAAGATGGGGTTAGTAATACCCTAGATTGAGTTTGAGTGTATATATATATATGAGAGCGTATTTGTAAATTTTATATATACAAATGTTTTGTATTGTGTTGTTGATCGGTTCAAGTGTTGAAAAGCACTAAACTGGTAAGGAACACAATATTGTTTTGTTGTAACGACCGGGAATTTCGCTCAATCCGAATCAGTCGCTAAACCGATCAAGACCCTTCGAAATGCCTGATTGTTTTGAGAACACGACAAAATAGAACGCAGACGGAAGAACATTTCATTGTTAATTACAACAATTCCATTAGATACAAGAATATACAGAGTATAAATGAATAAAATACATTCGATAAATATCAGAGATTACAATACATTACGTAGCAGCGGAAAATAATACAAAATACAACTGAAGAAGATACATGGATACAAAGCTTTCCGGATATCGTTCCAGCTGTAAACTAGGTTCCTGTGAATATAAATCTGCAAGACCAAAACTACTAGCTGCCCTGTCAAAATAAGGGCACCCAGAGTTTAGGTTAAAACAATAAATTCCAGGTCAGTCATGGGACTGGTGTGAGAACTAAAACAGTTATTAATCTTTATTTTAATGTTCGGTAAATCAAGGGACCACGTCGTATAACACGGAACGGGTTTCCTCCCAAGAACACCAGTGCATAAAATAATAGCGCGATGCTAAATAAAGAAAAATGAAGCTATTATAAGACCCAGTTCCCATCACACAATGCAACACAAACCAGAGGATAGGGTTTTACCTTATAATAGCCAAAGAATACTTGATACGTTAAAACAAATCTTTTATTATTGCTATAAGTGAAGAAATCAATTTCAAATCATAAGTATCAATCATAGGCGGCATGAATGCCCCATACCACTATGTCGCCATAAATATAGGTTATACAATCAAAATCACAAAGTCACGTATTTGGAAACACTACAACAAAATATGATATTTATAACGCTTTGTAATAACACATTTTTCTAAACTGTTATTAATTACACTAAACTCTTTCTTTAGCCTTTATTTATTTTTTAGTAATTAAAGGGGTAACACGTTGTAACGCTGAGTTCTATTCAAGGCCACTTCAGAAATAATTATTCATCTCCCCCGCAAACCCTTCCTCCATAGCAATATCTCAGAAATCATCCAGCGATTGCCGAAAACGTGGTCCATCTCCAATCTCATCAACCATTATTCACGGTCTCCCTCCAAAACTCCTTCCATCTCCAATCTCTATCGAAGCTAGGGCGGCGCGGTTCTATTACTCGATTTGGATTTTGGTAAGCGATCCATATTCTTTGTTTGTGTGTTGTAGATCTGAATTTACGATTATGGGATCAATTCGGATTTATGATTTTAGGGTTGCGATCTGAATTCACGATTATCTAAATTTTAGGGTTTTGACCTCTTTTGCTCTGTTGCCTATACACTTGTGCCATTCAGTACTTATTTTCTATTTAATCTCTCCCAGTTAGATGAATTGCATGTACTATATTAGCCTATATTTATTTAGTTTTCTTGTTAAATTAATATAGTAATATTGTAAACCATGAATGCAAATGGATGTGCAAACTGAATTCGGTGGATGCAATATTGATGATTAGTTGTACTCTGCAAAATGTACGTTACTATTCACCTTTTTGTTTTCAGATCTAATTTAAAGTAGTTGTGTTTGAATAGAAGCCTATCAGTGTATTCAGTGTTTTAATATTATGTTCGTATATAATCCAATTAAAGTGATTCAAAGTATTATATACACTTTAAAAGCCAAAAATGTTGTACACTTTAAAGTGAACGTCATCCTAAGATACCACGGAATGGCCCATCCTAAGTTTTTGTTTATATAACATTTATTTCGCTCACGATTCCTTCTTCGGAAATAAGTAAATTAATATAATATTTTCATATTTAGCTCTTAATATTGGTGAAATATTGCTAAATGTTCTTAATTTAAACTTCGATTTTGTAAAGCCTAATTTCTCCTTTCTGTAGCAGGACTGTTTGTCTTTTGAATTTTTTTTTTTAAAAAAAACACTGGGCAATTTATTGCTTTAAACAAATATCCGAGTATACCTTAAGGAAGGACACAGATTTATTTGTTTTTTGCTTGTAAAACTAGACGACCGAAAAATTCATATGGACTTGTAATGGTTTAAAGAAACGAAAAAAATATTGTAGAACATTTCAAATTTTCAATTATACAAGGTTTGAAATAGTATGCTAGTATTGAGCAATGAGCATCCAGGAATGGCAATTTGATATCAAAAGGCAGCTTTTAAGCATTGTTGTTTGTATTTGATTATTGCACGTAGAACATGGAGCTGATACATTAAATCTTTGATGACAAATATGGACGATGCAGTTTAGTCTAAATTGGATATGAAATAGAATGTCATTGAATTGAAATGCACGTATCATGGTTTAATTTGAGTGAATATTTGAAAAGTATTCTTGAAATCAAAGTTAATTCAAAGCGGTTGTTTTTTTATTGTAAAATGGATCTTTGTTTTACTACATCTACACATTTTTGTGCATTTTTGCAGTGTTACTTAAAAAAATAAAATTTGAAAAATTGTTAATATCAACAGTAGAATATGATAGAAAAAGTTATAGAAATATCTGTGCTTATTGATTATTATTGTATTTTGATTCCAAAACAAAAGCTTTGACTCATTATCTATGATTTTGCTCTGACTTGACAACATAAAAATTAGAACACTTAGATGAAGACTACAACAAATTAGTTTTCTATTACTATATAATATAAAGGTTGGTTTTCTCCATCGTTGTACGATAATATTAGTAGCTTTGTTATAAGTGCAGACAAATGCATTAAGTTGTTGATCTTTGACTCACATATAAACTGTATAAAAATTCAAATATGGAGGGGTATGCTGTGATGCATGAACCATTTATAAACCAGAATATGGTATTTAGTCCCCTACTGCCCATTCATTCCGTTTTCAACTGTCCATTCATTGCAACTGCTCTACGGTAAACCTCACAAAAATCACTTATGACCACTCAGTTATACGGTATCACTATCACCACACAAAATTAATTAAATGCCTTTACTGACATCACATATTATACAAGTCCTACTGACATTTCCGCAAAACAAATTACATCACTTACATTACATCGTTATAAACTACTTACTGACACATATACATAATGTTGACTTGTCCACGGATATTATTATGGAAAAAGTTACAACACATAGGATTATCGACGGATATTCTCCACCTGCCATGACAAAATGCATCTGCACATATATATTGGAAAATGTCTATATATATTTGCCTAGATATGTCTGATAGGATCATACAGTAATATATGTGTACGTTTGATCCTATATGCTACTGTTATTTGTTTTGATACATATATCATATATAACATATATATATTTGCTTTTATTGAGTTGTTTAACAAACTGACTTGATAAAACATGGGTCAATATGGACAAAGTTATATACATTTTATTGCAAAACTTGTTTTGTAATTTTGAAACAAAAAGATACTTTTCAATTTGCAATTTTTGGTAATCTGAACTATTTGTATTAAGGTGTATAGTATTCCTGAGACTCTTAGTCTAAATGGTTAGATATATATGTCTATATGCCATGTACATCTCAAAATATATATAAGATATTTGTTTTGAGAATGCCTATTTCATTATGCCCATATATGTATACAATGATGTTTCTTAGGTTAATAATAATTAAAGTCATTAAATAGATGAATACAACACATAAAATCTGCTATGTGCATAAGATGTAGTGTATGTTTTATATAAAGCTATTTGTGACACAGTGCCTTTATAATGCAAATATGATTTGGTGAAGCTCCTTGCACCATTTCAAAAGATAAGATTTTCTGCTCATATATTTGAATTAAATTCATGGTCACTAGGCAATGGATATAAGACATTTGTTTTAAACTGTCAAAATAATATGTTTGTTGCCTTGCTATAACTGATAGATTATAACATAAATTTTATTTACATTTGATAACATGCTATGTGTTTAATTCAAATGGTAAGCCAGTGGTGTTCATAATAATAAATGTTCTAATATGTCCTATTATTTAAAAACAAGTGTGACTTTATTATTTTCATGAACACACTTATTTATAGACTGCTTGGACATACATATATGCACCAAGACAAGAATTGGATTTAAAAGACCAATTTTCATCTTATATCTGCATCATATACTTGACAGATCATGTTTAATAGATTAGGATATTAATGAGCTATTTGTATATTTATGTTGATAAATATACATGATCCAAATTAGATTTAAAAGTTCAGCGAATATAACATGATATTTGCCTTTATACTACATGTATAAACAAATATATCAAAATTGAATTGGTTTTAGATTAATTCATAAACTTCTAATTTGGTCCATATATGAACATTAATGAATGATTTTCATGTTTATATATTTGCATCTCCATTACCATATCTTTTAATACATATTTCATTAACATAGCAATTATTCCTATACTTGTATATTTACAAGAATCAGTTTTGAACTGAAATTTTTTTGTTTGTAACATCATAGTATATAGACAATAAATTCTGATCAGCCATCATAATTAACGATATGCATACATACATACATACATATATATATATATATATATATGGTTATGTTTGCACACTGATGCAACAAAATGCACTGTACTTTTATAACATGGGAAAGGGCTCTTGCACACAGATGCACCCAATTTTTTATAACATGCTGGCATTTTTACAACAAAATAAAATAAATGTGTACTTTTTATAACATGCAACAAAATCCTCTGTCATTACACATATATAATTAGAAATATGCTGGCATTTTTTTTAATCATTTTTTTACCTAATTCTTAATTTTATTTATGTGGTAGGTCTACCCACTATTCGCTGCTGTTGGCTCAGTTGTGGGTATCTGCGTGTATTCTCTTTATAGTAACATTACCATCAATCCTGAAGTCAGGTAATTTTATGCTGTCATTATTTTTGCTTTATTGGTTAGATTAATGTTTTGGTTAGTTGGTTATGAATATTTTGTGAGTAGAACGATAATTTTTTTCCAACTAATGACCTGTAGAACCCTGTTTTTTGAACATTATACCACTTGTATTTTCACTTTTATATTTTAGTACAAATAGTTTCTTTTTAGAAAAGAAATCCATACCTGTTTTCGCTGAATTATATATATTTTGGTGCATACGCACTGTTAGCTCTAAAATCCTCCTTGACATAAATGTTTGTATGCCTATGCATGTATGTATCATTGTTGTTGCAGTGTGATATCTATTGAAATTGTCAATGTTGATGAACTATAAAGAAAGATGCCATTGGTTTGAACTTTGATACAAATTTTAAATAGGTTATCTAATTGCTATATCGTTATAGTTTCAGGAGTCGCGTACTAAAGTCTCTTTTTTTAAGACATTTTGCTGCCATATTGAAATCGTGCAAAGTGGTTAGTAGTGTTTCATAGTTTCTAGGATAAAGCTGCCTTGTAGGCCAATATCAATGGTCTCTTGAACAAAGATTGGGGATGAATAATATGCATGAAAACTTGTTTAGAAAACTGATGATATTTACTGTGTCAATAGCTCGGTTTACATAGGGAAAAATCCAAGAGAGAAAAATGGATGAGTCACGAGAGAATGTATCCTTTGAGCTTACTGGATGTTATTTCCAAAACAAAATTAGTTTGAAAAATATAGATTCGGAAATACAAAGTAATTAGAAATTAATAATTATACTTAGTTAACTTAGTTAACAAAATCAGTTTGAAAACATGGTATGTCCAATAGAAATCTTTAGTATTCCTTTGTAGAGTTCTCCGAGTGTAGGAACTAATGTAAACCTTTTTTATATGGAATAATACTGATGCTTTAAATCAAATATAACACCCATTTTGAAGTCTTGACCGCTTGAACCCATAACCTCTAGAACTCAAGAATTCGCCAGCTTCATATCACTGGCCACTTGATCTAGTGGTGCTTTGACAATAAAGCATTAATTTTATTTTTAAAATTTTCTTTGCAAAGCAAGTATACAGTGAACTCTCCTCCTACATGTAACAACCCGAAAATCTGGGCCAGTTTAAAATTTTTATTTTGGCAATTTTAGCGAATTTTGAACATTTAAAATGGGTTATTTTTAATAATATCGACGAGAAATTTATTTTGAATAGAAATGGAACATATATATTATATACGTCGTAGTTAGAATATAAATAATTATATATAATTATAAAAAGGAATTGAAAATGGCGCGGTAGTTTGATAATTCGATTTCAAATTTCAATTGAATGTACCGGGTGCAAAATAATCTGGATTTTAGTGAAACAAAAAATAATGGGATCTAATTGAGGATATCTTTCCAACGAATCCGAAAAATCAAAATTTCATAGTGGGAATCAAAAGATATGTCCAGTTGAAAATTTTGAATAGTCGCTATGGAATTCAGGCCCTTAAAAATAGACATTTTGCAAACGATCTCGGATTTCGACGAAACCACTTTTGTTGGATCCATGATGTCAAGTTATTGCTATATTTCAAATTTCGTAATTTTTCGAATCAATATGTGAGCGTGGCAAAGGAAAACGCGTTTGACTAGTTTTAGTTGATTTTAATTGACTGGGAAATGACCATTTTTCCAATGGTCTCAGAATTCGACGAAACTAGTTTTGTTAGGACCGTATCGTCAATACGAAGCTAGAAAATATTTTCGGGAATTTTTAGAGTTAGTATGTGGCCCCGGTAAATTGAAATGCGCGTTCAAATTCAATATATAGAAGTACATGTTGATTTTGACGAAAACTGATTGTAATAGCTGAATCAGCTTGCGATACATATCCCATTGTGTTCGGAATGGGGGTAATTAGCTATGGACGACAGGCGGTGGGCCTCGTTTTGAGGTCGAAAATAAAAGTTGCTTTTTGGTGGAAAATAAAATAAAAAATAATAATAAAACCCTCTCCTTTATTTCCTATGGCCCCCCTTTTTATTTCCAACCCGACATTCAGAAGAAAAAAAAAGAGAAATCGAGGAGGGCGACGGATTTGAAACCCCCGCCCAGGGGCGCGCGCCACCGCACGCCACCATCTCCGCCTCCCTTTCATCTGTCGCGCCGCCACCTTCTTCTTCTCCTCCCTCCTCGACGTCAACCAAGACCCGCGCCCCACTTTCCAGCCCCAAACCCATCGAACGAGACCTCCCCCTGGCCAACCACCGCCACCGCAACCTCCTACCGCCCCCTCAGCACCACCGCCCTACGCCTTGCCTGCGCCTGGCCCCACCGCGCGACTCCCCCGGGCCCACCTCTGACGCGCATTGCAGTGGCCCGGATTTGTTGAGCTTTTTTCGACAGCGACGGCAATGCAAATTTAGTCCAGGAAAATAATAAAACCAGGGAGGGTTTGCTCGACGCCTGATGATCGAAATGGAAGGTATTTTACAGTAAATTTTTATGTAATTAAATCTATTGAAGAATTGGTTTTAGATGTTCATTGTTTTAAAAATATAATCTTTTATGTTGTAGAGTAATAAAAATATAATCTTTTATGTTGTAGAGTAATAAAAATATAATCTTTTATGTTGTAGAGTAATAAAAATATAATCTTTTATGTTGTAGGGTAATAAAAATATAATTTTCATATTATATAGATAATAAAAATGTGATCCTTATATGGTAGGATATAAAAAGACGATATTTTTATGTAGTGAAAGACGACATTTTTAAAGTAGGAAAAAGGCGAAATCTTTATTTTTGAAAAGGCGAAATCTATATTTTTGAAAAGGCGAAATCTTTAAATTTGAAAAGGCGAAATCTTTAAATTTGAAAAGGCGTAATCTTTATGCATAGAAGAACGTGATAAAAATAGAATTTTTATCTATATAGTAGCGATGTTAAAATAGAATTTTTATCTATATAGTAGCGATGTAAAAATAGAATTTATCTATATAGTAGCGATGTAAAAATAGAATTTTTATCTATATAGTAGCGAAGTAAAAATATGATTTTTATATATTGAATAGCGAAGTAAGAATATGATTTTTATATATTGAATAGCGAAGTAAAAATATGATTTTTATATATTAAATAGCGAAGTAAAAGTATGATTTTTATATATTGAATAGCGAAGTAAAAATGTGATTTTTATATATGTAGTGAATACGGGCAACGAAAGTGACAAAAGGCGAGAATGGCAGTGATTCCCTACATTGGAAGAGTCGTGGAGTTGGAATAGCTATTGGGTAGAACTTCTCACTCTAAAATTCTTTTTCTAGTTATATATATTGAAACACCCCACCCTCCGTTAGGGTTACTCTCAAAGGGAATGCCCTAATTTTGGTGGAGGTTTATAAGTATAAATCACAGATATACAAGACAGATATAATAACACATATTTTTGAACAACGGAAAACAACTTTTATTTCATTCAAATACATATTACACCAACCATACCATAATTGTCTTACAACACTTCCAACAACATAACATCTTCATAACTGTCTTGATTACATTATTTAAAGAAGCATAAAGAAAACATAAATAAACTGC
Source organism: Allium sativum (assembly GCA_030737875.1). NCBI lineage: Eukaryota > Viridiplantae > Streptophyta > Magnoliopsida > Asparagales > Amaryllidaceae > Allium > Allium sativum. The sequence goes on from JASFAX010000034.1 coordinate 7,550,610, forward strand.
AAAAGTCCAATAATTGTTGTCCAAAGCTATAGTCCAAAACGAAAAGATCCAAGCAATACATTCTTTCTCTTCAAGCTGGATATGAAGGCTGGTCAAGCTGCGGTATTCCCTCCCTGTGGACCTAGGGGGGGGAACGGAAGAAAAGAAGACGAAAAAAAGTAGAGTCAGACATAAAGCCTGAGTAAGTCTAGGACTATTCAGTCTATGAATAAAGAACTGGGTATGATAAGTATAAACTAGAAATGGGAAAGCACCATAAACCAAGTTAAGTTGTCTAGGGTCGAATATACTATCGTACCCCATATTAATCTCTGTACCCATATAAACTAGTTCCCAACAGGCATCCCATAATCAGGGTGAAGTGATCCATTTTATGATGATCGGCTCCTACTCGTATAGTTACATGTGTCTTACGGCCCCCGATGTTGTAGTTACCTATGCTGGTCCCACCATGGGGTGTATCAAGTCCCATGGTGGCGGCCTGACACAACCCTAGAATGCACAGGTATGCTACTGGTGCCCAGTGCCTTATTTTTCTGCGCCGGAGTGTGTGCACGCCCGTACCCCGTTAGAACCTACACTGCTGCACCACCGCCGTCGATTTGACCTCTTACAGTCAGCCCAGTAATCGTGCCCCACCCTGCCTAGTTTCAGGGTATCATGATACGCCTTGTAGGGTTACTGCTGAAAAGGGTCCCCCACTACTAGGGTTTCTATTTCTAGCCAACATGCTAAGTTGGTTAAGTGTTTTATAAACCTAACCCCCAATTAGTCTGTTTAGTTTAGCATGTTCCATTTTGATTAAGTATTAATATAATTTACTTAATCCTATCAATCCCGACTCAGCCTTAATTGTCTTATTAAAGCCTTGACCTCTCACATTAGACAGGTATTGTTGTGGCTGCCTGTTGCCGGTTGGGTCCGGGCAGTCTTACGCCACAACTCAGTCTAAACTCGGGTCCTTATTGGGCTCCGTGTTTAACCACCCACATTGGATAGGTATTGTTGTGACTACTGGATAGCCGGGTGGTTCCGGGCAGGTTTACATCACAACTCAATCCAACCTCGGGTTAAACACATCGTATTTTCTACATGTACATATTTTGTCTCTTTTCTTTTTATATGTAAATATTTGCGGCCCATTATTCAAATTTATCTTTATTGATTAAAATTTATTTATGTCACTTAATTGATTTTCAAGATTGTTGGCATGCGTCGAACATGCCAACACACATGTTCTATATTTTAGCCCAAACGTCATTACCCCCGTTTTACACGTTGTTCAAATGTAAGGTGTGTTGGGTTTAATACTTAAACCCAATTTAGCCATATGAAAAGGGGAGGCTTATAACATGGTGTTTATAAGGTAACATAAAAAGGGGAGTGTGAACGCATGAACTTGCAACATAACGATTCAATTAACATAAGGTAGGCACATGTGAACTTGCAATTGTAACAACATATAATATAAGCAATACTTAAACATGAATCATTCTATTCACATAATCATGGTATAAACAAAACATGAATCATTCTATTCGTGTAGTCATGGCATAAATGATACTTAAACATGAACCATTCTAATCATATAATTATGGCATAATCATAATTGAACATGAGTCCTTTTATTCATATAGTCATGGCATAAACATAATTGAACATGAATCCTACTATTCATATAATCATGGTTTTTATCCTATCTATGTAACTTGTAAGTGGGATGTAATTCTAGTGTAATTTCTAATGTAACTTATGTGCCAAATATATTATCATATGATTATGATAACAACATAAGCCTAGAAACATGTTTTCAACTAGGCATAATAACAAACATAGTTTAGTCATGTTCATAAAATTAATACAAGCTCACAAAGACACTTGCTTTTGTCACTATTACAAAATCATGATTTTTATACTTGAACTATGATGCCAATTCCAACATAACCTTCATATGAATCATAATACTGAAGTGGATCAAATTACACTAAAGATGATCATAGAATTATACATCATGTTGGCATAACAATAAATCATATACTTGCATGAATTTCAAATAAACTATTACAACATATAGTTGTTATTTTCAACATGAATCCTATACTTGCAATTATCAAATGGGTGTTGTAAATAACTACCACAAACATGTAGTTTTCAATATGAATCATATGCTTGCATGAATCCCAATTAAAATTCCACAACATGTGGTTGTCAACATAAACCATATACTTGTATGAATCCAATCGTACACCATAGCATTTCCAAATCATTTAGAATCAAAATAACATACAAATATAAGTTATTATCGCCACAATTCCATTTCGTTGTTAACTTCCAACGCAAATCGCGTACTTGCAAATATCCAATCGTATACCATAATATTCCCAAATCGTTTAGCATCAATGCAACATACAAATATAGATTATTATCGCCACAATTCCATTTCTTACTTTACACAAATCAACACAATTATTTAATTCACATCGGAATAGCACTCTACTTACAGCGTATGACGAATCTTCAATTCAGGAATCTGAATTCTGAATTTGGAGATGCTATCCTTTGTTGTAGGCGTTGCTTTAATTTGATTAACGTTGCTTTAAGCTTTTGATTTATCTCCTAATTGTCTCTCTATTTCTGACGGCTATCCTCAGTTTCTCCTCAGCAGCATGACGGTCTCATCTCCATTTTAGTTTATGTGAATTAGGGTTAGTCTTAGGTCCTTTTTATAGAGTTTGTGAGTTGATTTAGACCGTCGATGAAGCTTGGTTCAATAATAGTCGTTCGTTCAAAGGAGAGACCAACCAGGAGCTGACACTTAGCCCTAGTGACAAGGCAAGGCTCAGAAAATCGACCAAACACAGACTAGGCCAGCCAGGGTGGGCTGGGTTCGACCTGGCTCAGGGGCCAGGTCGACTCCCTAGTCGACCCCCAGGTCGACTCTAGAGTCGACCTGCCTGGGCAGGTCGATACCTAGGTCGATCTGGCCTGGCAGGTCGACCCTAGGGTCGACCCCCAGGTCGACCTGGTGGGTTTGGGCGGGAATTTTCCCGCCTACTCTGATTGGGCTGAAATTTAAATCTGTTTTCGAAATTTGAATTTTCTGAAACTTCATCGGGCCATAATTTGGTCATATGGGCTCCGTTTTTCGAAAACTCGGACTCTATTTCGCGTATTTTTCCGAGACGAACGCAATGGAGTATCCCGTTTCCCTTAATACTTTGTTTTGAAATTAGTTATACTTTAATTTGTGAATTTCACAGTTATAGAATACACGGGGTGATACATTCTCCCCCACTTAAAAGGATTTCGTCCCGAAATCTTCAAGTTCAGGATGAATGTACATCCTAACATCAAAACATCCATCTACTCATCCATCAAACACGAGCATCCATTGTCCTTAAAAGACTTCTAATGCTTCATGATAATATGCGAAGTGTGTGTGTATACATGTACTTATCTAATGCAAAATCAGGCGGTCTACTGATTCAGTTGACCTCCTTAATGCGAATTATGTAAGTGCTATGAATCCATTATGTATGCAAATCCTCCTATTCATGATTCTACATGAGTTCACAATCATTCATACAATTCAACATTCATATGACAACACATTAAAGTTCAACCATATACGAATGCAAACATATATGCATATGCAATATGAAGTGATTGAGCCGATCTAAAACCAAGATTGTGTGTGTATATGCAACCACGAGCAACCACTAGCAATCACTTGCAACCACTTGCAACCATCATCCATAACATGTTTCAATTACATGTTTCCATCCAAAGGGTTTCTTCCTAAAAGATAAGGTCGAGGAGATATACCTAAAAAGATAGATAAAAGTGCAACTTAAGGAAAAAGGAAAGATCAAAGATGTACCCTCGAAAAGAGAAGGGTAGGCTGCGCGTATTTTAGCTTCAGTTTCCTAAGTTGCATCCCCTTCGGCGTCGCTCCACTGAACTTTGACGAGCTTGACTTCGCGGTTGCATAGCTTCTTCACTTCCGTTCCTAATATGAGGGTTGGAACTTTCCTTATGGTTGCTTCGCGTTCCACTTCAGCTTCTTCTAGGATATTTGGCTCTACCACTTCAGCAGACTCATGTAGACATTTCCGGAGATGTGAAACGTGAAAGACATTGTGAACTCCGGCCAATTTTTCGGGTAGCTCTAATCTATAAGCCTTTTTCCCAATTTTCTCAATGATAGGGAATGGCCCTACGAACCTTGGTGCTAGCTTTCCCATGGTTCCAAAACGAACAACGTTCCTTAGCGGAGATACCTTAAGAAAAACTCTGTCTCCAACCTAAAATTCAAGGTCGGTCCTCCTCTTGTCGGCGTAGGACTTTTGTCTGTCTTGGGCCGTCTTCATCCTTCTTTGTATTAAGTCTACTTTCTCTGAAGTCTCTCGGATCATATCTGGTCCAAGTATGAGCTTATCAGTAGACTCCCACCAACAAGTGGGCGATCGGCACGGTCTTCCATATAAAGCTTCGAAGGGCGCCATTCCGATGGTTGCTTGATAGCTGTTATTGTAGGCAAATTCTACCAAAGGAAGATGGTCTTCCCACGTCCCTCCGAAGTCAAGGATGCACAGTCTTAAAAGGTCCTCCAAAACTCTGTTCACTCTTTCTATTTGGCCGTCGGTTTGGGGATGATAGGCTGTGCTCAAGCATAACTGTGTGCCTACCGCTTCTTGCAGACTCCGCCAAAACTCACTGGTGAAGATAGGTTCTCGGTCGCTAACAATGCTGGATGGTATTCCATGGAGTCGAACGATTTCCTTGAGGTAAAGAGATGCTAGGGATGAGGCAGTTCTTTTACTTTTGACGGGTAAAAAGTGGGCGCTTTTAGTAAGCCTATCCACTATTACCCAAATGCTAGTGTTGCCTCTCCTAGACCTAGGCAGCCCATTGATGAAGTCCATTGAGATGCTATCCCATTTCCACTACGGGACCTCTAGAGGAAGTAGCAGACCGCTAGGCTTTTTCTGTTCCGCCTTAACCTGTTGGCACACCATACACTTAGAAACGAATTCTGCCACGTCCTTCTTCATGCCGTTCCAAAAGAAAGTTCTTTTTATGTCCTTGTACATTTTATCTCCGCCTGGGTGTATCGTCATCTTGGAGTGATGTGCTTCCTCGAGAACCTTCTTTACTAAATCCCTTGTCTGTGGGACGCATAGTCTTCCGTCTCGCCTTAGCCAACCCTTATCGTCGATGGAGTATCTGTTGAGGTGACTTGAAGTCTCACCCCTAATTAGCCTATCAATCGTCTCCACAAGCTGAGGGTCCTCGCGTTGTGTTGTCTCTATCGAGTCCACTAAAGTTGGGCGTACTTCGAGCGATGCTAGCAAGCCTGGTACAAAATCGGAGGAAGGCCTAAAGTCGAAGCTGGCTATAAACTCTAGGCTTTGTCTTTCAACAAACAGCGGGCTTAAGGTCAGTTTCTTTCGGCTCAACGCGTCTGCCACTACGTTGCCTTTGCCCGGTGTATAGGAGATTTCGAAATCATACGAGGCAAGAAACTCCATCCACCTCTGTTGCCTCAAGTTAAGATCTTTCTGCCGGAAAAGATATTTCAACAATTTATGGTCAGTGTAAAGTTCGAACTTCTCACCTAGTAGATAGTGTCGCCAAGACTTGAGTGCAAAGACGATGGCGGCTAATTCAAGATCGTGGGTCGGGTAGTTCTTTTCGTGCACTTTCAACTACCTCCCACCATAAGCTACTACCCTTCCTTCTTGCATTAAGACGGCGCCTAGCCCTGTCCCACATGCATCTGTATAAACAGTGAACATCTTGCTTCCATCTGGCAACGTCAAAACTGGGGCTGTTGTAAGAGCCCTTTTCAGTCGCTGGAAAGCAAACTCGCAATCCAAGTCCCAATTGAACACTAGATTCTTCTTGGTCAACTTCGTGAGCGGAGCTGAGATTTTCGCAAAATCCCTTATGAACTTTCGATAGAAACCTGCTAGTCCTAGAAAACTTCGGACCTCAATTGCATTCCATGGTGTCTTCCAATCCTGTACCGCCACTACCTTAGCAGGGTCCACTGCTAACCCTTGCTTGGATACTATGTGCCCCAAGGAACCTCACTTCTTCTCTCCAAAAGTGGCATTTGGAGAATTTGGCTTTTAGCTGATGGTCTCGCAGAGTTTCCATGATTGCCCTTAAGTGCTAAGCATGTTCCTCTTCACTCTTTGAGAAGATAAGGATATCGTCTACGAAGACCACTACGAACTTATTGAGGAAATCTCTGAATACCCTACTCATCAGGTCCACGAAGCAGGTGCATTTGTCAAGCCGAAAGGCATGACAAGCCATTCAAAGAAGCCGTCTGGGGTTCTGAATGCCGTTTTATCGATACTATCTTCAGCCACCCTTAGCTGATGAAAACCGGTCGCTAAATCGAGTTGGGAGAAAACAGACGCTCCTACAAGCTGATCAAACAAATCGTCAATTCTGGGGAGAGGGTGCCTATTCTTTTTCGTTAGCTTGTTGAGCTCCCTATAGTCAACACATAGACGGAGCGAACCATCCGCCTTTGTAGCGAACACCACTGGAGCGCCCCATTTTGAAATGCTCCTCCTAATGAACCCCTTTTCTAGAAGCTCTTTAATCTGTTTACTGAGCTCTTTCCTTTCCCGTGGAGCCATGTATCTAACGGGCAACGCAACGGGCTTTGCATTATCTACAAGATATATACAGAAGTCTATCTCCCGCTTCGAAGGCAAGCCCTTTACCTCTTCGAAGTCATTCGGATATTCCCGGACCACTCTAACCGATTGCAAATTTTCAACGGAGGCATCAAGCGATTCAAGGTAACTAAGAATAACCACATACGAGGGATTACAAGAAATTTCCAAAGTATTACCGAGCTGGGTTAGGAGCCTAACAACCCTTTTCTCACAATCAAGGATGGCCCCATTACTGGATAGCCAATCCATGCCCAAAATCAAACCATATACCGAAAAGCCCAAAACAAAGGCACTACATTTAAATTCTGCTCTTAGAATAGAAATTTTCAATCCCAAACAAATCATAGACAAATGAGCTGGGCCCCCAATTGGGTTTGAAACAATTAAGGGGTCCTCTACCATACTAGTTTTTAGGTGCAGAGATTCTACTAAAGCCGATGAGATAAAGGAGTGTGATGCGCCAGAATCAAATAAAGTGCGAACGGGGTGATCATAAAGGTAAACTACACTTTCTACAGAAGTATTTATACCTCGCTGTTGCAGAGGTGGCGCCTCTAGCACATGAACTTGTGCCCCTGAGGTGGATCCAGCCCTCTGCCCCTGTCCTCGTTTCTTTGGGCAGTCCTTAGCCATGTGGCCTGTCTCACCGCAAGAAAAGCACCCACCATTCATCTTGGCCTTCTTTTTCCGGCAATCTTTCACTAAGTGCCCCACTTTGCCATAGAAATTACACTTCCTCTTCTCTTTGTTGCCTTTCCCGCCCTTCTTAAAGTTTGTCTTCTTAGGCTGCAAACCTTCTTTCTTCCCTTGAGAGTTTTCTGCCTTTGCCTCCTTCTTGCCCTTATCCTCTTCGTTCAGCAACGCCATCTGTACCAACCTTTCATACGTAGCTCCCATGGGTATATGGGTCATGGCCAAACTGTGTAATGGCCCATTCAACCCTTTGACAAAACGGAGAGCCTTCTTGTGCGGGGTGTTGACTAGGTCCAGTCCGAACCTAGCCAGCTCATCGAACTGATTAACATACTCTTTGACTGTCTTGTTCCCTTGCTTAAGAAATAAGAATTTTTCCAACTGCAAACTCCTTTCCGCATCTGAGAGAAATTTAGCCTCAAACCTTGCCTTAAAGTCCTCCCATGTTTCCACTGGTCTTTCTGCATTAGTGACTTCCCACCAGTAGGAAGCCTCGCCCTTTAGTAGTCATACTGCCAGTTGTACTTTCTGTCTATCCTCTACCTCAAAGATGATGAATAAGTCCTCGGTTTCTTTCAGCCAATTTCTAGCTGCCACGAAGGACTCAGTTCCATGAAAATCCTTTCCTCCCATAGCTTTAAAATATTTACATATCTTAGCAAAGGTGTTTCCCCGCGGAGGAGGTGGAGGAAGAGGTGCTGCTGTAGCTGGGGGAGGAGGAACGGTAGGACCTGGCTAAGTGGCCCTTGCTTCTAAGAACCGTCTAAACCAACTAAGTATTGGTACACCCTCTGGCAAGTTAAGTTCTTCGGACATGCTGAAACAAAAAGGATAGATTCAAAACGAAGGGTAAGAGATAGCTCCTATGGCTTTGGGGGGGCTTTGCCTTTTAAAATAAAATAATATTTTATCCTAAAAATGCTTCTTTAAATTTCTTTTTGAAAAATAAATTTTCAAAACTTTTTATCTTATCTGGTAAACCTATGCTCTGATACCAAGTGAAACACCCCACCCTCCGTTAGGGTCACTCTCAAAGGGAATGCCCTAATTTTGGTGGAGGTTTATAAGTATAAATCACAGATATACAAGACAGATATAATAACACATATTTTTGAACAGCGGAAAACAACAACTTTTATTTCATTCAAATACGTGTTACACCAACCATACCATAATTGTCTTACAACACTTCCAATAACATAACATCTTCATAACTGTCTTGATTACATTATTTAAAGAAGCATAAAGAAAACATAAATAAACTGCAAAAGTCCCATAATTGCTGTCCAAAGCCATAGTCCAAAACGAAAAGATCCAAGCAATACATTCTTTCTCTTCAAGCTGGATATGAAGGCTGGTCAAGTTGCGGTATTCCCTCCCTGTGGACCTGGGGAGGAAACGGAAGAAAAGAAGACGAAAGAATAGTAGAGTCAGACATAAAGCCTGAGTAAGTCTAGGACTATTCAGTCTATGAATAAAGAACTGGGTATGATAAGTATGAACTAGAAATGGGAAAGCACCATAAACCAAGTTAAGTTGTCTAGGGTCGAATATACTATCGTACCCCATATTAATCTCTGTACCCATATAAACTAGTTCCCAACAGGCACCCCATAATCAGGGTGAAGTGATCCATTTTATGATGATCGGATCCTACTCGTATAGTTACATGTGTCTTACGGCCCCCGATGTTGTAGTTACCTATGCTGGTCCCACCATGGGGTGTATCAAGTCCCATGGTAGCGGCCCGACACAACCCTAGAATGCACAGGTATGCTACTGGTGCCCAGTGCCTTATTTTTCTGCGCCGGAGTGTGTGCACGCCCGCACCCCGTTAGAACCTACACTGCTGCACCACCGCCGTCGATTTGACCTCTTACAGTCAGCCCAGTAATCGTGCCCCACCCTGCCTAGTTTCAGGTTATCATGATATGCCTTGTAGGGTTACTACTGAAAAGGGTCCCCCGCTACTAGGTTTTCTATTTCTAGCCAACATGCTAAGTTGGTTAAGTGTTTTATAAACCTAACCCTCAATCAGTCTGTTGAGTTTAGCATGTTCCATTTCGATTAAGTATTAATATAATTTACTTAATCCTATCAATCCTGACTCAGCCTTAATTGTCTTATTAAAGCCTTGACCTCTCACATTAGACATGTATTGTTGTGGCTGCCTGTTGCCGGTTGGGTCCGGGCAGTCTTACGCCACAACTCAGTCTAACCTCGGGTCCTTATTGGGCTCCGTGTTTAACCACCCACATTGGATAGGTATTGTTGTGACTACTGGACAACCGGGCGGTTCCAAGCAGGTTTACATCACAACTCAATCCAACCTCGGGTTAAACACATCGTATTTTCTACATTTACATATTTTGTCTCTTTTCTTTTTATATGTAAATATTTGCGGCCCATTATTCAAATTTATCTTTATTGATTAAAATTTATTTATGTCACTTAATTGATTTTCAAGATTGTTGGCATGCGTCGAACATGCCAACACATATGTTCTATATTTTAGCCCAAACGTCATTACCCCCGTTTTACACGTTCATTCAAATGTAAGGTGTGTTGGGTTTAATACTTAAACCCAATTTAGCCATATGAAAAGGGAATGCTTATAACATGGTGTTTATAAGGTAACATAAAAAGGGGAGTGTGAACGTATGAACTTGCAACATAACGATTCAATTAACATAAGGTAGGCACATGTGAACTTGCAATTGTAACAACATATAATATAAGCAATACTTAAACATGAATCATTCTATTCACATAATCATGGTATAAACAAAACATGAATCATTCTATTCGTGTAGTCATGGCATAAATGATACTTAAACATGAACCATTCTAATCATATAATTATGGCATAATCATAATTGAACATGAGTCCTTTTATTCATATAGTCATGGCATAAACATAATTGAACATGAATCCTACTATTCATATAATCATGGTTTTTATCCTATCTACGTAACTTATAAGTGGGATGTAATTCTAGTGTAATTTCTAATGTAACTTATGTGCCAAATATATTATCATATGATTATGATAACAACATAAGCCTAGAAACATGTTTTCAACTAGGCATAATAACAAACATAGTTTAGTCATGTTCATAAAATTAGTACAAGCTTACAAAGACACTTGCTTTTGTCACTATTACAAAATCATGATTTTTATACTTGAACTATGATGCCAATTCCAACATAACCTTCATATGAATCATAATACTTAAGTGGATCAAATTACACTAAAGATGACCGTAGAATTATACATCATGTTGGCATAACAATAAATCATATGCTTGCATGAATTTCAAATAAACTATTACAACATATAGTTGTTATTTTCAACATGAATCATATACTTGCAATTATCAAATGGGTGTTGTAAATAACTACCACAAACATGTAGTTTTCAATATGAATCATATGCTTGCATGAATCCCAATTAAAATTCCACAACATGTGGTTGTCAACATAAACCATATACTTGTATGAATCCAATCGTACACCATAGCATTTCCAAATCGTTTAGAATCAAAATAACATACAAATATAAGTTATTATCGCCACAATTCCATTTCGTTGTTAACTTCCAACGCAAATCGCGTACTTGCAAATATCCAATCGTATACCATAATATTCCCAAATCGTTTAGCATCAAAGCAACATACAAATATAGATTATTATTGCCACAATTCCATTTCTTACTTTACACAAATCAACACAATTATTTAATTCACATCGGAATAGCACTCTACTTACAGCGTATGACGAATCTTCAATTCAGGAATCTGAATTCTGAATTTGGAGATGCTATCCTTTGTTGTAGGCGTTGCTTTAATTTGATTAACATTGCTTTAAGATTTTGATTTATCTCCTAATTATCTCTCTAATTCTGACGGCTATCCTCAGTCTCTCCTCAACAGCATGACGGTCTCATCTCCATTTTAGTTTATGTGAATTAGGGTTAGTCTTAGGTCCTTTTTATAGATTTTGTGAGTTGATTTAGACCGTCGATGAAGCTTGGTTCAATAATAGCCGTTCGTTCAAAGGAGAGACCAACCAGGAGCTGACACCTAGCCCTAGTGACAAGGCAAGGCTCAAAAAATCGACCAAACACAGACAAGGCCAACCAGGGTGGGCTAGGTTCGACCTGGCTCAGGGGCCAGGTCGACTCCCCAGTCGACCTGCCTGGGCAGGTCGACACCTAGGTCGACTCCAAGGTCGACCTGGCCTGGTAGGTCGACCCTAGGGTCGACCCCCAGGTCGACCTGGTGGGTTTGGGCGCGAATTTTCCCACGTACTCTGATTGGGCTGAAATTTAAATCTATTTTCGAAATTTGAATTTTTTGAAACTTCATCGGGCCATAATTTGGTTTTACGGGCTCCATTTTTCGAAAACTCGGACTCTATTTCGCGTATTTTTCCGAGATGAATGCAATGGCGTATCCCGTTTCCCTTAATACTTTGTTTTGAAATTAGTTATACTTTAATTTGTGAATTTCACAGTTATAGAATACACGGGGTGTTACATATATATACTAGGATGCAGACGGTGCTTAGTAGCACCCGACACCCGTCATCCACAGACCATGGATGACTTGTTGTGAAAATTGTTTGTGATGTTGATGTGAAATCGACAATAAAAAGTAGAAGTGTTGAAATAAATTAATTAGCGTTAAAAATAAAAAATTTAACGTGAATGTGAAAAAATAAATATTTATAAACAAATCGGCCGATTTGTTTATATACACTGATTTGACTGATATTGATTGGGTCGATAAATTTTACACATCGCCCAACTGCACAAATAAAAATCTGTGTTTGTTGATTTGAAACTCCACACGGGTGTTGGGATGATATTTGGGTACACTAATCCCAATTATTTAATTGTATGTCGATCGATTGGTCGACAGATTGTGTGAGCGTTGATTATCTACATTTGATGCTTATGCAGTTGTGTGGTGCACCTTGGATGATGGTTGATTGTTTATCATTGCTATTATATACATGTGTTGTATGAAATCCATATAATTAACGTTATATGGTGATTGATTGGGCCTCATTCCAATCGGGAAAATAATGAATATTATAAAAGAAAGTTCATGTGTTGAATATAAAAATAGTCATGTGTTGACGGCGATCATGGGTTGAAACTATTGATGTGTTGAGTAAAATATCTTAAATAATAAAAATTACATCTTTATCATGTTTAAAATTAGAACTACTTTACGGTTGAAGTCTAATTAAAAATCAAACGATAGATACCATAATTTTATAAAATATTTTACATAACAAAAATAGTGATGTGTTGACAGTACTCATTTGTTGAGATTATTCAAGTGTTGAAAGAAATATAGATTCATGTGTTGAATAGAATAAATATTCATTTGTTGAATAGAATAAAGAAGTTTTTGAAAAATATAAAGCCGTGTTGATTAGAGATGCGTTATTTTGACGCGAACGATATTTATATCGATTTTATTCGTTTTATAATGAATATTGAAAAGTGATTTCAAAATTTAATATTTTGAAATGAAATTCAAATTTAATTAGATTAAAATTCAAACGGAAATTGAATTGAATCAATTTGAAATGAATTCGAATCGAATAGAAAATGAATTCGATTCGAATTGAATAGAAAGTGAATTTGAATTCAAATTGAATAAAAATGAATTCAAATAGAAATGAATTCAAATTGAATTAAAATGAAATTGAAACACCCCACCTCCGTTAGGGTCACTCTCAAAGGGAATGCCCTAATTTTGGTGGAGGTTTATAAGTATAAGTCACAGATATACAAGACAGATATAAGAACACATATTTTTAAATAGCGGAAAAACAACAACTTTTATTTCATAAAGAAAATACGTGTTTCAACAACATTCCATAATTGTCTTACAATACTTCAAAACATAACAACTTCATAACTGTCTTGATTACATCATTTAAAGAAGCATAAAGAAAACATAAATAAACTGCAAAAGCCCCATAGTTGTTGTCCAAAGCCATAGTCCAAATCGAAAAGATCCAAGCAATACATTCTTTCTCTTCAAGCTGGATGTGAAGGCTGGTCAAGCTGCGGTATTCCCTCCCTGTGTACCTGGGGGGGCACGGAAGAAAAGAAGACGAAAGAAAAGTAGAGTCAGACATAAAGCCTGAGTAAGTCTAGGACTATTCAGTCTATGAATAAAGAACTGGGTATGATAAGTATAAACTCGAAATGGGAAAGTACTATAAACTTAGTTAAGTTGTCTAGGGACGAATATACTATCGTACCCCATATCAATCTCTGAACCCATATAAACTAGTTCCCAACTGGCACCCCATAATCTGGGTGAAGTGATCCATTTTATGATGATCGGCTCCTACTCGCATAGTTACATGTGTCTTACGGCCCCCGATGTTGTAGTTACCTATGCTGGTCCCACCATGGGGTGTATCAAGTCCCATGGCGGCGGCCCGACACAACCCTAGAATGCACAGGTATGCTACTGGTGCCCAGTGCCTTATTTTTCTGCGCCGGAGTGTGTGCACGCCCGCACCCCGTTAGAACCTACACTGCTACACCACCGCCGTCGATTTGACCTCTTACAATCAGCCCAGTAATCGTGCCCCACCCTGCCTAGTTTCAGGGTATCATGATACACCTTATAGGGTTACTGCTGAAAAGGGTCCCCCGCTACTAGGTTTTCTATTTCTAGCCAACATGCTAAGTTGGTTAAGTGTTTTATAAACCTAACCCCCAAAACAGTCTGTTTAGTTTAGCATGTTCCATTTTGATTAAGTCTTTAGTTCACTTAATCCTAACAATCCTGACTCAGCCTTAATTGTCTTATTAAAGCCTTGACCTCTCACATTAGACAGGTATTGTTGTGGCTGCCTGTTGCCGGTTGGTTCCGGGCAGTCTTACGCCACAACTCAGTCTAACCTCGGGTCCTTATTGGGCTCCATGTTTAACCACCCACATTGGATAGGTATTGTTGTGACTACTGGACAGCCGGGCGGTTCCGGGCAGGTTTACATCACAACTCAATCCAACCTCGGGTTAAACATATCGTATTTTCTACATTTACATATTTTGTCTTTCTTCTTTAATTTCTTATATGTAAATATTTGCGGCCCATTATTAAAAATCAATGGTGTAAAGGTTACACCAATCATGGGCCCAACCCATTCTTGAATTTGGGCCCCTTTACTTTATCTTTTCATTTATTAATAAATTTAACCCAACGTTATTTTCCCCCGTTTAATACGTCCGTTTATTATATATATGTTGGGCTTAGCCTTTTTAAGCCCAACTTAGCCATGCGAAAAAGGGGAGGCTTAAAGCGTGATTACATACACAAAAAGGGGAATGTGAACGCATGAACTTGCAACGTAACATTGGAACTACAAAATAGAAACTGGTGTACTTGCATAGTAGTAACATATACTTTGGTCATAAAGCATAAGTGACATGAATCAAACCATGTAAACTTGTAGTTAAGTTAAGAATATCACTATTGACACATAGGCTTAACTACAACATAAACCTATATTTTATTTAGGCATAATGTCAAACATAAGCAAATCATGTTTATAAGATTACTACATGTTTACAAAGGTGCTTACTTTTGTGACTAATACAAAAGTATAATTCAACTAGAATTAATCCAACTTAGTCATGATTTTAAATCTATTCTCATAACCATGGCACACATATACTTATGGCATAAATATTTCTAACATGAAATCATGATTTTTACTTTAGTCATGCAAACTTGCAAATGGGATTTTGAATCTAACCTAGCTATGTACCACATGTGTCATCATATAATTCTTGTTAACAATATAGACCTAACATGTTTTTCAATTATGCAAAATATCAATCATAGCCTAGTCATATTCATAAGTTCGCAAAGAGGTTTTCTAGTACAAAAGTATGGCTTAATACATAGATCATAATGCCAAATTTTTAACATAATTTCATATGAATTATAATAACCCAAATTTGTTCCAATTACACACAAAATGATTTTTGTACAAAAATACACATTATAATGGCATAGTAGCAAAACCACAAACTTGCATGAATTTCAATTAAAGAACTACATACATGTAGCTTCAACATGAATTACAAACTTTGCGAATATCCAAACGTATACTTGCATAAAACTACAGCAAACATGTAGTTTTTATAATGAATAACATACTTTGCGATTATCCAAACGTATACTTGCATAAAACTACCGCAAACATGTAGTTTTTATAATGAATAACATACTTTGCGAATATCCAATTGTTATACAATATTCCAAATCGATAACGCACAAATATGAATTACTTATCACCACAAACCAAGTGTACAAACCAACACAGTTATTTATTCATACCAAAATAATACTCTACTTACAATCGTGTGGCGAATTCTCCAATTCAGGAATTTGGAGATGCGATTCCTCGTCGATTTTATTTGTTTAAGTTGCTTTATGCTTTTAGAATTTGCCTCCTAATCTTCTCTCAAATTGGTGGCTACTCCTAGTCGCTCCTCTGCAGCATGATGGCCTCGTTCTTATTTTTGAATGAATAGATTAGGTAGAGTCTAGGGTCATTTTTATAGAGTTTATGAACCGATTAGGACCATCGATGTTGCTTGGATAGATCGTAGCCATTCATTCGAAAGAGAGACCAATTAGAGCCTGCCACCTAGCCCTAATGACAAAGCAAGCTTCTGAAAATCGACCAACATAGACTAGGCCAGCCAGGGGTGTGCTGGGTTCGACCTGGCTCTGGACCAGGTCGACAGCCCTGTCGACAGCCCTGTCGATAGCCCTGTCGACCTGGCTAGACCAGGTCGATAGCCCAGTCGACCTGGGTGCCTTAGGCGGGATTTTCCCCGCCCTGGCCAATTGGGCCCGATTTTGAATTTTGAATTGTTTTTCTGAGCTGTTTTTCTTATGCTCGAATTTTAAACTTAATTCAGAAACTTCCGGAGGCTATATCTTCTTCATACGGACTCCGTTTTTCGAAAACTCGGACTCTATTTCGCGTATTTTTCCGAGACGAACGCAATGGCGTATCCCGTTTCCCTTAGTTCTTTGATTTGAAATTAATTATTCTTTAATTTGTGAATTTCACTGTTATAGAATACACGGGGTGTTACATTCTCCCCCACTTAAAAGGATTTCGTCCTCGAAATCTTCAAGTTAAGAGGAATGTATATCCTAACATCCAATCATCCATCTACTCATCCATCAAACACGAGCATCCATTGTCCTTAAAAGACTTCTAATGCTTCATGATCATATGCGAAGTGTGTGTGTACATGTACTTATCTAATGCAAAATTAGGCGGTCTACTGATTCAGTTGACCTCCTTAATGCGAATTATGTAAGTGCCATGAATCCATTATGTATGTAAATTTTCCTATTCATGATTCTACATGAGTGCACAATCATTCATACAAATGCAACATCCATATGACAACACATTAAAGTTCAACCATATACGAATGCAAACATATATGCATATACAATATGAAGTGACTGAGCCGACCTAAAACCTAGACTGTGTGTGTATATGCAACCACGAGCAACCACTAGCAATCACTTGCAACCACTTGCAACCATCATCCATAACATGTTTCAACTACATGTTTTCATCCAAAGAGTTTCTACCTAAAAGATAAGGTCGAGGAGATATATCTAAAAAAATAGATAAAAGCGCAACTTAAGGAAAAAGAAAGATCAAGGATGTACCCTCGAAAAGAAAAGGGTAGGCAGTGCGTATTCTAGCTTCAGTTTCCCAAGTCGCGTCTCCCTCGGCGTCGCTCCACTGAACTTTGACGAGTTTGACTTCGCGGTTGCGTAGCTTCTTCACTTCCGTTCCTAATATGCGGGTTGGAACTTTTCTTATGGTTGCTTCGCGTTCCACATCGGCTTCTTCTAGGATATTTGGCTCTACCACTTCAGCAGACTCATGTAGACATTTTCGGAGATGTGAAACGTGAAAAACATTGTGAACTCCGGCCAGTTTCTCGGGTAGCTCTAATCTATAGGCCATTTTCCCAATTTTTTCGATGATAGGGAATGGCCCTACAAACCTTGGTGCTAGCTTTCCTGTGGTTCCAAAACGAACAACGTTCCTTAGCGGAGATACCTTAAGAAAAACTCTGTCCCCAACCTCAAATTCAAGGTCGGTTCTCCTCTTGTCGGCGTAGGACTTTTGTCTGTCTTGGGCCGTCTTCATCCTTCTTCGTATTAAGTCTACTTTCTCTGAAGTTTCTCGGATCATATCTGGTCCAAGTATGAGCTTATCCGTAGACTCCCACCAACAAGTGGGCGATCGACACGGTCTTCCATATAAAGCTTCGAAGGGCGCCATTCCGATGGTTGCTTGATAACTGTTGTTGTAGGCAAATTCCACCAAAGGAAGGTGGTCTTCCCATGTCCCTCCGAAGTCGAGGACGCACAGTCTTAAAAGGTCCTCCAAAACTCTGTTCACTCTTTCTGTTTGGCCGTCGGTTTGGGGATGATAGGCTGTGCTCAAGCATAACTGCGTTCCTACCGCTTCTTGCAGACTTCGCCAAAACTCACTGGTGAATATGGGGTCTCGGTCACTAACAATGCTGGATGGTATTCCATGGAGTCGAACGATTTCTTTGAGGTAAAGTGATGCTAGGGATGAGGCAGTTCTTTTACTTTTGACAGGTAAAAAGTGGGTGCTTTTAGTAAGCCTATCCACTATTACCCAAATGCTAGTGTTGCCTCTCCTAGACCTAGGCAGCCCATCTATGAAGTCCATAGAGATGCTATCCCACTTCCACTGCGGGACCTCCAGAGGATGTAGCAGTCCGCCAGGCTTTTTCTGTTCCGCCTTAACCTGTTGGCACACCATACACTTAGAAACGAATTCTGCCACGTCCTTTTTCATGCCGTTCCAGAAGAAAGTCCTTTTTATATCTTTGTACATTTTATCTCCGCCTGGGTGTATCGTCATCTTGGAGTGATGTGCTTCCTCGAGAACCTTCTTTACTAAATCTTTTGTCTGTGGGACGCATAGTCTTCCGTCTCGCCTTAGCAAACCCTTATCGTCGATGGAGTATCTGTTGAGGTGACTTGAAGTCTCACCCCTAATTAGCCTATCAATTATTTCCACAAGATGGGGGTCTTCGCGCTGTGCTGCCCCTACTGAATCTATTAAAGTTGGGCGCACTTCGAGAGATGCTAGCAAGCCTGGTACAAAATCGGAGGAAGGCCTAAAGTCGAAGCTGGCTATAAACTCTAGGCTTTGTCTTTCTACAAACAGCGGGCTTAGGGTCAATTTCTTTCAGCTCAACGCGTCTGCCACTACGTTGCCTTTGCCCGGAGTGTAGGAGATTTCGAAATCGTACGAGGCAAGAAACTCCATCCATCTCTATTGCCTCAAGTTAAGGTCTTTCTGCGAGAAAAGATATTTCAACGATTTATGGTCAGTGTAAAGTTCGAACTTCTCACCTAGGAGATAGTGTCGCCAAGACTTGAGTGCAAAGACGATGGCGGCTAACTCAAGATCGTGGGTTGGGTAGTTCTTTTCGTGCACTTTCAACTGCCTCCCGCCATAAGCTACTACCCTTCCTTCTTGCAATAAAACGGCGCCTAGCCCTGTCCCACATGCATCTGTATAAACAGTGAACATCTTGCTCCCATCTGGCAGCGTCAAAACTGGGGCTGTTGTAAGAGCCCTTTTCAGTCGTTGGAAAGCAAACTCGCAATCCAAGTCCCACTTGAACACTAGATTCTTCTTGGTCAATTTCGTGAGCGGAGCTGAGATTTTCGCAAAATCCCTTATGAACTTTCGATAGAAACATGCTAGTCCTAGAAAACTTCGGACCTCAGTTGCATTCCTTGGCGTCTTCCAATCCTGTACCGCCACTACCTTAGCAGGGTCCACTGCTAACCCTTGTTTGGATACTATGTGCCCAAGGAACCTCACTTCTTCTCTCCAAAAGTGGCATTTGGAGAATTTGGCTTTTAGTTGATGGACTCGCAGAGTTTCCATGATTGCCCTTAAGTGATGAGCATGTTCCTCTTCACTCTTTGAGAAGATAAGGATATCATCTACGAAGACTACTACGAACTTGTTGAGGAAATCTCTAAATACCCTACTCATCAGGTCCACGAAGTAAGCGGGTGCATTTGTCAAGCCGAAAGGCATGACAAGCCATTCAAAGAAGCCGTCTGGGGTTCTGAATGCCGTTTTATCGATACTATCTTCAGCCACTCTTAGCTGATGAAAACCAGTTGCTAAATCGAGTTGGGAGAAAACAGACGCTCCTACAAGCTGATCAAACAAATCATCAATTCTGGGGAGAGGGTGCCTATTCTTTTTCGTTAGCTTGTTGAGCTCCCTATAGTCAACACATAGACGGAGTGAACCATCCGCCTTCGTAGCGAACACCACTAGAGCGCCCCATTCTGAAATGCTCCTCCTAATGAACCCCTTTCTAGAAGCTCTTTAATCTGTTTACTGAGCTCTTTCCTTTCCCGTGGAGCCATGTGTCTAACGAGCAACGCAACGGGCTTTGCATTATCTACAAGATATATGCGGAAGTCTATTTCCCGCTTCGGAGGCAAGCCCTTCACCTCTTCAAAGACATCCGGATATTCCCGGACCACTCTAACTGATTGCAAATTTTCAACAGAGGCATCTAACGATTCAAGATAACTAAGCATAACCGCATACGAGGGATTACAAGAAATTTCCAAAGTATTACCGAGCTGGGTTAGGAGCCTAACAACCCTTTTTTCACAATCAAGGATGGCCCCATTACTGGATAGCCAATCCATGCCCAAAATCAAACCATATCCCGAAAAGCCCAAAACAAAGGCACTACATTGAAATTCTACGCTTAGAATAGAAATTTTCAATCCCAAACAGATCATAGACAAATGAGCTGGGCCCCCAATTGGGTTTGAAACAATTAAGGGGTCCTCTACCATACTAGTTTTTAGGTGCAGAGATTCTACTAAAGCAGACGAGATAAAGGAGTGTGATGCGCCAGAATCAAATAAAGTGCGAACTGGGTGATCATAAAGATAAACTACACTTTCTACAGAAGTATTTATACCTCGCTGTTGCAGAGGTGGCGCTTCTAGCACATGAACTTGTGCCCCTGAGGTGGATCCAGCCCTCTGCCCCTGTCCTCGTTTCTTCGGGCAGTCCTTAGCCCTGTGGCCTGTCTCACCGCAAGAAAAGCACCCACCGTTCTCCTTGGCCTTCTTTTTCCGGCAGTCCTTCACTAAGTGCCCCACTTTGCCACAGAAATTACACTTCCTCTTCTCTTTGTTGCCTTTCCCGCCTTTCTTAAAGTCTGTCTTCTTAGGCTGCAAACCCTCTTTCTTCCCTTGAGAGCTTTCAGCCTTTGCCTCCTTCTTGCCCTTATCCTCTTCGTTCAGCAATGCCATTTGTACCAACCTTTCATATGTGGCTCCCATGGGTATATGGGTCATGGCCAAACTGTGTAATGGCTCATTCAACCCTTTGACAAAACGGAGAGCCTTCTTGTGCGGGGTGTTGACTAGGTCCAGCCCAAACCTAGCCAGCTCATCGAACTGATTAACATACTCTCTGACTGTCTTGTTCCCTTGCTTAAGAAATAAGAATTTTTCCAACTGCAAACTCCTTTCCGCATCTGAGAGAAATTTAGTCTCAAACCTTGCCCTAAAGTCCTCCCATGTCTCCACTGGTCTTTCAGCATTAGTGACTTCCCACCAGTAGGAAGCCTTGCCCTTTAATTGCCACACTGCCAGTTGTACTTTCTGTCTATCTTCTACCTCAAAGATGATGAATAGGTCCTCAGTTTCTTTCAGCCAATTTCTAGCTGCCACGAAGGACTCAGTTCCATGGAAATCCTTTCCTCCCATAGCTTTAAAATCTTTACATATCTTAGCAAACGTGTTTCCCCGTGGAGGAGGTGGAGGAAGAGGTGCTGCTGCAGCTGGATGATTTCCTACAGCTGGGGGAGGAGGAACGGTAGGACCTGGCTGAGTGGCCCTTGCTTCTAAGAACCGTCTAAACCAACCATGTATTGGTACACCCTCTGGCAAGTTAAGTTCTTCGGACATGCTGAAACAAAAAGGATAGATTCAAAACGAAGGATAAGAGATAGTACCTATGGCTTTGGGGGGACTTTGCCATTTTTTTTAAAAATAAAATAATATTTTTCTTTTAAAAATGCTTCTTTAAATTTCTTTTTTGAAAATAAATTTTCAAAACTTTTTATCTTATCTGGTAAACCTATGCTCTGATACCAAGTGAAACACCCCACCTCCGTTAGGGTCACTCTCAAAGGGAATGCCCTAATTTTGGTGGAGGTTTATAAGTATAAGTCACAGATATACAAGACAGATATAAGAACACATATTTTTAAATAGCGGAAAAACAACAACTTTTATTTCATAAAGAAAATATGTGTTTCAACAACATGCCATAATTGTCTTACAATACTTCAAAACATAACAACTTCATAACTGTCTTGATTACATCATTTAAAGAAGCATAAAGAAAACATAAATAAACTGCAAAAGCCCCATAGTTGTTGTCCAAAGCCATAGTCCAAAACGAAAAGATCCAAGCAATACATTCTTTCTCTTCAAGCTGGATGTGAAGGCTGGTCAAGCTACGGTATTCCCTCCCTGTGTACCTGGGAGGGGGGGAACGGAAGAAAAGAAGACGAAAGAAAAGTAGAGTCAGACATAAAGCCTGAGTAAGTCTAGGACTATTCAGTCTATGAATAAAGAACTGGGTATGATAAGTATAAACTCGAAATGGGAAAGTACTATAAACTTAGTTAAGTTGTCTAGGGACGAATATACTATCGTACCCCATATCAATCTCTGAACCCATATAAACTAGTTCCCAACTGGCACCCCATAATCTGGGTGAAGTGATCCATTTTATGATGGTCGGCTCCTACTCGCATAGTTACATGTGTCTTACGGCCCCCGATGTTGTAGTTACCTATGCTGGTCCCACCATGGGGTGTATCAAGTCCCATGGCGGCGGCCCGACACAACCCTAGAATGCACAGGTATGCTACTGGTGCCAAGTGCCTTATTTTTCTGCGCCGGAGTGTGTGCACGCCCGCACCCCGTTAGAACCTACACTGCTACACCACCGCCGTCGATTTGACCTCTTCCAATCAGCCCAGTAATCGTGCCCCACCCTGCCTAGTTTTAGGGTATCATGATACACCTTATAGGGTTACTGCTGAAAAGGGTCCCCCGCTACTAGGTTTTCTATTTCTAGCCAACATGCTAAGTTGGTTAAGTGTTTTATAAACCTAACCCCCAAATCAGTCTGTTTAGTTTAGCATGTTCCATTTTGATTAAGTCTTTAGTTCACTTAATCCTAACAATCCCGACTCAGCCTTAATTGTCTTATTAAAGCCTTGACCTCTCACATTAGACAGGTATTGTTGTGGCTGCCTGTTGCCGGTTGGTTCCGGGCAGTCTTACGCCACAACTCAGTCTAACCTCGGGTCCTTATTGGGCTCCATGTTTAACCACCCACATTGGATAGGTATTGTTGTGACTACTGGACAATCGGGCGGTTCCGGGCAGGTTTACATCACAACTCAATCCAACCTCGGGTTAAACATATCGTATTTTCTACATTTACATATTTTGTCTTTCTTCTTTACTTTCTTATATGTAAATATTTGCAGCCCATTATTAAAAATCAATGGTGTAAAGGTTACACCAATCATGGGCCCAACCCATTCTTGAATTTGGGCCCCTTTACTTTATCTTTTCATTTATTAATAAATTTAACCCAATGTTATTTTCCCCCGTTTAATACGTCCGTTTATTATATATATGTTGGGCTTAGCCTTTTTAAGCCCAACTTAGCCATGCGAAAAAGGGGAGGCTTAAAGCGTGATTACATACACAAAAAGGGGAATGTGAACGCATGAACTTGCAACGTAACATTGGAACTACAAAATAGAAACTGGTGTACTTGCATAGTAGTAACATATACTTTGGTCATAAAGCATAAGTGACATGAATCAAACCATGTAAACTTGTAGTTAAGTTAAGAATATCACTATTGACACATAGGCTTAACTACAACATAAACCTATATTTTATTTAGGCATAATGTCAAACATAAGCAAATCATGTTTATAAGATTACTACATGTTTACAAAGGTGCTTACTTTTGTGACTAATACAAAAGTATAATTCAACTAGAATTAATCCAACTTAATCATGATTTTAAATATATTCTCATAACCATGGCACACATATACTTATGGCATAAATATTTCTAACATGAAATCATGATTTTTTACTTTAGTCATGCAAACTTGCAAATGGGATTTTGAATCTAACCTTGCTATGTACCACATGTGTCATCATATAATTCTTGTTAACAATATAGACCTAACAAGTTTTTCAATTATGCAAAATATCAATCATAGCCTAGTCATATTCATAAGTTCGCAAAGAGGTTTTCTAGTACAAAAGTATGGTTTAATACATAGATCATGATGCCAAATTTTTAACATAATTTCATATGAATTATAATAACCCAAATTTGTTCCAATTACACACAAAATGATTTTTGTACAAAAATACACATTATAATGGCATAGTAGCAAAACCACAAACTTGCATGAATTTCAATTAAAGAACTACATACATGTAGCTTCAACATGAATTACAAACTTTGCGAATATCCAAACGTATACTTGCATAAAACTACCGCAAACATGTAGTTTTTATAATGAATAACATACTTTGCGAATATCCAAACGTATACTTGCATAAAACTACCGCAAACATGTAGTTTTTATAATGAATAACATACTTTGCGAATATCCAATTGTTATACAATATTCCAAATCGATAACGCACAAATATGAATTACTTATCACCACAAACCAAGTGTACAAACCAACACAATTATTTATTCATACCAAAATAATACTCTACTTACAATCGTGTGGCGAATTCTCCAATTCAGGAATTTGGAGATGCGATTCCTCGTTGATTTGATTTGTTTAAGTTGCTTTATGCTTTTAGAATTTGCCTCCTAATCTTCTCTCAAATTGGTGGCTACTCCTAGTTGCTCCTCTGCAGCATGATGGCCTCGTTCTTATTTTTGAATGAATAGATTAGGTAGAGTCTAGGGTCATTTTTAAAGAGTTTATGAACCGATTAGGACCATCGATGTTGCTTGGATAGATCGTAGCCATTCATTCGAAAGAGAGACCAATTAGAGCCTGCCACCTAGCCCTAATGACAAAGCAAGCTTCTGAAAATCGACCAACATAGACTAGGCCAGCCAGGGGTGGGCTGGGTTCGACCTGGCTCTGGACCAGGTCGACAGCCCTCTCGACAGCCCTGTCGACCTGGCTAGACCAGGTCGACAGCCCAGTCGACCTGGGTGCCTTAGGCGGGATATTCCCCGCCCTGGCCAATTGGGCCCGATTTTGAATTTTGAATTGTTTTTCTGAGCTATTTTTCTTATGCTCGAATTTTAAACTTAATTCAGAAACTTCCGGAGGCTATATCTTCTTCATACGGACTCCGTTTTTCGAAAACTCGGACTCTATTTCACGTATTTTTCCGAGACGAACGCAATGGCGTATCCCGTTTCCCTTAGTTCTTTGATTTGAAATTAATAATTCTTTAATTTGTGAATTTCACTGTTATAGAATACACGGGGTGTTACAGAAATTGAATTAAAAACGAATTGAAATCGTTTTGAATGAAATTTAAAACGAACCAAAATTGAATTGAAATTAATTTGAAATGAACTCGAATTGAATTAAATAGAAGGTAAATTCAAGTTGAATTGAATTGAAACGAATTAGAATTTGAATTGAATTGAAACGAATTATAATTTGAATTGAATTGAAACGAATTAGAATTTGAATTGAATTGAAACGAATTTGAATTCGAATTAAATAAAATTGAAATGAATTCGAATTGAATTGAAATCAAATCGATTTGAAATTTAAGATAGTGCTGAAATGGTTTTGAAAACGAATTTAAAACGATTTATAAAATACGTTTTAAAAAGGAAATCGACGAAATATATAATATATATATATTATATATATATAATGGCCTGAATAGAACGCGCCGCGCCACGGCAGTTCGTGAATTTCGACCATTAACTTCGAGTTGACATTGCGGGAGATCCGACCGTCGGACTCTCCTAAAACCGAAACCGTTGGGTTCGTATCGAAAAGCGCTTTCCAATGAATATTAGAAATTTGATATCTAACGGTTGGATTTGGAGTTATGTCCAAATAAAATTCGAAAAAGGTCGCTGTAAGTGCAGTTCGATGGCCGTTGTTGGAAATCGTCTGTACGGGCCTTGATAAAATTATTAAAAATATTGGTAATTTGTGTAAAATCATAAGAAATGATTTGGGAAAAATTGGGCTGAAAATTTCCATATTTGAAAAGATAAAAATAGATTTTTATAGAAATGAACTAGTTTTGAAGTAGAATTAAAATCAATTTATTTTTGAAATAAATAAATTGAATTTGAAAGTGATTTTAAAAATAATCAATATTCCCAACACGTGAATTGGACTGGAGTTGAATCGAAATTATCTTCGGAATATTTCGATGTTGGATTTCGTGACTATACAAATATTGTTATGGGGATTTGAAAGATATATTTTATATCGTTATTTCCAATACGATGTTTGTTGGTTTCAGAATTTGATATTGAATATAAGCCGATATATTTTCTATTCAGAGCCTTGTAATTAATATCAAATGTGATTTGCGTTTATCGTGAATCGTGTTTTAGATGACATTGGTTCTTTAACCAAGTTAAAGGCAGGATATTGATTTTTGAAGAGATTGAAACTAAGTGGAGATTTAATGAATCTTTAATTAGATTAAAAGGTGAATTGATAATTTAAATTATCAAATCTGAAAGGTGATCGAGAATGGAGTACCACCAGTTTTGCTCCAAAGCGATAGTTAAATCTTTAATTAGATTTGAACGTGAAATGGTAATTAATTTTACCGATAACACTGTGGTGTTAGATGTGGAGTATTACCAGTTTTCTCCATGGGATATATAGGTTGGGATTGGGAAATAAAATAAATAATTACTTCGGTGTGGTTCGTTAATCCCGACTAGTTTGAAATGATATCCAAAGGAGGATTAAAGAATAAATTTAAAAGAATTTATCTTGGATAAAATTAATGGGAACCTTTCCCTAAGAATGTGATTTTGTGAATAAAAGAATATTCTGAATTGGAATGAGGCGTTCGTTGTGTTTGTGTAACATTTGTTTATCATATACGTGGGTTATTCAGAAAGGCCGGGTTTATACCCATTCTGAATAACCGATTCGACGAGATGTCGAAGATGAAGACGGTGGTTGAAGACCGGAAGTCTTCACATCGTTTGGGTGATTACTAATGATCTCGATTAGGCTGTACACCCAAGATGAGGGAACAGTTGGTGATCGTCCAGACGTACTTGGAGATCGATGGATATGCGAGGAAAGTGCCTCCGGTTTCGTTCAGACCCAGAACGAACTTGTAAATGGATTGTGTATCTGACATTGGATTTTATTCTGTGTTGATTGATCTCTATTAAATATACATCTGTTTGGCGGCGGAGAATTTATTCTCTTGCTTAGCGCCCTTCTCTGAGACGTACGAGCTCAGAGGTTGTATATTGATGGACATCAGTCGCATGGAGTGAATTGCCAGTGTGGCACGCGTAAGTGGCAATTGATCAAGGCTTCTGTTGAAAAGAAAAGTCTTGTGGTTGATGATCAAAGCACGGCCTGTGTGGCACAGCTTTGTGTGTAGTGTGAATTCGCGAGCCTCACACCTCGGTATGAGTCAAAAACAGGATAGTGACTATAGGGAGAGCACGACGTTTCTTTCTAGCTAGGGTGGTGTCAGTGACGTACCAGCCCTGACATTTGTATACTTTTCACCTGTGTGGTTGTTGGAATGCGAGGCGCCTCGGATATAGGTCTGTAAGGACCGGGAAACGTGTGTTCAGGAATAATTAATCCTCCAAAGTTAGGTGAGGACCGGCCCTGAAGATCCAAGGATCATAGTGGGGTCCTGGACATTTGCTAGAGTGTCTCGAATGCGGAGAGGAGCTTGCCCCTTGCCTCGACTCATGATGGAATCCAATTTCCAATACATGTATTTCGGTTTTATTTGTAGAGCCTAATATGGCGACATAGTAGATGGTAGTTATGCCGCCTATGATTGATACTTATGATTGAAACTGTTTTGGCACTATGCACCTATAATAGTATCAAATAATGTGTTTTAAACGTATCAAGCATGCTTTGGCTGTTATAAGGTAAAAACCCTATCTTCCGGCATGCGGTGCATTGTGTGATGGGACCTGGGTCTTATAACAGCTTCATTTTTCTTTATTTAGCATTGCGCTGTTTGTTCTATGCACTAGTATTCTTGGGAGGAAACCCGTTCCGTGTTATACGGCGTGGTCCCTTGATTTACCTAACTTTAAAACCAATATTAATAACTGTTTTAGTTCTCACACCAGTCACATGACTGACCTGGAGTTTATTGTTTTAACCTAAACTCTGGGTGCCCCTATTTTCCACACGGGCAGCTAGTAGTTTTGGTTTTGCAGATTTATATTCACAGGATCCTGATTTACAGCTGGAACGATGCTCGGAAAGCCCTGTATCCGTGTATCACTTTCAGTTGTGCTTTTGTATATTTTTCCACTGCTATGTAATTTATTATAATCTCTGATATTTGTCGAATGTAATTTATTCATTTATACTCTGTATATTCTTGTATCTGATGGAATTGTTGTAATAACAATGAAATATTCTTCCATCTGAGCTCTTTTGTGTGTTGTTCTCAAAGTATCAGCTCTTTCCTTCATGGGGAAGTTACGGGTTCTTACAGTTGGTATCAGAACTTTGGTTTACAGAGCTCGAGAACAAGGCATATTAGAACCATACGAAAGAATTCATCATGTATTGGATTAGTATTATCCAATTAGAATGACTCGTTAGAGATAGGATCAGTAGTATCCTAGAACGAGTGTGAAGAGTATATTTTTCAAATGAAAACAATTTTGTTTTGAAAA
This sequence comes from Allium sativum, assembly GCA_030737875.1. Classification (NCBI taxonomy): domain Eukaryota; kingdom Viridiplantae; phylum Streptophyta; class Magnoliopsida; order Asparagales; family Amaryllidaceae; genus Allium; species Allium sativum. The sequence goes on from JASFAX010000034.1 coordinate 7,579,100, forward strand.
TTTAAATCGTTTTAAACGTATTTGATTATTTATTTATTTTGAATATGGACAATCGAGTATATAAAGATTTCGTGTATACGCATCATGAACGTATATTCGAAGTTTTAATATACTGGATAGATATAGAATCACACTCTAGTCGCCCGGAGATGATGTTGATAATGACCATGGCATCATCAACATTTATATTCGTGTTTCGAAGGTGTGATATCTATATATTTCCATTAGACTGGTGTGAGAACCAAAACTTATATAGATAGATTTATTTATTGTGAATTGGCATCAAAAACATGATTTTCTGCATATATATCAAAATTATGAATTTGAAACATTAATCCACTAATAGATTGATGTTTGGGTTGTTTGTTTATTTGTTTGATAATTTTTAACCATTTAGCCTAATTGAATCGAATATTGAATTTTATTAAAAATTAGTTGCATTTGTTTGTATATACATGTACTTACATTGAACAGGTCATAGCAAGGAGGATAGTGCAGAGAATAAAATTTGTTTGCCCGACAAATAGGTACATATTTACTATAATTTACTGTTTTGTTTGGTTGATGATGATTTTATGAGCCGATTGGCTAGCTGTTTGCCTTTTTCTTTTTCTTTTTGAGACCAGAAGGCCTGTATGGCAATTTCAGGATTTTCCCGTGGCTCCCGGTGCAGGGGAGGTTATGGCAAAAATTTCCGAAAATTTAGGGCGTTAGCCAAATTTTTGAAGAATTTGAAAATTCTCAGAAACTGAAAAGTTGGAGAATGGAAGCCAGATCGAACGTAGAGTTGATTAATCAAACCACTTTCGACTTTGTTCCTTTTCGGGATGAAAAGTTTTAAGTGGGGGAGATTTAACAACCCGAAAATGTGGGCCAGTTTAAAATTTTTATTTTGGCAATTTTAGCGAATTTTGAACATTTAAAATGGATTATTTTAAATAATATCGACGATAAATTTATTTTGAATAGAAATGGAACGTATATATTATATACGTCGTCGTTAGAATATAAATAATTATATATAATTGTAAAAAGGAATTGAAAATGGCGTGGTAGTTCGATAATTCGATTTCAAACTTCAATTGAATGTATCAGGTGCAAAATAAACCAGATTTTAGTGAAACCAAAAATAATGGGATCTAATTGAGGATATCTTTCCAACTAATCCGAAAAATCAAAATTTCATAGCGGGAATCAAAAGATATGTCCAGTTGAAAATTCTGAATAGTCGCTATGGAATTCAAGCCCTTAAAAATAGACATTTTGCAAACGACCTCGGGTTTCGACGAAACCACTTTTGTTGGATCCGTGATGTCAAGTTATTGCTAGATTACAAATTTCATAATTTTTCGAATCAATATGTGAGCGTGGCAAAGGAAAACGCGTTTGACCAGTTTCAGTTGATTTTAATCGACTGGAAAATGACCATTTTTCCAACGGTCTCAGAATTCGACGAAACTAGTTTTGTTAGGACCTATCGTAAATCCGAAGCTAGAAAATATTTTTGGGAATTTTTAGAGTTAGTATGTGGCCCCAGTAAATTGAAATGCGCGTTCAAATTCAATATATAGAAGTATATGTTGATTTTGACGAAAACTGATTGTAACAGCCGAATCAACTTACGATACATATCCCATTGTGGTCGGAATGGGGGTAATTAGCTATGGACGACAGGCGGTGGGCCTCGTTTTGAGGTCGAAAATAAAAGTTGCTTTTTGGTGGAAAAAAAAAACCCTCTTCTTTATTTCCTCTGCCCCCCTTTTTATTTCCAACCCGACATTCAAAAGGAAAAAAAGAGAAATCGAGGAGGGCGACGGAGTTCAAACCGCCGCCCAGGGGCGCGCGCCACCATCTCCGCCTCCCCTTCATCTGCCGCGCCGCCACCTTCTTCTTATCCTCCCTCCTCGACGTCAACCAAGACCCGCGCCCCCCTTTCCAGCACCAAACCCATCGAACGAGACCTCCCCCTGGCCAACCACAGCCACCACAACCTCCTACCGCCCCCTCAGCACCACCGCCCTCCGCCCTGCCTGCGCCTGGCCCCACCGCGCGACTCCCCTGGCCCACCTCTGACGCGCATTGCAGTGGCCCGGATTTGTTGAGCTTTGTTCGACAACGGCAGCAATGCAAATTTAGTCCAGGAAAATAATAAAACCAGGGAGGGTTTGCTCGACGCTTGATGATCGAAATTGAAGGTATTTAACAGTTAATTTTTATGTAATTAAATCTATTGAAGAATTGGTTTAGATGTTCATTCTTTTAAAAATATAATCTTTTATGTTGTAGAGTAATAAAAATATAATCTTTTATGTTGTAGAATAATAAAAATATAATCTTTTATGTTGTAGAGTAATAAAAATATAATCTTTTATGTTGTAGAGTAATAAAAATATAATCTTTTATGTTGTAGGGTAATAAAAATATAATTTTCATATTATATAGATAATAAAAATGTGATCTTTATATGGTAGGATATAAAAAGACGATATTTTTATGTAGTGAAAGACGACATTTTTAAAGTAGGAAAAAGGTAAAATCTTTATTTTTGAAAAGGCGAAATCTTTATTTTTGAAAAGGCGAAATCTTTATTTTTGAAAAGGCATCTTTAAATTTGAAAAGGCGAAATCTTTAAATTTGAAAAGGCGAAATCTTTAAATTTGAAAAGGCGTAATCTTTATGTATAGAAGAACGTGATAAAAATAGAATTTTTATCTATATAGTAGCGATGTAAAAATAGAATTTTTATCCATATAGTAGCGATGTAAAAATAGAATTTTTATCTATATAGTAGCGAAGTAAAAATATGATTTTTATATATTGAATAGCGAAGTAAAAATATGATTTTTATATATTGAATAGCGAAGTAAAAATATGATTTTTATATATTGAATAGCGAAGTAAAAATGTGATTTTTATATATGTAGTGAACATGGGCAACGAAAGTGACAAAAGGAGAGAATGGCAGTGATTCCCTACATTGGAAGAGTCGTGGAGTTGGAATAGCTATTGGTGAGAACTTCTCACTCTAAAATTCTTTTTCTAGTTATATATATATACTAGGATGTAGACGGTGCTTAGTAGCACCCGACACCCGTCATCCACAGACCATGGATGGCTTGTTTGTTTGATTGATGTGTTTTGAAAATTGTTTGTGATGTTGATGTGAAATCGATAATAAAAAGTAGAAGTGTTGAAATAAATTAATTAGCGTTAAAAATAATTTTTTTAATGTGAATGTGAATAAATAAATATTTATAAACAAATTGGCCGATTTGTTTATATACACGGATTTGACTGATATTGATTGGGTCAATAAATTTTACACATCGCCCAACTGCACAAATAAAAATCTGTGTTTGTTGATTTGAAACCCCACACGGGTGTTGGGATGATATTTGGGTACACTAATCCCAATTATTTAATTGTATGTCGATCGATTGGTCGACAGATTGTGTGAGCGTTGATTATCTACATTTGATGCTTATGCAGTTGTGTGGTGCACCTTGGATGATGGTTGATTGTTTATCATTGCTATTATATACATGTGTTGTATGGAATCCATATAATTAACGTTATATGGTGATTGATTGGGCCTCATTCCAATCGGGAAAATAATGAACATTACAAAAGAAAGTTCATGTGTTGAATATAAAAATAGTCATGTGTTTACGATGATCATGTGTTGAAACTATTGATGTGTTGAGTAAACTATTTTAAATAATAAAAAATACATCTTTATCATATTTAAAATTAGAACTACTTTACGGTTGAAGTCTAATTAGAAATCAAACGATAGATACCATAATTTTATAAAATATTTTACATAACAAAAATAGTGATGTGTTGACAGTACTCATTTGTTGAGATTAGTCAAGTGTTGAAAGAAATATAGATTCATGTGTTGAATAGAATAAATATTCATTTGTTGAATAGAATAAAGAAGTTTTTGAAAAATATAAAGCCGTGTTGATTAGAGATGCGTTATTTTGACGCGAACGATATTTATATCGATTTTATAATGAATAATGAAAAGTGATTTCAAAACTTAATATTTTGAAATATTTCAAATTTAATTAGATTAAAATTCAAACGGAAATTGAATTGAATCAATTTGAAATGAATTCGAATCGAATAGAAAATGAATTCGATTCGAATTGAATAGAAAGTGAATTTGAATTCAAATTGAATAAAAATGAATTCAAATAGAAATGAATTCAAATTGAATTAAATTGAAATTGAATTCAAAACGAATTGAAATTGTTTTGAATGAAATTTAAAATGAACCAAAATTGAATTGAAATCAATTTGAAATGAACTCGAATTGAATTAAATAGAAGGTAAATTCAAATTGAATTGAATTGAAATGAATTAGAATTCAAATTGAATTGAAACGAATTAGAATTTGAATTGAATTGAAACGAATTAGAATTTGAATTGAATTGAAACGAATTTGAATTCGAATTGAATTGAAACGAATTTGAATTCGAATTAAATAAAATTGAAATGAATTCGAATTCAATTGAAATCAAATCGATTTGAAATTGAAGATAGTGTTGAAATGGTTTTGAAAACGTATTTTAAACGATTTATAAAATACGTTTTAAAAAGGAAATCGACGAAATATATATAATATATATATTATATATATATAACGGCCTGAATAGAACGCGCCGCATTGCGGCAGTTCGTGAATTTCGACCATTAACTTCAAATTGACGTTGCGGGAGATCCGACCGTCGGATACTCCTAAAACAGGAACCGTTGGGTTCATATCGAAAAGAGCTTTCCAATGAATATTAGAAGTTTGAAATCTAACGGTTGGATTTGGAGTTATGTCCAAATCAAATTCGAAAAAGGTCGCTGTAAGTGCAGTTCGATGGCCGTTGTTGGAAATCGACGGTACGGGCCTTGATAAAATTATTAAAAATATTGGTAATTCATGTAGAATCATAAGAAATGATTTGGGAAAAATTGAGCTGAAAAATTCCGTATTTGAAAAGATAAAAATAGATTTTTATCGAAATGAACTAGTTTTGAACTAGAATTAAAATCAATTTATTTTTGAAATAAATAAATTGAATTTGAAAGTGATTTTAAAAATAATCAATATTCCCAATACGTTAATTGGATTGGAGTTGAATCGAAATTATCTTCGGAATATTTCGATGTTGGATTTCGTGACTATACAAATATTGTTATCGGGATTTGAAAGATATATTTTATATCGTTATTTCCAATACGATGTTTGTTGGTTTCAGAATTTGATATTGAATATAAGCCGGCATATTTTCTATTCATAGCCTTGTAATTAATATCAAATGTGATTTGGGTTTATCGTGAATCGTGTTTTAAATGACATTGGTTCTTTAACCCAGTTAAAGGCAGGATATTGATTTTTGAAGAGATTGAAACTAAGTGGAGATTTAATGAATCTTTAATTAGATTAAAAGGTGAATTGATAATTTAAATTATCAAATCTGAAAGGTGATCGAGAATGGAGTACCACTAGTTTTGCTCCAAAGCGATAGTTAAATATTTAATTAGATTTGAACGTGAAATGGTAATTAATTTTACCGATAACACCATGGTGTTAGATGTGGAGTACTACCAGTTTTCTCCATGGGATATATAGGTTGGGATTGGGAAATAAAATAAATAATTACTTCGGTGTGGTTCGTTAATCCCGACTATTTTGAAATGATATCCAAAGGAGGATTAAAGAATAAATTTAAAAGAATTTATCTTGGATAAAATTAATGGGAACCTTTCCCTAAGAATGTGATTTTGTGAATAAAAGAATATTCTGAATTGGAATGAGGCATTCGTTGTGTTTGTGTAACATTTTTTTATCATACACGTGGGTTATTCAGAAAGGCCGGGTTTATACCTATTCTGAATAACCGATTCGACGAGATGTCGAAGATGAAGACGGTGGTTGAAGACCGAAAGTCTTCACATCGTTTGGGTGATTACTGATGATCTCGATTGGGCTGTACACCCAAGATGAGGGAAACAGTTGGTGATCGTCCAGACGTACTTGGAGATCCATGGATATGCGAGGAAAGTGCCTCCGGTTTCGTTCAGACCCAGAACAAACTTGTAAATGGATTGTGTGTCTGGCATTTGATTTTATTCTGTATTGATTGATCTCTATTAAATATACATCTGTTTGGCGGCGGAGAATTTATTCTCTTGCTTAACGCCCTTCTCTGAGACGTATGAGCTCAGAGGTTGTATATCGATGGACATCAGTCGCATGGAGTGAATTGCCATTGTGGCACGCGTAAGTGGCAATTGATCAAGGATTTTGTTTAAAAGCAAAGTCTTGTGGTTGATGATCAAGGCACGGCCTGTGTGGCGCAGCTTTGTGTGTAGCGTGAATTCGCGAGCCTCACACCTCGGTATGAGTCAAAAGCGGGATAGTGACTACAGGGAGAGCACGACGTTTCTTTCTAGCTAGGGTGGTGTTAGTGACCTACCAGCCCTGACATTTATATACTTTTCACCTGTGTGGTTGTTGGAATGCGAGGCGCCTCGGATATAGGTCTGTAAGGACTGGGAAACGTGTGTTCAGGAATAATTAATCCTCCAAAGTTAGGTGAGGACCGGCCCTAAAGATCCAAGGATCATAGTGGGGTCCTGGGACATTTGCTAGAGTGTTTGGAACGCGGAGAGGAGCTTGCCCCTTGCCTCGACTCATGATGGAATCCAATTTCCAATACATGTGTTTTGGTTTTATTTGTAGAGCCTAGTATGACGACATAGTAGATGGTAGCTATGCCGCCTATGATTGATATTTATGATTGAAACTGTTTTGGCAATATGCACCTATAATAGTATGAAATAATGTGTTTTAAACGTATCAAGCATGCTTTGGCTGTTATAAGGTAAAAACCCTATCCTCTGGCTTGCGTTGCATTGTGTGATTGGACCTGGGTCTTATAACAGCTTCATTTTTCTTTATTTAGCATTGCGCCGTTTGTTCTATGCACTGGTATTCTTGGAAGGAAACCCGTTCCGTGTTATACGGCGTGGTCCCTTGATTTACCTAACTTTAAAACCAATATTAATAACTGTTTTAGTTCTCACACCAGTCACATGACTGACCTGGAGTTTATTGTTTTAACCTAAACTCTGGATGCCCCTATTTTCCACACGGGCAGCTAGTAGTTTTGGTTTTGCAGATTTATATTCACAGGATCCTGATTTACAGCTGGAACGATGCTCGGAAAGCTTTGTATCCGCGTATCACTTTCAGTTGTGCTTTTGTATATTTTTCCGCTGCTACGTAATTTATTGTAATCTCTGATATTTGTCAAATGTAATTTATTCATTTATACTCTGTATATTCTTGTATCTGATGGAATTGTTGTAATAAAAATGAAATGTTCTTCCGTCTGAGCTCTTTTGTGTGTTGTTCTCAAAGTATCCGCTCTTTCCTTCACGGGGAAGTTACGGGTTCTTACACTACATGTTCACAATCAAGCCTTCATCCAAGGACCCAAACAAGAAAGAAAGCAAGCTATATATTGAAAAGTGATAAACTACTATATCCAGAATCTTTTTTGTGGAGGCCATCCCCTGGTTTGTTCCGAGTTGGAGATGCTGCTGGTAAGAAGGTTGCATGGCCCGAAACGCAAGTAGTTGTTGAGACAAGTGATAATACAGTTACTACTACGACTAAGGATGTCGTGAAAACATTTACGGTACTTGATTTTTATGTTGTTTTTTTATTTTTTCAAGGATTAGCAACTTCATTTTTTTTTCAACTTGCAGACTGCAAATTCAAAAACAAGCAATTAATGCAAGATAATGAGTTTATCGGGAAATGGGAAAGTAGCAGCTTTAGGACAGGTGGAGTCAACCGATCCAAATGCAAGTGTACATTTCAAAGTTCTAGGAAACAATGCAGTTAAAGTTTGGATAGACACTGTAAAAGAGCCGGAAGTAGAGCTATGGAGGCCGACATCCGAATTTCTGTACATGGAAGATGCGCTATCTTCTACTATAGCTTGGCCTGCTGAGCACGTCATAATGGAATGAATTTTAAGTCTTTACCGTTTAATTTTTATGTTAACTACTGCCGCATAACATGAGCTAAGAGCAATAAACAGTACATGAATTTAATTTCAAGACGGGGAGAAGTATTGTGTAACTTTCTTAGATGACACTTCTGTGTTCTTCCAACAAGCATTATAAAATAAATCATGTGCACTTTGGCTTGGAGCAATGAAATCCACCGATGGATTTCATGTACAAAAATAGACTTTTAAACTTTGTGTAATGTACATGAAGGGATAAAACATATTGGCTGCAAATAGAATTTTAAGAAAAAAACTTAATGTAGATTAAGAATTATATATTTATAAGGCTATGCTACTCGCGAAAGAATTTTGTCAAATTACAGACATTGATAATGATGATATCCGTACTTAAGTCCATTCGAATTATGCTAGCTATCGAATCATTAGGTGACTACAAAATATGACAAATGGATGTAATTTCTATATGGTAATTTAGACGAAATCGTTTAAATATCACACCTATGGGTTTTCTGATCGGTAGAAGTGAGTGCAAGACTTAGAAGTTCATTTATGGTAAGGAGTTGGAATAAACAGTACGTGAATTTAATTTCAACGTCAAATAATAATCTGGGTCATATTTCCGCAGTATTAGCCCAATGCCGGTTAATGAGGTAAATTCAAAACTCAGAAGACATGCTAAGAGTTTAACATGTGCATACATTAAAGTTAACCATTCATATGATGTTCGCGGACCGAGCTATATTCAATAGAAGGTTTTACGACTCCTGTTGGATTCTCTGGATTTTCCCATTAAATTCAAAAATAATAATTTGGATCATTTTTCGTTCACATACCATGAAAGCTGAAATTCAGCATTTTAATAGTGTAGTATTATATTATGATATAGGAAGGATTCGATGGAAAGGAAGGGAAACTGGGGGAGTTTGATGTCAGGTGCCGTTGTCTGTTTGTCTGGTTGTTAACATTCTTTTCTGTTTTTTTATAATCATGTCTGTTCCAAAGAAGAACAAACAACTTTTATTTTAAAAGGCTCAAACGTAGTATAAGATAGTTTGTGCATTTCACCATGACGGCATCGTACTTTCAGGCCGACGCTGGTTATGTTGACCCGCTGACCATGGTTTGATTTGTGCTCGGCCCTACTTTTCATGCGCCAGACCAAATCGTCTTGTCCTGTCCTATCTTTTTAAGTCCTCATGAAACATTTATGAATTTTGCAAATAAAACATTTATTGAAAGAGTGAGAATATTTTACTTGCAGTTGAGTAGAAACGACGTAATATATTGACTACATTTCCAGATTTTGTAGGCTGGAAAATGTATTTAATTAGGTAATGTATAATCAGTCAAATAATATGATGATTAATTAAAATACATGCATAACAGTTCCCTCCATGTGAACGGCTTCTGCAAAAGAATCAATGAAAGAAAGCATTGTTATAGCTGATAACACACTTACATAACCATCTTAACCCACATATAACAATAGTGTTTTTTGTAATTTGCTGGCTACACACATAAAAATCAGCAGTTTTAGATTAATTAGCTTGAACAATAATCATATAAACCAATTTATTGTTCATGTCAACACAAATTTTGCTTATGTGACACATTGATATGTCAACACAAATTTTGCTTATAATCACACTGACATGGTATATATGTGGACATAAATAAGATGATGGTTGTGTTGATTTTCAAATTTTCCATATTTTGAGAAGACGCAAAATTTAAACTATTTGACCATGGGGGATTTGAAAAGGTTTTTAAACAATCTTTTTGCACTTGATTGTGTATAAAAATTTCGAACACGCGAAATATTTTTATATCGCAAGTCCAAAAAATAAGCCTATTGTACACCATTGAATATTTGGTCACTGATTGGATTCATGCTAGTATTGTTTGTATAAATGGTGCCAGTACCAAGACTGTGAACACAAATAAAAGTAATTGTATATTTTATATGTGTTCCCCATGAAAGCAAAATAGCAATATATATATATATATTACACACACATATAGTTGTTTATCATAGGGTCAACAAATCATATAGTAGTGATTTTTAGCATCCATACCCATTTATAACACTTGCACACAACATACACTGAGAATCGAAAGAGATCGTATTGATTTTTAGCATATAGTAGTTTATCACAGGGTCAACAAATCATATAGTTTGTAATTGTTAAATAAAACAATATCCAATAAAGTACATTAGTAGCCAGACAAATAATCTGAATGAGTATATGTACGAATTCAAAGTAGCATGAGAAAAATTAATGAACTAAAACAAGAGTAAATTAAGTAACATGCCTACTGCAGGTTGCAATGAAGAAAACTGAGTGTGCCCCGATTCTGCTTAGAGGAAGATCTAAATTATGCAGTTGTTCTTCGTTTTAATTAGTAGTTACACGCGTAGTTTCGAAGACCAAACAGTGAATCAAATCGTGTTCGTGGCAGGTTAAAGTTTTTAGTGGTTGAACATGTTAAAAAAATGATTAATTTGGTAAGTGTAGCAGTAGTACTTTTAGGTCAAAGATCCGAGCTTATTTCAGGGTTCTGCAAAATCACTATTAATGAATGAAATGTGCATATCAGCATGTGCATATCTTTGATCAGGATCCGAAAACAATAGAAATTTCATTGCTTTGCAGGGAAGAACCATGGTATAAGTTGCTGCTACAATTTTTGCATACTGCTGCAGTGAACTTACTTCCAATTTTTGTTTTTATTTGGGTATTTGGATATCAGATTAGAAATGATAGAGCCGAAATTTTGTATACTCTATACTCTGCAATATTTGTGCAACTTTTTAACATGTCCTGCACTGAACATGTCCTGCACTTGGTATTCTTTATGGCTGATTGTTTTAACATTTCTATATTTGCAGGTGAGGAAATAAGACATGACTTTGGTGACGGTGCTGCGATTACCAATGGAGGGGTGTCTTTTGTGTGTTAACTGAACAGTTGTAAACTATGTTTTGTATTTTGTGTACTCAAGTTGACATTAGTGGGAATTGAGAACATATGTGTTGAATTAGGTGTTAACTCATGTATTGAATTTCTTTTGTTAGTTGATACTTTATTTGCTAGTAGTATAATTTCTGTGTTCATCTTTTAACTTGTTATAAATATTCTTTTAACTTGAGCTATTATAACAGTAAACCTGCGCTATGAATAATCTCATATTTATTGAGATTTAGATGTATAATAGCGGCAAAAATGAGTTATTGTATTGATCGAGCATAGCGGCAAAAATGAGTTATTCTATTGATCGAGCATAGCGGCATAAATGAGCTATCAAAGGGGATAGTAAAACTATAACACGCTTATTAATAACGCTGAATATCCGTTATCGAACACTTATTTTATAACGGCAAAATTGTGTTATAAATATTTTCTCTTTGAATGAGATTTTGATGTATTATAGCGGTCACCAGGAGCTACTGTAATAAAATAACATAATAGCAAAAAACCGCTGTTAAAAGTGATCTTCAATAACGGTATTGAAAGCGTTATAAAATATCAGCAGTTTTTTATAACATGTTCATATACAGCAGTTATGAAATCGCTATCATTCTTATTCATAGCGGTTTTGGGCCGTTATAAAACAGCAGTTTTGTTGTAGTGAAATTGGGTTTCCATCTATGAACCGAGACCAGGGATCGTCCTCTACCGATTCGAGACAATCTAGCCCATGTCTCAGGCAAGCGCGCAGACAAGCCTTGGATCGTCAGGGCCGGTCCACCGATGTGGATTAAAATGCCTGAACACTGCGTCTCCCTGCCCTGTGGGGCGTAAATGAGCCAACGAATGACTCCATCGGTCCCGGATCGACCAATATAACCGAGGCGCCTCGCAAACCAACAACCACATAAGTCAAACTCATAAGGGCATGTAAAACCACTGACGCCACTTCTAGCTAGAAGGAAACGCATGCCCGCCCTGATGTCCTCTCCCGTTTCTAGTTCACAACTGGGGTGTGAGGCTCGCGAATCAACGCTACACAAAGCTATGCCACACATGTCGTGCTTTGATCATCACCACAAGACTTTGCTTTTCAACAGAAGCCTTGATCAATTGCCACTTAGGCATGCCACACAGGCAATTCACTCCATGCATTTGATATCCATCAATATAGAACCTCTGAGCTCGTACGTCTCAGAGAAGGGCGTTAAGCAAGAGAATAAATTCACCGCCGCCAAACAGATATATATTTAATAGAAATCAATCACATAGAATAAAATCCAATGTCAGACACACAGTCCATTTACAAGTTCGTTCTGGGTCTGAACGAAACCGGAGGCACCTAGTACCCCGCATATCCATCGATCTCCAAATACGTCTGGACGATCACTAACTGATTCCCTCCTCTTCGGTGTATAGCCCAATCAAGATCATTAGTAACAACCCAAACGACGTGAAGACCTCCGGTCTTCAACCACCGTCTTCATCTTCGACACCACGTCGAATTAGTTATTCAGAATGGGATAAACCCAGTCTTTCTGAATAACTCGCGTATATAATAAACAAGTGTTACACAAACACAATATACGCCTCATTCCAATTCAGAATATTCTTTTATTCAAATATTCCTATACTTTGGGAAAGGTTCCCATTCATTTTATCAAAGATAAATTCTTTAAATTTATTCTTTAATCTTCTTTGAATATCAATTCAAACTAGCCGGGATTAGCGAACCACACCGGAGTAATCATTTATTTCCCAATCCCAACCTATTCATCCCATGAAGTAAAACTGGTAATACTTCATATCTAACACCACAGTGTTATCGGTATATTCAATTACCATTTCACGTTCAAATCTAATTAAAGATTAACTATCGCCTGGAGTAAAACTGGTGATACTCCATTCTCGATCTTTTCAATCTAATTAAAGATTCATTAAAACTCCACTTAGTTTTAATCTTTAACTGGGTTAAAGAACAAGTGTTATTTAAAACACTATTCACAATAAACCCAAAAATCAATACCAATTCAATTCCAATTAATTAGTATTTAATTGGTACACTTCATTAAATCTTAATAAAAAGATTCAATCTTTTTCTCAACAGGGCTTAAGAACAGTGTTAATGAAGACACCATTCACGACAAGACCAAATCACATTTGATATTAAACAAAAGGCTCTGAATAGAAAATATATCGGCTTATATACAATATCAAATTCTACGACCAACAAATATCGTATTGGAAATAACGATATATATATATATATATATATATATATATCTTTCAAATTTCCATAACAACATCTGTAAAATCACGAAATCCAACATCGAGATACTCCAAAGACAATTTCGATTCAAATCCATTCCAATTCAATTATTGGAAATTCTAGTTACCTTTAAAACCCCTTTTCAAATTCAATTTATTTGTTTCAAAATAAATTGATTTTAATTCTAGTTTAAAACTAGTTCATTTCGATAAAAATCTATTTTTATCTTTTCAAATATGGAGTTTTTCATCCCAATTCTTCCTAAATCATTTCTTATGATTTTACACAAATTATTACTATTTTTAATAATTTTATCAAGGCCCGTACAGTCGATTTCCATCAACGACCATCGAACTGCACTTACAGCGACCTTTTCCAAATTTGATTTGGACCTAATTCCAAATCCAACCATTAGATTTCAAATTTCTAATATTCGTTAGAAAGCTCTTTTCGATACGAACCCAACGGTTCTGGTTTTAGGAGAATCCGAAGGTCGGATCTCCCGTAATATCCATTCGAAGTCAACGGTCGAAATTCGCGAACTGCCACGGCGCGGTGCGTTCTATTCAGGCCATTATATTATATATATATAATACATATAATATATAATTCGTCGATTTCCTTTTAAAACGTATTTTATAAATCGTTTTGAATTCGTTTTCGAAACGATTTCAACTTCATTTCAAATTCAAATCAAAATTGAAATTTTCCTTATAGATTCGTTTTAATTTCATTTCAAATCAATTTCAATTCAGTTTCAATTTAATTCGAATTTCAATTCATTTCAATTTAATTCGAATTTCGAATCTATTCAATTTAATTCGAATTCATTTTCTATTCAATTCGATTTCAATTCGATTTGAATTCTATTCAATTCAATTTCTAATTCGATTTGAATTCTATTCAATTCAATTTCTAATTCGATTTGAATTCTATTCAATTTCAATTTAATTCAAATTTTAATTCATTTCAATTTAATTCGAATTTCGAATCTATTCAATTTAATTCGAATTCATTTTCTATTCAATTCAATTTCAATTTAATTCGAATTCATTTTCAAAATATTCGATTTTGAAATCACTTTTCAATATTCATTATAAAAACGAATATAATCGATATAAATATCATTTGCGTCAAAATGGCATCAATCTAATCAACACGGCTTCATATATTTCTACTTTCAAATATTCTATTTCAAATATTTCTTTTTCAAATATTTCTTTTTCAAATATTTCTATTTTCAAAACTGGAATGAGGCCCAATCAATTACCATATAATGTTAATTATATGGGTTTTCTACAACACATGTATAAAATAACAACGATAAATAATCAACCATCATCCAGAGTGCACCACACAACTGCATAAGCATTAAATATAAATAATTAATGCTTACACAGTCTGTCGACCAATCGATCGACATACAGCTAAAAAATTGGGATTAGTGTACGCCAAATATCATCCCAATACCCGTGTGGGGTTTCAAACAATTAAACACAGATTTTATTTGTGTAGTTGGGCGATGTGTAAAATTTATCGTCCCAATCAATATCAATCAAATCAGTGTATATAAACAAATCCCCGATTTGTTTATATATATTTATTTTATATACACGTTAAAAATTTTATTTTCAACTATAAAATATTTTTAACAATATAAATATTATATTTTATTTCACATCACACAATCAACTACACATCAAAATCAAACAACCAAGCATAAAAGCCGTCCATGGTCTGTGGACGACGGGTGTCGGGTGCTACCAAATACCATATGCATCCTAGTATATATTTTTAACTAGAAATTTAAATTAAAGGTGAGGAGTTCTCACCGAATTGCTAAACCAAACGCCACGACTTTCTTATGTAGAAATCTTCGCCGTTCTCGCCTTTTGTTACTTTCCTTGCCCATAGCCACTACATATATAAAAATCGAATTTTTACTTCGCTATTCAATATATAAAAATCAAATTTTTTACTTTGCTATTCAATATATAGAAATCGATTTTTTACTTTGCTATTCAATATATAAAAATCGAATTTTTACTCCGCTATTCAATATATAAAAATCGAATTTTTACTTTGCTATTCAATATATAAAAATCGAATTTTTACTTTGTTATTCAACATATAAAAATCGAATTTTTACTTTGTTATTCAATATATAAAAATCAAATTTTTATGTTCTCCACCTTATAAAAATTATATTTTTATAATCTCTACTATATACAAATCATATTTTTACTCTCTACATATATAAAAATTATATTTTTATTACTCTACAAATACAAAAATTATATTTTTGTATCCTTACTAACATAAAAATTATATTTTTTTATATCCTTTTCTAACAAACATAAATCTACTCTTTTATTCGCTTTATCTATATAAAAATATAATTTTTATTCGCTTTAGATCTATATAAAAATATAATTTTTATTCGCTTAAGTATAAAAATCTAATCTTTTTGAATCTAAAAATCAAATTTTTATTTACAATAAGGTCTAATTACTTTAAATAAACTAAACAACAAAAAAAGGATAAACTAAAAATAAATAACTAAATAAACTAAATAAGTAAAACTTACAGTAAAATTGGAAAAGGGGGGAAAGGCTGTCGCGGTCGGAGGTCCTGAAGGGGAGGTGGAGGGGCGGCGGACCTCTGGTGGTCGGCTCGGGTACGGTGTTGGCGGGTTTCAGGTGAATGGTGGTCTTGGGGCTTCAATCGGAGAGGAGAGGAACGAGAAAGGGAAGGGGGTGGCCAAAGAGGTGGGGCGCAGACCGATGAGGCGGAGGTGAGGCGGTGATTGGCCATGGCAGTCGGAGGTGGGCGGTTTCAGGCGCGGAGAGGGTTTCAAAAGGGAGGAGGACGATGGGGGAAAGAGGAGAAGGTGGCAGCGTCGAATGGAGGGGGGTGCGGTGGTCCCTGCGTTGGCGGTGGCGCCGTGGTGGAGAGGCGACGAGGGGGGTAGCGGGTTGAGCGGTCAACGGTTTTTTTCTCTTTCTGTTATGATGAGGAGAGAGGAGAGGGAAGATGGGGAGGGTATTATATATATATATATTATTTTTAACTTTCAAAAAGCAACTTTTTATTTTGAACTCGGAATCGAACCCACCGCCTGTCGTCCACAGCTAATTACCCCCATTCCGAACACAATGGGATATGTATCATAAGCCAGTTTGGCCGTTTTGAACAGTTTTCGTCAAAATCAAAATATAACGCTATATATTGAATTTGAACGCACATTTCAATTTACTAGGGTCACATACGGACCCGAAAAATTCTCGAAAACTATTTCTAGCTTCGTATTGACGATACGGTCCTAACAAAACTAGTTTCATCGAATTCTGAGACCGTTTGAAAAATGGTCATTTTCCAGTCGATTAAAATCAATTGAAATTGGCCAAACGCGTTTTCCTTTGCCCCGCTCACATATTGATTCAAAAAATTATGAAATTTGAAACCTAGCAATAACTTGACATCACGGATCCAACAAAAGTGGTTTCGTCGAAAACCGAGGTCGTTTGCAAAATGGCCATTTTTAAGTGCCAGAATTCCATAGCGACTATTCTGAAATTTCAAATGGACATATCTTTTTATCCCCGCTATGAAATTTCAATTTTTTGGATTCGTTGGAAAGATATTCTCAACTAGATTCAAATATTTTTGGTTTCGCTAAAATCCGGTTTGTTTTGCACCGGTTACATTCATTTGAAGTTTGAAATCAAATTATCGAACTACCACGCCATTTTCAATTCCTTTTATAATTTAAAATAAATATTATATTCTAAAGACGCTCTATATAAATATATACTTCTATTCTATTCAAAATAAATTTCTCGTCGATATTATTTAAAATAATTCATTTTAAATATTCAAAATTCACTAAAATTGCCAAAATAAAAATTTTAAATTGGCTTAGATTTCCGGATTATTACATTTGTAGAAGGGGTAAATGAAATAATTTTACCCAAAATTTATTTTTGTATAGAAAAGAAATAATTTTATGAAATTATTGGAATATTGTGTGCTGATTGATTCAAATGAAATTCAATTAATTGAATTGAAATCAATTTGGTTAAGTAAAATTAGACTAATAGTAATGTTGAGATCAAACTAAATTGATTTGAATTTGGAAATTTAATGAATAATAATTGAATATTAATCAGTTAATGTTCAAATAAGTTTTGAATGTGGAATCAGTTGATTGAATTTGTTATGCCCTGGTTGTTGATTCATTATTGACTATTTGTTGGACAGGTTGAATATAATCCATCCATGGATTAATAAAAAGTTAAGTAAACTGCCGAATTTTTCTAAGAATTTAAAATGTTAAGAATATTTTCGTTATTTTTGAAAAAATTTCTTACCACAATAAATGGGTTTTGTTTGGAAATAAAATATATTTTTAAAGTTAATTGGATTTGCAACATTTTTCTTACCTTAGCAATTTCGAGGACGAAATTATTTTAAGGGGGGGGAGAATGTAATGTCCCGTATTTTCTGACCATTTATTTGAAATATTTTATTTATTTATAATATTGATTTGAATTTATATGAACGGATTTGGCCATTTTAAATTGAATATTTAAAATATGTGAATAATATAATCCATATAGTTTATAAGTGAGGCGGTAGGTATATCTTATTTGGACATTTACGATTATAATAATAATAATTTAATTAAATTTATTTGGTATTATATATGCATTAGAAATAATTTTCCTTTCAAACGACGTGCGTTTTGATGGAATTTACTTCGTTGGATTCGTAACGACATAATGATATACCAATTTTCATTTCGGTTTTAGTACGTGGGTTTCGATACAAAAATATTGGTTAAGAATAAACAATGATATAAGAGTATAATTTAAGTACTGATTTAAAACAATGTATATTGTTTACATTAGAGTAGAGCCTATTTTAATCCAAGCCTCAGTATCAATATTTTGCTGAGCACCCCGAGCACTTGCGCTCTGTTTCTTTTTGTTTTGTCATCATATACGTGTACGATACCACAACCTGTATATAGTTAAATTTATTTTATGTGGAATATATAATTTTATCATTTTTTTTACAGTACATGTAGACCAATAATCAACAAAGTTGGATAACATACTAAGTATTAATTACATTTGAATTTATGCAAGAAATTAGATGAAAGAGATGGGGGATCATTGAAATATAAAATTCGCACAGGACAGTAAAGAAGAAAATTTACATATGATTTAACAAATCAATACATATATGTACAGAAAATTTCATATACAATCATTATTGTTATATATAAAAAAAATCTTCAAGACAATCTCATGTACAAATCGCGACCAAAACCCCTTTTTGAATAGGCCAAAGATGCTGAGAATCCAACGCAAACCCCAAAATAATCTCCTCATAACATCATGCCTTCATCACCGTGAAATCAACCTGAAAAGAAAGTAGAGGATAACAGCTATAAGTAGTTAATAAGTATAAATATATTTCAGGTTGTAAAGAAGAGAAAAAAAAGAAAAAAAATGAGATAGTGAATCAACAGTGTAATAACAGATACAAACATTGATTCAACAACTCAAGAAACAATAGGGTACCCAGTATGAACAGATAGGTATGTTCATGTATATAAAATATCAATTTGTATGCAAAATCTCAGACAAGGTACTACCTACTTTTAAAAATCAAATACAGGAATCTACAAGAGATGGATTCACCAGTTTCAGAATGAAGTGACAATTCATAGCTTCAATAAATCTAAGCCTAAATAGTTCAATCAGTATAGGTAAATATATTTAAAGTTAGAAGATTTCCAATCAGAAAAAGACCACATGTAAACCGCAAAAGTACACCACTAGATCAAACCAGAACAGTAAATGAACTGTTCAAAAGGAAACTGAATTATTGATATATGTTTTCTACATCAAATCAGCTAAGGAAAATAGGTATACAGCTATGTATATGAAGCTAATTTAGCCTAAAAAAAATCTATAAAGCTGAATAAATATTATGAACAGGGAAGAAATCTAAAATTTTAATGTGAACAGACAATACAGACAGCTAGAAGGAAATCAAATATTTGAATCAAATCCTTACAGACAAGGGACGCAGGGAATAAACAACTCAAGGGTGTCATAGCTATACCAAATCTATGTATAAACAGTTCATAGGTCTAAGCAAGAAAATACATGAAAATCATATTGCAAATCTACATCTTCACTGTTAAAAACATCACACGCAAACCATCACAAAACAGATCATAGCAGAACCGAAGCACCTAGGGTTTAGGCACAATTAAGTCTAAGCTAGGATTTAACAAGTCATGAATCACTGTAATCCATCCTAGTATAAATAGGGGTCGCGCATCACAATTTTTCCAGCACAAACCATGAACAAAGTAAACCCAATTCGAAACTATAGAAAATCAAATTAAAGAAATCAAAACAAAAATTAAATTGGGTAAAATTACTTAGATTTTTGGGGTGGAGACTTCGGTCGTGGGAATTGGGGTGGCGCGGCGGTTGCTGAGGGAGGTCGAGGGGTTTGGGTGGCGAAGCGTCAGAAGATTGAAGAGAGTAACGACATTGTAGGGTTTCGTTCTCTTTCTTTTGGTGTGGCGGCGGGTTTGTTTGAGAAATGAGAGAGGAGCCGACGTTGTAGGGTTTTAAGTGTAGGAAAAGGGTGCGGGCTTCAATCATTTTGGGTGGGATGGGTTGGACGAGGTAAGGCCCATTATTTTTATTTTAAAATTTACTTAGTTTTTTATGTTTTATTAAATTTAAAATATTGATTTCGAATGCTCACGAAGTCAGATTCCGACGAAACGAAAAATGTCGGGACCGTGAAGATGAGTACTACACGATGGATAGGGACTGAGCAGGGCAGACAGCAGCTGGATTTCTCGGTTAAAGTAAACTCCGTTTAATTCGACTAAAACGGGCTGATTTATCGATGAAATCAAATCAAGGTGAGTTAAATTCACTCAGTAATTCCCGCTTATAATTTATAAGTTGGGTTTTTATTTTTTTATGCTATGGTTGCTAGTGGTTTGACTGGTTGATGATAGATATTCATATATATTGTTGAACTGACGAAATTAAACGTCGTTTAATTTCAGTAAATTTGAATCATTATTTAACGATTGGTCCCAATCAAGGTAATTTACCTTATTGGTCATGCTTATAAAATAAACGTGTTTTTAATAAATGAATTACTTTGATTGATTGTTGTGGTTGATATTGAATTGTCGTTATAGAATGTTATGAGACCATTGTTGAATTGTTTTGATTTGATGATTGAATATTGACCTGAAATTTACCATTTGTTGGGTTTAAACCAATGGGTATTATTGGTTAAGGGATTGGCAGTACATGGCCTATGAATTAACCGTATTTATAAATATCGATCTACCGTCAAGTAAATCGACGAGATGAAATTATAAAATTATTTTTGAAGACTGATTTTTAAATCTATTATTTGGAGTAAAGTTTGTAAAAAGAAAATAAATATTTATTATTTATTAATCGAGTTTATAATTGGTTTTTAAATAATTTTATAAAGGAAAGTGATAAAAGAAGGGTTATATAGAACCATGTGTTATAAACGAAATTTATAATAAAAAAGAATTGAGGTATAAAGGATTAATGAATGTTACTTAATAAAGGAATTAAGTAAAATTTATGAAAAAAGACTTTAAGCGAAAGGCTAAAAGGTGAATGTGGCAAGTAATAGGATTTTAATAAAAATCCAAGTATCGTTTAGAAAGGTAAAGAGGAACGTGATATTTTATAAATAATTTTCTTAATTAATGAATTAAGAATTTTGGTTATACTCGGAACGGAAGTTCTAAAGATAGGATGTTTTATCGATAAAATAGCTAAATGAGGTGTATTCGATATTAAATAAATATCTGTTTGGGTTACAACTAATGTTTATCTAAATGTAAGACCATTGTTGATCAAGGTCTGAGAGGTAAATAAATACCCCAACTTGAATGACCTCGGGATTATCTAAGGTTGATATTAGTTGTAATGTGAAAGGAGAGGAATAATTTATTTCCATATGGGAAATAATAACAGGATAAAAATGAAAGGGTCGAGAATATATAAATGAGTTCTTTCCATGTAACGGAAGTGAAAAGAATTTGGCATTTATATATATAAATGTCCAAGATGAAATAAATGAAAAAGAAATGGTGGGGAGTTAAAATGGTGTTTTCGAGATAATAAGAAATTGAAACGTTAAGTTTGCGAATGGTTTATACTAAAAGTATAATAAATGGTCATTATATTCAAGTAATGAAATACAGAAGATGTTATAACATTGTTTTCGCTCGAAGTGAGATAAGTCGTTTTCCCAATATGGTTAATAAGATAGTAATTGGGTTTGAAACGATGATTGAGTATGATTAGAGAATATTTTCTTAAACATGAAAATGAAATGGTTAAAATAAGAACCTTACGTCAAATAAGTATATTTGAAATGTTTAAGGGTTAGGGATTGACTATCGTTAATTGTTTTGAATTAAAGAGGCCATGTGGTGTTGGTACTAAACTGGTAAACTCATGTCATTCACACAATTATTTATTTGATAGTTAAATCACCGACTATCAAAACATGACCATACGATTGTTGGTACGGAAAGACCGGGATCGAATATATATTCGAGAATCATTCCGACCAGCGAATACGTGAAAGAAGATTATTGAAGATGGAGCAATTGAAGATCGTTGATCTTCATAAGCAGAAGAACTACTGATTGGATTTCTCTGGTTTAGTGGCCGGAGATATTTCAACAGTGATTCTGTCATGATTTGAAATCTACGGATTGCAAGGACTTCTCGCTACTGATCTGTAGGGTGATTCCTAGGATGCAGTAGGAGGGTGCCTTCGGTTCATCCTGTTCCTGGATGACTTGTAAGGACGGGTGTCTGACAGAGCATTTCCAAAGGAATTACCTGCGTTGATTTCTCCAAACGTACCTTAGTTGATGGCGGAGAAATGGTTATTCTCTAGCCAGATAAACTAGAGTATTTTTGTGGACGTCAATCAGCGTGATCTGGCGGATCTGACGATGTGGCATTCAAAGTGAATGATGATCAGATGTTCTAAAGTTAAATTCTAGCCTCAAGCCTCATCAACTGGGAAATGACAAAAATCGGGCAGACAACATGGCTATGTGGGTCGCTCCCGTTAGGTTGTATGATCACCTATCTAGAGAAATTCCATTTGTTTCTTAAATCTATATTTCGATGTTGTCCCTTGTCGGGAGGCGGTTGCTGAACCCAACTGTCGGTGATATACATTCGATACACTCAAGCGAAATGAGTGGTCGATCATTTGTGGGCCGGGTTGTAAGACGTTCTTGTTGAACCCAGTGTATTCGTCTCTAGAGATACACGATCGGCAGGTGGTCCCATACATTGTCAGAGTTGGAATCCAATCTCCAGTAAGCGCCTGCGGTTTTGATTTGTATACTATATATGTGGAGCGTGAGATGCAAGCGTTCCACTAGATTTTTATTCACTTACATTTAGACATTATTATAATATTAGAAAAGATATCGGTTTCAAACTATTTTGGGTTATCGTAAGGTAAAAACCGTCGGTGTTTATGTGTGGATTTGGTCTTACGATTATCCTTTTCTTTTGAAAGATTTCGAACTTTAAAATCATGATTGGATGATTTACCCTTAATACTGTGAGAGTTTATCTCACTCTGGTTCACCAGACTGGCCCGGTGTTTTGTAAATGCTCGGGTTAGCCCGGAGTGTACAGGTTTCAGGTTCGAAAGCTGTGAAGAGATGGGCTGGAAGGATTCAGACGTATGATATTATTCCGCTGTATTGTATATAAGGGCAGGTTATTAGAATTGTCCAGTGATGATGATGTACTCTGATATTGTAAGTTTATTTCAAAGCTCTCAATAAAGATTTATTTTTATATTATATTTTGTTCCGCTGCGATGTGAGACTCTGTGTCGTATTGATTCTTCTTCTTCTATTCTTCTATTTCTTTCTTTCATATTTCACCCTCTAATTTCTTTCATTAACAATCTGGTGTTCTCGGTGTTTGAAAGGTCGGCGTGAGATACGGTAAAGGTATTTATGTCGATTTTCGAGGCCGAAAACCCTGGGTCTTTACAATATATTTTATTATTTTAAACATTATTTTGGAACTAAAAATGAATTTATAATATATAATTTGTTTACTAAATGAAGTTTGAACGTTAAATTTATGTATAATTATAAAATGAACTTGAAACGTCATGGTAATTCGTTACTTACGTTATAAACTTCAATTGAATATACACAATCCATTTTAAGTCGGAATTCTGTGAAACCAGAAATGATTGAATCTATTCGATTATAATTTTCTAATGGAAGATAAAAATGGAGATTTCATATTATAGATTGTTAGTTGTGTCTAATTCAAATTTCCAAATAGTCACTATGGAAATCGTTTATAAATTATAACAATTTATTTTATAAAATATAAAGGATTTTTATATATTTTGAATATCGTTTAACCCAGAATTGCAAATATTGAGTTAAAAATATATACTGGTTTTATCTTGAAGTTATATAATCTTTTACTTGGAGACATACGATAATAACGATTTATTATTTTTTTAAATAAAATTGTTTTGGATTTAAATATATTTTATCGTTATTAGATAGGATCAGAAATGATTTATTTTTTAAACCACCTCCTTTTTCAAGGAAACTAATTTTATTGGAAAACGTATAGCTAATTATTGTTAGATTTCCAATTTGAGGCCAATTGGAGTTGTTTTATTCGTGGGGGCAATTTAGAGGTGAACCGATAAATAAATTAAAATTTAAAATAACGCAGTCGTACAAACAAAGTCGATTTTCAAAGAAACTAATTTCATTGAGACTAGAACGTTAAGATGTAGCGGTGTGCCTATTTTCGTTGTGTTTGGAGTTCGAATATAACGCGGTGTGTATATATAATGGTTAACAATAAACAACGATTAGCGATAAAATCTAATACCGTAATAAAATTTTAGTTTTAACAAACAGAATAAAAATAAAACTTAACTCCTAAGTAAAACTAAAATAAGGTACACGGACACACACCTACCCTAAGACAACACAACTACCTATATATGAAATGATATATGTTATAGAATGTAACCCTTGCACATGCCTTGAAGTAAATTTTTGTAGACTAAACTATTCCCCTATAAACTACAGTCCTTACAGCTTCATGTCCAAGTAATTGATAACTCAAGCTCATCCCTAGAAATTAATAGATATAGACCTACCTATGTGTACATGAAATGAAATAAAGCTGCAGCTAGCCTAATATTACATACAAATAAAAATCATTGTGGAGATGATAACACGAAGCAGGCTATGAAATGAAAACTCTGCAAACCTATACATTTAGAAATCTTGGCTGTGAAGGCTCCTCCACATATAAATAGGCACGCTGCTTCATTAGTTCTTTGTTCAACACCACACCTAGTCTAATGGTTTAATAAAAAGGAAAAAAGAAAAGAAAAATAAAGAGATCAGTATGAAACGAAGTGAAGAGGGGTTTCATATGGTTTTTATAGGCTTGAAAGGAGAGGATCCCATACAAGTCATAATGGAAAGTGTGTGACGTTGCTGGAGGCAAAGGCATTCGAGAGTGAGCAGTGAAATGGAGTGAAGGGTTCGATACTACGAACTGTGCAGGTAGGAAGGAGAAGCATTCGTGCGAAAGGGAAACGTGTATTTTGTTCGAACAGGACAATAGCAGGCTAGTAGCATTCATGCGGAAGGAATATTGGTTCAGGGTGGCTAGAGTAGTATCAGTGCACATTGTACACGAGTTGGTTACTACGAATGGAAATGACACATGCGCAGGATTCATGGGAGGCAGCATGTAAGTGGTTTCGATGCGGTGTAGGGGAGGAAGTCGAGTGTGCACGAGTGGGATAGAAGAATGGAGATCTAGAAGAGAAAGGGAATGGAATTTGTTTTGAAGGAGAAGTCAGGCACTTTAAACGTGTGTGAAGGGGTTCACTGAAGTAGTAAACAACGAATGAAGCAGGTTCAAAGAATCATGGACACAGGTGGAAGATAAGCACTATTATAAGAGGGGAACAGATATTCTTTAACTAACTAAGAACGATGGTAGTTAGACCAAACAAGATTCGGCCTCATCATGCGAAACACTGATAATTATGTAATTCGAGAGGAGTAATTTGGTAAAATTCACTGGGTCCCTCTTACTTTTTCTTTCTATTCGCACAATCCAACAAACAATCATTCTGTTTATTAAGTACTTCCGACTAACAAATTATATTATAACGTGAACGCGTCAATTTAGGTTCACATGTGCCTAATTATATTAAAAGGTTCCTAGTATCATACTGCCATGCCTAGTTATTTTAATAAGGAAAAGGCCTAGTCAATTCAAAATATGCCACTTTTGTGCCGGTAGATTTATGTTACCCACTATACAGAAACACGCCTAACCACGTGATTTTATATACATCCTAATTAAAAAACAATGATAAGCCATCTATTATTAATGTTTATATTCGTGCCTAAGCTTAAGTTAAAATGTGATTGATCAAGGCCCAACGTTGAAAGGACCCGAAACTTCCCCGCTCTCCGAAGAGAAGAGGAAGCACGGATTGCCTTGAGGACATGACGAGCCAGAACATAAACAAAAGAACATTTCATTGCTTATTACAAAAATTCCATCAAAATGCAAGAATATAACAGAGTATGAATAAAAATTACACATTTACTAAACATTAGAGATTTACAAGTTACAATGCAGCGGAAAATAATACAAAACACAGCTGAAAAGAATATGCGGATACAGAGCTTTTTGAATATCATTCCAGCTGTAAACCAGGATCCTGTGAATATAAATCTGCAAAACCAAAACTACAAGTTGCCCGTGTGGAAAATAGGGGCACCAAGAGTTTAGATTAAAACAATAAACTCCAGGTCAGTCATGTGACGTGTATAAAACATAACGTTCCATCTAGAAAAAGGTAACGCCATGGTACGGAGCCCAGGCATTTACTAATGTGGTTTGTTGGATGAGGCGCCTCAGACTAGGTCAATATACCTAGATGACAGTCTACACACAGACAGAGGGACGTTATGTTCAGGCTGTTACTTTAATCCCCGAAGTAGGGTGGACCAACCGATCCTGCTGCTCTAACGGAGCCAGACGGGATCCTGGAACCTAGTTGGGGTTTCAAATCAGATTGGGAAGATCCTTAGCCTAGGCTCATTGATGGAAATCCAACTTCCAATACGAAACCCTTTACGATTTTCAGTTGTATACCTATGTAGCCAACATAGTGGGATGGGGCACTATGCGAGCCTAGATTCATAAATTTATTTTTGAAAGGATTTTTCCACACCCTAGACATTATCGTAATTGTAATGACACGGATTTTAGGTGACTTTGGTTATCGACATAAGCACGATGTCGATAACCAAAACATCGAAAAATCCTAGTAATTAATGAAAGAAATTAGAGGGTGAGGATAGATAAGATATAAACTTAGAATATAAGAAGAAAAGAAGAACTTACATCATCAGAGTAACACGAATCTCACAGCGGAACGAATAACATATAACATAACTTTTAAGTAAAACAGTTATATATATACAGTAACACTTATCAGAGTACAACACTTACAACACAGCGGAAATAAACTATAGCTATATGATCCAGAAGCCTCATGCTCTAGCTCTTCAAGTATATCTGTAAATTCCTGACTACTTGACTGCCCGTACAAAATTAGGCACCCAAGAGTTTAGGGAAAACAAAACAAATAAACTCCGGGTCAGTCATGGGACTGGTATGAGTAAAACAGTTTAAACAGGTATATGAACAAGTAAACGATATCTCATAAGACCACGCCGCAGAACGGAACGGGTTTTTCCCATATGAGAATCCAAAATATCTTTATATCAAAAACCTTTTGATATTATAATAATGTCTATGTCCAAATAGATATCAACTAGCAGAAACGCTTTCATCTCACGTTCTACATATATAGTATACAATCAAAATCGCAAGCACATATTGGATAATGGATTTCAAACTATGACAAGGTATGGAACCACCTTCCGATCAGTGTACTCTAGGAACGATACACTGGAGTTCAACAAGAACATCTTGTAACTCGACCACACATGACCGACCACTCATTTCGCTTAAGTCTATCGAATGTATATCACCAACGGTTGGGATCAGCAACCGTTCCCGTATATATATGGGACAGCATTGATAGATTTAAGAAACAAATGAATATTCTCTAGATAGGTGATTATACACCCTACTTTGGTGCGACCGACTTAGCCATGCTGCCTGCCCGATTTCTGTCATTTACCGGTTGATGAGGCTAGAAGCTACGCTTTATCATTACATCAGATTCACTTCGAATGCTACATTGTCAAATCCATCGAAATCACTAATTGACGTTTACAACAGTACATTACGTGTCCACTAAAAGAAGTTCCCTTCTCCGCTTCCACTCTTGGTACGGTTGAAGAAATCAATGTACGTGACCTTTCTGGAAATACTCTTTTAGACATCCATCTTCATTCACTTAAAATGTCACATCGTCATACCCGCCAAATCACAAATTGACTTATCCAAAATAACACGGGTATACAGCTTAGAGAAACGAATTCCTCCGCCACCAAACGTGAATACGTTTGAACAGATCAACTTACGTGATCCATTGGATATACTCTGTCAGACATTCATCCATACAAGTTGTCCTGGGACTGGACAAACCGAAGGCACTATTCTGTAAACAGGATAGCCCTTGCATTTTACTCCGTCTTCAATTATCTTTGGCATATATGATTCGCGACGCTTATGCCAATACAGAGTGGTTCTTGGGATAATAATCCAACCGGTCTCTGCATATTAACAACGTTAAAATGGTCAAAAACTTCGATAGTCTGTGAGTTAACTATCGAAGAAAAACGAGTGTGCAAACAACGATATTATTTCCAGATGGAAATTATATCGAACAAACATCATTTAACATAAATCTCTTCAGTTCATTTATTTACTTATCTCCTGTTTCCCTATATTCAATATTTCTTATTTTCTTTTATCAGAAAACATTTCTGATTCTCGTTTGGAAAACATTTCCAAAACTCCTTTACGATCAAACCTTACCATTTCTTAGTCAAGAAGGAAGTCACTCAAGTTGGGATATAATTACCTCTCAGACTTTAACTGAACAACGTTATAACTTCGAAATGGTCAAAGTTTATCTTTTAATCTTTAACAACTTCTTTACGCCTTTCTCGGATTCAATTTTACTAATCCACTTCTATATTTAAAACATTGGTTATAACGATAACGTTATAATCCCTACTTTCGAATTATCTAACTTTAATTATAACTTCTATTCTTATTAGTGAATAATTAACCTAACACTTATTTATTTATAAATAAATAAATCTCTATTTAAACACTGGAAAGTATAAGTACTTTCCCGAATTCGATATAATCGAATTTGCCGAAAAACTCTCTTCGAGAAATCTCTATTTGATTAACTCTTCTTCGAATAACCTATATTCGATTAACTCCTTCTCGAATAAACGATATTCGATAATCTCTCTTCGAATAACTAATATTCGATAACTCTTCCTTTTCAAATATCTCATATTTGAAAATCTCACTTCGATTTAACTATAATCGATAACTCCCTTCGATGAAACTAACATCGATAACTCCTTTCGATGAAACTAACATCGATAACTCCTTTCGATGAAACTAACATCGATTAATTTAACTCGAAGAACTTAAGTCGACTAACTCGACTATCTTAACTTACTTGGTTCGACCGATTCGATTCGATTAACTAGGCTCGACTAACTTGGTTTAATTAACTCAACTTGATTAACTCCTATCGAATAACTAATATTCGATTTAACTCCATTTACTCCATTCGAATAACTAATATTTGATAACTCTATTTAACTCTATTCGCTTGACTCTGTATCACAGCGATCACAATGGTTACGCCTGATTCCCTCAGGAAACATCCGACCGCCGTAGGCTATTTACAGCCCTGCGAATTACGCTAGCAGTCGTACGAGATGGCAACTTATCCTGAATAGCTCTGTTTGACTAACACTGTCTCAAATAACTATATTTGATTAACTCTAGTTCGTTTTAACTCTAATCGATTAACTCTAACTGATTAACTCTAACTGGTTAACTCTAACTGGTTAACCCGACTTACTTAACCCAACTGGTAAACTCGACTTACTTAACCCAACTGGTTGACTCTACTGAACTGGTTAACTCTATTCAACTAACTTTACTCGACTAACCCCTTTTCGAATAGCATATTCGTTTTACTAACTTTCGAATACCATATTCGATTTACTCCCTTCGAATACCATATTTAATTTAACTCCTTTCGAATACCATATTCGATTTACTTTATTCACTTTATAAAGATTTCCTTTTTTTCCAACGTTTTATTCATTTGAAAAGATTTACTTTTAAATAACGGTTCTACACTTTAAAAATGATTTCCTTTTTATAATGTTTCCTTTTCAATTCTATTTGTAAATGGTTTACAAATATTCCCCTTTCAAATTTATTCTTGAAATATTCTAACTCCTTAAATTCTCTGAAAAATTCGCCATAACCTCCTTTGTAACGGGAGCATCGGGAAAATCCCCAAACCCGCCACACAGGCCTTTCCATTCAAAAAGAAAATGGTTTGAAATTATTTCCTTTTCGAATATCTCTTATTTATAAATGTTCCAATTTTTAAATATTCCTTATTTATAAATATTCCATTTATAAATATCTCTTATTTATAAATATTCCAATTTATAAATATTCTATTTTCAATATCTCTTTGAAAATCCCCTTATCAACATTTCGGTATGTTATGGTATGCAATCATATCAAATCACGATGTTCAATATCGTCCAAGCACATATAATTGCCCACATATTTTATATCACATCATATAACAATATATGAAAAACAATAAAATAACTGTTGAGGAATCCAGTCGGATTCCTCCAACCTGTCTCCCTGCATCACAGATGTTAAACAATATAAATAACATCACTTTCAGTTTCATATGATATATTCTGTTAAACAGAATCAATATAGAAATTCAACTAACTGACTAGCAGTTCAATCAAACAGTCAACACAAAGTAAATCAGACAATTTCTAACAGTTCTAAAAATACAACATGAAATTATAAACTGTTCAGAGTTGGTGAGTTTTACTCACATTGGCGCGTTAATCCTTATATAATCGGTTTGCGTTCTTTGACTCAGTTGGACAATTTATTTCGCCATAAATTGTAACGAGCTCGGATTCACTCTCAATCAACTCCATGATGTAGCCACCGTCCATACGATCCCAACGAAACTTACGGTTTGTCAATCTGATTTCATATGACCGAGATATCGCATTATGAAGTTAGTACACTTTTAAATAAAAATATAAAACAAGGTTTTAAACTAAACGGGCTTAACATTCATCTCCGGCCCATTACCCCTTGCTTTGAACTCAGCCCAGACCCGCATTTATACAGACCCGCCTCTTTCTTCCCCATCGATGAACACAGTATTTCCCAAAAACACACCATTCACGCAAGCTTGAATCCTCCTCCTCCTTCTATCTTCCACGAAATTGCAAACAAAATACACCGCTCCTCTTCTCTTCGGGTCCTCTTCCCTTTTCACCCACCATCATGTAGCTCGCACCCTCCCTGCGTGATCCGATTTGGAGATTTCATCCGCGTTTTACAGTAGCGGATCGAACAAAAACATCAGAGGAATCCCCACAACTTCCACAGATGATGCGCCTCCCATTGCAAATCACAAAAATAACAACTATTTCAATTTTATTGCTTCTATCGATCAAAGAAGGCCAACCCTAGCTTCACTGTTGATATTCGAGCCTCCAATACTTGCTTCGCACTCCCCAAACATTGTACCAGACCAAAGCAAATCCATCCAGGAATGCATATATATATATATAGAATGATTTGTATGATTTTATTTCATTTGTCTTTGATTTTAGAAGATGAAATGTTTACTGTGTTAACCCAAAATCTGAGCGGCGGCTTACTTTTGATTTTATAGGAGATGGTTGTTGAGAGTTTTGGTTGAAAAGAATTGGCGTGTGGCCTTTGTTTTGACCTTAGTAATTATGTAGGATATTTTTTTTATGTTTTATTTTATTCTTATTTCAAACTTCTAAAAATTCCTGTGACCACCTATGGTACCCAAAAATCACCAAACTGGACATGCAGCTAGAGTTTGACATTACGATCCCAACGAAACTGGTTTCGTCGAATTCCGACTCCGTTTGCTCACACAGCATATTTTTAATTGTCGAAATACTGAATATTTTACACTCTAAAAATCCGTACGGCCACACAGTGACTCCAAAAATCACGAAACCGGAAATCTAATAACTATTTGATATTGCGGATCCAACAAAACTGGTTTCGTCAAATTCCGACTTCGTTTGCAAATGTGGCTATTTTTAACGCTCTAAATAGCCTATTTAAATATATAAATATATTTAAATATAATTGAATTAAATATTTAAAATTTAATATTATCATCTATATTCACAGTGGCATACCACACAGCTCTAGAATATTCCTGTATTTATTTACAACTCGATATTCACTTCTGGGTCAACCCGATATTTGATTTATATTGAAATCCCTTTTAAAAATATAAATAATTCCTTTATAAATTATAAAGGAATTCCACAGTGACTTTTCTAAAATTTGATTTGGACATAAATAAAAATCTACATGATGAAATCCCGATTTTTCTCTTCCACTAGAAAGATATACTCCACCAGCTCCACACGTTTCTTGTTTCACAGAAATCCGTCTTAAAACGAATCCTGTACATTCAGTTGAAGTTCGAATCGCCAAATAGCGAACTGCCGCGCCATTTCAAGCTCTATTTTAATTATATTATAATTATACATTCAAACTGTCGTCGATTGAATATATTCGCTAATATATCTCAACTCTAAGCTGAACTAAATCTCGGGGATGACCCAGTTCACATTGTATTGTCAATTCACTATTTCTGGTTATTTCCGAATTAAATATATTATTTAATTTATTATTTTAATTAAATATTCCCAGTTATTTAATTCCACGACCATTAAATCCTTTAATTCACCATTCATATAATTAAATAAATAAATTATAATACCTCTGCCAATGCGGGTCATTACATTCTTCCCCACTTAAAATAATGTCGTCCTCGAAATTGCTAAGTTAGAGGACGACCCTATCTATTGGAATTCCTAAGATTTGTTTACCCCTTATTTCTGATTTCAACTGAACCAATTAATATCGACTAAAATATTTATTCATTCCGACTAACTAAAATTTTCAAAAATTCTGAAAATTTTCTAACACTTTAAATTTTCGGAAAATTTTGCCATACCCTCCTTTGTACAGCCCTATCGGTAAAACCACAACTCGCCTCTCTAGGCCTTCTCCAACCCAAAAGAAAATCAAACAGCCAAGCGGCTTGCCAATTCGGCTCATAAATTCCAAACTTATATCAAATATAAACTTGTACCTTTTTGCCGGATATTTCATTATCTCATTTCCATCTGCTATCAATTTAGCAAATACCAATTCCACCCCAATCAAATTCTGCAAATCTTTTATCTCCAATACAACCATTCGCTTTATATCCAAGCCAAATATCATTTCAAACTCGAGTTTGATTCTCGATTTCAAACTCTTAACTCATCAGTACAAGACCATTTCGAATTATTCTCTCATCACCCTATTTGTTTATTTTATTTTTACCTAACAAGTTAAATTTTAAATTCTAAAATTTAAATTCCTGGGCTCTTATTTCAAGTCAATTTGAAATCATAATGCCAATTCAAAGCATTTGAATTCTTAAACACTTGTTTTCGCAAAACAGATTTGAAAATAAAATCTTGGGTAGTAATCTGTCACTTACAACTCGAAAATCACACTGATGATGTGTACACCATCATCAGAATTATTTTCCAGCGATCAAAGTGAGTTCAATACTATATTCCTTTTCAAAACTCCAACTTAAACACTCCCATCTTGAATCATTTCAAAATATTCTTATTAAAACAAAATTAAAAACCTCCCAGGATTTTAAAATTTACCTATATCTAATCCAGATTCAATTACAAACACTTATCTGAATTTCCAGTTTTTAATTCCAATTCTGACTTTAATTTCAGATTTAATTCACTTTATTACATATATTATACTTATATGAATTCTGATCGATTATTTACATAACCATTATATTTATAATCTTACTCGATTATAATAACAACCATATATCCAATATATTATAATTTTGATACATACATATATATATATATATATATATATACATCTTCTCTATATCAAGATATACCTTGGGTAAACCTATTTTAATTTACCCTCTTTTCAAAACATATCGTGACGACCCATCATTTTCGAGTGTTTAGTAACTCCTACCGATACAGTGGATCAAACTGATCGACCAAAACTCATAAACAGCTCAGCCAATGAATCTCCACAATATAAAACCATTTTTATATCAAATACAAATACGCACTCGTATATATACACTCAACTCAATCTAGGGTATTACTAACCCTATCCCTACTGAGTCACGCCACAGAGCCAAGGTAATTCTTAACTTAAGCTCGGATACCAACTGTAACGACCCGGATTTTAGGTGACTTTGGTTATCGACATAAGCACGATGTCGATAACCAAAACATCGAAAAATCCTAGTAATTAATGAAAGAAATTAGAGGGTGAGGATAGATAAGATATAAACTTAGAATAGAAGAAGAAAAGAAGAACTTACATCATCAGAGTAACACGAATCTCACAGCGGAACGAATAACATATAACATAACTTTTAAGTAAAACAGTTATATATATACAGTAACACTTATCAGAGTACAACACTTACAACACAGCGGAAATAAACTATAGCTATATGATCCAGAAGCCTCATGCTCTAGCTCTTCAAGTATATCTGTAAATTCCTGACTACTTGACTGCCCGTACAAAATTAGGCACCCAAGAGTTTAGGGAAAACAAAACAAATAAACTCCGGGTCAGTCATGGGACTGGTATGAGTAAAACAGTTTAAACAGGTATATGAACAAGTAAACGATATCTCATAAGACCACGCCGCAGAACGGAACGGGTTTTTCCCATATGAGAATCCAAAATATCTTTATATCAAAAACCTTTTGATATTATAATAATGTCTATGTCCAAATAGATATCAACTAGCAGAAACGCTTTCATCTCACGTTCTACATATATAGTATACAATCAAAATCGCAAGCACATATTGGATAATGGATTTCCAACTATGACAAGGTATGGAACCACCTTCCGATCAGTGTACTCTAGGAACGATACACTGGAGTTCAACAAGAACATCTTGTAACTCGGCCACACATGACCGACCACTCATTTCGCTTAAGTCTATCGAATGTATATCACCAACGGTTGGGATCAGCAACCGTTCCCGTATATATATGGGACAGCATTGATAGATTTAAGAAACAAATGAATATTCTCTAGATAGGTGATTATACACCCTACTTTGGTGCGACCGACTTAGCCATGCTGCCTGCCCGATTTCTGTCATTTACCGGTTGATGAGGCTAGAAGCTACGCTTTATCATTACATCAGATTCACTTCGAATGCTACATTGTCAAATCCATCGAAATCACTAATTGACGTTTACAACAGTACATTACGTGTCCACTAAAAGAAGTTCCCTTCTCCGCTTCCACTCTTGGTACGGTTGAAGAAATCAATGTACGTGACCTTTCTGGAAATACTCTTTTAGACATCCATCTTCATTCACTTAAAATGTCACATCGTCATACCCGCCAAATCACAAATTGACTTATCCAAAATAACACGGGTATACAGCTTAGAGAAACGAATTCCTCCGCCACCAAACGTGAATACGTTTGAACAGATCAACTTACGTGATCCATTGGATATACTCTGTCAGACATTCATCCATACAAGTTGTCCTGGGACTGGACAAACCGAAGGCACTATTCTGTAAACAGGATAGCCCTTGCATTTTACTCCGTCTTCAATTATCTTTGGCATATATGATTCGCGACGCTTATGCCAATACAGAGTGGTTCTTCGGATAATAATCCAACCGGTCTCTCCATATTAACAACGTTAAAATGGTCAAAAACTTCGATAGTCTGTGAGTTAACTATCGAAGAAAAACGAGTGTGCAAACAACGATATTATTTCCAGATGGAAATTATATCGAACAAACATCATTTAACATAAATCTCTTCAGTTCATTTATTTACTTATCTCCTGTTTCCCTATATTCAATATTTCTTATTTTCTTTTATCAGAAAACATTTCTGATTCTCGTTTGGAAAACATTTCCAAAACTCCTTTACGATCAAACCTTACCATTTCTTAGTCAAGAAGGAAGTCACTCATGTTGGGGTATAATTACCTCTCAGACCTTAACTGAACAACGTTATAACTTCGAAATGGTCAAAGTTTATCTTTTAATCTTTAACAACTTCTTTACGCCTTTCTCGGATTCAATTTTACTAATCCACTTCTATATTTAAAACATTGGTTATAACGATAACGTTATAATCCCTACTTTCGAATTATCTAACTTTAATTATAACTTCTATTCTTATTAGTGAATAATTAAGCTAACACTTATTTATTTATAAATAAATAAATCTCTATTTAAACACTGGAAAGTATAAGTACTTTCCCGAATTCGATATAATCGAATTTGCCGAAAAACTCTCTTCGAGAAATCTCTATTTGATTAACTCTTCTTCGAATAACCTATATTCGATTAACTCCTTCTCGAATAAACGATATTCGATAATCTCTCTTCGAATAACTAATATTCGATAACTCTTCCTTTTCAAATATCTCATATTTGAAAATCTCACTTCGATTTAACTATAATCGATAACTCCCTTCGATGAAACTAACATCGATAACTCCTTTCGATGAAACTAACATCGATAACTCCTTTCGATGAAACTAACATCGATAACTCCTTTCGATGAAACTAACATCGATAACTCCTTTCGATGAAACTAACATCGATTAATTTAACTCGACGAACTTAACTCGACTAACTCGACTATCTTAACTTACTTGGTTCGACCGAATCGATTCGATTAACTAGGCTCGACTAACTTGGTTTAATTAACTCAACTTGACTAACTCCTATCGAATAACTAATATTCGATTTAACTCCATTTACTCCATTGGAATAACTAATATTTGATAACTCTATTTAACTCCATTCGCTTGACTCTAGATCGCAGCGATCACAATGGTTACGCCTGATTCCCTCAGGAAACATCCGACCGCCGTAGGCTATTTACAGCCCTGCGAATTACGCTAGCAGTCGTACGAGATGGCAACTTATCCTGAATAGCTCTGTTTGACTAACACTGTCTCAAATAACTATATTTGAATAACTCTAGTTCGTTTTAACTCTAATCGATTAACTCTAACTGATTAACTCTAACTGGTTAACTCTAACTGGTTAACTCTAACTGGTTAACCCGACTTACTTAATCCAACTGGTAAACTCGACTTACTTAACCCAATTGGTTGACTCTACTGAACTGGTTAACTCTACTGAACTGGTTAACTCTATTCAACTAACTCTACTCGACTAACCCCTTTTCGAATAGCATATTCGTTTTACTAACTTTCGAATACCATATTCGATTTACTCCCTTCGAATACCATACTCGATTTAACTCCATTTGAATACCATATTCGATTTACTTTATTCAGTTTATAAAGATTTCCTTTTTTCAACGTTTTATTCATTTGAAAAGATTTACTTTTAAATAACGGTTCTACACTTTAAAAATGATTTCCTTTTTATAATGTTTCCTTTTAAATTTATTTGTAAATGGTTTACAAATATTTCCCTTTAATTATTCTTGAAATATTCTAACTCCTTAAATTCTCTGAAAAATTCGCCATAACCTCCTTTGTAACGAGAGCATCGGGAAAATCCCCAAACCCGCCACACAGGCCTTTCCATTCAAAAAGAAAATGGTTTGAAATTATTTCCTTTTCGAATATCTCTTATTTATAAATATTCCAATTTTATAAATATTCCTTATTTATAAATATTCCATTTATAAATATCTCTTATTTATAAATATTCCAATTTATAAATATTCTATTTTCAATATCACTTTGAAAATCCCCTTATCAACATTTCGGTATGTTATGGTATTCAATCATATCAAATCACGATGTTCAATATCATCCAAGCACATATAATCGCCCACAGATTTTATATCACATCATATAACAATATATGAAAAACAATAAAATAACTGTTGAGGAATCCAGTCGGATTCCTCCAACCTGTCTCCCTGCATCACAGATGTTAAACAATATAGATTACATCACTTTCAGTTCCATATGATATATTCTGTCAAACAGAATCAATATAGAAATTCAACTAATTGACTAGCAGTTCAATCAAACAGTCAACACACAGTAAATCAGACAATTTCTAACAGTTCTAAAAATACAACATGAAATTATAAACTATTCAGAGTTGGTGAGTTTTACTCACATTGGCGCGTTAATCGTTATATAATCGGTTTGCGTTCTTTGACTCAGTTGGACAATTTATTTCTCCATAAATTGTAACGAGCTCGGATTCACTCTCAGTCAACTCCATGATGTAGCCACCATCCATACGATCCCAACGCAACTTACGGTTTGTCAATCTGATTTCATATGACCGAGATATCGCGTTATGAAGTTAGTACACTTTTAAATAAAAATATAAAACAAGGTTTTAAACTAAACGGGCTTAACTTTCATCTGCGGCCCATTACCCCTTGCTTTGAACTCAGCCTTGACCCGCATTTATACAGACCCGCCTCTTTCTTCCCCATCGATGAACACAGTATTTCCCAAAAACACACCATTCACGCAAGCTTGAATCCTCCTCCTCCTTCTATCTTCCACGAAATTGCAAACAAAATATACCGCTCCTCTTCTCTTCGGGTCCTCTTCCCTTTTCACCCACCATCATGTAGCTCTCACCCTCCCTGCGTGATTAGATTTGGAGATTTCATCCGCGTTTTACAGTAGCGGATCGAACAAAAACATCAGAGGAATCCCCACAACTTCCACAGATGATGCTCCACCCTTTGCAAATCACAAAAATAACAACTATTTCAATTCTGTTGCTTCCATCGATCAAAGAAGGCCAACCCTAGCTTCACTGTTGATATTCGAGCCTCCAATACTTGCGTCGGACTCCTGAAACATTGTACCAGACCAAAGCAAATCCATCCAGGAATGCATATATATAGAATGATTTGTATGATTTTATTTCATTTGTCTTTGATTTTAGAAGATGAAATGTTTACTGTGTTAACCGAAAATATGAGCGGCGGCTTACTTTTTATTTTATAGGAGAGGGTTGTTGAGAGTTGTTGTTGAAAAGAATTGGCGTATGGCCTTTGTTTTGACCTTAGAAATTATGTAGGATATTTTTTTTATATTTTATTTTATTCTTGTTTCAATCTTTAAAAATTCCTGTGACCACCTATGATACCAAAAAATCACCAAACTGGACATGCAGCTAGAGTTTGACATTACGGTCCCAACGAAACTGGTTTCGTCGAATTCCGACTCTGTTTGCTCACATAGCATATTTTTAATTGTCGAAATACTGACTATTTTACACTCTAAAAATCCGTACGGCCACACAGTGACTCTAAAAATCACGAAACCGGAAATCTAACAATTATTTGATATTGCGGATCCAACAAAACTGGTTTCGTCGAATTCCGACTTCGTTTGCAAAAGTGGCTATTTTTAACGCTCTAAATAGCCTATTTAAATATATAAATATATTTAAATATAATTGAATTAAATAATTAAAATTTAATATTATCGTCTATATTCACAGTGGCATACCACACAGCTCTAGAATATTCCAGTATTTATTTACAACTCGATATTCACTTCTGGGTCAACCCGATATTTGATTTATATTGAAATCCCTTTTAAAAATATAAATAATTGCTTTATAAATTATAAAGGAATTCCACAGCGACTTTTCTAAAATTTGAGTTGGACATAAATAAAAATCTACACGACGAAATCCCGATTTTTCTCTTCCACTAGAAAGATATACTCCACCAGCTCCACACGTTTCTTGTTTCACAGAAATCCGGCTTAAAACGAATCCTGTACATTCAGTTGAAGTTCGAGTCGCCAAATAGCGAACTGCCATGCCATTTCAAGCTCTATTTTAATTATATTATAATTATACATTCAAACTGTCGTCGATTGAATATATTCGCTAATATATCTCAACTCTAAGCTGAACTAAATCTCGGGGATGACCCAGTTCACATTATATTGTCAATTCACTATTTATGGTTATTTTTGAAATAAATATATTATTTAATTTATTATTTTAATTAAATATTCCCAGTTATTTAATTCCACGACCATTAAATCCTTTAATTCACCATTCATATAATTAAATAAATAAATTATAATACCTCTGCCAATGCGGGTCATTACAATAATATCAAATGGTTTGGTTTTAAAACTATATCAAACATGTTTTGCGAGTATAAGGAAAACCCCAATTCTCTAGTGTGCGCTTGCATTATGTGATGGGACATGGGGTTTATAATCATCCATTTTTCTAAAATCATGTTTTCAAGATCTGGTTTATGGTTGCTATGTTTGGTTCTGCTTGTTATGGTGGTGCACATATCCTTGGAAGGAAACCCATTCCGCGACATGCGACGTAGTCCCGAGACCCCTTACTCAAAATAAGGCTATGTATAAGATTAGTTAAAAAAGTTTTCTCACACCAGTCTCATGACTGAATCATAGTTTGTTTTTCCCTTACAAACTGTGGGTGCCCACAATTTCCACGCGGGCAGTCTGTTAATTTGTTTTTCAGTTATCGAGGTTGGGTTCAAGCTTGAAGACTTGGAATTCATGAGAGAGATGGAGTTTCATGTAAAGGCCGGACGTACCTTGTTATTAGTATATTATGTCAAATCTTCATGGAGTAATGGTATGTAAAATCAGATTTGTATTCAAAAATGTTTCCAATGCAATAATATATTCTTATTATATTTTATAAGTTCCACTGTGAGCTTTGTATTTCATTGTGTTTTGCTCTGATAAACCCTAACGAAATGTACTTTTGCTTACCTTAAATCGACATGGGTTTCGGTTTGAAGTAGGTGGAAGTGCGGGTCGTCACACGTGGTATCATAGCTTTCGTTAGATAAACCTTTGCTCTGTAGGATACAGACTTGTCAGAGATAGTGTAACACCCTGTGATTTTAAATATTAAAATAAAAAAATTAAGGAATTCTTAATTTCAAATGTGGGAATTAAGAGAAACGGGTTGCGCCATTGCGTTCACCTCGGAATTCTGCTTGAGATAGAGTCCGAGTTTGCGTAAATCGGACTCCGTATGAAGAAGATATCTTTAAATTAAATATTGCAGCAAAACATGAAAAAGAAGAATGAGAAAAGAATAATGTTTAGCATTGTTCTAGGTTTTGTAAGCAAAAGACTTTGTAGCTCGTTTGGTTAGAACATGTGACTTGTATACAAGAGGTACAGAGTTCGATCCTCGCCAGCGCCATATTTTTGTTTTAGGGGAATGGCTAAAAAGTGGCTTAGTGTGAACGCAGTTCAAAAAGTGGTTTAGTGTGAAAATGGTTAATTGGTAAGATAGATAAAAAGAAAAAAATATAGAGAAAATATATATACACATATATATATGAAGTGTACGCATTATGTGGCGCACGTAGTGCATTTTTTGTTGGTCAAGGATTGTCTTTTTTACGTGGCCTTCTCCGATTGGTTTTGTGACAAATTATGAGGTGTTAGGGCTTATGTGTCATGCTATGATTGACTGAGTGACATTTGCTTTAGTTGGATGGCTCTGATGGCTCCTAAAACGATCTAACGGCTCACATAAGATTTAACTTCTATAAAAGCAACCATAATCCTCAAACCCTAAATCACACAAATTCATTCCAAGGAGCCACCATGTCGTCCATGATCGTTCTAGTTTAGCCACCATTCCTTCTTCAACTTAAAGGCAAGATAGAAGCAAGAATCAAAATCAAATCTAAATTCAAATTAGAATAACAATTAGTCTACATCAAAGGCGAGCAATTCAGTTTCAGAATACAGATCCCAGAAAAACAAGACTATTCTTTTGATTGTGAGTGTTATTTCTTTCACAATATAATTAGTAAATTAATTATGATGGGCTGTAATTGGATTATGAGAACATGTCTGTTGAAACATGTGATGTTATTGTCTGTTTGTGAACATATGACAGCTTTGTTGTTGTATGATTGGTAGATCTATTTATATGTACAATTATACATGTTTAACTTGATTCATTTTATGCAAGTTTACATATGTTAATTTGTGAATCATATGCAAGTTTATGTTATGTGAATCTTATGCAAATTTATGCGTTAAATCATATGAGAATCTTTTGCAAGTTTTCAACGTTAAAACATATGTATGCAAGTTTAGGATGTTGAAACATATGTGAATCTTATGCAAGTTGGGATGTAAAACATATGTGAATCGAGTATATACATATGCTAGTTTATAAGCGAAAAGTGTGACATTAATTTATGTGTTTAGATCCATATGCAAGTTCACTTTTTGATATTAGATATACATTTAGATCCAAGGCAGTAACATATTTATGCAAATTTATGTTTCCAATGCTAGTTTTGAATGTGAATCATATGCTAGTTTGAATGCAAGTTTGTATGAAATTCATATGCAAGTCATAGAAAAACCATATCCATATATGCAAGTTCATAATTACATGTTTAGATCTATACATTTAGATCGTACATAGTTTATACAAATTTATGTTTTATGACTATTACCTATGCAAGTGCTGATTATGCAAATTTATGTTAATATGAATCATAATCATGCCAGTTTTGATCCAGGTTTTGCTAGTTAGATCTATTTTGTGTGTTATGCAAGTTGTGATGTTTCTTTCATTTTTATGAGTTAGACTATTTGCTAGTCTAACATATTTCACGTTCAACGTACGAACGACGTGGGGATAATGGGAAAATATTAAATATGCATAATTGTGAATTGGCATAAAATGGCATAAAGGCATATAATTAATTTGAGACATTAATTGGCCTAATTTATATGCATAGTAATTATGGACATAATTTAAGTGACAATTATGGATATGGATTAAAATTGGAAGTTATTGGCAATTTGAAATAGGGATATTAAATCAAATTGGGGTTGAATATAATGTGTAATAATAAATGCCTAAGACACGAGGTTAGACTCATTTGTGGTGTAAGACTGCCCGGATCCGCCCTTCAAATCCAGCAACCACAAATGGCAGTCTAATGTGAGAGGTCAAAGGCACAAATTAAATAAGTAATAAAGGACTAAGACACGAGGTTAAACTCGTTTGTGGTGTAAGACTGCCCGGACCCGCCCGACAAATCCAGTAACCACAAACGGTAATCTTATATGAGAGGTCAAAGATATAAATTAAAAGATGCTTAGACACGAGGTTAAGTCTTGCTTGTGGTGGAAGTCTGCCCAGAACTGTCCGACATATCCAGCGGCCACAAGCAATCGACTAAATGTGAGAGGTCTGTGCATTAATAATTAATTAATGCTATGCAAAGCCGAATATGAATGACAAACAGAAGTTTGGTTGAGTGAGTGATTCTCTGAGTAACAATCTGATGTTGATTTCGGTCTTCTGGGTTGGTACTTAGGGAGTTATTCCCTTAACCAATGTATATGTGAACTAAGATGTACTTAATCATAAAAAACATGGTAAGTGGATAGGGTTAAGACCAGCTTAACCAATAATATATATATATATTAATCTGATAAGTGGATGGGGTTAAGACCAGCCTAACCAATAATATATTGATCTAATAAGCGGATAGGGTTAAGACAAACTTAACCAATAATATGTATTGATCTGATAGGGTTAAGACAAACTTAACCAATATTATGTATTGATTTGATATGGTTAAGACAAACTTAACCAATAATGTATATTGACTTGATAAGCGGATAGGGTTAAGACCAACTTAACCAATAAGATATAAGTGGATGGGGTTAAGAACAGCTTAACCAATAATATATTGATCTAATAAGCATATAGGGTTAAGACAATCTTAACCAATAACACATGTTGATTTGTCTAGTGGATAACATGGGTGACATGTGGGATATAACTATAAACACTTAACCAAGTTGAAACATGTAAGAAGACATGAATAAGAAGGGGTTAAGTGGGAAATTCTAGTGGGGACCAAGCATAGG
Organism: Allium sativum; assembly: GCA_030737875.1. Taxonomy (NCBI): domain Eukaryota; kingdom Viridiplantae; phylum Streptophyta; class Magnoliopsida; order Asparagales; family Amaryllidaceae; genus Allium; species Allium sativum. The sequence goes on from JASFAX010000034.1 coordinate 7,622,818, forward strand.
TGGAAAGTTTGTGTGGGGACCCTTTTCAAACCAGTAACCCATTAAGTATTTTTGTGAGCTCGACCCAAGTGGAGGACGGGACACGCTTACTGAGTTTGATTGTAAGAGGTCAAAACGGGTTAGCGGTGGCAACGCAAGTCCAACAGGGTCATGTGCGTGCGTGGGCCCGGGCTGGAAGGTAAGACGTTGTTGCATCGTGTAGATATAAGTCGTGCATCTTTAGTGGTATCGGGTTGCCACTTTGGGGAGTGATACACCCCACTGTGGGACCAGCACAGGTATCTACGAGTTAGGGAGCCGATCAAATGGGGAAGGTAGTGGGAACGACTAGCAGAGGTAGGAGCAGACGACACCTATGAAGACAGCTCGGAGTATAACTACCATATTATGAATAAACATTGTAATTAGAATGGGGAGGGTAGTGGGTACAACTAGTGGAGATAGGGGCAGGCGACACTTATGAAGACAGCTAGGGGTACACGAAACTACCATTATTATTATTATTTTGTTCAGCGGGCGGGATCAACTTTTAGGGTGACTAGTATTGGTGCGGTGTAATTAGCATTGGTGCAGTATAGTAATTATCCTATAGTGATTAGAAGCTCAATTAACACCAAAATATTCCTCTGTTTGCTTTGTCTTGCCCACTTGCTTCACAGTCATTCCTTGTTTTACTAGTTTATGCCTTATCCTAATTACTTTAATAATTGTATTGTTAAAGTTATGGTACTCTCCAGACTTCATGTCTGACCCCCTTTGTTTTCTCCTCTTTTCTTCCTCCCCCCTTGGTTCTCAGGGTGGGACTAGTACTAGCGGAGCTTGATTTGGATCTCTTTCTTTCTCTTTTGGAAGTGCTTGGGTTGCTGAAATTAAAGTTCAGCTCATCTCTTTTATGGCTACTTGTGTTTAGGGTTATGCTTTTTGCTTTATGTACTCTGAAAACAATTTGTCAAGATGGATATTAAGTGTACTTGGTTTATGAAGTTGTTGTAATCAAACCTTTTCTCCGCTGCAATAAAAGTTGTTTTAAAATTTTAAACTACCAATATTTGTCTCGTTATATTATGTTCTATACACTAATAACGCTCCAAGGAAGTTAATACATTCTCTTTGTGAGTGACATTAATGGACGAGGGTTGTTACAAATAGGATCAGTAGTATCCTAGGCAAATTAACTCGTTAGAAATAGGACTAGTAATACCTTAGAATGAGTTGTGAGTGTGTGTGTATATATATATATACACACACATGAGAGACATATTTGTAATTTTATATACAAATGGTTTTGTGTTGGATTAATTTGTTGACTGGGCTACGAACATTGGTCGATACAGTAAGAGCTCACTGTATCGGTAGGTGTTTCTAAACACTTACACATAGTAGTCTAAACCAATTTTATGGATAAACGAAATAATTTTGTCCAAAAGTATATTTTCATAAAAAAGGGATATATGTTTTGATGAAAGTTATGTTTTGGAAAACTTAATCCACTAATTGATTGCTGGAGATAATAATTAGTATAACTAATTAAGAAATTTGAATTCCCAACGATTTTGGATAGTTGAAATATTTGCTAAAGTGATTATAAAACTTTTTGGTAAAGTATTAATGTTGTATGGTATGGATAACTATGGTCTAACCTATGATGATGAATCGAAAACAAACGAAAAAAGATTTATGACCAAATCGAAGAAGGGAATAGGTTGGACCTATGCAAGTATATTCGTAGTTACTCCCGAAAGGATAGAAACAAAGGAAAAAATTATGGGTGTTTGTTGTTATAAAGAGTTACATTATGCAGTCCTATGCCCATTGAATAAACAGACAAAGTAAAATATTAGAGTTAACCAACAAAGATTTAGGGTTAATAATCAAGGTATTGGTTAAGTATACGACCATTAGTTCCGACTTCGATTTCGACGACGAAATCATTTTAAGTGAGGGAGAATGTAATGACCGAAAATTTGGATCCAATTAAAATTTTCCAAATTTGATAAAGATCAGAATTAATTTGGATTTGGGCAGGAATAAAATTGAAATAGTCCAAAAAGAATTAATTTTGGATTAAAAATAGTATGTTTATAAATGAAGTAGTAGTAACGAACTCGGATTTCGATGTAATCAGTTTCATTAAATCCGAAATGATGAAATTATGCAACCAACCAAGTTACGTCAAAAAGGGCATCCGTTAGATATGTTAAATTCGCAAAATATTCAAAATTTGAACAAAAACAAATGATTTTGAGGATATCTTGAGAATGAGATATCGCTAAATAGTGAATTTTAGTACTCAGGGAAGTTTCGCGTAAAACGGCATCCGTATGTGGAAAAGAGAAAATAAAAGGCTAATATTTGAACTAAATTTTGACGATAATTGGAATTTGATAGTGCTAACGGCAAAATTGGAATCTGAGACCTATCCAGAAAAATTTAGAACCTAGAATATTAGCTATGTAAGACGTCTGGGAAAATTCCGTATCGAGTATAGAAAGTTATTAAGAAAACAAAATTAAAATAAATTATTTGAGAATCCAAACGAACACCGATTTTGGATTTGAACATATAGGATTGAAGAACGTTAGAAACCGGACAACATGGTTGAAGAATTTCTGAAAACCGTTATCGTTTGATACTCCTATTCGAGGCTAGAAGGTGCTTGAGAAAGCACACTTTACTATTCATAATTGGATAAGCATGAAACTCAAGGTTTGATCCTAGCCACACATTTTCTACCCTTGGATTTAAGACACATAAGAACCCACACCCTTTACACCCTTATAAATACCCACCACCTTTACCTTCTTTACCATCTCATTCCCTTTCTTCTCTTGAAAATCTTCTTCTTCCTCCCTCTCCCTTAAGCTCATGGCCATGGCCCAAAATCATTAATAAAAAAATAAAAATAAAAAAGCAAAGGAAAAGGAAGAAAAGGAGAAAATAGGGCAAGAATAGAAGCCAGGGACCCTTAGGAAAAAGTTTGGACTTCATGGGGTGATAAAAACTGAACTTTTAAAGAGTTTTGTCTCTTGATTTAATGATTGCATGTATGATGTTTTTTATGATGGATGTTGATTGTGTAGTTTAGAACACACAAACAATAAGCGTTAGTGTTATAACGCTTGTGCACAGTTATTATTTCATTATGTTAAAAATAGTTTTTATGAATGTTTGTGTAATGACCCGCATTTTCAGCAATATAATAATTAATTAATTTAATTATTTAAATAGTGATTTATAGGATTTAATGGTCGTTGAATAAAATAATAGTGAATATTTAATTAAAATAATAATTAAATAATATATTTAATTCTGAAATAATCATAATTGGCTGAAATGGCGATATGGTGTGAATTGGGCAATTCAAAATATATAATTCAATTAGAGTGAATTATATTGACAAATATATTATATTAACGATGGTTGAACGTATACATTATATAACAATTAAAATCGAGCTTGAAATGGCGCTGCAGTTCGTAATTTGGCGATTCGAACTTCAACTGAATATACAGAAGCCGTTTTAAATTGGATTTCTGTGAAACAAGAAACATTAGGAGCTGGTGATTTATATTTTCCTAGTGGAAGAGAAAAATTGGGATTTCGTCGTGTAGATTTTTAGTTATGTCCAAATTAAATATTCAAAAAAACAGTGGTATATTCGTTCGTGGCCATAACGGTTATTTAAAAATATTTGTATATCGGGTTTGAATTTAGACAAAATTCATTTGAGACATAATGATAGTTTAATTTTTATAATTTTACTGTAATTTTCAATTAGTTAAATACGCGATTTTTATTTGGAGTATGTTGTACCCTATATCAGTATCTTGGGGTTTCACAACATGAGTTCACCTACCGGTATTTTTATATATTTGGGATCGTGGTGAAATACTCGACATGACTACATTTTTATTTTTGTCCGCTGCAGTCAGTAAACAAATATGATTTCTTCGTAGCGGGTGCTTCATATACTTTAATGAGGATATATAGGAATAAAATAATATATGTATCTCCATAACATTTTTAAAACCTATTCCTCATTTTTCCAAGGGAAACAAACCATCCACGTTCCATTTACTTATAACCACACAAACCCGTTGGTGTTCGCATAGACCAGGTAACAATTTCCTAAATAACTAAGAAATTTAAAACATTATAAATAAGCGGTTGTTCCCATAACCTTAAGACCTAATTGTATTTCATTCTCTTCAGCAAATGGCTGCACATTTTTATTTTTGTCCGCTGCAGTCAGTAAACAAATATGATTTCTTCGTAGCGGGTGCTGCATATACTTTAATGAGGATATATAGGAATAAAATAATATATGTATCTCCATAACATTTTTAAAACCTATTCCTCATTTTTCCAAGGGAAACAAACCATCCACGTTCCATTTACTTATAACCACACAAACCCGTTGGTGTTCGCATAGACCACGTAACAATTTCCTAAATAACTAAGAAATTTAAAACATTATAAATAAGCGGTTGTTCCCATAACCTTAAGACCTAATTGTATTTCATTCTCTTCAGCAAATGGCCGCCACTCTTCCTTTTACTTCCAACAAAAATGGCGATCTCCTACAATCCTCAAAATCAAAACAAAACCTACAAATTCAACTAAAAACATATTCGGCTTCCTAGGGTTATGCCCTTCGATCTGAGGTGGCTGTTGAGGAGTTCGACGTTGGTTCTCATCTACGGGAAAATGTACAGTAGGGGGGGTCATTCTAGCAGTCGCGGGGAGGTCGAGGTGTTGGCTGCGTTGAGTATGGGGAGCCGAGTCAATTGGTGGTGGTTTGGAGTGATGTTGGGGAGGGCATGGCTTACTGGCCTGTGTAAAACATGAAGAGTTGTTGTTTTGGGAAGGTTTAAGTTGGTATTGAAGAAATATTGTTGGGATTTTGATGAGGAGAATGCACGTGAGTTCAGGTGTGGTTCAAGGAAGAATGAGATCGAAGAAAAACACGGTGAAGTTCTTCCTGCAGTGCGGGAATAGGTGGAGCGAAATGGAGTTGAGAAGGGGACGATGAGTTGCATGGTGAAGGCAGTAGCTGACGTGAAGAAGGCTGATAAGGAAAGTGTTGGTATGTTTCAGGTGATTGTATCTGTTTGAATGTTTTGGGATGGCTTGGGTCGGTTGGTTGATGAGAGTTGTGATGGAGTATTTGTTCTGGTTTTGGGCCAAGGAGTTGCGAAAATGGCCGTGGAATTTGGTTTCCTGTAGTCGAGATATTCGTCTGGGAAGAAGGATTTCGAACGGGTTTTGTTTTGGGCCGGGTTAGTAAAGAATCGAGTGAAACAAGATCCGACAGGATCATATGGACGAGCGCTACACAATGGGATTGACTGGGAGTGAATCGAAACTCGTTACAATTTATAGCGAAATAAATTGTTTGTCTGAATCAAGCGATGGTTATCGTTATTAACGATGATCGTCCAATGTGAGTAAAACTCACCAACTCTAAACAATTATATTTTTGTAACGTATTTTTAGAACTGTTAATCATTTGTTGATTGCTATGTGTTAACTATTTGGTCGAATTGCTGGTGTATTGTTTGAAATTATAGATAACGATATATATATATATATATATATATATATATATAAATCGTTAATCAAATATTGATTCTATTTAGCAGAATATTTCATATTGAAAATCGATGTTATTATGTTGATTAACATCTGTGATGCAGGGAAACAGGTTGGAGGGACCCAACTGGGTTCCTCAATGTTTAAATACTATTTTGTTTCATATATTGTGATATATAATCTGTTAATGATTATGTATGTTTAAATGATATCGATCATTGTGATTTGGTATTTTAAATACCGTAAGAAATACTGGGATGTAAAAAGGGGATTTTCAAAGTATAATTTGAAAATAAATTAGTTATATAAAATCAATGGATTTTTTATATAAAAGGAAAAAGGATTTTATAAAAGAAATCAATTATAAAATCAAAGAGAAATCGAAAAGGAGATATTTGTAAAACACTTACAAATGGGATCGAAAAGGAAATATTTATTTGTTAAATAAATAGAAAGAAAAGGAAATTTATTTATAAAGTCGAAGGATTTTATAAAAGGGATATTCATTTATAAAATGAATTGGAATTTATTTAAAGAGAAAATATTTATAAAATCAAGATATTTTATAAGAAGGGAATTATTTATAAAATCAAAGGATTTTATAAAGAGGAGTATTTATTCGTTAAATAAACAGAAAGTTACAGAAAATAAATATTTGTAAAACATTTACAAATAGAATTGAAAAAGAATTTATTTATTTAGAAAATAAATAAAGATAAAAAGGGAATTATTTTATAAATAAAGGAGTATTAGAAAATATTTATTTATGAAATAAATAGAGTTATAAAAAAGGAAATTTGGCAGGATATAAAGGAAATATTTATATGAAATAAATATAGACAAATAGGAAAGGAGTTATCAAATTTTAGTTAAATGAGTTAAAGTAAATCGATTAATAGAAATCGAGTTAAAGTAAATCGATTAAGAGAAATCGAGTTAAAGTAAATCGATTAAGAGAAATCGAGTTAAAGTAAATCGATTAAGAGAAATCGAGTTAAAGTAAATCGATTAAGAGAAATCGAGTTAAAGTAAATCGATTAAGAGAAATCGAGTTAAAGTAAATCGATTAAGAGAAATCGAGTTTAAGTAAATCGATTAAGAGAAATCGATTTAGAGTTGATCAGTTAGAGTTAACCAGTTAGAGTTAATCAATTAGGGTTGACCAGTAGAGTTGATCAGTTAGAGTTAACCAATAGAGTAATTAAACAGAGTTAATCGAATAGAGTTAACGGAGTTATAAAATATTAGTTATTCGAATCAAGTTGAAAGGAGTTATCGAATATTAGTTATTCGAAAGGAGTTAATCGATGTTAATTATTCGAAAGTGAGATTATCGAATAGTTATTCGAAAGGAGTTATCGAATCTAGTTATTCGAAAGGAGTTATCGAATGTTAGTTATTCGAATAGAGTTAAAGGAGTTATCGATTATAGTTTAATCGAAAGGTGTTATCGATTAGTTTAATCGAAGGGAGTTATCGATATTAGTTTAATCGAAAGGAGTTATCGAATATTAGTTATTCGAATAGAGTTAAAGGAGTTAATCGAATATAGTTTATTCGAAAGAGTGAGTTAATCGAATATAAGATATTCAAAGTGACTTAATCGAATATAAGTTATTCGAAGAGGGATAATCGAATATAAGTTATTCGAAGGAGAGTTAATCAAGTAGAAATTACTCGAAAAGAGTTAATCGGTGAATTCGATTATATCGAATTTGGGAAGGTACTTATACTTTCCAGTATTTAAATCAAGAGTTATTTATTTAAATTAGATGTTTATTTATTTATTCACATTAAAGAATAAAAGTTATAATTGGAGTTAGATATTTCTAAAGTAGGGATTTTAACGTTATCGTTATAACCAATGTTTTCAATAAAGAAGTGGATTCGTAAATTGAATCTGAGGGTTACGTAAGGAAGTTGTTAAAAGATTTAAAAGATAAACTTTGACCATTTCGAAGTTAAAACGTTGTTCAGTTAAGGTCTAAAAGGTAATTATACCCCAACTTGATTGACTTCCTTCTTAACTAAGGAATGGTGAGGTTTGATCGTGAAGGAGTTTTGGAAATGTTTTCCAAATAAGAATCAGAAATGTTTTCTGATAAAATTAGAAAATAAGAAATGTTGAATATATGGAAACAGGAGATAAGTAAATTAATGAACTAAGAAGATAAATGTTAAATGATGATTGATCGATATAATTTCCATATGGAAATAATATCGTTGTTTGCACACCTATTTTTCTTTGATAGTTAACTCACCGACTATCGAAGTTTCTGACCATTTTAACGTTGTTAATATGGAGAGACCGGTTGGATTATTATCCGAAGAACCATTCTATATTGGCATAAGCATTGCGAATCATATATGCCAAAGATAATTGAAGACGGAGTAAAGTGCAAGGGCTATTGTATAAATCTTAGATAACAATTGCCTAAGATGGATGTACTGAATAGTGCCCTTCGGTTTGTCCAGTCCCAGGACAACTTGTATGGACGAAGGTCTGACAGAGTATATCTAATGGATTGCGTAATTTGATCTCTTCAAACGTATTCACGTTTGGTGGCGGAGGAATTCGTTTCTCTTGGCTGTATACCCATGTTATTTTTGGATAAATCAATTTGTGATTTAAAGGGTATGACGATGTGACATTCTAAGTGAATGAAGATGTGGCATGTAAAAGATAAGCGTAGCTTCTAGCCTCACATCCTGTAAATGAGAAAAATCGGGCAGGCAGCATGACTATGTAGGTCGCACCTATTAGGGTGTATAATCACCTGATCTAGAGTTTCATTTACTTCTAAAAATCTATGGTTGATGCTGTCCCATTCGGGAAACGGTTGCTGATCCCAGCCGTTGGTGATATACATTCGATACACTCAAGCGAAATGAGTGGTCGGTCATGTGTGGCCGGGTTGCAAGATGTTCTTGTTGAACCTAGTCTATTCCTCTCTAGAGGTACACTAGAGAAAGGTGGTTCCATACCTTGTCATAGTTGGAAATCCATTACCCAATACATGCTTGCGGTTTTGATTGTATACTATATATGTGGAACGTGAGATGAAAGCGTTTCTGCTAGATGATTATTATTATTTTGGTTGATAGACATTATTATAATATCAAAAGGTTTTTGATATAAAGATATTTTGGATTTCTTTTAAGGGAAAAACCCGTTCCGTTATACGGTGTGGTCTTATGAGATATCGTTTAATGGCTCAAACTGTTTTAAACTGTTGTATTGACACCAATCCCATGACTGGCCCAAAGTTTATTTTGTTTTGTTTTCCCTATACTCTTGGGTGCCCAATTTTATAAGGGCAGTCAAGTAGTTAGGATTTTATATATATACTTGGAGAGCTTGGAGCAGGAGGCTTCAGGATTATATAGCTATAGTTATTTCCGCTGTGTTGTAAGTGTTGTACTCTGATAATGTTACTGTATACATATACTGGTTTATTTCAAGGATATATTATCTATTATATTTGTTCGTTCCGCTGTGAGATTCGTGTTACTCTGATGTTGTATCTTCTTCTTCTTCTATTCTAAGTTTCTATCTTATCTTTCCTCACCCTCTAATTTCTTTCATTAACCATCCGGTATTTTCGACTCTTGATGTTCGATATGTGTTGTATATCGGATAATCAAGATCGCCTTTTTCCGGGTCGTTACAGTTTGTAATGGTTGTTGTTTCGCATACACCATGACACATCAATTATGGTATTACATTGGTGATTGGCAAATCTCCTTCGTAATTAGAAACAATATTTTTTTAGATGAAGGATAATAATTTACGATAAAGTCACTTTAAATAAATAAATAAATACCAGAACATTCAAGGATGACAGAGAGGATAGTGTCTAGGCTTGGGTTTGGAAAATGTAGTTTCCTGCTCTCTTTGGATAGCCCTAACTGATCCGACGGATGGGATGGTCAATGCAAGATTTAATTATTTGGATTTAAAGGTATATTGGAATTTAATTTATTAAGTGAAATAAAAGTTGAATTTTAAACCCCAAATATTTTGGGAAAATAAATTTAAAATGATTTTGAATGGTTTATATAAACACATAATGGTTTTCTAAGGTATTTTGAACTATCTAGTATAATTTTTATGGCGATCAAAATAGCTTTTGTCGCATAATGGCAATTCACGTATTTTTAGTTATAAACTTTAAACGCTTATAACTTTTGCAATTTAAATCGGATTTCCACGAAACAAAGTACGTTTGATTCCTATTTACGAGAACTTTCAAATGAGTGAAAGAAGATTTTAACTTCGTGTTATAATTTTCAAATTATATTTAAAACCGTTTTGAAAAGGTCGTCGTAAGAGCAGTAGTCGGCCATAACTATAAACAACTATTTTAAATGTTTTAAAAATATGGATTTTTTTTTGAAAAATAGTATAAATTATGTAAAAGTGCGTTGAATTGTAAAGTTTAAGTTTTTCCTTAGATAAACGATGTTTTGATCAAAGCAGTTAAGATAATGGATTTGTAACGCTTCTATAACACCTTTGAAACACTTTCTTTGGAAGCAATCTATTTTGAAGTTTTTATACCGCGAACTCTTTTCCGAACTATAAGTAAATAATTGGTGGAATGTTTTGAAGATTTATAGGTATTGAAAATGTTTTATATGGAAATTAAATTTGATTTATTTGATATTAAAACGGGTTTTTCGATTTTAAATCATTGGATATGGTTGGAGATAAATCTTTAGATGTCTGATATTAATTCGGTTGATGATGACTCTTATTATTCGAGGAATTTAAAAGGTAGTTCACCATTATTCCACTTATAGTATGAGTTGGATATGGATATTAATATTGACGATAGGTTGATGGTATATCTATCCAGATCTAATGTCAAAGAGTTGGGTAGATCTTTTAATTAAGATACGAGTTTCCCAATTTGATTGAGATAATTGGATAGAAATAATCTTCGGATATTTGATATGAAATTCTGTAGTGTAAACATTTACTATTCGAGGAATTTGGAAGATATTATTATTATATTGTTATTCCTCTTATGGTATTTGTTGATTATGAGAACTGATATCGAATATAAGTAGATACAATTTGATACAATTTCTATGTGACTTATGTTCAATATCGATTGATTTGGGTTTTGTCGTAAATGGTATCTTCAATAATGTCATTCTTGAAACCTGATGAGATAGAATTATGCAAGTTCGTATCGTAATTTGGGATTTAATCAAATCTTTGATTTGAAGAAATTGAAGGTAAGGAATTAGGAAGGAAGTATAATCTTTAATTAATATTAAATAATTGAATGTTGGAAGGACATTTTGATTCCGAACTATGGTCAAAATATGGATTAAGGGTTTTTCAAAATAAATTGGATTTGGATAACGAGTTATCAAACGGGAAGTTAATTGTGGTTTTGAGGCCAAAGTATCTTTGATAAAGGATGCATTTTAAAGGAGAACGTGTTTAAAGAGGTTTAATTTAACAAATCCAAGACGAAAGGAGATTATTTGAAAGCCTATGTGTTCCGTAATTGTGCTTTTAAATTGTGCTAATTATTTGGAAAGGCCCGGTTTTTACCCATTTCGAATAATTATACGACGTGATGTTGACATCAAGATGACGACGATGATGGTTGAAGACCGGTATTCTTCACATCGGATGGACAACTTATCGATGCCTTGGGGTCGCTCCTCAAGAGATTAAAGTGATGGCATCATCTGACCGTACTTAAAGCGTATCGGATTGCAAGGACTTGCACTTCCAGGCGGGAATGTGGAATCTAGTGCCTTTGGTTTCGTTCCTATTCCCGGAATGGACTTGTTGATGGATTTCGTGTCTGACACTGTATCTTGTAAAATATAAACTAGCATTTACTAAACGTACTTCTGTTTGGTGGCGTTGAATTTATTTTCTTTCTTAACACCCTTCTTTGAAACGTGTGAGCTCAAAGGTTGCATGTTGGTGAATAGCAGTTTCTGTTTTAAAGAATGATAGTGTGGCATGATAAGTGGAAATGATCAAGGCTTTTTAGTTGAAGACCAAAGCATGGCTTATGTGACAGCCCGTAACTTCCCCGTGAAGGAAAGCACGGATGGCTTTGAGGACAAGACGAATCAGAACACAAACAGAAGAACATTTCATTGTTTATTACAACAACTCCATCAGAATACAAGAATATACAGAGTATGAATAAATATTACGCATTTGACAAATATCAGAGATTTAAATTACATTTAAATACATAGCAGCGGAAAAATAATACAAAATATAACTGAAAGAAATACGCGGATACAGAGCTTTCCGAATATCACTTCAGCTATAAACCAGGATCATGTGAATATAAATATGCAAAACCCAACTACTAGCTGCCCGTGTCGAAAATAAGGGCACCCAGAGTTTAGGTTAAAACAATAAACTCCAGGTCAGTCATGTGAATTGTGTGAGAACTAAAACAGTTATTAATCTTTATTTTTAAATTTAGGTAAATCAAGGGACCACGCCGTATAACACGGAACGGGTTTCCTCCCAAGAATATCAGTGCATAAAACAAATAGTGCAATGCTAAATAAAGAAAAATGAAGCTATTATAAGACCCAGGTCCCATCACACAATGCAACGCAAGCCGGAGGATACGATTTTACATTATAATAGCCAAAGAATGCTTGATACGCTAAATTTCATCTTTTATTATTACTATAAGTGAAGAAAACAACTTCAAATATAAATGTATCAATCATAGGCGGCATGGGTACCATATATCATGTCGCCATACTAGTTCAACAATTAAAACCGCAAAGGTCGTATTGGAAATTGGATTTCCGTCATGATCCGAGGCAAGGGGCAAGCTCCTCTCCGTTCGAGACACTTTAGCAAATGTCTTAGGACCACACATAGCGATCCTTGGAATCAATTGTGTCGGTCCTCTCTTACTTTTGAGGATTGGCAATTCCTGAACACACGTTTCCCGGTCCTACCAGACCTATATCCGAGGCGCCTCGCATTCCAACAACCACACAGGTAAAAAGTATATAAAGGTCAGGGCTGGTAGGTCGTTGACATCACCCATAGCTAGAAAGAAACGTCGTGTTCTCCCAACGGTCCTTATCCCGTTTTTGACTCATACCGAGGTGTGAGGCTCGCGAGTTAACGATATACATAAAGCTATGCCACACAGGCCGTGCTTTGATCATCAACTACAAGACTTTGCTTTTCAACAGAAGCCTTGATCATATGCCACTTAGGCATACTACACAGGCAATTCATGCGATTGATATCCATCAATATATAACCTCTGAGCTCGTACGTCTCAGAGAAGGCCGTTAAGCAAGAGAATAAATTCTCCGCCGCCAAATAGATATATATTTAATAGAAATCAATCACACAGAATAAAATCCAATGTCAGACACACAGTCCATTTACAAGTTTGTTCTGGGTCTGAACGAAACCGGAGGAACCTTATTCCTCGCATATCCATCGATCTCCAAGTACGTCTGGATGATCACCAACTGATTCCCTCCTCTTTGGTGTACAGCCCAATCAAGATCATCAATAATCATCCAAACGATGTGAAGACCTCCGGTCTTCAACCACCGTCTTCATCTTCGACTTATAGCCGAATCAGTTATTCAGAATGGGTATAAACCCGGCCTTTCCGAATAACCCGCGTATATAATAAACAAGTGTTACACAAACACAACATATGCCTCATTCCAGTTCAGAATATTCTTTTATTAAAATTTTCACATTCTTAGGGAAAGGTTCCTATTAATTTTATCAAAGATAAATTCTTCTAAATTTATTCTTTAATCTTCCTTTGGATATCATTTCAAACCATGTTAAGGTTTTCCAAACTAGTTGGGATTAGCGAACTGCACCGAAGGAATTATTTATTTTATTTCCCAGTCCCAACCTATTCATCCCATGGAGCAAAACTGGTAATACTTCATATCTAACACCACAGTGCTATCGGTAAATTTTAATTACCATTTCACGTTCAAATCTAATTAAAGATTTAACTATCGCTTTGGAGCAAAACTGGTGATACTCCATTCTCGATCACTTTCCAAATTTGATAATTTAAATTATCAATTCACATTTCAATCTAATTACAGATTCATTAAAACGCCACTTGGTTTTAATCTTTCCAAAAATCAATATTAATGATTATTTAACTTTGGAAAATCAAACATGCTGCATCGACAATCTACACTGTACTATTGATTTCTACCGATATATAACCTCTGAGCTCGTACGTCTCAGAGAAGGGCGTTAAGCAAGAGAATAAATTCTCCACCGCCAAACAGATATATATTAAGTGGAGATCAACCATACAGTTCGAAATACAATGACAAACATGAGACCCTGCCTTTTACTGGGTTAAAGAACTAATGTCTTTTTAAACACAGTTCACAATAAACCCAAAAATCAATTCTAATTCAATTCCAATTAAATATATTAATTAATTGGTATTCTTCATTAAATCTATATAAAAAGATTTAATCTTTTCTCACCTGGGTTTACGAACAGTGATAATGAAGACACCATTCACGACGAACCCAAATCTCTTTTGATATTAAATACAAGGCTCTGAATAGAAAATATATCGGCTTAAATTCAATATCAAATTCTGAAACCAACAAATATCGTATTGGAAGTAACGATATTAATATATCTTTCAAATTTCCACAACCATACCTGTATAATCACAAATCCAACATCGAAATATTCCAAAGATAATTTCGATCCAAATCCATTCCAATTCGTATATTGGAAATTCTGATAATTTTAAAACCACTTCAAATCTAGTTCAAAACTAGTTCATTTCGATAAAAATATATTTTAATCCTTTTTATGTATGGGATTTTTCACCCCAATTCTTTCTAAATCATTTATTATGATTTTACACAAATTATAGATATTTTTAATAATTTTATCAAGGCCCATACAGTCGATTTCCAATAACGGTCGTCGAACTGCACTTACAGCGACCTTTTCCAAATTTGATTTGGACATAATTCCAAATCTAACCGTTAGATTTCAAATTTCTAATATTCATTGGAAAGCTCTTTTCGATACGAACCCAAGATTCCAGTTTCAGGAGAATCCAACGGTCGGATCCCCCGTAGCGTCAATTCGAAGTCAATGGTCGAAATTCTTGAACTGCCGCGGCATGGCGCGTTCTATTCAGGCCGTTTAATATATATATATATATATATTTCGTCGATTTCAATTCTAAACGTATTTTATAAATCGTTTTAAATTCGTTTTCAAAACAATTTCAACTTCATATTCAATTTTAAATCAAAATTGAATATTTCATAACATTAATATATAAATGATAATATTTTCAAAACGTTATATTTTGAAATCACTTGCTTTACTATATTCATTATAAAAAAGAATATAATCGATACAAATATCGTTCGCGTCAAAATGGCGCATCTCTAATCAACACGGCTTTATATATTTCAATAACTTCGTTATTCTATTCAACAAATGAATATTTTCTTCAACACATGAATATATATTTTATTCAACACATGAATATTTATTAATTCTTACTTACAATAAAATGTGAATACTATTGTATAGAATATTTCGTTCAACACATGAATAGTTTCAACACGTGAATATTCTCAACACATGAGTACCGTCAACACATGACTATTTATTCTATTCAACACATGAATTTTCTTTTATAATATTCTTTATTTTCCAGATTGGAATGAGGCCCAATCAATTACCATATAATGCTATTTATATGGATTCCATACAACACATGTATATAATAGCAACAATAAATAATCAACCAACATCCATAGTGCACCACACAACTACATAAGCATTAAATATAACTATTTAACGCTTACATAGTCTGTCAATCAAACGATCGACATACCACTAAACAATTGGGATTAGTGTACGTCGAATATCATCCCAACACCCGTGTGGGGTTTCAAATCAACAAACACAGATTTTTATTTGTGCAGATGGGCGATGTATAAAAATTATCGTCCCAATCTATATTAGTTAAATGGGTGTACATAAATAAATCATTCGATTTGTAAATGAATATTTATTTATTCACCTTCACGTTAAATTTATATTTTTAACGATAAATAATTTATTTCAACACATGAATTTTTCCACTCATTTCACATCCCAAACAATTTTCACCACAACATACAATCAAACATACAAGCCGTCCATGGTCTGCGGACGACGTGTGTCGGGTGCTGCTAAGCGCCGTCTGCATCCTAGTATATATTTTTAACTAGAAAACAAGATTTAAAGTGAGGAGTTCTCACCGATTAGATAAACCAAACACTGTGACTCTTCATATGTAGAAAATCTTGCCGTGTCCGCCTTTTGTCACTTTCGTTGTCTGTATCCACTACATATATAAAAATCGCATCTTTATATTGTTGCCATGTATATAAAAATCACATTTTTATAACTACGCTTTATGGATTAAAAAAAATCACATTTTTATACTGCTACTATATGGATAAAAATTCTATATTTATACCGCTACTATATAGATAAAAATTCTAGTTTTATACCGCTACTATATAGATAAAAATTCTATTTTTATACCCCTACTATATAGATAAAAATTTTATTTTTATACCGCTACTATATAGATAAAAATTCTATTTTTATAACGGCTACTATATAGATAAAAATTCTATTTTTATACCGCTACTATATAGATAAAAATTCTATTTTTATACCGCTACTATATGGATAAAAATTCTATTTTTATAACGGCTACTATATAGATAAAAATTCTATTTTTATACCGCTACTATATAGATAAAAATTCTATTTTTATACCGCTACGATATAGATAAAAATTCTATTTTTATACCGCTACAATATAGATAAAAATTCTATTTTTATACGGCTACTATATTGATAAAAATTCTATTTTTATAATGGCTACTATATAGATAAAAAATTCTATTTTTATACCGCTACTATATAGATAAAAATTCTATTTTTATAACGGTGTTCATATAATAAAGATCATATTTTTATCACACTAACTTCATAATAAAAATTATATTCATATATCGCTCTTCTTCTAATAAAGATTATATTTTTATATCGCCACTCATATAAAAATCACATTTTTATATTTTTCTAGTATATAAAAATCATATTTTTATTATCTCTACTATATAAAAATCATATTTTTATTATCTCTACCATATAAAAATCATATTTTTATTGCTGCTACATAGATAACAAAGATTGTATTGTTATTCTCTTTTCATAAATAAAAACCACTCCTTGATAGCTTTAAAAATTGAAATCTTATAGTTTTAAAAATATTATCTTTTCTTCATAGGAAAAAAATATAATCTTTACTTAAACAAAAATATAATATTTTCGATAATAAAAATCATAGCTTTTGTTAAATAAAGATCCAATTTTTCCTAAGCTATCATATACATAAAAATTTGAATTTTATTAAATAAATGAAAATAAAATAACTAAAAAAAAACTTACAGTGTTTGGAATGGAGAGGGGTGCTGATTGGACGGCACCGGGGTGTTGAGGGGGTTCGGTCGGCGGTGGGTGTCGTGGTGGGGACATTGGTGGCCGCAGCTGCTTAGGGGGAAGGCGTAGGTGTGGATTTTAGGGTTAGCGCGGTTTAATTGGGGGGAGAAGGAGAGGAGGAAGAAGGGAATATGAGAAGGAGGGGGTAGGGCGCCCTCTGACGCCAGCGGCGGCGCGCGATGGGGGGGGCGGCTCCTCTCCTTTCGCGTTTAGTTTTTTTTCTTTTTTTTTCTGTTCGTGAGAACTGAGAAAGGGGGAGTTGACCTGAAGAAGGAGAAAAAGGGGGCTCTTTTATAAATAATTATATTTTTAATTAATTTTAATTCCCATAAAGGTGATTTTTCTATCGAACCCTAAATCCAGCCCAACGACTGTCGTCCCTAGCTAATTACCCCCATTTCGAACACAATGGGATATGTATCGTAAGCCGATTCGATCATTTCGATCAGTTTTCGTCAAAATCAAAATATAAATCTATATATTGAATTTGAACGCATATTTCAATTTACCGGGGCCACATACGGACTCTAAAAATTTCCGAAAAATATTTTCTAGCTTCATATTGATGATACAGTCCTAACAAAACTAATTTCATCAAATTCCCAGACCGTCTGAAAAATGGCCATTTTCCAGTCGATTAAAATCAACTAAAATTGGCAAACGCGTTTTTCTTTGCCACGCTCATATATTTATTAAGAAAATTATGAATTTTTGAATCTAGAAATAATTTGACATCCCGGATCCAACGAAAGTTGATTCATCAAAAACCATGGTCGTTTGCAAAATTTCCATTTTTAAGGGCCAAAATTCCATAGTGACTATTCTAAATTTTCAACTGGACGTAACTTTTGATTCCTGTTATGAAATTTCAATTTTTCGGATTTGTTGGAAAGATATTCTCAAATAGATTTTAATATTTTTGGTTTCACCAAAATCCGGTTTATTTTGAATCCTGCACATTCATTTGAAATTCAAAATCAAATTTTCGAACTACCGCGCCATTTTCAATTCCTTTTATATTTAAAATAAAATATTTATATTCTAACGACGACTCGAATAAATATATACTTCCTAATTCTACCCAAAATAAATTTCTCATCGTTATTATTTAATATATTTCATTTTAAATATTCAAAATTCATTAAAATTGCCAAAATAAAAATTTTAAATTGGCTCTGAATTTCCGAGTTGTTACAATCTCCCCCACTTAAAACATTTCATCTCCGAAAAGGAACGAAGCTGAAAGTTGTTTTACAAACCAACTCAACTTTCATTATTTTGATTACGGCTTAAGTTCTTCAACTTTTCAGTTTCTAAGAACTTTTCAAATCCTTCAAAAATTTGGCTAACACCCTAAATTTTCGAAAAATTTCGCCATAACCTCCCCTGCACCGGGAGCTTCGGGATATTTCAAATAGCCTCCCATGGCCCTCACCAATCCAAAAAGAAAAAGAAACAGCCAAGCGGCTAGCCAATCGGCTCATAAAATCATTCAAACCCAAAGAAATACAATAAACGTGTACCTATTAGTCGGGCAAACAATTTTATTCTTCTGCTCTAGCCTCCTTGCTATGACATGTTCAATGGATACACATGTATATGCATGCAATTGTAATCATTTTTCAATACAGTTCAATATTTGATTCAATTTGGCCTAAATGGTTAAAAATATCAAATAAATAAATAAACAACACAACCATCAATCAATTAGTTGATTAGCTTTTCAAATTCATAACTTTGATACATATACAGAAAATCATGTTTTTGATGCCAAATCACAACAATAAACCTATCTAGTTTTGGTTCTCACACCAGCCTGATGGAAATATATAGATATCTCACTTTCGATACTTGAAAATAAATACCGATAACGCTGCAGCATTATCGGAATCATCCCGGGTAACTAGAGTGTGATTCTATATCTATCCAGTATATTTGGGACTTCGAATATACGTTCATGACGCGTATGCGTGAAATATTCATATATTAGATTGTCCAACTCAATACAAATAAAATATTCAAATACGTATAAAACGACTTAAATTTCAAAACAAAATTTGTTTTTGTTTTTATTTTTAAAAATATACTCTTTACACTCGTTCTAAGATACTACTGATCCCATCTCTAACGAGTTATTCTTATTGGATATTTCTAATCCAACCTCTGATGAATTCTTTCGTTCGGTTCTAATGTGTCTTGTTCTCGAGCTCTGTAAACCAAAGCTCTAATACCACTGTGACAGCCCGTAACTTCCCCGTGAAGGAAAGCGTGGATTCCTTTGAGGACAAGACGAATCGGAACACAAACAGAAGAACATTTGATTGTTTATTACAACAATTCCATCAGAATACAAGAATATACAGAGTACGAATAAATATTACGCATTTGACCAATATCAGAGATTCAAATTACATTTAAATACATAGCAGCGGAAAAATAATACAAAACATAACTGATATAAATACGCTGATACAGAGCGTTCCGAATATCACTTCAGCTATAAACTAGGATCCTATGAATATAAATCTGCAAAACCCAACTACTAGCTGCCCGTGTCGAAAATAAGGGCACCCAAAGTTGGTATTAAAACAATAAACTCCAGTTCAGTCATGTGACTGGTGTGAGAACTAAACCAGTTATTAATCTTTATTTTTAAAGTTAGGTAAATCAAGGGACCACGACATATAACACGGAACGTGTTTCCTCCCAAGAATACCAGTGCATAAAACAAATAGCGCAATGCTAAATAAAGAAAAATAAAGCTATTATAAGACCCAGATCCCATCACACAATGCAATGCAAGCCGGAGGATAGGGTTTTACCTTATAATATCCAAAGAATGCTTGATACGCTAAATTTCATCTTTTATTATTACTATAAGTGAAGTAAACAACTTCAAATATAAATGTATTAATCATAGGCGGCATGGGTACCATATATCATGTCGTCATACTAGTTCTACAAATAAAACCGTAAAGGTCGTATTGGAAATTGGATTTCCGTCATGAGTCGAGGCAAGGATCAAGCTCCTCTCCGTTCGAGACACTCTAGCAAATGTCTCAGGACCACACACAATGATCCTTGGAATCGGTTGGGCCGGTCCTCTCTTACTTTTGAGGATTGGCAATTCCTGAACACACGTTTCCCGGTCCTATCAGACCTATATTCGAGGCGCCTCGCATTCCAACAACCACACAGGTAAAAAGTATATAAATGTCAGGGCTGGTAGGTCACTAATATCACCCATAGCTAGAAAGAAACGTCGTGTTCTCCCAATGGTCCTTATCCCGTTTTTGACTCATACCGAGGTGTGAGGTTTGCGAATTAATGATATACACAAAGCTATGCCACACAGGTCGTGCTTTGATCATCAACCACATGACTTTGCTTTTCAATAGAAGCCTTGATCATTTGCCACTTAGGCATGCCACACAGGAAATTCATGCCATACGATTGATATCCATCAATATATAACCTCTGAGCTCGTACAACTCAGAGAATGGCGTTAAGCAAGAGAATAAATTCTCCACCGCCAAACAGATATATATTTAATAGAAATCAATCACACAGAATAAAATCCAATGTCAAACACACAGTCCATTTACAAGTTCGTTCTGGGTCTGAACGAAACCGGAGGAACCTTATTCCTGGCATATCCATCAATCTCCAAGTACGTCTGGACGATCACCAACTGATTCCCTCCTCTTGGGTGTACATCCCAATCAAGATCATCAATAATCATCCAAACGATGTGAAGACCTCCGATCTTCAACCACCGTCTTCATCTTCGAATTATCGCCGAATCAGTTATTCAGAATGGGTATAAAACCGGCCTTTCCGAATAACCCGTGTATATAATAAACAAGTGTTACACAAACACAACATACGCCTCATTCCAATTCAGAATATTCTTTTATTCAAATTTTCACATTCTTAGGGAAAGGTTCCCATTAATTTTATCAAAGATAAATTCTTCTAAATTTATTCTTTAATCTTCCTTTGGATATCATTTCAAACCATGTTAAGGTTTTCTAAACTAGTCGGGATTAGTGAACCACACCGAAGTAATTATTTATTTTATTTCCCGATCCCAACCTATTCATCCCATGGAGAAAAACTGGTAATACTCCATATCTAACACCATGGTGCTATCGGTAAATTTTAATTACCATTTCTCGTTCAAATCTAATTAAAGATTTAACTATCACTTTGCAGCGAACCTGGTGATACTCTATTCTCGATCACTTTCCAAATTTGATAATTTAAATTATCAATTCACATTTCAATCTAATTACAGATACATTAAAACGCCACTTTGTTTTAATCTTTCCAAAAATCAATATTAATGATTATTTAACTTTGGAAAATCAAAAATGTCGCGTCGACAATCTACACCGTACTATTGATTTTCGCCGATATATAACCTCTGAGCTCGTACGTCTCAGAGAAGGGCGTTAAGAAAGAGAATAAATTCTCCACCGCCAAACAGATATATATTAAGCAGAGATCAACCATACAGTTCGAAATACAATGACAAACATGAGACCCTGCCTTTTACTGGGTTAAAGAACTAATGTCCTTTTAAACACAGTTCACAATAAACCCAAAAATCAATTCTATTTCAATTCCAATTAAATATATTAATTAATTGGTATTATTCATTAAATCTATATAAAAATATTTAATCTTTTCACACCTGGGTTTAAGAACAGTGTTAATGAAGACACCATTCACGATGAACCCAAATCTCTTTTGATATTAAATACAAGGCTCTGAATAGAAAATATATCGGCTTATATTCAATATCAAGTTCTGAAACCAATAAATATCGTATTGGAAATAATGATATCAATATATCTTTCAAATTTCCACAACCATATCTGTATAATCACGAATCCAACATCGAAATATTCCGAAGATAATTTCGATTCAAATCCATTCCAATTCGTATATTGGAAATTCTGATTATTTTAAAACCACTTTAAATCTAGTTCAAAACTAGTTCATTTCGATAAAAATATATTTTTATCCTTTGTAAATATGGTATTTTTCACCCCAATTCTTTCTAAATCATTTATTATGATTTTACACAAATTATAGATATTTTTAATAATTTTATCAAGGCCGTACAGTCGATTTCCAATAACGGTCGTCGAACTGCACTTACAACGACCTTTTCCAAATTTGATTTGGACATAATTACAAATCCAACCATTAGATTTCAAATTTCTAATATTCATTGGAAATCACTTTTCGTTACGAACCCAACGGTTCCGGTTTCAGGAGAATCTGACGGTCGGATCTCCCGTAACGTCAATTCGAAGTCAATGGTCGAAATTCGCGAACTACCGCGGCGCGACGCTTTCTATTCAGGCCATTTAATATGTATATAATATATATTATATATATTTCGTCGATTTCAATTCTAAACGTATTTTATAAAAAAATTTAAATTCATTTTCAAAACAATTTCAACTTCATATTCAATTTTAAATCAAAATTGAATATTTCATATCATTAATATATAAATGATAATATTTTCAAAACGTTATATTTTGAAATCACTTCCTTTTCTATATTCATTAAAAAAAAGAATATAATCGATACAAATATCGTTCGCGTCAAAATGGCGCATCTCTAATCAACACGGCTTTATATATTTCAATAACTTCGTTATTCTATTCAACAAATGAATATTTTCTTCAACACATGAATATATATTTTATTCAACACATGAATATTTATTAATTCTTACTTACAATAAAATGTGGATTCTATTGTATAAAATATTTCGTTCAACACATGAATAGTTTCAACACATGAATATTCTCAGCACATGAGTACCGTCAACACATGACTATTTATTCTATTCAACACATGAATTTTCTTTTATAATATTCTTTATTTTCCAGATTGGAATGAGGCCCAATCAATTACCATATAATGCTATTTATATGGATTCCATACAACACATGTATATAATCGCAACGATAAATAATCAACCATCATCCATAGTGCACCACACAACTACATAAGCATTACATATAACTAATTAACGCTTACATAGTCTGTCAATCAAACGATCGACATACCACTAAACAATTGGGATTAGTGTACGTCGAATATCATCCTAACACCCGTGTGGGGTTTCAAATCAACAAACACAGTTTTTTATTTGTTCAGTTGGGCGATGTGTGAAATTTATCGGCCCAATCTATATCAGTCAAATAGGTGTACATAAACAAATCATTCGATTTGTAAATGAATATTTATTTTTCATCTTCACGTTAAATTTATAATTTTAACGATAAATAATTTATTTCAACACATGAATTTTTCCATTCATTTCGCTTCCCAATCAATTTTCACCACAACATACAATCAAACATACAAGTCGTCCATGGTCTGTGGACGACGGGTGTCGGGTGCTGCTAAGCACCGTCTGTATCCTGGTATATATTTTTAACTAGAAAACAAGATTTAAAGTGAGGAGTTCTCACCGATTAGCTAAACCAAACACCGCGACTCTTTGTATGTAGAAAATCTTGTCGTGTCCACCTTTTGTCACTTTCGTTGTCTGTATCCACTACAATATAAAAATCGCTTCTTCATATTGTTGCCATGTATATAAAATCACATTTTTATAAATACACTATATGGATAAAAAAAATCACATTTTTATACTGCTACTATATAGATAAAAATTCTATTTTTATACCGCTACTATATAGATAAAAATTCTATTTTTATACCGCTACTATATAGATAAAAATTCTATTTTTATACCGCTACTATATAGATAAAAATTCTATTTTTATAACGGCTACTATATAGATAAAAACTCTATTTTTATACGGCTACTATATAGATAAAAATTCTATTTTTATACCGCTACTGTATAGATAAAAATTCTATTTTTATAATGGCTACTATACAGATAAAAATTCTATTTTTATACCGCTACTATATAGATAAAAATTCTATTTTTATACCGCTACTATATAGATAAAAATTCTATTTTTATAACAGCTACTATATAGATAAAAATTCTATTTTTATACCGCTACTATATAGATAAAAATTCTATTTTTATAATGGTGTTCATATAATAAAGATCATATTTTTATCATGCTAACTTCATAATAAAAATTATATTCTTATATCGCTCGTCTTCTAATAAAGATTATATTTTTATATCGCCACTCATATAAAAATCACATTTTTTTAATTTCTAGTATATAAAAATCATATTTTTATTATCTCTACTATATAAAAATCATATTTTTATTATCTCTATCATATAAAAATCATATTTTTATTACTGCTACATAGATAACAAAGATTATATTGTTATTCTCTTTTCATAAATAAAAACCACTCCTTGATAGCTTTAAAAATTGAAATCTTATAGTTTTAAAAATATTATCTTTTGTTCATAGGAAAAAAATATAATCTTTACTTAAACAAAAATATAATATTTTCGATAATAAAAATCGTAGCTTTTGTTAAATAAAGATCCAATTTTTCCTAAGCTATCATATACATAAAAATTTGAATTTTATTAAATAAATGAAAATAAAATAACTAAAAAAAACTTACAGCGTTTGGAATGGAGGGGGGTGTAACGACCCGGATTTTCAACCGTTGAATTCTGAATATTTAAATGTAACAACCCGGAAAATTCGAGCCAGTTTGAAATTTTTAAATTGGCAATTTTAGCGAATTTTCTATATTTAAAATGAATTATTTTAAATAATATCGACGAGAAATATATTTTGAATAGAATTAGAACGTATATATTTATATACGTCGTCGTTAGAATATAAATAATTATATATAATTATAAAAGGAATAGAAAATGGCGTGGTAGTTCGATAATACGATTTCAAACTTCAAATGAACATACCGGGTACAAAACAAACCGGATTTTGGTGAAACCAAAAATAATGGAATCTATTTGACAATATCTTTCCAACGAATCTGAAAAATCAAAATTTCATAGCGGGGATCAAAAGATATGTCCAGTTGAAAATTCTGAATAGTCGCTATGGAATTCAGGCCCCTAAAAATAGACATTTTGCAAACGACCTCGGATTTTGACGAAACCACTTTTGTTGGATCCGAGTTGTAAAGTTATTGCTAGGTTTCAAATTTCATAATTTTTCGAATCAATATGTGAGCATGGCAAAAGAAAACGTGTTTGACCAGTTCTAGTTGATTTTAATCGACTGGAAAATGGCCATTTTTCAAACAGTCTTAGAATTCGACGAAACTAGTTGTATTAGGACCGTATCGTCAATACGAAGCTAGAAAGTATTTTTTTGGAATTTTTCGAGTTAATATGTGACCCCGGTAAATTGAAATGCGCGTTCAAATTCAATATATAGAGTTATATGTTGATTTTAACGGAAACTGATCGAAACGATCGATTCAGCTTATTGTACATATCCCATTGTGTTCGGAATGGGGGTAATTAGCTATGGACGATAGGCGGTGGGCCTCGTTTTGAGGTCGAAAATAGAAGTTGCTTTTTGGTGGAAAATAAAATAATTAAATAAAAAAAACCTTCTCCCTTATCTTTCCTCAGACCCCCCACCCCGTTCATTTTAAAAGAGAAAAACCTGCTCATCGTGCCCTAACCTAGACGCGCCGCCGCCCTCGTCGATGCCACCACCCCCCTCCGCTTCCATCTCCCCCTCGCCCCCTCATGCCACGACCCCAACCTCTTCTCCAAATCGACCAAGCCCCCCCCCCGACGCAGTCAAGCCACCCAAATCGACCGACCCCCTCCTCCCACCACCGCTTCCAGCACCTCCGCACCCTCCCTGTCCACACTCCGATAGGCTGCGCCCCCTTGCCTCGCGCCAGCAACCCCCTTCTCTGAAATGGAGACCGACGCAGGACAGCCCCCCCTCTCTTACTTGATTCAACGTGAGTATTATAATTCGATTTCTAATTTCAGTTTGTTTATTTATTATAACAGTGTTTGAATCTGATTTTTAATGTACTAAGAGATTTGATTTATTTTAAAAGCGATCAGGAAATGATTTTGAAAAATATAAAAGACACGGTTTCTAAAATCTAAATAGCGAATAAAAATTTGATTTTTATTATTTACAAAACAACATAGGAATGTGATTTTTCATGACATAGGAAGGGGATTTTTCTTTGTAAACGGGAGGGGTAAAAATCTGATTTTTATTTGCAAACTGGAAGAAAAAAAATTCGATTTTTCTATATTGAATAGCGAAGTAAAAATTCGATTTTTATATATTGAATAACGAAGTGAAAATTCGATTTTTCTATATTGAATAGCGAAGTAAAAATTCGATTTTTATATATTGAATAGTGAGGTAAAAATTCGATTTTTATATATTGAATAGCGAAGTAAAAATTCGATTTTTATATATTGAATAACGAAGTAAAAATTCGATTTTTATATATTGAATAGCGAAGTAAAAATGTGATTTTTATATATGTAGAGAATACGGGCAACGAAAGTGACAAGAGGCAAGAACGGCGTAGATTTACACATAAGAAGAGTCGTGGCATTGGATTAGCTTATCGGTGAGAACTTCTCACCTTTCAATTTAATTTTTCTAGTTATAAATATATACTAGGATGCAGAAGGTGTTTAGTAGCACCCGACACCCGTCATCCACAGACCATGGATGGCTTGTTTGTTTAATTGTTTGGTTGTGTAGTTGGTTAGATTATTTGGTTTGAATTGAATTGTTTGGTGAAATGAAATTGATTTGATTGATGTGTGAATGGCGTGGGCCTTCACTAGACCAGGGATAAGGCTAGGCTTTGTCCCGTTTCTAGTATCATTCCGTTATGCCATCGAAATTTTCTAAAAATAAGTTAGAAAAATAAAGATAACATTTTATCTAATAAATGAACCGAATAGAATATTCATAGGTTGAATAAAATCGTTTGATCGTTAAAAATATAATTTTTAACGTGAATGTGAATAAATAAATATTCATTTACAAACCGGACGGTTTATTTATTTACACCTATTTGAAGGACATTTATTGGGACGATAAATTTTACACATCGCCCAACTGCACGAATAAAAATCTGTGTTGGATTGCTTAAAACCCCACACGGGTATTGGGATGATATTTGACGTACACTAATCCCGATTGTTTAGTTGTATGTCGATCGATTGATTGACAGGCTGTTATAAGCGTTGGATATTTATATTTGATGCTTATACAGTGTAGAGTGCACTTTGGATGATGGTTGATTATTCATCGTTGTTGATATATACCTGTGTTGTAAAAAAATCCATATAATTAACATTATATGGTAATTGATTGGGCCTCATTCCAGTTTTAAAATAGAAATATTTGAAATAGAATATTTGTAAATAGAAACATATGAAGCCGTATTGATTAGATTGACGCCATTTTGCCGTGAACGATATTTATATCAATTTTATTCATTTTATAATGAAGATCGAAAGTGATTTCAAAATCTGATATTTTGAAAAGAATTGAATATAAATAAATTCGAATTGAAATTGAATATAAATAAATTCGAATTGAAATTGAATATAAATGAATTCGAATTGAAATTGAATATAAACGAATTCGAATTGAAATTGAATATAAATGAATTCGAAATTAAATGGAATAGAAATGAATTCGAATTGAAATTGAATTGAATTGAAAATGAACGGAAATTGAATTAGAAATCAATTTGAAATGAATTTAAAACGTTTTGAAAACGAATTTAAAACGATTTATAAATTTCATTTTAAATAGAAATCGACGAAGTATATATTATATATATAATATAATGGCCTGAATAGAACGCGCCGCGCCGCGGCAGTTCGCGAGTTTCGACCATTGACTTCGAACGGATATTGCGGGAGATCCGACCGTCGGATTCTCCTAAAACCAGAACCGTTGGGTTTGTATCGAAAAGAGCTTTCTAACGAATATTAGAAATTTGAAATCTAATAGTTGGATTTGGAATTATGTCCAAATCAAATTTGAAAAAGGTCGTTATAAGTGCAGTTTGATGGCCGTTGATGGAAATTGACTGTACGGGCCTTGATAAAATTATTAAAAATAGTAATAATTTATGTAAAATCATAAGAATTGATTTAGAAAGATTTGGGATGAAAAATCCATATTTGAAAAGGTAAAAATAGATTTTTATCGAAATGAACTAGTTTTGAACTAGAATTATAATTCTATTTATTTTTAAATAAATAAATTGAATTTGAAATGGTTTTGAAAATAACCAAAATTTCCAATGACTGCATTGGAATGGATTTGAATCAAAATAGTCTTCGGAATATTTCGATGTTGGATTTCATGATGATACAGGTATTGTTATGGGAATTTGAAAGATATATTTATATCGTTATTTCCAACACGATATTTGTTGGTCGTAGAATTTGATATTGAATATAAGCCGGGATATTTTCTATTCAAAGCCTTATATTTAATATCAAATGTGGTTCGGGTTTGTCGTGAATGGTGTCTTGACTAACATTGTTTTTGAACCCAGTTGAGAAAAGATTAAATCTTTTTATTTAGATTTAATGAAGTGTACCAATTAAACAATATTTAATTGGAATTGAATTGATATTGATTTTTGGGTTTATCGTGGACAGTGTTTTAAATAACACTCGTTCTTTAACCCGATAATTAATGGAATGTGACTTTGGGTTTATCGTGAACCTTGTTTTAAATGACACTGATTCTTTAACCCAGTTAACGATTAAAACTAAGTGGAGTTTTAATGAATCTTTAATTAGATTGAAATGATCGAGAATGGAGTATCACCAGTTTTGCTCCAGGCGATAGTTAAATCTTTAATTAGATTTTGAACGTGAAATGGTAATTGAATTTACCGATAACACCGTGGTGTTAGATATGAAGTACTACCAGTTTTACTTCATGGGATGAATAGGTTGGGATTGGGAAATTAAAACAAATGATTACTTCGGTAAGGTTCATTAATCCCGACTAGTTTGAATTGATATTCAAAAGTAGATTAAAGAATAAATTTTAATGATTTATCTTTGATAAAATTAATGGGAACCTTTCCCTATGAATGTGAAATTCAGAAACTAACTGTCGGTTAGCTAAGCAGAACGGTTTTCTGGATACTGATCTGATGTTGGTTTCGGCCTTCGGGGTTAATATTTGGGGAATTATTCTCTTGTTAATTTATGGTTAGTGACTGATGAATTGGAATGAGGCGTATGTTGTGTTTGTGTAACAATTATTTAAAATATACGCGAGTTATTCGGAAAGTTCGGGTTTATCCCATTCTGAATAACTGATACGACGATAAGTCAAAGATGAAGACGATGGTCCAAGACCAGAGGTCTTCACGTCGTTTGGGTGATTACTGATGATCTTGATTGGGCTGTACACCCAAGAAGATGGAAACAGTTGGTGATCGTCCAGACGTACTTGGAGATCGATGGATATGCGGGGTACTAGGTGCCTCCGTTTTCGTTCAGACCCAGAACGGACTTGTAAATGGACTGTGTGTCTGACATTGGATTTTAGTCCGTGTGATTGATCTCTACTAAATATATATCTGTTTGGCGGCGGAGAATTTATTCTTTTGCTTAACGCCCTTCTCTGAGACGTACGAGCTCAGGGGTTATATATTGATGGATATCAAACGCATGGAGTGAATTGCCTGTGTGGCATGCCTAAGTGGCAATTGATCGAGGCTTCTGTTGAAAAGCAAAGTCTTATGGTGATGATCAAAGCACAGCCTGTGTGGCACAGCTTTGTGTAACGTGAATTCGCGAGCCTCACACCCCGGTTGTGAACCAAAAACGGGAGAGGACCTCAGGGAGGGCATGCGTTTCTTTCTAGCTAGGGTGGTGTCAATGACCTACCAGCCCTGACATTTATATACTTTTCACCTGTGTGGTTTGCTGTTGCGAGGCGCCTCGGTTAGATCGGACGATCTGGGTCCGATGGAGCCATTCGTTGGCTCATTTACGCCCCAAAGGGTGGGGAAACGCAGTGTTCAGGCATTTTAATCCACATCGGTGGACCGGCCCTGTCCAAGGGCCCACCTGAGTCTGGGTCCTGCGGCTCGGGCTAGAGAGTCTCGAATCGGTTGAGGACTATCTTTTGCCTCGGTTCATAGATGGAAACCCAATTTCCAAATACGTGACTTTGCGATTTTGATTGTATAACCTATATATGGCGACATAGTGGGATGGGGCACTTATGCCGCCTATGATTGATACTTATGATTTGAAGTTGTTTTATACACTATGCACTTATAATAGTATCAAATGATTTGTTTTAAACGTATCATGCATTCTTGGCTATTATAAGGTAAAAACCCTATCCTGCGGCTTGCGTTGCATTGTGTGATGGGACCTGGGTCTTATAATAGCTTCATTTTTCTTTATTTAGCATTGCGCTGTTGTTTTATGCACTGGTATTCTTGGGAGGAAACCCGTTCCGTGTTATACGGCGTGGTCCCTTGATTTACCTTACTTTAAAAATAAAGATTTACAACTGTTTTAGTTCTCACACCAGTCACATGACTGACCTGGAGTTTATTGTTTTAACCTAAACTCTGGGTGCCCTATTTTGACACGGGCAGCTAGTAGTTTTGGTTTTGCAGATTTATATTCACAGGATCCTGGTTTACAGCTGAAAGGATATCCGAAAAGCTTTGTATCCATATATCTCTTCTAGTTGTGTATTGTATTATTTTCCGCTGCGATGTATTTAAATGTAATTTAAATCTCTGATATTTCTGTGTAATATTCATTTATACTCTGTATATTCTTGTAATTTGATGTATTGATGTAATATACAATGAAATGTTCTTCCGTCTGGGTTCTTTTGTGGCTTGTTCTCGAACTATCCGCGCTTTCCTAAACGGGGAAGTTGCGGGTCTTTACATTTGGTATCAGAGCTTTGGTTTACAAAGCTCAGAGAACAGGACACATTAGAACCATATGAAAGAATTCATCAGATATTGGATTAGTAATATCCAATGAGAATGACTCGTTAGAGATGGGATCAGTAGTATCCTAGAACGAGTGTGGAGCGTATATTTTTCAAATGAAAACAATTCTATTTTGAAATTTAAATCGTTTTACACGTATTTGAATAATTTATTTATATTGATTTTGGACAATTCAGTATATAAAGAATTTGCATATACGCCTTGCAAACGTATATTCAAAGTTTTAATATATTGGATAGATATAGCATCACACTCTAGTCGCCCGGAGATGATATTGATGATAGCGATCGCATCATCAACATTTATGTTCGAGTTTCGAAGGTGGGATTTCTATATATTTCCATTAGACTGGTGTGAGAACCAAAACTAGATCGTGCTTATTGTTGTGATTTGGCATCAAAAATTTGATTTTTGACTATGTATCAAAGTTACGAATTTCAAAAGCTAATCAACTAATTGATTGATGGTTGTGTTGTTGATTATTGGTTGATTAATTAAAATTTGTATTATATAGCCAAATTGAACCAAATATTGAACTATATTGAAAATTAGTTGCATTTGCTTGCATATACATGTACTTACATTGAACAGGTCATAGCAAGGAGGCTAGAGCAGAGAATAAAATTTGTTTGCCCGACAAATAGGTACATGTTTACTACATAATTTACTGTTTTGTTTGGGTGATGATGATTTTATGAGCCTATTGTCTAGCTGCTTGGCTTTTTCTTTTTGAGATCAGAAGGCCTATATGGCAATTTCGGGATTTTCCCGAGGCTCCCGGTGCAGGGGAGGTTATGGCGAAATTTTTCGAAAATTTAGGGTGTCAGCCAAATTTTTGAAGAATATGAAAATTCTCAGAAACTGAAAAGTTGGAGAATGGAAGCCAGATCGAACGTAGAGTTGATTAATCAAACCACTTTCGACTTTGTTCCTTTTCGGGGACAAAAAGTTTTAAGTGGGGGAGATTGTAACCACCCGGAAAATCCGAGCCAGTTTGAAAATTTTAAATTGGCAATTTTAGCGAATTTTGAATATTTAAAATGAATTATTTTAAATAATATCGACGAGGAATTTATTTTGAATAGAATTAGAATGTATATATTTATATACGTCTTCGTTAGAATATAAATAATTATATATAATTATAAAAGGAATTGAAAATGGCGTGGTAGTTCGATAATTCGATTTCAAACTTCAAATGAACATACCGGGTGCAAAACAAACCGGATTTTAGTGAAACCAAAAATAATGGAATCTATTTGATAATATCTTTCCAACGAATCTGAAAAATCAAAATTTCATAGTGGGGAACAAAAGATATGTCCAGTTGAAAATTCTGAATAGTCGCTATGGAATTCAGGCCCTTAAAAATAGACATTTTGCAAACGATCTCGGATTTCGACGAAACCACTTTTGTGGATCCGTGTTGTAAAGTTATTGCTAGGTTTCAAATTTCATAATTTTTCGAATCAATATGTGAGCGTGGCAAAAGAAAACGTGTTTGACTAGTTTTAGTTGATTTTAATCGACTAGAAAATGGCCATTTTTCAAACGGTCTCAAAATTCGACGAAACTAGTTTTGTTAGGACCATATCGTCAATACGAAGCTAGAAAGTATTTTTCTGGAATTTTTCTAGTTAATATGTGACCCCGGTAAATTGAAATGCGCGTTCAAATTCAATATATAGAGTTATATGTTGATTTTAACGGAAACTGATCGAAACGATCGAATCAGCTTATGGTACATATCCCATTGTGTTCGGAATGGGGGTAATTAGCTATGAACGACAGGCGGTGGGCCTCATTTTGAGGTCGAAAATAGAAGTTGCTTTTTGGTGGAAAATAAAATAATTAAATAAAAAAAAACCTTCTCCCTTATCTTTCCTCAGACCCCCACCCCGTTCATTTTAAAAGAAAAAAAAAGAAAAAAACCTGCTCATGTGACCTAACCTAGATGCGATGCCGCCCTCATCGACGCCACCACCCCCCTCCGCTTCCATCTCCCCCTCGCCCACTCGTGCCACGACCCCAACCTCTTCTCCAAATCGACCAAGCCCCCCCCCCCCCATCTACGCAGTCAAGCCACCCAAATCTACCGAGCCCCTCCTCCCACCACCTCTTCCAGTACCTCCGCACCCTCCCTGTCCACACTCCGACAGGCTGCGCCCCCTTGCCTCGCGTCAGCAACCCCCTTCTCCGAAATGAAGACCGACGCAGGACAGCCCCCCCCCCCCTCTCTTGCATGATTCAACGTGAGTATTATAATTCGATTTCTAATTTTAGTTTGTTTATTTATAATAACAGTGTTTGAATCTGATTTTTAATGTACTAAGAGATTTGATTTTTTTTAAAAGCGATAAGGAAATGATTTTGAAAAATATAAAAAGACACGGTTTTTAAAATCTAAATAGCGAATAAAATTTTGATTTTTTTTATTTACAAAACGACATAGGAATGTGATTTTTCATGACATAGGAAGGGGATTTTTCTTTGTAAACAGGAGGGGTAAAAATCTGATTTTTATTTGCAAACTGGAAGAAAAAAATTTCGATTTTTCTATATTGAATAGCGAAGGAAAAATTCGATTTTTATATATTGAATAACGAAGTAAAAATTCGATTTTTCTATATTGCATAGCGAAGTAAAAATTCGCATTTTTATATATTGAATAGCGAGGTAAAAATTCGATTTTTATATATTGAATAGCGAAGTAAAAATTCGATTTTTATATATTGAATAACGAAGTAAAAATTCGATTTTTATATATTGAATAGTGAAGTAAAAATGTGATTTTTATATATGTAGAGAATACGGGCAACGAAAGTGACAAGAGGCAAGAACGGCGTAGATTTACACATAAGAAGAGTCGTGGCATTGGATTAGCTTATCGATGAGAACTTCTCACCTTTCAATTTAATTTTTCTAGTTATAAATATATACTAGGATGCAGACGTTGTTTAGTAGCACCCAACACCTGTCATCCACAGACCATGGATGGCTTGTTTGTTTAATTTTTTGGTTGTGTAGTTGGTTATATTATTTGGTTTGAATTGAATTGTTTGGTGAAATGAAATTGATTTGATTGATGTGTGAATGTCGTGGGCCTTCACTAGACCGGGGATAAGGCTAGGCCTTGTCCCGTTTCTAGTATCGTGCCGTTATGCCGCCGAAATTTTCTAAAAATAAGTTAGAAAAATAAAGATAACATTTTATCTAATAAATGAACCGAATAGAGTATTCATAGGTTGAATAAAATCGTTTGATCGTTAAAAATATAATTTTTAACGTGAATGTGAATAAATAAATATTCATTTACAAACCGGACGGTTTGTTTATGTACACCTATTTGAAGGACATTGATTGGGACGATAAATTTTACACATCGCCCAACTGCACGAATAAAAATCTGTGTTGGATTGCTTGAAACCCCACACGGGTATTGGGATGATATTTGACGTACACTAATCCCGATTGTTTAGTTGTATGTCGATCGATTGATTGACAGGCTGTTATAAGCGTTGGATATTTATATTTGATGCTTATACAGTGTAGAGTGAACTTCTGATGATGGTTGATTATTCATCGTTGTTGATATATACCTGTGTTGTAAAAAAATCCATATAATTAACATTATATGGTAATTGATTGGGCCTCATTCCAGTTTTAAAATAGAAATATTTGAAATAGAATATTTGTAAATAGAAACATATGAAGCCGTATTGATTAGATTGACGCCATTTTGCCGTGAACGATATTTATATCGATTTTATTCATTTTATAATGAAGATCGAAAGTGATTTCAAAATCTGATATTTTGAAAAGAATTGAATATAAATAAATTCGAATTGAAATTGAATATAAATAAATTCGAATTGAAATTAAATATAAATAAATTCGAATTGAAATTGAATTTAAATGAATTCGAATTGAAATTGAATATAAACGAATTCGAATTGAAATTGAATATAAATGAATTCGAATTGAAATGGAATAGAAATTAATTCGAATTGAAATTGAATTGAAAACGAACGGAAATTGAATTAGAAATCAATTTGAAATGAATTTAAAACGTTTTGAAAACGAATTTAAAACGATTTATAAATTTCATTTTAAATAGAAATCGACGAAGTATATATTATATATAATATAATGGCCTGAATAGAACGCGCCGCGCCGCGGTAGTTCGCGAGTTTCGACCATTGACTTCGAACGGATATTGCGGGAGGTCCGGCCGTCGTATTCTCCTAAAACTAGAACCGTTGGGTTCATATCGAAAAGAGCTTTCTAACGAATATTAGAAATTTGAAATCTAACGGTTGGATTTGGAATTATGTCCAAATCAAATTTGAAAAAGGTCGCTATAAGCGCAGTTCGATGGCCATTGATGGAAATCGACTGTACGGGCCTTGATAAAATTATTAAAAATAGTAATAATTTATGTAAAATCATAAGAAATGACTTAGAAAGAATCGGGATGAAAAACTCCATATTTGAAAAGGTAAAAATAGTTTTTTATCGAAATGAACAAGTTTTGAACTAGAATTATAATTCTATTTATTTTTAAATAAATAAATTGAATGTGAAATGGTTTTGAAAATAACCAAAATTTCCAATGACTGCATTGGAATGGATTTGAATCGAAATTGTATTCAGAATATTTCGATGTTGGATTTCGTGATGATACAGGTATTGTTATGGGAATTTGAAAGATATATTTATATCGTTATTTCCAACACGATATTTGTTGGTCGTTGAATTTGATATTGAATATAAGCCGGGATATTTTCTATTCAAAGCCTTATATTTAATATCAAATGTGGTTTGGGTTTTCGTGAATGGTGTCTTGACTAACATTGTTCTTGAACCCAGTTGAGAAAAGATTAAATCTTTTTATTCAGATTTAATGAAGTGTACCAATTAAATAATGTTTAATTGGAATTGAATTGATATTGATTTTTGGGTTTATCGTGGACAGTGTTTTAAATAACACTCGTTCTTTAACCCGATAATTAATGGAATGTGACTTTGGGTTTATCGTGAACCTTTTTTTAATTGACACTGATTCTTTAACCCAGTTAACGATTAAAACTAAGTGGAGTTTTAATGAATCTTTAATTAGATTGAAATGTTCGAGAATGGAGTACCACCAGTTCTGCTCCAGGCGATAGTTAAATCTTTAATTAGATTTTGAACGTGAAATGGTAATTGAATTTACCGATAACACCGTGGTGTTAGATATGAAGTACTACCAGTTTTACTTCATGGGATGAATAGGTTGGGATTGGGAAATTAAAACAAATGATTACTTCGATAAGGTTCGTTAATCCCGACTAGTTTGAATTGATATTCAAAAGTAGATTAAAGAATAAATTTTAATGATTTATCTTTGATAAAATTAATGGGAACCTTTCCCTATGAATGTGAAATTTAGAAACTAACTGTCGGTTTGCTAAGCAGAACGGTTTTCTGGATATTGATCTGATGTTGGTTTCGGCCTTCAGGGTTAATATTTGGGGAATTATTCTCTTGTTAATTTACGGTT
Organism: Allium sativum; assembly: GCA_030737875.1. Taxonomy (NCBI): domain Eukaryota; kingdom Viridiplantae; phylum Streptophyta; class Magnoliopsida; order Asparagales; family Amaryllidaceae; genus Allium; species Allium sativum. The sequence goes on from JASFAX010000034.1 coordinate 7,659,486, forward strand.
AGTGACTGATGAATTGGAATGAGGCGTATGTTGTGTTTGTGTAACACTTATTTAAAATATACGCGAGCTATTCGGAAAGTCCAGGTTTATCCTATTCTGAATAACTGATACAACGATAAGTCAAAGATGAAGACGATGGTCGAAGACCGGAGGTCTTCACGTCATTTGGGTGATTACTGGTGATCTTGATTGGGCTGTACACCCAAGAAGATGGAAACAGTTGGTGATCGTTCGATGGATATGCGGGGTACTAGGTGCCTCTGTTTTCGTTTAGACCCAGAACGGACTTGTAAATGGACTGTGTGTCTGACATTGGATTTTAGTCCGTGTGATTGATCTCTATTAAATATATATCTGTTTGGCGGCGGAGAATTTATTCTTTTGCTTAACGCCCTTCTCTGAGACGTACGAGCTCAGGGGTTATATATTGATGGATATCATACGCATGGACTGAATTGCCTGTGTGGCATGCCTAAGTGGCAATTGATCGAGGCTTCTGTTGAAAAGCAAAGTCTTGTGGTGATGATCAAAGCGTAGCCTGTGTGGCACAGCTTTGTGTAACGTGACTTCGCGAGCCTCACACCCCGGTTGTGAACCAAAAACGGGAGAGGACCTCAGGGAGGGCATGCGTTTCTTTCTAGCTAGGGTGGTGTCAGTGACCTACCAACCCTAACATTTATATACTTTTCACCTGTGTGGTTGTTGCTGTTGCGAGGCGCCTCGGTTAGATCGGACGATCCAGGTCCGATGGAGCCATTCGTTGGCTCATTTATGCCCCAAAGGGTGGGGAAACGCAGTGTTCAGGCATTTTAATCCACATCGGTGGACCGGCCCTGTCGCTCCAAGGGCCCACCTGAGTCTGGGTCCTGCGGCTCGGGCTAGAGAGTCTCGAATCGGTTGAGGACTATCTTTTGCCTCGGTTCATAGATGGAAACCCAATTTCCAAATACGTGACTTTGCGATTTTTATTGTATAACCTATATATGGCGACATAGTGGGATGGGGCACTTATGCCGCCTATGATTGATACTTATGATTTGAAGTTGTTTTATACACTATGCACTTATAATAGTATCAAATGATTTGTTTTAAACGTATCATGCATTCTTGGCTATTATAAGGTAAAAACCCTATCCTGCGGCTTGCGTTGCATTGTGTGATGGGACCTGGGTCTTATAATAGCTTCATTTTTCTTTATTTATCATTGCGCTGTTGTTTTATGCACTGGTATTCTTGGGAGGAAACCCGTTCCGTGTTATACGACATGGTCCCTTGATTTACCTTACTTTAAAAATAAAGATTTACAACTGTTTTAGTTCTCACACCAGTCACATGACTGACTTGGAGTTTATTGTTTTAACCTAAACTCTGGGTGCCCTATTTTGACACGGGCAGCTAGTAGTTTTGGTTTTGCAGATTTATATTCACAAGATCCTGGTTTACAGCTGAAAGGATATCCGGAAAGCTTTGTATCTGTATATCTCTTCAAGTTGTGTATTGTATTATTTTCCACTGTGATGTATTTAAATGTAATTTAAATCTCTGATATTTCTGTGTAATATTCATTTATACTCTGTATATTCTTGTAATCTGATGCATTGATGTAATATACAATGAAATGTTCTTCCGTCTGGGTTCTTTTGTGGCTTGTTCTCGAACTATCCGCGCTTTCCTAAACGGGGAAGTTGCGGGTCTTTACATTAAATTGGTTTTAAATATTTAATTTGAATTTTATATAGGAATTTATAAGAAATTATTTAATAAAACAATATTTAAAACGTATAATTTATAATATAATTTAAAACGAGCTCGGAATAGTCGTGGTAGTTCGTAATTTACGATTTAAACTTCAATTGAATATACAGGATTCAAAATAAGTCGGATTTCTTTGAAACAAGAAACGTTCGGTTCTGTTTAACTATATTTTTCTAACGGAAGAGAAAAATCAAGATTTCATCTTATATATTGTGGGCTACGTCCAAACCAAATTTTGAAATAGTCGCTGTAGAATCGTTTATGGACCATAACGGTTTAGTTAATATAACGAGAGATTGGTTACGAATTTGGACAAGGTTCTTTCGAGGCATAGCTATAATTTAATTTTTAGAATTTTACTGTAATTTTTAATTAATTATATACGCAACTTTTTATTTGGAGTATTTTGCACCCTATATCAATATTTTGGGGTTTCATAATATAAGTTAAACTACCGATATTATTATATTTTTGGGATCATGGCACCTCGCTCGACACGGTAGTATTTTTATTTCTGTCAATGGCAATTTGTAACTGAATGGAGTTTGACGTAATGTGATACCCTCAAATATTAGTTTTTTTATAAATAAAATACACTTACGTAGTGCAAACTAGCCTATTCGAATGATCTAAAACATATACCTTTGCCTGTACTTACCTTACCCACGTATGGGCCGCTCTACCCTATATATATATATATATAACTTTACGGTAAAGTTGTGCCCTACGGTGATGAACAAGCTTATACCCAACGTTCCATTCAAACTATTAAATGTGTGTCTGCCAAGTTATTAAGAACTGTGCCTGCCAAGATGTCAACTCCGTGCACGCCAAGCCATTACAACTCCGCGTTCCCCAAACTTCTTCTTGCTCTCTTTAAATACTGCACAGCATCCTTGTTATAAGCAAACTGAAAGAATAAAAATCCGATAAAATATTACTTTCTTCTCTTATATAAAATAACCAGTGCTTCATAATCCCTAGCCCCAAATATTCATTCCCATTTACCCATTTCACAGCCACATGAACGAAATCAAAAATCTCGTTCTCGAACCCCTCTTCAAAAATCGATTAAACATTGGATTTTTAACGGAAACAAATCCATTATTGGATTTGGTGAGATCGAGGAAACGATAGCATCACGCGGGTATTTTTCTTCTACAGTTCGAACGAGAGTAGGGCCTGGCAAGAAGCTGTAAAAACTGTGCTCAAAGGCGGTGGCAAGGTCTCTGGTCAACGGAGGTCCGAGCGACGGTGGACTTAAGTGGAGCTGCATGGCTTGTTTGTTTTAGTAGGGTTCGGTTTCTATCAGGGAGAAAGGTGATTCAAAGGAAATCGGCAGCAAGGAAGAGTAATACTGAAGCTATCGGGAAAGATAAAGGTTTAATAACTGATTTGCGTTAACTAAAGGGTTATTAAGGAAGAAGACGTGAAGGGGATTATAAGGTTTGTTAATTACAGTTTAATTGGTAATTGTGAGACAAAATAAAAATTAAAAAAAATTATACAGGATGGGCAGTTTGTTACAGGGGACTTGCGGTAGGTCTGGAATGCCATGAGCTTGGGCTGACTGATTGGGTAGTGGCATTTGAAGCTTCTGGTTGAGGAGATTATGAAAATTTATATAACTGGAAGAAAAAAGTATTTTTGGGGCAGCGCTGATGTTGTAGTCGTGAGAAGAAGGGGTTGAGTTGGGATGGTCTACGATGTCGACGGTCATTGTGGTGATAGTTGGTGGCAGTCTGATAGACGGAGGCGTGAGTTACATGGTGTAGTCTCAATGATGAAGGAGGCTTGTGATTGTGAGTTCGAAGTCATGGGGGAAGAAATCTGTAGCTGGAATAAGCAAATCACGTGAAAACGTGATTATGGAAGGGTATTAAATAGTAATTAATTCAATAAAACTAATCTAATTATTCTTAAGGCTTTTAATATATATATTTGAATGTTAAACAAGGTAAATAAGTTAAATAAGTTAATTAAGGATAATGATTTTATATACAATAACTTATAAAACAAATAAATTATAATGGTCATATTTTATCCATCTGTGAATAGAATCGAACCTAATCAGTCATGTTGGAAATGTAGCGGCAAGGTCTACCTTGTGGAACTGATTTCGCTGAGAACAAAGCTACAGGGATTATATGATAAAATCAAACACTCATTTGATTTTAAACGAAATAAAAGCTGATTCATGAACTGCAAAACAAGGTGAGTAAACTCACTAACTCTGACTCATTTAAATTTTTATATAAACGAGCTTTAAATTTATTTACAGTAATTTTATACTGTGTGATGGTTGTTTGGTTGAAATGGTTGATAAAATTGGTTGAAATGATTGATATAGTTATATCGTTGATCAATTATTAGTTCTGTTTATTGTGATATTTCATATTTATGTGAAATAAATGTTGACTAACATATGTGGATGTAGGGAAACAGGTTGGAGGAATCCAACTAGATTTCTCAACAATTATATTGTTTTTTTCATATATCGTGTTATATGATGTGGTATATTATGTGATGAATTTTTGGTTGTGTTTGGATACCAGTGGGCCTCGAATTTTGGTATACCTTAAAATATTTTCGAAAATAGAAAATGAAAGTTGAGTTTTAAAAAGGAAATTTATTTCTATATATATATATATATAAAGAAATTATTTATAATCGAGGATATAAATTTAGTGAATTGTTTATCATTGGATAAATTGAAATGAAAATTCAACTTTGAATTCTACATTTGAAAAAGGAATCGGTTTTGAGATCAATATTTAAAATGAGATTTTGAACTTAACAATTATAAAGACATTTTAAATAAGATTATAAGTGTTGGAATAAAAATTGAGATTTTCTATGATAATTCTGAATAGAAGTTATAAATAGACTTTGGGTTTAAGAGAATATGTATAAGTACGAAATCAAAAGGTTCTATATACAAGAAGTATATTCAAGATTAATGGGAATAATGGTTCAAAGGAAATATTTTGCAAATGAAATATTTACAAAGGGAAACACATAAGATAGCTTTGTGATAAAAATTGATAAATGGATTTTTGAAATAAAATCTAAGGAAAGAGGTCTTGTTATAAAGAAGGTGGAAAGCGGATTTTTATCCTTATATACCCTTTATCTTATGGGTTTCGACAAAACAGAATAGTATATGTCTGCATTGTTTAAATCCAGAAATTTTGAATATCTTTTAAAAAAATGAACAACGGAAGCGTGTGCGTCGCACATGGTACTTTATTCAAAACAGCAATTATAACACTACTGTTATAATAAATGTTTTGTAAATCTAAACTACGATTTTTAACAATGCCGTTATAATAAATGTTTTGTCATTCTAAACAACGATCTTAATGGTATTGTTATAATAAGTGTTCTATAAATCTAGACAGCGATTGTAACGCTGTTGTTTAAAGAAATGTTTTATAAATCAAATATTTGGAAACAGCGATTGTAAAGCTGTTGTTAAAATGAAATGAATTGATCATCAAAGAGCTAAGAAAGGGAATTCGGAAATATTTTTTGACATTAATAATGTATATTTTCTGAATATAGAAAATAAGGATTCGTGAATATTTAGAAATGTTTTGCCTAACTGGAATAAGAGATATCTTTTCAAATAAAGGAATTATAATATTGAAAATGTTTTTCAAAGAATCGAGAGGGGAAATCAAGCTTCTAAAGAATACGAAAGATGGGAAATGGGAATTGTAAATGATAATATAATAAGGAATTTATTTAAAGGGGCCAATGTTGATTAATGATTGATCGATCGAATTCCTACCTGGAAGTAAGATTGTTGGTTGTACACTTATTTTTCTTTGATAGTTAAAGCACCGACTATTGAAGTTTTTGACCATTTTTCCGTCGTCAATATAGAGAGACCGGGATCAGATCCAGTATCTGAAAACCACTCTGTATGGACGTTAGCATTGCAATCGAATATGATGAAGAAAATTGAAGACGGAGTTATGTAAGGGCTATCATGTTTATAGAATAGTGCCTTCAGCTTGTCCAGTCCCAGGACAACGTGAATGGACGAATGTCTGACAGAGTATATCTAACGGATCACGTAAGTTGATCTCTTCAAACGTACTTACGTTTGGTGGCTGAGGAATTCGTTTCTCTTAGCTTTATACCCGTGGTATTATTGGGGAATCAATTTGTGATTTGGCGGGTATGACGATGTGGCATTCAAAGTGAATGGTGATCAGGTGTTCTAAAAGATACAAAATGACCTCAAGCCTCACAACCCGGAATTGACAAAAAATCGGGGAGGCAGCGTAGCTATGTGGGTCGCTCCCATGAGTATGTATAATCACTTATCTAGAGAAATTCCAATTGCTTCTTTAATCTATCGATGCTATCCCTTTCGGGAAATGGTTGCTGATCCAAACCGTTGGTGATATACATTCGATACACTGAAGCGAAATGAGTGGTCGGTCATGTGTGGGCCGGGTTGCAAGACATTCTTGTTGAACCCAGTATATTCGCCTCTAGAGATACACTATCGGCAGGTGGTCCCATACCTTGTCATGTTGAAATCCAATCTCCAATAAGCGCCCTGCGGTTTTTGATTTTATATTATATATGGAGCGTGAGATGCAAGCATTCCGCTAGATTCTATTTATTTGATGTAGACATTATTATAATATCACTGGATTTGATATCAGAAATATTTTTGGTTATCGTAAGGTAAAATCCATTCGTGTTTATGTGTGGATCGGTCTTACGATTATCATTTCTTTCGAAATGAATTTTTGAAAGTTGAACAAATGGTTGGAGTTTACTCACACCAGTCCCATGACTGACCCAGAGTTTATTTTGTTGTCTTCCCTAAACTCTTGGGTGCCCAAATTTGTATGGGCAGTCAAGTAGTCGGGTTTTTACAGATTCACTTGGAGGAGTTTGAAGCAGGAGGCTTCACCAGTTAGCTATAGACTATCATAATTTCCGCTGTGTACTATGTTGTGTCTGGAAAAAGGTGTTTATAACTGTTCCAGAAATAGCTGTTGTGCTCTGTGATGGTATGTATATATAGTTTTCAAATTTGTATTTCAAAAGTTATGTTATATAATATATTTTATTCGTTCCGATGTGAGTTTGTGATCTTCGTTTTCTTCTGTTCTAATATTTCTTTCTTTCTATTTCTCATCCTCTAACTTCTTTCTAATAATGATTCATGCTTCTGTGCAATTTGGGTTGGACGTGTGGTGTTATTAGTTGACTCAAAGAGTATGGAAATTCGGGTCGTTACAGGGGGTGCTGATTGGACGACACCGGGGTGTTGAGGGGATTCGGTCAGAGGTGGGTGTCGTGGTGGGGCCATTGGAGGACGCGGCTGCTCAGGGGGAGGGGGTAGGCACCGATTTTAGGGTTAGCGCGGTTTAATTAGGGGGAGAAGGAGAGGAGGAAGAAGGGAATCGGAGAAGGAGGGGGTAGGGCGCCCTCTGACGCCAGCGGCGACGCGCGAGGGGAGGGGGCCTCCTCTCCTTTCGCATTTAGTTTTTTTTTTCTTTTTTTTTCTGTTTGTGAAAACTGAGAAAGGGGGGCATTGACCTGAAGAAGGAGAAAAAGGGGGCTCTTTTGTAAATAATTATATTTTTAATTAATTTTAATTCCCATAAAGGTGATTTTTCTATCGAACCCCATATCCAGCCCAACGACTATCGTCCCTAGCTAATTACCCCCATTCCGAACACAATGGAATATGTATTGTAAGCTGATTCAATCGTTTCGATCAGTTTTCGTCAAAATCAAAATATAAATCTATATATTGAATTTGAACGCATATTTCAATTTACCGGGGCCACATACGGACTCTAAAAATTTCCGAAAAATATTTTCTAGCTTCATATTGACGATACGGTCCTAACAAAACTAATTTCATCAAATTCCGAGGCGGTCTGAAAAATCGCCATTTTCCAGTCGATTAAAATCAACTGAAACTGGTCAAATGCGTTTTCCTTTGCCACACTCACATATTGATTCAGAAAATTATGAAGTTTGGAATCTAGCAATAATTCGACATCCTGGATCCAACAAAAGTGGTTTCATCAAAAACCGAGGCCGTTTGCAAAATTTCCATTTTAAGGGCCAGAATTCCATAACGACTATTCTGAATTTTCAACTGGATGTAACTTTTGATTCCCGTTATGAAATTTCAATTTTTCGGATTCGTTGGAAAGAGATTCTCAAATAGATTCTAATATTTTTGGGTTCGCCAAAATCCGGTTTATTTTGAATCCTGCACATTCATTTGAAATTCGAAATCGAATTTTTGAACTACTGCGCCATTTTCAATTCCTTTTATATTTAAAATAAAATATTTATATTGTAACGAAGATTCGAATAAATATATACTTTCTAATTCTATCCAAAATAAATTTCTCGTCGTTATTATTTAAAATAATTTATTTTAAATATTCAAAATTCTTTAAAATTGCCAAAATAAAAAATTTAAATTGGCTCAGAATTTCGGGGTTGTTATAGGTTAAATGCGTAGCTTTGTGTATTACGTGACCTCGCGGATCTCACAACCCGGATTGAGTCGAAATAGGATTATAGACTACATGGGTAGGGACTTAACGTTCCAACTAGCAAAAGGTAACGCCATAGTATGGAGCCCAGGCATTTACTTATGTGGTTTGTTGGATGAGGCGCCTCGGATTAGGTTAACCTATTACTTATACTAGAAAGCAGAAACCACACAATTACCGTGTCAACACGTGTCCTTTTTCTGAAATACGCCATTCGTATTCCACACGGGTGTGTTCGATTTATTTCATTCCATCAACTCCGCTTCTCGAAAATTTTCTCTCATCCTCCCAAATTCATAACCGTAAACCAACAAACCCTAAAATGATCTCCCTCTTTCTCTCCTTCGGTATGTACTAACTGTTCGTATGCATATTCCTACCCCATTGATGACTGCATTTATGGTCCCTAGCCATCAGTTGAACCATAAATTCCGCAAACTCACAAGCTAGGATTTTCTAAGGTTAGTAATTTGTACATTTCCAATTAAGACATGGAGTGCCATACAGAATTAAAGGTTTAATCTGCGCGATGTGTGGTATAACATAATTTTATGATCAATTGGTACACCTCTGGTTACATCATGTTTGCTTTTTGTTTCAAGTTAACAATTGTTCGTAAATCAGGTGTGGTGGTTGTTAGGTATTGTTAGATGGTTAGATAAATTACAATCTCCAACTAATTGGGTTCAAATATCAAGTATTCGAAAATTCCTTTTTTTGGCGAACTTATTTAGTTATGTTTTTTATAGTAGTCATTTCATGTGGCAGCCATGGTTATTTAAACCCTTAATTTTTTAATAATGTTTTCATTCTGTTGCATTGTTATCATTTTTTCTTCTATCATAAATCTAATTTGGTTGTACATATAATCATTTCATATATTTCTAAACATCTTATAATTAAAGCCTATCACATCAAAGTATGACCAAATATAGTCCACATGGTAGATCAAATGATACCTTGCTTTATAGGCATAATTTGTTTACTTTGTTTTCAAATGTTAGTTCAAGCCAAATTGGTTATCTATCCGTTAACATCCATTCATTTTTCTTCGTATGTTCAAATACTAAGATGTGGTATCATAGTAAATTTAAGTGTTTTAATGTTTATTGTTCAATACTTCAATGTTGTGGGTACATTTGAGGATATGTCATCATCTCCACTCACATACATATACAACACCGTATTGTATTTGGGAAATTAAGCGATTCACAGATTGGACAACATACCTGCAGTGCAGATTCAAATTTGTTTTATTTGCAACTAAACTTCATTTTCCTTACTATGAAGCTAGGGTTTCAAGTTTTTGAATTATGCCCATGCAAAGTATAATTGGTTTGACTCAGATATCATTTCATGCAGCTTCATGTCAATTTGTTTTATTTTCAACTTAGTTGGTCTAGTAACTAGTCATTGCTTTACCTAATTTAAGGGATTCGTACACACCTTCCACCTATTGTACAACTATGGTCTTCAATAATAAATAGTTACCAAGTGAGAGAGGAAATTCACCACACATGTATAATAAGTTCTATCTACTCATCTGTTTTTTTTTTTTTTTGCATAATGAGTGTGTTTTTCAAAAATGGTACATCCTTTACTTTATCATTACCTGAAATCAAATTCCGCATTATTTTAATTCGTACCAAAACAACAAGTTGATAAGTGATAATTTTAATATAACTATTTTGACATGAAGTTTAAACAAACTTTATATTTGTATTCGTTTCTGTTTGCAAGCTTTTATTCTTACTGCAAATTAAGTCTGTTAATGATTTCAGTTTGTACAACCATCTTTGTATAGGCAACCATTTATTTTATGTTCAAGTATATATCATTCTTTAAATTGATCTGGTTTGGATTGTTCTTATAGTTGTTATTATGGTTTCACAAATCATCAACTAATAGAGTTGAAGAATTTGCATAATTAAATGTTCATGTTTTGCGTAATTTGTTGATCATTGAAATTAAACTGATTGTGCAGTAATCTTAAGCCAGCAATTTAAGTCACAGTTTGCCAATATAGTAGATGTAACATGTTTTTGAAGTAAGAATTTTGTATGACAAGTTAACTTTGATCCCGAAAATTCATACATTTTGCGCTGAATTTATTTTAGCACATTGTAGATTAGTTTTATATGCCAGTTGTGGTTGATATTATCTGTTTATTTTCGATATTCTATCTGAATTCTAATTAATCATTTTTGTATGTATAGTTTTATAAATTATTATTTTCCGCTTATGATCCTATAAAATTTATCTTACGGATCTAAAAGTAGAGCGTATGGTGATAATAGGGGGATAAATCGCTATTTTAGTAACTTCTATTTAATCAAGTTCTTACTTTCAAATATTAATAATGAAACAAAATATTATTTTTAGTACGCATCTTAATCTTTTGCAGTGAAAATAGTAATCGAACAACTAATAATTTAAGTTTTTATATCAATATTTAGGGGCTGTTCATTCCTCATAACGAAACAAAGAAACAACAGACGCGTTGACGCGTCTCTGACGAGTCGGACGCGTCCGTTGTTTAATGGGGAATAATGCCCCGCTTTCCCAACGGACCAAAATTGGTCTGTAAGGGTCCGACGGGTCAGATTAATTAATCATTTAATCTGATTTAATCGGTCCATTAAGCTTAATTATTTAATTTAATTAATTATTTTAAGTTTTTATAAACTTTAAAAATTGATAACTTTTGCATATGAGATCCGTTTGAGACGTGGTTTTTTGCGCTGCAATCGTATCGAAATGCTCTACGTAATGACGTTGGTTTGAGCTGAATTGGAGCAATGAATAATTTTTTAATTATTTATTTACGTATTTATTTGTGTGAATTATTTATATGTATTATTTATTCAAAACAAATAATAAACTAATTAACCATAAATTAATTAAACTACAACTTTAAAATAAAACGTCTTCTTAAATGCTCCGCTCAAATAGTCCGCTTAATGCGTCAAACGCATTCTCTACTAAACTTCAATTCACCACTATAATACTCCGCTCAAATACTCCGCTGTAGTTCTATGCTTCTGCTTGCAAAGAACAGACCCTTATACATCTATTACTTATACAGGAACAGTGACAGTGATTTGTTTGAATGCCACCTGTTTAATAACACGTGGAAAACGGTGATGCTTCCCAAATTGTTCGTTTCTCACGTCCCCAAATCCCTAACCTATTCAGTTCCATTTCCAGACTACTGCTATTTAACCCCTTTCTTCTAAGTTACCTTTTACTTTCTATGTCCGTTCTTCTGAATTCCAGTTCTGTAAACTATGTGGCGACGACTATTGCAATCCTCTCATTTCTCTCAACTCCCCCCTTTTAAACCGCTCCTGGTTTGTCAAACAGATCCCGTTTTTGAAGCTACCTGTGGATTACGTCAATTTAGTTGAAAAGCTAATGGTAATCTTTTTAATTCCTAATTACATCCTTTTTTACTTTTTATGTTGCATGTATACTATTGACAATGATCCAGTAACCTCGTTAATTCGTACTTTGTAGATTCCACGAACTATCTGTTTCGAAACTGCTCTTGCTTTGTGAAACCAATTCCAGTTTTTTAAGCTTAATGTGGATTACCACAATATAGTTTTAAAGCTATTGATAATTTTATCAATTCCTAGTTACATCCTTTTCTTTCGTTTTATGCTGCCTATTGACAATAAACCAATAACCTCGCTAATTCATACTTTGAAGGTTCGATTAATTTAAATTTAATATGTATGAATTCCATGAATTTTTTTACTTCACATATATTTTTATTTTGCCAGGGTTAATTTTTCCTCATGTCATCTTCGATTGAGAAATACCTATTATACACGATATTTATATTGCCACTATCTCTTTTTTGCCACTTTGTTAACAAACAAAGTTTGTTTCCTATGCTTATTTGATTTTGATGCAAAATTTAGTCTCAACTTTTGTTTTTACTGTATCAAAATTTACTATTACATAGTGCATGAATTCAAAAAATTGAGTAGATAACCTTCCCTTCTAGCACTTCTTTACTAAGTTTATCTATAATATTATCAATTTTACTGATGACTATGCCTTTGCTTTAGGAATTCTTCCTTATGCTTATTGACAGAATATTAATAAGACTATCACTTATATCCAAATTTAGTGATATTTATATGCATTCTTTGTTTCACAGATCCTCTGAATATATATGATACCATTGTATTCTCTATACTAAAACTTACTTAATATACTGTTATATTGCTGACAATAAAGGCTGAATGCATGTCTAAGCTAATTTTATTTATATTCCTTTGAGATTTGTTACTAGGAGTAACATGCTTTGAATTCAGCTTGCATTGCTACCATTTTCCCCGTATTTTCTTAACGATTTGATTATGAATAAACTATTTCTAAAACATTTGATGTGTACTCATGATAATGAGGCAATTATGCTGAAGTTTGAAATAGTTTCCTATTTATATGAAGACGAAAGTGATTATAAAGTACAAAAATTCAGACTCATTTTTATTGATCTATAACTTACAAGTAAAAAAACTTATAATCATCTTCCATTAAACTATGATAATATCAAGTGAAACATTTTTTTCTTATTAAAATCGTATTTCCTTTTGCATTTGAGAAGAAGAGCATTGAATTGGAATGTACAATTACTAAAAATTAAGGGTCTTGATGTCTTGAAACTTAAGTGAATGATATAATCTATAAATAGTAAATGTGGTTTACCTTGAAAAGGACGGAAATGATGACAATACATATGACCTTAGTTGGACATAAAATATTATACATAACATTTTTATCAAAACTGTTAGTTGGCAAAGACTATCGTAAAAGGTTATTAAGGGGGGTTTACATTTGAGTAGCTTATGTTTTATTGTAAGACATTAAAGCAAGTATGATGAATATAATTTTATATCATCTTTTTAGTTCCTTTAAACATAATATTCACCATAGCCGAATTCAACATATTTAATCATGTACATTTCCATTTGCCCAACCATAAGCATGGATGCAACTAGGTAAAAGGTCCTTTCTAGAAGTTTGGTTCAAAGTAGTCGTAACATATGTTAATATGAAGGCGAAGGAAAATAAATAAGTTATTGGAACTCAAAGCTTTGAACAAATTGTAGATCTATTGCCAAATAATGCCGCTTTAAAAGATGACATAGATACATTGCCCAAAAATTTTCTTTTTTTTTTCTTTCGTTGTCTTATCCAAATTTAAGTTGAATCCAAATACTTTTTCTATATGAAATACTAGGCAATTCAATGTTCTAGAACCAAAGTAGAAGTTAAATTACATTTGTCATATAGATTCTGGACTTTCATCGCAACACGTGAGTTAACTTACATTTGTCATATAGATTACAGACTTTTATCACAACTTTTAAATCAGTAAATTCTTATCCAGACAGAAAGCTAATGTAGTTAGCATCTCCATGGCATATATTTCTTTTATCACGGCCATGGATTGGCACAAAAAATTAAAGGGGTAAGTACATTTGTGCACCATTCTACTATTCTAAATTTTATATGTCATCAATGAACAATGAGTTCATTTAAACAGTTTCTCATGCCAGGAAAGATCCTTGGAAATATTGGGTATTGATTAATGATTAAATTTACTGCATCAAAATTAAAAGGCTAAACTAATATTTATTGCAGAAGTAAATGATTCTATGTTATGCATGAAAACATAATAATGTTGTAAACTTTCTGTAGTTCACGTTATTTAAACAACACAAGCAATCTTCCATATATATCATCTTTAATTTTATCGTGACATATTTTTGTGGCATTTATTTATTCGAAGGTAGATAAATTTGCAAAGTATTATAGTTGTTGTGTTGGAGGAAATATGTCATGTGTAAGGCATCTTTACTAAGGCAAATGATGAAGGTTAATAAGTTTGGTTTACGTGAATATAGTATAATCATATCTAATACTTAAATAGGGAAGGAGAAACCATACTATTACTTTCCAGTCATGTTTCACATTAGCATACCCGTTCTTATATTTAAATCAGTTCTTTTTTTTTCAGAAGTACATCCGCCTGACTTTTATTTCTCAAAAGACGGCTACAAGTTCATAGTTCCTCCACTTCTCTTCCAATCCAATCTATTGCAACCATTCGGCCGACCATCCGTTAATCAAGATACAAGAGATTTATCTTCTCATTTTTCTTTGTTGATCCAAGGAATCCATATTTTGATTTGGGAGATCTTCAATTTCCTATGAACCATGTCCCTACTTTCTCATCAATCCAAAATAACACATGGATATTTATAACTGCAGCCATTTGCAGTTACAAACTGACATTTTTTAGCCATGTGGACCTTATTTACAATCCCAACCGTAGACTGGTTGACGTCCAAACCATATTGCCACTGCTTCCCCCAAGTAATATTCAGATTTATAGCTTTTAGTTTATATCAAAATTGGAAACTAAAAATCTATTGTCAAAATTTTATTTATTGGGTGTTATTTGTTCTTATTATCCGGGTTTGTGATCGACTGCAATATTTTTTTCTTTTCTTTTCAAATAACTGGAGTTTGAATGGTTACAAGTATAGGAAGTTGGAAATCATAAATAGTCACGCTAAAATCAGTAATAGAAAAAGGGAAAATTTATGTTTATTCTTTGACAGGAAGGAAACCATTTAGAAATGAAACTAGAGCTAAAAATAAAAATGATGATATCATAAAATTAGTTAGAGTAACAATTCCTACATATCACAACAAAAATCAGTAATGGAAAGAAGGAAATTTTTTGTTTATTCTATGACAGGAAGGAAACCATTCATAAATGAAACTAGATCTAAAAATGAATGTGATAATATCATAAAATTAGTTAGAGTATTAGATCCTACATATCACAACAAAAATTTATGATCCTAAAAAGATAAACACTTAAATCAACTATGCAGATTTTGTTTTATTTTAGAAATGGCTTTAGGTGAGAAATAGCCTCATCAAATAAGTTTTTTCCCAATGAAATGCTAAATTTTATTTATATCAGGTAAGTTGTTAGACACATTATGTGACGCTCCCAAAACCCCCGTACGATGGTGGCAAGGGTAATCTTTGGAATATAACACATAAACAGTAACAGCAGAACAGAAATAAATAAATACACCAGATAATGTACAAATAATATATTGGATAAACATAATCATCAGAGTTACACAGTATAGAGGATCATACTTAGTACAAAATACAGTTCAGCTATACATAAATGTCTACAACGGAATCAAAACATAATATGTACAACAGGAGCTGAACAGCATAAAAAGAGATAAATGACAGAATCCATCTTCAGCTCCAGTTATCCAGAAAGAGCCTGCTAAAACCTGAATACAAGGCTGCCCGTGTAGAAATAAGGGCACCCAAGTTTGCAAGTGAAACAAACTACGAGTCAGTCATGGGACTGGTATGAGAAATCTACTTAACTGGTTAACCAATAATAATAAGGCAAATCATAAGACCACGCCACTTTGCGGAACGGGTTTACTCTATTGGATTGCCAGTGCTTTAAAACAATTGGATTGTCAGTGCTTTAAAACAAGTAAATCTTTTAAACATCGCAATGCTTTTTATTAAAATGAAGCCATTATAAGACTCAATTCCCATCACACAATGCAACGCAAACCGGAGGATAGAGTTTTACCTTATAATGGCCAAAATATACTTGATACGAGCAAAACAAATCATTTGATATTATAACTAGTGTTTATATTTTTCAAAAACAATTTCAATCATAAATATCAATCATAGACGGCATTAATGCTGTATACCACTATGTCGCCATATATAGGTATACAATCAAAACCGCACGATGTCGTATTTGGAAATTGGATTTCCATCATGAACCAAGGCAAAAGATATTCCTTACCAAATTCGAGACTGTCTAGCCCGAGTCTCAGGCAAGTACTCAGTCAAGCCTTTGGATCGTCAGGGTCGGTCCACCGATGTGGATTAAAATGCCTGAACACTGCGTTTCCCCGCCCTTTGGGGCGTAAATGAGTCCTACGACTCCATCGGCTTCACATTGTCACCGATGTATCCGAGGCGCCTCGCAATCCAACAACCACACAGGTGAAAATAATATAAATATCAGGGCTGGTAGGTCACTGACACCACCCTAGCTAGAAGGAAACGCATGTCCTCCCTGAGGTCCGCTGCCGTTTCTGGTTCATACCGGGGTGTGAGGCTCGCGAATTAACGTTATACACAAAGCTATACCACACAGGCGGTGCTTTGATCATCTACCACAAGGCTCTGCTTTTCAACAAAAGCCTTGATCACTGCATCTCAGCATGCCACACAGGCAATTCACGCCATGCAACTGATGTCTATCAATCACACAGCATGAAATCCAATGTCAGACACAGTCCATTTACAAGTTCGTTCTTGTAACAACCCGGAAAATCTGAACCAGTTTGAAAATTTTAAATTGGCTATTTTGGTGGATTTTTGATATTTAAAATAAATTATTTTAAATAATAGCGACGAAAAGTGAGTTTGAATCGATGTTTGAAAATAAATATAATTACTTTGAATTATAAACAAGGCTTGAAATGGCGCGGTAGTTTCAAAATTTGAATTCAAATTTTGACTGACTGTACCGGGTGCAAAATGAAACGGATTTTAGTGAAACCAAAAATATTTAAATCTGTTAGTGAATATCTTTCTAATGAATCTGAAAAATCGAAGTTTCATAGCGGGAAGCAAAAGTTATGGCTAAATGAATTTTCAGAAATGTCGCTATAGAGTTTATATAGCCCGTGAAAATGGCCATTTTGTAAACGACCTCAGAATTCGACGAAACCAATTTGGTTGGATCTGGAATGTCAAATTATTGCTAGGTTTCAAATTTCATAATTTTTGAAGCTAGTATGTGAGCGTGGCAAAATAAAATGTGTTTGGTCGACTTCTATTAAATTGGATCGACCAGAAAAGGGCCATTTTTCAAACAGTCTCAAAATTCGATGAAACTAGTTTTGTTGGGACTGTATCATCAAAACATAGCTAGATTTATTTTTCTGGAATTCTTTAGAATCAGTATGTGGCCCCGGCAAATTGAAATGTACGTTCAAAACAAATATTGAATGTTTTATATTTTAATTTGAAGAGAAACTGACTGAAACAGCCGAATGGGCCTATGAAACATATCCCATTGTGTTCGAAATGGGGGTATTTAGCTAGGGGCGACAATCGTTGGGTTTGAATTGGTGTTCGTGTGTGACAAGGGGTATTTTCGGATTTTTAAAAATATATAAATAAATAAATAATATCATTGGTCCATCGTTATTCTCTCTCCCCAATATAAAAAAATCGCGAATGGCGGTTTTGGGCTCAAATCTTCTCTCTTCTTTTTCTTCTAATCCGTGAATCCAAACTACCTGCTCCTTTGGAGTTATTCGTAGCCCTCGAAGAGAGCTTCAAATCCATACCAGTTGGAGGTTTTATCGTGGAGCGTGGAAGGAGAATCACCTCCGGAAGGGTGCGGCCTTTCGACCGCCGCTGCCAACGAGTGGGCCCAATCCACCGCGCGTAGGTGCGCCCTCCGCCCCCCTTCGACGCTGCGTAGCCCGATCGTCCAACCCCTTCACAGATTTCACGAAATATCAATACCTAGTTTTGAAAAATTTCAGAGAGCTACGGCTGTTATAATATTGAACTATTTAAAAGCACTTTAAAGCGCTACGGTTTTTGATTTCACTGTAAAAATCATATCTTTTTGCTATGTTGTCGAAATCCAGTGAAACAAGAGATAGTGGACTCGTGAGGACGTCTTCTACATTCTAGAAGAGACCGCATATTTTTCTGAGCCTCCTTCTATTTTTGGTGGAGAGGAACCCAATATGAGATTTCTGAATTATAAACGATATGGAAACAACGATGTATAAATTATATAGTCAAAGTATGAGTTATATAAGCATTGTACACCACATTTACAAGCGTTGTATAAGTTGTATGTTCGATGTATAAGTTATATATGCGTTGTATAAATGATATGGGTGTTGAAATAAATTGAAATAAGTTGAAATGAAATCGAAATATAGTTATATACATATGTATATATATATTCCCCTCGTCCACAGACCATGTACGATATATATATTGGTTGTGATATTGTTTGGGATTATTGGTTGATGTGAAAATTTGGTGAATATCATGAATGTTTGATTTGAAATGATTGATTGTGATTGAAATCCCAATAGGATTAGTATATGGGAAAATTCGTCTGCGTACGAACTAGATATTGAAAATCCCCATTGTCAAAAGGTGCAAGGCTTTAAGGTAGAGCGAAGAGCCGTATTAGGGACGGCCCCGGTTTTAACTACCCTGTCGTTATGCTGCCGAAATTTTCTGAAATATTTCTGTGTTTAATTTAAATTATAACGTTGAAATAAAATTCATGTGTTGAATGTTGATATGAAATTCATGTATTGAATGTTGAAATAAAATTCATGTGTTGAATAGAAATTCATGTATTGAAATAAATTCATGTGTTGAATGGAGTTCGTGTATAGAATAAATTCTTTGAAAAATAAAAATAACATTTTTATCATATATATAGATTATATAAAATAATCATGTTTTGAAATAAATTGTTTTACATTAAAAATAACATTTTTACCTTATATATAAACTATTTAAAATGATTGTATTTTGAAATAAATTGTTTTACAATAAAAATCACATTTTTATTATATATATGAACTATAGAGAATATTCATGTGTTGAATAAAGGAGTAGAACGATAAAAACCGTATTTTTATCGTGTGTGTGAAGTCGAAAATATTCATGTTTGAATATATAGATTGAACAATAAAATCTGCATTTTTATTGTGAATATGAAGTGTTAAAAATGGTGATGTGTTGAAATAAATATCTGTTAGATAAAAATATCATTTTTATCAAATATATGAAGTAAATATGGTTTTGAAATCGACGAATGAATTATATATATATATATATATATATATATATAAAAAAATCAAATAACGAAGCTGCGGTTCGTGTTTTGAAACCATGATTTCAAACGATTAGTGCGGGAGATCCGACCATCGGATTTTCCCAAAACCGAAACCATTGGGTTCGCCTTGGAAATATCTTTCCAACGACACCCACTTTGTGAAGATCCAACGGTTGGATTGTCTAGAATGTTTAATTCAAATCTAAAGAAAAACAGCACCAGAATCGATTTTATATATATATATATATAATTAAATCGAATAACGACGCTACAGTTCGTATTTTGAAATCGAAACTTCAAACGAGTGTACCGGAAGATCCGACCATCGGATTTTCTCAAAACTAAAACCGTTGGATTCATTTTGAAAAGATCTTTCTACTGATATAAAATTTGTGAAGATCGAACGGTTAGATTTTCAGATATGTGTAAATCAAATCTGAAGAAAAACAGCGCCACGGCCGCGTTATGGCCTGAAGCGTCGTTTGAATGAAATTGGCTATTTTTAAATAAATAAAAATAGCGATAAATCGTTATAAAATATTATAAACGATATGGAGTGGAAAATAAACCAAATTTACCTGTTTATTAGATATTTGATGTTTGAATGTGTTTGGTGTGAAAACTACATTTAATAACAGAATTATTGATGTCGAATAATTTAACCATTGAAATGAATTGATTTAAATTCTAAATATACGTGAATTATTTGAAAAGGCCGAGTTAAATCTCATTTCAAATAATTGATCGGCGATAAGAGGTCGATGATGAAGACGGTGGTTGAAGACCGGAGATCTTCACCTCGGTTGGATGATAACTGATGTCCTGATTGGGAGGCGTCCCGAAACATGGATAATGAGTGGTGATCATCCAGACGTGCTTGGAGATCGATGGATATGCGAGGTATATAGTGCCTCCGGTTTCATTCAGTCCCAGAACGAACTTGTAAACGGACCGTGTGTCTGACATTGGATTTTGTTCTGTGCTGATTGATCTCTATTAAATATATATCTGTTTGGCGGTGGAGAATTTATTCTCTTGCTTAATGCCCTTCTCTAAGACGTACGAGCTTAGAGGTTATATATCGATAGAAATCAGTCGTATAGAGTGAATTGCCAGTGTGGCATGCCTAAGTGGTAGATGATCAAGGCTTCTGTTGAAAAGCAAAGTCTTGAGGTTGAAGATCAAAGCACGGCCTGTGTGGCATAGCTTTGTGTATAACGTTGATTCGCGAGCCTCACACCCCGGTATGAACCAGAAACAGGAGAGGACATCAGGGAGGACATGCGTTTCTTTCTAGCTAGAGGTGGTGTTAGTGCTTAAACTGGCTGACATTTATACTATTTTTCACTTATGTGGTTGTTGTTGTTGCGAGGCGCCTCGGTTATATCGGTCGATCCGGGACCAATGGAGTCATTCGTTGGCTCATTTACGCCCCCAAAGGGCGGGGAAATGCAGTGTTCAGGCATAATAATCCACATCAGTGGACCGGCCCTGTCGCTCCAAGGGTCGATGCGTTCTGATCCTGAGGCTCGGGCTAGAGAGTCTCGAATTCAGTAAGGACTATCTTTTGCCTTGGTTCATGACGGAAATCCAATTTCCAAATACGACATCGTGCGGTTTTGATTGTAAACCTATATTTGGCGACATAGTGGCATGGGACGCTCATGTCATCTATGATTGATATTTATGATTGTATATAAAGTTAGAAACTAACTGGAAACGAGCTAAGATGGGTGGTTTCCTGGGTATTGGTCTGATGTTGGTTTCGGCCTTCGGGGTTAATACTTAGGGAATCGTTCTCTTACTAATTTACAGTTGGAGTCTGATTAAGAATTAAACGATAAAATTTACATTTTAAGTGACTTTGTTTTATACATATCAAGCATATCTTGGTCGATATAAGGTAAAAATCTATCCTCCGGTTTGCGTTGCATTGGGTGATGGGACTTGAGTCTTATATCGGCTTCATTTTTATAAAAAGCTTTGTGATGTTTAAAGATTTACTTGTTTTAGAGTACTGGCAATCCAATGGAGTAAACCCGTTCCGCGAAAGTGGCGTGGTCCTGTGATTAGCCATATTATAAAATGTGTTAAGTAGATTTCACATACCAGTCCCATGACTAACTCGTAGTTTGTTTCACTTGCAAACTCGGGTGCCCCTCTTTCTACACGGGCAACCTTGTATTCAGGTTTTAATAGGCTCTTTCTGGATAGCTGGTGCTGAAGATGGATTCTATCATTTATCTCTTTTTATGTTGTTCAGCTCCTATTGTACATATTATGTTTTGTTTTCCGTTGTAGACATTTATGTATAACTGAACTGTATTTTGTACTAAGTATGATCCTGTATACTGTGTAACTCTGATGGTTATGTTTATCTAGTGTATTTTATTGTACATTATCCGGTGTATTTAATTATTTCTGTTCTGCTATTTTCTGTTTATGTGTTATATTCTAAAGATTATCCTTGACACCGTCGTACGGGGTTTTGGGGTCGTCACATGTGGTATCAGAGCTTTGGTTAAGCTTAGTTCTGGAATATAACATATTAACGAACTCGTCAGAAATAAAACCAGCAGTGTTCTAGGGCGAGTAACTCATTACAGATAGAATCAGTAATATCCTAGTATGAGTATAGTAGTATGGAATACACCTCGGTAGATGCATTTACATTCAAGTATATGTCTCTATGCTTTAAAATACCTTTTCTGTTGGCCTAACACTTTGTCTGCTATTTGCAGACATTGAAAAATGTGTGGCAGAAGTAGAAGAGGAAGGGTTGACCCAGATATAGAAGCTCTATATTTGAAATATAGAAATCTGGGTGGAGTACCGTTCTCAGGTAATGAATCTATTATTCAAACACTAGCTTGGATTCATACTGCTGAGAAAATCTTTGCAGGTTCAAACCTGAGAGATGACCAGAAAAGATTAATAACATCTTGGGCACTCAAAGACGAAGCTTTGTTCTGGTGAGATTCGATTATTAAGGATAATCCAGAAGGTGATATCACCTGGGATAGATTTAAAGAGGTTTTCAGTAAAAGATTTATTCCTCCAGAAGCAACTGAGCGGTTATGTGATGAATTCTACTACCTGATACAAGGAGATATGAATATTCCATAATATCATAAGAAATTCAACGAACTTTCTCATTTTGCCCCACATCTAATTCAAGATCCAAAGAGGAAGAATCTGAGGTTTATTTATGGTCTTCGAAGAAGATAACAGAATAGTGTAATGGGACATGTGAAGCTTCCTTTTTCTGAAATGATATACATGGCTTACCAGTATGAGGATCTCGACAAGAAAGGTATGTTGCGCATCGAAGAGGAAGTCGGTTCTAGTAACAAAGGGGAGTCGGAAACTGATAGTCTTGAGGCCAGTACGATGTATGAGGTCAGTAAGAAGCCCAAAGTCAATCGAAAAAGGGCTAGATCTGGGAAAGAACCAACAATGACTGCCATATGCAGTAACTGCCGTAAGCAAGGACATTTGTCGGTAAATTGCAAATCTTTGAAGAATAGAATAAAGAGTGGATTTAAATCCAAGAAGAATTTTCAAGAGAATAGAGATTGTAGTAAATGCCATCAGGCGGGTCATCTTGCAAAGGATTGCTGGCTCTTAAAGAAGCCTGGAAAGGTACATGTAAATGAAGTGGCATTAGTGGGGGTTTCGGTACTTGAGTCTTGGACACGGGTGGTATTAGTGTCGAGATTCGAGTGTCGAAATTCCCGGGTCGCTACAGTTGGTATCAGAGCAATGGTTTAGGAATAACCTTGGCTCTGTGGCGTAACTCGATAGAGATTGGGTTAGTAGTGCCCTGGATCGAATTAAGTGTGTATATATGAGAGAACATATTTGTAAATATATACAAATGATTTGTATTGTGTCGTTTGATCAGTTCAAGTTGAACTGAAAAATTGATACAATATTGTTTTGCAAAGAGGGTAAATGGAATAATTTTACCCAAATATATTTTCGTAAATGGAAAGAAATAATTTTTCTTAATTATTGAGATATTAGTTTGATGATTAATTTGAATTTAATTCAAATTGGATTTGAATGGTTTAATTTAACCAGAATGGGAACTAAATCTTGATTTTGAATTTGAAAAGGGTCAATATGACTAGTAAAAATTGTAAATAAGAATTAAAAAAAATAAGATAGATCAGAATTTAACTTAACTTAAATATGGATGATTTGCTTGTATTGATTGTTGCTTGCTTGTTTATTGGATTGGTTGAATACGAAATTCATCCACGGTTGAATGAATTGAAAACTAGAGAATAAATTTCAGTATAATCCGAAGCAAATCAAATATGAAATAAAACTCGATGATTTAACCTGTATCTGCTATTGGCATTGGATAGTGAGATAAGTGCTGGTTGGAAGAGAAAGAGTTGTTAGTTGATTTGCCTCATGACTAGAGTATGAGTTGCACGACAAAAAGGTAAACCTTAATATATTGGGTGATTGATTTTATACCCCTGAGTTTGGTTAGCCGCTTGGCTTTGTTTTCTTTTGATCGATGAGACGCCAAGAGTGGCGAATTGTAATTGTTTGAATCGAACGG
The DNA here is from genome assembly GCA_030737875.1 of Allium sativum. Lineage (NCBI taxonomy): Eukaryota > Viridiplantae > Streptophyta > Magnoliopsida > Asparagales > Amaryllidaceae > Allium > Allium sativum. The sequence continues at coordinate 7,683,340 of JASFAX010000034.1, forward strand.
TACAGAGGAAGTGCTGGCGAATTTTCCGTAAAATTTTAAGTATTATATAATATTTTTATAATTACTTTTAGATAATTGGGTTTGGAGCATTCTTCTTAACTTAGCAAATTCTGGGACGAAATTATTTTAAGGGGGGAAGAATGTAACGATCTGGATTTTTCGGCTATTTGAATTCGAATATTTAAATTGGTTTTAAATATTTTATTGGAAATATTAATGGAATTAAATATTGAATTCATTTATAAAACGACGACTGAACGATTAAATTTATATTTAATATAAAACGAACTCGAAACGACACTACAGTTCGTAATATTGAAATCTGAACTTCAATTGAATATACATGATCCGATATAAATTGGATTTCTATGAAACAAGAACCGTCTGGATCGATTTGATTATATTTTTCTAATGGAGGAGAAAATTGGAAATTTCAACTTATAAGTTGCAAGATATGTCCAATTCAAATTTTGAAATAGTCGCTATGGAAATCGATAGCGTATACTTAAAATATATAAAGGATTTATATATATAACTCGAATAACGTTTCGCCAGAATTTTAGGATATTGGGTCATGAATATATATTGGTTTATTTTGAAGATATGTTACTATATATATGATAAAATTGATTTATTTTTATTAACTGAATTGTTTTGGTATTTTAAAATATATTTTATCGATATTTCAGGCCGTAAAAATAGTTTCTCCTTTCAAATGATTTCCGTTTGGACGAAATAAATTTTTATTGTAATGCGTAGAGCTAGTCATTTCTGGTTTTCCAGTTTGAAGCCAGTGGGAATTGTTTTGTCGGTATGTTTGATTTTACGGGAACAAATATATACATTGAAATTAAAATAACAAATGCTGAAATTGATAACGAGCAGCATTATTTTAACAAAAAAAAACAATTACTGTCGAAATTTAGGGCTTAAGCATTTGTTGCCTTAAAACTAAAGTGTTGATATAGAAAAAGAAAAGAAAAGAAAAAAAAGAAAATATATAAAAAGTAAAATATAAAAAATATCAACTCACATGATAGACTAACTATAACCAAAGGACTCACCCCATTTCTTAGTCTACGGGTTCAATAGCATAGATAATTCCTCTCCTACCCACCCTATGTCACAGACTTCACATGGAGGACACGGTCAAAACTGCAGCTAATCAAACCATATCCCTTGTGTTATCATATCCATCAACAGTGACAGTGGAAGCTGGAGCTACCCTACCCCTTACAAGCTAAATACCGTGCGTTCCAATCCTTATGCGTGGCTGCCAAACCATTGAAACCATGGTGTCCAAGGCATCGGGGATTATAAATACACCACCTGAGTGTTCGTCTTCGTTCAACAAAGATCGAACCAGTAAACCCAATAAGGTTTCAAAAAGCTCGGTGAATTTTTAAAAATCAAGTAGTCCACCTAAAATCCTAAAACGAATTGCAATGAGCTCCTAAATTCCTCCTCTACACGCACGTCATTCCAGATTTGTGGTTCTCGACAGTCAAGGGTGAAATTTGAAATCAAGGTATGGGTTTTTCTCAGATTTTAGAGAGCAATAGACGAAGGGGGTTGCACAACAGTGATCAGCGAGGGAAGAAACACATTCTGGAAATTTTTTTGCGGCATTTGGGGGTGAAATTGTTCGGACCTGGTAGGTACCGCGTTATGGTCAGACGACGACAGGGACGCCGGAGGGAGAAGGCAAGGAGGTAGGCATGACAAGGATAGAGGGAGGGGTTTGCTGGTGATTTTTATTTGGTGGTTGGAGGTGTTTTTGGTGGAGTCAGTGATACGGTGCATAGAAGGTTGAGGAGCAGGGGATTCGAAAGCTTCAATTGGGGGAGATGACACCGTAGCAGTGGGTTTGAAGTGGGATGGGCCGGCGGTAACCTGTAAGGCCCAATTACTTTTTAAAATTTAAAGTTTTATTTAATTAAATTGTTTTATAACATTATAATGATCGAATCTCGGCCATACGTTATTAGAATCGAGAACGGTTGGACTCGTTGGAACTGTGAAGACGAGAACCACGAGATGGAGCTGGTCTGGATGAGATCGGAAGAGACCGGGATTTTTAAACGGCTATTTAATTTAACCAAAACAGAGCGTTTAATCAACAGATCGAAACCCAGGTGAGTTAACCTCACTCAGTACCCCATTTATACTCTATATAAATTGGGTTTTTACTTTGTGTGCTTTGGATATTAGTGATCGGCTGTTTGCTAGTTATATGCTGATATTTGTTGATTAAATCGATAAAATTAAGCCGTCATCGAACTGCAGTGAAACACCAAATCGTTGTTTAACGATTTGACCCAATCGAGGTAACTTTCCTTGCCGGTCTCGTGTATGGAATAAACACATGACATCGTTTGAAGTGTTTTGAACTGATTTTTAATTGCTGTGTTAATGGGTTGATCGGTGCTTGTTATTTACCGATGACAGAATCATCAGTTAAATAGAATTAAATGGTTTAAACAAATGAAATTTTATTGAATTAATTAATTATCATTTAATACGGATCAAATGAGATTATTTTAAATTAATTAAATTTGTAATAGAAAGATGGGTCGAGATTCGATCAACGGGTTAATCGTGTTTAGAAGCTATGTTGACCGTAATGGATTTATTGAATTAGTTTATAAATAACTAATGGTTAAATATACATTTTCATAAATGGTTATATTCATTTTTTTCATTTATTTATGGAAATAAATCAAAGCAATTGGATTTATTTAAATATAAATGGAAAGGCTACTTTGAAAGATTAACAAATCAATTAGGTGTGAATTGGACAAGCCAATGCTGCTAACTAGAATAAATTATTTAATTGGTTGGTTAAATTTTATGGAGATAGTTTATGGGATTTACAAACATAATTATAATCGAAGTGTTACTTTTGGAGTTTGAAATGCATTTATGAAGGTTTGAAAAGGTTTTAAAGCACTATTCAAATGAAATGGATATGCAAGCGAATTTGATGTTAAAGTGGATTCTTATGGATGTGGATTTTCAATCCAAGAACTTTATAAGGGCATTCAGTCCAAGTTAAATCCAATATTATCGAAGCAAGTACCCCAAATGGAAATGGATGCCAAGATATAAAAGTAAGGAAATGGGATATAATTGGGAATCGGATAAGTTAATTTTTTTTCAGAATATTGATCTGATGTTGATTTTGCCCTTCGGACTCATATTTTGGAAATTAATTTACTATTAGGGACCAACGAAGATTTGAAATGAAATCAAAAACTAAAATACAAATTTTTGAATGAGATGGTTAGGTGAGTTGTCGTATAAAGAGGCCATATGTATTCGCTAGATTTGAAATAAGAGATGATGATGCTTCAAAGATATAACTGTAAAGGAGATTTGTTTCGATATTGGGAATATCGGGTTTTGTATTACAGCTAATACACATCTTAAGATAATAATGTTGTTGATCAAGGTCTGAGAGGTAATTAAATACCCCAACTTGAACGACCTCAGAATTTTCAAAGAATGACATTAGTTGTAATAGTAGATGTTGAAGTAAGTTATTTTGTGAAATAGTAATGTGACATTGTTGGAAGAAATCAAAATATATAATGGGATTCCATATAAAGAGGAATTAAAAAAGGGGGTTAGAGAATATGAAGTGGTATTTCCAAAATAAAAGGAGATTTGCGGAAACATGACTATATTTTCAAAGTATTTGAAATGGGATTTATTTTGGAAAGGAAAGTGACGTTTATGGCAATCGAATAATGAAACCAAAAGGGGATTTTGTAATAATTGTTTTATGACGATGAGTAGGATAGATTGCTCGAAAATAGATAATAAGTGATGATTAAAAACAAACATTTTGAAATGGAAGATAATGGGGCATTGAATATAATTCAAGGTATTTTTCTATATAAATGATTTGAGATTTCTAATATAGTGAAACTGATATATTATTGTGGTATTTGAAATTAATTATATAAAGGCCAAATGACGCTGTATGTTATGCCAATGGATTCATTTTATTTTATGGATGTTTATTTTGATAGTTAAATAACCGACTATCAAAATCTTGCCCAAGTCGTTGTTGGTATGGAAAGACTGGGATCGATTTTATATTTGAAAACCATTCCGACCTACAGAAACGTAAACGAAGAAGATATTCGATCGAGATGGAGCAATTGAAGGTCGTAAGTCTTCATGAATGGAAGGACTATTGTTGGATTTCTCTAGCTGATCCCTAGAGATATTTTGACAATGATTCTGTCAGGATTGGAATCTACGGATTACAAGGACCACTCACCACTGATCTATAGGGTGATTCCTAGGATGCGGTAGGAGGGTGCCTTCTGTTCATCCTATTCCTGGATGACTTGTATGGACAATGTGAATGGTGTCCAGATGTTCCAAAAGTCGATTATAACCTCAAGCCTCATCAACCGGGAAATGACAAAAATCGGGCAGGTAGCATGGCTATGTGGGTCGCTCCCATTAGGGTGTATAATCACCTATCTAGAGAAATTCCATTTACTTCTTTGATCTATATCGATGCTGTCCCTTATCGGGAAACGGTGGTTTGAGCCCAACAGTTGGTGATATACATTCAATACACTCAAGCGAAATGAGTGGTCGGTCATGTGAGGTCCAGTTTGCTAGAACTTCTTGTTGAACCCAGTGTATTCGCCTCTAGAGATACACTATCGGTAGGTGGTCCCATACCTTGTCATAGTCAGAATCCAATCTCCAATAAGTGCCCGTGGTTTTGATTGTATGTTATGTATGTGGAGCATGAGATGCAAGCGTTCCACTAGATTGATATTTACTTGTATTTAGACACTATTATAATATCAGAAGAGATATTGATTTCAAACTATTTTGGGTTATCGTAAGGTAAAAACCATCCGTATTTATGTGTGGATTTGGTCTTACGATTATTCTTTTCTTTCGAAAGGATTTTAACTTTAAAATCAAGTTATGTGATACCCTTAATACTGTGCGAGTTTTACTCGCTCTGGTTCACCAGACTGACCCGGTGTTTTGTAAATGCTCGGGTTAGACCGGGTGTACAGGTTCAGGTTATCGGGTGCTGTGAAGTCCAAAGATGAGCTGAAGGTGTTCAGACCTATGATATTACCTAGTATTATTCCGCTGTGTGATGTATATAAGGACAGATTATTATAACTGTCCCAGTGTATTGATGTAATCTGATGATTGTAAGTTTTTATTTCAAAGCTCTCTATAAAGTTTATTTATATATTATATTTTGTTCCGCTGCGATGGGAGATTCTGTGTTGTGTTCTTCTTCTTATTCTTCTATTCTAACTTTCTTTCTTTCCTCACCCTCTAACTTCTTTCTCCTAGCTTTCTGGGGGTTTTGGTACTTGAGTCTTGGACACGGGTGGTATTAGTGTCGAGATTCGAGTGTCGAAATTCCCGGGTCGCTACAACAACGATAAACAATCAACCATCATCCAGAGTGCATTCTACACTATATAAGCATTAAATATAAATATTTAACGCTTACAACAGTTTGTCAATCAATCGATCGACGTACAGCTAATTGTTGGGGCTAGTGTTTGTCATATATCATCCCAATACCTGTGTGGGGTTTTAAACAACAAACACTGATTTTTATTTGTACAGTTGGGCGATGTGTAAAATTTATCGTCCCAATCAATATCAATAAAATGGGTGTATATAAACAAATTGTCTGATTTGTAAATAAATATTTATTTTATTCAACACATGAATATTTTTATTTTCCATTCCACATCACAAACCAAATTCACACAAAAAAATCAATTCAAACACATAATCAAACAAACAAGTCGTCCATGTTCTGTGGACGACGGGGAACGGTTCATATATCCAGTTATGAAATAAATAACTGTATAAAAATAATTTTGGTGAGAAGTTCTCACCTTTGGGATCCACTCCTCCATTCTTGATTTCTGAATGGTTCGGATTTCGTTTTGATTTCCGTCTGATCCATCGCCATCTGTCTCACGCTGTTGATTATTAAAAATCACATTTTTATACTATTACTTCATATATTAAAATCATATTTTTATGTTGATGTTTATATTATAAAAATTATATTATTATAATTCAGTTTTCCATATTCTTATAACGCTAATTCTTATATAAAAATCGTATTTTTATATAAAGAGAATTCATATAAAAATCACATTTTTATTTCGCTACATATATGAAAGTCATATTTTTTACGCTACTTAACATTGATAAAAATTGTATTTTTAAACCAAGGTAATTTAAATAAAAATCATATTTTTACCATGCTAATATATATATATATATATCTAATTTTTATAACGCTCCTTATGAAATAAAAATCATATCTTTACATCGCTTCCATATACATGAAGATCATATTTTTGTTTCTAATCTATATATATATCAAAATCGTATTTTTATTTTGTTAATCATATGATAAAAATCATATCTTTACATCGCTACTTATAAAATAGAGTTCATATTTTTATATCGCCACTTATGTAAATAAAAAATCTTATTTTTATATATATAAAGATCTCAACTTTATGTATATAAAAATCTTAGCTTTCATACATACTAAAATCTTAGCTTCATACTTAAAGATAAAAAATTTATGCAAATAAAAATCATATCATTATGTAGAGAAAAATCATATCTTTCTATCGTGAAAATTTAGTCTTTTCATTTATATTGAAAATTCTATTTTTTTTCTTTTCTCATTTCATCAAAAAAAATAACTACAATAATGAAATATAAATAAAAACTTACATTTTTAATTGGAGGATGGGGTTCAACGTCGGTTTTGAATCAGGGAGGCGCTGGTGACTCGTGGGCATGGAAGGGGTGGTGTAGTCCGGAGCTGGTGGCGACAGGGGCCCCACGATGGGTTTTCCGATGGGCTGGGGGGTTTCGATTGGGGAAAGGGTTCGATAGGGAGGGGCAAATTGGAGGCGCATAGGGAGGGGTCCAACCACCGGAGCAGCGCGGTGCCGGAGGTCCGCCTAGGGCAGCGCGGTGAAGGATGCGATCGATCATGGCTTTGTTTTTTTTCTATTTTCCGTTTGTTGACTTATGAAAGAGGAGAGAAAGGAGGGAAAGGTTATATAATTTATATATATTATTATTTTATTTTATTCCTAAAAGTTACTTTTTCATTTGAACCCCAAATCGAACCCACCGACTGTCGTCCCTAGCTAATTACCCCCATTCCGAACACAATGGGATATGCCCCCGTAATCCAGTCCTATTATTTCAATCAGTTTCCATCAAAATCAAAATATAAATCCATATATTCATTTGAACGTACATTTCAATTTACCAGGCCCACATATGGGCCCTAAAACTTCCAGAAAAATAAATTTGGCTACGTTTTGACGATATGGTCCTACCAAAACTAATTTCGTCGAATTTGGAGACCGTTTGAAAAACGGTAATTTTCCAGTCGATTAAATTCAAACTGAAATGACCAAACGCGTTTAAATTCACCATGCTCACATATTGATTCCAAAAATTATGAAAATTGGAATCTAGCAATAACTTGACATTTCGGATCCAACAAAAGTGGTCTCATCGAAAATGGAGGTCGTTCGCAAAATCGCTATTTTTAAGGGCTATATTTCCATAGCGACTATTCTGAATTTTCAAATGGGCATAACTTTTTATTCCCGCTATGAAATTTCAATTTTTCTGATTTGTTGGAAAGATATTTTCAAACAGATTCAAATATTTTTTGTTTCAGCAAAATCCAGTTTATTTTGAATCATGTACATTCATTTGAAATTTGAAATCGAATTTTCAAACCACCGCGCCATTTCCAATTCCTTTTATAATTAAAATAAATATTTATATTCTAACTTCGATTTAAATAAATTTCATACGTTCTAATTCTATTCAAAATAAATTTCTAGTCGTAATTATTTAAAATAATTCATTTTAAATATTCAAAATTCATTAAAATTGCCAAAATAAAAATTTTAAATTGGTTCCGATTTTCCGGGTTGTTACAAAAAGTGAGGGTTTGACCAATGAGAAAGATATTTATACCTTTATTTTAATTATTATTTAATTCCAAATTAACTTGTTAAATTTCTGAACTCCAAATCAAACCCAACGACTGTCACCCCTAGCTATATAACCCTATTTCGAATGCAATGCGATATGTTTCGTAAGCCAATTCGACTATTTAGATCATTTTTTTATTAAAATTAAAATATAGATTAATTTAATGTTCAAAACTGGTTTCAAAGTACATTTTAATTAACCAGGGCCACATACTAAATCCAAAAATCCCAGAAAAATAAATCTAGCTATGTTTTGACGATACGGTCCTAAACAACTAATTTCGTTGAATTTGGAGGCCGTTTGAAAAATGGCCATTTTCCCGTCGATTAAATTCAAACTAAAATTACCAAACACGTTTAAATTCACTACACTCGCATATTAATTATAAAAATTATGAAAATTGGAATCTAGGAATAATTTGACATTCCGGATCCAACACTGGTGGTTTTGTCAAAAACGGAGGTCATTTGCAAAATGGCTATTTTAAGGGCTTCATATTATTTAAAATATATATAAATTCCATAACGACTATTTTCAATTTTAAACTGGACATAAGTTTCAAATTATATAATGAAATCTAGATATTTCACATTCGTTAGAAAGATATTATTAAACAGATTCAATTATTTCTGGTTTTACTGAAATCCGATTTATTTTGAATCCTATACATTCATTTCAAATTTGAAATTGAATTTTCAAACTACCGCGCCATTTCAAACTCTATTTATAATTAAAATAAATTTATACGTTCTAACTTCGATTAAAAAAAATTAGTCGTTATTATTTAAAATAAAAAAAAAATATTCAAAATCCATTAAAATAGCTAAAATAAAAAAAAAATTAATTGGTTCTGAAAATCCGGGTTGTTACCGAATTATTCTCTTATTAATTTATGGTCATGAACCAATGAATGTTGAAGTATAGAAATGCTTGAATAAGAACTTGGAATGTTTCCAAATATAAAAAGGGTTTGAGAAACTATAATAATTCCAAAGTAAAGGTGTAACAACCCGAAAATCTGGGCCAGTTTAAAATTTTTATTTTGGCAATTTTAGCGAATTTTGATTATTTAAAATGAATTATTTTAAATAATATCAACGAAAAATTTATTTTGAATATAATTCAAACGAATATATTTATATGCGTCGTCGTTAGAATATAAATATTTATATATAATTATAAATAGAATTGAAAATGGCGCGGTAGTTCGATAATTCGATTTCAAACTTCAATTGAATATACCGGGTGCAAAACAATCCGGATTTTAGTGAAACCAAAAACATTAGAATCTAATTGATGATATCTTTCCAACGAATCCGAAAAATCAAAATTTCATAGCGGGAATCAAAAGATATGTCCAGTTGAAAATTCTGAATAGTCGCTATGGAATTCAGGCCCTTAAAAATGGGAATTTTGCAAATGACCTCGGATTTCGACGAAACCACTTTTGTTGGGTCCGTGATGTAAAGTTATTGCTAGGTTTCAAATTTCATAATTTTTCGAATCAATATGTGAGCGTGGCAAAGGAAAACGCGTTTGACCAGTTTCAGTTGATTTTAATCGACTGGAAATTGGCCATTTTTCCAACGGTCTCAGAATTCGATAAAACCAGTTTTGTTATGACCGTATCGTCAATACGAAGCTAGAAAATATTTTTCTGGAATTTTTCTAGTTAGTATGTGACCCCGGTAGATTGAAATGTGCGTATAAATTCATATATAACTTTATATGTTTATTTTAACGAAAACTAATCGAAACGATCAAATTAGCTTACGATACATATCCCATTGTGTTCGGAATGGGGGTATTTAGCTATGGACGACAGGCGGTGAGCCTCGTTTCGAGGTCAAAATAAAAAGTTGCTTTTTGAAAAAAATAAAATGAATTAAAAATAAAATATATATTTTTTCAGAAACCCCCCCCCTCTTTCTTGTTTTCACGAATCAGAAAAAAAAAAGGAAAGAAGACGGAGCAGCCGCCACCACCCATCGTCGTGGGTCCCTCCGCCACCCGCCGCCTCCTCCCCAGACCCGCCACCAACTGCGTCGAGCCTCCTCCCCCATCGCTCCCTCCCCTCGTCTCCTCGGTGAACCCGAATCCAAATCGAAGCCCCTCCCAGAAAACCCTAATCGAAGTCCACCGCCGCCCTTCTCCCCTCTGCTCCGCCACCCCCTTCCAACCTCCGATCCTCCTCCGCTACCAACCTCTCTCGCCTCCTGAACCCGCGACCCCAATTCCCAAACCCAGCAACCCCAAACGCCACTCGACGCTCCATCGACCCACCACTGCTGGCCTCGAGCGAAGAGTCCCCTCTGACGCAGCGCCATCTTCCCCTCCGCCTTCGCGCGCAACTCCGACCCTTCATCCAATCGATGTGAGTCTTTATATATTCTTTTTGTTTTTTTTTTGTTTTAAATTTATATATAATATAATCTGAAATTTTTATGTATAATAAAGTCTGAAATTTTTATGTAAGAAAGTTTATATTTTTTTTATTTATTTAGATAAAGGTTGGATTTTTAACATCCAAAAAGCTTTGATTTTGAATTGGATAAAAATATAGTTTTTAGTCAAATAGAAATATAGTTTTTAGTCAAAGAAAAATATGATTCTTAGTTGGATAAAAAATGAATTTTTAATTAGAGAAAAATATAATTTTATGTGTGTGGAGTATTAAAAATATGATTTTTATTTGTTTGCAAAAATAAAAATATAATTTTTATATTATGGAGAATTTAAAAATATATTCTTTTTGGCTAAAGTAACAAGTTAAAAATACATTCTTTGTTTTAAAAATAGCGTTGTCAAAAATATAATTTTTAACACAAACGGTGTTGAACAGATCACGTTGGCCACACGACGAAGGAGTTCTACATAAGAAGAGTCATGGCGTGTGGTTTAGCAATTGGTGAGAACTTCTCACCTTTCAATTTAATTTTTCTAGTTATAAATATATACTAGGATGCAGACGGTGTTTAGTAGCACCCGACACCCGTCATCCACAGACCATGGATGGCTTGTTTGTTTAATTGTTTGGTTGTGTAGTTGGTTAGATTATTTGGTTTGAATTGAATTGTTTGGTGAAATGAAATTGATTTGATTGATATGTGAATGGCGTGGGCCTTCACTAGACCGGGGATAAGGCTAGGCCTCGTCCGGTTTCTAGTATCGTGCCGTTATGCCGCCGAAATTGTAACAACCCGAAAATCTGGGCCAGTTTAAAATTTTTATTTTGGCAATTTTAGCGAATTTTGATTATTTAAAATAAATTATTTTAAATAATATCGACGAGAAATTTATTTGGAATATAATTCGAACGTATATATTATACGCGTCGTCGTTAGAATATAAATATTTATATATAATTATAAATAGAATTGAAAATGGCGCGGTAGTTCGATAATTCGATTTCAAACTTCAATTGAATGTACCGGGTGCAAAACAATCCGGATTTTAGTGAAACCAAAAACAGTAGGATCTAATTGATAATATCTTTCTAACGAATCCGAATAATCGAAATTTCATAGCGGGAATCAAAGGATATGTCCAGTTGAAAATTCTGAATAGTCGCTATGGAATTCAGGCACTTAAAAAAATGGACATTTTGCAAACGACCTCGGATTTCGGCGAAACCAGTTTTGTTGCGTCCGTGATGTAAAGTTATTGCTAGTTTTCAAATTTCATAATTTTTCGAATCAATATGTGAGCGTGGCAAAGGAAAACGCGTTTGACCAGTTCCAGTTGATTTTAATCGACTGGAAAATGGCCATTTCTCCAACGGTCTCAGAATTCGACGAAACTAGTTTTGTTAGGACCGTATCGTCAATACGAAGCTAGAAAATATTTTTCTGGAATTTTTCTAGTTAGTATGTGACCCCGGTAATTTGAAATGTACGTTTAAAATTCAATATAAGGATTTAAATGTAAATTCAATGGAAACTAATTGTAACGATCAAATCAGCTTACGATAAATATCCCATTTTGTTCGGAATGGGGGTAAAACGCTATGGACGACAGGCGGTGGACCTCGTTTCGAGGTCGTATGTAAAAGTCAACTTTAGAATGAATTAAATAATTAAATAATAATAAAATAAAATAAAATAAAATAAAATCCCCCCTTTTTTTCTTATCTTCTGGCCCCCCGTTCATAATCGATTTTCAGAATAAAAAAAAGAAGAAGAAGAAAAAGAATGGAGGGCGGAGCCCTAAGGCGCGACGGAGGACCGTTCGCCCCATCGCCAGTGGTCCTGGCGTCGCCACCGAAGCGCCGTCCTTCAAGGGCTCGCCGTCGAGCTGGATTTTCTGGCGAAGGGGCAGTTCGAATTCAACGTGGTTAAGGCGGCAGGGAGGTGGCGCAGCCCTCTACCAGGTGGCGAGGTCGGATCGAACTCCGGCGGGCTGATGTGACATGCGATGGCAGCCCTAGGTGGTGAACGCTGATGGGTTCAGCGAAAACAACAGAAACAGTGAGTTTTTACAGTTCTGTCTATTTATAAATAACATAGTAAAAATCAGATTTTTCTAAATCTACAATGGTTTTGAAAATAAATACAGCAGAGTTTTGAAAGTAAAAATAGTAGGATTTTGAAGATATTAAAATATGATTTCTACTTAGATAAAAATTTGATTTTAGGTTATATAAAAATATGATTTTTATATATACCATAGAGATATAAATGGGATTTTTTTTTTAAAATTATATATATCGTAGGAGCTTTAAAAATCTAAAAGCAAGGATTTTTTTTTATATAAAAATTGTCATTGTTGTGAAGAAAAAAAAATGAAATTGCTTAAAATCAGTTTTGATAAAAAATATTCATGGTTTTAAAAATGAAAAGAGAATTGTTTTAAAAAAATGAAAAGAGAAATGTTTTTTTAAAAAATGAAAAGAGAGATGTTTTTTAAAAAATTGAAAAGAGAATTGTTTTTAAAATATAGCATAGAATTTGATTTTTGAAAACATAAAATAGAAATTGTTTTGAAAATATATATATCGTAAAGTTTGAATATATATATATATTATGTTAATGCTTTGAAAATATATATATCGTAAAGTTTTGAATATACAGGTCGTACTGTTTTGAAAATAAAGTTAGAACTATTTTTCAAAATAAAATTCACATGGTTTTAAAATAGAAATAGCTTTGTTTTTAAAATGTGGTTTGTAAAGATATGAACAACATTTGTTTTAAAAATATAAAAAGAAGTTATTTTTAAAGGAGAGATATAAATAAAAATAGGATGAAAATATTGTTTTTAAAATATATAGAACAGTATAAAAAGAAATTAACATTGATTTAAAAATAGGATTTTTAAATAGAACTGGCGTTATTAAAAATATGATTTATAATATAAATTTCGTGAAAACAGATGGTGTTGGAAGTACGGGCAAATCCAAGCCAGTCAGAAATTCAGAAATGAAATGGAGGAGTGGATCCCTCGGTGAGAACTTCTCACTCAAATTCTATTTTTCTAGTTATATATATACTAGGATGCAGACGGTGCTTATTAGAAGCACCCGACACCCGTCCACATACCATGGACTTGTTTGTTTGGTTGTGTAGTTGGTTAGATTATTTGGTTTGAACTGAATTGTTTGGTGAAAAAAAAAATTGATTTGATTGATGTGTGAATGGCGTGGGCCTTCACTAGACCGGGGATAAGGCTAGGCCTCGTCCCGTTTCTAGTATCGTGCCGTTATGCCGCCGAAATTTTCTAAAATAAGTTAGAAAGTAAAAATATCATTTTATTTAAAGAATGAATTGAATAGAAATTCATATGTTAGAATAAAATGTTTTATCGTTAAAAATATAATTTTTAACGTGAAGTGAATAAAATAAAATATTCATTTACAAACCGGACGGTTTGTTTATGTACACCTATTTGAAGGACATTGATTGGGACGATAAAATTTACACATCGCCCAACTGCACAAATAAAATATGTGTTTGATTGTTTGAAACCCCACACGGGTGTTAGGATGAAATTTGAAGTTCACTCATCCTGATTGATGAAAAATGTCGATCGATTGATTGACAGGCTGTTATAAGCGTTGAATATCTATATTTGATGCTTATACAGTGTAGTGCACTTTGGTTGATGGTTGATTATTTTTCAATGCTATTATATACATGTGTTGTATGGAAATCCATATAATTAACTTTATATGGTAATTGATTGGGCCTCATTCCAATTTGAAAAATAAAGAATAATATAAAATAAAAGTTCATGTGTTGACAGTACTCATCCATTGAGATTGGTCATGTGTTGAACGAAATATTTTGATAATAACAACTATTTTGAAAAAAGAAATATTTGAAACAGAATATTGGAAAATAGAAATTTATGAAGCCGTGTTGATTAGATTGACGCCATTTTGACGTGATCGATATTTATATCGATTTTATTCATTTTGAAATGAATTGAATATAAAACGATTTCGAAATGAAATGAATTGAATATAAAACGATTTCGAAATGAATTGAATTGAAAACGATTTCGAAATGAATTGAATTGAAAACGATTTTGAAATGAATTGAATATAAAACGATTTCGAAATGAATTTAATTGAAAACGATTTCGAAATGAATTGAATTGAAAACGATTTCGAAATGAATTGAATATAAAACGATTTCGAAATGAATTGAATTGAAAACGATTTCGAAATGAATTGAATTGAAAGCGATTTCGAAATGAATTGAATATAAAACGATTTCGAAATGAATTGAATTGAAAACGATTTCGAAATGAATTGAATATAAAACGATTTCGAAATGAATTGAATTGAAAACGAATTCGAAATGAATCGAATTGAAAACGATTTCAAATGGAATTGAAAGAGAATTGAAATGAATTCAAATTGAATTGAAATTTGAATTGAATAGAAATGAATTTTAAAACGAATTTATGAAGAAGAATTCGATTTTGATTTGAATTGAAATGGAAGTTGAAATTTCTTTTGAAACGAATTTAAAACTATTCATATAATTCGTTTTAAATAGAAATCGACGAAATATATATTATATATATAATATAATGGCCCGAATAGAACGCGCCGCGCCGCGGCAGTTCGTGAATTTCGACCATTTATTTCAAACGGACATTACGGGAGATCCGACCGTCGGATTCTCCTAAAACCGGAACCGTTGGGTTCGTATCGAAAAGAGCTTTCTAAAGAATATTAGAAATTAGAAATCTAATGGTTGGATTTGGAGTTACTTCCAAATCAAATTTGAAAAAGGTCGCTGTAAGTGCAGTTCGATGGCCATTGATGGAAATCGACTGTACGGGCCTTGATAAAATTATTAAAAATAGTTATAATTTGTGTAAAATCATAAGAAATGATTTAGAAAGGATTGGGATGAAAAACTCCATATTTGAAAAGATAAAAATAGATTTTTATCGAAATGAACTAGTTTTGAACTAGAATTATAATTCTATTTGTTTTTAAATAAATAAATTGAATTTGAAAAGGGTTTTAAAAATAACCAGAATTTCCAATGATTGCATTGGAGTGGATTTGAATCGAAATTGTCTTCGGAATATTTCGATGTTGGAATTCGTGATTATACGGATGTTGTTATGGAAATTTGAAAGATATATATATTTATATCGTTATTTCCAATATAACATTTGTTAATCGTAGAATTTGATATTGAATATAAGCCGATATATTTTCTATTCAGAGCCTTATATTGAATATCAAATGTGATTTGGGTTTGTCGTCAATGGTGTCTTCACTAACACTGTTCTTGAACCCAGTTGAGAAAAGGTTAAATCTCTTTATATAGATTTAATGAAGTGTACCAATTAAATAACATTTAATTGGAATTGAATCGATATTGATTTTTGGGTTTATCGTGAACAGTGTTTTAAATAACACTCGTTCTTTAACCCGATAATTAATGAATGTGATTTTGGGTTTATCGTGAACCGTGTTTTTAAATGACACTGATTCTTTAACCCAGTCAAAGATTAAAACTAAGTGGAGTTTTAATGAATCTTTAATTAGATTGAAATAATCGAAATGGAGTATCACCAGTTTTGCTCCAGGCAATAGTTAAATCTTTAATTAGATTTGAACGTGAAATGGTAATTGAATTTACCGATAACACTGTGGTGTTAGATATGAAGTATTACCAGTTTTACTTCATGGGATAAATAGGTTGGGATGGGGAAATTAAAATAAATGATTACTTCGGTAAGGTTCGCTAATCCCGACTAGTTTGAATTGAGATTCAAAAATAGAATAAAGAATAAATTCAAAGAATTTATCTTGGATAAAATTAATGGGAACATTTCCCTATGAATGTGAAATTTAGAAACTAACTGTCGGTTGGCCAAGCAGAATGGTTTACTGGATATTGATCTGATGTTGGTTTCGGCCTTCGGGGTTAATATTTGGGAAGTTATTCTCTTGATTAATTTACGGTTAGTGACTGATGAATTGGAATGAGGCGTATGTTGTGTTTGTGTAACACTTATTTAAAATATACGCGAGTTATTCGGAAAGACCGGGTTTATCCCATTCTGAATAACTGATACGACGATAAGTCGAAGATGAAGACGATGGTCGAAGACCGGAGGTCTTCACGTCGTTTGGGTAATTACTGATGATCTTGATTGGGCTGTACACCCAAGAAGATGGAAACAGTTAGTGATCGTCCAGACGTACTTGGAGATCGATGGATATGCGGGGTACTAGGTGCCCCCGGTTTCGTTCAGCCCCAGAACGGACTTGTAAATGGACTGTGTGTCTGACATTGGATTTTAGTCCGTGTGATTGATCTCTATTAAATATATATCTGTTTGGCGGCGGAGAATTTATTCTCTTGCTTAATGCCCTTCTCTGAGACGTACGAGCTCAGGGGTTATATATTGATGGATATCAATCGCATGGAGTGAATTGCCTGTGTGGCATGCTAAGAGGCAAATGATCAAGGCTTCTGTTGAAAAGCAAAGTCTTGTGGTTGATGATCGAAGCACGGCCTTTGTGGCGTAGCTTTGTGTAACGTTGATTCGCGAGTATCACACCCGGTATGAATCAAAAACGGGAGACGGACATCAGGGAGGATCTAC
The DNA here is from genome assembly GCA_030737875.1 of Allium sativum. Classification (NCBI taxonomy): domain Eukaryota; kingdom Viridiplantae; phylum Streptophyta; class Magnoliopsida; order Asparagales; family Amaryllidaceae; genus Allium; species Allium sativum. The sequence continues at coordinate 7,700,479 of JASFAX010000034.1, forward strand.
GTTTCTTTCTAGTTATGAGTGGCGTCAGTGCTTGAACTGGCTGACGAGTTTGACTCATGTGGATGTTACTTATTATTACTTGCTAAAAAGCGAGGCGCCTCGTGATATCGGTTTCGGCCGATGCTTCTGGTCGGCTGACGGGCCAGATTTACGCCCCAAAGGGCGGAGAAACGTAGTGTTCAGGCATAATAATCCACATCGGTGGACCGGCCCTGACGATCCAAGGGGCAGTTGCGGCTGTTCCGGAGACATGGGCTAGATTGTCTCGAATCGGTTGAGGATCTTGCCCCTAGCCTCGGTTCATGCCATAAATGATAACCCAACTTCCAATACGTCGTCTTGCGGTTTTGATTGTAAACTTATATATGGCGACATAGTGTTATGGGCCATTCATGCCGCCTATGATTGATACTTATGATTTGAAGTTGTTTTGTACACTATGCACTTATTACAGTATCAAATGATTTTTTTTAAACGTATCAAGCATTCTTTGGCTGTTATAATGGAAAACCCTATCCCCCGGCTTGCGTTGCATTGTGTGATAGGACCTGGGTCTTATAACAGCTTCATTTTTCTTTATTTAGCATTGCGCTGTTTGTTTTATGCACTGGTATTCTTGGGAGGAAACCCGTTCCGTGTTATACGACGTGGTCCCTTGATTTACCTAACTTTAAAATAAAGAATTAATAACTGTTTTAGTTCTCACACCAGTCCCATGACTGACCTGGAGTTTATTGTTTTAACCTAAACTCTGGGTGCCCTTATTTTGACACGGGCTGCTAGTAGTTTTGGTTTTTGCAGATTTATATTCACAGGATCCTGGTTTACAGCTGGAACGATATCCGGAAAGCTTTGTATCCGTATATCTCTTCTAGTTGTGTATTGTATTATTTTCCGCTGCTATGTATTTAAATGTAATTTAAATCTCTGATATTCCTGTGTATTATTCATTTTTACTCTGTATATTCTTGTAATTTGATGCATTGTTGTAATATACAATGAAATGTTCTTCTGTATGCGTTCTGTTGTGGTTTGTTCTCGAACTATCCGACGCTTTCCTTTACGGGGAAGTTACGGGTTTTTACAGTTGGTATCAGAGCCTTGGTTTACAAAGCTCAGAGAACAAGACACATTAGAACCAAACGAAAGAATTCATCAGATATTGGATTAGTAATATCCAATGGGGATGACTCGTTAGAGATGGGATCAGTAGTATCCTAGAACGAGTGTGAAGAGTATATTTTTTAAAATGAAAACAAAATTTTGTTTTGAAAATTTAAATCAATTATTCGTATTTGATTATCTATTTATATTGAGTTGGACAGTCCAGTATATAAAGATTTTTGCGTATACGTCTGATCCACGTGTATTTGAAATTTTAATATATTGGATAGATATAGCAACACACTCTAGTCGCCCGAAGATGATATTGATGATAGTGATCGCATCATCAACATTTATATTCGTGTTTCGAAGGTGTGATTTCTATATATTTCCATTTAGACTGGTGTGAGAACCAAAGCTTATATAGATAGATTTATTGTTGTGATTTGGCATCAAAAATCTGATTTTTTGACTATGTATCAAAATTATGAATTTGAAACTCTAATTCACTAATTGATTGATGTTTGTGTTGTTTGTTTAATTGTTCGATAATTTTGAACCACTTATGCCTAATTGAATCAAATATTGACTTGTATCGAAAATTAGTCGCATTTGCTTGCATATACATGTTTATCATTGAACAGGTCATAGCAAGGAGGCTAGAGCAGAGAATAAAATTTGTTTGCCCGACAAATAGGTACATGTTTACTACATAATTTACTGTTTTGTTTGGGTGATGATGATTTTATGAGCCTATTGGCTAGCCGCTTGGCTTTTTCTTTTTCTTTTTGAGATCTGAAGGACCGGGGAAGCTATTTGAAATTCCCCGATGCTCCCGGTGCAGGGGAGGTTATGGCGAAAATTTTCGAAAATTTAAGGAGTTAGCCAAAATTTTGAAATTTTGAAAATTCTCAGAAACTAAAAGGTTGGAGAATGGAAGCCTGATCGATCGTAGAGTTGATTAATCAAACCGCTTTCGACTTTGTTCCTTTTCGAGGACGAAAAGTTTTAAGTGGGGGAGATTGTAACAACCCGAAAATCTGGGCCAGTTTAAAAATTTTATTTTGGCAATTTTAGCGAATTTTGATTATTTAAAATAAATTATTTTAAATAATATCGACGAGAAATTTATTTGGAATATAATTCGAACGTATATATTATACGCGTCGTCGTTAGAATATAAATATTTATATATAATTATAAATAGAATTGAAAATGGTGCGGTAGTTCGATAATTCGATTTCAAACTTCAATTGAATGTACCGGGTGCAAAACAATCCGGATTTTAGTGAAACCAAAAACAGTAGGATCTAATTGATAATATCTTTCTAACGAATCCGAATAATCGAAATTTCATAGCGGGAATCAAAGGATATGTCCAGTTGAAAATTCTGAATAGTCGCTATGGAATTCAGGCCCTTAAAAAAATGGACATTTTGCAAACGACCTCGGATTTCGGCGAAACCAGTTTTGTTGGGTCCGTGATGTAAAGTTATGGCTAGGTTTCAAATTTCATAATTTTTCGAATCAATATGTGAGCGTGGCAAAGGAAAACGCGTTTGACCAGTTCCAGTTGATTTTAATCGACTGGAAAATGGCCATTTCTCCAACGGTCTCAGAATTCGACGAAACTAGTTTTGTTAGGACCGTATCGTCAATACGAAGCTAGAAAATATTTTTCTGGAATTTTTCTAGTTAGTATGTGACCCCGGTAATTTGATGTAAAGGCCCGCAAATCCGTGCTATCTGAGTTGACTAAAAAAAACACCACACGTCCAACCCAAATTGCACAGAAATATGAATCATTTTTAGAAAGAAGTTAGAGGATGAGAAATAGAAGGAAAGAAATATTAGAATAGAAGAAAAACGAAGATCACAACTCACAGCGGAATGAATAAAATATATTATATAACATACCTTTTGAAATACAAATCAGTAACCTTATATACATACCATCATCAGAGCACAATAGTCATTACTGGAACAGTTATAAACACCTGTTTCCAGATACAAACAAGGTCCACAGCGGAATATATGATAGCCTATAGCTAACCGGTGAAGCCTCCTGCTTCCAGCTCCTTCAAATCAATCTGTGAAATCCCGACTACTTGACTGCCTGTACAAATTTGGGCACCCAAGAGTTTAGGGAAAACAAAACGAAATAAACTCTGGGTCAGTCATGGGACTGGTGTGAGTAAACTCCAACCACTTGTTTAACTTTCAAAACCCTTTTCGAAAGAAAAGATAATAGTAAGACCAGTCAACACATAAACATGGACGGTTTTTACCTTACTATAACCCAAAACACTTTGATACGAAAATCTAGTGATATTATAATAATGTCTACATCAAGTAAATAACCAAATAGCAGAACGCTTGCATCTCACGCTCCACATATATATTATATAATCAAAAACCGCATGGCGCTTATTGGAGATTGGATTTCCAACATGACAAGGTATGGAACCACCTTCCGATGATGTATCTCTAGAGGCAAATACACCTGGGTTCAACAAGAACGTCTTGCAACCCGACCCACACATGACCGACCACTCATTTCGCTTGAGTGTATCGAATGTATATCACCAACGGTTGGGATCAGCAACCGTCTCCCGACTGGGACAGCATCGAATAGAATAAGAAATTAAATGAACCTCTAGATAGGTGATTATACATCCTAATGGGTGCGACCCACATAGCCATGCTGCCTGCCCGATTTTTGTCCTTTCCCGGTTGTTGAGGCCTGAGGCTACGAATACTTACCATTCATTGACAGCACAATCACTTTGAATGCCACATTGTCAGATCCGTTAATCACTAGTTGAGTTTGCACCAATATTCTGGATGTTATGCTAAGGGAATAAATCCGTTGCAACCATATATATTTATACAGACCAACTCATTTGATCATTGGAAATACTCTGTCAGACATTCGTCCATATACGTTCGTTCTGGGACTGAACGAAACCGAAGGCACTATTTCTATAAATAGAAAAGCCCTTGCACTTTACTCCGTCTTCAATATATTCAGCATACTTGGTTCGCAACGCTTATGCCGATACGGAGTGGTTCTTCGGATAATAATCCAACCGGTCTCTCCATATTGACAACGATGGTCAAAACTTCGATAGTCTGTGATTTAACTATCGAATAAAAACAAGTGTTCATCCAAACATATCAAACAAATCACTGGGCTCTTTAATTAATTATTCATTAATTAAGTCACTTTTCCATTTCCTTCATCAATATTTGTTAACCAAATATTTTCAATAACCATATTGGCTCTTATGCCCTTTGGAAAACGTTTCCAAATATTAACTTCTTTTATTTTCTATATATTAGAAAATATCTCTATTTGCAATTGGAAACAAATTTCAATCACTTATCTCTATCCCGACTATTTTAATTATATTCAGGAAATATTTACTTGTTATCTTTCCAAAACTCCATCACTTGGGTTAAAACGAATGTTGTGTAAAACATCGTTACAACAACCCAAAATATTTTATTAAACTAACTCTTTTCCAAACACTTCTCTTCGAGACTGGATCTTGCTGTTTATCCATTAAAAATGAAATCAATCAAGTTGGGGTAAAATTACCTCTCAGACCTTAACTGAAAACATCCTCAACTTCAAAACGGCAAAACCACTAACCTTGAATAAACACACTATATAATCCAATTGTTCATTTTTAAAACATGTATAAAGTTCGCTTTCTATTTCCAATTTATAGATTTCCCCTTTTTGTTTACAATATTCGATTTTTATATTCACTTACCTATCGAATTCTATACGTCGATACAAATGATTTCTAACTAACAAAATATCTTTAAAAATATTCTAACTCCTTAAATTTCCGGAAAATTTCGCCATAACCTCCCCTGTATCGGGAGCATCGGGAAATTTCAAATAGCTTCCCGGTATCTTCTAATCTCAAAAGGAAAAAGAAAAAGCCAAGCGGCTTGCCGATACGGCGCATAAAACCCATATATGAATTAAACATGTACTTTTTTGTCGAGCATTACGTTTATAAACTTCATCCCATACCTGTCTAACACCTGTTCACCTGTTTTCAATTCAATTCAATACCATCTAATCGTTTGAATTCAGTTTCGCCCATTTATTCTTTAAATCGGCCATTTGGCGTATTTCACTTCTTTGTTGAACATAACATGTTCAAACAAAATATTTAATTAGCTTATATCCAAGTTGAATTTCAATTTCAATTCTAGTTTCCTTTTTGATTTCGAATATAAATTTTCAAATCGAATTTACTTATTCAAACCCCAATATCCCTTCGAAATCTCATTAACTAATTTCTACTCAATTTAGTTAATTCTATTCAATAAATCAAAATCCGGTTTCTGTTTCAAAAATCATATTCGTTTACACAACTTGAATTCGCATATATTTTACAACTCAACTCTGAAATTTTCTAAATAGCAAACTTCGGATTTTATTTCTGCTTAAAATCCTTTTATAACATTAAATAAACCATTATGGTTTTAAAACGATTCTGGCGCTGTTTTTCTGGAAATTTGATTTTGATATAACTCAAAATATATACGACGAAATCCAAATTTTTCTCTTTCATTAGAAAACTATTATCAAATCGGTCCTGACGTTTCTTGTTTCGAAGAATTCCGACTTCAATTGCGTTCTGTATACTCGATTGAAGTTCGAATCGCCAATTTACGAATTGCAGCGCTGCGGCGAGTTCGTTTTAATTATATTTATATATATAAACTTTTAAACTTCTTTAAAATGAATTCAACTTCATTTTAACTCTATTTGAATTTCTTGATTCAAATTCCAATCTCACTTTTATTTGAATTCTATATTCAAAATTCCATAGTTTAAAACCCATTTGAATTTTATATTCAAATTCCATAGATCAAATCCTATTTGAATTCAATTTGAATCTCTTATATTCAAATTTCATTTTCCATTTCCATTTGAATTCTAATATTCAAATTCATTTCCAACACCATTTGAATTCTAATATTCAAACTTATTTTTAACACCATTTGAATTTCTTCACTCAAATCCATTTGAATTCCCTTGAATTCAAATTCCATTTCAAGACCATTTGGATTTCCTATTTTGAAATCCTATTTGAAATTCTATTTCCAATTCTACTTTGAAAATCTTATTTCAAAGTTTATTTCAAATTCTATTTTGAAATTCTACATTCAAATCTCTATTTGAATTCCTTTATTCGAATTCCTTTGAATTCAAATTTTATTTTAATTCCTTGAATTCAAATTCTATTTTTCATTCTAATTTCGTCTATTCAAATTCTATTTGAACTTCTATTTGAATTTCTAATATTCAATCTTCTTTTAAAATTCAAATATTTAAACTCCTTTTCTGATTCTACTATTCAAATGTTATACTCAAATTTCATTTGAGTTATATATTTAAAAATTTCATTTCACATCCCATTTTGAAATTTCATTTCAAATTCCAATTTCACACTTGTATTTCTATTTCTGAATTATCAAATGATAATTCTTTCACTTCATTTATAACTTCGTTATAAAAGAACTATTTATAAACTTTGTTTATAAAGGAACTACTTGTTTTATTTTTATTCCATTTAAAATTCAAATTCTATTTAAAAATAGAATTTTCCCTTTAAAATCTCAAATATTCTTTCACGATAGTTTTAAATATTATTACGTAAGCCCAGTGATATTTAAAACAATCAAATCACCCAATTTTCAATCATTTGATTTTTAACACATCATATATGAATATATATGAAATCAAACAAACAACAAACAGATAATATATTTTTGAGGAATCCTGTTGGATTCCTCCAACCTGTTTCCCTGCATCCACAGATGTTAGCACATAAATAATACCCATTCTGCTTCGTGGCAGAATATCGCGGTATAGAAGGTCATCCACTAATCATAGCGTGGGGCGTATAGGTTAATCATCCGCTATGAAACTGCGGGCATCCGCTAATGAGACTGCGGGAATCCAACCAATCAATCAACCCAATATATATATATAGCCTAAATAACTAATATATATATAGCAAGCAGAAAAATCCAAACGAGCAACAACAATTATTTTTAACGAAATAAAAATAATTATAAATAAAAGGTGAGTGAGATTTACTCACCAAATATTTTAGGTGCTGAACATCCTTCAAAATTCCAAATCATCATAGCTATGAATTTGCTCGAGTTGATTATCTTGTACCTATGTTTATGTATTTTAATTTATCGATTAAATTCTATAAACAAAATTAAATAAATTACCCTAGGGTTTCAATTTTCTAAAGGAAACGTATATCTTACTTTGCAGACCATGCGATCATTTCCCGACAGCTCCAACTATTTCAATTTCTCTCTTGGACTTTCCATCGAACACCTGGACTGCTCCACCTTCCTTCTCCCAAATCAGTGACTGACTTCCCCCGTTAACAAACTGCTTCCTTTCTCATCTCGTTCCCCCTTTTGATCACAGAACCATGTACAGGAAACCCCTAGATCCAATTCGAAATCATCAGAAAATCTTTCTCGAAAATTTGAAAGGTTACTGCTGCTCGATACTGCTCGGTTGAACGAGCGACATCCTCCCCCAAAAGCCATCGCAGTTGACCAGAAACACCCTACCGATCACCCAATCTTCATCGCTCCCTCTTCTGAAAGTCGCGACTGCTTTCCCCTCCAACACACCTCAATCCATCTCCGTTTCGAACTCCATTAGGTTCGACTTCTATAACCCCTGAATTACCTATCGTAACCCTCGTACTCGATGTGAAATCCTTCTAGAAACTCTCTGAATGCCACCGCGACTTCGAACGATAGGAAATTGCAGCTGAACAGAAGTCGAACGTCTCTAATTCTCCAGTCGCGAGTAACTGATTTCCTTGGTTTTTTTTTCTTTTGGCTATTTCGGTTTTCTTTGACTGGGAGGAAAATGAAAGAAGGAAATGATGAATGAAATGTGAAGGCTTGGAGTAGGTTTTATAGTTGCGAAGGGGAACAGATAATGCAGCTCGAGGTTCATTTACACAAGAGGCCATTAGGTTACTGATTCCTTTGCAGTGAAGAAAGGCAGCAGAACATCCAGCTCGAGGAGAAACTAGGTCTGCGATGTAAACAAATTAGGTCGGCCTGTTTAAATTTTAGGTTGGCAGAAGTACACGTCCTTAAATTTTGATTTGATTTTATATTATATAATACCCTAAAATATCTCCCGGTCCTTAAATCCAATCTCGAACCCCTATTTTTTCTTAACGACCAATATTTCCAAGTTTATACGGTATTCTAAACTTAAGGGATTCGATTTTGAAACTGAATTAGATTAAAATATAAAACTATTTCAAATAATGAAATTTAAATAAATTTTTTTTTTCGTTCTAATCCAGTATAGAATTTATATTAGTCGACTGAATTGTTTTCGGTTCAGTTTTATCTTTGAATTAAATAATTTCAGTTCCTCGTATGATTATTTAATCGATAACCCAATAAAATACCATTTATATTATAAATTCAATATTTAAAACCATACTAAATATTTAAAATAAACCGTTCAAAAATCTGGGTCGTTACATTCTTCCCTCCTTAAAATAATTTCGTCCTCGAAATTGCTAAGGTAGTAAAAATGGTACAAATCTATTACTTTTCAAAAATTCACTTATGTTGAAACTCAACTCCTCATATTTCAACAAATTCAATTCTACCAAAACTTTTGGCTTCCATTCATATTGAATACCACACACTATATATGCTTTCATTCATTTAACTCTGAATGATTTGCAATTAAGTTATTCACATCCAACTCATATTCTATTCATATTGGTTCAACCCCAATTTATCCAAATAGATTCTAGTCAATTGATTCACTTCGACCCATTTTACTAGCTTAAGTTAAATTTCAATTCCAGAATTCAAATCCCTGGGTTTTTCTTTTCAAATTCTTTTGAAATCCCATATTTTATAACTATTTCAAATTCAAAATATTTGAATATTTCCAAACCATTTGTTTTCTTCCAAACAAATTTCCATCAAAAATTTTCTAAGATAGCAATTCATCACTTAGAAACTCGGAAATGAACACTGATGATGTTGCAATCATCATCAGAATAATTTCCCAGCCACTGAAGTGAGTTCAGTGCCTTATTATTTCAAAATTCATCTAAAATGATTTTCTTTCAAATCCTTCTAAAACAAATCTATATTGTTTTAATATACTTTGAAAAATATTTTTCAACTTCCCAGGATTTTGAATTCTTAACTCTGGTTTGAATTTAATTCTAATTCATCTCATTTGTATATTTAATTCCTATACAAATTTTATTTTGGTTATATATAACCATTCCAATTTTTATAATCAAATTTGATTATAACGATAACAATCAACACATCCAATAATTTCAGAAAATTATTAGTTATATATCAAAATAGAATTTTGGGTAAAATTATTTCATCTACCCATTTTAAAACTATATCGTGTTCAATCTTCTGTTCAAGTATTTAAAAACTCCTATCGACGTCGTGGCGTCCCACGATTCGACCAGAATTCATAAATTACCCAACAGTCAAGCCAACACAATATAAAACAATTTTATTTTTTTTCAACTTACAAATACGCTCTCTCATATATATATACTCAACTCATTCTAGGGTACTACTGACCCTATCTCTAATGAGCACATGCCACACAAGCCTAGGTATTCGCTCAACCTAAGCTCTGATACCAACTGTAAAGGCCCGCAAATCCGTGCTATCTGAGTTGACTAAAAAAACACCACACGTCCAACCCAAATTGCACAGAAATACGAATCATTTTTAGAAAGAAGTTAGAGGATGAGAAATAGAAGGAAAGAAATATTAGAATAGAAGAAAAACGAAGATCACAACTCACAGCGGAACGAATAAAATATATTATATAACATACCTTTTGAAATACAAATCAGTAACCTTATATACATACCATCATCAGAGCACAATAGTCATTTCTGGAACAGTTATAAACACCTGTTTCCAGATACAAACAAGGTCCACAGCGGAATATATGATAGCCTATAGCTAACCGGTGAAGCCTCCTGCTTCCAGCTCCTTCAAATCAATCTGTGAAATCCCGACTACTTGACTGCCCGTACAAATTTGGGCACCCCAGAGTTTAGGGAAAACAAAACAAAATAAACTCTGGGTCAGTCATGGGACTGGTGTGAGTAAACTCCAACCACTTGTTTAACTTTCAAAACCCTTTTCGAAAGAAAAGATAATAGTAAGACCAGCCCACACATAAACATGGACGGTTTTTACCTTACTATAACCCAAAACACTTTGATACGAAAATCTAGTGATATTATAATAATGTCTACATCAAGTAAATAACCAAATAGCAGAACGCTTGCATCTCACGCTCCACATATATATTATTTAATCAAAAACCGCATTGCGCTTATTGGAGATTAGATTTCCAACATGACTAGGTATGGAACCACCTTCCGATGATGTATCTCTAGAGGCAAATACACCTGGGTTCAACAAGAACATCTTGCAACCCGGCCCACACATGACCGACCACTCATTTCGCTTGAGTGTATCGAATGTATATCACCAACGGTTGGGATCAGCAACCGTCTCCCGACTGGGACAGCATCGAATAGAATAAGAAATTAAATGAACCTCTAGATAGGTGATTATACATCCTAATGGGTGCGACCCACATAGCCATGCTGCCTGCCCGATTTTTGTCCTTTCCCGGTTGTTGAGGCCTGAGGCTACGAATACTTACCATTCATTGACAGCACAATCACTTTGAATGCCACATTGTCAGATCCGTTAATCACTAGTTGAGTTTGCACCAATATTCTGGATGTTATGCTAAGGGAATAAATCCGTTGCAACCATATATATTTATACAGACCAACTCATTTGATCATTGGAAATACTCTGTCAGACATTCGTCCATATACGTTCGTTCTGGGACTGAACGAAACCGAAGGCACTATTTCTATAAATAGAAAAGCCCTTGCACTTTACTCCGTCTTCAATATATTCAGCATACTTGGTTCGCAACGCTTATGCCGATACGGAGTGGTTCTTCGGATAATAATCCAACCGGTCTCTCCATATTGACAACGATGGTCAAAACTTCGATAGTCTGTGATTTAACTATCGAATAAAAACAAGTGTTCATCCAAACATATCAAACAAATCACTGGGCTCTTTAATTAATTATTCATTAATTAAATCACTTTTCCATTTCCTCCATCAATATTTGTTAACCAAATATTTTCAATAACCATATTGGCTCTTATGCCCTTTGGAAAACGTTTCCAAATATTAACTTCTTTTATTTTCTATATATTAGAAAATATCTCTATTTGCAATTGGAAACAAATTTCAATCACTTATCTCTATCCCGACTATTTTAATTATATTCAGGAAATATTTACTTGTTATCTTTCCAAAACTCCATCACTTGGGTTAAAACGAATGTTGTGTAAAACATCGTTACAACAACCCAAAATATTTTATTAAACTAACTCTTTTCCAAACACTTCTCTTCGAGACTAGATCTTGTTGTTTATCCATTAAAAATGAAATCAATCAAGTTGGGGTAAAATTACCTCTCAGACCTTAACTGAAAACATCCTCAACTTCAAAACGGCAAAACCACTAACCTTGAATAAACACACTATATAATCCAATTGTTCATTTTTAAAACATGTATAAAGTTCGCTTTCTATTTCCAATTTATAGATTTCCCCTTTTTGTTTACAATATTCGATTTTTATATTCACTTACCTATCGAATTCTATACGTCGATACAAATGATTTCTAACTAACAAAATATCTTTAAAAATATTCTAACTCCTTAAATTTCCGGAAAATTTCGCCATAACCTCCCCTGTATCGGGAGCATCGGGAAATTTCAAATAGCTTCCCGGTATCTTCTAATCTCAAAAGGAAAAAGAAAAAGCCAAGCGGCTTGCCGATACGGGGCATAAAACCCATATATGAATTAAACATGTACCTTTTTGTCGAGCATTACGTTTATAAACTTCATCCCATACCTGTCTAACACCTGTTCACCTGTTTTCAATTCAATTCAATACCATCTAATCGTTTGAATTCAGTTTCGCCCATTTATTCTTTAAATCGGCCATTTGGCCTATTTCACTTCTTTGTTGAACATAACATGTTCAAACAAAATATTTAATTAGCTTATATCCAAGTTGAATTTCAATTTCAATTCTAGTTTCCTTTTTGATTTCGAATATAAATTTTCAAATCGAATTTACTTATTCAAACCCCAATATCCCTTCGAAATCTCATTAACTAATTTCTATTCAATTTAGTTAATTCTATTCAATAAATCAAAATCTGGTTTCTGTTTCAAAAATCATATTCGTTTACACAACTTGAATTCGCATATATTTTACAACTCAACTCTGAAATTTTCTAAATAGCAAACTTCGGATTTTATTTCTGCTTAAAATCCTTTTATAACATTAAATAAACCATTATGGTTTTAAAACGATTCTGGCGCTGTTTTTTCTGGAAATTTGATTTTGATATAACTCAAAATATATACGACGAAATCCAGATTTTTCTCTTTCATTAGAAAACTATTATCAAATCGGTCCTGACATTTCTTGTTTCGAAGAATTCCGACTTCAATTGCGTTCTGTATACTCGATTGAAGTTCGAATCGCCAATTTACGAACTGCAGCGCTGCGGCGAGTTCGTTTTAATTATATTTATATATATAAACTTTTAAACTTCTTTAAAATGAATTCAACTTCATTTTAACTCTATTTGAATTTCTTGATTCAAATTCCAATCTCACTTTTATTTGAATTCTATATTCAAAATTCCATAGTTTAAAACCCATTTGAATTTTATATTCAAATTCCATAGATCAAATCCTATTTGAATTCAATTTGAATCTCTTATATTCAAATTTCATTTTCCATTTCCATTTGAATTCTAATATTCAAATTCATTTCCAACACCATTTGAATTCTAATATTCAAACTTATTTTTAACACCATTTGAATTTCTTCACTCAAATCCATTTGAATTCCCTTGAATTCAAATTCCATTTCATGACCATTTGGATTTCCTATTTTGAAATCCTATTTGAAATTCTATTTCCAATTCTACTTTGAAAATCTTATTTCAAAGTTTATTTCAAATTCTATTTTGAAATTCTACATTCAAATCTCTATTTGAATTCCTTTATTCGAATTCCTTTGAATTCAAATTTTATTTTAATTCCTTGAATTCAAATTCTATTTTTCATTCTAATTTCGTCTATTCAAATTCTATTTGAACTTCTATTTGAATTTCTAATATTCAATCTTCTTTTAAAATTCAAATATTTAAACTCCTTTTCTGATTCTACTATTCAAATGTTATACTCAAATTTCATTTGAGTTATATTTTTAAAAATTTCATTTCACATCCCATTTTGAAATTTCATTTCAAATTCCAATTTCACACTTGTATTTCTATTTCTGAATTATCAAATGATAATTCTTTCACTTCATTTATAACTTCGTTATAAAAGAACTATTTATAAACTTTGTTTATAAAGGAACTACTTGTTTTATTTTTATTCCATTTAAAATTCAAATTCTATTTAAAAATAGAATTTTCCCTTTAAAATCTCAAATATTCTTTCACGATAGTTTTAAATATTATTACGTAAGCCCAGTGATATTTAAAACAATCAAATCACCCAATTTTCAATCATTTGATTTTTAACACATCATATATGAATATATATGAAATCAAACAAACAACAAACAGATAATATATTTTTGAGGAATCCTGTTGGATTCCTCCAACCTATTTCCCTGCATCCACAGATGTTAGCACATAAATAATACCCATTCTGCTTCGTGGCAGAATATCGCGGTATAGAAGGTCATCCACTAATCATAGCGTGGGGCGTATAGGTTAATCATCCGCTATGAAACTGCGGGCATCCGCTAATGAGACTGCGGGAATCCAACCAATCAATCAACCCAATATATATATATAGCCTAAATAACTAATATATATATATATATATATAGCAAGCAGAAAAATCCAAACGAGCAACAACAATTATTTTTAACGAAATAAAAATAATTATAAATAAAAGGTGAGTGAGATTTACTCACCAGATATTTTAGTTGCTGAACATCCTTCAAAATTCCAAATCATCATAGCTATGAATTTGCTCGAGTTGATTATCTTGTACCTATGTTTATGTATTTTAATTTATCGATTAAATTCTATAAACAAAATTAAATAAATTACCCTAGGGTTTCAATTTTCTAAAGGAAATGTATATCTTACTTTGCAGACCATGCGATCATTTCCCGACAGCTCCAACTATTTCAATTTCTCTCTTGGACTTTCCATCGAACACCTGGACTGCTCCACCTTCCTTCTCCCAAATCAGTGACTGACTTCCCCCGTGAACAAACTGCTTCCTTTCTCATCTCGTTCCCCCTTTTGATCACAGAACCGTGTACAGGAAACCCCTAGATCCAATTCGAAATCATCAGCAAATCTTTCTCGAAAATTTGAAAGGTTACTGCTGCTCGATACTGCTCGGTTGAACGAGCGACATCCTCCCCCAAAAGCCACATCAGTTGACCAGAAACACCCTACCGATCACCCAATCTTCATCGCTCCCTCTTCTGAAAGTCGTGACTGCTTTCCCCTCCAACGCACCTCAATCCATCTCCGTTTCGAACTCCATTAGGTTCGACTTCTATAACCCCTGAATTACCTATCGTAACCCTCGTACTCGATGTGAAATCCTTCTAGAAACTCTCTGAATGCCACCGCGACTTCGAACGATAGGAAATTGCAGCTGAACAGAAGTCGAACGTCTCTAATTCTCCAGTCGCGAGTAACTGATTTCCTTGGTTTTTTTTTCTTTTGGCTATTTCGGTTTTCTTTGACTGGGAGGAAAATGAAAGAAGGAAATGATGAATGAAATGTGAAGGCTTGGAGTAGGTTTTATACTTGCGAAGGGGAACAGATAATGCAGCTCGAGGTTCATTTACACAAGAGGCCATTAGGTTACTGATTCCTTTGCAGTGAAGAAAGGCAGCAGAACATCCAGCTCGAGGAGAAACTAGGTCTGCGATGTAAACAAATTAGGTCGGCCTGTTTAAATTTTAGGTTGGCAGAAGTACACGTCCTTAAATTTTGATTTGATTTTATATTATATAATACCCTAAAATATCTCCCGGTCCTTAAATCCAATCCCGAACCCCTATTTTTTCTTAACGACCAATATTTCCAAGTTTATACGGTATTCTAAACTTAAGGGATTCGATTTTGAAACTGAATTAGATTAAAATATAAAACTATTTCAAATAATGAAATTTAAATAAATTTTTTTTTTCGTTCTAATCCAGTATAGAATTTATATTAGTCGACTGAATTGTTTTCGGTTCAGTTTTATCTTTGAATTAAATAATTTCAGTTCCTCGTATGATTATTTAATCGATAACCCAATAAAATACCATTTATATTATAAATTCAATATTTAAAACCATACTAAATATTTAAAATAAACCGTTCAAAAATCTGGGTCGTTACATTTGAAATGTACGTTTAAAATTCAATATAAGGATTTAAATGTAAATTCAACGGAAACTAATTGTAACGATCAAATCAGCTTACGATAAATATCCCATTGTGTTCGGAATGGGGGTAAAACGCTATGGACGACAGGCGGTGGACCTCGTTTCGAGGTCGTATGTAAAAGTCAACTTTAAATTGAATTAAATAATTAAATAATAATAAAATAAAATAAAATAAAATAAAAAACCCCCCTTTTTTCTTATCTTCTGGCCCTCCCGTTCATAATCGATTTTCAGAATAAAAAAGAAGAAGAAAAAGAATGGAGGGCGGAGCCCTAAGGCGCGACGGAGGACCGTTCGCCTCATCGCAAGTGGTCCTGGCGTCGCCACCGAAGCGCCGTCCTTCAAGGGCTCGCCGTCGAGCTGGATTTTCTGGCGAAGGGGCAGTTCGAATTCAACGTGGTTAAGGCGGCAGGGAGGTGGCGCAGCCCTCTACCAGGTGGCGAGGTCGGATCGAACTCCGGCGGGTTGATGTGACATGCGATGGCAGCCCTAGGTGGTGAACGCTGATGGGTTCAGCGAAAACAACAGAAACAGTGAGTTTTTACAGTTCTGTCTATTTATAAATAACATAGTAAAAATCAGATTTTTCTAAATCTACAATGGTTTTGAAAATAAATACAGCAGAGTTTTGAAAGTAAAAATAGTAGGATTTTGAAGATATTAAAATATGATTTCTACTTAGATAAAAATTTGATTTTAAGTTATATAAAAATATGATTTTTATATATACCATAGAGATATAAATGGGATTATTTTTTTTTAAATTATATATATCGTAGGAGCTTTAAAAATCTAAAAGCAAGGATTTTTTTATAAAAATTGTCATTGTTGTGAAGAAAAAAAAATGACATTGCTTAAAATCAGTTTTGATAAAAATATTCATGGTTTTAAAAATGAAAAGAGAATTGTTTTAAAAAAATGAAAAGAGAAATGTTTTTTAAAAAAATGAAAAGAGAAATGTTTTTAAAAAAAATGAAAAGAGAATTGTTTTTAAAATATAGCATAGAATTTGATTTTTGAAAACAAAAAATAGAAATTATTTTGAAAATATATATATCGTAAAGTTTGAATATATATATTATGTTAATGCTTTGAAAATATATATATCGTAAAGTTTTGAATATACAGGTCGTACTGTTTTGAAAATAAAGTTAGAACTATTTTTCAAAATAAAATTCACATGGTTTTAAAATAGAAATAGCTTTGTTTTTAAAATGTGGTTTGTAAAGATATGAACAACATTTGTTTTAAAAATATAAATAGAAGTTATTTTTAAAGGAGAGATATAAATAAAAATAGGATGAAAATATTGTTTTTAAAATATATAGAACAATATAAAAAGAAATTAACATTGATTTAAAAATAGGATTTTTAAATAGAACTGGCGTTATTAAAAATATGATTTATAATATAAATTTCGTGAAAATAGATGGTGTTGGAAGTACGGGCAAATCCAAGCCAGTCAGAAATTCAGAAATGAAATGGAGGTGTGGATCCCTCGGTGAGAACTTCTCACTCAAATTCTATTTTTCTAGTTATATATATACTAGGATGCAGACGGTGCTTATTAGAAGCACCCGACACCCGTCCACATACCATGGACTTGTTTGTTTGGTTGTGTAGTTGGTTAGATTATTTGGTTTGAACTGAATTGTTTGGTGAAAAAAAAAATTTGATTTGATTAATGTGTGAATGGCGTGGGCCTTCACTAGACCGGGGATAAGGCTAGGCCTCGTCCCGTTTCTAGTATCGTGTCGTTATGCCGCCGAAATTTTCTAAAATAAGTTAGAAAGTAAAAATATCATTTTATTTAAAGAATGAATTGAATAGAAATTCATATGTTAGAATAAAATGTTTTATCGTTAAAAATATAATTTTTAACGTGAAGTGAATAAAATAAAATATTCATTTACAAACCGGACGGTTTGTTTATGTACACCTATTTGAAGGACATTGATTGGGACGATAAAATTTACACATCGCCCAACTGCACAAATAAAATATGTGTTTGATTGTTTGAAACCCCACACGGGTGTTAGGATGAAATTTGAAGTTCACTCATCCTGATTGATGAAAAATGTCGATCGATTGTTTGACAGGCTGTTATAAGCGTTGAATATCTATATTTGATGCTTATACAGTGTAGTGCACTTTGGTTGATGGTTGATTATTTTTCAATGCTATTATATACATGTGTTGTATGGAAATCCATATAATTAACTTTATATGGTAATTGATTGGGCCTCATTCCAATTTGAAAAATAAAGAATAATATAAAATAAAAGTTCATGTGTTGACAGTACTCATCCATTGAGATTGGTCATGTGTTGAACGAAATATTTTGATAATAACAACTATTTTGAAAAAAGAAATATTTGAAACAGAATATTGGAAAATAGAAATTTATGAAGCCGTGTTGATTAGATTGACGCCATTTTGACGTGATCGATATTTATATCGATTTTATTCATTTTGAAATGAATTGAATATAAAACGATTTCGAAATGAAATGAATTGAATATAAAACGATTTCGAAATGAATTGAATTGAAAACGATTTCGAAATGAATTGAATTGAAAACGATTTTGAAATGAATTGAATATAAAACGATTTCGAAACGAATTGAATTGAAAACGATTTCGAAATGAATTGAATTGAAAACGATTTCGAAATGAATTGAATATAAAACGATTTCGAAATGAATTGAATTGAAAACGATTTCGAAATGAATTGAATATAAAACGATTTTGAAATGAATTGAATTGAAAACGATTTCGAAATGAATCGAATTGAAAACGATTTCAAATGGAATTGAAAGCGAATTGAAATGAATTCAAATTGAATTGAAATTTGAATTGAATAGAAATGAATTTTAAAACGAATTTATAAAGAAGAATTCGATTTTGATTTGAATTGAAATGGAAGTTGAAATTTCTTTTGAAACGAATTTAAAACTATTCATATAATTCGTTTTAAATAGAAATCGACGAAATATATATTATATATATAATATAATGGCCCGAATAGAACGCGCCGCGCCGCGGCAGTTCGTGAATTTCGACCATTTATTTCAAACGGACATTACGGGAGATCCGACCGTCGGATTCTCCTAAAACCGGAACCGTTGGGTTCGTATCGAAAAGAGCTTTCTAAAGAATATTAGAAATTAGAAATCTAATGGTTGGATTTGGAGTTACGTCCAAATCAAGTTTGAAAAAGGTCGCTGTAAGTGCAGTTCGATGGCCATTGATGGAAATCGACTGTACGGGCCTTTACAAAATTATTAAAAATAGTTATAATTTGTGTAAAATCATAAGAAATGATTTAGAAAGGATTGGGATGAAAAACTCCATATTTGAAAAGATAAAAATAGATTTTTATCGAAATGAACTAGTTTTGAACTAGAATTATAATTCTATTTGTTTTTAAATAAATAAATTGAATTTGAAAAGGGTTTTAAAAATAACCAGAATTTCCAATGATTGCGTTGGAGTGGATTTGAATCGAAATTGTCTTCGGAATATTTCGATGTTGGAATTCGTGATTATACGGATGTTGTTATGGAAATTTGAAAGATATATATATTTATATCGTTATTTCCAATATAACATTTGTTAATCGTAGAATTTGATATTGAATATAAGCCGATATATTTTCTATTCAGAGCCTTATATTGAATATCAAATGTGATTTGGGTTTGTCGTGAATGGTGTCTTCACTAACACTGTTCTTGAACCCAGTTGAGAAAAGGTTAAATCTTCTTATATAGATTTAATGAAGTGTACCAATTAAATAACATTTAATTGGAATTGAATCGATATTGATTTTTGGGTTTATCATGAACAGTGTTTTAAATAACACTCGTTCTTTAACCCGATAATTAATGAATGTGATTTTGGGTTTATCGTGAACCGTGTTTTTAAATGACACTGATTCTTTAACCCAGTCAAAGATTAAAACTAAGTGGAGTTTTAATGAATCTTTAATTAGATTGAAATAATCGAAATGGAGTATCACCAGTTTTGCTCCAGGCGATAGTTAAATCTTTAATTAGATTTGAACGTGAAATGGTAATTGAATTTACCGATAACACTGTGGTGTTAGATATGAAGTATTACCAGTTTTACTTCATGGGATAAATAGGTTGGGATGGGGAAATTAAAATAAATGATTACTTCGGTAAGGTTCGCTAATCCCGACTAGTTTGAATTGAGATTCAAAAATAGAATAAAGAATAAATTCAAAGAATTTATCTTGGATAAAATTAATGGGAACATTTCCCTATGAATGTGAAATTTAGAAACTAACTGTCGGTTGGCCAAGCAGAATGGTTTTCTGGATATTGATCTGATGTTGGTTTCGGCCTTCGGGGTTAATATTTGGGAAGTTATTCTCTTGATTAATTTACGGTTAGTGACTGATGAATTGGAGTGAGGCGTATGTTGTGTTTGTGTAACACTTATTTAAAATATACGCGAGTTATTCGGAAAGACCGGGTTTATCCCATTCTGAATAACTGATACGACGATAAGTCGAAGATGAAGACGATGGTCGAAGACCGGAGGTCTTCACGTCGTTTGGGTAATTACTGATGATCTTGATTGGGCTGTACACCCAAGAAGATGGAAACAGTTAGTGATCGTCCAGACGTACTTGGAGATCGATGGATATGCGGGGTACTAGGTGCCCCCGGTTTCGTTCAGCCCCAGAACGGACTTGTAAATGGACTGTGTGTCTGACATTGGATTTTAGTCCGTGTGATTGATCTCTATTAAATATATATCTGTTTGGCGGCAGAGAATTTATTCTCTTGCTTAACGCCCTTCTCTGAGACGTACGAGCTCAGGGGTTATATATTGATGGATATCAATCGCATGGAGTGAATTGCCTGTGTGGCATGCTAAGAGGCAAATGATCAAGGCTTCTGTTGAAAAGCAAAGTCTTGTGGTTGATGATCGAAGCACGGCCTTTGTGGCGTAGCTTTGTGTAACGTTGATTCGCGAGTATCACACCCGGTATGAATCAAAAACGGGAGACGGACATCAGGGAGGACCTACGTTTCTTTCTAGTTATGAGTGGCGTCAGTGCTAGAACTGGCTGACGAGTTTGACTCATGTGGATGTTACTTATTATTACTTGCTGAAAAGCGAGGCGCCTCGTGATATCGGTTTCGGCCGATGCTTCTGGTCGGCCGACGGGCCAGATTTACGCCCCAAAGGGCGGAGAAACGTAGTGTTCAGGCATAATAATCCACATCGGTGGACCGGCCCTGACGATCCAAGGGGCAGTTGCGGCTGTTCCGGAGACATGGGCTAGATGGTCTCGAATCGGTTGAGGATCTTGCCCCTAGCCTCGGTTCATACCATAAATGATAACCCAACTTCCAATACGTCGTCTTGCGGTTTTGATTGTAAACTTATATATAGCGACATAGTGTTATGGGCCATTCATGCCGCCTATGATTGATACTTATGATTTGAAGTTGTTTTATACACTATGCACTTATTACAGTATCAAATGATTTGTTTTAAACGTATCAAGCATTCTTTGGCTGTTATAAGGGAAAACCCTATCCCCGGCTTGCGTTGCATTGTGTGATAGGACCTGGGTCTTATAACAGCTTCATTTTTCTTTATTTAGCATTGCGCTGTTTGTTTTATGCACTGGTATTCTTGGGAGGAAACCCGTTCCGTGTTATACGACGTGGTCCCTTGATTTACCTAACTTTAAAATAAAGAATTAATAACTGTTTTAGTTCTCACACCAGTCCCATGACTGACCTGGAGTTTATTGTTTTAACCTAAACTCTGGGTGCCCTTATTTTGACACGGGCAGCTAGTAGTTTTGGTTTTTGCAGATTTATATTCACAGGATCCTGGTTTACAGCTGGAACGATATCCGGAAAGCTTTGTATCCGTATATCTCTTCTAGTTGTGTATTGTATTATTTTCCGCTGCTATGTATTTAAATGTAATTTAAATCTCTGATATTCCTGTGTATTATTCATTTTTACTCTGTATATTCTTGTAATTTGATGCATTGTTGTAATATACATTGAAATGTTCTTCTGTATGCGTTCTGTTGTGGTTTGTTATCGAACTATCCGACGCTTTCCTTTACGGGGAAGTTACGGGTTTTTACAGTAATTTTCTAAAAATAAGTTAGAAAAATAAAGATAACATTTTATTTAATAAATAAATCTAATAGAAAATTCATAGGTTGAATAAAATGTTTTATCGTTAAAAATATAATTTTTAACGTGAATGTGAATAAATAAATATTCATTTACAAACCAGACGGTTTGTTTATGTACACCTATTTGAAGGACATTGATTGGGTCGATAAATTTTACACATCGCCCAACTGCACAAATAAAATCTGTGTTTGATTGTTTGAAACCCCACACGGGTGTTGGGATGAAATTTGAAGTTCACTCATCCTGATTGATTAAATATGTCGATCGGTTGATTGACAGGCTGTTTTAAGCGTTAGATATCTATATTTGACGCTTATACAGTGTAGTGCACTTTGGTTGATGGTTGATTATTTTTCCATGCTATTATATACGTGTGATGTATGAAAATCCATATAATTAATACTATATGGTGATTGATTGGGCCTCATTCCAATTTAGAAATGAATTCAATATAAAATAAAGGTTCATGTGTTGACTGTACTCATTCGTTGAGATTAGTCATGTGTTGAACGAAACATTTGAAATAGAATTTTTGAAATAAAATATTTGAAATAGAATATTTGAAAATAGAAATATATGAAGCCGCGTTGGTTAGATTGACGCCATTTTGACGTGAACGATATTTATATCGATTTTATTCATTTTAAAATGCATATTGAAAAGTGATTTTGAAAACGCATATTTTGAAATGAAACCGAAATGAATTGAATATATAATGATTTCGAAATGAATTGAATATATAACGATTTCAAAATGAATTGAATTGAAAACGAATTCGAATTGAGTTGAAAACCAATTCGAATTGAATTGGAAACGAATTTGATTTGAATATATAACGAATTTGAATTGAATATATAACGAATTTGATTTCAATGGAATATATAACGAATTTGATTCGAATAGAAAACCAATTTGAATTGAATCGAATAGAAAACAACTTTGGAATTGAATTGAAAACGAATCCAAATTGAACTGAAAGCGATTTGAAATGAATTGAAATTTGAATTGAATAGAAATGAATTTTAAAACGAATTTATAAAGAAGAATTCAATTTTGATTTGAATTGAAATGGAAGTTGAAATTGCTTTTGAAACGAATTTAAAACTATTTATATAATTCGTTTTAAATAGAAATCGACGAAATATATATTATATATATTATATATATAATATAATGGCCTGAATAGAACGCGCCGCGCCGCGGCAGTTCGCGAATTTCGACCATTGACTTCGAACGGATATTACGGGAGATCCGACCGTCGGATTCTCCTGAAACCGGAACCGTTGGGTTCGTATCGAAAAGAGTTTTCTAATGAATATTAGAAATTAGAAATCTAACGGTTGGATTTGGAATTATGTCCAAATCAAATTTGGAAAAGGTCGCTATAAGTGCAGTTCGATGGCCATTGATGGAAATCGACTGTACGGGCCTTGATAAAATTATTAAAAATAGTAATAATTTGTGTAAAATCATAAGAAATGATTTGGGAAAAATTGGGATGAAAAACTCCATATTTGAAAAGATAAAAATAGATTTTTATCGAAATGAACTAGTTTTGAACTAGAATTATAATTCTATTTATTTTTAAATAAATAAATTGAATTTAAAAAGGGTTTTAAAAATAACCAAAATTTCCAATGATTGCATTGGAGTGGATTTGAATCGAAATTGTCGTCGGAATATTTCGATGTTGGAATTCGTGATTATACGGGTGTTGTTATGGAAATTTGAAAGATATATATTTATATCGTTATCTCCAATACGACATTTGTTAATCGTAGAATTTGATATTGAATATAAGCTGGTATATTTTCTATTCAGAACCTTGTGTTTAATATCAAATGTGATTTGGGTTTGTCGTGAATGGTGTCTTCATTAACACTGTTCTTGAACCCAGTTGAGAAAAGATTAAATATTTTTATTTGGATTTAATGAAGTGTACCAATTAAACAATATTTAATTGGAATTGAATTGATATTGATTTTTGGGTTAATCGTGAACAGTGTTTTAAATAACACTTGTTCTTTAACCCGATAATTAATGGAATGTGATTTTGGGGTTTATCGTGAACAGTGTTTTTAAAGTGACACTGATTCTTTAACCCCGTTAAAGATTAAAACTAAGTGGAGTTTTAATGAATCTTTAATTAGATTGAAATGATCGAGAATGGAGTATCACCAGTTTTGCTCCAGGCGATAGTTAAATCTTTAATTTGATTTGAACGTGAAATGGTAATTGAATTTACCGATAACACCGTGGTGTTAGATATAAAGTAGGACCAGTTTTACTTCATGGGATTAATAGGTTGGGATTGGGAAATAAAATAAATGATTACTTCGGTGTGATTCGCTAATCCCGACTAGTTTGAATTGATATTCAAAGGAGATTAAAGAATAAATTTAAAGGATTTATCTTTGATAAAATTAATGGGAGCCTTTCCCTATGAATGTGCAATTTAGAAACTAACTGTCGGTTAGCTAAGCAGAATGGTTTTTTGGATATTGATCTGATGTTGGTTTCGGCCTTCGGGGTTAATATTTGGGGAATTATTCTCTTGATTAATTTACGGTTAGTGACTGATGAATTGGAATGAGGCGTATGTTGTGTTTGTGTAACACTTATTTAAAATATACGCGAGTTATTCGGAAAGACCGGGTTTATCCCATTCTGAATAACTGATACGACGATAAGTCGAAGATGAAGACGGTGGTCGAAGACCGGAAGTCTTCACGTCGTTTGGGTTATTACTAATGATCTTGATTGGGCTGTACACCCAAGAAGATGGAAACAGTTGGTGATCGGCCAGACGTACTTGGAGATTGATGGATATGCGGGGTACTAGGTGCCTCCGGTTTCGTTCAGACCCAGAGCGAACTTGTAAATGGACTAAGTGTCTGACATTGGATTTTGGTCCGTGTGATTGATCTCTATTAAATATATATCTGTTTGTTGGCGGAGAATTTATTCTCTTGTTTAACGCCCTTCTCTGAGACGTACGAGCTCAGGGGTTATATATTGATGGATATCAAACGCATGGAGTGAATTGCCTATGTGGCATACCTAAGTGGCAATTGATCGAGGCTTCTGTTGAAAAGCAAAGTCTTGTGGTTGATGATCGAAGCACGGCCATTGTGGCGTAGCTTTGTGTAACGTTTACTTCGCGAGTTTCACACCCGGTATGAACCAAAAACGGGAGACGGACCTTAGGGAGGGCATGCGTTTCTTCCTAGTTAGAAGTGGCGTCAGTGGTTTTACACGCCCTGACGAGTTTGACTTATGTGGTTGTTGCTGTTGCGAGGCGCCTCAGATTGATCGGTCGTTCTCGAACCGATGGAGTCATTTAGTTGGCTCATTTACGCCCCAAAGGGCGGGGAAACGTAGTGCTCAGGCATTTTAATCCACATCGGTGGACCGGCCCTGTCGCTCCTAGGGTCACTCGAGCTCTGATCCTGAGACTCGGGCTAGGCAGTCTCGAATCGGTTGAGGACTATCTTTTGCCTCGGTTCATAGACGGAAATCCAATTTCCAAATACGTGACATTTGCGGTTTTAATTGTAGAACTAGTATGGCGACATGATATATGGTACCCATGCCGCCTATGATTGATACTTATGATTTGAAGTTGTTTTATACACTATGCACTTATAATAGTATCAAATGATTTGTTTTAAACGTATCAAGCATTCTTTGGCTGTTATAAGGGAAAACCCTATCCCCTGGCTTGCGTTGCAATGTGTGATAGGACCTGGGTCTTATAACAGCTTCATTTTTCTTTATTTAGCATTGCGCTGTTTATTTTATGCACTGGTATTCTTGGGAGGAAACCCGTTCCGTGTTATACGGCGTGGTCCCTTGATTTACCTAACTTTAAAAATAAAGATTAACTGTTTTAGTTCTCACACCAGTCACATGACTGACCTGGAGTTTCTTGTTTTAACCTAAACTCTAGGTGCCCTTATTTTGACACGGGCAGCTAGTAGTTTTGGTTTTGCAGATTTATATTCACAGGATCCTGGTTTACAGCTGGAACGATATCCGGAAAGCTTTGTATCCGTATATCTCCTTCTAGTTGTGTATTGTATTATTTTCCGCTGCGATGTATTTAAATATAATTTAAATCTCTGATATTTCTATGTAATATTTATTCATTTATACTCTGTATATTCTTGTAATCTGGTGCATTGTTGTAATATACGATGAAATGTTCTTCTGTATGCGTTCTGTTGTGGTTTGTTCTCGAACTATCCGCGCTTTCCTCACCGGGGAAGTTACGGGTTTTCACAGTTGGTATCAGAGCTTTGGTTTACAGAGCTCGAGAACAAGACACATTAGAACCATACGAAAGAATTCATCAGATATTGGATTAGTAATATCCAATTAGAATGACTCGTTAGAGATATGATCAGTAGTATCCTAGAACGAGTGTGAGGAGTATATTTTTCAAATGAAAACAATTTTGTTTTGAAAATTTTAATTGTTTTATACGTATTTGAGTATTTATTTATTTTGAATATGGACAATCCAATATATAAAGATTTTGCATATACGCGTCATGAACGTATATTCGAAGTTTTAATATACCGGGTAGATATAGAACCGCACTCTAGTAGCCCGACAATGTTCTGATGGTGGTTCGAAACATCATCAGCATTTATTTTCGAGTGACGAGGGTGTGATTTTCTATATATTTCCATTAGACAGGTGTGAGAACCAAAACTTATATAGCTAGAACACATTGTTGTGAATTGGCATCAAAAACATGATTTTCTTTATATGTATCAAAATTATGAATTTGAAACTCTAATTCACTAATTGATTGATGTTTGTGTTGTTTGTTTATTTGTTTGCTAATTTTGAACCATTATGCCTAATTGCATCAAATATTGAATTATATTGAAAATTGGTCGCATTTGCTTGTATATACATATACTTATATTGAACAGGTCATAGCAAGGAGGCTAGAGCCGAAGAATAAAATTTGTTTGCTCGACAAATAGGTACATGTTTACAACATAATTTACTGTTTTGTTTGGGTGATGATGATTTTATGAGCCTATTGGCTAGCCGCTTGGCTTTTTCTTTTTCTTTTTGAGATTAGAAGGACCGGGGAAGCTATTTGAGATTTCCCGATGCTCCCTGTAGTGACCCGAAAATCCGGGGAAATTTGAGCTGACTAAATAACACAAGTCCAACCCAAATCGCACTGGAAATTCAAGAAACTAATAGAAAGAAGACAGAGGGTGAGGATAGATAAGATAGAACTTATAGAATAGAAGAAGAAGAAGAAGAACATCATCATCAGAGTAAACACGAATCTCACAGCGGAACGAATAAAATATAACATAACATATCTTTGAAATAACATCAGTATATGTATACAATAACACTTATCAGAGTACAACACTTACAACAACAGCGGAAATAATAATAGCTATAGAATTCTGAAGCCTCCTGCTCCAAGCTCTCCAAGTGTATCTGTAAAATCCCGACTACTTGACTGCCCGTACAAATTTAGGCACCCAAGAGTTTAGGGAAAACAACAAAATAAACTCCGGGTCAGTCATGGGACTGGTGTGAATAAACTCAAATCATTTAAATAGGTATATGATATCTCATAAGACCACGCCGCATAACGGAACGGGTTTTTCCCTTATGAGAATCCAAATGACTTTTCAAAGCAATATCATTCTGATATTATAATAATGTCTAAGTACAAATAAATATCAATCTAGCAGAAACGCTTGCATCTCACGTTACTACATATATAGTATACAATCAAAATCGCAAGCACGTATTGGATGGTTGGATTTCCAACTATGACAAGGTATGGAACCACCTTCCGATCAGTGTACTCTAGGAACGATACACTGGAGTTCAACAAGAACATCTTGCAACTCAGCCACACATGGCCGACCACTCATTTCGCTTGAGTGTATCGAATGTACTTCACCAACGGCTGGGATCAGCAACCGTTCCCGTATATATATGGGACAGCATTGATAGATTTAAGAAACAAATGAATATTCACTAGATAGGTGATTATACACCCTACTTCGGTGCGACCGACTTAGCCATGCTGCCTGCCCGATTTCTGTCATTTACCGGTTGATGAGGCTAGAAGCTACGCTTTATCATTACATCAGATTCACTTCGAATGCTACATTGTCAGATCCATCGAAAATCACTAATTGACGTCTACAACAGTACATTACGTGTCATCTAAAAGAAGTTTCCTTCTCCGCTTCCACTCTTGGTACGGTTGAAGAAATCAATGTACGTGACCGTCTGGAAATACTATGTCAGACATCCGTCTTCATTCACTTAGAAATGTCACATCGTCATACTCGCCAAATCACAAATTGACTTATCCAAAAATAACACGGGTATACAGCTAAGAGAAACGAATTCCTCCGCCACCAAACGTGAATACGTTTGAACAGATCAACTTACGCGATCCATTGGATATACTCTGTCAGACTTTCGTCCATACAAGTTGTCCTGGGACTGGACAAACCGAAGGCACTATTCTGTAAACAGGGTAGCCCTTGCATTTTTTCTCCGTCTTCAATTATCTTTGGCATATATGATTCGCGACGCTTATGCCAATACAGAGTGGTTCTTTGGATAAAAATCCAACCGGTCTCTCCATATTAACAACGTTAAAATGGTCAAAACTTCGATAGTCTGTGATTTAACCATCAAAGAAAAACAAGTGTGCAAACAACGATATTATTCCCAGATGGAAATTATATCGAACAAACATCATTTAACATTAATCTCTTTAGTTCATTTATTTACTTATCTCCTGTTTCCCTATATTCTAAATTCTTATTTTATTTTATCAGAAAACATTTCTGATTCTCGCTTGGAAAACATTTCCAAAACTCCTTTACGATCAAACCTTACCATTTCTTAGTTAAGAAGGAAGTCACTCAAGTTGGGGTATAATTACCTCTCAGACCTTAACTGAACAACGTTATAACTTCGAAATGGTCAAAGTTTATCTTTTAATCTTTAACAACTTCTTTACATCTTTCTCGGATCCAATTTTACTAATCTACTTCTATATTTAAAACATTGGTTATAACGATAATGTTATAATCCCTACTTTCGAATTATCTAACTTTAATTATAACTTCTATTCTTATTAGTGAATAATTTACCTAACACTTACTTATTTAAATATAAATAAATCTCTATTTAAACACTGGAAAGTATAAGTACTTTCCCGAATTCGATATAATCGAATTCGCCGATTAACTCTCTTCGAGAAATCTCTATTTGATTAACTCTTCTTCGAATAACCTATATTCGAGTAACTTCTTCTCGAATAAACAATATTCGATAATCTCTCTTCGAATAACTAATATTCGATAACTCTTCCTTTTCAAATATCTCATCTTTGAAAAACCTCACTTCGATTAAACTATAATCGATAACTCCCTTCGATGAAACTAACATCGATAACTCCTTTCGATGAAACTAACATCGATAACTTTAACTCGACGAACTTAACTCGACTAACTTAACTTGACTAACTTAACTTGACTCGACTAACTCGACTTACTTGGTTCGACCAAATTCGATTCGATTAACTAGGCTCGACTAACTCTATTGGTTTAACTCTAATCGATTAGTTCTATGGTTTAACCCAAATCGATTAATTCTATTTGACTAACCCTATTCGGCTAACTCGACTAACTTGGTTCGACCGACCAGGTTTGATTAACCTGACCCATTTGGTTTGACTGACCAGGTTTGGCTAACCTGACCCGTTTGGTTTTGACTGACCCGGTTTGGCTAACCTGACCCATTTGGTTTGACCACTGGGCTTGACTACTTGGTTTGACCATTTGGTTCGAATACCATATTCGACTAACTCCTCTCGATTCATTAAAACCGATTAACTCATCTCGATTGACTAAATCAATTAACTCCTATCGATTAACTAAATCGATAAACTCCTTTCGATGAAACTAACATCGATTTACTCGACTCGACTGACCAGGTTCGACTAACTTGACCAGCTTGACTCGATTGGTTCGACTCGACCAGCTCGACTCGGTTGGTTTGACTCGATCATCTTGACTCGATTGGTTCGACTCGACCATTTGGCTCGATTTGGTTCGACTCGACCATTTGGCTCGATTTGGTTCTACTTGACCATTTCGACTCGGTTGGGTTCGACTAGCTTGTCTAGTTTGGTTTGACTAGCTTGGTTTGACCACTTAACTAACTTGATTCGAATATTTATATCCGACTAACTAACTTTTCTTTTATTTCTATTTATTTTAACTTCTATTTATTTCCTAAATAGATTTCCTTTTGTATAATCTATTTATTTTCCTAAATAGATTTTCCTTTATAACTCTAATTTTTTTATCCCTAATTAAATATCCTTTATTCTATTTATTTAATCTAAATAAACATTTCCTTTATTTTATTTATTTATTTCTAAATAAATATCCTTTTATAAAATCCTTCGATTTTATAAATAGATTCATTTTCAATATAAATATTGAAAATCCCCTTTTCTACATTTTCAGTGTTTTCTATTGTTTTTAAACAACCAACTGTCAATGATCAATACCATCCAAACATATAAAATCAACAACAGATTATATATCGCAGTATATATCACAATATACAAATAACAGTAAAATAAATGTTGAGGAATCCAGTCGGGTTCCTCCAACCTGTTTCCCTGCATCCACCGATGTTAAACAACGTATATAACATCACTTTCATTTCTAATGAAATACACTGATAACAAAATCACCGTTTTAATAACGATATATATATATATATATGTAGATATATATATATATATCCATACTGTTTTCAATCAATTATTTAACAGTCCCATCTAACAATACAACTTAACAGTCCAAATTAACAGTACATAACTAGCAGTCAAATACAGAAATAAAATACAATTTATATTAAAATATAAATTTAGGAGAGTTAGTGAGTTTTACTCACTTTTGCGCGTTAGCCGTTAAATAACGGTTTGCGTTTATTTGACTGCGACGGACAATTTATTACGCCATAAATTTTAACGAGCTATGATGGACTTCCAGTCAATTCCATGGTGAAGTGTTCGACCATACGAATTCAACGCATCTGATCGTTCACGATTTCGATTCCGTATGAACTAGATACGAGATTTTGAAGTTAATACACAAATTTTAAATTAAACAAGTGGATTTAAAAATTAAGGATGGGCTTTAACCTTGATCCCTTGGCCCAAACCCACATAGACAACCCAGCCCCACCCACTTCATCTCCCCCAAATACACAGACGCGAGCTCCACCCCAGTATTTCGATCGAACTTCACACCTCCAATGCTCCTCCTCTTCATCACCGTTCTACCTGAAATCAACACCACAAAAATCTCCTTCCTCCGCACTTCCTCCTCCACCCATTTACATCGAACTCGCACTCACCAGGTAACCCGCGACAGTGAGCTTCCCAACTCGGCTACAAGATGAAACCGATGCCCATTTCAACCGAACACCACCAAAGTTCGTGTACAACAGCCAAACCCTATCGCGAATCCAGGTATCAACTCACCTCGAGCTCAAAACCAACGAACGCGACAAGAACTTCAACCCTAACTCTACTGACCCAACTCAAGCAACCATTATTTGTGTCGCAAGCCTCCAATTGGGTACCGAATCAAAGAGAATGCATCAGGGAATCCCTATATGTTGGTTTCAGGATTTTTAGGAATTTTATTTCTTTTGTTTGGATTATATTTTGAGGATCGAATATTTTTCCTTTTCTGCTTTGTGAAAGAAAAACGACGGCGCAAGAAAATATTGACCAGACAAATGAAGATTAGGTTTAGAAAGTTAGAGGCATTATATAGGATGATTAAATGATTTTTTTATATTGAATTTTATATTGAATTTAAAGCCAACGCTATTTTTATTTCGTCCTCTAAAATTCCTGAGGTCACATACTATAACCAAAAATCACGAAAATTGACATGCAGCTAGAGTTCGACATTACGGTCCCAACGAAACTAGTTTCGTCAAATTCCGACTCCGTTTGCTCACACAGCGTATTTTTAACCGTCAAAATACTGACTGTTTTCCACTCTAAAAATCCGTACGGCCACACACTGACTCTAAAAATCACGAAACTGGAAATCTAACAACTATTTGATATTGCGGATCCAACGAAACTGGTTTCGTCGAATTCCGACTTCGTTTGCAAAAGTGGCTATTTTTAAAGCCCTAAATAGCCTCTTTAAATATATAAATATATTTAAATATAATTGAATTAATTATTTAAAATTAATTATTATCGTATATCTTCACATATGATATCGTACAGCCCCAGAATATCATATCAGAATTTACAGCTTGATATTTCAGATTCCAGACTATCTCGATATTCAGTTTATACTGAAAATCCATTTATAACGTATATAAAGCGTCGCAAATTATAAAGGAATTCCATAGCGACTTTTCTGAAATTTGATTTGGACGTACATCAAAATCTATACGACGAAATCCCGATTTTTCTCTTCCACTAGAAAGATATACTCCACCAGCTCCACACGTTTCTTGTTTCACAGAAATCCGGCTTAAAACGAATCCTGTACATTCAGTTGAAGTTCAAATCGCCAAATAGCGAACTACCGCGCCATTTCAAGCTCTGTTTTAATTATATTATAATTCTACGTTCACTGTCGTCAATTCAATATAATCGTTATTATATTTCGAATTGAAACCCCACCAAATCTCGTATGTTATTCAATTCACATGATATTGTGAATTTCACTATTTCCGACTATTTCGACATTATAATATACTTCATTTTATTATAATTATTAATTAAATATTCAATATTATTTAATTCACGTTCTCGATATCGATAAATCGATATTAAATAATTAAATAAATTAATTGTTCAACAGCTAAAAATGCGGGTCACTACATTCTTCCCCACTTAAAATAATTTCGTCCTCGAAATTGCTAAGCTAGGGGATGACCCTATCTTCTAGGTAAAAATTTATCTGTTTACCTCTTGTCTCCGGTTTCAACTGAACCAATTAATATCGAATAAACATTAATTTATTCTGACTAACTAAATTTTCAAAAATTCGGAAAATTTTCTAACACCTTAACTTTTCGAAAATTTTTGCCAGCACCTCCTTTGTACTGGTCAATATCTCAAACTCCAACTCGCCTCTCTGGGCCTTCTTTAACCCAAAGAAAATCAAACAACCAAGCGGCTTGCCAATTCGGCTCATAAATCTCATATCCATATATAATATAAACTGGTACCTTTTTGTCGGGAATATCAACTCTATCACTTCCATATGCTATCAACTCAGCATATACCAGTGTTATTTCCGTCAAATTCCAATCAGTTCATATCCTCAAAACCAAATCGAATTTCATTCGAACCCGAATATCAAATTCCAAATTATTTACTTATCAATTTGGTTCCATTCTAGATTATTCTCTAATCCAATTCAATTCCATTTAACTCAGTTCAAGTTAAATTTCAATGTTTTTTTTTTCAATTTTACCATCTCAATCTCTTTAACTTCATTAGCTAAATTTTAATTCCAGAACTTAAATTCCTGGGTCTATTTCAAATCAAGTTGAAATCATAATTCCAATTCAAAACATTTGAATTTCTAAACCACTTGTTTTCTCAAAACAATTCAAAAACAAACCTTTGGTAGTAATCCGTCACTTAGAACTCGAAAATGAACACTGAAGATGTCGCGATTCATCATCAGAATCTATTTTCCAGCTATCGAAGTGAGTTCAATACTATATCACCTTCAGTTTGAAAAACGTTTTCAAAATCTCCCAAGAACTTAAAATTTCCTTATTTTAATTCCAATCTGATTTAAATTCAGATTTTTCTTCATTTTATTTCATATACTTTACTTATATGAATTCTGATTAGTCATTTATAATCATTTTACCTTTTTTATAATCTTACTCGATTATAATAACAACCAACACAGCCAATATACTATATCAAATATATTCGGGTAAAATTATTCCATTTACCCTCTTTCAAAACATACCATGACGGTTCATCGTATTCGAGTGTTTAGTAACCCCCATCGATACAGTGGATCAAACCGATCGACCAGAATTCACAAACAACTCAACCAATAAAACTCCACAATATAAAATCATTTTTTATTAACTAACAAATACGTTCACTCGTATATATACACTCAAACTCAGTCTAGGATATTACTAATCCCATCTCTACTGAATCACGCCACAGAGCCAAGGTAACAACTAAACCAATGCTCTGATACCAACTGTAGTGACCCGAAAATCCGGGGAAATTTGAGCTGACTAAATAACACAAGTCCAACCCAAATCGCACTGGAAATTCAAGAAACTAATAGAAAGAAGACAGAGGGTGAGGATAGATAAGATAGAACTTATAGAATAGAAGAAGAAGAAGAACATCATCATCAGAGTAAACACGAATCTCACAACGGAACGAATAAAATATAACATAACATTTCTTTGAAATAACATCAGTATATGTATACAATAACACTTATCAGAGTACAACGCTTACAACAACAGCGGAAATAATAATAGCTATAGAATTCTGAAGCCTCCTGCTCCAAGCTCTCCAAGTGTATCTGTAAACTCCCGACTACTTGACTGCCCGTACAAATTTAGGCACCCAAGAGTTTAGGGAAAACAACAAAATAAACTCCGGGTCAGTCATGGGACTGGTGTGAATAAACTCAAATCATTTAAATAGGTATATGATATCTCATAAGACCACGCCGCATAACGGAATGGGTTTTAACCTTATGAGAATCCAAATGACTTTTCAAAGCAATATCATTCTGATATTATAATAATGTCTAAGTACAAATAAATATCAATCTAGCAGAAACGCTTGCATCTCATGTTACTACATATATAGTATACAATCAAAATCGCAAGCACGTATTAGATGGTTGGATTTCCAACTATGACAAGGTATGGAACCACCTTCCGATCAGTGTACTCTAGGAACGATACACTGGAGTTCAACAAGAACATCTTGCAACTCAGCCACACATGGACGACCACTCATTTCGCTTGAGTGTATCGAATGTACATCACCAACGGTTGGGATCAGCAACCGTTCCCGTATATATATGGGACAGCATTGATAGATTTAAGAAACAAATGAATATTCACTAGATAGGTGATTATACACCCTACTTCGGTGCGACCGACTTAGCCATGCTGCCTGCCCGATTTCTGTCATTTACCGGTTGATGAGGCTAGAAGCTACGCTTTATCATTACATCAGATTCACTTCGAATGCTACATTGTCAGATCCATCGAAAATCACTAATTGACGTCTACAACAGTACATTACGTGTCAGCTAAAAGAAGTTTCCTTCTCCGCTTCCACTCTTGGTACGGTTGAAGAAATCAATGTACGTGACCGTCTGGAAATACTATGTCAGACATCCGTCTTCATTCACTTAGAAATGTCACATCGTCATACTCGCCAAATCACAAATTGACTTATCCAAAAATAACGCGGGTATACAGCTAAGAGAAACGAATTCCTCCGCCACCAAACGTGAATACGTTTGAACAGATCAACTTACGCGATCCATTGGATATACTCTGTCAGACTTTCGTCCATACAAGTTGTCCTGGGACTGGACAAACCGAAGGCACTATTCTGCAAACAGGGTAGCCCTTGCATTTTTTCTCCGTCTTCAATTATCTTTGGCATATATGATTCGCGACGCTTATGCCAATACAGAGTGGTTCTTTGGATAAAAATCCAACCGGTCTCTCCATATTAACAACGTTAAAATGGTCAAAACTTCGATAGTCTGTGATTTAACCATCAAAGAAAAACAAGTGTGCAAACAACGATATTATTCCCAGATGGAAATTATATCGAACAAACATCATTTAACATTAATCTCTTTAGTTCATTTATTTACTTATCTCCTGTTTCCCTATATTCTAAATTCTTATTTTCTTTTATCAGAAAACATTTCTGATTCTCGCTTGGAAAACATTTCCAAAACTCCTTTACGATCAAACCTTACCATTTCTTAGTTAAGAAGGAAGTCACTCAAGTTGGGGTATAATTACCTCTCAGACCTTAACTGAACAACGTTATAACTTCGAAATGGTCAAAGTTTATCTTTTAATCTTTAACAACTTCTTTACATCTTTCTCGGATCCAATTTTACTAATCTACTTCTATATTTAAAACATTGGTTATAACGATAATGTTATAATCCCTACTTTCGAATTATCTAACTTTAATTATAACTTCTATTCTTATTAGTGAATAATTTACCTAACACTTACTTATTTAAATATAAATAAATCTCTATTTAAACACTGGAAAGTATAAGTACTTTCCCGAATTCGATATAATCGAATTCGCCGATTAACTCTCTTCGAGAAATCTCTATTTGATTAACTCTTCTTCGAATAACCTATATTCGAGTAACTTCTTCTCGAATAAACAATATTCGATAATCTCTCTTCGAATAACTAATATTCGATAACTCTTCCTTTTCAAATATCTCATCTTTGAAAAACCTCACTTCGATTAAACTATAATCGATAACTCCCTTCGATGAAACTAACATCGATAACTCCTTTCGATGAAACTAACATCGATAACTTTAACTCGACGAACTTAACTCGACTAACTTAACTTGACTAACTTAACTTGACTCGACTAACTCGACTTACTTGGTTCGACCAAATTCGATTCGATTAACTAGGCTCGACTAACTCTATTGGTTTAACTCTAATCGATTAGTTCTATGGTTTAACCCAAATCGATTAATTCTATTTGACTAACCCTATTCGGCTAACTCGACTAACTTGGTTCGACCGACCAGGTTTGATTAACCTGACCCATTTGGTTTGACTGACCAGGTTTGGCTAACCTGACCCGTTTGGTTTTGACTGACCCGGTTTGGCTAACCTGACCCATTTGGTTTGACCACTGGGCTTGACTACTTGGTTTGACCATTTGGTTCGAATACCATATTCGACTAACTCCTCTCGATTCATTAAAACCGATTAACTCATCTCGATTGACTAAATCAATTAACTCCTATCGATTAACTAAATCGATAAACTCCTTTCGATGAAACTAACATCGATTTACTCGACTCGACTGACCAGGTTCGACTAACTTGACCAGCTTGACTCGATTGGTTCGACTCGACCAGCTCGACTCGGTTGGTTTGACTCGATCATCTTGACTCGATTGGTTCGACTCGACCATTTGGCTTGATTTGGTTCGACTCGACCATTTGGCTCGATTTGGTTCGACTCGACCATTTGGCTCGATTTGGTTCTACTCGACCATTTCGACTCGGTTGGGTTCGACTAGCTTGTCTAGTTTGGTTTGACTAGCTTGGTTTGACCACTTAACTAACTTGATTCGAATATTTATATCCGACTAACTAACTTTTCTTTTATTTCTATTTATTTTAACTTCTATTTATTTCTTAAATAGATTTCCTTTTGTATAATCTATTTATTTTCCTAAATAGATTTTCCTTTATAACTCTAATTTTTTTATCCCTAATTAAATATCCTTTATTCTATTTATTTAATCTAAATAAACATTTCCTTTATTTTATTTATTTATTTCTAAATAAATATCCTTTTATAAAATCCTTCGATTTTATAAATAGATTCATTTTCAATATAAATATTGAAAATCCCTTTTTCTACATTTTCAGTGTTTTCTATTGTTTTTAAACAACCAACTGTCAATGATCAATACCATCCAAACATATAAAATCAACAACAGATTATATATCACAGTATATATCACAATATACAAATAACAGTAAAATAAATGTTGAGGAATCCAGTCGGGTTCCTCCAACCTGTTTCCCTGCATCCACCGATGTTAAACAACGTATATAACATCACTTGCATTTCTAATGAAATACACTGATAACAAAATCACCGTTTTAATAACGATATATATATATATGTAGATATATATATATATATATCCATACTGTTTTCAATCAATTATTTAACAGTCCCATCTAACAATACAACTTAACAGTCCAAATTAACAGTACATAACTAGCAGTCAAATACAGAAATAAAATACAATTTATATTAAAATATAAATTTAGGAGAGTTAGTGAGTTTTTACTCACTTTTGCGCGTTAGCCGTTAAATAACGGTTTGCGTTTATTTGACTGCGACGGACAATTTATTACGCCATAAATTGTAAAGAGCTCTGATGGACTTCTAGTCAGTTCCATGGTGAAGTGTTCGACCATACGAATTCAACGCATCTGACCGTTCACGATTTCGATTCCGTATGAACTAGATACGAGATTTTGAAGTTAATACACAAATTTTAAATTAAACAAATGGATTTAAAAATTAAGGATGGGCTTTAACCTTGATCCCTTGGCCCAAACCCACGTAGACAACCCAGGCCCACCCACTTCATCTCCCCCAAATACACAGACGCGAGCTCCACCCCAGTATTTCGATCGAACTTCACACCTCCAATGCTCCTCCTCATCATCACCGTTCTACCTGAAATCAACACCACAAAAATCTCCTTCCTCCGCACTTCCTCCTCCACCCATTTACATCGAACTCGCACTCACCAGGTAACCCGCGACAGTGAGCTTCCCAACTCGGCTACAAGATGAAACCGATGCCCATTTCAACCGAACACCACCAAAGTTCGTGTACAACAGCCAAACCCTATCGCGAATCCAGGTATCAACTCACCTCGAGCTCAAAACCAACGAACGCGACAAGAACTTCAACCCTAACTCTACTGACCCAACTCGAGCAACCATTATTTGCGTCGCAAGCCTCCAATTGGGTACCGAATCAAAGAGAATGCATCAGGGAATCCCTATATGTTGGTTTCAGGATTTTTAGGAATTTTATTTCTTTTGTTTGGATTATATTTTGAGGATCGAATATTTTTCCTTTCCTGCTTTGTGAAAGAAAAACGACGGCGCAAGAAAATATTGACCAGACAAATGAAGATTAGGTTTAGAAAGTTAGAGGCATTATATAGGATGATTAAATGATTTTTTTATATTGAATTTTATATT
Organism: Allium sativum; assembly: GCA_030737875.1. NCBI lineage: Eukaryota > Viridiplantae > Streptophyta > Magnoliopsida > Asparagales > Amaryllidaceae > Allium > Allium sativum. Next base: position 7,739,514 of record JASFAX010000034.1, read on the forward strand.
GAATTTAAAGCCAACGCTATTTTTATTTCGTCCTCTAAAATTCCTGAGGTCACATACTATACCCAAAAATCACGAAAATTGACATGCAACTAGAGTTCGACATTACGGTCCCAACGAAACTAGTTTCGTCAAATTCCGACTCCGTTTGCTCACACAGCGTATTTTTAACCGTCAAAATACTGACTGTTTTCCACTCTAAAAATCCGTACGGCCACACACTGACTCTAAAAATCACGAAACTGGAAATCTAACAACTATTTGATATTGCGGATCCAACGAAACTGGTTTCGTCGAATTCCGACTTCGTTTGCAAAAGTGGCTATTTTTAAAGCCCTAAATAGCCTCTTTAAATATATAAATATATTTAAATATAATTGAATTAATTATTTAAAATTAATTATTATCGTATATCTTCACATATGATATCGTACAGCCCCAGAATATCATATCAGAATTTACAGCTTGATATTTCAGATTCCAGACTATCTCGATATTCAGTTTATACTGAAAATCCATTTATAACGTATATAAAGCGTCGCAAATTATAAAGGAATTCCATAGCGACTTTTCTGAAATTTGATTTGGACGTACATCAAAATCTATACGACGAAATCCCGATTTTTCTCTTCCACTAGAAAGATATACTCCACCAGCTCCACACGTTTCTTGTTTCACAGAAATCCGGCTTAAAACGAATCCTGTACATTCAGTTGAAGTTCAAATTGCCAAATAGCGAACTACCGCGCCATTTCAAGCTCTGTTTTAATTATATTATAATTCTACGTTCACTGTCGTCAATTCAATATAATCGTTATTATATTTCGAATTGAAACCCCACCAAATCTCGTATGTTATTCAATTCACATGATATTGTGAATTTCACTATTTCCGACTATTTCGACATTATAATATACTTCATTTTATTATAATTATTAATTAAATATTCAATATTATTTAATTCACGTTCTCGATATCGATAAATTGATATTAAATAATTAAATAAATTAATTGTTCAACAGCTAAAAATGCGCGTCACTACACTCCCATTGCAGGGGAGGTTATGGCGAAATTTTTCGAAAATTTAGGGTGTTAGCCAAATTTTTGAAATTTTGAAAATTCTCAGAAACTGAAAAGTTGGAGAATGGAAGCCAGATCGAACGTAGAGTTGATTTATCAAACCACTTTCGACTTTGTTCCTTTTCGGGGACGAAAAGTTTTAAGTGGGGGAGATTGTAACAACCTGAAAATCTGGGCCAGTTTAAAATTTTTATTTTGGCAATTTTAGCGAATTTTGATTATTTAAAATGAATTATTTCAAATAATATTGACGAAAAATTTATTTTGAATATAATTCGAACGAATATATTTATACGCGTCGTCGTTAGAATATAAATATTTATATATAATTATAAATAGAATTGAAAATGGCGCGGTAGTTCGATAATTCGATTTCAAACTTCAATTGAATATACCGGGTGCAAAACAATCCGGATTTTAGTGAAACTAAAAACATTAGGATCTAATTGATGATATCTTTCCAACGAATCCGAAAAATCAAAATTTCATAGCGGGAATCAAAAGATATGTCCAGTTGAAAATTCTGAATAGTCGCTATGGAATTCAGGCCCTTAAAAATGGGAATTTTGCAAATGACCTCGGATTTCGACGAAACCACTTTTGTTGGGTCCGTGATGTAAAGTTATTGCTAGGTTTCAAATTTCATAATTTTTCGAATCAATATGTGAGCGTGGCAAAGGAAAACGCGTTTGACCAGTTTCAGTTGATTTTAATCGACTGGAAATTGGCCATTTTTCCAACGGTCTCAGAATTCGACGAAACTAGTTTTGTTAGGACCGTATCGTCAATACGAAGCTAGAAAATATTTTTCTGGAATTTTTCTAGTTAGTATGTGACCCCGGTAGATTGAAATGCGCGTTTAAATTCATATATAACTTTATATGTTCATTTTAACGGAAACTGATCGAAACGATCAAATTAGCTTACGATACATATCCCATTGTGTTCGGAATGGGGGTATTTAGCTATGGACGACAGGTGGTGGGCCTCGTTTCGAGGTCAAAATAAAAAGTTGCTTTTTGAAAAAAATAAAATGAATTAAAAATAAAATATATATATATTCAGAACCCCCCCCCCCCTCTTTCTTGTTTTCACGAATCAGAAAAAAAAAGAAGGAAAGAAGACGGAGCAGCCGCCACCACCCATCGTCGTGGGTCCCTCCGCCACCCGCCGCCTCCTCCCCAGACCCGCCACCAACTGCGTCGAGCCTCCTCCCCCATCGCTCCCTCCCCTCGTCTCCTCGGTGAACCCGAATCCAAATCGAAGCCCCTCCCAGAAAACCCTAATCGAAGTCCACCGCCGCCCTTCTCCCCTCTGCTCCCCCACCCCCTTCCAACCTCCGATCCTCCTCCGCTACCATTCTCTCTCGCCTCCTGAACCCGCGACCCCAATTCCCAAACCCAGCAACCCCAAACGCCACTCGACGCTCCATCGACCCACCACTGCTGGCCTCGAGCGAAGAGCCCCCTCTGACGCAACGCCATCTTCCCCTCCGCCTTCGCGCGCAACTCCGACCCTTCATCCAATCGATGTGAGTCTTTATATATTTTTTTTGTTTTTTTTTTTGTTTTAAATTTATATATAATATAATCTGAAATTTTTATGTATAATAAAGTCTGAAATTTTTATGTAAGAAACTTTATATTTTTTTATTTTATTTAGATAAAGGTAGGATTTTTAACATCCAAAAAGCTTTGATTTTGAATTGGATAAAAATATAGTTTTTAGTCAAATAGAAATATAGTTTTTAGTCAAAGAAAAATATGATTCTTAGTTGGATAAAAATTGAATTTTTAATTAGAGAAAAATATAATTTTATGTGTGTGGAGTATTAAAAATATGATTTTTACTTGTTTGCAGAAATAAAAATATAATTTTTATATTATGGAGAAGTTAAAAATATATTCTTTTTGGCTAAAGTAACAAGTTAAAAATACATTCTTTGTTTTAAAAATAGCGTTGTCAAAAATATAATTTTTAACACAAACGGTGTTGAACAGATCACGTTGGCCACACGACGAAGGAGTTCTACATAAGAAGAGTCATGGCGTGTGGTTTAGCAATTGGTGAGAACTTCTCACCTTTCAATTTAATTTTTCTAGTTATAAATATATACTAGGATGCAGACGGTGTTTAGTAGCACTCGACACCCGTCATCCACAGACCATGGATGGCTTGTTTGTTTAATTGTTTGGTTGTGTAGTTGGTTAGATTATTTGGTTTGAATTGAATTGTTTGGTGAAATGAAATTGATTTGATTGATATGTGAACGGCGTGGGCCTTCACTAGACCGGGGATAAGGCTAGGCCTCGTCCCGTTTCTAGTATCGTGCCGTTATGCCGCCGAAATTTTCTAAAAATAAGTTAGAAAAATAAAGATAACATTTTATTTAATAAATGAATCTAATAGAAAATTCATAGGTTGAATAAAATGTTTTATCGTTAAAAATATAATTTTTAACGTGAATGTGAATAAATAAATATTCATTTACAAACCAGACGGTTTGTTTATGTACACCTATTTGAAGGACATTGATTGGGTCGATAAATTTTACACATCGCCCAACTGCACAAATAAAATCTGTGTTTGATTGTTTGAAACCCCACATGGGTGTTGGGATGAAATTTGAAGTTCACTCATCCTGATTGATTAAATATGTCGATCGGTTGATTGACAGGCTGTTTTAAGCGTTAGATATCTATATTTGACGCTTATACAGTGTAGTGCACTTTGGTTGATGGTTGATTATTTTTCCATGCTATTATATACGTGTGATGTATGAAAATCCATATAATTAATATTATATGGTGATTGATTGGGCCTCATTCCAATTTAGAAATGAATTCAATATAAAATAAAGGTTCATGTGTTGACTGTACTCATTCGTTGAGATTAGTCATGTGTTGAACGAAATATTTGAAATAGAATTTTTGAAATAAAATATTTGAAATAGAATATTTGAAAATAGAAATATATGAAGCCGCGTTGGTTAGATTGACGCCATTTTGACGTGAACGATATTTATATCGATTTTATTCATTTTAAAATGCATATTGAAAAGTGATTTCGAAAACGCATATTTTGAAATGAAACCGAAATGAATTGAATATATAACGATTTCGAAATGAATTGAATATATAACGATTTCGAAATGAATTGAATTGAAAACGAATTCAAATTGAGTTGAAAACCAATTCGAATTGAATTGAAAACGAATTTGATTTGAATATATAATGAATTTGAATTGAATATATAACGAATTTGATTTCAATGGAATATATAACGAATTTGATTCGAATAGAAAACCAATTTGAATTGAATCGAATAGAAAACGACTTTGGAATTGAATTGAATTGAAAACGAATTCAAATTGAACTGAAAGCGAATTGAAATGAATTCAAATTGAATTGAAATTTGAATTGAATAGAAATGAATTTTAAAACGAATTTATAAAGAAGAATTCAATTTTGATTTGAATTGAAATGGAAGTTGAAATTGCTTTTGAAACGAATTTAAAACTATTTATATAATTCGTTTTAAATAGAAATCGATGAAATATATATTATATATATTATATATATAATATAATAGCCTGAATAGAATGCGCCGCGCCGCGGCAGTTCGCGAATTTCGACCATTGACTTCGAACGGATATTACGGGAGATCCGACCGTCGGATTCTCCTGAAACTGGAACCATTGGGTTCGTATCGAAAAGAGTTTTCTAACGAATATTAGAAATTAGAAATCTAACGGTTGGATTTGGAATTATGTCCAAATCAAATTTGGAAAAGGTCGCTATAAGTGCAGTTCGATGGCCGTTGATGGAAATCGACTGTACGGGCCTTGATAAAATTATTAAAAATAGTAATAATTTGTGTAAAATCATAAGAAATGATTTGGGAAAAATTGGGATGAAAAACTCCATATTTGAAAAGATAAAAATAGATTTTTATCGAAATGAACTAGTTTTGAACTAGAATTATAATTCTATTTATTTTTAAATAAATAAATTGAATTTAAAAAGGGTTTTAAAAATAACCAAAATTTCCAATGATTGCATTGGAGTGGATTTGAATCGAAATTGTCGTCGGAATATTTCGATGTTGGAATTCGTGATTATACGGGTGTTGTTATGGAAATTTGAAAGATATATATTTATATCGTTATCTCCAATACGACATTTGTTAATCGTAGAATTTGATATTGAATATAAGCCGGTATATTTTCTATTCAGAACCCTGTGTTTAATATCAAATGTGATTTGGGTTTGTCGTGAATGGTGTCTTCATTAACACTGTTCTTGAACCCAGTTGAGAAAAGATTAAATCTTTTTATTTGGATTTAATGAAGTGTACCAATTAAACAATATTTAATTGGAATTGAATTGATATTGATTTTTGGGTTTATCGTGAACAGTGTTTTAAATAACACTTGTTCTTTAACCCGATAATTAATGGAATGTGATTTTGGGGTTTATCGTGAACAGTGTTTTTAAAGTGACACTGATTCTTCAACCCCGTTAAAGATTAAAACTAAGTGGAGTTTTAATGAATCTTTAATTAGATTGAAATGATCGAGAATGGAGTATCACCAGTTTTGCTCCAGGCGATAGTTAAATCTTTAATTAGATTTGAACGTGAAATGGTAATTGAATTTACCGATAACACCGTGGTGTTAGATATGAAGTAGGACTAGTTTTACTTCATGGGATTAATAGGTTGGGATTGGGAAATAAAATAAATGATTACTTCGGTGTGGTTCGCTAATCCCGACTAGTTTGAATTGATATTCAAAGGAGATTAAAGAATAAATTTAAAGGATTTATCTTTGATAAAATTAATGGGAACCTTTCCCTATGAATGTGCAATTTAGAAACTAATTGTCGGTTAGCTAAGCAGAATGGTTTTCTGGATATTGATCTGATGTTGGTTTCGGCTTTCGGGGTTAATATTTAGGGAATTATTATCTTGATTAATTTACGGTTAGTGACTGATGAATTGGAATGAGGCGTATGTTGTGTTTGTGTAACACTTATTTAAAATATACGCGAGTTATTCAGAAAGACCGGGTTTATCCCATTCTGAATAACTGATACGACGATAAGTCGAAGATGAAGACGGTGGTCGAAGACCGGAAGTCTTCACGTCGTTTGGGTGATTATTGATGATCTTGATTGGGCTGTACACCCAAGAAGATGGAAACAGTTGGTGATCGGCCAGACGTACTTGGATATCGATGGATATGCAGGGTACTAGGTGCCTCCGGTTTCGTTCAGACCCAGAGCGAACTTGTAAATGGACTGTGTGTCTGACATTGGATTTTAGTCCGTGTGATTGATCTCTATTAAATATATATCTGTTTGGCGGCGGAGAATTTATTCTCTTGCTTAACGCCCTTCTCTGAGACGTACGAGCTCAAGGGTTATATATTGATGGATATCAAACGCATGGAGTGAATTGCCTGTGTGGCATACCTAAGCGGCAATTGATCGAGGATTCTGTTGAAAAGCAAAGTCTTATGGTTGATGATCGAAGCACGGCCATTGTGGCGTAGCTTTGTGTAATGTTTACTTCGCGAGTTTCACACCCGGTATGAACCAAAAATGGGAGACGGACCTCAGGGAGGGCATGCGTTTCTTCCTAGTTAGAAGTGGCGTCAGTGGTTTTACACGCCCTGACGAGTTTGACTTATGTGGTTGTTGCTGTTGCGAGGCGCCTCGGATTGATCGGTCGTTCTCGAACCGATGGAGTCATTTAATTGGCTCATTTACGCCCCAAAGGGCGGGGAAACGTAGTGTTCAGGCATTTTAATCCACATCGGTGGACCGGCCCTGTCGCTCCTAGGGTCACTCGAGCTCTGATCCTGAGACTTGGGCTAGGCAGTCTCGAATCGGTTGAGGACTATATTTTGTCTCGGTTCATAGACGGAAATCCAATTTCCAAATACGTGGCATTTGCGGTTTTAATTGTAGAACTAGTATGGCGACATGATATATGGTACCCATGCCGCCTGTGATTGATACTTATGATTTGAAGTTGTTTTATACACTATGCACTTATAATAGTATCAAATGATTTGTTTTAAACGTATCAAGCATTCTTTGGCTGTTATAAGGGAAAACCCTATCCCCTGGCTTGCGTTGCAATGTGTGATAGGACCTGAGTCTTATAACAGCTTCATTTTTCTTTATTTAGCATTGCGCTGTTTGTTTTATGCACTGGTATTCTTGGGAGGAAACCCGTTCCGTGTTATACGGCGTGGTCCCTTGATTTACCTAACTTTAAAAATAAAGATTAACTGTTTTAGTTCTCACACCAGTCACATGACTGACCTGGAGTTTATTGTTTTAACCTAAACTCTGGGTGCCCTTATTTTGACACGGGCAGCTAGTAGTTTTGGTTTTGCAGATTTATATTCACAGGATCCTGGTTTACAGCTGGAACGATATCCGGAAAGCTTTGTATCCGTATATCTCCTTCTAGTTGTGTATTGTATTATTTTCCGCTGCGATGTATTTAAATGTAATTTAAATCTCTGATATTTCTATGTAATATTTATTCATTTATACTCTGTATATTCTTGTAATCTGGTGCATTGTTGTAATATACAATGAAATGTTCTTCTGTATGTGTTATGTTGTGGTTTGTTCTCGAACTATCCGCGCTTTCCTCACCGGGGAAGTTACGGGTTTTCACAAAAGGGAATGAAAAGGGTTTGGGAATATAAATTTATATTTCCAATGTAAAGGTAATAGAAAGACATTTTGTGAAATTATACGATATTTAAAGAATAAAGGAATTTAAAGAGATCTCGTAATGATGTTTTAACGTGAAATTGGATTGAATTCAATGTTGGTAACATATATATGATTTAATTATTAAATTGAAATCATTTTGCACATATTCGTATAATAAGATAAGAAGTATATACTATGTTTTAAGATATTGAAAGATTAAGAAGTTTTAATTAGTTTTAATTAAAAAGGCCAAGTGATGCTGAGTACTGAACCAGTAAATCTATTTTTATTTTTATGATTGAATGATTGTTTATTTGATAGTTAAATAACCAACTATCAAATCTGACCTATATGTTTGTTGGTACGGGAAGACCGGGATCGTATTATATTCGAAAACCATTCCGACCAGCAAATACGAAATGGAGAAGATATTGATCAAGACGGAGCAATTGAAGACCATAGATCTTCATGGAACGGCAGGACTGCTTAGAATCTCTGGTTAACATATATATGCTTTCATAGTCTACTAGATATTAACTAAGTTATATTTTATAACTAGAGATATATTGTGGTTCTGTTGTGGTTGAAATATACGGATTTGCAAGGACTACTCGTTACTGATCTATATGGTGATTACTAGGATGTGGTAGGAGGGTATCTTCGGTTCATCGTATTCCTGGATGACTTGTATGGACGATTGTCTGACAGAGTATTTATTAAGAATCACGAATGTTGATTTTACAAACGTATTTCTATATGTGGCAGAGAAGACACCTTCTCTTATCATAAACACCCAGAATATTTTTGTGGACATCAATTAGTGATTTGACAAATCTGACAATGTGGCATTCAAAGTGAATAGTGATTTGTTGTTCTAAAGACAATGTTAACCTCAAGCCTCGCAACCGGGAAATGGTATAAAACTCGCATGGGTAAGTGGGTCACTCCCAATTAGGGTGTATTGTCACCTGATCTAGAGAAATTCCATTTGCTTCTTTATTTTATTCGATGCTATCCCGCTCGGGAAATGGTTGTTCGAGCCCAACTGTTGGTGATAATACATTCAGTACTCTCAAGAAAAATGAGGGGTCGGTCATGTTTAGCTTAGGTTGAGGATGTTCTTGTTGAACTCGGTGTATTCCTCTCTAGAGATACATTGTCGGAAGGTGGTCCCATACCTTGCCAGTTAGAGTCCAATCTCCAATAAGAGCCCGCGGTTTTGATTGTATACTATTTATGTAGAGCGTGAGATGCAAGCATTCTGCTAGATTCATATTTATTTGTATTTAGACACTATTATAATATCAGAATAAAATATGATTTCAAAAATGTTTTGGGTTATAGTAAGGTAAAAATCGTCCTTATTTTGTGGATCTGTCTTACGATTTTCCTTTTCTTTCGAAAAGAATTGTTTAACTTTAAATCAAGTTGGATGATATTATAAACTTAGCGAGTTTTCCCACTCTGGTTCACCAGACTGATCTGGCGTTTGTAATGCTCGGGTTAGACCGGGGTTTTCAGGTTCAGTTTGGATGATACGAGTTTCAAGAAGATGTGTTGGAGAAGTTCATACATATGATATATATTTATTCCGCTGTGTGTTGTATATGAGGATAGATTATTATAACTGTCCAGACATATTGATGTACTCTAATGATTGTAAGTATTTATTTCAAAGCTCTCAAACAAAGATTTATTTATGTATTATATTTTATTCCGCTGCGAAGTGAGACTCTGTGTTGTGTCAGTTAGTTGGTTTTTATTTTACTTCTTCTATTCTAATATCTCTTTCTTTCTTATGTCACCCTCTATTTTCTTTTAATAACAATCTGGTGTTTTTGATACTTGGGTTTTAGTAAGTAATACGGGTTATATGTATTATTGTCGAAATTTGGGAGTCGAATTCCATTGGATCGTTACATCTTACAACCTAGGCTAAACATGACCATCAACTCACTTCGTTTGAGTGTACCAAATGTATTATCACCAACGGTTGGGATCATCAACTGTTATCCGAAAAGGACGGCATCGAAAGATTAAAAAATCAAATGAAATTTATCTAGATCAGGTGACAATACACCCTAATTGGGAGCTACCCACTTAGCCATGCAACCTACCCGAATTTATACCATTCCCCGGTTGTGAGGCTTGAGGTCACGCTTATCTTTTATCATGCCACATCTTCATTTACTTTGAATGCCACATTGCCAAACCCGCCAAAATCATTTGTTGATTTCCCCAAAAATATCATGGGCATAAAGATAAAAGAAATGAATTCATCTGCCACTAATATAATATGTTTTAACAGATCAATATAGATGTCTTTTTAGGCATACTCTGTCAGACATTCGTCCAGGCATGTTGTTCTGGGACTGGACAAACCGAAGGCACCATCCCATCAATCCATCTTAAGCAATTTCTACCTATGATTAACAGAACGACCCTTGCACTTTACTCCATCTTCAATTATCTTCAATATAATATAATTCGCAATGCTTATACCTATACGGAGTGGTTTTCCGAGAATAAATCCAACCGGTCTCTCCGTATTGACAACGATGGTATTAATACATCGATAGTCGGTTAATTAGCTATCGAAGAAACAAACATTCATCCAAATTCTTATTTCTAGAAGGAAATACTATTGTTTAACACCAAGCAATCACTGAACCCTGTTAACTAATATTTTATTAATTAAATTTATCATTTCCCAATTTCTCTTAAAAGTCTTTACCTAAATACTTCACCCATATACTTCTCCAACCCGTTTAGCCTCTCATGATTCTTAGAAAAATATTTCTATATATCATAACTATTTATTTTCTATATTCCAGAAAATATCTCTTTTTAACATCGGAAAACATTTCCATATACTCACGTATCACTTTTCTTCAACATTCATCGGTCCTTAGTCGTAAATTAGTAAGTGGACAATTCTCTAAGTATCAACCTCGAAGGTCGAAACCAACATCAGATCGACACTCAGGAAGCCATTCAACTCAACTAATCTCCGGTTGGTTTCTAATTTCCTTAACTTCATTTCTTTACTTCTTATCAAAAAAATCATTTCAATCTGCAAAACATTTTCTTTTAAACTGTCATTCACTTTAAAACATGTATACGTTTTTCCTTTCAACCTCTCAAGATTTCGTTTTGCAAATTCCCTTTTTTACTTATATAATTTCATTATACGTTTATTTGCTTATTAAATTCTATATATAACTGATTTCTAGTTATCAAACTTTCTTAAATTTTTCTATCTCCTTAAATTTCCGGAAAATTTCGCCAGCACCTCCTTTGTACGAATTAATTGGTACAACTACAAATCGCCTCTCTGGGCCCTTTCCATTCAGAAATAAAATCAGAAAGCCAAGTGGCTTGCAAAACAAGCTCATAAAATCTCATATTAAATTAAATATGTACCTCTTTTGTCAAGCATTCAATTTATTTCTTCCATTAGCTTCAATCCATACTAGTTCAAACCATTATTCAAACATTCCCAATATATTCCAATCCAATCATTTTAACTCAATTCGCTAATTAGCTCTTTTGCCTATTTCACTTTTTATTCGAACATAAAATGTTCAAATATATTTTTAACTTGATTATAGACTAATTGAATTACATTTTTAATTTAAGTTTCATATTTGATTTCGAATATGAATTCACAAATCTCATTCACTTATCCAAAGTCTTATTTCGATCCAAACTAGATTAACTAATTATTCTTCTACTTAGTTAATTCTATTTAATAATTAAAAATATGATTTTTGTTTCAAAATCATCCCATTTACTCCACTTGAGTTCATGTTTATTTTATAACTCAAGTTTGGATTTTTCTAATGGAAATCTAAATTTTATTTGTTTAATATTCTTTTATTAATTTAAATAAACGTTATGGTTTTATAACGATTATAGCGCTGTTTTTCTAGGAATTTGATTTTGACATAACTCAAAATCTATAAGACGAAATCTATATTCTTCTCTTCCATTAGAATACTATTATTTAGTCGGTCCTGACGATTCATGTTTCAAAGAATTTCGACTGAATTGAGTTCTATATACTCAATTGAAGTTCGAAACGTGAAATTACGAGCTACCGCACTGCGGCAAGTTCGTTTTAGTTATATTTAAATATAAGTGTTTAAAATTCGTTTATTAATAAATTCCAATTCCATTCTTCCATACTTTTAATATAAATTAAACTAGTTTTCCAAATTTAACTTAATATTTCTGATTATCCCAACCCGTCGATTATTCGTAACTCATTTATTAATTTATTTACAACATAATCTTCTATATTAAATTCCAATTTCTTTGGAAATAAATTAGTTTATAAAATTCGATATAATCGAATTTCAATTAAAAATTCCTTGGATTCATCTTAATTCAGTTTATATTCTGAATTCCAAAATAAAATCTATCATTCTCTTTTCGAAACGGTTTCCATTTCACCTTTAAATTCATACTTGAATTTAAAATTCCAAATTATCCCAAAATAATTATCCCACTTTATTTATAAACACCATTTATAAATTTCTTTCTTATTTTATACGTTAAAACAAGCTTTCATTTCAAAGTCTATTTTAAACCCAAACCTTATTTTGGAATATTTTATTTACTATAACTTATATATATATAACATAGAATTTATTTTCACATTTAATCTTAGTTTCTATCTAATACAGTTCCAATATCTTTTATGGAAATAATTTATTTTTGTAAATTTTACATGGTCGGATTCAAATCATAAATCCATATGGATTTAATTTAATTTACATTCCTAACGTCAAAATAGATTCCATCATTTTCCATTTAAAATGATTCCCAATTCCCATTTTAAATTCACATTTGAATTTAAATTCCCCAATTATCCAATGATAATTATTCCATTCAATTTATAAACATCATTTATAAATTCACTATTTGTTTTTATTACTCAAAACAAGTTAGCATTTCTATAACAACCAAGGAATTCAAAACCAATTTAAATTTTTTATTTTGGCAATTATAATGAATTTTGAATATTTAAAATGATTTATTTTAAATAATAACAACAAGGAATTTATTTTGAATGGAATTAGAACGTATAAATTTATTTGAATCAAAATTAGAATATAAATATTTATTTTAATTATAATTGGAATAGGAAATGGCGCGGTAGTTTGAAAATTCGATTTCAAATTTCAAATGAATGTACATGTAATAACCCGGAAAATCTGGGCCAGTTTAAAATTTTTATTTTGGCAATTTTAGCAAATTTTGAATATTTAAAATAGATTATTCTAAATAATATCGACGAGAAATTTATTTTGAATATAATTAGAAGGTATATATTATATACGCCGTCGTTAGAATATAAATATTTATATATAATTATAAACAGAATTGAAAATGACGCGGTAGTTCGATAATTCGATTTCAAACTTCAATTGGATGTACCAGGTGCAAAACAATCCGGATTTTAGTGAAACCAAAAACATTAGGAACTAATTGAGAATATCTTTCCAACAAATCCGAAAAATCGAAATTTCATAGCGGGAATCAAAAGATATGTCCAGTTTAAAATTCTGAATAGTCGCTATGGAATTCAGGCCCTTAAAAATGGAAATTTTGCAAACGACCTCGGATTTCGACGAAACCACTTTTGTTAGGTCCGTGATGTCAAATTATTGCTAGTTCCAAATTTCATAATTTTTCGATTCAATATGTGAGTGTGGCAAAGGAAAACGCGTTTGACCAGTTTCAGTCGATTTTAATCGACTGGAAATTGGCCATTTTTCAAATGGTCTCAGAATTCGACGAAACTAGTTTTGTTAGGACCGTATCGTCAATACGAAGCTAGATAATATTTTTCTGGAATTTTTCGAGTTAGTATGCGACCCCGGTAAATTGAATACGCGTTCAAATTCAATATATAGAGTTATATGTTGATTTTGACTAAAACTGATCATAACAGCCAAATTGGCTTACCGGACATATCCCATTGTGTTCGAAATGGGGGTAATTAGTTAGGGTCGATAGTCGTTGGGTCTCGATTGGTGTTGGAATTAAAAGTCAACATTTTTTTAGAATAAAATAAATTAAATAATATATTTTCCATTTAAACCCCTCACTCCTTTCTCCTTTTCCTCCCCGATTCTTCTCAAAAAAAAAAAAAACCTAATCTAACGCCGCCGCCATGATCGGGGCCTGGCCATCCAAGGCCCCCCCCCCCTGCGCCGTTCTCCTCCCCTCTTCTTCCTCCTCGCTCCGTCCTCCTCTAATCCGACCTCGCGACAGTCCCCCCCCCCCCAAATCCGCCAACGCGCCGCCGCTGGGCTCCTCCCCGACCAACACCCGACGCCAGCGCCACCCCTGCCACCTCCTCTACCCCCTACTTCTCCAATCCGACCCCCCCCCCCCCCCGATAGTCCTACCGCCTTAAACCTCCACCGATAGCCACCCTGCAACAACTGCCGACCGCCATTGCCACCTCCTCCGCTTCTTGCGCCGACAACAACAGCTTTCCTCCCTTCCGGCTTGAAGAAACTGCTGTGAGCCTTTTTATTTTTATTTTTTTTTGTTTATATTTGTTTGTTTTAATGTAATTAGAAAAAAAATCAGTTTTTATTATGTAAAGCATTATTTAAAATTCAGTTTTTTTATAGTATTAGCTTATGTAAAATTCAGATTTTTAGTGTAAAAGCATTGCATAACAATGTAATTTTTTTATATATGTCTAGAACATATTAGAAATAGTATTGTTTTTGAAAATAAAAATAACTCTGTTTTAAAATAGAAAATAGCATAGATTTTTAAAATAGAAAAGGATTTTTATATAGATGATATAAAAATATGATTTTTATATTTTTAAAGAATTAAAAATATGATTTTTATATTTTTAAAGTATTAAAAATATAATCTTTCATATTGTAGAAGGATAAAAATGTGATTTTTGTTTATGTAGAGAATTAAAAATATAATTTTTACATGATAGAGATATTAAAAATATCATCTTTATATGTGTAGCAAAATAAAAATGTGATTTTAATAATAATATTTTTGAAAAGGCGACATCTATATTTTTGAAAAGGCGACATCTATATTTTTGAAAAGGCGACATCTATATTTTTGAAAAGGCGAAATCTATATTTTTGAAAAGGCGAAACCTTTATATGAAGAATAGCGGGACAAAAATAGAATTTTTATATATTGAATAGCATAGTAAAAATTCGATTTTTATATATTGAATAGCATAGTAAAAATTCGATTTTTATATATTGAATAGCATAGTAAAAATTCGATTTTTATATATTGAATAGCATAGTAAAAATTCGATTTTTATATATTGAATAGCATAGTAAATATTCGATTTTTATATATTGAATAGCATAGTAAAGTTTGATTTTTATATATTGAATAGCATAGTAAAGATTCGATTTTTATATATTGAATAGCATAGTAAAGATTCGATTTTTATATATTGAATAGTATAATAAAAATTCGATTTTTATATATTGAATAGCGAAGTAAAAAATTCGATTTTTACATATGTAGTGGCTACAACAACGAAGATGACTAAAATGCGATAACGATGAAGACTTCTACAAAAGAAGAGTCAAGATGATTGGATAGCTATCGGTGAGAACTTCTCACTCTTCAATTTCTTTTCTAGTTATATATATATACTAGGATGCAGACGGTGCTTAGTAGCACCCGACACAATCGTCCACAGACCATGGACTTGTTTGTTTGGTTGCATAAATTAGTTAGATGATTTGGTTTGGATTTGAATTGTTTGGTGAAATGAATGGATATGATTGATGTGTGAATGGCGTGGACCTTCACTAGACCGGGGATAAGGCTAGGCCTCGTCCCGTTTCTAGTATCGTGCCATTATGCCGTCAAAATTTTCTAAAATAAGTTAGAAAAATAAAAATATCATTTTATTTAAAGAATGAACTAAATAGAAATTCATATGTTAAAATAAAATGTTTATCGTTAAAAATATAAATTTTAACGTGAATATGAATATAGTGAATGTGAATAAATAAAACATTCATTTACAAACCTTACGGTTTGTGTATGTACACCTATTTGAAAGACATTGATTGGGACGATAAATTTTACACATCGCCCAACTGCACAAATAAAATCTGTGTTTGATTGTTTGAAACCCCACATGGGTGTTGGGATGAAATATGAAGTTCACTCATCCTGATTGATTAAATATGTCGATCGATTGATTGACAGGCTGTTATAAGCGTTAGATAGCTATATTTGATGCTTACACAGTATAGTGCACTTTGGTTGATGGTTGATTATTTTTCAATGCTATTATATACATGTGATGTATGAAAATCCATATAAGTAACATTATATGGTGATTGATTGGGCCTCATTCCAATTTGAAAATTTTAGAACAATATAAAATAAAGGTTCATGTGTTGACAGTACTCATCCGTTGAGATTAGTCATGTGTTGAACGAAATATTTGGAATAGAATATTTGAAAATAGAAATATATGAAGCTGTGTTGATTAGATTGACGCCATTTTGACGTGAACGATTTTTATATCGATTTTATTCATTTAAAAACGAATGTTGAAAAACGATTTCGAAATGAATTGAATATAAAACGATTTTGAAATGAATTGAATATAAAACGATTTCGAAATGAATTGAATATAAAACGATTTCGAAATGAATTGAATATAAAACGATTTCGAAATGAATTGAATATAAAACGATTTCGAAATGAATTGAATATAAAACGATTTCGAAATGAATTGAATATAAAATGATTTCGAAATGAATTGAATATAAAACGATTTCGAAATGAATTGAATATAAAACGATTTCGAAATGAATTGAATATAAAACGATTTCGAAAGGAATTGAATAGAAAACGAATTTGATTTCAATTGAATATATAACGAATTTGAATCGAATAGAAAACCAATTTGAATTGAATCGAATAGAAAACCAATTTGAATTGAATCGAATAGAAAACCAATTTGAATTGAATCGAATAGAAAACCAATTTGAATTGAATCGAATAGAAAACCAATTTTAATTGAATCGAATAGAAAACCAATTTGAATTGAATTAAAAACGAATTCGAATTGAATTGAAAACGAACTGAATTGAATTCAAATTGAATTGAAATTTGAATTGAATAGAAATGAATTTTAAAACGAATTTATAAGGAAAAAATTCAATTTTGATTTGAATTGAAATGGAAGTTGAAATTGTTTTTCAAACGAATTCAAAACTATTTATAAAATTCGTTTTAAATAGTAATCGACGAAATATATATTATATATATCATATATATAATATAATGGCCTGAATAGAATGCGCCGCGCTGCGGCAATTCGTGAATTTCGACCATTTATTTCAAACGGATATTACGGGAGATCCGACCGTCGGATTCTCCTAAAACCGGAACCGTTGGGTTCGTATCGAAAAGAGCTTTCTAACGAATATTAGAAATTCAAAATCTAACGGTTGGATTTGAAGATACGTCCAAATCAAATTCGAAAAAGGTTGCTATACGTGCAGTTCGATGGCCATTGTTGGAAATCGACTGTACGGGCCTTGATAAAATTATTAAAAACAGTAATAATTTGTGTAAAATCAGAAGAAATGATTTGGGAAAATTTGGGATGAAAAACTCCATATTTGAAAAGATAAAATAGATTTTATCAAAATGAACTAGTTTGAACTAAATTTAAAACCCGATTTGTTTTTAAATAAATAAATTAGATTTAAAAAGGGGTTTTAAATAATCGGAATTCCTAATATATTTGATTTAAATTGAACTAGAATTGATTTGTGGGTTCATCGTGAACGGTGTTTTAAATAACACTAGTTCTGTAACCCGATAATAAATATAATGTGATTTGGGTTTGTCGTGAACTGTGTTTTAAATAACACCTAGTTCTTTAACCCAGTAAAAGGAGTTTTAACGAATCTGCAATTAGATTGAAATGTAAATCTATAATCTAAATTATCAAATTTAGAAATGAGCGAGAATGGAGTATCGCCAGTTTTACTCCAAAGCGATAGTTAAATCTTTAATTAGATTTGAACGTGAAATGGTAATTAATTTTACCGATAACACCATGGTGTTAGATATGGAGTATCACCAGTTTTGCTTCATGGGATGAATAGGTTAGGATTGGGAAAGAAAATAAATAATTACTTCGGTGTGGTTCGCTAATCTCGACTAGTTCAGAAAACCATAATTTGGTTTGAAATGACATCCAAAGGATGATTAAAGGATAAATTTTAAAGAATTTATCTTGGATAAAATTAATGGGAACCTTTCCCTAAAAATGTGATTTTATGAATAAAAGAATATTCTGAATTGGAATAAGGCGTATGTTGAGTTTGTGTAACATTTGTTTTTAATATACGCGGGTTGTTCAGAAAGTCCGGGTTTACACCCATTCTGAGTAACCGATTCGACGATATGTCGAAGACGAAGACGGTGGTCGAAGACCGGAAGTCTTCACATCGTTTGGATAATTACTGACGATCCTGATTGGGCTGTACACCCAAGAGGATGGAAATAGTTGGTGGTCGTCCAGACGTACTTGGAGATGGATGGATATGCGAGGAAAGTGCCTCTGGTTTCGTTCAGACCCAGAACGGACTTGTAAATGGATTATGTGTCTGACATTGGATTTTATTCTGTGTTGATTGATTTCTGTTAAATATATTTCTGTTTGGCGGCGGAGAATTTATTCTCTTGCTTAACGCCCTTCTCTGAGACGTACGAGCTTAGAGGTTATATATCGATAGACATCAATTGCATGGCATGAACTGCCAGTGTGGCATGCTGAGTTGCATAGATCAAGGCTTCTGTTGAA
Organism: Allium sativum; assembly: GCA_030737875.1. NCBI lineage: Eukaryota > Viridiplantae > Streptophyta > Magnoliopsida > Asparagales > Amaryllidaceae > Allium > Allium sativum. The sequence continues at coordinate 7,758,186 of JASFAX010000034.1, forward strand.
AAGCAAAGTCTTGTGGTTGATGATCAAAGCACACCTACGGGGCAGCTTTGTGTATAACGTGAATTCGCGAGCCTCACACCTCGGTATGAGTTAAAAACGGGATACGGGCCGTTGGGAGAACACGACGTTTCTTTCTAGCTTTGGTGGTGTCAGTGACTTACCAGCCCTGACATTTATATACTTTTCACCTTTGTGGTTGTTGGAATGAGGCGCCTCGATTATAGGTCTGTAAGGACCGGGAAACGTGTGTTCAGGCATAACTAATCCTCTAACATAAGTGAGGACCGGCCCAACCGATCCAAGTGGCTGCCCAGAGTGTGTAGTCCTGAGCATTTGCTAGAATGTCTCGAAGCGGAGAGAAGCTTGCCCCTTGCCTCGACTCATGACGGAAATCCAATTTCCAATACGTGTATTGCAGTTTTAATTGTAGAACTAGTATGGCGACATGATATATTGTACCCATGCCGTCTATGATTTATATTTATGATTGAAATTGTTTAGACACTATACACTTATTATAGTATCAAATGATTTGTTTTTAAACGTACCAAGCATGTTTGGCTATTATAAGGGAAAACCCTATCCTCCGGCTTGCGTTGCATTGTGTGATGGGACCTGGGTCTTATAATAGCTTCATTTTTCGAAAAAGCATTGCGTTGTTTATTCTATGCACTGGTATTCTTGGGAGGAAACCCGTTCCGTGTTATACGGCGTGGTCCCTTGAATTATTCTCTTTTAAAGTAAAGCTTTAAATAACTGTTTTAGTTCTCACACCAGTCACGTGACTGACCTGGAGTTTATTGTTTTAACCTAAACTCTGGGTGCCCCTATTTTCCGCAGGGCAGCTAGTAGTTTCGGTTTTGCAGATTTATATTCACATGATCCTGGTTTACAGCTGGAATGATATCCGGAAAGCTCTGTATCCGTATATCACCTTCAGTTGTGCTTTGTATTATTTTTTCCGCTGCTATGTAATTTATTGTAATCTCTGATAATTATCGAATGTAATTTATTCATTATACTCTGTATATTCTTGTATCTGATGGAGTTGTTGTAATATACAATGAAATGTTCTTCCGTCTGCGTTCATATTTGTCCTGTTCTCAAACGATCAGGGGTTTAGAACGGTCTTGATCGGTTGGACGACTGATTCGGATCGAGCGAAATTCTTGGCCGCTACATTTGGTATTAGAGCTTTGGTTTACAGAGCTCGAGAACAAGACACATTAGAACCATATGAAAGAATTCATCAGATATTGGATTAATAATATCCAGTTAGAATGGCTCGTTAGAGATAGGATCAGTAGTATCCTAGAACGAGTGTGAAGAGTATGTTTTTCAAATGAAAACAATTTTGTTTTGAAAATTTAAATCGTTTTAAACGTATTTGAATATTTATTTGTATTGAATTTGGACAATCCAATATATAAAGGTTTTGCATATGCGCGTCATGAACGTATATTCGAAGTTTTAATATATTGGATAGATATGGAATCACATTCTAGTCGCCCGGAGATGGTATTGATGATTGTCATGACATCATCAGTATTTATGTTCGTGTTTCGAAGGTGTGATATCTATATATTTCCATTAAACTGGTGTGAGAATCAAAACTTATATAGATAGATTTATTTGTTGTGATTTGACATCAAAAACAAGATTTTCTGTATATATATCAAAATTTTGGACTTGAAACTCTAATCCACTAATTGATTGATGTTTGTGTTGATTGTTTATTTGTTGATGATTTTTGAACCATTATGCCTAATTGAATCAAATATTGAATTGTATTGAAAACTGGTCGCATTTGCTTGCATATACATATACTTACATTGAATAGGTCATAGCAAGGAGGCTAGAGCCGAAGAATATAATTTGTTTGCCCGACAAATAGGTACATGTTTATTATATAATTTACTGTTTTGTTTGGGTGATGATGATTTTATGAGCCTATTGGCTAGCTGCTTGGCTTTTTCTTTTTCTTTTTGAGATCAGAAGGCCTATATGGCAATTTCGGGATTTTCCCGTGGCTCCCGGTGCAGGGGAGGCTATGGCGAAATTTTTCGAAAATTTAGAGTGTTAGCCAAATTTTTGAAAATTTGAAAATTCTCAGAAATTGAAAAGTTGGAGAATGGAAGCCAGATCGAAGGTAGAGTTGATTAATCAAACCACTTTCGACTTTATTCCTTTTCGGGGACGAAAAGTTTTAAGTGGGGGAGATTGTAATAACCCGGAAAATCTAGGCCAGTTTAAAATTTTTATTTTGGCAATTTTAGCGAATTTTGAATATTTAAAATAGATTATTCTAAATAATATCGATGAGAAATTTATTTTGAATATAATTAGAAGGTATATATTATATACGCCGTCGTTAGAATATAAATATTTATATATAATTATAAATAGAATTGAAAATGACGCGGTAGTTCGATAATTCGATTTCAAACTTCAATTGGATGTACCGGGTGCAAAACAATCCGGATTTTAGTGAAACCAAAAACATTAGGATCTAATTGAGAATATCTTTCCAAAAAACCCGAAAAATCATAATTTCATAATGGGAATCAAAAGATATGTCCAGTTGAAATTCTGAATAGTCGCTATGGAATTCAGGCCCTTAAAAATGGAAATTTTGCAAACGACCTCGGATTTCGAAGAAACCACTTTTGTTGGGTCCGTGATGTCAAATTATTGCTAGGTTCCAAATTTCATAATTTTTCGATTCAATATGTGAGTGTGGCAAAGGAAAACGCGTTTGACCAGTTTCAGTCGATTTTAATCGACTGGAAATTGGCCATTTTCCAAACGATCTCAGAATTCGACGAAACTAGTTTTGTTAGGACCGTATCGTCAATACGAAGCTAGATAATATTTTTTTGGAATTTTTCGAGTTAGTATGTGACCCCGGTAAATTGAAATACGCGTTCAAATTCCATATATAGAGTTATATGTTGATTTTGATGAAAACTGATCGTAACAGCCAAATTGGCTTACCGGACATATCCCATTGTGTTCGAAATGGGGGTAATCAGTTAGGGTCGATAGTCGTTGGGTCTCGATTGGTGTTGGAATTAAAAGTCAACATTTTTTTTAGAATAAAATAAATTAAATAATATATTTTCCATTTAAACCCCTCCCTCCTTTCTCCTTTTCCTCCCCGATTCTTCTCAGAAAAAAAAAAGAAACCTAATCTAACGCCGCCGCCATGATCGGGGCCTGGCCATCCAAGGCCGCCCCCCCTACGCCGTTCTCCTCCCCTCTTCTTCCTCCTCGCTCCGTCCTCCTCTAATCCGACCTCGCGACAGTCCACCCCCCCCTAATCCGCCAACGCGCCGCCGCTGGGCTCCTCCCCGACCAACACCCGACGTCGGCGCCACCCCTGCCACCTCCACCACCCCCTGCTTCTCCAATCCGACCCCCCCCCCCATAGTCCTACCGCCTTAAACCTCCACCGATAGTCACCCTGCAACCACTGCCGACCGCCATTGCCACCTCCACCGCTTCTTGCGCTGACAACAACAGCTTTCCTCCCCTCCGGCTTGAAGAAACTGCTGTGGGCCTTTTTATTTTTATTTTTTTTGTTTATATTTGTTTGTTTTAATGTAATTAGAAAAAAAATCAGTTTTTATTATGTAAAGCATTATTTAAAATTCAGTTTTTTTATAGTATTAGCTTATGTAAAATTCAGATTTTTAGTGTAAAAGCATTGCATAACAATGTAATTTTTTTATATATGTCTAGAACATATTAGAAATAGTATTGTTTTTGAAAATAAAAATAACTCTTTTTTAAAATAGAAAATAGCATAGATTTTTAAAATAGAAAAGGATTTTTATATAGATGATATAAAAATATGATTTTTATATTTTTAAAGAATTAAAAATATGATTTTTACATTTTTAAAGTATTAAAAATATAATCTTTCATATTGTAGAAGGATAAAAATGTGATTTCTGTTTATGTAGAGAATTAAAATTATAATTTTTACATGATAGAGATATTAAAAATATCATCTTTATATGTGTAGCAAAATAAAAATGTGATTTTTATAATAATATTTTTGAAAAGGCGACATCTATATTTTTGAAAAGGCGACATCTATATTTTTGAAAAGGGGAAATCTATATTTTGAAAAGGCGAAACCTTTATATGAAGAATAGCGGGACAAAATATAATTTTTATATATTGAATAACATAGTAAAAATTCGATTATTATATATTGAATAGCATAGTAAAAATTCGATTTTTATTTATTGAATAGCATAGTAAAGATTCGATTTTTATATATTGAATAGCATAGTAAAGTTCGATTTTTATATATTGAATAGCATAGTAAAGATTCGATTTTTATATATTGAATAGCATAGTAAAGATTCGATTTTTATATATTGAATAGTATAATAAAAATTTGATTTTTATATATTGAATAGCGAAGTAAAAATTCGATTTTTACATATGTAGTGGCTACAACAACGAAGATGAAGAAAATGCGATAACGATGAAGACTTCTACAAAAGAAGAGTCAAGATGATTGGATAGCTATCGGTGAGAACTTCTCACTCTTCAATTTCTTTTCTAGTTATATATATATATACTAGGATGTAGACGGTGCTTAGTAGCACCCGACACAATCGTCCACAGACCATGGACTTGTTTGTTTGGTTGCATAAATTAGTTAGATGATTTGGTTTGGATTTGAATTGTTTGGTGAAATGAATGGATATGATTGATGTGTGAATGGCGTGGGCCTTCACTAGACCGGGGATAAGGCTAGGCCTCGTCCCGTTTCTAGTATCGTGCCGTTATGCCGTCAAAATTTTCTAAAATAAGTTAGAAAAATAAAAATATCATTTTATTTAAAGAATAAACTAAATAGAAATTCATATGTTAAAATAAAATGTTTTATCGTTAAAAATATAATTTTTAACGTGAATATGAATATAGTGAATGTGAATAAATAAAATATTCATTTACAAACCGGCCGGTTTGTGTATGTACAACTATTTGAAAGACATTGATTGGGACGATAAATTTTACACATCGCCCAACTGCACAAATAAAATCTGTGTTTGATTGTTTGAAACCCCACACGGGTGTTAGGATGAAATATGAAGTTCACTCATCCTGATTGATTAAATATGTTGATCGATTGATTGACAGGCTGTTATAAGCGTTAGATAGCTATATTTGATGCTTACACAGTATAGTGCACTTTGATTGATGGTTGATTATTTTTCAATGCTATTATATACATGTGATGTATGAAAATCCATATAAGTAACATTATATGGTGATTGATTGGGCCTTATTCCAATTTGAAAATTTTAGAACAATATAAAATAAAGGTTCATGTGTTAACAGTACTCATCCATTGAGATTAGTCATGTGTTGAACGAAATATTTGAGAAAGAAATATTTGGAATAGAATATTTGAAAATAGAAATGTATGAAGCTGTGTTGATTAGATTGACGCCATTTTGACGTGAACGATATTTATATCGATTTTATTCATTTAAAAACGAATGTTGAAAAACGATTTCAAAATGAATTGAATATAAAACGATTTCGAAATGAATTGAATATAAAACGATTTCGATATGAATTGAATATAAAACGATTTCGAAATGAATTGAATATAAAACGATTTCGAAATGAATTGAATATAAAACGATTTCGAAATGAATTGAATATAAAACGATTTCGAAATGAATTGAATATAAAACGATTTCGAAATGAATTGAATATAAAACGATTTCAAAATGAATTGAATATAAAACGATTTCGAAATGAATTGAATATAAAACGATTTCGAAATGAATTGAATATAAAACGATTTCGAAATGAATAGAATATAAAACGATTTCGAAAGGAATTGAATAGAAAACAAATATGATTTCAATTGAATATATAACGAATTTGAATCAAATAGAAAACCAATTTGAATTGAATCGAATAGAAAACCAATTTGAATTGAATCGAATAGGAAACCAATTTGAATTGAATCGAATAGAAAACCAATTTGAATTGAATCGAATAGAAAACCAATTTGAATTGAATTAAAAACGAATTCGAATTGAATTGAAAACGAACTGAATTGAATTCAAATTGAATTAAAATTTGAATTGAATAGAAATGAATTTTAAAACGAATTTATAAGGAAAAAATTCAATTTTGATTTGAATTGAAATGGAAGTTGAAATTGTTTTTGAAACGAATTCAAAACTATTTATAAAATTCATTTTAAATAGTAATAAACGAAATATATATTATATATATTATATATATAATATAATGGCCTGAATAGAACGCGCCGCGCCGCGGCAGTTCGTGAATTTCGACCATTTATTTCAAACGGGTATTACGGGAGATCCGACCGTCGGATTCTCCTTAAACCAGAACCGTTGGGTTCGTATCGAAAAGAGCTTTCTAACAAATATTAGAAATTCAAAATCTAACTGTTGGATTTGGAGATACGTCCAAATCAAATTCGAAAAAGGTCGCTATAAGTGCAGTTCGATGGCCATTGTTGGAAATCGACTGTACGGGCCTTGATAAAATTATTAAAAATAGTAATAATTTGTGTAAAATCAGAAGAAATGATTTAGGAAAATTTGGGATGAAAAACTCCATATTTGAAAAGATAAAAATAGATTTTATCAAAATGAACTAGTTTGAACTAAATTTAAAACCTGATTTGTTTTTAAATAAATAAATTAGATTTAAATAGGGGTTTTAAATAATTGGAATTCCTAATATATTTGATTTAAATTGAACTAGAATTGATTTGTGGTGTGACGAGAAGGAATTTCGCTCGGTCTGAACCAGTCGCTAAACCGACCCAGACCGCTCGAAAACGCCCTATCGTTTGAGAACACGACAAATCAGAACGCAGACGGAAGAACATTTCATTGTATATTACAACAATGCATCAGAATACAAGAATATACAGAGTACAAATGAATATTACACAGAAATATCAGAGATTTAAATTCCATTTAAATACATAGCAGCGGAAAATAATACAATACTCAACTAGAAGAGATATACGGATACAAAGCTTTCCGGATATCTTTCCAGCTGTAATCCAGGATCCTGTGAATATAAATCTGCAAAACCAAAACTACTAGCTGCCCGTGTCAAAATAAGGGCACCCAGAGTTTAGGTTAAAACAATAAACTCCAGGTCAGTCATGTGACTGGTGTGAGAACTAAAACAGTTATTAATCTTTATTTCTAAAGTTAGGTAAATCAAGGGACCACGCCGTATAACATGGAACGGGTTTCCTCCCAAGAATACCAGTGCATAGAACAAACAGCGCAATGCTAAATAAAGAAAAATGAAGCTGTTATAAGACCCAGGTCCTATCACACAATGCAACGCAAGCCGGGGGATAGGGTTTTCCCTTATAACAGCCAAAGAATGCTTGATACGTTTAAAACAAATCATTTGATACTATTATAAGTGCATAGTGTATAAAACAACTTCAAATCATAAGTATCAATCATAGGCGACATGAGCGTCCCATGCCACTATGTCGCCATAAATAGGTTTACAAATAAAACCGCAAATGGCACGTATTTGGAAATTGGATTTCCGTCTATGAACCGAGGCAAAAGATAGTCCTCAACCGATTCGAGACTGTCTAGCCCGAGCCTCAGGACCCAGACTCAGGTGGGCCCTTGGATCGTCAGGGCCGGTCCACCGATGTGGATTAAAATGCCTGAACATGCGTTTCCCCGCCCTTTGGGGCGTAAATGAGCCAACTAAATGACTCCATCGGTTCGAGAACGACCGATCAATCCGAGGCGCCTCGCAACAGCAACCACCACATAAGTCAAACTCGTCAGGGCGTGTAAAACCACTGACGCCACTTCTAACTAGAAAGAAACGCATGCCCTCCCTGAGGTCCTCTCCCGTTTTTGGTTCACACCGGGTGTGAAACACGCGAAGTAAACGTTACACAAAGCTACGCCACAAAGGCCTTGCTTTGATCATCACCACAAGACTTTGCTTTTCAACAGAAGCCTCGATCAATTTCCACTTAGGCATGCCACACAGGCAATTCACTCCATGCATTTGATGTCCATCAATATATAACCCCTGAGCTCGTACGTCTCAGAGAAGGGCGTTAAGCAAGAGAATAAATTCTCCGCCGCCAAACAGATATATATTTAATAGAGATCAATCACACGGACTAAAATCCAATGTCAGACACACGGTCCATTTACAAGTCCGTTCTGGGACTGAACGAAACCGGAGGCTCCTAGTACCCCGCATATCCATCGATCTCCAAGTACGTCTGGACGATCACTAACTGTTTCCATCTTCTTGGGTGTACAGCCCAATCAAGATCATCAGTAATTATCCAAACAAAGTGAAGACCTCCGGTCTTCGACCACGTCTTCATCTTCGACTTATCATCGTATCAGTTATTCAGAATGGGATAAACCCGGTCTTTCCGAATAACTCGCGTATATTTTAAATAAGTGTTACACAAACACAACATACGCCTCATTCCAATTCATCAGTCACTAACAGTAAATTAATCAAGAGAATAATTCCCCAAATATTAACCCCGAAGGCCGAAACCAACATCAGATCAATATTCAGAAAACCATTCTGCTTGGCTAACCGACAGTTAGTTTCTAAATTTCACATTCATAGGGAAAGGTTCCCATTAATTTTATCTAAGATAAATTCCTTGAATTTATTCTTTATTCTATTCTTTTGAATTTCGATTCAACTAGCCGGGATTAACGAAACTTACCGAAGTAATCATTTGTTTTAATTTCCCAATCCCAACCTATTAATCCCATGAAGTAAAACTGGTAATACTTCATATCTAACACCACAGTGTTATCGGTAAATTCAATTACCATTTCTCGTTCAAATCTAATTAAAGATTTAACTATCGCCTGGAGCAAAACTGGTGATACTCCATTCTCGATTATTTCAATCTAATTAAAGATTCATTAAAACTCCACTTAGTTTTAATCGTTAACTGGGTTGAAGAATCAGTGTCATTTAAAACACGGTTCACGATAAACCCAAAATCACATTCCATTAATTATCGGGTTAAAGAACAAGTGTTATTTAAAACACTGTTCACGATAAACCCAAAAATCAATACCAATTCAATTCCAATTAAATATCATTTAATTGGTACACTTCATTAAATCTAAATAAAAAGATTTAATCTTTTCTCAACTGGGTTCAAGAACAGTGTTAGTGAAGACACCATTCGCGACAAACCCAAATCACATTCGATATTCAATACAAGGCTCTGAATAGAAAATATATCGGCTTATATACAATATCGAATTCTACGACTAACAAATGTCGTATTGGAAATAACGATATAAATATATATCTTTCAAATTTCCATAACAACACCTGTATAATCACGAATTCCAACATCGAAATATTCCGAAGACAATTTCGATTCAAATCCACTCCAATGCAATCATTGGATATTCTGGTTATTTTTAAAACCCTTTTTAAATTCAATTTATTTATTCAAAAATAAATAGAATTATAATTCTAGTTCAAAACCAGTTCATTTCGATAAAAATCTATTTTTATCTTTTCAAATATGGAGTTTTTCATCCCAATTTTTCCCAAATCATTTCTTATGATTTTACACAAATTATTACTATTTTTAATAATTTTATCGAGGCCTGTACAGTCGATTTCCATCAACGGTGATCGAACTGCACTTACAGCGACCTTTTTCAAATTTGATTTGGACATAATTCCAAATCCAACCGTTAGATTTCAAATTTCTAATATTCGTTAGAAAGCTCTTTTCGATACGAACCCAACGGTTCCGGTTTTAGGAGAATCCGACGGTCGGATCTCCCATAATGTCCGTTTGAAATAAATGGTCGAAATTTACAAACTGCCGCGGCGCGGCGCGTTCTATTCAGGCCATTATATTATATATATAATATATATATAATATATATTTCGTCGATTTCTATTTAAAATGAATTTTATAAATAGTTTTGAAATCGTTTCAAAAGCAATTTCAACTTCCATTTCAATTCAAATCAAAATTGAATTCTTCTTTATAAATTCGTTTTAAAATTCATTTCTATTCAATTCGAATTTCAATTCAATTTTAATTCATTTCAATTCGCTTTCAATTCATTTTGAAATCGTTTTCAATTCAATTCATTTCGAAATCGTTTTCAATTCAATTCATTTCGAAATCGTTTTCAATTCAATTCATTTCGAAATCGTTTTCAATTCAATTCAATTCGAAATCGTTTTCAATTCAATTCAATTCGAAATCGTTTTCAATTCAATTCATTTCGAAATCGTTTTCAATTCAATTCATTTCGAAATCGTTTTCAATTCAATTCATTTCGAAATCGTTTTCAATTCAATTCATTTCGAAATCGTTTTATATATTACTTTTCGATATTCATTTTAAAGTGAATAAAATCTATATAGATATCGTTCACGTCAAAATGGCGTCAATCTAATCAACACGGCTTCATATATTTCTATTTTCAAATATTCTATTTCAAATATTTCTTTTTCAAAATAGTTGTTATTATCAAAATATTTCGTTCAACACATGACCAATCTCAATGGATGAGTATTGTCAACACATGAACCTTTATTTTATATTATTCTTTATTTTTCAAATTGGAATGAGGCCCAATCAATTACCATATAAATTTAATTATATGGGTTCCATACAACACATGTATATAATAGCATTGAAAAATAATCAACCATCAACCAAAGTGCACTACACTGTATAAGCATCAAATATAGATATCTAACGCTTATAACAGCCTGTCAATCAATCGATCGACGTATTTAATCAATCAGGATGAGTGAACTTCAAATTTCATCCTAACACCCGTGTGGGGTTTCAAACAATCAAACACATATTTTATTTGTGCAGTTGGGCGATGTGTAAAATTTATCGTCCCAATCAATGTCATTCAAATAGGTGTACATAAACAAACCGTCTGGTTTGTAAATGAATATTTTATTTTATTCACATTCATGTTAAAAATTATATTTTTAACGATAAAACATTTTATTCAACCTATGAATATTCTATTCGGTTCATTTATTCAATAAAATGTTATTTTTATTTTTCCTAACATATTTTAGAAAATTTCGGCGGCATAACGGCACGATACTAGAAACGGGACGAGGCCTAGCCTTATCCCCGGTCTAGTGAAGGCCCATGCCATTCACACATCAATCAAATCAATTCATTTCACCACACAATTCAATTTCAATCAAACAAACAAGTCCATGGTCTGTGGACGATTGTGTCGGGTGCTACTAAGCACCGTCTGCATCCTAGTATATATATATAACTAGAAAATGAAATTGAAAGGTGAGAAATTCTCACCTTTGGGTTCCACTCCTCCATTCCTAACTATCGCCCCGCTCCGCTGTTTTGATTCCAACGCACTCTGTTACACGAAATCTTATATTAAATACCACATGTTTATTCTGCTATTGTATAAATAAAAATCATATCTTATTTTTATTCTGCTATTTCTATTTTAAAAACAATGCGGTATTTATTTTCAAAACAAGGCGATATATATTTTTGCTTATCAAAACAGTGTTATTTTTGTTTAAAAAGAATGTAAATTTATACTTGAAAAAGAATGCAACTTTATATATTCAAAACAAATCCAGATTTATTTTCCAAAACAAAGAATGTGTATATTTTCTACTTTAAAAACAAAGTATACTTCTTCTATTTCAAAACAAAGTGCATTTCTATTCAACAAAAACTGAAAACAAACAATGCTTAAAATAAAATTAAAACAATGATTTACTCACTGTTCTGCATTTCAGGTGTTTATCGCCCCTTTTTCACTAAGTCAACCACCTAGGTCTCGAATTTTTGTCATGCCTTCAAGCCACTGGAGGGTGGTCCAACACTGTCGCCTTCAACCTCTGGCCGACTCCTTCCTTCAGCGTGAGTGGGCCCCAACTCGAAGCCCTGTAGCGCTGGGGATGGCGTGCGAACTGTGGAGCGACGGGGCTCCGATGGATAGAGGCAGCAGGTCCTGGCGATGCTCCTGGTCGGAGACTAAGTCGCGGTGGAGCTGAAGGGTTGGCGGGAGGTGCGGTGCTCACCTGGCGACGACGAGGTTTCAGGGATGGGGGGTCGCAGCTAGGTCTAAATCGTGGAAGGAGCAGGAGGCTTCGGGGAAGGAGAGAAGGGAGGGGAGGCCGAGGCGCCAGCTCCGGCCTCGAGCAGCGGTGGGTGGCGGCGGAACCTCGATGGCGTCCTTCCTCTTTTTTTTTTATTAATTTGATTTTGAACTGATACGGTGAAGGGGAGAGATAATAAAGGAGGGGTGTTGACTTTGTTATCTAATTTATTTAATAATATATTTTTTCTATAAAAAGTACCCTTTTCATTTGAACCCCAAATCGAACCCACCGACTGTCGTCCTTAGCTAATTACTCCCATTCCGAACACAATGGAATATGTTTCGTTAGCCAATTCCATCGTTTCGATCAGTTTCCGTTAAATTTACATTTAAATCATTATATTGAATTTTAAACGTACATTTAAATTTACCGGGGCCACATACGAACTCGGAAAATTCCAGAAAAATTATTTCTAACTTCGTGTTGACGATACGGTCCTAACAAAACTAGTTCCGTCAAATTCTGAGACCGTTTGAAAAATGGCCAATTTCCAGTCGATTAAAATCAACTGAAACTGGTCAAACGCGTTTTTCTTTGCCACGCTCACATATTGATTCGAAAAATTATGAAATTTGGGATCTAACAATAATTTGACATCACGGACCCAACAAAACTGGTTTCGTCGAAATCCGAGGTCGTTTGCAAAATGTCCATTTTTAAGGGCCTGAATTCCATAGCGACTATTCAGAATTTTCAACTGGACATATCTTCTGATTCCCGCTATGAAATTTTGATTTTCCGGATTCGTTGGAAAGATACTATCAATTAGATCCTAATGTTTTTGGTTTCACTAAAATCCGGATTGTTTTGCACCTGGTACATTCAATTGAAGTTTGAAATCGAATTATCGAACTACCGCGCCATTTTCAATTCTATTTATAATTATATATAATTATTTATATTCTAACGAGGACGCGTATAATTATATTCATTCGAATTATATTCAAAATAAATTTCACGTCGATTTTATTTAAAATAATCAATTTTAAATAATCGAAATTCGCTAAAATCTCCAAAATAAAAATTTTAAACTGGCCCAGATTTTCGGGTTATTACATGTGGGTTCATCGTGAACGGTGTTTTAAATAACACTAGTTCTGTAACCCGATAATAAATATAATGTGATTTGGGTTTGTCGTGAACTATGTTTTAAATAACACCTAGTTCTTTAACCCAGTAAAAGGAGTTTTAACGAATCTGCAATTAGATTGAAATGTAAATCTATAATCTAAATTATCAAATTTAGAAATGAGCGAGAATGGAGTATCGCCAGTTTTGCTCCAAAGCGATAGTTGAATCTTTAATTAGATTTGAACGTGAAATGGTAATTAATTTTACCGATAACACCATGGTGTTAGATATGGAGTATCACCAGTTTTGCTTCATGGGATGAATAGGTTGGGATTGGGAAAGAAAATAAATAATTACTTTTGTGTGGTTCGCTAATCTCGACTAGTTCAGAAAACCATAATTTGGTTTGAAATGACATCCAAAGGATGATTAAAGGATAAATTTTAAAGAATTCATCTTGGATAAAATTAATGGGAACCTTTCCCTAAAAATGTGATTTTATGAATAAAAGAATATTCTGAATTGGAATGAGGAGTATGTTGAGTTTGTGTAACATTTGTTTTTAATATACGCGGGTTGTTCAGAAAGTCCGGGTTTACACCCATTCTGAATAACCGATTCGATGATATGTCGAAGACGAAGACGTGGTCGAAGACCGGAAGTCTTCACATCGTTTGGATAATTACTGACGATCCCGATTGGGCTATACACCCAAGAGGATGGAAATAGTTGGTGGTCGTCCAGATGTACTTGGAGATGGATGGATATGCGAGGAAAGTGCCTTCGGTTTCGTTCAGACCCAGAACGGACTTGTAAATGGATTGTGTGTCTGACATTGGATTTTATTCTGTGTTGATTGATTTTTGTTAAATATATTTCTGTTTGGCGGCGGAGAATTTATTCTCTTGCTTAACGCCCTTCTCTGAGACGTACGAGCTTAGAGGTTATATATCGATAGACATCAATCGCATGGCATGAACTGCCAGTGTGGCATGCTGAGTTGCATAGATCAAGGCTACTGTTGAAAAGCAAAGTCTTGTGGTTGATGATCAAAGCACACCTACGTGGCAGCTTTGTGTATAACGTGAATTCGTGAGCCTCACACCTCGGTATGAGTTAAAAACGGGATACGGGCCGTTGGGAGAACACGACGTTTCTTTCTACCTTTGGTGGTGTCAGTGTAATGACCCGCATTGGAAGGGGTATTATGATTAGTTTATTTAATTATATCAATGGTGATATGGTGAATTTAATGGTCATGGAATTTAATAATGGTGAATATTTAATTGAAATAATAAATTAAATAATATATTTAATTCGGAAATAATCAGAATTGGCGGAAATGGCGATATGGTGTGAACCAGATCATCTGTGATATTTAATTCAGCTTGGAATTGAATTTGAATAACGAATATATTCAATCGTCGACAATTGAACGTATAGTTTATAATTTAATTATAAACGAGCTCGAAATGGCGCCGTAGTTCGTAAATTGGCAATTCGAACTTCAACTAAATGTACAGGATTCGTTTTAAGCCGGATTTCTGTGAAACAAGAAACGTGTGGAGCTGGTGAAGCATATCTTTCTAGTAGAAGAGAAAAATCGGGATTTCATCATATAGATTTTGATGTATGTCCAAATCAAATTTCTGAAATAGTCGCTATGGAATCGTTTATCGACCGTATCGGTTTATTCGATATAACTAGATATCGGTTTTGAATTTAGACAAGGTTCTTTTGGGAAGTAGTGATAATTTAATTTTTAGAATTTTACTGTAATTTTTAATTAATTAGATAAGCGACTTTTTATTTGAAGTATTTCGCACCCTGTAATCAACATTTTGAGGTTTCAAAATATGAGTCCACCTACCGGTATTATTATATTTTTGGGATCGTGGCACCGAGCTGATTACAACGGTATGTTTACTTCTGTCGACAACAGTTTGTAAACTAAGGAAATTCTTTAGCATGCGATGGTAAACTTTATAACTTAAAACAAAAATTCCCTAAAAACTCCTTTCACCGATCAGAAAAGAGCCACGCACTTCATTTTTCAAGCAACCCCTTTTCTCTTGGCCTAAAGACAGGAATCGTGGTTTTTAACAAATCCACAAAAGGGATTTCCAACTAAAAGTATATAATACCCTAAAGTTCTCTAAACCGAAGTTCTAAATTATCTGCTCAAAAATTCCAACCCGTTAGTCTTCTTCTCTCTTCAAAACCGAATCGCAACTTCTAAAATCAAAAACATTCAAAGTAAAATGTGATAAATGCTATAACTTGTATAGATGAGGTCCTTAAGTAATTCCCTTCGATTCCGCACCATTTTGGGGTTATGCGATTCGAGTTTCTGGGCTCGACATTTTTCAGCGTTGGTCCTTTGGTACTAGGGTTCAAGGTTTTGGAGATTTAAGGGGTTAAGGCTTGAATTCGAACTCGTTTTTGGTTTCAGCGAGTGGTGTAGCATCTTGTGGAGGAGTTTGGGTAAAACTGAGCGGAAAAAGTGTCGGTCGAATTTAATGTGTGGACCACAGGGAGCCATCAACGGAAATGGCAAGGGGGATGCGGGTTGGAAGTACTTGTGTGGAGGGGGAGCACCTCGAGATGAGGAGGTCAATGGTAATGTCGGTTTGAAAAACCGTGGGGTGTGGAAGGTGAACGTGGAGGGCAAAGTGAGGGTAATGGAAAAGAGGGAGCTTCGGGAGGACGTGCTGTTCAAATTTGAGAAGATGGAACCGATGGGCCTGGGGAGTGTTATGGGCCGGAGAGGAAAGAAAGGTTTAAAGCCCATCAAATTTAATCGAGTTTTATTTTAAATTAGTTCAATCTTGTAAATATAATATCTAATCCATACGGTATCGGAATCAGACGAAACAAGTTGCATTGGGATCGTATGGACGGGAGCAACACAATGAGACAAACTGGAAGTCCATCGGAGACAGTTACAATTTATGGAGAAATAAATTGTCCGTCGAAGTCAAAATAACGCAAACCGATATTTATCGGTTAACGCGCAAATGTGAGTAAATCTCACTAACTCTGAACAGTTTATAATTTCATGTTATATTTTTAGAACTGTTAGAAATTGTCTGATTGACTGTGTGTTGACTGTTTGATTGAACAGCTAGTCAGTTAGTTGAAGTTCTATATTGATTCTGTTTAACAGAATATATCATATGGAACTGAAAAGTGATGTTATCTATATTGTTTAACATCTGTGATGCAGGGAAACAGGTTGGAGGAATCCAACTGGATTCCTCAACATTTATTTTACTGTTTTCATATATTGTGATATATGATGTGTTATATAATCTGTTATGGATTATGGGTGTTGGAATGATGTTGATCATTTTTATTCGATATTGTAAATATCATAAAAGACCCTGGGATGTAAAAAGAAGTATTTCAATGTATATTGAAATAAAGGAATTTTATAAAATCACAGGATTTTATAAAAGGAATTATTTATAAAACGAACACGGTTTTATAAAAGGGATATTTATTTAGAAAATAAATAGAAATAGAATAGGATATATTTGTAACGGTAAATAGAAGTTATAAATAGGAAATATTTGTAACGGTAAATAGAAGTTATAAATAGGATATATTTGTAACGGTAAGTAAACGTTATAAAAGGGAAATAGTTGTAACGGAAAACGTAGTTTATCAAAAGAAGTTAATCGATATTAATTAATCGATTAGTGTTAAAGTAAAAGAAGTTAATCGATGTTAGTTAATCGATTAGAGAATAAAGTTAAAAAGAAGTTAATCGATGTTAGTTAATCGATTAGTGTTAAAGTAAAAGAAGTTAATCGATGTTAGTTAATCGATTAGAGAATAAAGTTAAAAAGGAGCTAATCGATGTTAGTTAATCGATTAGTGTTAAAGTAAAAGAAGTTAATCGATGTTAGTTAATCAATTAGAGAATAAAGTTAAAAAGGAGCTAATTGATGCTAGTTAATCGATTAGTGTTAAAGTAAAAGAAGTTAATCGATGTTAGTTAATCGATTAGAGATAAAGTAAAAAGAAGTTAATCGATGTTAGTTAATCGATTAGAGAATAAAGTAAAAGAAGTTAATCGATGTTAGTTAATCGATTAGAGAATAAAGTTAAAAGAGTTAATCGATGTTAGTTTAATCGATTAGAGTAAAAGGAAAGTAGTTAATCGATGTTAGTTTAATCGATTTGAGTTAAAGCAAATGAGCTAATCGATGTTAGTTTAATCGATTAGAGTTAAAGCAAATGAGTTAATCGAATATAGTTTATTCGGAAGGAGTTAAGTGAAATGAGTAAATCAATAGCATTAGTCAAATAGAGTTAATCCAATAGTGTTAGTCCAATAGAGTTAATTGATAAGGGTTAATCGAATAGAGTTAAGTGAAAAGAGTCAATCGAATATAGCTATTCGAAGGAGGGTTAAGTAAGGAAGTTTGTTAAAGAAATATAAAGTGAACTTTGCCAATTTCAAAGTTAGAAATGTTGTTCAGTTAAGGTCTGAGAGGTAGTCCTACCCCAACTTGATTGGCTTCGTTTTTAACTAAGGAATAGTTAAAGTTCGGCAGTAAAGGAAATGGTTTGAGTTGGCATCGCGATGGTTTGTTTAAACATCTGTCTAAGTCCAATGAAGAAGCTTTGGAAATGTTTTCCAAATAAGAAACCAGAAATGTTTTCTAATAAAGAAACAAAGAAATGGAAATGTTTTCCATTGTTAATAACGTATATTTTCCCAATTTAGAAAATAAGAAATATTGAATATAAGGAAACAGGAGATGAAAAATGAACTAAGGAGATGAATGTTAAATGATGTTTGATCGATATAATTTCCATTTGGAAATAATATCGTTGTTTGCACACCTGTTTTTATTCGATAGTTAAATCACAGACTATCGAAGTTTTGACCATTTTAACGTTGTTAATATGGAGAGACCGGTTGGATTATTATCCGAAGAACCACTCTGTATTGGCATAACCGTTGCGAATCATATATGCCAAAGGAAATTGAAGACGGAGTTATGCAAGGGCTATCCTGTTTACAGAATAGTGCCTTCGGTTCATCCTGTTCCTGGATGACTTGTATGGACGGATGTTTGACAGAGTATGTCCAGACGATCACGTATATTGATTTCTCCAACCGTACCAAGAGTGGAAGCGAAGAAGGAAACTTCTTTTAGCTAACACATAATGTATTGTTGAGGACGCAAATCGGTGATTTGATGGATTTGACGATGTGGCATTCAAAGTGAATTTGATGTGATGATAAATCGTAGCTTCTAGCCTCATCATCCGGTAAATGACAGAAATCGGGCAGGCAGCATGGTTAAGTCGGTCGCACCGAAGTAGGTGTATAATCACCTGATCTAGAGTTTCATTCATTTCTAAAAATCTATTGTTGATGCTGTCCCATTCGGGAAACGGTTGCTGATCCCAACCGTTGGTGATATACATTCGATACACTCAAGCGAAATGAGTGGTCGGTCATGTGTGGCCGGGTTGCAAGATGTTCTTGTTGAACCCAGTGTATTCCTCTCTAGAGGTACACGAGCGAAAGGTGGATCCATACCTTGTCATAGTTGGAAATCCATTACCCAATACGTGCTTGCGGTTTTGATTGTATACTATATATGTAGAACGTGAGATGAAAGCATTTCTGCTAGATGATATATATATACTGTGGTTGATAGACATTATTATAATATCAAAAGGTTTTTGATATAAAGATATTTTGGATTCTCATAAGGGAAAAACCCGTTCCGTTATGCGGCGTGGTCTTATGAGATATCATTTACTTGTTCAACTGTTTTAAACTGTTTTACTCATACCAGTCCCATGACTGACCCGGAGTTTACTTTGTTGTTTCCCCTAAACTCTTGGGTGCCTAAATTTGTACGGGCAGTCAAGTAGTCGGGATTTTATAGATACATTGAAGAGCTGGAGCAGGAGGCTTCAGGATCATATAGCTATAGTTATTTCCGCTGTGTTGTAAGTGCTGTACTTTGATAATGATATGTATATGCAAGTACAGATTTGTATTTCAAAGTTATGTTATGAAATATATTTATTCGTTCCGCTATGAGATTCGTGTTACTCTGATGTTGTGTTCTTCTTCTTCTTCTATTCTAAGTTTCTATCTTATCTATTCTCACCCTCTAATTTCTTTCACTAATTACCAGGATTTTTCGGTGTTTTGGTTATCGACATCGTGCTTATGTCGATAACCCAAGTCGCCAAAAATCCGGGTCGTTACAGTTGGTATCAGAGCTTAAGTTAAGAATTACTTGGCTCTGTGGCGTGACTCGGTAGAGGGTTAGTAATACCCTAGACTGAGATTGAGTGTATATATACGAGTGAACGTATTTGTTATTGATATAAAAATTTGTTTTATATTGTGGAGATTCATTGGTTGAGTTGTTTGTGAATTCTGGTCGATCAGTTTGATCCACTGTATCGGTAGGGATTTCGTAAACACTTGAATACGATGAACCATCATGTTATGTTTTGAAAAGAGGGTGAATTAAAATAAGTTTACCCAAGGTATATCTTGATATAGAGAAGATATATATATCAAAATTATAATATATTGGTTGTTATTATAATCGAGTAAGATTATAAATTAAATGGTTATGTAAATAACCAATCAGAATTCATATAAGCGAAATACGTGAAATCAGATGAGTTAAATCTGAAATTTAAACTAGAAATTGAAGTTAAAATTCTGGAAAATTGGATAAGTGTTTGTAAATGGATTGGGATTAAAAATAAGGAAAATTTAAGATCCTGGGAGATTTTAAATTGTTTTACAAGCAGTGTGAATTATATTTTGAAATGAATTTCAAAGTGGAAATGTTTAAAAATGGTTTTATAGTATTGAACTCACTTCGATCGCTGGAAAATAGATTCTGATGATGACAGCTGCATCATCAGTATTCATTTTTCGAGTTGTAAGTGACGAATTACTACCGGAGATACTATTTTGAATTTGTTTTGGGAAAGACAAGTTGTGTTGAATTTCAAAATGGGATTTTTTTTAAATAGATTTGAAATATTTACTTGTTTTAAAAGAAATAAAACGAGAAGTTCCTTTATAAACGAAGTTTATAAATAGTTCTTTTATAAACAAAGTTTATAAATGAAGTGAAGAGAATTATCATTGGATAATTCAGAAATAAAAATACAAGTGTGAAGTTGAAAGGGAAATCTATTTTCCAAAGGTAGAAATATCGATTTCAAAAGGAATTGAAACCGAGACTTATTTAAAGGAATTTGAATAAAGGAAGTTCAAACATAGGATTTGAATATAGAAAATTCAAAGGGGATTTGAATAAAGAGAATTCAAATAGAAATTGAATATAGAAATTCAAAGGGAGTTTGAATATATGAAACTCAGTAGAAGTGATATAGAATTTGAATATAGAAATTCAAATGGCGTTTGTATACAGAAAATATAAGAGATTTCAAATATAGGATTTGAATATTGAAAGTGAAATGAAATTTGAATGTAGAGGATTCAAATAGAATTGAAAAGGAAATTTGAATAAAGAAGATTCAAATAGAATTGAACTTGAAATTTGAATATAGAAGATTCAAAGGGAATTGAAATGAAATTCATATATGGAATTTGAATAAGTGAATTGAAATGAAATTCAAATATAGAATTTGAACAAGAGAATCGAAATGGAATTTGAATATAGGAAATTCAAATAAAAATTGAAATGGAATTCAATTAGTTGATAAACAAGTTAAACCTATATTTGAACATGTATATTCAAATAAAAAGGTGAAATGGGCAAACCAGTAATTTGAAAATCACTTAACGAAATAAGTTAAAACGATTGGATTAAGTTGAAATGAATTAAGAATGTATGAATATACATGAGATTGGTATGGATAAGGTATGAAGGTATATAAATAGAATGCTCGACGATAAGGTATGTATTTATTTCCATATGAGATTTTATGCGCCGTATCGGCTAGCCGCTTGGCTTTTTCTTTTTCTTTTGGATTGGTAAGGGCCATGGGAGGCTATTTGAAATATCCCGATGCTCCCGATACAAAGGAGGTTATGGCGAAATTTTTCCGGGAATTTAAGGAGATAGAATTTTTTTAAGATAATTTGATAGTTAGAAATCAACGTATCGAAATATATAGAAGTCGATAAGGAACGAACTTAGAAATAGAATAGTAGAATCAAAAAGGAAGTCTAGAATAAAATCTAGTAAGAATAGAAAGAGAAAGTGTATATGTGTTTAAAGGTGAATAATCAGTTGTATGGTATTGATTATTCAAGTAAGTAGTCTTATCTGTTTTGACGTTATAAATGTTATTCAGTCAAGGTCTGAGAGGTAGTTATACCCCAACTTGATTGATTTCATTATTAACAAATAAATAGTAAGATTTCAGGCTCAAAGATCAATGTTGAATAAGAGTTAGTTGAATATAGTATTTGGGTTGTCGTAACGATGTTTTACACAACATCCGTTTTAACCCAAATAAGTGTAAGCTTGGAAATATAATAACGAATATTTCCTAAGTATAGAAATAAACGAGATCGGAAAAGAGATAAATAATTGGAGTATTTTCCAATTATAAATAGCATATATTTTCTAAAGTTTAGAAAATAAAGGAAGGCGATATTCGGAAATGTTTTCCCAATAACATAAAAGGCCAATATGGTTATTGAAAATATTTGGTTAGCAAATATTGATAAAGAAATAGTGAAGTGATTTAACTAATGGAATATTGATTATGGGCTCAAATTTCAAAAAGGAAATTTTGATTTTTGAAAGGAGTAAACTGTTTAAAAATTCCCAGGGAAAGACTGTTTGAATTAAAAACCAATTTAACAGAAATTTGTGAAAGAAAATTTGAATTAAAGTAAAGCCAGTAAAGTGGTAACTGAGATTGAATTAGAATGATATCAAGACAAATTGGATTGTGAGATTCAAATTTGAAGTGTGATGTGATAATCAAGTTAAGAGTTGGGAATCGAGAAGAAACTCGAGTTAAAATGATATTTGGCTCGGATGTAAGTAAATGGTTGTGTCGTGGATAAAAGCAGATTGGATTTGATTGGGGTAACTCTTGTATATGCTGAGTTGATAGCATATGGAAGCGACAGAGTTGATATGCCCGACAAAAAGGTCCCAGTTTATATTTCTATTGGATATAAGATTTATGGGCCGAATTGGCAAACCGCTTGGCTGTTTGATTTTCTTTTTGGTTGGAGATGGCCCAGAGAGGCGAGTTGGAGTTTGACCGATTGACCAGTACAAAGGAAGTGCTGGCGAATATTTTTCAAAAAGATAAGGTGTTAGAAAAATTTCAGAATTTTTTGAAAATTTTCGTTGGTAAGAATTAATTGAGAATTTAATTGAAATTAAATTGGTTCAGTTGAAACTGAAGTTAAGAAGTGAACAAATATGTTCTAACCAGTCGATAGGGTCGTCCTCTACTTTCTAGCAATTTCGAGGACGAAATTATTTTAAGTGGGGAAGATTGTAATGACCCGCATTGGCAGGGGTATTATGATTAGTTTATTTAATTATATCAATGGTGATATGGTGAATTTAATGGTCGTGGAATTTAATAATGGTGAATATTTAATTGAAATAATAAATTAAATAATATATTTAATTCGGAAATAATCAGAATTGGCGGAAATGGCGATATGGTGTGAACCAGATCATCTGTGATATTTAATTCAGCTTGGAATTGAATTTGAATAACGAATATATTCAATCGTCGACAATTGAACGTATAGTTTATAATATAATTATAAACGTGCTCGAAATGGCGCCGTAGTTCGTAAATTGGCGATTCGAAGTTCAACTAAATGTACAGGATTCGTTTTAAGCTGGATTTCTGTGAAACAAGAAACGTGTGGAGCTGGTGAAGCATATCTTTCTAGTAGAAGAGAAAAATCGGGATTTCATCATATAGATTTTGATGTATGTCCAAATCAAATTTCTGAAATAGTCGCTATGGAATCGTTTATCGACCGTATCGGTTTATTCGATATAACTAGATATCGGTTTTGAATTTAGACAAGGTTCTTTTGGGAAGTAGTGATAATTTAATTTTTAGAATTTTACTGTAATTTTTAATTAATTAGATAAGCGACTTTTTATTTGAAGTATTTCGCACCCTGTAATCAACATTTTGAGGTTTCAAAATATGAGTCCACCTACCGGTATTATTATATTTTTGGGATCGTGGCACCGAGCTGATTACAACGGTATGTTTACTTCTGTCGACAACAGTTTGTAAACTAAGGAAATTCTTTAGCACACGATGGTAAACTTTATAACTTAAAACAAAAATTCCCTAAAAACTCCTTTCACCGATCAGAAAAGAGCCACGCACTTCATTTTTCAAGCAACCCCTTTTCTCTTGGCCTAAAGACAGGAATCGTGGTTTTGAACAAATCCACAAAAGGGATTTCCAACTAAAAGTATATAATACCCTAAAGTTCTCTAAACCGAAGTTCTAAATTATCTGCTCAAAAATTCCAACCCGTTAGTCTTCTTCTCTCTTCAAAACCGAATCGCAACTTCTAAAATCAAAAACATTCAAAGTAAAATGTGATAAATGCTATAACTTGTATAGATGAGGTCCTTAAGTAATTCCCTTTGATTCCGCACCATTTTGGGGTTATGCGATTCGAGTTTCTGGGCTCGACATTTTTCAGCGGTGGTCCTTTGGTACTAGGGTTCAAGGTTTTGGAGATTTAAGGGGTTAAGGATTGAATTCGAACTCGTTTTTGGTTTCAGCGAGTGGTGTAGCATCTTGTGGAGGAGTTTGGGTAAAACTGAGCGGAAAAAGTGTCGCTCGAATTTAATGTGTGGACCACAGGGAGCCATCAACGGAAATGGCAAGGGGGATGCGGGTTGGAAGTACTTGTGTGGAGGGGGAGCACCTCGAGATGAGGAGGTCAATGGTAATGTCGGTTTGAAAAACCGTGGGGTGTGGATGGTGAACATGGAGGGCAAAGTGAGGGTAATGGAAAAGAGGGAGCTTCGGGAGGACGTGCTGTTCAAATTTGAGAAGATGGAACCGATGGGCCTGGGGAGTGTTATGGGCCGGAGAGGAAAGAAAGGTTTAAAGCCCATCAAATTTAATCGAGTTTTATTTTAAATTAGTTCAATCTTGTAAATATAATATCTAATCCATACGGTATCGGAATCAGACGAAACAAGTTGCATTGGGATCGTATGGACGGGAGCAACACAATGAGACAGACTGGAAGTCCATCGGAGACAGTTACAATTTATGGAGAAATAAATTGTCCGTCGAAGTCAAAATAACGCAAACCGATATTTATCGGTTAACGCGCAAATGTGAGTAAATCTCACTAACTCTGAACAGTTTATAATTTCATGTTATATTTTTAGAACTGTTAGAAATTGTCTGATTGACTGTGTGTTGACTGTTTGATTGAACTGCTAGTCAGTTAGTTGAAGTTCTATATTGATTCTGTTTAACAGAATATATCATATGGAACTGAAAAGTGATGTTATCTATATTGTTTAACATCTGTGATGCAGGGAAACAGGTTGGAGGAATCCAACTGGATTCCTCAACATTTATTTTACTGTTTTCATATATTGTGATATATGATGTGTTATATAATCTGTTATGGATTATGGGTGTTGGAATGATGTTGATCATTGTTATTCGATATTGTAAATATCATAAAAGACCCTGGGATGTAAAAAGAAGTATTTCAATGTATATTGAAGTAAAGGAATTTTATAAAATCACAGGATTTTATAAAAGGAATTATTTATAAAACGAACACGGTTTTATAAAAGGGATATTTATTTAGAAAATAAATAGAAATAGAATAGGATATATTTGTAACGGTAAATAGAAGTTATAAATAGGAAATATTTGTAACGGTAAATAGAAGTTATAAATAGGATATATTTGTAACGGTAAGTAAACGTTATAAAAGGGAAATAGTTGTAACGGAAAACGTAGTTTATCAAAAGAAGTTAATCGATATTAATTAATCGATTAGTGTTAAAGTAAAAGAAGTTAATCGATGTTAGTTAATCGATTAGAGAATAAAGTTAAAAAGAAGTTAATCGATGTTAGTTAATCGATTAGTGTTAAAGTAAAAGAAGTTAATCGATGTTAGTTAATCGATTAGAGAATAAAGTTAAAAAGGAGCTAATCGATGTTAGTTAATCGATTAGTGTTAAAGTAAAAGAAGTTAATCGATGTTAGTTAATCGATTAGAGAATAAAGTTAAAAAGGAGCTAATCGATGTTAGTTAATCGATTAGTGTTAAAGTAAAGGAGGTTAATCGATGTTAGTTAATCGATTAGAGATAAAGTATTAAGAAGTTAATCGATGTTAGTTAATCGATTAGAGAATGAAGTAAAAGAAGTTAATCGATGTTAGTTAATCGATTAGAGAATAAAGTTAAAAGAATTAATCGATGTTAGTTTAATCGATTAGAGTAAAAGGAAAGTAGTTAATCGATGTTAGTTTAATCGATTTGAGTTAAAGCAATGGAGCTAATCGATGTTAGTTTAATCGATTAGAGTTAAAGCAAATGAGTTAATCGAATATAGTTTATTCGGAAGGAGTTAAGTGAAATGAGTAAATCAATAGCATTAGTCAAATAGAGTTAATCCAATAGTGTTAGTCCAATAGAGTTAATTGATAAGGGTTAATCGAATAGAGTTAAGTGAAAAGGGTCAATCGAATATAGCTATTCGAAGGAGGGTTAAGTAAGGAAGTTTGTTAAAGAAATATAAAGTGAACTTTGCCAATTTCAAAGTTAGAAATGTTGTTCAGTTATGGTCTGAGAGGTAGTCCTACCCCAAATTGATTGGCTTCGTTTTTAACTAAGGAATAGTTAAGGTTCGGCAGTAAAGGAAATGGTTTGAGTTGGCATCGCGATGGTTTGTTTAAACATCTGTCTAAGTCCAATGAAGAAGCTTTGGAAATGTTTTCCAAATAAGAAACCAGAAATGTTTTCTAATAAAGAAACAAAGAAATGGAAATGTTTTCCATTGTTAATAACGTATATTTTCCCAATTTAGAAAATAAGAAATATTGAATATAAGGAAACAGGAGATGAAAAATGAACTAAGGAGATGAATGTTAAATGATGTTTGATCGATATAATTTCCATTTGGAAATAATATCGTTGTTTGCACACCTGTTTTTATTCGATAGTTAAATCACAGACTATCGAAGTTTTGACCATTTTAACGTTGTTAATATGGAGAGACCGGTTGGATTATTATCTGAAGAACCACTCTGTATTGGCATAACCGTTGTGAATCATATATGCCAAAGGAAATTGAAGACGGAGTTATGCAAGGGCTATCCTGTTTACAGAATAGTGCCTTCGGTTCATCCTATTCCTGGATGACTTGTATGGACGGATGTTTGACAGAGTATGTCCAGACGATCACGTATATTGATTTCTCCAACCGTACCAAGAGTGGAAGCGAAGAAGGAAACTTCTTTTAGCTAACACATAATGTATTGTTGAGGACGCAAATCGGTGATTTGATGGATTTGACGATGTAGCATTCAAAGTGAATCTGATGTGATGATAAATCGTAGCTTCTACCCTCATCATCCGGTAAATGACAGAAATCGGGCAGGCAGCATGGCTAAGTCGGTCGCACCGAAGTAGGGTGTATAATCACCTGATCTTGAGTTTCATTCATTTCTAAAAATCTATTGTTGATGCTGTCCCATTCGGGAAACGGTTGCTGATCCCAACCGTTGGTGATATACATTCGATACACTCAAGCGAAATGAGTGGTTGGTCATGTGTGGCCGGGTTGCAAGATGTTCTTGTTGAACCCAGTGTATTCCTCTCTAGAGGTACACGAGCGAAAGGTGGATCCATACCTTGTCATAGTTGGAAATCCATTACCCAATACGTGCTTGCGGTTTTGATTGTATACTATATATGTAGAACGTGAGATGAAAGCGTTTCTGCTAGATGATATATATATACTGTGGTTGATAGACATTATTATAATATCAAAAGGTTTTTGATATAAAGATATTTTGGATTCTCATAAGGGAAAAACCCGTTCCGTTATGCGGCGTGGTCTTATGAGATATCATTTACTTGTTCAACTGTTTTACTCATACCGGTCCCATGACTGACCCGGAGTTTACTTTGTTGTTTCCCCTAAACTCTTGGGTGCCTAAATTTGTACGGGCAGTCAAGTAGTCGGGATTTTACAGATACATTGAAGAGCTGGAGCAGGAGGCTTCAGGATCATATAGCTATAGTTATTTCCGCTGTGTTGTAAGTGCTGTACTTTGATAATGATATGTATATGCAAGTACAGATTTGTATTTCAAAGTTATGTTATGAAATATATTTATTCGTTCCGCTGTGAGATTCGTGTTACTCTGATGTTGTGTTCTTCTTCCTCTTCTATTCTAAGTTTCTATCTTATCTATTCTCACCCTCTAATTTCTTTCACTAATTACCAGGATTTTTCGGTGTTTTGGTTATCGACATCGTGCTTATGTCGATAACCAAAGTCGCCAAAAATCCGGGTCGTTACAGTCAGTGACTTACCAGCCCTGACATTTATATACTTTTCACCTTTGTGGTTGTTGGAATGAGGCGCCTCGATTATAGGTCTGTAAGGACCGGGAAACATGTGTTCAGGCATAACTAATCCTCTAACGTAAGTGAGGACCGGCCCAACCGATCCAAGTGGCTGCCCAGAGTGTGTAGTCCTGAGCATTTGCTAGAATGTCTCGAAGCGGAGAGGAGCTTGCCCCTTGCCTCGACTCATGACGGAAATCCAATTTCCAATACGTGTATTGCGGTTTTAATTGTAGAACTAGTATGGCGACATGATATATGGTACCCATGCCGTCTATGATTTATATTTATGATTGAAATTGTTTAGACACTATACACTTATTATAGTATCAAATGATTTGTTTTTAAATGTACCAAGCATGTTTGGCTATTATAAGGGAAAACCCTATCCTCCGGCTTGCGTTGCATTGTGTGATGGGACCTGGGTCTTATAATAGCTTCATTTTTCGAAAAAGCATTGCGTTGTTTATTATATGCACTGGTATTCTTGGGAGGAAACCCGTTCCGTGTTATACGGCGTGGTCCCTTGAATTATTCTCTTTTAAAGTAAAGCTTTAAATAACTGTTTTAGTTCTCACACCAGTCACATGACTGACCTGGAGTTTATTGTTTTAACCTAAACTCTGGGTGCCCCTATTTTCCGCACGGGCAGCTAGTAGTTTCGGTTTTGCAGATTTATATTCACAGGATCCTGGTTTACATCTGTAATGATATCCGGAAAGCTCTGTATCCGTATATCACCTTCAGTTGTGCTTTGTATTATTTTTTCCGCTGCTATGTAATTTATTGTAATCTCTGATAATTATCGAATGTAATTTATTCATTATACTCTGTATATTCTTGTATCTGATGGATTTGTTGTAATATACAATGAAATGTTCTTCCGTCTGCGTTCATATTTGTCCTGTTCTCAAACGATCATGGGTTTAGAACGGTCTTGATCGGTTGGACGACTGATTCGGATCGAGCGAAATTCCTGGCCGCTACAGTACAGGATTCAAAATAAACCAGAGTTTGGTGAAACAAAAAATAATAGAATTTATTTGAAAATATCTTTCCAAAAACGAATCCGAAAAATTGAAATTTCATAGTGGGAATAAAAAGTTATGTCTAGTTTAAAATTCAGAATAGTCGTTATGAAAATTTAGCCCTTAAAAATAGCCATTTTGCAAACGACCTCCGTTTTCAACGAAACCACTTTTATTGGATTTGAGATGTCAAATTATTGCTAGATTCCAAAATTCAAAATTTTTGGGATTAATATGTGAGCGTGGCAAAAGAAAACATGTTTGAACGGTTTTAGTCAATTTGGATCGACCAGAAAATGGCCATTTTTCAAACGGTCTTCAAATTTGATGAAATTATTTTTGTTAGGACCGTATCGTCAATACGAAACTAGAAATAATTTTTTGGGATTTTTAGAGTCTGTATGTGGCCCCGGTTAATTGAAACGTGTGTTTAAATTGAATATATAATGATTTATATTTTAATTTAAACCAAAATTGATCATAACATCCGAATTGGGTTACGAAACATATCCTATTGCATTCGGAATGAGGGTAATTAGCTAGGGGTGATAGTTGTTGGGTCTCGTTTGGAGTTCGAATGAAAAACACATTTCTTTTGAGAATTAAATAAATTAAAAATAAAAGATATTTACTTTCTCCTTAACCCCCTCCCCTTCATTACCCATTGACTTCAGATGAAAAAAAAAAGAGAGAGAGAGAAGCGACGGGGGATGGAAACCGCACGCCGCCTGCTCCCTCCACCGCAGCCGGCAGCGATCGCACCCTCCAACCCGCTCCGCCTCCATCGGAAATACCCCCACCTCTCCGATGTCAAAGTCGCACCACCTTAGAATCCTATTCCCCCTTAATCCGCCGCCTAAGCGCGCCCTCTCCCGACCACCGCCTCTTGCACCATCCTCCGGCCATCAGCGCCCCACAACGTCGCCCATTCCCCCCTGTAAACAAGAAGGTAAATAAATTCAAATTTAAATTTATTTTCAGTCTTTATTTACGTATGAATAGAGTATAAAAATTATATTTTTGTTAGTGAAAAAAATTAGATTTTTGTTAGCGAAGAGATTAGATTTTTGCTAGCGAAAAGATTTGATTTTTGAAAATGTTAAAGATTTGATTTTTTAAAATGTTAAAGATTTGATTTTTTAATTGTTAAAGATTTTATTTTTATATTGAAAGAGAGGGAATAAAATTCGATTTTTATATAGAATAAAAATATGATTTTTATTTATGTAGAGTTATAAAAAATATAATCTTTATTAGAAGAAGAACGATATAAAAATATAATTTTTATAACGTATAGCGATGTAAAAATATGATTTTTATGTATAAAACATCATATTAAAAATATGATTTTTACCTATGTAGTAGCGGTATAAAAACATGATTTTTATGTATATGTAGCGACATTAAAAAAATGATTTTTATATATGTCGAGTATTAAAAATATAATTTTTAGCGAAGTAAAAATATAATTTTAGAACTGAAATAAAAAATGTGATTTTTACTATGAACAGCGTGAAGAAGATTGCGTTGGAATTTCAGGCGAGTCGGGACTATTCTAAAATTCAGAAATAAAAATGGCGGAGTGGATCCCAAAGGTGAGAACTTCTCACTATAATTTTCTTTGTACAGTTATTTGTTTTATAACTGCATATATGAATTGTTCCCTATCGTCCACAGACCATCAATGACTTGTTTGATTGTTTGGTTTGTTAATTAGATTATTTGGTTGAATTTGGTTGCTTGGGTGAAATGAATTGATTAGAATTGTTATGTGTGTATGGCGCGAGCCGATATCAGGAGAGGGGTAATGCTGGACATTACCCGATTTAAATATCGCGCCGTTATGCCGTCAAAATTTTCTAAAATATGTTAGAACAATAAAAATATGATTTTTATTGTGTAAATGAACCGAATAAATATTTTATCATTAAAAATATAATTTTTAACGTGTATACGAATAAAATAAATATTCATTTACAAATCAGACGATTTGTTTATGTACACCCATTTGACTGATATTGATTGGGACGATATATTTTACACATCGCCCAACTGCACAAATAATATTCAGTGTTTTTTGATTGAACCCCACATGGGTGTCGGGATGAAATTTGACGTACAGTAATCCCAATTGTTTAGTTGTATGTCGATCGATTGATTGACAGGCTGTTGTAAGCGTTAAATATTTATATTTAATGATTATGCAGTGTAAAATACAATTTGGATGATGGTTGATTGTTTATCATTTTTGTACTATACACATGTTGTATGAAATCCATATAATCAAATTATATGGTAATTGGCTGTGTCTGATTCCAGTTCAGAAAGAAGGAATATTTTAAAATAACGAATATTAAAAAAAGGAATATTTTAAAATAATATTCAGAAAAGAATCAAAAATCTGATTTTGATGTCCGATTTGGGATGGACACGAATATATTTAAATATATATAGTCGTGTTGATTAGATATGCACCATTTTGATGTGAATGACATCTATGTTGATTTTATTCAGTTTTATAACGAATATCGAAAATGAAGTGATTTCAAAATCTAATGTTTTGAAAATATTATCATTTATATGTTAATGAAATGGAATATTCAATTTTGATTAAAAAATGAACATGAAGTTGAAACCGTTTTGAAAATGAATTTAAAACGATTTATAAAATACGTTTTAAATGGAAATCGATGAAATATATATTATATATATAATATAATGGCCTGAATAGAACGCGCCGCGCTGCAGTAGTTCGCGAATTTCGACCATTGACTTCGAATGGACATTACGGGAGATCCGACCGTCGGATTCTCCTAAAACCGGAACCGTTGGGTTTGTACTGAAAAGAGCTTTCTAACAAATATTAGAGATTTGAAATCTAATAGTTGTATTTGGAATTATGTCCAAATAAAATTTGGAAAAGGTCGCTGTAAGTGCAGTTCGATGGCCGTTTATGGAAATCGACTGTACGGGCCTTGATAAAATTATTAAAAATATCAATAATTAGTGTAAAATCATAAGAAATGATTTGGAAAGAATTAGGATGAAAAATTACCTATTTGAAAAGATAAAAATATATTTTTATCAAAATGAACTAGTTATGAACTAGAATTATAATCCAATATTTTTAAATAAATAAATAAATTGGATTTGAAATGGTTTTAAAAATAACCAGGATTTCCAATATATAAATTGGAATGGATTTGAATCGAAATTGTCTTCGGAATATTTCGATGTTGGATTTCGTGATTATACAGATATTGCTATGGAAATTTGAAAGATATATTTATATCGTTATTTCCAATACGATATTTGTTGGTTGTAGTATTTGATATTGAATATAAGCCGATATATTTTCTATTCAGAGCCTTGTATTTAATATCAAATGGGATTTGAGGTTTGACGTGAACGGTGTCTTCAGTAACACTGTTCTTGAACCCCATGTGAAGAGAATAAATCTTTTAATTAAGATTGTTAGAGTTTCCAATTATACTTAATAATTGGAATAAAATGGAATGTGAATTGGGTTTATCGTGAACTGTGTTTTTAACGACATTCGTTCTTTAACCCGATTTACAGTGAAATGTGATTTGGAATTTATAAATCTTTTGTTAAGATTTAATGGAAATTTTCCAAAGTGAAGTTTTCCAATTTAATAAAATAAATTGGAATGGAATGAAATTCGATTTGGTAATAATCGAAGTGGACTTCTGTGGAAGAAGGTTGTTACTATATATGGAATTTAAGAGGCTTTATCGTTATTCCATTTATAGCATCGGTTGGATATAGAAGTTCATATCGATTATATTGATTTGTTTTCCATGAAGATTCCATTGTTAATGGAACATGATTTTGGGTTTATCATAAGTTGTGTTTTAAATGACATTAGTTCTGTAACCCAGTTAAAGATAAGATTTATTTCTTAACTTTGAATAATCATTAAGTAATGATTTTTGGAAATTAAAATTGAATTAGAGTTTTAATGAATCTTTAAATAGATTTAAAGGTGAATCTGATAACTAAAATTATCAAATTCGAAAGATGATCGAGAACGGAGTACCACCAATTTTACTCCAGGCGATAGTTAAATCTTTAATTAGATTTAAACGTGAAATGGTAATTGGATTTACCGATAACACCGTGGTGTTAGATATGAAGTATTACCAGTTTTGCTTCATGGGATGAATAGGTTGGGATTGGGAAACTAAAACAAATGATTACTTCGGTAAGGTTCGTTAATCTCGACTAGTTTGGATAAACCATAATTTGGTTTAAATTGAAATTCAAAAGAAGATAAAAGAATAAATTTAAAGAATTTATCTTTGATAAAATTAATGGGAACCTTTCCCAAGGTATAAGAATATTCAAATAAAGGAATATTCTGGATTGGAATGAGGCGTATGTTGTGTTTTTATAGCACTCGTTTATTATATACGCGAATTATTAAGATAGACCAGGTTTATCCCATTCTGAATAGCTGATTCGACGATGTGTCGAGGATGAAGACGGTGGTCAAAGACCGGAGATCTTCACATCGTTTGGATGATTACTGATGTCTTGATTAGGATGTACACCCAAGACAAGGTAATACGTGGTGATCGTCCAGACGTACTTGGAGATCGAACGGATATGCGAGGACCTCTCTCCTGTATTGGACATACGGGACGAGGAATAAGGTGCCTCCAGTTTCATTCAGACCCAGAACGAACTTGTAAATGGATGTGTGTCTGACATCGGATTTCATTCTGTGTGATTGATAGACATAAGTTGCATAGCATGAATTGCCTGTGTGGCATGCTGAGATGCAAATGATCAAGGCTTCTGTTGAAAAGCAGAGTCTTGTGGTTGATGATCAAAGCACAGCTTTGATATAGCATAGCTTTGTGTAGCATTGATTCATGAGCCTCACACCGCGGTGTGAACCAGAAACGGGAGAGGACTTCGGGGAGGACATGCGTTTCCTTCTAGCTAGGAGTGGTGTCAGCGTTTTGCAACCCCTGACGTTTTACTAATGTGGATGATGGATAGCGAGGCGCCTCGGTTAGATCGGTCGTTCCAGGGCCGATAGTTTGGTCCGGATATGACCAGTTTACGCCATATAGTGCAAGGAAGCGCAGTGTTCAGGCATTTTAATCTGCTCCGTATGGACCGGCCCTGACGATCCAAGGTGCAGTTACGGCTGTATCCTGAGGGGCAGGCTAGAGCATCTCGAATTCGGTAAGGATGGTCCCTTGCCTCGGTTCACAGATGGAAATCCAACTTCCAATACATGACATTTGCGTTTTTGATTGTAGAGCCTAGTATTGGCGACATGATATATGGTACCCAAGCCGTCTAGGATTGATACATTTATATTTAAAGTTGTTTTATACACTTTACACTATAATAGTATCCAAATGATTTGTTTTAAACGTACCAAGATGGCTATTATAAGGGAAAACCCTATCCTCCGGCTTGCATTGTGTGATGGGACCATGGTCTTATAATAGCTTCATTTTTCCAAAAAGCATTGTGCTATTTTGTTATATGCACTGGTATTCTTGGGAGGAAACCCGTTCCGTGTTATATGGCGTGGTCCCTTGATATATCTGATTTTGAAGTAAAGTTTTAAATAACTGTTTTAGTTCTCACACCAGTCACATGACTGACTGGAGTTTATTGTTTTAACCAAAACTCTGGGTGCCCCTATTTTCCACACTGGCAGCTAGTAGTTTTGATTTTGCAGATTTATATTCACAGGATCCTGGTTTACAACTGGAATGATATTCAGAAAGCTCTGTATCCGTATATTATTTTCAGTTGTGTTTTGTATTATTTTTCCGCTGCATTGTAACTGGTAAATCTCTGATATTTAGTAAATGTGTAATATTTATTCATACTCTGTATATCCTTGTATTCTGATGAAATTATTGCAATAAGCAATGAAATGTTCTTTTGTCTGTGTTCTGATTCATCTTCTCCTCAATTCAATCCTGGCTTTCCTTCACGGGGAAGTTCGGGTCGCTTCTGTTGGTATCAGAGCTTTGGTTTACAGAGGTCGAGAACAAGACACATTAGAACCGAATGAAAGAATTCATCAAAGATTGGATTAGTAATATCCAATGGGAATGACTCGTTAGATATGGGATCAGTAGTTTCCTAGAATGAGTCTGAAGTGTGTTGTTTTAAAATAAAAATTAAATGCAAATTTTGTTTTGAAGATTTAAACTATTTTATACGTATTTGAATATTTATTTTAAATTGTTTTGGACAATCTAGTATATAAAGATTTTGCATATACGTCTGATCCACAGGTATACGAAGTCCCAAATATACTAGATAGATATAGAATCACACTCTAGTCGCCCTGTGATGATACTGATGATAGCACATGCATCATCAATATTTATGTTCGAGTTTCGAAAGTGGGATATCTATATGTTTCCAATTGACTGGTGTGAGAACCAAAACTAGTTAGAATATAATGTTGTGAATTGTCATCAAAAACTTGATTTTTTAGTATATAAAAAAATATGAAGTTGAAAAGTTAATAAACTAATTGATTGTTGATTGTGTTGTTTGATTATTGTTTTGATTAATTAGAATTTGAAACAATTAAGCCAAATTTTATAAAATGTTGAACTGAATTGAAAATTGATAGAAATTGCATGCATATACATGTATATACATTGAACAGGTCATAGTAGGGAAGTTAACCAAAGGAATAAAATTGTTTACCCGAAAAATAGGTACATGTTTATTGTATTTCTCGGGGTTTTTGATGATTTTATGAGCCGAATGGATAGCCGCTTGGCTGTTTCATTTTCTTTTTGATTGGAGAGGCCTGTGTGGTGTTGTATATAACAGTGTTGTATACACAATTATATGATTTTTGTTTGATGATAACAACCAAATAAATATTATTTTAAATGTGTTAGTTATCATACTGTTCTATATATACATCACATACAGGAATATAATATTTATATTTAAATAGAATACGACTGTACAGACATTCATATATTCATACAGTATTTTATTTAAATTAAATATTATATTTCAAACATTCAAACAGTACAACTATTTATAACTCCACTATTTACAATTCAAATATTTTTGAATATTTCTGACACGACAAATATTCAAACAAAATAAACAAATTGAATTGAAAAGCAAAATATATTTTATTACAATCACATATGTTTAATACAAATGACAGTACAATTTTTAATCACATCTACAAACACTCTCATATACAGAAATTCCTCACTTATACAATCACTTTTATACACTAACACTGTCACTCAGTTGACATTTCAAATACATACACACACTAACATTGTTCTTGTCTTCATCTTCAATCTTCTGTCTTCACATCTTTCAGTCCAGTCATCTTCATACCAGTCACAGAAGAACACACACAGTAGACTGCAACAAAAATAAAATTCAATACAAACAAATAAAAATTTATTTGAAATTTATTTGCCTCAAAATTTCGGTGTGTTTCTCATCATTTTTTTCTAGACGTGGTCTGATATGCAGGGACAGAAAAACTGTCTGATGGCTGCATATACACACGTGTACATATATACACGTGTGCACTGCCATGCCAATCAGTATGCGACTGAGAAGTAGCCACGTGGACCTTCTCAGCTCAGTGTGCAAATGGTCGAGCCAAAAGTGCAAATAAAAATGAAAAGTCAAAATGATCGAAAAGTAAAATAAAATTCAATGGTGATGCAAGTATACAAAGCAAGTAATCAATCCAACACTGGTTCATGCAAAAACAGGCAGCATATACATGAATTACAGCAACTACAAAGTGGATGCAGCAATACATGGTCATGGTCGAGCAAAGGTACAACATCTCAAATCTGTGTTAAAAGCATGGTTCAGAAATTTGCAGCTACATGTGTACATAAAAATGGAGCAAGGAACAGTAAGGGTGCATCAAAGCTAAAGTCATTGAGGTTGGGACTCACGACACAAATCAGACACAGTGGAGCATGTACAAATGAAATCATGTATGGGTGCAGAAAATTCAAGAGCAACATAGATATACAAAGCAGGCATAACAAGGCACAAGTGAAACAAAGTGGTCGAGTACTACATATCTGGTGTATGTGTACAAGTAAATTAGAGTTTATGGTTCATCCCAGAACGGCATGTACACACTCAAATATATGGTGCAACTCATACATAATCAGGTTCAAGCCATAATTAGTGAACAAATAAGCAGTGGATAAGTGTGAAAGAAATCGAGTTTTTAAGCAAGAAATCAAGTATTTCTAGATTTTATCTTGCACAAATTAAAGTTTGGGAACTGTTAAAATTCAGCATACAAGAAATTTGTTTTTTCCAGAAATGGGCAAACAAAAAGTGAATACAACATAGGTCAGGGACAAGGCATATAGCAGCATTTAAATGAAATGCACAAGACTGCACAATAACACTAACATGGATGACAGTAATACAAGTAAAAACAATGGAGCAAGAACCCAAAATTTCAAGCTAGTTCAAAGTCAAAGCAGTTCACCTAAATGCAAGTATCAAGTATTTTTTAATGAGCAATTGTAATTCATAAAACCATGCTCTATTTTCTGGATGTTCAAATGGATTTCGAGGATTACAGCAAGAAATCGGTGATGGTGCAACAACAAGAATGGACGAGACAACATAGCACAGCAGCAAAATGGTAGTACCACAAAGAATGTAATTGTATAAGTATCAGTGCAGTGCACAAACCAATCACGTAAAGCATCAATTCTTAACAGTTCAAAAATGACGTAAATCAAGGAAGCATCGATTCCTATCTAAGTGGAGTGTAAAGTCAAAAAAGGAAAATCAGTTCTTATCAGTTCAAGTATCAAGCATTATATATGTTTTTATCAGTTCTGCTTATCCTGATCTAAATAGTCAAAGGGAAATGCAATTCAAAGTTCCAGTAAAACCGTTCAAGCTTGTATTTACAGAAAAAATACGTACGGCATTTATTTTAAGTCAATGAAGACCAATTCGTAGTCCAAATTTTAAATCATGCAAAAGTTTCCAGAAGTGTTTGAAAAATTCAAACTCCAATGATGCAAGTCGTGGATTTAAGGAGCCAAAGTTTTATATACGCAAAATTCAAGTTTTTAAATCGAAGAAATCTCCAGAATTTCAGATGAAAACAAGCCCAAAATTTACTCATATATCAAGACCAAATCAAACACAACATCAGAGATTTATTTTATCTAGAGTATTCGTAATACCCTATCAATAGTCACCGATTCATCACTGGAAGCAAACAATCGAAACAAAAATTAACCAAGCAATCAGATAATTAAAATTAGATATCTAACCAAGTTTTGAGAGTTCAAAAATCAAATCAACTCGACGACGAGAAGAGCAACAGCATACAGAGCATCACGAACTAATTCCAAGAAGAAAGATTAAGGTCGTGATTTGAAAAGAGGGAATTGAAACCCTAATTTTAGCGCTACCATTATTTTCCCAGAGGCAAAGAGCAAAGAGATCGGATCTAACAAATGATGGAGAATAAATGAAAGGGGCCGGCCAAGAAATCTTAAAAGAGATAACCCTTCCAATTTAAACTCCTAAGGGATTTATCAATTATAAAACCAGGGTTTTTAAATTCCATTTTAAGGGCCTTTTATTGTTAGTATAGTTTTCTAGTTTGTCTCTAAAACTAGTGAGACGAATTACAGGGTTTGTGATTCGGGGAAATCTGGTTTCGGGGATAAAAACCAGTACAGGGTTTTGAGCGTAGGGTTAATAATAGTTGGGAGCGAGTGTCGTGAGTTTACAGGGGATTGTAAGCGCAGAGATTGTTTTAAATCCTAGTAGAAACCTTGGGGAATGCAGTAGTAGGCAGGGTTTTGCCGAAGCTAGGTATATCTGTGTGTTATTTATTTTCTGCATTTATTCTATTTTTAATCTGTGCTGTGATTATTTAATTATTCTATGAAAATCTGCGATAAACCCTATTCACACCCTCCCCTCTAGGGTTAATTTAGATCCTACAAGTGGTATCAGAGCCAGGTATTTTTTTTAACTCTTGAGTCATGAATCTGTCCAATAACGCGTTTTCTGAGGGTCAGTCCATAGCTAGGCCACCAATGTTCCGATTATGCATATTGGAACGCTAGGATGAAAATTTATTTGAGTTCAGTCGACTATGATGTGTGGGATGTTATTGAAACGGGTTATAGATCTCCCACTGTTATTGTTAGTGGTGTTGAAATTCCTAAATCAAAAGACAGGTGGGATGCTAATGTTAAAAAATTGTTCTCAACTAATGCCAAAGCAATGAATGCTTTAATCTGTGCTCTTGATAAAACTGAATTTAATCGAATTTCTCATTATGAAACTGCGCAGGAAATATGGCATATGTTGGAGGTCACACACGAAGGAACATCTCAAGTGAAGGAATCTCGTCTCGCTCTTCTCAGCAACGAATACGAAAATTTCTCTATGCAAAAAGACGAAGATATAAAAGATATGTATGAACGCTTCTCGTCACTAGTCTACAATGCAAAAGCTCTTGGAAAAACCTATACCGAAGTGGAATTGATCAGAAAAATATTGAGAGTGCTACCGATGAATTTTGAAGCAAAAGTGACGGCTATTCAAGAATTAAAAGATCTAAATAAAATAAGCATGGAGGAGTTGATTGGAAACCTCATCACTTACGAGATGGAGTTAAAAGCAAGAGAAGAACAAAAGGATTCTGAATCAAAGAAAAAGTCAATCGCTCTAAATAATTCTGTTGAAAGTAATGATGA
Organism: Allium sativum; assembly: GCA_030737875.1. NCBI lineage: Eukaryota > Viridiplantae > Streptophyta > Magnoliopsida > Asparagales > Amaryllidaceae > Allium > Allium sativum. The sequence goes on from JASFAX010000034.1 coordinate 7,797,848, forward strand.
TGATCCCGCTGAAGAGCTAGCCATGGTTTTGAAAAAGTGGGCCAAAGGAAAATACAAACCACGAAAGAAGAATTCAAAAACCGACAAGTCTGAAAGTTCAGATAGTTCAGACGATGAAGTGTTTTGCTACAATTGCAAGAAACCCGGACATATCAAACCAAATTGCCCACAACTTAAAAATGAAAAGAGAAAGAAGTTCAGAAGGAAGAAGAAGGCTTTCGCTGCTACATGAGATGATGAGGAAGGAGAAAAAGTTTCTGAAAGTGATGAAGAAGAAGCTAATTTGTGTCTTATGGCTCAATCTGATTCGGAAGGTAGTGAAGAGGATTCTAGTGAGGTATTGAATTTTACCTATAAAGAATTAATTCTAATGTGTCACGACCTCACGAAAACTGTTGATTCTCTTGAACTAAAAGTTAAGAAATTGAAATCTGATAGGTCAAAACTAGTTCAAGAAAATAACAGTTTAGAAAGAAAACTTGAAAAGGGTAATAATTCACCGTTTTCAAAATGTGAAAAATATCAATTTTTGAGTAACGATTTTTTGAAATTAAAAACTGATATTGAGTTACTTAAAAGTGAAAACGTGAATTTGAAAAACGAAAATCATGATTTTGAAAGGGAAATTGAAAAGTTTAGAGAATCTGAAAAACTTGATTTTGAAAAGCGAAAATAAATTGAAATTGAAATTTCTAAGTCCAATGCTAAAATCCAAGCTCTTGAAAACAAAAATTTGATTTTAAAACAAACTGATGCTGAAAAGAGGAAAATCTCTATTAATCGTTGTTCAAAATTAATGAAAGAAAATAGCGACCTTAAATTTAAAATTCAATGACTTGAGTCAACTTTGACTAAATTTTCCAAAGGAGAGAAATCATTGAATATGTTGTTAAAAAACCAATTTTTTGTTCAAAATAAAAATGGACTTGGCTTTGGATGTGATCAAGTTGAAAAGCAAAATTCTAATGATTTTAAAAATTCTTTAAATGGTTTTGAAAACGATCAAATTGAATTTTTGAAAATTAATAATTTCAAAGGGTTTTTAAATCATAAACAAATTGATAACTCGTTTAAAAACAATTCATTTAAATCTGTTTGGATTCCAAAAAATAACAAAATAAATTTAAATAAATCTAAACGAATTTGGGTTCCAAAGGGTACGTTAGTGAATAGTAATGGATTGTTATATAAACGGGTTTGGGTACCAAAACGTGTAAACGAAGATAAGAGTGGTAAAACAATCTTTGTTAGACCACTCGATCTATAATCATTTAGGTAACGAGGGAGGCTAAGGAACGACTGTGCTTAAAAGAGATATAATTCAAGTTGTTTCACTTTATTGAATTGTTTTTGAAGTTCCTTAGCCATAGATTCAGAATAGGAGATTCATTGGATCACATCGATTATGGTAAGCCAGGCATGATCTCTAAACTCATTTTTTATTCCTTTTAGTTTATTTTCCTTTTTAGTTTCTAATTCTTTTATTTTCTTTATTTTTTACTTGGCTGAATTTGAAATCATTCGTTATAAAAATTTGATTATTTTTCTTTCTCCAGTGATTTCAAATAATTATCTTCAGATTTGATAATTAACTATTACTTGTGTTTGAAAATTCTATGAAAGTTTCACCTATGATTCTTGCTTCGAAAACGTACTTGTGCTGCTCTGATAAGGAAATTGATTTGATTTGTTGGACGATTGGTTTGAAAATCTTGGTGACGACGATGAGTTGAAAAATCAGTAACTAAATATCTTTAAATTCCATAGACAATTTGAATTAAATAGATATGTTGTTTTAAAATTGGCATTAGAAATATTAGATATTTTCATATTCTACTGATTGATTTTTTGAAACTGATTTTCAAACTTGCATTGATAGTTTCAAAAACCCCTTTTGAAATTGATATTTTCTATTTTAAAATTATTTTTGATTATTTATTCAAAAATTGAAATTATTGGTTGATTTGAACTGTTTTGTGACCCATCAAAATTATTGATAGATTTATGAATTTGTGACGGGTTGTGACTATGGTATAATTCATAACCAGAGGAGATGATATTTTAAATCTCATAATGATTGGACAGATTTTATAATATCTTTGAATTAGAGCTTATTTCATGATCATCCTTTATATTTACCATATTTCTGTCGTCCATCGTGGTTTTATTTAATTTGGAAATTTCAAATTATTTTAAAGGAAAATATCTTAGAAAAAACTAAAGAAAAAGAAAATTAAATAAATAAATAATTTATCCTTGGTATTCACTCCCATTTAAAAGTCCTCGCGGTTATGCGTGGGTGACTTACCTTAATGTAAAAACCCGTAACTTCCCCGTAAAGGAAAGAGCGGATAGTTCGAGAACAAGCCACAACAGAACGCAGACGGAAGAACATTTCATTGTATATTACAACAATGCACCAGAGTACAAGAATATACAGAGTATAAATGAATATTACACAGAAATATCAGAGATTTAAATTACATTTAAATACATAGCAGCGGAAAATAATACAATACACAACTAGAAGAGATATACGGATACAAAGCTTTCCGGATATCATTTCAGCTGTAAACCGGGATCCTGTGAATATACATCTGCAAAACCAAAACTACTAGCTGCCCGTGTCAAAATAAGGGAACCCAGAGTTTGGGTTAAAACAATAAACTCCAGGTCAGTCATGTGACTGGTGTGAGAACTAAAACAGTTATTATTCTTTATTTTTAAGTTAGGTAAATCAAGGGACCACGCCGTATAACACGGAACGGGTTTCCTCCCAAGAATACCAGTGCATAAAACAAACAGCACAATGCTAAATGAGGAAAAATGAAGCTGTTATAAGACCCAGGTCCTATCACACAATGCAACGCAAGCCGGGGGATAGGGTTTTCCCTTATAACAGCCAAAGAATGCTTGATACGTTTAAAACAAATCATTTGATACTACTATAAGTGCATAGTGTATAAAACAACTTCATATCATAAGTATCAATCATAGGCGGCATGGGTACCATATATCATGTCGCCATATATAGGTTTACAAATAAAACCGCAAATGTCACGTATTTGGAAATTGGATTTCCATCTATGAACCGAGGCAAAAGATAGTCCTCAACCGATTCGTGACTCTCTAGCCCGAGCCACAGGACCCAGACTCAGGTGGGCCCTTGGATCGTCAGGGCCAGTCCACCGATGTGGATTAAAATTAAACCCTGAACATGTGTTTCCCCGCCCTATGGGGCGTAGGTGAGCCAACTAAATGACTCCATCGGACCCGGATCGTCCGATCAAACCGAGGCGCCTCGCAACAACAACAACCACATAAGTCAAACTCGTCAGGGCGTGTGAAACCACTGACGCCACTTTTTAGCTAGAAAGAAACGCATGCCCTCCCTGAAGTCCGTCTCCCGTTTTTGGTTCATACCGGGTGTGATACTCGCGAAGTAAAACGTTACACAAAGCTACGCCACAAAGGCCGTGCTTCGATCATCAACCACAAGACTTTGCTTTTCAACAGAAGCCTCGATCAATTGCCACTTAGGCATGCCACACAGGCAATTCACTCCATGCGTTTGATATCCATCAATATATAACCCCTGAGCTCGTACGTCTCAGAGAAGGGCGTTAAGCAAGAGAATAAATTCTCCGCTGCCAAACAGATATATATTTAATAGAAATCAAACACACGGACTAAAATCCAATGTCAGACACACAGTTCATTTACAAGTTCGTTCTGGGTCTGAACGAAACCGGAGGCACCTAGTACACCGCATATCCATCGATCTCCAAGTACGTCTAGACGATCACCAACTGTTTCCATCTTCTTGGGTGTACATCCCAATCAAGATCATCAGTAATTATCCAAACGACGTGAAGACTTCCGGTCTTCGACCACCGTCTTCATCTTCGACTTATCGTCGTATCAGTTATTCAGAATGGTATAAACCCGGTCTTTCCGAATAACTCACGTATATTTTAAATAAGTGTTACACAAACACAACATACGCCTCATTCCAATTCATCAGTCACTAACCGTAAATTAATCAAGAGAGTAATTCCCCATATATTAACCCCGAAGGCCGAAACCAACATCAGATCAACATCCAGAAAACCATTCTGCTTAGCTAACCGACAGTTAGTTTCTGATTTCACATTCATAGGGAAAGGTTCCCATTAATTTTATCCAAGATAAATTCCTGAATTTATTCTCTAATCTTCCTTTGAATTTCGATTCAACTAGTCGGAATTAGCGAACCTTACCGTAGTAATCATTGGTTTTAATTTCCCAATCCCAACCTATTCACCCCATGAAGTAAAACTGGTAATACTTCATATCTAACACCACGGTGTTATTGGTAAATTCAATTACCATTTCATGTTCAAATCTAATTAAAGATTTAACTATCGCCTGGAGCAAAACTGGTGGTACTCCATTCTCGGTCATTTCAATCTAATTAAAGATTCATTAAAACTCCACTTAGTTTTAATCTTTGACTGGGTTAAAGAATCAGTGTCATTTAAAAACACGGTTCACGGTAAACCCGAAATCACATTCATTAATTATCGGGTTAAAGAACGAGTGTTATTTAAAACACTGTCCACGATAAACCCAAAAATCAATATCAATTCAATTCCAATTAAATATTATTTAATTGGTACACTTCATTAAATCTAAATAAAAAGATTTAATCTTTTCTCAACTGGGTTCAAGAACAGCGTTAGTGAAGACACCATTCACGACAAACCCAAATCACATTTGATACTCAACACAAGGCTCTCAATAGAAAATATATCGGCTTATATTCAATATCAAATTCTACGACTAACAAATGTCGTACTGGAAATAACGATATAAATATATATCTTTCAAATTTCCATAACAACATCTGTATAATCACGAATTCCAACATCGAAATATTCCGAAGACAATTTCGATTCAAATCCACTCTAATGCAATCATCGGAAATTCTGGTTATTTTTAAAACCCTTTTCAAATTCAATTTATTTATTTAAAAATAAATAGAATTATAATTCTAGTTCAAAACTAGTTCATTTCGATAAAAATCTATTTTTATCTTTTCAAATATGGAGTTTTTCATCCCAATTCTTTCTAAATCATTTCTTATGATTTTACACAAATTATTGATATTTTTAATAATTTTATCAAGGCCCGTACAGCCGATTTCCATCAACGGCCATCGAACTGCACTTACAACGACCTTTTTCGAATTTGATTTGGACGTATCTCCAAATCCAACCGTTAGATTTCAAATTTCTAACATTCGTTAGAAAGCTCTTTTCGATACGAACCCAACGGTTCCGGTTTTAGGAGAATCCGACGGTCGGATCTCCCGTAATGTCCGTTTGAAATAAATGGTCGAAATTCACGAACTGCCGCGGCGCGGCGCGTTCTATTCAGGCCATTATATTATATATATAATATATATTTCGTCGATTTCTATTTAAAATGAATTATATAGATAGTTTTAAATTCGTTTCAAAAACAATTTCAACTACCATTTCAATCCAAAGCCAAATTGAATTCTTCTTTATAAATTCGTTTTAAAATTCATTTCTATTCAATTCAAATTTCAATTCAATTTGAATTCAATTCAATTCGCTTTCAATTCAATTTGAATTCGTTTTCCCTTCAATTTGAATTTGTTTCAATTCAATTCAATTTCAAAGTCGTTTTCTATTCGATTCAAATTGGTTTTCTATTCGATTCAATTCAAATTGGTTTTCTATTCGATTCAATTTAAATTGGTTTTCTATTCAATTCATTTCGAAATCGTTTTCAATTCAATTCATTTCGAAATCGTTTTCAATTCAATTCATTTCGAAATCGTTTTCAATTCAATTCATTTCGAAATTGTTTTCAATTCAATTCATTTCGAAATCGTTTTCAATTCAATTCATTTCAAGATATGCGATTTCGAAATCACTTTTCAATATTCATTTTAAAATGAATAAAATCGATATAAACATCGTTCACGTCAAAATGGCGCATCTCTAATCAACACGGCTTCATATCATTCTATTTTCAAATATTCTATTTCAAATATTTCTTTTTCAAATATTTCCTATTCAAATATTTCTATATTAAAATATTTCGTTCAACACATGACTTATCTCAACGGATGAGTACAGTCAACACTTGAACCTTTATTTTATATTGATAAAGATGTAAATTTTATTATTAAAACATTTCGTTCAACACATGACTTATCTCAACGGATGAGTACAGTCAACACATGAACCTTTACTTTATATTATTCTTTATCTTCTAAATTGGAATGAGGCCCAATCAATTACCATATAAAGTTAATCATATGGATTTTCACACATCACACGTACATAATAGCATTGAAAAATAATCAACCATCAACCAAAGTGCACTACACTGTATAAGCATCAAATATAGATATCTAACGCTTATAACAGCCTGTCAATCAATCGATCCACATATTTAATCAATCAGGATGAGTGAACTTCAAATTTCATCCCAACACCCGTGTGGGGTTTCAAACAATCAAACACAGATTTTAGTTGTGCAGTTGGGCGATGTGTAAAATTTATCGACCCAATCAATGTCCTTCAAATAGGTGTACATAAACAAACCGTCCGGTTTGTAAATGAATATTTTATTCTATTCACTTCCACGTCAAAACTATATTTTTAACGATAAAATATTTTATTTAACTTATGAATGTTCTATTCAATTCATTTATTCAATAAAATGATATTTTTATTTTTCTAACATATTTTAGAAAATTTCGGCGGCATAACGGCACGATACTAGAAACGGGACAAGGCCTAGCCTTATCCCCGGTCCAGTGAAGGGCCACGCCATTCACACATCAATCAAGATCACCAAACAACCAAATTCAAATCAAATCATCTAACTAATCTATGCAACCAAACAAACAAGTCCATGGTCTGTGGACGATTGTGTCGGGTGCTACTAAGCACCATCTGCATCCTAGTATATATATATAACTAGAAAATAAATTGAAGAGTGAGAAATTCTCACCGATAGCTATCCTAACTCCACGGCTCTTCTAATGCAGGAAATCTTCACTGTTTTCGTCTCTTATCATCTTCGTTGCCCGTAGCCACTACATATATAAAAATCGAATTTTTACTTCGATGTTCAATATATAAAAAATCACATTTTTACTTCGATGTTCAAGATAAATTTTTCATCGGTATTATTTAAAATAATTCATTTTAAATATTCAAAATTCGCTAAAATTGCCAAAATAAAAATTTTAAACTGGCCCAGAATTTCCGGGTTATTACACTTAATCTCTATGTGCTTCCATTCTCACTTAAAAGACCTTTGGGTTGTGCATGGATGGAACTCATTAGAGAGGATAAAGTTAAGTTACTACTAACCCCATTTAAAAGAACTTTGGGCTATGCGTGGTTAGAAAGTGCTTAACACATTTTTGAGCATATTTAAAAATTTTGAAATTCATATTTAAATATTCAATTGAATTCTCCTCATTCTATAAAATCCATCGTAAATCCATTCATTTTGAAAGTGAAATTTGCTTCTGATTCAAAGATTATTATGATTTTTGTTTGATTAAATGGGTTTTACTATATATATTCTCTCTCTTAATTTGAATTTATATTTATAGTCTATATTCATCACTGTTTCAATTTCTATTATCCTTTTGATGATAACAAAAGGGGGAGAATGGTTAAGATTTTGATTAATGAGTATTTAATTCAAAAATATTTTAATATTGGAGATTAAATATCTAGAGGGAGAATGGTCAATTGGATTTCATCGTCATATTTTCCACATATATAGGGGAGTTCAGTTGTAGGGGGAGCATACAAACAGGGGGAGTAATATATTTCACGTTCAAACACATTCAAAATCTTTTATTTGTTTGTCATCATCAAAAGGGGGAGATTGTTGTATATAGCAGTGTTGTATACACAATTATATGATTTTTGTTTGATGATAACAACCAAATAAATATTATTTTAAATGTGTTAGTTATCGTACTGTTTTATATATACATCACAGACAGGAACATAATATTTATATTTAAATAGAATACGACTGTACAGACATTCATATATTCATACAGTATTTTATTTAAATTAAATATTATATTTCAAACAGTAAAACTATTTATAACTCCACTATCTACAATTCAAATATTTTTGAATATTTCTGACATGACATATTTAACACATCACAGAAATTGTACTATTAAAATATTCAAAAAAAAAACAGATTGAATTGAACAACAAAATATATTTTATTTCAATCACATTTGTTTAATACAAATGACAGTACAATTTTTAATCATGTCTACAAACACTCTCATATACAGAAATTTCTCACTTATACAATCACTTTTATACACTGACACTATCACTCAGTTGACATTTCAAATACAGACATACACTAACAATGTTCTTGTCTTCATCTTCAATTTTCTGTCTTCACATCTTTCAGCCCAGTCATCTTCATACCTGTCACAGAAGAACACACACAGCAGATTGCAACAAAAATAAAATTCAATACAAACAAATAAAAATTTATTTGAATTTTATTTGCCTCAGAATTTCGGTGTGTTTCTCATCATTTTTTCTAGACGTGGTTTGATATGCAGGGACAGAAAAACTGTCTGATGGCTGCATATACACACGTGTACAGATATACACATGTGCAGTGCAACGCCAATCAGTATGCGACTGAGGAGTAGCAACGTGGACCTTCTCAGCTCAGTGTGCAAATGGTTGAGCCAAAAGTGCAAATAAAAATGAAAAGTCAAAATGGTCGAAAAGTAAAATAAAATTCAATGATGATGCAAATATACAAAGCAAGTAATCAATCCAACACTGGTACAAGCAAAAACAGGCAGCATGTAAATGAATTACAGCAACTACAAAGTGGATGCAGCAATACATGGTCATGGTCGAGCAAAGGTACAACATCTCAAGTCTGTGTTATAAGCATGGTTCAGAAATTTGCAGCTACATGTGTACATAAAAATGGAGCAAGGAACAGTAAGGGTGCATCAAAGCTAAAGTCATTGAGGTCAGGACTCACGACACAAATCAGACACAGTGGAGCATGTACAAATGAAATCATGTATGGGTGCAGAAAATTCAAGAGCAACATAGATATAAAAAGTAGGCATAACAAGGCACAAGTGAAACAGAGTGGTCGAGTACTACATATATGGTGGATGTGTACAAGTAAATTAGAGTTTATGGTTCATCCCAGAACAGCATGTGCACACTCAAATATATGGTACAACTCATACATGATCAGGTTCAAGCCATAATCAGTGAACAAATAAGCAGTGGATAAGTGTGAAAGAAATCAAGCTTTTAAGCAAGAAATCAAGTTTTTAAGCAAGAAATCAAGTATTTCTAGATTTTATCATGCACAAATTAAAGTTTGGGAACTGTTAAAATTCAGCATACAAGAAATTTGTTTTTCCAGAAATCTGCAAACAAAAAGTGAATATAACATAGGTCAGGGTCAAGGCATATAGCAGCATTTAAATGAAATGCACAAGACTGCACAATAACACTAACATGGATGACAGTAATACAAGTAACAATGGAGCAAGAACCCAAAATTTCAAGCTAGTTCAAAGTCAAAGCAGTTCACCTAAATGCAAGTATCAAGTATTTTTTAATGAGCAATTGTAATTCATAAAACCATGCTCTATTTTCTGGATGTTCAAATGGATTTCGAGGATTATAGCAAGAAATCGGTGATGGTGCAACAACAAGAATGGCCGAGACAACATAGCACAGCAGCAAAATGGTAGTACCACAAAGAATGTAATTGTATAAGTATCGGTGCAGTGCACAAACCAATCAAGTAAAGCATCAATTCTTAACAGTTCAAAAATGATGTAAATCAAGGAAGCATCGATTCCTATCCAAGTGGAGTGTAAAGTCAAAATAAGGAAAATCAGTTCTTACCAGTTCAAGTATCAAGCATTATATCTGTTCTTATCAGTTCTGCTTATCCTGATCTAAATAGTCAAAGGGAAATGCAATTCAAAGTTCCAGTAAAACCGTTCAAGCTTGTATTTATAGAAAAAATACGTACGGCATTTATTTTAAGTCAATGAATACCAATTCGAAGTCCAGATTTTAAATCATGCAAAAGTTTCCAGAAGTGATTGAAAAATTCAAACTCCAATGATACAAGTCGTGGATTTAAGGAGGCAAAGTTTTATATACGCAAAATTCAAGTTTTTAAATCGAAGAAATCTCCAGAATTTCAGATGAAAACAAGCCCAAAATTTACTCATATATCAAGACCAAATCAAACACAACATCAGAGATTTATTTTATCTAGAGTATTCGTAATACCCTATAAATAGTCACCGATTCATCACTGGTAGCAAACAATCGAAACAAAAATTAACCAAGCAATCAGAGAATTAAAATCAGATATCTAACCAAGTTACGAGAGTTCAAAAATCAAATCGACTCGACGACGAGAAGAGCAACAGCATACAGAGCATCATGAACTAATTCCAAGAAGAAAGATTAAGGTCGTGATTTGAAAAGAGGGAATCGAAACCCTAATTTTAACGCTGCCATTATTTTCCCAGAGGCAAAGAGCAAAGAGATCGGATCTAACAAATGATGGAGAATAAATGAAAGGGGCTAGCCAAGAAATCTTAAAAGGAGATAACCCTTCCATTTTAAACTCCTAAGGGATTAATAAATTATAAAACTAGGGTTTTTAAATTCCATTTTAAGGGTCTTTTATTGTTTATTTGTTTTTAAATTTTCAATTTGTAATCGAGTATAGTTTTCTAGTTTGTCTCTAAAACTAGTGAGACGAATTACAGGGTTTGTGATTCAGGGAAATCAGGTTTCAGGGATAGAAACCAGTGCAGAGTTTTGAGCATAGGGTTAATAATAGTTGGGAGCGAGTGTTGCGAGTTTATAGGGGATAGTAAGCGTAGAGATTGTTTTAAATCCTAGTAGAAACCTTGGGGAACGCAGCAGTAGGCAGGGTTTTGCCGAAGCTGGGTATATCTGTGTGTTATTTATTTTCACCCCCCCCTCAGGGTTAATTTAGATCCTAAATGTGGCGGTTTGGAGATTCTCCCGGTGCTCCCGTACAAAGGAGGTTATGGCGATTTTTTTTGAAAATTTAGGGTGTTAGCCAAAATTCTGAAAAATTGGAAAATTCTTAGAAACTAAAAAGTTGAATAATGAAAGCCAAACTGAAAGTTGAGTTGGTTAGTTAAACAACTTTCAACTCCGTTCCTTTTCGAGGACGAAAAGATTTTAAGTGGGGAAGATTGTAACAACGCGGAAATTCAGAACCAATTTAAAATTTTTATTTTGGCAATTTTAATGAATTTTGAAAATTTAAAAAGATTTATTTTAAATAATAACGACAAGGAATTTATTTTGAATGGAATTAGAACGTATAAATTTATTTGAATCAAAACTAGAATATAAATATTTATTTTGATTATAATTGGAATAGGAAATGGCGCGGTAGTTTAAATATTCGATTTCAAATTTCAAATGAATGTACAGGATTCAAAATAAACCGGATTTTGCTGAAACCAAAAATATTAGAATCTATTTGAAAATATCTTTCCAACGAATCCGAAAAATTGAAATTTCATAGCGGGAATAAAAAGTAATGTCTAGTTTAAAATTCAGAATAGTCGCTATGAAAATATAGCCCTTAAAAATAGCCTTTTTGCAAATGACCTCCGTCTTCGACGAAACCACTTTTGTTGGATCCGGGATGTCAAATTATTGCTAGATTCCAAAATTCAAAATTTTTGGGATTAATATGTGAGCGTGGCAAAAGAAAATGTGTTTGAACAATTTTAGTGAATTTGGATCGACCAGAAAATGGCCATTTTTCAAATGGTCTTCAAATTTGACGAAATTAGTTTTGTTAGGACCGTATCGCCAATACGAAACTAGAAATAAATTTTTTTGGGATTTTTAGAGTCCGTATGTGGCCCCGGTAAATTGAAACGTGTGTTTAAATTGAATATACAATGATTTATATTTTAATTTAAACCAAAACTGATAATAACAACTGAATTGGGTTACGAAATATATCCCATTGCATTCGGAATGAGGGTAATTAGCTAGGGGTGACAGTTGTTAGGTCTCGTTTGGAGTTCGAACGAAAAACACATTTCTTTTGAGAATTAAATAAATTAAAAATAAAATATATTTACTTTCTCCTTAACCCCCTCCCCCTCATTACCCGTTGACTTCAGATGAAACAAAAAAAAGAGAAGCGATTGGGGATGGAAACCGCACGCCCCCTGCTCCCTCCACCGCCGCCGGCAGCGATCGCACCCCCGGAACCCGCTCCGCCTCCGCCGGAAATACCCCCCACGTCTCCGACGTGAAAGTCGCACCCCTCCCTCGAAAACCCTAATCCCCCTTAATCCGCCACCCAGGCGCGCCCTCTCCCGAACACCGCCTCCTGCACCGTCCTCCGGCCATCAGCGCCCCACAGCGTCGCCCATTCCCCACCGTAAACAAGAAGGTAAATAAATTCGAATTTAAATTTATTTTCAGTCTTTATTTATGTATGAATAGAGTATAAAAATTATATTTTTGTTAGCGAAAAAATTAGATTTTTGTTAGCGAAGAGATTAGATTTTTGTTAGCGAAAAGATTTGATTTTAAAAAATGTTAAAGATTTGATTTTTAAAAATGTTAAAGATTTGATTTTTAAAAATATTAAAGATTTGATTTTTAAAAATGTTAAAGATTTGATTTTTAAAATGTTAAAGATTTGATTTTTATATTGAAAGAGAGGGAATAAAATTCGATTTTTATATTGAAAAAATATATGATTTTTATTTAGGTAGAGTTATAAAAATATAATCTTTATTAGAAGAAGAATGATATAAAAATATAATTTCTATAACGAAGTAGCAATGTAAAAATATGATTTTTATGTATAAAATGTCATATTAAAAATATGATTTTTACCGATGTAGTAGCATTATAAAAATATGATTTTTATGTATATGTAGCGACATTAAAAATATGATTTTTATATATGTAGAGTATTAAAAATATAATTTTTAGCGAAGTAAAAATATAATTTTTAGAACTGAAATAAAAATGTGATTTTTACTATGAACAGCGTGAAGAAGATTTCGTTGGAATTTCAGGCAAGTCGGGACTGTTCTGAAATTCAGAAATAAAAATGGCGGAGTGGATCCCAAAAGTGAGAACTCCTCACTATAATTTTCTTTGTACAGTTATTTATTTTATAACTACATATATGAACTGTTCCCCGTCGTCCATAGACCATCGACGACTTGTTTGATTGTTTGGTTTGGTTGATTAGATTATTTGGTTGAATTTGGTTGTTTGGGTGAAATGAATTGATTAGAACTGTTATGTGTGTATGGCGCGAGCCGATATCAGGAGAGGGGTAATGCTAGACATTACCCGATTTCAATATCGCGCCGTTATGCCGCCAAAATTTTCTAAAATATGTTAGAACAATAAAAATATCATTTTTATTGTGTAAATGAACCGAATAAATATTTTATCGTTCAAAATATAATTTTTAATGGGTATATAAATGAAATAAATATTCATTTACAAATCAGACGATTTGTTTATGTACACCCATTTGACTGATATTGATTGGGACGATATACTTTACACATCGCCCAATTGCACAAATAATTTTTAGTGTTTGTTAATTGAAACCCCACATGGGTATTGAGATGAAACTTGACGTACACTAATCCCAATTGTTTAGTTGTATGTCAATCTATTGATTGATAGGCTGTCGTAAGCGTTAAATATTTATATTTAATGTTTATGCAGTGTAGAATACACTCCGGATGATGGTTGATTGTTTATCATTGTTGTACTATACACGTGTTGTATGAAATCCATATAATCAAATTACATGGTAATTGGTTGTGTTTGATTCCATTTCAGAAAGAAGGAATATTTTAAAATAACGAATATTTAAAAAAAAGGAATATTTTAAAATAGTAATCAGAAAAGCATCAAATATCTGATTTTGACATCCGATTTGGGATGGACACGAATATATTTAAATATATATATAGCCGTGTTGATTAGATATGCACCATTTTGACGCGAACGACATTTATATCAATTAAATTCATTTTAATAATGAATATCGAAAATGAAGTGATTTCAAAATCTAATGTTTTGAAAATATTATCATTTATATGTTAATGATATGGAATATTCAGTTTTGATTAAAAATTGAATATGAAGTTGAAACCGTTTTGAAAATGAGTTTAAAATGATTTATAAAATACATTTTAAATGAAAATCGATGAAATATATATTATATATATAATATAATGGCCTGAATAGAACGCGCCGCGCTGTGGCGTTTCGTGAATTTCGACCATTGACTTCGAATGGACATTACTGAAGATCCGATCGTCGGATTCTCCTAAAACTGGAAGCTTTGGGTTCGTATCAAAAAGAGCTTTCTAACGAATATTAGATATTTGAAATCTAACGGTTGGATTTGGAATTATGTCCAAATAAATTTGGAAAAGGTCGCTGTAAATGCAGTTCGATGGCCGTTTAAGGAAATCGACTGTACGGGCCTTGATAAAATTATTAAAAATATCAATAATTAGTGTAAAATCATAAGAAATGATTGGAAAGAATTAGGATGAAAAATTACCTATTTGAAAAGATAAAAATATATTTTCATTGAAATGAACTAGTTATGAACTAGAATTATAATCCAATATTTTTAAATAAATAAATTGGATTTAAAATGGTTTCAAAAATAAGCAGGATTTCCAATATATAAATTGGAATGGATTTGAATCGAAATTGACTTCGGAACATTTCGATGTTGGATTTCATGATTATTCAGATATTGTTATGGAAATTTGAAAGATATATTTATATCGTTATTTCCAATACGATAATTGTTGGTTGTAGTATTTGATATTGAATATAAGCCGATATATTTTCTATTCAGAGCCTTGTATTTAATATCAAATGGGATTTGGGGTTTTTCGTTAACGGTGTCTTCAGTAGCACTGTTCTTGAACCCCATGTGAAGAGAATAAATCTTTTAATTAAGATTGTTACAGTTTCCAATTATATTTAATAATTGGAATAAAATGGAATGTGAATTGGGTTTATCGTGAATTATGTTTTTAACGACATTCGTTCTTTAACCTGATTTACAATGAAATGTGTTTTGGAATTTATAAATCTTTTGTTAATATTTAAAGGAAATTTTCCAAAGTGAAGTTTTCCAATTTAATAAAATAAATTGGAATGGAATGGAATTCGATTTGGTAATAATCGAAGTGGACTTCTGTTGGGGAAGACTGTTACTATATATGGAATTTAAGAGGCTTTGCCGTTATTCCATTTATAGTATCGGTTGGATATGGAAGTGCATATCGATTATTTATATTGATCTGTTTTCCGTGAAGATTCCATTGTTAATGGAACGTGATTTTAGGTTTATCGTGAGCTGTGTTTTAAATGACATTAATTTTGTAACCCAGTTAAAGATAAGATTTATTTATTAACTTTGAATAATCATTAAGTAATGATTTTTGGAAATTAAAACTGAATTAGAGTTTTAATGAATCTTTAAATAGATTTAAAGTGAATCTGATAACTAAAATTATCAAATTCGAAAGATGATCGAGAATGGAGTACCACCAGTTTTACTCCAGGCGATAGTTAAATCTTTAATTATATTTGAACGTGAAATGCTAATTGGATTTACCGATAACACCGATATGAAGTATTACCAGTTTTACTTCATGGGATGAGTAGGTTGGGATTCGGAAATTAAAACAAACGATTACTTCGGTAAGGTTCGTTAATCCCGACTAGTTTGGATAAACCATAATTTGGTTTAAATTGAAATCCAAAAGAAGATTAAAGGATAAATTTAAAGAATTTATCTTTGATAAAATTAATAGGAACCTTTCCCAAGGTATAAGAATATTTGAATAAAGGAATATTATGAATTGGAATAAGGTGTATGTTGTGTTTTTATAGCACTTGTTTATTATATACGCGAGTTATTCAGAAAGACCGTGTTTATCCCATTCTGAATAACTGATTCGACGATGTGTCGAGGATGAAGACGGTGGTTGAAGACCGGAGGTCTTCACATCGTTTGGATGATTACTAATGTCTTGATTGGGTTGTACACCCAAGACAAGGTAATAAGTGGTGATCGTCCAGACGTACTTAGAGATCAAATGGATATGCGAAGACCTCTCTCCTGTATTGGATATACGGGATGAGGAATAAGGTGCCTCCGGTTTCGTTCAGACCCAGAACGAACTTGTAAATGGATGTGTGTCTGACATCGGATTTCATTCTATGTGATTGATAGACATTGGTTGCATAGTGTGAATTGCCTGTGTGGCATGCTGAGATGCAAATGATCGAGACTTCTGTTGAAAAGCAGAGTCGTGTGGTTGATGATCAAAGCACGGCTTTGATATAGCATAGCTTTGTGTAGCGTTGATTCGCGAGCCTCACACCCCGGTGTGAACCAGAAATGGGAGAGGACTTTAGGGAGGACATGCGTTTCCTTCTAGCTAGGAGTGGTGTCAGCGTTTTGCAAGCCCTGACGTTTTACTTATGTTGATGATGAATAGCGAGGCGCCTCGGTTATATCGGTCATTCCGGGGCCGATAGTTTGGTCGGGATATGACGAGTTTACGCCCCATAGGGCAGGGAAATGCAGCGTTCAGGCATTTTAATCCACTCCGTGTGGACCGGCCCTGACGATCCAAGGTGCAGTTACGGCTTGATCCTGAGGGGAGGGCTAGAGTGTCTCGAATTCGGTAAGGACGATCCCTTGCCTTGGTTCACAGACGGAAATCCAACTTCCAATATGTGACATTTGCGGTTTTGATTGTAAAGCCTAGTATTGGCGACATGATATATGGTACCCATGCCGTCTAGGATTGATACATTTATATTTGAAGTTGTTTTATACACTTTACACTATAATAATATCCGAATGATTTGTTTTAAACGTACCAAGATGGCTATTATAAGGGAAAACCCTATCTTCCGGCTTGCATTGCATTGTGTGATGGGACCTGGGTCTTATAATAGCTTCATTTTTCAAAAAAGCATTGTGCTATTTTGTTATATGCACTGGTATTCTTGGGAGGAAACCCGTTCCGTGTTAAATGGCGTGGTCCCTTGATATATCTGATTTTGAAGCAAAGTTTTAAATAACTGTTTTAGTTCTCACACCAGTCACATGACTGACCTAGAGTTTATTGTTTTAACCTAAACTATGGGTGACCCTATTTTCCACATGGGCAAGTAGTAGTTTTGGTTTTGCAGATTTATATTCATAGGATCCTAGTTTATAGCTGGAATGATATTCGGAAAGCTCTGTATCCGTATATTCTTTTCAGTTGTGTTTTGTATTATTTTTCCGCTGCATTGTAACTTGTAAATCTCTGATATTTAGTAAAACGTGTAATATTTATTCATACTCGGTATATCCTTGTATTATGATGAAATTGTTGTAATAAGCAATGAAATGTTCTTCTGTCTGTGTTTTGATTTGTCTTTCCTCAATTCAATCTGGGCTTTCCTTCCCGGGTAAGTTCGGGTCGCTTCAAATTCCTAGCCCATTCGAAATTCAAATCCTATTTTAGAAAATTAGAGTTTCCCTTTTAATTCTCAAAATTTCTTTTCATTTTCATTTGAATATATTTTTACGGTAGTTTGAATACCATTACCTAGGGCCCGTGCTATTTAAACATCCAAAACACATAATCATCAATCACAGGTTTTCGAACACATGATAATATGATGTTAGGTAAATAAATTTTTGAGGAATCCAGTTGGATCCCTCTAATCTAGTTTCCTGCATCCACGGATGTTAGGTAACATAAATAATTCTCATCCCGCTTCATGGCAGGATATTGCGGTACAGAAGGTCATCCACTATATATATTGTGGAGCACATAAGTTCATCCGCTAATAGTACTGGAGGAAATGTCCTATATATATATATATATATATATATATATAGAGAGAGAGAGAGAGAGAGAGCCACAACACCAAGTCTATATTACTAATATAAATATATATATAGCCAAAATAATATTTTAGTGCATCCAAACAACCAACAAACAACATATAAAATGAATCCAGAGTGAGTTTACTCGCCTGATTTTATTTGTCAAAATAAAATTCAGTTTCTGATAAATTAAACAATGTTTAATTTAATCAAAAGCTCCAATTGGCTCCAAATCATTCCCAAGTTGTTCCATTTTGCAGGTAATATCACTATGAATTCAACACCTTGTTTCGATCCAATCTACTAACAGATGAACGGACTAAACGTGGTCAACAATTTAATGAACTAGCTATTAAATTATTTGTTTTTACTAACTAAATAAATTATTTACCTTAATTATTTGTTTACCTCTTCTTCTCCAAATGATAACGCTCCCATTATTTGAAGCTTTTCACTTTCTGTCGAATTCGCTTTCTCCCAAACAACGGCTTGGAGACACGAAATCCTTTTCTGACTTCAACAACTTTCCCTTCCATCGTGTCTCCCCAAAGCCAGTGCTTCCCCATTGTTCGATTTTGAACTGGTACAACTTCCAGCTTCAGGTAAACCTACCACCATCCATTTCAATGCAATGCCATTACTTCTACCTTTCATAAACACAGTTCGCACCGCCATAACAATCGCCCAGTTTGCACCTTTCAAGAAAACCAAAGGTCATGGCCAATCCCTAATATCCAATTGTGATGCCGAAATCATGAAACACAGACCCCACATCGACCATCAGTAACGCCACTTTCTGCTTTTGATGATCAGACTCCCAAACTTCCCCTCCGACCTCCCTAGGACACCGCGATCCCATTTTCAGACAGTGGTGATGATTAGTTGAAGGACTCGAACCCCTAATTCGTGCTGAAGCCAAGTACCCGAGCTTAAACTCGATTGCCCATCATAAAACCCGCATCGAAATGAAGATCTCAGTCCACAAATTCAAACATACAGGCTTCGATTTTTATGTGAATGGGGAAGGAGTTTGTGTGAATGAAGGATACCGACCATTTTTTTAAATAGTGGATTGGTTTTCAAATTGTGGAAATAAAGGGAAAGGGCACGACGTTGATTTTAGAGTAAAAGAGTAATGCTTAATTTTGATTTACAAAAATTGATCTACTAATAAAAATGGAGTAGCATTGTATTTCTAAGGAACGAAATTGGAAAGGAAAAGAGTGGGGTTTGGTTTCATATTTATAAACGGGCAAAGGGTAGTAGGTCGGTTGAGGTACAAAATATAGGTCGGCGAAAGTACGTGAATTTTAATTTGGTTTGATATTTAAATTAATACAATTTGAAATAATGGATTTTTATCCTTTTTAAACAGATTCCGATTTGATTTCGAGCTTATCCATTAAAAATATTTTGCGGTACATAATTTGAAATCACGAACCCCTATTTTAATGTAACGACCGATGTTTCAATGTTATAACGCTATTCGTAACTCAACGGAATAGATTCTGAAATTTGATTCGAACGTATATATAAAATAGCGGAAATTCACATTAAGTCCCTAAAAATGATCAAAATACAAACGGCATCCACCTCAACTTTATAATACAAAGTGGGTCCCTATTTCGCATGTTACATGTCTTCTAGGAAAAAAACGCACTGCTAGCCTTAAAAAAATTCAAAAAATTGCAAATACTCATGAAAGCATTCTGAAAAAAAGTTGCATACATCTATGCATTTATACTAAATATACGCATATATTGATCCAGTGTTTTCTATTGAAAACCTGGATGAATATATGCATACATATATGCAATTATTACCAATAGTTGCATACATGTATGCATATAAAGTTGAACTAAGCTACATGTGTTATGAATAGTTGCATACATGTATGCAACTATTCCATATAAGTGCATACATGTATACAATAAAGATAAAAAGGAAGGCTTACGAAAATGTGCATGAATGTATGCGTTTATTCTGTATAAGTGCATAAATGCATGCAACAATGTCAGAAAACTGTGAATGCTTGAAAAAGCATGTCAGAATTGAATATATGCATAAAAGGATGCATATATTGCGGTTTAACTGCATACATGTATGCATTTATACTGCAGTTTGATGCATCACTGAAATATATGCATGAATGTAAGCAACTATGTACAAATAGGTGCATCTTTCGATGCAATATACTGTTGTTTTGATGTTTTTTTGGTTTTGATCTGTTTTTTGATGGTTTTAATGCCTATATTTAATGATGATTAGTATTTAATAATGAATTTACGTGATTTTTTCTATTTTTTGCTGATTTTTTTTAATGATTTTTCAAAAAATAGGGATGTAATTTATATGAAATGTTTGACTGGATGTGAGCCTAATTTCCAAACTTATTAGGGATATGAGCCAAACTTACCCTATAAAATAACCATATTAATCCGATATAATGTAGTTTAAATTCAGAAACAATAAATTCGTTGATAACAAATTATTATTATTGTTTATGTTCAAATAAAAAATTATATTAATCATCTGAAACATTTCAGTTCAGTTTTAACTTCGAATTCAATTATATTTCATATTACGATAATTCAATATACTCGAAACTAAATCATAAACGATTATTAAATCGTTAAACTCCATATAAAAATCCATTTATATTATCAACTCAACATTTAAAATAAATTTAAATGTTTAAAATCAACTGAGAAAAAAATTCGGGTTGTTACAGTATTTGAGATTGAATTTAATATAGGAAATTGAGTTGTGAATAAATTCATAACCGAGTTGTGGATTTTGAATGAAAATCTATAATTGTGGCTAACTGGAATTTTTAAGCTAGATTGGAAAACTTGTTTAATTTATATTAAAATATGGAAGAATGAAGTTGGAATTTATTTATAAACAAAATTTAAACATTTATATTTAAATTTAATCAAAACGAGCTCGTCGCAGCGCAATAGTTCATAATTTGATGTTTCGAACTTCAATTGAGTATACAGAACTCGATATAAATCTGATTTCATTGAAACAATAATCATTTGAATCTATTGAATGAAAATTTTCTAGTAGAATAGACAAATATAGATTTTGTCTTATAGATTTTGATTTATCCCAAAATCAAGTTTCCAGAAAAACAACGATATAATCGTTTATAAATTGTAACTATTTATTTAATAAACTAAAAGGATTTTAAATGAATAAAATTTGAATTTCCATTAGTAAAATTTAGACTTGAGTTACAAAATAAATATGACTCAAGTGGAGTAAATGAATTGATTTTTGAAACAAAAATCAGACTTGTAAGTATTGAATAAAGCTAACTAATTAGAAATCAATTGGTTAAAGGAGTTTTTGGATCGAACTTAACCTTAGTTTGGTTAATTAGATTTGTAGATTCAAAATTGAAATCGAATATAAAACTCGAGTAAGAAATGGAATTTGATTGGTTTATACGCAAATTAAAAATATATTTGAACATGATATATTCAAATAAAAAGGGGATTTGGCAAAAGAGCTAATTAGAGAAGAAATTATCAAATTGAGTTAAAAACAATTGGATAGCGATAGAATAAACTGGGAATGGTTGAATATGTGTTAAAATGATATGAAATGAAGTAATGGAAGGAATATAAATTGAATGCTCAACAAAAAGGTACAAGTTTAATCCAATATAAGTTTTTATGAGCCTATTTGACAAGTTGCTTGGCTTTTTGATTTTCTTTTTAAATGGGAAAGGCTTAGAGAGACGATTTGTTGTACCGATTGATCCGTAAAAAGGAGACGTTGGCAAAATTTTCCAGAGATCTCAGGAAATTGAAAAAATTATGAAAAAAATTGATAACTAAAATCGATATCAATTATATATAGAATTGGGAACCAGAATGGTTAATAAAATTTAACGTGTTGTAATAGACGTTTTTCATTAAAAATAGAAACTCAAGGGCTAAAACACTATTGTTATAGTAAACTATTTCTGAAAAGGAAACGACTAAGTTTTAATACGAGATTAAAATATAGTTAGTTAAATGCAGTATTTTGGGTTATTGTAACGATGTCTTACCCAACATCCATTTTAACTAAGGTTAGTGTGGTTTTGGAAATATAATAACGAATATTTCCTAAGTATAGAAATGAATGGTTTCATGGAAGGAATAAGTAATTGGAAATATTTTCCAATTATGAATAGAAGACATTTTCTAATATAGAAAATAAAAGAATGTGGAATATGGAAATGTTTATCATATGTCGTAAGAGGGCAAACATTGAAAACATATCTCGATAAAGATATTTGAGTTGTATATTGGGCAATAATTTAATTAATGAAATATTAATTAAAAGGGCTCAGTGGTTGTATGATAGTATTTCCTTTTGGAAATAAGTGCCTTGGATGAATGGTTGTTTCTTCGATAGTTTAATAATCAACTATCGAAGAGCTGACCAATTAGATGTTATCGTTGTCAATATGGAGAGACCAATTGGATTTATCATCTGAAAACCATTCCATATTGCCATAAACATTGTGAACCAGATTATTTTAAAGATATTCGAAGACGGCGTAAAGTGCAAGGGCTTTTTCTATTAATCCTAGGTAGAAATTACCTAAGACGGATCAATGGAAATAATGCATTCACTTTCGTTCAGTCCCAGAACGAACTTGTACGGATGAATGTTTGACAGAATATTTCCAAAGGATCATGTACATTGATTTCCTCAAACGTACTTCTGTTTGGCAGCGGAGAAGACACCTCTTAGCTTAACACCCAAAATATTTTGTTGGACGTCAATTAATGATTTGATGGATCTAATAATGTAACGTTCAGAGTTTGAATGTGATAGCCAAAAAGGTAATCGTAGCCTCAAGCCTCATCATCCGGGAAATGATAGAAATCGTGCAGGCGACATGGCTATATGGGTCATTTCCATTAGGGTGTATTATCGCCATTTAGAGAAAATTCATTTGTTCTTCTTCTGTCTCTTCTATATGCTTACGGGAAATGGTTGTTGATCACAACCGTGGGTGACAATATATTTGATACACTCAATGTAATAACCCGGAAATCCGAGCCAATTTGAAATTTTTATTTTGGCAATTTTAATGAATTTTGAATATTTAAAATGATTTATTTTAAATAATAATGATGAGAAATTTAATTCAAATAGAATTAGAATGTATATATTTATTTGAATCGACGTTAGAATATAAATATTTATTTTTATTTATAAAAGGAATTGAAAATGGCGCAGTAGTTCGATAATTCAATTTCAAAATTCAAATGGATGTGCAGGATGCAAAATAAACCGGATTTTAGCGAAACCAAAAATATTTAAATCTATTTGAGAATATCTTTCCAACGAATCCGAAAAATTGAAATTTCATAGCGGGAATCAAAAGATATGCTCAGTTGAAAATTCAGAATAGTCGTTATGGAATTTTGGCCCTTAAAAATGGGAATTTTGCAAACGACCTCGGTTTTCAACGAAACCACTTTTGTTGGATCCGTGATGTCAAGTTATTGCTAGGTTTCGAAATTTGTAATTTTTCGAATCAGTATGTGAGCATGGCAAAGGAAAACGCGTTTGACCAGTTTCAGTTGATTTTAATCGACTGGAAAATGGCCATTTTTCCAACGGTCTCAGAATTCGATGAAATTAGTTTTTTAGGACCATATCGTTAATACGAAGCTAGAAAATATTTTTCGGTAATTTTTAGAGTTAGTATGTGACCCCGGCAAATTGAAATGCGCGTTCAAATTCAATATGTAGATTTTGATGAAAACTGATCGAAACAGTCGAATCAGCTTACGATACATATCCCATTGTGTTCGGAATGGGGGTAATTAGCTATGGGCGACAGGCGGTGGATCTCGTTTGAAGATCGACATTTAGAATTACTATTTGGAAGGAAAGAGAAAAAATATAATTAAATAAATTATATATAATAGGCCCCCTTTCCCCTTCTCTCTTTCATAAGTCAACCAAGATATAAAATTGGAAAAAATACCCCGATACCTACCCAGACCTATTGCCCTCTACCCCCCTTCGCCACCGCCGACGTCACGCCCTTCCCTCCCTGCCGCTATCGACGCCGGACCCCAGGGCGCGCCGCCTCTCCTCTATCCCCTCCCCAGCTCTAATCCCCAACGCCCACGATCCCCAAATCAACCGGAGCCCCCATCATGGCCCACCACCGTGCCAGCGCTGCCACTTGCCGCTTCCCCTCCGCCTGCACTTACCCCGCCTCCCTCACCACAGCCCTCCTCCCCATTTAAATTCACAGAACCCCCATTCTCCTCTCGATATTCGCTGAATTGATGCCCGTGGGTTCGCTGATTTCTTTGACGCTTTATGTGGCTTGTTCGCTCGATTTGGAGGTGATCGAATCCCTAGAAGAAAAGTGAGTTTTTCTATATTTTTATTTTATTTTATTTATTAGATAAAAAGCCGATTTTTTTAACACTATAAAGTTATGATTTTTAACACTATACAGTTACGATTTTTGGCGAGTTAAAAATATAATTTTATCATATAGGTAGCAGTAAAAAAATGCGATTTTTATATACATGGCTATAATATAAAAATGTGATTTCTATATATGTAGTGGCTACGGACAATGAAATTGACAAAAGGCGAGCACGAGGAAGATTTCTACATACGAAGAGTCGCGGTGTATTGGTTTAGCTAGTCAGTGAGAACTCCTCACCTTTAATTTATTTCTAGTTTGAAATATATGCTAGGATGCAGACGGTGTTTAGTAGCACCCGACACCCGTCGTCCACAGACCATGGATGACTTGTTTGTTTGGTTGTTGTGTTGTGAAATTTGATTGTGTGATGTGAAATGAAATAAAATATTTTATAGTTAAAAATATAATTTTTAACGTGCATATAAAATAAATATTTATAAACAAATCGGACGATTTGTTTATATACACTGATTTGACTGATATTGATTGGGACGATAAATTTTACACATCGCCCAACTGCACAAATAAAAATCTGTGTTTGTTGATTTGAAACCCCACACGGGTATTGGGATGATATTTGATGTACACTAATCCCGATTGTTTAGTTGTACGTCAATCAATGGATTGACAGACTGTGTAAGTGTTAATTATTTATATTTAATGCTTATGCAGTTGTGTGGTGCACTCTGGATGATGGTTGATTATTTATCGTTGCTATTATATACATGTGTTGTAGAAAATCCATATAATTAACATTATATGGTAATTGATTGGGCCTCATTCCAATATAGAGAATAAATTCATGTGTTGAATTGAGAATAAATTCATGTGTTGAATTGAAAATAAATTCATGTGTTGAATAAAAGCCGTGTTGATTAGATTGACGCCATTTTGACGTGAATGATATTTATATCGATTTTATTCATTTTTATAATGAATATAGAAAAGGAAGTGATTTCAAAATCTGATACTTTGAAAAGGATTGAAATTCGAATTAAATTGAAATGATTTGAAATTCGAATTAAATTGAAATGATTTGAAATTCGAATTAAATTAAAATGAATTGAAATTCGAATTAAATTGAAATGAATTGAAATTTGAGTTAAATTGAAATTGAATTGAAATCGATTTGAAATGAAATTAAAATGAATTTATATTGAAAAATTCGATTTTGATTCGAAATTGAATATGAAGTTGAAATCATTTTGAAAACGAATTTAAAACGATTTATAAAATACGTTTTGAAAGGAAATCGATGAAGTATATATAATATATATATTATATATATAATGGCCTGAATAGAACGCACCGCGCCGCAGTAGTTCGCGAATTTCGACCATTGACTTCGAATGGATATTACGGGAGATCCGACCGTCGGATTCTCCTAAAACTGGAACCGTTGGGTTCGTATCAAAAAAAGATTTCTAACGAATATTAGGGATTTGAAATCTAACGGTTGGATTTGGAATTATGTCCAAATCAAATTTGGAAAAGGTCGTTGTAAGTGCAGTTCGATGGCCGTTGATGGAAATCGACTGTACGGGCCTTGATAAAATTATTAAAAATAGTAATAATTCGTGTAGATTCATAAGAAATGATTTGTGAAGAACTAGGATGAAAAACTCCATATTTAAAAAGATAAAAATAGATTTTTATCGAAATGAGCTAGTTTTGAACTAGAATTATAATTTTATTTATTTTTAAAATAAATAAAGTGGATTTGAAATGGTTTTGAAAATAACCAGAATTTCCAATAATTGAACTGGAATGGATTTGAATCAAAATTGTCTTTGGAATATTTCGATGTTGGATTTCGTGATTATACAGATATTGTTATGGAAATTTGAAAGATATATTTATATCGTTATTTCCAATACGATATTTGTTGGTCGTAGAATTTGATATTGAATATAAGCTGATATATTTTCTATTCAGAGCCTTGTATTTAATATCAAATGTGATTTGGGTTTGTCGTGAATGGTATCTTTAATAATACTGTTCTTAGACTCAATGGAGTTAAGAAAATCAGAAACTAACTAGAGATTAGTTAAGTTGAATGGTCTCTAGGTTATTGATCTGATGTTGGTTTCGGCCTTCGGGGTTAATACTTAGGGAATTGTTCACTTGCTAATTTACGGTTAAAGGCTGATAGAATGGAATGTGATTTTGGGTTTATAGTGAACTGCGTTTTAAATGACATTGGTTCTTTAACCCAGTTAAAGAAAGGATATTGATTTTTGAGAAGATTAAAACTAAGTGGAGTTTTAATGAATCTTTAATTAGATTGAAGTGATCGAGAATGGAGTATCACCAGTTTTGCTCCAGGCGATAGTTAAATCTTTAATTAGATTTGAACGTGAAATGGTAATTGAATTTACCGATAACACTGTAGTGTTAGATATGAAGTATGACCAGTTTTACTTCATAGGATGAATAGGTTGGGATTGGGAAATAGAATAAATGATTACTTCGGTGTGGTTCGCTAATCCCGACTAGTTTGAATTGATATTCAAAAGGAGATTAAAGAATAAATTTAGAAGAATTTATCTTTGATAAAATTAATGGGAACCTTTCCCTAAGAATGTGAAATTTAGAAACTAACTATAGGTTAGCTAAGAAGGATGGTTTCCTGGGTATTGATCTGATGTTGGTTTCGGCCTTCGGGGTTAATATTTGGGGAATTGTTTTCTTGCTAATTTATGGTTAGTGACTTATAAATTGGAATGAGGCGTATGTTGTGATGGTGTAACACTTGTTTATTATATATGCGAGTTATTCAGAAAGACCGGGTTTATCCCGTTCTGAATAACTGATTCGACGTGGTGTCGAGGATGAAGATGGTGGTTGAAGACCGGAGGTCTTCACGTCGTTTGGGGGATTACTAATGACCTTGATTGGGTCGTACACCCAAGAGGAGGGAATCAGTTAGTGATTGCCCAGACATACTTGGAGATCGATGGATGTGCGGGGTACTAGGTGCCTCCGGTTTCGTTCAGACCCAGAACGAACTTGTAAATGGACTGTGTGTCTTACATTGGATTTTATTCTGTGTGATTGATTTCTATTAAATGTAAATCTGTTTGGCGGTGGAGAATTTATTCTCTTGCTTAACGCCCTTCTCTAAGAAGTACGAGCTTAGAGGTTATATATTGATGGATATGAATCGCAGGGAGTGAATTGCCTGTGTGGCATGCCTTAGTGGCAAATGATCAAGGCTTTTGTTGAAAAGCATAGTCTTGTGGTTGATGATCAAAGCACGGCCTGTGTGGCATAGCTTTGTGTAACGTTGATTCACGAGCCTCACACCCCGGTTGTGAACCAGAAACGGGAGAAGGATCCAGGGAGAACATGCGTCTCTTTCTAGCTAGAAGTGGCGTTAGTGGTTTTACACGTCCTGACGAGTTTGACTTATGTGGTTGTTTCTATTGCGAGGCGCCTCGGATACAACGGTCTTTCTCGAACCGATGGAGTCATTCGTTGACTCATTTACGCCCCATAGGGTGGTGAGACGTAGTGTTCAGGGTTTCGTCTAATCCACATCGAGTGGATCGGCCCTGTGGTTCCAAGGGACGATGCATTCTGTTCCTGAGACTCGAGCTAGACAGTCTCAAATTCGGCAAGGACGAAAACTTGCCTTGGTTCACAGATGGAAATCCAACTTCCAATACGTGATTTTGCGATTTTGATTGCAGAGTCTAGTATGGCGACATGATATATGGTACCCACGCCGTCTATGATTGATACTTATGATTGAAATTGTTTTAAACACTATACACTTATTATAGTATCAAATGACATGTTTTAAGCGTATCATGCATGCTTTGGCTATTATATGGTAAAACCCTATCCTCCGGCTTGTGTTGCATTATGTGATGGGACCTGGGTCTTATAATAGCTTCATTTTTCTTTATTTAGCATTGCGCTGTTGTTTTATGCACTGGTGTTCTTGGGAGGAAACCCGTTCCGTGTTATATGGCGTGGTCCCTTGATTTACCTAACTTTAAAATAAAGATTAATAATTGTTTTAGTTCTCACACCAGTCACATGACTGACCTGGAGTTTATTATTTTAACATAAACTCTGGGTGCCCCTATTTCGACACGGGTAGCTAGTAGTTTTGGTTTTGCAAATTTATCATCACAGGATCCTGGTTTACAGCTGGAATGATATTCGGAAAGCTTTGTATCTGTATATCTCCTTCAGTTGTGTTTTGTATTATTTTCCGCTGCTATGTAATGTATTGTAATATCTGATATTTTATGATGTGTAATATTTATTCATACTCTGTATATTCTTATATTCTGATGAAATTGTTGTAACTAACAATGAAATGTTCTTCTGTTTGTGTCCCGATGTGGCTTGTTCTCAATTCAATCCATGCTTTCCTTACCGGGGAAGTTCGGGTCGTCTCATTTTGGTATCAGAGCTTTGGTTTACAAAGCTCAGAGAACAAGACACATTAGAACAAACAAAAGAATTCATCAGGGATTGGATTAGTAATATCCAATGAGAATGACTCATTAGAGATAGGATCAGTAGTATCCTAGAACGAGTGTGTGAAGGGTATATTTTTAAATTGAAAATGAATTTTGTTTTGAAAATTTAAACTTATTCATCGTATTTGAATATTTATTTGTATTTATTTGGACAATAAGGTATATAGAGATTTTAGTATATGTCTGGTCCACGTGTATTGAAGCCTCAAATATATTCGATAGATATAGAATCACACTCTAGTCACCTAGGTCCGATTCTGATTATGGCGCGCCATCATTAGTGTCTATATTCTAGTGACGAAAGTGAGATATCTATATATTTCCAATTGACTGGTGTGAGAACCAAAATTAGATAGGGTCTATTGTTGTGATTTGGCATCAAAAATCTGAATTTTAGA
Organism: Allium sativum; assembly: GCA_030737875.1. Classification (NCBI taxonomy): domain Eukaryota; kingdom Viridiplantae; phylum Streptophyta; class Magnoliopsida; order Asparagales; family Amaryllidaceae; genus Allium; species Allium sativum. The sequence goes on from JASFAX010000034.1 coordinate 7,827,256, forward strand.
CTATGTATCAAAGTTATGAATTTGAAACGATAATCAACTAATTGATTGATGGTTGTGTTGTTTGATTGTTGTTTGATTAATTAAAATGTTGAATCTTTAGCCAAATTGAACCAAATAGTGAATTTTATTGAAAATTAGTCACATTTGCATGCATATACATGTACTTACATTGAACAGGTCATAGCAAGGAGGCGAGAGAAGAGGAATAAAATTGTTTGCCCGACAAATAGGTACATGTTTACAAATTTATTAGGTTTTTGATGATTTTATGAGCCGATTGGCTGTTTCTTTTTCTTTTTAGATTGATGAGGGCCATGGGAGGCTATTTGAAATATCCCGAAGTCCCCGGTGCAGGGGAGGTTATGGCAAAAAAATTCGAAAATTTAGGGCGTTAGCCAAATTTTTGAAAAAATTGAAAAGTTCTTAGAAACTGAAAAGTTGAAGAACTTAAGCCGTAATGGAAATGGTGAAAGTTGAGTTGATTTGTAAAACAACTTTCGGCTTCGTTCCTTTTCGGGGATGAAAAGTTTTAAGTGGGGGAGATTGTAATAACCCGGAAATCCGAGCCAATTTAAAATTTTTATTTTGGCAATTTTAATGAATTTTGAATATTTAAAATGATTTATTTTAAATAATAACAACGAGAAATTTAATCCGAATAGAATTAGAACGTATATATTTATTTGAATCGACGTTAGAATATAAATATTAATTTTTAATTATAAAAGGAATTGAAAATGGCGCGGTAGTTCGATAATTCGATTTCAAAATTCAAATGAATGTGCAGGATGCAGAATAAACCGAATTTTAGCAAAACCAAAAATATTTGAATCTATTTGAGAATATCTTTCCAACGAATCAAAAAATTGAAATTTCATAGCGGGAATCAAAAGATGTGCCCAGTTGAAAATTCAGAATAGTCGCTATGGAATTCTGGCCCTTAAAAATGGGAATTTTGCAAACGACCTCGGTTTTCGACGAAACTACTTTTGTTGGATCTGTGATGTCAAGTTATTGCTAGGTTTCGAAATTCGTAACTTTTCGAATCAATATGTGAGCATGGCAAAGGAAAACGCGTTTGACCAGTTTCAGTTGATTTTAATCGACTGGAAAATGGCCATTTTTCCAACGGTCTCAGAATTCGATGAAATTAGTTTTGTTAGGACCGTATCGTCAATACGAAGCTAGAAAATATTTTTCAGGAATTTTTAGAGTCAGTATGTGACCCCGGCAAATTGAAATGCGCATTCAAATTCAATATATAGATTTATATTTTGATTTGGATGAAAACTGATCGAAACAGTCGAATCAGCTTATGATACATATCCCATCGCGTTCGGAATGGGGGTAATTAGCTATAGGCAACAGGCGGTGGGTCTCATTTGAAGATCGACATTTAGAGTTACTTTTTGGAAGGAAAGAGAAAAAAATACTAATTATATATAATAGGCCCCCTTTCCCCTTCTCTCTTTCATAAGTCAACGGAGAAATAAAATTGGAAAAAAACCCGATACCTACCCAGACCTATTGCCCTCTACCCCCCCATCGCCACCGCCGACGACACGCCCTTCCCCCCCCCCTCCCCATGCCGCTATCGACGCCGGACCCCCAGGTGCGCTGCCTCTCCTCTATCCCCTCCCCAGCTCGAATATCCAAGGCCCACGATCCCCAAATCAACCGAAGCCCCCGTCGTGGCCCACCACCGTGCCAGCGCCGCCACCTGCCGCTTCCCTTCCGCCTGCACTTACCCCGCCGCCCTCGCCACAGCCCTCCTCTCCATTTAAATTCACAGATCCCCCTCCCTTCTCCTCTCGATATTCGCTGAATTGATGCCCGTAGGTTCGCTGATTTCTCTGACGCTTTATGTGGCTTGTTCGCTCGATTTGGAGGTGATCGAATCCTTAGAAGAAAAGTGAGTTTTTCTATATTTTTATTTTATTTTATTTATTAGATAAAAAGCTGATTTTTTTTAACAATATAAAGTTATGATTTTTAACACTATACAGTTACGATTTTTAGCGAGTTAAAAAAATAATTATATCATATAGGTAGCAGTATAAAAATGCGATTTTTATATACATGGCTACAATATAAAAATGTGATTTTTATATATGCAGTGGCTACGTGTAACACCCCGGATTTTTGAATAATCGAATTAACTAAATTAAAGAATAATTAATCTCAGATGTGAGAATTATGGGGATTAGGTTGCGCCATTGTGTTCGTCTCGGAATTCTAGTTGAAATAGAGCCCGAGTTTGCGGGAAATGAGTACCAGGTGAAAGAGTTATGGACGAACGAAGTTTGGTGGCAAAGTAAAAAAAATGCACTGGCGCACTTGGGAAGTGCGCCAGTACATATTTACACTGGTGCACCTGCCAAGTGCGCCCAGGTAGAGGCTGGAGCCTGCACAGCTTTCTGGTTCAGGCTGACCCGTGTTGTTGAGTCCTTTCTGACTCCTTGCTGAGTCATTAGGGCTGACTCATCACCCTATCATAATTGAATGGTTTTGATTAAACCTAAGAACATCCGACGGCTTAAATTAATTCATAACTCTATAAAAAGACCCATAGACTCAAACCCTAAATCAGAATGAAAACTAAACCTATGGTCGTCATGCAGTTGTCTTGAACCCTAGAGCAGCCGCCACCAAATTAAAGAGGAAGAACAACAACCAAATCAGAACTATTCAACCCTAACAGCGATTCTTCATCAAAGGAGCGCTAATTCAACTCCAGAAATCAGAATTCAGAACTCAAGACTGCTTTTGAGTAGTGAGTTCGATAGTTTTAGCAAAATAGTTAGTAATTTAATTAGATTAAGTTATAACGCGGATTGTATGGATGCGATATGAAGTATTGATTGAATGTTGTAATTATGTTGTAGGATTATGACTGAAATATCTATGATGTGATGTTGTGATGCAAAGTTATGTTGCTATCATCCATGTTGTAATTTTATATATAATCAAATCGTCATGTTTCTTATGCTAGTTTGTGATATTGATTCATATGATAAATCATATGTAGGAAAGTTTAGATGTTGATTCAAACATGAACCATATACAAGTTTGGGTAGAATTACATGTGACCTTACATGATTATGGCACCTAGTTTATGTGAGAATTAAATTGAAAGATTAGGCTATGACATGATACTTTACATGTTAGTTCACCCATTGTTGCGATGTATAAATCACATATGTGAATTTATGAGTTGGACATGAATCATGTTATGTTATTACCTATGCAAGTTTAACCCCTTTAGATATAGGTTTATGATATATGTTGTCTATGCAAGTTTGTGGCCATTATTTCATCAAGTTCACACCTTTAGATTTGGATCTATGTTATACATGATGTTTATGCAAGTTTGTGGCCATTTTCTCATCAAGTTCACACCTTTAATTTGGAACCATGACATATGTTGTTATGCAAGTTGTAATCTTGGCCTATGCAAGTTTTGGTTGTAGAACATCATTCACATATGCAAGTTCACCCCTATGTTAGATCTATGTTTTAATTATGTGTATATATGTGACGTTTTCTTTTATTTCATGAGTTAGACTATTCGAGTCTAACGTATATTTTATGTTAAACGAACAAACGTACTACGTGGGGAATAGGGGGATAATATTAAAAATGTTTAATTGGCATAAATGCCTTAAAAGGCATAAAATAAAATTGTGGTGAAATTGGTATGATTTTACATACCATAAATGGATGGACATAATTGAGTCAATTATGGACATCGCTAAATTTGGAATTGATTGAAAATTTGAATAGGGAAAGTAATTCAAATTGGGGGTGATTAATTAGGGGTAATTAATCGTCTAAGACACGTGGTTAGACTCTTTTGTGGTGTAAGACTGCCCGGACCCGCCCGACAAATCCAGCTGCCCCAAATGCCAGTCTAATGTGAGAGGTCTTAGGCATAAACTAAATATGTAACAATTGTAAAGACACGAGGTTAGGCTCTTTTGTAGTGTAAGACTGCCCGGACCCGCCCGGCAAATCCAGCTGCCACAAATGCCAGTCTAATGTGAGAGGTCTTTATGAGGTTACGGTCTTAATGAATTAAGAAACACTTAACTGGATAAGCATGTAGGGGGACATGAGGGGGTTAAGTGGGTGCCTTGGGTGGCATTTGGAAATACGATTAGAAACACTTAACCAAAATGTGAAACATGTAATTGAAACATGAATAAGAAGTGGGTTAAGTGGGATGTACTAGAGGGGACCAAGCTTAGGTGGATAGCTGGTGTCAAGTAAAGGGGGTCCCTTAAAACCAGTAACCCATACGTATCTTTGTGGGCTCGACCCAAGTCGAGGACGGGACACGCATACTAGGCTTGACTGTAAGAGGCCAAACCGGGTTAGCGGTGGCAACGCAAGTCCAACGGGTTCATATGCGTGTCTGGACCCGGGCTGGTAGGTAAGACGTTGTTGCATCGTGTAGGTATAAGCCATGCATTCTTTGTTGTATCGGGTTGCCACTTGGGGGAGTGATACACCCCACTGTATGGCCAGCACGGGTATCTACGAGTTAGGGAGCTGATCGCTTGGGGGTAGTGGGTACACCTAGTGGAGATAGGGGCAGACGGCACCTATGAAGGCAGCTAGGGGTGCACGAAACTACCAATATCATTATTAAGTCTGAAGGCGGGATCAACCTTAGGGTGACTAGTGGTGGTGCAGTATTCTAGTGGCGGTGCAGTATAGCGATTATCCTATAGTGTTGGTGTAGTTTAGTAAATTCATGTTAGTGGGTTAGGTGCGCTTTAACGATATCGTTATTCATCTCGTTTCCTTGTTTACTCTGCCATACTCAATGGTTCATGGTCACTTCCCTATTTTCCAACTTATGCCTTAGCCTAGTTACTTTGTTAATTATATTGTTAGAATTATCGCACTCGCCAGACTTTATGTCTGACCCCCCCTTTTCCATCTCCTCCCCCCCCCCCCCCCACCCAGGTGCTCAGGTTGGAACTAGCACCAGTGGAGCTTGATCTTGGACTACTTTTAGAAGATTTCTTGGACCGCTGAAGTAAAGTTCAGCTTCTCTTCATTTATGGCTATTTTAATGTTGGGGATTATGTCTTTCAGTTTATGTACTTTGTTTTATCAATATGGATATCATGTACTTGACTTTGGTTTTATGGTTTTGATGATGTAATCAAACATATGGGTTTATCCGCTGCAATGAAATAAAGTTTTAACTTTCAAGTACTGCTTTATATCTGTCTTGTTGTGATTTTCTGTTCTATACTTACTTAAAATGCTCCATGGAAGTTAATGCATTCCCTTTGTGAGTGACATTAATGGACGTGGGGTGTTACACGTGGTATCAGAGCTGAAGGTTACCAGAACAGATATGAATTTTTGAAAAACTATTTTTCAAAGCAATTTTTGTAAAATGGTACTTTCAAAGGTATGATTTAAGGAAAGTATTTTCGAGAGAAAAAAATATTTTAGAAAGCATAACCCCAAGAGCCATATATCATTCCTTCAGTCCTTTTTGTATTAAATCCTTCCTTTTTCGTTTCAGCATGTCTGAAGCATCTGAGATACCAGAGGACATTCATGTTCCCGGTTGGTTCCGTCAATATCTTGAGGCTAGGGCCGCCGCCACAGGTCCAGCAAATCCTCCTCCTCCTCGTGTCGATAATTTCGCAAAGATATGTAAGGACTTTAGAGCAATGGGTGGAAAACCTTTTAACGGGACGGAGACATTTGTTGAAGCTCGTAACTGGCTAAAGGAGGTGGAAGAATTGTTTGGAATCTTTGAAGTGGATGATGGAAGGAAAGTCTAGCTAGCTGCGTGGCTAATGAAGGATGAGGCCTCGTTTTGGTGGGAGGTCACAAATGGGGGTCGTTTAGTCGATACATGGCAAGATTTTAGGCAGAGGTTTGAGGCAAAGTTTCTCTCACGGGCTGAAGAGAATCTATACATGGAAAGGTTCTTGTCACTGAAGCAAGGGAATTTATCGGTGAAAGAGTACGTTAACAAATTCAACCAATTGGCAAGGTTTGGCTTAGACTTGGTGAACACTCCAGAAAAGAAGACTCTAAGATTTGTTAAGGGTTTAAACGAGCCGCTTCATGGGTTAGCCATGACCCACATTCCCATGGGGGCTACCTTTGAGAGGTTAGTTGACATGGCACTCATGCATGAAGAGGAGAAGGGCGCCAATGCTACTAAGGCACCCGAGAAGAAAGGGGATCAAAAGAAGTCGCAACAGCAACAACAGAACAAGAAAGGTGGCAAAGGCAACAATGCTAAGGGGAAGAAGAAATGCTTTAACTGTAGGACACCCGGACATCTAAGCAAAGATTGTAAGAAGAAGAAGAAGACTGGTTGTTTCCACTATGGTGAAGCGGGACATCTTATTAAGGACTGCCCAAAGAAAGGGCAGAGGGCAGGGTCTACCTCGGGAGGACAGGTGCAAGCTCTTATGGCACCCGGGCAGGCAATGGGACAAGTTCAGGCTCTCGTGGTCCCACCGTTGCAAGAACGAGGTAGAGCCGTTGAAAGTTTAGTTTTTCTGTTTGATCATCCTGTCCGTACTTTATTTGATTCTGGCGCATCGCATTCGTTTATCTCTACATCATTAGTTGAAACACTGCACCAAGATACTTGTCTTGTTACTGATCCCTTAGTAGTCTCAAATCCTATTGGTGGTTTGGCTCATCTTTTTATGATTTGTCGGGATTTGAGAGTGTTTATATTGGGCGTTGAGTTTGAGTGCAATGCTTTTGTTCTTGGCTTCATGGGCTACGGTTTAATTCTAGGTATGGATTGGCTAACTAGATATGGGGCCATCCTAGATTGTGAAAGAAGGGTAGTTAGATTGATGACTCGTTCCGGAAAGACCCTTGATATTTCTTGTGACCCTAGAGGTCCAGTAATGCTTAGTTACCTAGAATCCCTTGACGCATCCAATGATGATTTACATTCTGTTCCCATAGTCCGTGAATATAGTGATGTCTTTGATGAGGTGAGGGGTTTACCCCCAAAACGTGAGATAGACTTTCGAATATATCTAGTGGACAATGCAAAGCCAGTTGCATTGCCAGTGCACTACATGGCTCTAAGAGAGAGAAGAGAACTCAGTTAGCAAGTGAAAGAATTGCTTGAGAAGGGGTTCATTAGACGTAGTATATCGGAGTGGGGTGCTCCAGTAGTATTTGCCACGAAGGCGGATGGGTCCCTTAGACTTTGTGTGGACTATAGAGAACTTAATAAACTTACTAAGAGGAATAGACACCCACTGCCGAGGATTGACGATCTTTTCGATCAGTTAGTTGGCGCCTCAGTGTTTTCGCAGTTGGACTTAGCCACGGGTTTCCATCAGTTGAGAGTGGCTGAGGATAGCATAGACAAGACTGCCTTTAGGACTCCAGACGGTTTCTTCGAGTGGCTGGTGATGCCCTTCGATTTGACAAACACCCCCGCATACTTTGTTGATTTGATGAGTAGGGTGTTTAGGGAGTACCTTAATAAATTCGTGGTAGTCTTTGTAGATGACATCTTGGTCTTTTCTAAGAGCGAGGAAGAGCATGCCCTACATCTTAGGGAAGTGTTGGAGACTCTTCGAGCGCATAGCCTTAAAGCTAAATTTTCTAAATGTCACTTTTGGAGGAAGGAAGTGCGATTCTTAGGGCACATGGTTTCCAAAGAAGGGATAGCCGTGGATCTCGCGAAGATAGTGACCATCCAAGATTGGAACGTTCCTAAAAATGCTACCGAGGTGAGGAGTTTCTTAGGGTTGGCTGGCTACTATAGGAAGTTTATCAAAGACTTCGCAAAATTATCAGCTCCATTAACACACTTGACGAAGAAGAACTTAGTTTTCATGTGGGATGTAGATTGTGATGATGCGTTCCAACGTTTAAAGAGAGCTTTGACCACAGTCCCAGTCTTAGTGTTGCCAGATGGGAGTAAGCCATTTACCGTTTATACCGATGCTTGTGGGACAGGACTATGCGCAGTCCTAATGCAAGAGGGAAGGGTAATAGCCTATGGTGGAAGGAAGTTGAGAGTGCATGAAAGAAATTACCCTACACATGACCTAGAGTTGGCCGCTATTTTTTTCGCGCTTAAGTCTTGGCGTCATTATCTTCTTGGCGAGAAATTTGAATTGTTCACTGACCACAAGTCGTTAAAATACTTGTTCTCTCAGAAGGACTTGAACTTAAGGCAGCAAAGGTGGATGGAGTTCTTAGCATCCTATGACTTCGAGATAGCATATACCCCTGGCAAGGGTAACGTGGTGGCAGATGCCTTAAGTAAAAAAAGATTATCCTTGAGTCCGTTGTTTGTTGAGCGGAAAATTTTAGAGTTCATCTCTACGTTTGACTTTACACCTTCCATTGACTTCGTACCCGGTTTGCTAGCATCCTTAGAGGTCAGACCTACGCTTTTGGGACGGATTGGCGAGGCACAGCGAGACGACCCATAGTTGGTTGAGTTAGTATAAAAGCTCAAAGGAGGGGAGTCATCGAGCCATCTCTGTAGGTATACCCTAGATGATAAGGGTTGGTTGCGTAGGGACGATATACTTTGTGTACCACAAGATGAGAATCTGAGGAAGACCATTCTTGATGATGCCCATCGTTCGAAGATGACCATCCATCCTGGCGGGGACAAGATGTACATGGACATGAGACGAGTTTACTTTTGGTCGGCATGAAGAAAGATGTGGCTGAGTATGTCGCTAGATGCTTGGTGTGCCAACAAGTAAAAGTGGAGAAAAAGAAGCCCGATGGATTGCTTCATCCATTGGAGGTCCCATAATGGAAGTGGGAAAGCGTTTCGATGGATTTTATTGACGGATTACCGAGATCGAGGAAGGGTAATACGGGAATTTGGGTCGTGGTAGATAAACTTACTAAGAGCGCCCATTTCATTCTCGTGAAGAGTAAGAGGACTGCTCCATGGTTAGCCTCCGTATACATTCGAGAAATAGTTCGTTTGCACGGTGTTCCTTCTAGCGTAGTGAGCGACCGCGATCCTATTTTCACTAGCGAATTTTGGAGAAGCTTGCAAGAGGCAGTAGGGACTCAGTTATGTTTGAGCACCGCATATCATCCTCAGACGGACGGCCAGACCGAGAGGGTGAATCGTATTCTAGAGGACTTGTTGAGGTTATGTTTCTTAGATTTCGGAGGTACATGGGAGGAACATCTTCCATTGGTAGAATTCGCATATAATAACAGCTTTCAGTCTAGCATTGGCATGGCACCATTCGAAGCTCTTTATGGACGGCCGTGTCGTTCGCCTACATGTTGGTGGGAAGCTAAAGATAATATCTTGCTTGGGCCCGATATGATTAGAGAGACTTCGGAGAAGATCGATCTAATTCGAAGGAGGATGAAGATGGCGCAAGATAGGAAGAAATCTTATGCGGACAAGAGGAGGTCAGATCTTGAGTTTAATGTTGGGGACATGGTCTTTGTCAAAGTGTCTCCATTACGGAACGTCGTTCGCTTTGGGTCCGTTGGGAAGTTAGCACCAAGGTTCGTAGGGTCGTTTCCTATTAAGGAAAGGATTGGGCAGATGGCGTATAGAGTGGAGTTGCCCGAGAGACTTAGTGGTGTACACGACGTATTCCATGTATCACACTTGAGGAAGTGCTTGCACGAGACCGCGGAAGTGGTAGAGCCGAGCTTGCTTAGAGAGGTGGAGATCGAGCGTGATGCAATAATTCGACGAGCTCCTACGCGCATTCTTGGGTCGAAGATTAAGAAATTGAGAAATCGAAAGGTCAAACTAGTCAAAGTGCAATGGGGAGATGATGAGAGCAACGCTACTTGGGAGACTGAAGCGAAGATGCGTTCATTATACCCTTTTCTTTTCGAGGGTATGTCTTTTAATTTCTCCTTTATCGTTTATCTTGTACTTATCTTGTAACGACCCAGATTTTTGAATAATTTATTTTAAATATTTAATATTGTTTTAAATATTTAGTTGATAATATAAATGATATTTTATATTGAATTATCAATTTAATATGGCCGTTTATATTTACATTCGAATTTAATTACAATATCAAATCACAGAGTTCAAAGTAACGTTGTAATATTGGAGGTGTCGGTTGTCACGTTAAAAATAGCGGTCCAGGGTTTTAAATTAAAAGACCGCCAGACAATTTAATTAAAGTAAAAATCAAAATAAAAATTTACATCAGTAGCCGACCTACTCCTAACGCCACCCTAACTTGTAAAAATCACGCAGCTATTTTCTTCTCGAGCACAAGCTTCTGTCCCCTTACTTCAGCACGAAGGAAAACATCAAATTAATGGCCTGTGTACCTCCTGTCTCCCTCTTCGCTTCCTTATAAATCGCGACTCCCCTTTTCTTTTCTCTATTTTCCTTCTGAAAACAAATAAAATGGCCGATACAAGGAAATTAAAACCAGGTTGCCTTCTTTAAAATCCAAGCAGAACTCCTCTAAAGCAATTAAAATGGAAGCCGCTGCCCCTTTAAATCGAATACAAATCCATTCGAGGCAAGATCATCACGAGGCTCAACTACCAGGACCGCGCTCTGTCGATTCAGGGAAGGGAGTCTTCGACGATTCATACAGGAGGTGGTGCGATGTTGGAAATCGCGTGGGGTTATGCACCTGTCGAACTCGCGGTCACTCGATGTGCTTCAACGTGGTTGATTTGGGAGGCGAATTCGAAGACAGGAGGGTGGAGCGACGAGGAGACATCACCGATAGCAGAATAAAATCGCGATTTGGGTATGAAGGGAGGCGTTGGTTCTGGTGTGCGGATTTGTGTACTCCCGATGTCAGAAGGGGATAGGGTTGTTGCGATGGGAGCTGGGAACCGAGGGGTTAAAGGAAGAAGAAGGCATTATCTTGAGGTAAGAAATTTAGTTAATTTAAATTAATTAAGGTTAACATATAAGATTTATTTTTATTTAATAGAATCTGGTGCTTGGTTACATATATAATAGCTCATTTAACTCACACATATATAAGTATTGTATTAAATGTACACAAGGTAATTTAAATAAAATTTATTTACTTAATATTTTCTTATTTAAATTAAAACGTGCAAAAAGGTGTGTAATGTCATTTTAACTAAGGAAGATCATATGTAGGTATGCATAAGATTTTATCATGGTTAGATATTTAATTTTAAATTGATTTGTGAGGGTTAATTTAGAAAGGGAAAACAGATAAAAAGTAAATAAATTTGTTGTTTATCTATTTAAGCGGTAAATGTATAAAAGGGGTTAATGTTTAAAATTCATAGAATAAATATTTTATTTATGGTATGGATAATTTAAATTTATAATTTGTTTAATCGTCAAATAAAATAAAATATCATAGGAATAAATTCATTCCAGACAATTCGAGATGGTTCGGTGGAGGTGACTCATCATCGAGATGATGGGAATTAAAATCAGAATGCATAACGGTGCTGATAAAACAAAGTATATTGGATAATATGGGAAATACCCCGCGACAAAGTTTGGATTGAGTCAGAAGGGGATCGAATAAAAGAAAATCCCTGGTGAGTAAATCTCACTCACCTTTTATCTATAATTATTTTTATTTCGTTAAAAATAATTGTTGCTGCTTGTTTGGAATTTTCTGCTGGCTTTATATATATTAGTTATTTAGGCTATATATATATATATTGGGTTGATTGATTGGTTGGATTCCCGCAGTCTCATTAGCGGATGCCCGCAGTTTCATAGCGGATGATTACCCTATACGCCCCACGCTATGATTAGTGGATGACCTTCTATACCGCGATATTCTGCCACGAAGCAGAATGGGTATTATTTATGTGCTAACATCTGTGGATGCAGGAAAACAGGTTGGAGGAATCCAACAGGATTCCTCAAAAATATATTATCTGTTTGTTTATTTGCTTGATTTCATTCATATATGATGTGTTTAAATATCAAATGATTGAAAATTTGGTGATTTGATTGTTTAAATATCACTGGGCTAAGTGTTAATTTATTTAAAAATATCGTGGAAGGATATTTGAGATTTTTTTTTTAAAAAAAAAGGGAAATTCTATTTTTAAATAGAATTTGAATTTTAAATGGTGATAAAATATAAACTTGTTTTTGAAAATAAAACAAGTAGTTCCTTTATAAACGAAGTTTATAAATAATTCTTTTATAACGAAGTTATAAATGAAGTAAAAAGAATTATCATTCGATAATTCAGAATAGAAATACAAGTGTGAAATTGAAATTCGAAATGAAATTTCAAAATAAGATGTGAAAAGGAAATTTTAAATATATAACTCAAAGGAAATTTGAGTATAACATTTGAATTTTAAAAGGAGTTTAAATGTTTGAATTTTAAAAGGAGATTGAATATTAGAAATTCAATTAGAGATTTCAATGTAAAATTTCAAAATAGAATTTGAAATATAGTATTTCAAAGAAGAATTCAAATGTGAAATGTGAATAGAGATTTGAATGGAATTTAAATATGAAATCTGAATAGGGATTTGAAATGGAAATTCGAGTATTGAATTTGAACATGGAATTGAATACAGAAATTCAAGTAGAAAATTGAATATGAGATTTCAAAATAGAATTTGAAATAAACTTTGAAAATAGAATTTCAAAGTAAAATGGGAAAGGGAATTTCAAATAGGATTTCAAAATAGGAAATCCAAATGGTTTTGAAAATGGGATTTGAATTCAAGGGAATTCAAATGAATTTGAATAATAGAAATTCAAATGGTGTTGAAAATGAATTTGAATAGTAAAATTCAAATGGAAATGGAAAATAAAATTTGAAATAGGAGATTCAAATTGAATTCAAATAAGATTTGATCTATGGAATTTGAATATGAAATTCAAATGGATTTTAAACTGTGGAATTTTGAATATAGAATTTAAAAAGAAGTCTGGATATTTGAATTTCAATATAATTCAAATATAGGAATGGGAATATAGAAGTTCAAATGGAATTTAAGTATAAAGTTTGAATAAGAGAATTCAATGAATTCAAGTCTAGAATTTGAATATAGGGAATTCAAATAGAAATTCAAATATTGAATTTGAATATCAAATAGAAAAGGGAATTGGAATTTGAATATAGAATTTAAATAAAAGTGAAATTGGAATTTGAATCAAGGAATTCAAATAAGGTTAAAACGAAGTTGAATTCATTTTAAAGAAGTTTAGGAGTTTAAAAGGTTTATATATATAAATATAATTAAAACGAACTCGCCGCAGCGCTGCAGTTCGTAAATTGGCGATTCGAACTTCAATTGAATATACAGAACTCGATTGGGGTCGGAATTCTTTGAAACAAGAAACGTCAGGACCGGTTTGATAATAGTTTTCTAATGAAAGAGAAAAATATGAATTTCGTCGTATAGATTTTGAGTTATGTCAAAATCAAATTTTCAGAAAAACAGCGCCAGAATCGTTTTAAAACCATAATGGTTTATTTAATATTATAAAAGGATTTTAAGCAAATAAAATCCGAAGTTCTATTTAGAAAATTTCAGAGTTGAGTTGTAAAATATATGCGAATCCAAGTTGTGTAAATGAATATGATTTTTGGAACAGAAACCAGATTTTGATTTATTGAATAGAATTAACTAAATTGAATAGAAATTAGTTAATAAGATTTCGAATGAATATTGGAGTTTGAATAAGTAAATTCGATTTGAAAATTTATATTCGAAATCAAAAAGGAAACTAGAATTGAAATTGAAATTCAATTTAGTTGTGAGCAAGTTAAACATTTTAGTTGAACGTGTTATGTTCAACAAAGAAGTGAAATAGGCAAGAATGCTAATTAAAGAATAATTGAGCGAAACTGAATTCAAACGATTAGATGTTATTGAATTGAAAACAGGTGAACAGGTGTTAGACAGGTATGGGATGAGGTGTATGAAGTTTATAAACGAAATGCTCGACAAAAGGTACATGTTTAATTCATATATGAGGTTTTATGCGCCGTATCGGCAAGCCGCTTGGCTTTTCCTTTTTCTTTTTGAGATTGGAAGATACCGGGATGCTATTTGAAATTTCCCGATGCTCCCGATACAGGGGAGGTTATGGCGAATTTTTCCGGGAATTTAAGGAGTTAGAATATATTTAAGAAATTTGACAATTAGAAATCTATATATCGATATATATAGAATTCGATAAAGAAACGATATCAAAAATAACGTAAAGGGCCAAGATTGATTATTGAAATATTTGGTTAACAAATATTGATTGAGGAAATGGAGAAGAGATTTAATTAATGAAATATTAATTAAAGAGCCCAGTGATTTGTTTGATATGTTGGATGAACACTTGTTTTTATTCGATAGTTAAATCACAGACTATCGAAGTTTTTGACCATCGTTGTCAATATGGAGAGACCGGTTGGATTATTATCCGAAGAACCACTCCGTATCGGCATAAGCGTTGCGAACCAAGTATGCTGAATATATTGAAGACGGAGTAAAGTGCAAGGGCTTTTCTAGTAATAGAAATAGTGCCTTCGGTTTCGTTCAATCCCAGAACGAACGTATATGGACGAATGTCTGACAAAGTATTTCCAATGATCAAATGGGTTGGTCTGTATGGATATATATGGTTGCAACGGATTTATCCCTTAGCATAATATCCAGAATATTTGTGCAAACTCAACTAGTGATTAACGGATCTGATGATGTGGCATTCAAAGTGATTGTGTTATCAATGAATGGTAAGTAATCGTAGCCTCAGGCCTCAACAACCGGGAAAGGACAAAAATCGGGCAGGCAGCATGGCTATGTGGGTCGCACCCATTAGGGTGTATAATCACCTATCTAGAGAAATTCCTTTTGTTTCTAAATCTATCGATTCTGCCCATTCGGGAAACGGTGGTTTGAGTCCAACCGTTGGTGATATACATTCGATACACTCAAGCGAAATGAGTGGTCGGTCATGTGTGGGCCGGGTTGCAAGACGTTCTTGTTGAACCCAGGTGTATTCCTCTCTAGAGATACACAGTCGAAAGGTGGTTCCATACCTTGTCATGTTGGAAATCCAATCTCCAATAAGCGCCATGCGGTTTTTGAGTTTATAATATATATGTGGAGCGTGAGATGCAAGCGTTCTGCTATTTGGTTATTTACTTGGGGTAGACATTATTATAATATCATTGGATTTGATATCAAAATGTTTTGGGTTATAGTAAGGTAAAAACCGTCCGTGTTTATGTGTGGGCTGGTCTTACTATTATCTTTTCTTTCGAAAAGAGCTTTGAAAGTTAAACAAGTGGTTGGAGTTTACTCACACCAGTCCCATGACTGACCCAGAGTTTATTTTGTTTTGTTTTCCCTAAACTCTTGGGTGCCCAAATTTGTACGGGCAGTCAAGTGTTTCAGGCTTTTACAGATACACTTGGAGGAGCTTGAATCAGAAGGCTTCAACGTTAGTTATTTAGAGTTACTTCCGCTGGATCAAATGTTATGTGTACTCTGATGATGGTATGTATATATGTACAAACAGATTTGTATTTCAAAGCTTATGTTATATAATATATTTTATTCGTTCCGCTGTGAGTTGTGATCTTCGTTTTTCTTCTATTCTAATATTTCTTTCTTTCTATTTCTCAGCCTCTAACTTCTTTCTAATAATGAGCCGTATTTCTGTGTTATTTGGGTTAGACGTGTGGTGTATTTAGTCAACTCAGATAGCTCGGATTTGCGGGTCGTTACAGTTGGTATCAGAGCTTAGGTTGAGCGAACACCTAGGCTTGTGTGGCATGTGCTCATTAGAGATAGGGTCAGTAGTGCCCTAGAATGAGTTGAGTGTATATACGAGAGAGCGTATTTGTAAATTAATATAAAAAATTGTTTTATATTGTGTTGACTAGTCTGTTGAGTGGTTTATGAATTCTGGTCGAATCGTGGGACGCCACGAAGTCGATAGGGATTTCTAAACACTTGGACAGAAGAATCGACATAATATTGTTTTAAGTGGGTAAATGAAATAATTTAAGCCAAAAATTTCTATTTTTGATATAGAAAGAATAATTTTCTAGAATTATTATTATATGGATGTGTTGATTGTTAGGATTATAATCAAACGAGATTATAAAATTGGAATGGTTATTTATAACCAAATAGAATTTGTATAGAAATTAAATATACAAATGAGATGAATTAGAATTAAATTCAAACCAGAATTTGAATTTAAATCCTGGGAAGGTTGAAAATATTTTCCAAAGTAATATGGCTTTGTGATTAAAGGGTTTTTGGATCAAAATCATTTTGAATAGATTTTGAAATAGATAAAGCACTGAACTCACTTCAGCGGCTGGGAAATAATTCTGATAATGATTGCAACATCATCAGTGTTCATTTTCGAGTTCTAAGTGAGGAAATTGCTACCTTAGAAAAAAGGTTTTGATGGAATTTGTTTGAAAGAAAAACAAGTGGTTTGAAAATTCAAATGTTTTGAATTTGAAATGAAAATATATACATGTATATATTTGTGGGATTTCAAAAGAATTTATAAAAAAAAAACCCTGGGATTTGAATTCTGGAATTAAAATTTAACTTAAGCAAGGTAAATGGTTCAGGGTGAATCAAATGGACTAGAATCGTGTTGAATAGATTTAATGGCCTATAGATTGGATATAAATGGATTGATCGTAGATCATTCGAATCAAATGAATGAAGACCAAAAGTTTTGGTTGAAATTTAAGTCATAGAAATATGAGGAGTTGAGTTTCAACATGAGTGAGAGGTCGGAAAGAAATGGATTTGTATCCTTTTTCCTACCTTAGCAATTTCGAGGACGAAATTATTTTAAGGGGGGAAGAATGTAACGACCCAGATTTTTGAATAATTTATTTTAAATATTTAATATTGTTTTAAATATTTAGTTGATAATATAAATGATATTTTATATTGAATTATCAATTTAATATGGCCGTTTATATTTACATTCGAATTTAATTACAATATCAAATCACAGAGTTCAAAGTAACGTTGTAATATTGGAGGTGTCGGTTGTCACGTTAAAAATAGCGGTCCAGGGTTTTAAATTAAAAGACCGCCAGACAATTTAATTAAAGTAAAAATCAAAATAAAAATTTACATCAGTAGCCGACCTACTCCTAACGCCACCCTAACTTGTAAAAATCACGCAGCTATTTTCTTCTCGAGCACAAGCTTCTGTCCCCTTACTTCAGCACGAAGGAAAACATCAAATTAATGGCCTGTGTACCTCCTGTCTCCCTCTTCGCTTCCTTATAAATCGCGACTCCCCTTTTCTTTTCTCTATTTTCCTTCTGAAAACAAATAAAATGGCCGATACAAGGAAATTAAAACCAGGTTGCCTTCTTTAAAATCCAAGCAGAACTCCTCTAAAGCAATTAAAATGGAAGCCGCTGCCCCTTTAAATCGAATACAAATCCATTCGAGGCAAGATCATCACGAGGCTCAACTACCAGGACCGCGCTCTGTCGATTCAGGGAAGGGAGTCTTCGACGATTCATACAGGAGGTGGTGCGATGTTGGAAATCGCGTGGGGTTATGCACCTGTCGAACTCGCGGTCACTCGATGTGCTTCAACGTGGTTGATTTGGGAGGCGATTTCGAATTCGAAGACAGGAGGGTGGAGCGACGAGGAGACATCACCGATAGCAGAATAAAATCGCGATTTGGGTATGAAGGGAGGCGTTGGTTCTGGTGTGCGGATTTGTGTACTCCCGATGTCAGAAGGGGATAGGGTTGTTGCGATGGGAGCTGGGAACCGAGGGGTTAAAGGAAGAAGAAGGCATTATCTTGAGGTAAGAAATTTAGTTAATTTAAATTAATTAAGGTTAACATATAAGATTTATTTTTATTTAATAGAATCTGGTGCTTGGTTACATATATAATAGCTCATTTAACTCACACATATATAAGTATTGTATTAAATGTACACAAGGTAATTTAAATAAAATTTATTTACTTAATATTTTCTTATTTAAATTAAAACGTGCAAAAAGGTGTGTAATGTCATTTTAACTAAGGAAGATCATATGTAGGTATGCATAAGATTTTATCATGGTTAGATATTTAATTTTAAATTGATTTGTGAGGGTTAATTTAGAAAGGGAAAACAGATAAAAAGTAAATAAATTTGTTGTTTATCTATTTAAGCGGTAAATGTATAAAAGGGGTTAATGTTTAAAATTCATAGAATAAATATTTTATTTATGGTATGGATAATTTAAATTTATAATTTGTTTAATCGTCAAATAAAATAAAATATCATAGGAATAAATTCATTCCAGACAATTCGAGATGGTTCGGTGGAGGTGACTCATCATCGAGATGATGGGAATTAAAATCAGAATGCATAACGGTGCTGATAAAACAAAGTATATTGGATAATATGGGAAATACCCCGCGACAAAGTTTGGATTGAGTCAGAAGGGGATCGAATAAAAGAAAATCCCTGGTGAGTAAATCTCACTCACCTTTTATCTATAATTATTTTTATTTCGTTAAAAATAATTGTTGCTGCTTGTTTGGAATTTTCTGCTGGCTTTATATATATTAGTTATTTAGGCTATATATATATATTGGGTTGATTGATTGGTTGGATTCCCGCAGTCTCATTAGCGGATGCCCGCAGTTTCATAGCGGATGATTACCCTATACGCCCCACGCTATGATTAGTGGATGACCTTCTATACCGCGATATTCTGCCACGAAGCAGAATGGGTATTATTTATGTGCTAACATCTGTGGATGCAGGAAAACAGGTTGGAGGAATCCAACAGGATTCCTCAAAAATATATTATCTGTTTGTTTATTTGCTTGATTTCATTCATATATGATGTGTTTAAATATCAAATGATTGAAAATTTGGTGATTTGATTGTTTAAATATCACTGGGCTAAGTGTTAATTTATTTAAAAATATCGTGGAAGGATATTTGAGATTTTTTTTTTAAAAAAAAAGGGAAATTCTATTTTTAAATAGAATTTGAATTTTAAATGGTGATAAAATATAAACTTGTTTTTGAAAATAAAACAAGTAGTTCCTTTATAAACGAAGTTTATAAATAATTCTTTTATAACGAAGTTATAAATGAAGTAAAAAGAATTATCATTCGATAATTCAGAATAGAAATACAAGTGTGAAATTGAAATTCGAAATGAAATTTCAAAATAAGATGTGAAAAGGAAATTTTAAATATATAACTCAAAGGAAATTTGAGTATAACATTTGAATTTTAAAAGGAGTTTAAATGTTTGAATTTTAAAAGGAGATTGAATATTAGAAATTCAATTAGAGATTTCAATGTAAAATTTCAAAATAGAATTTGAAATATAGTATTTCAAAGAAGAATTCAAATGTGAAATGTGAATAGAGATTTGAATGGAATTTAAATATGAAATCTGAATAGGGATTTGAAATGGAAATTCGAGTATTGAATTTGAACATGGAATTGAATACAGAAATTCAAGTAGAAAATTGAATATGAGATTTCAAAATAGAATTTGAAATAAACTTTGAAAATAGAATTTCAAAGTAAAATGGGAAAGGGAATTTCAAATAGGATTTCAAAATAGGAAATCCAAATGGTTTTGAAAATGGGATTTGAATTCAAGGGAATTCAAATGAATTTGAATAATAGAAATTCAAATGGTGTTGAAAATGAATTTGAATAGTAAAATTCAAATGGAAATGGAAAATAAAATTTGAAATAGGAGATTCAAATTGAATTCAAATAAGATTTGATCTATGGAATTTGAATATGAAATTCAAATGGATTTTAAACTGTGGAATTTTGAATATAGAATTTAAAAAGAAGTCTGGATATTTGAATTTCAATATAATTCAAATATAGGAATGGGAATATAGAAGTTCAAATGGAATTTAAGTATAAAGTTTGAATAAGAGAATTCAATGAATTCAAGTCTAGAATTTGAATATAGGGAATTCAAATAGAAATTCAAATATTGAATTTGAATATCAAATAGAAAAGGGAATTGGAATTTGAATATAGAATTTAAATAAAAGTGAAATTGGAATTTGAATCAAGGAATTCAAATAAGGTTAAAACGAAGTTGAATTCATTTTAAAGAAGTTTAGGAGTTTAAAAGGTTTATATATATAAATATAATTAAAACGAACTCGCCGCAGCGCTGCAGTTCGTAAATTGGCGATTCGAACTTCAATTGAATATACAGAACTCGATTGGGGTCGGAATTCTTTGAAACAAGAAACGTCAGGACCGGTTTGATAATAGTTTTCTAATGAAAGAGAAAAATATGAATTTCGTCGTATAGATTTTGAGTTATGTCAAAATCAAATTTTCAGAAAAACAGCGCCAGAATCGTTTTAAAACCATAATGGTTTATTTAATATTATAAAAGGATTTTAAGCAAATAAAATCCGAAGTTCTATTTAGAAAATTTCAGAGTTGAGTTGTAAAATATATGCGAATCCAAGTTGTGTAAATGAATATGATTTTTGGAACAGAAACCAGATTTTGATTTATTGAATAGAATTAACTAAATTGAATAGAAATTAGTTAATAAGATTTCGAATGAATATTGGAGTTTGAATAAGTAAATTCGATTTGAAAATTTATATTCGAAATCGAAAAGGAAACTAGAATTGAAATTGAAATTCAATTTAGTTGTGAGCAAGTTAAACATTTTAGTTGAACGTGTTATGTTCAACAAAGAAGTGAAATAGGCAAGAATGCTAATTAAAGAATAATTGAGCGAAACTGAATTCAAACGATTAGATGTTATTGAATTGAAAACAGGTGAACAGGTGTTAGACAGGTATGGGATGAGGTGTATGAAGTTTATAAACGAAATGCTCGACAAAAGGTACATGTTTAATTCATATATGAGGTTTTATGCGCCGTATCGGCAAGCCGCTTGGCTTTTCCTTTTTCTTTTTGAGATTGGAAGATACCGGGATGCTATTTGAAATTTCCCGATGCTCCCGATACAGGGGAGGTTATGGCGAATTTTTCCGGGAATTTAAGGAGTTAGAATATATTTAATAAATTTGACAATTAGAAATCTATATATCGATATATATAGAATTCGATAAAGAAACGATATCAAAAATAACGTAAAGGGCCAAGATTGATTATTGAAATATTTGGTTAACAAATATTGATTGAGGAAATGGAGAAGAGATTTAATTAATGAAATATTAATTAAAGAGCCCAGTGATTTGTTTGATATGTTGGATGAACACTTGTTTTTATTCGATAGTTAAATCACAGACTATCGAAGTTTTTGACCATCGTTGTCAATATGGAGAGACCGGTTGGATTATTATCCGAAGAACCACTCCGTATCGGCATAAGCGTTGCGAACCAAGTATGCTGAATATATTGAAGACGGAGTAAAGTGCAAGGGCTTTTCTAGTAATAGAAATAGTGCCTTCGGTTTCGTTCAATCCCAGAACGAACGTATATGGACGAATGTCTGACAAAGTATTTCCAATGATCAAATGGGTTGGTCTGTATGGATATATATGGTTGCAACGGATTTATCCCTTAGCATAATATCCAGAATATTTGTGCAAACTCAACTAGTGATTAACGGATCTGATGATGTGGCATTCAAAGTGATTGTGTTATCAATGAATGGTAAGTAATCGTAGCCTCAGGCCTCAACAACCGGGAAAGGACAAAAATCGGGCAGGCAGCATGGCTATGTGGGTCGCACCCATTAGGGTGTATAATCACCTATCTAGAGAAATTCCTTTTGTTTCTAAATCTATCGATTCTGCCCATTCGGGAAACGGTGGTTTGAGTCCAACCGTTGGTGATATACATTCGATACACTCAAGCGAAATGAGTGGTCGGTCATGTGTGGGCCGGGTTGCAAGACGTTCTTGTTGAACCCAGGTGTATTCCTCTCTAGAGATACACAGTCGGAAGGTGGTTCCATACCTTGTCATGTTGGAAATCCAATCTCCAATAAGCGCCATGCGGTTTTTGAGTTTATAATATATATGTGGAGCGTGAGATGCAAGCGTTCTGCTATTTGGTTATTTACTTGGGGTAGACATTATTATAATATCATTGGATTTGATATCAAAATGTTTTGGGTTATAGTAAGGTAAAAACCGTCCGTGTTTATGTGTGGGCTGGTCTTACTATTATCTTTTCTTTCGAAAAGAGCTTTGAAAGTTAAACAAGTGGTTGGAGTTTACTCACACCAGTCCCATGACTGACCCAGAGTTTATTTTGTTTTGTTTTCCCTAAACTCTTGGGTGCCCAAATTTGTACGGGCAGTCAAGTGTTTCAGGCTTTTACAGATACACTTGGAGGAGCTTGAATCAGAAGGCTTCAACGTTAGTTATTTAGAGTTACTTCCGCTGGATCAAATGTTATGTGTACTCTGATGATGGTATGTATATATGTACAAACAGATTTGTATTTCAAAGCTTATGTTATATAATATATTTTATTCGTTCCGCTGTGAGTTGTGATCTTCGTTTTTCTTCTATTCTAATATTTCTTTCTTTCTATTTCTCAGCCTCTAACTTCTTTCTAATAATGAGCCGTATTTCTGTGTTATTTGGGTTAGACGTGTGGTGTATTTAGTCAACTCAGATAGCTCGGATTTGCGGGTCGTTACATATCTTATCTTTAGTGTGTCCTCTCGCTAGTATCTTTGACCTTTAGATAGGATAGTCCTATGGTTGAAACATGTGTTTGAGACATGTTATGGATGATGGATGCACGTGGATGCAAGTGTTTGCTAGTGGTTGCTCGTGGATGCATATAAACACACTTTAGGCACTAGATCGGCTCAGTCACTTCATATTGCATATTGCATATAAACGTATGCACATATTTAAGTAATGGATGAATAATGGTTGTACCATCATTTGGATGTTGCATTTTGGTGAATGGTTGTGCACACATGTAGAAATGATATGTAGCGATAGGGTTCTTTCGCATACATAATGGACGCATGGCACTATCATGGTTTGCATTAAGGAGGTCAACTGAATCAGTAGACCGCCTGATTTTGCATTAGATAAGGAAAATATACACACACTTCTTGCATAAGTTCATACAACATTAGAAATTTTATAAGGACAATGGATGTCGTGTTTGATGGTTGAGTAGATGGTTGTTTGGATGGTAGGATATACATTCTCCTTAACTTGGAGATTTTGGGGACGAAATCCTTTAAGGAGGGGAGAATATAACACCCCGGATTTTTGAATAGTCGAATTAACTAAATTAAAGAATAATTAATCTCAGATGTGAGAATTATGGGGATTGGTTTGCGTCATTGTGTTCGTCTCGGAATTCTGGTTGAAATAGAGTCCGAGTTTGCGGGAAACGAGTACCGGGTGAAAGAGTTATGGACGAACGAAGTTTGGTGGCAAAGTAAAAAAAAAATGCACTGGCGCACTTGGGAAGTGCGCCAGTACATATTTACACTGGCGCACCTGCCAAGTGCGCCCAGGCCGAGGCTGGAGCCTGCACAGCTTTCTGGTTCAGGCTGACCCGTGTTGTTGAGTCCTTTCTGACTCCTTGCTGAGTCATTAGGGCTGACTCATCACCCTATCATAATTGAATGATTTTGATTAAACCTAAGAACATCCGACGGCTTAAATTAATTCATAACTCTATAAAAAGACCCATAGACTCAAACCCTAAATCAGAATTAAACTAAATCTATGCCGTCATGATGTTGTCTTGAACCCTAGAGCAGCCGCCACCAATTAAAGAGGAAGAACAGCAACCAAATAAGAACTATTCAACCCTAACAGCGATTCTTCATCAAAGGAGCGCTAATTCAACTCCAGAAATCAGAATTCAGAACTCAAGACTACTTTTGAGTAGTGAGTTCGATAGTTTTAGCAAAATAAATAGTAATTTAATTAGATTAAGTTATAACGTGGATTATATGGATGCGATATGAAGTATTGATTGCATGTTGTAATTGTGTTGTAGGATTATGATTGAAATATCTATGATGTTATGTTGTGATGCAAAGTTATGTTGCTGTCATCCATGTTGTAATTTTATATATAATCAAATCGTTATGTTTCTTATGCTAGTTTGTGATACTGATTCATATGATAAATCATATGTAGGAAAGTTTAGATGTTGATTCAAACATGAACCATATACAAGTTTGGGTAGAATTATATGTGACCTTACATGATTATGGAACCTAGTTTATGTGAGAATTAAATTGAAAGATTAGGCTATGACATGATACTTTACATGTTAGTTCACACCATTGTTGCGATGTATAAATCACATATGTGAATTTATGAGTTGGACATGAATCATGTTATGTTATTACCTATGCAAGTTTAACCCCTTTAGATATAGGTTTATGACATATGTTGTCTATGCAATTTTGTGACCATTATTTCATCAAGTTCACACCTTTAGATTTGGATCTATGTTATACATGATGTTTATGCAAGTTTGTGGCCATTTTCTCATCAAGTTCACACCGTTTTATTTCATGAGTTAGACTATTCGAGTCTAACGTATATTTTTACGTTAAACGAACAAACGTACTACGTGGGGAAAAAGGGGATAATATTAAAAATGTTTAATTGGCATAAATGCCTTAAAAGGCATAAAATAAAACTGTGGTGAAATTGGTATGATTTTACATACCATAAATGGATGGACATAATTGAGTCAATTATGGACATCGCTAAATTTGGAATTGATTGATAATTTGAATAGGGAGAGTAATTCAAATTGGGGGTGAATAATTAGGGGTAATTAACCGTCTAAGACACGAGGTTAGACTCTTTTGTGGTGTAAGACTGCCCGGACCCGCCCGACAAATCCAGCTGCCACAAATGCCAGTCTAATGTGAGAGGTCTTAGGCATAAACTAAATACATAACAATTGTAAAGACACGAGGTTGGGCTCTTTTGTGGTGTAAGACTGCCCGGACCCACCCGGCAAATCCAGATGCCACAAATGCCAGTCTAATGTGAGAGGTCTTTATGAGGTTACGGTCTTAATGAATTAAGAAACACTTAACCAGATAAGCATGTAGGGGGAATGAGGGGGTTAAGTGGGTGCCTTGGGTGGCATGTGGAATCTAGTGGGTGCCTGGGGTGGCATTTGTAAATACCACTTAACCAAAATGTGAAACATGTAATTGAAACATGAATAAGAAGTGGGTTAAGTGGGATGTACTAGAGGGGACCAAGCTTAGGTGGATAGCTTGTGTCAAGTAAAGGGGGCCCGTTTCAACAAGTAACCCATACGTATCTTTGTGGGCTCGACCCAAGTCGAGGACGGGACACGCATACTGGGCTTGATTGTAAGAGGCCAAACCGGGTTAGCGGTGGCAACGCAAGTACAACGGGTTCATATGCGTGTGTGGACCTGGGCTGGTAGGTAAGACATTGTTGCATCGTGTAGGTATAAGCCGTGCATTCTTTGTTGTATCGGGTTGCCACTTTGGGGAGTGATACACCCCACTGTGGGGCCAGCACGGGTATCTACGAGTTAGGGAGCCGATCGCTTGGGGGTAGTGGGTACACCTAGTGGAGATAGGGGCAGACGACACCTATGAAGGTAGCTAGGGGTGCACGAAACTACCAATATCATTATTAAGTCTGTAGGCGGGATCAACCTTAGGGTGACTAGTGGTGGTGCAGTATTCTAGTGGCGGTGCAGTATAGCGATTATCCTATAGTGTTGGTGTAGTTTAGTAAATTCATCTTAGTGGGTTAGGTGCGCTTTAACGATATCGTTATTCATCTTGTTTCCTTGTTTACTCTGCCATACTCAATGGTTTATGGTCACTTCCCTATTTTCCAACTTATGCCTTAGCCTAGTTACTTTGTTAATTATATTGTTAGAATTATCGCACTGGCCGGACTTTACGTCTGACCCCCCTTTTTCCATCTCTTTCCTCCCCCCCCCCCTCCCCCCAGGTGCTCAGGTTGGAACTAGCACCAGTGGAGCTTGATCTTGGACTGCTTTTAGAAGATTTGTTGGACCGCTGAAGTAAAGTCCAACTTCTCTTTATTTATGGCTATTTTAATGTTGGGGATTATGTCTTTCAGTTTATTTACTTTGTTTTATCAAGATGGATATCATGTACTTGACTTTGGTTTTATGGTTTTGATGATGTAATCAAACATATGGGTTTATCTGCTGCAATGAAATAAAGTTTTAACTTTCAAGTACTACTTTATATCTTTCTTGTTGTGATTTTCTGTTCTATACTTACTTAAAATGTTCCATGGAAGTTAATGCATTCCCTTTGTGAGTGACATTAATGGACGTGGGGTGTTACACTACGGACAATGAAATTGACAAAAGGCGAGCACAAGGAAGATTGCTACATACAAAGAGTCGCGGTGTATTGGTTTAGCTAGTCGGTGAGAACTCCTTACCTTTAATTTATTTCTAGTTTGAAATATATGCTAGGATGCAGACGGTGTTTAGTAGCACCCGACACCCGTCGTCCACAGACCATGGATGACTTGTTTGTTTGGTTGCTGTGTTATGAAATTTGATTGAGTGATGTGAAATGAAATAAAATATTTTATAGTGGAAAATATTTTATAGTTAAAAATATAATTTTTAACGTGCATATAAAATAAATATTTATAAACAAATCGAACGATTTGTTTATATACACTGATTTGACTGATATTGATTGGGACGATAAATTTTACACATCGCCCAACTACACAAATAAAAATCTGTGTTTGTTGATTTGAAACCCCACACGGGTATTGGGATGATA
Source organism: Allium sativum (assembly GCA_030737875.1). Lineage (NCBI taxonomy): Eukaryota > Viridiplantae > Streptophyta > Magnoliopsida > Asparagales > Amaryllidaceae > Allium > Allium sativum. The sequence goes on from JASFAX010000034.1 coordinate 7,853,973, forward strand.
TTTGACGTACACTAATCCCGATTGTTTAGTTGTATGTCAATCGATGGATTGACAGACTGTGTAAGCGTTAATTATTTATATTTAATGCTTATGCAGTTGTGTGGTGCACTCTGGATGATGGTTGATTATTTATCGTTGCTATTATATACATGTGTTGTAGAAAATCCATATAATTAACATTATATGGTAATTGATTGGGCCTCATTCCAATATAGAGAATAAATTCATGTGTTGAATTAAGAATAAATTCATGTGTTGAATTGAAAATAAATTCATGTGTTGAATAAAAGCCGTGTTGATTAGGTTGACGCCATTTTGACGTGAACGATATTTATATCGATTTTATTCATTTTTATAATGAATATAGAAAAGGAAGTGATTTCAAAATCTGATATTTTGAAAAGGAATGAAATTCGAATTAAATTGAAATGATTTGAAATTCGAATTAAATTGAAATGATTTGAAATTCGAATTAAATTGAATAGATTTGAAATTCGAATTAAATTAAAATGAATTGAAATTCGAATTAAATTGAAATGAATTGAAATTTGAATTAAATTGAAACTGAATTGAAATCGATTTGAAATGAAATTATATTTAAAAAATTCGATTTTGATTCAAAATTGAATATGAAGTTGAAATCGTTTTGAAAACGAATTTAAAACGATTTATAAAATACGCTTTGAAAGGAAATCGATGAAATATTATATATATATATATATATATATATATATATAATGGCCTGAATAGAACGCACCGCGCCGCGACAGTTCGCGAGTTTCAACCATTGACTTCGAATGGATATTACGGGAGATCCGATCGTCGGATTCTCCTAAAACCGGAACCGTTGGGTTCGTATCGAAAAGTGCTTTCCAACAAATATTAGGGATTTGAAATCTAACGGTTGGATTTGGAATTATGTCCAAATCAAATTTGGAAAAGGTCGTTGTAAGTGCAGTTCGATGGTTGTTGATGGAAATCGACTGTACGGGCCTTGATAAAATTATTAAAAATAGTAATAATTTGTGTAAATTCATAAGAAATGATTTGTGAAGAATTGGGATGAAAAACTCCATATTTAAAAAGATAAAAATAGATTTTTATCGAAATGAGCTAGTTTTGAACTAGAATTATAATTCTATTTATTTTTAAAATAAATAAAGTGGATTTGAAATGGTCTTGAAAATAACCAGAATTTCCAATAATTGAATTGGAATGGATTTGAATCGAAATTGTCTTTGGAATATTTCGATGTTGGATTTCGTGATTATACAGATATTGTTATGGAAATTTGAAAGATATATTTATATCCTTATTTCCAATACGATATTTGTTAGTCATAGAATTTGATATTGAATATAAACCGATATATTTTCTATTCAGAGCCTTATATTTAATATCAAATGCGATTTGGGTTTGTCGTGAATGGTATCTTCAATAATACTGTTCTTAGACTCAGTGGAGTTAAGAAAATAAGAAACTAACTGGAGATTAGTTAAGTTGAATGGTCTCCTGGGTATTGATCTGATGTTGGTTTCGGCCTTCGGGGTTAATACTTAGGGAATTGTTCACTTGCTAATTTACGGTTAAAGGCTGATAGAATGGAATGTGATTTTGGGTTTATAGTGAACCGCGTTTTAAATGACATTGGTTCTTTAACCCAGTTAAAGACAGGATATTGATTTTTGAGAAGATTAAAACTAAGTGGAGTTTTAATGAATCTTTAATTAGATTGAAGTGATCGAGAATGGAGTATCACCAGTTTTTCTCCAGGCGACAGTTAAATCTTTAATTAGATTTGAACGTGAAATGGTAATTGAATTTACCGATAACACCGTGGTGTTAGATATGAAGTATGACCAGTTTTACTTCATGGGATGAATAGGTTGGGATTGGGAAATAGAATAAATGATTACTTCGGTGTGGTTCGCTAATCCCGACTAGTTTGAATTGATATTCAAAAGGAGATTAAAGAATAAATTTAGAAGAATTTATCTTTGATAAAATTAATGGGAACCTTTCCCTAAGAATATGAAATTTAGAAACTAACTGTAGGTTAGCTAAGAAGGATGGTTTCCTGGGTATTGATCTGATGTTGGTTTCGGCCTTCGGGGTTAATATTTAGGGAATTGTTCTCTTGCTAATTTATGGTTAGTGACTGATGAATTGGAATGAGGCGTATGTTGTGATGGTGTAACACTTGTTTATTATATACGCGAGTTATTCAGAAAGACCGGGTTTATCCCATTCTGACTAACTGATTCGACGTGGTGTCGAGGATGAAGACGGTGGTTGAAGACCGGAGGTCTTCACGTCGTTTGGGTGATTACTGATGATCTTGATTGGGTCGTACACCCAAGAGGAGGGAATCAGTTAGTGATCTGTAACACCCCGAGTATTCTATAACTGTGAAATTCACAAATTAAAGTATAACTAATTTCAAAACAAAGTATTAAGGGAAACGGGATACGCCATTGCGTTCGTCTCGGAAAAATACGCAAAATAGAGTCCGAGTTTTCGAAAAACGGAGCCCGTATGACCAAATTATGGCCCGATGAAGTTTCAGAAAATTTAAATTTCGAAAACAGATTTAAATTTCAGCCCAATCAGAGTAGGCAGGAAAATTCCCGCCCAAACCCACCAGGTCGACCTGGGGGTCGACCCTAGGGTCGACCTAGGAGTCGACCTAGGTGTCGACCTGCCCAGGCAGGTCGACTCTAGAGTCGACCTGGGGGTCGACTGGGGAGTCGACCTGGGGGTCGACTGGGGAGTCGACCTGGCCCCTGAGCCAGGTCGAACCCAGCCCACCCTGGCTGGCCTGGTCTGTGTTTGGTCGATTTTCTGAGCCTTGCCTTGTCACTAGGGCTAGGTGTCAGCTCCTGATTGGCCTCTCCTTCAAACGAACGGCTATTATTAAACCAAGCTCCATCGACGGTCTAAATCAACTCAAAAACTCTATAAAAAGGACCTAAGACTAACCCTAATTCACATAAACTAAAATGGAGATGAGACCGTCATGCTGTTGAGGAGAGACTGAGGATAGCCGTCAGAAATAGAGAGACAATTAGGGGATAAATCAGAAGCTTAAAGCAACGTCAAATCAATCAAAACAACGCCTACAGCAAAGGATAGCATCTCCAAATTCAGAATTCAGAATTCAGATTCCTGAATTGAAGATTCGTCACACGTTGTAAGTAGAGTGCTATTCCGATGTGAATTAAATAATTGTGTTGATTTGTGTAATGTAAGAAATGGAATTGTGGCGATAATAATCTATATTTGTATGTTGCTTTGATGAGAAACGATTTGGGAATATTATGGTATACGATTGGATATTTGTAAGTACGCGATTTGCGTTGGAAGTTAACAACGAAATGGAATTGTGGCGATAATAACTTATGTTTGTATGTTATTTTGATTTGGCAATGCTATGGTGTACGATTTGATTCATACAAGTATATGGTTTATGTTGACAACCACATGTTGTGGAATTTTAATTGGGATTCATGCAAGCATATGATTCATATTGAAAACTACATGTTTGTGGTAGTATTTACAACACCCATTTGATAATTGCAAGTATATGATTCATGTTGAAAATAACAACTATATGTTGTAATAGTATATTTGAAATTCATGCAAGTATATGGTTTATTGTTATGTCAACATGATGTATAATTCTATGGTCATCTTTAGTGTAATTTGATCCACTTAAGTATTATGATTTATATGAAGGTTATGTTGGAATTGGCATCATAGTTCAAGTATAAAAATCATGATTTTGTAATAGTGACAAAAGCAAGCGTCTTTGTAAGCTTGTATTAATTTTATGAACATGACTAAACTATGTTTGTTATTATGCCTAGTTAAAAACATGTTTCTAGGCTTATGTTGTTATCATAATCATATGATAATATATTTGGCACATAAGTTACATTAGAAATTACACTAGAATTACATCCCACTTACAAGTTACATAGATTGGATAAAAACCATGATTATATGAATAGTAGGATTCATGTTCAATTATGTTTATGCCATGACTATAAGGACTCATGTTCAATTATGATTATGCCATAATTAGAATGGTTCATGTTTAAGTATCATTTATGCCATGACTACACGAATAGAATGATTCATGTTTTGTTTATACCATGATTATGTGAATAGAATGATTCAAGTTTAAGTATTGCTTATATTATATGTTGTTACAATTGCAAGTTCACATGTGCCTACTTTATGTTAATTGAATCGTTATGTTGCAAGTTCATGCGTTCACACTCCCCTTTTTATGTTACCTTATAAACACCATGTTATAAGCCTCCCCTTTTCATATGGCTAAATTGGGTTTAAGTATTAAACCCAACACACCTTACATTTGAACGAACGTGTAAAACGGGGGTAATGACGTTTGGGCTAAAATATAGAACATATGTGTTGGCATGTTCGACGCATGCCAACAATCTTGAGAATCAATTAAGTGACATAAATAAATTTTAATCAATAAAGATAAATTTGAATAATGGGCCGCAAATATTTACATATAAAAAGAAAAGGGACAAAATATGTAAATGTAGAAAATACGATGTGTTTAACCCGAGGTTGGATTGAGTTGTGATGTAAACCTGCCCGGAACCGCCCGGCTGTCCAGTAGTCACAACAATACCTATCCAATGTGGGTGGTTAAACACGGAGCCCAATAAGGACCCGAGGTTAGACTGAGTTGTGGCGTAAGACTGCCCGGACCCAACCGGCAACAGGCAGCCACAACAATACCTGTCTAATGTGAGAGGTCAAGGCTTTAATAAGATAATTAAGGCTGAGTCAGGATTGATAGGATTAAGTAAATTATATTAATACTTAATCAAAATGGAACATGCTAAACTAAACAGTCTGATTGGGGGTTAGGTTTATAAAACACTTAACCAACTTAGCATGTTGGCTAGAAATAGAAAACCTAGTAGCGGGGGACCCTTTTCAGCAGTAACCCTACAAGGCGTATCATGATACCCTGAAACTAGGCAGGGTGGGGCACGATTACTGGGCTGACTGTAAGAGGTCAAATCGACGGCGGTTGTGCAGCAGTGTAGGTTCTAACGGGGTGCGGGCGTGCACACACTCTGGCGCAGAAAAATAAGGCACTGGGCACCAGTAGCATACCTGTGCATTCTAGGGTTGTGTCGGGCCGCCATCATGGGACTTGATACACCCCATGGTGGGACCAGCATAGGTAACTACAACAACGGGGGCCGTAAGACACATGTAACTATGCGAGTAGGAGCCGATCATCATAAAATGGATCACTTCACCCTGATTATGGGGTGCCTGTTGGGAACTAGTTTATACGGGTACAGAGATTAATATGGGGTACGATAGTATATTCGACCCTAGACAACTTAACTTGGTTTATGGTGCTTTCCCATTTCTAGATTATACTTATCATACCCAGTTCTTTATTCATAGACTGAATAGTCCTAGACTTACTCAGGCTTTATGTCTGACTCTACTTTTCTTTCGTCTTCTTTTCTTCCGTTCCCCCCCCCCCCCCAGGTCCACAGGGAGGGAATACCGCAGCTTGACCATCCTTCATATCCAGCTTGAAGAGAAAGAATGTATTGCTTGGATCTTTTCGTTTTGGACTATGGCTTTGGACAGCAATTATGGGACTTTTGCAGTTTATTTATGTTTTCTTTATGCTTCTTTAAATAATGTAATCAAGATAGTTATGAAGATGTTATGTTTTTGGAAGTGTTGTAAGACAATTATGGTATGGTTGGTGTAACACGTATTTCATTGAAATAAAAGTTGTCGTTTTCCGCTGTTCAAAAATATGTGTTATTATATCTGTCTTGTATATTTGTGATTTATACTTATAAACCTCCACCAAAATTAGGGCATTCCCTTTGAGAGTGACCCTAACGGAGGTGGGGTGTTTCACTTGGTATCAGAGCATAGGTTTACCAGATAAGATAAAAAGTTTTGAAAATTTATTTTTCAAAAAGAAATTTAAAGAAGCATTTTTAAGATAAAATATTATTTTATTTTAAAAGGCAAAGTCCCCCCCCCCAAAGCCATAGGAACTATCTCTTATCCTTCGTTTTGAATCTATCCTTTTTGTTTCAGCATGTCCGAAGAACTTAACTTGCCAGAGGGTGTGCCAATACCTGGTTGGTTTAGACGGTTCTTAGAAGCAAGGGCCACTCAGCCAGGTCCTACCGTTCCTCCTCCCCCAGCTGCAGGAAATCATCCAGCTGCAGCAGCACCTCTTCCTCCACCTCCTCCGCGGGGAAACACCTTTGCTAAGATATGTAAAGATTTTAAAGCTATGGGAGGAAAGGATTTTCATGGAACTGAGTCCTTCGTGGCAGCTAGAAATTGGCTGAAAGAAACCGAGGACTTATTCATCATCTTTGAGGTAGAGGATAGACAGAAAGTACAACTGGCAGTATGGCTACTAAAGGGCGAGGCTTCCTACTGGTGGGAAGTCACTAATGCAGAAAGACCAGTGGAAACATGGGAGGACTTTAGGGCAAGGTTTGAGGCTAAATTTCTCTCAGATGTGGAAAGGAATTTGCAGTTGGAAAAATTCTTATTTCTTAAGCAAGGGAACAAGACAGTCAAAGAGTATGTTAATCAGTTCGATGAGCTGGCTAGGTTCGGACTGGACCTAGTCAACACCCCGCACAAGAAGGCTCTCCGTTTTGTCAAAGGGTTGAATGAGCCATTACACAGTTTGGCCATGACCCATATACCCATGGGAGCTACGTATGAAAGGTTGGTACAGATGGCGTTGCTGAACGAAGAGGATAAGGGCAAGAAGGAGGCAAAGGCAGAAAACTCTCAAGGGAAGAAAGAAGGTTTGCAGCCTAAGAAGACAGACTTTAAGAAGGGCGGGAAAGGCAACAAAGAGAAGAGGAAGTGTAATTTCTGTGGCAAAGTGGGGCACTTAGTGAAAGATTGCCGGAAAAAGAAGGCCAAGATGAATGGTGGGTGCTTTTCTTGCGGTGAGACAGGCCACATGGCTAAGGACTGCCCAAAGAAACGAGGACAGGGGCAGAGGGCTGGATCCACCTCAGGGGCACAAGTTCATGTGCTAGAGGCGCCACCTCTGCAACAGCGAGGTATAAATACTTCTGTAGAAAGTGTAGTTTACCTTTATGATCACCCCGTTCGCACTTTATTTGATTCTGGCGCATCACACTCCTTTATCTCGTCTGCTTTAGTAGAATCTCTGCACCTAAAAACTAGTATGGTAGAGGACCCCTTAATTGTTTCAAACCCAATTGGGGGCCCAGCTCATTTGTCTATGATCTGTTTGGGATTGAAAATTTCTATTCTAAGCGTAGAATTTAAATGTAGTGCCTTTGTTTTGGGCTTTTCGGATATGGTTTGATTTTGGGCATGGATTGGCTATCCAGTAATGGGGCCATCCTTGATTGTGAGAAAAGGGTTGTTAGGCTCCTAACCCAGCTCGGTAATACTTTGGAAATTTCTTGTAATCCCTCGTATGCGGTTATGCTTAGTTACCTTGAATCGCTAGATGCCTCCGTTGAAAATTTGCAATCAGTTAGAGTGGTCCGGGAATATCCGGATGTCTTCGAAGAGGTGAAGGGCTTGCCTCCGAAGCGGGAGATAGACTTCCGTATATATCTTGTAGATAATGCAAAGCCCGTTGCGTTGCCCGTTAGACACATGGCTCCACAGGAAAGGAAAGAGCTCAGTAAACAGATTAAAGAGCTTCTAGAAAAGGGGTTCATTAGGAGGAGCATTTCAGAATGGGGCGCTCCAGTGGTGTTCACTACAAAGGCGGATGGTTCACTCCGTCTATGTGTTGACTATAGGGAGCTCAACAAGCTAACGAAAAAGAATAGGCACCCTCTCCCCAGAATTGACGATTTGTTTGATCAGCTTGTAGGAGCGTTTGTTTTCTCCCAACTCGATTTAGCGACCGGTTTTCATCAGCTAAGGGTGGCTGAAGATAGTATCGATAAAACGGCATTCAGAACCCCAGACGGCTTCTTTGAATGTCTTGTCATGCCTTTCGGCTTGACAAATGCACCTGCTTACTTCGTGGACCTGATGAGTAGGGTATTCAGAGATTTCCTCAATAAGTTCGTACTGGTCTTCGTAGACGATATCCTTATCTTCTCAAAGAGTGAAGAGGAACATGCTCAGCACTTTAGGGCAATCATGGAAACTCTGCGAGTCCATCAGCTAAAAGCCAAATTCTCCAAATGCCACTTTTGGAGAGAAGAAGTGAGGTTCCTTGGGCACATAGTATCCAAGCAAGGGTTAGCAGTGGACCCTGCTAAGGTAGTGGCGGTACAGGATTGGAAGACACCAAGGAATGCAACTGAGGTCCGAAGTTTTCTAGGACTAGCAGGTTTCTATCGAAAGTTCATAAGGGATTTTGCGAAAATCTCAGCTCCGCTCACGAAGTTGACCAAGAAGAATCTAGTTTTCAATTGGGACTTGGATTGCGAGTTTGCTTTCCAGCGACTGAAAAGGGCTCTTACAACAGCCCCAGTTTTGACGTTGCCAGATGGAAGCAAGATGTTCACTATTTATACAGATGCATGTGGGACAGGGCTAGGTGCCGTCTTAATGCAAGAAGGAAGGGTAGTAGCTTATGGCGGGAGGCAGTTGAAAGTGCACGAAAAGAACTACCCGACCCACGATCTTGAATTAGCCACCATCGTCTTTGCACTCAAGTCTTGGCGACACTATCTCCTAGGTGAGAAGTTCGAACTTTACACTGACCATAAATCATTGAAATACCTTTTCTCGCAGAAGGACCTTAACTTGAGGCAACAGAGGTGGATTGAGTTTCTTGCCTCGTATGATTTCGAGATCTCCTATACTCCGGGCAAAGGCAACGTAGTGGCAGACGCGCTGAGCCGAAAGAAACTGACCTTAAGCCCGTTGTTTGTTGAAAGACAAAGCCTAGACATTATAGCCAGCTTCGACTTTAGGCCTTCCTCCGATTTTGTACCAGGCTTGCTAGCATCGCTCGAAGTACGCCCGACTTTAGTGGACTCGATAAGAACAACACAACGCGAGGACCCTCAGCTTGTGGAGACGATTGATAGGCTAATTAGGGGTGAGACTTCAAGTCACCTCAACAGATACTCCATCGACGATAAGGGTTGGCTAAGGCGAGACGGAAGACTATGCGTCCCACAGACAAGGGATTTAGTAAAGAAGGTTCTCGAGGAAGCACATCACTCCAAGATGACGATACACCCAGGCGGAGATAAAATGTACAAGGACATAAAAAGAACTTTCTTTTGGAACGGCATGAAGAAGGACGTGGCAGAATTCGTTTCTAAGTGTATGGTGTGCCAACAGGTTAAGGCGAAACAGAAAAAGCCTGGCGGTCTGCTACATCCTCTAGAGGTCCCACAGTGGAAGTGGGATAGCATCTCAATGGACTTCATCGATGGGCTGCCTAGGTCTAGGAGAGGCAACAATAGCATTTGGGTAATAGTGGATAGGCTTACTAAAAGTGCCCACTTTTTACCCGTCAAAAGTAAAAGAACTGCCTCATCCCTAGCATCTCTTTACCTCAAGGAAATCGTTCGACTCCATGGAATACCATCCAGCATTGTTAGCGACCGAGACCCTATCTTCACTAGTGAGTTTTGGCGGAGTCTGCAAGAAGCGGTAGGCACACAGTTATGCTTGAGCACAGCCTATCATCCCCAAACCGACGGCCAAACAGAAAGAGTGAACAGAGTTTTGGAGGACCTTTTAAGACTGTGCATCCTTGACTTCGGAGGGATGTGGGAAGACCATCTTCCTTTGGTAGAATTTGCCTACAACAACAGCTATCAAGCAACCATCGGAATGGCGCCCTTCGAAGCTTTATATGGAAGACCGTGTCGATCGCCCACTTGTTGGTGGGAGTCTACTGATAAGCTCATACTTGGACCAGATATGATCCGAGAGACTTCAGAGAAAGTAGACTTAATACAAAGAAGGATGAAGACGGCCCAAGACAGACAAAAGTCCTACGCCGACAAGAGGAGGACCGACCTTGAATTTGAGGTTGGAGACAGAGTTTTTCTTAAGGTATCTCCGCTAAGGAACGTTGTTCGTTTTGGAACCACAGGAAAGCTAGCACCAAGGTTCGTAGGGCCATTCCCTATCATTGAGAAAATTGGGAAAATGGCCTATAGATTAGAGCTACCCGAAAAATTGGTCGGAGTTCACAACGTCTTTCACGTTTCACATCTCCGAAAATGTCTACATGAGTCTGCTGAAGTGGTAGAGCCAAATATCCTAGAAGAAGCTGAAGTGGAACGCGAAGCAACCATAAGGAAAGTTCCAACCCGCATATTAGGAACGGAAGTGAAGAAGCTACGCAACCGCGAAGTCAAGCTCGTCAAAGTTCAGTGGAGCGACGCCGAAGGAGATGCAACTTGGGAAACGGAAGCTAAAATACGCGCAGCCTACCCTTTTCTTTTCGAGGGTACATCTTTGATCTTTCCTTTTTCCTTAAGTTGCGCTTTTATCTATCTTTTAAGGTATATCTCCTCGACCGTGTCTTTTAGGAAGAAACCCTTTGGATGGAAACATGTAATTGAAACATGTTATGGATGATGGTTGCAAGTGGTTGCAAGTGATTGCTAGTGGTTGCTCGTGGTTGCATATACACACACAATCTAGGTTTTAGATCGGCTCAATCACTTCATATTGCATATGCATATATGTTTGCATTCGTATATGGTTGAACTTTAATGTGTTTTCATATGGATGTTGCATTTGTATGAATGATTGTGCACTCATGTAGAATCATGAATAGGAGGATTTGCATACATAATGGATTCATAGCACTTACATAATTCGAATTAAGGAGGTCAACTGAATCAGTAGACCGCCTGATTTTGCATTAGATAAGTACATGTATACACACACTTCGCATATTATCATGAAGCATTAGAAGTCTTTTAAGGACAATGGATGCTCGTGTTTGATGGATGAGTAGATGGATGTTTGGATGTTAGGATGTACATTCTTCCTGAACTTGAAGATTTCGGGACGAAATCCTTTTAAGTGGGGGAGAATGTAACACCCCGTGTATTCTACAACTGTGAAATTCACAAATTAAAGTATAACTAATTTCAAAACAAAGTATTAAGGGAAACGGGATAAGCCATTGCGTTCGTCTCGGAAAAATACGCGAAATAGAGTCCGAGTTTTCGAAAAATGGAGCCCGTATGACCAAATTATGGCCCGATGAAGTTTCAGAAAATTCAAATTTCGAAAACAGATTTAAATTTCAGCCCAATCAGAGTAGGCGGGAAAATTCCCGCCCAAACCCACCAGGTCAACCTGGGGGTCGACCCTAGGGTCGACCTTCCAGGCCAGGTCGACCTGGGAGTCTACCTAGGTGTCGACCTGCCCAGGCAGGTCGACTCTAGAGTCGACCTGGGGGTCGACTGGGGAGTCGACCTGGCCCCTGAGCCAGGTCGAACCCAGCCCACCCTGGCTGGCCTGGTCTGTGTTTGGTCGATTTTCTGAGCCTTGCCTTGTCACTAGGGCTAGGTGTCAGCTCCTGATTGGCCTCTCCTTCAAACGAACGGCTATTATTAAACCAAGCTCCATCGACGGTCTAAATCAACTCAAAAAATCTATAAAAAGGACCTAAGACTAACCCTAATTCACATAAACTAAAATGGAGATGAGACCGTCATGCTGCTGAGGAGAGACTGAGGATAGACGTCAGAAATAGAGAGACAATTAGCGGATAAATCAGAAGCTTAAAGCAACGTCAAATCAATCAAAACAACGCCTACAACAAAGGATAGCATCTCCAAATTCAGAATTCAGATTCCTGAATTGAAGATTCGTCACACGTTGTAAGTAGAGTGCTATTCCGATGTGAATTAAATAATTGTGTTGATTTGTGTAATGTAAGAAATGGAATTGTGGCGATAATAATCTATATTTGTATGTTGCTTTGATGCGAAACGATTTGGTAATATTATGGTATACGATTGGATATTTGCAAGTACGCGATTTGCGTTGGAAGTTAACAACAAAATGGAATTGTGGCGATAATAACTTATGTTTGTATGTTATTTTGATTTGGCAATGCTATGGTGTACGATTTGATTCATACAAGTATATGGTTTATGTTGACAACCACATGTTGTGGAATTTTAATTGGGATTCATGCAAGCATATGATTCATATTGAAAACTACATGTTTGTGGTAGTATTTACAACACCCATTTGATAATTGCAAGTACATGATTCATGTTGAAAATAACAACTATATGTTGTAATAGTATATTTGAAATTCATGCAAGTATATGGTTTATTGTTATGTCAACATGATGTATAATTCTATGGTCATCTTTAGTGTAATTTGATCCACTTAAGTATTATGATTTATATGAAGGTTATGTTGGAATTGGCATCATAGTTCAAGTATAAAAATCATGATTTTGTAATAGTGACAAAAGCAAGCGTCTTTGTAAGCTTGTATTAATTTTATGAACATGACTAAACTATGTTTGTTATTATGCCTAGTTAAAAACATGTTTCTAGGCTTATGTTGTTATCATAATCATATGATAATATATTTGGCACATAAGTTACATTAGAAATTACACTAGAATTACATCCCACTTACAAGTTACATAGATAGGATAAAAACCATGATTATATGAATAGTAGGATTCATGTTCAATTATGTTTATGCCATGACTATAAGGACTCATGTTCAATTATGATTATGCCATAATTAGAATGGTTCATGTTTAAGTATCATTTATGCCATGACTACACGAATAGAATGATTCATGTTTTGTTTATACCATGATTATGTGAATAGAATGATTCAAGTTTAAGTATTGTTTATATTATATGTTGTTACAATTGCAAGTTCACATGTGCCTACTTTATGTTAATTGAATCGTTATGTTGCAAGTTCATGCGTTCACACTCCCCTTTTTATGTTACCTTATAAACACCATGTTATAAGCCTCCCCTTTTCATATGGCTAAATTGGGTTTAAGTATTAAACCCAACACACCTTACATTTGAACGAACGTGTAAAACGGGGGTAATGACGTTTGGGCTAAAATATAGAACATATGTGTTGGCATGTTCGACGCATGCCAACAATCTTGAGAATCAATTAAGTGACATAAATAAATTTTAATCAATAAAGATAAATTTGAATAATGGGCCGCAATTATTTACATATAAAAAGAAAAGGGACAAAATATGTAAATGTAGAAAATACAATGTGTTTAACCCGAGGTTGGATTGAGTTGTGATGTAAACCTGCCCGGAACCGCCCGACTGTCCAGTAGTCACAACAATACCTATCCAATGTGGGTGGTTAAACACAGAGCCCAATAAGGACCCGAGGTTAGACTGAGTTGTGGCGTAAGACTGCCCGGACCCAACCGGCAACAGGCAGCCACAACAATACCTGTCTAATGTGAGAGGTCAAGGCTTTAATAAGACAATTAAGGCTGAGTCGGGATTGATAGGGTTAAGTAAATTATATTAATACTTAATCAAAATGGAACATGCTAAACTAAACAGACTGATTGGGGGTTAGGTTTATAAAACACTTAACCAACTTAGCATGTTGGCTAGAAATAGAAAACCTAGTAGCGGGGGACCCTTTTCAGCAGTAACCCTACAAGGCGTATCATGATAACCTGAAACTAGGCAGGGTGGGGCACGATTACTGGGCTGACTGTAAGAGGTCAAATCGACGGCGGTGGTGCAGCAGTGTAGGTTCTAACGGGGTGCGGGGGTGCACACACTCCGGCGCAGAAAAATAAGGCACTGGGCACCAGTAGCATACCTGTGCATTCTAGGGTTGTGTCGGGCCGCCATCATGGGACTTGATACACCCCATGGTGGGACCAGCATAGGTAACTACAACAACGGGGGCCGTAAGACACATGTAACTGTGCGAGTAGGAGCCGATCATCATAAAATGGATCACTTCACCTTGATTATGGGGTGCCTGTTGGGAACTAGTTTATATGGGTACAGAGATTAATATGGGGTACGATAGTATATTCGATCCTAGACAACTTAACTTGGTTTATGGAGCTTTCCCATTTCTAGTTTATACTTATCATACCCAGTTCTTTATTCATAGACTGAATAGTCCTAGACTTACTCAGGCTTTATGTCTGACTCTACTTTTCTTTCGTCTTCTTTTCTTCCGTTCTCCCCCCCCCCCAGGTCCACAGGGAGGGAATACCGCAGCTTGACCAGCCTTCATATCCAGCTTGAAGAGAAAGAATGTATTGCTTGGATCTTTTCGTTTTGGACTATGGCTTTGGACAGCAATTATGGGACTTTTGCAGTTTATTTATGTTTTCTTTATGCTTCTTTAAATAATGTAATCAAGACAATTATGAAGATGTTATGTTTTTGGAAGTGTTGTAAGACAATTATGGTACGGTTGGTGTAACACGTATTTCAATGAAATAAAAGTTGTTGTTTTCCGCTGTTCAAAAATATGTGTTATTATATCTGTCTTGTATATCTATGATTTATACTTATAAACCTCCACCAAAATTAGGGAATTCCCTTTGAGAGTGACCCTAACGGAGGTGGGGTGTTTCATGATCGTCCAGACGCACTTGGTGATCGATGGATGTGCCTCCGGTTTCGTTCAGACCCAGAACGAACTTGTAAATGGACTGTGTGTCTGACATTGGATTTTATTCTGTGTGATTGATTTCTGTTAAATATATATCTGTTTGGCGGCGGTGAATTTATTCTCTTGCTTAACGCCCTTCTCTGAGACGTACGAGCTTAGAGGTTATATATTGATGGATATCAATCGCAGGGAGTGAATTGTCTGTGTGGCATGCCTAAGTGGCAAATGATCAAGGCTTTTGTTGAAAAACAGAGTCTTGTGGTTGATGATCAAAGCACGGCCTGTGTGGCATAACTTTGTGTAACGTTGATTCACGAGCCTCACACCCCGGTTGTGAACCAGAAACGGGAGAAGGATCCACGGAGAACATGCGTCTCTTTCTAGCTAGAAGTGGCGTCAGTGGTTTTACATGCCCTAACGAGTTTGACTTATGTGGTTGTTGTTGTTGCGAGGCGCCTCGGATATATCGGTCGTTCTCGAACCGATAGAGTCATTCGTTGACTCATTTACGCCCCATAGGGCGGGGTGACGTAGTGTTCAGGGTTTCGTCTAATCCACATCGAGTGGACCGACCATGTGGCTCCAAGGGACGATGTGTTCTGTTCCTGAGACTCGGGCTAGACAGTCTTGAATTCGGTAAGGACGATCCCTTGCCTTTGTTCACATATGGAAATCCAACTTCCAATATGTGAATTTGCGGTTTTGATTGTAGAGCCTAGTATGGCGACATGATATATCGTACACATGCCGTCTATGATTGATACTTATGATTGAAATTGTTTTAAACACTATACACTTATTATAGTATCAAATGACTTGTTTTAAGCGTATCAAACATGCTTTGGCTATTATAAGGTAAAACCCATCCTCCGGCTTGTATTGCATTGTGTGATGGGATCTAGGTCTTATAATAGCTTCATTTTTCTTTATTTAGCATTGCGCTGTTGTTTGATGCACTGGTGTTCTTGGGAGGAAACTCGTTCCTTGTTATACGGCGTGGTCCCTTGATTTACCTAACTTTAAAATAAAGATTAATAATTGTTTTAGTTCTCACACCAGTCACATGACTGACCTGGAGTTTATTGTTTTAACCTAAACTCTGGGTGCCCCTATTTCGACACGGGCAGCTAGTAGTTTTGGTTTTGCAGATTTATCTTCACAGGATCCTGGTTTACAGCTGGAATGATATTCGGAAAGCTTTGTATCCGTATATCTCCTTCAGTTGTGTTTTGTATTATTTTCC
This sequence comes from Allium sativum, assembly GCA_030737875.1. Classification (NCBI taxonomy): domain Eukaryota; kingdom Viridiplantae; phylum Streptophyta; class Magnoliopsida; order Asparagales; family Amaryllidaceae; genus Allium; species Allium sativum. The sequence goes on from JASFAX010000034.1 coordinate 7,869,860, forward strand.
GCTGCTATGTAATGTATTGTAATCTCTGATATTTTATGATGTGTAATATTTATTCATACTCTGTATGTTCTTATATTCTGATGAAATTGTTGTAATTAACAATGAAATGTTCTTCTGTTTGTGTCCCGATGTGGCTTGTTCTCAATTCAATCCATGTTTTTCTTACCGGGGAAGTTCGGGTCGTCTCACTCAAGTTGAATAAATGTTCGGTCATGTGTGGTTAGGTTGCAAGATATTCTTGTTGAACCCCATTGTATCCACTCTAGAGTACATTGATCGGGAGGTGGTCTCATACCTTGTCATGTTGGAATTCCAAACTCCAATATGAGTCGTATGTTTTTAGTTGTAAACCAACTATGTTGGAAAGTGAGATGTAAGTTTTCCGGCTATATTCCTATTTATTTTTGGATTGATATACACTATTATAATATTGCTGGATTTCGATATAAAATGTGATTTGAGTTATCGTAAGGCAAAAACCATCTATGTTTATGTGTGGATCGGTCTTACGATTATCTTTTCTTTTAAAAGGATTTTGAAAGGTAAATCAAGTGACTAGAATTTACTTACATCAGTCCCATGACCGAAACAGAGTTTATTCTACTTTGTTTTACCTAAACTCTTGGGTGTCCAGATTTGTAAGGGTAGTCAAGTAGTTCAGGTATTTACAGATACCGTGGAAGGAGCTTGGAGCAAGAGCTTTCAACGTTAAATATCTTATGTTCATTTCCACTGTGATGTGTTATACTCTAATAATGATATGTATAATGGTACATAATTCTGTATTTAAAAGCTGTTATATATAATATATTTCATTTCACTGCATTGTGAGATTCTGTGTTATTATTCATGTTCTTATTCTATATTTTTCTTCTTTACCTATAATGATATGTATTTCTATGCAATTTAGGTTGGACATGTGTTGTATTTAGTCAACTCAAATTGTATAGATTTTCGGGCCATTAAAAATATCATTATTTGGCTCTTCTCGATTATGAACATTCAAAGAATCGTACTTTTTATATTGATTCAATACTTAAGTCATGTGCATTGTGTACCTACAATCGATAAAATGTCACTTCATGGATTTTTCTACTTATATATGCATGTATATATTTAATGTTGTAATTCATTACTTATATAAAAGTATGACAAATACATATAATATAAACATGGATGAGTACTTATCGGTTAAAACTGAATTACTAGCCAAACTAATTGAGTTTGGTTGGTTCGGTATGCTTTTGCAAGTTAATTGTTTTTTTTAAATAATATTTTGGTTTGTTGATTGGATTTAGTTTTTATATTTGAAAACCGAACCAATAATTAAACAAAATTTAGAAACTAAGTTATTTTAAAGTTAAAAAACTATGGAAATTAGGCACGCATCCATATTTTCAAAGTTTATTCACTGCGCATCCTTGTTTATGTTTGTATGTAAAGCAGGTCTTATTTCCTATAGCAACGTATTATCCTGATTGTCTGCGCTGCTATATTAAAAAAAAAAATTAAAAAAATTATGAATATTCACGGAAGAATTTTGCACACAAAAATTTGCCATAATATTAGTAATTTTGTGAATAATTGCATCATTTGTAGCAAATATACTAGAGATGGAATATTTTTCATTTGTATGCAGTTTTTATTATATTTCTACTGATTTTCCTGCAATACTTGAATGTCTTAATAAGTATAGGCTTTGAGTTTGAATTTTTCATACAAATCAGCAAAAGTTGCATGAAATTTTGCAACTTTTTTGATATAATTGCTGCAATGTCAGCAATTTGAAGAAAAATTACAGAAAAATTCTGAAGCGTGCATATTTTTATTTTGTTTTTTATTTTTTTTGTAATTTTAATGCATTAATATGATGATGATAATATGTTGAATTAAAATTTGAAGTTTGGTAAATTTTTAAATTCTTTTTTGTTGATTTTCGAAAAATATGGACGTAATTTATTGAGATTTACACACTTTTTTTTTTTTTTTTTTTTTTTTGAAACTTAATAGGGACCTGAGGCAAACTGAATATTGATAATGTTACTATTTACATTATCTTAGTAGTATTACTATATTTCTTTCAATTCATATTAATATTTTTCGAAGGTAGGTTTGTTTCCGAGATTTTACATCATACAAACTCAGTTAATTTCTTTAGTCTTATAATATATAAACATGTAGAATGTCAAATTCATTTTAAGACAAAATAAATAAACTAATCAATATTGGCTCGGTTGGTTTGATTTAAAATTATATCTATTTGATTCGGTTAGTTTCGATTTTTGGTTTGGTTTGATTTGATTTGATTTATGTTTCTTAAATGGTTATTTTATTTCAGCAATTTTAATCGAATCAATTATTTGTTCATCCCTAAATGTATAACAAATCAAAAACTTTTTATTTTAAACAAAAACGTTTACAGAATTTATAAAAGTTGCTCCTTGGATAGACCTTTAGTTCTACCAGTTTACAAAGGATTACATTTATGTCCCAGTTTATGATAGTGCTTTACTAGCAAATTCATAAGATGGGATAATAAATGCCTTACTTGCCTCCAACAGGATTCATTCAGCACCAACTTGCCCCCACAAAACCCACTTTACCACCCAGCTAAACTATTATTTATTACATGTTCATTGCAACAATTATTTAAAGTATGTACAGAGTTCTTCTTCTCTCCACTTACCCCCACGAGGGTGGGTTGCCCAATTCCATGGCCTCATGGGCCAGGCCTGGATTCAGGTATCGCCATTGCATCACACTTGAAGACATTCTATCATCAGATTTTATCATAGAATATAATATAACATCTGAAACTATTACCAATATGTTTTTGTCAGATATCTAAATTTTGAAATGTACAAAAAGATAATTAATAAGAAACAACCAAAATGCTCTAAAAGGAAAATTTGATTGACTGGTAACAATTGCTATGAAACAAAAGCACCACTGGCTTTTTATTGCATGTTTTTCTGCCCTACAATCTCATACCTCTCTACAGGAAAAAAGAATAAGCCGTATGATATAATACATATAATATAGTAATACAGAAGATAACCTCTTTTAACAGCATAAACGGAGATGCTCATTCACTTGTTTCGCTTCTTTGCTTCACTGTACAGGACAACTCCAGTAACTGTGAGCGCATAGCCCAGCATTCCTTGAACTGATACTGGATTTTTGAATATCAAAATTGAAATAACTACTGCAACCGCGCCTTTAGCATTTCCAAGAACCTTTTATGAAACAAACAGCAATGACAGTCACTACACGCTTTAAACCAAACAAATAGGTTGGTTAGATTGATTATTTAGTAATGGTTTACCTGAAGGGTCAAAGCGCTTGTGTGCTTGGTTACCAAAAAGTTTGTGAGGTTCACAAAATAGGCCATTATGGAATTAAATAAGAGATACCATATAATTTTGGTGTCTTCTCTAGCAAGTTGAACTGTGATGCCAACCACATTTTCCTCCATGATAAGGGTTGCGGGAAGCAAGAAAACAACGGCTATCGGAGCCATGTATAGAAGGAGATTCATAGAGTTGAGTTTTTCCCTATAACATATATGAACATAGTAAGAATACACCAATGAAAGTAACACTTAACTTATATATAAAAAACGAACCAAAATTTGTTTTATTTCAGCCTATGTAGAGTTGACCCGACAAAAATAGCAGGATAAGCGAAATAGTTTGACCAGAACACAGCCAGCTACCATAAATATCCATGGAGATCCCAAATGAACAGTGTCTAACAGGATATTACATACTTTGGAGCTAATAAGTAAGAGGTTAAATTCAACAAAACTGATAATTTTTCAGTCTTTCATCTTTCTCATTGAAATGAAAAATAACAAAGACAATCTCCAGCACATATATATGAAGAAAAAAGGCAATTCTTCCATCTTTTTCTCGTTTTGCCACCGTCCAGCACTGTGATATTAGCTTGATTTTTTTTTTTTTTTTTTTTTAAAAAAAAGGCATACTGCTTAATGGTTTTTTGAAAACCATCAAAAATATTAAATCAATGATTTAAGATTTATATACTTATTTAGGATAGCCATTTATAACTATAAGCGTTTTTTTGAAACTCGTTTATGCTTATCAACGGCTTTTAGAAGATCGTTATAATTCCAAAATAAATTTCAATCCATTTTTTCTCGTTTTGCTACCATCCAGCACTGTGATATTAGCTTGAATTTTTTTTATTTTTTTTTTAAAAAAAAAAGACATACCGCTTAATGGTTTTTTGAAAACCATCAAAAATATTAAATCAATGATTTAAGATTTATATATTTATTTAGGATAGCCATTTATAACTATAAGCGGTTTTTTGAAACTCGTTTATGCTTATCAACGGCTTTCAGAAGATCATTATAATTCCAAAATTATCGTTATTCCAAATTAAATTTCAATCCATCACATAAGTGGCTGGTCTTAGCGTAAAATCTCACATAGTGCACCTAGTTCGGTACGCAAGCACCACATAAGTGAATGGTCTTAACGAATGCACATGATAAGCTCTTAGCGTGCCTTTATGGGTTTCGAACCCATGCGGTTGTTACCACGACACAAGGTCCTTTACCGCTAGGCTAATGCCACGGACAAAAGTTTTAATTTCATAAAAAATTGAATATGTAAGATGAAAATTGATGAACATAATTATATGTAAACATTTTGGCTTTTTTTTAGAAGAGAATACAAGAAAGAATGAAATAAATGCAAAATCAATTTACCTCTCAAGCCAATCAATCTCAAAAAACAAGCCTACCATAAATAAATATGGTTTTTCGTTAATAAAGAATGTAAGAGGCAAATAATGAAAAACCTTATTTCTTGTAAAGGAATTTTCAATTTTTTTTTCAAAAGAGATAAAAGAGTTGGAGTGAAAATAAATGTATGACACTTTTCTGTCTCATTAGCTCATAAATCAAAATTAATAGCTTTCATAAATACAACATTTTCTTATTAACAAGGAATACAAAGTGCCAAAAACTAAAAGACTCTGTCTTTGGTTTTAATTATCGGACAATTCCCACTAATTAAAACAAAAATCAAAGAAAATGAGAGAAAATAACCTGCGCAAGAAAAAAGTTGTATACGTAAGTACTGATGTCTTTCATTAAACTGACACTAAAGAATGAGTTCAAAAATTGATCTAAGTTGTGAATTTCTTCTTTAATTACAAAGATTTGGGTTAAGATCTCACCACTATAATCCACTTTCAGTTTCTACAAACTCCGCGACAAATACACATTTTTAATAGTCATGCGTCTACATTGGGAACTCATGAGTGACCTAAAGAGCTTAAGTCTCTCATAGAATGTGGCTACGCGCTTCACACTTAAGTAAGTGAGTCCATCCATCAAGTGCTCCACTCTAGCGTCACTCATGGCTAGGGACTCATTAAGAGCAAAAGGCTCAACCGGACTAAATAAATAACATAATTCATCAAGTGCATCTTAAAAGTACCACCAATACTGACTATGAATTATATACATGAGTAATAAGACATTGTCTCAAAAAAATTAATGCAATTCATCAAGTGTCCCAAAAGCATCACCAATGCGGGTTATGGATTTGAAAAGAGCAAATTGGCTCAAATTAAAATAAATTAATATGTTCATCAAATGCATCTCAAAAGCACTACAAAAATCGGTTATCAAGTATACAAAATCAAATAGTAGAATTCATCAAGTGTGTCTCAAAAACACCACTAGAACTGGTTATAAAATATATAAAAGTAAAGAAGCTCAGACTAATAATAAATAATAGAATCCATCAAATGCGTCTCAATAGCACAACCAAAACTGGTTATAAACTAAAAAAGTTTTAAAAAAATCATATCAAATCGGAAAAATCAATCATATGCATCTCTAAAGCACCAACGAAAATGGTCATATTTTACAAAAGCGAGGTTCAAACCTACATAAAACTGTAGAATCCATCAAGTGCACTTCCAAAACACCATCAAAACTAGATATAGATTATATAAAATACAAGAAGCTTAGAATCAAATCGAGTAGAAAAAATCCATAAAATGCGCTTCAAAAATACCGCAAAAATGCTTATGGATTAAATAAAAGCAAGCAAGCTTAAAATCATATCAAATTGTAAAACCATCAAGTATTTTTTAAAAGCACAAAACATGGTTATGGATCAAATAAAAGCAAAGAAAGCTTAAAAATCATATTAAATTGCAAAACAATCAAGTGCTTTTTAAGAGCACCACCAAAACTGATTACAGTTTATATAACAACAATTAAACTTATGAATGCGGAAAACAAGAAGGGAAACGACAATCAAATTGCACTATTAGACCAAAAATGAGTATTTTTCATATATTCCCATACTCCGCACTTGATGTCTATTCTTCTTAAGGATTCAAAGACCAATTTTCTTTGAAAATAATCTAGTTCACTTTGATCATATTCACTTTAGTAGTTCAGTGCTTTGCTTCTTTCATTGATTTCTTGATTGTTCATATCTGAAACGTATGTGTTATCTTTTCATTCTACATTCTTATAGAAATTCCTATGTTCATCAATAAATGTATAAATGTAACATCCCACATCATAAGTAGCATTATGTTTAACAATTCAAGAGAAACATTATGTTCCCCCCAATTTTACCATATTCATCATTTGGTTAATTAGGTTATTCATTCTTATGTACCAAGAATATGAAATAGAGAAGCCACATCAAACCAGTCAAATCATTCTAAGCTTTTCTCAATGTCACAAGAAGAACGTAAAAATATATATTCTATTTTTTATCACATTAGCCTCTTACAAAACTACTGCCTCATAATAGAATGATAAGAATTCAATAATTTCACATCTAATATCCATTGTTGTATTTTCCAATCTACGGTAGACCCACTTAAGCTACATAACCATACTTTCAAAATTTATAGCTTGGAGGAATACATTTTTATAATCCAATAATAGTTCTTTCTAGTATTTTGTGAGGAACCATGTTGAGTATGAAATTATATAACAATGTAAGTTACCCCATATACAATTTACTTTGCAAATATCAGGATTCAATTTTATATCTTCGGTTACATTCAATACAATTTAACATGTCATGTATTTTCATACATGTAAACAATTATCAATATAATATCTATAAAGATAAATGCCAACATGTATTAATGCAACATTTAATTCAACACATGTCTTTCTTCTATGATGCATAAATAAACTCATAAACTATGCATATATGCAGTATGATATGCCCAACACAAGGCATTATGATAATGTTTATGTAGAGGAAAAAATCGTGCCAATGCAAAACATATAAAACTATCTTTTCTTAATTTCTTCATAGCATATACTTTCAATTCATCAAATATTTATAGATAAAATATCTTCACAAAATTATAACAGTTAACTGCATGATAATTGTATTTAAAAATGATCTTATCTTTAATACACAAACATGATCTTGTCTTTAATACACAAACTCCATTATGATTCTATTTCAAAAAGGAAACACAGATGTTGGTAGTCTGAAATACATTTGTGACTAATACTATTATAATGTAATAAAGAAAATAAAACAAGATAATGAATTTAATAAATGCATGCTTATTGCAAATATCCCTAATTACACATGGTTGTTATACTCTAAATATTAGAGAAACAACCTTGCTAAAAGATTAAAAAAAAATATGCATATTATTATTATATAATATAATAATGCATTTTAGCATTCAAGTTTTAAAAAAGAGTAACAGGTTGCAGGCATTTAATGCTGAAAATTAAAAATATCAATTAAATATGCATGCAAACTAATCATTATTTTGGCGCTCTAACATTTCAAATCCTACCATTGAAAAGAAAATTTAAGACTAGTTATTGTCATCATTTCTTTTTTAAAAATAATGCAACCATTTATTTCCTATATCAATAGAAAATTTTAATAAAGAGTTACCCATAAAATGTGAGTTAATGCTACTATTTAACCAGTGTATTAAAAAACGCGCCTGAGGCGCGTTGAGGCGAGGCATAGGCAAAAACGCCTTGAGACGCATCTCATGAGGCGTTTTACCTATGAGGCTTAAGCCTCAATTGGTTGAGGGGTAAAAAAACGTATGCCTTAGAGTCTCAATTGGCTGAGGTGTACATATAAAAAAGAAAAATCAAACCCTTTTTATTTTCAGCACTTACCGCTTTACACTTTTACCGCTGCTTCGTTTTACTCCAGAGAGGAAAATAAAGGTAAACCATTTTTGAATTTTCAAATTTGAATCCATCGATTCAACTGAAATCGAGCTCGATTCCTTAACTGGAATCGAACTCGATTCCAGTGGAATCGAAATTTTCCACGAGGCCAATTTTTTTGTCTTTTTTTACTGTCTTTTTTTTTTCTTTTTCTGTTTGATGTGTTTTCCATTTTAATTGTTTTCTCATTTCTGTTGTTTGCAAGAATGATTGTATTTTGTTTGAGTTACTTCGAATGTTTTATGGTTTTTACTTGGTATTTGACGCTTAATATTATTCCATAATAAAAATTAAGTACATGTGTTGCGTCTTTTTTTTAAAAAAAAAAAAAAAACCTGAAAGGCTTACGCCTCAACGCTTCGAGGCTTATGCCTCGCCTCACGGACCTGAAAACACCTTGCTTACGCCTTTTGCGTTTTAAATCATTGATTTTAACACAAATATTCAATAAAATTCATGTTTATTCACAATCAATAACGATTTGTCAGTCAGAATCACTTTTCATTTTAATACCTTATGTTCTTATCTCTCTGATATCTTTTGTTCTTGTTTAATTTTACAACAAGAACCTAACTTATTCCAAGGTTTATCCAAAAGACACTATCCAAAAAGCATATGCGCACCATTTTCTGTTTTACCATAATGCTAGGAAATGAACTTAACTTAAGTTTAAGATGAGGGTCTCTCGATGTGGAAAAACCACACCATATAATTACAATGATACATGATTATAAGTTGCTGTGATCGATGATTAAAAGGGTAGCTGAAAAGACATAATAGGTAGCTGAAAAGACATAGTACACAGCTGAAAAGACATAATACGTAGCTGAATAAAATATAATACGTAGCTGAAAAGACATAATATTAATCAAAAAATCCCATCAGTTTGAAGTAATTTGGTGATAAATGCAGCTTTCACTACAGGTTGGTTGATTCAGAACTTTATTGTTCTTCGTGTAGTTAGTTGACATTTCCATGTCTATCTAATAAACTTTACACAAGAACATAAACAAAGGAACTTTTATCTATGGCACTTTTGTGAAAAACCATTTTAAGTTTCAAACTACACTTTGTTTTCTGTTTCAGCCAGACTGCAAATATTTGCCGTAGAAACTTATAATTAAACGCAGAATTGATTTTCAATAATAGTAATAATAACTATTGTTACTTTTATAGAGTTGTGGCTTGAAAAATGTTTATTCATGGTTTTCATGTACCAAAACTAAAAATAAGGGATAATCCAAATTTTCAATTTCGCCTATAGCATGTTGGAAATAAACTTGATTTTTAAGGAAACATTTGATTATGTCATAAATTCAATTCTTGCTTTTAGGAAAGGATAAAATAAATGGCAACAAATATTAAAGTTATCATATATGTAAAAGAATTATCTAGAGAATGGTTTCTTAAGGAAAGCCTAGAAATTAGAGGATAAAGAAGAATCTAGAGAAGAAGAGTCTAGAACCTTTGTTATGTAATAAATATAAGTGTACTATCTCATTTGTGGTATGAAGTTGAATCAAGCAATGTATTAAGCTTATGTAAGCAATTAAGTTTGAAGAGAATAAATAAAATAAGCATTTCCTCCTCATACATTCTTTTCTCTCAGAATTACTTCTAAAATTTCTAACAGTGGTATCAAAGCTATAAAATTTCTAACAGTGGTATCGGAGCTATAAAAGTTTCACAAAGTGGTATCAGAGCTAGAAGATCCTTTTAGCAGAAAAGAAGAAGAAGGTTGAAATTATGGCATTTTTATTCCTTTCGACGTTTGTTCTCACAAAAGAGAATTTAGATGAATGAAGCACAGCAACACAGATTTATGAAGTCGCATCAAAGACCGTGATAACGACAAAGAAGAAGAAAAGAAAAAATGAAGTTTTGACAATTTCTTTGTTTTTTCCAAAGCACGTAAAATACAAAGAATCAAAAATCTTGCATCAATTTGCAAAACCTAGTTTGCGGGGATGTTGGAAATAAACTTGATTTTTAAGGAAACATTTGATTATGTCATAAATTCAATTCTTGCTTTTAGGAAAGGATAAAATAAATGACAGCAAATATTAAAGTTATCATATATGTAAAAGAATTATCTAGAGAATGGTTTCTTAAGGTAAGCCTAGAAATTAGAGGATAGAGAAGAATCTAGAGAAGAAGAGACTAGAACCTTTGTTATGTTATAATTATAAGTGGTATGAACAAGAATCTAGAGAAGAAGAATCTAGAGAAGAAGAGACTAGAAGAATCTAGAGAAGAAGAGACTAGAAGAATCTAGAGAAGAAGAGACTAGAATCTCATTTGTGGTATGAAGTTGAATCAAGCAATATATGAAGCAATGTATTAAGCTTGTGTAAGCAATTAAGTTTGAAGAGAACAAATAAAATAAGCATTTCCTCCTCATACATTCTTTTCTCTCGGAATCACTTCTTCTTCTAAAATTTCTAACAGTGGTACCAGAGCTATAAAATTTCTAACATGGCATAAATGATTTGATGGCACACATAAATATGTATATGCATATGCATGTGTGTGTGTGTGCAGTGTTCAATGAAACCTCAAACAGTGCAACACTCTCAAATGCTCCATAATTTCGATAATAAGCTCCAATTTAAATAATAGTTAATTTTAACTTTTCTCATTGTCACTACTACTTAAATCGGAACTCGTGATGGTAATTGGAAGCTAACTGAGCATGACATTATATGAGGTGTCATTGAATGCTGCATATTTGGAAAATTGGGATTAATAGCATCCTTTATTTAACACCATTTGTAGCCTCATGATATAAGTCACAAGTTTATATTTAAATATTTGATCCATGTGATGGAAGAGAGAAAAAATAAATATTAGAAAGAAACTTGTGGCTAGTATCAAAGTGCTACAAAATAGTGCTATTGATCCTCACCCGTATGCATATAAATAAATATGTACATATATAGTTATGTGGACACAAAATAAAATATAATTGATGATGCAATAAATTTGAACCATTGGATTTTTTGACCTAATATAAGAGGTGAAAATGTGGGAGAGATCTAATTGTTAAATCTCTCGTGTCTACGAATTGTGTCCAAATAGCATATATGTATGTGTGTTGTGTGCATTTGTGGTACAATTGTTACCCTTCGGAGGACATCAAAATTCCTTGTAAAACAGTCTTAAGAGCTCTTGCAGCTGTTGCACTAACACACATAATAAAACCAAACAAATGGAAACTTGGCTCACCCTGCATAAACAATTAATCATATGTAAATATAATCAAATAGATAGGCAGAAAACTAAACAGAGACAAAATGGCGAAGCATTTACAGCAGAAGTATCCAAAGAAATTTTTTGGTTTTGACCTCCATATACAATACAAAAATGAAAGAATCTTATTGTTTCATAATTCAGCGGGTAAGATGTGCAAAAGGGTGAGAAAAAAACAACAAAGCAAGGCTAGCTTATAGTTTTATCGTCTTTGTAGTGGAGAAAAAACTGTGAATGCACCTAAGTTAGCCTACATATGTACACACGTGATATTGACACGATTGGTGATGCCAATTAACATGAATCCCTTTCACCAATTACCCCTTCGGACAAGTTCAAGTGTACATAATTTAACTGATTTTGTTGTTTCCAATAAATAACATGTTAAGACTTAAGAAGTTTTATTGAATAGTATTATCTTATATTGATAGGTATGAAAATAAAGTCCCCATAACTGTAACCTCATTTTCTATTCTCATTCAGCGAAAATACAAGTATATTATCTTTTCTACTTTGAAATCCACCAAAACCCACATAGCACTTTGCTTCCCTTTCTAATTTGGAACTCTTAGCAGTTATACACTCTCAAACTTCATTTGATTCACATCAACAAAGAATTGTAATAAGGTTTTCTGTCAGACAACCCATTTTGTTCCCTTTACTTTCAGAGTTGACAACAATACTTTATACTACTTTGATTCATCTACTTAACCGTAAAGAAATCATGAACTGATCAGAATGACTGAGTATGATAAAGGCAGATGTTAGATTTTGAGATGATAATTCAAGTTTCAACTTTATCGAGGAGAAGAAATAATACATTGACTATATGATGTTATACTAAATACTGAGAAAACGAAAATTAAAGATAACTACTTTATTCTCTTGTAGCATGTATTATGTTTTAAAGCATACTCCTAATATAGGAATATTTGGATAGCAAAATGTCATAGTAGTGGAAGGGGACATGCCAACGACTTAAAATTAAGAGGCACACAAACAAGAGATAAAACACAGAATCCGATTTTGGAACCTTACAAAGTTTTACATAATGCATGCACTCAAAACAATAACATATTTCGTATTTCACCTAGAGAAGTGAAGTTCATGAAAAACACATGCTTACGTCCAACTCAATAGATTGGTTCTTTTGAGTTGTCTGGATGCTGGAGTTGCTTGCACATAACAACATTATAGTTAGTGTGTGTGTGCGTGTGTGATACCTAAGTAACGAAAAATTGATAACTACCTTAAAAAAGTTTACAAGCAAACATGATTACAAAATTACAATAAGATAGAAGTCCATTACTATGATACAAGAAGGATAGTACACAAACATGAATACAAAGGGAAGTTTATAATTTATTAATGTAGGAGTCAAATATGCATGTTTGATGAAAGAATAAACTCTTTCTAAATTAGTTTACAATGTGAAATTAGTTAATGCCCATCCCTACATCCTCTTCCTTATTGGTATATAGTAGAAATGCCAGGTACTACGAATTATATATGAGATAAAATTGATGTGCTCTACATAGCACTAGTAGCACAAGAAGTATAACTCCATTATCTATATTTTCACTCTGTGATCTGTGTGGTCAACTTCTAGCAACTATTCCAACCACACTGTTGACCTCATGGTGATCCTTTTGTCAACATATGCATCGCAACTTGCTCGAGAAAATTATAACAAAACCGAGTCACATACTATAACAAATCGTAATTAATAAGGATAGAATAATGTTGTTATGTACGCACCCACATCAATTGATATATCAGGTACCAGACCAGCCAAAAGAAAGCGAGTTCCAGAATTGTTTGGATAGCACAAGTTGACATGATAAATGTACGTGTAACCCGACTTCTCTTTTTGCTGCCAAATATTAGCCATATTGATTAACTATCAGAGTTGGCTTTTATTTTATTTTACTTTTCTGATAATAAGAGCAATACTTAAGATCAGCATTCTCATTGTATCTTGGGGATAAAACACAAAACCTACAGAACCACAATGTAGAGATCTTACTGCTTGGGCCAATGGTCTTTTGCTCTAGATGTAACCTTAAAAAACATTTTTTTTTTTTTTTTCAATACCTCATAAAATAACATCACCAACTTCAATTGTAAACCAATTGAGGTCAACAATTTACTTGGCAACTAAATTAATACATTTTTAACACCAATAACTATCGACAAATACAAGCTTTGCTTTCGGTTCTAGCTTTAATTTCAATCCTATACTAAAAACTTGATCGAAAAATCATTAACACAAACCAAATCGTAATTAATAAGGATACAATCATCAATTATTCAAGCCAAAGTTGAAGCCATCCCTAAATTTACTAAACAGCTTCACTAGTGATCGTGACCTAGTAATCAACATCAACTATTCATTTGTTACTCGAATGCCAGCACAAAACAGTTTCCATATTGGCTACAATTGGTAATTAATAAATACAACGTGCTTCAGTCCAATGACACAAGATGATTATTAATAAAGTCAAGCATTACCATCTGGTAAGCCATGAAAGTTTGTTTTTTGTTCATACGTAAAATTATCAAGTCGAAATCTACTTTCACATGAACAATATATAACATAATGACAAATACCCTTGTTCAAACTGGTTGAGACATGAGGACATAGTGCAAGAGGTCATGGGTTCGATTCCTCCTTTGCAAAGTTGAACTCACTTGTCATTTAGTATGTTATATACTACATAAACTTGTATAGAGTGTACCAAACATAATCAATTCTACTAATTCCCAAATATATTGTATTGCCAACAGTAAAAGAACACGATGTTTGCATGCACTTGCCATAAAATATCTTCACATATGGAATTTTCACAATCTAATATAATTGCTTATCATTACCTAATAATGAAACCAGCTCATGACAAAGCTTCCATTTTTATCAGATGCGGCCATTTCAAGCTTATAGAACATGGTATAGACTCATTACTGCGTTAAACTGGAAAGTCATTCATATTCTTGTATATTTCGTGGCATGTTTAATATTTTAATATACAAGTATGAAACACTAGTACTTGAAAGTTGTTAGGCACAGCAGAGCAATATGTTGAGAGATTGATACAAGATTTAATTTTTTTTCTTGATGCTTCATACATTACATGAGATACAACTTGTCTTTTATAATATAATGCGTTCTCTGGAATATTCCAGATAATGCCTTATCTAGATTTATCTAATTATATCATATATAGAATTTTTTATTCTTAAATTATTCCCTATATTAATACAAAAACATATTTGTCAATGCATTTAAATATTGTCTGATAAAATTACAAATTAATTTTTAACACTCCTCCTTAATTTGTAATTTTTAATTGCTTCTTGAACTTTTCAAACTTCTCCAATGTGACTGCTTTAGTAAGGAAATCCGCTGGCTGGTCTTTTGTGCTTTGGTAGAAATAAAGAAATCATCCACAATTTCTTTTTCTTTTCTTCTTCTTTGTCATTGTCATAGTCTTCGATGCAGTTTCACAAATCTTTGTTGCGGTGCTCCATTCATCTTGCTTTCTTTCATCACCATGCGATACTTCAAAAAATTGCTTGTGCTTCAAATCTCCACCAAGCTCTTCAATTTCTTCTTGTTCCATGTGTTCTTTTCTATCATCTACTTTGATTCTGCACTTATCAGTATTTGAGTCATCTTCGCTTACTTTATTTTCTTCAACTTCTTTCTTTTTATGATTTACACATTTTCTTTCTTGTTTCAATTCTTCCTTTTTTGACTCCTTAATTTTTGGCAATATCATCCCATCTTTCTCCTTTTCAGCAATTTTCTTTTCTTCTTTCACGTCACTCAATTTGCCTTCTTCTTTTATTTCTTCAATCCACACATCTTCTTTGCTTGCATCTTCAAATAACTGCGGTTCACAAGAAAAAAGAACAACATTGCTTGAGTCATAAATATCTTGTAAAGAACGCACCTTTCGAATAGGAGAGTCCAAGTCTTCATATTCATTTTCATCATTTGAGCCGTAACAAGGAGCATTATCTACATGGATACTTTGCTGAGAACCGTCAGGTTGTGAGCCATTATTTTGAGATCTTTTAGGCTCCATAGAATTTGATTTTTGGTAGCCATCATGATCCCACTGCCATGCTGCCATTTCATCAAAGACAACATCTCTTGAGATAATGAGTTGATCATTTTTGGGATTTAATAGCCGATATCCCTTCGACTCTTCGTTGTAACCAACAAATACACATTTCTCTCCTTTCTTCTCAAATTTATCTTTGTTTGGGCTCTGGTTCAATGCATACGCTACACTTCCAAATACTTTCATGTGATCTACTTTGGGCTTTCTTTTATGCCAGGCTTCAAATGGTGTCATATTTCTAACAGCTTTAGTTGACGAACGATTCAATATATAGACAGCCGTGTTGACAGCTTCAGCCCATAACTTCTTTGGCATGGATTTTCCTTCCAGCATACTTCGAGCCATTTCAACAATTGTTCGATTTTTCCTTTCTGCGACGCCGTTTTGCTGCGGTGTATATCGCACAGTAAGCTGCCTTGCAGTCCCTTCTTTCTTGCAATGATTCATGAACTCACTGTAAATAAACTCTCCTCCACGATCATTTCGAAGAGTTTTTATTAAGTGTCCACTTTGACGTTCTACAAGAGCTTTGAACTGTAGGAAACTTGAGAAAGCTTCTGATTTTTCACTTAAAAAATAAATCCACATCATACGAGTGTAATCATCAACAAAAAGAATGAAATATCTCTTGTTATTTAGTGAAGGAGTCCTTGTAGGACCAAAAATATCAGCATGTATCAACTCCAAAGGAGCTTTTGCTCGCCATGAAGTTTTCGGAAAAGGAAATCTATGCATTTTGCCAAAAATACAACCTTCACACACTTTATTTTCTTTCATGATGATAGGAAGACCAATAACCATATTCTTTGATTTCAGCAAATGCAACCCCTTGTTGCTTAAGTGGCCATATCTCAAATGACATAAATGAGACACATTAGAATTTTCAGATTTAAATGCACAATTCTCATTTAGAGATATAAATAGGCGGAAAATTTTATTTGGAGTCATGTCAATATTTGTCACTGTTAAATTACTTTTCTTATCAATGATCTTGCAAAAATTATTATCAAAATTCACCGCATAACCTTTTTGAACAAGTTGTCCCACACTTAAGAGATTTTGTGCTAAATTTGGCACGTAAAGCACATCATGGATAAGTTTTTTACTTTTTTTAGTGTGGACTGCAATGGTTCCCTTTTCTTCAACTTTTTGCGCCTTTCCATCTCCAAGCTTTATCTCTGATGAAAAATTTGCATCAAGTTCTACAAAAATGTCTTTGTTGTCGGTCATGTGATTGCTGCAACCACTGTCAATATACCAAGCATCTTGTGATTCATATTCAGCAGATAAACAAGAGTAGAAAACCTGCTCTTCATTTTCTACACTTGTAAAATTTGCTTTGTCCTTCTCTTTTTTATTTTGATACCAACAATCTCTTTGGGAATGATTAGGAATTCGACATCTCGTGCATTTGAAGTGACAATTTTCAGAATTATGATTTGATTTATTGCAAATAATGCAATAAGTGGCAGAATTACCTTGCATTTTCTGCTGTTCTCGTCTTTGTTCTCCTTTGCCTTGATAATTTCTTTCGTTGCCCTTTCTTTGATTTTGATTTTGCTTCTGAAATAAGCACTTCTTTGAGTTGTAATAACTTCGTTTCTTTTCTGAAAAACTGAGAGTGGATTGGAATGCTTGCTCCAATGAATTTGCAGATGTTCTATTAATTCTTTGTTCATGAGCTTGAAGTGAACTCATTAGCTCATGTGTTGACATCTTGCCAAGGTCCTTTGATTCCTCTATTCCAACGACGCAATGATCGAACTTCGGAGGAAGACATCTCAATATCTTCTCTACCACCTTCTTTTCTTGAATGCTATCTCCAAGGCATTGAATTTGATTTACAATTTCAGAGACTCTGGAGAAGAAATCTCTGATATTTTCAGATTCATTCATTTGCAGGTTGTCAAAATCTCTCCATAAAGATTAAAGTTTAATGGAGATAACTTTGTCATTGCCTCGAAATTCTTTTTGCAAAACTTCCCATGCATCCTTTGCTTTTCTTTTATTGAAAATTCTTGGATAGATAGATTTACTCACTCCTTGTTTGATATACCTAAGTGCAGTTGCATCTTTCTTTTGATTTTCTTTGTACAACTTCTCTTGTGCAGCCGTCCATCTTGTAGAATCTCCATCTTCAGGTGGCTCCGGATAATCTTTTTCGATGACATCCCATAAATCATGAGAGATGAAGAAGTCCATCATCTCATTGCGCCAATAATCATAATGTTCGCCTTCGAATATTGGCACTTCACTTGGAGAGTACTTGAACATTGTAGGGACTGCTGCCATTGTTTTTGAGTGACTGATTAATGAAGTTGACAAGGCTCCGATACCAAATTTGTTAGGCACAGCAGAGCAATATGTGGAGAGATTGATAAAAGATTTAATTTTTTTTTCTTGATGCTTCATACATTACATGAGATACAACTTGTCTTTTATAATATAATGCGTTCTCTGGAATATTCCAGATAATGCCTTATCTAGATTTATCTAATTATGTCACATATAGAATTCTTTATTCTTAAATTATTCCCTACATTAATACAAAAGCATATTTGTCAATGCATTTAATTGGTTTTGTGAACAAACTATATAGCTCTCTAAAGTTATAAAAAAAAAAAATTGCCAACATGGTATCGGAGCTCAGGATTAGAGCCAATGCAAAAAATATATGTGTGCTTAACCGCCATACGTTCCCCACTCCATCCAAAATACTATGTTCACGTAGATGGTTCAAAAATACGCCAAACGTGAAAGGGGAGTGATGAAAATAATAGTCCCACATCGGGAAATAATCAACTAAGATCCTATATAAATACTAAGAGGCTATAGTTCACATTAACCAATTGGTTATGTGAACAAACTATATAGCTCTCTAAAGTTATAAAAAAAATTGCCAACAAAAGTAACATGCTCCTGAGATTGCTTGGGAACAACTCTGCTTTTACGCTACTATATTACAAGCTGCTTTTGGTTTTTATGTATATCAATGTGCCATCTCCATAGAAGTTAACGTTAAAGAAACTCACCCAACTAGCAATAATGACTCCAGTAACAACAGGAACTAGCGTCAAGTAAGTAATCCACCCCTCCCTCTTAACCGTCATCAAGTATGCAAACACTGCTGTGAAGAACGGAGTAGTAGCCCCGATGGCTTGGTTAAAGCTGACAGCAAGATACTTCAAGCTGACATTCCCACCCACAACAGATCCACAGAAGATCACGCTCAATGCCGTGATCTTAAAGAACTGAACTTTGGATTTGATGAACTGCATTGGCACGATCTTCAGCCAAGCAATGGCAACGTAGGATAAGATGGAGCAGGAGGACATGTGGCACATTGTGAGGAAGATGGGGTACTTGAATCCGTAGTTGGAAAGAAGGTACTTGTTTAGGAGGAGAACGCCAATGTTGGAAGAGTACCATGATGCGATCAGGGTAACGGTGAAGAGGCGGGTTGTAGTGAACGATGGGGACTGACTGCTGCTGCTGCTGCTGCTGTTGCTGCCCTTCGCCGACATTGATTTATTTGAAATACTTACTTCATTCAGATTCAGAGGGATTTGATCTCGATTTTGATTTGGGGTGGGGTATAATTCTGGCGAATAAGAAATTTGGATCGGAAGAGCAAAGTGTGGACTTCTGAATCTCTCTGATGGAGGAGGAGAAGAGTAGAATGCGTGAAAGCAGAGAGCAAGCACGGGAATTGTTTGGTTCGTCGCGGTAATCGGTCGGACCGAACCTAGCCGGTTTAGCCATTTCTTAGTTCAGCTTAAAGAAACTCGGACCTAAAGAGCTGGAACGCAGACGGCTATATGCCTGTATCATCAATTCACACGAGCTTTTTGGCACGAGCTTCATACATGATCATACCATATGTTTAACACATAAATTTTTTTTTATAAACTATACAAATTTAACATATTTAAAAAAAAAGCATGAATATTTAGTGTTTTTTTTTTTTTCACTGAAAGTATGTTGAGTTCCAATATTTATTTCTAAATAACAATGCATTTTTTAATTAATTTGTTATTTATTTATATTATTAATTAGTGAAGAATGATTTTGTAATAGAAATTTATTAGATCATATGTACAAATAATTTTAAAATTTGTTATTATTTGGTGAAATTCAGTTTTAATTTGTATAGAAATTATAATTAATAGATCCGTTTTTAAAAGATATTAAAGGACATTTGTTAGATGTGTCTAAAGCAATTGTAAGGAGATTTTATCTCGTAGCTTATTGAGAATATTACATAAAATAACAATTTAATATTTAAAAAGTTATATATAAGGGTACTTTGAGAAGTTTGCGATCGGATCAAAAGTTTGTGGTTCCAAGATAACTATTGACAAAGATTTTTTATTGTGGTTAATAAATAGTAAGAAATTCGGGCTTCTACCCTATTTCTTCCGCACTTATCATTCAAACTTTGTTTGATTTCTCACAATTAAGTTGTTTTAATAATGATTAATGCACTTAACACTGAAATTTTATTTGATTTCTTGCAATTATAGTATTGTGCTAATAATTTACTTGAGTGTTCTATTAAACTTATTACTTAACAATTAATTTTAAGAAATTTGATCCATAAGAATGGATTAGTACGGAGGCTTTGTAACAACCCGGATTTTCAGAACAAACTTAAAAAATTTATTTTAACAATTTTAATGGATTTTGAACATTTAAAATAATTTATTTTAATTAATAACGACTAAAAATTTATTTAAATCGAAGTTAGAACGAAAAATTTTAATTTAATTTTAAATAGAGTTTAAAATGGTGCGGTAGTTTGAAAATTTGATTTCAAATTTCAATTGAATGTACAGGATTCAAAATAAATCGGATTTCAGTAAAACATGAAATATTAGAATCTATTTAAAAATATCTTTCCAACGAATATGAAAATTTGAAATTTCATAGCGGGAATAAAAAGTTATGTCCAGTTTAAAATTTAAAATAGTCGATATGGAATTTATATATATATATATATAATATAGCCATTTTTGCAAACGACCTCCATTTTCGATGAAACCACTTTTGTTGGATCCAAAGTGTCAAATTATTGCTAAGTTTATATTTTCATAATTTTTAGAATTAACATGTAAGCGTGGCAAAAGAAAATGTGTTTTGACCATTTAGTCAAATTGGATCGACCAGAAAATGCCCTTTTTCAAATGGTCTCAAAATTCGATGAAAATAGTTTTGTTAGGACTGTATCATCAAAACAAAGCTAGAAATAATTTTTCTGAAATTTTTAGAGTTAGTATGTGGCCCCTGTAAATTAAAATGTACGTTTAAAATTCAATATATTAATTTATATTTTAATTTAGAGAAAAACTGATCAAAACATTAGAATTGGCTTACGTAACATATCCCATTGTGTCCGGAATGGGAGTAATTAGCTGGAGGCGACAGTCGTTGGGCCTCGTTTGGAGTTCGGACCAATAAACGAGTAATTGGTGAATTAAAATAATAATTAAATATTAAAATATATAACCCCTATATAAACACCTAGAAATACGTAACCCTAGCCGTATTCTTCTACAGCTGCTACCAAACAATATCGATGGCTGAAACCCTCCCATTTTCTCCCCTTAATTGCGATTGATCCATTCGATGATTCCAATGATTTCTGAAGGCAATATTGAAGAGATTTTCACGCTCTCTAAATCTGTATGGCATTGATCATCTTTGGTGAAGTAAGTTGGAAGAGATCGCATCACAAAACAGTGTCGCTCGTGGTCGAATCTGAGCTCCATCAGGCGTTCGAGTTTACTAATGTTCAGCGGAGGGAAAGATGTTGCGTAGCCCGTCGAAGTGCACCCATCCGATCGAACTCTGGTTGGCCAACGGTGGAGCAACGATGAACCCTAGTATGGAAGAATGGGTTCGGCATGTATCAGTGTAACAACCCGGAAATGCGAGCCAATTTAAAAATTTTATTTTGGCAATTTTAGCGAATTCTGATTATTTAAAATGAATTATTTTAAATAATAAGGACGAGAAATTTATTTTGAATGGAATTCGAACGAATATATTTATATAGATCGTCGTTTTAATATAAATATTTATTATATATATAAAAGGAATTGAAAATGGCGCGGTAGTTCGATAATTCGATTTCAGACTTCAAATGGATGTACAGGATTCAAAATAAACCGGATTTTAGTGAAACCAAAAATATTTGAATCTAATTGAGAATATCTTTCCAACGAATCCGAAAAATCAAAATTTCATAGCGGGAATCAAAAGATATGTCTAGCTGAAAATCCTGAATAGTCGCTATGGAATTCAGGCCCTTAAAAATGGGAATTTTGCAAACGACCTCGGATTTCGACGAAACCACTTTTGTTGGATCCGTGATGTCAAGTTATTGCTAGATTCCAAATTTCATAATTTTTCGAATCAATATGTGAGCGTGGCAAAGGAAAACGTGTTTGACCAGTTTTAGTTGATTTTAATCGATCGGAAAATGACCATTTTTCAAACGATCTCAGAATTTGATGAAATTAGTTTTGTTAGGACCGTATCGTCAATACGAAGTTAGAAAATATTTTTCGGGAATTTATAGAGTTAGTATGTGGCCCCGGTAAATTGAAATGTGCGTTTAAACTGAATATATAAAGATTTATATTTTAATTTGAACGAAAACTGATCGTAATGGTCGAATTGTCCTGTGATACATATCCCATTGTGTTCGGAATGAGGGTAAAACGCTACGGACGACAGTCGTTGGGTTCGAATCGGGATTCGGTTGAAAAGTCAACTATAAAGGAGAAAATAATACTAATTTATTATTATTATTATTTTAAAACTCCCTCCCCCTTTTCTCTCTCCCTTCCACTGTCACTTTTCAGATCTAAGGAAAAAAAAACCCAACTCTTGCCCGTCGTCTCCCTCCCCATTCCGTCCACCGCGCCGCCTCCTAGATAAACACCCACCTCCGACGATCGGCCGCACCCCTCCACCCTCGACTCTCTCTCCCCGTTCTCCTCTAAAACCCTCGCTCCTCTCGATTTCAACTCCCGACCCCAATACCCGAAACCCACATGCCTCCAGCCACCTCGTTGACCCACCGCCACCTGCTGGCCACCCACCAGCGTCGCCCCCCTCCAGCGACCCTTCTCCTAGTCCACCGCCCCTTCTCTCTCCCTCCGCCTCGATTTAAACCCGTCCAACCTCGTAACCCCCGCCCCAAATCAGTGCCATGGACCTCCCTAGCACCACCACCTCGATGTTGCATCACCTCTTCAGACCCCGGCCGATCAGCGGCACCCCATTGCCCCTTTCCAGCCACTAATGTCAACGGTGAAAGGTGATTTTTATATATAAATGTATATTGCTTTGTTTTTAATTTTTAACAACATAAAAAGATGATTTTTAAAAATGAAAATGTACGATTTTAATTCATCTAAAATTTTGATAGTAACTAGAAAAGATTTTATTTTTAGATTAGAAAAGACGTGATTTTTATATGGGAAAATTATAGATTTTTATAGCGAAGGAAAATATAATTTTTGTCTAGATAGAAAATATAATCTTTGATTAGAAGAAGATATGAATTTTATTCGAATAAAAATATGATTTTTATTATATACGAAGTATAAAAATATGATTTTTATTATATACGAAGTATAAAAATATGATTTTTACTATATACAAAGTATAAAATTATGATTTTTATTTGTATGAATAGAGGAAGAAAGATGTGATTTTTCCTTATGTAAAGATGTGATCTTTATATGGATATCATTAGAATAAAAATTCGATTTTTGTATATGAAGTGTAAAAGGAGATTTGATGTAAAAATATAATTATTATAGAATGTAAAAATATAATTTTTATAAGTGTAAAGAAGTGATTTTTGATCTATGAAAGACGATATTTTGATATAATGAAAGGCGTGATTTTTATATAACGTAAAAGTTAAAAATATAATTTTTATAATATAGGAAAAAGAAAAATATGAAATCTTTATTTTTGAAAAGGCGAAATCTTTATTTTTGAAAAGGCGAAATTTTTGTTTTTGAAAAGGCGAAATCTTTATATAGAGAATAGCGATGTAAAAATAGAATTTTTATCTATATAACAGCGATGTAAAAATAGAATTTTTATCTATATAGTAGCGTTGTAAAAATAGAATTTTTATCTATATAGTAGCGGTATAAAAATGTGATTTTTATACATGTAGTGGCTACGGGCAACGAAAGTGACAAAAGGCGAGAACATCGATGACTCCTGCATAAGAAGAGTCGTGGCGTTTGGATTAGCTAGTCAGTGAGAACTTCCCACTTTAACTTTTCTTTTCTAGTTATATAAATATATACTAGGATGCAGACGGTGTTTAGTAGCACCTGACACCATCGTCCACAGACCATGGACTTGTTTGTTTGGTTGTGTAGTTGGTTAGATTATTTGATTTGAATTTGATTGTTTCGTGAAATGGAATGGATTTGATTGATATGTGAATGGCGTGGGCCATTATTAGACCGGGGATAAGGCTAGGCCTTGTCCCGTTTCTAGTATCGTGTCGTTATGCCGCCGAAATTTTCTAAAATAAATTAGAAAAATAAAGATATCATTTTATTTAATAAATGAACTGAATAGAATATTCATAGGTTGAATAAAATAATTTGGTCGTTAAAAATATAATTTTTAACGTGAACGTGAAAAAATAAATTCATTTACAAACCGGACGGTTTGTTTATGTACACCTATTTGAAGGACATTGATTGGGACGATAAATTTTACACATCCCCAACTGCACAAATAAAATATGTGTTTGAAACCCCACATAGGTATTGGGATAAAATACAGCATACACTAATCCCAATAATTAGGTGTATGTCGATCGATGGATCGACAGGCTGTTATAAGCATTAGATATCTATATTTGATGCTTATACAGTGTAGTGCACTTTGGATGATGGTTGATTATTTATCGTTGCTATTATATACATGTGTTGTATGGAATCCATATAATTAACTTTATATGGTAATTGATTGGGCCTCATTCCAATTGGAAAAATAAAGAATATTATAAAATAAAGGTTCACATGTTGACAGTACTCATCCGTTGAGATTAGTCATGTGTTGAACGAAATATTTTAACAAATAAAATTTACATCTTTATCATATATAAAATTAGAAACTAACTGGAAAATAGATAAGATGAGTGGTCTCCTGGATATTGGTCTGATGTTGGTTACGGCCTTCGGAGTTAATATTCAGGGAATCTTTCTCTTACTAATTTACGGTTGGAGTCCGATTTGAAATCAAATGATAGATACCATAATTTTTATAAAATATATTAAATAACAAAAATAGTTGTGTGTTGACAGTACTCATCCGTTGAGATTAGTCATGTATTGAAAGAAATATAGATTCATTTGTTGAATAGAATAACGAAGTTATTGAAAAATATAAAGCCGTGTTGATTAGAGATGCGCTATTTTGACGCGAACGATATTTATATCGATTATATTCATTTTATAATGAATATTGAAATGAGATTTAAAAATCGAATATTTAGAAAACGAATTTGATTTGAATTGAATAGAAAAAGAATTTGATTTGAATTGAATAAAAAACAAATTTGATTTGAATGGAATAGAAAACGAATTTGAATTGAATTGAATAGAAAATGAATTCGAATTGAAATGAATTTGAAATTTGAATTGAATTGAAATGAATTTAAAACGAATTTATAAGGGAAAATTCAATTTTGATTTGAATTTGAAATGAAGGTTGAAATTGTTTTAGAAACAAATTTGAAACTATTTATAAAATTCGTTTTAAATAGAAATCGACGAAATATATAATATATATATGTATATTATATAATGGCCTGAATAGAAGGCGCCGCGCCGCGGCAGTTCGTAAATTTCGACCGTTGACTTCGAACGGACATTACGGGAGATCCGACCGTCGAATTCTCCTAAAACCAGAACCGTTGGGTTAGTATCGAAAAGAGTTTTCTAACGAATATTAGAAATTTGAAATCCAACGGTTGGATTTGGAGATACGTCCAAATCAAATTTGGAAAAGGTCGCTGTAAGTGCAGTTCGATGGCCGTTGTTGGAAATCGACTGTACGAGCCTTGATAAAATCATCAAAAATTTGAATAATTTTTGTAAAATCATAAGAAATCATTTGTGAAAAACTGGGATGAAAAATCCCACATTTGTAAAGATAAAAATGGATTTTTATCGAAATGAACTAGTTTTGAACTAAATTTAATACCCAATTATTTTTAAATAAATAAATTGGATTCGAAATGGGTTTTAAATAACCAGAATTTCTAATATATTTAATTGGAATGGAATTAGAATTGATTTGTGGGTTTATCGTGAACGGTGTTTAAATAACACTTGTTCTTTAACCCGATAATAAATAGAATGTGATTTGGGTTTATCGTGAACTGTGTTTTAAATGACATTAGTTCTTTAACCCAGTGAAAGGAGCTTTAATGAATCTGTAATTAGATTGAAAAGTGAATTGATGATTTAAATTATCAAATTTGGGAAGTGAGCGAGAATGGAGTATCACCAGTTTTGCTCCAAAGCGATAGTTAAATCTTTAATTAGATTTGAACGTGGAATGGTAATTAATTTTACCAATAACACTGTGGTGTTAGATATGGAGTATTACCAGTTTTGCTTCATGGGATGAATAGGTTGGGATTGGGAAATAAAATAAATAATTACTTCGGTGTGGTTCGTTAATCCCGACTAGTTTGAAATGACATCTAAAGGAAGATTAAAGAATAAATTTCAAGGAATTTATCTTTGATAAAATTAATGGGAACCTTTCCCTAAGAATGTGAAATTTAGAAACTAACTGTAGGTTAGCCAAGAAGGATGGTTTTTGGGGTATTGATCTGATGTTGGTTTCGACCTTCGGGGTTAATATTTGGGAAATTGTTCTCTTGCTAATTTATGATTAGTGACTGCTGAATTGGAATGAGGCGTATGTTATGTTTGTGTAACATTTATTTACTATATACGCGGGTCATTCAGAAAGGCCAGGCTTATACCCATTCTGAATAACTGATTCGACGATATGTCGAAGATGAAGACGGTGGTTGAAGACCAGAAGTTTTCACATCGTTTGGGTGATTATTGATGATCTTGATTGGGCTGTACACCCAAGATGAGGGAATTAGTTGGTGATCGTCCAGACGTACTTGGAGATCGATGGATATGCGAGGAAAGTGCCTTCGGTTTCGTTCAGACCCAGAACGAACTTGTAAATGGACTGCGTGTCTGACATTGGATTTTATTCTATGTTGCTTGATCTCTATTAAATATACACCTGTTTGGCGGCGGAGAATTTATTCTTTTGCTTAACGCCCTTCTCTGAGACGTACGTGCTCAGGGGTTGTATATCGATGGACATCAGTCGCATGACACGAACTGCCTGTGTGGCACGCCTAAGTGGCAATTGATCAAGGCTTCTTTTGAAAAGCAAAGTCTTGTGGTTGATGATCAAAGCACGGTCTACGTGGCAGCTTTGTGTATTACGTGAATTCGCGAGCCTCACACCTCGGTATGAGTCAAAAACGGGATAGTGACTGCGGGGAGAGCACGACGTTTCTTTCTAGCTTTGGTGGTGTCAGTGACTTACCAGCCCTGACATTTATATACTTTTCACCTATGTGGTTGTTGGATGAGGCGCCTCGATTTTAGGTCTGTAAGGACCGGGAAACGTGTGTTCAGGAATACTAATCCTCAAACGTAACGGAGGACCGGCCCTGAAGCATCCAGGGGTTACCCAGAGTGTGTAGTCCCGAGGCATTTGCTAGAGTGTCTCGAAGCGGAGAGGAGCTTGCCCCTTGCATCGACTCATGACGGAAATCCAATTTCCAATACGATATATTTCGGTTTTAATTGTAGAACTAGTATGGCGACATGATATATGGTACCCATGCCGTCTATGATTGATATTTATGATTGAAATTGTTTTGACACTATACGCTTATAATAGTATCAAATGATTTGTTTTTAAACGTACCAAGCATCGTTGGCTATTATAAGGGAAAACCCTATCCTCCGGCTTGCGTTGCATTGTGTGATGGGACCTGGGTCTTATAATAGCTTCATTTTTCGAAAAAGCATTGCGTTGTTTATTGATATGCACTGGTATTCTTGGGAGGAAACATATTCCGTGTTATACGGCATGGTCCCTTGAATTACTCTCTTTTAAAACGAAGTTTTAATAACTGTTTTAGTTCTCACACCAGTCACATGACTGACCTGGAGTTTATTGTTTCAACCTAAACTCTGGGTGCCCTTATTTTCGACACGGGCAGCTAGTAGTTTTGGTTTTGCAGATTTATATTCACAGGATCCTGATTTACAGCTGGAACAATGCCCGGAAAGCTCTGTATCCGAGTATTACTTTCAGTTGTGATTTGTATTATTTTTCCGCTGCTATGTAACTTATTGTAATCTCTGATATTTATCGAATGTAATTCAATTCATTTATATTCTATATATTCTTGTACTCTGATGGAATTGTTGTAATAAACAATGAAATGTTCTTCACTGCGTTCTGATTGGTCTTGTCCTCAAAGTATCCGCTCTTTCCTTCACGGGGAAGTAACGGGTCCTTACAGTGGTATCAGAGCTTTGGTTTACAGAGCTCGAGAACAAGACACATTAGAACCGAACGAAAGAATTCATCATATATTGGATTAGTAATATCCAATTAGAATGACTCGTTAGAGATAGGATCAATCGTATCCTAGAACGAGTATGAAGAGTATATTTTTCAAATGAAAACAATTTTGTTTTAAAATTTAATCCATTTTATACGTATTTGAATATTTATTTATTTTGAATTTGGAAAATCGAGTATATAAATAGTTTGCATATACGCGTCATGAACGTATATTCGAAGTTTTAATATACTGGATAGATATAGAATCACACTCTAGTCGCCCGGACATGATTCTGATGATGGCGCGCCATCACCAGTATTTATTTTCGTGTTTCGAAGGTGTGATATCTATATATTTCCATCAGGCTGGTGTGAGAACCAAAACTTATATAGCTAGAATACATTGTTGTGATTTGGCATCAAAAAAATGATTTTCTGTATATGTATCAAAATTATGAATTTGAAACGTTAATTCACTAATTGATTGATGTTTGTGTTGTTTGTTTATTTGTTTGATAATTTTGAACCATTATGCCTAATTGTATCAAATGTTGAATTGTATCGAAAATTATTTGCAACTGCATGCATATACATGTACATACATTGAACAGGTCATAGCAAGGAGGCTAGAGCAGAAGAATAAAATTTGTTTGCCCGACAAATAGGTACATGTTTACCATAATTTACTGTTTTGTTTGGGTGATGATGATTTTATGAGCCGATTGGCTAGCCGCTTGGCTTTTTCTTTTTCTTTTTGAGATCGGAGGGCCTGTATGGCAATTTCGGGATTTTCCCGGTGCTCCCGGTGCAGGGGAGGTTATGGAGAAATTTTTCGAAAATTTAGGGTGTTAGCCAAATTTTTGAAAAATTTGAAAAGTTCTTATAAACTAAAAAGTTGAAGAACTTAAGCCGTAATGAAAATAATGGAAGTTGAGTTGAATAGTTAAACAACTTTTGGCTTCGTTCCTTTTCGGGGATGAAAAGTTTTAAGTGGGGGAGAATGTAACAACCCGGAAATGCGAGCCAGTTTAAAATTTTTATTTTGGCAATTTTAGCGAATTTTGATTATTTAAAATGAATTATTTTAAATAATAATGACGAGAAATTTATTTTGAATGGAATTCGAACGAATATATTTATATAGATCGTCGTTTGAGCACAAATATTTATTATATATATAAAAGGAATTGAAAATGGCGCGGTAGTTCGATAATTCGATTTCAAACTTCAAATGAATGTACAGGATTCAAAATAAACCGGATTTTAGTGAAACCAAAAATATTTGAATCTAATTGAGAATATCTTTCCAACGAATCCGAAAAATCAAAATTTCATAGCGGGAATCAAAAGATATGTCCAGTTGAAAATCCTGAATAATCGCTATGGAATTCAGGCCCTTAAAAATGGGAATTTTGCAAGCGACCTCGGATTTCGACGAAACCACTTTTGTTGGATCCGTGATGTCAAGTTATTGCTAGATTCCAAATTTCATAATTTTTCGAATCAATATGTGAGCGTGGCAAAGGAAAACGCGTTTGACCAGTTTTAGTTGATTTTAATCGACTGGAAAATGGTCATTTTTCAAACGGTCTCAGAATTTGACGAAATTAGTTTTGTTAGGACCGTATTGTCAATACGAAGCTAGAAAATATTTTTGGGAATTTATAGAGTTAGTATGTGGCCCCGGTAAATTGAAATGTGCGTTTAAACTGGATATATAAAGATTTATATTTTAATTTGAATGAAAACTGATCTTAATGGTCGAATTGACATGTGATACATATCCCATTGTGTTCGGAATGGGGGTAAAACGCTAGGGACGACAGTCGTTGGGTTCGAATCAGGATTCGGTTGAAAAGTCAACTATAAAGGAGAAAATAATATTAATTTATTATATTTTTTGGTTTAAACTCCCTCCCCCTTTTCTCTCTCCCTTCCACCGTCACTGTAACACCCCACCTCCGTTAAGGTCACTCACAAAGGGAATGCCTTAACTTTGGTGGAGCATTTTAGTAAACAGAACAGAAACTTACAAGACAGATAAAACAGTACTTGAAAATTTTTAACTTTATTACAGCGGAAACAGAAATCAATATGGTTACATCCTTTCAAATCTCAGAATTCAAGTACAAAATATCAGTCTTGTACAAAAGCCTTCAAAATACATGGTTTAAAATCATAATCCCCATAGAACGGAAGCTATACAGAGCCAAGCCATACTTTAAGCACTTCAAGCAAAGAGAAATCCAGATCAAGCTAAAGTATTCCCTCCTTAGATAACCTGGGGGGAAACGGAAGAAAGGAGGCGAAACAACAAGGGTCAGACAAAAAGTCTGGCAAGTCCAGTGACTTTCAGCATATGAACAGATAATAATAATATGACATGAACATAAAACTGGATGAGAGATAACTGTAACAGGTGTAGCAGATACAACAGAAGAACAGAATGACATAAACTATTGCTTTACACTTCTCTGCACTAATACTAGTATAATAGAATTAGGTGTCACCCTAATGTCTAAACGGAAGCAGGAACGGATACAGAATAATTTAACAGAAACAGAATGCTAATAATGGGCCTTTACTACCCGATCAGAAACAGACAGAAGCAGAAATAGATTAATCCCTACGGAAACAGAATGTAGAATTAGGTGTACACTAGTAATGGGCCTTTACCACCCGAACAGACGGTACCACGTAGAAACAGACAGGTGTTACCACCCAACAGAAACAGACGGTACCAACAGAAACAGACAGAACTAAGTGTACCCTAAAACCCTACCCCAAGCGATCGACTCCCTAATACATAAATATCCTGTGTCGGCCCCACAGTAGGGTGTATCACTCCCTAAAGTGACAACCAATTGGCACAGACCTATTTACAGATGTCACGGCGTCTTACATCCTCAGAGGCAGACCGGGATCCATGCACGCACATGACCCGGTTGGAACGCACCATCAACACCCCTCGCCATTATCAGAATGAACCACTTATAATTAGTTCAGTAAGCGTGCCCGGACCCTACCTACTGTTGGGTCAAAGTTTTGATACCAGAAAGGGTTACTGACTAATATGGGTCCCAAACAACAGATGACACAAGTAATTCCTCTCCTAACCTTGTGTCCCCAGACTAACAGATCTCAGATTAACTTGTTTACAAGTTCAGACATACAGAATTCAGATTTACTAGTTCACAAATTAAGTTAACAAGTTTTCAGACTAACAGATCAGATGTACAGATTTTTCAGATTTGTCTAACTTTGTATTGGGCCTACAGATTCATGGACGGGTTTACTACACCTATTAATCCAGTTGGTTTAACCCTATTTCCCCCAATACGTTTTAGACGTCATTCTTATCTTAGATTTGCATTAATTAATTATTAATGCCCAGACCTCTCACGTTAGGTCGCTAGCTTGTGGCCGCTGGATGGGCCGGGCGGTTCCGGGCAGACTTCTGCCACAAGCCAGACCTAACCTCGTGTCTTAAGCAGGTTATGACTAACTTCTCACATTAGAACCTATTGTTTGCGGCCACTGGATGTGCCGGGCGGTTCCGGGCAGAATTACGCCGCAAACTCATTCTAACCTCGAGTTAGTCATGTTTATCTTTGCGGCCAATTAATTAATAATTTACCGTTTATGCGCATGCCCAATATATATGACAATTCAGATTACATCAATAACAGGATGATTATATCAACACAACAGATAATAGATTTTAGCAGATAACAGATTTTCCAGATTATATGACTTAACGGATTTAACAGATTTAGCAACTTAGCAGATTTCGGCATATAACAGGTTAGGCATTTAAACAAATAAATTTAACAGATTCAGGGATTTTCAACAGACTTAGCGGATGAAAGATCTAGCAGATGAATAGATCTAGTAAACTAGGCAGTAGAGCAGAACTAGCAGATTAAGCAATATAACAGAACTAGCAGATTAGGCGATATAATAAAACTAACAGATTAGGTAAATATAGCAGAACTAGCAAATTAGGCAATTATAACTGATTTTCATCATTCCTTAAAGTTTCAGATATCTTGCCTAATTATAAATTTGGCCTAAATTTGCATGCCTAAATAGTGGTCATGATTCACACTAGGATCATATACCCTACGTTTGCATTGAATTTGCATGTCACAGATTATGGTCATAATTTACATGTCCCAATTTAGTTCCACTTGCCTAGTACAAAAGATTCACATATAAATTATACCAACTATAGCCATCTATTTCAATGCATGTCATATATTCAAAAATCTCCTACTTAGGTGTTATTCACACTTGATAGTTATCAAATCTTAATATGGATCTTCACACCTAAGTTATAATCCGTTATAAAATATGCCCAAGGATCTAGATCTAACATATGATATGTGTTTTAGTTCAGATCTTGATATTCCAGATTTGCAAGTTATGTATTATCATATGATAATCCCAAACAGTCATATATGCACAGATCTAGATCTAGTTTATATACTCAAATCAGTCACAGATCAGACCAATTATGCCTTAGATTTATGTTCTAAGTTCCAAGTCCAACCTATGTTCTTTCCTCAAATCAATCACATATCGGTCATGCCCAATTTATGCACATTCATTTGATTGTCCCAAACATTTTAGCGTATGTTGATCTCTTATGAGATTGGCTCAGGCTCGTGGTAGCCTGGCTATAGAACAGAAAGAGGAAAGAGGTACAGAGTAAGATAAATCAAATTAGAACAGAACATATATAATCTTAGATTCAGATTCACAATTCATGTCAAAATTAGAATTAACGTTTATAGCAGAAAATAACTATACTTGCCTTAATTGGATTAAAGAAAGAACTCTAGTTGTTGTAGAAGCGTTGTAGAAGCTCTAATCTCTAATTGAATTTAGGTTGATGTTGATTGTCTTCTAGTTTTGATTCCAGCAGAGTAGCAACGCCATTTTTATTTTTAATTTAGAACAGAGGCAGAGTAGAAGTAGAATAGAATTGTGTGCAGAGAAGGCTGGGTTTGGGGCTGTTTAAATAGGTTTAGGCAGACAAATCTAGACAGAAAACGAGACCAGATACATCAGAACGCACCCTGGAAGAAAAGCAGATTCGGGAGGTAGGTCGACCCCTAGGTCGACACTAGGGTCGACCCCCTGGGGGCAGGTTGACTCTAGGGTCGACCCCTGGGGCAGGTCAACTCTAGGGTCGACCCCCTGAGGGCAGGTCGACTCTAGGGTCGACTCCCCAGTCGACCTGGTCTGTGCTGTTTAATTTCTTTTTTTGAACTTTGGGAGGCCATAACTTGGTCATATGGACTCCGATTTACGAAATTTCGGATCTATTTCGCGTATTTTTCCGAGACGAACGCAATGGCAGAGCCCGTTTCCCTTGATTTTGATTTTATATTTTAATTATACTCAGATTTGTAATTCTTAAGTTCACAGAAAATACGGGGTGTTACATTCTCCCCTCCTTAAAGGATTTCGTCCCCGAAATCTTCATGTTAAGAAGAATGTGTCCTACCATCCAATCACTCATCTACTCAGTCATCATCCACAAGCATCCATTGTCCTTAGAAATTTCTAGTGTTGTATGAACATTTGCAAAAGTGTGTGTATATGTTCCTTATCTAATGCAAAGATCAGGCGGTCTACTGATTCAGTTGACCTCCTTAATGCGAATTATGTCAGTGCCATGAGTCCAATATGTATGCAATTTTCCTATTTGATACATATCATTTCTATATGAGTGCACAACCATCCACTCATATGCAACATCCATGTGCTGATTCAACCATTTTGCTTCCATGAAAATTTAAAATGCTCACACATCCATATGCAGTATGAGAGTGTTTCCGAGCCGATCTAGTGCCTAGTGTGTCTATATGCGTCCACGAGCAACCACTAGCAACCACTTGCATCCACTTGCAACCATCAAACATAACATGTCTCAAACACATGTTTACACCCATTAGGATTCCTATCTATAAGTTGAACACTCGATCGATAGGATACAGTCGAGTGATGGAAGCGAGTACAGATAAAACAAAAACTTGATTCCTATCAGACATTGGTTGAGAAAATAATTCCCCTAAGTGTCAACCCCGAAGAACGAAATCAACATCAGATTGACACCCAGAGGGTTACCCTCTTTAGACAATGTCAAAACTGGAAATCTTATCAGGAGTATTCAGATATTTACAGACTACTGGTACCGATCAGGTTCCCTAATAATTCTTCGGAAGCTAAGCATGATAAAATCATATCCCACAAAAACTCAGAATATATGCGTCATATTTGACGCCTAACACAGATATCCCTCAAACCTTAACTTAAAACAGATGAGTCATACCCTTTATGGGTCTGAGTCTATAGCAGAATCAGAAACAATACTAGTATTCAAGTGCAGAGTATCAAGTACAGAATCAGAACGAGTCTTAACTCCATAACCAGATAAGAAAATTAAACCTTCTATAGAAATTTTCCCTATTTATATCCTATCCACTAGCCTTGAGAGTGTTTGCCTACCCTCCAGAAGTTGGTCTGTCCTCTGTCCTTGCCTTCGTTTCTTCGGGCAGTCCCTAGTAAAGTGCCCCATCTCACCACAGTTGAAGCAAGCACCCTCCCTTCCTCTTTCGGTAATCCTTATTCAGATGAGTCGAGCTTCCATAAGTAAAACACTTTCCTCCTCCTTATCTTCAAACTTTCCTTCCTTCTTTTGTGTTTCCCTTTTGCCTCCATTGTGAACTAAGTCTATATGAGTTTCTCACCTTTGGGTTGTGCTCCTTAGCCAAACCTCATCATTCTCATCTTTACTATCCTTGTGTAACACGTTGACAAATCCCTCGAAAGCTGCCTCCATCGCCTGGAAAAATCCTTCAAATCTCTAAAGAAAACTAGCCGCAGGTGAAACTACTACAGCTATCGATGGAAGTCGGGCACTACTTTGCCCTTCGACGAGGTTACCTCCCAGAAAGCCGGGAGCCCCAGAGACTCAAGAAAGAAGGAAACAAGGATTCAAGCAGAGGATCAAAAGATAGATATATGGCTTAGGGGACTATGTTTTTCAAAATAAGCTTTACTTTTGAAAATACTTCCTTTTCAAAACCTTTTTGAAAATAATTTTCAAAAATTCTTTATCAAATCCGGTAACCTTCAGCTCTGATACCAAGTGTAACACCCCACCTCCGTTAAGGTCACTCACAAAGGGAATGCCTTAACTTTGGTGGAGCATTTTAGTAAACAGAACAGAAACTTACAAGACAGATAAAACAGTACTTGAAAAATTTTAACTTTATTACAGCGGAAACAGAA
Organism: Allium sativum; assembly: GCA_030737875.1. Lineage (NCBI taxonomy): Eukaryota > Viridiplantae > Streptophyta > Magnoliopsida > Asparagales > Amaryllidaceae > Allium > Allium sativum. The sequence continues at coordinate 7,905,434 of JASFAX010000034.1, forward strand.
ATCAATATGGTTACATCCTTTCAAATCTCAGAATTCAAGTACAAAATATCAGTCTTGTACAAAAGCCTTCAAAATGCATGGTTTAAAATCATAATCCCCATAGAACGGAAGCTATACAGAGCCAAGCCATACTTTAAGCACTTCAAGCAAAGAGAAATCCGGATCAAGCTAAAGTATTCCCTCCTTAGATAACCTGGGGGGAAACGGAAGAAAGGAGGCGAAACAACAAGGGTCAGACAAAAAGTCTGGCAAGTCCAGTGACTTTCAGCATATGAACAGATAATAATAATATGACATGAACATAAAACTGGATGAGAGATAACTGTAACAGGTGTAGCAGATACAACAGAAGAACAGAATGACATAAACTATTGCTTTACACTTTTCTGCACTAATACTAGTATAATAGAATTAGGTGTCACCCTAATGTCTAAACTGAAGCAGGAACGGGTACAGAATAATTTAACAGAAACAGAATGCTAATAATGGGCCTTTACTACCCGATCAGAAACAGACAGAAGCAGAAACAGATTAATCCCTACGGAAACAGTATGTAGAATTAGGTGTACACTAGTAATGGGCCTTTACCACCCGAACAGACGGTACCACGCAGAAACAGACAGGTGTTACCACCTAACAGAAACAGATGGTACCAACAGAAACAGACAGAACTAAGTGTACCCTAAAACCCTACCCCAAGCGATCAGCTCCCTAATACATAAATATCCTGTGTCGGCCCCACAGTAGGGTGTATCACTCCCTAAAGTGACAACCAATTGGCACAGACCTATTTACAGATGTCACGGCGTCTTACATCCTCAGAGGCAGACCGGGATCCATGCACGCACATGACCCGGTTGGAACGCACCATCAACACCCCTTGCCATTATCAGAATGAACCACTTATAATTAGTTCAGTAAGCGTGCCCGGACCCTACCTACTGTTGGGTCAAAGTTTTGATACCAGAAAGGGTTACTGACTAATATGGGTCCCAAACAATAGATGACACAAGTAATTCCCCTCCTAACCTTGTGTCCCCAGACTAACAGATCTCATATTAACTTGTTTACAAGTTCAGACATACAGAATTCAGATTTACTAGTTCACAGATTAAGTTAACAAGTTTTCAGACTAACAGATCAGATGTACAGATTTTTCAGATTTGTCTAACTTTGTATTGGGCCTACAGATTCATGGACGGGTTTACTACACCTATTAATCCAGTTGGTTTAACCCTATTTCCCCCAATACGTTTTAGACGTCATTCTTATCTTAGATTTGCATTAATTAATTAATTATTAATGCCCAGACCTCTCACGTTAGGTCGCTAGCTTGTGGCCACTGGATGGGCCGGGCGGTTCCGGGCAGACTTCTGCCACAAGCCAGACCGAACCTCGTGTCTTAAGCAGGTTATGACTAACTTCTCACATTAGAACCTATTGTTTGCGGCCACTGGATGGGCCGGGCGGTTCCGGGAAGAATTACGCTGCAAACTCATTTTAACCTCGAGTTAGTCACGTTTATCTTTGCGGCCAATTAATTAATAATTTACCGTTTATGCGCATGCCTAATATATATGCCAATTCAGGTTACATCAATAACAGGATGATTATATCAACATAGCAGATAATAGATTTTAGGAGATAACAGATTTTCCAGATTATATGACTTAACAGATTTAACAGATTTAGCAACTTAGATGATTTTGGCATATAACAGGTTAGGCATTTAAACAAATAAATTTAACAGATTTAGGCATTTTCAACAGACTTGGCGGATGACAGATCTAGCAGATGAATAGATCTAGTAAACTAGGCAGTAGAGCAGAACTAGCAGATTAAGCAATAAAACAGAACTAGCAGATTAGGCGATATAATAAAACTAACAGATTAGGTAAATATAGTAGAACTAGCAAATTAGGCAATTATAACTGATTTTCATCATTCCTTAAAATTTCAGATATCTTGCCTAATTATAAATTTGGCCTAAATTTGCATGCCTAAATAGTGGTCATGATTCACACTAGGATCATATACCCTACGTTTGCATTGAATTTGCATGTCACAGATTATGGTCATAATTTACATGCCCCAATTTAGTTCCACTTGCCTAGTACAAAAGATTCACATATAAATTATACCAACTATAGCCATCTATTTCAATGCATGTCATATATTCAAAAATCTGCTACTTAGGTGTTATTCACACTTGATAGTTATCAAATCTTAATATGGATCTTCACACCTAAGTTATAATCCGTTATAAAATATGCCCAAGGATCTAGATCTAACATATGATATGTGTTTTAGTTCAGATCCTAATATTCCAGATTTGCAAGTTATGTATTATCGTATGATAATCCCAAACAGTCATATATGCACAGATCTAGATCTAGTTTATATACTCAAATCAGTCACAGATCAGTCCAATTATGCCTTAGATTTTTGTTCTAAGTTCCAAGTCCAACCTATGTTCTTTCCTCAAATCAATCATATATCGGTCATGCCCAATTTATGCATATTCATTTGATTGTCCCAAACATTTTAGCGTATGTTGATCTCTTATGAGATTGGCTCAGGCTCGTGGTAGCCTGGCTATAGAACAGAAAGAGGAAAGAGGAAAGAGGTACATAATAAGATAAATCAAATCAAAACAGAACATATATAATCTCAGATTCAGATTCACAATTCATGTCAAAATCTGAATTAACGTTTATAGCGGAAAATAACTATACTTGCCTTAATTGGATTAAAGAAAGAACTCTAGTTGTTGTAGAACCGTTGTAGAAGCTCTAATCTCTAATTGAATTTAGGTTGATGTTGATTGTCTTCTAGTTTTGATTCCAGCAGAGTAGCAACGCCATTTTTATTTTTAATTTAGAACAGAGGCAGAGTAGAAGCAGAATAGAATTGTGTACAGAGAAGGCTGGGTTTGGGGCTGTTTAAATAGGTTTAGGTAGACGAATCTAGACAGAAAACGAGACCAGATACATTAGAACGCTCCTAGGCAGAAAAGCAGATTCGGGAGGCAGGTCGACCCCCAGGTCGACACTAGGGTCGACTCTAGGGTCGACCCCTTGGGGGCAGGTCGACTCTAGGGTCGACTCTAGGGTCGACCCCTGGGGCAGGTCGACTCTAGGGTCGACCCCCTGGGGGCAGGTCGACTCTAGGGTCGACTCCCCAGTCGACCTGGTCTGTGCTGTTTAATTTTTTTCTTCTGAACTTTGGGAGGCCATAACTTGGTCATATGGACTCCGATTTATGAAATTTCGGACTCTATTTCGCGTATTTTTCCGAGACGAACGCAATGGCATAGCCCGTTTCCCTTGATTCTGATTTTATATTTTAATTATACTCAAATATGTAATTCTTAAGTTCACAGAAAATACGGGGTGTTACAGTCACTTTTCAGAACTAAGGAAAAAAAACAACCCGACTCTTGCCCGTCGTCTCCCTCCCTATTCCTTCCACCGCGCCGCCTCCTAGAGAACCACCCACCTCCGATGATCGGTCGCACCCCTCCACCCTCTACTCTCTCTCCCCGTTCTCCTCTAAAACCCTCACTCCTCTCGATTTCAACTCCCAACCCCAATACCCGAAACCCACGTGCCTCCAGCCACCTCGTTGACCCACCGCCTCCTGCCGGCCACCCACCAGCGTCGCCCCCTTCCAGCGACCCTTCTCCTGGTCCACCGCCCCTTCTATCTCCCTCTGCCTCGATTTAAACCCGTCCAACCTCAAAACCCCCGCCCCAAATCAGTGTCGTGGACCTCCCTAGCACCACCACCTCGATGTTGCATCACCTCTTCAGACCCCGACCGATCAGCGGCACCCCATTGCCCCTCTCCAGCCACTAATGTCAACGGCGAAAGGTGATTTTTATATATAAATGTATATTGCTTTGTTTTTTATTTTTAACACCATAAAATGATGATTTTTAAAACTGAAAATGTACGATTTTTATTCATCTAAAATTTTGATAGTTACTAGAAAAGATTTTATTTTTAGATTAGAAAAGACGTGATTTTTATATGGGGAAATTATAGATTTTTATAGCGAAGGAAAATATAATTTTTGTCTAGATAGAAAATATAATCTTTGATTAGAAGAAGATATGAATTTTAGTCGAATAAAAATATGATTTTTATTATATACGAAGTATAAAATTATGATTTTTACTATATACAAAGTATAAAACTATGATTTTTATTTGTATGAATAGAGGAAGAAAGATGTGATTTTTCCTTATGTAAAGATGTGATCTTTATATGGATATCATTAGAATAAAAATTCGATTTACATATGAAGTGTAAAAGGAGATTTGATGCAAAAATATAATTATTATAGAATGTAAAAATATAATTTTTATAAATGTAAAGAATTGATTTTTGATCTATGAAAGACGATATTTTGATATAATGAAAGGCGTGATTTTTATATAACGTAAAAGTTAAAAATATAATTTTTATAATATAGGAAAAAGAAAAATATGAAATCTTTATTTTTGAAAAGGCGAAATCTTTATTTTTGAAAAGGCGAAATCTTTATTTTTGAAAAGGCGAAATTTTTATATAGAGAATAGCGATGTAAAAATAGAATTTTTATCTATATAATAGCGATGTAAAAATAGATTTTTTTATCTATATAGTAGCGTTGTAAAAATAGAATTTTTATCTATATAGTAGCGGTGTAAAAATGTGATTTTTATATATGTAGTGGCTACGGGCAACGAAAGTGACAAAAGGCGAGAACATCGATGGCTTCTGCATAAGAAGAGCCGTGGCGTTTGGATTAGCTAGTCGGTGAGAACTTCTCACTTTAACTTTTCTTTTCTAGTTATATAAATATATACTAGGATGCAAACGGTGTTTACTAGCACCCGACACCATCGTCCACAGACCATGGACTTGTTTGTTTGGTCGTGTAGTTAGTTAGATTATTTGATTTGAATTTGATTGTTTGGTGAAATGGAATGGATTTGATTGATATGTGAATGGCGTGGGCCATTATTAGACCGGGGATAAGGCTAGGCTTTGTCCCGTTTCTAGTATCGTGCCGTTATGCCGCCGAAATTTTCTAAAATAAATTAGAAAAATTAAGATATCATTTTATTTAATAAATGAACCGAATAGAATATTCATAGGTTGAATAAAATAATTTGGTCGTTAAAAATATAATTTTTAACGTGAACGTGAAAAAAATAAATATTCATTTACAAACCGGACGGTTTGTTTATGTACACCTATTTGAAGGACATTGATTGGGACGATAAATTTTACACATCGTCCAACTGCACAAATAAAATCTGTGTTTGATTGTTTGAAACCCCACATGGGTATTGGGATAAAATACGACATACACTAATCCCAATAATTAGTTGTATGTCGATCGATGGATCGACAGGCTGTTATAAGCGTTAGATATCTATATTTGATGCTTATACAGTGTAGTGCACTTTGAATGATGGTTGATTATTTATCGTTGCTATTATATACATGTGTTGTATGGAATCCATATAATTAACTTTATATGGTAATTGATTGGGCCTCATTCCAATTGGAAAAATAAAGAATATTATAAAATAAAGGTTCACATGTTGACATTACTCATCCGTTGAGATTAGTCATGTGTTGAATGAAATATTTTAACAAATAAAATTTACATCTTTATCATATATAAAATTAGAAACTAACTGGAAAATAGATAAGATGAGTGGTCTCCTGGATATTGATCTGATGTTGGTTTCGGCCTTCGGGGTTAATATTCAGGAAATCGTTCTCTTACTAATTTACAGTTGGAGTCTGATATGAAAGCAAACGATAGATACCATAATTTTTATAAAATATATTAAATAACAAAAATAGTCGCGTGTTGACAGTACTCATCCGTTGAGATTAGTCTTGCATTGAAAGAAATATAGATTCATTTGTTGAATAGAATAACGAAGTTATTGAAAAATATAAAGCCGTGTTGATTAGAGATGCGCTATTTTGACGCGAACGATATTTATATCGATTATATTCGTTTTATAATGAATATTGAAAAGAGATTTAAAAATCGAATATTTAGAGAACGAATTTGATTTGAATTGAATAGAAACGAATTTGATTTGAATTGAATAGAAAACGAATTTGATTTGAATGGAATAGAAAACGAATTTGAATTGAACTAAATAGAAAATGAATTCGAATTGAAATGAATTTGAAATTTGAATTGAATTGAAATGAATTTAAAACGAATTTATAAGGGAAAATTCAATTTTGATTTGAAATTGAAATGAAGGTTGAAATTGTTTTAGAAACAAATTTGAAACTATTATAAAATTCGTTTTAAATAGAAATCGACGAAATATATATAATATATATATATTATATATATATAATGGCCTGAATAGAAGCGTCGCGCCGCAGTAGTTCGTAAATTTCGACCATTGACTTCGAACGGACATTACGGGAGATCCGACCGTCGGATTCTCCTAAAACCAGAACCGTTGGGTTCGTATCAAAATGAGTTTTCTAACGAATATTAGAAATTTGAAATCTAACGGTTGGATTTGGAGATACGTCCAAATCAAATTTGGAAAAGGTCGTTGTAAGTGCAGTTCGATGGCCGTTGTTGGAAATCGACTATACGAGCCTTGATAAAATCATCAAAAATATGAATAATTTGTGTGAAATCATAAGAAATCATTTGTGAAAAACTGGGATGAAAAATCCCACATTTGTAAAGATAAAAATGGATTTTTATCGAAATGAACTAGTTTTGAACTAAATTTAATACCCAATTATTTTTAAATAAATAAATTGGATTCGAAATGGGTTTTAAATAACCAGAATTTCTAATATATTTAATTGGAATGGAATTAGAATTGATTTGTGGGTTTATCGTGAACGGTGTTTAAATAACTCTTGTTCTTTAACCCGATAATAAATAGAATGTGATTTGGGTTTATCGTGAACTGTGTTTTAAATGACATTAGTTCTTTAACCCAGTGAAAGGAGCTTTAATGAATCTGTAATTAGATTGAAAAGTGAAGTGATGATTTAAATTATCAAATTTGGAAAGTGAGCGAGAATGGGGTATGACCAGTTTTGCTCCAATGCGATAGTTAAATCTTTAATTAGATTTGAACGTGGAATGGTAATTAATTTTACCGATAACACCGTGGTGTTAGATATGGAGTATTACCAGTTTTGCTTCATGGGATGAATAGGTTGGGATTGGGAAATAAAATAAATAATTACTTCGGTGTGGTTCGTTAATCCCGACTAGTTTGAAATGACATCTAAAGGAAGATTAAAGAATAAATTTCAAGGAATTTATCTTTGATAAAATTAATGGGAACCTTTCCCTAAGAATGTGAAATTTAGAAACTAACTGTAGGTTTGCCAAGAAGGATGGTTTTTGAGTATTGATCTGATGTTGGTTTCGACCTTCGAGGTTAATATTTGGGAAATTGTTCTCTTGCTAATTTACGATTAGTGACTGCTGAATTGGAATGAGGCGTATGTTATGTTTGTGTAACATTTGTTTACTATATACGCGGGTCATTCAGAAAGGTCGGGTTTATACCCATTCTGAATAACTGATTCGACGATATGTCGAAGATGAAGACGGTGGTTGAAGACCAGAAGTCTTCACATCGTTTGGGTGATTATTGATGATCTTGATTGGGCTGTACACCGAAGATGAGGGAATCAGTTGGTGATCGTCCAGACGTACTTGGAGATCGATGGATATGTGAGGAAAGTGCCTCCGGTTTCGTTCAGACCCAGAACGAACTTGTAAATGGACTGTGTGTCTGACATTGGATTTTATTCTATGTTGATTGATCTCTATTAAATATACATCTGTTTGGCGGCAGATAATTTATTCTTTTGCTTAACGCCCTTCTCTGGGACGTACGAGCTCAGGGGTTGTATATCGATGGACATCAGTCGCATAGCATGAATTGCCTGTGTGGCACGCCTAAGTGGCCATTGATCAAGGCTTCTGTTGAAAAGCAAAGTCTTGTGGTTGATGATCAAAGCACGGCCTATGTGGCAGCTTTGTGTATAACGTGAATTCGCGAGCCTCACACCTCGGTATGAGTCAAAAACGGGATAGTGACTGCGGGGAGAGCACGGCGTTTCTTTCTAGCTTTGGTGGTGTTAGTGACTTACCAGCCCTGACATTTATTTTCTTTTCACCTATGTGGTTGTTGGATGAGGCGCCTCGATTTTAGGTCTGTAAGGACCGGGAAACGTGTGTTCAGGAATACTAATCCTCAAATGTAACGGAGGACAGGCCTTGAAGCATCCAGGGGTTACCCAGAGTGTGTAGTCCCGAGGCATTTGCTAGAGTGTCTCGAAGCGGAGAGGAGCTTGCCCCTTGCCTCGACTCATGACGGAAATCCAATTTCCAATACGAGATATTTCGGTTTTAATTGTAGAACTAGTATGGCGACATGATATATGGTACCCATGCCGTCTATGATTGATATTTATGATTGAAATTGTTTTGACACTATACGCTTATAATAGTATCAAATGATTTGTTTTTAAACGTACCAAGCATGGTTGGCTATTATAAGGGAAAACCCTATCCTCCGGCTTGCAATGCATTGTGTGATGGGACCTGGGTCTTACAATAGCTTCATTTTTCGAAAAAGCATTGCGTTGTTTATTGATATGCACTGGTATTCTTGGGAGGAAACCCGTTCCGTGTTATACGGCGTGGTCCCTTGAATTACTCTTTTTTAAAATAAAGTTTTAATAACTGTTTTAGTTCTCACACCAGTCACATGACTGACCTGGAGTTTATTGTTTCAACCTAAACTCTGGGTGCCCTTATTTTCAACACGGGCAGCTAGTAGTTTTGGTTTTGCAGATTTATATTCACAGGATCCTGATTTACAGCTGGAACAATGCCCGGAAAGCTCTGTATCCGTGTATTACTTTCAGTTGTGATTTGTATTATTTTTCCACTACTATGTAACTTATTGTAATCCCTGATATTTATCGAATGTAATTCAATTCATTTATATTCTGTATATTCTTGTATTCTGATGGAATTGTTGTAATAAACAATGAAATGTTCTTCCATCTGCGTTCTGATTGGTCTTGTCCTCAAAGTATCCGCTCTTTCCTTAACGAGGAAGTAATGGGTCCTTACAATCAGTAATCAATGAACGAAGAAGATGAATACGACAGCACTTTTAAACGTAATTAACATGTGTAATTATTTAATTAATTATATTTAAATTATTTCAAGATGTGATTAACGTATAAACTGCTATAACTTTGTCATACAAAAACGAAACTGAACGATTTTCATTGTGTTGGATTCCTCTCGTCGAGCACTACACGATGAAAAAGACCAGATCTGAAATAGAGACCATTTGGATTTTAGATAAATTTAAACACCGGTTTAATTTTATTAAAATAATCGCTATTCAATGATTTCAAAAACCGACCACGGTGAGAACTCCTTTCACTCTGATTATTTTACAGTTAAATTTACACCAGGATGTAAACGGTGCTTAGCAGCATCCGACACCACTGATTGTACAAACCATGATTGTCTGTTTGGATTGTTATTGTTGGATATGGTTGGATATTGTTGCACATAAAAATTATTTATATAAAATAATATATATATATATATATAAACTATAATGAAATGAAAATAAAATGTTTAAACAATAAATTTACATTTTTATTGTATATATGAAATAATGAAAATATTCATTTTTTGGAATCAAATGATTGAACAAAAAGAAATACATTTTTACGGTATGTTTAATTCTTTAAAAATATTCAGGTTTGAATAAGAATGTGTTAACATTCTTATATGTTGATAAATTTTTATTTTATCAATTAAATGATAAAATGTTGATAAAATATGTTTCACGTTAAAATTACATTTTAATGTATAGGATGAATCATTTAAAGATTTAATGTTGATAAAATATGTTTAACATTAAAATTACATTTTAATCTATAGGATGAATCATTTAAAAGATTAAATGTTGACAAAAATGTCCCTTTTAATATATTAGTTAGAATAATATAATTATATGTTAATCATATGTTTACTTAATAAAAATGTCACCTTTATCATATTAGTTTAGAATAAAAGAATTATTTATTAATATATGTTTTATTGAGAAAATGCCATCTTTATCATGACAATGTAGAATAAAAGAATTACATATTAATATATGTTTTGTTGATAAAATTTGTCATCTTTATCATATTAGTAAAGAAAACAAAATGGAATATTGTTTAGAAAATAAGGATTTTTCCAATAAAAATCACACCTTTATTGTATGTTTAAATCATTAAAATATGTTAACAATAAAAATATATTTTTTTAGTTTGTATGTAGGTTAGATTAAAAACATCGTCATACTAGCGATGTTTACTAAAATGTTCATGTATAATAAAATGTATAGAAAAATGTTCATGTTTAATAAATATGTTCATTTTTAATAAAATATGTTTATACAATAAAATCATATTTTTATTGTACATGTGAATCAAGAAAATATTCATTTATAAATCGAACGATTTGTTTATGTACATTCATTTATCTGATATGATTGGGATGATAAATTTTATACATCGCCCAACTACACAAATAAATAAACATTTATTGTTTGAAAACCCCACACGGGTATTGGGATGATATTTGACATACAATATTCCCAATAATTAGTTGTATGTCAATCGATGGATTGACAGTCTGTGATGAGTGTTATTTGTTTGTTTTAATGCTCACACAGTTGTAAATTGCACTCTAGATGTTGTATGAATTTTTAATGATTGTTTATCACTATTGTTGTATACACGCGATGTATGAAATCCATATAAATAACATTATATGGTAATTGATTGGGCCTCATTCCAATTTGGAAAAATAAAATAATATTTTAAGATAATGTTCCGTAAAGGATATAAAATGTATATGTGTTGAATAGGATATTCATGTGTTTAAATGAAAATATTTAAGCAACAAAAATATCGTTTTTATTGAATGTATGAACCAATAAAATATTCATTGTTTGAAATAGAATATGTTAACAATAAGAATATACATTTTATTGTGTATGTAGAAATGATTGAAAATATTCAGTGTTTTAAAATAAAAGGTTTTAAACAAGGGAAATTACATATTATGTGTATTATAAACTCATTAAAAAGAACCATGTTAAGTAAAAGGTTTTAAACAATGGAAATTACATTTGGTTTGTATTATAAAATCAGTAAAAAGAATCATGGTTCAATAAAAAGATTAGACAATAAAAATTATATTTTTATTGTATTTTTGATTTATTAAAGAGATATGTTTATTAAAATGTAAATCATTTATATGTAGAAAATATGAAAATGATCATATGTTTGAAATAAAATATATAATCGATAAAATTTACATTTTTATTGTACATATGGAAATAATGAAAAATATTCATTGATTGAAATAAAAAGATTTAACAATAAAAATTTACATTCTCATTGTATATAAGAATGGTGAAAAATATTCATCGTTTGAATAAAAATTGTTGTAACATTAAAAATTATATTTTTAATGTATGTATGATTCATCAAAATATTCATCATTTGGATAAGAATATTCAATTTTGATATAAGAGTGAAAATAAAGTTGAAATCATTTTAAATTGAATTTATAAATATTTTATAAATGCGATTTTAATGGAAATCGACGATATATATATATATATATTATATTTAATGGCCTGAATAGAACGCGCCGCGCAGCGACCATTCACAAATTTCGACCATTAACTTCAAATTGACATTACGGAAGACCCGACCGTCGGATTCTCCTAAAATCGGAACCATTGGGTTCGTATTGAAAAGAGCTTTCCAATGAATATAAGAGATTTGAAATCTAACGGTCAGTTTTGGAGATATATCCAAATCAATTTTAGAAAAGGTCACTATGGATGCAGTTCGGTGGCCGTTATTGGAAACCGACTGTACGGGCGATATTAAAATTATTAAAAATATGGAAAAATTATGTAAAATCATAATAAATGATTTGGAAATATTTTTAATGAAGAATTCTAATTTTAAAATTATAAAAATATATTTTTACCGAAATGAACTAGTTATTAACTAGAATAATAATTTAATTATTTTTAAAAATAAAATAGATTTGAAAATGGTTTTAAAATAACCAGAATATTCCAATATATATTTTTATATATTGGAATGGATTTGAATGGAAATTATCTTCGGAATATTTCGATAGTAGATTCCGTGATTATACAGATACTGTTATAAGGAATTTGGAATATATATATATATATCGTTATTCCCAATACGATATTTGTTGGTTTCAGAATTTGATATTGAATGTAAGCTGATATATTTTTTATTCAGTTACTTATATTTAATGTCAAAGTGGATTTTGGGTTTGTTGTGAATGGTGCCTTTATTAACACTGTTCTTAAACCCAGTTTAGAATAAATCTTTTAATTAAGATTTGGGAAATTTTACCAATTAATTTATATTTGATTAGAATTGAAAAGAATTGGATTTTGGGTTTATCGTGAATAATGATTTAAATAACATTTGTTCTTTAACCTAATTAACAGTGAAGAAATAATTTGGAATTTATAAAACTTTTATTAAGATTTAAGTGGGATGTAACAACCCGGAAAATCTGAGCCAATTTTAAAAAAAAATTGGCCCTTTTAGTGAATTTTGTATATTTAAAATGAATTATTTTAAATAATAACGACGAGAGATTTATTTTGAATAGAATTATAATGCATATATTTATTTGAATCGACGTTGGAGTATAAGTTATTTATTTTAATTATAAAAGGAATTGGAAATGGCGCGGTAGTCTGAAAATTCAACTTCAAATTTCAAATGAATGTACAGGATTCAAAATAAACCGGATTTTAGCGAAACCAAAATTATTAGAATCTATTAGAGAATATCTTTCCAAAGAATCCGAAAAATCAAAATTTCATAGCGGGAATAAAAAGTTATGCCCAGTTGACATTTCAGAATAGTCGTTATGGAAATACAGCCCTTAAAAATGGAAATTTTGCAAACGTCCTCCGTTTTCGACGAAACCACTTTTGTTGGATCCGGGATGTCAAGTTATTGCTAGATTCCAAAATTCATAATTTTCTGAATCAATATGTGAGCGCGGTGAAGTAAAACGTGTTTTGACAGTTTTAGTCAATTTGAATCGACCAGAAAATGGCCATTTTTCAAACGGCCTCCAAATTTGATGAAATTAGTTTTGTTAGAACCGTATCATCAATACAAAGCTAGAAAACATTTTTTGTGAATTTTTAGAGTTTGTATGTGGCCCCGGTAAATTGAAATGTGCGTTCAAATTCAATATATAGATTTATATTTTGATTTAAACGGAAACTGATCGAAATAGTCGAATCAGCGTGCGGGACATATCCCATTGTGTTCGGAATGGAGGTATTACACTAGGGGCGACACTCATTGGGTCTCGATTCGAGTTCGAATAAAAAGTCAACATTTCTGGAGAATAAAACGAAAAATAATAATAATTATATATATAAATTAGCCCCCCACTATCTCTTCCGTTCAGATCTAAAAAATTAAAATAGACAAAATAAGAAAGAGGTGCTCGAACCCCTTTACTTCCCGTCACCCAGCCCTCCAGGTGCAGCCGCGCCCAACGCTGGCAATCCACCGCCATCGCCGATCCCGGCGAACCCTCCCCTCCTCCTCGTGATGCACCAGACCCCCTCTCCTCTCCTTTACCCGCTCACGGACCCTGAAACCCCATAAAAATCTGCCGCCACCACTTCGAGATGCCCCCACTGCTCTGACGCGCTGCAAACCCGCGCCACCCAGTGCGCCACTTTCTCCTCAGCCAAGCACGAGAAACCGTTCCCCTCCCCCTTCTTCGAACCAGCGAAAGAAAAGGTAATCTTTAATTTGTAAAATTAGCCTTTAATTTATAAAATCAGATTTATTTTATATAGAAAGTTTATATTTTTATAATGAGAAAGTATATATTTTTATAATGAGAAAGTTTATATTTTTATAATATAAAAGCTTAGATTTTTATTAGATAAAAGTTGTGATTTTTATTCAGGTAAAAAAATAAGATTTTTGCGAATATAAAAGTTAGATTTTTATGCAAATAAAGATTTGATTTTTCTATGTAAATGATTTGATTTTTCTATAGGAAAAAATTTGATTTTTCTATATGAAGAATATGATTTTTTTTATTTATGTAGAGTAATAAAAATATGATCTTTGTTAAGTTAAAAATACGATCTTTGTTAGGTTAAAAATACAATCTTTGTTAAGCTAAAAATATGATCTTTGTCTAGTTAAAAATACGATTGTTAGTAAGAAGAAAAATACGATTTTTATAGTAAAAGGATTTGATTTTTGAAAACAAAAAGGTCTTGTTTATATAGAAAGATATGATTTTGTTTATATAACCGAGAATATAAAAATATTATTTTTATATGAGTAGCGAACTAAAAATAGAATTTTTATATAATAGAGAATATAAAAAATATGATTTTTATTTATGTAGCGAAATAAAAATTTGATTTTTATTATATATAACGAGATAAAAATGTGATTTTTAATATGAACAGCGTAAAAGAGGATTGCATTGAGTATCGGGCTAAACCAAGCTATTCAGAAATTCAGAAATGAAATGGCGGGGTGGGACTCCAAGGTGAGAACTTCTCACTTTTAATTTATTTTCTAGTTGAAATATATACTAGGATGCAGACGGTGCTTAGCAACACCCGACACCCGTCGTCCACAAAACATGGACGACTTGTTAGTTTGTTTGATTTTATTGTGAAAGTTGATTATGTGATGTGGAATGTTATAAATATTTTATAGTTAAAAATATAATTTTTAACGCGAATAGGAATAAAATAAATATTTATAAACAAACTAGACGATTTGTTTATGTACACACATTTCACTGATATTGATTGGGATGATAAATTTTACACATCGCCCAACTGCACAAATAAAATTCGTTATTTGTTGATTGAAACCCCACACGGGTATTAGGATGATATATGACATACACTAGTCCCAAAAATTAGCTGTATGTCGATCGATTGATTGACAGGCTGTTGTAAGCGTTAAATATTTATATTTGATGCTTATGCAGTGTAGAATGCACTTTGGATGATGGTTGACTGCGTTTGACTATTGTTGTGTACATATGTGTATGAAATCCATATAAATCACATTATATGGTAATTGACTGTGTCTGATTCCAGTTCAGAAAGAATGAATATTTTAAAATAACGATTATTTAAAAATAACGAATATTTTCAAATAATATTCAGAAAAGAATCAAATTATGATTTTGATGTCCGATTTGGGATGGACACGAATATATTTAAATATATAAAGCCATGTTGATTAGATTAACGCCATTTTGACGTGAACGATATTCATATCAATTTTATTCATTTTTATAATGAATATTGAAAAGAAATTGATTTCAAAATCCAATGTTTTGAAAATACTATCATTTATATATCAATGGAATATTCAATTTTGATTTGAAATTGAATATGAAGTTGAAATCATTTTGAAAACGAATTTAAAACGATTTATAAAATACGTTCTAAATGGAAATCGATGGAATATATAGTATATATATATTATATATAATGTATAATGGCCTGAATAGAACGCTCCGCGCTGCGGCAGTTCGCGAATTTCGACCATTGACTTCGAATGGACATTACGGGAGATCCGACCGTCGGATTCTCCTAAAACAAGAACCGTTGGGTTCGTATCGAAAAGAGCTTTCTAACGAATATTAGAGATTTGAAATCTAATGGTTGGATTTGGAATTATGTCCAAATCAAATTTGGAAAAGGTCGATGTAAGTGCAGTTCGATGGTCGTTTATGGAAATCGACTGTCTGTGCCTTGATAAAATTATTAAAAATATCAATAATTAGTGTAAAATCATAAGAAATGATTTGGAAAGAATTGGGATGAAAAATTCTATATTTGAAAAGATAAAAATAGATTTTTATCGAAATGAACAAGTTTTAAACTAGAATTATAATCCAATTGTTTTTAAAATAAATAAATTGGATTTGAAATGATTTTAAAAATAACCAGAATTTCCAATTTATATATTGGAAATGGATTTGGATCGAAATTGTCTTCGAAATATTTCGATGTTGGATTTTGTGATTATACATATATTGTTATGGAAATTTGAAAGATATAATTATATCGTTATTTCCAATACGATATTTGTTGGTTGTAGTATTTGATATTGGATATAAGCCGATGTATTTTCTATTCAGAGCCTTGTATTTAATATCAAATGGGATTTTGGGTTTATGTGAATGGTATCTTTAATAATATTGTTCTTAGACCCAACGGAGTTAAGAAAATTAGAAACTGACTGGAGATTAGTTGAGTGGTTTCCTGGGTATTGATCTGATGTTGGTTTCGGCCTTCGGGGTTAATACGTAGGGGATTGTTCTCTTACTAATTTACGGTTAGAGGCTAATGTGAATTGGGTTTATTGTGAACTATGTTTTTAACGACATTCGTTCTTTAACCCGATTTACAATGAAATGTGATTTGGAATTTATAAATCTTTTTATTTAGATTTAACGGGAATTTTCCAAGGTAACGTTTTCCAATTTAATATATTAAATTGGAATTGAATGGAATTCGATTTGATAATAATCGAAGTGAACTTCTGTGGAGAAAGACTGTTAATACATATGGAATTTAAGAGGCGTTGCCGTTATTCCATTTATGTTACTGGTCGGATATGGAAATTGATATCGATTATATATTAATTTGTTTTTCCGTGAAGATTCCATAATTAATGGAATGTGATTTGGGTTGTCGTGAATGGTATCTTTAATAATACTATTCTTAGACCCAATGGAGTTAAGAAAATCAGAAATTAACTGGAGATTAGTTAAGTTGAATGATTTCCTGGGTATTGATCTGATGTTAGTTTCGGCCTTCGGGGTTAATACTTAGGGAATTGTTCACTTGCTAATTTACGGTTAAAGGCTGATGGAATGGAATGTGATTTTGGGTTTATCGTGAACCATGTTTTAAAAGACATTGGTTCTTTAACCCAGTTAAAGATAGGATATGATTTCCCAAGTTAAACAATCATTAATACTAATTTTTGGGAAGATTATAACCAAGTGGAGTTTTAATTAATCTTTAATTAGATTGAAATGATATCCTAACGAAGATTAAAGAATAAATTTAAAGAATTTATCTTTGATAAAATTAGTGGTAACCTTTCCCAAAGTATAGAAATATTTGGATAAAGAAATATTCTGGATTGGAATGAGGCGTATGTTGTGTTTTCGTAGCACTTGTTTATTATATATGCGAGTTATTCGGAAGACTGAGTTTATCCCATTCTGAATAACTGAATCGACGATGTCGAGGATGAAGACGGTGGTTGAAGACCAGAGGTCTTCACATCGTTTGGATGATTACTAAGGTCTTGATTGGGTTGTACACCCAAGACAAGGTAATAAGTGGTAATCGTCCAGGCGTACATGGAGATCGACGGATATGCAAGGACCTCTCCCCTGTATTGGACATATGGGGGAGGAATAAGGTGCCTCCGATTTTGTTGAGGCCCAAAATGAACTTGTAAATTGATGTGTCTGACATCGGATTTCATTCTATGTGACTGATAGACATCGGTTGCATAGCGTGAATTGCCTGTGTAGCATGCTGAGATGCAAATGATCAAGGCTTCTATTGAAAAGCAGAGTCTTGTGGTTGATGATCAAAGCACAGCCTTTGTGGCATAGCTTTGTGTAGCGTTAATTCGTGAGCCTCGCACACCGGTGTGCAAGGACCTCTCCCCTGTATTGGACATATGGGGGAGGAATAAGGCGCCTCCGGTTTTGTTGAGGTCCAAAACGAACTTGTAACTGGATGTGTCTGACATCGGATTTCATTCCGTGTGATTGATAAACATCGGTTGCATAGCGTGAATTGCCTGTGTGGCATGCTGAGATGCAAATGATCAAGGCTTCTGTTGAAAAGCAGAGTCTTGTGGTTGATGATCAAAGCACAGCCTTTGTGGCATAGCTTTGTGTAGCGCTAATTCGTGAGCCTCACACAGCGATGTGAACCAGAACAGGAGAAGGACCTCAGGGAGGACATGTGTTTCCTTCTAGCTAGGAGTGGTGTTTTGGGTTTTACACGCCCAGGCATTTTTCTTATGTGGATGATGGATAGCGAGGCACCTCAGTTATATCGGTTGATCCGGGACCTATGGGGTCATTTGGCTCATTTACGCCCCATAGGGCGGGGAAACGCAGTGTTCAGGCATTTTAATCCACTCTTTGTGGACCAGCCTTGACGATCCAAGGGCCTGACTGAGTACTTGCCCTGAGGCTTGGGCTAAAGTAAAAAACTTTATCCCTTGTCTTGGTTCGCAGATGGAAATCCAACTTCCAATACGACATTTTGCGGTTTTGATTGTAGAGACTAGTATTGGCGACATGACATATGGTACCCATGCCGTCTAGGATTGATACATTTATATTTGAAACCGTTTTGACACTGTACACTTATAGTAATAATAAAACATGAAATTTTACGTACCAAGCATTCTTGGCTATTATAAGGTAAAAACTCTATCCTTCGGCTTGCGTTGCATTGTGTGATGGGACCTGAGTCTTATAATAGCTTCTTTGTTCTTTATTTAGCATTGCACTATTTGTTTTATGCACTGGTATTCTTGGGAGGAAACTCATTCCGTGTTATACGGCGTGGTCCCTTGATTTACCTAACCTTAAAATAAAGATTAATAACTGTTTTAGTTCTCACACCAGTCACATGACTGACCTGGAGTTTATTATTTTAACCTAAACTCTAGGTGCCCCTATTTTCCACACGGACAGCTAGTAGTTTTGGTTTTGCAGATTTATATTCACAGGATCCTGGTTTACTGCTGGAATGATATTCGGAAAGCTCTGTATCCGTGTATCTCTTTCAGTTGTATTTTGTATTATTTTCCGCTGCATTGTAACTTGTAAATCTCTAGTATTTAGTAAATGTGTAATATTTATTCATACTCTGTATATTCTTGTATTCTGATGAAATTGTTGTAATAAGCAATGAAATGTTCTTCTGTTTGTTTTCTGATACGTCTTTTCCCCAAAGCAATCCGAGCTTTCCTTCACGGGGAAGTTCGGGTCGTCTCATTCTGGTATCAGAGCTCTGGTTTACAGAGCTCGAGAACAAGGCACATTAGAACCAGACGAAAGAATTCATCAGAGATTGGATTAGTAATATCCAATAGGAATGACTCGTTAGAGATAGGATCAGTAACATCCTAGTACAAATGTGAAGTGTAGCATTTTTAAAATAAAATGAAAGCAATTTTTGTTTTGAAAATTTAAACCTTATTCAATGTATTTGAATATTTTATTTGTATTGAATTTGGACAATCCAATATATAAAGATTTTGCGTATATGCCTTGCAAACGTGTATTCGAAGTTTTAATATACTGGATAGATACAGAATCACACTCTAGTCGCCCGGAGATGGTTCTGATGATGGCATGTCATCATCAGCACTTGTGTTCGAGTTTCGAAAGTGGGATGTTTATACATTTCCAATTGACTGGTGTGAGAACTAAAACTAGATAGGGCTATTGTGTGAATTGGCATCAAAAACATGATTTTCTGTATATGTATCAAAATTATGAATTTGAAACATTAACCCACTAATTGATTGATGGTTGTGTTGTGTGATTATTCGTTATATAATAAAACCATTATGCGAAAGAACGGTACACATAACCAAATTGTATCAAATATTGAAATGTATTGAAAGTTGTTTGAAATTACATGCATATACATGTGTATCCATTGAACAGGTCATTGCAAAGAGGCTAGAGCAGAAGAATAAAATTGTTTGCCCGACAAATAGGTACATGTTTATCGTATTTTTTGGGGTTTTTAATGATTTTATGAGCCGACTGGCTAGCTGCTTGGCTGTTTCTTTTTCTTTTTGGATTGGAGAGGCCTGTATGGCGATTTCGGGATTATCTCGGTGCTCCCGTACAAAGGAGGTTATGGCAAAAAAATTCGAAAATTTTGGGCGTCAGCCAAATTTTTGAAAAATTTGAAAAGTTCTTAGAAACTGAAAAGTTGAAGAACTTAAGCCATAATGAAATAACGAAAGTTGAGTTGGTTTGTAAAACAACTTTCTCCGTTCCTTTTCGAGGATGAAAAGATTTTAAGTTGGGGAGATTGTAACAACCCGGAAAATCTAAGCCAATTTAAAAAAAAAATTTTTAGCCCTTTTAGTGAATTTTGTATATTTAAAATGAATTCTTTTAACTAATAACGACGAGAGATTTATTTTGAATAGAATTAGAACGTATATATTTATCTGAATCGACGTTAGAATATAAATTATTTATGTTAATTATAAAAGGAATTGGAAATGGCATGGTAGTTTGAAAATTCAATTTCAAATTTCAAATGAATGTACAGGATTAAAAATAAACCGGACTTTAGTGAAACCAAAAATATTAGAATCTATTAGAGAATATCTTTACAACGAATCCGAAAAATCAAAATTTCATAGCGGAATAAAAAGTTATGCCCAGTTGAAATTTCAGAATAGTTGCTATGGAAATATAGCCCTTAAAAATGGAAATTTTGCAAACGACATCTGTTTTCGATGAAACCACTTTTGTTAGATCCGGGATGTCAAGTTATTTCTAGATTTCAAAATTCATAATTTTCTAAACCAATATGTGAGCGTGGCGAAGTAAAACGTGTTTTGACAGTTTAAGTCAATTTGGATCGACCAGAAAATGGCCATTTTTCAAACGATCTCCAAATTTGATGAAATTAGTTTTGTTAGAACCATATCGTCAATACAAAGCTAAAAAATATTTTTTGCAAATTTTTAGAGTCTGTAAGTGGCCCTGGTAGATTGAAATGTGCGTTCAAATTCAATATATAGATTTATATTTTGATTTAAATGGAAACTGATCGAAACAGACGAATCAGCGTGCGGGACATATCCCATTATGTTCGGAATGGGGGTATTACGCTAGGGGCGACAGTCGTTGGGTCTCGATTCGAGTTCGAATAAAAAGTCAACCTTTCTAGAGAATAAAACGAATAATAATAAAAATTATTATTATATATATATATAAATTAGCCCTCCACTATCTCTGACACGACCCGAACTTCCCCGTGAAGGAAAGCACGGATGGCGTTGAGGACAAGACAAAATCAGAACACAAACGGAAGAACATTTCATTGCTATTACAACAGTTCCATCAGATACAAGAATATACAAAGTATAATTGAATAAATTACATTCGATAAATATCAGAGATTACAATAAATTACATAGCAGCGGAAAATAATACAAAGCACAACTGAAGGTGATATACGGATACAGAGCTTTCCGGATATCATTCCAGCTGTAAACCAGGATCCTGTGAATATAAATCTGCAAAACCAAATCTACTAGCTGCCCGTGCGGAAAATAAGGGCACCCAGAGTTTAGGTTAAAACAATAAACTCCAGGTCAGTCATGTGACTGGTGTGAGAACTAAAACAGTTATTTAAAATTTTACTTTAAAATACAGTAATTCAAGGGACCACGCCGTATAACACGGAACGGGTTTCCTCCCAAGAATACCAGTGCATAGAATAAACAATTGCAATGCTTTTTCGAAAAATGAAGCTATTATAAGACCCAGGTCCCATCACACAATGCAACGCAAGCCGGAGGATAGGGTTTTCCCTTATAACAGCCAAACATGCTTGGTACATTTAAAACAAATCATTTGATACTATAATAAGTGTATAGTGTCAAAACCATTTCAATCATAAATATCAATCATAGGCGGCATAGCTACCATCTACTATGTCGCCATACTAGTTCTACAATTAAAGCCGAGATACACGTATTGGAAATTGGATTTCCGTCATGAGTCGAGGCAAGGGGCAAGCTCCTCTCCGTGTTCGAGACACTCTAGCAAATGCTCAGGACTACACACTCTGGGCAGCCACTTGGATCGGTTGGGCCGGTCCTCACTTACGTTAGAGGATTATTTATGCCTGAACACACGTTTCCCGGTCCTTACAGACCTATAATCGAGGCGCCTCATTCCAACAACCACAGAGGTGAAAAGTATATAAATGTCAGGGCTGGTAAGTCACTGACACCACCAAAGCTAGAAAGAAACGTCGTGTTCTCCCAACGGCCCGTATCCCGTTTTTAACTCATACCGAGGTGTGAGGCTCGCGAATTCACGTTACACACAAAGCTGCCACGTAGGCGTGCTTTGATCATCAACCACAAGACTTTGCTTTTCAACAGAAGCCTTGATCATTGCATCTTAGCGTGCCACATAGGCAATTCATGCCATGTGATTGATATCTATCGATATACAACCTCTGAGCTCGTACGTCTCAGAGAAGGGCGTTAAGCAAAACAATAAATTCTCCGCCGCCAAACAGATGTATATTTAATAGAAATCAATCAACACAGAATAAAATCCAATGTCAGACACACAATCCATTTACAAGTCCGTTCTGGGTCTGAACGAAACCGGAGGCACTTTCCTCGCATATCCATCGATCTCCAGGCACGTCTGGACGACCACCAACTATTTCCATCCTCTTGGGGGTACAGCCCAATCAGGATCGTCAGTAATTATCCAAACGATGTGAAAACTTCCGGTCTTCAACCACCATCTTCATCTTCGACTTATCGTCGAATCGGTTATTCAGTGTAAACCCGGCCTTTCCGAACAACCCGCGCATTTTAAAAATAAATGTTACACAAACTCAACATACGCCTCATTCCAATTCTGAATATTCTTTTATTCACAAAATCACATTTTTAGGGAAAGGTTCCCATTAATTTTATCCAAGATAAATTCTTTAAAATTTATCCTTTAATCTTCCTTTGGATGTCATTTCAAACCAAATTATGGTTTTATAAACTAGTCATGATTAGCGAACCACAACGAAGTAATTATTTATTTTATTTCCCAATCCCAACCTATTCATCCCATGAAGCAAAACTGGTAATACTCCATATCTAATACTATGGTGTTATCGGTAAAATTAATTACCATTTCACGTTCAAATCTAATTAAAGATTTAACTATCGCTTTGGAGCAAAACTGGCGATACTCCATTCTCGCTCATTTCTAAATTTGATAATTTAGATTATCAATTCACATTTCAATCTAGTTGTAGATTCATTAAAACTCCTTTTACTGGGTTAAAGAACTAGGTGTTATTTAAAACACAGTTCACGACAAACCCAAATCACATTCTATTTATTATCGGGTTAAAGAACTAGTGTTACTTAAAACACAGTTAACGATAAACCCATGAATCAATTCTATTTAAAACCAATTTCAAATCCAATTTATTTATTTGAAAATAAACGGTTTTAAATTTTAGTTCAAAACTAGTTCAATTCGATAAAAACTATTTTTACCTTTTCAAATATGGAAATTTTCATCCCAATTTCTCCCAAATCATTCTTACGATTTTACACAAATTATTATTATTTTTAATAATTTTATCAAGGCCCGTACAGTCGATTTCCATCAACGGCCATCGAACTGCACTTACAGCGACCTTTTTCGAATTTGATTTGGACGTATCTCCAAATCCAACCGTTAGATTTTGAATTTCAAATATTCTTTAGAAAGCCCTTTTCGATACGAACCCAACGGTTCCGGTTTTAGGAGAATCCGACGGTCGGATCTCCCGTAATGTCCGTTTGAAATAAATGGTCGAAATTCACGAACTACCGCGGCGCGGCGCGTTCTATTCAGGCCATTATATTATATATATAATATATATAATATATATTTCGTCGATTTCTATTCAATTCACGTTTCAATTCAATTTGAATTCATTTCACTTCGTTTTAAATTCAATTCGAATTCGTTTTCAATTCGATTCAATTCAAAGCGGTTTTCTATTCGATTCGATTCAAATTGGTTTTCTATTTGATTCAAATTCGTTACATATTAAATTGAAATCAAATTCGTTTTCTATTCAAATCAAATTCGTTATATACGCAATTGAAATCAAATTCGTTTTATTCAATTCATTTCGAAATCACTTTATATTCAATTCATTTCGAAATCGTTTTACATTCGATTCATTTCGAAATCGTTTTATATTCAATTCATTTCGAAATCGCTTTATATTCAATTCATTTCGAAATCGCTTTATATTCAATTCATTTCGAAATCGTTTCATATTCAATTCATTTCGAAATCGCTTTATATTCAATTCATTTCGAAATCGTTTTATATTCAATTCAAAATGAATAAAATCGATATAAATATCGTTCACGTCAAAATGGCGTCAATCTAATCAACACGGCTTCATATATTTCTATTTTCAAATATTCTATTTCAAATATTTCTATTTTCAAATTTTCTATTCGACAAATGAATATTTATTTTTGTCAACACACGACTAATCTCAACGAATGAGTACTGTCCACGTGTGACTATTTTTGTTATTTAATATATTTTATAAAAATTAAGGTATCTATCGTTGGATATTGAATCAGACTCCAACCGTTAATTAGTAAGAGAACGATTTCCTGAATATTAACCCCGAAGGCCGAAACCAACATCAGATTAATATCCAGGAGACCACTCATCTCATCTATTTTCCAGTTGATTTCTAATTCTATATATGATAAAGATGTAAATTTTATTATTAAAATATTTCGTTCAATACATGACTAATCTCAACGGATGAGTACAGTCAACACATGAACCTTTATTTTATTGTGATAAAGATATAAATTTTATTGTTAAAATATTTCATTCAACACATGACTAATCTCAACGGATGAGTACAGTCAACACATGAACCTTTATTTTATATTGATAAAGATGTAAATTTTATTGTAAAAATATTTCGTTCAACACATGAATAATCTCAACGGATGAGTACAGTCAACACATGAACCTTTATTTTATATTGATAAAGATGTAAATTTTATTATAAAAATATTTCGTTCAACACATGACTAATCTCAACGGATGAGTACAGTCAGCACATGAACCTTAATATTATAATATTCTTTACTTTCTAAATTGGAATGAGGCCCAATCAATCACTATATAATATTAATTATATGGATTTTCATACATCACACGTATATAATAGCATTAAAAAATAATCAACCATCAACCAAAGTGCACTACACTGTATAAGCATCAAATATAGATATCTAACGCATATAACAGCCTGTCAATCAATCGATCGACATATTTAATCAATCAGGATGAGTGAACTTCATATTTCATCCCAACACCCGTGTGGGGTTTCAAGCAACCAAACACAGATTTTATTTGTGCAGTTGGGCGATGTGTAAAATTTATCGACCTAATTAATGTTCTTCAAATAGATGTACATAAACAAACCGTCCGGTTTGTAAATAAATATTTATTTATACACAGTCACGTTAAAAATTATATTTTTAACGATAAAACATTTTATTTCAACGTATGAATTTCTATTCAGTTCATTTACACAATAAAAATGATATTTTCATTTTTCTAACATATTTTAGGAAATTTCGGCGGCATAACGGCACGATACTAAAAACGGGACGAGGCCTAGCTTTATCCCCGGTCTAGTGAAGGCCCACGCCATTCACACATCAATCAAATCCACCAAACAATCAAATCTAATCATCTAACTAGTTTATGCAATCAAACAAACAAGTCCATGGTCTGTGGACGATTGTGTCGGGTGCTACTAAGCACCGTCTGCATCCTAGTATATAAATATAACTAGAAAAGAAATTGAAAGGTGAGAAATTATCACCGATAGTTATCCAATCGTCTTGACTCATTCTTTGCAGAAGTCTTCGTCGTTTTCGCATTTTTGTCATCTTCGTCGCTGTAGCCACTACATATGTAAAAATCGAATTTTTACTTCGTTGTTCAATATATAAAAATCGAATTTTTACTTTGTTATTCAATATATAAAAATCGAATTTTTACCTTGTTATTCAATATATAAAAATCGAATTTTCTCTTTGTTATTCAATATATAAAAATCAAATTTTTACTTTTACTCCATAGGATAAAAATTCTATTTTTCCTTCGTTATTCTCCATATAAAGATCTTGCCATTTCTATTTTCAAAAATAAAGAATTCACCTTTTCAATTCCATCACTATAAAAATCACATTTTTATTTCAACGTATATATTTTAAAAATCAGATTTTTATTCCTCTACATATACAAGGATGATATTTTTATATTCTCTATCACATAAAGATTATATTTTTAATCCACTACATAAGTAAAAATCAAATTTTTATCGCTACTACTTCATATAGAAAAATTATATTTTTACATTGCTAAAAATCACGTCTTTCTAACATGAAAAATCATATTTTTCCTACATGGAGAATCTTATCTTTCTAATCTAAGAAATCGTATTTTTCATCTCATATAAATCATATTTCCACCTCAACTAAAATCACATTTTTAATCTAACCCCATTTCTATATAAATCATAACTTTTTCTCGTTACAAATCACTTCTTTCTCCTGTTCTATAAATCTAACTTTTCATTATCGAAAATGAAATCTTTTCATAATGTTTTTAATTTATATAAATAAAAACAATGTTATTTAAAAACTATAATTTTCACAAACAAAACTGATTTACAAAGCAATGATTTTTACAAACTAAAACTGATTTAAAATCTGATTTAATCAATTAAAAACTGATTTACTATAATGTTTTATATATAAAAATTATATTTTTACATCGCTAATCAAACTATAATAATTATATTTTTACATTGCTATTTATATACAAAAATCAAGCTATATATTCTTAAAACAAATTCTATTTATATTTTTAAAACAAATCTTATTTGTATTTTTGAAACAAATCCTATTTCATATTTTTAAAAATTAAAGCTATTTTATTTATTTCAAAACATGATAATTTTGTTTTTTAAAAACATTAAAATATATATAATTTCATTTTTTTAATCCCTTTTTCTCATGTTAAACAATCAAATTTAATCCTCATTAACGAAATTAAACGAATAAAAACTAGTTAATTAAGTAAAGTAATTACCTTTTTAATTTACTTATCACCTTCCTGTGTCACGCATAGACAAAGAACCCATCAGCACCAAATGGAAACCCCACCACGCATCTCATCAGAGACCGCCGTACGACGATCGCCAGCTGCCACGAGGTGCGCCTACGCGTCAGCTCTCTAGTGATGGCTTCAACGTCGAACTCGACGCAGGGATGGAGGCGGAATTTCAGACGAGGCGGCGGGGGTTTGTGGGCTGGAATCTCGAGATACACAGCACCATCCTCGATCAGACCGGCGCCCCCCCCCCCCCCCCCGAAGATCTCGAACCCCACTTTGATTTCCACTCTGGAGTTGGATCTAATTGATTTGGGGATTTGAAGAAAAATCGCCTGGATGTTTTGAGGGTTTCAACAGTTAAAGCGTTATACGGCGGCTAGGGTTTTAATGAAGGGCTTGGGGATAAAACTATTATATATATATTTTTTATTTTATTAATTTTATTTCATTTTGTTTTAAAAGTCAAAATCCTCAAAAACCCCAAATCAAACCTAACGACTATCGCCCCTAGCTAATTACCCCTATTCCGAACTCAATGGGATACGTTTCATAACCCACTTTGGCTGTTACGATCTGTTTCTGTCAAATTTAACATTTAAATCTTTATATTGAATTTTAAACGTACATTTCAATTTACCAGGGCCACATACTAACTCTAAAAATTCCAAAAAAATATTTTCTAGCTTCGTATTGACGATACGGTCCTAACAAAACTAGTTTCGTCGAATTCTGAGACCATATGAAAAATGGCCAATTTCCAGTCGATTAAAATCAACTGAAAATGGTCAAACGCGTTTTCCTTTGCCACGCTCACATATTGATTCGAAAAATTATGAAATTTGGAATCTAGCAATAATTTGACATCACGGACCCAACAAAAGTGGTTTCGTCGAAATCCGAGGTCGTTTGCAAAATTCCCATTTTTAAGGGTCTGAATTCCATAGCGACTATTCAGAATTTTCAACTGGACATATCTTTTGATTCCTGATATGAAATCTTGATTTTTCGGATTCATTGGAAAGATATTATCAATTAGATCCAAATGTTTTTGGTTTCACTAAAATTCGGATTATTTTGCACCCGGTACATTCAATTGAAGTTTTAAATCGAATTATCGAACTACCGCGCCATTTTCAATTCCTTTTATAATTATATATAATTATTTATATTCTAACGACGGCGTATATAATATATACATTCGATTCTATATTCAAATAAATTTTCTTTGATATTATTTAAAATAACCTAATTTAAATATTCAAAATTCGCTAAAATTGCCAAAATAAAATTTTTAAACTGGCTCAGATTTTCCGGGTTATTACAATCTTCCCCACTTAAAACTTTTCGTCCCCGAAAAGGAACAAAGTCGAAAGTGGTTTGATTAATCAACTCTACGTTCGATCTGGCTTCCATTCTCCAACTTTTCAGTTTCTGAGAATTTTCAAATTTTCAAAAGTTTGGCTAACACCCTAAATTTTCGAAAAATTTCTCCATAACCTCCCCTGCACCGGGAGCCACGGGAAAATCCCGAAATTACCATATAGGCCTTCTGATCTCAAAAAGAAAAAGAAAAATCCAAGCGGCTAGCCAATAGGCTCATAAAATCATCATCACCCAAACAAAATAGTAAATTATGTAGTAAACATGTACCTATTTGTCGGGCAAACAAATTTTATTCTCTGCTCTAGCCTCCTTGCTATGACCTGTTCAATGTAAGTATATGTATATGTATATGCAAGAAAATGTGACTAATTTGCAATACAATTCAATATTTGATTCAATTAGGCATAATGGTTCAAAATTAGCAAACAAATAGGCAAACAACACAAACATCAATCAATTAGTGGATTAGAGTTTCAAATTCATAATTTTGATACATATAGTCAAAAATCATGTTTTTGATGCCAAATCACAACAAATAAATCTATCTATATAAGTTTTGGTTCTCACACCAGTCTAATGGAAATATATAGATAATCACACCTTCAAAACTCGAACACACACTACTGATGCTATATAGTCATCAGTAGAATCATCTCCGGGCGACTAGAGTGTGACTCTAAATCTATCTAATATATTAAAACTTCGAATATACGTTCATGACGCGTATATGCAAAACCTTTATATATTGGATTGTCCATATTCAATATAAATAAATAATCAAATACGTTTAAAATGATTTAAATTTTAAAACAATCTTGTTTTCATTTGAAAAATATACTCTTCACACTCGTTCTAGGATACTACTGATCCTATCTCTAACGAGTCATTCTAATTGGATATTACTAACCCAATATCTGATGAATTCTTTCGTATGGTTCTAATGTGCCTTGTTCTCGAGCTCTGTAAATCAAAGCTCTGATACCAAACTGACACGACCCGACCCCGTGAAGGAAAGCACGGATGGCGTTGAGGACAAGACAAAATCAGAACACAAACGGAAGAACATTTCATTGCTATTACAACAATTCCATCAGATACAAGAATATACAGAGTATAATTGAATAAGTTACATTCGATAAATATCAGATATTACAATAAATTACACAGCAGCGGAAAATAATACAAAGCACAACTGAAGGTGATATACGGATACAGAGCTTTCCGGATATCATTCCAGCTGTAAACCAGGATCCTATGAATATAAATATGCAAAACCAAAACTACTAGCTGCCCGTGCGGAAAATAAGGGCACCCAGAGTTTAGGTTAAAACAATAAACTCCAGGTCAGTCATGTGACTGGTGTGAGAACTAAAACAGTTACTTAAAATTTTACTTTAAAATAGAGTAATTCAAGGGACCATGCCGTATAACACGGAACGGGTTTCCTCCCAAGAATACCAGTGCATAGAATAAACAATCGCAATGCTTTTTCGAAAAATGAAGCTATTATAAGACCCAGGTCCCATCACACAATGCAACGCAAGCCGGAGGATAGGGTTTTCCCTTATAACAGCCAAACATGCTTGGTATGTTTAAAACAAATCATTTGACACTATAATAAGTGTATAGTGTCAAAACCATTTCAATCATAAATATCAATCATAGGCGGCATAGCTACCATCTACTATGTCGCCATACTAGTTCTACAATTAAAGCCGAGATACACGTATTGGAAATTGGATTTCCGTCATGAGTCGAAGCAAGGGGCAAGCTCCTCTCCGCGTTCGAGACACTCTAGAAAATGCTCAGGACTACACACTCTGGGCAGCCACTTGGATCGGTTGGGCCGGTCCTCACTTACGTTAGAGGATTATTTATGCCTGAACACACGTTTCCCGGTCCTTACAGACCTATAATCGAGGCGCCTCATTCCAACAACCACAAAGGTGAAAAGTATATAAATGTCAGGGCTGGTAAGTCACTGACACCACCAAAGCTAGAAAGAAACGTCGTGTTCTCCCAACGGTCCGTATCCCGTTTTTAACTCATACCGAGGTGTGAGGCTCGCAAATTCACGTTACACACAAAGCTGCCATGTAGGCATGCTTTGATCATCAACCACAAGACTTTGCTTTTCAACAGAAGCCTTGATCATTGCATCTTAGCGTGCCACATAGGCAATTCATGCCATGTGATTGATATTTATCGATATACAACCTCTGAGCTCGTACG
This sequence comes from Allium sativum, assembly GCA_030737875.1. Lineage (NCBI taxonomy): Eukaryota > Viridiplantae > Streptophyta > Magnoliopsida > Asparagales > Amaryllidaceae > Allium > Allium sativum. Next base: position 7,936,217 of record JASFAX010000034.1, read on the forward strand.
TCTCAGAGAAGGGCGTTAAGCAAAAGAATAAATTCTCCGCCGCCAAACAGATGTATATTTAATAGAAATCAATCAACACAGAATAAAATCCAATGTCAGACACACAATCCATTTACAAGTCCGTTCTGGGTCTGAACGAAACCGGAGGCACTTTCCTCGCATATCCATCGATCTCCAGGCACGTCTGGACGACCACCAACTATTTCCATCCTCTTGGGTGTACAGCCCAATCAGGATCGTCAGTAATTATCCAAACGATGTGAAGACTTCCGGTCTTCAACCACCGTCTTCATCTTCGACTTATCGTCGAATCGGTTATTCAGTGTAAACCCGGCCTTTCCGAACAACCCGCGCATTTTAAAAATAAATGTTACACAAACTCAACATACGCCTCATTCCAATTCTGAATATTCTTTTATTCACAAAATCACATTTTTAGGGAAAGGTTCCCATTAATTTTATCCAAGATAAATTCTTTAAAATTTATCCTTTAATCTTCCTTTGGATGTCATTTCAAACCAAATTATGGTTTTCTAAACTAGTCAAGATTAGCGAACCACACCGAAGTAATTATTTATTTTATTTCCCAATCCCAACCTATTCATCCCATGAAGCAAAACTGGTAATACTCCATATCTAATACTATGGTGTTATCGGTAAAATTAATTACCATTTCACGTTCAAATCTAATTAAAGATTTAACTATCGCTTTGGAGCAAAACTGGCGATACTCCATTCTCGCTCATTTCTAAATTTGATAATTTAGATTATCAATTCACATTTCAATCTAGTTGTAGATTCATTAAAACTCCTTTTACTGGGTTAAAGAACTAGGTGTTATTTAAAACACAGTTCACGACAAACCCAAATCACATTCTATTTATTATCGGGTTAAAGAACTAGTGTTACTTAAAACAAAGTTCACGATAAACCCATGAATCAATTCTATTTAAAACCCATTTCAAATCCAATTTATTTATTTGAAAATAAACGGTTTTAAATTTTAGTTCAAAACTAGTTCAATTCGATAAAAACTATTTTTACCTTTTCAAATATGGAATTTTTCATCCCAATTTCTCCCAAATCATTTCTTACGATTTTACACAAATTATTATTATTTTTAATAATTTTATCAAGGCCCGTACAGTCGATTTCCATCAACGGCCATCGAACTGCACTTACAACGACCTTTTTCGAATTTGATTTGGACGTATCTCCAAATCCAACCGTTAGATTTTGAATTTCAAATATTCGTTAGAAAGCCCTTTTCGATACGAACCCAACGGTTCCAGTTTTAGGAGAATCCGACGGTCGGATCTCCCGTAATGTCCGTTTGAAATAAATGGTCGAAATTCACGAACTGCCGCGGCGCGACGCATTCTATTCAGGCCATTATATTATATATATAATATATATTTCGTCGATTTCTATTCAATTCACGTTTCAATTCAATTTGAATTCATTTCTCTTCGTTTTAAATTCAATTCGAATTCGTTTTCAATTCAATTCAATTCAAAGTGGTTTTCTATTCTATTCGATTCAAATTGGTTTTCTATTTGATTCAAATTCGTTATATATTCAATTGAAATCAAATTCGTTTTCTATTCAAATCAAATTCGTTATATACGCAATTGAAATCAAATTCGTTTTATTCAATTCATTTCGAAATCACTTTATATTCAATTCATTTCGAAATCGTTTTACATTCGATTCATTTCGAAATCGCTTTATATTCAATTCATTTCGAAATCGCTTTATATTCAATTCATTTCGAAATCGCTTCATATTCAATTCATTTCGAAATCGCTTTATATTCAATTCATTTCGAAATCGTTTTATATTCAATTCAAAATGAATAAAATCGATATAAATATCGTTCACGTCAAAATGGCGTCAATCTAATCAACACGGCTTCATATATTTCTATTTTCAAATATTCTATTTCAAATATTTCTATTTTCAAATTTTCTATTCGACAAATGAATATTTATTTTTTTCAATACGAATGAGTACTGTCCACGTGTGACTATTTTTGTTATTTAATATATTTTATAAAAATTAAGGTATCTATCGTTGGATGTTGAATCAGACTCCAACCGTTAATTAGTAAGAGAACGATTTCCTGAATATTAACCCCGAAGGCCGAAACCAACATCAGATAAATATCCAGGAGACCACTCATCTCATCTATTTTCCAGTTGATTTCTAATTCTATATATGATAAAGATGTAAATTTTATTATTAAAATATTTCGTTCAACACATGACTAATCTCAACGGATGAGTACAGTCAACACATGAACCTTTATTTTATAGTGATAAAGATATAAATTTTATTGTTAAAATATTTCATTCAACACATGACTAATCTCAACGGATGAGTACAGTCAACACATGAACCTTTATTTTATATTGATAAAGATGTAAATTTTATTGTAAAAATATTTCGTTCAACACATGAATAATCTCAACGGATGAGTACAGTCAACACATGAACCTTTATTTTATATTGATAAAGATGTAAATTTTATTATAAAAATATTTCGTTCAACACATGACTAATCTCAACGGATGAGTACAGTCAACACATGAACCTTTATATTATAATATTCTTTACTTTCTAAATTGGAATGAGGCCCAATCAATCACTATATAATATTAATTATATGGATTTTCATACATCACACGTATATAATAGCATTAAAAAATAATCAACCATCAACCAAAGTGCACTACACTGTATAAGCATCAAATATAGATATCTAACGCATATAACAGCCTGTCAATCAATCGATCGACATATTTAATCAATCAGGATGAGTGAACTTCATATTTCATCCCAACACCCGTGTGGGGTTTCAAGCAACCAAACACAGATTTTATTTGTGCAGTTGGGCGATGTGTAAAATTTATCGACCCAATCAATGTTCTTCAAATAGGTGTACATAAACAAACCGTCCGGTTTGTAAATGAATATTTATTTATACATAGTCACGTTAAAAATTATATTTTTAACGATAAAACATTTTATTTCAACGTATGAATTTCTATTCAGTTCATTTACACAATAAAAATGATATTTTCATTTTTCTAACATATTTTAGGAAATTTCGGCGCATAACGGCACGATACTAAAAACGGGACGAGGCCTAGCTTTATCCCCGGTCTAGTGAAGGCCCACGCCATTCACACATCAATCAAATCCACCAAACAATCAAATTCAAATCTAATCATCTAACTAGTTTATGCAATCAAACAAACAAGTCCATGGTCTGTGGACGATTGTGTCGGGTGCTACTAAGCACCGTCTGCATCCTAGTATATAAATATAACTAGAAAAGAAATTGAAAGGTGAGAAATTCTCACCGATAGCTATCCAATCGTCTTGACTCTTTCTTTGCAGAAGTCTTCGTCGTTTTCGCATTTTTGTCATCTTCGTTGCTGTAGCCACTACATATGTAAAAATCGAATTTTTACTTCGTTGTTCAATATATAAAAATCGAATTTTTACTTTGTTATTCAATATATAAAAATCGAATTTTTACCTTGTTATTCAATATATAAAAATCGAATTTTCTCTTTGTTATTCAATATATAAAAATCGAATTTTTACTTTTACGCCATAGGATAAAAATTCTATTTTTCCTTCGTTATTCTCCATATAAAGATCTTGCCTTTTCTATTTTCAAAAATAAAGACTTCACCTTTTCAATTCCATCACTATAAAAATCACATTTTTATTTCAACGTATATATTTTAAAAATCAGATTTTTATTCCTCTACATATACAAGGATGATATTTTTATATTCTCTATCACATAAAGATTATATTTTTAATCCACTACATAAGTAAAAATCAAATTTTTATCGCTACTACTTCATATAGAAAAATTATATTTTTACATTGCTAAAAATCACGTCTTTCTAACATGAAAAATCATATTTTTCCTACATGAAGAATCTTATCTTTCTAATCTAAGAAATCGTATTTTTCATCTCATATAAATCATATTTCCACCTCAACTAAAATCACATTTTTAATCTAACCCCATTTCTATATAAATCATAACTTTTTCTCGTTAGAAATCACTTCTTTCTCCTGTTCTATAAATCTAACTTTTCATTATCGAAAATGAAATCTTTTCATAATGTTTTTAATTTATATAAATAAAAACAATGTTATTTAAAAACTATGATTTTCACAAACAAAACTGATTTATAAAGCAATGATTTTTACAAACTAAAACTGATTTAAAATCTGATTTAATCAATTAAAAACTGATTTACTATAATGTTTTATATATAAAAATTATATTTTTACATTGCTAATCAAACTATAAAAATTATATTTTTACATTGCTATTTATATACAAAAATCAAGCTATATATTCTTAAAACAAATTCTATTTATATTTTTAAAACAAATCTTGTTTGTATTTTTGAAACAAATCCTATTTCATATTTTTAAAAACTAAAGCTATTTTATTTATTTCAAAACATGATAATTTTGTTTTTTAAAAACAATAAAATATATATAATTTCATATTTTTAATCCCTTTTTCTCATGTTAAACAATCAAATTTAATCCTCATTAACGAAATTAAACGAATAAAAACTAGTTAATTAAGTAAAGTAATTACCTTTTTAATTTACTTATCACCTTCCTGTGTCACGCATAGACAAAGAACCCATCAGCACCAAATGGAAACCCCACCACGCATCTCATCAGAGACCGCCGTACGACGATCGCCAACTGCCACGAGGTGCGCGTACGCGTCAGCTCTCTAGTGATGGCTTCAACGTCGAACTCGACGCAGGGATGGAGGCGGAATTTCAGACGAGGCGGCGGGGGTTGGTGGGCTGGAATCTCGAGATACACAGCACCATCCTCGATCAGACCGGCGCCCCCCCCCCCCCGAAGATCTCGAACCCCACTTTGATTTCCACTCTGGAGTTGGATCTAATTGATTTGGGGATTTGAAGAAAAATCGCCTGGATGTTTTGAGGGTTTCAACAGTTAAAGCGTTATACGGCGGCTAGGGTTTTAATGAAGGGCTTGGGGATAAAACTATTATATATATGTATATATTTTATTTTATTAATTTTATTTCATTTTGTTTTAAAAGTCAAAATCCTCACAAACCCCAAATCAAACCCAACGACTATCGCCCCTAGCTAATTACCCCTATTCCGAACTCAATGGGATACGTTTCATAACCCACTTTGGTTGTTACGATCTGTTTCTGTCAAATTTAACATTTAAATCTTTATATTGAATTTTAAACGTACATTTCAATTTACCAGGGACACATACTAACTCTAAAAATTCCAAAAAAATATTTTCTAGCTTCGTATTGACGATATGGTCCTAACAAAACTAGTTTCGTCGAATTCTGAGACCATATGAAAAATGACCAATTTCCAGTCGATTAAAATCAACTGAAAATGGTCAAACGCGTTTTCCTTTGCCACACTCACATATTGATTCAAAAAATTATGAAATTTGGAATCTAGCAATAATTTGACATCACGGACCCAACAAAAGTGGTTTCGTCGAAATCCGAGGTCGTTTGCAAAATTCCCATTTTTAAGGGCCTGAATTCCATAGCGACTATTCAGAATTTTCAACTGGACATATCTTTTGATTCCTGCTATGAAATCTTGATTTTTCGGATTCATTGGAAAGATATTATCAATTAGATCCTAATGTTTTTGGTTTCACTAAAATTCGGATTGTTTTGCACCCGGTACATTCAATTGAAGTTTGAAATCGAATTATCGAACTACCGCGCCATTTTCAATTCCTTTTATAATTATATATAATTATTTATATTCTAACGACGACGTATATAATATATACGTTCGATTCTATATTCAAATAAATTTTCTTCGATATTATTTAAAATAACCTAATTTAAATATTCAAAATTCGCTAAAATTGCCAAAATAAAAATTTTAAACTGGCTCAGATTTTCCGGGTTATTACAATCTTCCCCACTTAAAACTTTTCGTCCCCGAAAAGGAACAAAGTCGAAAGTGGTTTGATTAATCAACTCTACGTTCGATCTGGCTTCCATTCTCCAACTTTTCAGTTTCTGAGAATTTTCAAATTTTCAAAAATTTGGCTAACACCCTAAATTTTCGAAAAATTTCTCCATAACCTCCCCTGCACCGGGAGCCACGGGAAAATCCCGAAATTACCATATAGGCCTTCTGATCTCAAAAAGAAAAAGAAAAAGCCAAGCGGCTAGCCAATAGGCTCATAAAATCATCATCACCCAAACAAAATAGTAAATTATGTAGTAAACATGTACCTATTTGTCGGGAAACAAATTTTATTCTCTGCTCTAGCCTCCTTGCTATGACCTGTTCAATGTAAGTATATGTATATGTATATGCAAGCAAATGTGACTAATTTGCAATACAATTCAATATTTGATTCAATTAGGCATAATGGTTCAAAATTAGCAAACAAATAGGCAAATAACACAAACATCAATCAATTAGTGGATTAGAGTTTCAAATTCATAATTTTGATACATATAGTCAAAAATCACAAATCACAACAAATAAATCTATCTATATAAGTTTTGGTTCTCACACCAGTCTAATGGAAATATATAGATAATCACACCTTCAAAACTCGAACACACACTACTGATGCTATATAGTCATCAGTAGAATCATCTCCGGGCGACTAGAGTGTGACTTTATATCTATCTAATATATTAAAACTTCGAATATACGTTCATGACGCGTATATGCAAAACCTTTATATATTGGATTGTCCATATTCAATATAAATAAATAATCAAATACGTTTAAAACGATTTAAATTTTAAAACAATCTTGTTTTCATTTGAAAAATATACTCTTCACACTCGTTCTAGGATACTACTGATCCTATCTCTAACGAGTCATTCTAATTGGATATTACTAACCCAATATCTGATGAATTCTTTCGTATGGTTCTAATGTGCCTTGTTCTCGAGCTCTGTAAACCAAAGCTTTGATACCAAACTGACACGACCCGAACTTCCCCGTGAAGGAAAGCACGGATGGCGTTGAGGACAAGACAAAATCAGAACACAAACGGAAGAACATTTCATTGCTATTACAACAATTCCATCAGATACAAGAATATACAGAGTATAATTGAATAAATTACATTCGATAAATATCAGAGATTACAATTAGGGCCTGAATTCCATAGCGACTATTTAGAATTTTCAACTGGACATATCTTTTGATTCCCGCTATGAAATCTTGATTTTTCGGATTCATTGGAAAGATATTATCAATTAGATCCTAATGTTTTTTGTTTCACTAAAATCCGGATTGTTTTGCACCCGGTACATTCAATTGAAGTTTGAAATCGAATTATCGAACTACCGCGCCATTTTCAATTCCTTTTATAATTATATATAATTATTTATATTCTAACGACGGCGTATATAATATATACGTTCGATTCTATATTCAAAATAAATTTTCTTCGATATTATTTAAAATAACCTATTTTAAATATTCAAAATTCGTTAAAATTGCCAAAATAAAAATTTTAATCTGGCTCAGATTTTCCGGGTTATTACAATCTCTACCGTTCAGATCTAAAAAATTAAAAAAAAAGAGGCGCTCGAACCTCTCTGCTCCCCGTCGCCCAGCCCTCCAAGCGCAGCCGTGCCCAGCGCTGGCCATCCACCGCCGTCGCCGATCCCGATGAACCCTCCCCTCCTCCTCGCGACGCACCAGACCCCCCTCCTCCTCTCCCTTATTCGCTTGCGAACCCCGAAACCCCATAAAAATTTGCCGCCACCACTTCGAGACGCCCCTACTGCTCCAACGCGCTGCAGACCCGCACCACCCAGTGCGCCACTTTCTCCTCAGCCGAGCGCCCGAAATCGTTCCCCCCTTCTTCTTCGAACCAGCGAAAGAAAGGGTAATCTTTAATTTGTAAAATCAGCCTTTAATTTATAAAATCAGATTTATTTTATATAGAAAGTTTGTATTTTTATAATGAGAAAGTCTATATTTTTATAATGGGAAAGTTTTTATTTTTATAATATAAAAGCTTATATTTTTATTAGATAAAAGTTGTGATTTTTGTTAAGGTAAAAAAATTAGATTTTTGTAAATATAAAAGTTTGATTTTTATGTAAATAAAGATTTGATTTTTCTATTTAAAAAATTTGAATTTTCTATAGGAAAAAAATTTGATTTTTCTATATGAAGAATATGATGTTTTATTTATATAGAGTAATAAAAATATGATCTTTGTTAAGCTAAAAATACGATCTTCGTTAGGTTAAAAATACAATCTTTGTTAAGTTTAAAATATGATCTTTGTTTAGTTAAAAACACAATTGTTAGTAAGAAGAAAAATACGATTTTTATAGTAAAAGGATTTGATTTTTGAAAACAAAAGGGTCTTGTTTATATAGAAAGATATGATTTTGTTTGTATAACAGAGAATATAAAAATATTATTTTTATACGGGTAGCGAATTAAAAATAGATTTTTTATATAATAGAGAATATAATTAAAAATAGATTTTTTATATAATATAGAATATAAAAAGATATGATTTTTATTTATGTAGCGAAATAAAAACCTGATTTTTATTATATATATAGTGAGATAAAAATGTGATTTTTAATATGAACAGTGTAGAAAAGGACTGCGTTGAATATCAGGCTATACCAAGCTATTCAGAAATTCAGAAATGAAATGGCGGAGTGGAACTCCAAGGTGAGAACTTCTCACTTTTAATTTATTTTCTAGTTGAAATATATACTAGGATGTAGACGGTGCTTAGTAGCACCCGACACCCTTCGTCCACAGACCATGGATGAATTGTTTGTTTGTTTGATTTTGTTGTGAAAGTTGATTGTGTGATGTGGAATGTTATAAATATTTTATAGTTATAAATATTTTATAGTTAAAAATATAATTTTTAACGTGAATAGGAATAAAATAAATATTTATAAATAAATTGGACGATTTGTTTATGTACACACATTTGACTGATATTGATTAGGATGATAAATTTTACACATCGCCCAACCGCACAAATAAAATTCGTTATTTGTTGATTGAAACCCCACATGGGTATTGGGATGATAAATGACATACACTAGTTCCTATAATTAGCTGTATGTCGATCAATTGATTGACAGACTGTTGTAAGCATTAAATATTTATATTTGATGCTTATGCAGTGTAGAATGCACTTTGGATGATGGTTGACCGCATTTGACTGCTGTTGTGTACATGTGTGTATGAAATCCATATAAATCACATTATATGGTAATTGACTGTGTCTAATTCCAGTTCAAAAAAGAATGAATATTTTAAAATATATATTATTTTAAAATAATGAATATTTTCAAATAATATTCAGAAAAGAGTCAAAATATGATTTTGATGTCCGATTTGGGATGGACACGAATATATTTAAATATATAAAATCGTGATTAGATTAACGCCATTTTGACGTGAATGATATTCATATCAATTTTATTCATTTTTATAATGAATATCGAAAAGAAATTGATTTCAAAATCCGATGTTTTGAAAATACTATCATTTATATATCAATGATATGAAATAATCAATTTTGATTTGAAATTGAATATGAAGTTGAAATCGTTTTGAAAACGAATTTAAAACGATTTATAAAATACGTTTTAAATGGAAATCAACAAAATATATATTATATATAATATATAATGGCCTGAATAGAACGCGCCACGCCGTGGTAGTTCGCGAATTTCGACCATTGACTTTGAATGGACATTACGGGAGATCCGACCGTCAGATTCTCCTAAACCAGAACCGTTGGGTTCATATCGAAAAGATCTTTCTAACGAGTATTTGAGATTTTAAATCTAACGGTTGGATTTGGAATTATGCCCAAATCAAATTTGGAACAGGTCGCTATAAGTGCAGTTCGATTGCTGTTTATGGAAATCGACTGTACGTGCCTTCATAAAATTATTAAAAATATCAATAATTAGTGTAAAATCATAAGAAATGATTTGGAAAGAATTGGGATGAAAAATTCCATATTTGAAAAGATAAAAATAGATTTTTATTGAAATGAACTAGTTTTAAATTAGAATTATAATCCAATTATTTTTAAAATAAATAAATTGGATTTGAAATGGTTTTTAAAATAACCGGAATTTCCAATATATATATTGGAAATGGATTTGGATCGAAATTTTCTTCGGAATATTTCGATGATGGATTTTGTGATTATGCAGATATTGTTATGGAAATTTGAAAGATATAATTATATCATTATTTCCAATACGATATTTGTTGGTTGTAGTATTTGATATTGAATATAAGCCGATGTATTTTCTATTCAGAGCCTTGTATTTAATATCAAATGGGATTTTAGATTTGTCGTGAATGGTATCTTTAATAATATTGTTCTTAGACCAACAGAGTTATGAAAATTAGAAACTGACTAGTAGTTAAGTTGAGTGGTTTCCTGGGTATTGATCTGATGTTGGTTTCAGCCTGCGGGGTTAATACTTAGGGGATCTTACTAATTTATGGTTAGAGACTAATGTGAATTGGGTTTATTGTGAACTGTGATTTAACGACATTCGTTCTTTAACCTCATTTACAATGAAATGTGATTTGGGATTTATAAATCTTTTTATTTAGATTTAACGGGAATTTTCCAAGGTAACGTTTTCCAATTTAATATATTAAATTGGAATTGAATGGAATTCGATTTGATAATAATCGAAGTGAACTTCTGTGAAGGAAGACTGGTAATACATATGGAATTTAAGAGGCGTTGTCATTATTCCATTTATGTTATTGGTCGGATATGGAAATTGATATCGATTATATATTGATTTGTTTTTTCGTGAAGATTTCATAATTAATGGAATGTGGTTTGGATTGTCGTGAATGGTATCTTTAATAATACTATTCTTAGACCCAATGTAGTTAAGAAAATCAGAAACTAACTAGAGATTAGTTAAGTTGAATGGTTTCCTGGGTAATGATCCGATGTTGGTTTCGGCCTTCGGGGTTAATACTTAGGGAATTGTTCACTTGCAAATTTACGGTTAAAGGCTGATGGAATGGAATGTGATTTTGGGTTTATCGTGAATCATGTTTTAAAAGACATTGGTTCATTAACACAGTTAAAGACAGGATATGATTTCCCAAGTTAAACAATCATTAATACTGATTTTTAGGAAGATTAAAACCAAGTGGAATTTTAATGAATATTTAATTAGATTGAAATGATATCCAAACGAAGATTAAAGAATATATTTAAAGAATTTATCTTTGATAAAATTAATGGGAACCTTTCCCAAAGTATAGGAATATTTGGATAAAGAAATATTCTGCATTGGAATGAGGCTTATGTTGTGTTTTCATAGCACTTGTTTATTATATACGCGAGTTATTCGGAAAGACCGGGTTTATCCCATTCTGAATAACTGATTCGACGATGTCGAGGATGAAGATGGTGGTTGAAGACCAGAGGTCTTCACATCACTTGGATGATTACCGAGGTCTTGATTGGGCTGTACACCCAAGACAAGGTAATAAGTGTTAATCGTCCAGGCGTACTTGGAGATCGATGGATATGCGAGGACCTCTCCCCTTTATTGGACATATGAGGGAGGAATAAGGTGCTTCCGGTTTCGTTGAGGCCCAAAACGAACTTGTAAATGGATGTGTCTGACATTGGATTTCATTCTGTGTGATTGATAGACATCGGTTGCATAGCGTGAATTGCCTGTGTGGCATGTTGAGATGCAAATGATCAAGGCTTCTGTTGAAAAGCAGAGTCTTGTGGTTGATGATCAAAGCACGGCCTTTATGGCATAGCTTTGTGTAGCGTTAATTCGCGAGCCTCACACAGCGGTGTGAACCAGAAACAGGAGAAGGACCTCAGGGAGGACATGTGTTTCCTTCTAGCTAGGAGTGGTGTTTTGGGTTTTACACACCCCGGCATTTTGCTTATGTGGATGATGGATAGCGAGGCGCCTCAGCTATATCGGTCGATCCGGGACCGATGGAGTCATTTGGCTCATTTACGCCCCCATAGGAAGGGGAAACGCAGTGTTCAGGCATTTTAATCTACTCCTTGTGGACCAGCCCTGATGATCCAAGGGCTTGACTGAGTACTTGCCCTGAGACTTGGGCTAAAGTAAAAACTCTATCGCTTACCTTGGTTCGTAGATGGAAATCCAACTTCCAATATGACATTTTACGGTTTTGATTGCAGAGCCTAGTATTGGTGACATGACATATGGTACCCATGCCGTCTAGGATTGATACATTTATATTTGAAATTGTTTTAACACTATACACTTATAGTAATAATAAAACATGAAATTTTACGTACCAAGCATTCTTGGCTATTATAAGGTAAAAACTCTATCCTCTGGCTTGCATTACATTGTGTGATGGGACCTGAGTCTTATAATAGCTTCATTGTTCTTTATTTAGCATTGCGCTGTTTGTTTTATGCACTGGTATTCTTGGGAGGAAACTCATTCCATGTTATACAGCGTGGTCCCTTGATTTCCCTAACCTTAAAATAAAGATTATAACTGTTTTAGTTCTCACGCTAGTCACATGACTGACCTGGAGTTTATTGTTTTAACCTAAACTCTAGGTGCCCCAATTTTCCACACGGGCAGCTAGTAGTTTTGGTTTTGCAGATTTATATTCATAGGATCCGGGTTTACAGCTGGAATGATATTCGGAAAGCTCTGTATCTGCGTATCTCTTTCAGTTGTGTTTCGTATTAGTTTCCACTTCATTGTAACTTGTAAATCTCTGATATCTAGTAAATGTGTAATATTTATTCATACTTTGTATATTCTTGTATTTTGATGAAATTGTTGTAATAAGCAATAAAATGTTCTTCTGTTTGTGTTCTGATACGTCTTATTCTCAAAGCAATCCGGGCTTTCCTTCACGGGGAAGTTCGGGTCGTCTCATGGGAATTTTCTAAAGTAAAGTTTTCCAATTTAATATATTAAATTGGAAATGAATGGAATTCGATTTGATAATAATCGAGATGAGCTTCTCTGAATGAAGGCTGTTATTATATATGGAATTTAAAAGGCTTTGCCGTTATCCCATTTATATTATTAGTCTGATATGGGAATTTATATCGATTATATACTGTTATGATTTCCGTGTAGATTCCATTTAGATGGGAGATGATTTTGGGTATCGTGAACAATTTTTTTAAATGACATTAGTTCTTTAATCAAGTTAAAGATAAGATTAATTTCTTAAATTTGAATAACCCTTAAGTTATGATTTTTGAGATTGAAAAGAATAAATTTAAAAAGATTTATCTTTGATAAAATTAATGGGAACCTTCCCCTAAAAAGTGAATATTTTATTAGAAGAATATTATGAATTGGAATGAGACATTGGATATGTTTTTAACGCACCTGATTATAAATTACGCGAGTTATTTGGAAAGAGCGGATTTAACCCATTCTGAATAATGAATACGACGATTAACAGTCAAAGAGATTGAAGATGGTGCAAGACCGACGATCTTCACATCGAATGGATGAGTTGCTACTGATGCCCATGATTGGAGTTTTAGATATGTGAGGGCCTCTCTTCCGTATTGGACATATGGGACGAGGAATAAGGTGCCTCCGATTTCATTCAGACCTAGAACGGACTTGTAAATGGATGGTATGTCTGACGTTGTATTCCTTTTACGTTGTATTCGTCGATCTCTGCAAATATATATATCTGTTTGGTGGCGGAGAATTTATTCTCTTGTTTAACACCCTTCTCTGAGATTTATGAACTCAGAGGTTATATATTGGCAGAAATTAATGGTATGGTATGTGTGACGGCCCGCCCCGCATTAACCGACATTTCCCCCCGAGAGTGCGCTGTACACATGTCCACTAGCACGAGATGGTCATCAAAGAAAGGAAAGAAGATGAAAGAACTAATAAATAAACCTGTAGAATGTCTCACAGCGCATTGAATAAAATATATTAGTAACATACTTGACATAAAATAGGCAAGACAGTGCATAAGCTGAAAACTAAAACCATCATCTTCATAGCAGCGGAAATCCAAAATAGAGCTTATGATCCAACATCATTATTACAACTTTAAAACTGTCTCTGAAGCAAAAGAAAGTAATAGGAGGTACACTACTAATGCCCAAGTAGTGACCTTCAACAATACAGGGAGAATATATATATCATACGTGGGAGCCTCCTGCTCGTCTCCGGTACAACTACTCGTGCATACCACCTAACATGTCTCTAGTCTGCTCGTTTAGGAGCACCCAGAGTAATTAGAAGATACATAAAACTCTGGGTCAGACAAAAATCTGGTATCAGCGATAAGAAACAAAAAAGAACAATAACAGATATAATCCAATCATACCTGAACTTGGACCTGCAACCAAAGAGTTAGCACAACATACCGCTCAATACTCTAAGATGCCACTAACATATGGTGTAAAGAATACAGGTGGGGGTGTGCATGTCATAGTGAAAGCAAACAATCAAACATAGCAACCATCCTCACATCTCCCACTCAGTGCGTAAAGCATATGATATCCACTATTTGGTCACCAAATCCTTTAGGCCCTAACAGAGTCCAACCCTGTACAACTATCACTGCAAGCCCACTATCCGTCTCTCAGTGGTGAACCAAAGTTATGAATACCGACAACCCCTTTGCACACGTCCCACAGCAAAGTCCAATCGTGAAGTTAACTCGTTGGTTCCCAACTGGATCCTGAGTACAAACTTCCCATTTGGACTACCTTTACATCTCAGGTTTTGGTCTTCTCCTCCGGATCAGTCTTTATTTGGTTCGTAACCCGTGCCTCGCGTTCAAGCTCCTTGGTTCATCTCGTAGTATCTCCTTTGGTTCGAATCAGATCGTGGTCTCCCCTTATGGCAGTACAGATCGAGGGACTCTCCAGATGGGTGGATCAGTTCGGTGCCTCCATTCACGAGCGGCTTGGATCGGTGTGCTCCACTCGGGACGGATCGGGTTGGAGCTTCTGATTCGGATGGTACAAGCAGCTCACATGGAAGGCAGTTCGGATCGGAGTATCCAGCTCGTGTAACTTGAAGAGAAACACTTCGGCTCGTGGAGAGGTGGCCACGATCGGGTCGGGTCGTGATAGAGAGGGACGATCCGATCCGGGTCCGGCACATTTCCTACAACTCTTCCAGTGACTTTTTCACGCCATAAAATGACGTTTTCGACCATTCTAACTTTGCTAGTCAATCACAAAGCATACCATACAGTCATAACAACATATAGAATTGACCACTAACATCAAAACACAATTTGATAGGCTAAAACGGATCAAACATAGTCAAAATCTCATATTTCCCCTTAAGCATGTTTAAGAAAAACTAATGACAGGATTAGTAAAACTTAACCAAATTAGCCAAATTTTCTAACAAGGCCTAAAACAATATTTCAAAATTTATCAATATTTTTCAATATTTTTAACATGTACAAATTCGCTAATTATCACTAATTACCCTTAATTAACCATAATTAGTGAGGAACTATGCAAATCACTCACCTTAGCCACAATTAAAGTCTTAGATCTGAAACTCTACTGTTATGACACGGATCCCAATGTATTCCAGCAGCCATATCTCTGATTTGACGCTAATCTGCCTTGATTTGGTGTTGATTTGCTTAATTAGTGATTAGGAATGATAAAAATGGTGTTTTGGGAGTGATTTAGAAGATGGAGGCCATTGCTAGAGCTCAAGGGAGGTTTGTGGCTGCTGGAAAAATGAATAGACCTATTCTCTAACTCATTTCACTCTAATTAGGCCCGGTTAAGCCGATTTTCACCTTCTAAACCTTGTTTCAGCCATACCTCCCAAACGTGAGTCTGTTTGGCTAATGTGATCACTCTACGGAAAGATAAACCATCATCTAGATCTAATGGAAGTGGTTTCATGTCAAAACTCCTTACCGATCAAAAGTTATGGCCAAAACAAGATCAGCTAGGGGAAAAATGGTCATTTAAAAATCGGCAAAAATCATGAATATGGGAAATGACCCCAATAGTTGCCTCCCAAAGTTACATGACCATACGACTTCGTAGGTGAGAGAAATAAATATTTTATGATCTTTCGATGCGTAGAATGCGGGTCGCTACATCCCCTCCCCCCCTTTAAGAAATTTTGCCCCCGAAATTCCTTAACTAAGAAACAAGCAAAGGATTCTGCATGCCTACCAACCATTCACAACAATCAAACATACAAAACAACAAACAAGTCTATCCTACCATGCGGAAAACTAAGTCGCAATTAAAATACCAGGCAAAGAGTTCCGGATACGTCTTCCTAATGCTCTCCTCTGTCTCCCAAGTACAGTCGTTCTCATCCTCGCCCCATTGAGCCTTGACTAGATTCACTGCTTCCTTCTAAATTTCTTCGTATCGTGCTCGACAATACGAATCGACTTGCGGTTCCCAACCACCTCGGGTTCTACTTCAATATTAACCAACTGATCATGTGAAATATTCGTATCGGGGTCTTGCACGAATTTCCTTAACTAGGAAACATGAAATACGTTATGAACTCCTGTCATCTTCTCTGGTAATTCAACTTTATATGCCAAATTCCCATCTTGCTCAAGAACTGAAAGTGGACCAACAAACCTTGGTGCTAACTTACCTTTCCCACCAAAACGAATCACATTCATCAACGGAGAGACCTTGACGAACACCAAGTCGTTAATGAAGAATTCCAAATCTCTTCATCTCTTATCGACATAAGTCTTCTGCCTATCTTAGGTAGTCTTCGTTCTCTGTTGGATAACCTTAATCTTGCCTGAAGTCCCTCTTATTACTTCTGGTCTAAGCTCAAATTTCTCACCATTCTCCAGCCAACATGATGGTGCCTTGCACGGTCTTCCGTACAAAGTTTCAATTGGAACCATACCAATTATGGGCTAATAACTATAACTCAAGCAGATACAAATGGCCATCCCATGACCCTCCAAAATCCAATATATAAGTTCTCAAAAGACCCTCTAGTATACTATTCACTCAAATACCATCATGACCTGACCTAGTCCTTGGTAAACCATCAATATAATCCATTGAGACTTATTCCCATTTCCATTTAGGAATTTCTAATGGTTATAACAAATCACTAGGTTTCTTTTGCTCAGCTTTAACTAACTGGCAATTTATGCATTTGGACATAAACTTCCCAACGTCCTTATTTATCCTTTCCCAATGGTAGGTCTGATCCATGTCTCAATACATTTTGTTACCACCGAGATGTATAGTCAGGTTTGAATGATGATATGCTTTAAGAACTTCATCCCTCAGTCCATATACGTTGGGTACAACTAGTCCCCCATTCTTTCGAAGACATCCTTCTCGATCAAATCCTTGCTTGATCATTCTCTTCCCATCGATACCCATCTCTACCCTAGAGATGATTTCCAATAGGTTAGGATCGTCCTTCTAACTGGAACCAATCCACTCAATCAAAATCGATCTAATTGTCAAGCTTACTAGCGTTTCTGAATCCTATTCACTCTTGAGTCTGAAATCATATCCTGTGATATACTCTAGTTGCTTCCAACCCAGAAACATAACCTCTAGACTGGCATGCCTCCTACTCAATGCAACTGTTACCACACCTAAATCCTTTGCTATGTCCACTCTGCCCCATGAAGTCATGACAACTTCACTGCACAGTCTCATAGCCTTGCTACGATCACTCTGCCTCATGGAGTAATGACTACCCCACTGCACTGATACGTAGCATAATGTCCATCAATACTACCATCTCTTTGTTCCCCATCGCTGGAACCCTACAAGTGATAGTCTACTCAAGAGAAGAAATATAAGGACAAACATAGCAACCATAACATCCATCAAACAAGTCCTACCTATCACCTGCTATAGCCATGAACACGTCGACACCTACATGACTGGTCTAACCAATCCTAATATGTCGATTCGTGTATGTCTGGTCCAACCAACATCAAGAACTAATGGAAGTCCAGCCTCCAAATGGACTACCGTACATCCAACGTACGTTTCATCCTCCAAGGATAACTAGATCACGTCCAATGGATCCAAGGTAACGGGCGTCCCCAGATACCCCTTCTTTAAGTCTGCCTAAAATACTTGAGTCCAACCCAAGTCTATCCATTATTTTTATGCCCCCTCGAGTCCAACTCGAGCCAAATACAATTCCTTGCAGCCTTCTCGAGTCCAACTTGAGTCAATCTATAACCCAGACCTAGTCTTGAGTATCCATTACCGACACTCTAGTCCAACGTGAGTCGTCTCCCTATTTGTTGCATCTCCAAGATCAACGAACACCCATTTTTTTTACGAGTTCAAGTCCAACTTGAATCGTCCTGATCTTCGTTGCATCTTCCATGATCAACGAACACATCCTATTTCTTTAAAGTTCTACTATCCAAAGAGAACATCAGCATAGGATTCTAAACAATCCATTACTTTGCATCTTTCTCGAGTCCCAGTCGAGCCATCTCATAACCCTATCAAGTCTAACTCGGGGCAGTCTATACCATCGAACAGTCTTATTATGTCACGGCTGCCCATCACTCCTCGAGTAAACCAAGATATTATCCAATGAAGAATCGCAACAACTATTTATCTCTCACGCAAACCATCCTAGTCAAACTCAACATTCCCCAAGCACAAGCCCCAAAGGCCTAAACCAATATCAGACAAGCACCCAAGGAACATCTCCTCCGAATTCGGAAACGAGCAAAACAACTAAGCACTGGAGCACTCATTTGCCTCCCAGAGAGAACTAGAACTTATTACAACGATAACCTCTCAGCTTCCTTAACTCCAGTTACTATCGCCATCACTAGGTAGGTACCTAATACCACCCCATTCCTTTAGAGTAGATCGACTCCCTAAAATAATGCTCAACCCAGTAAAGCCCAAAACAAAGCAATCACAAACAAACATACATCCATGACTCGATAAGACCACATTATGGCAAATCATACTAAGGCCAGTCGAACCACCAACCGGGTTCGTCACTACTAAAGGTCTATCGACTATCTCGAGTTTGTCAAACAATACACGAACAGAAACATCTTAAATAGAAAGCATACCTTCGATAACGACGCCTTTTCCCTTCTGCGCAGCAGTTGGAGCATTCGACGAAGAAGGAACAGCATTGATAGCATACGCTTTCACAGTCTGCTTCTCCCTAAGAGGTTGTGGACAATCATCCTTGTGGTGTCCCGCTTAGCCGCAGTTAAAGCACTTCCTTTCCCCAGGCTTTTCTCGACAATCTCTGGCATAGTGGCCCTTCTTGCCACAAGTAAAGCACTCGCCACCATTCTTATTCTTCTTATTCTGACTATCCTTGGTCGGATTCTGCTTCCTCTTGTTCTGAGAATTCTTCTTGCCTTCACTGCCTGCTTGCGGCCTTGGTTGCTCTGTAGATGCAATAACAACTTCGGTCTTTGACTTAGGGAAAATGCTCTCTGGCCTTAATGCCTTTCCTACAATAGACTCGAACGTCTCATCGATATGGTTTATAAGTCTTTCCCCCAAGTACCCATCTAAACCAGTTATGAACTTTTCGTTCTTCTTTTCGACTGTACCGATAAGGGACAATCCATATTTTGATAAAGTGTCGAATTCAGCGGTATACTCCGGGACTGCTCTACCATTCTGCTTAAGCTCCAAGAACTTCCTGAACAATTCTGATATCTGAGTAGCTGGGATAAACTTATCACAAAAGCGAGCCTCGAACTGATTCCAATTAATCTGATCCTCTGGGGTAGCTGCCTTAATAGCATTCCACCAATTCATAGCTTGTCCTTGCAGTTGACGCGATGCTAGCTTCCTCTTCATTGTGTCCTCGATTCCCAGATCCTCGACGATGTGCTCACAACTATCTAGCCAATCTTGGACTTCTGTAGCCGACTACGTACCGTGGAACGGCTTCCTACCAAGACTAGCGTAATCCTTGCACAACTTGGCGAAATCGGCCCTAGGCGCCTGCACTACTGCACCACCACCGTTAGCAGCATTAGGAACTGCTCCCCGAGCATCCCTAAGCATCTCTCTCATGAAGTAAATGAACATAGTCCTCATATCAGGAGCATTCACATTATTGTCTCCTCTACCAGTACCCCTCGTATATCGGCTCATCGTTCAATCTGTACACAGAAAACGATTAACCATCTTCTTTGTGGTGTCAGTGCAGTGCAACCTCATCCCTAGATATACTAATAGTGTATATATATATCTTTTGAAAACCAAAATAATCACAAATGCGCGCTCTCATATACGTATACTATCTCTCCTTGATGAATTCCCTAGGTTAACTACGCAACCTAGAGCTCTGATACCAAGTGTAATGGCCCGCCCCGCATTAACCGACATTTCCCCTGAGAGTGCGCTGTATACATGTCCGCTAGCACGGGACGGTCATCAAAGAAAGGAAAGAAGATGAAAGAACTAACAAAGAAACCTATAGAATGCCTCACAACGCATGGAATAAAATATAATAGTAACATACTTGACATAAAACAGGCGAGACAGTGCATAAGTTGAAAACTAAAACCATCATCATCGTAGCAGCGAAAATCCAAAATACAGCTTATGATCCAACATCATTATTACAACTTTAAAACTGTCTCTGAAGCAAAAGAAAGTAAAAGAAGGAGGTACACTGCTAATGCCCAAGCAGTGACCTTCAACAACACAGGGAGAATATCTATATATCATACGTGGGAGCCTCCTGCTCGTCTCCGGTACAGCTACTCGTGCATACCACCTGACCTGTCTCTAGTCTGCTCATTTAGGAGCACCTAGAGTAATAAGAAGATACATAAAACTCTGGGTCAGAGATAAGTCTGGTATGAGCGATAAGCAACAAAAAAGAACAACAACAGGTATAATCCAATCATACCTGAACCTGGACCTACAACCAAAGAGTTAGCACAACATACCACTCAATACTCTAAGGTGCCACTAACATATGGTGTAAAGAATACGGGGGTGGGGGTGTGCATGTCATAGTGAAAGCAAACAATCAAACATTGCGACCATCCTCACATCTCCCACTCAGTGCATAAAGCATACGATATCCACTATTTGGTCACCTAATCCTTTGGGCCCTGACAGAGTCCAACCCCGTACAACTATCACTGCAAGCCCACTATCCGTCTCTCAATGGTGAACCAAAGTTATGAATACCGACAACCCCTTTGCACACGTCCCGCAATAAAGTCCAATCATGAAGTTAACTCGTTGGTTCCCAACTGGATCCTGAGTACAAACTTCCCATTTAGACTACCTTTGCATCTCTGGTTTTGATCTTCTCCTCCGGACCAGTCTTCATTTGGTTCGTAACCCGTGCCTCGCGTCCAAGATCCTTGGTTCAGCTCGTAGTATCTCCTCTGGTTCGGATTGGATCGTGGTCTCCCCTTATGGCGTTTCAGATCGAGGGACTCTCTAGATGGGTGGATCGGTTCAGTGCCTTCATTCACGAGCGGCTCGGATCGGCGTGCTCCACTCGGGTTGGATCGGGTCGGAGCTTCTGATTCGGATGGTACAAGCAGCTCACGTGGAAGGCGGTTCGGATCAGAGTACCCAGCTCGTGTAACTTGAAGAGAAACACTTCGGCTCGTGGAGAGGTGACCACGATCGGGTCGGGTCGTGGTAGGGAGGGGCGATCCGATCTGGGTCCTGCACATTTCCTACAACTCTTCCTGCGACTGTTTTACGCCATACGACAGCGTTTTCGACCATTCTAACTTTTCTAATCAATCACAAAGCATACCATACAATCATAGAAACATATAGAATTGACCACTAACACCAAAACAACAATTTGATTGGTTAAAACGGATCAAACATAGCCAAAATCCCATATTTTCCCTTAAGCATGTTTAAGCAAAACTAATGACAGGATTAGTAAAACTTAACCAAATTAGCCAAATTTTCTAACAAAGGCCTAAAATAATATTTCGAAATTTATCAATATTTTTCCAGATTTTTAGCACGTATAAATTCGCTAATTATCACTACTTACCCTTAGTTAACCATAACTAGTGAGGAACTATGCAAATCACTCACCTTAGCGACAATTAAAGTCTTAGATCTGAAACTCTACTGTTGTGATACAGATCCCAATGTATTCTAGCAGCCCTATCTCTGATTTGACGCTAATCCGCCTTGATTTGGTGTTGATTTGCTTAATTAGTGATTAGGAATGATAAAAATGGTGTTTTGGGAGCGATTTAGAAGATGGAGGCCATTGCTAGAGCTCAAGGGAGGTTTGTGGCTGCTGGAAAAATGAATAGAACTATTCTCAAACTCATTTCAATCCTCCCATAACCCTATTCCTGAAATGGGTTATGGGCTTAGCTGTTAATCACTTTAATTAGGTCCGGTTAAGCTGTTTTTCACCTTCTAAACCTTGTTTCAGCCATATCTCCCAAACGGTGAGTCCGTTTGGCTAATGTGATCACTCTACGGAAAGGTAAACCATCATCTGGATCTAATGGAGATGGTTTCAGGTCAAAACTCCTTACCAATCAAAAGTTATGGCCAAAACAAGATCAGCTTAGGGTAAAATGGTCATTTAAAAATTGGCAAAAATCATGAACATGGGAAATGACCCCAATAGTCGTCTCCCAAAGTTACATGACCATACGACTTCGTATGTGAGAGAAATAAATATTCTACAATCCTTTGATGCATAGAATGTGGGTCGTTACAGTATGGATTGACAATGTGGCATGCTAAGATGCCTTGATCAAGGCTTTTGTTGAAAAGCAGATCCTTGTGGATGATGATCAAAGCACAACTTTATTTAGCATGGCTTTGTATAGCATGACTTCGCAAACCTGACACCCCGGTATGATGGTGAACTGATGGTCAGATCAGTATGCTTTCGATATTAGTTTAGATTCGGTCGACCATGATGAGGGATAGGGCTTTTCCCCCGATTTCCATATAGGGATAGAGTAAGCGGTGTTTTCTCTCATTGGGATGTAAACCGTGGTGATACTTGATTTCCCAAAAGTGCGGATGTGCATTACGGTGTTTTCCCTAGCTGGGACGTAAGCCATGGAGTATTGCACTACGCGATAGATCTTTCGAATCAGGAGTCGTCATGATGGGAACCCAACTTTCCAATACGAGCTTTGCGGTTTTAATTGTAAACCTATATATGGCGACATAGTGGGATGGGACACTCATGCCATCTATGATTGATACATTTACTTTCGAAATTGATTTCTACACTATGCACTTATAGTAATAATAAAAAAGAAATTTCGCGTAACAAGCATATTTAGCTATTATGAGGTAAAACTCTATCCTCCGGCTTGCGTTGCATTGTGTGATGGGACTTGAGTCTTATAATAGCTTCATTTTTCCAAAAAGCATTGCGTTGTTTATTTATGCACTGGTATTCTTGGGGGTAAACCCGTTCTATGTTATGCGGCGTGGTCCTTTGATTTACCTAACTTTAAAATCAATTTAATAACTGTTTTGAGTTATCATACCAGTCCCATGACTGACCCGGAGTTTATGTTCCTTCCTAAACTCTGGGTGCTCATATTTTCCACATGGGCAATCAGTAGTTTTGGTTTTTCAGATTTCTATTTAACAGGATTCTGGATTACATCTGAAGCTATATTCGGAAAGCTTTTCCGCTACAAATTATGCTTATGTCTTATTTTCCGCTGCTATGTAATGTAAATCTCTGATATTATTTTCGGTTGTATAATTAATCATACTCTGGAATATTCTTGTACTCTTATGTAAATTGTTGTAATAGTAATGAAATGTTCTTCTGTTTTGTGTTCTAATGCATCGTGTTCTCAAAGCAATCCAGGCTTTCCTTTACTGGGAAGTTTGGGTCGTTTCAGGCTTGGACATTAGTTTTAAAGGATGTTATTATATTGAAAATATAAGGATATATAGCTATATAGATAGTCTTTATTACACTTTATAACAATTAATTTTGTTGGTATTTAATTATGATGCTTGAAATCGTTCTCCTCGGCCGATGAAGAGCAGAATTTTTTTATTTTGAAAAATATTACGACTTGAAGTTTTATGATTACCAGTGTGATAACCCCAAACTCCCGTAGTACGAAAAAAGGATAATCATTGGAATATAACACATAAACAATAACAACAGAACAAAAATATATAATTACAACAGATAATGTACATCAAATTGCACTGGGAAAAATATATCATTAGAGTTACACAACATAATCAGATCATACTTAGTACATAATACAGTTTTCAACTTAATATAAAATGTCTGCAGCGGAATCAAACATAATATACTAAATGCAGTATGAACAGCAAAATAGAAATGATATGATCCATCTTTAGCTTCATAGCTATCTAGAATGAATCTGCTAAAACCTGTATACAAGGCTGCCCGTGTGGAAAAGAGCGCACCTGAGTTTGCAAAGTGAAACGAACTACGAGTCAGTCATGGGACTGGTATGAGAATTCTACTTAACCTATTTAATAATAAAGCTAATTACAGGACCACGCCGCTAACGCGGAACGGGTTTACTCCATTGGATTGCCAGTGCATAATTAAAGTAAATAGTTAAACAATGCAATGCTTTTTAGAAAAATGAAACCATTATAAGACTCAAGTCCCATCACACAATACAACGCAAACCGGAGGATAGAGTTTTACCTTATAATGGTCAAAAATGCTTGATACGATAAAACAGATTTGATATTATTATTAGAGTATGTTTCAAAAATATTTCAATCATAATATATCAATCATAGACGGCATAGCTACCATATACTATGTCGCCATATATAGGTTTACAATCAAAACCATATGGGTCGTATTAGAAGTTGGACTTCCATCATGAACCAAGGCAAGGGATCGTCCTTACTTAATTCGAGACACTCTAGCCCGTGCCTCAGGACTCAAACTCATGTGAGCCCTTAGGAGCCACAGGGCCGGTCCACAACTAATGTTAGTGGATTATATATAATTCCTGAACAATACGTCTCCCCGCCCTATGGGGAGTAAAATAAAGCTACTAAGGACTCAAATCCGAGGTATCTTGCTTTTCGTCATCCACAAAAGTAAAAATATCTGGGCTTGTAAAACCCAGACGCCACTTCTAGCTAGAAAGAAACGCGTGTTCTTCCTGGATCCTTCTCCCATTTCTGGTTTATAGTAGGGTGTGAGGCTCGCGAAGTAACGCTATACACAAAGCCATGCTACAATAAAGCTATTCTTTGATTATCAACCACAAGGCTCTGCTTTTCAACAATAAGCCTTGATCATTTGCATCTTAGCATGTCACACTGACAATTCACGCCATGCGATTGATATCTATCAATATATAATCTCTAAGCTCATACGTCCCAAAGAAGGGCGTTAAGCAAGAGAATAAATTCTCCGCCACCAAATAGATATATATTAATTAGAAATCAATTAGCACAGAATAAAATCCAATGTGAGACATACATCCATTTACAAGTCCGTTTTGGGTCTAAACGAAACCGGAGACACCTTATTCCTCGTCCCATATGTCCATTACGGAAGAGAGGCTATTGTATATCTGGACAATCAACAAGTACATCCGGACAACTACCACTGTAACCCTTTCCTGGGAGCAAATCAGTCTAGGGAATCAGTAGTCATCCATTCGATGTGAAGATCGCCGGTCTTCAATCACCGTATTTACATCTTTGACTTTCAATCGTCGTATAATTATTTGAAATGAGAGTTAACTCGGATTTTTCAAATAACTCATGAATATATATAATTTAAATCATTCCTTTTCATTCCATATCGTATATAGTAATTTATAACAATTTATCACTATTTTTATTTATTTAAAAATAACCATTTTCAATTAAACGACGCTTCAGGTCATTACATGGCCCTGGCACTATTTTCATCGAAATTTGATTTACACATTTCTCAAAATCTAACCATTGGATCTTAGCAAATTTTATATCATTGGAAAGATTTTTCCAAAACGAACCCAACGGTTCCGGTTTTGGGAAAATCCGACGGTCGGATCTTTTGGTATAATCGTTTGAAGTTACAATTTCAAAACGTGAACTACAGTAGTGCGATTCGTTTTATTTTAATTTATATTTATATATAATATAAATCGTTCAATGATTTTAAACCATTTTCAATTCAGCATTGATTTATTTTATATATGAAATCATATATTACATTAAAATGTAATTTTTAATGTTAATACAATTTCTTCCAACATTGAATCTTTTATATGATTCATATATATTACATAAAAATGAAATTTATTTTATCATTCATCCATTGCATTAAAACTGAAATCTTTTATTCATTTCTTTATTCTTTTCTTTGATTACATTAAAAATGTAATCTTTTTATTCTTTTCTTACATTAACAATGTGAATTTCTTATGTAACTTTTCTTACAATAAAAAGGTAAGTTTTCTTATGTAACCTTTCTTACATTAAAATGTAAGTTTTCTTATGTAAATTTTCTTGCATTAAAAATGTAAGTTTTCTTACATTAAAAATGTAAGTTTTCTTATGTAACTTTTGTTACATTAAAAATGTAAGTTTTCTTATGTACAATAAAATGTGAATTTTTATTGTTACTATATTTTCATTTCAAACCAATGAGTCTTTTTGATGATTCATTTACATCTAAAAATATAGATTTCAATGTAACACATATTTATTTAACTAATGATCATCTCTAAAGTTTCATTTACATAAAAAATGTATATTTCAAAGAAAACTTATTTGTTTAACGAATGATCATTTTTAAAGTTTCGTTTGCATATAAAATGTATATTTCAAAGAAAACATATTTTTATTACACAATGGCTATTTTTTAATGTTTCATATACATTAAAAATGTAAATTCCGTGTAGATACATTTTTGTTTAAAAGTGTTTTATTTTAATGTTTCATATACATTAAAATGTAAATTTCCAAAGTAAATACATTTTTATAACCAAATGTTTTATTTTAATGTATCACTTACACTAAAATGTAAAATCTAATGCAAACACATTTTTATATCTAAATGTTTATTTTCAATGTATCACTTATATTAAAATGTAAAATCTAATGCAAACACATTTTTATATCCAAATGTTTATTTTCAATATTGCATTTACATTAAATGTATATGTCAATGCTGATACATTTTATTTATCAATGTTTTGTTTTTAATGTAGTATATACATTAAAAATGTAAATGTCAATATTAATACCTTTTTTTTTCTATCAATGTTTTATTTTTAATGTTGTATGTACATTGAAAATGTAAATACCCTATCAATACATTTCTATTTCAAATGTGTTTATTTTTAATGTTGCATTACATTAAAAATGTAAAATTTCATATCAATACATTTTTTTTTACAAATGCATTTATTTTTAATATTGCATTACAATAAAAAATAAATTTCCAATATCAAAATATTTTTTTATTTCAAAATGTTTATTTTTTTAATGTTGCATTTACATTTAAAATGTAAAATGCAATGTAAATACATTTTATATTACAATGTTTATTTGTACTGGTTTATTTACATTAAAAATGCAAATTTCAAATGTAAATACATTTTTATTTAACAGATGTCTATTTTTTATTTACAACAAAACATGAATTCTATGTTGACATATAGATCATTTTCATATATATATATATATATATTAAAAATATAATTTTCATATTATTCAAACAATTAATATATAATAACATGAATATTTACGACACAAGAATATTTCAGAAAATTTCGGCAGCATAACGGCAGGGTAATTAAACCGACACAGTCCGGATGCACGGCTCCTCGCACTACCTTAGGCCTCGCGGCGTTAACGAGGGATTTAATTTCCTAATACATTTTTCTAGGCAATCTAATGTCACAATATCAAACAATTTCATTTCAACAACAATCAAACACCAAAAACCAACCAATTCCACATCATAATATAATCAAGTCGTCCATGGTCTATGGACGACGGGTTTTTGGAGTTTCTAAACTCCGTCTACATCCTAATACGATTTTATTTAATTAATTTGGATTCAGAAATCTCACATCGCTGTTTATTTCTTCTAAAATTGTAGAAAGCTCCAAAAATTCTCCGGTCTCTTCCAGAATGTAGAAGACGTCCTCACGGTCCCGATGTCTTTTGTTTCACTAGATTTCGACCACAAATGAAAAAGATATGATTTTTATTCGATTATCAAGCTTTGTAACGGTTTTAGATGTTGAAATCACTTTAAAATAAATAAACCGCTACCTTTTTGAAATGGTTCAAAACTAGATTAGAAGATTTCGCGAAATCGGTGAAGCTTCGCGTCGATCGGAGGGTGCCACGTGAAAGTGGATGGAGAGGCGCACGTCTCGAGGTAGGTGGGGTCACTGCGATGGGCTGACTCGGTTTCGGCGGTGGTTGGAAGTTGCAGACTTCCTGACATCGGATCTCGCTCAATATTGAATGGTAGGGGTTGAAGTTGGTATGCATGTGTAGCTTGGAAGATCTAAAAATTTCCCAACAGGAGCATTTGATTTTGATGCGTGGATTGGGATTTAAGGAGGAGAGAAGGTGGCGATGGCTTTCCGTCATTCGAACTGGGTTATCGGGTTTGAACGAAATAGGTTATACTGTTTATACGGCGTATTTATACTATATACATATTTCTATTTTATTTTACTTATTTAATTCCAATATAATTTCTATATTGCTCTTAACTCCAAATCAGACCCAACGAGTGATGCCCGCAGCTAAATACCCCCATTCTGGACACAATGGGATTTGTTCCGAATGCCCATTCGACTGTTTCAGTCAGTTTTTCTTTAAATTAAATAATAAAATATTTTACTATTTAATTTGATCGTACATTTTAACTTATCAGGGCCACAAACGGACCCCAAAAATTCCCGAAAAATAAATATAGCTATGTTTTGACGATACATCCCTAAAAAAAATTAATTTCTTCGAATTTGGAGACTGTTTGAAAAATGGCCATTTTCTGATCAATCCAAATTTGACTAAAATTGTCCAAAACACATTTTCTTTTGCCCCGCTCACATATTAATTCCAATAATTATGAAAATTGGAATCTAGAAATAATTTGACATTCCAGATCCAACCAGGGTGTTTACATCGAAAACTGAGGTCGTTTGCAAAATGGCTATTCATACGGACTATATAGTATATTAAATTCCATAGCGACTATTCTGAATATTCAACTGGCCATAACATTTGATTCCCGCTATGAAATTTCTATTTTTCGGATTCGTTGGAAAGATATTTTTAAACAGATTCAAATATTTTTGGTTTCACTAAAATCCGATTTATTTTGCATCATGTACAGTCAATTAAAGTTCAAATTCAAATTTTCAAACTATCGCGGTATTTCTAACTCCTTTTAAAATTAAAATAAATATATTCTTTCTAACTTTGATTTAAATAAATTTTTAATCGTTATTATTTAAAATAAATTATTTTAACTATTTAAAATTCAATAAAATAGCCAAAATAAAAATTTTAAATTGGTTCTGATTTTCCGGGTTGTTACAATCTCCCGCACTTAAAATCTTTTCGTCCCCGAAAAGGAAACAACAATAAAGTAGGAAACAAAATGGAAAATGGAAAATGTAAAATATGGTTAATGTACCTTGCACTAGAGCTAGTCACAGATATCCACTCTGCAATGGTGATAAGCCTGTTTGATGCTATCCTCGGCCTCCCATGTACAGTCTCTAGGATCTCCGCTTCACTGCACTTTAACTAGATGAATTCTTTTGTTCCTCAGAACTCGGGTTTCTTTGCCAATGATCTTTACCGGCTCCCTTCTTACTGCTAAGCTCGGGGTAATCTCCAAATCTTGTTGTGCAGCTTCCTTCACAATCAAGTCTGGATCATGTACTTGCTTCCGAAATTGAGACACATGCAATACATCATGCACCCCTGGCAATTAGTCAGGCAACTGAACCCTGTAAGCGAGAGTTCCAATTCTTTCTAGAATAGGGAATGGACCAACGAATCTAGGAGCCAACTTTCTAGTCTTCCCAAAAACGAACCACTCCACTTAATGGAGATACTCTCAAGTACACATAATCGCCAACAACAAATTATAAATCTCTTTTTCTTGAATCTACATAACTTTTCTGTCGGCTCTGAGCTGCTAATAATCGATTCTTAATGAAATCAACTTTGTTTGAAGCTTCTCGAATCATGTCGGGACCCAATACCGGTCTATTGCCTGGTTCAACCCAACATGCGAGAGATCTACAAGGCCTACCATATAATGCTTCGAATGGCGACATTTGCAAGTTTGCTTGGTAACTGTTATTATAAGAGAACTCAACCAAATGCAAGTGATCTTCCCATGATCCGCCAAAATCAAGAATACGTGCCCGCAACAAGTCTTCCAGTATACGGTTCACCCTCTCAGTCTGGCCATCTGTTTGAGGATGATATGTGGTGCTCAGATTTAATGTTATCCCCAGCTCTTCTTGGAATGCTTCCCATAATTTACTAGCAAATATAAGGCCACAATCATTAACAATGCTACTGGGAACTCCATGTAGTCGGACAATTTTTTTGAAATAAATTTTCGCCAGACTTTGAGCCGTTTTAGTAGATCTGACGAGAATAAAATGGGTAGACTTCATAAAACGGTCTACGATCACCCAAATACTGTCATTTCCTTTTCTAGTTCGGGGCAAGCCATCAATGAAATCCATGGAAATTTTATCCCACTTCCAATTTGGAACTTCTAGTGGTTGTAAGAAGCTGGCAGGTTTTTGCTGATCACTCTTGACTTGCTGGCAAGTAGAACACCTACTGACATAAATGGAAATGTCTCTTTTCATAGATTTCCACCAGAATGTGTGCTTGAGATCATAATACATCTTACTCACCCCTGGATGAATACAAAGCTTGGATTTGTGACATTCATCCATTACTTATGTTCTAAGCTCAGGAATATTTGGGACACAAATTCGACCTTTTAACCTCAGAACCCCTTTGTTATCAATTTGGAAACTCGAGGGTTCGCCTTCCTGAACTCTTTTACTAATTCTCTGGATAAATTCATCATCCTTCTGAAGATCAGAGATTTTTTCAATTAATGAAGGTGTAATGATAAGGTTGGCGATGTTAAGATGGGCGACGACCACATTCTTTTTGATAAGCGCATCAGCTACAACGTTGGCTTTTCCTGGAGTATACAAGATGTCCAGATCATAGGCCACAAGAAATTCTAACCAACGTTGCTGCCTCAAATTCAAGTCCCTTTGGGTGAACAGATACTTCAAGGATTTATGATCTGTATATAGTTCAAACTTCTCACCCAAAAGATAGTGCCTCCATATTTTTAGAGCAGACACGATGGCCAACAACTCAAGATCATGAGTAGGATATCTCTTCTAATGTGGCTTTAGTTGACGGCTAGCATAAGCAACTACTTTATCTCTTTGCATTAATACCACACCAATACCTTCAATAAAAGCATCTGTCCAAACTTTCAAATCTTGATTTCCATCAATAATGGTCAACACAGGAGCAATGGACAACCTCAATTTCAGCTCTTGGAAAGCTGCCTCACATTCCGGTGTCCAATTAAACTTCGTATGCTTCTTTGTAAGCTTCGTTAGTGGATAAGATAGCTTCGAAAAATCTTTAACGAATTTTCGATAATAGCCAGCCAATCCTAGGAAACTTCTGACTTCTGTAGGAGTGCCAGGCTGCTTCCAATCTTGAATGGCTGTGATTTTACTTGGATCCACTGAAATTCCTTCCTTCGATACGACGTGACCAAGGAACTTCGCTTCTTCTTGCCAAAATACACATTAGAAAATTTGGCTTTTAAGACGTTCTTTCTTAGAATTTCCAAAACTTGCTCCAAATGCTTTTCATGTTAGGCAGTTGACTTAGAGAAGATTAAAATTCATCAATAAAGACGGGCACAAATTTATTTAGGACATCGCGAAATACTCGATTCATCAAATCGACAAAATAGGCAGGAGCGTTGCATAAGCCGAACGACATTACTAGCCACTCATAAAATATGTCTAGACCTCTGAAAGCTGTCAAGGAACACATTCTTCGGCAATCCGCAGTTGATGGAAACCTGTAGCTAAGTCCATTTTAGAAAATACTTTAGCTCCATTCAAACGATCCAATAAATCATTTATATGAGACAATGGATATTTATTCTTGAGCGTCTGCTTGTTGAGATCTCGGTAATCAACACATAATCTGAGAGTGCCGTCTGACTTTGGAACAAACACTACTGCTACACCCCAATTTGAAAAGCTAGGCCTAATCAGACCTTTCCATAAAAGCTGTTTAGTTTGATTACCCAACTCTTCTTTCTCTTTCCATGTCATTCTTCGAATAAGATGCACAACTGGCCTTGCATTCAGAACTAAATCAATCCTAAAGTCATTTTCTCTTTGTGGAGGTAAGCTATCAATTTCTTCGAACACATCCAAATAATTCTTAACAATAGGAATATCTTCAATGGCAGTGGGAGAAACCTCAACAGCAACCCAGAATTCTTTTCTGATTGAATCTAAGCCTACACAAGGTATAACAACATTGGCAAGCTTCGTTTAAATTCTAACAACTCTTTCTGCACATTTAACTTCAGCCTCATATTTGCTTAACCAGTCCAGCCTAAGAATGATATCGAATTCAGAAAAATCCATGACAATCAAGGTGCAAGGAAACCAAGAATGAAAAAAAAGATGGGCACTTTACAATACACACCGAGAATAAGAGATCCTCCTATCGGATTATGAACTCTAACTAATTCCTTAAGGTTCCTTAGTTTTAATTTCAACTTCTTAACCGTATTGCTTGAAATAAAGCTTTGTGACACGCCCATATCAAATAATACTTTAACTGGTATATTGTGGATAGTGAGAGTACCTTCCAGGACATCTAGTCTTTGCCGACTAGCCGAGAGTGTTGGAGTTTCTGCTACTTCATTTACATGAGCTACTATAGACTCCTTTGATAGCTGGCAATTCTTCGCAATATGACCAGACTGGTGACACTTATGGCAATTTCTGCCCTCTTATCGGATTTAGGTCCATCCTTTCTTTATTTCTTTAGAGATCTGCAACTTATCGCCAAATGTCCTTGCTTATTGCAGTTAGAGCATGTGGTAGTCTTTAACGGTTCTTTCTTAGATCTTGGCCTTTTCTTATTGACTTTCGGCTTCTTACTGACCTCATGCTTTGTACTTGCCTTGGGGCTATCAGTTTCAAACTTTCTTTTGCTACTAGAACTGCTTTCTTCTTCATCTTCCTAACCATGTTGCTTATCATTATACTCATAGCGATAAGCCATTTGTATCATCTCAGAAAAAAGGAGATTCACATGAGCAAGTACTCTACTTTCTTATTTCTTTTGAAGTCCTTTGATAATTTCAGATTCTTCCTTACAAGATCGTGAATTAGTTCTGGGGCAAAGCGAGAAAGTTCATTGAATTTATTCTGATATTCTTGGATGGTCATATCTCCTTGTTTCAGATTGTAAAACTCATCATATAGTCGCTCAGTTGCTTTTGGAGGAATAAATATCTCTTTGAAAATTTCTTTCAATCTATCCCAGATAATATTACCTTCTGGATTTTCCACAGTAACAATTTCCCACCAGATTAAAGCTTCGTCTTTGAGTGCCCAAGATGCCAGTAATATTTTCTGATCACCTCTCAGCTTTAAGCCTTGAAAGATTCTCTCAACCGATCGCATCCATGTCTGTGTTTAATCACGGATTCTTTTCCCGAGAATTGTACTCCACCTAGATTTCGATATTTCATTACTAGAGCTTCTAGATCTGGTTCTGGTTGTGGGAGCACGATTGGCTCATTAGATTGTCGAACCATAGAACTACTTCTTCTGTTTCTGCCACTCATTTCTACTATGTCTGCAAATAGCAGACAAAGAGTCGGGCCAACGGTAAAGATATTGTAAAGCATAGAAACATGTATTTAAATGTAAATGAATATATGGGGGTGTTTTTTATTCTGCTATACTCATTCTAGGACATTGCTAGTCCTACCTATAATGAGTTATTCATTTTAGAATACTGCTGATTCTACTTCTGTCCAGTTTATTTATATGCTATATTTCGAGCTAAGTTTAACCAAAACTCTGATACCAACTGTGATAAACCCAAACTACCGTATTACGAAAGTAAGGATAATCATTGGAATATAATACATAAACAATAACAGTAGAACAGAAATATAGAATTACAGCAGATAATGTACATCAAATTACATTGGGGAAAATATATCATCAGAGTTATACAACATAATCGGATCATACTTAGTACATAATACAGTTTTCAACTTAATATAAAATGTCTGCAGCGGAATCAAACATAATATACTAAATGCAGTCTGAACAGCAAAATAGAAATGATAAGATCCATGTTCAGCTCCATAGCTATCCAGAATGAATCTGCTAAAACCTATATACAAGCTTGCCCTTGTGGAAAAGAGGGCACTCGAGTTTGCAAAGTGAAAAAACTACGAGTCAGTCATGGGACCGATACGAGAAATCTAATTAACCTATTTAATAATAAGGCTAATCACAGGACCACGCCGCTAACGCAGAACGAGTTTACTCCATTGGATTGCCAGTGCATAAATGAAGCAAGCCATTAAACAGTGCAATGCTTTTTAGAAAAATGAAACCATTATAAGACTCAAGTCCCATCATACAATGCAACGCAAACCGGAGGATAGAGTTTTAACTTATAATGGCCGAAAATGCTTGATATGATAAAACGGATTTGATATTATTATTAGTGTATATATGTTTCAAAAATATTTCAATCATAATATATCAATCATAGACAGCATAACAACCATATACTATGTCTCCATATATAGGTTTACAATCAAAACCGTATGGGTCGTATTGGAAGTTGGATTTCCATGATGAATCAAGGCAAGGGATCGTCCTTACCGAATTCGAGACACTCTAGTTCGTGCCTCAGGATTCAGACTCAGGTGAGCCCTTAGGAGCCACATGGTCGGTCCACAACTAATGTTAGTGGATTATATATAATTCCTGAACAATACATCTCCCGGCCCTATAGGGCATACAATAGAGACACTAAGGACTTAAATCCGAGGTACCTCGCTTTCCATCAGCTACATAAGTAAAAAAATTTGGGCTCGTAAAACCCAGACACCACTTCTAGCTAGAAAGAAACACATGTTCTCCCTAGATCCTTCTCCTGTTTCTGGCTCATACCAAGGTGTGAGGCTCGCGGAGTAACGCTATACACAAAGCTAAGCTACAATAAAGCTCTGCTTTGATCATCAACCACAAGGCTCTTCTTTTCAATAATAAGCCTTGACCATTTGCATCTTGGCATGTCACACTGACAATTCACACCATGTGACTGATATCTATCAATATATAACCTCTGAGCTCATACGTCTCAGAGAAGGGTGTTAAGCAAGAGAATAAATTCTACACCACCAAACTGATATATATTAATTAGAAATCAATTAGCACAGAATAAAATCCAATGTCAGACATACATCCATTTACAAGTCCGTTCTGGTCTGAACGAAACCGGAGATACCTTATTCCTTGTTTCATATGTCCAATACGGAAGAGAGGCTCTCGTATATCCGGACAATCAACAAGTACGTCCAGACAACTACCACTATAACCCTTTCCTGGCAGCAAATCAATCCAGGGCATCGGTAGTCATCCATTCAATGTGAAGATCATTAGTCTTCAATCACTGTCTTCAAATCTTTGACTTCCAATCGTCGTATAATTATTTGAAATGAGTGTTAACTCGGACTTTTCAAATAATTCAAGAATATATATATATATATAATTTAAATCATTCCTTTTCATTCCATATCGTATATAGTAATCTATAACGATTTATCACTATTTTTATTTATTTAAAAATAGCCATTTTCATTTAAACGATGCTTCAGGTCATTACATGGCCCTGGCGCTGTTTTCATCGAAATTTGATTTACACATTTCTCAAAATCTAACCATTGGGTCTTAGCGAATTTTATATCGTTGGAAAGATCTTTCCAAAATGAACCCAACGGTTCTAGTATTGGGAAAATCCGACAGTCGGATCTTTTGGTAGATGTTACGATTTCAAAACGTGAACTACAACAATGCGATTCTTTTTATTTTAATTTATATTTATATATAAATATATAAATATAAATCGTTCAATTATTTTAAACCATTTTCAATTCAGCTTTGATTTCTTTTATGTATGAAATCATATATTACATTAAAATGTAATTTTTAATGTTAATACAATTTCTTCCAACATTGAATCTTTTATATGATTCATATATATTACATAAAAATGAAATTTATTTTATCATTCATCTATTGCATTAAAAATGAATTCTTTTATTCATTTCTTTATTCTTTTTTTATTACATTAAAAATGTAATCTTTTCATTATTTTCTTACATTAACAATGTGAATTTTCTTATGTAACTTTTCTTACATTAAAAATGTAAGTTTTCTTATGTAACTTTTCTTACATTAAGAATGTAAGTTTTCTTTTGTAACTTTTCTTACATTAAAATTGTAAGTTTTCTTTTGTAACTTTTCTTACATTAAAATGTAAGTTTTCTTATGTACAATAAAATATGAATTTTTATTGTTACTATATTTTCATTTCAAACCAATGGGTCATTTTGATGATTCATTTACATCTAAAAATATAAATTTCAACGTAACACATATTTATTTAACTAACGATCATCTCTAAAGTTTCATTACATAAATAAAATGATATTTCAAAGAAAACATATTTGTTTGACGAATGATCATTTTTAAAGTTTCGTTTGCATATAAAATGTATATATCAAAGAAAACATATTTTTATTACACAATGGCTATTTTTTAATATTTCATATACATTAAAAATGCAAATTCCATATAGATACATTTTTATTTAAAAATGTTTTATTTTAATGTTTCATATGCATTAAAATGTAAAATTCCAAAGTAAACACATTTTTATGACCAAATGTTTATTTTTAATCTATCACTTACACTAAAATGTAAAATCTAATGCAAACACATTTTTATATCCAAATGTTTATTTTCAATAATTGCATTTACATTAAAAATGTATATGTCAATGCCAATACATTTTATTTATCAATATTTTGTTTTCAATGTAGTATATACATTAAAAATGTAAATGTCAATGTAATACCTTTTTTTTCTATTAATGTTTTATTTTTAATGTTGTGTATACATTAAAAATTTAAATTCCCTATCAATACATTTCTATTTCAAATGTGTTTATTTTTAATGTTGCATTACATTAAAAATGTAAAATTTCATATCAATACATTTCTTTTTTTTCAAATGTGTTTATTTTTAATGTTGCATTACATTAAAAGGTAAATTTCCAATATCAAAACATTTTATATTTCAAAATGTTTATTTTTTTAAATGTTGCATTTACATTTAAAATGTAAAATGCAATGTAAATACATTTTATATTACAATGTTTATTTATTCTGTTTTATTTACGTTAAAAATGTAAATTTCAAATGTAAATACATTTTTATTTAACAGATGACTATTTTTTATTTGCAACAAAACATGAATTCTATATTGACATATAATGATCATTTTCATATATATATATATATTAAAAATATAAATTTCATATTATTCAAACAATTAATTTATAATAACATGAATATTTATGACACAAGAATATTTCAGAAAATTTTGGCAGCATAACGGCGGGTAATTAAAACCGGCACTATCTCGATGCATGGCTTCTCGCACTACCTTAGGCCTCGGGGCGTTTACAAGTTGTTTTATTTCCTAATACATTTTTATAGGCAATCTAATGCCACAATATCAAAAAATTTCATTTCAACCACAATCAAACAACAAAAATCAACCAATTCCACGTCACAATACAATCAAGTCGTCCATGGCCTGTGGACGACGGGTGTCGGGAGTTTCTAAACTCCATCTGCATCCTAATACAATTTTATTTAATTAATTCGAATTCAGAAATCTCACATCGCTGTTTATTTCTTCTAAAATTGTAGAAGGCTCCAAAAATTCTTCGGTCTCTTCCAGAATGTAGAAGACGTCCTCACCGTCTCGGTGTCTCTTGTTTCACTGAATTTCGACCACAAACGAAAAATATATGATTTTTATTCGATTATCATGCTTTGCAACGGTTTTAGATGTTGAAATTACTTTAAAATAAATAAACCGCTAGGTTTCCGAAATGGTTCAAAACTAGGTTTGAAGATTTCGCGAAATCAGTGAAGGTTCGCGTCGATCGGCCGGCGCTACGTGAAAGAGGACGGAGAGGCATGCGTCTCGAGGTACATGGGGCCAACTGCGATGGCCTGAGTCGGTCTCGGCCGTGGCTAGAAGTTGCAGACTTCCTGACATCGGATCTCGCTCAATACTGAACGATATGGGTTGAAGTTGGTATGGATATGTAGCTTGGAAGGAGATCTACAAAATTCCCAACAGGAGCATTTGATTTTGATGCGTGGATTGGGATCTAAGGAGGAGAGAAGGTGGCGATGGCTTTCCGTCGTTCGAACTGGGTGATCGGGTTTGAACGAAATAGGTTATACTGAATATACGGCGTATTTATACTATATACATATTTCTATTTTATTTTATTTATTTAATTCCAATATAATTTCTATATCACTCTTAACTCCAAATAAAACCCAACGAGTGATGCTCCTAGCTAAATACTCCTATTCCGGACACAATGGGATATGTCCGGGAAGCCCATTCGACTGTTTCAGTATGTTATTCTTTATATTAAATAATAAAACATTTTATTATTTAATTTGATCGTACATTTTAATTCATCTAGGTCACAGACTGACTCCAAAATTCCCAAAAAATAAATCTAGCTATGTTTTGACGATATGGTCCTAAAAATATTGATTTCATCGAATTTGGAGACCGTTTGAAAAATGGCCATTTTCTGGTCGATCCAAATTTGATTAAAATTGTCCAAAACACATTTTCTTTTGCCACGCTCACTTATTAATTCCAAAAATTATGAAAATTGGAATCAAGCAATAATTTGACATTTCAGATCCAACCAAGGTAGTATCGTCGAAAACGGAGGTCATTTGCAAAATGGCTAATTATACGGGCTATATATTATATTAAAGTGAAAATTAGGCACACATCCCTAAAACGAAACTTAATTAGGCTCACATTCGGTCTCACTTTTCATGTAAATTAGGTCCTTATTTTTTAAAAACATATAAAAAATATAAAAAAATCATGAAAATTCATTATTAAATAAAATATGTTCACGCCAAAAAAATCAGGTGGAAAAACAATCGATAAACAAGTCAAAATCAAAAAATACACAAAACAGCGGAATATGCAGTAAAATGCATGAAAACATGCACATATGTCAAATATTTGCATACATGTATGCACATATTGCCATGCCCTCTGCCTTTCAATGCATTACTGCATACAAGTATGCAGCTATTCTGAATAGCAACATATTTGTATGCAAATATTCAGCAGGTTTGCGGTTTTTTTTGCATGTGTATTTAAATAGTTGCATACATGTATGCAACTTTTTTTTTGATTTGCGTGACTGAGGGGAATATTTCCATATTTTAGGAATTTTTTTTAATGCAAGAGCACATTTTTTTTGAAAAAATGGAAGAGGCGAAGTGGAAGGAGGTGGAAGGGACAAAAATTATTAGGCGGCAGCTCAAAAAGAGGGGGCGGAAACAATGGGAAACTTTGTCCCTTTTTTTATTCCGCCTTTTCTTTATATTTAAAAAAAAAGCGCTACGATGTAAAAAAAATAAAAAAATCTGGAAATATTAATAGAAGTTCACGAAAGTTAAAAAAAACTTACATACATGTATGCAACTATTTGAAATACTTGCACATATGTATGCAAGTATTGCATGTAAAAATATGAAACGAAAATTTTGCCTGAAGATTGTTGCACACTTGTATGCAAGAATCTGTTTGCCTTGCATACATGTATGCAAAAAAACAAACGCAAATTTAACATTTGAAGTACTTGCACAGATGAATGTAAGTATTGCAAATATGTGCATGATATGATGCAAATTAATGCATTTTTCGCTGTTTTATTGTATTTTTTGATTTTGGTGCATTTTTTTATTTTTTTACGAGCTTTTTTTTGGGTGAGTACATGTTTGATTTAAATTCGAATTTTCGTGATTTTTTTTGTTTTTAGTGTATTTTTGAAAAATAAGGACTAAATTTACATGAAAAGTTGGACCGGATGTGAGCCTAATTTTCAAACTTAATAGGGGCCTGTGCCAAACGGACCATATATTAAATTCCATAGCGACCATTCTGAATATTCAACTGGCCATAACTTTTGATTCCCGCTATGAAATTTCAATTTTTTGGATTCTTGGAAAGATATTTTTAAGTAGATTCTAATATTTTTGGTTTCACTAAAATCCGATTTATTTTGCATCCTATACAGTCGTCAGATTCAAATTTTCAAACTACCACGGTATTTCTAACTCCTTTTAAAATTAGAATAAATATATTCTTTCTGACTTCGATTTAAATAATTTTTTTGATCCTTGTTATTTAAAATAAATTAATTTAACTATTCAAAATTCAATATAATAGCCAAAACAAAAAAATTAAATTGGTTTCAATTTTCTTGGTTGTAACAACCAGTGTTGTAAAAATCCTTCTATGCTCCGGCCTAAGCTCTCCTATGCATTAGGTTGGATGTACTTCCAATCTTTTTGTTTACATCTTCTAAAGTCTGCATATATGAGACTTACTGCACTATCTAGGCATAAAATTATGTTTATAGGCTTTATCTATGCATCAAATTAGGTTTGATGCAACTTAGAAGCATCAGACTGTTTGTTTCAAGCATTGTTATATCCCTGGTTACTTCTAAATCCATGATATCTCATTATGAATTAGTTAATACCAAACAATATACTAAAATTTTATTCAAAATATGCGAGTTTATCAAAAACATTTATCTTTGATTAATCCCCTCCTTCACGACTAATATCTAGCCCACGATTATCGCCTAGCATCCACTTGGTGATTTTTACAATATTGATGATTATATACGATTGTAAAAATATATTATTTTAAGAAAACATATCATTTGATACTTTTTTGTAAGCAAAGATAATAGGAATCCTTTATTTCTGATCACAAAAACATGTTTCAGAAAACATATTATCAATACATATAAATACATGCATATAATTATAATACGTTTATATAGAGTGTATGTGTGTGTTATCTGACCTTTAGACCCTGCTATATTCAAACTATCTGGGCAAGTTTGACTGGATGATTATAAAGTAAGCAACCTAAATAGATGAATATAATGTCAAGATACCAAATGCAAAAATGACCAAAATGTGGCAGTCGAGCAAAATCAAAAGAGAAACTTCCTATAGTACACTAAGAATAGATTGGTTCTTCCCCTACATAGGGATTAGAACTGATCTATATGGGCCTAACAAGGTGGTCCCACTCCAGTGGCAATTTTCTTTAGAAAGTTAGAAACTTATTCAAGTGTTGTTGCAACATTCATATGCATCATATTGATAATCTCCATACATGAGCAGCAATTCAACCTTCTGCAGATCTGTCAGTTGACAAAAAAACAACTAGGCGACTTTCAAGACAACCTTGGAATACGAAGCAAACAATTAGTTGAATAAGCATAAGAAGTTGCAGATCGCAATCATGATATCTAAGGATCGCTATCGATCCGCTAACCTAGTGTTTGGGGATCAAGAATTTTTGGTCGACTTCGTCAACACAACGAGACTCTATGAAAAAAAATATCAAAGGGGTATTTGGTATTCTACACCTATAAATATATGAAGCATAGTTCATTCTAAGGATTTTAACGTTGCTATTACACGCTAACTTCACTGTACTGTAGGATCTATATTGATCCCACCTTTTTGTAATCAAAAATCTTAGTGCAAAGCAATCAAACCTTTCATGTAGGCGTAGGCTATAAATGTTGGACCACTATAATTTTTTATGTGATTGTTTCTGTTATGTTTTTATTTACTTCGTTCTTATTTTATTCTTTACTTTTTTTTTGGTGTTTGTACCATTTTTGATGCAAATATTTTGGTGCTTTCATTGAGAATTCTAGGGACCCTTGAATCCATCGTTTGCTTGTGGATTGCCTAAATCTATGAGATATATTAATTTTCTTCCAACCTAGTTTCCATTTTACTCAAGTTTGAAGAAAGTCTAAAGGAAGCTATGAACAATGGCCCTTAGGAAAGACAAAATTGATGTCATAAGAGCTACTAATGAAGTATATAATGTTGACCTCCATCACTTGGATGAATATGTGCAGCAAAATGATGTAGATACCCAAAATACTATAAATGCCATCACAAATGTTCACTTTAATGTATGATTGTTGAACCGAAAGTTTTTAATCGTGACAGCAACCAAGCTCAGCAATGGACAACAACAAATATTCAGAAATCATCGCTCGACAAAATAACTACAACAATCTTTAAGCTCTTGAGTTAGTACAAGTATCTATATATGTGTCAGAGTCGTAGCTAGAGATTATTCATGTTAAAATTTATCCTCAAGTAGTTCACATCTCAAACATATATTTTAAAACTTCGAAGTTCAAATTTTCGAAATCTCCTAGACCTCAGTTCAGTTTCAACTTATCTAGTCAGTCGACTGAATCTATTTAAAACATGTACACATGCATACTATTTAAATTCAGTTGACTAAAGTTCTTCCAACTATCATTTTTTTGGACAGACACTTCTCTTCATGGATAGTTTTCTGATTCGTTAAAGGTTCCTTTTGTTCCTGTTCAACTAAATCTTTTTACCAATAGTTGTAACCATTATATTACTTTAAATTCACATGAATTCTTGAAGCAAACATCTTACATTCTCACATACTATTAGTCTATTCTGATTCTTCGATCTAATACTTTAATATTCAGTGATATTCTAATTTCTTTGAATTTATGAAATCTCAAGATTGCAATTCCTAGATTTCAAAGCAATTTATTCCTTCTTTGTCTCCATATACACAGAATTATCAAACATATACTTGAGGAGAAGATTATAGGAAGGACGTACTTAAATTTGACAAAACATTGTTGGTTTATAGAACATATTAAGTCAAACAAACTCTATAATTTGTTTTGAATTCCTATTCGGTTGCTCAAGTGGGAAAAAAATAATGTTCGGTTTCTCAGGTGGTTGAGTCCTGATTGGTTTCTCAAGAGAAAAATCCTACTCGGTTGCTCAGATGGTTGAAGTCATGTTCGGTTGCCTAAGCGATGTAAACTTATTCCTTCAAGAAAGGATTGCTACTAGTTAAATTCCATAGGAGATCTAAGACTGGATGTAGAATGGAAGTACAAACCAGTATAAAAATCTTTGGTGTCATTTTACTTTACTGCTTTTATATTCCGCATTAGTTATTAGTTTATTATACATATATTACATATTAAAAGATCCTATAGGAACTTTTAATTAGTATCAAAGCAATGTCATCTTATAACCATAATACAATTATTTGATATACTAGTAATATGGAAACTAGTACTGGTTTTATTAAAGGTTAATCTAATGCATGACCACCACTATTTACTGGG
Organism: Allium sativum; assembly: GCA_030737875.1. Taxonomy (NCBI): domain Eukaryota; kingdom Viridiplantae; phylum Streptophyta; class Magnoliopsida; order Asparagales; family Amaryllidaceae; genus Allium; species Allium sativum. The sequence continues at coordinate 7,979,927 of JASFAX010000034.1, forward strand.
ATAAATTATAACTATTGGGGCAACAGAATGAGAATTTATATGCAAGCCAATGGCTATGTCACATGGAATATCACTTAAATAGAATATCACACCCACTACTGAGTATTATTCAACATGGTCTATTACACAAAAAATAGATGCTACTGTAAACGTCAAAGCTATGAATATGTTATTTGTGCATTAGATAAAAATTAGTCCAATAGAACTAGCATTTGTAACACAGCCTATGAAAATTAGTGAACACTTAAAGTTACACATGAAGGCAATAACAAAGTAAAACAGGCAACTTCATTACGTCGTTGATGGAAAAGATCTGGTTTTGCATGAAAAATGGTGTTTTGGGCTGTATGAACAAGATAATTTTGGATGATGTCAGTTTGAATAGGAAGTACATTTATGACAAAGACTATGCTAGTTATGTCCCTAAACTGGTTTCTTATTTTTCAGGATATATGCAGGTTACTGGTCCAGTCTCTGTTGGCGCTCACTGTCAATCCTCTTCCTATGGTGAGGAAGGACAAGAAGTAATTCAGTGGACGAACCACTTTAAAAACCCTTTTGTAATAGTTAGACAATCTGTCTATCTCCTGTACTTAATATTTATTATTTGTTATAATAATAAAATGTAATGGATCACTTTAAAATCGGACAGCCTTGCCAAAAAAACAAAGAAAAATTTCTACACTCAAGAATCAGTTTCAAAATTACAAAATGAAACTATTAATGATGTGTATTCAAGATTTCAAGACATATATCATCTATTATTAGCTTAAGGAGAAAAATATTATGATTATGATTTCGTATCAAAATTCCTAAACTTGTTAACGGATGAGTGGGAACGAAAAGTATTAGCTATCAAAGAAGTTAATGACATTTCGGCCATAAAACCTGAAGAGTTAATAGAAAATCTAATGCCTTATGAAGTTAACTTCCATGCTAACTAAGTTTAGGCTCAAAACGAGAAGAATATGACATTACAAGCTAAGAAGGATGAGTTAGACTCAAATGAAGAAGATATGGAAATGATAGTTAATAATTTCATAAATTTTTTGAAATTCATAAAAGACAACGATACATAAATATTAAAAATAGCAATAGCAGCAACAACAATAATAAACCATCATCCTCAAAACTTGAACGTACTAAATGTCACAAAAAGGGCCATATCCAGAACGATCGTCCACCATAGAAGAAAAACAAGTTCAAGAATAAGGACTTATAAAAAGAGAAATCTTTTTCAGTAACTTAGGATAATTCAGAATCATCATCGGTTTTTAGTAACTTGGGATAATTCAGAATCATCATCGGAGAGTGATAGCGACAATGAAAAGCATATATTTGTTTCATAGCTACAAAAGATGAGGTTAGTAAGTTAACTTTCGGTGATATAATTAGTATAAACTTGGATTTAATTGACACATTTAAAGTTCTAAAAAGAAAATATAAGGATACTAGCGGAAAGTCAAATAGAGCTGAAATTGAAATAAACACGTTAAGAGATGAGAAGAAAAATTTAGAAGAGAAACTTGAAAAATGTTGGAAACAATGGTTCGGCTGAGTTGTGGACTATGTCACTTTCTTGAAGACGTTTCGGCGATCTACTCAAGGTGCAAAGTAGTTCGTACTGTTCGCCGCCGTCTCTGGGATAAAACAGCCTCTTCCTTGTTTTTCTTTCTATATCGGATCATTTGCACATATGAATCCGATTCAGTTTGCAATCTAAAAATAGTACTGCTCATGTATATTTTTCTTTCTATTTTTGTCAAAGAACGGTAGAGTAGAAGATAGAAAAAATATAAAAAATTTCTTTCTGTGGAAGAGGAAGAGAGAGAGATTTTTTCTTCTATATTCTGTATTCTATGTTCTGTATATTTCCTGGTTTATATCCAATTTCTTATATAGAAGAAACTGTAGCTATTCTAGTGGAAGGAGAACTGGACTGCAATTAATGCTATATTAAATGAAAGAAACGTTCAAAGAAATTTGCAATATGTAAATTGCATATGTTTCAAAAAAGAGACGAATGTTAATAAATATTAATTTATTACCGTTCATTGCAATTTGTTAATTCTATTTATATTTTGTAACAGCTTAATCATATACATGTATATATGTATATATATATATATATACACACACACACCCATAACTGTTATGCAAATGTAACAGCTCCAAAATAAAATTACTGATACAAAATATAATACCGTTTATAACTTCCAACGGCTCTATGCATTAATGGCGCATAAATATATTTTTATGTATGTAAATATATTACCGTTAGAGAATTTCAACGGCTCTATTACATTAATTGCATTACAATAATGGCTCAAATATATGTTACCGTTATTAACTTACAACAGCTTAATTTTTTATTTAATCTTAATTTTTTTAATTTGTAACAACCCGGAAATTTTGAGCCAATTTAAAATTTTTATTTTGGCAATTTTAATGAATTTTGATTATTTAAAACGAATTATTTTAAATAATAACGACGAAAAATTTATTTTTGGCGAAGTTAAAACGAATGAATTTTTTAATTATATAATGAGCCTGAAATGGCACGGTAGTTTGAAATTTCGACTTCGAATTTCAAATGAATATACAAAATTCATTTTAAGTCGGAATTGGACGAAACCAAAAATATTTGAAATGTTTGATAATATCTTTCTAACGGATGTACGAAACTGAGATTTCACTTTAGAAATTGAAAGATATGTCCAGTTCAGAATTCAAAAAAGTCGCTGTGGAATTTATATATATTTTAATGTATATATAGGCCTTTGAAAATGGAAATTTTGCAAATGACCTTCGTTTTCGACAAAACCACTTTTGTTGGATCCGGGATGTCAAATTATTGCTAGGTTTCAAATTTCATAATTTTTGAAGCTAGTATGTGAGCATGGCGACAGAAAATGTGTTTGGTTGATTTTAGTTAAATTGGATCGACCAGAAAATGGCCATTTTTCAAACGGTCTCTGAATTCGACGAAATCAGTTTCTTTGGGACCGTATCGTCAAAACATAGCTAGATTTATTTTTCTAGAATTTTTGGGATCAATTTGTGGCCTCGGCAAATTGAAATGTACGTTCAAATTAAATATTGAATGTTTTATTTTAATTTGAAGAGAAACTGACTGAAACAGCCGAATTAGCTTACAAAACATATCCCATTGTGTTCGGAATGGGGGTATTTGGCTGGGGTTGTCAGTCGTTGGGTTTGATTTGGTGTTTAAACGCAAAATTCGCTCTTTTTGAAATTAAATATTAATTAAATTATTTTAAAACCCTAAGTCAAACGCTAAAGCTCATACCATTGCGGCCAACCTCTTTTCAGCGCCTCCAGGCGATTTCAGCGGCTAATATCACTCGAAATTTCGAGCTGAAATTTCTGTAAATCCACTCTATAAAAATGAAATCCTCCTAAGGCAAATTTGAAGTACTACGTGAGATTTATACACTGATGGAATTTGGGGATTTATGGGTGTGTGTTTCTCGTGAAATCGGTGCGTGAAGGTACGTCGTTCGAGTGCGGATATCGAGGTGAAAGAGCCACCGAGATGGCCGTTGCTCTGGCCGTGGGTAGGGACTTCGATGGCGATCAGAACAGAGGCGGGCGATCGTGCCCTAAGACCTCGTGGCGTGTGCAAGGTCGAGCCCTAGTGGCCGACGTCGTTTCAGGCAATGATGATGAAGAAATATAAAAGAGGGCAGCGATTTTCCAAGCATTGTAAAAAGGTTAATTTTATAGTTAATTAAATTAATTATTCGTTTAATTATCCCAATGTAAATAATGCCATGACTTTGTCATACGAGAACGAAATCACGCGATTTCAGAAGCATTGGGATCACAGTAACAAGAGCTTCAACATGGAACTGACAAGAATCAAAAAGGAGCAAATCAAAATTTAGAGCAAATTAAAATCCAACCGGTTCAAAAATTCAGATAAAAACTGATGGAGTGGATCCCAATGTGAGAATTCTCTCACTTTAAATTTTCTGTATAGTTATTTATTTTGTAACTGCATATATGAGCTGTTCCCCGTCGTCCACAGACCATGGACGACTTGTTTGATTGTATTCTATGTGAAAATTGATCGTGATGTAAAATGAAATAAATATCGTATATATATTGAAAGTGAAAATATCGTATATATTGAAAGTGAAAATATCGTATATATTGAAAACTGAAAATATCGTATATATTGAAAGTGAAAATATCGTATATATTGAAAGTGAAAATATGACATATATATAAAAAGTGAAAATATTATATATATATATATATATGAAAAGTGAAAATATTACATATATGAAAGGTGGAAATAATATATATATATATATATGTGAAATGAAAACGATATATATATGAAATGTGAAAACGATATATATGAAATGAAAACGATATATATATATATATATGAAATATGAAAACGATATATATATGAAATGAAAACGATATATATATGAAATGTGAAAACGATGTATATATGAAATCAAAACGATATATATATATGAAATGTGAAAATGATTTGATTGTTAAAAATATAATTTTTAACATATATATACACTGTATAAAATTGTCGTGTATATGGAATATTCAATTTTGATTAGAAATTGAATATGAAGTTGAAATCATTTTGAAAACGAATTTAAAACGATTTATATAATACGTTTTAAAAGGAAATCAACAAAATATATATAATATATATTATATATAATATAATGGCCTGAATAGAACGCGCCGCGCTGTGGCAGTTCGCGAATTTCGACCATTAACTTCGAACGGACATTACGGGAGATCCGACCATCGGATTCTCCTGAAACTGAAACCGTTGGGTTCGTATCGAAAAGAGCTTTCTAAGAATATAAGTGATTTGAAATCTAATGGTTGGATTTGGAATTATGTCCAAATCAAGTTTGGAAAAGGTCGCTATAAGTGCTGTTCGATGGCCTTTGATGGAAATCGACTGTACGGGCCTTGATAAAATTATTAAAAATAGTAATAGTTTGTGTTAAATCATAATAAATGATTTGGAAAGAATTGGGATGAAAAATCCCATATTTGAAAAGATAAAAGTAGTTTTATATCGAAATGAACTAGTTATTAACTAGAATAATAATTTATTTATTTTTAAATAAATAAATTGGATTGGAAATGGTTTTAAAGATAACCAAAATTTCCAATATATGAATTGGAATGGATTTGAATCGAAATTATCTTAAGAATATTTCGATGTTGGATTTCGTGATTATACATATATGGTTATGGAAATTTGAAAGATATATTAATATCGTTATTTCCAATACGATATTTGTTGGTTTCAGAATTTGATGTTGAATATAAGCCAATACTATTTTCTATTCAGAGCCTTGTGTTTAATATCAAATTGGATTTGGTGTTTGTCGTGAACTGTGTTTAAATGGCATCAGTTCTTTAACCCGCGTAAAAGCAGGATTAATTTCCAAAAAGTAGAACAATCAATATGAAATTATTTTAGAGATGAAACCAATTAGGGTTTGAATAAATCTTTAATTAGATTTGAATGAATGAATGGTGATTAAAATTACCGAAACACGTAATGTGATTAAACCAAATTTACTTAGTTGTTGATATTGATTGTGGTTGATTGATTGTTTGGATGGTGATCGATCAGTTTATGAGTAGAATATGCCTTTACATTTAGCATTGGGTTGGGTAAAGATATCAGTGTGCTAACACCTTGGAAACACTTCACGATTTGACGATAAGGTGTTTAGCGATGTTGTGTTCATTTCAAATTTAATGAATGATTGTGAAATGATATATTTTTCTTAAGTGAAAAGAAATGTATTCCCGATTTTGGATAGGGAATATTTTATAAAAATGTTTTATAAAATAGAAAGGGTTTCGAGGCCTAAACCAGACATTATCGAAGAGATTTTGAAATGTATTATGTGTTACATTGTGGTTCAGCACATATTCGATTAGTTGCTATTAATGATGTATCTATTGGTGGCGGAGAATTTATTCTCTTGCTTAACACCCTTCTTTGAGATGTACGAGCTCAAAGGTTATGTGACTAATAGTGACTAATCATATGTGTGAATTGCTGATGTGAAGTACTATGATTTGAAAGTACTTGTGATTATTATGTTGTGAAATGATTTTTCCTTACTTCGGGATATGAAATGATTTAGTATGTGGCTAAAGATTCGAGTAACCCTGAGACTAAAAGTATGGGTGCATCGTCGGTGTATGCTCTCCATGTATGGGAGGTGCATCGTCGGTGTAGCCTACTCCTATGTGGGGTAGGTGCACATTTATATATCGAGTTTCTAGGTGCGTACCCTTTGCCTTGTTGATGGGGAGCACGATATTTGGTTGCATACTTGTTTGTATGCATTGTTATGTTTTGGAGTTCATATTTCCAAACAATTTGATTTGAGATCCCGAAGTGAAATCTACTTTGATATAGAAAGTTAGATATGTATTTCAAATGATTTGAAATAAGAAATCGGGAATAAAATCCAATGGAATAATTTCTGAAAATTGAATTGATTTGGAAAATCTAAGTGTGGTGATTAATCTAAATGGGTAGATTGGGATATTGCATGTTGATTGATGCATAGTAGATCCATATACCTCTATTGATTATTGTTTATACACTGGCATTCATGGGGCTAAACCCGTTCCGCGTTAGCGGCTTGGTCCTTTGATTTGTCTTATGATTAAATAAGTTAATTTTAACTGTAGAGTTTCTCACACTAGTCCCATGACTGACTTGTTGCTTGCTTTTCCCTTGCAAACTCGGGTGCCCCTGTTTTCCACACGGGCAGTCGAGTAGTTTTATTTTGCAGATATATTGAGCATGATTCTGGATTGAAGCTTTATGCTGTGTCCAGGCATTTATCGTCTTCCGCTGTGTTATTTTATATTTCCGCTGTGCATTGTATTACATTTATTGTAAAATCATCTTCCGCTGTATTATTATATTTCGATATACTCTGATATTCTGTACTCTGATGTAACATTATTATGATGTTTATAGAAGTCTTCTGTTATTTGTTCTGATGTGTTGTATACCCAGAGTTAGCGTATGCGGGATTCGAACGATTTTGGTCGGTTTAGCGATCGATTAGGTCCGACTGAAATCCGTGTCGTTACAGCTGGTATCAGAGCTTTGGTTAACTCAAATCTTTGGGGTACAACTCATTAGAACTGAACAAAAGACTTATCAGAGGTAGGATTAGTAATATCCTATAGAAGAATCCTCATTAGAGATAGAATCAGTAGCATTCTAGAATGAGTGACTCGTTAGAGATGGGGTTAGAAATGCCCTAGAATGAGTTGAGAGTAGTATGATTATATATAACGTATTTGTGATTATATATATAATCCGGTCTTAGAAAATTTGATTTTTGATTATATAAAATTATATGTTTGAAAATTTAATCAACAAATTGATTGTTGGTTGTGTTGTGTGATTATTAGTTCAACTAATCAGAATATTGAATTAATAATACCAATAAGAGAATGTAAGGTGAATTAGCCAATTTGAATCAAATATAGAACTGAATTGAAAATTGGTTGAAATTGCATGCATATACATGTACTTACATTGAACAGGTCATAGCAAGGAGGCTAGAGCAGAATAATAAAATTGTTTGCCCGACAAATAGGTACATGTTTATTGTATTTCTTTGGGTTTGGATGATTTTATTAGCCGCTTGGCTAGCCGCTTGGCTTTTTCTTTTGGGTTGAAGAAGGCCATGGGAGGCTATATGAAATATCCCCAAGTCCCCGGTGCAGGGGAGGTTATGGCGAAATTTTTCGAAAATTTAGGGTATTAGCCAAATTTTTGAAAAATTTGAAAAGTTCTTAGAAACTGAAAAGTTGAAGAACTTAAGCCGTAAAGAAAACAATGGAAGTTGAGTTGATTGGTTAAACAACTTTCGGCTTCGTTCCTTTTTGGGGACGAAAAGTTTTAAGTGGGGGAGATTGTAACAACACGGAAATTCTGAGCCAATTTAAAATTTTTATTTTGGCAATTTTAATGAATTTTGATTATTTAAAATGAATTATTTTAAATAATAACGGCGAAAAATTTATTTTCGATGAAGTTAAAATGAATGAATTTATTTTAATTATATAATGAGCCTGAAATGGCGCGGTAGTTTGAAATTTCGATTTCGAATTTCAAATCAATATACAGAATTCGTTTTAAGTCGGAATTGGACAAAACCAGAAATATTTGAATCTGTTTGATAATATCTTTCTAATGGATGTAAGAAACTGAGATTTCACTTTAGAAATTGAAAGATTTGTCCAGTTCAAAATTCAGAAAAGTCGCGCTGGAATTTATATATATTTTAATATATATAAAGGCCTTTGAAAATGGAAATTTTGCAAACGACCTTCATTTTCGACGAAACCACTTTTGTTGGATCCAGGATATCAAATTATTGTTAGGTTTCAAATTTCATAATTTTTGAAGCTAGTATGTGAGTGTGGCGAAGGAAAATGTGTTTGGTTGATTTTAGTTAAATTGGATCGACCAGAAAATGGACATTTTTTTAAATGATCTCATAATTCGACGAAATCAGTTTCGTTGGGACCGTATCGTCAAAACATAGCTAGATTTATTTTTCTAGAATTTTTGGGATCAGTTTTTGGCCTCGGCAAATTGAAATGTACGTTCAAATTAAATATTGAATGTTTTATATTTTAATTTGAAGAGAAACTGACTGAAACAGTCGAATTGGCTTACGAAACATATCCCATTATGTTTGGAATGGAGGTATTTGGCTAGAGGCGACAGTCGTTGGGTTTGATTTGGTGTTTAAATGCAAAATTCACTCTTTTTGAAATTAAATATTAATTAAATTATTATAAAACCCTAAGTCAAACCCTAAAGCTCATACCATCGCGGTCAACCTTTTTTCAGCGCCTCCAGGTGATTTTAGCAGCTAATATCACTCAAAATTTCGAGCTAAAATTTCTGTAAATCCACTCAATAAAAATGAAATCTTCCTGAGGCAAATTTGAAGTACTACGTGAGATCTACACACTGATGGAATTTGGGGATTTATGGGTGTGTGTTTCTCGTGAAATCGGTGTGTGAAGGTGCGCCGTTCGAGTGCGGATATCGAGGTGAAGGAGCTATCGAGATGGCCATCGCTCTGGTCGTGGGTGGGGACATCGATGGCGATCAGAACAGAGGCGGGCGATCGTGCCCTAAGGCCACGTGGCGCGTGCAAGTTCGAGCCCTAGTGGCCGACGTCGTTTCAGGCAATGACGATGAAGAAATATAAAAGAGTGCAGCGATTTTCCAACCATTGTAAAAAGGTTAATTTTATAATTAATTAAATTAATTATTCGTTTAATTATCCCAATGTAAATAATGCCATAACTTTGTTATACGAGAACGAAATCACGCGATTTCAGAAGCATTGGGATCACAGTAACAAGAGCTTCAACATGGAACTGACCAGAATCAAAAAGGAGCAAATCAGAATTTAGAGCAAATTAAAATCCAACCGGCTCAAAAATTCAGATAAAAACTGACGGAGTGGATCCCAATGTGAGAATTCTCTCACTTTAAATTTTCTGTATAGTTATTTATTTTGTAACTGCATATATGAACTGCTCCCCGTCGTCCACAGACCATGGACAACTTGTTTGATTGTATTCTGTGTGAAAATTGACCGTGATGTGAAATGAAATAAATATCGTATATATATTGAAAGTGAAAATATCGTATATATTGAAAGTGAAAATATCGTATATATTGAAAACTGAAAATATCGTATATATTGAAAACTGAAAATATCGTATATATTGAAAGTGAAAATATCGTATATATTGAAAGTAAAAATATTATATATATGAAAAGTGAAAGTATTATATATATGAAAAGTGAAAATATTATATATATGAAAGGTGGAAATAATATATATAAATGAAAATGATATATATGAAATGAAAACAATATATATATGAAACGAAAACGATATATATATGAAATGTGAAAACGATATATATATGAAATGAAAACGATATATATATGAAATGTGAAAACGATGTATATATGAAATGAAAGCGATATATATATATATATGAAATGTGAAAATGATTTGATTGTTAAAAATATAATTTTTAACATATATATACACTGTATGAAATTGTCGTGTATATGGAATATTCAATTTTGATTAGAAATTGAATATGAAGTTGAAATCGTTTTGAAAACGAATTTAAAACGATTTATATAATACATTTTAAAAGGAAATCGATGAAATATATATAATATATATTATATATATAATATAATGGCCTGAATAGAACGCGCCGTGCTGTGGCAGTTCGCGAATTTCGACCATTAACTTCGAACGGACATTACGGGAGATCCGACCGTCGGATTCTCCTGAAACTGGAACCGTTGGGTTCGTATCGAAAAGAGCTTTCTAAAAAATATCAGAGATTTGAAATCTAACGGTTGGATTTGGAATTATGTCCAAATCAAATTTGGAAAAGGTCGTTGTAAGTGCAGTTCGATGGCCTTTGATGGAAATCGACTGTACGTGCCTTGATAAAATTATTAAAAATAGTAATAATTTGTGTAAAATCATAATAAATGATTTGGAAAGAATTGGGCTGAAAAATCCCATATTTGAAAATATAAAAGTAGTTTTTTTATCGAAATGAACTAGTTATTAACTAGAATAATAATTTATTTATTTTTAAATAAATAAATCTGATTTGAAATGGTTTTAAAAATAACCAGAATTTCCAACATATGAATTGGGATGGATTTGAATCGAAATTATCTTCGGAATATTTTGATGTTGGATTTCGTGATTATACAGATATGGTTGTGGAAATTTGAAAGATATATTAATATCGTTATTTCCAATACGATATTTGTTGGTTTCAGAATTTGATGTTGAATATAAGCCGATACTATTTTCTATTCAGAGCATTGTGTTTAATATCGAATTGGATTTGGGGTTTGTCTTGAACTGTGTTTAAATGACATCAGTTCTTTAACTCGCGTAAAAGCAGGATTAATTTCCAAAAAGTAGAACAATCAATATGAAATGATTTTAGAGATGAAACCGATTGGGGTTTGAATAAATCTTTAATTAGATTTGGATGAATGAATGGTGATTAAAATTACTAAAACACGTAATGTGATTAAACCAAATTTACTTAGTTGTTGATATTGATTGTGGTTGATTGATTGTTTGGATGGTGCTCGACCAATTTATGAGCAAAATATGCCTTTACATTTAGCATTGGGTTGGGTAAAGATATCTGTGTGCTAACACCTTGTGAAACACTTCACGATTTGACGATAAGGTGTTTAGCGATGTTGTGTTCATTTCAAATTTAATGAATGATTGTGAAATGATATATTTTTCTTAAGTGAAAAGAAATGTATTCTCGATTTTGGACAGGGAATGTTTTATAAAAATGTTTTATAAAACAGAATGGATTTCAAGGCCTAAAACCGACATTATCGAAGAGATTTTGAAATGTATTATGTGTTACATTGTGGTTCAGCACATATTCGATTAGTTGCTATTAATGATGTATCTGTTTGGTGGCAGAGAATTTATTCTCATGCTTAACACCCTTCTTTGAGACGTACAAGCTCAAAGGTTATGTGATTAATAGTGACTAATCATATGTGTGAATTGCTGATGTAAAGTACTATGATTTGAAAGTACTTGTGATTATTATGTTGTGAAATGATTTTTTCCCTACTTCGGGATATGAAATGATTTAGTATGTGGCTAAAGATTCGGGTAACCCTGAGACTAAAAGTAAGGGTGAGAGGGCGGTGTATGCTCTCCAAATGTGGGAGGTGCATCGTCGGTGTAGCCTACTCCTATGTGGGGTAGGTGCACATTTATATATCGAGTTGCTAGGTGCGTACCCTTTGCCTTGTCAATGGGGAGCGCGATATTTAGTTGCATACTTGTTTGTATGCATTGTTATGTTTTGGAATTCATATTTCCAAACTATTTGATTTGAGATCCCGAAGTGAAATCTACTTTGATATAGAAAGTTAGATATGTATTTCAAATGATTTGAAATAAGAAATTGGGAATAAAATCCAAAGGAATAATTTCTGTAAATTGAATTGATTTGGAAAATCTAAGTGTGGTGATTAATCTAAATGGGTAAATTGGGATATAGCATGTTGATTGACGCATAGTAGATCCATATATCTCTATTGATTATTGTTTATACACTTGCATTCATGGGGGTAAACCCGTTCCGCGTTAGCGGCGTGGTCCTGTGATTTGTCTTATGATTAAATAAGTTAATTTTAACGGTAGAGTTTCTCACACTAGTCCCATGACTGACCTGTAGTTTGCTTTTCCCTTGCAAACTCGGGTGCCCCTATTTTCCACATGGGCAGTCGAGTAGTTTTATTTTGCAGATATATTGAGCAGGATTCTGGATTGAAGCTTTAAGCTATGTCCAGGCATTTATCGTCTTCCGCTGTGTTATTTTATATTTCCGCTGTGCATTGTATTACATTTATTGTAAAATCATCTTCCGCTGTAATATTATATTTCGATATACTCTGATATTCTGTACTCTGATGTAACATTATTATGATGTTTATAGAAGTCTTCTGTTATTTGTACTGATGTGTTATATACCCAGAGTTAGCGTATGTGGGATTCGTACGGTCTTCGTCGGTTTAGCGATCGATTAGGTCCGAGCGAAATCCGTGTCGTTACATAATAAATTCGTATAATATTCCAACAATCCCCCACTTGAATTTCTTAAAAAATATTTTTGAGCAGTTCATTAAAAATATATAAGATTGTGCATAAACAAAGGTGTCATCCGACTTGAACCTTTGCATAATGAGTAAGATTCAGTTTTTACTAGAGTGACACGTAGTCTTGAACTCTATTCCTGACATCAAACCACACACAACCTTTCTAAAGTGCAATCAAATAAGCCCGTGCATTTATGGCCATGCACGTCTATCCCAGTTTAGTGAATGCTCTAGGAATCTTGCCCAAAACTTCATAGGAAACGGCCACATTTCCACATTCACACAGGTGAGTCTATCAAGAGTACTCCTGAAGGTAGGTACTCCACTCCAAATAGAGTATAGATCTCATTAAGAGTTTCTATTAACTCATCCTCTAATCACTTCAGGAATACATGCTTCTTAATATATAAATTTAGCATGTTCATCTATTATCACTACACAACTTGTTTTTACCCATTGAACCTAGTTCTTGGGATCTCCAGTCATTTAGGTCGGGTTACCATTGTGCGTGATTCCACAATCTAAGGGCAATAGTCCCATTCTTTCAGAATCATTAAGGACTTTCTTTCGTCAAAGAATCTGCCAAATTATCATCACTTCATATATGATGTTCTTTAACAATACTGTGCATACGACTGTCATTTATTACCGTTGTAATATCAGTTCTATCCTTTTTTAATAGCCGTCAAATTGTCATCACTACCTATGTGATGTTCTCTTACAGTATTGTGCTTACGACTGTCGTCTTATACCATTGTAATAACGGTTTTGAAATTTTTGCAATAGCCGTGGAACTATCGCAATAGATTACGCCATGGTGTCAGTTTTCTATATGGAGATCTCCACTAGTAGATTTATTTAGTTCTCTTCTTCTTCACTAGTTGTGGCTAATGTTATTATCTCAGTCTCTGTATAATATGCTGAGTCAAAATAGTATGTTTCCTGGATTTTTCAAGAAACAACTCCTCTAGCAATGCTAAATATATATATAGCCACTGGTCGTTTTTGAATCATCAGATTAAATATTCCAGTCTGCATCAGAATATCCTTCAAGTGTAGCTGGGAACTTTCATAATGTAATCCAATGTTCATGATTTATTTTAGTTGTAATCCAAGGCTCATGGTTTATTTTAGGTATCTCATGACCCTCTCAATAACATGTTAATGCTCTATACTAGGTCTACTGATAAACCTGCATAATAATATCACGACATTGACAGTGTCGGGTCTAATACATTCATTGGTGTTCATGCAGGTTTACAGTCAATGTAATTGTATTTCTTTAGAATATTCTCAAAATAATGAGATTGATCCAAAGAAAGTCCTTTTTCGAACCTAGTAATCTTAATACCATGGATTACATTCGCTTCACTTATATCTTTTATATCGATGTTGACACTTAGTATGGATTTAACAATGTTTATGGCACGAATGTTTGACCCAAAAATAAATATATCATCTACATATAAACATATAATAGTACAAATGTCATTTTCAGATTTATAATAAATGCATTTTTCACTTTCATTAACTTTAAATCCATGTGGGATTATAAAGTCATCAAAATTTTCATTCCATTTCTTATGTGTTGGTTTTAAACCATATAATGATTTATCTAATTCATAAATTTTACGTTCTTGACCATGAACTATAAATTATTCAAACTGGCCCATATTAATTTCCTGTTTCAATTCATCATCTAAAAAATGTAATTTTAACATCCATTTTTAAAATTTTAAATTTATGCAAGTGAAGTAATGCTCAAATGGATGTAGTTCCAATTACAGGAGAAATGATGCCAATAAATTATATATTATATCTTCATCATTTACCTATTAAATAGGCAATATATTTATCAATTATGCCATCATATTTTAATTTCTTTTTAAGCACTCATTATTTTTCTAGATTTACACCAAGTGGTAAATTCACTAAGTGTCAAGTCTTATTAGATTCCAAAGAATCTAACTCATCATTTATAGCCCCTTGCCAAAGAATTGACATCTAAATTAGATAGGCCTCTTGGAGATTTTAGGGGATCCTTTTTTAGAGTAAAGGAACAAAAAAATAATATAAACCAAGATCTTTTTCCTTTCCTTTTCTCTTTCTAGATCCATCATTAAGAAAAAATTAACATTTATTTAGGGCGTTACAAAAGCAGGAAAGTAGCAAGTCAAATTAATACCAAAATAAATGTTATTCTCGAATAGTTGAAAGCAACCCCCACTATTAAAAGAAACCCTCACTATTAAGAGAAACCCCCACTATTTTTCTCAAACTAAAAACCACAATAAATGATTCTTCAATTGTGTACGCATTTATTGTTAAATAAATGTCATTACAATTAATGTTATTTCCTATAACATTTTCTAAATTCGCATTTAATTAATGTCAATTTTTACTAGTGACATTTTCTAAATTTATGCATATAAAGTATGTCAATATATTTTGATGCAAGAACTTGTTCATCAAATTAATGTCAATTCTTAATGACATTATCAAATAACATACGCATTCTATTAATGTCAAATATTTAGTGACATTTCCAAATATATGCTTTCTATTAGTGTGAATTCTTACTGACATTTTCAAATAACATACGCGTTCTATTAACGTCAAATTTTTTAATGACATTTTCAAATAATATATGCGTTCTATTAATGTCAATTTATTTTGACATTTCCAAACAAATATATGCATTTCAATAATGCCAAAATTTTAATGACATTTTCCAAATAAATATGCACTTAATTAATGTCAATTTATAATAAAGACATTTTCCAAAATTTACAGTCAAATAGTGCATATTCTATTGACACTTTCAAAACAAATTCCCTTTAATTAATATTGTTCATAGGTTGTAAATAGCAACATTGGAACAATCATCAATAATTGTAATATGGTACTAAATTTGAGTGTATGTAAACAAAACTCATTACTTTAATTAGCTTTCATATGAAATAAATCTGAATTCAGATTCTCTAATAAAAAGTAATCTTCCAAAATTATCACATATGATCAAATGTAAATAGCTAATCTTATACCAATATTTAAAGTTTATTTCAACTTTAAACTCACTGATCGAATTTTACTACAAAGTTATTGACCCATAAAATGTGATTACTATCTCATTCACTATATCATTAAATGATGTTAAATAACATTTATCATGCAATTAAATGTTCTTACAAACATGTATTGCCTCATTTAAAATTCTCTAAACAATAAGGGCAAATTTCTAAATATATGCTTCTTGTAAAAGTTTTTCCTTTTACTAATTTAACAGATTAGTAAACTATTAATATGCACCTTAATAGATCATACAAGCACTTTCACATGGTTCTCTAAAACAGTTGTTTTAGCTTAAAATGAATGAATATAACATTATAATTTCTTGTTAACAATATAATTATACTTAGTTTTCTTAATCTTAATCATTCTATGAACAAATTTGTTCCATCCACAATCAATTTCAGAACTTACAAGATTTACTTTTTGTTTTCCAAAAGTCTCTTAATTGATTTTTTTTAATTAGCAAATATATGCGTAATCTAAAATAATAATAATAGACAAATCCTTTTCAAACTTAGAGCAGTTTGTCAATTATAACAACAATATAACTGTTCATATAAAGTACCTTCGGGGATGATCTCAAAAGCTATTACAAAGCTTATGTGATGCATCTCTATTGACCTGTCATTCGTCAATTTTTTCTAATGCTAGTGATTAAAGTGCGGTCCTTTAAATCAGAAAAGAGCAGCGCTGACCATTGAAAATTGAAACTTGTATGCTGGGGCAACATCGTCAAGATTTGCAGTCGAAGCCATTGTTTTTCTGGTAACGTCTTCAAATTGTTGGAAACAATGGTTCAGCTGAGTCGTGGACTAGGTCACTTTCTTGAAGACGTTTCGGCGATCTACTCAAGGTGCAAATTAGTTCGTATTGTTCGCCGCTGCCTCTGCGGTAAAACAGCCTCTTCTTTGTTTTTCTTTCTATATCGGATCATTTGCACATATGAATCCGATTCAGTTCGCACTCTAAAAATAATACTGCTCATGTATATTTTTCTTTCTATTTTTGTCAAAGAATGGTAGAATAAAAGATAGAAAAAATATAAAAATTTTCTTTCTGTGGAAGAGGAAGAGAGAGAGATTTTCTTCTATATTCTGTATTCTATGTTCTGTATATTTCCTGGTCTATATCCAAGTTCTTTTATAGAAGAAACTGTAGCTATTCTAGTGGGAGGAGAATTGGACTGCAATTAATGCCATATTAAATGAAAGAAATGTTCAAAGAAATTTGCAATATGTAAATTGCATACATTTCAAAAAAGAGATGAATGTTAATAAATATTAATTTATTACCATTCATTGCAATTTGTTAATTCTATTTATATTTGTAACAGCTCAACCATATACATGTATATATATACACACACACACCCATAACTGTTATGCAAATGTAACAGCTCCAAAATAAAATTACTGATACAAAATATAATACCGTTTATAACTTCCAACGGCTCTATGCATTAATGGCTCATAAATATATTTATATGTATGTAAATATATTACCGTTAGAGAATTTCAACGGCTCTATTACATTAATTGCATTACAATAATGGCTCAAATATATGTTACCGTTATTAACTGACAACGGCTCAATTTTTTATTTATTCTTAATTTTTTTAATAATTTCACAAAATATTCCAACAAAAAATATCAAAAATCTTGTTTTAATATAACTTCTCAACTTAACTTTTTAAGTCAAGGATTAGAAACTCAAAAGGAAAAAACGATTCTTTACCAACCAAGAATCATGATCTAAAAACAAATAATAAAATTTTTAAATTAGATAATTCTAGTCTCAAATAAAAATTATAAAAGATAAAAAATCTAACTTTAACAAAGGAAAAGAGAATCTTTCTAGAATTATAGAAAGTTCTCATTCAGCTTCAAATAAAAGGTGTCTAGGATATAATTCAAAGAGAAGTCCAAATGAAAAGAATTTGTCACATAATAACTTTAAAAATAAACGGGTTATAATGATTTCTAGAATTTCTAAAACAATCAAGGTTTGAGTTCTAAAAAACAACAATATATTGATTACAAAAAATTATATAAAATCATTCATAGAAACTGTACACAAAAATAAAAAATATATTTTCAAAAGGGATACTGAACCCACTTGAGTTTGGTTTCCTAAGATCTTAATCTTAGGACATAAAATAAAAAGGTGGGTACCAACCTTTATATTTATATTTTTGCGGGCACCGTCAAAGAAAACAGGAAATGAATATTAGACAATGGTTTCTCAAAAGATATGATAAGAAACATGGATATGTTAACAAACATCATCTACTGTGATGGAGGTTCTATCACTTTTAAAGAAAATTCCAAGGGTTATGTCATCTACAAAGGCGATGTAAGCAATTAAAGTACATCCAATTTACCTCATATTGCAAATGTTTTATTAGTCAAAAATTTAAAACACAATTTTATGTAACGAATGTCAGAACAAAGCCCCCTTTCCTTCCACATGGGGTGTAGGCATATGAGTTGGGACACATACACCCCTTGTAATAAAGGAATCCTTGATGTTGCATGCCTACCAGCTCATATTTGTACTCCACTTCTTCGATTTATTCCGTCATGTGGGACTATTTATTCAAACCATCATTCCTACCTTAACAACATGCGAGTCAATCCTAATAGTTCCCCCTTGACTTGCATGTTACGGTATCTTTTGAGGGCACTTCCTTGCTTACATGGCCTAATCCATAACCTTCGGTTCTGATATCGCTATAAGAGATTTTGTTAGGATCTCTACATAATTAGATTTTAAAAGAGATAAGAAGTGAAGAAAAAAAATAACGACAAAATGATTTCCCCAAAATAATTTTTTTATTAAACCACCAAAAGATTGCAAGAAAATCTAAAATTGAGAAGGTATCTCAAATCCTAATTCTATTCATACATCTATAATTCCTTAACACACAATTTAAAATGAAATAAAATAGCATACACCAAAAAATTATTTTCACACACCATATCTTTCACAAAATTTCCCTTTTATATTTTCATCACCTTTCCTCTTTAACTTTAAAACTAAATTACATAAAACTAGGAATTCATTGCAACATATTTATCTAAAATAAAAAAACTTTAATTTTTAACGCTAGTATTTTAAATTATTTGATTGTTTTATTTTTAGATCACTTTAATTTTAGATGATTGAACACACTCGCATAAGATTATTTAGTTGTAAAAGTTGCCTTAATTGATATTTTAGGATTTATTAACTTCATAAATTTACTAGATTTAATCAAATATTATTGATTCTGAAGTTTTGATTTGATGCATTATGAGAAAAGAGCTAAAAATGCAATTAAGTACTTGGATAATATAGTTTTACTTATTAAAACATTGGTGTATGTTAAGAAATTATGGGTATATGAATAGAATTTACCAACCTAAAGAGAATGAACCTTTTCTTGCACATACATATAATGAACAATGTAATGCCTATTTATAATAAATAGGGTTGACAAAATATCTTCTTTAAGAAGCCATTGAATTATTGCATAAGTCTACCCATGTAAATAATTTGTTGCCTTTTCTAATGCAATAAAAGAGGCAATTAATCACTCAATAAAATCCACAAAATCTTTAAAAGATGTAATTAATCAATCTTCAAAATCTAAGAAACTTATAAAATAGGCAATGTATTTGAGTCATGATTCCATATAGACTCAAATATATCCAAGACCTACATAAATATGGAATGTTATATCACCGAAAACCTAACAATAACTTTCTTAGTATCAACTAAGTATGCGACAAAAGATTCAATATTCCTTTATTTTGAGAATAAGTGTAGTATTTTTTATCATAATAAAAATCTTATTTTTGAAGGGTATAGAGATAAAATCATTTATGTTATAAATACGAATATAAATTATAACTCAAATATGTGCCTAATAGCCAAGGAAAATAAAGGGATTGTTAAAGGGACTCCATATTTGGTTAAAGGGAGCATAATATTAAGGGGACTCCAGCTTATTTTTTTCTTTGTTAAGGAAGGGTCCGGTTTATTTAAAAGAAAAAGAAAATGAACCTAATTACCCCTGGCTCATCACTTATGTTAAACCCCAACTTACTAAATTCAACACAAGTAATGAACGAATGAATTACTAAACATCTCAATTACACGAATTCGATACAACATATTAGATCAAAATTTTCGTTTTTGCATTTATTTGAAATTAACCATTCCAATTCCAATATGAAATTACAATTAATTACATGACGTTTTTGATCACCAATGAAGCTTTCTCATGTCTCTATTACATTAACTACGCCGTTTTTTATTTGGCAAATTCTATTCATACACCGAAAATTACTTTATGTGCACCACTATTTTTCTAAAAATATATATTACTAAATTACCCTTCTTCTTTATTGCATTTTACCTTTTAATTATAACTCATCAAACTAAAACATTTTAACTAACAATATATTTAATTAAACCTATGTAAAACAATTTGAAGAACGTAACGTATTTTTAAACATGAAACATAAATTTTGATTACGTGAACTTTTACAAGTAACTGTTTAAATGTAGAGTCATTTGATTCAAAAGCAGGGCCACTTTTGCTAAAATTAAGAATCTTTTGTAGCATAATAAATTGATTATCGTACATTCAAAAAATTAAAATACATTTTATTGAATTTGAACTTTATTTAGTGCTACAGGTTTCCTATTTTGTATAATAATTTTAAAGATTTAGAGAGGGAAGATGAAGAAAAAAATAAGGCTAGTATTATAAAAAAAATGGTGTATATAAAGTAATTTTTGGTGTACAGTAGTTTATTTTATTTTATTGTGTATGTTTAGATATTGTTGGTGTATGAATAGAATTGACCTTTTTACTTTTATGTGCAACATTAAATTGTAAACATTAATTAAGGTTTAGGTTTTATGGTTTATATTAATGAGGATCATATAGGGTTAATATCGGAATTTTAATTTATATTTTTAAGGGGAGGCTTATCTATTTTGTCCTCCCCATAACAATTATGCAATAAACCAAATTTAGTCCTCCCCTTAACCAAATGTGGAGTCCTTTTAACATTCCCCGAAAATAATCCTTGGTTATGGCTCAAAAACTTTTGTTACGTTAATTTCAAAACTATAGACAAACCGTCTAAAAATGAGTTAGTAAAAGACTTAATAAAATGAAATTTAAATCAGATAGTATCTGTTATGCTTGTCAATTAGGTAAATTATCAAAATCATCCTTTAAATTAAAGAAAGCTACAAAACAACTACTCAAACTATTGCATTTAGATCGCTTTGGTCCAATGCACGTTTAATCCATAAGCTATAGCAAAAATGTGTTTATAATTATATATTAATTTTCCAAGATATACTTGGAAAAAAATTGGAAAATAAAAGTGATACCTTTGAAAGTTACGAAAATTCAAAATGTTATGGTGCGTTCACTTTCTAGATTTTAATTTTCGATTTTCGTACGTACAAAATCATGAACGGCACACACATATCGTGAAAAATGATCATTTTATAAAATGAAGTTGACGCACAAAATATAAAAAAACTTTTTATCATTTTCTATATTTTAAGAAACAACAAAAGAATGATGCCAGATTCATCCATCCACCATCATCTATCCCCTCCATCTTTAGTCTATCACCTTCGTTACCCTTCAAATTTGGGCATCTTTTGAAATTAACAATGACAACTCAAAACTTAAAAAAAAAAACAAAACAAACGTTATCTTAACAACTTGAAAATTAAAAACATTAAATGAACATGGAGGAGAATTTAAAAATGAAAATTTTGAACAATTTGGTAATAAAAAAGGAATCAATCATATTTTTTTCCTTTCCTGGAACACTACAATAAATTGGATTGGTAGAAAGGAAAAATACAATATTACAAGAATATGCAAGAACTTTATTATTGGGAAGTACATTACCAAACTATGGTAGCAACTACTTGTTACGTTTTAAATCATGTTTTATTCATCCTCTAAGAAATCACACTCCATATAAAAAATTTACTAAATGAAGATCTAATATTTTTTTTGAAGTATTCGGTTCAAAGTGTTTTATTTTAAGTACAAAAGATCAGCTTGGCAAATTCAGTCCAAAATGTGATGAAGGGATATTTGTAGGACGATATTCAAAACGTAGAAAAGCTTATCGAATTTCTAATAAAAAAACATAAATAATCGAAAATTTAAATTATAAAAATTCTTATAAAGATGATAAGATTATATCTAAAACAATCTCAAATAATAGAGAAGCTGAAGTTATTATTCATAATATAGATGACGAAAACATTAATCATAATACAGAAGATGAAAACATTTTTTTTAGCAAAGCGAGATGAAATAATCCTTGGAGCATGGTTTGGATATTTTTTCCTATAATATGTTTATTGATGCATTGGCGAAAGCTGAGAAAGTGGATGAAACTTACAAGATTCTTGAGGACATGAAGCGTAAATTTTGTGAACCAGACGCATATATATATATATATATATATATATATATATATATATATATATATACAGTTCTCATAAGAATGGCAGGAAAACTAGGGAAGATTGATAATATCCTTTCTTTCTTCAAAGAAATGATCAATAAAGTCCACTGTCCCAACTTAATTGCGTATAACACCGACATTGAAGCACTTGCAAGATATCACATGGTAAATATAGCTATATTTGTTTTTTCCAAGATGATTGAAAATAATTGCTGCCCAAACGAGTTTACATATAGTGTTATCTTAGATGCGACTACATCAAAAAGGTGACTGGATAGATTATCTGATGTTTTGGAAGTAGCAAATAAATACATAGCAAAATCTATTTATTCCTTTTGGTGAAAATGTTAAGTAAATCATGCCATGAAAGCAGGGCCCATAGCTTATTTTGTAACATCTGGATGCACCATGATGGAGATAAAGATGCTTACATGTCTATGCTAGAAATCTTATGTGATGCTGAAAAAACAGAAGAGACATTGGACATGTTAAACTAGATTCATGAAAAAGGGATATCTACTTATACCTTTATCTACAATATTGTTTTTTCAACTTTGAGTAAACAAAAACATATACCACATATATGCAACCTATATAAAAAAATGAAGCAGAGCGTTCCATCACCAGATATATTGACTTTCAACATTCTTACATCGAGCTTCAGGTAGGATTAATAAAGATGAAGACATTATTCATAATAATAATGAATTAAGACTTCCTTCTGATGTTTTAAAGGATCATTCTATGCAATATGTTATTGGAGAAGCCAATTCAAATGTTAGAACAAGAAATCAGATTAATCAAATGGATCATATAACATTCATTTCTAATATAGAACCTAAAATATAAAAGAAGTTTATACTGATGACTTTTGAATTATAACTATGCAAGAAGCGCTAAATCAATTCGAAAGAAACGAAGTTTAGGGTATAGTTCCAAGTCCAAATAATCCAATAGTCATTGCTACTAAATGGGTTTTCAAAAATAAAGCAGATGAACAAAGAAATATAACTAGAAATAAAGCAAGACTAGTTGCACAAGAATATAACCAAGAAGAAGGAATCGACTAAGAAGAAATTAAACGCTAGCTCTGGTCGCTCAGTTAGAAGCAATACGAATTTTATTGGCATATGCATGTTTTTATAACTTTAAACTTTATCAAATGGATGTTAAAAGTGATTTTCCCAATGGATATATAAAATGAAATGTTTGTGTTGAATAACCTCCTCTTTTTGTATATGAAAATTTTCCAAATCATGTTTATAAACTTGAGAAACCCCTATATGAATTAAAACAAGCACCTCGAGCTTGGTAAGTACGTCTTAAAAGCTATCTTTTGAATTCTAGTTTTTCAATTGCAAAGGTTGATCAAACACTTTTTTATTAAACAAACTAGAATTGATATTTTAATTATACAAATTTATGTTGATGATATTATATTTGGTTTAACTAATAATAAATTATGTCAAGAAATTTCAAATATAATAACCAAAGAATTTGAAATGTCACAAATGGGAGAACCAACGTATTTTCTTAGTTTACAAATCAAACAATTAAATAATGGAATTTCTATTAACAAAGAAAAATACTGCAACAATCTTATTAAACGATTTGGTATGGAAAATACTTCTGATAAACCAACCCTAATGAGTACAATAGTTTATCTCGAGATGAAATGGAAAAAGTGTTTACCGAAAACTATATTAAAGTATGGTCGGATGAGTGTTTGTTTATGTGCTCAATTCCAAGAAAATCCTAAAGAGCCACGCATGCGAGCAGTGAAAAGCATATTACGTTATTTAAACAATACCAAAGATTCTGGACTATTTTATCTAAAAGAATGTCTTTTCAAATTAGTATCTTATAACGATGTTGATTTTGGAGGATGCCATTCGGGTATAAAAAGTACGAGTGTGACGTCACTTTATTGGATAAACCTTAGTGTCTTGGTTTAGCCAGAAACAAAATTGTGTTTCATTTTCGACATGTGAAGAGGAATATATTTTTGCAGCTTTAGCTTGTAGTCAAGTTATGTATATGCAACATATACTTCAAGATTTCAAAATCATCTATCCAAATCTACTATATTTTATGATAATACAAGTGCTATTAATTTATCTAAAAATATAGTTAATCATTACAACAACAACAAAGCCGTATATCCCAAACAAGTTGGGTTTGGCTAGATATGGAACCCAAAATTAAAATAAAATAAAATAAAATTAATAATATATATATATATATATATAAACGGTTTAAAATAACCAAACAAATAAGAAGTCATCCGATTGAGGTTTTATTTTTAAAATAAAAACAATAAGTAGAAAGGTTCAATAAAAGTGAAATAAAATCTAAATAGTAATAAAAAGTAAAAAGGTTCAGTAAACGTGAAATAAATTCTAAAAAAAATACCCTATGGTTCTGGTACATGGATTGCCAATTTCCATGCACTCCTATCAACTACCAGCTCTTCCGATAAACTCTAGTTATTTAAATCTCTCTTTATTATCTCCTCCCATGTCATTTTAGGTCGACCTCTACCTCTCTTTGGGCCTTCGGCGCGGCCTAGAATTCCAACGCGTACAGGTGCATCGTATGTTCGACGTTGGATACGTCCAAACCCTCTCAAGCGGTATTGGAATAACTTCTCTTCAATAGGTGCAACTCCAAGTTTTTCCCAAATATCTTCATTTCTAATGCAATCTCGTTTGGTATGCCTACAGCTCCAACGCAGCATCTGCATCTCTGTTACGCTTATCTTTTGGATGTGTTGCCTCTTAGTAGGCCAACATTCTGCACCATATAACATTGCAGGCCTGATTGCTTCCTATAGAACTTTCCTTTAAGCTTCCGAGGAATCTTCCGATCACAGAGAATGCCAGATGCTAGTCGCCATTTCACCCATCCTGCTTGAATTCTAAAACTAACATCCTTATCAATCTCTCCATCAAACTACAACATAGATCCTAAGTATTGAAATGATTCCTTCTTGGGTACTACTCTATCGGCCAGGGTAACATCTCCGTCATCTGACCTGACACTGCTAAACTTGGCAATCATCAATATTTTCTTCGTGACAATATTTACAAAGAGGTGATAAAATTGGAATATATATCGTTTGAAAGGCAGTTAGCTAATTATATAATTAAGAACAGAATTGGGAGTTCTATCATTAAAATATTTATTATAAAATTTAAAAAATTAAAGCTGCTCGCACTCGAGCACTGGTATCTTAGGAGAAATTCTTATGTCATTCTACTGAGCTATTATATTTTTCACATCTATCAACTTACTCATATCATCTTTATTATCTAAATTCGGGTGCGTAACTACAACCAAATCTCCTTAGACAGTTTCTTTCCATCAATTGTTTCTCTGGTTAAAATTAATATAAACAAAATTTTGTTCTATTTTAGTCCTCTCAACTGTTACACAAATCCCGTTCCTTCACAAAATATTTCATAGTCAAGTTTAAAAACTATCCTACGTATCTTTTACTATCATGGCTTCTAACAAACCAACCATTGATTATTCTTCTCCAAGTTCAGATTCACATTCTCCATCACCCGTACATAAACCTGCTCCAATAGTGTCTTTGCCAAATATTCGTACTGGATACACTCCAAATAGCAAGCGTGCACAAAATTTGTTTTTCGGGTCTCCGTCTATAAGACATCAGATAAAGGACATCCATCACTATCAACGAGAAACGCTTGAACTATAACGTGAAATTACTTTACATAAAAGCTGATTACAAAAAGGCTAAGCTTTTTAGAAAAATGCATGTTAAAAATTTGTGATGCTTCACCATCAAACAATAATGTACATATATCGTCACCTTAAAGGCCTCTGTATTCTCCTAATGAGACGACCCCAAACCCCGTACTGACGGCGGCAAGGGTAATCCGTGGAATATAACACAGAAACAGATAACAGCAGAACAAAATTAAATAAATACACCAGATAATGAACAATAGAATATACTGGATAAAAGTAATCATCAGAGTTACACAGTATACAGGATCATACTTAGTTAAAATACAGTTCAGCTATACATAAATGTCTACAGCAGAAAATAAACATAATATGTACAATAGGAGCTGAACAGCATAAAAAGAGATAAATGATAGAACCCATCTTCAGCTCCAGCTATCCCGAAAGAACCAGCTAAACCTGAATACAAGGCTGCCCGTGAAGAAAAAAAGGCACCCGAGTTTGAAAGTGAAACAAACTACGAGTCAGTCATGGGACTGGTATGAGAAATCTACTCAACACATATGTAATATGGCTAATCACAGGACCACGCCACTTTCGTGGAACGGGTTTACTCCATTGGATTGCCAGTGCTTTAAACAAATCATCCTTTTAAACATCGCTATGCTTTTTATAAAAATGAAGCCATTATAAGACTCAGTTCCCATCACACAATGCAACGCAAACCGGAGGATAGAGTTTTTACCTTATAACGGCCAAAATATGCTTGATACGGATAAAACAAAGGCATTTGATATTATTTCTAGTGTTTATATGTTTTGAAAGCAATTTCAAATCATAACTATCAATCATAGACGGCATTAATGCCCCATACCACTATGTCGCCATATATAGGTATACAATCAAAACCGCACAGTCACGTATTTGGAAATTGGATTTCCGTCATGAACCAAGGCAAAAGATAGTCCTTACCGAATTCGAGACTGCCTAGCCCGAGTCTCAGGATCAGAACGCATCGACCCTTGGATCGTCAGGGCCGGTCCACACGGAGTGGATTAAAATGCCTGAACACTACGTTTCCCCGCCCTTTGGGGCGTAAGCAAACCAACGAATGGCTCCGTCGGACCCGGATCGTCCGATCTAACCGAGGCGCCTCGCAACAGCAACAACCACATAGGTGAAAATATATAAATGTCAGGACTGGTAGGTCACTGACACCACCCTAGCTAGGAAGAAACGCATGCCCTCCCTGAGGTCCTTCTCCCGTTTCTGGTTTATACCGGGGTGTGAGGCTCACGAATTCACGTTATACACAAAGCTACGCCACACAGGCGGTGCTTTGATCATCACCACAAGACTTTGCTTTTCAACAGAAGCCCTGATCACTGCATCTTAGCATGCCACACAGGCAATTCATGCCATGCGACTGATGTCCATCGATATACAACCTCTGAGCTCGTGCGTTTCAGAGAAGGGCGTTAAGCAAAATAATAAATTCTCCGCCGCCAAACAGATGTATATTTAATAGAGATCAATCAACACAGAATAAAATCCAATGTCAGACACATAGTCCATTTACAAGTCCGTTCTGGGTCTGAACGAAACCGGAGGCACTAAATACCTCGCAAACCCATCGATCACCACGTACGTCTGGACGATCACCACTCATTATCCATATTTCGGGATGCCTCCCAATCAGGACCTCGGTTACCATCCAAACGAGGTGAAGATCTCCAGTCTTCGACCACCGTCTTCATCTTCGACTTTCAATCGTCGGTCAATTATTTGAAATGAGAATTAACTCGGCCCTTTCAAATAATTCACGTATATTTAGAATTTCAAATCAATTTATTTCAATGGTTAAATCATTCAACAACACCAATTTTGTTCTTTAACGTAATTTTCACACCAAACACATTCAACCATCGAACACCACATAAATCGAGCAAATTCAGTTTATTTCCATTCCATATCGTTTATAATATTTTATAGTGATTTATCGCTATTTTTATTTATTTTAAAATAGCCTATTTATTCAAAACGACGCTTTGGGCCATAACGCAGCCGTGGCGCTGTTTTTCTTCAGATTTGATTTACACATATCTGAAAATCTAACCGTTGGATCTTCACAAAATTTAAGTCATTAGAAAGGTCTTTTCAAAACGAATCCAACGGCTCCAGTTTCGGGAAAATACGACGGTCGGATCTCCAGCTTCAATCGTTTGATGTTTCGATTTCAAAATACGAACTGCAGTGTCGTTATTTGATTAAATATAATTATATTTATATATATAAAAATATAATCGCTTCTGGCGCTGTTTTTCTTCAGATTTGAATTAAACATTCTAGACAATCCAACCGTTGGATTTTTACAAAGTTGGTGCCGTTGGAAAGATTTTTCCAAAGCGGACCCAACGGTTGCGATTTCAGGAAAATCCGATGGTCGGATTTCCCACACTAGTTGTTTGAAATCACAGTTTCAAAACACAAACTGCACGGCCACGTTTCGTTTTAATTATATTTATATTTATATATATAAATATAGTTCATTCTATAATTCCAACTATAGTTCATTCTATATTTTCAACTTCGTTTTCACTTCAAATATTTCACAAACGCCTTAATATTTCGAAAAATTTCGCCATAACCTCCTTTGTACGGGGAGGGGTTTGGAAATTTATTGGGCCGTGTTAGGTACCCAATAAATCCTAAAAAGCATTCACATATTTATAGTGATATATTCTGGTGTTTACGGGGGATCATGTATAGATAATCACTCCAGAGAATAAATTCTCGTCACCCCGTTTCCGTGTGGAAATAAATAGTCCATGTGCCGTATCTAATAACTAGAGAGACGTGATTATTGTCAACTCCAGACCCGTGTGGGGTTTTTATTAATATGGCAATTTATCGTTATATTTTATAGAGTCCATATCAGTCATCAGTTCAACCTGTAGTATATAATCATCGCCATACAAGCCTCTCGCTCGTATGGTAAATCTTCCACCTCGTCACACAAGCTCCAATTGCTTATGTGGAATATGATGAAGTATGCCTATCGTCAAGAAGTATGACATGTAGCGTAGTTCAAATTTAATTGTTACTATCCTATGGCGATATTTATAATTTCACACAGAATAACCAGCACTCCGCGTCCAATGGCATTCACAGGAGTTGATATAAAAATAAAATTGCGCAGCCAACTCATCAAGTCTTACCTATTTATCGGGCCCGCAAATAATTTCTTTACTCTACAGCTAATCCATTTTTCCTGTTCAACACATGTATATATATGCAGAACAAAGCCAATAATAATATTTCTAGCAAACTATTATTTATTTCAACACGTGTGTATTTTTATCAAAGCGTATACATGATAAAAGAAATATTTTTATCATCAAAAATATTTATTCAACACGTGAATGTTTTTAACGCTTCATATTCACAATAAAAATGTAGTTTTTATTGTCTATTCATTTTATTTTAAAATACGATAACATTCAACACATGAATTTCAACTCGACGAACGAATTTCAGTTCAACACATGAATATTCACTATAGTTTGTATATATATAAAAATGTGATTTTTATCGCTAAAACTATTTATTTAAATTCAAATAATATTCAACACATGAATTTCTACTCAACGAATGAATTGCAACTCAACACATGAATATTCTCTATAGTTTGTATATATATAAAAATGTGATTTTTATCGCTAAAACTATTTGTTTAAATTCAAATAATATTCAACACATGAATTTCAACTCAACGAATGAATTGCAACTCAACACATGAATATTCTTTCAACATATGTAATTTATTTCAATGAATGAAAGTTATTCTAACACATGTATATTTCAGAAAATTTCGGCAGCATAACGGCAGGGTAGTTAAAACCGGGACCGTCCCTAATACGGCTCCTCGCTCTACCTTAAAACCTCGCGGTTTTTGACAATGGGGATCATGCATCTAGTTCGCACGCAGGCGGCATGTATATATTTATTTCATTTCCACAAACTAATCCTATGTGGTTTCAACCAAATATTTCTCAACCACAAACGGGTATTTTTCAATCACAATCAATCAATATCAACCACAAACAATCCCAAACAACCATTCGTTATCAATCAATTTTCACACCAATCACAATCAATAAATATCATCCATGGTTTGTGGATGAGGGGCGTATATATATATATATATTTATTTATATATAGCAATTCACTTTTATTTCAACACATATATAATTTTTACAATGCATATATAACTTATACATCGAACGTACAACTTATACAACGCTTATACATGAGGTGTACAACACTTATATAACTCATACATCAACTATATAATTTATACATCGTCGTTTTCCATATTGTTTATGAATTAGAAATCTCACATAGGGTTCCACTCCACCAAAAATAGCAGAAGGCTCAGAAACATATGCGGTCTCATCTAAAATGTAGAAGGCGTCCACACGGTCACGATGTTTCCTGTCTCATCGAATTTCGTTAAGAAACGAGCAAGATACGATTTTTCAAAGTTTGCAACACTCTAAAGTGTTTAAAATGTATAAAGGAATTACCTTTATTGTTCGTTCAAAGGGGATTCGCTGTTTTCGCGAAATCCGTGCGTCGTGGGTCTGATCGGAGGTGATGGCGTCGTAGAGGAGGTCGAGGGCGTCAGGTCGCTGGTGGTGGGGTCGGAGATGGTGGCGGATCGGAGCAGATCTGGCGATGGGAAGGTTGGAAATTCGTGGGGGCGATTCTGGCGATGGCGGAGGCGATGGGGGTCGGCAATGGGTCGGATTTGTAGAGGGGGGAGAGGCGGAGCGAACGGCGGTGGTGGCAGGGTCTGGAACGGCCTGTAGCGGCGGCGGCGTGGGCGGAAAGGGGTGAATGACGAAGATCGTCGGTTTCTCTGAACGATGGAGGGTTTCGGTTTTTTTTTATTAAAATTATGAATGGATAATTTTCATTGGCCAAGGTTTTATTTAAATCGAAAAATAGGGTTTTCGCTCACGGACACCGATTCAAACCCAACGACTATCGTCCCTAGCTAATTACCCCCATTCCGGACACAATGGAATATGTTTGGTCAGCCATTTCGACTGTTAGAGTCAGTTATTCTTCAAATTAAAGTATAAAATAGTTAAATTTTGTTTTGAACGTACATTTTAATTTGCCGGGGCCACATACTGCTTATAAAAATTCCCGAAAAATTAACCTAGCTATGTTGGGACGATACGGTCCCAACAAAACTGATTTCGTCGAATTCTGAGACCGTTTGTAAAATGGCCATTTTCTGGTCGACCTGATTTAACTGAAATTGACCAAAACACATTTTCCTTTGCCACGCTCACATATTGATTCAAAAAATTACGAAAAAATAAATTTAGCAATAAATTGACATTCCGGACCCAACAAAAGTGGTTTCGTCGAATTCCGAGGTCGTTTGCAAAATGGCCAATTTCACGGGCTATATAAATTCCATAGCGACCGTTCCGAAAATTCATTCGGCCATAACTTTTGCTTTCCGTTATGAAAATTCGATTTTTCAGATTCGTTAGAAAGGTATTCACTAACAGATTTAAATATTTTTGGTTTCACTAAAATCCGTTTTGTTTTGCACCCGGTACAGTCCGACAAAGTTTGAATTCAATTTTTGAAACTGCAGCGCCTTTTCAAGCCCTGTTTATAATTATAATTAATTATATTCGTTTTCAATTGTCGATTCAAACTTAGTTTTCATCTCTATTATTGAAAATATTTATTTTAAATATTTAAAACCCATTATTTTAGCTAATTTAAAATGTTAGACCAAAAAATGGCACTAACACCCAATTGTCTAGAATTTGCGAGGAATAATAAGCTAAAACGTAAAAAATCAAGTAGAGACACGAGATTTATAGTGGTTCGGCGTTAATAAGCCTACATCCACTTCATAGTTTCTCATTTCATTCATGGATTACAATTACAAGGAATACAATCATTCAATCGCTCAAATACAATGAATAATTCTCTCCGAATTCATTGATTTTCATTGGAGAAGAAGGTAGTTATTGGTGGGGGAATTCGGCCGTGGCTACCTTGAATGAATGAAATGCTAAAAGTCCCTTCAAATGGCCATGTTGTGGTGTATTTATAGCTGTAGATAAGCTCTGGGCGCTTCCGGTTCGGATGGGCCACGTGGCGTGACCAAAGGAGATCTCAGAAGTAGTGGAGAACGTGGAAAAGTGGTTACCAGGTCGTGCTTTGCCAAGTGGTGTCCGATCCGCAATTGTAGGAGTCGACTATGCCAAAAGAAGAGGTCAAACTCCGTGTGCAGAAGCAGGTCCAGTCGGTTCAGATCGGATCCGAACCGAACCAGTTGTTCGAGCAGAATGCTTGCACGCACGTTTGTGCAGAATACTTCAGGCGGTTCGGGTAGAGGGTACTCCGATCCGATCCGGGGAGGGGGATCCGATCCGATCCGAAAGTAGGGATCCGATCCGATCCGAATGGGGGATTCGATCCGATCCGAAAGGAGGGACCCGATCCGATCCGAATGAGGGATCTGATCCGATGACATTTGCATGAATAATTCAAATTTTCCATCTTTCTATCACTCCATCCAAGTGATCGCCAATCAATGTAAGTTCATACTCAAGTCCCTGGCTTTGGGTATCCTAGTCACAAAGCAGGCTAACATAAAATTTTTAAATTGGTTCAGATTTTCTGGGTCGTTACAATCTCCCCCACTTAAAACTTTTCGTCCCCGAAAAGGAACAAAGTCGAAAGTGGTTTGATAAATCTACAATCACACAACGCAACAACCAATCCAATTGTTTCCAGCCTTTCAAAACCATACAAATTAATTTCTATGCTCCTTTAAAAATCATTCAGACTATAGAATTTAAAAGTGCACATCCATGAAAAGAAAATAACAACAGAGTAGAGAATTAAATGGTAATGCAAAGTATGGCAAATGTACCTTGCACCGGTGTCAATCAGAGATATCCACTCGGCATCTGGGATAGGCTTTCTGAATGCTCTCCTCAGTTTCCCAAGTACAATCTCATGGATCTCCACTCCATTGCACTTTGACTAAGTGAACCTTCTTGTTCCTCAGCTCTTTGGTTTCTTTGCCGATAATCTTTAGCGGCTCTCGCCTCACAGCTAATTCTGGAGTAATTTCAATATCCTGTTGAGCTGCTTCTTCCACGATCAAGTCTGGATCATGAACGTGCTTTCGAAGTTGAGATATGTGAAATACATCATGAACTCCAGACAACCAATCAGGCAATTTGACCTTATAAGCGAGAGTCTCGATCCGTTCCAGAATAGGAAACGGACCAATGAATTTGGGCGCCAACTTTCCAGTTTTACCGAACCGGATAACTCCTCTCATCGGCGATACTTTCAAATATACATATTCGCCAACTTCAAAGGATATATCTCTTCTTCTCCTATCGGCGTAGCTCTTTTGGCGGCTTTGAGCGGCGAGTAATCGTTTCTTAATAAAATCGACTTTGTCGGCGGCTTCTCGAATCATATCTGGACCCAACACAAGTCTATTTCCAGGTTTGACCCAACAAGCAGGTGATCGGCACGGTATACCATACAATGCTTCGAATGGCGACATTGTCAGACTCGCCTGGTAGCTGTTGTTATAAGAGAATTCAGCCAAATGCAGATTGTCTTCCCAGGATCCACCGAAATCTATAACACAAGCCCGCAATAGATCTTCCAAAATACGATCTACCCTCTCGGTCTGACCGTCTGTCTGAGGATGATAAGCGGTGCTCAAGTTCAACTTCGTTCCCAGTTCGACTTTAAATGCTTCCCAGAATTTGCTAGTGAATA
Source organism: Allium sativum (assembly GCA_030737875.1). Classification (NCBI taxonomy): domain Eukaryota; kingdom Viridiplantae; phylum Streptophyta; class Magnoliopsida; order Asparagales; family Amaryllidaceae; genus Allium; species Allium sativum. Next base: position 8,013,833 of record JASFAX010000034.1, read on the forward strand.
TTGTATCTCTATCACTGACTATACTGAGCGGCACTCCATGTAGTCTAACTATTTCCTTGAAGTATATCTGCGCCAGACTCTGAGCAGTTCTATTTGATCTGACAGGTATGAAATGGGCGGTCTTCGTGAAGCGATCTACGATCACTCAAATACTGTCATTTCCTTTTCTGGTTCTGGGCAGACCATCAACGAAGTCCATTGAAATATGTTCCCACTTCCAACCAGGAAATTTTAGCGGTTGTAACAATCCAGCCAGTTTTTGTTGGTCGCTCTTGACTAGTTGGCAAGTAGGGCATCGGCTAACGTATATTGAAACGTCCCTTTTCATAGCCTTCCACCAGAATGTTCGCTTGAGATCGTTACACATTTTGGCCACACCAGGATGGATACTCAGCTTGGACTTGTGACACTCGTCTAACACTCCCCTTTTTAACTCTGGGATATCAGGAACACAAATCCTTCCTTTCAACCTCAAGGTCTTGTCGTTATCTATTTGAAAACACGTGGGTTCGCCTTTCTGAATCCTTTTGATCATATCCTTAATAAATTTATCCTCCTTCTGAAGAATAGATATCTTGTCAATCAAGGAAGTCGTGATAATAAAGCTGGCGATCATTACATTCTTTCAGCTCAGCGCATCGGCCACGACATTGGCTTTCCCTGGAGTATATATAATTTCAAAGTCATATGCTGCAAGAAACTCCAGCCAACGCTGCTGCCTAAGATTCAGGTCTTTCTGAGTGAACAGATACTTTAACGACTGGTGATCCGTAAACAGTTCAAATCTCTCACCCAGAAGATAGTGTCTCCAGATTTTCAAGGCAAATACTATAGCCAATAACTCAAGATCATGAGTTACATAGTTTTTCTCGTGTGGCTTTAGTTGACGGCTAGCATAAGCAATCACTTGGCCTCTTTGCATTAATACTGCCCCAAGGCCTTCTCTAGAAGCATCAGTCCAGACCTTTAAATCCTGGTTGCCATCGATGATGGTTAACACTGGAGCAGTCGTTAGTCTTAACTTTAGCTCTTCAAAAGCCTCCTCACTTTCTGGAGTCCATTTGAACTTAGAGTTCTTCTTTGTAAGTTTCGTTAGATGACCAGATATCTTCGAAAAGTTTTTAACGAACTTCCGGTAATAGCTAGCCAATCCGAGAAAACTGCGGACTTCAGTGGGGGTACTGGGCTGTTTCCAATTTTGAATAGCTGTGATTTTGCTTGGATCCACAGCAATTCCTTCTTTTGATACTACATGGCCCAGAAATTTCACTTCATCTTGCCAGAATATACACTTAGAAAACTTTGCTTTCAATACATTCCTTCTCAGAATTTCTAGAACCCGTTCCAAATGCTTTTCATGTTCGACCTTTGATTTAGAGAAGATTAGAATATCGTCAATGAAAACCAGAACAAATCTATTCAATACTCCTCTGAATACTCTATTCATCAAATCGACGAAGTAAGCTGGAGCGTTACATAAGCCGAACGACATTACTAACCACTCGTATAATGAGTCGGGACCTCTGAACGCTGTCATTGGAACACACTCTTCGGCAATTCGAAGTTGATGGAAGCCTGTAGCTAGGTCCATTCGTGAAAATACTTGTGCCCCATTTAATCGATCCAACAAATCATCAATCCACGGCAATGGATATTTGTTCTTTATCGTCTGTTTGTTCAGATCACGATAGTCCACACATAGCCGTAGAGTACCGTCAGATTTTGGGACAAACACCACTACTGCACCCCAATCAGATAAACTAGGCCTGATCAGACCTTTCCATACTAGCTGTCGTGTTTGATTGTCTAATTCCTCCTTCTCTTTCAAGGACATTCTTCGAATAGCGTGAACTACCGGCCTTGCATTCGGAATTAAAGAAACTTTGAAATCTATCTCTCTCTGCGGAGGTAAGCGAACAACTTCTTCGAACACATCCGCATAGTTCTTGACAACAGGAATATCTTTGACGAGGTCAGGAATATTCTCTTTGATATCAGGGACATTTTCTATTTGAGCTGGAGAAACATTCAAAGCTGCCCAGAAGTCTTTTCTATTAGCATTCTGACCTTCACAGGGAATGGTTATATAATCACCTGATTTAATCCTCGCCTTTACGACTCTGTCGGCGCATTTAACTTCAGCTTCATATTTGGTCAACCAGTCTAACCCCAAGATAAGATCAAACTCCTTAAAATTCATGACGACTACGATGGTAGGAAACCGATAACGAGAGAAGGAAACCGGCACTCCACAAACCCAACTAAGATCAATGGAACCCCCAACCGGATTCTGGACAGTCATTGGTTCCTTCAGCTTTTTTAAATTCAAATCCAGTTTCTTAGCTGCATCCTTGGCAATGAAGCTGCGTGACGCGCCAGTGTCAAACAGTACTTTAACTGGGATGTCTTTGACAGTTAGCGTGCCTTCTAAAACATCTGGCCTTTCTTGAATAGCTGAGGGACCAGACGCTTCTGCTACTTCATTTATATGTACTGCTTTGGATTTCTTAAATTGCCTGCAATCCTTTTCAAGATGGCCAATCCGATGACATTGACCACATCTTCTATTCTCCCGGAACTGGTTATCGGGTTTAAATCCCTTCTTTCGTTTCTTCGAGGTTTTACAATTTCTGGTAAAATGCCCTGGTTTCCTGCAGTTAGAACAGGTGGCCATCGTTGCTGGTTCTTTTCCAGAACTGGCCCTTTCTCGATTTACTTTGGGCTTCTTACCCACCTCAGATATCGCACTGGCCTCGGGATTATCAGTTTCAGGCTCATCTTCATTACTATAACTGTCCCCCTCTCCATTAGGTAACATACCCCTCCTATCAAGATCTTCATATTGATAAGCCATATAGATCATTTCTGAGAAAGGAAGTTTCACATTCCTCATCACACTATTCTGATATTTCCTTTGTAGGCCATGAATAAATCGCAGATTTTTCCTCTTTGGATCTTGAATCAGATGAGGAGCAAAGTGAGCGAGTTCGTTGAATTTCTTATGTTTTTCTGGGATGGTCATATCACCTTGTATCAAATAAGAAAATTCATCACATAATCTCTCGGTTGCTTCGGGAGGAGTAAATCTTCCTAAGAAAATCACTTTGAATCTGCCCCAGGTGATATCACCTTCTGGATTATCTTTAATAACTGAATCCCACCAAAACAAAGCCTCTTCTTTGAGCGCCCAAGACGCCAATAATCTTTTCTGATTGTCTCTCAGCTTTAAACCCTCAAAGATTTTCTCTGCAGAACGAATCCAAGCTTGTGTTTCCATAATGGACTCCTTGCCTAAGAATGGCGATCCACCCAGATTTCGAAATCTCTTGAATAGAACTTCTATATCGAATTCTGGCTGTGGGAGCACAACTGGCTCATTAGCTGGTCGAGCCATAAGATTATTTCTTCTGTTCCTGTCACTCATTTTCTAGTACGTCTGCAATTAGCAGATAAAGTGTCAGGTCAACAGAAAAGATATTTTCAAACATAGAAACATATAATTCATGTGTAAATGTGTCTATCGAGGTGTAATTTCATTTTGCTTTACCTATACTAGGATATTACTGATCCTATCTGTATAGAGTTACCCGTCCTAGAACACTACTGGTTCTATTTCTGACGAGTTCGTTCAAATGTTATATTCCAGAACTAAGCTTAACCAAAGCTCTGATACCAAATGAGACGACCCCAAACCCCGTACTGACGGCGGCAAGGGTAATCCATGGAATATAACACAGAAACAGATAACAGCAGAACAAAATTAAATAAATACACTAGATAATGAACAATAGAATATACTGGATAAAAGTAATCATCAGAGTTACACAGTATACAGGATCATACTTAGTAAAAATACAGTTCAGCTATACATAAATGTCTACAGCGGAAAATAAACATAATATGTACAATAGGAGCTGAACATCATAAAAAGAGATAAATGATAGAACCCATCTTCAGCTCCAGCTATCCCGAAAGAACCAGCTAAACCTGAATACAAGGCTGCCCGTGAAGAAAAAGGGGCACCCGAGTTTGAAAGTGAAACAAACTACGAGTCAGTCATGGGACTGGTATGAGAAATCTACTCAACACATATATAATATGGCTAATCACAGGACCGCGCCACTTTCGTGGAACGGGTTTACTCCATTGTATTGCCAGTGCTTTAAACAAATCATCCTTTTAAACATCGCTATGCTTTTTTATAAAAATGAAGCCATTATAAGACTCAGTTCCCATCACACAATGCAGCGCAAACCGGAGGATAGAGTTTTTACCTTATAACGGCCAAAATATGCTTGATACGGATAAAACAAAGGCATTTGATATTATTGCTAGTGTTTATATGTTTTGAAAGCAATTTCAAATCATAACTATCAATCATAGACGACATTAATGCCCCATACCACTATGTCGCCATATATAGGTATACAATCAAAACCGCACAGTCACGTATTTGGAAATTGGATTTCCGTCATGAACCAAGGCAAAAGATAGTCCTTACCGAATTCGAGACTGCCTAGCCCGAGTCTCAGGATCAGAACACATCGACCCTTGGATCGTCAGGGCCGGTCCACACGGAGTGGATTAAAATGCCTGAACACTACGTTTCCCCGCCCTTTGGGGCGTAAGCGAACCAACGAATGGCTCCGTCGGACCCGGATCGTCCGATCTAACCGAGGCGCCTCGCAACAGCAACAACCACATAGGTGAAAAATATATAAATGTCAGGGCTGGTAGGTCACTGACACCACCCTAGCTAGGAAGAAACGCATGCCCTCCCTGAGGTCCTTCTCCCGTTTCTGGTTTATACCGGGGTGTGAGGCTCGCGAATTCACGTTATACACAAAGCTACGCCACACAGGCGGTGCTTTGATCATCACCACAAGACTTTGCTTTTCAACAGAAGCCCTGATCACTGCATCTTAGCTTGCCACACAGGCAATTCATGCCATGCGACTGATGTCCATCGATATACAACCTCTGAGCTCGTGCGTTTCAGAGAAGGGCGTTAAGCAAAAGAATAAATTCTCCGTCGCCAAACAGATGTATATTTAATAGAGATCAATCAACACAGAATAAAATCCAATGTCAGAGACACAGTCCATTTACAAGTCCGTTCTGGGTCTGAACGAAATCGGAGGCACTAAATACCTCGCAAACCCATCGATCACCACGTACGTCTGGACGATCACCACTCATTATCCATATTTCGGGATGCCTCCTAATCAGGACCTCGGTTACCATCCAAACGAGGCGAAGATCTCCGGTCTTCGACCACCGTCTTCATCTTCGACTTTCAATCGTCGATCAATTATTTGAAATGAGAATTAACTCGGCCCTTTCAAATAATTCACGTATATTTAGAATTTCAAATCAATTTATTTCAATGGTTAAATCATTCGACAACACCAATTTTGTTCTTTAACGTAATTTTCACACCAAACACTTTCAACCATCGAACACCACATAAATCGAGCAAATTCAGTTTATTTCCATTCCATATCGTTTATAATATTTTATAGCGATTTATCGCTATTTTTATTTATTTCAAAATAGCCTATTTATTCAAAATGACGCTTTGGGCCATAACATGGCCGTGGCGCTGTTTTTCTTCAGATTTGATTTACACATATCTGAAAATCTAACCGTTGGATCTTCACAAAATTTACGTCATTAGAAAGGTCTTTTCAAAACGAATCCAACGGTTCCAGTTTCGGGAAAATCCGACGGTCGGATCTCCTGCTTCAATCGTTTGAAGTTTCGATTTCAAAATACGAACTGCAGCGTCGTTATTCGATTAAATATAATTATATTTATTTATATATATATATAAATATAATCGTTTCTGGCGCTGTTTTTCTTCATATTTGAATTAAACATTCCAGACAATCCAACCGTTGGATTTTTACAAAGTTGGTGCTGTTGGAAAGATTTTTCCAAAGCGGACCTAACGGTTGCAATTTCAGGAAAATCCGATGGTCGGATTTCCCGCACTAGTTGTTTGAAATCACGGTTTCAAAACACGAACTGCACGGCCACGTTTCGTTTTAATTATATTTATATTTATATATATAAATATAGTTCATTCTATAATTCCAACTATAGTTCATTCTATATTTTCAACTTCGTTTTCACTTCAAATATTTCACTAACGCCTTAATATTTCAAAAAAAATCGCCATAACCTCCTTTGTACGGGGAGGGGTTTGGAAATTTATTGGGCCGTGTTAGGTACCCAATAAATCCTAAAAAGCATTCACATATTTATAGTGATATATTCTGGTGTTTACGGGGGATCATGTATAGATAATCACTCCAGAGAATAAATTCTCGTCACCCCGTTTCCGTGTGGAAATAAATAGTCCATGTGCCGTATCTAATAACTAGAGAGACGTGATTATTGTCAACTCCAGACCCGTGTGGGGTTTTTATTAATCTGGCAATTTATCGTTATATTTTATAGAGTCCATATCAGTCACCAGTTCAACCTGTAGTATATAATCATCGCCATACAAGCCTCTCGCTCGTATGGTAAATCTTCCACCTCGTCACACAAGCTCCAATTGCTTATGTGGAATATGATGAAGTATGCCTATTGTCAAGAAGTATGCCATGTGGCGTAGTTCAAATTTAACTGTTACTATCCTATGGCGATATTTATAATTTCACACAGAATAACCAGCACTCCGCATCCAATGGCATTCACAGGAGTTGATATAAAAATAAAATTGCGTAGCCAACTCATCAAGGCTTACCTATTTGTCGGGCCCGCAAATAATTTCTTTACTCTACAGCTAATCCATTTTTCCTGTTCTACACATGTATATATATGCAGAACAAAGCCAATAATAATATTTCTAGCAAACTATTATTTATTTCAACACTTGTGTATTTTTATCAAAGCGTATACATGATAAAAGAAATATTTTTATCATCAAAAATATTTATTCAACACGTGAATGTTTTTAACACTTCATATTCACAATAAAAATATAGTTTTTATTGTCTATTCATTTTATTTTAAAATACGTTAACATTCAACACATGAATTTCAACTCGACGAACGAATTTCAATTCAACACATGAATATTCTCTATAGTTTGTATATATATAAAAATGTGATTTTTATCGCTAAAACTATTTGTTTAAATTCAAATAATATTCAACACATGAATTTCAACTCAACGAATGAATTGCAACTCAACACATGAATATTCTCTATAGTTTGTATATATATAAAAAATGTGATTTTTATTGCTAAAACTATTTGTTTAAATTCAAATAATATTCAACACATGAATTTCAACTCAACGAATGAATTGCAACTCAACACATGAATATTCTTTCAACATATGTAATTTATTTCAACGAATGAAAGTTATTCTAACACATGTATATTTCAGAAAATTTCGGCAGCATAACGGCAGGGTAGTTAAAACAGGGACCATCCCTAATACGGCTCCTCGCTCTACCTTAAAACCTCGCGGTTTTTGACAATGGGGATCATGCATCTAGTTCGCACGCAGGCGGCATGTATATATTTATTTCATTTCCACAAACTAATCCTATGTGGTTTCAACCAAATATTTCTCAACCACAAACGGGTATTTTTCAATCACAATCAATCAATATCAACCACAAACAATCCCAAACAACCATTCGTTATCAATCAATTTTCACACCAACCACAATCAATAAATATCATCCATGGTTTGTGGATGAGGGGCGTGTATATATATATATATATTTATATATAGCAATTCACTTTTATTTCAACACATATATAATTTTTACAATGCATAAATAAATTATACATCGAACGTACAACTTATACAACGATTATACATGAGGTGTACAATGCTTATATAACTCATACATCGACTATATAATTTATACATCGTCGTTTTCCATATTGTTTATGAATTAGAAATCTCACATTGGGTTCCAATCCACCAAAAATAGCAGAAGGCTCAGAAAAACATGCGGTCTCTTCTAAAATGTAGAAGGCGTCCACACGTTCACGATGTTTCCTGTTTCATCGAATTTCATTAAGAAATGAGCAAGATACGATTTTTCAAAGTTTGCAACACTCTAAAGTGTTTAAAACGTATAAAGGAATTACCTTTATTGTTCGTTCAAAGGGGATTCGCTGTTTTCGCGAAATCCGTGCGTCGTGGGTCTGATCGGAGGTGATGGCGTCGTAGAGGAGGTCGAGGGCGTCAGGTCGCTGGTGGTGGGGTCGGAGATGGTGGCGGATCGGAGCAGATCTGGCGATGGGAAGGTTGGAAATTCGTGGGGGCGATTCCGGCGATGGCGGAGGCGATGGGGGTCGGCGATGGGTCGGATTTGTAGAGGGGGGAGAGGCGGAGCGAACGGCGGTGGTGGCAGGGTCTGGAACGGCCTGTAGCGGCGGCGGCGTGGGCGGAAAGGGGTGAACGACGAAGATCGTCGGTTTCTCTGAACGATGGAGGGTTTCGGTTTTTTTTCATTTTATTAAAATTATGAATGGATAATTTTCATTGGCCAAGGTTTTATTTAAATCGAAAAATAGGGTTTTCGCTCACGGACACCGATTCAAACCCAACGACTATCGTCCCTAGCTAATTACCCCCATTCCGGACACAATGGAATATGTTTGGTCAGCCATTTTGACTGTTAGAGTCAGTTATTCTTTAAATTAAAGTATAAAACCGTTAATTTTTGTTTTGAACGTACATTTTAATTTGCCGGGGCCACATACTGCTTCAAAAAATTCCCAAAAAATTAACCTAGCTATGTTGGGATGATACGGTCCCAACAAAACTGATTTCGTCGAATTCTGAGACCGTTTGTAAAATGGCCATTTTCTGGTCGACCTGATTTAACTGAAATTGACCAAAACACATTTTCCTTTGCCACGCTCACATATTGATTCGAAAAATTACGAAAAAATAAATTTAGCAATAAATTGACATTCCGGACCCAACAAAAGTGGTTTCGTCGAATTCCGATGTCGTTTGCAAAATGGCCAATTTCACGGGCTATATAAATTCCATAGCGACCGTTCCGAAAATTCATTCGGCCATAACTTTTGCTTTCCGTTATGAAAATTCGATTTTTCAGATTCGTTAGAAAGGTATTCACTAACAGATTTAAATATTTTTGGTTTCACTAAAATCCGTTTTGTTTTGCACCCGGTACAGTCCGACAAAGTTTAAATTCAATTTTTGAAACTGCAACGCCTTTTCAAGCCCTGTTTATAATTATAATTAATTATATTCGTTTTCAATTGTCGATTCAAACTTAGTTTTCATCTCTATTATTGAAAATATTTATTTTAAATATTTAAAACCCATTATTTTAGCCAATTTAAAATTTTTAAATTGGTTCAGATTTTCTGGGTCGTTACACCTAACTCCTAGGATTGTTCTACAATTCAGCCGACATTAGAAAATACTAATGTCATATAGAAGAATTGTACGACACCACGCAAATCTACAAATTCTTTTAGTTTGATTCGCATTCCTTTGTAAACTACTCAAATCTACTAAATTTTTATTTCTTTGTAAACTTTCGTCATACATAAAAATCTATAATTATTTTTGTTTCAAAATTTTTCAAGAATGCTCTCTTATAGGAACCAGTCAACTAACAATCCTGCAACTCAACCGGCTAAGATACAAATTCAGTCGACTAAAACCCCCACTTTTTGAACTTAAATTCTTGGGATTGATTTAGTCAAATGAATCCACTCAATTAATCAACTAAATCCACTCTGTTAGTCGACTGACTTGATAGTTTGTCCAAATCAATCTCAGCCACATACCACTAACAATGTTAGTGGTGTCATGGTGACACACGTTAAAATGGTGTCAACAAACTTCTATTCAAAATTTAAAGCATTTTAATTGATCGCCTATGAATGCCTAGTTAAGTAAAACAGGAAAATCGAGAAAACTGAACTGCCACATCATTTCATTTTAAACCTACCTCTTCATAAAATAACATTTCCTTTTATTCTTATTTTATCTTTTCACTCTTTGTTTAACCTCTCCTCAGTAATTCTTACTTTTTATCCTTAAAAATCCAAACTTTATCATTCAAAGACCTAATTACCATGCCACTAAAGAGAAAAGAGAAACTTCTTCCTTTTCAGATCCAACTGATTCACAAATTAAAAAATGTCTATATAATGAAAAAGCTATGCAAAGGTTCAACAAAATGAAGAAAACAAGGATCTTTGAAGAATCGTTTGTTAGGTATCTGGGTTTTGCATCCTATGTCTTCAAAATCTTGTAGAAGAATTGGTTTGGACTCTTTACCTGATTTTAATTCAAATAACTTAAAAATCAACCATCTTCTAGTTAAACTCAGCTATGCAAACCTCAATCTCGATCATTACAATATTCAAGACCTTGGCAATTGTATATAGATAGTAGCATGTGGAGTTAAAATGTTACTACCTATTAATAGAGTTGGAAGGATTCTTCAATGTCCTTTCATTAGTCAAGAACTGATGGATGTTGCATTCGATAGGTATAACCAAGAACGAGTTAATAATAATTTTCTTTCCGACGACCTAACAAAACGAAAGGAAATCATGTTACATCCAAAAAGAAGAAAAATGCATTATGCTCTCACCCATTCAATAAATCGCCATATAAGTATTATGAAAAAATTTATAAGTAGGATTTTCAGGCACTATATGCTATTTTGGGGGTCAAAGTCAAGTAAATTGGGCTACGTTAATTTTTGATGAGATCCTATCTTTCAATCAAGGTCGAATGAGAGCTACGAATTATAGAGCATATATTATGTGACTCGTCTATCACTTTGAAACTTTTATTCCTGATTCCAACTTTAGTATCAGTGGTTCGTTGAGATCCAAGACCGTAAGCTTAAAGGGATTGCCAAAACACTTTCAAAATCACACCATCATCACTTTTGAGCACTGGAAAGAATATTGATCAAGAATTTTGAGTCAAGACAATGACCAAGCTCAGCACTGGACAACAATAAATATTCGGAAATCATTGCTCAATAAAAGAATTACAATAAGCTCCTAAGTCGTTACAAGTATCTATGTATGTGTCAGAGTCTTAGCCAGAGATTATTCATGTTAAAATATATCCTCATGCAGTTCACATATTATCAAATATATATTTCCAAACTTCAAAGTTCATAATTCCAAAATCTTCATGTTCAGTCGGTTGAACTTTAACTTGTCAGTTGACGGAGCTTGTTTAAAACATGTACATGTGCACAATATTTGAATTCAGTCGACTGCCTATGAATATCCAGTTGAATGAAGTTCTTCTAGCTATCATTTCTCTGAATATACACTTCTCTTCGTGGATAGTTTTATGGTTCGCTATCCTATTCAACTAATTCTTTTTACCAATAGTTATAACCATTCTTTACTATAAAGTCACACGAGTTCTTGAACCATACGTCTAACTTTCTCACTTATTACTATTCTATTCCGATTCTTCATGAGTTCCTGATCTAATACTTTCATATTTAGTTACATTCGAATTGCTTTGAATTTATGAAATCTCAAGATTGCAATTCTTAGGCTTCAAAGCAATTTATTCCTTCTTTATCTTCACATACACACTATTATTTAACATGTACTTTGAGGAGAAGATATAGGAAAGGTGTAATTCAATTTGGAAAATTAAAGTTGTATTATATAACACATCAAGTCAAACAAACTCTAATATTTGTTTTGAAGTCCTATTTGATTGCTCAAGCGGGAAAAATCATGTTCGGTTGCTCAGATGGTTGAAGTCCTATTCAATTGCTTAGGCAGAAAATCTTGTTCGAATGTTCAGGTGGTAGAAGTCATGTTTGATTGCAGGCATTGCGAACCTAATCCTCCCAGCTAAGAGAGGTTTGCATTTTGTTATATTTTAGAGGTAATCTAATATTGGACGTAGAACAGTGGTTCGAACCAACATAAAAATCCCTAATGTCATTTTAATTTATTGTTTTTATATTTCGCATTAATTATTAGTTTATTATGCATATGTTCCATATTACTAGATCCTATATAAACTTTCAATGATAAGACATATATTAATGAACAACTAAACCAACAGATCTAGAACAATATAAACTTGTCAAACCTCTCGATTACCAATATAAAAGACCCAAATGGGAACAAACTTCTGCATACTCAGAATCAGCATGTTCCTCATCATCTGAACATCACTAGACAAGAAGAAGGCATATATAAAGTTGGAACATCAGGAAAACTCACAAGAGTTGGACCTTTTAAAAGCTAGGGGTTACTATCCCGCCCTAGGAGCCGATACTCTAGCCGAGGCTCTAGCCCTTGTGATCATGATGGTTGTGCATCCTATACACCTCATGACTAATCAAGGCATTGGAAGTCATGTAGGAGCCGTTGGTAAGATGCCTACAAATGAACATGGAACTCCTACTCAGACTGTTCTCCAAGAGTTGGAGAACTAGGATAAGATAGTGTAACCAAGAGGCAAGAACCATGTCAAACCCTTGTGGTAGATTACTACCGCCAAGCAATAAATTTTCAAATATTGGACTTAACAACGATAATGGGACAAATCATCAGAGAAATTCAAGGCCAAACTAATAACAATTGGGGAACCTCTTAGAATTATACTCCTTTAACTGAAGTTATTCTACACATAGAGTATTATAGAAATTTAACATGCCAACTACATTATCATATGCAGGGAAGACCGACTCCAGGCAATACCTCATGTGATATGTGTGATACATAAACTCTGCCAGAGCAACGAAGGTAGTTAAGTGTAGATGCTTTTCCATTTTGTTGGAAGGGCTAAAGGCTATGTGGTTTACCCGACTACAAAACAATGCATCTCCTCTTTTGAATGGTTGGCAAGAAAATTGGTTAAGCAATACATAATGCACATAAACCGCCTCAAAGATGTTATATACCTACCTAATGTATTCTACGGACCTGGGAAATCACCCAAGCATTTCTATAAAGATTCGGTACCATTGTGATTAAGGTAAGCAATTGTCGTTATGAGAACATAATCTTGATGGCACTAATAAAGGGAATTGTCCCTGACACTGATTTTGGTGAATGAATATAGAGGAATCCTCCCTTCACTTTAGCTTGTTTTTATGACATGGCAACCTAGTATTTTCCCAAGAGGAGGAAAGACCGACTAAAAGAAGGGATAATATAGGCTAGTCTTCTAAAGGAGAACAAATAAACATTATATTAAAGCAGTCCGGAGAGAGCATTGGGAATATCAATGTGAGTGTACTAAATAAGGGGAATAAATAGAAGAATGACACCAATAAGAACCATGACAGAGGACAGGACACTGTGATGCAACCAAGCATTTAGATGTATGACATATACGCTCCCCTTAATTGTACCACTAAGAATATCTAATTAGCTGCTCATGGAATTGAGTAGTTAAAGAAACTTGCTGTAAGAGAGTCAACTCAGCACAAAAAGAAATCTATAGAATTATATAGATTTATTAGTGCATGGTCACGATACGAATTGGTGTTGAAAACTTTTCGATGTGATCGAAGAGCTAATTCAAAAGAAGAAGCTTCACCAATTTGTGGAATCCCTTAGGATAGCGGGCAAGAGACGTCTGACTCCCACCGAAGGCAGATAACGCTTGGGCTGATAAACCTAGATTAACCAAAAAAGAAACTTGAAAGACGATTGGTCATAAACTAAATTGTCGATGGTCGTCTTCTAGCTAATGGTTGGAGCAAAGAGAAATGATAAATATCTTGTATGCTCTTTCTTTTAAGAATTAAACTTATGTTTATTTGCTTAAAACCACTAAATAGAACAAGTTATGCAATCTATTGCTTTAAGTAGAACGATTTTTTGACTATGTAACATTGTTTGTATATGCTTCGTAAGTCGTGAACTATAATCTAGTTTAATGAAACTATAAGAAAATAATTTCGATATGCGGATACTGTAACAACCCGAAAATCTGGGCCAGTTTAAAATTTTTATTTTGGCCATTTTAGCGAATTTTGATTATTTAAAATGAATTATTTTAAATAATATCGACGAGAAATTTATTTTGAATATAATTCGAACATATATATTATACGCATCGTCGTTAGAATATAAATATTTATATATAATTATAAATAGAATTGAAGATGGCGCGGTAGTTCGATAATTCGATTTCAAACTTCAATTGAATGTACCGGGTGCAAAACAATCCGGATTTTAGTGAAACCAAAAACATTAGAATCTAATTGACAATGTCTTTCCAACGAATCCGAATAATCGAAATTTCATAGCGGGAATCAAAAGATATGTCCAGTTGAAAATTCTGAATAGTCGCTATGGAATTCAGGCCCTTAGAAATGGACATTTTGCAAATGACCTCGGAATTTGACGAAACCAGTTTTGTTAGGTCCGTGTTGTCAAGTTATTGCTAGATTCCAAATTTCATAATTTTTCGAATCAATATGTGAGCGTGGCAAAGGAAAACGCGTTTGACCGGTTTTAGTTGATTTTAATCGACTGGAAAATGGCCATTTTTCCAACGGCCTCAGAATTCAATGAAACTAGTTTTGTTAGGACCGTATCGTCAATACGAAGCTAGAAAATATTTTCTGCAATTTATAGAGTTAATATGTGACCCCGGTAATTTGAAATGTACGTTTAAAATTCAATATAGTGATTTAAATGTAAATTCAACGGAAACTGATTCAAACGATCGAATTAGCTTGCGATGCATATCCCATTGAGTTCGGAATGGGGGTGAAACGCTATAGACGACAGGCGGTGGGCCTCGTTTCGAGGTCGTATGTAAAAGTCAACTTTTCTTGAAATAAAAAATAATAATAATAAATTATCTCCCTCCTCCCCTTTAATTCTTCTGCCCCCCCCCAAATCATTATTTCAGAATCAAAAAAAAAAAGAAAAAAAAAACCCCCGAAACCCCGTCGCCCCCCCTCGTAGCAGCCGCCACCTCCTTTTCCCCCCTCCCCCAGGCGCGCCGACGCGGAAGCAGCACCCCCCCAGTTCGATCGACGCACGAGGAACCCCCCCCCCGTTTTTCCTCCACCGCCGAGTTCACCGTTCCTCCGACCTCCGAGCGCCCTCCTCGCGTCAGAGCCCCCCCTCCTCGCCAGAAGAGACGCGATACCCCCCCTCCCAACCTCGGCGGCTACCACAACCCCCTTCTCCTTCTTTTTACTGTAAGTGTCTCGATTTATTTAATTTAGTTATTTTATTCAATTTTCTTTTCTGTTTTTATATATAACATAAATAATAGTTTTGATTTTTATAGCGTAAGAAAATGGATTTTTATAGCGAAAGAAAATCGATTTTAAATAGTGAAGAGTTTGATTTTTAACTAGAGAAAAGGGACGACTTTTATAAAGTTATAAAGAAATGATTTTTAATGATGAGCAAGATTTGATTTTTAACCTAAAGATTATATTTTTACATATAAAAAGATGGTATTTTAAAATATAAAGATTAGTTTACATCGTAGTAAAAATATGATTTTTATATATTGAACATCGTAGCAAAAATATGATTTTTATATATTGAACATCGTAGCAAAAATATGATTTTTATATATTGAACATCGTAGCAAAAATATGATTTTTATATATTGAACATCGTAGCAAAAATATGATTTTTATATATTGAACATCGTAGCAAAAATATGATTTTTATATATTGAACATCGTAGGAAAAATATGATTTTTATATATTGAACATCGTAGTAAAAATATGATTTTTATATATTGAACTTCGAAATAAAAATATGATTTTTATATACTGAATAGTAAAGTAAAAATTCGATTTTTACATATGTAGAGAATACGGGCAACGAAGATGACAATGGGCGGGAATGGCGATGATTTCTGTTAAAGAAGAGTCAAGATGTTTGGATAGCTTTCGGTGAGAATTTCTCACCTTTCAATTTCATTTCTATTTATATATATATACTAGGATGCAGACGGTGCTTAGTAGCACCCGACACAATCGTCCACAGACCATGGACTTGTTTGTTTGGTTGCATAGATTAGTTAGATGATTTGATTGGAAATTGAATTGTTTGGTGAAATGAATGAATTGATTGATGTGTGAATGGCGTGGGCCTTCACTAGATCGGGGATAAGGCTAGGCCTCGTCCCGTTTCTAGTATCGTGCCGTTATGCCGCCGAAATTTTCTAAAATAAGTTAGAAAAATAAAAATATCATTTTATTTAAAGAATGAACTGAATAGAAATTCATATGTTAGAATAAAATGTTTTGTCGTTAAAAATATAATTTTTAACGTGAATGTAAATAAATAAATATTCATTTACAATCCAGACGGTTTGTTTATGTACACCTATTTGAAGGACATTGATTTGGCCGATAAATTTTACACATTGCCCAACTGCACAAATAAAATCTGTGTTTGATTGTTTGAAACCCCACACGGGTGTTGGGATGAAATATGAAGTTCACTCATCCTGATTGATAAAATATGTCGATCGATTGATTGACAGGCTGTTATAAGCGTTAGATATCTTTATTTGATGCTTATACAGTGTAGTGCACTTTGGTTGATGGTTGATTATTTTCAATGCTATTATACATGTGTTGTATGAAAATCCATATAATTAACTTTATATGGTAATTGATTGGGCCTCATTCCAATTTGAAAAATAAAGAATAATATAAAATAAAGGTTCATGTGTTGACAGTACTCATTCATTGAGATTGGTCATGTGTTGAATGAAATATTTTATAGTAATAAAATTTACATCTTTTTCAATATAAAATAAAGGTTCATGTGTTGACAGTACTCATTCATTGAGATTGGTCATGTGTTGAACGAAATATTTTATAGTAATAAAATTTACATCTTTATCAATATAAAATAAAGGTTCATGTGTTGACAGTACTCATTCATTGAGATTGGTCATGTGTTGAACGAAATATTTTATAGTAATAAAATTTACATCTTTGTCAATATAAAATAAAGGTTCATGTGTTGACAGTACTCATCCATTGAGATTGGTCATGTGTTGAACGAAATATTTTGATAATAACAACTATTTTGAAAAAGAAATATTTGAAATAGAATATTTGAAATTAGAAATTTATGAAGCCGTGTTGATTAGATTGACGCCATTTTGACGTGAACGATAATTATATCGATTAAAACGATTTCGGAATGAAATGAATTGAAAACGATTTCAAAATGAAATGAATTGAAAACGATTTCGAAATGAAATGAATTGAAAACGATTTCGAAATGAAATGAATTGAAAACGATTTCGAAATGAAATGAATTGAAAACGATTTCGGAATGAAATGAATTGAAAACGATTTCGGAATGAAATGAATTGAAAACGATTTCGAAATGAAATGAATTGAAAACGATTTCGAAATGAAATGAATTGAAAACGATTTCGAAATGAAATGAATTGAAAACGATTTCGAAATGAAATGAATTGAAAACGATTTCGGAATGAAATGAATTGAAAACGATTTCGAAATGAAATAAATTGAAAACGATTTCGAAATGAAATAAATTGAAAACGATTTCGAAATGAAATAAATTGAAAACGATTTCGAAATGAATTGAATTGAAAACGATTTCGAAATGAATTGAATTGAAAACGATTTCGAAATGAATTGAATTGAAAACGATTTCGAAATGAATTGAATTGAAAACGATTTCGAAATGAATTGAATTGAAAACGATTTCGAAATGAATTGAATTGAAAACGAATTCAAATTTAATTGAAAGCGAATTGAAATGAATTCAAATTGAATTGAAATTTGAATTGAATAGAAATGAATTTTGAAACGAATTTATAAAGAAGAATTCAATTTTGATTTGAATTGAAATGGAAGTTGAAATTGCTTTTGAAACGATTTTAAAACTATTCATATAATTCGTTTTAAATAGAAATCGATGAAGTATATATTATATATATTATATATATTATATAATGGCCTGAATAGAACGCGCCGCGCCGCGGCAGTTCGTGAATTTCGACCATTTATTTCAAACGGGCATTACGGGAGATCCGACCGTCGGATCCTCCTAAAACCGGAACCGTTGGGTTTGTATCGAAAAGAGCTTTCTAACGAATATTAGAAATTTGAAATCTAATGGTTGGATTTGGAGATACGTCCAAATCAAATTCGAAAAAGGTCGCTGTAAGTGCAGTTCGATGGCCATTGATGGAAATCGACTGTACGGGCCTTGATAAAATTATTAAAAATAGTAATAATTTGTGTAAAATCATAAGAAATGATTTGTGAAGATTTGGGATGAAAAACTCCATATTTGAAAAGATAAAAATAGATTTTTATCGAAATGAACTAGTTTTGAACTAGAAATATAATTCTATTTATTTTTAAATAAATAAATTGAATTTAAAAAGGGTTTTGAAAATAACCAGAATTTCCAATGATTGCATTGGAATGGATTTGAATCGAAATTGTCTTCGGAATATTTCGATGTTGGATTTCGTGATGATACGGATGTTGTTATGGAAATTTGAAAGATATATATTTATATCGTTATTTCCAATACGACATTTGTTAATCGTAGAATTTGATATTGAATATAAGCCGATATATTTTCTATTCAGAGCCTTGTATTGAATATCGAATGTGATTTGGGTTTGTCGTGAATGGTGTCTTCACTAACACTGTTCTTGAACCCAGTTGAGAAATGATTAAATCTTTTTATTTAGATTTAATGAAGTGTACCAATTAAATAAAATTTAATTGGAATTGAATTGATATTGATTTTTGGGTTTATCGTGGACAGTGTTTTAAATAACCCTCGTTCTTTAACCCCGATAATTAATGAATGTGATTTTGGGTTTATCGTGAACTGTGTTTTAAACGACACTGATTCTTTAACCCAGTTAAAGATTAAAACTAAGTGGAGTTTTAACGAATCTTTAATTAGATTGAAATAATCGAGAATGGAGTATCACCAGTTTTGCTCCAGGCGATAGTTAAATCTTTAATTAGATTTGAACGTGAAATGGTAATTGAATTTACCGATAACACTGTGGTGTTAGATATGAAGTATTACCAGTTTTACTTCATGGGATAAATAGGTTGGGATTGGGAAATTAAAACAAATGATTACTTCGGTAAGTTTCGTTAATCCCGGCTAGTTGAATCGAAGTTCAAAAGAATAGAATAAAGAATAAATTCAAGGAATTTATCTTGGATAAAATTAATGGGAACCTTTCCCTATGAACGTGAAATTTAGAAACTAACTGTCGGTTAGCCAAGCAGAATGGTTTTCTGGATATTGATCTGATGTTGGTTTCGGCCTTCGGGGTTAATATTTGGGAAATTATTCTCTTGATTAATTTACGGTTAGTGACTGATGAATTGGAATGAGGCGTATGTTGTGTTTGTGTAACACTTATTCAAAATATACGCGAGTTATTCGGAAAGACCGGGTTTATCCCATTCTGAATAACTGATACGACGATAAGTCAAAGATGAAGACGATGGTAGAAGACCGGAGGTCTTCACGTCGTTTGGGTAATTACTGATGATCTTGATTGGGCTGTACACCCAAGAAGATGGAAACAGTTAGTGATCGTCCAGACGTACTTGGAGATCGATGGATATGCAGGGTACTAGGTGCCTCCGGTTTCGTTCAGACCCAGAACGGACTTGTAAATGGACTTTGTGTCTGACATTGGATTTTAGTCCGTGTGATTGATCCCTATTAAATATATATCTGTTTGGCGGCGGAGAATTTATTCTCTTGCTTAACGCCCTTCTCTGAGACGTACGAGCTCAGGGGTTATATATTGATGGATATCAAACGCATGGAGTGAATTGCCTGTGTGGCATGCCTAAGTGGCAATTGATCGAGACTTCTGTTGAAAAGCAAAGTCTTGTGGTGATGATCAAAGCACGGCCTTTGTGGCGTAGCTTTGTGTAACGTTTACCTCGCGTGTTTCACACCCGGTATAAACCAAAAACGGGAGACGGACCTCAGGGAGGACTTGCGTTTCTTTCTAGTTAGAAGTGGCGTCAGTGGTTTTACACGCCCTGACGAGTTTGACTTATGTGGTTGTTGCTGTTGCGAGGCGCCTCGGATTGATCGGTCGTTCTCGAACCGATGGAGTCATTTAGTTGGCTCATTTACGCCCCAAAGGGCGGGGAAACGTAGTGTTCAGGCATTTTAATCCACATCGGTGGACCGGCCCTGTCGCTCCAAGGGTCGATGCGCTCTGACCCTGTGGCTCGGGCTAGAGAGTGACGAATCGGTTGAGGACTATCTTTTGCCTCGGTTCATAGACGGAGATCCAATTTCCAAATACGTGACATTTGCGGTTTTATTTGTAAACCTATATATGGCGACATGATATATGGTACCCATGCCGCCTATGATTGATACTTATGATTTGAAGTTGTTTTATACACTATGCACTTATAATAGTATCAAACGATTTGTTTTAAACGTATCAAGCATTCTTTGGCTGTTATAAGGGAAAACCCTATCCCCCGGCTTGCGTTGCATTGTGTGATAGGACCTGGGTCTTATAACAGCTTCATCTTTCTTTATTTAGCATTGCGCTGTTGGTTTTATGCACCGGTATTCTTGGGAGGAAACCCGTTCCGTGTTATACGGCGTGGTCCCTTGATTTACCTAACTTTAAAATAAAGATTAACTGTTTTAGTTCTCACACCAGTCACATGACTGACCTGGAGTTTATTGTTTTAACCTAAACTCTGGGTGCCCTTATTTTGACACGGGCAGCTAGTAGTTTTGGGTTTTGCAGATTTATATTCACAGGATCCTGGTTTATAGCTGGAACGATATCCGGAAAGCTTTGTATCCGTATATCTCCTTCTAGTTGTGTATTGTATTATTTTCCGCTGCTATGTATTTAAATGTAATTTAAATCTCTGATATTTCTGTGTGATATTTATTCGTACTCTGTATATTCTTGTATTCTGATGCATTGTTGTAATATACAATGAAATGTTCTTGTGTATGTATTCTGTTGTGGCTTGTTCTCGAACTATCCGCACTTTCCTTTACGGGGAAGTTACGGGTTTTCACGTTTGGTATCAGAGCTTTGGTTTACAAAGCTTAGAGAACAAGGCACATTAGAACCATATGAAAGAATTCATCAGATGTTGGATTAGGAATATCCAATGGAATGACTCGTTAGAGATGGGATCAGTAGTATCCTAGAACGAGTGTGAAGAGTATATTTTTAAAGTGAAAACAAATTTCTGTTTTGAAAATTTAAATCAATTATTCGTATTTGATTATTTATTTATATAGATGTGGACAATCCAGTATATATAGATTTTGCGTATACGTCTGATCCGCGTGTATTCGAAATTTTAATATACTGGATAGATATAGAATCACCCTCTAGTCGCCCGGGGATGATGCTGATAATTGTGATCACATTATCAGTATTTATATTCGAGTGACGAAAGTGAGATTTCTATATATTTCCTATTGACTGGCGTGAGAACCAAAATTAGATAGGGCTTATTGTTGTGAATTGGCATCAAAAACATGATTTTTGTATATGTATCAAAATTATCAATTTGAAAACTCTAATCCACTAATTGATTGATGATTGTGTTGTTTGATTAATTGTTTGATAATTTGGAACCATTATGCCTAATTGCATCAAATATTGAATTGTATTGAAATTTGGTCGCATTTGCTTGCATATACTTGTACTTACATTGATCAGGTCATAACAAGGAGGCTAGAGCAGAGAATAAAATTTGTTTGCCCGACAAATAGGTACATGTTTACTACATAATTTACTGTTTTGTTTGGGTGATGATGATTCTATGAGCCTATTGGCTAGCCGCTTGGCTTTTTCGTTTTCTTTTTGAGATCTGAAGGACCGGGGAAGCTATTTGAAATTCCCCGATGCTCCCGGTGCAGGGGAGGTTATGGCGAAATTTTTCGAAAATTTAGGGTGTTAGCCAAATTTTTGAAAATTTGAAAATTCTCAGAAACTGAAAGGTTGGAGAATGGAAGCCAGATCGAACGTAGAGTTGATTAATCAAACCACTTTCGACTTTGTTCCTTTTCGGGGACGAAAAGTTTTAAGTGGGGGAGATTGTGACAACCCGAAAATCCGGGCCAGTTTAAAATTTTTATTTTGGCCATTTTAGCGAATTTTGATTATTTAAAATGAATTATTTTAAATAATATCTACGAGAAATTTATTTTGAATATAATTCGAACATATATATTATACGCATCGTCGTTAGAATATAAATATTTATATATAATTATAAATAGAATTGAAAATGGCGCGGTAGTTCGATAATTCGATTTCAAACTTCAATTGAATGTACCGGGTGCAAAACAATCCGGATTTTAGTGAAACCAAAAACATTAGAATCTAATTGACAATGTCTTTCCAACGAATCCGAATAATCGAAATTTCATAGCGGGAATCAAAAGATATGTCCAGTTGAAAATTCTGAATAGTCGCTATGGAATTCAGGCCCTTAAAAATGGACATTTTGCAAATGACCTCGGAATTTGACGAAACCAGTTTTGTTAGGTCCGTGTTGTCAAGTTATTGCTAGATTCCAAATTTCATAATTTTTCGAATCAATATGTGAGCGTGGCAAAGGAAAACGCGTTTGACCGGTTTCAGTTGATTTTAATCGACTGGAAAATGGCCATTTTTCCAACGGCCTCAGAATTCAACGAAACTAGTTTTGTTAGGACCGTATCGTCAATACGAAGCTAGAAAATATTTTCTGCAATTTATAGAGTTAATATGTGACCCCGGTAATTTGAAATGTACGTTTAAAATTCAATATAGTGATTTAAATGTAAATTCAACGGAAACTGATTCAAATGATCGAATCAGCTTGCGATGCATATCCCATTGAGTTCGGAATGGGGGTGAAACGCTATGGACGACAGGCGGTGGGCCTCGTTTCGAGGTCGTATGTAAAAGTCAACTTTTCTTGAAATAAAAAAAATAATAATAAATTATCTCCCTCCTCCACTTTATTTATTCTGCCCCCCCCAAATCATTATTTCAGAATCAAAAAAAAAAAAGAAAAAAAAACCCCCGAAACCCCTTCGCCCCCCTCGTAGCAGCCGCCACCTCCTTTCCCCCCTCCCCCTGGCGCGCCGACGCGGAAGCAGCACCCCCCCAGTTCGATCGACGCACGAGGAACCCCCCCCCCCCCGTTTTTCCTCCACCGCCGAGTTCACCGTTCCTCCGACCTCCGAGCGCCCTCCTCGCGTCAGAGCCCCCCCTCCTCGCCAGAAGAGACGCGATACCCCCCCTCCCAACCTCGGCGGCTACCACAACCCCCTTCTCCTTCTTTTTACTGTAAGTGTCTCGATTTATTTAATTTAGTTATTTTATTCAATTTTCTTTTCTGTTTTTATATATAACATAAATAATAGTTTTGATTTTTATAGCGTAAGAAAATGGATTTTTATAGCGAAAGAAAATCGATTTTAAATAGTGAAGAGTTTGATTTTTAACTAGAGAAAAGGGACGACTTTTATAAAGTTATAAAGAAATGATTTTTAATGATGAGCAAGATATGATTTTTAACCTAAAGATTATATTTTTACATATAAAAAGATGGTATTTTAAAATATAAAGATTAGTTTACATCGTAGTAAAAATATGATTTTTATATATTGAACATCGTAGCAAAAATATGATTTTTATATATTGAACATCGTAGTAAAAATATGATTTTTATATATTGAACATCGTAGCAAAAATATGATTTTTATATATTAAACATCGTAGCAAAAATATGATTTTTATATATTGAACATCGTAGCAAAAATATGATTTTTATATATTGAACATCGTAGCAAAAATATGATTTTTATATATTGAACATCGTAGCAAAAATATGATTTTTATATATTGAACATCGTAGTAAAAATATGATTTTTATATATTGAACTTCGAAATAAAAATAGGATTTTTATATATTGAACTTCGAAATAAAAATATGATTTTTATATACTGAATAGTAAAGTAAAAATTCGATTTTTACATATGTAGAGAATACGGGCAACGAAGATGACAATGGGCGGGAATGGCGATGATTTCTGTTAAAGAAGAGTCAAGATGTTTGGATAGCTTTCGGTGAGAATTTCTCACCTTTCAATTTCATTTCTATTTATATATATATACTAGGATGCAGACGGTGCTTAGTAGCACCCGACACAATCGTCCACAGACCATGGACTTGTTTGTTTGGTTGCATAGATTAGTTAGATGATTTGATTGGAAATTGAATTGTTTGGTGAAATGAATGAATTGATTGATGTGTGAATGGCGTGGGCCTTCACTAGATCGGGGATAAGGCTAGGCCTCGTCCCGTTTCTAGTATCGTGCCGTTATGCCGCCGAAATTTTCTAAAATAAGTTAGAAAAATAAAAATATCATTTTATTTAAAGAATGAACTGAATAGAAATTCATATGTTAGAATAAAATGTTTTGTCGTTAAAAATATAATTTTTAACATGAATGTAAATAAATAAATATTCATTTACAATCCAGACGGTTTGTTTATGTACACCTATTTGAAGGACATTGATTTGTCCGATAAATTTTACACATCGCCCAACTGCACAAATAAAATCTGTGTTTGATTGTTTGAAACCCCACACGGGTGTTGGGATGAAATATGAAGTTCACTCATCCTGATTGATAAAATATGTCGATCGATTGATTGACAGGCTGTTATAAGCGTTAGATATCTATATTTGATGCTTATACAGTGTAGTGCACTTTGGTTGATGGTTGATTATTTTCAATGCTATTATACATGTGTTGTATGAAAATCCATATAATTAACTTTATATGGTAATTGATTGGGCCTCATTCCAATTTGAAAAATAAAGAATAATATAAAATAAAGGTTCATGTGTTGACAGTACTCATTCATTGAGATTGGTCATGTGTTGAACGAAATATTTTATAGTAATAAAATTTACATCTTTATCAATATAAAATAAAGGTTCATGTGTTGACAGTACTCATTCATTGAGATTGGTCATGTGTTGAACGAAATATTTTATAGTAATAAAATTTACATCTTTATCAATATAAAATAAAGGTTCATGTGTTGACAGTACTCATTCATTGAGATTGGTCATGTGTTGAACGAAATATTTTATAGTAATAAAATTTACATCTTTGTCAATATAAAATAAAGGTTCATGTGTTGACAGTACTCATCCATTGAGATTGGTCATGTGTTGAACGAAATATTTTGATAATAACAACTATTTTGAAAAAGAAATATTTGAAATAGAATATTTGAAATTAGAAATTTATGAAGCCGTGTTGATTAGATTGACGCCATTTTGACGTGAATGATAATTATATCGATTAAAACGATTTCGGAATGAAATGAATTGAAAACGATTTCGAAATGAAATGAGTTGAAAACGATTTCGAAATGAAATGAATTGAAAACGATTTCGAAATGAAATGAATTGAAAACGATTTCGAAATGAAATGAATTGAAAACGATTTCGGAATGAAATGAATTGAAAACGATTTCGGAATGAAATGAATTGAAAACGATTTCGAAATGAAATGAATTGAAAACGATTTCGAAATGAAATGAATTGAAAACGATTTCGAAATGAAATGAATTGAAAACGATTTCGAAATGAAATGAATTAAAAACGATTTCGGAATGAAATGAATTGAAAACGATTTCGAAATGAAATAAATTGAAAACGATTTCGAAATGAAATAAATTGAAAACGATTTCGAAATGAAATAAATTGAAAACGATTTCGAAATGAATTGAATTGAAAACGATTTCGAAATGAATTGAATTGAAAACGATTTCGACATGAGTTGAATTGAAAACGATTTCGAAATGAATTGAATTGAAAACGATTTCGAAATGAATTGAATTGAAAACGATTTCGAAATGAATTGAATTGAAAACGAATTCAAATTGAATTAAAAGCGAATTGAAATGAATTCAAATTGAATTGAAATTTGAATTGAATAGAAATGAATTTTCAAACGAATTTATAAAGAAGAATTCAATTTTGATTTGAATTGAAATGGAAGTTGAAATTGCTTTTGAAACGATTTTAAAACTATTCATATAATTCGTTTTAAATAGAAATCGACGAAGTATATATTATATATATTATATATATAATATAATGGCCTGAATAGAACGCGCCGCGCCGCGGCAGTTCGTGAATTTCGACCATTTATTTCAAACGGGCATTACGGGAGATCCGACCGTCGGATCCTCCTAAAACCGGAACCGTTGGGTTCGTATCGAAAAGAGCTTTCTAACGAATATTAGAAATTTGAAATCTAATGGTTGGATTTGGAGATACGTCCAAATCAAATTCGAAAAAGGTCGCTGTAAGTGCAGTTCGATGGCCATTGATGGAAATCGACTGTACGGGCCTTGATAAAATTATTAAAAATAGTAATAATTTGTGTAAAATCATAAGAAATGATTTGTGAAGATTTGGGATGAAAAACTCCATATTTGAAAAGATAAAAATAGATTTTTATCGAAATGAACTAGTTTTGAACTAGAAATATAATTCTATTTATTTTTAAATAAATAAATTGAATTTAAAAAGGGTTTTGAAAATAACCAGAATTTCCAATGATTGCATTGGAATGGATTTGAATCGAAATTGTCTTCGGAATATTTCGATGTTGGATTTCGTGATGATACAGATGTTGTTATGGAAATTTGAAAGATATATATTTATATCGTTATTTCCAATACGACATTTGTTAATCGTAGAATTTGATATTGAATATAAGCCGATATATTTTCTATTCAGAGCCTTGTATTGAATATCGAATGTGATTTGGGTTTGTCGTGAATGGTGTCTTCACTAACACTGTTCTTGAACCCAGTTGAGAAATGATTAAATCTTTTTATTTAGATTTAATGAAGTGTACCAATTAAATAATATTTAATTGGAATTGAATTGATATTTATTTTTGGGTTTATCGTGGACAGTGTTTTAAATAACCCTCGTTCTTTAACCCGATAATTAATGAATGTGATTTTGGCTTTATCGTGAACTGTGTTTTAAACGACACTGATTCTTTAACCCAGTTAAAGATTAAAACTAAGTGGAGTTTTAATGAATCTTTAATTAGATTGAAATAATCGAGAATGGAGTATCACCAGTTTTGCTCCAGGCGATAGTTAAATCTTTAATTAGATTTGAACGTGAAATGGTAATTGAATTTACCGATAACACTGTGGTGTTAGATATGAAGTATTACCAGTTTTACTTCATGGGATAAATAGGTTGGGATTGGGAAATTAATACAAATGATTACTTCGGTAAGTTTCGTTAATCCCGGCTAGTTGAATCAAAGTTCAAAAGAATAGAATAAAGAATAAATTCAAGGAATTTATCTTGGATAAAATTAATGGGAACCTTTCCCTATGAACGTGAAATTTAGAAACTAACTGTCGGTTAGCTAAGCAGAATGGTTTTCTGGGAACCTTTCCCTATGAACGTGAAATTTAGAAACTAACTGTCGGTTAGCCAAGCAGAATGGTTTTCTGGATATTGATCTGATGTTGGTTTCGGCCTTCGGGGTTAATATTTGGGAAATTATTCTCTTGATTAATTTATGGTTAGTGACTGATGAATTGGAATGAGGCGTATGTTGTGTTTGTGTAACACTTATTCAAAATATACGCGAGTTATTCGGAAAGACCGGGTTTATCCCATTCTGAATAACTGATACGACGATAAGTCGAAGATGAAGACGATGGTAGAAGACCGGAGGTCTTCACGTCGTTTGGGTAATTACTGATGATCTTGATTGGGCTGTACACCCAAGAAGATGGAAACAGTTAGTGATCGTCCAGACGTACTTGGAGATCGATGGATATGCGGGGTACTAGGTGCCTCCGGTTTCGTTCAGACCCAGAACGGACTTGTAAATGGACTGTGTGTCTGACATTGGATTTTAGTCCGTGTGATTGATCCCTATTAAATATATATCTGTTTGGCGGCGGAGAATTTATTCTCTTGCTTAACGCCCTTCTCTGAGACGTACGAGCTCAGGCGTTATATATTGATGGATATCAAACGCATGGAGTGAATTGCCTGTGTGGCATGCCTAAGTGGCAATTGATCGAGACTTCTGTTGAAAAGCAAAGTCTTGTGGTGATGATCAAAGCACGGCCTTTGTGGCGTAGCTTTGTGTAACGTTTACCTCGCGTGTTTCACACCCGGTATGAACCAAAAACGGGAGACGGACCTCAGGGAGGACTTG
Source organism: Allium sativum (assembly GCA_030737875.1). Classification (NCBI taxonomy): domain Eukaryota; kingdom Viridiplantae; phylum Streptophyta; class Magnoliopsida; order Asparagales; family Amaryllidaceae; genus Allium; species Allium sativum. The sequence goes on from JASFAX010000034.1 coordinate 8,042,107, forward strand.
CGTTTCTTTCTAGTTAGAAGTGGCGTCAGTGGTTTTACATGCCCTGACGAGTTTGACTTATGTGGTTGTTGCTGTTGCGAGGCGCCTCGGATTGATCGGTCGTTCTCGAACCGATGGAGTCATTTAGTTGGCTCATTTACGCCCCAAAGGGCGGGGAAACGTAGTGTTCAGGCATTTTAATCCACATCGGTGGACCGGCCCTGTCGCTCCAAGGGTCGATGCGCTCTGACCCTGTGGCTCGGGCTAGAGAGTCACGAATCGGTTGAGGACTATCTTTTGTCTCGGTTCATAGATGGAGATCCAATTTCCAAATACGTGACATTTGCGGTTTTATTTATAAACCTATATATGGCGACATGATATATGGTACCCATGCCGCCTATGATTGATACTTATGATTTGAAGTTGTTTTATACACTATGCACTTATAATAGTATCAAACGATTTGTTTTAAACGTATCAAGCATTCTTTGGCTGTTATAAGGGAAAACCCTATCCCCCGGCTTGCGTTGCATTGTGTGATAGGACCTGGGTCTTATAACAGCTTCATCTTTCTTTATTTAGCATTGCGCTGTTGGTTTTATGCACCGGTATTCTTGGGAGGAAACCCGTTCCGTGTTATACGGCGTGGTCCCTTGATTTACCTAACTTTAAAATAAAGATTAACTGTTTTAGTTCTCACACCAGTCACATGACTGACCTGGAGTTTATTGTTTTAACCTAAACTCTGGGTGCCCTTATTTTGACACGGGCAGCTAGTAGTTTTGGGTTTTGCAGATTTATATTCACAGGATCCTGGTTTATAGCTGGAACGATATCCGGAAAGCTTTGTATCCGTATATCTCCTTCTAGTTGTGTATTGTATTATTTTCCGCTGCTATGTATTTAAATGTAATTTAAATCTCTGATATTTCTGTGTGATATTTATTCGTACTCTGTATATTCTTGTATTCTGATGCATTGTTGTAATATACAATGAAATGTTCTTGTGTATGTATTCTGTTGTGGCTTGTTCTCGAACTATCCGCACTTTCCTTTACGGGGAAGTTACGGGTTTTCACAGATACCTAGACATAGGTGCCAATCAGATTTCTATGGCCAATAATAAGCCTATGGAACTTTATCGAGTTAGCTTGATTTGATCATTTTCCAACCAGCTCTTGCCACTAATATAGTAGAAAGAATGTCATTCAAATTGGATGTAACCCATCCATTTGCTTTGAAGCTTGTACCTAGAGTTTACATCTTGTTTGGAGCTCGATCAGTTTAGAATTCAATACAGACTAACAAGATTCGATTGTCCATCCCTTTACCCTTACCCTTGAATTGGGGGTAGGAGTATAAACATAAATGGGTATCATACGAATGTCCAATCAACGATTCCATCCAATGATTCAAAAAGAGGAGTATAAAGATAACTGAACGTGATCTGACCACTTATCGACCAACTCAAACCTTAAATCCAATAGGCAGAGCATACGCTAAAATGGTTATATATGATTCAATCATCCAGTCAACGAACACTACCTTTTAACATGATAAGAAGGATTATAACCAAGATGGATGTACCATTGCAATCAATCAATCAATCTACACTTTCCCTTAATCCGCCAAGGGTGTATAAATAGGAGCGGATGTGGCCAGACCATCTATTCATGAAATGACCTAGAAATTTGACCTCTCAGTTTAAGAATTTAAGCTAAGGAAAATCCTAATTTCTTTCAAAAAATTAAGAATAATAAGTACTAAGGTGATCGAATGAAATATTAATCATCTTTTAATTGTTTATAAGCTATAAAAAAATTAATTCTCAAATTTTGTTTAACTAGGAAATTATGTTGGCTTAAACCAAAAAATGAGACCGATAACCAAATCCCAGATTCTTAACGGTATGATGGATAAAAGTTGTACTACACATGCACACACATATGAGATTATGATAATATATCCGTAGTAAGTTAGTAAAGGGATTAATTAAGCTAAAAAGTGATTAGAAAAGGCAAGTATAAGAAGACAAAATGATTTGCTTTAATAAAATAATACCACTCCCTATCATAAGTGTTCTTACACAACCTTCATGCCATCTATTACATCGCTATTAAACATGATGTAACAAATCAAGGGGTGTTCAACTATGTTAGGAGGGGTAGGGGTAATTTTGTAATTTTTCTTAAGACATTTTCCCAAGTTTTTCCTATAAATACCCACCCATTTCACCTCATTTCTTCTCTTCTTCCTTCTTCTCAAGCTTTCTAATGGATTCTACATCCTAATAGAAAAATATAGAAAAGGGAGAAATTCACTCACTACTCATCTAAATACCATAAGGCGTCGAAACTATCGCCGAACCACCTTTTATCTTCATCCAAAAATCATCACCATTCGACAAAGCTTGGAGATCCAAAATCCTAATCCACAACACCTTGGCCATGAGCAATAAGGACTGTAGGAAGGAGGACGAGCTTAAGGAAGGTGAAGAAGCTAGTTCAAGAGGCTTTGGTACAATCGTAGCGAAGCTATAGCGAATTTTAGGAACGATAGAAACCAATCGAATGTGAGAAAATCTACCTTAAACAACTATAACTACACATAATAAATGATTGTTATGTTAATGCTAAACTATTGTCATATGAATGCTAAATGATGCATATGAATGTTATGATGAATTTTTACCAAGTTTGGATGCTTATATGTTTGATTGTATGAACGTTTAGCAAGTCAGTTTAATACACGTTGACAAACACAATAAAAATCACTTTCCTTTCATTGAATGAAATTGTGAAAAATAATTTGTTAAACCTCTCAAAATGATTTGAAATAGTTTAGAAATGAAATATAAACATTTCCAAGTGTATAAATGAAGTTTGAAAAGAATACGTAAAATTCAAGTAATTTTGGTGTGTCGCGAATTGATAATTCGCAATTTCACAATTTAAAAAGTGAACCTTTGTATCTTAAAAAATACGAATCCAAATTCTTTAAAGCAAGATTTTTTCCAAATCCCTATAACAATAGATTTCCAATAAATCGAAAAAATCAAGATTTTTTTAGGTAGATTTTGAAATATGACCAAAACTAGATTTGGATAACATCGCAGTTGTGCAGTTCAAAATCATGTAAACGCGATTGTTAGAAGATGAGATTTCTAATCATTTAAAAGTGGAAATAAGGCTCCGCCCCTGTTTTTGTTTTAAATATAACCACGTCCCTCTCTAAGTTTCAGTGCATTTCCGGTCCCTGTTTTCCATACTTCCGCCCTTTACGTTTTTGTGCCAAAAAAAAAGCACTATCAGGTTTAAAAGAAATAATTAAATTTTGGAAAAGTCCATAGAAGTCCACGCAAATTAAAAAAAAAATTGCATACATATGAGCAACCTTTACCAATAATTGCACACATATATGCAACTATTGCATACGCTGTTTATGTTGAAAAATCTAGACGGAAACCTGCATACGTGTGTGCAATTATTTTGAATTACTTGTACACTTGTATGCAAGTATTTCATGAAAAAAAGTTAACTGAATTTTTGCCTGTAGATTATTGCATGCATACTTGCTACTTTTATGTTTTATCTGCACACGTGAATGCAAAAAAATTCGAACTGATTTGCAAGTATGTGAAATATTGCATATTTTCATGCCAGAATTATGCTATGCTTGCACAGACATATGCAAATATTTTCAACATAGATGCATAAGTGAAATTCTTGCACAGATGTATGTATGAAAATCCAAATAGGTGCATATTAGTATGCATTTAACTGTTTTTTTCGCTGTTTTTCCGTTTTTTTTTTGTTTTGACATGGTTTTTGATGTTTTTTGGGCTGAATTTTTTGCGTTTACCTATTTTAATTAAATACGAATTTACGTGATTTATTTTTATTTTTTTACTGAAGTTTCAAAAAATAGGGACTAAATTTATAATAATTTTATGACCAGATGTGAGCCTAATTTTTAAACTTAACAGGGACCTGTGCCGAATGGACCCTTATATGAAATAAATCATTTAAAATGTTTTAAAAGTAAATTGAGTTAATTATACGAGTCCTAAAATGATAAAAAAGTTGTTTTAATTAATTAAGCTTAAATGACACTTTTACAACACTTTTCTTCAATAACAACTGAAATTTAAACTTAATAAATCTTTTCAAATCTTTAATGAATGGTTTTAAATGATTAGTGGAGATTGTTTTAAAGACCTATAAATCAATTGAAGATATTAATGATTGAATTAAATTAAATAAGTAATGATTTAATCTTGGCTCTAATAAACTGACGAGTAAGCCTGATTTTTCTATTTCTGAAATCTAGATGTCAATGTTTTACCAAGGAGATGTATTAGAGGAAAAGTGCCCTGGCTCACCTGGCCCTTTCTTGGGCGAGGACTAGATAAGGTTGAAATGTCAGAAATGAGTTAAGTATAAAAGATTAAATGTTATAAAGTTAATCGAAACTCTTGGAGATGATCTTGTTATATTCAGTATCAAATTCCGAGGAGGAAATCCTTCCTATCTATAAGAATTTAAATGGTGTTTACACTGTTATTCGGTGGATAGACGGGTTTGAACATAGGAACTGATATCGAGTAAGATAAGTATGATTTCTTCGGATCTATTAAACAAAAACATACTTACTATCCTAATAACTTAATGAACAATGAGATATAATAATTCTGTGAATGCACCCGGAGAGTATTTGAAAGTCATACATCCTTAAAAGATTTTAGGAAGTAATGAATAATGAAATGAAGAACACCCAAAACTACTTAAGTAGTAATTTTGTGCTGAATGATCCAAGGAGACTGAAATTAGATTTAGATGATTTCTATCTGAAAACCACTTCGGATCAGAAAGATTTCGAAGTAATAAAGATTGAAGACTAACAAATTATGGAGATTGAAAAAAGGATTGCTGTCATGATCCTTCAGGTATTTATCCCATATTACAATGATGGTTATTTAACATTTAAATATTCGATGGGTCCATCCAAACTTAGGATGACTTATATGGATGAATGTCTAATGTCGTATTTCTAATATGCGTTTATTGATCTTCGTGAAAGTACATCAGTTTAGTAGTAGAGAAGGTAACTTCTCTTAGCTTAACGCCCTTCTCTGATACGTACAAGATGAAAGGTTGCACATTAGTGGAAATTAGTGGTGTGTGTTGGATTTGGAAACTTGTCATTTGATGTTAAGAAAGTGCCAGAAGGAAAGGTAACCGTAGACCTCTAAGCCTCAATAACTGGTGTTAGCAAAAAGAGGGCACACAATGAGGTCGTTTTGGGTAGCTCCTATGAGAAGACGTTATTACCCTTCTATATTACTCATTATATGTCGAGTAAGCGGTGGATATGAGATGTCTTAGGGGTGATAGGTCAGTTATTTCCAGGGTGATAACGTATTCGGGTAGTGCATCACTTAGGGAAAAGGTCATGTAACCGTTCCGGCCTTGCTAGTTGAGAGCGATCATCAGTATATCCCTCTGGAGATGTACTATACGGAAAGGTAGACCCTTGCTTTGCTATCATATGGGCATCCATTTCCCTAAAAACTTACAAATTATATTATAGAGCATTGTTAGGGGTACAAAATTTAAATAGAGCAAACAATTTTGCTATTTCTATTATTTATTTTAATGGGTTTTAAATGACATCTGATAGTTTAGACGCATGATGATTTGGTTACCATAAGGCAAAAAGTCTTATGGGATACCTTTCACTTCCAAATGACAAATTTAAGTTTCTCACACTAGTCCCGAAGTTTCCCTTTCTTCCCCGTAAACTCTGGGTGCTCCTACATTCGTCGGGCAGCCTAGAGATTTCAGATGGATAACATCTTTTTGGAGCATGAAGCCAAGGAGAATTTTGAAGGCTATTAGAGCATGGATCTTTGGGATCCTACCCTTTTGTTTACCTATTATTCTGCTGCATTTCTGTTTTTCAACACTTGTACGAATAGGTTGTATAATCATTCTCGTTGGATTAGCATATACCAAACTACTTACTTGTAATTCCTAATGTAAATTATTAAAGTTTAATACGATATGAGATTCTGTTCATTCTATTTTTCTATTTATATTTTCTTTTACCCTTAATTATCTGACTCTCCAATATCAGACCTAGGACACGTGAATACCGAGAATGTATTAGATTCGACTTCTAAGTTCGAGGAATTGGGTCGGTTCATTTAGCATTAGATCTTAGGTTAAGCGAACACCTAGGAATCGATGGGATTAACTTATTATTGATAAGGTTTACAATACCCTAGAATGAGTTTAGTCTGAGAGAGCATAAAAATCCAATTTAATAGACACCTTGCACATACTCTAAAAGATAAATCCTTCCTATTTAAGTTGTTTTTGTTATCGGTTGAACAGATATTAAGGATGAATAGAAGATGAAGTTTTAGAGCAGGTGGAAGCAGTATGACCAAAGGTCAAAGTACTGCTGCCATATTAAAGGAAGCAACGACTCCAGTGCGACCTCAAGCTAAGTTTGCAACCTTGTGCAAGAATTTCACCAACTTAGGAGGCGATCCTTTCAACGAAATTGAATCCATTATTGAAGTTCAGGCTAGGTGTAACACCCCGTAATTTCAACAACATTAAAGAGGATAAATTAAATAATAATTAATTTAATAATTAGAATTAAGGGAAATGGATTGCGCCATTGCGCCCGTCTCGAAATTATGGTCAAGATAGACATTTGTTTGCATAAAACAGACACCGTATGAAGAAGTTATGAAGGTTTGAAGTTTGTATATGCGCAAGATAATTTTATATATATATATATATGTGTATATATATATATATATGGACCAGGAATCAAAATTTTAGTTCAAATTTCAAAATAATCCCGTTGGCGGTAAAATTCCTGCCCTAGGGGTGTCGACCCCATAATAGGGGTGTCGACCCTTATAGGGGGCATTGACCCCGGGGTCGACCCCATAAAGTCGATCACCCTAGGGTTGGGAAGTCGATTTATGGAGGGCTGGCAGCTATAAATAAATGTCCATTTCTCTTGTTTTCTTCATTGAAAATCAATGGAAGCCAAATGCTGCCGGTGCCTGAACTGAATCCTTTTCTTCAACAACGATCAACTAGGAGCTAATCAGTTAGAGATTCATGTATAGATCTGAGATTCAACACCAACAATTTCTCTTCTATCTTCTAAAATCCAAACACTATGAGTTTAGTTACTTTAGATTTAATTGATTAAAAGGAAAACGTGATATGACTATGATTTGGATCTGTTATAAATTGTGAATCTATGATATTCTTAGATCTTAAACTTTATCATGCTAGATCTACTTTTATAGATCTAATTCACTTGTGGTTAATTTATCATGTCACATTTTTGGATCTAAACCTTTATCTATGTTTGTGGCTAATTTAGGATCTATCATTATTTGGACAGTTAAAACCCTGTTTAGATCTAATTCTCTATCTAAATCATCTTGTACCTATCATGTGGTGGTTAATTTAGATCTGCATTAATTGGGCATGTGAATCCTTGTTTAGATCTATCCATGCCTATTACGACATCCTTAGTATGTTAGATCTAGTTTTATTATTATCACATGTTCACTAGATCTATTTTTATATGTCCACCTTATCACTATGCCAATTACATGTCTATGTCAGTATATATTCGTGCCAGTTTTGTTAGAATAATCACTATTGTCATCTTCCCATTACCTTTCCCTTTTATTGTTTATAGCCAGACTACTTTATAGCCTAGGCATTCCGCCAAATATATGCGAATACGTTATTTAGGGAACGGGGGAAAACATTGAAATTGGCATTATTGAATAATGTTTATGAACATGAATTTGAGCATAACTGGGTAAATAGGCATGAACACCTATAAATACATAGGTATAATTAATTTTTAATAATTAAAATGCCTAGGATTGCAGTAATTGGAAAATGTAACTACACTTATGACACAAAGTTAGATTGCATTTGTGGTGGAAGTCTGCCAGGAACCGACCGGCATATCCAGCAACAACAAATGTTGAATCTAATGTGAGGGGTCTAAGTGCACAAATACGAGACGGGCTAAGACATAAGGTTAGGCCCAACTTGTGGAAGAAATATGCCTGGAACCGACCGACATATCCAACATCCATAAGCTGTATGCCTAATGCGGGAGGTCTAGCCCATTATAAACCATAAATTGACATGGTAAGGAATTGAAATACTTAACCTAGTTGAATCCATAAGGTTTGGGTGAACATAAACATGAATAGGGGTTAAGTAAACTTGGTTGAATAATGGGAGGGTTAAGTTAAGTATATTAGAGATGGGTAGGTAATATTTAAATATAGGCCCTTAAAGCTTAACCAATTGGGGGTTATGTATTAAAGACACCTATGATAAGCATAACCAGTAGAAAGATTGGGGTTATATAATTAAAGACACCTTTTAGGGTAAATATAACCTGTGGTAAACCTAGTGGGGGATACAAAGGGGAGAACTTGTAACATATTGTGTGGGACCCGTTTCAGTAAGTAAACTGGAGTAGGAATCAAACAAAGTACTCCGAACTAGGTTGGAGAAGAGGCACGCTTACTGAACTGATTATAAGAGATCCAAACGTGGAGGATGGTGTGGGCGGCGCAAACCGACCAGGTCATGTGCGTGCATGGGCCGGGCAGAGGGGGAAAAGACGACCATGACACCTGTAGATATGGGGCTGTACATACCAGCGAAGGGTTGCCACTTTATGACGTGATACATCCAACGGTGGGGCCAGTACAGAGTATCTACGCGGATTAGGGAGCCGATCGATTAGGGTAGTAGTTAGGGTACATTTGTATTCCTAAGTCTACCATCTTATAGTGGAAGGGATCATCTCATTCTGGTTATATACTAGTAATAGTGCAGAGTATTCATTAGGGAAGCATATACACTCTATCGTGTTACCTTGTCATACTTACCTTTTGTGGTGTCGTCTTTCTTATCCACTTTATATGCCTGTCATGCTACTTTTATTTATTTACTTGCTAAAAGTAACTGGACTCGCCAGACTTTATGCCTGACCCCTTTTGTTTCCTCTTCTTTCTTCTGTTCCCCCCTCAGGTTCTCAGGGTGGAAACACTCAGACTTGACTGTGATTTTGCTTTATCTTGCTAGGAGCTGCTCTTGAAGTACTGCTCAAGTTCTTATCTCTACTATGGTTTTGTCTTCTTTTGGGGAATTATGCTTTTTATTTACTCTGACGGAACAAGATTGAAAGTTTTATATTTTTATGATGGCTTTTATGTAGTTCAAGACTTGTGATATTATGGACCACGATGCTATGATTTATGTTTGAAATAAAAATTTGAGTTCCGTTATTGCTTTTATATCCGTCTTGTAATGTTTCTGTTTTTGTTTACCTATAACGCTTCACGAAACTTAATGCATTCTCTTAATGAGTGACATTAATGGATGTGGGGTGTCTCAATTGGTTTCAAAGTTGAAGGTTACCATATTAGATAAAAGTTTTTGAAAATTATTTTCAAAAAGGTTTTAAAAGAAAGCATTTTCAAAAATAATATTCTGTTTTTAGAAAACATTCCCCAAAAATCCATAAGTAATATCTTTCGATCCCTTGTTTGGATCTCTTTCCTTGTCTTTTTCAGCATGCCTGGGGAACCTAATATTCCAGAGGGCGTTACGATACCAGGCTGGTCATGTAGGTATTTGGAGGCCATGGCGCCTGCCGAAGGCCAAGGAAACGTTCCTCCCCCAGCTTCACCCGTTGTTCCTCCTCCTCCTCCATGTGTAAACTTTTCCAAGATCTGCTAAGATTTCCATGCTATAGGAGGAAAGCCATTCCATGGAACCAAGACATTCGTAGAGGCAAGGAATTGGCTCAAGGAGACCGAGGACTTGTTTGTAATATTTGAAGTGGAAGATCGAAGGAAGATTCAGTTGGCTGCCTGGCTATTGAAAGATAAAGCTTCATTTTGGTGGGAAGTAACCCAAGAATTCCGTCCGGTGGAAACTTGGGATGATTTTAGATAGAGGTTTGAAATGAAATTTCTTTCCCAATCTGATTAAAGTATGCAAATGGAGAGGTTCTTAGCACTCAAACAAGGGTTAAAGAGTATGTGAACAAATTCAACCAGCTAGCAAAATTTGGACTCGAACTAGTGGATACTCCGCACAAGGAGCTTTGTGGTTTGTTAAAGGGATAAACGAACCCTTGCATGGGTTAGCCATGTCCCATATTCCAATAGGGGCAACTTTTGAAAGGCTTGTTGATATGGCCTTGATGCACGAGGAGGACAAGGGAGAAAGGAAGGAGGTTAAAGCTGAGGAAACAACATAAAACAAGAAGATATGGCCCAAGAAAGGACAACAACAATAGCAACAGAAGAAGGGTGGAAAGAATGACAAGGCTAAGGATAAGAGAAAGTGTCACAGTTGTGGACGTGAGGGTCACTTGGTGAAGGACTGCAAAAGAAGGAAGAATTCTTGCTTCATTTGCGGAGAGGTCGAACACTTTGCCAGGGAGTGCCCGAAGAAACAGGAACAAGGCCAAAGGGCAGGAACTTATGGAGGGCAGGTGCATGCTCTCGCGATCAGTGCTCCTGATAGACGTAGAAAAATTTCGATGGAAGGTTTAATTTCCCTTTCAAATCATCCTATTAGAACACTTTTTGATTCTAGCGCTTCACATTCATTTATATCTTGTTCTGTGGTTAAATCTCTACACTTAAATACTAGCATGGTAGTGGATCCCATTGTTGTCTCAAACCTTATTGGTGGTTCGGCTTATTTGTCTATGATTTGTCGAGGTTTGAGGATATCTATCTTAGGCGTCGAGTTTGAGTGCGACACGTATGTGCTCGGGTTTATAGGCTATGGGTTGATTCTAGGGATGGAATGGCTAATTATGTATGGTTCCATTCTAGATTGTGATAGGAGGGTCGTTAGGCTTCTGGCTTATCATGGGAAGACCCTCGAGATTTCTTGTGACTCGCAAGTGTAGCGCCCCGTAAAATTTAACGACACTAAAGATGATAAATTAAAGAACAATTAATCTAAAATAAGTTGTTAACAATAAATTAAGGAAAACTTAATTAAATAATCAGAATTATGGGAAACAGACTGCACCATTGCATCCATCTCTAAATTCTGCTCAAAGTAGACACTTGGTTTGCGTAAAACGGACTTCGTATGAAGAAGTTATGAGGGTTTGAAGTTTGTATACGAACAAAGTAATTATATATTGTTAGACGAAATTATGGCTCTAACATTGTCTAGAATTATAGAGAGTAATGACTAAAAATGAAAGAAAACACAGCAAATACACCAGATTTATAGTGGTTCGACGTTAACGAGCCTATGCCCACTTTATATGTCTTTGATTATATGTTGAATGCAAGTACAATCAATGATTTCTCTCAATCTCACTTTTACAGTAGTGGTTCACTCAATAATTTTGAGATAATACTGACTAGAAATAACGGAGAAATTGTAACGGTGGAAATAATACTCAGAACTACCAAAAGATCCCAAAAAATGCCAAGTATGGGGCTATTTATAGGTGATATCTACAGGCGGTTCATGAAGACACGTGGCACGGATCCCTAGGATCTCGGACTGGTTCGTGTCTTGATGGAGAAATGGTCAATATGACAGTTATGGACAAGTATCGTCAGATCCCGAGCTTTCGGATCGTGGATGACTTGGTCACGGTCACCATCTCTTCGGCTTGTAGACGGTTCGTGAGAAAGACTCATGAGCGAGTTGAGATGACCCTTCACGAGTGGGTCGATCTAGGGGCATCACAAGCGAGATGTGAAGGACAGTCATGAGGGGGGCATTGGTTTCATAAGTCATGGTGTATTCGTCTCTGAGCTTGAATATATAATTCTACTTCTTATTTGAATGTGAATACTTGTACTCTTGGGGGCTTTGTTCAGAAACTAGCCAACATTTTGCCCCCTCGAAGTACGTTTTATCAAAAATAAATTGTGCTTCGAAATTATCAAAGTATCTTCCCTGGAAAGGTATGGACCAATAGTTGCATCTGCTTGGATGGTTACGATGTTTCGAATTGTCGTGTCCTTTGACAAGTATAAATATAGGATTGAACTTCTAATTATTTTTCTGCCTATTAATTGACTTCGATCTTTTGGACCTTGGAAAGCATTACAATCAGTTCGTTAGGTGAGCTTTAAATTCCATGGGTATTTCTAAAGAAACTCTTCACTCCTGCATGTTAAAGGTTCCATCTTCTTGATTTAATGATCATTCCTGAGTCCAAGTTGCTAGAACATAGTATGGTCCATGTAACTAGACACGTACCACGGACTGGTGGTTGGGCAGGCCTTCACGCGAGCCATGATGGGTCCATCTGAGTTCTCTTGGCCCGTTGGATTAGGCGATCCTGAATAAGACAAGACTGGGAAGACCAAAAGCCCTTGAATCAGCTATATAAACTAGCCCCTTCTTCTTTCTTACTCTTTCTCTCCCCCTTTACTTCTATCGCCGCCACCCAATTCTTCCAAACCCTAATTCGAATCCTTCCCAAACTCATGCAACCTCCAAATCATTTGCTCAAACTGAAAAGGTAATAGAGACAAATGAGTTTACGATTTTACTTTCTATTTCTTCATTCAATATCATGTGGTCATTTGGGTAATGGTGGTGGAAGTTATGGAGTTGGGATCAGATGTGTTGGATAAGACAGATGTGTTGGATAAGAGATTGGGTACGGTTCAAATAGTAGGTGCGGATTTGTAGGTTGCGGAGAGTGGCTGGTGGGGAAGATGATGAATTTCAATAATCTGATTCGTGAAAGGAGTCGTTGGAATGGTTCGTGACGATTACGAGATGGAGGAAGTGAGGCGATCTATGGAAAAGGCTATAAGGTCGATTCGTGGAAGGAGGCACGGTTCATGAATGAGGTCAGCGAAGCGGTTCGTGGTAGGAGGCATGGAATTGGGTCGGGTCATGAAGGTAGCTCACAAGCTTCTCACTCACGAACCTGTGGGTCTTTGGATTTCAACCCTTTGCTTGAATCCAGATCATGATCCGGGGGTCCATCCACGATCCAGACGGGTTCATGAGCCATCTTTTGACCACAAACCGAATCCTGTCTCACGAGCCCACTCTTGGTCACGAGCCGTTCCATGGGACTTCAGCAGGCCAATTTTACCAATGATCTGATTTACATATTGACTAAAGAATGCGATGCAATTCTGATATACCAATGGATAGCTAGGTTAGAGCCTTCGAGATGAACTCTCGGAACTGTACGATTACATAACTTAGCAGCATACGATGACTAATACTGCGCTTATCTGATTAAATTGATGTTTTCTTTCTAGTACCATACACATTTGCACACACTAGCAGTTGCACATACACGGGGTTCACAGGTAATTGTATTCTAACGACTTATTTTTGTTCGCCAACACAGCCATGTCTGATAGACGCTCGATAAGAATTTCAGAGAAGAGTATAGATCAAGAGTCATCAAACTATCATAATCCCGATGTACTCCCGTCATATCCAGATTGGAGTAATTCTAATCCCGATTATGAAACAGATCTTGACACAGAATCGGTATCTTCTGAGAGCATATCACTTGAGGAAGAGGATAATGATCGAGCTCCCAACGAAATCGAGGGTTTTAAAGAAGTAGAGAAAGAGAAACTGAGCGACTCTATAGCCTCCAAGCTGGACGATATAAAGTTAAAGAAAATTTGCTTAAGACTGGGATTCCCTGGACCGATGTGAAACTCCAGAAGGAGGAGATAGGCCCCATTCTACTCTGGAAGGGTTCATGTCTATTAGTAGGATCATGTGCTGGGTAGGCGCTATTCCTTCATTTCCACCGATTGTGGTCGATCTCCTGAGATGACTACGCATTGCTCCTATGCAGCTCCATCCCAATGCCTATGTTGCTATATACACTTTGTATATTGCCTATGCGGAAATTTTAGAGACCAAGCTCACTTTTAAAGACTTGAACTTCTATTATTATTTCAAGAATCATTCCACGGGGACTCCATACTTTATTTTCTTTGAATCAATCCCCTCCAACAAGCTATTATCGGTGGTTACAACAATTTAGGAGATGCCAAATCTGAATGGTTTTATATAAAGCATCAAGCTGGATGCACGAGAAGATGGCTATAGTCAAGTAGGATCTGAATCCTTCACCACCCATTCCCATCATATAATTAGGGTGCTAACACTTTTCTTTCTTTGTATAGCTCACAATTTCCAAAAGACAGATGGTTCGGTATACGAGGACCGATTGTCCCGCCTCTTAAAAATCAAGCCGAATTTCTGTAGGATCAGGGAGTGTATAACTGATGAGACTCTTCATAAACATCATCTTTTGGACATGCGACTCGAGCTTGGTGCGGGCGGAAAACCTTACAAATACATGCCCCCTACTCAAACAGTTGGGGAATCTAGTAGCATGCCCCCAGTCGAGGGGCAGGTGACAACTGTAGCCACCAAAATGACCGAATTTCGTAAGAGCCCTTCACCGATGATCAACCAGGATGATGAAGATTTGAATATATACAAAGGGGACGAAATCCGAATCGATGAGCCAAAGGAGGTTCCAGTGTCTAAGGGACAGTCTCCCTCAAGGACTTCACCACCAGTAAAGCCTACTACTCATGATACGTTGACGGAGGAGTAGATATTTGGGAAGTTAGAAAAAATTCTTCTGCCAGATAACACTTACACACCTGAAGACTTTGGAGGGGAACCATTCTTCCCTATCTGTGAGGAAGAAAATATTTCAACCAAAGAGAGAGATACTCCACAGATAATCCTAGCTTCGGGCTCTGGTCTGTTAGGGGGGATCACACGGGATACACATATCACATGCACCACTTGCTACATCACATTCGAACTATTCGTATTCAAGGGTCTCATATGTGTTTGTTGTTTTTTTGCAGGAAAAATGTCTCATCGCCACTCATATTCTCATCGCGAACTTCGTGGCTGCACTCCCAAACTCAATCCCATATCTAAGCATGATTGCAGTGACGGCCGAGGAAGAGATAGCCAACAACCCCGTGATTCTTATCAGCCTCACTCTACATGGTCTCGCTCTCCTTCGAAGCAAGTACCTAGGAAATACCATAGTCGTCAAGTGCCACAGGCTGGAGGAAAGAAACTTCTCAAAGATCTATCTCCTTCGAAGAGTACACCGTATCAGGGAAAATCTTCCGAGAAGCATCATGAATCCAAAGATAGAGACAAAGATTCAAGCAAAAATTTGGAAAAAGAGAAGGCAACTTTAGTTCCTTCTGGTCAGCACAACCTGGATACCACCACTGCACAGGATGTTTCCCTCGCTCCTGACAATAAGGCAAAGCTCGAGCATTTGCGAAAGCAGTTCCCAGAGCTTTACTTTGAAAGGATGATGTTCATTCCAGATCTTGAACTAATTCCCGAGGACTGGGATACCAAAGTTGTGGGCCAAATTGGTCTTATGGCTAAATAGTATAGGGTAATGAAGAAATACGCCAAGAATCTTCCAAATGTTATCCGCCGTATAGAAATAGATGCTGCCAGCGCTAGGGTGAAAATCGATCACGATGCTAAGGCCAGAAGCAAGGCAGAGAAAGAACTTGAGGATGCGCAAGCTTAGCTCGCCTTAGCTCGTCGGGATGCTGAAAATTACAAAACAGAGTTGGAAAATGCTAAAAAACGTTTCCACCTCGAGCTTGATTCACACAGCCAGGAGCCCGTTGCTTTGAAGGAAGAGATAGAGGATTTTAGGACAGCTAACACTAAGTTAAAGGCGTCAAAGAATCATATTGCCACAGAGAAGGCTGCTTGGGAAAAGGATAAAGCAAGCTTAAAGGACAATATTGCTCGTAATGAAAAGGAAAATGCGAACTTGAGCGACAAACTTGCTCATGCTGAGGAAAGGCAGCTCTTGCCGAAGGTAATGCTAATGTAGTTCTCGAGCCGGCCTCCACCGCAATTGCCAAACTTGCTGCGGCTGAGAAGGAGATAGGGGAATTCGATGAACTATTGATGGACTTCTTTGTTCAAATCATCCGGACTCGAGATATCTCCTGGATCAGTAACTATCCCACCACCTTAGTTAGTGTATGGGAGCAGACTGTTGAGAGAGAGAAGCAACACTTGAAGGTCGAAGAAGTTGATAAGCACCAACTCATGCAAATTTTTCTTAGAGGTGGAGAACCTGAGGCTTTAGCCAAGGGCAGGCGTCGGATCCAAGAGGCCATGGAGAAAGAGAGGCTTGATCTCAAGGGCAAGAACAAGATTGATGAAGGTTCGAGCTAAGCAACGGAGCCCAAGGCTTCTGAGGTTGAGGAGTACAACCCAGATCCATTGATCCCCGTAGTTCCAGTTCCTCCAACTTATGGAGCTTCCACTGCAGGTTCATGCGAGGAATCAGCAGAAGGTATCTCCTTATTCTCTCCACAAATTGTTAAAGCTATTGTGACTTGTCGTCTCATTGTGGAGCAAGCAATCGAGAAGACCACATTTTCTCCTAAACTAATAACAGTTACTTCTCATAATATAGGTGCTAAGTCGATAGAGAAGGATGTAGAAAAGCAAGCAGAGGTTGAGAAGGTCAATGTGCCACCGAACACTGAGATCATCTATGAAACTCGTGAGCAGACTGAGGTCAAGGCACCCGAGAAAGCCGTCGCATCGTCTAGCACTAATGTTTCCAAGGATGCCAAAATTATCGGAGCCTTGGATGACATCGATGGCGATCACGGGGATGATGAGGAAGAGCTTGCTATCACAGGGGAGACCAGAAACGATGATAATATGACCTTAGCCGAAATGAAGGCTAAAAAGGATAAACAACTGGCCTTAAAAATAGAGGAACAAGAGCCCCAAAATGTGCAACCTATCACCGCAGCTGATCCCAAATTTGGTTAACTATAAAGTTGGCCAGTAAGTCGATAACTATGCAGCTAACTCTAGCTCAACAAAATAACAAAACTGATATTTTATTTTTTTGTCGAAAACTCTAGTTCAACAAAATGACAAAAATTAATGCTTTCTATTTGTTGAAAATTTTAATTCAACAAATAGACAAAATTTGATGTTCCTTATTTTTTGAAAATTCTAATTCAACATATAGACAAAAATTGATGTTTTCATATTTGTTGAAAATTCTAATTTAACAAATAGACAAAAATTGGTGTTTTCATATTTGTTGAAAATTCGAATTCAACAAATGGAAAAAAATTGGTGTTTCATATTTGTTGAAAATTCTAATTCAACAAATAGACAAAAATTGGTGTATCATATTTGTTGAAAATTCTAATTCAACAAACGGACAAAAAGTGGTACTTCATATTTGTTGAAAATTATTTCATATTTGTTGAAAATTCTAATTCAACAAATAGACAAAAATTGGTGTTTCATATTTGTTGAAAATTGTAATTCAACAAATAGAAAAAATTGGTATTTCATATTTGTTGAAAATTCTAATTCAATAAATAGATAAAACTTGGTATTTCATATTTATTGAAAATTCTAATTCAACAAATAGACAAAAATTGGTATTTCATATTTCTCTTTTATAACAATTTGATTTAAACAAAATATTCATTTTTGTTTTGATTAATTTAATTTAAACGAAAATGACAATTATACTAATTTTAACAAAAAATCATAATTTTTGTCCAATGGTTCCAATTTGACAAAAATGACAAGTTTTGTCCAATTATTCCTAACAACAAAATTATAATTCTTTAGTCAACTACTCTAATAAACCTAAAAAATAATAATTCTTGGTTCCACTATTTTAACTAATAAATGATGAATTTTCCCAATGATTCTAATTTGATAATTTTATCTAAACAAAAATTATATATTTTTGTTTCCCTCAATTTTTTACAACAAAACGGTCTACATGTTTTTAACAATTGTATCACCACAGATCTGTATGTTTTTAACAATTTTATCACCACAGAATATCACCAAACAACTAGATCTACATGCTACATCCATCACAGATCAAATCATAAATCATAACAAATAGGAATTAACTATAGATTGATGATAATAAAATCAGAATTATTTCTAATTATTTAAAAAAAGAAATAAATAGATATCTCATAGTCGTTTAAATATGAATGATTCAAATCTGAAATTTTGGTCAAAATTTGATCTGCTCAGAATTGGTTCTAGTCAGTCCAGAATCATAGATCTCGGACTCACGATCGTAACGGATCTGAAATCGTTCAATTTTGAGTTCGTATGAGTGAGATATGGATTAATTTGTATTAATAACATTTTAAAATAAATTAATTAAATAATATATTTTAAAAAACCACCTTCTTTCTCTTTTACAGACAAGGCCGTGATGGTTTCCTACAAGTTCAATTCTAGGGTTAGATTTTGCGTCCAAACGGAGAGGCTTCATCACGATCAGAGATCACCATGCGGGAGAGGAACAAGAGGCGCGCCTGGGGGTCCTACTTCGACCAACTTGAACATGGCTACAAGGGTGGGCGGCGCTCGAAACGATGACACTTCAGGTGCAAAATCCGGTCCCAATATGTCAGGAAACTTGATCAATTCCATATAGAATTGTAGAGGAGAGCAATCTCTTCAAAATTGTCTGAAGGAGTGGAGGATTTTATAGTTTGGATCAATTGAAATTAGAGGATGAAGCCAGGAAGAATTTCGGCCATTGGAAAGAGAGGGGGGCAGCTGTATACTGTATATTAGGGTTTGGAAGAATACTTTTTATAATATTATAATATTAATTTTCTTAATTAATGAATTTTAGCCCATAAATCTTTAATGGTTCCAATTTCGGTCCAATAAAAGTTGTTACTACCTAATTTCCCCTGTTCCGGAACCAATGGGCTAGGTCCTGTCAGCCCAAAAGATTGTTTTTGGCCTGATTTCTTTAATTTAAAATTTAAATCATTTATTTAATTAATTCGATCGTACATTTAAATTCACCGGGCCACATACGGACACCGAAAATTCCCAAAAAATAAATCTATCTATGTTTTGACGATGCGGTCCTAACAAAATTAATTTCATCGAATTTGGAGACCCTTTGAAAAATGGACTTTTTAACGGTCGATTAAATTCAATAAAAATTATCAAATCACAGTTTAATTTACTATGCTCACAAATTAATTCAAAAAATTATGGAAAATTAAACTTAGCAATAATTTGACATTCCAGATCCGACAAAAAAATTTCATCGAAAATGGAGGTCATTTGTATAATGGCCATTTATACGGGCTATAAATTATACTATATTCTATAGCGACTATTCAGAATATTCAACTGGCCATAACCTTTTATTCCCGCTATGAAATTTTGATTTTTTGGATTCGTTGAAAAGATAATTTTAAACAGATTTAGATATTTTTGTTTTCACTAAAATCCGTTTTATTTTGAGTCTTTGTACATTCAGTCAAAATTCATATTCAAATTTTCAAACTACCATGCTATTTCTAATTCCTTTTAAAATTAAAATAAATATATCGTTCTAACTTTAATTTAAATAAATTTTAAATCATTATTATTTAAAATAAATTATTCTAACTATTCAGAATTCTTTGAAATAGCCAAAATAAAAATTTTAAATTGGTTTTGATTTTCTGGTTTGTTACAATCTCCCACACTTAAAAGCTTTTCGTCCCTGAAAAGGAAACAATAGTAAAGTAGGAAACAAAACGGAAAATGAAAGGTATTGTAAATGTACCTCAACATAAGTGTTACTCGGAGATGTCCACTCTGCACTTGGGATAGGCCTGTTTGATATTATCTTCAGTCTCCCATGTACAGTCTCTAGGATCCCCGCTCCACTGCACTTTGACTAAGTGGATCCTCTTGTTCCTCAGAACTCGGGTTTCTTTGCCAACAATTTTCACTAGCTCCCTCCTTACTGCTGAGCTCGTGGTAATCTCCAAACCTTGTTGTGCTGCTTCCTCCACAACTAAGTTTGTATTATGAACATGCTTCCGGAGTTGAGACACATGGAATACATCATGTAACCATGGCAACCAGTCAGTCAACTGCACCCAACAAGCGAGAGTTCCAATCCTTTCGAGAATAGGAAATGGACCAGTGAATCTCGACACCAATTTCTCAGTCTTCCCAAATCAAATTACACCTCTCACTGGGGAAACCCTCAAGTATACATAATTGCTAATAGAGAATTCCAAATCCCTTCTTCGTGAGTCTGCATAGCTTTTCTATCGGCTCTGAGCAGCCAATAGTCGCTTCTTAATAAAATCAACTTTATCTGATGCTTCACGAGTCATGTCAGGACCCAATACTAATCGATTGCCAGGTTCCACCCAACATGCAGGATATCTGCATGACCTGCCATATAATGCATCAAATGGCGACAACTGCAAGCTTGCTTGATAACTGTTATTATAAGAGAACTCAACCAAGGGCAAGTGATCTTCCTATGACCCACCAAAATCAAGAATGCATGCTCGCAACAAGTCTTCCAATATGCGGTTCACCCTCTCAGTCTGGCCATCTGTCTGAGAATGATAAGCGGTGCTCATATTCAATTTGGTCCCAAGCTCTTCTTGGAATGCTTCCCTAAATTTGCTAGAAAACATCGGATTTTGATCACTAACGATGCTACTGGGAACTCCATGAAGTCCGATGATCTCTCTGAAATAAAAATGTGCCAGACTTCGAGCTATTCTATTAGATCTGACAAGGATAAAATGGGCAGTCTTCGTGAAATGATCTACAATCACCCATATACTGTCATTGCCTTTTCTAGTTCGGGGCAAGCCATCAATAAAGTCCATAGAAATTTGGTCCCACTTCCAACCTGGAACCTCTAGCGGTTGCAACAATCCTGCTAGTTTCTGCTGATCGCTTATGACTTGCTGGCAGGTGGGACATCTAGCAACATATATAGAAATCTCTCTCTTCATAGATCTCAACCAAAATATGCGCTTGAGGTCATGATACATCTTACTCACCCCTGGATGAATACTGAGCTTAGATTTGTGACATTCATCCATTACTTCCTTTCTGAGCTCAGGAAGGTTCGGAACACAAATTTGGCCTAACAGCCTCAAAACCCCTTTGTCATCAATCTGGAAACTCGTGGGTTCGCCTTCTCTAACTCTTTTGCTAATTCTCTGAATAAATTCATCATTCTTCTAAAGAGAAGAGTTCTTATTAATCAAGGAAGGTATAAAAATGAGATTGGTGAGGATAAGATTAGTGCTGGCTGTATTCTTCCTGCTGAGTGCATCGGCTACAAAATTGGCTTTCCCTGGAGTATATAAGATGTCTTGGTCATAGTCTGCAATAAATTCAACCCAGCGTTGTTGCCTCAAGTTCAAATCTCTTTGGGTGAACAGATACTCCAAGGATTTGTGACCAGTATACAACTCAAACTTCTCACCCAAGAGATAGTGCTGCCATATCTTTAAAGCAAATACGATGTCCATCAACTCAAGATCATGAGTGGGGTATTTCTTCTCATGCGGTTTCAACTGACGGCTAGCATATGCAACTACTTTGTCCCTTTGCATTAGCACCGCACCAACACTGTAACACCACGTATTTTTTGTGAACACTAAAGTAACGAATTAAAGAATACTTAATTTTAAAAAGTGGAAATTAGGGGAAATGGGTTTCGCCATTGCGTTCGTCTTGGAATTCTACTTGAGATAAAATCTGAGTTTGCGTGAATCAGACTCCGTATGAAGAAGTTATGGAGTTAAGAAGATTTCAAGTTTAAAAAGAAACAAAATATAAATAATAATTAAATCAAAAAGGAGTTTGAAATTTAAAAAATTCCGAGAATCAGCTGGGCGGGAAAATTCCCGCCCATAGGGGTCGTCTCCCCCTATGGGGTGTCGACATAGGTGTCGACCACCCAAGAGGAGTGTCGACCGGGTTGTCGACCCCCCTGTAGGGGTCGTCCCCCTCGGCCAAATCTGGGTTGTTTTGTCCAGTGACGATTTTTGGTGTCTTAGGGCATATGTGGCTTGTTCTGATTGGCCTGGTGAGGTGTCTTTGTGACTTGGATGGTTTAGTTTGATCCTAGATTAATCTAAAGGCTAGAATTAATCCTATACTTCTATATATACATCTCTAAACCTAAACCCTAATTCATAACAATTCCTTATGATGACTCTATGCTGCTGAACTCTCAATTCTTTTAGCCGCCGCCTCAAAAACCTAAATCATATTAGAAGTTCTTCATCAACAATCAACTTTGAAGCTTAATCAACATCAAATTAGAGTTTCTGTAACAACAACGATTCAATTCTCTTTTCTAATCCTAGCAATGTAAGTTCACGTTATTTTCAGATTTAAATACCTAATTGTAATCTTGGCATGTAGTAAAATGAATCTAAGTCCATGCTTTATGATAAGACAATCTTTTCAGATTTATCCCTATCTTTCTATCGAATCCATGATTTTACATGCCTAAGAAGTTATTATATCGTTACAATCATGCCTGCCTTTGTTGTACATCAGGCATATAGTCCTTTTTAGTTCATGATGTTATTCTTATGCCTGCGATAATGATTGTATCGGTTTATTCAAGAATCTATCTTTATTGGATCTAAATTTCCTGTATTAGGTCTGTTGTTACATGCCTATTCTTATTTTTATGCTCCTTCTCTTTCTCCCCCTATTTTCTTTTTCTTTTATGAACCTAGGTTAACTTCGAACCTAGGCTGAAATCGCGAAATACGAACGATTTGTGTATGGGGAATATTTGGGTATAACCTATTTTGGTTAAATATTGGGCATAATGTATTTGGTGAAATAATTGAGCATAACATATTTGGTGAAATTTTTGGGCATAACTTGTAAATGCTATTGGGGAATTATTATCATTATAACTGCAAGTTTAGGTTAATTGGCATGTAAACCAAGTTTTGGGAGTAAACTACAACCTGAAATATTCAAACTAGATTGGGCATAACTATTGGTTGGGACGCCTAGCATAATGTATATTGCGATTTTAGAGCATGACTATTATTGTAAATTTGGGAAAGTTGGGTCTAGCCTATTTTGATCAATAACTTGTAATTGAATTTGTTGGTATAACTTGAGAATTGAAACATGACTAGTTTTGTGAAATTGGGATAATTAGCATCTAAAACCTAGATATGGACATGTACGGTAAATATGTAATTTGGCTAAAAGATGAACATGCCTAACCCGAGGTTAGGTTGAGATGCAGTGTAAAACTGCCCGTAACCGCCCGGCACATCCAGTAACCGCGACAACGCAAATCTAATGCGAGAGATTAGTGCATTTAGCCCACAGATCTAATGTGAGTGGTTAGTGCATTTAGCCCAAAACCCGAGGTTAGAATGAGTTCGCGGTAGAAGTCAGCCCGGAACCGCCCGGCACATCCAGCAACTGCAAATAACAGCTCTAATGTGAGAGGTTGGGGCATTAATAAATTAATTAATGCCAATAAACAGACATGCTAAGAATGGTAAGGTTAAGTACCATATGAATAGGCGACACTTAACCAATACAACATGTTAATTAGACAAGTGGGTGAGGTTAAGTAAATTTAGAACACTTAACCGTTATATATGTTAATTAGACAAGAAGGTGGGGTTAAGTAAATTTAGAACACTTAACTATTATAATATGTTAATTAGACAAGTGGGTGGGGTTAAGTAAATTTGGAATACTTAACCGTTATAACATGTTAATTAGACAAGTGAGCAGGGTTTAAGTTAACCAATATAACATAATGAATGTACAGGGTTAAGTTAATAGGAAACACTTAACCAGTACAACATGGTGAATGAGAAGGGTTAAGTTAATAAGAAACGCTTAACCAACATAGCATGATGAATGAGTGGGGTTAAGTTAATAAGAAACACTTAACCAATATAACATGATGAGTGAATAGGGTTAAGTTAATAGGAAGCACTTAACAAATACAACATGATGTGTGGGTGGGTTAAGTTAACATGAATGGACAACACTTAACCAATATTACATGAACAAAGTGGATAGGATTAAGGCAAGCTTAACCAATAATACATATTGACTTGATAAATGGAAGGGTTAAGTAAACCTTGGGTAGGTGGGTAATATTTGTATATTTGTATATATAGGCCCACAAACTTAACCATTAAATAAACATGTTTGAATCAGTGGGAGGGTTAAGTACATCTCGTGTAGGTGGGTAATATTTGTATATATAGGCCCACAAACTTAACCAGTAGGAAACCCTAGTAACGGGGACCCATTTCAGCAGTAACCCACATAGATGTATCATGATACCCTGAACTAAGCAGGGTGGGGCACGATTACTGGGTTGATTATAAGCAATCAAAGTAGCGACAGGTGGTGCAGCAGTGCAGGTTTCAACGGGATCACGGGCATGCACGTATTTTGGAGTGGAATAATTAGCCATTGGGCATCAGTAGATATAAAGCTGTGCATCTCGATCGTGTCGGGTTGCCACCTTAGGGCTTGATACACCCTACGGTGGGACCAGCACAGGTATCTACAAGTAGAGGGCCGAGCGACACAAATTAGAACTAGATCGATACGAGTAGGAGCCGATCGGTTAAGGTAGTAAGGATACATCTAACATCTCCATGGCAATTAATTTCCCACAGCTTTATTTGTCTTTCTTGTAATTCATCTGCATCTTTTACCTATAACGCTCCATAGAAGTTAATGCATTCCCTTTGTGAGTGATCTTAATGGAGGTGGGTGTTTCACTTGGTATCAGAGCTAAAGGTTACTGGATCAAATAAAAGATTTGAAAAGTTATTTTCAAGGCGGTTTTAAAAAAAGCATTTTCTAAAGAAAAGTTTTATTTTAAATGCATATTCCCCAAAGCCATATGCACTATCTTTTGATCCTATGTTTGAATCCTTGTTTTCCTTCTTTACCGAGTCTCCGTGGCTCCTGGCTTTCTGGGAGGTAACCTCATCGCGGCATGGTTCTGTAGGCTTGATGAGACTATGACACCTGTCAAAGGGTGAAGAAGTGCCTAACTTCCATATAGCCGCAGTAGTTTCACCTACGACTAATTTTCTTTCTGGCTTTGTAGGGTTTTCCATGCGATGGAGGCAGCTTTCAAGAGACTCGTTAACAAGCCACACAAGGATGGAAAAGATCAGAATGAGGGAGTTGGGCTAAGGAGCACAACCCAAGGATGAGAAACTTATGGACGTGGACTTGGTTCACAAAGGAGGAAAGAATAGAAAAATCTAAGACAAGAGAAGTGTCGTTATTATGGTATAACGGGTCATATAATTAAGGATAAGGGCAAGAACAAAGTACAGGATTTTCAAGAGGGCAAGTGCATGCTCTCACCTCCAACGTACCTGAGAGAGAGGTAGTAAAGTTTCTGTTGAAAAAGTCTAGTTTTTCTTTTTGATCATCCTGTTAGTACTCCTTTTGATTTTAGCGCTTCACATTCGTTTATATCTGCTTCCATAGTTGAGTCTCTGCACCTTAGTGCTTGTATAGTAAAAGATCTCATTATTGTATCAAATCCAATTGGTGGTTCGACTTATTTATCTTTGGCTTGTGAGGACTTAAGAATAGCTATATTAAATATTGAGTTTAAGTGTAATGCTTATGTTTTTTTGGTTTCATGAGCTATGGTTTGATTCTAGCCATGGATTGGTTAGCTAGTAATTGTGAAAGGAGGGTAGGTAGTTTGACTTTGGACTTGCCTCGAGAATACCCTCGAGATTTCGTGTGATCTTAAGGGAATAGTTTGGGTTAGCTACCTAGAATCACTTGATGCATCTATCGACGATTTGTGATCCGTTAGAATAAGTCCATGAGTACGCAGATGTTTTTAATCAAGTTAGGGGTTTGTCCCTTAAACGTGAGATAGACTTCCGCATATATCTAGTTGACAATGCAAAGCCAGTTGCATTACCTAAACAACACATGGCTCCAAGGGAAAGGAAGGGCTTAGTAAAGAAGTAAAAGAGTTACTTGGGAAAGGGTTCATAAGGCGAAGTATTTCTGAATAGGGGTGGTCCAGTTGTTTTCGCTACAAAGGCGGATGGTTCACTTCACTTGTGCATATATGATATTTTGGTTTTCTCTAAGAGAGAGGAAGAACATGCTTTGCATCTAAGGGAAGTCTCGGATACCCTCCGAGCACATCATCTCAAAGCTAAGTTCTCAAAATGCCATTTTTGGAGAAAAGAGGTGAGGTTCTTAAGACACGTGGTCTCTAAGGAAGAGATAGCAGTGGATCCTGAAAACATGGTGGCAATCCAAGATTGGAAGATTCCTAAGAATGCAACGGAAGTAAGAAGTTTACTAGGACTGGCGGGGTAATATAGGAAGTTCATTAAGGACTTTGCGAAGGTATTAGCCCCACTTACAAGAATGATGAAAAATAATCTAACCTTTGCTCGAGATATTGGTTATGATGTCGCTTTCCAACAATCAAAGAGGGCTCTTACAATGGCCCCAGTTTTGACTTTTACCTTACGATAGTAAAAGGTTTACGGTATACGCGGATGCATGCGGCACGGGGCTAGGCGCCATTTTGGTATAAGAAGGAAGGGTAAGGTCGTAGCGGATGCCTTAAGAATAAAAGGTTGACTTCAAGTCCTCTTTTTTTTTAAAAGGAAAAGTTCAGAATACATATCAAACTTTGATTTTAAAACCTTCGGTTAAGTAGTAGTTGGCATCGCTAGGAGTAAGACCTATGCTCTTGAATTAAATAGGAACTTCACAAAGAAAAGACTCTCAGATGGCTGACGCGATGGATAAGTTAAGTAGAGAAGAGACCTCTAATCACCTTAATAAATACACTTGGTAACTGGTTAGCATCTGTTTATAATCAAGAGATAGTTCTTCTGCATGGAATACCCTCTAGTGTATTTTGGAAGAAGCCATGAGTAAGCAGTTATGTTTGAGCACCACTTATCATCCTCTGACAGAAAGGGTGAATAGGATTTTAGAAGACCTTTTGAGGAAATGTTAGCATGACACATCAGGAGTTGTAGTGCAGAGTATACTAGAAGAAGAAGAGGTGGAACAAGAGGCAACAGTGAAATGAGTTTCAACTCATATTCTGGAAACAGAAATTAAGAAGCTAGCAATCGTGAAGTTAAGATAGTCAGAGCGCCACGGAGTGAAGCTCAAGAATATGCGACTTAGAAGACTGAAGACTAGATACGCGCATCATACCCTTTTTGAGGGTATATCCTTGAACTCTCTTTTTCTGTAAAGTTTATTTGCATGCTAGTCTTTATCTTTTAAGAATATCCTCTCGATCCTATCTTCGATCCTTAAGTAGAAACCAATGGATGTAAATATGTAATTGAAACATGTTATGATTGATGGTTGCAAGTGGTTGCTAGTGGTTGCTCGTGGATGCATATACACACACATTAGGTACTAGATCGGCTCAGTCACTTTCACATTGCATATGCATATATGTATTTGTATATGGATTGAAACTTGATGTGCTGTCATATGGATGTTGCACTTTTATGAATGATTGTGCACTTATATAGAAGTTATAAAGTACAATTAGGAATAATTGCATACATAATGGACTCATGGCACTATCATGATTTGCATTAAGGAGCTCAACTGAATCAGTAGACCGCCTGATTTTGCATTAGATAAGGACATATAAACACGCTATGCATATAGTCATGAAAGCATTAGAAATCTGTTTAAGGACATTGGATGCCTGTGTTTGATAATTGAGTAGATGGACGATTGGATGGTAGGATATACATTCTTCTTGACTTGAATATTTCAGGGATGAAATCCTTTAAGGAGGGGAGCATGTAACACCCCATATTTTCTGCGAACATTAAAGTAACAAATTAAAGAATACTTAATTTTAAAAAGTGGAAATTAGGGGAAACGGGTTTCGCCATTGCGTTCATCTCGAAATTCTTCTTGAGATAGAGTCCGAGTTTGCGTGAATCGGACTCCGTATGAAGAAGTTATGGAGTTCAGAATATTTCAAGTTTAAACCGAAACTAAATGTAAATAATAATTAAATCAAAAAGCAGTTCGAAATTTAAAAAAATTCCGAGAATCAGCTGGGCGGGAAAATTCCCGCCCATAGGGGTCGACTCCCTCCATGGGGGGTCGACATAGGTGTCGACCCCCCAAGAGGGGTGTCGACTAGGGTGTCGACCCCCCTATAGGGATCGACCCCCTCGGCCAGAACTAGGCTTTTTGTCCAGTGATGATTTTTAGTGTCCTAAGGCATATGTAGCTTGTTCTGATTGGCCTGGTGAGGTGTCATTGTGACTTGGATGGTTTAGTTTGATCCTAGATTAATCTAAAGGCTAGAATTAATCCTAGACATCTATATATACATCTCTAAACCTAAACTCTAATTCATAACAATTCGTTACGACGACTTTATGCTGCTGAACTCTCAATTCTCTTAGCCGCCGCCTCAAAAACCTAAATCATATTAGAAGTTCTTCATCAACAATCAACTTTGAAGCTTAATCAACATCAAATTAGAGTTTCTTCAACAACAATGATTCAATTCTCTTTCATAATCCTAGCAATGTAAGGTCACATTATTTTCAGATTTAAATACCTAATTGTAATCATGGCATGTAATAAAATGAATCCAAGTCCATGCATGATGATAAGACAATCTTTTTAGATTTATCCCTATCTTTTTATCGAATCCATGATTTTACATGCCTAAGAAGTTATTATATCAATACAATCATGCTTATCTTTGTTGTACATCAGGCATATAATCCTTTTTGGTTCATGAAGTTATTCTTATGCCTGCGATAATGATTGTATCAGTTTATTCAAGAATCTATCTTTGTTGGATCTAAATTTCCTGTATTAGGTTTGTTGTTACATGCCAATTTTTATGCCTATTCTTATTTTTATGCTCCTTCTCTCTCTTCCCCTATTTCCTTTTTCTTTTATGAACCTGGGTTACCTTCGAACCTAGGCTGAAATCGCGAAATACAAACGTTTGGAATACGAGGAATATTTGGGTATAACCTATTTTGGTTAAATATTGGGCATACTGTATTTGGTGAAATAATTGGGCATAACATATTCGGTGAAATTATTGGGCATAGCTTGTAATTGCTATTGGGGCATTATTATCATTATAACTGCAAGTTTAGGTTAATTGGCATGTAAACCAAGTTTTGGGCGTAAACTGCAAACTGAAATATTAAAACTAGATTGGGCATAACTATTGGTTGGGATGCCAAGCGTAATGTATATTTTGATTTTGGAGCATGACTATTATTGTAAATTTGGGAAGATTGGGTGTATCCTATTTTGATCAATAACTTATAATTGAATTTGTGGGTATAACTTGATAATTGAAACATGAATAGTTTTGTGAAATTGGGATAATTAGCATGTAAAATCTAGACTTGGACATGTACGGTAAATATGTAATTTGGCTAAAAGATGAACATGCCTAACCCGAGGTTAGATTGAGTTGCGGTGTAAAACTGCCCGGCACCGCCTGGCACATCCAGTAACTGCAACAACACATATTTAATGTGAGAGGTTAGCACATTTAGCCCAAAACCCGAGGTTAGAATGAGTTTGCGGTAGGAGTCTTCCCAGAACCACCAGGCACTTCCAGCAACCGCAAACAACAGTTCTAATGTGAGAGGTTGGGGCATTAATAAATTAATTAATGTCAATAAATAGACATGCTAAGAATGGTAAGGTTAAGTAACATATGAATAGGCGACACTTAACCAATACAACATGTTAATTAGACAAGTGGGTGGGGTTAAGTAGATTTAGAACACTTAACCGTTATACATGTTAATTAGACAATAAGGTGGGGTTAAGTAAATTTAGAACACTTAACCATTATAACATGTTAATTAGACAAGTGGGTGGGGTTAAGCAAATTTAGAACACTTAACCGTTATAACATGTTAATTAGACAAGTGAGCAGGGTTATGTCAACCAATATAATATGATGAATGAACAAGGTTAAGTTAATAGGAAACACTTAACCAGTACAATATTATGCATGAGAAGGGTTAAGTTAATAAGAAACGCTTAACCAATATAGCATGACGAACGAGTGGGGTTAAGTTAATAAGAAACATTGAACCAATATAACATGATGAGTGAACATGGTTAAGTTAATAGGAAACACTTAACCAATACAACATGATGTGTGGGTGGGTTAAGTTAACATGAATGGACATCACTTAACCAATATTACATGAACAAAGTGGATAGGGTTAAGGCGTGCTTAACCAATAATACATATTGACTTGATAAGTGGGAGGGTTAAGTAAACCTTGGGTAGGTGGGTAATATTTGTATATATAGGCCCACAAACTTAACCGTTAAATAAACATGTTTGAATCAGTGGGAGGGTTAAGTACATCTCGTGTAGGTGGGTAATATTTGTATATATAGGCCCACAAACTTAACCAGTAGGAAACCCTAGTAATAGGGACCCATTTCAGCAGCAACCCACATAGATGTATCATGGTACCCTGAACTAGGCAGGGCGAGGCACGATTACTGGGCTGATTATAAGCAGTCAAAGTAGCGGCAGGTGGTGTAGCAGTGCAGGTTCCAATGGGATCACGGGCGCGCACGTATTCAGGAGTGGAAAAATTAGCCACTAGGCATCCATAGATATAAAGCTATGCATCTTGATCGTGTCGGGTTTCCACCATAGGGATTGATACACCCTATGGTGGGACCAGCACAGGTATCTACAAGCAGAGGGCCGAGCGACACAAACTAGAACTAGATTGATACGAGTAGGAGTCGATTGGTTAAGGTAGTAAGGATACATCTAACATCTCCATGGCAATTAGGCTGATTGAGGTAAGATCCTCATACTAGATGTACACCTGAAGGCTACCACAATTGCGGGGTTGGGATCACCTAATTATATAACACAACATGCTAGTTGGTACACTAGTAGGTAATACGAACCATTCAATAAAAGACACTAGTTAGGATACTAGTTAGTGGTGCAGAGATATAAAAATCAGAATAACAGGGCAGTAGCGAAGCAGAGAAACAGTAGAAGCGCATTCGGTTTATCTTGACTTATCATATCTTATGCTAATCTTATGTTATCTTGTTATCCCTGTTATCACGGTATTGTCTTTCATTCAATTTATTCATGTCATGTTACTTTACCTGTTTACATACTGAAAGTCACTAGACTTACCAGACTTATGTCTGACCTAGCTTGTTTCGCCTCTTTTCTTCCGTTCCCCTCAGGTAGTCAGGGAGGGAATAACTCAGCTTAGTTTGGACCGTTTCTCTTCCAAGCTCGAAGATAGTCGATGTATTTCTTTGGACTCTCTTTTCCACTGCTATAGCTGGCTCATGCTTTATTGGGGATTATCATTGTCATTTTATGCTTCTTTATTTTGTTAAACAAGATAGATACTTCGTTGTATTGGGTATTGGTGTTTTGAAAAAGATGTTGTTTTATCAATGAAGTAAAGTTTATTTATTTTCCGCTGCTTTATTTGTCTGTCTTGTAATTTATCTACATCTTTTACCTATAATGCTCCACAGAAGTTAATGCATTCCCTTTGTAAGTGACCTTAATGGAGGTAGGGTGTTCCAAATACCTTAAATAGATAAAAAGGATGACATGCTAAAATAAGATTTGTCGTTAAAAATGTCATCTCTGAGATGTTTGTTTGGGTAAAAGGAATAACCTTCAATAGAAGAATTTGTCCAGACTTTCAAATCTTGGTTGCCATCAATAATGATAAACACAGGAGCAGTGGTCAATCTCCATTGCAGCTCTTGGAAAGCTGCCTCACATTCGTGTGTCCAAACGAACTTTGTATGCTTCTTAGTCAACTTTGTCAATGGACAAAATAATTTCGAATAATCTTTAATGAACTTCTGATAATAGCCAGCCAATCCTAAGAAACTTCTAACTTTTATAGGAATGCTCGGCTACTTCCAATCTTGGATGGCTGAGATTTTTCCTGGGTCTACTGAAATGCCTTTCTTCGATACAACATGGCCAAGGAATTTCACCTCTTCTTGCCAGAATATACATTTAGAGAATTTGGCTTTTAGCACATTCTTTCTCAAAATCTCCAAAACTTCCTTCGGATGCTTTTCATGCTCGGTAGTGGTTTTCGAAAAGATTAAGATATCATCGATGAAAACCAACACGAATTTATTTAAGACATCTCGGAATACTCTGTTCATCAGATCGACAAAGTAGGCTGGAGCATTACATAAACCGAAGGGCATCACTAGCCATTCATAAAATAAGTCTGGCCCTCTGAAAGCGGTCAAAGGAACATATTCTTCTGCAATGCGCAGTTGATGGAAACCTGTAGCTAGGTTCCATCCTACAGAATACTTGCGCTCCACTCAAGTGGTCCAACAGAGCATCGATACGTGGCAATGGATATTTATTTTTCAGTGTTTGCTTATTGAGATCACGGTAGTCCACACATAGTTTGAGGGTACCGTCTTACTTTGGGACAAACACCACTGCTGCACCCCAATTTGAGAAGCTAGGCCTGATCAGACCCTTCCATAAAAGTTGTTTAGTTTGATTGCTCAACTCCTCTTTTTCTTTCAGTGACATTCGCCGAATAGGATGCACAATGGGCCTTACATTTGGAACTAAGTCAATCCTAAAGTCGATTTCTCTGCATGGAGGTAAGCTATCAACTTCTTCAAACACATCCGCATAATCACTGACAATAGGAATATCCTCAATAGAAGAAGGAGTGACTTCTAGAGATGACCATAATTCTTTCCTATCTGTGGTTGAGCCGTGGCATGGTATAACAATAATATCTCCGAATTTGGTTTTAATTCTGACTACTCTTTCAGTGCATGAAACCCCAGCCTCATACTTTGTTAGCCAATCCATTCCAAGCATGATATCATAGCCGGAGAAATTCATGACGATCAAATTACATGGGAATTGGAAATAGGAATAAGAAACAGGCACTCTGCAATATTGATCGAGAATAAGTGAACCTCCTATCGGACTATGGGCTCTAATCAATTCTTTAAATTTTCTTGGTTTCAGTTTTAACTTTTTAATCGTGTCACTAGAAATGAAACTTCTTGATGCACCATTGTTAAACAATACTGTAATAGGAATGTTCTTAATGTTAAGAGTACCTCCTAAAACATCGAGTTTTCCTGCTCCCTCGGAAGAAGCTGGTGCAGCCGCTCCATCGTAGACATGCGCCACCTGAGAATTCTTCAGCAACGGCCAGTTTGGCTTGATGTGCCCCTTTTGATGATAATTATAGCACTCCCTCTTATCTTGAGAACTTTGACTGGGCCCAGACTCATTTCTCCTTGGCCTTTTTGGAGCTCGGCATTCATAATCGAAGTGTCCTAGCTTTTGACAATTGATGCATCTCACCTTGGATTTATCCCTTTTCTTTCCATGAGGCTTGACAGTAGAAGAATTTCTCGCCTTTGGTTTCCTGTCAGTTTGCTTTCTTTTGTTATTATGCTGATTCTTCTCATGCTCCTGCTGTGCATTTCTGTCATTGTCCTCATAGCGGCAAGCCATCTCGATCACTTCATTAAAGGAGAGCTTGATGTGAGTTGTGACTCTGTTCAGATATTTCTTGGAGAGGCCATTGATGAAACTTTTGTTCTTCTTCACTTATTCCTGAACTAACACTGGAGCATAGTGCGAGAGTTCTTTGAACTTCCGCACATATTCTGAAATAGTCATATCTCCTTGCTGCTAATTGGAAAATTGATCGTGGAGCCGCTCTAGTTCCTGCAGAGGGACAAACTTATCGTTGAAGAGTTCTTTCAATCTGGCCTAAGACATGTTGGCCTCAATATTGCCAATTTTGACTGTATCCCACCAATTTTTAGCTTCATCTTTCAACAGCCATAATGCCAAAAAGCGCTTGTGATGGTCTTCTAATTCTAGGCCTCCAAATATTTTCTTGTAGTTCTTTAGCCATGCCTATGCCTCAATCACTATCTCTCGCCCAGTAAATGGTACTTCCCCAAAGTTTCTGAACTTCTTGGCCACTTTATCCAAGTCAAACGGCTGTAGGGGTGGAGGTGGTGTTACAGCCTCGGTAGTGGGCTGCCTCTGAGTAGTGGGTGTCTCATCTCTTGCCGGTCCTCTAGCCCCACCTCTGCCTCGGGCTCTAGCTCTTGCTCTTTCTCTAGTGCTCATTTTCAAGTTAGTTTTGTACCATCAAGGAAAGAGTCAGACTAACAGAAATGAAAATCTCAAAAGGAAAGGTTAAAAGCAGAGACATATGGAAAGATGATAATGATGTAATGACTGATTAATATGTGCTATTCTGCTGTGATCATTCTAGGACATTAATAATCCTATCTCTAATGAGCTACCCGCCTTAGAATATTGCTGATTCTATCTAGACGAATTGTTTTGAAAATGTTATACTTCGAAGCTAAGGTTAACCTTTAGCTCTGATACCAACTGTGATGACCCCAAAGTTCCGTAGTACGAAAGCAAGGATAATCATAGGAGCATAACATAATTACAACAATAGCGGATCTCAAATAACATCATAACACATAAATCATTACAACGGAAATAGAAATGTCATCACATCATAACATCAAACACATCAGAGTACGCAGTTACAGGATACACTTAGCAAATAGAAGTCTCGACAAAAAGAGAAATAAGTCTCTGTAGGATCTAAATTAACCCTAGAGGGGGGGTGAATAGGGTTTATCGCAGATTTTCACAGAGTAATTAAATAATCACAGCACAGATAATAATCAGAGTAAATGCGGAAAATAAATAACACACAGATATACCCAGCTTCGGCAAAACCCTACCTACTGCTGCATTCCCCAAGGTTTCTACTAGGAGTTAAAACAATCTCTACGCTTAAAATCCCCTGTAAACTCGCGATACTCGCTCCCAACTGTTCTTAACCCTACGCTCAAAACCCTGCACTGGTTTTTATCCCCAAAACCAGATTTCCCCGAATTACAAACCCAGTAATTCATCTCCCTAGTTTTAGAGACAAACTAGAAAACTCTGGACTGATTACAAAGTTGAAAAACAAAAAAATAAAATGGAGACCCTAGTTTAAAACCCTAGATTTGTTTTTTAAAAATCCTTCTTTTAAAAAACTTAGTCTTTTGATATAGACTTTGGCCGGTCCCTTTTTTTTATTTTGCTCCACCACTTTTTACTTGAGCCCGACTTCCTTTAATTCTCTCTGGAAATAGAAATGGCGGCTAAAAGAAAATTAGGGTTTCTCTTGAACACACTGAATTGAGATGCCTGGTTGATGAAAATCAGTTGTCTGCTACTCGATTCTTCGGCTTCAATCTCTGGTGACTTGTATCGTCTTCGATTGAGTTTATGGACTCTGATTTGGATCCAAGTTTTCTCGATTTCTGGTATGATTTTACTATTCGATTTTTATGCTTTAATTGTGCTTGAACTAGGATGATTATAGCCGATGATGATGTGGGTGTTCTTATAGGGTTTTGAAACCCTAATTTTGTGCTCTGATTTCGTATTACACTTTGGTTATGATATATACGGAAATATTGGAACTTTAAATCATCGTATGTTCTGGAATTTTTGATTAAGTCTTGATCTTTGAAACCCTTGCTTTTGAAATCGACTTTTATTTGTTCTTGAATTTCTGGAAATTTCTTGCGGCTGATCTGGAACTTTTGATTGAGTCTTCCTTGACTTCGAATTCCTTGATTTGAACTTGTGATTAATATATATTTTGCGTGATGAATTCTACCTTGCCTCGTATGCTTCTGGAACTTTGAATTGGTCTTGAAATAAATTTAAATCCTGCTTTCTGGAATTTAAAAAATTCTTTGAATCATTCTAAAACAAAACCATTTTTTTTGTCTTTAAATCTGATATGAACAGTTGCTTCTTTTGAAAAAAAACTGGACAGATGCTTCGCTTGACTTCCTTGACTTTGAATTTGTGTTTTTCTTTGATAAGAGCCTTGATCTTGTTAAGAACTGATATTATGCTTGATCACTATGGTAACTCTTTATTGATCAGAAATGGGTACTGCTTTTGATCTTCCTTTAAACAGAATCAACACTTGAACTTGCCAAACTTTTTAATTGATGTCGCACTTGATATTTGCTTTTTAACAAAACTTGATTACTGAATTTGATTTAATACTTGACTGTTTTTGAACTAATAAGAACAGCTGCTATCTTATTGAACAGATTTGCACTTGAACTTGCTAAAAAATTATATGAACAGATGCTACATTTGATCTTGGTACTGCCTTGATCAAACTGTTTTCCTGTTAGCATGTTGTCTGTATCTCCCTTTTGTGCTTGACTTGCTGTATATTGTACTTCAGACTTGAGTTTTGTTTTGAGTTGATACTACACTGGCATTTTCCCATTGAATAAAAACAATTCTTGATCATTGATACTTCACTTTGTAATCTTGGGTTCTTGGTATTTTGCCTACTGCTTGTGCACTCTATCCTTGTTCCTTTTGTACATTCTTACATGCTGCTTCATCCTGTGTTCTCTTGTTCACTTGTACATACTGTAGTACTTGCAATGCACTGCTCGACCACATTGATTTCATTGCTGAATGTGCTGCTTCAATGTATATGCTGTAGCTAATATATTTGTACACCATGTATATCACCCAAGTCTTGTTGTTTCATGGCTCGTCTGCTTGATTCAATACTGTTTTGTCATGCATTTTTCTGGTATTTCTTGATAACTTTTTGAATTGATAGGAGTAGGTACTACCCATGCTTGTTGCACCAGACAGGTTGGTTTGCTATATTCATGTTTAAAAAACTGATGTACTGCCATGTACATCAATCCATTCTCATTCATGCTAAGGTTGCTGGTATATATATATATCTATATATATATATATATATTCGATCATGCTTGTGCATTCACATGAACATGCTGTATTACCATTGTTTTAAAAATATTTGCTTGAACTGTGTAGTTTCCTGTGTGCCACTGTTTGTAATTGCTGTGTGTCCAATATCCCATGTTAATTGATCATGCAGTATTGCACTTATCTCACCATGCATCCTTGCACACTTGTATGTTGCTTCTGTAGTTGTTGTATATTCATGACCCTTGTTCTATTCATACATGAAAGTATTCATGCTTCTGCTGCCATGTTGATGCTTGTACATTTGATCTTATTTGTCTTGTCAAAAACTTGCTGGTTCGACCATGTACTTTGACTATGTCCATGTTCATGAGTATATTGCGTTGAGTCGAGATGGTCCAAGTGGCTACTCCTCAGTCGCGACACTGGATTGGCGTGGCAGTGCACACGTGTCTACACGTGTGTATATGCAGCCATCCAGACGAGTTTTTCAGTCCCTGCATATCAGACCAAGTCTAGAAAAATGATGAGAAACACACCGTAATTCTGAGGCAAATAAAATTTAAAAAATAAATTTTTATTTGCTTCTATTTAATTTTATTTTTGTTGCAATCTACTGTGTGTGTTCTTTTGTATGAACAGGTATGAAGATGACTGAATTGACTGTGGAATGCTGTGAAGTCAAGAAGACTGAAGACGATGATATTCATATGTGTCGGTATATACGAGTGAACTGTATAGAAATGTAGTATATATGAAAGTGTAAGTGTTGTAAAGAGGAGCTAAGTACGAAATTGAATATATTGAAATGTATATTAGTGATGTATGTACAAATAGTGGAGTTGTAAATCTGTACTGTTTAAATACCGAAATAAAATATTCTTATTCAAATAAAATACTGTGTGAATATTTAAAATACTGTGTGAATATTTAAATTTATGTATAGTTGTATTTTATTTAAATAGAAATATTATATTCCTGTCTAATGTGTAGTATAACAGTACAGTTACAAACACATTCAATAAT
Source organism: Allium sativum (assembly GCA_030737875.1). Classification (NCBI taxonomy): domain Eukaryota; kingdom Viridiplantae; phylum Streptophyta; class Magnoliopsida; order Asparagales; family Amaryllidaceae; genus Allium; species Allium sativum. Next base: position 8,079,910 of record JASFAX010000034.1, read on the forward strand.
AAAATATATTTGGTTGTTATCATCAAACAAAAATCATATAATCGTGTATACAACACTGTTATATACAACAATCTCCCCCTTTTGATGATGACAAACAAATAAAAGATTTTGAATGTGTTTTGAACGTGAAATATATTACTCCCCCTATTTGTATGCTCCCCCTACAACTGAACTCCCCCTATATATGTGGAAAAATATGAATGATGAAATCCAATTGACCAATCTCTCCCTAGATATTTAATTTCCAATATTAAAATATTTTTGAATTAAATACTCATCAATCAAAATCTTGACCATTCTCCCCCTTTTGTTATCATCAAAAGGATAATAGAAATTGAAATAGTGATGAATATTGACTATAAATATAAATTCAAATTAAGAGAGAGAATATATATCGCAAATCCCATTTAATCAAACAAAAATCATAATAATCTTTAAATCAGAAGCAAATTTCACTTTCAGAATGAATGGATTTACGATGGATTTTATTGAATGAGGAGAGTTCAATAAAAATTGAATATTTGAATATGAATTTTAAATATTTTAAATATGCTAAAAAAGTGTTAAGCACTTTCTAACCACGCATAACCCAAAGGTCTTTTAAATGGGGTTAGTAGTAACTTAACTTTATCCTCTCTAATGAGTTCCATCCATGCACAGCCTGAAGGTCTTTTAAGTGAGAATGGAAGCACATAGAAATTAAGGTAATTCACCCACGCATAACCGCGAGGATTTTTAAATGGGAGTGAATACCAAGGATAATTTTTTTTTTAAAATTTCAAGAATAATTAGAACTCCCCAAATTAAATAAAACCATGATGAATGACAGAAATATGGTAGATATAGAAGATGGTCGTGAAATAAGCTCTAATTCAAAGATATTATAAAATCTGTTTAATCATCATGAGATTTAAAATAATATCTCTTCTAGTTATGAATTATACCATAGTCGCAACTCATCACAGTTTCATAAATCTATCAATAATTTTGATGAGTCCCAAAACGGTTCAAATTAATCAATAATTTCAATTTTTGAATAAATAATCAAAAATAATTTTAAAATTGAAAATATCAATTTTAAGAGGAGTTTTTGAAAAATGCAAGTTGAAAATCAACTTAAAAAAAATCAATCAGTTAAAAAATGAAATTTTAATATTTTTAATACTGATTGTTCCTAGACAATTTTTTTTTAAACTATTTATATATTATTTTGATTCAAATTGCCTATGAATTTTAACTAAATTCAGTCACTGATTTTCCATCTTATCATTTAATTGCCAATGAATCAAATCAATTTCCTTATCAAAGCAGCACAAGATTATTTTCAAAGCAAGAATCACAAGTGATATTTTCTGAGAATTTTTAGACAAACTCAAGAAACAGTCAACTTATCAAATTTGAAGATGATTGTTTGAAATCACCAAAAAAATCAATTTTTTTTATAATCTAAGAATTTCAACAATTCATAACGAATGATTTCAAAAACAGCCAAGTAAAAATAAACTAAAAGGAATAAAAGTACGAGTTTAGAGATCATACCTGTCTTACCATAATCAACGTGATGCAATGAATCTCCAACTCTGAATCTATGGCTAAGGAACTCCAAATAATTCGATATATGAATCAACTTGAATTTTATCTAACTTAAGCAAAGTTGTTCCTCAGCCTCCCACATTACCTAAATGTTTATATGATCGAGTGGTCTAACAAAAGTTGTTTTACCACTCTTATCTTCATTTACACATTTTGGTACCCAAACCCGTTTATATAACAATCCATTACTATTCACTAGCGTACCCTTTGGAACCCAAATTTGTTTAGATTTTCTTAAATTTATTTCGTTAATTTTTGGAATCCAAACAGATTTAAATGAATTGTTTTTAAACGAGTTATCAATTTGTTTATGATTTAAAAACCCTTTGAAATTATTAAATTTCAAAAATTCAATTTGATCGTTTTCAAAGCCAATTAAAGGATTTTTAAAATCATTTTGTTTTTCAACTTGATCAGATTCAAATCCAAGTCCCTTTTTATTCTGAACAAAAAATTGATTTTTTAACAACATATTCAGCGATTTCTCTCCTTTAGAAAATTTAGTCAAAGCTGACTGAAGTCGTTGAATTTTAAATTTAAGATCGCTATTTTCTTTCATTAAATTTGAACAACGATTGATAGCGTTTTTCCTTTTTTCAGCATCAGTTTGTTTTAAAATCAAATTTTCATTTTCAAGTGCTTTGATTCTAGCATCGGACTTGGAAATTTCACTTTCAATTTGTTTTCGCTTTCCGAAATCAAGTTTTTCAGATTCTCTAAACTATTCAATCACCTTTTCAAAATCAAGATTTTCATTTTTCAAATTCATGTTTTCACTTTTAAGTAACTCAAGGTCAGTTTTTAATTTCGAAAAATCATTACTCAAAAATTGACATTTTTCACATTCTGAAAACGGTGAGTTCTTAACTTTTTCAAGTTTTGTTTCTAAACTGTTATTTTCTTGAACTAGTTTTGACCTATCAGATTTTAATTTCTTAACTTTTAGTTCAAGAGAATCAACGGTTTTTGTGAGATCGTGAAACATTAAAATTAAATCTTTATAAGTAAAACTCGATACCTCACTTGAATCCTCTTCACTACTTTCTGAATCAGATTGAGCCATAAGACACAAATTAGCTTCATCTTCTTCACTTTCAGAAACTTCTTCTCCTTCTTCGTCATCCCATGTAGCAGCAAAGGCTTTCTTCTTTCTTCTGAACTTCTTCTTCTTTTCATTTTTAAGTTGTGGGCAATTTGGTTTGATATGACTGGGTTTCTTGCAATTGTAGCAATATACTTCATCGTCTGAATTATCTGAACTTTCGGACTTGTTGTTTTTTGAATTCTTCTTTCGTGGTTTGTATTTTCCTTTGGCCCACTTTCTCAAAACCATGGCTAGCTCTTCAGCGGGATCATCATCATTACTTTCAACAGAATTATTTAGAGCGATCGTCTTCTTCTTTGATTCAGAATCCTTTCGTTCTTCTCTTGCTTTCAACTCCATCTCGTAAGTAATCAGATTTCCAATCAACTCTTCCATGCTTACTTTATTTAGATCTTTTGATTCTTGAATCGCCGTCACCTTTGCTTCAAAATTCATCGGTAGCACTCTCAGTATTTTTCTGATCAATTCCACTTCAGTATAGGTTTTGCCAAGAGCTTTTGCATTGTAGACCAGTGATGAGAAGCGTCCATACATCTCTTTTATATCTTCGTCTTTTTGCATAGAGAAATTTTCATATTCGTTGCTGAGAAGAGCGAGACGAGATTCCTTCACTTGAGATGTACCTTCGTGTGCGACCTCCAACGTATGCCATATTTCCTGCGCAGTCTCACAATGAGAAATTCGATTAAATTTAGTTTTATCAAGAGCACAGATTAAAGCATTCATCGCTTTGGCATTAGTTGAAAATAATTTTTTATCATTAGCATCCCCCTATCTTTTGATTTAGGAATTTCAACACCACTAACAATAACAGTGGGAGATCTATAACCCGTTTCTATAATATCCCATACATCATAATCGACAGAACTTAAGTAAATTTTCATCCTAGCTTTCCAATAGGCATAATCAGTTCCATTAAACATTGGTTGCCTAGCTATGGACTGACCCTCAGAAAAAGCGTTGTTTGACAAATTCATGACTCTAAAGTTAAAAATGCCTGCTCTGATACCGCTTGTAGGATCTAAATTAACCCTAGAGGGGGGTGAATAGGGTTTATCGCAGATTTTCACAGAGTAATTAAATAATCACAGCACATATAATAATCAGAGTAAATGCGGAAAATAAATAACACACAGATATACCCAGCTTCGGCAAAACCCTGCCTACTGCTACATTCCCCAAGGTTTCTACTAGGAGTTAAAACAATCTCTACATTTACAATCCCCTGTAAACTCGCGACACTCGCTCCCAACTGTTCTTAACCCTACGCTCAAAACCCTGCACTGGTTTTTATCCCCAAAACCAGATTTCCCCGAATTACAAACCCAGTAATTCGTCTCCCTAGTTTTAGAGACAAACTAGAAAACTCTGGACTGATTACAAAGTTGAAAAACAAAAAAATAAAATGGAGACCCTAGTTTAAAACCCAAGATTTGTTTTTTAAAAATCCTTCTTTTAAAAAAAATTAGTCTTTTGATATAGACTTTGGCCGGTCCCTTTTTTTATTTTGCTCCACCACTTTTTACTTGAGCCCGACTTCCTTTAATTCTCTTTGGAAATAGAAATGGCGGCTAAAAGAAAATTAGGGTTTCTCTTGAACACACTGAATTGAGATGCCTGGTTGATGAAAATCAGTTGTCTGCTACTCGATTCTTCGGCTTCAATCTCTAGTGACTTGTATCGTCTTCGATTGAGTTTATGGACTCTGATTTGGATCCAAGTTTTCTCGATTTCTGGTATGATTTTACTATTTGATTTTTATGCTTTAATTGTGCTTGAACTAGGATGATTATAGCCGATGATGATGTGGGTGTTCTTATAGGGTTTTGAAACCCTAATTTTGTGCTCTGATTTCGTATTACACTTTGGTTATGATATATACGGAAATATTGGAACTTTAAATCATCGTATGTTCTGGAATTTTTGATTAAGTCTTGATCTTTGAAACCCTTGCTTTTGAAATCGGCTTTTATTTGTTCTTGAATTTCTGGAAATTTCTTGCGGCTGATCTGGAACTTTTGATTGAGTCTTCCTTGACTTCGAATTCCTTGATTTGAACTTGTGATTAATATATATTTTGCGTGATGAATTCTACCTTGCCTCGTATGCTTCTGGAACTTTAAATTGGTCTTGAAATAAATTTAAATCCTGCTTTCTGGAATTTAAAAAATTCTTTGAATCATTCTAAAACAAAACCATTTTTTCTGTCTTTAAATCTGATATGAACAATTGCTTCTTTTGAAAAAAAACTGGACAGATGCTTCGCTTGACTTCCTTGACTTTGAATTTGTGTTTTTCTTTGATAAGAGCCTTGATCTTGTTAAGAACTGATATTATGCTTGATCACTATGGTAACTCTTTATTGATCAGAAATGGGTACTGCTTTTGATCTTCCTTTAAACAGAATCAACACTTGAACTTGCCAAACTTTTTAATTGATGTTGCACTTGATATTTGCTTTTCAACAAAACTTGATTACTGAATTTGATTTAATACTTGACTGTTTTTGAACTAATAAGAACAGCTGCTATCTTATTGAACAGATTTGCACTTGAACTTGCTAAAAAATTATATGAACAGATGCTACATTTGATCTTGGTACTGCCTTGATCAAACTGTTTTCCTGTTAGCATGTTGTCTGTATCTCCCTTTTGTGCTTGACTTGTTGTATATTGTACTTCAGACTTGAGTTTTGTTTTGAGTTGATACTACACTGGCATTTTCCCATTGAATAGAAACAATTCATGATCATTGATACTTCACTTTGTAATCTTGGGTTCTTGGTATTTTGCCTACTGCTTGTGCACTCTATCCTTGTTCCTTTTGTACATTCTTACATGCTGCTTCATCCTGTGTTCTCTTGTTCACTTGTACATACTGTAGTACTTGCAATGCACTGCTCGACCACATTGATTTCATTGCTGAATGTGCTGCTTCAATGTATATGCTGTAGCTAATATATTTGTACACCATGTATATCACCCAAGTCTTATTGTTTCATGGCTCGTCTGCTTGATTCAATACTGTTTTGTCATGCATTTTTCTGGTATTTCTTGATAACTTTTTGAATTGATAGGAGTAGGTACTACCCTTTCTTGTTGCACCAGACAGGTTGGTTTGCTATATTCATGTTTAAAAAACTGATGTACTGCCATGTACATCAATCCATTCTCATTCATGCTAAGGCTGCCGGTATATATATATATATATTCGACCATGCTTGTGTATTCACATGAACATGCTGTATTACCATTGTTTTAAAAATATTTGCTTGAACTGTGTAGTTTCCTGTGTGCCACTGTTTGTAATTGCTGTGTGTCCAATATCCCATGTTAATTAATCATGCAGTATTGCACTTATCTCACCATGCATCCTTGCACACTTGTATGTTGCTTCTGTAGTTGTTGTATATTCATGACCCTTGTTCTATTCATACATGAAAGTATTCATGCTTCTGCTGCCATGTTGATGCTTGTACATTTGATCTTATTTGTCTTGTCGAAAACTTGCTGGTTCGACCATGTACTTTGACTATGTCCATGTTCATGAGTATATTGCGTTGAGTCGAGATGGTCCAAGTGGCTACTCCTTAGTTGCGACACTGGATTGGCGTGGCAGTGCACACGTGTCTACACGTGTGTATATGCAGCCATCCAGACGAGTTTTTCAGTCCCTGCATATCAGACCAAGTCTAGAAAAATGATGAGAAACACACCGTAATTCTGAGGCAAATAAAATTTAAAAAATAAATTTTTATTTGCTTCTATTTAATTTTATTTTTGTTGCAGTCTACTGTGTGTGTTCTTTTGTATGAACAGGTATGAAGATGACTGAATTGACTGTGGAATGCTGTGAAGTCAAGAAGACTGAAGACGATGATATTCATATGTGTCGGTATATACGAGTGAACTGTATAGAAATGTAGTATATATGAAAGTGTAAGTGTTGTAAAGAGGAGCTAAGTACGAAATTGAATATATTGAAATGTATATTAGTGATGTATGTACAAATAGTGGAGTTGTAAATCTGTACTGTTTAAATACCGAAATAAAATATTCTTATTCAAATAAAATACTGTGTGAATATTTAAAATACTGTGTGAATATTTAAATTTATGTATAGTTGTATTTTATTTAAATAGAAATATTATATTCCTGTCTGATGTGTAGTATAACAGTACAGTTACAAACACATTCAATAATAAAATATATTTGGTTGTTATCATCAAACAAAAATCATATAATCGTGTATACAACACTGTTATATACAACAGTCTCAACTCCATCAAATACATCATAGATCAATTATGTCTAAATGACTCAAAGGCAAAAAAAAAGATAAAAGAGAAAACGTTCTTCAACTTCTTTCCTTAAGCAAGATCCACTCCAAAATGTATCCATACCTAAACCTGTCACTTGGCTGCACGTGTGAAAAGAGGGCACCAAAGCTTGCAAAGTGCAACAAACTACGAGTCAGTCATGGGACTGTATAAGAAATATTTCTTAAATAGCCATATGGCTAATCACAGGACCACGCCGCTAAAGTGGAATGGGTTTACTCCATTGGATTGCCCGTGCATAAGTTTATAAATTTTTATTCAAAAACAATGCAATGATTTTTAGAAAATGAAATCGTTATAAGACTCAAGTCCCATCACACAATGCAATGCAAACCGCAGGATAGAGTTTTATCTTATAATGATCAAACATGCTTGATACGTAGAATATAATATTTTAATATTATTATTAGTGTCTAATCAATTTTAAAAATACTTCAATGTAAATGTATCAATCGTAGACTGCATAGCTACCATATACTATGTCGCCATACATTGGTTTACAATCAAAACCATAATGTCGTATCGGAGATTGGGTTTCCATCATGAGTCAAGGCTAGGGACGATATCCTTACCGATTCGAGACACTCTAGCAATGTTTCAGGATTCCCCGTAGTGAACCCTTGGATCCTGCAGGGCCGGTCCAAAAATATACCTTAGTGGATTTGTTATGCCTGAACACACGCTTCCCGGTCCTGTTGAACCTATAAAATGGTCACTATCGACCATAAATCCAAGATGCCTCATTCCATCAACCACATAAGTAAAATGTCAGGGATTGCAAAACCTTGATACCACTTCTAGCTAGAAAGAAAATGAGTGCACTCCCTGCGTTCCCTTGTCCCGTTTCTGACTCTTACCGGGGTGTGAAGCTCGCGAGGTAGTGTTATACACAATGTTATGCCAAAAATAGGCTATGCTTTGATCATCAACCAAAAGGCTCTGCTTTTCAACAAAAGCCTCGATCAATTGCATCTTGGCATGTCACGTTGACAATTCTTGCCATGTGATCGATAACTACTAATATATAACCTCTGAGCCCATGAATCTCGGAGAAGGGTGTTAAGAAAGAGAATAAATTCTCCGCCACCAACAGATATATATTAAATAGAAATCAATTTACATGGAATGAAATCCAATGTCGGACACACATCCATTTCCAAGTCCATTCTGGGTCTGAACGAAACCGGAGACACCTTATTCATCGTCCCGTATGTCCAATACGGAAGAGAGGTGCTTGCTTATCCGGACAATCAACAAGTATGTCCGGACAACTACCACTTTAACCCTTTACTAGGAGCTAACCAATGCCGGGCATAAGTAATTATCCTTTCAATGTGAAGATCGCTGGTCTTTAACCGCCGTCTTCAATATTTACGATTTAAATCGTCGTATAATCATTTGAAATGAGATTGAACTTGGTCTTTTCAAACGATTCTCGCATATATATAGTTTAAAACCATTTCGTATCATTAATATTATTTAATAACGATTTATCGCTATTTATATATATATAAAAATAGCTAAATTAATTTAACGACGCTTTGGGTCAATAGGCGGCCCTAGCACTGTTTTAATCAAAATTTGATTTACACTTATCTCAAAATCTAACCATTGGATTTTAAAAAAATTTATATCGTTGGAAAGATCTTCCCAAAGCGGTCCTAACAGTTCCAGTTTTGGGAAAATCCGACGGTTGAATCTTTTGTATAATCGTTAAAAGTTACGATTCTGAAACATGAACTACCGTGCATGATTCGTTTAATTTTAATTTTAATTTTAATTTATATATATAATTATATATAAATATAAACTGTTCGATGATTCCACTAATGTGTTTAACATGCCAAAGAAAGAATGTTTTTATTGGCATATCATATCCACATATTCATCATGTCAAACAAAATATATTTCATTTACATGACATCTGATTCAGTGACAAATAAAAATCTACTTTTTTATTTGTATTTCTATTTTTAACTTTAACAAAGAAAAAAGGGAATGTTTTATTTGTATCGGGTTTTCAGTGAATGTTTTTACAATAAAAATAATTCATGCAGATTCTAATATATGTATTATCATTAAAATGATATTTTAACTTTGCATATATATTTTAATATATGCACTATTGAATAAAATGTCATTTTAACTGTGCATATATATTCTAATATACGCATTGTAAATAAAAGTGTAATTTTAACAATGCATATGTAAAAATCCGAAAAATCGGAGCCAATTCTTTTTATTATTTTGACTATTTTATTGAATTTTGAATAGTTGAAATAATTTATTTTAAATAATAATGATTACAAATTTATTTAAATCGAAGTTTGAACGAATATATATTTTTCAACTTTAAAAGGAGTTAGAAATAGCGTGGCAGTTTGAAATTTTGAATTCAAACTTTGACTAACTGTACAGGCTGCAAAATAAGTCGGATTTTGGTGAAACCAAAAATATTTAAATCTTTTTAAGATTATCTTTCCAACGAATCTGAAAAATTGAAATTTCATACCAGGGATCAAAAGTTATGGTCAGTTGAATATCCAGAAAGGTCGCTATAGAATATATATATATATATATCCCGTATAAATAGTCATTTTGCAAACGACCTCTGTTTTTTATGAAACCACTTTTGTTGGAACCAGAATGTCAAATTATTGCTAAGTTTAATTTTTATAATTTTTCGAATTAATATGTGAGCGTGGCAAAAGAAAATGTGTTTTGTCAATTTCAGTCAATTTCGATCGACTAGTAAATGGCCTTTTTTCAAACGGTCTCCAAATTAGACAAAATCAGTTTTGTTGAGACCATATCGTCAAAACAAAGCCAAATATAATTTTTCTGGAATTTTTAGAGTCAGTATGTGGCCCCGGTAAATTAAAATGTATGATCAAATTAAATAATAAAATGTTTTATTATTTAATTTGAAGAAAAACATATCGTAGTAGCTGAATTGGGTTACGAAACATATCCCATCGTGTCCGGCATGGGGTTATTTAGCTAGGGGCGACACTCCTTGGGTTTGATTTCGGTTTAAGAGTGATATAGAAATTAAATTCAAATTAAATAGAATTAAATAAAAATTAAAATACATATAAATACCGTATAAAATACAATATACAGTATAAACCCTAGTCATCTTCTATAGACCGCCGTATACTCTCGTTTCAATGGCAAGAATCATTCCGAACTTCTAGCTTTAGAATCGCTCAATCCGTGAACCAATCAAAAGTGGTCCTTAAGAGAATTTTATAGAGATTCTCGAGCTCTCGACATCCATATGGAAGTGATCGGCCACCGTGCAATATTGTGCTCGAATTCATCCCGCCAACCGTTACTGCATCGAGCGGATTTGCCCCCTCTTGCCGAGCTCGAGTTCAATGGGTCTAGGACCAGTCCGTGCGCCTCTCCTCGCTCTACAATGTGGTGAAACTTGATCATCTTCAAGTCGACTGTGTTGCTCGCGAAAGTGAACCTTAGTTTCGAAGGGTTGTGATGAATGACAGCCTGAAACTTTGCAAAGGGGAAGAAGGTTGTTTATTAATATATTTATTTATTTATTTATTTTATTTAAATTGTTTACAACCTTCGTAAGATCGTAACTTTCACATACGATAATGAAATTCCATGAAACAGGAAGCGTTGGGGATCATGAAGACGTATTCTACATTTTAAAAGAGAGCGGAGAATTTTTAGAGCTTGTTACAATTTTTGGCATCGTCAAATCAATGTGAGATATCAGAATTCAGAAATAAAATTAATAAAATTATATTAGGATGCAGACGGAGTTTAGAAACTCCTGACACTCATCGTCCACAGACCATGGACGGCTTGATTGATTTGTGATATGTGATTGGTTGAATTTTGGTGCTTGTTTGTGGTTGGAAAATAAAAATAAAAAGAAATCGAAATTGATTGATATTGTGAAAAAAAATTCGTCTACATACGAAATAGATTGTTGAAATCCCCCTTGTCAAAAGATACGAGGTTTTAAGGTAAAGTGAGGAGCCATACATCGGGACAGTGCTGGTTTTAATTACCCTGCCGTTATGCTGTCGAATTTTTTTGAAATATTATGTGTTGTGAAAATATCTGTTAAATCAAAATTTGGACATAACACCCAAATTGTTCTGATTCGTAGAGAATTATAACTGAAAAATGAGAAAAAAGCAGAGAACACACAAGGTTTATAGTGGTTCGGCGTTAACGAGCCTACGTCCACTTTATATGTTATCGATTATACTTTGAATGCTAGTACAATCAATGATTTCTCTCAAACTCACTCTTACAATTATGATTTTTCTCAGTAATCTCGAAGTAAAACTGATAAGAAATAGTGGTATGACAGTAATGGTGGAATCAATACTCAATACTGCCAAAAGATCCTGAAAAATGCCAGTCTCTGGGCTATTTATAGATGATTCTGTCAGGCGGTTCGCGGTCACACGTGGTGTAGATCCCGAGAAAATCGGATCGGATCGAGCAATGAGGAAGAATTGGTCAATATGACAGTTGTAGACAGGTGTCGCGAGATCCGTGCATTTCGGATCGCTGAAGACCAGTTCGTGGTTGAACAAGTCAGGAGCTTCTCTGCGTCATCGGGGATCGGATCATGATAACAAAAGAGGGATCGAGTCGCGATCCGAGGGGGCGATCCGATGGGGCGATCCGCTGGAGCGATCCGACCTTTTGTGAACTAGAGGAGCGAAGTCTCATATTTTCTCCAGGTGTGTGAACCTTTGTGGCTTGGTCAAAAAGCTAGCCAACATTTTGCCCCCTCGAAGTATGTTTTATCGAGGATGGAACATGCTTCGAAACTGCAGAAACATCTTTTCACAAGGAGATGTAAATCAATGGTTGTGTTTGCCTGAAATGTTGTATCACCTCGGAAAGTCGTGTCTTTTGATTAGTATAAATATCCAATCGATCTTCAATCATTTCTCTGTTCATTAGATGATTCTCATCTCTGGAGCTTTCGGAGGGATCGTTATTGAATTACCAGGTAAATTTTGAATCTTCAATTATTTATGAGTCTTCAATTTCAACAATCGTTCATCGGGTTGGATCGCCAAAACATCCCACGGCTCATGAGACGAGGTATCTGTTTCGGGCTGGTCGCCATTTGGGCTTCCCCCTCGAAACACGATGGGCCTCCTTACTTCAGTCATGAGTCGCTTGAGGGTTTGGCCTCCCTTTTCTTTGATGGGCTTGGTTCCGTGAACCACCAAGGCCCACGGTCCGAATAGGACAGAAAATAGAATACTAACGGTCACGGGTTTATCTATATAAACCTGACCCTTCCTCCACTTTCCTTCCTTCTTCTTTCTCTCTACAGCCGCCATCGATCTTCCCTTCCAAACCTTAACTCCCGATCCCCAGAAAACAATTTTCTTTCGCGATTTTAGTCAAAACGAGATAAGTAATTGTATTTACCAAGACCTTAACGCATTTTCATTTTCGTTTCTCTCTGGTTTTCACTAATTTGAGGGGAGAGGGTAACGGGGTTTTGGTGGTGTTCGAGCCTTTAAAGGCGACTGGTTGATGGGTATAAGCGTTCGGGTTCATGAAATGGATAAGAAGACGGAGGGGGAAGATGGAAGAAGGTGCCAGGTCGATTCGTGGATAGAGCTTCGACTCGGGTCGTGGTAGCGACGAAAGTAAAAAAGGGAAGTGGAGGAGTAGCTTTGGACAACGGATCGGATCGAGGAGTGTGGGCTCGTGGAAGTACAGGAGGGGACGGATCGGGATCTTCCTTCGCGAGACAAAGTCTTGTTATTATTCCCAGGATCTAGTTCAATGATCCGATCCCCCCTAGGCCGATCCGATTCCCCCGAGCCGATTTGTTTCCACATGTCAGCACTTCTGTCACGATCCGAAATCCAATCTCTTCAACGAACCGACCTGGTTAACAGTTCCAAACATATATGGACTTTAATCAATCCACCATAATTGCAGTATATTGAACAGTTAGGTTAGAGCCTTTGAGACGGATTTCTTGGACTGACCAAACGCATAACTTAACAGCATATGACGACTAACACTTCGATGATCTTGATAACCTTTATGCTTTTTCTTTAAGACATGCACAGGCACACACTTGCACTCACACACACAGGGGGGGGCGGGTAATTATAATCTTATTTCTCATGTTTACTCGCCTAAATAGTAATGTCGTATAATCGTTCCCCTTCAAGATCTGGCACAGAGACGGATCCCGAGGTGTATGAGCATCGCAACCCCGAGGTTCTTCCAACTAATCCAGAGGGTGCGGATTCTGGATCCGAATATGAGGCGGAAACAGAATCGAATCCGTCTGAGAGTACCTTGCTTGATGAAGAGTCAGAGGTAGACGGCCGAGCTCCCGACGAAGTCCCTGGTGCAATAGAAATAGAGAAATTCACAGACTCTCTAGCTTCCAAACTTGATGACATAAAGCTTAAGATAATTTGCTTGAGACATGGGATCCCCTAGGATGATGTGAGGACACCAGGCAGCGAAGATAGACCTCATTTGGCTCCGGAGGGGTATATGACAGTCAGCCGACTCAAGTGCTGGGTAGGAGCTATTCCTCCGTTTCCTCCAATCGTCATCGAGACCTTAAAACGATTGGGTATTGCTCCGATGCAACTTCATCCCAATGCCTACGCGGCTCTATACACTCTATATATCGCATATGTGGAAATCCTACATACCGAGCTCACATTTAAAGATTTAAAATTCTTTTATCTTTTCAAGCATCGCTCCTCAGCAACCCCAAATTTCTCTTTCTTCGAATCGGTAGCAAATAGGAAGGTTCTGTCTGACGGATACAGCAACATAGGGGATCCCAAGGCCGATTGGTTGTATATAAAGAGACAGGCTGGGTGTTCAAGAAGATGGCTTAAATCAAGTAAACTTTAAATTTTTGACTGAATAACTTGTTTAAGAAATCGAAGCATTAACATGCCCCCTTTTTTTCTCTAAGCAGATCACGCCTTTCCCAAGACGGAAGGCTCGGTATACAATAATCGACTGTCTCTTCTTCTGCAAAGAAAATCCGATTTTCTAAAGATCAAGAAATGCATTACTGACGAGAACCTTCACAAGCACCGCCTTCTGGATATAAGGCTTGGACTTGGTGCGGGCGGCAAACCCTACAAATACGTGCCCCCGACAGAGGGAGAAGGAACGTCACGGGTCGTAGAAACAATTAAATTTCATAAGAGTCCTTCGCCGATAGTCATTCAGGACGACGAAGACCTAAACATATATAGAGGAGATGAGGCCCGTGGTGATAAGTCTAAGGAAATCTCAGTTTCTCCGGGGGGTTTCCCCTCAAGGGCCTCTCTTCCGATTGAACCTGCTGCTCCCGATGATTTAACAGAAGAACAGCTATTTAAAGAGCTAAGCAAAATTCCTTTGCCTGATGATGTATACACACAGGGAGACTTTGAAGGGGAGCCATTTTTCCCTGTTTCTGAGGAAACAATTGTTCCAGTTGGAGAACGAGAAACTACTCAGATGAGCCTGACTTCGGGCCCTGGTCTGTTAGGGGGAATTATATGGGATGCACCAATCACACGCACTGCCTGACCCCACACTTTTATATCAACAGTATTCAAGGTTTTAATATGCTCTTGTTTCTTTTGCAGGAAAGATGTCTCGCAGGCGATCTTATTCCTATCGCTCTCTCCGTGAAGGTACACCCAGCCTTCATCCAAATCCTGAGCGTGCTCGCGGCCTTTCTCACAAGCCTACTTCTTCACAATCCAGGTCTCCATCAAAACCAACCTCTGGCAAGCTTCCCAGTTATTCGGTGCCACCTACAGGGGGAAAACAACTTCCTAAAGATTTAACCCCTCCGAAGAGTGCACCCTCTCACAGCAGGTTATCAAAAGGACACTACGAGCCCAAGGATAAAAGCAAGGATCCAATCAAGGATTCTGAGAAGGAGAAAATTGACATTGTCCCTTCCAGCCAACAAGGTTTGATTGCCCCCGGGTCACGAGATTACATCCATGGTCCTGAGACTCAGGCTATGCTGGAAAAGTTGCGAGAACAATTCCCCGACATCTTCTTCGAAATGATGATGTTTGTTCCAGCCTTGGAACCAGTCCCTAGGAACTGGGATACTGAAGTCATCGGGAATATTCTCCATGTAGCCAGGCAGTATGAGGCGATGAAGAAACATGCCGTTAATCTTTCAGAGGTCATCCGAACGCTCGAGATGGAAACACATAGATCCAAAGTGAAGATAGATAACAATGAAAGGGCCAGGGAAAAAATGGAGAAGGACTTAGAGGATGCACAATCTCTGCTTGCCTTGGCTCAACGAGACGCTAAAGCTTATAAAACAGAGCTGGAGGAGACCAGGCAACGTTTCCATAATGAGCTTGATTCTAATAGCAAAGAGCGAGTGTTATTGAAGCAAGAGGTGGAAGATCTCAGGATGGCCAACTTCGAATTGAAAACAGCACATGATTACTTCGAGGTCAAAAGAGCTGCTTGGGAGAAAGAAAAGGCAAGTTTGAAGGATAGCTTAGCTCTGGCCGAAAAGGAGAAGGTGATTCTGAATGATCAACTCGCGCGTGCAGAGAAGCGCGCTATTCTTGCTAAAAATAATGTGGAGAGTGCCATTAAAATGGCCACTGCTTCTAATGAAAAGCTCCTTGAGAGAGAGAAGGAGATCGAAGGATTTGAAGAAATGTTATTCGACTTCCTTGGTCAGGTCATCAAGACCCGTAACATCTCCTGGATCCCAGACTATCATGTCACTCTAGCCAACATATGGGACGCAATCGTTGAGAGCGAGAAACAGCGATCAGGTGTTGACGAGATTGATGAGAATGAGTTGATGCGGACCATTCTGAGGGATAATGAGCCTGAGGATTTAGAGAAAGGCAGACGCATGCTCCAAGAAGAAATAGAAAAAGAGAAAACTCAGGCGAAGGGCAAAGAGAAAATGGGAGAAGGCTCGAGCTCAGCCGTAGAGCCCAAGGCTTCCGAAATCGAGGAATACAATCCAGATTATCCATTGATTCCTCTTGGTCCAACTCCCCCAGCTGTCAGGGGTTCTGCTGCTGGCTTAGATGGAGGATCGACGGAAGGTATCTCTATATTTTCTCCGCAACTTGCCAAAGCAATTGTCACTTGTTGTCGCTTTGTCGGACAGTCAACTGAGCAAACCGCATTCTCTCCCAAAATAACATTTGCTTCTCATGATACAGGTAGCGGGCCGATTGATAAGGATGCCGAAAAGAAGGCAGGGGCGGAGAAGATTGACATCCTGCCAGGTGTTGGTGCTGATGTGCCCCCGGATGCTGAAACTATCGAGGCTTTGAGGGACATGGACGGGCGCCACGACGGTGATGAAGAGGAAGTCGCCATTACCAAAGAGAGCAGAGGCGGTGATGAGGTAATCTTAGCTGAACAACAGGCCGAAGGGGAGGAGCAGTTGCTTCTTATGAAAGGGAGACATGATCCAGTATATGAGCCCCCTATCTCTGAGATCGACCCCAAAACTGGGTTGGTCGTAAGATTTTCCTCCCGATCGATAACTTCGCAATTAGCCTCTCAGTCCTCTAGTTCTTCACCGGAGCCTCTCGTTGATAAGAGGAAGAGGAAAAAAGGTGGTCGTTCGGATGTTGACAAGGAGGCATTGGGGAAGCAGAAAAAGAGCAAGAAGTCTACATAGTCTCCTCCCCCCAGCATAAGTGGGAGGCAAATATCAGTCCATATTTTGTCCTTAGGATTTTTTAGGCTTTCCATTGGCCATGAAATGTAATTGTGAGAATGTCCCTCACTTTTGTTTAGGTTCCTCTTTATCTTGTAGGTTTGCAGCTTATGAATGAAAGTTTATTTCTTTTTACACTGCCTTGTTCCTGCAAGTTTATCATACTTAGTCACGAATACAAATACTCAAATCATGAATCATTCTAACAATAAAACTTTTTTTTTAAAATTTCTACACTACACTTCTATGTGCATATATGTGTACGGGTGAGTCCCCAATCAACCATTAATATGGTGCCTGGCTAGGGTTTATTGGGGATTGATTAGATTCATGTGTGTGCCGCCCCCATTCCCGGAGATGAGGGGTTCGGGCTCCATTTTTCATTCTTGTTCCCAGTCGTGTAACGGGATAGGAGCCCTTTAGTGGCATATGTCATCATGCCTGTTTGCTCCCCGATTCTTCAGCGGGGTAGAAATTCTCATGACGCTAAGTCTTTAACGCCTTTATACTCTCTAGATCCTTCAGCGGGTTAGAGTTTGAGCTTGGTTTTCATTCTGCTCCCCGATCCTTCAGCGGGGAGAGAGTTCTGGGGGCACTGAGTCTCTAGCACCTTTCTCAGCGCTTAATCATAGATGCTTTTATACTCGCCTGGCGGTCGCCAAGGTTAGAGTGCGAGCTCAGCTGTTCTGTCGCTCCCCGATCCTTCAGCGGGGTAAGAGCTCTTTCTCAACGCTCAATCATGGACGCTTTTATACTCTCCTGGCGGTCGCCAAGGTTAGAGTGCGAGCTCAGCTGTTCTGTCACTCCCCGATCCTTCAGCGGGGTAAGAGCTCTTTCTCAGCGCTCAGTCGGAGACGCTTTTATACTCTCCTGGCGGTCGCCAAGGTTAGAGTTCGAGCTCAGCTGTTCTGTCGCTCCCCGATCCTTCAGCGGGGTAAGAGCACTTTCTCAGCGCTCAGTCGGAGACGCTTTTATACTCTCCTAGCGATCGCCAAGGTTAGAGTTCCGTCAAGGCGGTTCCGATCATGGTACACCGCCGTGACTTATGGACATCGCCTTCATGTCCGTTATGTTCTCTCTCGGCTTTGGAGAGTTAGAGCACTATCAATGATATGATTTACTTTATCGCACCCTCAGAGTTTTGACTGTTGATTGCACTCCATTCTGATGGAAGGCACCTATAATTATACGTTCCTATGATTGTTGTATGGTTCACAGCAATTTCCATAAAAGTAGAAAGGCAGATAAATAATAGTGCAATAAAGGTAAACGACACACAATATTTTTATAGTGGTTCGATCGAATCATGACCTACGTCCACTTTACAATCTTTTGCTTAAGAAATCGGACTATTCTAGGCAAGTCGTGCCTTGTACATGGTCCTTAATAAAGCAAAAGAACAGATCTGACATCTTTACATTAGACACGGCCGTAAATGTTGGGCATTCCACACTCTGGGGATTTCCTTTCCATCTACGGTTGCTAGCTTGAAGGTTCCATTATCAAGCTTGCACAGAATGGAGTACGGTCCTTCCCACTTCGCACCCATATGAGTTGGGGGTGGAAAGACATGCTTCAGAACCAAGTCTCCGGGTTCAAAGGTTCGGGCTTGAACCTTTTTGTTGTAGTATCGGGCGACCTGTTGCTTGCATCTCAAGGCACGCAGGTCTGCTTTGTCCCTCTTCTCTTCGATCATATCCAGGGATTCAAGGAGCAATTCGGTATTAGTCATCGGATCGTAATAAGTCACTCGGTGAGAAGGTACTTTTATTTCAACTAGGATGACTGCTTCTGCTCCAAAAGCAAGAGAGAAGGGGGTATGGCCTGTTGCCGATTTATACGTTGTCCTGTAGGCCCATAGTGCTAAGGGTAATTCATCAACCCACATGGCTCTGGCCCGCTTCAGTTTTCTTTTCAGAATGGACTTAATCACTTTATTCGCCGCTTCGACCTGTCCGTTCGATTGCGGATGCGCCACAGAGGTGTGCCGTTTCTCGGTGTGGTATTTCTGGCAGAAGTTCCTGAATTCAGTGCTATCGAACAGATGATGTTCCTAATGACTAAGTTAATCACTTGTTTGGTTGTAATTGTAGTCAGTGGCTCAGCCTCGACCCACTTAGTGAAGTATTCTACAGTTACAATAGTGAACTTCGCTCCGCCCTTAGCTATGGGGAGACTTCCGATGGTATCAATTCCCCACATAGCGAAAGGCCATGGGCTTGTCATCGTTTTTAACTGACTAGGAGGTGCCCTAGGTATCTTTGAAAATCTCTGGCATGCATCACACCGTCGTGCGTACTCTGCGGCATCTTTGTTTATGGTAGGCCAGAAATAACCATGCCGCAACACCTTTTTTGCCAATTTTTGCCCTCCAGTGTGATCGCCGCATTCACCCTCATGTACCTCCTGCAGTACACGCTTGATGTCGTCATGAGCTATACAATGGAGAAGGGGCATCGAAAATCCCTGTCTGTAAAGGACTCCGCCTTGCAGAACGTATCGGGAAGCTTTACGAATTACTTTATGCCTCTCGCTCTTCTTGGTCAGAAGCGTTCCATTCATCAAGAAATTTTTAGAGGGGTCATCCATGACTCCCTTTCTGGTTCCGTCTCTAGTACCGGATCAATTTCCATCTGATCTATACTAGGAGACCGAAGTTCTTCAACTGGGGCTAGCCCGGTCTCTTCAGGATCGTCGGAACTAGCCATCTTCGCCAACTTATCCGCCTGTTGGTTTTCTGACCGTGGAATATGAGATATGCTGTAGTGATCGAAGCCGTTCAGCAACTCCTTCACTTTCTCCAAGTATAAAATCAATCTTGGGCTTTTGGATTGGAATTTTCCAGTACCTGGTTTACAACTAACTTGGAGTCGCAAAATATGTCTAGCTTCGTGATTTCCAACTCCTTTGCGATCCTTAGCCCGGCTATCAGGGCTTCATATTCGGAGTCGTTGTTAGTGGCGTGAAACTCCATCCGGATGGCATAGGATATCAACCGTTTCTCAGGAGTTTCAAGCACTACTCCAGCGCCGGATCTCTTGTCATTCCTAGCGCCATCAGTATACAATCTCCAGGCACTGGGATCGAGAAGTAACTTTGGTGGGTCAGCTTCTTCGTTCGCTATATCTTCCTCCGGGACAGTAAACTCTACTATGAAATCGGCTATCACTTGACCCCGTATCGACCGCCGGGGCTGAAAGTTCAGATCAAATTGACTCAACTCAATGTTCCATTTGAGTAGTCTTCCAGATGCTTCTGGTCTCTGTAGAACTTGCTTGAGTGGATGAACAGTGTACACGGTGATAGGATGAGCCTGAAAATAATGTCGAAGCTTTCTAGAGGCAATCAGCAAACTATATGCCAACTTTTTTATCCTTGGATAATTACGCTCTGCTGCCGCCAATTTTTCGCTCACGTAATACACTGGTCTTTGAACTTTATCTTTTTCTCTCACCAATGCTGAGCTAATCGTGTGGGACGACACTGCCAAGTACACGAATAAGTCCTTGTGATCCACCAGCTTAGATAATATCGGAGGTTTCTCCAGGTGACTCAGCAGGTTCTGAAACGCTTCTATGTAGTCAGGCGTCCATTTGAAGTGGCGTTTTCCTCGCTTTATCAATTCGAAGAATGGGATGCATTTGTCCGTAGCCCTGGAGATGAATCTGCTTAGTGCTGCTAATTTCCCTGCAAAGGCTTTGCACATCTTTAATTTGCCTAGGCTCCTGAATGCCTCTGATTGCTGCGTTCTGGTCTGGATTAATCTCAATCCCACGAGAACGGATGATGAATCCCAAGAATTTTCCGGAGGCGACCCCGAATGAACATTTCGTTGGGTTGAGTTTCATCCCGTACTTTCAAAGAATGCCAAACATCTCTGCCAAGTCTGTAGTGTGATTGACGGATTGCCTGGATTTAACCAACATGTCGTTGACGTATACTTCCATTGTTTTCCCAATTTGGTTATAGAACATTCTGTTCACTAACCGTTGATATGTAGCGCCTGCGTTCTTCAAGCCAAAGGGCATTACCACGTAGCAGTATAATCCCAGATCCGTAATGAAGCTAGTGTGTTCTTGATCTGGAACATGCATTGGAATCTGGTTATATCCTGAATAAGAATCCATAAAGGAGATAAGTTCATGACCCGCCGTTGAGTCCACCAACTGATCGATCCTAGGTAACAGAAAATTGTCTTTTGGGCAGGCTTTATTCAAATCCGAGAAATCGATACACGTTCGCCACTTCCCGTTGGCCTTCTTTACTAAACTTGATTTGAAATCCAGTTTGGATAGGTTGAGTCTTTGATAAATCCATTACTCTTTAGCTTTCCAACTTCTTCTTTCAAGGCAGCGGACCTCTCTGGGCCCAGCATTCGCCTTTTTTGTTTTACCGGAGGATGCATAGGGTTAATGCTTAATGAATGGCTCATGATTGATGGAGATATCCCACACATGTCTGCGTGGGTCCAAGAAAATACATCCAAGTTATCTTTCAAGAAATCCGTCAGTTCTTTAGCTAAATTCGGGTTTAACTGGGATCCAATCTTAAGGACCTTCTCTGGGTCACTATCATCGATCGGTACATCCACAGTTGTCTCGTTGGGAGTCGCCGTTCTTCCCCCAGGTTCTTTGTCCTCTCTGGGATCTATATCCTCGGGAAACTCTCCGGGCGACTCACCTACGGTTGTCCTCTTTAATTGCTATGAGGTCTCCGCACTTGCGGGGGGAGAAGCGCCCTTGGTTTCTATGTCTCCTCCGTTGCGGAGTAGCTTTAGCTCTGCAATATAACATGCTCGTGCAGCAACCTGATCTCCTCTAACAATACCAACACCAGCTTCTGTAGGAAACTTTAATAACAAGCACCAGGGGGCTATACAGGCTCTGAACTTTGCTAGGGCCGGTCGGCCCAAGAAGGCATTATAGGGCGATTCAATACCCAAAACCACGAAGGGAAGAATTCTCACTCTCTGGCATTCTCCTTCCCCAAGTGTAACTGGTAGCTCTACATATCCCATTGGAGCGGTGGATGCTCCGTTAAATCCACGGATCCATCCCTCACAGGGCTTCAAGTCTTTTATCTCGAGATTCATCTGGTCGAATGTCTTTTTGAAAAGAATGTTGACGGAACTCCCGTTATCCACCAAGACTTTATGAACAGTGGCCGGGCCAATAGGAACTGTGATTACAAATGGATCTTCGGTCGGAGCATGGACTCCAATGCTTTCTCGTTCGTGGAAAACGACGTCGTCGGACATTGTAATGTCCCGCATTTTTATCGGTTTATATTTGAATATTTAAATCAGTTTAAATATTGAATTCTTAATATAAGTAGATTTAAATATCAATTAAAACGAAGTTGAACGTATAAAAATATATATTCAATATAATCAAGCTCATAACGACGTTGCAGTTCGTAATTTAACGTTCTGAACTTCAACTGAGTGTACAGAAACTAGTTTAAATCGGATTTCTGCAAAACAAGAAATATTGGAATCTGTTGAACTGTATCTTTCTGACAGAAGTGAAATATTGAGATTTCGTCGTATAGATTGCAAGATATGTCAAAATCAAATATTCAGAAAGTCGCTATGAAATCGTATATCGACCATAACGGTTTATTTGAAATAACTTCTTATCGGTTTCGAATTTAGACAAGGTTCTTTTGAGGCGTAGTGATAATTTAATTTTTAGAATTTTTCTGTAATTTTTAATTTATTAAATATGCAACTTTTTATTTGGAGTATTTTGCACCCTATACCAATATTTTGGGGTTTCATAATATGAGTTAACCTACAGGTATTATTATAATTTTGGGATCGTGACACCTCGCTGGACACAACTAAACTTTTATTTCTGTCCATAACGGTTCGAATATGAACGACATTGTGTACAGCGGGGTACCATAAAAGGGATGTTTAAGTAGACAAGCCTTCATTCGCTACTAAAGGAAACATGCCTAAAATCTAGTATTGTCTAACCTAAACACCTTTGTATTTGGTAACTGTGCTCACTGCGTCCTCTTTCCCAAACATGCCAGTAACCGCATTTAATACATTAGGTTGTCAACTAAGTTGCCTGCACTAAGAGAATATGCATACCCATCAAAGCAGCTCATGTGCATTCAAATCAACATAGACTGACGAAGGAGACATGTCTACCCTATTCTACAGTGTCCCTATTCCTTGGCCAACACGGTTTGCATTTCCTTAGCAACGAAGAAAATTTAAATAAGTACAAACCTAGTAGCTACCCTATAGTCTATACGTCCTCTGATACTTGGAAGCCAAGCTGTTTACACCGTGAGTGTCACGCTGTTTCATTTATAAATAGAGCTACTGTTATTCATTTCCAAGAAAAAAGAAATCCATTTTTTTTATGCAGGTTTAAATATATAAACCAAAACAAATACATAACTTTCTTCCATCTCATAAATATTTATCTTCCTCTTGGACGCATGCGCATGTAAACATGAAGAAGCAAATGGGTTTGTGAATCGGCCTTGAAAAAAACGGGTGTTAGCTGTTTTGGATAAAACGAAGCGTGGGCTTTGGCTTGCATGGGTGCTGAAGGTGCGGCATTTGGTATTTGCGTGGAAAAGAGGATGAGATGTTGAAGGAGAGATTGAAGGGTGAAGTGGGGAAGAGCAAAAGTAAAGGGGAATGGTCGTGAGTCTGGTCAGCAAAAAGGGGTTAAGCCAAAATGTTGTGATGGACTTGCTGACGATATGAATGGCAAGGAGGAGTTCCTGCTGTGGCATGTAGACGCTGGAATTAAATGTTCATAACATGGAATGAATATTATGATGTGGACCGGGCGTTGTCTGATTGAGGGAACCCAGGGCGTAGTAGCCATTAGTGGTTGGCGAAAAAAAATGACATTTGGTTCGAAAAAAAAAAAAAAAAAAAAAACAAGTCCAACGTTGGGGTTTCATGGAGATTGCGGACATGTCTTGTGAAGAACAAAATGAACTGAAGCGGTTTGTAACGTTGGAGCATAACAAGGAAAGGAAGGGAAGTCGATCGCAAATTCTTTTCATGGGACAAGCTGCCGAAGTAATGAACTAAGGCTTGGCGAAGTCTGGTGTAAACAATGGCGGTATTGTTGGTCGGAAGTGTTTGGATCGAGGAAGTGATCGTGACTACTATTGGCAGTTGAAACTGGGGTTTCTGTGCACAAAGTGATCACGTCCTTGCAACGTGAAGACAGGACGGAAGTGGGGGACTGTGTATGGCGATCGAGTGCCATGAGCGGGTGACGGTGTGATTCAGTTTCAAAAAGAAGCGTAAGCGGGCTTGAACGTGCAATACTGGATTGACGCAAATCGTTATTTAACGGTTAACGCGCGAAGGTGAGTAAATTCACTAACTTTGTTTTATTTAAAATATTTTAATTATATTTTGAATAATGGTTGAATGCTATGTGATGGTTGATTAGGTAAATTACAGTAAATTGGTTGAAATAAATATATATCATTGCATATGCACACACCGTTGGTTGGATACTGATTTGTATAACACCTATGGATGCGGAAACCGGTTGGAGGAACTCAACCGGATTCCTAAATATTTAGATGTACTGTTTGTGCACTGTTTGAACCATGTTGAATGGAAATTCAACGTTATATTGATTTGGCAAACAAACGATATCAGCGACAGTCAACCATAAACCCATTTTGTTAAGAAATTGGTTGACCGTCAAACAAATCAATGAAGTTCAATTATAAAAATTATATTTTTATAATTGAAGCAAAATTATAAATTATAATAGAAGTTCTATTATAAACTGGTATTTTTAATACCGTGAGTTAGATATAAATTGATTCGAGTTTAAATAGGAAGAATTGATTATTTATTATTTCTAAATAACAGAAATTGAATCTTGATTAAACAAGGAGGCGATGACTTGTTTTAAGTATATCAAAAACAAGTAGTCGATTTTAAAGATGCTTATGAAATAAAGTATAATTCTATGTTTGGAGTATGATCGTATTTGAAATAAGGGTAGTAAAACGAGTCTAGATTCCTATTGCGAAATGATATTTTAATAAAAGTGAATAGTGGTCAGAAAGTAAACATTTTGTAAGTAGATATTTCTATTTGTGTTAAACTAAATTGATCTGATTAACGAGAAGTTTAGAAATGGAGTTTTGAAATGTTTTTCCAACATTAATAATGTGGATTTTCTAAAAGTACAGAAAATAAGAAAGGTAAGGAAGATGGAAATGTTCCAGATATTAAATAAATGTATATCTTTTAGAATGTGGGTGAACAAGTGCTATAATATTTGGAAATGGGTTTTTCAAAGAAGTATGAGGTTAAAAAGTTTTGGAAATATCT
This sequence comes from Allium sativum, assembly GCA_030737875.1. Classification (NCBI taxonomy): domain Eukaryota; kingdom Viridiplantae; phylum Streptophyta; class Magnoliopsida; order Asparagales; family Amaryllidaceae; genus Allium; species Allium sativum. The sequence continues at coordinate 8,104,997 of JASFAX010000034.1, forward strand.
AGAAAAATATGAATAATGGAATATTAGAAAGTGCCGAGATTGTGAAATGGTTTGATGGATGGTTATTTTCAAAACACCGACTATCAAAGATTTTTGTAACGAAAAGAGATATCAAGATTTTTGTAACGAAAAGAGATATCAAGATTTTTGTAATGAAAAGAGATGTCAAGAATTTGCAACGGAAAAAGGTGTTGAGATTAATTATAAAGTGGAATATGGTAGCATATTGCAAGTCTCAGAACTATAGCAGTAAAGTAACGCTGTTGACTAGGCTTAAGCGTGACTGTTATGTCAAGATTAGTTATAAAGGGATATAGCAGCGTATAGCTAGTTTGAACTGTAACGATAAATGAAACGCTGTTAACCAAACTTAAGCGTGATGTTTATATATACAGTAGCACTTCCTAGGGAAGGAAAACAGCTTGTTTTGAAATTCACTTATTCAAAAGTAATAAGTAATAACGTTTGTCCAAAGAAATGTAAGAACGAATGTTAAATAAAAAGTGCCTGTGATTTGTGTGATATTGGTTGTACATTGAATGGATGTTGTTTTTACTTCGATAGTTAAATAACCGACTATCGAAGTGTTTGACCATCGTTGTCAATACGGAGAGACCGGTTGGATATATTATCGAAAACCACTCCGTATAGGCATAAGCGCTGCGAATTTGATTATGCTGAAGAAAGTTGAAGACGGAGTGAAATGCAAGGGTCGTCCTATTCAGAATGGTGCTTTCTGTTTGTCCAGTCCCAGGACAACTTGTATGGACGAATGTCTGACAGAGTATTCCCAACGGTCACATAAGACGACCTTTTTAAGGTATTACGTCTGGTGGCGGAGAAATTCGTTTCTCTTAGCTTTTATACCCGTAATATTTTTGAGAGGATCAACTAGTGATTTGACGGGTTTGACGATGTGCATTCAAAGTGTATGGTGGCCAGATGTTCTAAAAGGTAGGCGTAGCCTCAAGCTTCACAACCGGGAAATGACAAAAATCGGGCAGGCAGCATGGCTATGTGGGTCGCTCCCATTAGGGTGTATAATCACCTATCTAGAGAAATTCCTTTTGTTTCTAAATCTATCGATTCTGCCCATTCGGGAACGGTGGTTTGAGTCCAACCGTTGGTGATATACATTCGATACACTCAAGCGAAATGAGTGGTCGGTCATGTGTGGGCCGGGTTGCAAGACGTTCTTGTTGAACCCAGGTGTATTTGCCTCTAGAGATACATCATCGGAAGGTGGTCCCATACCTTGTCATAGTTGGAATCCAATCTCCAATAAGCGCCCTGCGGTTTTTGATTTTATACTATGTATGTAGAGCGTGAGATGCAAGCGTTCTACTATTTGGTTATTTATTTGATTAGACATTATTATAATATCACTGGATTTTGATATCAATAATGATTTGGGTTATAGTAAGGTAAAAACCGTCCATGTTTATGTGTGGGCTGGTCTTACTATTATCCTTTTTGTTTCAAAAAGGATTTTCAAAGTTAAGCCATATGGTTGGAATTTACTCACACCAGTCCCATGACTGACCCAGAGTTTATTTTGTTTGTTTTCCCTAAACTCTTGGGTGCCCAAATTTGTACGGGCAGTCAAGTGTTTCAGGCTTTTACAGATACGCTTGAAGGAGCTGAAAGCAGAAGGCTACACCATTAGTATTTAAGGATTATTTCCGCTGTGATATGATGTATTGTACTCTGATAATGGTATGTATATACAATACAGTTTTGTATTTCAAAGTTATGTTATATAATATATTTTATTCGTTCCGCTGTGAGATTCGTGTTTACTCTGATTATGTTCAGCTGTGTTCTTCTTCTTCTTCTTCTCCTATTCTATTAGTTCTATCTTTTCTATCTCATCCTCTAACTTCTTTCTATTAATGGTCCGGTATTTTCGAGGTCTGAACAGTCGACGCTGGGTTTTGTGTCGATTTTCGGAGTCGAAAAATCCCTGGGTCGTTACAGTGGTATCAGAGCATAAGGTTAAGTAATTACCTTGGCTCTGTGGCGTGACTCAATAGAGATGGAGTTAGTAATACTCTAGATTGAGTTTGAGTGTATATATATGAGCGCGTATTTGTAAATTTATATAAAAACTGTTTTATATTGTGTTGATTGATCTGATGAGTGGTATATAAATTCCAGATCGACGCGTTTAGCTGACGAGGTCGATAGGGATTTATAAACGCTTGAATAGAGAATTTCGACATAGTATTGTTTTGAAAGAGAGTAAATGAGATAATTTTACTCGAAATATATTTTGATATAAAGAAAACATATATATTGGAATTATCTAGTATATATTGAATGTGTTGGGTGAACTTATGATTGAATAAGATTTATAATTGAATTGGTTAAATAAATAACCAATCGAAATATTTTATAAATATAATATGTAAAATCAGATGAACTGAATCTGGAATTGAAACCAGAATTGGAATAAAAATTCCGAAGTATGTAAATGTTTGTAAATGAAATTTGAATTAAATATATGGAATTTTAAGATCCTGGGGAAATTTTGAAATATTATCCAAGTTTCGAAAAGATATTTTTGAAATAAATTTCAAATAAAAATATTTGAATATGAGTTTTGAAAGTGATATAGTATTGAACTCACTTTGATCACTGGAAAATAAATTCTGATAGTGACGGCCGCATAATCAGTGTTCGTTTTCGATTTCTTAGTGACGGATTACTACCAAAGATTTTGTTTTGAGATAAGTTGTTCAGAAATTCAAAGGTTTTGAATTGCTATGTTATGAATATATATGTATGTTATTTCAAACTAATTTGAAATGAAAACCTCAGGAATTTGAATTCTGAAATTTAAAATTTACTTATGAAGTAAATAAACAACGAATTTAAATAAGTCATAAAAGTGGAGTTGAATTGAAGCCAAGTAAGTGGAAAACGTACTAGAATAAGGATTTGATTTGGCAGGGTAGTTGAGTTGTGAATTAAGATTTGGAATGAAACCGAATCTGGGGATGAAATTTGATTATGGAGAAAAAAATTGGGAATTTTAAATTGAAACTGGGATTGAAAGAGAATGGGCTTAAGCATAAGCGAATGATTGGATTGAAGATTAAATTGATTGGAGAAGGCCCAGAGTGGCAAGTTGGAATGATACCGAATGAGCAATGCAGAGGAGATGCTGACGAAATTCTTTGAAATTTTAAGTGTTAGGAAATTTTCAGAACTTCTGAAAATATGTTATTAAAAAGAAGAATTAATCAGAATTAATCGATTCACTTGAAAACTGAATTTAAGAAATTAAATAAAAGATTTTTAACATGTTTACAACAGAAATTGTAGCATTTTTCCTACCTTAACAATTTCGAGGACGAAATTATTTTAAGGGGGAAGGAATGTAATGTCCCGCATTTTTATCGGTTTATATTTGAATATTTAAATCAGTTTAAATATTGAATTCTTAATATAAGTAGATTTAAATATCAATTAAAACGAAGTTGAACGTATAAAAATATATATTCAATATAATCAAGCTCATAACGACGTTGCAGTTCGTAATTTAACGTTCTGAACTTCAACTGAGTGTACAGAAACTAGTTTAAATCGGATTTCTGCAAAACAAGAAATATTGGAATCTGTTGAACTGTATCTTTCTGACAGAAGTGAAATATTGAGATTTCGTCGTATAGATTGCAAGATATGTCAAAATCAAATATTCAGAAAGTCGCTATGAAATCGTATATCGACCATAACGGTTTATTTGAAATAACTTCTTATCGGTTTCGAATTTAGACAAGGTTCTTTTGAGGCGTAGTGATAATTTAATTTTTAGAATTTTTCTGTAATTTTTAATTTATTAAATATGCAACTTTTTATTTGGAGTATTTTGCACCCTATACCAATATTTTGGGGTTTCATAATATGAGTTAACCTACAGGTATTATTATAATTTTGGGATCGTGACACCTCGCTGGACACAACTAAACTTTTATTTCTGTCCATAACGGTTCGAATATGAACGACATTGTGTACAGCGGGGTACCATAAAAGGGATGTTTAAGTAGACAAGCCTTCATTCGCTACTAAAGGAAACATGCCTAAAATCTAGTATTGTCTAACCTAAACACCTTTGTATTTGGTAACTGTGCTCACTGCGTCCTCTTTCCCAAACATGCCAGTAACCGCATTTAATACATTAGGTTGTCAACTAAGTTGCCTGCACTAAGAGAATATGCATACCCATCAAAGCAGCTCATGTGCATTCAAATCAACATAGACTGACGAAGGAGACATGTCTACCCTATTCTACAGTGTCCCTATTCCTTGGCCAACACGGTTTGCATTTCCTTAGCAACGAAGAAAATTTAAATAAGTACAAACCTAGTAGCTACCCTATAGTCTATACGTCCTCTGATACTTGGAAGCCAAGCTGTTTACACCGTGAGTGTCACGCTGTTTCATTTATAAATAGAGCTACTGTTATTCATTTCCAAGAAAAAAGAAATCCATTTTTTTTATGCAGGTTTAAATATATAAACCAAAACAAATACATAACTTTCTTCCATCTCATAAATATTTATCTTCCTCTTGGACGCATGCGCATGTAAACATGAAGAAGCAAATGGGTTTGTGAATCGGCCTTGAAAAAAACGGGTGTTAGCTGTTTTGGATAAAACGAAGCGTGGGCTTTGGCTTGCATGGGTGCTGAAGGTGCGGCATTTGGTATTTGCGTGGAACAGAGGATGAGATGTTGAAGGAGAGATTGAAGGGTGAAGTGGGGAAGAGCAAAAGTAAAGGGGAATGGTCGTGAGTCTGGTCAGCAAAAAGGGGTTAAGCCAAAATGTTGTGATGGACTTGCTGACGATATGAATGGCAAGGAGGAGTTCCTGCTGTGGCATGTAGACGCTGGAATTAAATGTTCATAACATGGAATGAATATTATGATGTGGACCGGGCGTTGTCTGATTGAGGGAACCCAGGGCGTAGTAGCCATTAGTGGTTGGCGAAAAAAAATGACATTTGGTTCGAAAAAAAAAAAAAAAAAAAAAAAAAACAAGTCCAACGTTGGGGTTTCATGGAGATTGCGGACATGTCTTGTGAAGAACAAAATGAACTGAAGCGGTTTGTAACGTTGGAGCATAACAAGGAAAGGAAGGGAAGTCGATCGCAAATTCTTTTCATGGGACAAGCTGCCGAAGTAATGAACTAAGGCTTGGCGAAGTCTGGTGTAAACAATGGCGGTATTGTTGGTCGGAAGTGTTTGGATCGAGGAAGTGATCGTGACTACTATTGGCAGTTGAAACTGGGGTTTCTGTGCACAAAGTGATCACGTCCTTGCAACGTGAAGACAGGACGGAAGTGGGGGACTGTGTATGGCGATCGAGTGCCATGAGCGGGTGACGGTGTGATTCAGTTTCAAAAAGAAGCGTAAGCGGGCTTGAACGTGCAATACTGGATTGACGCAAATCGTTATTTAACGGTTAACGCGCGAAGGTGAGTAAATTCACTAACTTTGTTTTATTTAAAATATTTTAATTATATTTTGAATAATGGTTGAATGCTATGTGATGGTTGATTAGGTAAATTACAGTAAATTGGTTGAAATAAATATATATCATTGCATATGCACACACCGTTGGTTGGATACTGATTTGTATAACACCTATGGATGCGGAAACCGGTTGGAGGAACTCAACCGGATTCCTAAATATTTAGATGTACTGTTTGTGCACTGTTTGAACCATGTTGAATGGAAATTCAACGTTATATTGATTTGGCAAACAAACGATATCAGCGACAGTCAACCATAAACCCATTTTGTTAAGAAATTGGTTGACCGTCAAACAAATCAACGAAGTTCAATTATAAAAAATTATATTTTTATAATTGAAGCAAAATTATAAATTATAATAGAAGTTCTATTATAAACTGGTATTTTTAATACCGTGAGTTAGATATAAATTGATTCGAGTTTAAATAGGAAGAATTGATTATTTATTATTTCTAAATAACAGAAATTGAATCTTGATTAAACAAGGAGGCGATGACTTGTTTTAAGTATATCAAAAACAAGTAGTCGATTTTAAAGATGCTTATGAAATAAAGTATAATTCTATGTTTGGAGTATGATCGTATTTGAAATAAGGGTAGTAAAACGAGTCTAGATTCCTATTGCGAAATGAAATTTTAATAAAAGTGAATAGTGGTCAGAAAGTAAACATTTTGTAAGTAGATATTTCTATTTGTGTTAAACTAAATTGATCTGATTAACGAGAAGTTTAGAAATGGAGTTTTGAAATGTTTTTCCAACATTAATAATGTGGATTTTCTAAAAGTACAGAAAATAAGAAAGGTAAGGAAGATGGAAATGTTCCAGATATTAAATAAATGTATATCTTTTAGAATGTGGGTGAACAAGTGCTATAATATTTGGAAATGGGTTTTTCAAAGAAGTATGAGGTTAAAAAGTTTTGGAAATATCTAGAAAAATATGAATAATGGAATATTAGAAAGTGCCGAGATTGTGAAATGGTTTGATGGATGGTTATTTTCAAAACACCGACTATCAAAGATTTTTGTAACGAAAAGAGATATCAAGATTTTTGTAACGAAAAGAGATATCAAGATTTTTGTAATGAAAAGAGATGTCAAGAATTTGCAACGGAAAAAGGTGTTGAGATTAATTATAAAGTGGAATATGGTAGCATATTGCAAGTCTCAGAACTATAGCAGTAAAGTAACGCTGTTGACTAGGCTTAAGCGTGACTGTTATGTCAAGATTAGTTATAAAGGGATATAGCAGCGTATAGCTAGTTTGAACTGTAACGATAAATGAAACGCTGTTAACCAAACTTAAGCGTGATGTTTATATATACAGTAGCACTTCCTAGGGAAGGAAAACAGCTTGTTTTGAAATTCACTTATTCAAAAGTAATAAGTAATAACGTTTGTCCAAAGAAATGTAAGAACGAATGTTAAATAAAAAGTGCCTGTGATTTGTGTGATATTGGTTGTACATTGAATGGATGTTGTTTTTACTTCGATAGTTAAATAACCGACTATCGAAGTGTTTGACCATCGTTGTCAATACGGAGAGACCGGTTGGATATATTATCGAAAACCACTCCGTATAGGCATAAGCGCTGCGAATTTGATTATGCTGAAGAAAGTTGAAGACGGAGTGAAATGCAAGGGTCGTCCTATTCAGAATGGTGCTTTCTGTTTGTCCAGTCCCAGGACAACTTGTATGGACGAATGTCTGACAGAGTATTCCCAACGGTCACATAAGACGACCTTTTTAAGGTATTACGTCTGGTGGCGGAGAAATTCGTTTCTCTTAGCTTTTATACCCGTAATATTTTTGAGAGGATCAACTAGTGATTTGACGGGTTTGACGATGTGCATTCAAAGTGTATGGTGGCCAGATGTTCTAAAAGGTAGGCGTAGCCTCAAGCTTCACAACCGGGAAATGACAAAAATCGGGCAGGCAGCATGGCTATGTGGGTCGCTCCCATTAGGGTGTATAATCACCTATCTAGAGAAATTCCTTTTGTTTCTAAATCTATCGATTCTGCCCATTCGGGAACGGTGGTTTGAGTCCAACCGTTGGTGATATACATTCGATACACTCAAGCGAAATGAGTGGTCGGTCATGTGTGGGCCGGGTTGCAAGACGTTCTTGTTGAACCCAGGTGTATTTGCCTCTAGAGATACATCATCGGAAGGTGGTCCCATACCTTGTCATAGTTGGAATCCAATCTCCAATAAGCGCCCTGCGGTTTTTGATTTTATACTATGTATGTAGAGCGTGAGATGCAAGCGTTCTACTATTTGGTTATTTATTTGATTAGACATTATTATAATATCACTGGATTTTGATATCAATAATGATTTGGGTTATAGTAAGGTAAAAACCGTCCATGTTTATGTGTGGGCTGGTCTTACTATTATCCTTTTTGTTTCAAAAAGGATTTTCAAAGTTAAGCCATATGGTTGGAATTTACTCACACCAGTCCCATGACTGACCCAGAGTTTATTTTGTTTGTTTTCCCTAAACTCTTGGGTGCCCAAATTTGTACGGGCAGTCAAGTGTTTCAGGCTTTTACAGATACGCTTGAAGGAGCTGAAAGCAGAAGGCTTCACCATTAGTATTTAAGGATTATTTCCGCTGTGATATGATGTATTGTACTCTGATAATGGTATGTATATACAATACAGTTTTGTATTTCAAAGTTATGTTATATAATATATTTTATTCGTTCCGCTGTGAGATTCGTGTTTACTCTGATTATGTTCAGCTGTGTTCTTCTTCTTCTTCTCCTATTCTATTAGTTCTATCTTTTCTATCTCATCCTCTAACTTCTTTCTATTAATGGTCCGGTATTTTCGAGGTCTGAACAGTCGACGCTGGGTTTTGTGTCGATTTTCGGAGTCGAAAAATCGCTGGGTCGTTACAGACATCATCTTTTGTTGCTTTACCGGGACATTGTCCTCAGGGTTGCTACACTCTCCTACCTCGAGGTGCTGCTTAGCTGCATTGACATACTGATCCAATGCCTTGGAACCGTGCCCAGCAAGATAAAGCCCTCCGATTACGGTATTGATAACATGGTCCTTTCCCTTTTGCTGGGCAGTTGGCCTGACAGCAGGTTGATTCTGGTTCTGATTTGGGGCCTGTACGGCTTGCCCCCTGTCTCTGGGTGTCACTCTGTATTCATCCAATTTTCCTTCTCGGAGAAGCTTCTCGACCACATCTCTTAGGTGACGGCATTCATTTGTTGAGTGGCCGTGAATCTGATGGAAGAGACAGAACTTCCCTGTCTCACGTTCTTTCTCCATCGAATCTCTTGGAGGAGGCCTTTTATGTTGGAGAATGTTGAACGAGTCGACGAATATATTTTCCAAAGTATCATTTATTGGCGTATAATTTTTGAAATACCTAGGATGGGTCCTTCTCTGGGAATCGTTCCCTCAATTTCTCTTTCGATTATTGGCATTATTGTTGTTACCATTGTTTCCTGACTGGCGGCCGCCACCCTGGTTTCGGTTACCAACGTTGACTTCAACCTTTCCCGAGCTGTCTCCGGTTTGCTTGATGGAGACATTACTTTGGATTTCCTCCTTATTTGCCTTTTTCATCTCTCGGTTAGCATATACCTCCTCCTGACGTAAGCGTACGTTTGCTTTCTCGTAAAACAATTCTCTAGTATGAGGTGGTTTACCGGCCAGGTATCTCCCAAATTCAGTATCTTTATCTACCCCATCAATTAGGGCTGCCACAACGGTCGGCTCATGAGGATCCTTCACTTCGGTGGTGGCTAGGTTGAAACGATCCAGATACCCCCTCAAATTCTCACCTGGTCATTGTTTGGAAAGGAACAGGTCAATCACACTTTTCGATCTTTGAGCGTAGATACGGAACTGTTCTACGAACTTTTCACTCAATTCCCTGAAACTGGAAATTGATCTCGCTGGTAAGCGAGTAAACCATAATAACGCTACATCCTCCAGGAAAATAGGGAATGCTTTGCACTTTACAGCGTCGGAGGCTGCGGCCGCGGTCATTGACCAAGAATATCTCATTAGATGTTGGATTGGATCAGATCTACCCGCGTAACGGTTCATTTGAGGCATGTTGAAGCGCCTATGGAATGTTACATCTAGAATGTCATTGGTAAAAGGTATGTGGCTGCGATCAATCCCCCAGTCTTCATTCCTTTGTCCACGGCTATCTGCCAGGATTTGATGGACCATAGCTGCAACATTTGCACTGGTCATCGGAGGCTCGAGGTCAGCACTTCTAGCTCGGTGGAATTCTCCGATCTCTCTTCTATGAACATCCATGAAGTCCGGAGCTCGGATTGGGCTTCGCTGCCCCCTGTTACTGTGAGCATTTGCATGGCGGAGGAGGTGAGGTGGTCTATTCTCAACAGGATTATTCACAACTCGAGCTCTAGGAGTTGCAGCGTGATTATTCAAGTTGTAGTTTGAAGGTCCCTTGCCAACTGTCTCTTCCTCCCGTGATGGCAAGGTTCCAAATCGGAGCTGCTCTATGTTTTCTGCCCGCTCATATGGTCGCCGCGGAGGTCATAGCGATTCTTCGGATGAAGAGGAATATTCTGGGGTGAGCGGACGGACTGGAGGAGGTGCTCTTTGCCTTGCAAGATCATCCAGACGTCTATCCATAGCAGTCAAATTCTGTCGCAGCATGGAGTTTTCCTGCCTTTGAGCAGTTATTTCATCAAACAGCCTATCCTACATTTCAACGAAGCGAGAGAGATCTCTTTCAGTAACTGGAGCAGAGGGGTCATACTGATCATCAATATTTTCCCTTATGCGCAGAGAGCTTGAACCAGGTTGAACAGAGGGACCAGGACGGGAAGAGCGAGCCATAGGCTCCTTTCCAGGTCGTGTTGTAGTTTGGTCATCACTCCGGACCGCGGTGGACCTGTGCCTGTGGCTCGTAGCGCCCACCTGGGGTCGGATCGCAGTAGCATTACGAGGACGGTTCGCGGCGTTGTCTCGGGATCGGGTGACGACTCCTTCTGCAGTTCGGATCGTGTCGCCCTCAACATTTCGGATCGCGGCGCCCCCTTATGATTGGCTCGTGACGCCACGCTCGGATCGGATCGTGTCCACATCTCCGCAATCCGCGAGGCCTTCCTCGATCTGTTCATGTACGCTTTCTTCAACTGCTTCATTCGCCTGTGAAGCTCGCACTTCCTTAGGCTTCTTTCCAGCCATGATATCAGATGCCGCTGGAATCTTCAAAAATATGAACAGTGAGTTTTGCGACTGTTTTCTTCGGACTTGAATATCCAAACAACGGAACAACAATCCAATATCTTGGGTTCAACTCTCAGTGAAAGCACCAAAATGTTAGATCAAAATTTGGACCTAACACCCAAATTGTTCTGATTCGTAGAGAATTATAACTAAAAATGAGAAAAAAGCAGAGAACACACAAGGTTTATAGTGGTTCGGCGTTAACGAGCCTACATCTACTTTATATGTTATCGATTATACTTTGAATGCTAGTACAATCAATGATTTCTCTCAAACTCACTCTTTTACAATTATGATTTTTCTCAGTAATCTCGAAATAAAACCGATAAGAAATAGTGGTATGACAGTAATGGTGGAATCAATACTCAATGCTGCCAAAAGATCCTGAAAAATGCCAGTCTCTGGGCTATTTATAGATGATTCTGTCAGGCGGTTCACGGTCACACGTGGTGTAGATCCCGAGAAAATCGGATCGGATCGAGCAATGAGGAAGAATTGGTCAATATGATAGTTGTAGACAAGTGTCGCGAGATCCGTGCATTTCGGATCGCTGAAGACCAGTTCGTGGTTGAACAAGTCAGGAGCTTCTCTGCGTCATCGGGGATCGGATCGTGATAACAAAAGAGGGATCGAGTCGCGATCCGAGGGGGCGATCCGATGGGGCGATCCGCTGGAGCGATCCGACCTTTTATGAACTAGAGGAGCGAAGTCTCATATTTTCTCCAGGTGTGTGAACCCTTGTGGCTTGGTCAAAAAGCTAGCCAACAATATCCATGTTATGATATAAAGTTGTTTAAACAATAAAAATTAGATTTTTATTGAATATAAAAAAAAAGAGGAAAAAAGGGAAATTGTCATGTAATAATGTTTTACATTTAAAATATCATTTTTAATGTTAATGAGACATTAAAAAGAAAAGATTAGAAATATTCAATCATTTGAAATGAAAATTTGTTTACAATAAAAAATTCACATTTTATTGTATATGAAAATTGTTCATGTTTTTAAAATAAACATGTCTATATTAAAAATCTCATTTTTAATGTAATAAAAGAATGTGGAAAAATTGTTCATGTTTTAAAATAAAATATAGAATAAAACATGTTTACATATAATATCTCATTTTTAATGTTAAGAAAGAAAATATAAGAGTGAACATGCTAGCATTAAAAATCCCATTTTAATGTTAAGATAAAATATAGAAAAATTGTTCATTGTTTTAAGATAAAACATGTTTATATTAAGAATTACATTTTTAATGTAATAAAAGAAAATAAGTAAAATCATCATATTTTGAAAATAAAAATATGTTTACATTAAAATGTTAAAACATTATTTTTAACATGATTATAAGCATAGGTTAGAAAAAAAATACTTAAAAACATTACATTTTTATATGTATTAAGGAAAAGGATAAAAATTACATTTTTCAATGTAATCAAAGAAATTTTTAAAAAGATTTCATTTTCACATGTAATCAAATAGAGAAAAAGATAGAAAAGATTACATTTTTCTACGATGTAATAAAAGATATAAAAGTTACATTTTTTTTCAATGTAATTAAAGAATGAATATAAAGGCTACATTTTGGGAGGTAATTAAAGGATGAAATAAAGTTACATTTTGTAATGTAATTAAAGAATGAATATAAAAGATTACATTTTGTTATGAAATGTAAAAAGATCACATTTTTTTGTAATATGAACTTCATTACTAAGGTGACGAATGAAATAGGAAAATGGTCATGTTTTAAAAATAAAACATGTTCATATCAAAAGGCATAATTTTAATGTCAAGTATGAAATTAGAAAAATGTCACATTTTAAATGGAAAAACATGATTACATTAAAAATCACATTTTTAATGTAAAGAAAGAAAATATAAAAATGTTCATTATTCTAAAATGAAACAAGTTAACATTAAACATTTCATTTTAATGTAATGTAGTTAAATAAAGAAAAATATTCATCGTTCGAAATAGAAATGATAAACAATAAAAATTTACATTTTTATTGTCATGTAAGGAATAAAGAAAATGTACATATTTTGAGATAGACTTCTATTCCTTAAAATTAACTTGAATACAAAGTGTAGAAAATTATTTAAAGAATAAATAATTTGAAATCGTCGAACAAATGAATTATATATATATATATATATATAAATAAATAAAACGAATCGCGCTGCTGTGGTTCGCGTTTCGAAATCGTAACTTCAAACGATTTTACCGAGAGATCCGACCGTCAGATTTTCCCAAAACTGGAACTGTTGTGTTTGCTTTGGAAATATCTTTCCAACGGTATATAATTTGTTAAGATCCAACGGTTAGAATTAGAGAAATGTGTAAATCAGATTTTGATGAAAACAGTGCCAGAGCCATGTGATGATCCGAAGCGTCGTTTAATTGAAAATGGCTATTTTAAAATAAATAAAAATAGCAATAAATCGTTATAAAATATTATAAACGATATGAAATGAAAAGATTGATTTAAACTGTATATATTCGAGAATTATTTGAAAAGTCCGAGTTAAATCTCATTTCAAATAATTATACGATGATTGGAAGAAGAAGATTTGAAGACGGTGATTGAAGACCGACGATCTTCACTTCGAATGGATGACTACTAATGCCCTGAATCGGTTACCTCCTAGGAGGGGTTATAGTGGTAGTTGTCCGGACATATTTGTTGATTGTCCGGATATGCTTGGTGTCTCCAGTTTCGTTTCGACCCAGAACAGACTCGTAAATGGATGTATGTTTAACATTGGATTTTATTCTGTGCTAATTGATTTCCATTTAATATTTATTCGTTGGTGGCGGAGAATTTATTCTCTTGCTTAACACCTTTAGAAGTTATATATTAATAGACATCAATCGCATGCGTGAATTATCAGTGTGGCATGCCAAGATGCAAATGATCAAGGCTTATTGTTGAAAAGCAGTGCCTTATGGTCGATGTTCAAAACACAGCTTTAAATAGCATAGCTTTGTGTATAGCGTTACTTTGTAAGCTTCACATCCCGGTTTGAACCAGAAACGGGAGTAAGGACTACATGGAGGACATACGTTTCTTTCTAGTTAGAAGTGGTGTCAGCGACTTACCAGCCCTCACATTTTTACTTATGTGGATGATGTAATGAGGCGGCCCGGTAATTTGAGTCCCTCGTTGCTCTATTTACGCCCCATAGGGGGGAACGTATTGTTCAGGAATTACCAATCCACTAACATATTTATGGTCCGACCCTAAATATCCAAGGTCAGTTGCGGCTGATCCTGAGGCACGGGCTAGAGTGTCTTGAATTCGGTAAGGACTACCTTTTTCCTTGGTTCATGATAAAAATCCGACTTCCAATACGACCCGTGCAGTTTTAATTGTATAACTAGTATGGCGACATAGTATATGGTAGCTATGCCATCTATGATTGATACATTATGATTCAAAATGTTTTAAAACATATATACATTAATAATAATATCAAATTCGCTTTATCGTATCAAGCATCTTTGACCATTATAAAGTAAAACTCTGTCCTCCAGTTTGCGTTGCATTGTGTGATGGGACTTGAGTCTTATAATGGTTTCATTTTTCTAAAAAGCATTGCATTGTTTTACGATTTACTTTATTTATACACTGGCAATCCAATGGAGTAAACACGTTCCGCATTAGCGGCATGGTCTTGTGATTAGCCTTATTATCAAATAGGTTAAATAAAATTTCTCATACCAGTCCCATGACTGACTCGTAGTTTGTTTCACTTTGTAAACTCGGGTGCCTTCTTTTCCACATGGGCATCCTTATTCAGGTTTAGCAGATCCATTCTGGATAGCTATGGAGTTGAAGATGGATATTATCATTCCTATTTTGCTGTTCAGACTTCACTTAGTATATTATGTTTTATTCCGCTGTAGACATTTTATATCAAGCTGAAACTGTATTCTTTGCTAAGTATGATCCTATTATGCTGTGTAACTCTAATGATGTATTATTTCCAGTCTAATTTGATGAACATTATCTGCTGTAATTCCCTATTTCTGTTCTGCGGTTACTGTTATGTGTTATATTCTAATGATTATCCTTGCTTTCGTACTGCGGATGTTTGGAATCATCACAGTTGGTATCAGAGCTTTGGTTAAACTTAGCTTGGAATATAACATGTTAACAAACTCATTAGAGATAGAATCAGCAGAATTCCAAAACGAATAACTCATCATAGATAAGACTAGTAATGTCCTAGAATGAGTAAGAATACACCCCCATAGATTCATTTACATTTAAATATATGTCTCTATGTTTTACAATATCTATTCTATTGGCCTGACTCTTTGTCTGCTATTTTCATACATAGTAGAAATGAGTGGCAGAAACAGAAGAAGTAAATCTTTGGTTCAGCAATCTAATGAGCCTGTCATGCTCCCACAACCAGAACCAAATCTAGAAGCTCTAGTAAAGAGATATCGAAATCTGGGTGGAGAACCATTCTCGGGCAAGGAGTCCATTATTGAAACACAAGCATGGATCCGTTCTACTGAGAGAATTTTTGAAGGCTTAAAGTTGAAAGATAATCAGAAAAGACTAATAGCATCTTGGGTACTCAAAGGCGAAGCTTTATTCTGGTGGGAAACTGTTACAAAGGAGAATCCAGAAGATAATATTACCTAGGATAATTTCAAAGAAATTTTCACAGAAAAATTTATTCCTCCAGGAGTAATTGATCGGCTATATGATGAGTTCTACCATCTGAAACAAGGATATATAACCATTCTGGAGTATCAGAATAAATTCGAGGAACTTTCCTGCTTTTCCCCAGAACTAATTCAAGATCCTGTAAGGAAGAATCGGTGATTTATCAAAGGACTTCAAAAAAAATACCTAAATAGAGTAACTACGCATATTCACCTCCCTTTTTCTGAAATGATAGATATGGCTTGTCGCTATGAGTATAATGATAAGCAATATGGTTTGGAAGATGAAGAAGAAGGCAACTCTAGCAACAAAAGGAAGTTTGAAACTAATAGCCCTGAGGCAAGTACGTAGCCTGAGGACAGTAAGAAGCCTAAAGCCAATAAGAAAAAGGCAAGATCTCAGAAAGAACCATTAACGACTTCCACATGCTCTAACTGCAATAGACAAGGACATTTGGCGATAAATTGCAGATCTCTAAAGAAACAGAGAAAGGATGGGTCTAAATCCAATAAGAAGTCTCCGGAGACCAGGGAATGCAATCTTTGCCATAAGTCAAGTCATGTAAAGAAAGATTGCCGACTTTTGAAAGCAACCAAGGTAGCTCAAGTCAATAACATGACAGATGTTGCAATGCCCTCAACTAGTCAGCAAAGGGCAGATGTTTTGGAAGGCACTCTCAATGTTCATAATATCCCTATTACCGTATTGTTTGATACGGGTGTGTCACAAAGCTTTATCTCAAGCAATACAGTTAAGAAGCTGAAATTAAAACCAAGGAATTTTAAAGAGTCGGTCAGAGTTCATAGTCCGGTAGGAGGTTCTCTCATTCTCGGTTTGTACTGTAAAGTTCCCGTTTCCTATTCTTGTTACCAGTTCCCCTTTGATTTAATCGTTATGGATTTTTCCGAATTTGATATCATTCTCGGGTTGGATTAGCTGACCAAATATGAAACCGAAGTAAACATGCTGAAAGGGTTGTTAAAGTCAAAACGAAGCTTGGAGATATTGTTATACCCTATGTAGGCTCAGATTCAGATAGAAAAGAATTTTGGACTGCTCTTGAGGTTACCCCCACTTCTCTTGAAAATATTCCTATCGTCAAAAATTATGTGGATGTGTTCGAAGAAGTTGAACGCTTACCTCCGCGAAGAGAAATCAACTTCAGGATTGATTTAGTTCCCAATGCAAGGCCAGTTGTGCATTCTATTCGAAGAATGACATGGAAAGAGAAGGAAGAATTAAGTAACCAAACTAAACAATTTTTATGGAAAGGTCTGATTAGGCCTAGTTTTTCGGAGTGGGGTGCAGTAGTAGTGTTTGACCCGAAGTCAGATGGTTTTCTCTGGCTGTGTGTGGATTACCGAGATTTAAATAAGAAGACACTCAAGAATAAATATCCATTGCCCCGTATAGATGATTTGTTGGATCGTTTAAATGGAGCGAAAGTGTTTTCAAAGATGGACCTAGCTACATGTTTCCATCAATTGCGTATTGCTGAAGAGTGTGTTCCTTTGACAGCTTTCAGAGGCCAGACATATTTTATGAATGGTTAATAATAATAATGTCATTCGGCTTATGCAATGCTCCGGCCTATTTTGTTGATTTGATGAATCGAGTATTCCGGGATGTTTTGAACAAATTTGTGCTGGTCTTCATTGATGACATCTTAATCTTTTCTAAGTCAACTACCGAGCATGAGAAACATTTGGAACAAGTTTTGGAAATTCTGAGAAAGAATGTATTAAAAACCAAATTTTCTAAATGTGTATTCTGGCAAGAAGAAGTGAAGTTCCTAGGTCATGTAGTATCAAAGGAAGGAATTTCAGTGGATCCTAACAAAATCACAGCCATTCAAAATTGGAATCAGCCAAGCACTCCTACTGAAGTCAGAAGTTTTCTAGGATTGGCTATATATTATTGGAAATTCGTTAAAGATTTTTCGAGGATAGCTTGTCCATTGACGAAGCTTACAAAGAAGCATACAAAGTTTATTTGGACCCCTGAATATGAGGCAACTTTCCAAGACCTGAAACTAAGGTTGACTACTGCTCCGGTGTTGACCATTATTGATGGCAATCAAGATTTGAAAGTCTGGACAGATGCTTCTAAAGATGGTATTGGTGCGGTGCTAATGCAAAGGGACAAAGTAGTCGCATATGCTAGCCATCGGTTAAAACCACATGAGAAGAATTACGCCACTCATGATCTTGAGCTAATGGCCATCGTATTTGCTTTAAAGATATGAAGGCACTATCTCTCGGGTGAAAAGTTCGAGCTGTATACTGATCACAAATCCTTAAAGTATCTGTTCACCTAAAGAGATTTGAACTTGAGGCAGCAACGTTGGGTTGAATTCCTTGCACCCTATGATCTGGACATCTTGTATACTCTAGGAAAAGCCAACGTTGTGGCAGATGCACTTAGCATGAAGAATGCAGGCATCGCCAATCTTTTCCTCGGCAATCTCACCATTACACCTACATTGATTGAATAAATCACTGCTCTTCAGAAGGGTGATGAATTTATTCAGAGGATTAGTAAAAGAGTCCAGGAAGGCGAACCCTCCAGTTTTCAAATTGATAAAAAGGGAGTTTTGAGGTTAAAAGGCCGAATTTGTGTTCAGAATATCTCTGAGCTCAGAAGGGAAGTAATGGATGAATGTCATAAATCCAAACTTTGTATTCATCCCGCGGTGAGAAAGATGTATGTTGATCTCAAGCGCACGTTCTGGTGGAAATCTATGAAAAGAGACATTTCCATTTATGTCAGCAGGTGTTCTACTTGCCAGCAAGTCAAAAGTGATCAGCAAAAACATGTCGGCTTGTTACAACCACTACCAATTCCAAGTTGGAAATGGGATCAAATTTCCATGGATTTTATTGATAGCTTGCCCCAAAATAGAAAAGGCAATGAAAGTATATGGGTGATTGTTGATTGTCTCACGAAAACCGCCCATTTTATTCCTGTTAAATCGACTAGAACAGCACAAGTTTGGCGAGGATTTATTTCAAAGAAATTGTCCGACTACATGGAGTCCCCTATAGAATTGTAAGTGAGCGTGACCCTATATTCGCTAGTAAATTCTGGGAAGCATTCCAAGAAGAGCTAGGGACAACATTAAATCTGAGCACCGCTTATCATCCTCAAACTAGTGACCAGGCCGAGAGGGTGAACCGTATATTAGAAGACTTGTTGCGGGCTTGTAATCTTGACTTTGGCGGATCATGGGAAGACCACTTGCATTTGGTCGAGTTCTCTTATAATAACAGTTACCAAGCAAGCTTGAAAATGTCGCCATTTGAAGCATTATATGGCAGGCCATGCAAATCTCCCGCATGTTGGGTGGAACCAAGT
The DNA here is from genome assembly GCA_030737875.1 of Allium sativum. Lineage (NCBI taxonomy): Eukaryota > Viridiplantae > Streptophyta > Magnoliopsida > Asparagales > Amaryllidaceae > Allium > Allium sativum. Next base: position 8,123,806 of record JASFAX010000034.1, read on the forward strand.
AATAGACTGGTATTGGGTCCCGACATGATTCGAGAAGCTTCGGACAAAGTTGATTTTATTAAGAAGCGATTGCTAGCAGCTCAGAGCCGACAGAAAATTTATGCAGATGCAAGAAGAAGGGATCTAGAATTTTCTGTTGGTGATTATGTATACTTGATAGTTTCCCCATTGAGAGGAGTAGTTCGCTTTGGGAAGACTGGGAAGTTGGCTCCTAGATTCATTGGTCCATTCCCTATTCTAGAAAGAATTGGAACTCTTGCTTACACGGTTCAGTTTCCTGATTGGTTACCATGGGTACATGATGTATTCCATGTGTCTCAACTTTGGAAGCATGTACCTGATCCAGACTTGATTATGGAGGAAGCTGCACAACAAAATTTGGAGATTACCCCTAGCTTAGCAGTAAGAAGGGAGCCGGTAAAGATCATTAGCAAAGAAACCCGAGTTCTGAGGAACAAAATAATTCATCTAGTCAAAGTGCAGTGGAGCGGAGATTCCAGAGACTGTACATGGGAGACCGAGGATAACATCAAATAGGCTCATCCCCATTGCAGAGTGGATATCTCTGACTAGCTCTAGTGCAAGGTACAGTTACCATATTTACAATTCCCATTTTGTTTCCTACTTTACTACAGTTTCCTTTTCGGGAACGAAAAGTTCTTACGTGGGGGAGATTGTAACAACCGAAAAATCAGAGGCAAATTATTTTTTTTAACTATTTTATTGAATTTTGAATAGTTGAAATAATTTATTTTAAATAATAACATTTAAAATTTATTTAAATCAAAATTTGAACAAATATATTTATTTTAACTTTAAAAGGAGTTAGAAATAGCGCGACAGTTTGAAAATTTGAATTCAAACTTTGGCTGACTGTACAGGCTGCAAAATAAGTCGGATTTTTGTGAAACCAAAAATATTTAAATCTGTTTAAGATTATCTTTCCAACGAATCCAAAAATTGAAATTTCATAGTAGGGATCAAAAGTTATGGTCAGTTGAATATCCAGAAAGGTCGCTATAGAATATATATATATATATATATATATAGCCCGTATAAATAGTCATTTTACAAACGACCTCAATTTCGACGAAACCACTTTTGTTGGAACCGGAATGTCAAATTATTGCTAAGCTTAATTTTCCATAATTTTTCGAATTAATATGTGAGCGTGGTAAAAAGAAGTGTGTTTTGTCAATTTCAGTCAATTTCGATCGACTAGTAAATGGTCATTTTTCAAACGGTCTCCAAATTCGACGAAATCAAATTTGCGGAGACCGTATCATCAAAACAAAGGCAGATATATTTTTGTAGGAATTTTTAGAGTCAGCATATGGCCCCGGTAAATTAAAATGTATGATCAAATTAAATAATAAATTGTTTTATTCTCTAGTTTGAAGAAAAACATATCGTAACAACCGAATTAGGTTACGAAACATATCCCATCATGTCCAGCATGGGGTATTTAGCTAGGGGCGACACTCATTGGGTTTGATTTTAGTTTTAGAGCGATATAGATATTAAATTCAAATTAAATAGAATTAAATTAAAATTAAAATACATATGTATACCATATAAAATACGGTGTATAGTATAAACCCTAGTCATCTTCTGCAGGCCGCCATATACTCTCGTTTCAATGGAGAGAATCATTCCAAACTTCTAGCTTTAGAATCACTCAATCCTTGAACCAATTGAAAGTGGTCCTTCAGAGAATTTTACAGAGCTTCTCGAGCTCTCGACATCCATATGGAAGTGATCGGCTACCGTGTCGAATTGGTCCTGCTAAATGTCACCGCATCGAGCGGATTTGACCCCTCTGGCCGAGCTCAAGTTCAATGGGTCTAGGATCGATCAGTGCGCCTCTCCTCGCTCTACAGTGTGGTGAAACCTGATGATCTTACAGCAGACTGTGTTGCTCGCGAAAGGGAACCCTAGTTTCGAAGGGTTGTGATGAATGACGGCCTAAAACTTTGCAAAGGGGAAGAAGGTTGTTTATTAATAAATTTATTTATTTATTTTTTTAAAATTGTTTACAACCTTCGTAAGATCATAACTCTCACATACGATAACGAAATTCCGTGAAACAGGAAGTGTTGGGATCGTGAAGATGTATTATACATTTTAAAAGAGACCAGAGAATTTTTAGAGCATATTACAATTCTTGGCGTCATCAAATCAAGGTAAGATATCTGAATTTAGAAATAAAATAAATAAAATTATATTAGGTTGTAGACGGAGTTTAGAAACTCCTGACACCCGTCGTCCACAGACCATGGATGGCTTGATTGATTTGTGATATATGATTGGTTAAATTTCGGTGCTTGTTTGTGGTTAGAAAAGAAAAAGAAAAGGAAATTGAAATTGATTGATATTGTGTAAAAAAATCTTCTGCGTACGAAATAGATTATTGAAATCCCTCTTGTCAAAAGCTGCGAGGCTATAAGGTAGAGCGAGGGGCCGTACATCTAGACGGTGCAGGTTTTAATTACCCTGCCGTTATGCCGCCAAAATTTTCTGAAATATTTTGTGTTGTGAGATATCCATGTTAGGATATGAAGTTGTTTGGATAATAAAAATTAGATTTTTATTGAATAAATAAAAAAGAGAGGAAAAAAGGGAAATTGTCGTGTAATAATGTTTTACATTTAAAATATCATTTTTAATGTTAATGAGACATTAAAAAGAAAAGATTAGAAATATTCATGCATTTGAAATCAAAATTTGTTTCCAATAAAAAAAATTCACATTTTATTTTATATGAAAATTGTTCATGTTTTTAAAATAAACATGTCTATATTAAAAGTCTCATTTTTTACTGTAATAGAAGAATGTAGAAAAATTGTTCATGTTTTAAAATAAAATAAAATATAGAATAAAACACGTTTACATACAATATCTCAGTTTTAATGTTAAGAAAGAAAATATAAGAGTGAACATGCTAGCATTAAAAATCCCATTTTAATGTTAAGATAAAATATAGGAAAATTGTTCATTATTTAAGATGAAACATGTTTATATTAAAAATTACATTTTTAATGTAATAAAAGAAAACAAGTAAAATGATCATATTTTGAAAATAAAAATATTTTTACGTTAAAATGTTAAAACATTATTTTTAACATGATTATAAACATAGGTTAGAAAAGAAATATTAAAAAAGATTACATTTTTATATGTATCAAGGAAAAGGATAAAAATTACATTTTTCAATGTAATCAAAGAAATATTTAAAAAGATTTCATTTTTACATGTAATCAAAGAGAGAAAAAGATAGAAAAGATTACATTTTTTATGATGTAATAAAAGATATAAAAGTTACATTTTTTTCAATGTAATTAAAGAATGAATATAAAGGCTACATTTTGCAAGGTAATTGTTACGACCAGTTTCTATCAAAATAAAAATATAAATCTATATATTCTCTTTTGAGCGTACATTTCAATTTATCGGGGCCACATACAGACCCCAAAAACTCCAGAAAAATTATTTCTACCTTTGTATTGACGGTACGGGCCAAACAAAACTAATTTCGTCAAATTTGAATACCGTTTGGTCATTTTTTGGTCGATCGAAATCGACAGAAACTGCCAAAACACATTTTCCTTTGCCAAGCTCACATATTGATTCGAAAAATTACGAATTTTGGAATCTAGCAATAACTTGACATCCCGGATCCAACAAAAGTGGTTTCATCGAAAACATAGATCGTTCGCCAAATTTCCATTTTAAGGGCGAAAATTCCATAGCTACTATTCTGAATTTTCAACTGGGCATAACTTTTTATTCCCGCTATGAAATTTCAATTTTTAGGATTCATTGGAAAGATATTTTCAAATAGATTCTAATATTTTTGGTTTCGCTAAAATCTAGTTTATTTTGAATCCTATGCGTTCATTTGAAATTTGAAATTGAATTTTCGAACTACCGCACCATTTTCAATTCCTATTATATTTAAAATTAAATATTTATATTCTAACGTCGATTCAAATAAATATATATGTTTTAATTTTATTCAAAATAAATTTCTCATTGTTATTATTTAAAATAATTCATTTTAAATATTCAAAATTCACTAAAATTGCCAAAATAAATTTTTTAAATTGGGTCGGATTTTCCGGGTTATTACAATCTCCCCCACTTAAAACTTTTCGTCCCCGAAAAGGAACGAAGCTGAAAGTTGTTTAACTAATCAACTCAACTTTCATTATTTTCATTATGGCTTAAGTTTTTCAACTTTCCAGTTTCTAAGAACTTTTCAAATTTTTCAAAAATTTGGCTAACACCCTAAATTTTCGAAAAATTTCGCCATAACCTCGCCTGCACGGGAGCGCCGGGAAAATCCCGAAATTGCCATACAGGCCTCTCCAATCCAAAAAGAAAAAGAAACAGCAAAGCGGCTAACCAAGCCGCTAGTCAATCGACTCATAAAATCATTCAAAACCCAAGAAATACAATAAACATGTACCTATTTGTTAGGCAAACAATTTTATTCTTCTGCTATGGGCTCTTTGCAATGACTTGTTCAATGGATACACATGTATATGCATGCAATTTCAAACAGTTTTCAATTCTGTTCAGTATTAGATACACTTTGGTTATATGTACCGTTCTTTCACATAATGGTTTTATTACATAACAAATAATCATACAACACAACCATCAGTCAATTAGTCAATTAACGTTTCAAATTCATAATTTTGATACATAGTCCAAAAATCAAATTTTTGATGCCAAATCCCAACAATAAGCCCTATCTAATTTTGGTTCTCACACCAGCTAATTGGAATCGTATAGAAATCCCACTTTCGAAACACGAACATAAATACTAATGATGTCCGGACATCATCAGAGTTATCCCCGAGCGGCTAGAGTGTGATTCTATATCCGTGGAATATATTTGAGGCTTCAAATACACGTGGATCAGACGTATATTAAAAATCTCTATATACTTGATTGTCCATATCGATTTAAAATAAATATTCAAATACGAATAATTGATTTAAATTTTCAAAACAAAACTTGTTTTCACTTTTATTTTTAAAAGCAACACCCTTCACACTCGTTCTAGGATGCTATTGATCCCATCTCTAACGAGTCATTCTCATTGGATATTACTAATCCAATCTCTGATAAATTCCTTAGTTTGGTTCTAACGTGTCTTGTTCTTGAGCTTTGTAAACCAAAGCTCTAATACCAAAATGTTACGATCAGTTTCCATCAAAATCAAAATATAAATCTATATATTCTCCTTTGAACATACATTTCAATTTACCAGGGCCACATACGGACCCCAAAAATTCCAAAAAAAATATTTCTAGCTTTGTATTGATGAAACGGTCCTAAAAAAACTAATTTCATCAAATTTGACGACCGTTTGAAAAATGGTCATTTTCTGGTCGATCGAAATTGACAGAAACTGCCGAAACACGTTTTCCTTTGCCGCGCTCACATATTGATTCGAAAAATTACGAATTTTGGAATCTAGCAATAACTTGATATCCCGAATCCAACAAAAGTGGTTTCGTTGAAAAAGAGATCGTTTGCAAAATTTCCATTTTAAGGGCCAAAATTCCATAGCGATTATTCTGAATTTTCAACTGGGCATAAATTTTTATTCCCGCTATGAAATTTCAATTTTTCGGATTCGTTGGAACGATATTTTCAAATAGATTCTAATATTTTTGGTTTCGTTAAAATCCAGTTTATTTTGAATCTTGTGCGTTCAATTGAAATTTCAAATCGAATTTTCTCTGAACTATCACGCCATTTTCAATTCCTATTATAATTAAAATTAAATATTTATATTCTAACGTTTATTCAAATAAATATATACGTTCTAATTTTATTCAAAATAAATTTCTTGTAGTTATTATTTAAAGTAATTCATTTTAAATATTCAATATTCACTAAAATTGCCAAAATAAATTTTTTAAATTGGTTCGGATTTTCCGGGTTATTACAGTAATTAAAGGATGAAATAAAGTTACATTTCGCTATGTAATTAAAGAATGAATATAAAAGATTACATTTTTAAGAAATGTAAAAAGATCACATTTTTATGTAATATGAACTTCATTACTAAGGTGATGAATGAAATTGAAAAATGGTCATGTTTTAAAAATAAAACATGTTTATATTAAAAGGCATATTTTTAATGTCAAGTATGAAATTAGAAAAATGTCACATTTTAAATGGAAAAACATGATTACATTAAAAATCACATTTTTAATGTAAAGAAAGAAAATATAAAATTGTTCATTATTCTAAAATGAAACAAGTTAACATTAGACATTTCATTTTAATGTAATGTAGTTAAATAAAGAAAAATATTCATCGTTCGAAATAGAAATGATAAACAATAAAAATTTACATTTTTATTGTCATGTAAGAATGAAGAAAATGTACATGTTTTGAGATAGACTTCTGTTCCTTAAAAATAACTTGAATATGAAGTGTAGAAAATTATTTAAAGAATAAATAATTTGAAATCGTCGAACGAATGAATTATATATATATATATATATATATATATATATATATAAAATGAATCGCGCTGCTGCAGTTCGCGTTTTGAAATCGTAACTTCAAACGATTATACCGAGAGATACGACCGTTGGATTTTCCCAAAACTGAACCGTTGGGTTCGCTTTGGAAATATCTTTACAATGATATTTAATTGGTTAAGATCCAATGGTTAGATTTAGAGAAATGTGTAAATCAAATTTTGTTGAAAACAACGCCAGGGCCATGTGATGACCTGAAGCGTCATTTAATTGAAAATGGCTATTTTTAAATATAAAAATAGCAATAAATCATTATAAAATATTATAAACGATATGGAATGAAAAGATTGATTTAAACTATATATATTGGAGAATTATTTGAAAATTCCGAGTTAAATCTCATTTCAAATAATTATACGATGATTGGAAGTCGAAGATTTGAAGACGGTGATTGAAGACTGGCGGTCTTCACATCGAATGGATGACTACTGATGCCTTGGATCATTTAGCTCCCAGGAGAGGTTACAGTGGTAGTTGTCCGGACGTATTTGTTGATTGTCCGGATATGCTCGGTGTCTCCAGTTTCGTTCCAACGTAGAACATACTTATAAATGGATGTATGTCTGACATTGGATTTTATTCTGTGCTGATTGATTTCTATTTAATATTTCTCTGTTGGTGGCGGAGAATTTATTCTCTTGCTTAGCCCCTTTAGAGTTTATATATTAATAGACATCAATCGCATGGCGTGAATTGTTAGGCTGGCATGCCAAAATGCAAATGATCAAGGCTTATTGTTGAAAAGCAGAGCCTTGTGGTTGATGATCAAAGCACAACTTTAAATTGCAGAGCTTTGTGTATAGCGTTACTTCGCGAGTGTAACGACCCGGGAAAAAGACGACTTTGGTTATCCGATATATAACACCTATCGAACAATCAAAAGTCGAAATTACCGGATAGTCCAAGAAAGAAATTAGAAGGTGAGGATAGATAAGATAGAAAATTAGAACAGAAGAAGAAGAAGAACACAACAACATCAGAGTAACACGAATCTCACAGCGGAACGAATAAAATATAATATATCACATAACTTGAAATCAAAAGAAGTATATGCATACAATACCATTATCAGAGTACAACCCTTACATCACAGCGGAAATAAACAATAGCTATATAAGTCCTGAAGCCTCCTGCTCCAAGCTCTCCAAGTATATCTGTAAAATCCTGACTACTTGACTGCCCGTACAAATTTGGGCACCCAAGAGTTTAGGGAAAACAAAACAAAATAAACTCTGGGTCAGTCATGGGACTGGTGTGAGTAAACTCAAATCATTTGGTTTAACTTTTCAAAATCCTTTCAAAAGAAAAGATAATCGTAAGACCGATCCACACATAAACACGGACGGTTTTTACCTTACGATAACCCAAATCACTTTGGAAATCATATATTATCTGATATTATAATAATGTCTAATCACAAGTAATTAGTAATCTAGCAGAACGCTTGCATCTCACGCTCTACATATATAATATACAATCAAACTCGCGGGTACTTATTGGATATTGGATTCCAACTTGACAAGGTATGGGACCACCTTCCGAACGTGTATCTCTAGAGGCAAATACACTGGGTTCAACAAGAACATCTTGCAACCCGGCCCACACATGACCGACCACTCATTTCGCTTGAGTGTATCGAATGTATATCACCGACGGTTGGGATCAGCAACCGCCTCCCGAAATGGGACAGCATCGATAGATTTAAGAACAAAAGGAATTTCTCTAGATAGGTGATCATACACCCTACTTCGGAGCGACCGACTTAGCCATGCTGCCTGCCCGATTCTTGTCCTTTCCTGGTTGATGAGGCTTGAGGTCATAACGTATCTTTTGACAGATCACACCTCCATTACTTTGAATGCCACATCGTCATACCCGCCAAATCACAAATTGATTTCACCAAAAATACCACGGGTATAAAGCTAAGAGAAACGAATTCCTCCGCCACCAAACGTAAGTACGTTTGAAGAGATCAACTTACGCGATCTTTTGAATATACTCTGTCAGACATTCGTCCATACACGTCTGTCCTGGGACTGGACAAACCGAAGGCACTATTCTGTAAACAGGATAGCCCTTGCACAACTCCGTCTTCAAAATATTTCAGCATACTTGATTCGCAACGCTTATGCCAATACGGAGTGGTTCTCTGGATAATAATCCAACCGGTCTTTCCATATTAACAACGTAAAATGGTCAAAAACTTTGATAGTCGGTGATTTAACTATCAAATGAAAACATGTCTGTGTGCAAACAATGATATTATTTCCCGAAGGAAATTCTATCGAACAATCATCATTTCATTCATTCGTCCATTCCCCTATTCCTGTTGTTTTAATGTTTCTTATTCACTATATTTAGAAAATATATATCATTATCATTGGAAAACATTTTCATCTCTTGTTTATATATTCAGAAAACAATTCTGCTTCTCATTCGGAAAACATTTCCAAATCTATTTCATTTGATTAAACAGATGTTTGAATAAACATCACTATGCCAAATCTCCTTGATTTGGTTTCCACTTAACCACTTTTCACCATCGAATCTTAACCATTCTTAGTTAAAAACGAAGTCAATCAAGTTGGGGTATAGTTACCTCTCAGACCTTAACTGAACAACATTTCTAACTTCGAAATAGGAAAAGTTCATCTTTCTAAATCTTTAACACTTCTTTACGACATTCTCGGATTTTATTTACAAATCCGCTTCTCGTACGGAAAAACACTTGATTATAACAATGGTGTTATAATCCCCTGCATCCGAATTATAATGACTGTATAAATACTTTGATTTTCTAACTCGAATAAATAATACTCTAAATTATTAACTCATACTCGGTTAACTCTAAGTTGTAACTCTTATTCTATTTAACTCTTACTGGACTAACCCTTGTTCAGATAACTCGGTCTGATTTACTCATTTTGACCCACTTACTTGATCAGTTCAACTGGACTAACTTAGCTTAATTAACTCGACTAAATTACTTTTATCGATTAACTAATATTTGACTTGACACCATTCGCTCGACTCTAGATCGCAGCGATCACAATGGTTACGCCTGATTCCCTCAGGAAACATCTGTCCGCCTTAGGCTATCTGCAGCCCTGCGAATTACGCTAGCAGTCGTGCTTACTGGTAGCTTATCTTAAATGACTACTTCTGTTTAACTCTATCTCGAATAACTAGGTTCGAGCAAATCTAATTGAATAACTAATATTCAACCATCCCTTATTCGATTACTATATTTGGATAACTCTAGTTCGATTAGACCCTAATCGATTATCTCTAACCGATTAACTCTAATTGGTTAACTCTAACTAACTAACTCTAAATGTTTACTCCAACGGTTTAACTCTATGGTTTAACCCTAACGGTTTAACTCTAACAGTTCAACTCTAACAGTTTAACTCTAACAGTTTAACTCTAACGGTTGATTTCAATCAATTTGTTCTATTGGATTAACTCTATTGGATTAACTCTCTTGGATCAACCCACTTCGAATAACTAATATTCAATGAACTTCCTTTCGAATAAACTGATATTCGATAACTTTACTTCGAATAACTCTTATTCGATAAATTCTCCTTCGTCCTTATTCAGTTTCAAACATCGATGTGGAAATCGATTTTTTTTTTTCTCTATATAAGTCTCGACTTATATACCCTATTTATCCAAAGATAAATAACTAAATTTATTTATAAAACTTTATTTATAAATTAACCCTCTCACTTTATCTGTTAAAACAGATCTATCTTAAAAAAATCACTTTGAATTCATATTCTGTTTACCCGTGTGCGAAGCACGGGCCTAAATTCTTCCTAGTGTAAAATTCTCCTTTATTACACTTTTATCCATTTTCTAGTACTTAAATATTCTATTTATTTCCTAAATAAATAATTCCCTTTTTATAACTCAGTTTATTTCTCTAGATAAATATTTCCTTTTAATCTATTTGTAAATGTTTTACAAATAATTTCTTTTCTATTTTATTTGTAAATGTTTTACAAACAATTTCCCTCCTCTATTTGTTCTACAAATGTTTTCCTTTATTGCTTTGATTTTATAAAATGATTTCTTTTATAAAACCCTTTTTTTTTCCTCATATATAAAATCCGCTGATTTGATATAAATAATCTATTTTCAAAATATACTTTGAAAATCTCCCTTTTTACTTTCTCGTATCACTTATGGTGTAAAAATATCAAATCAACTGATCGGTCATCATCCAAACACACAGAATCAATAACGGATGATATAACACATCATATATCAAAATATATGAAAAGCGGTAAATAAATGTTGAGAAACCCAGTTGGATTCCTCCGACCTATTTCCCTGCATCCACAGATGTCAGTCAACATAAATAACATGAGTATAAAAATATTCTGATAAACAGACCAATATTTCGATACGATTTATAAATATCGTTATCGATGTTTTCAATCAACTGACTAGCAGTTCAACCAAACAACCAATACACATCAAACCAGGCAATAATTATCAATTCTAAAAGTACTTTATAAAAATATAAAGCGTTCAGAGTTAGTGAGATTTACTCACCTTGGTTGGTGATCGTTAAATAACGATATTCGTTCATTGATTTGGTTCAGGCGTTAAATTCCACCATAAATCCAAACGTGCTCCAATTGACTTGTGGTCAGTTCCATTGCTTAGTGCTCGTCCATACGGTCCCAACGCAACTTATGGTCCGTCAATCTGATTTCGTATAATCAAGATATTCAATTTCAAAGTTAATGTATATTTTAATTAATAAAACATGGATTACATATGGTTGGGCTTCACCTTTCATTTAAATTTCCGGCCCACCCTCATTTCCCTTGAACCAGCCCACTAACCGAACAAAGCCCAAAACCTCATCTTCCCCAAACCACCGAAACACGGTTCCAATAATCAGTTTTTCACCATTTTGGAACTCCTTCCTCAATTCAAATGCACCCAATCCTTCATGAAACCAAAAACTAAAGCCACCCTACTTCATCTCTTCACTTCCTCTTTCTATCCCACACCACAAAGATGGGCTCGATGGCCCCTACCAGTTTCCGTCGAGTAGAGCGGAGGCGAAAGCCGCGTCACCCACTGGAACCGCACTCCCCAGAACTTGGCCAAGCCGTGCCATTTCCCACCACGAGGTCAACCATCACCTTCCCGTCAGCCAAAAATCACCACATGCCCATCGAAATCGAAATTAGGGTTCACTGTTTTCTTTCGATACCCAACTACTAGCGTCGAACACAGAAAAACGCATATGAGATTGAAGACAATTCTCTCATGAATCCAAATATATATCCATTTCGATTTATGGATTTTGTTTTAATTTTATAATGATTTTAAAAGGAGGAATTTTACTGTATGAATTTGTTTCAGTAGTGGCGGCGCATTTTTCCTAGAAGGAAGAAGTGAATTAGGGTTAAGGAAGGTAGCGGTATTTTATAGGAGGGTTTTATTAGTTTTTTATTCGCTTATTTTATTTTAAGCAAACGTTGTTTCTCTGTGTCCTCTAAAATTCCTATGATCACATACGATACCCAAAAATCATGAAAATTGACATGCAGCTACATCTCGACATTACGGACCCAACGAAACTCGTTTCGTCGAATTCCGAATCCGTATGCTCACACAGCGTATTTTTAACCGTCAAAATACTGACTGTTTTTCACTCTAAAAATCCGTACGGCCACATACTGACTCTAAAAATCACGAAAATTGACATCTAACAACAATTTGATATTACAGATCCAACAAAATTAGTTTCGTCGAAAACGGAGGTCGTATGAAAAACTGGCTATTTTTAAAGCCTAAAATAGCCCCTTTAAATATATAAATATATTTAAAAACAATTAAATTTAATATTTAAAAATAAATATTATCGTATATATTCACATATGATGTACCACAGCTCTAAAAAAATCATATTAGAGTTTATAACCCGATATTCAAATTTCAGGATAAATATATATTCAAATTATATAGAAAAATCCATTTATAACGTAAATAAAGCGTTGCGAAATATAAAGGAATTTCACAGCGACTTTTCTAAAATTTGATTTGGACATAACACAAAATCTACACGACGAAACCCCGATTTTTCTCTTCCACTAGAAAAATATACTCCACCAGCTCCGAGCGTTTCTTGTTTCACAGAAATCCGGGTTAAAACGAATCCTGTATAACCAGTTGAAGTTCGAATCGCCAAATAGCGAACTGCAGCGCCATTTCGAGCTCTATTATAATTATAATTTAAATTATACGTTCAAATGGCGTTTATAAATATATTCGTCACTATAATTCAATATAAACTGAATTATATATATTTTATATTGCCCATTCACACAATATTGTGAATTCAACTATTTCTGACTATTTCAGAAATAAATATATTATTCTATTATTTAATTTAATTAAATATTCATTATAATTCAATTCAACGACCCTTTAATTATCTAAATCACTATTCATATAATTAAATAAATTAATTATTCTGTTGCTGAAAATGCGGGTCGTTACATTCTTCCCCCCTTAAAATAATTTCGTCCTCGAAATTGCTAAGGTAGAGAACAGCCCTATTAACTAGTTTCGAATTATTCGTTTACTTCTTTAATTTCAGTTTCAACTGAATTTATTTATTTTAATTAAATTATTACTTCATTTCTATAAACGAAAATTTTCAAAACTCCTGAAAATTTTCTAACACCTGAAATTTCTTAAAAATTTCGCCAGCACCTCCTTTGTACCGGGAGCATCGGGAAAATCCTCAAACCGCCACACAGGCCTCTCCAATCCCAAAAGAAAATCAAATAGCCAAGCGGCTTGCCAAATAGGCTCTTAAATCTCATCAACTCATATGAATACAAATGTGTACCTTTTTGTCGGGCATTCAACTCTGCTATCAGTTTAGCATATACCAATGTATTCCCAATCAATCCCCAATCCATTTTTATCTCCAACACAGCCATTTGCTTATCACCAAGCCAAATTCCACTCAAACTGCAATCCCAATCTCAATTCGAAATTATTACTCAACAATTCAATTCTATTCCAGATTATCTCTAATCCAGTCCAATCCTACTTGATAGCATTCTATTTCAATTCAATTCAATTTCCACTGAACTGGGTTCAATCCAATTTCAAATTTGCTTTCACAAATTTCTATTTAATTTGTGTTTACTCCAAATAATCTGTTTCTGGGAGTTCTTAAACAGCTTAGCCTTTTCCAAAATCAAATCATTCATTTGGAAAATCAAAATAATTTGTTTTCTCAAAACAGTTCAAAAACAAAACCTTTGGTAGCAATCCGTCACTTACAAACCCAAAAATGAACACCGATGATGTCCGGATCATCATCGGAATCTATTTTCCAGCTATCGAAGTGAGTTCAATACTATGTCATTTTCAAAACCATCTCTAAACATTTTTTCATTTCGAAATTCATTTCAAAATACAATTCACAATGCTTGTAAACCATTTAAAAATCTCCCAGGATTTTAAAATTCACATATATTCAATTTAATTCCATTTACAACGCTTATTCAAATTTTAGCAATTTTAATTCCAATTCTGAACTTAAATTCAGATTTAATTCATCTGATTTCATATATTTCACTTATATGAATTTTGATTGGTTATTTACATAACCATTTCACATTTTATAATCTCATTCGATTATAATCACAACCAATACATTCAATATACTATAATAATTTCAAATATCTATACTTTGCTTATATCAAAATATAATTTGGGTAAAATTATTTCATTTACCCTTTTTTTTTCAAAACATATCGTGTCGACCCATCGTATTCAAGTGTTTAGAAACCCCTATCGATACAGTGGATCAAACTGATCGACCAGAATTCATAAACAACTCAACCAATAAATCTCCACAATATAAAATCATTTTATATCAAATAACAAATACGTTCACTTGTATATATACACTCAAACTCAATCTAGGGCATTACTAACCCCATCTCTACTGAGTCACGCCACAGAGCCAAGGTAATACTTAACCTTCAGCTCTGATACCACTGTAACGACCCGGGAAAAAGACGACTTTGGTTATCCGATATATAACACCTATCGAACAATCAAAAGTCGAAATTACCGGATAGTCCAAGAAAGAAATTAGAAGGTGAGGATAGATAAGATAGAAAATTAGAACAGAAGAAGAAGAAGAACACAACAACATCAGAGTAACACGAATCTCACAGCGGAACGAATAAAATATAATATATCACATAACTTGAAATCAAAAGAAGTATATGCATACAATACCATTATCAGAGTACAACCCTTACATCACAGCGGAAATAAACAATAGCTATATAAGTCCTGAAGCCTCCTGCTCCAAGCTCTCCAAGTATATCTGTAAAATCCTGACTACTTGACTGCCCGTACAAATTTGGGCACCCAAGAGTTTAGGGAAAACAAAACAAAATAAACTCTGGGTCAGTCATGGGACTGGTGTGAGTAAACTCAAATCATTTGGTTTAACTTTTCAAAATCCTTTCAAAAGAAAAGATAATCGTAAGACCGATCCACACATAAACACGGACGGTTTTTACCTTACGATAACCCAAATCACTTTGGAAATCATATATTATCTGATATTATAATAATGTCTAATCACAAGTAATTAGTAATCTAGCAGAACGCTTGCATCTCACGCTCTACATATATAATATACAATCAAACTCGCGGGTACTTATTGGATATTGTATTCCAACTTGACAAGGTATGGGACCACCTTCCGAACGTGTATCTCTAGAGGCAAATACACTGGGTTCAACAAGAACATCTTGCAACCCGGCCCACGCATGACCGACCACTCATTTCGCTTGAGTGTATCGAATGTATATCACCGACGGTTGGGATCAGCAACCGCCTCCCGAAATGGGACAGCATCGATAGATTTAAGAACAAAAGGAATTTCTCTAGATAGGTGATCATACACCCTACTTCGGAGCGACCGACTTAGCCATGCTGCCTGCCCGATTCTTGTCCTTTCCTGGTTGATGAGGCTTGAGGTCATAACATATCTTTTGACAGATCACACCTCCATTACTTTGAATGCCACATCGTCATACCCGCCAAATCACAAATTGATTTCACCAAAAATACCACGGGTATAAAGCTAAGAGAAACGAATTCCTCCGCCACCGAACGTAAGTACGTTTGAAGAGATCAACTTACGCGATCTTTTGAATATACTCTGTCAGACATTCGTCCATACACGTCTGTCCTGGGACTGGACAAACCGAAGGCACTATTCTGTAAACAGGATAGCCCTTGCACAACTCCGTCTTCAAAATATTTCAGCATACTTGATTCGCAACGCTTATGCCAATACGGAGTGGTTCTCTGGATAATAATCCAACCGGTCTTTCCATATTAACAACGTAAAATGGTCAAAAACTTTGATAGTCGGTGATTTAACTATCAAATGAAAACATGTCTGTGTGCAAACAATGATATTATTTCCCGAAGGAAATTCTATCGAACAATCATCATTTCATTCATTCGTCCATTCCCCTATTCCTGTTGTTTTAATGTTTCTTATTCACTATATTTAGAAAATATATATCATTATCATTGGAAAACATTTCCATCTCTTGTTTATATATTCAGAAAACAATTCTGCTTCTCATTCGGAAAACATTTCCAAATCTATTTCATTTGATTAAACAGATGTTTGAATAAACATCACTATGCCAAATCTCCTTGATTTGGTTTCCACTTAACCACTTTTCACCATCGAATCTTAACCATTCTTAGTTAAAAACGAAGTCAATCAAGTTGGGGTATAGTTACCTCTCAGACCTTAACTGAACAACATTTCTAACTTCGAAATAGGAAAAGTTCATCTTTCTAAATCTTTAACACTTCTTTACGACATTCTCGGATTTTATTTACAAATCCGCTTCTCGTACGGAAAAACACTTGATTATAACAATGGTGTTATAATCCCCTGCATCCGAATTATAATGACTGTATAAATACTTTGATTTTCTAACTCGAATAAATAATACTCTAAATTATTAACTCATACTCGGTTAACTCTAAGCTGTAACTCTTATTCTATTTAACTCTTACTGGACTAACCCTTGTTCAGATAACTCGGTCTGATTTACTCATTTTGACCCACTTACTTGATCAGTTCAACTGGACTAACTTAGCTTAATTAACTCGACTAAATTACTTTTATCGATTAACTAATATTTGACTTGACACCATTCGCTCGACTCTAGATCGCAGCGATCACAATGGTTACGCCTGATTCCCTCAGGAAACATCTGTCCGCCTTAGGCTATCTGCAGCCCTGCGAATTACGCTAGCAGTCGTGCTTACTGGTAGCTTATCTTAAATGACTACTTCTGTTTAACTCTATCTCGAATAACTAGGTTCGAGCAAATCTAATTGAATAACTAATATTCAACCATCCCTTATTCGATTACTATATTTGGATAACTCTAGTTAGATTAGACCCTAATCGATTATCTCTAACCGATTAACTCTAATTGGTTAACTCTAACTAACTAACTCTAAATGTTTACTCCAACGGTTTAACTCTATGGTTTAACCCTAACGGTTTAACTCTAACAGTTCAACTCTAACAGTTTAACTCTAACAGTTTAACTCTAACGGTTGATTTCAATCAATTTGTTCAATTGGATTAACTCTATTGGATTAACTCTCTTGGATCAACCCACTTCGAATAACTAATATTCAATGAACTTCCTTTCGAATAAACTGATATTCGATAACTTTACTTCGAATAACTCTTATTCGATAAATTCTCCTTCGTCCTTATTCAGTTTCAAACATCGATGTGGAAATCGATTTTTTTTTTCTCTATATAAGTCTCGACTTATATACCCTATTTATCCAAAGATAAATAACTAAATTTATTTATAAAACTTTATTTATAAATTAACCCTCTCACTTTATCTGTTAAAACAGATCTATCTTAAAAAAATCACTTTGAATTCATATTCTGTTTACCCGTGTGCGAAGCACGGGCCTAAATTCTTCCTAGTGTAAAATTCTCCTTTATTACACTTTTATCCATTTTCTAGTACTTAAATATTCTATTTATTTCCTAAATAAATAATTCCCTTTTTATAACTCAGTTTATTTCTCTAGATAAATATTTCCTTTTAATCTATTTGTAAATGTTTTACAAATAATTTCTTTTCTATTTTATTTGTAAATGTTTTACAAACAATTTCCCTCCTCTATTTGTTCTACAAATGTTTTCCTTTATTGCTTTGATTTTATAAAATGATTTCTTTTATAAAACCCTTTTTTTTTCCTCATATATAAAATCCGCTGATTTGATATAAATAATCTATTTTCAAAATATACTTTGAAAATCTCCCTTTTCACTTTCTCGTATCACTTATGGTGTAAAAATATCAAATCAACTGATCGGTCATCATCCAAACACACAGAATCAATAACGGATGATATAACACATCATATATCAAAATATATGAAAAGCGGTAAATAAATGTTGAGAAACCCAGTTGGATTCCTCCGACCTATTTCCCTGCATCCACAGATGTCAGTCAACATAAATAACATGAGTATAAAAATATTCTGATAAACAGACCAATATTTCGATACGATTTATAAATATCGTTATCGATGTTTTCAATCAACTGACTAGCAGTTCAACCAAACAACCAATACACATCAAACCAGGCAATAATTATCAATTCTAAAAGTACTTTATAAAAATATAAAGCGTTCAGAGTTAGTGAGATTTACTCACCTTGGTTGGTGATCGTTAAATAACGATATTCGTTCATTGATTTGGTTCAGGCGTTAAATTCCACCATAAATCCAAACGTGCTCCAATTGACTTGTGGTCAGTTCCATTGCTTAGTGCTCGTCCATACGGTCCCAACGCAACTTATGGTCCGTCAATCTGATTTCGTATAATCAAGATATTCAATTTCAAAGTTAATGTATATTTTAATTAATAAAACATGGATTACATATGGTTGGGCTTCACCTTTCATTTAAATTTCCGGCCCACCCTCATTTCCCTTGAACCAGCCCACTAACCGAACAAAGCCCAAAACCTCATCTTCCCCAAACCACAGAAACACGGTTCCAATAATCAGTTTTTCACCATTTTGGAACTCCTTCCTCAATTCAAATGCACCCAATCCTTCATGAAACCAAAAACTAAAGCCACCCTACTTCATCTCTTCACTTCCTCTTTCTATCCCACACCACAAAGATGGGCTCGATGGCCCCTACCAGTTTCCGTCGAGTAGAGCGGAGGCGAAAGCCGCGTCACCCACTGGAACCGCACTCCCCAGAACTTGGCCAAGCCGTGCCATTTCCCACCACGAGGTCAACCATCACCTTCCCGTCAGCCAAAAATCACCACATGCCCATCGAAATCGAAATTAGGGTTCACTGTTTTCTTTCGATACCCAACTACTAGCGTCGAACACAGAAAAACGCATATGAGATTGAAGACAATTCTCTCATGAATCCAAATATATATCCATTTCGATTTATGGATTTTGTTTTAATTTTATAATGATTTTAAAAGGAGGAATTTTACTGTATGAATTTGTTTCAGTAGTGGCGGCGCATTTTTCCTAGAAGGAAGAAGTGAATTAGGGTTAAGGAAGGTAGCGGTATTTTATAGGAGGGTTTTATTAGTTTTTTATTCGCTTATTTTATTTTAAGCAAACGTTGTTTCTCTGTGTCCTCTAAAATTCCTATGATCACATACGATACCCAAAAATCATGAAAATTGACATGCAGCTACATCTCGACATTACGGACCCAACGAAACTCGTTTCGTCGAATTCCGAATCCGTATGCTCACACAGCGTATTTTTAACCGTCAAAATACTGACTGTTTTTCACTCTAAAAATCCGTACGGCCACATACTGACTCTAAAAATCACGAAAATTGACATCTAACAACAATTTGATATTACAGATCCAACAAAATTAGTTTCGTCGAAAACGGAGGTCGTATGAAAAACTGGCTATTTTTAAAGCCTAAAATAGCCCCTTTAAATATATAAATATATTTAAAAACAATTAAATTTAATATTTAAAAATAAATATTATCGTATATATTCACATATGATGTACCACAGCTCTAAAAAAAATCATATTAGAGTTTATAACCCGATATTCAAATTTCAGGATAAATATATATTCAAATTATATAGAAAAATCCATTTATAACGTAAATAAAGCGTTGCGAAATATAAAGGAATTTCACAGCCACTTTTCTAAAATTTGATTTGGACATAACACAAAATCTACACGACGAAACCCCGATTTTTCTCTTCCACTAGAAAAATATACTCCACCAGCTCCGAGCGTTTCTTGTTTCACAGAAATCCGGGTTAAAACGAATCCTGTATAACCAGTTGAAGTTCGAATCGCCAAATAGCGAACTGCAGCGCCATTTCGAGCTCTATTATAATTATAATTTAAATTATACGTTCAAATGGCGTTTATAAATATATTCGTCACTATAATTCAATATAAACTGAATTATATATATTTTATATTGCCCATTCACACAATATTGTGAATTCAACTATTTCTGACTATTTCAGAAATAAATATATTATTCTATTATTTAATTTAATTAAATATTCATTATAATTCAATTCAACGACCCTTTAATTATCTAAATCACTATTCATATAATTAAATAAATTAATTATTCTGTTGCTGAAAATGCGGGTCGTTACAGCGAGCCTCACACCTCGGTATGAACCAGAAACGGGAGTAAGGACTGCAGCGAGGACATACGTTTCTTTCTAGCTAGAAGTGGTGTCAGCAACTTACCAGCCCTGACATTTTTACTTATGTGGATGATGAAATGAGGCGCCTCGGTTATTTGAGTCCCTAGTGGCTTTATTTACTCCGCATAGGGCGGGGAAACGTATTGTTCTGGCATTACCAATCCACTAACATATTTGTGGACCGACCCTGAATATCCAAGGTGCAGTTGCGGCTGATCCTGAGGCACGGGCTAGAGTGTCTCGAATTCGGTAAGGACTATCTTTTGCCTTGGTTCATGATGGAAACCCAACTTCCAATACGACCCATGCGGTTTTAATTGTATAACTAGTATGGCGACATAGTATATGGTAGTTATGCCGTCTATTATTGATACATTATGATTCAAAATGTTTTAAAACATATATACACTAATATTAATATCAAATTCGTTTTTTCGTATCAAGCATCTTTGGCCATTATAAGGTAAAACTATCCTCCGGTTTGCATTGCATTGTGTGATGGGACTTGAGTCTTATAATGGTTTCATTTTTCTAAAAAGCATTGCGTAGTTGTACGATTTAATTTATTTATGCACTAGAAATCCAATGGAGTAAACCTATTCTGCGTTAGCAGCGTGATCCTGTGATTAGCCTTATTATAAAATAGGTTAAATAAGATTTCTCATACCAGTCCCATGACTGACTCGTAATTTAATTCACTTTGCAAACTCGGGTGCCATCTTTTCCACACGGGCAGCTTTGTATACAGGTTTAGCAGATTCATTCTGGATAGCTATCGAGCTGAAGATGGATATTATCATTCCTATTTTGCTGTTCAGACTTCACTTAGTATATTATGTTTTTATTTCGCTGTGGACATTTTATATTAAACTGAAACTGTATTCTTTGCTAAGTATGATCCTATTATGTGGTGTAACTCTGATGATGTTTTATTTCCAGTGTAATTTGATGAACATTATCTACTATAATTCTCTATTTCTATTCTGCTGTTACTATTATGTGTTATATTCCAATGATTCTCCTTGCTTTCGTACTGCGGAAGTTTGGGGTCATCACAGCATATAAAAATCTAATTTTAACAATGCATACAAAAATGTAATTTTAACAATGCATATAAATTCTAATATATGCACTGAAAATAAAAATGTAATTTTACTATACATATGTTAATGTTTTCAATTTGTTAACAATTCTATTTTTAAACAAAATGTATGAAAGCGATGTTTTCATTTTACCTTCTTCCTAGCATGTTGAAAATAATGTTTTGACCTACAAATATTCTCTAATATATGTTTTCTATTGAATCACTTTTACATTAAAAATGGAATTTTTAATGTTGCAACATTTTTATTTAAACAGTCAATATTTCCCATGAATCAAACTTTACATTAAAAAAAATATGATTTTAGTGTTTCAACACTTTTATTCAACTATGAACAATTTTCATATGAATCATTCTTTTATGAAAAATGATATTTTTAATGTTAACATGCCTTTGTTTTAAGAATGAACATTTTCTAGTGACTCATTCATTTCATTAAAAACAAAGTTTTCAATGTAAACATGTTTTTATTTTAAAACATGCTTATTTGTCTAATTGCTATCATTACAAAAAAATGAATTTTTAATGTAAAACATGTTTTCATTTAAAAACATGAATATTTGTCTACATTTTATTCTTAGAAAATAAAAATGTGAACTTCTAATATAATCATGTTTTTTTAAAAAAAAAAACATGAACATGTTCTTAATTCCTATTTTAATTCAACTAAATGTACAAAAGTTGATATTTCATTTTTGGTGACACTTCTTTTTAACAAATTATAAAATTTGATATCTCATTTTTGTTGAAAACTCTAGTTCAACAAAATGACAAAACTGATATTTTATTTTTTTATTGAAAACTCTAGTTCAACAAAATGAAAAAATTTGATGTTTTCTATTTGTTGAAAATTCTAATTCAACAAATAGAAAAAATTGATGTTTCTTATTTGTTGAAAATTCTAATTCAACAAATAGACAAAAATTGATGTTTTCATATTTGTTGAAAATTCTAATTCAACAAATAGACAAAAATTGGTGTTTTCATATTTGTTGAAAATTCTAATTCAACAAATGGACAAAAATTAGAATTTCATATTTGTTGAAAATTCTAATTCAACAAATGGACAAAAATTAGTATTTCATATTTGTTGAAAATTCTAATTCAACAGATAGACAAAAATTGGTGTTCCATATTTGTTGAAAATTCTAATTCAACAAATGGACAAAAATTGGTATTTTATATTTGTTGAAAATTCTAATTCAACAGATTGACAAAAATTGGTATTTCATATTTTTCTTTTATAACAATTTGATTTAAACAAAATATTCATTTTTGTTTTGACCAATTTAAGTTAAACAAAAATGACAATTATTCTAATTTTGACAAAAATGATAATTTTTGTCCAATGGTTCCAATTTGACAAAAATGACAAGTTTTGTCCAATTATTCAAAACGACAAAATGATAATTCTTTAATCAGCTACTCTAATAAACCCAAAAAATATATTCTTGGTTCCACTATTTTAACTAACAAATGATGAATTTTCCCAATGATTCTAATTTGATAATTTTATCTAAACAAAAATTATATATTTTTGTTTCCCTCAATTTATTACTACAAAATGATCTACATGTTTTTAACAATTGTATCATCACACATATCTATATGTTTTTAACAATTTTATCACCACAGAATATCACCAAACAACTACATCTACATACTACATCCATTGCAGATCAAATCATAAGTCATAACAAATAGGAATTAACTATAATTGGTAATAATAAAATCAGAATTATTTCTATTTATTAAAAAAGAAATAAATAGATTTCTCACAGTCGTTTAAATCTGAATGATTCAGATCTGAAATTTTGGCCAAAATTTGATCTGCTCAGAATTGGTTCTAGTCATTTAAGAAGCGTGGATCTCGGACTCATGATCGTAACGGATCTGAGATTGTTCAATTTCAATGGTGAGTGAGATATGGATTAATTTGTATTAGTAACATTTTAAAATAAATTAATTAAATAATATATTTTAAAAAACCACCTTCTTCTTCTTCTACAAACAAGGCCGCGATGGTTTCCTATAGGTTCAATTCTAGGGTTAGATTTTGCATCCAAACTGAGGAGCTTCGTCACGATCGGAGATTACTATGGCGGAGAAGAGCAAGAGGTGCGCCTAGGAGGGTCCCACTTCGTCCAACTCGAATGCGGCTACAGGGGTGGGCGGCGCTCGAAACGATGGCACTTTAGGTGCAAAATCCGGTCCTGATATGCCACGAAACTTGGTCAATTCCTTATGGAATTGTAGAGGAGAGCAATCTCTTCAAAATTGTCTAAAGGAGTGGAGGATTTTATAGTTTGGATCAATGGAAATTAGTGGATGAAGACAGGAAGAATTTCGGCCATTGGAAAGAGAGGGCAGCGACTGTATACAGTATATTAGGGTTCGGAAGAATACTGTTTATAATATTATAATATTAATTTTCTTAATTAACTGAGGAGCTTCGTCACGATCGGAGATTACTATGGCGGAGAAGAGCAAGAGGTGCACCTAGGAGGGTCCCACTTCGTCCAACTCGAATGCGGCTACAGGGGTGGGCGGCGCTCGAAACGATGGCACTTTAGGTGCAAAATCCGGTCCTGATATGCCATGAAACTTGGTCAATTCCTTATGGAATTGTAGAGGAGAGCAATCTCTTCAAAATTGTCTAAAGGAGTGGAGGATTTTATAGTTTGGATCAATGGAAATTAGTGGATGAAGACAGGAAGAATTTCGGCCATTGGAAAGAGAGGGCAGCGACTGTATACAGTATATTAGGGTTCGGAAGAATACTGTTTATAATATTATAATATTAATTTTCTTAATTAATGAATTTTAGCCCATAAATCTTTAACGGTTCCAATTTCGGTTTAACAGAAGTTTTTTCTACCTAATTGTCCCTATTGTGAACCAATGGGCTAGGTCCCGTCAGCCCAAACGATTATTTTTGGCCTGATTTCTTTAATTTAAAATTTAAATCATTTATTTAATTAATTCGATCATACATTTAAATTCACCAGGGCCACTACGGACTTCGAAAATTCTTGAAAAATAAATTTAGCTATGTTTTGACGATATGGTCCTAACAAAATTAATTTCATCGAATTTGGAAACTATTTGAAAAATGGCCTTTTTAATAGTTGATTAAATTCAATAAAAATTATTGAATCACAGTTTAATTTACTACGCTCACAAATTAGTTCCAAAAATTATGGAAATTAAACTTAGCAATAATTTGACATTCTGGATCCAGCAAAAATTGTTTTGTCGAAAACGGAGGTCGTTTGTTTAATGGCCATTTATACGGGCTATAAATTATACTATATTCTCTAGCAACTATTCAGAATATTCAACTAGCCATAACTTTTTATTCCCACTATGAAAGTTCGATTTTTCGGATTCATTTGAAATATATTTTTAAACAGAATTAGATATTTTTGGTTTCGCTAAAATCCGTTTTATTTTGAATCCTGTAAATTCAGTTAAAGTTCAGATTCAAATTTTCAAACTACCGTGCTATTTCTAATTCCTTTTAAAATTAAAATAAATATATTCGTTCTAACTTCGATTTAAATAAATTTTAAATCATTATTATTTAAAATAAATTATTTTAACTACTTAGAATTCATTGAAATAGCCAAAATAAAAATTTTAATTGGTTCTGATTTTCCTGGTTGTTACATATTCCTTTCTAACAATTTAACATGTAACTATCACAGTTCTTACAGCCAAGGGTCCAAGTATAATATGTCACAGGTTAATGATTAAGCGTTCGATTACATAATATATCACAAATTATCATGTAATTAATACTTACATGTATACAACAGTAATTATTTCCACATTTTTAACAAGTTTACACTTCCATATGTTAAAATTTCAGCTTTTTAATCATTTAACATATAATCATATCAAATTAACATTTCTAACAGATTTACATTGCAAGTTAACGGGGAATTTCAAACGATAATGTACCATTATAAAAATGATATAACATAAATCGACTCACACTGATATGTCGATCTAGAAGATAATCTCTTTGGATTGGTTACAGATGGAGAGTCATGAGTTTGTACTGTCGTTGTAGTTGAAAACGCCTTATTTTCTGAATTTTCGTTGTTGACGATAAATTTTCTTTTTAATCTTCATTTGGATAGCGCTCCAGTATTATAAAAAATAATTTTATTTAGAAATTACATGGAGGAAGAAGAAGAGAGTGAAGAAGCAGCAAATGAAAATTGAGAGCTATAGGGTCCTATACATATAAAGCTCAAATTGACACTGACCGTCTATTTTCATTGATGAAATCTATTCTCTCTATGTTATAAGCCCAATAGAAAGTTGCCAAATCAGTATAATTTTTGAATTTGACCAACGGAATAAAGCCAACAAGGCATGCATTGTCATTTCATGACAACTAAATGTGCCAATTAGGCGCCACATTAATTTTCTAACGTTATGCACATTAATTCATTTTCATCTTTATTTATTATGTGCATATATTCTTCATATGTTTCTAAGTATATACACATATATCCCCTCTCAATTAATTCATTATATCAATTCCTTGATTTACTCCTTTTAAATTGATTATGCGCCTATTTTCCTTTTTTCTTTATATTTACATGCAAATTTTGTATATAACTTTATAAATTGTTCCTTGTTTAACTTTTCTCTTTCCATTAACACTTATTGTTTACCTTCTATTGTCTATCATTAATTCTCTTACTTTTGAATTTTGAATGTTACGTGTATATAATTATATACATCGTCCTTTATTATTTTATTTTATAGGTCTTATCTTTTTATTTAATGCAATCATTTTATCATGTTTTCTTTTTTCCTTATTCCATTCAATCCATTGCATTAATTTAGCGTATGTATCATCTTCCCATCAATTTTGAATTGATTTGAATTATATTCATATATAAGGTCCTTATATGTATACAAAACCTCTAATGACCATTTTACATGTATATATATGCGCACAACTTAAATTTCGTTTTCAGAATTCGAACGGTTTTTACTGTTATTTAATTCTTACCATAGTTCTTTAATTGCAGCTGTATTTTGAACTTTTCTCTTGTGTATATATATATATATATACATATATTTCTGCACATATATACATATATATTCTTATATACATACATTTTCTACACTTCCTTATATGTACATTTATACATATTTTCTCTTTAAATATGTGTTATTTCAGCCGTTCTCTTAAAACAAAAATATGATGGCGGCGGGAATCGAACTCTGCATATCTTGTATGCAAGCCACAAGTTCTAACCAACTAGGCTACTAAGGCTTTTATTAACAAGGCTTAGAACAATGGTGTTTTTTCTCATTTCTCCTTTTCATTTGAACTGTTGCGTGCAACTTTATCACTTTGCATGCATACTTTTCTTTCATTTTTCGTTTATTATTAATGCAATATTTGTAAATCAGTGTATGCATCATATTTACACTGCATGCAATCAATCCTTTCTTTCTTTTAATGTATGCGTCACAATTTTATTTACATTAATCTTTTTATTCTTTTTCAGTGCATGTATTCATTACATGCAATTATATATTTTCATTATTATATTTTTCTTTTAAGTGTTTATGCCTACGCATATATATATATATGCATTATTTAATTATTTATTTGTTACAAAATGCGGGGTGTTACATTATCCCACCCTTGGGAAATTTCGTCTCCGAAATTTGATAAGGTCACATAATATACATCCATCATGTATGCATCCAATTTTTGCAAACATTGCGCACTTGTACAAAGTGAAATAAAACATAATAATACATGTATGCCTAAGCGGTATCTCCTATGTGTACGCAAGTTTTTCAAAAATTCTTTTAAAATATGATGCTCACATCCTAAATATACTGGCAATTCTACATG
The DNA here is from genome assembly GCA_030737875.1 of Allium sativum. Classification (NCBI taxonomy): domain Eukaryota; kingdom Viridiplantae; phylum Streptophyta; class Magnoliopsida; order Asparagales; family Amaryllidaceae; genus Allium; species Allium sativum. The sequence continues at coordinate 8,151,181 of JASFAX010000034.1, forward strand.
AATGCAATATTTTGAAAATTAAAAATGCTTTTTCACCCAAATTTTCCCACATCTTACTAAGAAAGAGCGTAGTTCATCCAATTTTTGCATCCAATACCCTACCAAGCAACTTTATTTTTCGAATTTCAGAAAAATATAATTTTCTAAATTCGATTCCTTATGTTACAAAAAGGTGGAAAACGGAAAACTTCACATCTTCCGTTTTTCTTTTTTAACCTTATTCCAACCGTACTTGGATTTTATGAAACTATTTATAAAGATTCCCCTATTTTTTAATGTAAGCTTGCCCACATAAGAAAATTTTCTTTGTTATAGCTTTTCTTTTTCATCTTATCTTGGAATTTTTTTAATTCATATCCATCTTTTCTCATAATTTTCCATTTTTTTTCAACGTCATGTTTGTTACTTTACTGAATTTGTTGTTTCCTTTTTAGTTATGCCATTACTCTTTTCTTTGCTTATTTAACTTAATTCTTTGATCTAAGTTTAGTTTTAAATAAGCCTACTAGCCCTTGCTGTGTACTAACATAAATTTTTAAGCAACACCGTAAGCTTTCCAATGCTTATGCATAAACTTATTATTATTCCAAGACAATTCTCGCTATCAACTTCATAGCCTCAAAACTTATCCCGTCTTCCCTAGGCACTAATCCTCGCCTACTCCATACTTTTAAAAAATAGTTTGGCCTTTTCATTTCACTTTTCGTTCAAAAGTTAAAATAACAAAACTTTATTTTTCTCACCAAAATTTAGTTTTGACAAACCATAAAACATGTCATTTTATAAAAAAAATGTGAATCAAATTTTTTTTTTCAAATCACAAAAATGGAGTAGATAAGGACAACTATTTCTCAATCATGTTTACAACTTCTCTTACTTTTTTTAGTATGTTCTTTACATATTTTAAAACTATAACTTTTAAGGTTAATAGTTGAAAACACTACAAACCATCTTCCAAAAGCTTTTATAATTTTAAGTTCTTAAAAGTTCACAATGGGGTTAGACTCAAAGCGGTTTCCAATTTTTTTCTAGGCTTTCCAAGTCACTCTCACAAAGTCAATTCTCTCAACTATATATATATATATATATATATGTATGTATATATATATATATTCCTAATCCATTCTTCTCATTCCAGTCTTTTCCAATTTGTAAGGTTTTACCACTAACCCACTAATATGAAATATAAATTTATGGGATCCACCTTTCTTTATTTCAAAACATATTGTACACTTTCCACCCAAATTACCTAAGGGTCTCTGATTTCCATTTTCAATCCTTTAGTGTACAAAACAAACATCCTAATTCTTACTGAATTACATCTTTCTACTTAGTAATTCCTCATCCTGATATAGGTATACATATATATAATAGATATTTATATTTTATTTTAAAAAATACAAATACGTTCACTCACCATCATACAAGAATCCTAAACTTAAGCTGTGATACCCAGATGTAACAAACCGAATTCCGACGAACCCATTTTTCCCTAAAATTCTAATCCATCGAAACTTGTGTTGGTTGTTCTGGTATCCTGCAGAAAAGAAAGAGATATAAAATATATTAGAGCTTAGAAAATATCTCACATCGGAATGGATAAAATGTATTATAATCAAATTAAAATTTCTAATAGATTTGCATTGCATGTTAACGAGGAATGCCAAACGATAATATAGCATTATCAAAAATGGTATAACTTAAATCCACTCACACTGGTATGCTGTAATAACCCGCAAAATCTGAGCCAGTTTAAAATTTTTATTTTGGCAATTTTAGTGTATTTCGAACATTTAAAATGAATTATTTTAAATAATATCGACGAGAAATTTATTTTGAATATAATTTGAACGTATATATTATATACGTCGTCGTTAGAATATAAATAATTATATATAATTATAAATAGAATTGAAAATGGCGCGGTAGTTCGATAATTCGATTTCAAACTTCAATTGAATGTACCGGGTGCAAAACAATCCGGATTTTAGTGAAACCAAAAACATTAGGATCTAATTGATAATATCTTTCCTACGAATCCGACAAATCAAATTTTCATAGCAGAAACCAAAAGATATGTCCAGTTGAAAAGTCTGAATAGTCGCTATGGAATTCAGGCCCTTAAAAATGGAAATTTTGCAATCGACCTCGGATTTCGACGAAACCACTTTTGTTGGATCCGCAGTGTCAAATTATTGCTAGGTTTCAAATTTCATAATTTTTCGAATCAATATGTGAGCATGGCAAAGGAAAACGCGTTTGACCAGTTTCAGTTGATTTTAATCGACTGGAAAATGAACATTTTTCAAACGGTCTCAGAATTCAACGAAACTAGTTTTGTTAGGACCGTATCGTCAATACGAAGCTAGAAAATATTTTTCTGGAATTTTTCGAGTCAGTATGTGGCCCGGGTAAATTAAAATGTACGCTTAAATTGAATATACACCGATTTATAATTTAATTAGAATATAAACCTATTGAAACAGCCGAACTAGCTTGCGATACATATCCCATTGTGTTCGAAATGGGGGTAATTAGCTAGAGGTGACAGTCGTTGGGTTTTGCTTTGGAGTTGGAAGACTAAACGAATTATTTTCAGATTTAAATAATATATATATATATTTGTATAAACACCCTTCAAAAAGTCAAAACCCTTAGAGAATCCCCCACGTGGTCAAAGGCGGGCTTCAGCCGCATTCACGAAACCAAAAGGCCCCGAATTTCTCCCCTTCAATCCTTAATCACTCCTCCTACAAGCGATTCAACGCAGTTGTTCAGCACCAACATCGAAGAACTCGGCGAGTTCTACCTGCCTAACGGAGATGACGACCCCGGGTAGCCGACGCTGCTCGATTTTCAAGCCGGAATTGCCAATGTTCGATCCTAATTTCAGGCGCCTAGGGTTGTTCGAGTTCACCGATGCTTGGGGGAGAGGGTCGGCGTTGCGAAGGGGTTCAACGTGACAGGGTCCGATCTGGCTTCGATCACTGGTGGAGGCGGCGCACATCAGGTTGAAGGGGGGAGCGTTTTGGGTCATGGTTTTTAGGCTAAACAGGAAGAAAGGTCTAATAGTTTATTTATTTTCAGTTTTATTTTATTTCATCAGTTTTTAACAGTTTAAAATCAGTTTTAAACAGTTTTTAAAATCAGTTTTAAACAGTTTTTAAAATCAGTTTTTAACAGTTTAAATTCAGTTTAAAATTCAGTTTAGAATTTAGTTTAAAATCAGTTTAAATTTGTTTTAAAAATATATAGACTTTGTTTAAAATATATAAATAGAAATGTGATTTTTATAGAATGGAATATATATATATATAACTTTGAAGATAAAAAGTTGAGAGTTCTATATAAGGAAATTCGAGATTTTGATATATATATATATATGTTGACATGATAAAAATAGGATCTTTGTGTATATAGATTTGAAATAAAATAAAAAAATCGATTTTTACATATATAGATTTGAAATAAAAAAAAATTCGATTTTTACATATATAGTGTTTTGAAATAAAAATTCGATTTTTATATATTGAATAGCGATGTAAAAATGTGATTTTTACATATGTAGAGAATACGGGCAAAGAAAGTGACAAAGGGCGAGTGGCGAAGATTTTCTACAAAGAAGCATCGAGGCGTTGGATTTAGCTTTAGGTGAGAATTTCTCACTCAAATTTCCTTTTTCTAGTTATATATGTTTATACTAGGATGCAGACGGTGCTTAGCAGCACCCGACACCCGTCATCCGCAGACCATGGATGGCTTGTTTGTTAAATTGTTTGGTTGAGTAGTTAGTTAGAATATTTGGTTTGAATTGAATTGTTTGGTGAATTGTATGAATTTGATTGATGTGTGAATGGCGTGGGCCTTCACTAGACCGGGGATAAGGCTAGGCCTTGTCCCGTTTCTAGTATCGTGCCGTTATGCCGCCGAAATTTTCTAAAATAAGTTAGAAAAATAAAAATATCATTTTTATTTGTAAATGAACGGAATAAAATTCATGTGTGAAGATAAAATGTTTTATCGTTAAAAATATAATTTTTAACGGGAATATGAATATAGTGAATGTGAATAAAATAAAATATTCATTTACAAACCGGAAGGTTTGTTCATGTACACCTATTTGAAGGACATTGATTGAGTCGATAAATTTTACACATCGCCCAACTGCACAAATAAAATCTGTGTTTGATTGTTTGAAACCCCACACGAGTGTTGGGATGAAATTTGAAGTTCACTCATCCTGATTGATTAAATATGTCAATCGATTGATTGACAGGCTCTTATAAGCGTTAGATATCTATATTTGATGCTTATACAGTGTAGTGCACTTTGGTTGATGGTTGATTATTTTTCAATGCTATTATATATGTGTGATGTATGAAAATCCATATAATTGACGTTATATGGTGATTGATTGGGCCTCATTCCCATTTAGAAAATAAAGAATAATATAAAATAAAGGTTCATGTGTTGACTGTACTCATTCGTGAGATTAGTCGTGTTAAACGAAATATTTTAACAATAAAATTTATATCATTATCACTATAAAATAAAGGTTCATGTGTTGACTGTACTCATTCGTGAGATTAGTCATGTGTTGAACGAAATATTTTAACAATAAAATTTATATCTTTATCACTATAAAATAAAGGTTCATGTGTTGACTGTACTCATCCGTTGAGATCAGTCATGTGTTGAACGAAATAATTTAACAAAAATAGTCACACGTGGACAGTACTCATTCGTTGAGATTAGTCGTGTGTTGTCAAAAAAAAAATTCATTTGTTGAATAGAATAAAGGAATATATGAAGCCGTGTTGATTAGATTGACGCCATTTTGACGTGAACGATATTTATATCGATTTTATTCATTTTAAAATGAATATTGAAAAGTAATTTTGAAATCAAAGATTTAAAAATGAAATGAATTGAAAACGATTTCGAAATGAAATGAATTGAAAACGATTTCGAAATGAATTGAATATATAACGAATTTGATTTCAATTGAATATAAAACGAATTTAATTTCAATTGAATATATAATGAATTTGATTCGAATAGAAAACCAATTTGAATTGAATCGAATAGAAAACCAATTTGAATTTGAATAGAATAGAAAACAAATCGAATCCGAATTGAATTGAATAAATAACGATTTCGAAATGAATTGAATATAAAACGATTTCGAAATGAATTGAATATATAATGAATTCGAATTGAATGGAAAACAAATTTGATTTCAATTGAATAGCAAACGAAACGAATTCGAATTGAATTGAATAGATAACGAATTTGAATAGAATTGAATATAAAATCAATTCGAATTGAATTGAAAACGAATTCGAATTGAATTGGAAACAAATTGAAATGAATTCAAATTGAATTGAATAGAAATGAATTTTAAAACGAATTTATAAGGAAGAATTCAATTTTGATTAGAAATGAAACGGAAGTTGAAATTGTTTTTGAAACGAAATTAAAATGATTTATAAAATTCGTTTTAAATATGAATCGACGAAATATATAATATATATATATATATATTATATATATATATATAATGGCCTGAATAGAACGCGCCGCGCCGCGGCAGTTCGTGAATTTCGACCATTTATTTCAAACGGATATTACGGGAGATCCGGCCGTCGGATTCTCCTAAAACCGGAACCGTTGGTTTCGTATCGAAAAGAGCTTTCTAACGAATATTAGAAATTTGAAATCTAACGGTTGGATTTGGAGTTACGTCCAAATCAAAATTGGAAAAGGTCACTGTAAGTGCAGTTCGATGGCCGTTGATGGAAATCGACTGTACGGGCCTTGATAAAATTATTAAAAATAGCGATAATTTGTGTAAAATCACAAGAAATGATTTGGGAAAATTTGGGATGAAAAACTCCATATTTGAAAAGATAAAAATAGATTTTTATCAAAATGAACTATATTGAACTAAATTTAAAACCCGATTTGTTTTTAAATAAATAAATTAGATTTAAAAAGGGGTTTTAAATAATTGGAATTTCTAATATATTTGATTGGATTTGAAATGGGTTTGTCGTGAACTGTGTTTTAAATAACACCTAGTTCTTTAACCCAGTAAAAGGAGTTTTAATGAATCTGCAATTAGATTGAAATGAGAATTGATAATTTAAATTTGATTGGATTTGAAATGGGTTTGTCGTGAACTGTGTTTTAAATAACACCTAGTTCTTTAACCCAGTAAAAGGAGTTTTAATGAATCTGCAATTAGATTGAAATGAGAATTGATAATTTAAATTATCAAATTTGGCAAATGAGCGAGAATGGAGTATCACCAGTTTTGCTCCAAAACGATAGTCAAATCTTTAATTAGATTTGAACGTGAAATGATAATTAATTTTATCGACAACACTGTGGTGTTAGATATGGAGTATTACCAGTTTTGCTTCATGGGATGAATAGGTTGGGATTGGGAAATAAAATAAATAATTACTTCGTTGTGGTTCGCTAATCTCGACTAGTTTAGAAAACCATAATTTGGTTTGAAATGTCATCCAAAGGAAGATTAAAGGATAAATTTTAAAGAATTTATCTTGGATAAAATTAATGGGAACCTTTCCCTAAAAATGTGATTTTTGTGAATTAAAGAATATTCTGAATTGGATTGAGGCGTATGTTGTGTTTGTGTAACATTTATTTTAATATACGCGGATTGTTCGGAAAGGCCGGGTTTATACCCATTCTGAATAACCGATTCGACGATATGTCGAAGATGAAGACGGTGGTTGAAGACCGGAAGTCTTCACATCGTTGGGATAATTACAGACGATCCTGATTGGGCTGTACACCCAAGAGGATGGAAATAGTTGGTGGTCGTCCAGACGTACTTGGAGATGGATGGATATGCGAGGAAAGTGCCTCCGGTTTCGTTCAGACCTAGAACGGACTTGTAAATGGATGGTGTGTCTGACATTGTATTCCTTTATATTGTTTTTGTTGATCTCTGCTAAATATATATCTGTTTGGCGGCGGAGAATTTATTCTCTTGCTTAACGCCCTTCTCTGAGACATATAAGCTCAGAGGTTATATATTGGCAGAAATCAGTGGTACGATATGGATTGATAGTGTGGCATGCTGAGATGCAGTGATCCAGACTTTTGTTGAAAAGCAAAGTTTGGTGGTTGATGATCAAAGCGCAGCTGATATAGCATGGCTTTGTGTATAGCGTTGATCCGCGAGCCTCACACCCCGGTATGGTGGTAAACTGGTGGTTTGATCAGTATGCTTTTTAGTAGATGGGCACCTTAGTGGTGTCGTGGATTCGGTCGACCGAGATGAGCCTAGTGCTCAGGGATATATAGAGTAGGCGGTGTTTTCTCTCGCTGGGACGTAAGCCGCGGTGGTACTCTGGTCCCAAATGTGTGGATGCAGACGGTGTTTTCTCTTATGGGGACGTAAGCCGTGGTGAATTGCATTACGCAATCGATCTTTCGAATCAGGAGCCACCATGATGGAAATCCAATTTCCAATACGTGTATTTCGGTTTTATTTGTAGAGCCTAGTATGGCGACATAGTGGGATGTGGCACTTATGCCGTCTATGATTGATATTTATGATTTGAAGATATTTTATACAATATGCACTTATAATAGTATCAAATGATTTGTTTTAAACGTATCAAGCATTCTTGGCTATTATAAGGTAAAAACCCTATCCTCCGGCTTGCGTTGCATTGTGTGATGGGACCTGGGTCTTATAATAGCTTCATTTTTCTATATTTAGCATTGCGCTGTTGTTTTATGCACTGGTGTTCTTGGGAGGAAACCCGTTCCGTGTTATGCGGCGTGGTCCCTTGATTTACCTAACTTTAAAATAAAGATTAATAACTGTTTTAGTTCTCACAACAGTCGTAAGACTGACCTGGAGTTTATTGTTTTAACCTAAACTCTGGGTGCCCCTATTTTCCACATGGGCAGCTAGTAGTTTTGGTTTTGCAGATTTATAATCACAGGATCCTGGTTTTCAGCTGGAATGATATCCGGAAAGCTTTGTATCCGTATATCTCTTCTAGTTGTGTATTGTATTATTTTCCGCTGCGATGTATTTTAAATGTAATTTAAATCTCTGATATTTCTGTGTAATATTCATTTATACTCTGTATATTCTTGTAATCTGGTGCATTGTTGTAATATACAATGAAATGTTCTTCCGTCTGCGTTCATTTGTGTGTTGTTCTCAAAGTATCCGCTCTTTCCTTCACGGGGAAGTTACGGGTTCTTACAGTGGTATCAGAGCTTTGGTTTACAGAGCTCGAGAACAAGACACATTAGAACCATACGAAAGAATTCATCAGATATTGGATTAGTAATATCCAATTAGAATGATTCGTTAGAGATAGGATCAGTAGTATCCTAGAACGAGTGTGAAGAGTACATTTTTCAAATGAAAACAATTTTGTTTTGAAAATTTAATTCGTTTTAAACGTATTTGGATATTTATTTATTTTGAATTTGGACAATCTAGTATATAAAGGTTTTGTATATACGCGTCATGAACGTATATTCGAAGTTTTAATATATTAGATAGATATATAATCACGCTCTAGTCGCTCGGAGATGATTTTGACGATGGAGCTCCATCACCAAAATTTATGTTCGTGTTTCGAAGGTGTGATATCTATATATTTCCATTAGACTGGTGTGAGAACCAAAACTTATATAGATAGAATACATTGTTGTGAATTGGCATCAAAAACAAGATTTTCAGTATATATATCAAAATTATGAATTTGAAACTCTAATTCACTAATTGATTGATGTTTGTGTTGTTTGTTTATTTGTTTGATAAATTTTGAACCATTATGCCTAATTTAGTCAAATATTGAATTATATTAAAAATTGGTCGCATTTGCTTGCATATACATGTACTTACATTGAACAGGTGATAGCAAGGAGGCTAGAGCAGAGAATAAAATTTGTTTGCCCGACAAATAGGTACATGTTTACTATAATTTACTGTTTTGTTTGGGTGATGATGATTTTATGAGCCTATTGGCTAGCCGCTTGGCTTTTTCTTTTTCTTTTTGAGATCAGAAGGCCTGTATGGCAATTTCGGGATTTTCCCGTGGCTCCCGGTGCAGGGGAGGTTATGGCGAAATTTTTCGAAAATTTGGGGTGTTAGCCAAATTTTTGAAATTTTGGAAATTCTCAGAAACTGAAAAGTTGGATAATGGAAGCCAGATCGAACGTAGAGTCGGTTAATCAAACCACTTTCGACTTTTTTCCTTTTCGGGGACAAAAAGTTTTAAGTGGGGGAGATTGTAATAACCCGCAAAATCTGAGCCAGATTAAAATTTTTATTTTGGCAATTTTAGCGTATTTCGAACATTTAAAATGAATTATTTTAAATAATATCGACGAGAAATTTATTTTGAATATAATTTGAACGTATATATTATATACATCGTCGTTAGAATATAAATAATTATATATAATTATAAATAGAATTGAAAATGGCGCGGTAGTTCGATAATTTGATTTCAAACTTCAATTGAATGTACCGGGTGTAAAACAATCCGGATTTTAGTGAAACCAAAAACATTAGGATCTAATTGATAATATCTTTCCTACGAATCCGACAAATCAAATTTTCATAGCGGAAACCAAAAGATATGTCCAGTTGAAAAGTCTGAATAGTCGCTATGGAATTCAGGCCCTTAAAAATGGAAATTTTGCAATCGACCTCGGATTTCGACGAAACTACTTTTGTTGGATCCGCAGTGTCAAATTATTGCTAGGTTTCAAATTTCATAATTTTTCGAATCAATATGTGAGCATGGCAAAGGAAAACGCGTTTGACCAGTTTCAATTGATTTTAGTCGACTGGAAAATGACCATTTTTCAAACGGTCTTAGAATTCAACGAAACTAGTTTTGTTAGGACCGTATCGTCAATACGAAGCTAGAAAATATTTTTTTGGAATTTTTCGAGTCAGTATGTGGCCCGGGTAAATTAAAATGTATGCTTAAATTGAATATACACTGATTTATAATTTAATTAGAATATAAACCTATTGAAACAGCCGAACTGGCTTGCGATACATATCCCATTGTGTTCGAAATGGGGGTAATTAGCTAGAGGTGACAGTCGTTGGGTTTTGCTTTGGAGTTGGAAGACTAAACGAATTATTTTCAGATTTAAATAATATATATATATATTTGTATAAACACCCTTCAAAAAGTCAAAACCCTTAGAGAATCCCCCACGTGGTCAAAGGCGGGCTTCAGCCACATTCACGAAACCAAAAGGCCACGAATTTATCCCCTTCAATCCTTTATCACTCCTCCTACAAGCGATTCAACGCAGTTGTTCAGCACCAACATCGAAGAACTCAGCGAGTTCTACCTGCCTAACGGAGATGACGACCCCTGGTAGCCGACGCTGCTCGATTTTCAAGCCGGAATTGCCAACGTTCGATCCTAATTTCAGGCGCCTAGGGTTGTTCGAGTTCACCGATGCTTGGGGGAGAGGGTCGGCGTTGCGAAGGGGTTCAACGTGACAGGGTCCGATCTGGCTTCGATCATTGGTGGAGGCGGCGCACATCAGGTTGAAGGGGGGAGCGTTTTGGGTCATGGTTTTTAGGCTAAACAGGAAGAAAGGTCTAATAGTTTATTTATTTTCAGTTTTATTTTATTTCATCGGTTTTTAACAGTTTAAAATCAGTTTTAAACAGTTTTTAAAATCAGTTTTAAACAGTTTTTAAAATCAGTTTTTAACAGTTTAAATTCAATTTAAAATTCAGTTTAGAATTCAGTTTAAAATCAGTTTAAATTTGTTTTAAAAATATATACACTTTGTTTAAAATATATAAATAGAAATGTGATTTTTATAGAATGGAATATATATATATATAACTTTGAAGATAAAAAGTTGAGAGTTCTATATAAGGAAATTCGAGATTTTGATATATATATATATATATATATTGACATGATAAAAATAGGATCTTTGTATATATAGATTTGAAATAAAAAAAAATTGATTTTTACATATATAGATTTGAAATAAATAAAAAATCGATTTTTACATATATAGTGTTTTGAAATAAAAATTCGATTTTTATATATTGAATAGCGATGTAAAAATGTGACTTTTACATATGTAGAGAATACGGGCAAAGAAAGTGACAAAGGGCGAGTGGCGAAGATTTTCTACAAAGAAGCATCGAGGCGTTGGATTTAGCTTTAGGTGAGAATTTCTCACTCAAATTTCCTTTTTCTAGTTATATATATTTATACTAGGATGCAGACGGTGCTTAGCAGCACCCGACACCCGTCATCCACAGACCATGGATGGCTTGTTTGTTAAATTGTTTGGTTGAGTAGTTAGTTAAAATATTTGGTTTGAATTGAATTGTTTGGTGAATTGAATGAATTTGATTGATGTGTGAATGGCGTGGGCCTTCACTAGACTGGGGATAAGGCTAGGCCTTGTCCCGTTTCTAGTATCGTGCCGTTATGCCGCCGAAATTTTCTAAAATAAGTTAGAAAAATAAAAATATCATTTTTATTTGTAAATGAACGGAATAAAATTCATGTGTGAAGATAAAATGTTTTATCGTTAAAAATATATTTTTTAACGGGAATATGAATATAGTGAATGTGAATAAAATAAAATATTCATTTACAAACCGGACGGTTTGTTTATGTACACCTATTTAAGGACATTGATTGAGTCGATAAATTTTACACATCGCCCAACTGCACAAATAAAATCTATGTTTGATTGTTTGAAACCCGACACGGGTGTTGGGATGAAATTTGAAGTTCACTCATCCTGATTGATTAAATATGTCAATCGATTGATTGACAGGCTGTTATAAGCGTTAGATATCTATATTTGATGCTTATACAGTGTAGTGCACTTTGGTTGATGGTTGATTATTTTTCAATGCTATTATATATGTGTGATGTATGAAAATCCATATAATTGACGTTATATGGTGATTGATTGGGCCTCATTCCCATTTAGAAAATAAAGAGTAATATAAAATAAAGGTTCATGTGTTGACTGTACTCATTCGTGAGATTAGTCATGTGTTGAACGAAATATTTTAACAATAAAATTTATATCTTTATCACTATAAAATAAAGGTTCATGTGTTGACTGTACTCATTCGTGAGATTAGTCATGTGTTGAACGAAATATTTTAACAATAAAATTTATATCTTTATCACTATAAAATAAAGGTTCATGTGTTGACTGTACTCATCCGTTGAGATTAGTCATGTGTTGAACGAAATAATTTAAAAAAAATAGTCACACGTGGACAGTACTCATTCGTTGACATTAGTCGTGTGTTGACAAAAATAAATATTCATTTGTTGAATAGAATAAAGGAATATATGAAGCCGTGTTGATTAGATTGACGCCATTTTGACGTGAACGATATTTATATCGATTTTATTCATTTTAAAATGAATATTGAAAAGTAATTTTGAAATCGAAGATTTCGAAATGAAATGAATTGAAAACGATTTCGAAATGAAATGAATTGAAAACGATTTCGAAATGAATTGAATATATAATGAATTTGATTTCAATTGAATATAAAACGAATTTAATTTCAATTGAATATATAATGAATTTGATTCGAATAGAAAACCAATTTGAATTGAATCGAATAAAAAACCAATTTGAATTTGAATAGAATAGAAAACAGATCGAATTCGAATTGAATTGAATAAATAACGATTTCGAAATGAATTGAATATAAAACGATTTCGAAATGAATTGAATATATAATGAATTCGAATTGAATGGAAAACAAATTTGATTTCAATTGAATAGCAAACGAAACGAATTCGAATTGAATTGAATAGATAACGAATTTGAATAGGATTGAATATAAAATCAATTCGAATTGAATTGAAAACGAATTCGAATTGAATTGGAAACAAATTGAAATGAATTCAAATTGAATTGAATAGAAATGAATTTTAAAACGAATTTATAAGGAAGAATTCAATTTTGATTAGAAATGAAACGGAAGTTGAAATTGTTTTTGAAACGAAATTAAAACGATTTATAAAATTCGTTTTAAATAGGAATCGACGAAATATGTAATATATATATATATATATATATATATATATGTATTATATATATAATGGCCTGAATAGAACGCGTCGCGCCGCGGCAGTTCGTGAATTTCGACCATTTATTTCAAACGGACATTACGGGAGATCCGACCGTCGGATTCTCCTAAAACCGGAACCGTTGGGTTCGTATCGAAAAGAGCTTTCTAACGAATATTAGAAATTTGAAATCTAACGGTTGTATTTGGAGTTACGTCCAAATCAAAATTGGAAAAAGTCGCTGTAAGTGCAGTTCGATGGCCGTTGATGGAAATCGACTGTACGGGCCTTGATAAAATTATTAAAAATAGCGATAATTTGTGTAAAATCACAAGAAATGATTTGGGAAAATTTGGGATGAAAAACTCCATATTTGAAAAGATAAAAATAGATTTTTATCGAAATGAACTATATTGAACTAAATTTAAAACCCGATTTGTTTTTAAATAAATAAATTAGATTTAAAAAGGGGTTTTAAATAATCGGAATTTCTAATATATTTGATTGGATTTGAAATGGGTTTGTCGTGAACTGTGTTTTAAATAACACCTAGTTCTTTAACCCAGTAAAAGGAGTTTTAATGAATCTGCAATTAGATTGAAATGAGAATTGGTAATTTAAATTTGATTGGATTTGAAATGGGTTTGTCGTGAACTGTGTTTTAAATAACACCTAGTTCTTTAACCCAGTAAAAGGAGTTTTAATGAATCTGCAATTAGATTGAAATGAGAATTGATAATTTAAATTATCAAATTTGGCAAATGAGCGAGAATGGAGTATCACCAGTTTTGCTCCAAAACGATAGTCAAATCTTTAATTAGATTTGAACGTGAAATGATAATTAATTTTATCGACAACACTGTGGTGTTAGATATGGAGTATTACCAGTTTTGCTTCATGAGATGAATAGGTTGGGATTGGGAAATAAAATAAATAATTACTTCGTTGTGGTTCGCTAATCTCGACTAGTTTAGAAAACCATAATTTGGTTTGAAATGTCATCCAAAGGAAGATTAAAGGATAAATTTTAAAGAATTTATCTTGGATAAAATTAATGGGAACCTTTCCCTAAAAATGTGATTTTTGTGAATTAAAGAATATTCTGAATTGGATTGAGGCGTATGTTGTGTTTGTGTAACATTTGTTTTAATATACGCGAATTGTTTGGAAAGGCCGGGTTTATACCCATTCTGAATAACCGATTCGACGATATGTCGAAGATGAAGACGGTGGTTTAGAATGCTTCTTTGTAAGCTTCGTTAAGTGACCAGATATCTTCGAAAAGTCTTTAACGAACTTCCGATAATAACTAGCCAATCCGAGAAAACTGCGGACTTCAGTGGGGGTACTGGGCTGTTTCCAATTCTGAATAGCTGTGATTTTACTTGGATCCACAGCGATTCCTTCTTTCGATACGACATGGCCTAGAAATTTTACTTCATCTTGCCAGAATATACATTTGGAAAATTTGGCTTTTAATACATTCCTCCTTAGGATTTCTAACACTTGTTCCAAATGTTTTTCATGCTCGGCCTTTGATTTAGAGAAGATTAGAATATCATCAATAAAAACCAGAACAAATTTATTCAATACTCCTCTGAATACTTGGTTCATTAGATCGACGAAGTAAGCGGGAGCATTACATAAGCCGAACGGCATTACTAACCACTCGTAGAATAAGTCGGGGCCTCTGAACGCTGTCATTGGAACACACTCTTCGGCAATTCGAAGTTGATGGAATCCTGTAGCTAGGTCCATTCGTGAAAATACTTGTGCGCCATTTAATCGATCCAACAAATCATCAATCCGCGGCAATGGATATTTGTTCTTTATTGTCTGTTTGTTCAGATCCCGATAATCCACACATAGACGTAGAGTACCGTCAGATTTTGGGACAAACACCACTGCTGCACCCCAGTCAGAGAAATTAGGCCTGATCAGACCTTTCCATACTAGCTGTCGTGTTTGATTGTCTAATTCCTCCTTCTCTTTCAAGGACATTCTTCGAATAGCGTGAACTACCGGCCTTGCATTGGGAATCAAAGCAATCTTGAAATCTATTTCTCTCTGCGGAGGTAAGCGAACAACTTCCTCGAACACATCCGCATAGTTTTTTATGACAGGAATGTCTTTGATGAGGTCAGGAATATTCTCTATGACTTCAGGGACATTTTCTATTTGAGCTGGAGAAACATTCAAAGCTGCCCAGAAGTCTTTTCTATTAGCATTCTGACCTTCACAGGGAATGGTTATATAATCGCCTGATTTAATCCTCGCCTTTACGACTCTGTCGGCGCATTTAACCTCAGCTTCATACTTGGTTAACCAGTCTAACCCCAAGATAAGATCAAACTCTTTAAAATTCATGACGGCTGCGATGGTAGGAAACCGATAACGAGAGAAAGAAACTGGGACTCCACAAACCCAACTTAGATCAATGGAACCCCCAACCGGATTCTGGACAGTCATTGGTTCTTTGAGCTTTTTCAAATTCAAATCCAGTTTCTTAGCTGCATCCTTGGCAATGAAGCTGCGTGACGCGCCAGTGTCAAACAGTACTTTAACTGGGATGTCTTTGACAGTTAGCGTGCCTTCTAAAACATCTGGTCTTTCCTGAATAGCTGATGGCTCAGAAGCTTCTGCTATTTCATTTATTTGAACCACCTTGGTCTTTTTTAACAGCCAGCAATTCTTCGCAATATGACCCGGCTGGTGGCACTTATGGCATCCTCTGTCCTCATGAACCCTTTTACTAGATTTAGATACTTCCTTCTTTTGCTTCTTTAAAGATTTGCATTTTCCTTGCAAATGCCCCTGCTTATGACAGTTATTGCATATGGCAGTTGTTATTGGTTCCTTCTCTGATGTAGCCCATTTTCTCTTGGCACTGGGCTTCTTACTGCCCTCTAACGTTGTTATGGCCTCGGGACGATCAGTTTCTGACCCTGTTTTGTCATTAGAACAGACCTCTTCTTCGTCGCGCAACATTCCTTTCTTATGGAGATCTTCATATTGATAAGCCATATAAATCATTTCCGAAAAAGGAAGCTTCACATGCCCCAATAATTTATTCTTGTATTTCCTTTGAAGCCCGTGAATAAATCTCATATTTTTCCTCTTTGGATCTTGAATCAGATGGGGAGCAAAGTGAGAAAGTTCATTGAATTTCTTATGATATTTTATAACTATTTATAGCTATTTTTATTTATTTTAAATATTTAAAATCCATTATTTTAGCCAATTTAAAAATTTTAAATTGGTTCAGATTTTCTGGGTCGTTACAAAGACCGGAAGTCTTCACATCGTTGGGATAATTACTGACGATCCTGATTGGGCTGTACACCCAAGAGGATGGAAATAGTTGGTGGTCGTCCAGACGTACTTGGAGATGGATGGATATGCGAGGAAAGTGCCTCCGGTTTCGTTCAGACCTAGAATGGACTTGTAAATGGATGGTGTGTCTGACATTGTATTTCTTTATATTGTATTTGTTGATCTCTGCTAAATATATATCTGTTTGGCGGCGGACAATTTATTCTCTTGCTTAACGCCCTTCTCTGAGACATATGAGCTCAGAGGTTATATATTGGCAGAAATCAGTGGTACGATATGGATTGATAGTGTGGCATGCTGAGATGCAGTGATCCAGACTTTTGTTGAAAAGCAAAGTTTGGTGGTTGATGATCAAAGCGCAGCTGATATAGCATGGCTTTGTATATAGCGTTGATCCGCGAGCCTCACACCCCGGTATGGTGGTAAACTGGTGGTTTGATCAGTATACTTTTTAGTGGATAGGCACCTTAGTGGTGTCGTGGATTCGGTCGACCGAGATGAGCCTAGTGCTCAGGGATATATAGAGTAGGCGGTGTTTTCTCTCGCTGGGACGTAAGCCGCGGTGGTACTCTGGTCCCAAATGTGCGGATGCAGACAGTGTTTTCTCTTGTGGGGACGTAAGCAGTGGTGAATTGCATTACGCGATCGATCTTTCGAATCAGGAGCCACCATGATGGAAATCCAATTTCCAATACGTGTATTTCGGTTTTATTTGTAGAGCCTAGTATGGCGACATAGTGGGATGGGGCACTTATGCCGTCTATGATTGATACTTATGATTTGAAGATATTTTATACAATATGCACTTATAATAGTATCAAATGATTTGTTTTAAACGTATCAAGCATTCTTGGCTATTATAAGGTAAAAACCCTATCCTCCGGCTTGTGTTGCATTGTGTGATGGGACCTGGGTCTTATAATAGCTTCATTTTTCTTTATTTAGCATTGCGCTGTTGTTTTATGCACTGGTGTTCTTGGGAGGAAACCCGTTCCGTGTTATGCGGCGTGGTCCCTTGATTTACCTAACTTTAAAAATAAAGATTAATAACTGTTTTAGTTCTCACACCAGTCGCATGACTGACCTGGAGTTTATTGTTTTAACCTAAACTCTGGGTGCCCCTATTTTCCACATGGGCAGCTAGTAGTTTTGGTTTTGCAGATTTATATTCACAGGATCCTGGTTTTCAGCTGGAATGATATCCGGAAAGCTTTGTATCCGTATATCTCTTCTAGTTGTGTATTGTATTATTTTCCGCTGCGATGTATTTAAATGTGATTTAAATCTCTGATATTTCTGTGTAATATTCATTTATACTCTGTATATTCTTGTATTCTGGTGCATTGTTGTAATATACAATGAAATGTTCTTCCGTCTGCGTTCATTTGTGTGTTGTTCTCAAAGTATCCGCTCTTTCCTTCACGGGGAAGTTACGGGTTCTTACATATGCCGATCTACAAGAGAATCTCTTTGGATTGGTTGCAAATGGAGAGTCATGAGTTCGTATTGTTGATTCAGTTGAAAACGTGTGGCGAACCAAACTTCCCCGTGAAGGAAAGCCCGGATTGCTTCGAGAACAAGACAAATCGAAACACAATCAGAAGAACATTTCATTGCTTATTACAACAATTCCATCAGGATACATGAATATAACAGAGTATGAATAAGTATTATACATCAGAAAAATATCAGAGACTAAAATTACATTTAAATACATGGTAGCAGAAAAATAACACAAAACACAACTAAAAGAAATACGCGGATACAGAACTTTTAGAATATCACTTCAGCTGTAAACAGGATCCTGTGAATATAATATCTGCAAAACCCAACTACTAGCTGCCCGTATGGAAAATAAGGGCACCTAGAGTTTAGGCTAAAAACAAAAAACTCCAGGTCAGTCATGTGACTGATGTGAGAATAAAAACAGTAAAACGACCCGAACTTCCCCGGTTGAGGAAAGCCCGGATTGAGTCAAGAACAAGCCACATCAGGACGCAGACGGAAGAACATTTCATTGTACATTACGACAATTCATCAGAATACAAGAATATACAGAGTATAAATGAATATTACACAGAAATATCAGAGATTTAAATTACATTTAAATACATCGCAGCGGAAAATAATACAATACACAACTAGAAGAGATATACGGATACAAAGCTTTCCGGATATCATTCCAGCTGTAAACCAGGATCCTGTGAATATAAATCTGCAAAACCAAAACTACTAGATGCCCGTGTCAAAATAAGGGCACCCAGAGTTTAGGTTCAAACAATAAACTCCAGGTTAGTCATGGGACTGGTGTGAGAACTAAAACAGTTATTAATCTTTATTTTTAAAGTTCGGTAAATTAAGGGACCACGCCGCTAACACGGAACGGGTTTCCTCCCAAGAATACCAGTGCATAAAACAAACAGTGCAATGCTAAATAAAGAAAAACGAAGCTATTATAAGACTCAGTTCCCATCACACAATGCAACGCAAGCCGGAGGATAGGGTTTTTACCTTATAATCGCCAAGAATGCTTGATACGTTTAAAACAAATCATTTACTATTACTATAAGTGTATAGTGTATAAAACAACTTCAAATCATAAATATCAATCATAGGCGGCATAAGCGCCCCATCCCACTATGTCGCCATATATAGGATTACAACTAAAATCGAAACGTCACGTATTGGAAGTTGGATTTCCATCTATGAACCGAGGCAAAAGATAGTCCTCAACCGATTTGAGACTGTCTAGTTCGAGTCTCAGGCAAGCGCGCAGACAAGCCTTGGATCGTCAGGGTCGGTCCATCGAAGTGGATTATTATGCCTGAACAATACGTCTCTCCGCCCTATAGGGCGTAAATGAGCCAACAAATGACTCCATCGGACCCGGATCGTCCGATCAAACCGAGGTGCCTTGCAACAGCAACAACCACATAAGTCAAACTCGTCAGGGCGTGTAAAATCACTGACGCCACTTCTAACTAGAAAGAAACGCATGTCCTCCCTGAGGTCCGTCTCCCATTTTTGGTTCATACCGGGTGTGAAACTCGCGAAGTAAACGTTACACAAAGCTACGCCACAAAGGCGGTGCTTCGATCATCAACCACCAGACTTTGCTTTTCAACAGAAGCCTTGATCATTTGCCACTTAGGCATGCCACACAGGCAATTCACTCTATGCGTTTGATATCCATCAGTATATAACCCCTGAGCTCGTATATCTCAGAGAAGGGCATTAAGCAAGAGAATAAATTCTCCGCCGCCAAATAGATATATATTTAATAGAAATCAATCACACAGACTAAAATCCAATGTCAGACACACAGTCCATTTACACGTCCGTTCTGGGTCTGAACGAAACCGGAGGCACCTAGTACCCCGTATATCCATCGATCTCCAAGTACGTCTGGACGATCACTAACTGTTTCCATCTTCTTGGGTGTACATCCCAAACAAGATCATTGGTAATTATCCAAACGACGTGAAGACCTCCGGTCTTCGACCACCGTCTTCATCTTCGACTTATCGTCGTATCAGTTATTCAGAATGGGATAAACCGGGTCTTTCCGAATAACTCGCGTATATAATAAATCAGTGTTACACAAACACAACATATGCCTCATTCCAATTCATCAGTCACTAACCGTAAATTAACCAGAGAATAATTCCCCAAATATTAACCCCGAAGGCCAAAACCAACATCAGATCAATATCCAGAAAACCTTTCTGCTTAGCTAACCGACAGTTAGTTTCTAAATTTTATATTCATAGGGAAAGGTTCCCATTAATTTTATCAAAGATAAATCCTTTAAATTTATTCTTTAATTTACTTTTGAATATCAATTCAAACTAGTCGGGATTAGCGAACCTTACCAAAGTAATCATTTGTTTTAATTCCCCAATCCCAACCTATTCATCCCATGAAGTAAAACTGGTAATACTTCATATCTAACACCATGGTGTTATCGGTAAATTTAACTACCATTACACGTTCAAATCTAATTAAAGATTTAACTATCGCCTGGAGCAAAACTGGTGATACTCCATTCTCGATCTTTTTCAATCTAATTAAAGATTCATTAAAACTCCACTTAGCTTTAATCTTTGACTGGGTTAAAGAATCAGTGTCATTTAAAACACGGTTCACGATAAACCCAAAATCACATCACATTTCAATCAGTCCCTAACCGTAAATTAGCAAGTGAGCAGTTCCCTAAGTATTAACCCCGAAGGCCGAAACCAACATCAGATCAATACCACTGGAACCATTCAACTTAACTAATCTCTAGTGAGTTTCTGATTTTCTTAACTCCTTTGGGTCCAAGAACAATATTATTGAAGATACCGTTCACGACAACCCAAAATCACATTTCATTAATTATCGGGTTAAAGAACAAGTGTTATATAAAACACTGTTCACGATAAACCCAAGAATCAATTCGAATTCAATTCCGATTAAATATTATTTAATTGGTACACTTCATTAAATCTAACTAAAAGGATTTAATCATTTTCTCAACTGGGCTTAAGGGCAGTGTTAATAAAGACACCATTCACGACAAACCCAAATCATATTTGACATTAAATACAAGGCTCTGAATAGAAAATATACCGGCTTATATTCAATATCAAATTCTACGACCAACAAATATCGCATTGGAAATAACGATATATATATATATATATATCTTTCAAATTCCCATAACAATATCTGTATCATCACGAAATCCAACATCGAAATATTCCGAAGACAATTTCAATTCAAATCCATTCCAATATAATTATTGGAAATTCTGGTTATTTTCAAAACCACTTCAAATCCAATTCATTTATTTAAAAATAAATAGAATTATAATTCTAGTTCAAAACTAGTTCATTTCGATAAAAATCTATTTTTATCTTTTCAAATATGGAGTTTTTCATCCCAATTCTTCCCAAATCATTTCTTATGATTTTACACAAATTATTACTATTTTTAATAATTTTATCAAGGCCCGTACAGTCGATTTCCATCAACGGCTATCGAACTGCACTTACAGCGACCTTTCCCAAATTTAATTTAGACATAATTCCAAATCCAACCATTAGATTTATAATTTCTAATATTCGTTAGAAAGCTCTTTTCGATACAAACCCAACGGTTCCGGTTTTAGGAGAATCCGACGGTCGGATCTCCCCTAATGTCCGTTCGAAGTCAATGGTCGAAATTCGCGAACTGCAGCGGCGCGACACGTTCTATTCAGGCCATTATATTATATATATATAATATATATAATATATACTTCGTCGATTTCCCTTTTAAAACGTATTTTATAAATCGTTTTAAATTCGTTTTCAAAACGATTTCAATTCAAATTGATTTCTAATTCAATTTCAGTTCTAATTCAATTCAATTCAACTTCAATTCGAATTCATTTCTATTCAATTTCAATTTGAATTTATTTCTATTCAATTTCAATTTGAATTCATTTCTATTCAATTTCAATTTGAATTCATTTCTATTTAATTTCAATTTGAATTCATTTCTATTCAATTTCAATTTGAGTTCATTTCTATTCAATTTAAATTTGAATTCATTTCTATTCAATTTCAATTTGAATTTCCATTCTTTTCAAAATATCAGATTTTTGAAATCACTTTCGGTATTCATTATAAAATGAATGAAATCGATATAAATATTGTTCACGTCAAAATGGCGTTAATCTAATCAACACGGCTTTCAAATATTTCTACTTTCAATCATTACTCTTTCAAATATTCCTTTTCCAAATATTTCTTTGTCAAATATTCTTTTTCAAATATTCTATTTCTAAACTGGAATGAGGCCCCAGCAATTACCATATAATGTGAATTATATGGATTTTCTACCACACGTATATAACAGCAACGATAAATCATCAACCATCATCCAAAGTGCGTTCTACACTGTATAAGCATCAAATATAAATATTTAACGCTTAAAACAGTCCGTCAATCAATCGATCGACATATAACTAAATATTGGGATTAGTGTATGTCATATATCACGCCAATACCCGTGTGGGGTTTTCAAATAATCAAACATAGATTTTTATTTGTGCAGTTGGGCGATGTGTAAAATTTATCGTCCCAATCAATATCAGTCAAATGTGTGTATATAAACAAATCGTCCGATTTGTTTATTTTTATTTCATTTCATATACACGTCAAAAATTCTATTTTTAACTATAAAATATTCTCCACTATAAAATATTTTATTTCAACTATATAAATGTTTTATTTCATTTCACATCACATCACACAATCAACTATACATCAAAATCAGACAAACAAGCATACAAGCCGTCCATGGTCTGTGAACGACGGGTGTCGGGTGCTTCTAAACACCGTCTGCATCCTAGTATATATATTTTAACTAGAAAATTAAATTAAAGGTGAGAAGTTCTCACTGATTAGCTAAATCAAACGCCTCGACTCTTCTTTGTAGAAATCTTCGCCTTTCTCGCCACTTGTCACTTTCTTTGCCCGTATTCTCTACATATGTAAAAATCACATTTTTACTTCACTATTCAATATATAAAAATCGAATTTTTACTTTGCTATTCAATATATAAAAATCGAATTTTTACTTTGCTATTCAATATATAAAAATCGGATTTTTACTTTGCTATTCAATATATAAAAATTGAATTTTTACTTTGCTATTCAATATATAAAAATCGAATTTTTACTTTGCTATTCGATATATAAAAATCGAATTTTTACTCTTGCTATTCAATATATAAAAATCGAATTTTTAATCTTACTATTCAATATATAAAAATCGAATTTTTAATCTTTCTATAATATTAAAATTAGATTTTTAACCTTTTACATGAAAATTCGATCTTTCACTATATAAAAATACCGTCTTTCACTTTATAAAAATATCGAATCTTTCACTAAAAAAAATATCCTATTAAAAACCATTTCAATCGATTTCATATGCATAAACATGACATTAAAATGTGATTCTATTTCATATGCATAAATAAAAGTGATTTCTTTTTATTTACAACAAAAATGATTTCTTTTTGTTTCACCAACAAAGTTGAATCTTTTAATTTCACAGACAAAGTTGAATCTTTTAATTTCACAGACAAAGTGAATCTTTTAATTTCACAAACAAAATTGAATCTTTTGATTTCACAAACAAAGTTGAATCTTTTATACACTGAATCAAAAATAGAATTCAGATCTATTACTTTAATTACAATCACCACATACAATCAATTTTAATTTTTAGTCTTTGAACCAAAAGGGAATCATATACGGTCAGTCACCACCAACAACAAATAAAACTGAATTACAACAATCACAGAAACGATTATATAAACATGTATATATGCGATTCAAACAACCAGGAATAAAATATAATTTTTAAAATATAAATATCACATCGATATTTATTCCTTCTGAATTTTCGAAGTGTTCAGTTTCAGATCTACTTTGTTCCATGGTATAGTGCTTGTCAAGAGGTTTCCAACACACTTTGTTTTTCTGGATTTCGAATTCGTATACAAAAGTTATGAAGATTTATATGTTAATCACTTCGTTAAATAATTAGTAGAATAATTAATTTTAAAAATTAACAACACTTAACCAATCGTTGCCGTCCCCCTTTAATTTCCTTCTTCTACATCCATCTGTAAACCAAGGCCGATGGGTTTTCTAAGTTGTTCGATCTTAGGGTTGCAAATCGCACACCAATGAAGACACAAGGTGAGGATCGGATTACTCCACACTGTCGACCTCCGAGAGGGCTTCTCGGCGAGCTTCTCCACGTCGAGCTCGGTGGTGGCTGCTGGCAGCTACAGTGGTGCGTCGCTCCTTCTGGGGTCCGGTTCTCAAAGCACACGCCACTTGAGGCGATCAAATCCGTATAGAATTCAAGTTGGTGTGAACCTCTACCAAATTTCCCTAAAGTTAGGATTAATTCACCATGGATTTGAGGATAATAGGGAATTTAGATCGGTGTACCATGGCCATCGTTTCTGAGTATGGCGGTTGTGTTACTGTAAATTAGGGTTATGTGTTTTTGTCCTTATTTATATTAAAATATTATTTAATTGAACCCTTAAGGCCCGTTTAGCCACTAACTCCGATTCAGGTCCAACGACAGACATTCCTAGCTAATAACCCCCGTTCCGGATCCAGTGAACCATGTCTCGTCATCTCAAACGAACATCTGTGGCATGTTTTATTTAATTTAATATTTAAATCATTTATTTAATTAATTCAATTGTATATTCAAATTCTCCGGGGCCACATACGACCTCTAAAAATTACAGAAAAAATATTTCTAGTTATGTTTTGACGATACGGTCCTAACAAAACTAATTCCGTCGAATTCTGAGACTGTTTGAAAAATGGCCATTTTCAAGTCGATTAAATTTAACTGAAATTGACAAAGCACGTTTTCTTTTGCCACACTCACAAATTAATTTGAAAAATTCTAGAAAATTAAACTTAACAATAATTTGACATTCCGGTTCCAACAAAAGTGGTTTCATCGAAAACCGAGATCATTTGCAAAATGGCTATTTTTAAGGGCCATAGATTATATTAAAATATATATAAATTCTACAGCAACTTTTCTAAATTTAAACTGGATATAACTTTCTATTTATAAAGTGAAATCTCGGTTTCTTATATTTGTTAGAAAGATATGGTTAAAAAGATTTAAATATTTCTAGTTTCTCTCAATTCTGATCTATTTTGAATCCTGTACGTTCAGTTAAAGTTTGAAACCAAATTTCCAAACTGTCGCGCCATTTCAAACTCCATTTATAATTAAATTAAATTTATTCATTTTAACTTTGATTAAAATAAATTTTTTAGTCGTTATTATTTAAAATAAATTATTTTAAGCATTCAAAATCCATTAAAATTTCTAAAATAAAATTTTTAAATTAGCCCCAAAATTCCGGGTTGTTACAACCTCCGATGCGCTATCATCATCTCCAGGCGCCCGAACCCAAAACGAGCGAGATGAGCTCCACGTGGCACAGATTCGGATCGGATTCCTGCCTATAAATACCTCGCAAAAGCATCATTTGAAGGGATCTTTTGGCAAATTGATCACTTAAGCTCCTACACCATCGAATTTCCTTGTTTATTCAGATTACAATCAAACTCTCAAAGTGTATTTCATGAAAATCAAGAGATATTATCAATTATATAAGTGAGATTGAGTGGAATTTCAGCATTGTATTGCATTCATATCATCAATTGTTAAAGTATTAAGTGGACATAGGCTCTTTAACACCGAACCACTATAAATCTGGTGTTCTTACAGTTTTTTCTCTCTGTTTTATTCAAAATTATCATTTGTTTGGGTGTTAGAACCATTTTTTGGTCTAACATTTTGGTTCTTTAACTGAGAAGGTTGAATTCTCAGTGTTTTGGATTATCGTTATACTATTTAGACCCTTAAGTTCAAAGAAGTTAATCCACTTTCTTCAGCGTTTTTGGAAGTTTTCTAACTAATCTCGAGAGAATTGGATATCAAGACCAAAGGAAAAGGAAGAGAGTTGCAAGTTGCTCAGGAAAACGAGGCAAATGAAGATCGGCAAGCTATGGTTGTAACCAGGTCGAGAGGGCAGATGTTGCACCCCACGTCCGTTAATGTCACTCATTAAGATTATGCATTAAGTTTCGTGAAGCATTATATGTAAACAGAAACAGAAACATTACAAGTATATATAAAATAGCAGCGGAATTAAAAACTTTATTAATCATAAAGCATCGTGGTTCCAAACATCATATGTCTAAAAATACACAAACCCAGTACATCCCTTCTTTGGCCGTACTTTCTAGTTTTTTGTTTACTCAAACTTAACTTCTTTCTTGTCAGCTTTATCTTCATCATGCATCAAAGCCATATCAATGAGCCATTCAAAAGTTGCTCACATTGGAATTTGAGACATAACTAACCCATGAAGGGGGTCATTCAGTCCACAAGCAAATCCCAAAGGTTTACTATGCGGAGTATCCACTAGTTCTAACCTAAATCTCGCAAGTTGGTTGAATTTGTTAACATACTCTTTGACAATCATGCTTCCTTACTTGAGCGCCAAGAACCTTTCCATTTGCATGCTTTTCTCAGCTTAAGAAAGAAACTTTAGTTCAAGCCTTTGCCTAAAATCATCCTAAGTGTCCTAGACGTCCTGCTTGCGTCACTTCCCACTAGAATGAAGCTTCATCTTTCAGTAACAGGCGACTAACTGAATCTTCCTACAATCGTCCACTTCAAAGATTCCAAACATATCCTCCGTCTCTTTGAGCCAATTCCTTGCCTCTACGAACGTCTTTGTTCCAAGGAATCGCTTTCCTGCCATAGCACAGAAATCTTTCCAGATCTTAGAAAAATTATCTGCACACGGAGGAGGAGGAGGAATAACGGGTGCAGCCGGGGGAGGAACGTTTTCTTGACCACCGGCAAGTGTCGTGGCCTATAGATACCTATGCAACCAGCCTGGTATCGTAACGCCCTCAGGAATATTAGGTTCCCTAGACATGGTGAAAAGAAAAGGAAAGAGATTCAGATAAAGGATCGAAAGATGGTATATATTGCTTTGGGGAATATTTTTTCAAACAGGCTTTTCTTTTTGAAAATGCTTTCTTTTAAAACCTTTTTGAAAACAATTTTCAAAATCTTTTATCTGATCTGGTAACTTCAGCTCAGATACCAAGTGTGACAGCCCACGTCCGTTAATGCAACTCATTAAGAGAATGCATTAAGTTTCGTGAAGCGTTATAGGTAAACAGAAACAGAAACATTACAAGACATATAAAATAGCAACGAAATTAAGAAATTTATTAATCATAAAGCATCGTGGTTCAAAACATCATATGTCTAAATACACAAACCCAGTACATCCTTAAATTTTTTGTCTTGTGCTTAAAGAATCAGAGTACAATAGTAAAAGAAGCATAATCCCCACAAGAAACATATCCATAGTAGCAAAGATAAGAACTTGAGCAATACATCTAAGCAGCTCCAAGCAAGACGATAGCAAAATCCTGACCAAGCTTGAGTATTCCCACCCAGAGAACCTGGGGGGAACGGAAGAGAAAGAAGAGGAAACAAAAATGGGTCAGACATAAAGTCTGGCGACTCCAGTTACTTTTAGCAAATAACAAGTAAAAGTATAATGACAGGAATATAAAGTGGATAAGAAAGATAATGTCACAAAAGGAAGGCATGACAAGGTAAACAAGATAAACATGATAGAATGTATACACTTCCCTAACGATTACTCTGCACCAATACAAGTGTCTTGTTAACAAGATGATCCCCAACAACTACAAGATGGTAGACTTAGGCGTACATATAAATGTTCCCTAACTACTACCCTAGTCAATCGTCTCCCTACTCTGTAGATACCATGTGCAGGCCCCACAGTAGGGGGTATCATTCCCTAAAATGGCAACCCTTAGTTTTCAGGATGCACAACCGTATCTACAGGTGTCGCCACATCTTATTTTCCTCGGACTGGACCATGCACACAAATGACCTGGCCGGTATGCATCGCCCACACCGTCACCCATGTTTGGATCTCTTACAATCGGCCTAGTAAGTGTGCCTCGACTCCGACCTAGGGCGGAGTACTCATTTAATACTGTTATATGGTTTACTGACTGAAACGTGTCCTACACACAAGATGATGCAAGCTCTCCCCTTTATCTTGCATCCCACTAGGATTTCCACAGTTATGCTTACTTAATGGTGTCTTTAATTACATAACCCCAACCAGTTAAGTTTGTGGGCCTATATATATAAATATTACCCACCCAACCTAGATATACTTAACCCTCCCACTGTTTTCAACCAAGTTTAATCAACCCCCATTCAAATTGACATGTTCATACAATCCCTATGGATTCAACTAGGTTAAGCATTCATGTTTATTACCATATATTCATTTATGGTTATAACATGATAGACCTCCCATATTAAGCCTACAACTTGTGGATGTTGGATATGACAGGCGGGTCCGGGTAGACTTATTCCACAAATCGGGTTAACCTCATGTCTTAGCACGTCACATATTTATGCACTTAGACCACTCACATTAGTTTCACCACTTGTGGTCGTTGGTTATGCCGAGCAGGTCCGGGCAGACTTCCACCACAAGTGTAATCTAACCTCGTGTCTAAGCGCGATTATAATTTCAGTTATTGTAATTCTAGGCCTTTCCATTATTAATCGATTATACCTATGTCATTATAGGTTTTCATACCCCTTTCCCAAGTTGGGTTCATAATGAACCATACACCCCAAATTAAGGTCTTTAATCACAAGTTGACTTATGCCCCCAAATTCGTGTTCATATATTTTATTTAGGTTATGCCTAAAATTCCAATTACAAGTTACAACCAAATTTTATTTTTTTTCCCTCATTCCCAATTTAACGCATTCGCTTATTTCAGCGGCATGCTTAGGCTCGAAGATAGCCTCGCTATAAAATAAAAAGGGAAAAGAAAGAGGGAAGAGGACAAAAATGAACATAATATCAAAATTGACATACGATGGCAGAAACATGCATAAACATATAGTGGCATGGCGACAAATAGGCATATAGGAACAGATCTAATGAACATGTGATAATAGGACTGAATCTAACATAATGGGGATAGGCATGATGTGATCTAAACATTGATTTTGATGTCCAACTAACAACAGAATTGATTTGGTCATAAACATAATGGAACATGCATAAGGTGATCTAAACAGTGAATTAGATCTACAATCAAAAGAAGATCTGACATGATAAAGGTTAAGTTCTAAGTCATCGTCATGTCAGAATATCATAGATACACAAGTTATAATAGATCTGATATGATTCAAGCAGTCATAGGCATAGATCCAAGTTACAGTCATAACAAAATTTACTTTTAAATTATTTAGATCTAAAATTTACATGTACTCACAATGTTTGGATCTAGAAAAATTGAAGAAGAAGAGCGGATGTTGAATCACAGATCTACACTTGAATAACTCGATTGCAAATGAAGAAAAAGGTTTGATTCAGTCTGGGCAGCGACAACATCTAGCCCTCCATTATTTTCATTGTGCAAAACATGATAAATAAGGCCATATACATAGCTTCCAGCCCCAAACCCTAGTCTGCCATGTCTTCCCTAGGGCGTGGAACCCCCTTGGGGAGTCAACCCGTGGGTTGATACCCCCTTGAGGGGTTGACCTAAGGGTCGACACCCCTCTTAAGGAGTCGCCACCCCTGTGTGGGATATTTCCTGCTCATTTTTTTCTATGCGCTTTGAACTGTTTTGATTTAATTTTGAATTTATGGACTATATATATGTATATATACTCTCCTTGCACGTAGGGCTGTCAATGGGTTGGGTTAGGGTCTGGTCAAGTCATGTTCGGGTTGAGTTCGGGTCGTGTCAGCTTAATCCGTTTATTAAACGGGTAGGTTTCAAGTTGACCCATTTATAATCGTGCGGGCTTTGGGTTTGATTCATGTAATTCGTTAAGAAAAATATTTGTATAAAAAGATGAAAACATTAAAGAAGGGTGTTGTCATCATTCACTTGTTGCAAGCTAAGATGAGAATAAAAATGTAAAAAGTTGTTAATGTGGGAATAAACATGAAAACGTGAAGGAGTGAATCAATGAAGAGGTAGAGCCGCATAAATTAGAATAACTGAATGAGTGGTGGCTTGGTAATTGGTAAATTAGGTTAAAGCTGCAAATGGGTAGTGGATTGGGTTGGGCATATTTTTGTATATTTTCGGGTAATAAAAATACGTTTTATAATAATTGGGTCATGACAGGTCAGAAGCGGGTTCATGGGTCGGGTCGAGTCAACCCGTTTATTAAACGGGTTAGAGCGGGCTGACCCAAAATTGATCCGTTTATAAATGGGTCTTGTCGGGTCGGGTTTTTTCGTGCGGTTACGAGTCATGTTTTAGGTCGTGTTAGAAATTGACGGCCCTACTTACGTGTGTACAAACTTTAAACCTTAATAGTTTTTTCATACGGTGTCCGTTTTACGCAAATCAGGTGTCTATTTTGACCTAAAATTCTGAGACGAACGCAATGGCATAGTCTGTTTCCTTTAATTTTGAATACTAAATTAATTATTCTTTAAATTATCGTCTTTTAGTGTTGTTAAAATTCAGGGTGTTACATTCTCCCCTACTAAAAGGATTTCGTCGCCGAAATCTCTAAGTTAAGAAGAATGTATATCCTACCATCCACACCCATCTATTCATCCACCAATTATAGGAATCCATTGTCCTTAAAGGATTTCTAATGCTTATATAAACATATGCAAAGGTGTATATATATATATATCCTAATACTAATGCGAAGATTAGGTGGTTTACTAATTCAGTCGACCTCCTTAATGCAATGTATGTTAGTGTCATGAATTCAACATGTATGCAAATAATCCTATTATAGCTTGTTAGTTCTATATGTGTGCACACTCTTCCATCCAAATGAAATGTCCATATGATGATAAGCTCACTTTCATCCATAAAAAAAGAAAATGCACACACACATCCCTATGTTGTATGAAAGTGATTGAGCCGATCTAGTGCCTAATGTGTGTGTATATGCATCTACAAGCAACCACTAGCAAACACTTGCATCCATCAAACATAACATGTCTCAAACACATGTTTACATCCATGTGATTTCTACCTAAATGTCGAAGATTCGATCGATAAGATATACTTTAAATGATAGAAATAAGTATAAATAAAAACTTTGGAAAGGAAGTTAAGAACAAACCCTCGAAAAGAAAAGGGTACGAAACACGAATCTTGTCTTCGGTCTCCCAAGTTGCATCCTCTAGGTTATCTCGCCACTGAACTTTCATCAACATGACTTCTCTATTGCGTAACTTCATAACTTCTGATCCAAAAATACCGGTAGGAACTCGTCTGACTGTATCCTCCCATTCCACCTCTACTTCCTACAATATACTCGGCTCAACTACTTCCGCAGTATCATGCAAGCATTTCCGCAAATGAGAAACATGGAAAACATCATGAACACTGGATAGCCTCTCTGGTAGCTTTACTCTATAGGACATTTGGCCAATCCTTTCTATTATGGGAAATGGCCCTAAAAATCTTGGTGCCAACTTCCCTACAGATCCGAAGCGAACCACATTCCTCAAAGATGACACCTTAATAAAAACCATGTCTCCTACTTTAAATTCAATGTCTATCCTTCTCTTGTCTGCATAGGATTTTTTCCTATCTTGCACGGTCTTCATTCTTCGTCTTATAAGGTCAATCTTCTCGAACGTTTCTCTAACCATATCTGGTTCAAATAGTAGCCATTCTGTAGATACCCACCAATAAGTTGTTGATCTACAGGGTCATCCGTATAATGCTTCAAAGTGTGCCATGCCAATGCTAGCTTGATAGTTGTTGTTGTAGGAGAACTCTACTAAAGCAAGGTGCTCTTCCCAAGTCCCTCCGAAGCCTAGGATAAACAGCCTTAAAAGATCCTTAAGAACTCTGTTCACCCTTTTCATCTGTCCATCAATCTGTGGGTGATAAGCGGTGCTCAAACATAACTGTGCACCTAATGCTTCTTGCAAGCTCTACCAAAATACACTAGTGAAAATGGGGCCATGATCACTTATGATGCTGGAAGGTACTCCATGAAAACGGACTATCTCACGAACACAAACTGCTACAAACCATGTTGATGTCCTCTTGCTCTTAATCGGAAAGAAATGAGTGCTCTTAGTAAGTCTATCTTCTACAACCCAAATACTTGTGTTGCCGTTCTTCGATCTAGGAAAACCATCTATGAAATCCATAGAGATGCACTCCCACTTCCACTGCGGAACCTCCAAATGATGAAGTAAACCACCGGGCTTCTTTTGCTTAGCTTTGACTTGTTAACAAACTAGACATTGAGTAACAAATTATGCCACATCTTTCTTCATCCCAGCCCAAAAGAAAACCCTCTTCATATCTCTATACATCTTATCACCTCCTGGATGAATTGTCATCTTAGAATGATGGGCTTCTTCTAGCACTGTCTTTAATAAACTCCCAGTTTGGGGGACACAAAGCCTCCCATCTTGTCGCAACCACCCTTTATTGTCTATCGAATATCTATTGAGGTGACCAGTAGTCTCTCTTTATTGAGCCTATCCAAGATGTCTAAAATCTGTGGATCCTTTCCTACGAAGCTCCTATCTGATCCATAAGAGTAGGTCATATCTCTAGCAATGCAAACAAACTAGGTAAATACTCGGTGGAGGGTCTAAAGTCGAAAGTTGATATGAACTCCAAGCTTTCCTTTCCACAAACAGAGGACATAAGGTCATCCTCAACCTACTCAGTGCATTTTCCACCACATTACCCTTGCTAGGGTTATAAGCAATCTCGAAGTCATAAGATGTTAGGAGCTCCATCCACCTTTGTTGCCTCAAATTAAGATCCTTCTGTGAGAATAAGTACTTGAGAGATTTATGATCGGTGTACAACTCGAACTTCTCTCCAAGCAAATAATGATGCCACGTCTTAAGTGCGAATACCATGGCAGCTAACTCTAAGTCATGGATAGGGTAGTTCTCCTCATGAACCCTTAGTTGTCTACCCCCATAACATACTACCCTTTCTTCTTGCATTAATACCACACCAAGACCTGTACCACGTGCATCAGTGTAAACTGCGAACACTTCGTTTCTGTTGGGAAAGGTTAAGACTAGGGCTGGTTTCAGAGCCCTCTTCAAATGTTGGAAAGCAACATCACAATTATATCCCATGAAAACATCAGATTCTTCTTTGTCAGCTCAGTGAGTGAGCTGGTATCTTTGCGAAGTCCTTAATGAACTTCCTATAATAGCCTGCCAATCCAAGAAAGCTTCTAACCTCCGTTGCATTCCTAGGAATTTTCCAATCTTGAACTGCAACTACCCTTGCGAGATCTACTGTTATCCCATCTTTAGAGACTACATGCCCTAGAAATCTCACCTCCTTTCTCCAAAATGGCATTTGGAGAACTTTTCCTTAAGTTGATGCGCATGCAGAGTTTTCAAAACCTCCCTTATATGTAAGGCATGCTCTTCCTCGATCTTCGAGAAAATCAAGATGTCATCGACAAAGACCATGACAAATTCATTTAGATACTCCCGAAACACCCTACTCATTAAATCAACAAAATAGGCGGGCGCATTCATCAACCCAAAAGGCATAATGATCCATTCAAAGAAACCATCTGGATTCCTAAAAGCGGTCTTGTCTATACTGTCCTTAGACACCCTTAACTAATGAAATCCCGTAGCCAAGTCTAGCTGAGAGAATACTGATGCACCAACAAACTGGTCAAACAAATCATCTATCCTTGGGAGTGGGTCCCTGTTCTTCTTTCTGAGTTTTTTCAACTCTCTATAATCCACAAACAAGCAAAGCAAACCATCTGCCTTAGTTGCAAATACTGCCCAAGCATCTCATTTAGTTATGCTTCACCTAATAAACCCTTTCTCATGTAGCTCCCCTACTTGCTTACTAAGCTGCCTCCTTTCTCTTGGAGCCATATGGCGCATAGGTAATGCAACTGGCTTTGCATTGTCAACCAAGTATATATGAAAGTCGATCTCGCACCTTAGAGGTAAGCCCCGAATCTCCTCAAAAATTTCAAAATACTCGCTGACTACTGGTACTGACTACAGATCATCAATAGATGCATCCAGAGACTTTAGGAAACTAAGGATGATAGACCCCTTAGGGTCAAAAGTAAATCTCGAGGGTCCTCCCATGGCAAGTCAAAAGTCTAATGACTCTCCTCTCACAATCTAGGATAACACCATACCTGGATAGCTAATCCATCCCTAGAATCAAACCATAGCCCATAAAACCGAGCACATATGCATCACACTCAAACTCGATGCCTAACATAGATATTCTCAAACCCTAAAAAATCATGGACAAATGACCCGAACCACCAATAGGATTTGAGACAACAATGGGATCCAGTACCATACTAGTATTTAGGTGTAGAGACTCAACTACAGAATCAAATATAAATGAGTGCGAAGCGCTAGAATAAAAAAGAGTTCTAATAGGGTAATTGGAAAGGAAGATCAAACCTTCCACGGAAACTTTCCTACCTCGATCTGGAGCACCGATTGTGAGAGCATGCACTTGCCCTCCAGAAGTTCCTGCCCTTTGACCTTGTCCTTGCTTCTTCGGGCACTCCTGAGAAAAGTGTCCGACCTCTCCACAACTGAAGTATGCATTCTTCCTTCTTTTGCAGTCCTTTATCAAATGACCCTCACATCTGCAATTGTGGCACTTTCTCTTATCCTAAGCCTTATCATTCTTTCCACCTTTCTTTTATTGTTGTTGTCCTTCCTTTGGCCATACATTCTTGTTTGGTGTTTCCTCAACCTTAACTTCTTTCTTGTCAACTTTATCTTCTTCATGCATCAAGGCCATATCAACAAGCCTTTCAAAAGTTGCTCCCATTGGAATATGATACATAGCTAACCCATGAAGGGATTCATTCAGTCCTCTAGCAAACCGCAAAGCTTTCTTATATGGAGTATCCACTAGCTCCAACCTATATCTTGCTAGTTTGTTGAATTTGTTAACATACTCTTTGAAAGTCATGCCTCCTTGCTTGAGCGCCAAGAACCTTTCCATTTGCATGCTTTTCTCATCTTGAGAAAGAAATTTCATTTCAAGCCTTAGTCTAAAATCATCCCAAGTGTCCATTGGACGTTCAGCTTGCGTCACTTCCCACCAGAACGAAGCTTCATCTTTCAGTAGTCAGGCGGCTAACTGAATCTTCCTACGATCATCCACTTCAAAGATTCCAAATAGATCCTCCGTCTCTTTGAGCCAATTCCTTGCTTCTATGAATGTCTCTATTCCACAGAATGAGTTTCCTCCCATAGAAAAGAAAATTTTGCAGATCTTAGAGAAATTATCCGCACGTGGAGGAGGAGGAGGAACAACGGGTGCATCTGGGGAAGGAACGTCTTCTAGACCATCGGTAGGTGCCGTGGCCTCTTAATACCTATGGAACCATCCTAGTATCGTAACGCCCTCAGGAATATTAGGTTCCATATACATGCTGGAAAGAAAAGGAAAGAGATCCAGACAAAGGATCGAAAGATGTTTAATATGTCTTTGGGGAATATGTTTTTCAAAACAGACTTTTCTTTTTGAAAATGCTTTCTTTTAAAACCTTTTTGAAAACAATTTTTAAAATCTTTTGTCCGATCTAGTAACCTTTAGCTCTGATACCATGTATGATACCCCACGTCCATTAATGTCACTCATTAAGAGAATGCATTAAGTTTCGTGAAGCATTGTAGGTAAACATAAATAGAAACATTACAAGACAAATATAAATAGTAGTGGAATTAAAAACTTTATTAATCATAAAGCATCGTGGTTCAAACATCATATGTCTGAAAATACACAAACCCAGTACATCCTTAAAATTTCTATCTTGTGCTTAAAGCATCAGAGTACAATAGTAAAAGAATCATAATCCCCAAAAGAAACATAGACATAGTAGCAAAGATAAGAACTTGAGCAATACATCTAAGAAGCTCCAAGCAAGATGATAGCAGAATCCTAATCAAGCTTAAGTATTCCCACCCTGTGAACCTAGGGGAAACGGAAGAGAAAATGAGGAAACAAAAATGGGTTAGACATAAAGTATGGTGAGTCCAGTTACTTTTAGCAAATAAATAAGTAAAAGTACCATGACAGGAATATAAAGTGGATAAGAAAGATAACATCATAAAAAGCAGGTATGACAAGGTAAATAGGATAAACATGATAGAATGTATACGCTTCCCTAATGATTACTCTACACCAATACTAGTGTCTTGTTAACAAGATGATCCTCAACAACTGCAAGATGGTAGACTTAGGCATATGTCTAAATGTACCCTAACTACTACCCTAGTCGATCGGCTCCTTACTCCGTAGATACCCAGTGCTGGCCCCACAAATCACTCCCTAAAATGGCGAATCTTAGTTTTCAGGATGCACAACCATATCCACAGGTGCCACAACGTCTTATTTTCCTCTGTCCGGACCATGCACGCACATGACCCAGTCGGTACGCGCCGCCTGCACCGTCCCCCAAGTTTGGATCTCTTACAATTAGCCCGGCAAGTATACCCCGACTCCGACCTTGGGCGGAGTACTCGTTTGATACCGTTATATTGGTTACTGACTGAAATGGGTCCCACACACAAGATGATGCAAGCTCTCCCCTTTGTCTTGCATGCCCACTACGATTTCCATAGGTTATGCTTACCTAACGGTGTCTTTAATTACATAACCCCAACCGGTTAAGTTTGTGGGAATATATATATATATATAACCCACCCAAACTAGATATACTTAACCCTCCCACTGTTTCAACTAAGTTTACTTAACCCCTATTCAAATTGACATGTTAACACAAACCTTATGTATTAAACTAGGTTAAGCATTCAAGTTTATTACCATATATTCATTTATGGTTATAATATGCTAGACCTGCCACATTAAGCCAACAATTTGTGGATGCTGGATATGTCGGGTGGGTCCGGGCAGACTTATTCCACAAATCGGGCTTAACCTAATGTCTTTGCATGTCGCGTGTTTATGCACTTAGACCACTCACATTAGATTCACCATTTGTGGTCGCTGGTTATGCCGGGTGGGTCCGGGCAGACTTCCACCACAAGTGCAATCTAATCTCGTGTCTAAGCGCGATTACAATTTCAGTTATTGTAATTCTAGGGATTTCCAATATTAATCAATTATACCTATGTCATTATAGGTTTTCATGCCCCTTTCCCAAGTTGTGTTCATAATGAACCATACACCACAAATTAAGGTTTTTAATCACAAGTTGACTTATTCCCCCAAATTCATGTTCATATATGTCATTTAAGTTATTCCTAAAATTCCAATTAAAAGTTATGCCCAAATTTTATTGTTTTCTTCTCGTTCACAGTTTAACGCAATCGCATATTTTAGCGGCATGCCTAGGCTCGAAGATAGCCTGGCTATAAAATAAAAAAGGAAAAAAAAAGAGGGAAGAGGACAGAAATGAACATAATATCAAAATTGACATACGATGGCAGAAACAGGCATACACATATAGTTGCATGGTGACAATCAGACATATAGGAACAGATCCGATGAACATGTGATAATAGTACTGATTCTAACATAATAGGGATAGGCATAATATGATCTAAACAATGATTTAGATGTCCAACTAACAAAAGATTTGATTTGTTCATAAACATAATGGAATAGTCATACGGTGATCCGAATAGTGAATTAGATCTGTAATCAAAAGTAGATCTAACATGATAATGGTTAAAATCTAGGTCATAGTTATGTCAGAACATCATAGATACACAAGTTATAACAGATCTGATATGATTCAAGTAGTCACAAGTGTAGATTCGAGTTACAGTGATATCAAGTTTTACTTTTTAATTATTTAGATCTAAAATTAACATGGACTCATAGTGTTTGGATTTAGAAAAATAAAAGAAGAATAATAGACGTTGAATCATATATCTACACTTGAATAACTCGATTGCAGAAGATGAAAAATGTTTGATTGAATCTGGGCAGTGACAGCATCTAGTCCTCCATTACTTTCATTGTGAAAAACATGAGAAATGTGGCCATATATATAGCTGCCAGCCCCAAACCTTAATCTTCCACGTTTGCCCTAGGTGGGTCGACCCATGGGTCGACACCCTATTTGAGGGGTCGACACCCTTGGGCGGGATATTTCCTGCTCACTTTTTTTTGTGCGATTTGAACTTTTTTGACTTAATTTTGAATTTCTGGACAATATATACTCTCCTTGCACGTATACAAAATTCAAACCTAAAACTTATGTATACGGTGTTTGTTTTACGCAAACCAAGTGTCTATTTTGACCAAAATTCCGAGACGAATGCAATGGCGCAGTCCATTTCCCTTAATTTTGATTATTAAATTAATTATTCTTTAATTTATCATCTTTTAGTGTTGTTAAAATTCAGGGTGTTACAGCAGAGTTCAGGACCAAGCCGGACCAGAAGAGCATCACCAACCCGAACAGAAGCAGATGATCCGAACCAGACTAGTGATACCGATCCGTATTCCTGAATACTTCTAGTGGCTTCCCCCTTCCCCGATCCAAACCACAAAGGTAGTCGTGGTCCGATCTAAACCAAATGCACCTGAGGCTGGATGTAAATCCCTAAAAAATCCATACGCATACTGAGTAAAGGATACGGAACGAACACCATCAGGGTCGGTCATGCACAATGTTATCTGAGGCACTTAAACAACTCACGATGGATAAGACGCAACTGCACAGAGCTAGACCCAAGTATCAAACCCAAGACAAATCAAGTCGACCAGTACGACCGAAGAAGATGGCACGATATGCTATGAGAAATGTGACTCAATGGTGATAAGGATCATATATTCTGTAAAGCCGCTCACAACAATGGAGCACGCTTGATCTAATATCAAAGTTCGGTCGCATGCATCAAGACAGGAGTAAAGGTCGCACGTATATTTAACAATTGCTCATGAATTGAAACTCCTATCGCTCGAAACAGAAACCCATTGGTAGGTCGTATACCAACTCCAAGAAAGAGCACATTCACATCTCAAAGTCGCAAGTCTCAGTTGGTCGCCTCTAGACTAATGAAGATCGTCGCTCACTCGCTCAAATACGACACAACCACATTAAGGAACTATGATCGGTCGTTCCTTCATATCGCCATCAAGCAAATTAGATATCTACTCATCGAATGCTAGAAATATACGCGACCGAAGAGCACTAACCGAAGCCAGTCGCTTAACTACTCAAGACACTCGCTCCATTGAGTCGCTTGCACATGATAACTGAATACAGCCACGGACAGCTGGCTATAGCTAGCCAGTGGCATGAGTGTAATTAATAGAATGAGAGATCCGCAGCCTGCATAAATGGATTTCAAGTCATTTCCCAGAGAAAGATCACCTTTAAATACACCATGGCTGCCAACATAAAGGGGATTCAATCTTGGAAACCACGAAGTTCTGCTAAATTCTATCCTCAACTACTGATTCGTCCATGACATCAAGTACAATCTTGTGATCAAGGAAAACGAAGGCATCCTCCTTCTCAATCATTCATCCATCCTTCTTCTCCCCAAATTCTACCATTCTCTTTTATAATTCCAAGATTGAAATATATAAACAAGGGTATATTGAGTGAATATAGAGATGTATGAAAAGAGAGAATTGATGTATTTTGTAATCCTCATTATAAAATTGGAAATCACCTTCACAGTGGACATATGCCTAATTAACTACTGACCACTCTAAATCTCGTCTCTACTTTACCTTTCTCACATTTTTCATTTTCAATTGCTGATTAAACACGGTTCCATTTATCTCTTACTGTATTGGTGAAGTACAGTTTTAGTACCTTCGGTGTTTAGACCAATTTTGGTGTAAACATTTTGATGCCCACCGTGGGGCCGTGTTAGCTTCTTTCCCCATTTAAATTCAAGAAGATTTTCTGAGAAGAACTATACTTAGAAATATGAACATGCTAAGGGGAATCACTGATAAAGTCAACAGCCCCAACAACAGCGTTAACACCATCATGCCATCTGCCACCGATTCCGAGGCGGAGGAGTTGCCTGAAGTTGAAGAAACTTTGACGAGGAAGGAATTGGAAGAGGCGATGACAGGATTAACGAGTCAAATAACTATCGCAAATAATGCAATGATGAAGAAGCTCGAGTCGATACTCGCCATTCAAGATGCCGCCACAAAAGCCACATTAAATGCCACCTGTTCCTTGCTAGCCCGAACAAATCGCAGGCCAGAAGTAGAATTCTCCACTTCAAGCTCAAGACAGCAGGATTCCATTCATAGGGTTGCGCATCACACTAATCTGAATTATGAAGGGAACAAAACATCTGTGCGCGGTCGTTTGGACGATGCAATCACAAAACGGAAAGACAGTCCCACTGCTATAAGGACGTCCCTTCCAAAAGAATGCCCAAATTCCTTGACCCCAGTTCACGAGGGAACATCTAGATCAAAATTTGATAATGAAGAAGGCGGTCAATCCATGGATCCGAGAAAGGAACGGAAATACATCTTGGGAATGGCGCGAGCAATTGTGAAGGAAAGCTTAAAGAAGGAGGATGATCGAAGAGAATGGGAGTCCTTCCCAACTAAAACCCCGCTCACTGGAAGGGTTAAGAAGACTGTATACCTACAAAGATTCAAACCTCCATCATTATAGTCCTATGATGGGACAAGCGACCCTAATATATTCCTATGTAAATATGACCAGTATATGAATGGGGCATGCACTACTGATGAAATTAAATGCTTATACTTCCTAACTTATCTAGAAGGGGTGGCTTATCTTTGGTTCACAAAGATGTCGCCACAGTCTGTGGATAATTTCGTGACCCTGGCTAAACTATTCAATAAGCAGTTCAAATCCCAGGCACTCAAATCTCGGGATGTTACGGAGCTAAGTGGACTACAACAAAGACCGGGAGAGCCCATCAAATCTTTCCCACTCGCTTTGATATGGCAGTGGCTAAAGTCAAGAATTTCGAACCCGGCCTAATCTTAATGGCTCTTAAGGGGGGCATATGTAAAGAAACCGAGTTGGGGCGGTGGATCAAGAAAAAGAAACCAAGTACACTCGAACGATTACTCAACAAAGCTGAAAAATATAAAGGTATTGAAGGAAAAAATGCCCAGATAGAGAAGAATGGAAATGCGCAAAGCAGCCTTGATAATCAAAAAAGGAGCAATGAAGGATAAGACAGTTGAGCAAAAAAGAAGCAACGCTTCTTCAAGAACTCCGAGTTCACTCCCCTTAACGATACCGTGGGAAATATCTTCATGGCAACTAAAAATATCAAAAGGTATCCAATCTTGAAACAAAGACAAGTCAAAGATGTTGATATGAAGTCAGGAAGATTCTGTCAATTCCATAAACAGCCAAGGCACGATACCAACGAATGTAGGCACTTGAAGTCAG
This sequence comes from Allium sativum, assembly GCA_030737875.1. Classification (NCBI taxonomy): domain Eukaryota; kingdom Viridiplantae; phylum Streptophyta; class Magnoliopsida; order Asparagales; family Amaryllidaceae; genus Allium; species Allium sativum. The sequence continues at coordinate 8,192,679 of JASFAX010000034.1, forward strand.
TGATCGAGGGGTTAATCAGAAAAAACCATTTGCAACAGTAAGTACAAGATCACAAAAGTTATCCCGACTCTCCGCAAACAAGGGGCAATACGCCTTTAAAAGAAAAAGGCTTAAACCAATCCAAAGAGGACGCTCATCAAGAGGACCAGTCACTAATGTCTCAATAATGGAGCATTAAACTAGAGCTCTCATTACTTTGCTTCACTCCCCTGGTTTTATCTTGTTATTAACATTGTTTTACCTTGCTTTATTATTCACTATGTTCGTATTAAGTAACGGTTTACTCGCAAAAGCTTTGTGCATGAAAAATTAATTATGTGTCTACCTAAGTAACATACTTATTCGTCCATGCTAAAAGAAAAACAATCACTTGGAATGTAGGCATGGTAAAAAGCAAACTGCCATATGCAGCTGGACTGTGATGAAAATCTCAGGGCAAACATTAAACAAAGCAACTTGGGAATCGCGAACATCAAGCAAGATCAAAAGGGATGAATAGACATATCACCTCAAAAAGGACAAGCTATTCTAAGATAGACAACAAGTCGAAAGGCCGCACCACTCATTATGGAATATGCTGAATGCCATGCAAAAGACTTGCGCCAGGCTTCATCGAAAGTACAGGAATATTACCAATCTGTCCCTCGATAAAATTGCTAATCCTAAAGAGGCGCCTTCTCAGATGCAGGACATGTATTCCTTAAAACTAAAGTTAAATTCAGTAGCAAGGATTGATGTCCACCGCCTCTAATCAATGCCGGAGTAAAAAGCAACTCAAAAAGTCCCACGGTAAAAGTCCCATGGATAAAATCGCTGAGCCCACCAAAGAAACACCTTCTTAGGTGCTGGACATGGGTTCCCTAACTTGAAAAAAAAATCAATAAGGAGAACTAGTGTCTGTTTCCTAGGGCAAGGCACAAAGTCAGAAAAACCGACATGTCCTAAAACAGAAAAAATTGCCAATCCAAAAAAACGAGGGGCACCTTGTTAGGTGAAGGACACGAGTTTTATCCCTTCTGAATCAAGACTCAATGAGATGAATTTGTGTCCGCTCCTCGGGATAAAGCATAAAAAAGGGGAAGGATTAAACATGATCGAAGGACCCGCGCAAAACAGAAATCCTAGCCGAAAGGGGGTGTCATAAATTCTAGCCGAAAGGGGGTATCCATTTTAGAACCTATTTAGATAACTAAAACAATCAAATAGGGCCTAGAATGGATCAAAAATCTATAACCCAAGACCTCCCTAAGGGGCACATATTCAAAACCAGTCTCCGAAGGGATTGGATTACCAAGTCAGTCAGACGCGGGGTTGAATACTACTAAATAAAAGATACCAAATGCGCTTATAATAATACAAATGCGTAATAAACTTCAATAAGCCAGAAACTTCAAAAAATAACTAAATCCCAATAATAATAATAATAATCGGGCGCAACTGAATGATTAATAAAGCGCTCGGCCAAATGTGTAAATCATAAAATAAAGGTGCAACGCGCAACGTACCCGCGTGGAAATAAACGAGTTACATAATAAGAAATGCAGTGCGTTGAGGTCTGAAACAAACCATAAAAGTCACAAACCTAAGTGTACAAGAATAAACGAGGCTGGCTCCCGCATACACAAGCCAGACTAAAAGTACCATTCTAAATCAAAACCCAAATAACAAAATAGGTGAAGCATTAGCAAGCCACAGTGTTCAGATGAGGTAAGAGATGATCCTCTCCCTGGACTCAAGGGCCTCGACAAGTTTGAGCCTGTCTTTTTCTGAAGCATTAAGTCATTCAAAATTCTCTTTATTTGACTGCTGAAGATCTTCGACAAGAGAATGCTAGGCACCCATTTGCTCCACAATGTAATCTCTGACAGTTGCAATAAGGCCTTCAACTAGATGCAGATGTGCTTCCAACTGGTTGAACTCAGCCAATATGCAATCCTTCATGGCGTGCATCTTACCTGCAATAATCTATTTGTCAAATGGGTCTATATACACATCAGAACGTGAGCTAGCTGGACACTAAGCCACAAAGTCCTCAGCAAGTTCATGACGGCAAGGGTTGGGAACAGAATGAAGCCCCGGGACAGTTACAGGATCCAAAGTGATGGATGAAGAAGCCATATGATCAAGAACAGTCTAAATATCTGGTTCAGGAAGTTCATTCAATAAACAATGACTTTGAGTGTCCGTCGCACCCAAGATATCCTTGCCTTGAGCATCTTTTTGCTACCAGCCCTCATTGCCGACTTTTTCCTAAGCCCCCTAGACATGAAGAATTCCATCCTCGGACGACCTATTTCAAAAGAGATCGGTGTGGACTCAAACAACAACCATAAAAAAGGAAACAACCTAGCCAGACTCAGGCATAAACAGAAACATTTCAACTGGAGAAACCTGGGGCATTTCATCAAACAATTTATAAACAAATACCAAGCTTCGAGATTTCAAAGAAAACCACCAGATGATTCATATTCTTCAAAAATGATTACAAAAACGGTATCTATGCTACACAAAACTTGGCTATTGCCCAAATCCCAAATTCGTACACAGCCCGGTCAAGTCATGTTTGGAATATCCTAACTTGGGAATGCATGAGCATTCCAGCAAAACAAAACAAAATAAAGAAAAAGCAACTTACCCAGAAAGATCATGGTACCTTGGAGCCAAAAGGAAATCGCTCAAGATAAACAGGTGTTGCTGCAAATACTAGGCAAAATGATGGAATGAGAAAGCCAAAACCTTTTGAAGAAATGTCGAGGCAGAAATGTCAAACATAGACTACTTGGTAAAACTCTCGAGGAAGCATAGCTATGACCGAAGGATTTCTCGAAAAAGATAAAAGTGGAATGAAGCAGGTTAAAAGTAACTAAGGAAGATTAAAAGGCATACATCCAGAGAATTCTCGCTACGTCATCTTAAGTGCCCAATTACACAAAAAATGTCCCATCAAGCTCCAGCTAGCATCTCGAAATTCAACTGTTCGCACAATAACCGAAAAGATACATCAAGCCTCTCGCTCACAGAGAGAGACAATACCAGTCCACTACAACGAAACAATCCAAAAATTTTGTACGACCGACCCCTCGACAAATCTACCAAACAATGTGTGATCAAATATGTCAAAGCTAGTAATTCCTTACTAAAAGAAATCACAGACTTCGAGGGGAAAATGTTAATCCTTAAAAAATCCATACGCACATTGAGTAAAGGATACGAAATGAACACCATCAGGGTCGGTAAAGAGCAATGTTATCTGAGGCACTTAAACAACTCACGATGGATAGAATGCAACTGCACAGAGTAAGACCCAAGTATCAAACCCAAGACAAATCAAGTTGACAAGTACGACCGAAGAAGATGGCACGACATGCTATGAGAAATGCGGCTCAATGGAAATAAGGATCATACATTCTGTAAAGCCGCTCGCAACAACGAAGCACGCTTGATCTAATATCAAAGTTCGGTTGCACGCATCAAGACAGGAGTCAAGGTTGCAAGTGTATTTAACAACTGCTCATGAATTGCAACTCCTGTCGCTCGAAACTCGAAACAGAAACTCATTGGTAGGTTGTATACCACCTCCTAGAAAGAGCACATACACATCTCATAGTTGCAAGTCTCAGTCGGTCGCCTCTAGACTAATGAAGATCGTCGCTCGCTCTCTTAAATCAGACACAACCACATTAAGGAACTATGATCAGTCGTTCCTTCATCTTGCCATCAAGAAAATCAGATATCTACTCATTGAATGCTAAAAATAGACGCGACCGAAGAGCACCGACCGAAATCACTCGCTTAACTACTCAAGACACTCGCTCCATTGAGTCGCTCGCACATGATAAATGAATACAGCCACAGACAGCTGGCTACAACTAGGCAGTGGCATGACTGTAATTAATAGAATGAGCGATCCGTAGCCTGCATAAATGGATTTCAAGTCATTTCCCGAAGAAAGCTCATGTATAAATACACCATAGCTGTCAACATAAAGGGGATCTAATCTTGGAAACCACGAAGTGCTGCTGAATTCTATCCTAAACTATTATTCGGCCATGGCGTCAAGTACAATCTTGTGATCAAGGAAAACGAAGGCATCCTTCTTCTCAATCATTCATTCATCCTTCTTCTCCTCAAATTCTACCACTCTCTTGTATAATTCCAAGATTGAAATATATAAACGAGGGTATATTGAGTGAATATAGGGATGTATGAAAAGAGTAAATTGATGTATTTTGTAATCCTTGTTATAAGATTGGAAATCACCTTCATAGTGGACATAGGCCTAATTAACGGCTGAACCACTATAAATCTCATCTCTACTTTACCTTTCTCGCATTTTTCATTTTCAGTTGCTGATTAAACACGGTATTATTTATCTCTTACCATACTTGTGAAGTACAGTTTTAGCACCTTAGGTGTTTAGACCAATTTTACTGTAAATACTGGAAACTCTATTCGAGCCCCTACAGATTCTCCGATACCGGCACGACAACAAGTGATCAGCCTACTCCCTTTGCACCTGTCACACACATGGATCTCTTGTGCTTACTTAATATGTTAGACATCACCAGAGATGCTTTGGAGGCTCATAAACATGATAGCATTCTTATGCGGGAAAATATAAAAATCATGAGTGTGGAAATAAGCGAGCTTCGTAGATAAAGAATGCCCTCTCCAACCCATCGTCTCCCTCCGGATCATTCATCATCCTTAAACAAAGAGTTCCCACGTAAGAGAAGGCCATATGAAAGGCCCGAGAATTTGGACTAGTTGACATTTGGATCATTGGGATCCCACGAAGATGCGGCCCGTGTTCTAGGACTTAATGACCCGAATTTGAGAGAACCAATGCTGCTACAGATGCGAGGATCTCACGTCCTTTCCAGAGATCCAGACGTCACTAATCTCACTTAAGGGAAGCTTCTCCATCCCACTCATCCCGTGAATGACCGGGATCGTAGAGGGCGAGGAAGTTCAGCTGCAATCCGGAACAAAAGAATGTCGCCTGATGTAGGCACTGGACGTGTTAGAAGAAATAGAAGCATAGATCCTGAACCAGCTTTGACCAACGTGGAAGTGGAAGCGATGGTGTGGCAGATCATGGCCGATATTCAATGTTATACCAATAAGGACTGGGGTAATAAGCGTAGTCACACCTCATTCACCGAAGACATCTTGGACTTCCATTTCCTCAACGATTCAGTCTGCCACAAATGGACCGATATGCCAGGAGAACAGATTCAGAACAACATTTGATGAGCTATGCATGTATATGAATGTCGCAGTAGCACCTGACGCAGTGAAATGCAAAGGCTTCCCGATATATTTAGAAGATGTTGCGTTAATGTGGTTCACTCGACTTCCTCCACGATCAGTATCGATCTTTAATGAACTAAGAGAATGTTTTATGAACCAGTTTCGACTCCATACCCAGAAATCTAAAAGCGTCATTGAGCTGTACAGAATCAAGAAAGCCCTTGATGAATCTCTGAAATCATACTTAGACCACTTCAACTTAGCAGTTATTGAAATAAGAGACCCTCATGAACCAACCATTTTGATGGCATTAATAGATGGGGTCGACCAAGACACAGATTTCAGGGGATATCTTGCTGGAAAACCGCCATTAACAAGGGAAGCATTCTATGGAAAGGAAAATATCCGCCTACGGCGAAAGGAAATATACGCTAATCGGAAAAGAAAATCTGATGGAGCTTCCAAAGAAGATATTCAAATTAATGTTGCTATGAAACAGTCTAGTGACAGTTTGGGAAGGTCGAGGTAAACGTTAGCAACAAAAATGGAGGAAATGGAAACAGGAATGGAAACGGCCGGTAAAAGGAACATGAATCGGGGGACAATTCCGGAAAAAGACCTCGATTTCAAACTTTCGAGAATTACACACCATCAGGCAACATGCTAGAAAACATCTATTTGGACACTTATAACGTCCTATAGTACAAGAAACCACCACCCAGGGACTCCATTAAGAAAATGATCACAACTGGGAATTCTATTTGTTTCGTAGAATTCACAGTCACTCTACTAACGAATTTCGTCGTCTAAGAGACGTTGTTGAAAAGATGATGCGAGAAGGAAAGTTAGATGAATACAAGGTCGCCCCAAGAGACAGAGACAAGGAGGGCAAGCCCCGAATCAAAACCAAACTACTTCTAAGCCCACAGCTCAACAGAAGGGAAAAGGATATTACTATAAACACCATAGTTGGGGGACCATACCCAGCTGGGTCCGGTAACAGGGCGATGGAACAGTATGTTAATGCAGCCAAGCATCCCGAGATAGGAGAATGTAGTAACCTCGAAGAAACTGCACCTGTAAAACAGCAGAAGATAGCCACTAATGATATCGTCTTCCGAGACAGAGAAAGTATCGGGGTTGAAGCACCAAGCACTGATCCATTAGTAATTACTATCATTATTGGACTTGCAATAGTCAAGAAAGTTCTTGTGGACAATAGGAGTTCTGTTAACATCCTATTTAAAAAGGATTTCGATTAGATGAAACTGGAAATGAAAGACTTAAAGCCATGTAAAGGTTGGTTTCATGTCTTTAACGGAACCTCAACCACCCTAATCGGATTAATGGACTTACCAGTAGAATTAGGCGAAGTTGAGCGCAGAAGAGTGAGGATCCTCCAATTCATCTTTATGGACATCGACTCACCTTGTAATGCTTTCTTAGGACAGATAGCATTTTCAGAGTTCAAGGCTTGCATTGCTCCATAGGACCTGCTAATGAAATTCCCAACAGACGCTGGAGTGGGAATGATTCGAGGTGATCAAATAACCGGAAGGGCCTGCTATATGGCAGAGTTAAAAATGTTTGTAATGGAAAGAGTTCAGAACCTAAGAACACATCCCCTCCTGCTGAGGAAAACTCTGCATAACAGCTAAAGACAATACCGCCAAGGGAATCACCTGACGGAATTCCTGAAGATATCGATCCCAAAGAGGACAAGGAACCAGGAACTAGAAAGGCGACGCCCAACGAGGAAATTGTTGATATCTGAATCAATAGCGACTACTCGACAAAGGTCTTGAAGATTGGATCTCATTTTGATTCTTTCTGGACGAAAGAATTAACTGATTTTCTGAAAGTGAACCTTGATATGCTTGACTCATGTGGACATTTGTGGAATTTCTCCCGCAATTATGAGCCATTCACTAAGCCTAAACCCAAAGCATCCTTCGGTGAAGCGAAAAAGGCATATGTTGGGCCTAGAAAGGTCGGCAACCTTAAAGTAAGAAGTTGAGAAGCTAAGGAATAACGGGTTCATCCGAGACTCAACATACCCCGATTGGATATCGAATCCCGTCCCGGTCAAGAAATCAAATGGGAAGTGACGAATGTGCATTAACTTTTCTATTTTGAATAAAGCATGTCCAAAGGATAGCTTTCCACTCCCCAGGATTGATCAGTTGGGAGACTCAATGGCGGGACATGAACCTCTCTCCTTCTTGGATGCATATTCAGGGTACAACCAAATCCCCACGCATGTACCGGATCAAGAGCACACAAGTTTTATTACAAAGTTGGGAATGTACTGTTATGTGGTGATGCCATTCGGACTAAAGAATGTCGAAGCCATGTATCAGCATTTGGTAAACAGAATGTTCTATAATCAGATCGGGAGAACAATGGAAGTCTATGTAGACGACATGCATATGAAGTCCAAGCAGTCCTCCGATCATACAAAAGATTTGGTGGAAATATTTGACATTCTTCGAAGGTACGAGATGAAGTTGAACCCCTTAAAATGCTCATTTGGGGTTGCATCAGGAAAATTCCTTAGTTTCATTATCAGTTCTCAAGGGATTGAGATTAATCCTGATCAAAAAGCAACAATCAGGAACATAGAAGATCCAAGAAAGATTAGAGATGTTCAAAGCTTGGCTGGAAAAGTTGCGGTGTTGAGCAGATTCATTTCCAAAGCCATAGACAAATGTGTCCCTTTCTTTGAGTTAATTAAACGGGGGAAATGAAACTTCAAATGGACCCCCGATTGTATAAAGGCCTTCCAAAATCTATTGGATTTGCTAGAGAAACCTCTGACATTGTCAAAACCAGTGGATCACGAGGATCTGTTCGTATATTTGGCAGTCTCGTCTCATGCTATCAGCTCAGCTTTGGTACGTGAGGAAGACAATGTTCGGAGGCCGGTGTATTATGTAAGCAATAAGTTAGCGGCTGCAAACCACAATTATCCGAAAATAGAAAAACTTGCTTATAGTCTCTTGATTGCATCCCGAAATATCCATCATTATTTCCAAGCTCATCCGATCATCATATACACTGATTAGCCACTCCAACAGGTATTGAAACGACCTGAGGCATTGGGACGACTACTTAAGTGGAACATCGAGTTGAGCCAGTTCGATTTAAATTTCCAGCCAATGAGATCAACAAAGGGACAAGCTCTAGCTGACTTCATAGAAGAATTTACAATCCCCAAGGAAGATACATTGGATGATAAGGTTAACCCTACGGATTCGAATTTAGAACTTAGTCCCTGGAAATTGTATATGGACGAGGCCAAGAATGATCGAAGGTCCGACGCTGGAGTTGTTTTAACTACTCCTGAAGGATGATCTATTTACTATGCTTTGCGGTTGAAATTATCTGCCACCAACAAGGATTCCAAATACGAGGCCTCGATTGCTGGGCTAAGACTTGCTAAGGAATTATAGGTGACAACACTAGACATATTATGTGATTCCAAGATAGTTGTCTGCCATGTTCGAAAGGAATTCGAAACCAGATGCCTCGACTCGTCACTTACCTTGAAAAAGTAGAGGAGTTACTAGACAACCTAGAGCATTATAGCATAACTGATAACCCGAGAATAGAAAACCAAAAAGCTAACAGACTAGCTAATTTAGCTAGCTCCGACGATCCAAAAGAGACAGAGATGGTTCCAATAGAGGTTCCGAAGTCACCAAGCTTCGATCAAATGGAGGTCGACTAAGTACTGGAAGTTGAGCCGGAAAGGGAGTCATGGATGACACAAATTAAGAAATTCATTAAAAATGGAATACTCCCAACCAAAAAGTGCGAAAGATGAGCTGTGATTCGTAAAGCCGCCAGATAGTCTTACAGGACGAAACTCTTTACCGCTAGGGATTCTCTATGCTTTTGCTCTGATGTATAGCACATGACGACATCAAACATGTACTGAGAGAAGTACATGAAGGTGAATGTGGAGACCAAACTGGAGGCCAAACATTGGCAAAGAAAGTATTACGTTATGGCTACTTCTGGCCTATAATAAACAAAGACGTAGCTGATTATGCACGACGCTACAATAAATGCAAAAGTTCCTAGGGCACCTCCATGTCATCTTAAATCAATGGTGACCCATAGTTGTTCACTATGTGGGAGATAGACATCATTGGAACCCTACAGATTGCTAAAGGGGGGGGGGCAAATATGCAACTGTGGCCGTAGTTTCACAAAATGGCCAAAAGCCGAACCCCTAACTACGATCACGACAAAGCGGGTGATAAACTTTATGGTCATGAATACCATCTGTTGATTTGGGATACCAAGAGCTATCATAATTGACAATGGAACCCAACTCGATAGCACAGAATTTCGAAAATTTTGCCTGAAGTATAAGATTGACAAGAGGTACATTGTTGTGGCCCACTCGCAATTAAATGGACAAGTTGAGGCGATAAACAAAACTATTAAGTCCATCCTCAAAAAACAATTGAACAAGCAAAAGTTATATGGGTCGACGAATTACCATTAGCATTATGGGCTTATCGAATGACCTACAAAATGGCAACGGGTCATACCCCTTTCTCACTCTCCTTTGGATCAGAAGCGATAATTCCAGTGGATCTTAAAGTTCCCTCCCATAGGACAATGTATTACGATCCGCTGACAAACAAAGCGGTCCTCCTTGAATCCTTGGATATGGTCAAAGAGAAGAGAGTGAAGCAAACTTGCGTGTCTTGAGGCATAGGCGTCAAGTGTCATGTTACTATGACAGGAAGGTTCATCCTCGGACCCTCGAACCTGGAGACTTGGTATTGAGGCGTGTCTTCCCTCCCCCGGTTCATCTAGGTCCGAAGTGGGAAGGACTATATGCCATCTAGCGGAAGCTTGATACCGGAGCTTTCGAGTTAATGACCGTGGATGGGGAAGAGATTCCCAGAGCTTGGAATGCCCAACACTTTTGGTAGTATTTGACTTAGATTTGTATTATTTTTTCTTTTGTTTTATGAACCATGTAAAAAGGAATGACTTGCCTAGAAAAGTCTAGTTAACATAAACAAAAGATTATAAAGTGGACGTAGGCCACGACTTGGCCGAACCACTATAAATATCGTGTGTGATTTACTTTTCCTTTATAAACCTTTATATACATTCTGTGACTACTGTGATCTGAGTATGAGACACTAGAAATTTGGGTCGAAGCCAGAGCAAACGAGACAATCATTTGCATAACAAGATTAGAAGAACAGGAAGATGATGTCCCAAACTCTAACTCTCATAAATCGAGAGAGAGTATAAAGGATGGGAAGACGACGTCCCAAACTCTGACTCTCATAAATCGAGAGAGAGTTTAAAGGATGGGAAGGCGACGTCACTAAGGCGTGGAGGTGCACCATGATAAGAAACCGCCTTGAATTCACTCTAACCTGACAGTACGATAGGAGAGTATAAAGGTGCTAAGAATAAGCGCCAGCGAAAAAATATCCCAGTCCCACTGAAGGGCATGGGGCAATCCGATGTCGAACCTAATCAAACTCGAACAAGCCCTGGCCAGGCACTTTATTCAAGATTGATTGGGGGTATACACGCTGCATCCCCTGTTACTTAATTAAGCAATGATTTCTACTCATTAAATTTTGACATTTATAAACTTGCAGGGAAGCTCAACTATGGCACGGTTTGTTATCTACTACTTATGTTATTAACACTTTGATCATTACAGAACTTAACCGAAATAAATGGCAAACTTGCTAGTATTCAACATAATGGGAAACAAACTATTTCATTTACGTGAATGTAGGTTCGTACAAGAAGATCACCAAAGGGAGAGCTCCATTCAGATTGGTCAACACCGAACCACACTAATGCCTTGAAACCTATTTTTCTTCTCTCATGTATTTTTAGAGCTCAATCCGACTTTAGCTTCTCCAATCCGGACCGGGACTATAGGTGTTACCCTAATTACTCAAGTCACATCCGTTCAGCCCTGAGCCAATCCTTTTCTCCTAAAAATTTTATACTCTAGGATCCTTTGCACCTAACTGATCCGTCCCTCCTCTTCCATATTCATCATCTCCATTCTTCTTCTATCAAATCGAAGGCTCATTCTCTCCATTCTCAATTCATCGAGACCCACTGTACACTCACGAATTGTCACTGCGAGGTGCTTAGGTCACCAGCATCGTCACCCCAAGGTGGTCAAAGCCCCACCAACGACGGCAGCAGTGAACTGGAAATCCCCAAAAGCAACATTGGCGTCGACGAGGGAGTGATAGCATGAATCGATGTGAATCTCGAGTACGATTTATGCAAACTCAATAATAACATCGAGCAAAACAAGATTTAAACCCACCTTTGAATTCATTTTGGAGTTTGGAAGAATTTGTGAAAATTAGGGAATTGGGGTTTGTATTGAATTCAGGAAATTAAAGCAAGGAAAATGAGGGAGAGAGAGAAGGCTTCATGAATTTATATGGAAGTTAGGGGGCTATTCGCATTCCAGTGGGCCTCGCTCCCAAAATCGACCCGAACAAAGGGCTATACCCAAGCACTTTTTCTTGGCCCATCGACGAAGCAGTGGATCAAGCACAAAATAGGTCAGGTCAAACCAATTCGGGCCAAGGTGTAGTTATTAGTTCAGTGATGACAACAACACACCAAGAATGAGCAGATGAAATTAAAAGAAATGGATGTGATCTACACGCGTGCATATCAAAAGAATACCTGGACGAATTGTCTAAGGCTTCAATCAAGATATTAATATCGGTAAAAGTAATAATGGTGTCACCTGAGCTTATAAGGTATTATAAGTTCCAAAAAGATGCAACTCCATGAAATGCCATGACTCTGTTAACGAATAGAGACAGCTATTCGAGAAGCAAATAGGTCGAATATTTCGAAGCACGCACCATCTTCAATGAACTCGTACTTCGAGGGGGCAAGATGTTAGCCTACTTCATGATCGGGCTACACCAAGCTAAGGGATTAGTCAACGATTCTGTTTGAAGGAAGGATTCATAGAAGGAGCTCGGATCGGTTCGAAGACCCCCGAACCCCTTTTACTTCGAAATAAGCAGGCCCGAAGATGGGAAAAAGGTGGCATGTTCGAATCAGTTCGGAGCTCTCTGACCCGGACCCTCCTTTTGATCTTTCGATCTGAACCTGGGATCAACATCGCTGCAACTACATTTCACGTTCTCCTGAAGATTTGAAGCGGTTATACTCCATTACCCAACAATCTCTGATGCACTATTATCATCTCCAGGCGCCCGAACCTGAAACAAGCAGAATGAGCTCCCCGTGGCAACGATCCGGATCGGATTCCTTCCTATAAATAGCCCACAAAGCATCATTTGAAGGGATCTTTTAGCAAATTATTCAATCAAGTTCCTACACCATCGAATTTCCTTGTTTATTCAGATTACAATCAAACTCTCAAAGTGTATTTTATGAAAATCATGAGAGATTATCAATTGTATAAGTGAGATTGAGTGGAATTTCAGCATTATATTGCATTCATATCATCAATCAACAAAGTATAAAGTGGATGTAGACTCTTTAATGCTAAACCACTATAAATCTAGTATTCTTGCTGTTTTTTCTTTCTATTTTATTCAAATTATCATTTTTTTTAGGTGTTAGAACCATTTTTTGGTCTAACAATACATATTTTCTCTTTAGAACATGTGTTATTTTAGCTATTCCCTTAAAACAAAAATATGACGGCGGCGGGGATCGTACTCTGCATCTCTTATATGCAAGCCACATGTTCTAACCAACTAGACTACTAAGGCTTTTACTAACAAAGCTTAGAACAATGGTGGTCATTGTTCTTTTCTCATTTGTCCTGTTTCATTTAAACCATTGCATGCAACCTTATCACTTTGCATGCATACTTTTCTTTCATTTTTCTTTTATTATTAATGCATAATATTTGTAAATCAGTGTATGCAACATATTTACACTGCATGCAACTAATCCTTTCTTTCTTTTAATGCATGCATCAAAATTTTATTTACATTAATCTTTTCCTCTTTTTTTGTGCATGTATTCATCATATGCAATCATATATTATCATTATTATATTTTTCTTTTAAATGTTTAAGTCTATGCATATATATACACATATGCATTATTTAATTATTACAAAATCCGGGGTGTTACAGATGGTGATTGTGCTTTCAAAACAAAATAACCAGTTTCCTCCCTTCCTCTCAACAAAATTCGAACCAGCAAAAAAAAAAACATTTTTTTTCTCACCCCAGTCGAAGTCTGTAGTATGTAAGGTCATGCGAGTGGGTAACTCGGTGGTAAAGATGTGGAGTACCTAGGTGGTACTATTGTGGTTTGGGATCAAATAGTTGGAGTGAGGATTTTTACGTTAGAAGCTATGGTGGGTTACTTGATGGGGAAGTGGTGATTCTTTAGGTAAAGAGGCATATTGTGTTCTATAATGAAGGATATAAGAGGCAATGGGGGTGTGGTCTCGAAACAGGAAATTTTCAAGCATGAGGAAGATGAGTTCGAAAGCTGTTACGGGAGGGGGAAGAAAATATAACGAAGGAGAATAGTGGAGTGAGGAGGAACGAATAGTAGCGAGGTAATAATGGTGATGTCAGGGATCGCGAGGGCAGGGAGGCAGCTGGCGCAGGGGACGATGAACCATGAGTGGGTGGAAGCTCTATAAGGGGGATGAAGTTCTCGTACTTATGAAATACTGGGTGAACGAGGGGTTCGCGCTGGAATGCGAGGGGTTCGTGCAAGTGAAAGCAGTAGATGGTCGGAGGTCATAGTAGATTGTTAGCCGAGGGGAGGAATGTTGAAGTAGCGCTGTGAGATGCTCAGTTGTCCGGAAGTCGTGGGTGAGAGATGGCGAAGTGTGGTCTTGTGTGGTAGGAAGCGCGGGTTGGAGAAGTAGCAGGTGCGGTACAAGAAGATATACAGTATTATATAATTGGGCTTAACTGTTTATATAAATATGTCTAAAACAGTAACACTATTAGTTTATGCCTAACAAGCGGTAGGTTCACCAATAACGTACAAAGTTTCAAAATGCCTAATTATTTCCTAATATAAAACCGCACCTAATGATGTGAATACATTAACGTAGCATGTGGCCTAATTCATATGTATATACACTGATGTAAGTAGTATGTATAATTTACAACACGTAGTCCAAATATTGAAACATGGCCAACAATATCGTATCTAGTCAAGAATGGAACATGGCCTAGGAAGTTAGTTTTTGCCTAATCACTTTTTTTATGGCCAACCCGATTTTATTATTCATGTAAGAAATATATGTATTGATTTATTTATTATAGGGTATGAAGGGGAGTTAAATGTTTCTAACTTAAAGTTTAATTATACCTAATCAAAACCTTTAATGTGCCATTTTTTATAAATAAATATAACATGGTTGTGTGATACATTTTCCCCAATCCAGATTTTTAGAAAATGTCTAACAAAGGTAATATTAACGTTATTTAGAGATTAGTAATAAGTAACCATACTTTAGTTGTTAACAATATCAATTTATTAAAGGTGAATACCGTATTAAATTTATTGTGTATGATCATGTTATCAGATTGGGATGAAACTGGTGACGATGGAATCATATCGACGAGCGTAGAACGATGAAACTGGTTTGGTCAGAGTTAGCACTTACCGGAATCTTTAATTAAAACGGATTGTTTCAGCGACGAATGGAAATCAAGATGAGTTCAAATCACTAAGTTTTATCCCACTTATATTTATATAAGTCGAGTTTAATATTTATGTGCTATGGTTATTTACTATGGGTGTTTACTGAATTGATTTATATGTGTTGACTGAACAGATTAAATAAAACGTTTGTTTAATTTAATTTAAAACCAATCGTATTTTTAATGATCATTTCCAAATGAGGTAACTTACCTCGTTGGTTACGTTTATAAATAAACGTATTAAATTGAAATATGGATATTTAGATTATTGTTATTGTTTGATTGTTCAGTATTATATTTGTTATTAAAATAAATGATATTGTTTGAGATAACGTATTTGGATGCAAGGAAAACAGATTAGAGGGATCCAACTGGATTCCTCAAATATATTTATATTATTTATTTTCATATTTTCATCATATGTACTGATCTGATTGGATGATTGGTTTGGTTATTGAATTGCTGATTTCAAACCCAATGTTGGTCTAGTTTTAACGAATGAGCCGTATTTGTTGAGTAAATGGCAGCAATTGGCCTAAAAATAAATCATTTTATAAATGTTGATTTATCATCAAGTGAATCGATGGTAATGAAGTTATAAAATTTATTTTTTAGCTGAATATGGATTTTTTTAAATCAATATATTTGAATAAAGGTTTTATAAAAGGAAATTAATATGTATTATTTATTATTTAAGTATTTATGTAATTATTAAAAGATTTTATAAATCAAATTCTCATGTTAATAAAATTTATAAGGAAACAAGCAGAAATTGACATAACGGCTGAGAGTTGGATTTATTTATTTAAGAAACAATTAAATAGGATTTATTTAAATTAATTATATTATTAATTAATTTAAAAGATAGGAATAACTGGAATTGGTTAACGAGATAACCATGATTTTGAATTGATTAAATTAGTTTGTTGTTAATTAATCTAATGAAATAGATTAACGAATATTTCTTTTAAATTTTAATAAGATTTTTAAAAAAATTACTATTTAATTTAGTTAAATAAGAAGTAGCTTTTTCTACGATAGCTAAAGATGATGTAAATTATTATTTTTAATGAATTATAATTTAAGGGATCAATTCATAAATGAGATTTATTAAGGTAAGTAATCAAAGTTGATATTGAAATATAATTCGACTTTTGAAAAGAGTTGACGAATGGGTTCTTATTTTTAAAGCCAAGTTTTATAACTAAGTTATAAACGAGATTTTAAGCCGACACGATAGCTTAAAATAAGTGTTTACTTAATATTTAAATTAAGTAAGAAGGAATCAAGATAAATAGGGTTTTATATTAAACCTAGGAGTTATAAGAGATGTTTTATAAAAGGGGCATGAGGATAAACGTTAAGTTTAAGTTAACGTACTTAATAATAGAATTTAAATGGGATTTTCAAAATGGAAAATGGTTGAATTAAATAGAAGTGGGATAATATGGATTGATAATGAGTTAAGATAAGAATTGGAACCTAACAAAAGATTGGTCGAGTTGAGTGATTTTCTAATTATTAATCTGATGTTGATTTCTGTCTTCGGGGTTAATACTTAGGGAGTTATTCGCTTACCAATTTAAGGTCAGGGACTAATGAAAGGTTGAAGTATAGAAATGTGTGAATAAAGAATGAGGATATTTCCAACTAATAAAAAGGGTTTGAGAATGTAAAATAGTATTTCCCGAGCAACGGAATAAAAAGAGATTTTATGAAAATATAACGATATTTTTCAAGTATTGAAAAGGAAGCAACAAATTGAGTTTGAATAAGTTTATTCAAAAAGGAAACATTAGTTATTGTGTTCAAAAAAAATAAAATAGAATGAAAAATATTTCGTGACAATGTTTTATTTTAAATTTGATCTAATCAAGGTGGGAATATATATGAATTAATTCTAAAGTATTTAAATGATTTTGAAAGTGTTCTTATATTAAAATAAGAAGTAAAAATGTATATTCGTAATATTGAAAGATTTAAGTGTTTTAAAGCAGCCTTTGTTAATTATTTTCAATTAAATAGGCCAAGCGATGCTGAGTACTGAAGTAGTGAACGCATTTTATTTTCTTGGTTCAATGATTGTTTATTTGATAGTTAAATAACCAACTAATAAATCTGACCTATACGATTGTTGGTATGGAAAGACCGAGACTGAATTTATATTCGAAAACCATTCCGACTAGAAAATAAGAAAATATAGAAGATATTAGAGAACGATTGAGATAGAGAAATTGAAGACCGTAGATCTTCATAAAACAGAAGAACCACTTAAAATCTCTGATTCGACCCAGAGATATACTGGGTTCTGTCATGGTTGAAATCTACAGATTGCAAGGACTACTTGCTACTGATCTATTGGGTGATACCTAGGATGTGGTAGGAGAGTAGCTTCAGTTCATCATGTACCTAGATGACTTGTATGGACGGATGTCTGACAAAATATTTCCTAAAAATCACGTACATTGATTTTTATAAGTATTTCTATTAGTGGCAGAGAACAACCATTCTCTTAGTTTAACGACCATAGTATTTTTGAGAAAGTCAATTAGTGATTTGACGGATCTGACAATGTGGCATTCAAAGTAAATAATGGCCAGATATTCTAAAGATGAATTCTAACCTCAAGCCTCACAATTGGGAAATGACAAAAATTGGGCAGGCAGCATGGATAAGTAGGTCGCTCCTATTAGGTTGTATAATCACCTATCTAGAGAAAATTTATTTCCTTCTTTATTCTATTTGATGTTGTCTCTTTTTGAGAAATAGTTGCTGATCCCAACCATTGGTGATATACATTCGATACACTCAAGCGATATGAGTGGTCGGCCATGTTTGGCCAGGTTACAAGATGTTCTTGCCGAAACCAGTGTATTCCCCTCTAGAGATATACTATCGACAGGTGGTTCCATACCTTGTCATAGTCCGAATCCAATTTCCAATAAGCACCCGCGGTTTTTAATTGTATACTATACATGTGGAGCGTGAGATGCAAGCGTTCCGCTAAATTGCTATTTATTTGTATTTAGACACTATTATAATATCAGAAGATATACATATGATTTCAAAATGTTTTGGGTTATCGTAAGGTAAAAACATTCTGTGTTTATGTCTGGATTTGGTCTTATGATTGTTCTTTCTTTCGAAAAGGAGTTTTATCTTTAAAATCAAGTTGGATGTTGTTTATCAACTTAGTGGGTTCCTCACTCTAGTCCACCAGACTAATCCGGCGTTTGTAAATGCTCGGGTTAGACTTGGTTTTACAGGTTCAGGTTATTGGATACTACGAAGTTCGGAAGACATGCTGGAGGAGTTCAGACGTATTAATATTTATTCTGCTGTGTGTTGTATATGAGGACAAATTATTATAACTATCCAGATGTATTGATGTACTCTGATGATTGCAAGTTCTATTTCAAGCTCTCAATAAAGATTTATATCTATATTATATTTTGTTTCGATGCGATGTGAGATTCTAATTTTTTTGTGTTGGTTCTTCTTCCTTTTCTTCTATTCTAATATTTCTTTCTTTCTCTTCTCATCATCTAAATTATTTCTGTTGGCATTTGGGTTTCCAGTACAATTTGGGTTGGATTGGAGTTGTTTGGTCAGCTCAAAATGTACTGGAAATTTGGGTCGTCGCATTTGGTATCAGAGCAATGGTTTAGTAAAAACCTTGGCTTTGTGGAAGAACTCAATAAAGAAGGGGTTACTAATACCGTAAATTGAGTTGGAGTGTAATATATGAGAGCATATTTGTAAATTTTATATACAACTGTTTTGTGTTGTGTTATTTGATTGGTTCAATTTTGAATTGTCTATTGACACGGTATTGTTTTGTAAAGAGGGTAAATGAAATAATTTTGCCCAAATTTTTTTTTTGTATAGAAAAGAAATAATTTTATCTAATTATTAAGATATTGATGTGTTTGGTTGATTTGAATGGAATTCAAATTGGATTATGAATTATAATGGTTTAATATAACAAGAATATTTCATATATGAAATTAGAAAGAGAAAATGAATGATTTTTGAAATAAAAATCAGAATTTGGATATTTAAATGGAATTAAACTAATGAGAAAAATCAATCAGTTAATTGAGTATGGAATTGAAATTTAACTTGGTTAAGTGGATGGAGTTAAACAAAATCGATTTAGAATTTGGAAACTGAGTAATATATAAATTGATTGGTTTATTTAAGTTGGTTGTGTATTAATTATGATTGTGCATTGATTATTGATTGTTTGTTAGATCGATTGGATAAAATTCATGAATAGCTTAGTAATAGAATTGAATGAATTGAAAACTAAATTCCACTATAATGAATTTGAATAAAATTCGATTATGAAATAAAACTGAATAACCCTGTATTATTACTTGCATTGTAAACAAGTTAAGCACAGGTTGGTTGAAAATGGATAAGCTGTTAATTGATATGCGTTGGAATTAGAGTTTGATTACCAACAAATAGGTAAACCTTAATATTATTGGTTTGGATAATTGATTTTATACCCCTGAGTTGGGTAGTCATTTGGTTTTGGTTTTCTTTTGAGATATGTGAGGCTCGGAATGGCATTTGTAGTCATTTCAATCAAGCAGTTTGGCGAATTTTTCAAAAATTTATAAAACATAGAAATTTTGATAATATTTTAATATAATTATTTTGAAAATAATTGGGATTGAAATGTTCATCTTATTTAATTAATTTCGGGGACGAAATTCTTTTAAGGGGGAAGGAATGTAACGTCCCATATTTTCGGAAATCGGATATTTAATATCTTTTATTATATCAAATATTAATGTGGAATTTTAAATGGATTTATAATATAGAATTTGTTTATTTAAATGTAGCTCGAACGTATAATATATATATATATATATATATATAACGTACTCGAAACGCCGCTGTAGTTCGTAATTTTTGATTTGAACTTCACTCGAATATACATAATCCGTTTTAAGTCGGAATTATGTGAAATAAGAAACGCTTGAATCTATTTGATAGTATTTTTCTAATGGGAGAGAAAAATGAAGATTTCAACTTATAGATTATGAGTTATGTCCAATTAAAATATTCAAATAGTCGCTATGGAATTCATTAATAAACAATAATGTGTATTAATGAAAATATAAGGGTTTTTATATGTAATTCGAATATTTTTTAGCTTGAGATTGTAATTATTGAGTTCAAAATATATATCGGTTTATTTTGGAATTGCATAACATTTCATTTGAAGGTATATGATGAAAATAATTTATTATTATTTTAAATAGAATTATTTTGGAAATTTATAATATTATATCATTTTATATAAGCCTTAGAAATATTTTTCTTTTCAAATGAGCTCCGCTTTCACCAAAACGAATTTTATTGGAATACGTATAGCTAGTTATTTCTAGATTTCCAGTTTGGAGCCAATCAGAGTTGTTTTACCTATATGTGTAATATAAGGGTGAACTGATAAATAAATTGGAGTTAAAAATAGCGTCGTTGTGCAAACGAAGTCCCCTTTTAACGAAATGAACTTCATTGGGACCGAAACATTGAGACATAGCAGTATGTCAAGTTTCATTGTGTTTGGAGCTCATGTTTGGGTACGTATATTAAACGGTTAATAGTACATAACGGTTAGTAGTGTAGTTTAATATCCTATTTTATATATGTAAATTCTTCATTCTTAAGTAACCCACGCCTGCCAACCCCAAAACAACAACATGTTATCTTGTCAAACGGATGCCTACCTAAGGAATAGACATTGGCCTAAATGAAGTGAGAACACAGCAGTATCTTCTCCTTGCATGCCTAAACCTGAAATCTACCAACCTCCAAAAGTACACTCGCTCTATGTCTTCACTTCTAAGTGAAACTAAAATAGCTCAGTCCCTATATTTTCATGTAGCCTGCGCTATGATAACACAATTTAACTATTCTAGCCTACTACCATTTAGCTTGTACCACCATGAACTGACATTGTACGTATCCATTCACCCTTGCATGCGTATATATAAGGGACAGTGGTTGTGCTTTCAAAACAAAATAACTAGTTTTCTTTCTACCTCTCAACAAAATTCGAACCAGCAAAAAAAAGAACAAACTTTTTCTTACCTTAGTCGAAGTTTATAGTATGCAAGGCCATGCGAGTGGGTAACTCGGTGGTGAAGATGTGGGGTTACCCAGGTGGTACTGTTGTGGTTTGGGATCAAACAGGTGGAGGGAGGATTAACATAGCTACGGTGGGTTACTTGATGGGGAAGTGGCGATTCTCTAGGCAAAGAGGCATGTTGTGTTCTGTAACGAAGGATATAAGAGGCAGTGGGGTGTGGCCTCGAAACAAACGGTTTTCGAGCATGGGGAAGATGCGTTTGAAAGTTATTACGGGGGGGGGGGGGAGATATAACGAAGGAGAATAGCGAAGTGAGGAGGAACAAACAGTAGCGAGGTAATAATGGTGATGACGGGGATCGCGAGAATATAGAGGCGGCTGGCGCAGGGGACGATGAACCACGGGTAGATGTGAGCTATGTGAGGGGAATAAAGTTCTCGTACTTATGAAATACTGGGTAAACGAGGGGTTCAAGCCGAAAAGCGAGGGTTTCGTGCATGTGAAAGCAGTAGATGGTCGGAGGCCAAGGAAGACGGTTGGCCGAGGGGAGGGATGTTGAAGCAGCGCCGTGAGATGCTCATTTGGTCGGAAGTCGTGGGTGAGAGGCAATGGTGCGTGGTCTTGTGTGAGAGGAAGCGCGGGTTGGAGAAATAACAGGTGAGGTAGGAGAAGATATGCAATATTATATAATTGGGATTAACTGTTTATATAAATATGTCTAATACAGTAACACTATTATTTTATGCCTAACAGACGGTGGGTTCACCAATGACGTACAAAGTTTCAAAATGCCTAATTATTTCCTAATATAAAACCGCACCTAATGATGTGAATACATTAACGTGGCATATGGCCTAATTCATATGTATATACAATGATGTAAGGAGTATGCATAATTTACAACACGTAGTCTAGATATTGAAACATGGCCAACAATATCGTGTCTAGTCAAAGAATGGAATGTGGCCTGCGAAGTTAGTTTTTTCCTAATCACTTTTTTTTATGGCCAATCCGGTTTTAATATTCACGTAAGAAACATATGTATTGATTCATTTATAACAGGGTCTGAAGGAGAGTTAAATGTGTCTAACTTAAAGTTTAGTTATACCTAATCAAAACCTTTAATGTGCCATTTTTATAAATAAATATAACATGGCCGTGTGATACATTTTCCCTAATCCAATTTTTTATAAAATGTCTAACAAAGGTAATATTAACGTTAATTGGAAATTAGTAACAAGTAACCATAATTTAGTTATTAATAACATTAATTTATTAAAGGTGAATACCGTATCAAATTTATAGGTATGATCGTGCTATCAAATTGGAATAAAACTGTTGATGATGGAACCATATCGACGAGCGTAGAACGATGAAACTGGTTTGGTCAGAGTTGGCAGTTACCTGAATCTTGTATTAAAACGGACTGTTTCGGCGATGAATGGAAATCTAGGAGAGTTCAACTCACTCAGTTTTATCCTACTTATATTTGTGTAAGTCAGATTTAATATTTATGTGCTACGGTTGTTTACTGTTGGTTGCTTACTTAAGTGATTTATATATGTCGACAGAACTATAAATTAAACGTTTGCCTAATTTAATTTAAAACCAACTGTTATTTTTAACTTTCATTTCCAAATGAGGTAACTTACCTCGTTGGTTACGTTTATAAATAAATGTATTAAACTGAAATATGGATATTTAGATTGTTGTTATTGTTTGATTTTGAGTATTATATCTATTATTAAAATAAGTGTTATTGTTTGAGATAACGTATTTGGATGCAGGGTAAACAGGTTGGAGGGATCCAACTAGATTCCTCAAATATATCTATGTTATTTATTTTCATATATCATCATATTAACTATTCTGATTGGATGATTGGTTTGGTTATTGAATCATTGATTTGAAACTCAATGTTGGTCTAGTTTTAACCAATGAGCCGTATTCTTTGAGTAATTGGCAGCAGTTGGCCTAAAAATGAATAATTTTATAAATGTTGATTTATCGTCAAGTGAATCGACGGTAATGAAGTTAAATAATTATTTTATAACTAAAGATGGATTTTTTTAATCGATATATTTGAATAAAGGTTTTATAAAAGGAAATTAATATGTATTATTTATTATTTAAGTAATTATTAAATGAATTTAAAAATCAAATTCTTATGTTAATAAGATTTATAAGCAGATGATCAGAAATTGACGTAACGATTGAGAGTTGGACAGTTTTTAAGAAATAATTAAATGGGATTTATTTAAATTAATTATATTATTAACTAATTTAAAAGATGGGAATAACTGGAATTGGTTAACGAGATAACCAATGTTTTGAATTGAATAATTTAGTTTCTTATTAATTAATCTAATGAAATTGATTAACAAACATTTGTTTTAAATTTTAATAAGATTTTAAATGAAATTTACTATTTAATTTAGTTAAATAAGAAGTAATTATTTCTACGATAGTTAAAGATTATGTAAATTATTATTTTTAATGAATTATAATTTAAGTGATCAACTCGTAAATGAGATTTATTAAGGTAAGTAACAAAGTTGACATTGAAATGTAATTGGACTTTTGAAAAGAGTTGATGAATGGGTTCTTATTTTTAAAGCCGAGTTTCGTAACTAAGTTATAAACGAGATTTTAAGCCAATACGGTAGCTTAAAATAAGCGTTTACTTAATATTTAAATTAAGTAAGAAGGAATCAAGATAAATTGGTGTTGACCAACCTTTTGGCAAAGGCTGTTGCGGTTCAACGGATCGAAGCCCAATGTCAAGAAGCTCACTTTTCAGCATCGGTCGATTGACCGATAGAATGACCTATAATTCAGAAAGTCCAGAAAATATTTAGCTCGAGTCAATTTCCTTCGAGCAGCGGCATCTCAAGCCTCGATATATTCTCTCTCCCAGACCGAACGAGTCAAGCACTTCCTTATAGTTCGGATCGACTAGATATCTCCGGATCTATGTGGAAATATTCAGCTGAGTCATTTAATACCCGGCCTGATTCTCAAGGCATTAAAGGCGGTCAACCACTTTCGGATAAAGCTCTCCTTTTAATACACCTCATCTCGAGTGCCACGTAAGCCGGAATTTTCGAGGATATTATTAATCAACAGTAGACTGGGTCCCACCACCGCAACTACTTCAAATTATTAGGCTCCACATGTCCAAGCTCTGCAAAAGAGGCAACCTAAGTCATAGCCCGTTCAACCCACTTCTTCACCTATAAATACCTCCAAGCTTAAAATGGAAAGGGGCCTTCCTTCGGATGCTCTATTCTCCACCTAAGACTTCTGATTCTAAGCTCTTCTTGCGGCTATCTCAAAAAATAGCCAATTCTCCTTCTTTTTTCAAATAGAAAAAGCGTTGTGCTTGTAATCAAAAAACAAATCAATACATATAAAGTGGACAAAGGCACCGTCTTTTCCAAAACATTATAAAAAGTCTTGTGTGTTCCCTGTTTTCTTTACTTTACTGCATTTTGTGATTGTTATTCATGTGCTCTTCACACGACTAGGGGTTGACTATCACTAGTCACCAACTTTTAACGTCAACACTTTGGCGTGCCAGGTAGAGGGCATGCTCCGACCTATCTCATGACCTTCAGCAAGTTCCGACCCATGGCGAACAAGTGAAAGAAAGACGCAACATCTTCCGTCCCACAAACGCTGATGCAGTTGAGATAAACGCTGCAGAGGCAAGTCAGGAAGCCTCCACTCATGAAGACTTGTCTGGTATCTTACCCGGGACGACATGGATAAGATTATAGCCGAGTTCATAGGCCATATGACATATCAGGGTAAACTCCTTGAACGACAAATACAGTTGATGGATCACCTTCTCGCTCGGATGGACAAGGCATTTAATGCTTTGATATCAATTCCTCCACCCGGGGAAGTTGGGGCAGTAGCCGATCTTCTGTCTGCACAAATGCAAACCGCAAATCATATTACACCTTTGCTTCCTCCTGGTTGGGCTCCAGCTCCCTACCAATCACGGCCAGGAGTATAGCTTCCAGCGGCCCGCGCAGTCGCAGCTGTAGATTTACAGGAGGCCCGTGATCAAGATCAAGGTCGTTTGACTGTATTACCTCCACTCCAGGGACTAGCTCGACCCCTTGGACCAATCGAGCAACCGCTGGGTCCATCAGGATCAATGTCATTCCCATTACAACCCAACATCTTGTAGCAGACTCGTCTTATGCCGCCTCTTCTTTAACAAGAGCTGGTGGAGCCTCCCGTTTGAACCAAGGAGGAAACTCTACCATACCAGTTCTCACCATGGCGGAGGAAAATGCTACCATAAACCCTTCCAACATCGCTTCGGGCAGGAGTACCAGGGAGCCTGAACATCACATGTTATGCTGGATCTGCCAAGACCTTCCAACGCAGGCATAGCTTGGACCAATTCTCATCAAGTTCAAGAGGCGCCAGTCTGCCCAGAACCAACAACTGCGATGGACCCTCACCCTCGCCTTCAATCAACTCTCGGAGGTCGTGCCCAGCCAACGGCCACCCTTCCGAGCATGCTTTCTTTGGACCCTAGTGCTGGAGCTCTCCTGAATGCAGAGATGGATTCATGGCAGTGAATCCTCGGATATGGAAGCCAGCTTGCAAGCATCATTTGATGCTTCACCTAGGACACTTCTTCTAGCAGGATATAGATAATATCCACCACTGCCCCTTCATCAGGGAAACTAGAAACTCCCATAATCCTCCTGGATTTAAGTTTCCAAACATTGTGTTAGGGACTGCGGAGTGGATCGTTCAGGAAAAGCAAACACTAGAGGGGGTGTGAATAGTGTTTTTAAGAATTTAAACAAAACTAAAAACTAGAGAGAACTATGGGATGAATCAAACACTACAATCACAAACACAGACGCAGATTCAAACACAAAAGCAAAATAAACAAATACAAAAGTGCAGAAAAGGAAAGAACACACTGGATTTTATACTAGTTCGGATCACTCCTACGTCCAGTCCCACACAACGCTAGGTTGTTCAGAGTTTTTATTACTCTTTCAGTAGTCAATTACACCCTCCTTAATTTCACGGCTCATAAGAAGACACTGATTCCTACTTTCTTGATTTCACGGCTCACAATAACACACCGACTCATATTTCCATGTTTTCACGGCTTACAAGGACACACTAACTCCTCTTTGACTCACAACAAGGTTTATTTAACCCAGCCAATTACAAAACAGCCCTATAACTCTTTAGTAGCACTTGATTAAGAGAGTAGAGAGTGTAGGGAGAATAAGTTTTATCAAAACAAAATTGAATTCGGCAGAGTATAAGTGTAAAAACCATAAAAATGATTAAGAATAATGGTAGGATGAAAGAGGATGAAGATGAAGAAGAAGAGATGTTAGAAAATTCGGTTTTAACCTCTTTTTATAGGCTATGAAGGGTTGCAACGGTTTCGAAGCATTTCAAATAATGAAAAGACACTTCCCTTCAAATTTAGAAAAATAGTTGTTATGTTCGACATACATATTTTGCTATGTCGACATAGCCATGTGTAAATTTTATTTTCAAAGCATTTTTCAAGTATTTTGATATAAAATTAATTCTGAAAATTCTTGAATAAAATTATAATGTTGTAAATCAATATTATATGATAGAAAAACATATGGAAATATATTTTTAAACTATATAAATATATTTAGAAAATTATAAAGTTTTAAACTATATAAAATATAAATAAAGTATATATATAAAACTTATGTTTAAAAATCAAAGAAGGACGAAAATAGAATAAAATAGAAAAATAGATAAGATTGAGGATAAAAAGAAAACTAAAATAGAGAGGATTAAGGATAGAATTGAAAATTAGAATTAGAATTTGGATTTGAACCTGGAGTGCTATTTAGAGTCTTAAAAAATCTAGATTCTATAATTATATTAATCTTGAACTCTTGAAATCTTTATTACTCATGAGTCTTGAATCTATTCTGAATCTCTAAAAGCTCTTAAACTATATAGTTCCTGTATACAAATCCTGCATATTGTGTGTGTATATATACATATATATATATGTATATATATTCTAGATAAAGATGTTAGTATATATTTTATAGTCAATGATAATTGAAATAAGGTTGTTGTCATCAAAACTCTATTCTCTAACAATCTCCCCCTTTTTTATGATGACAACCTTAGTTTATAAAATATCATACCTTTATATACTTGTTTGATGATGTTCCTTCTATACTCCCCCTATCTATAGGATTCCCATAAACTATGCCTATATTTTATAATTTCTCCCCCTTTGGCATTATCAAAAAGAAATCCTAAAAATACTCCCCCTAAATCTTATAATTATCCAAATAATTCCTATATTAAAGTAAAGTATCCCCCTGAGTCCTAAATCTATAATCATAAAATACTCCCCCTAAATCCTATATCTATCAATACATATTCTATTATAATATTCTATATAACTATCCCTAATTTATGACATCCTTATATCTCTCTAACTCTATAATTCTAAGTCTAAAAGATTTTAAATCCCCTAAAAATTATGACTATATTAGTGTAATAAAAGAATAATAAACATAATCAATGTTTATAATCAATTCAAACAATCAATCCAAACAAGCAATTCAAGCAATTGATTCAAGCAAACAATTCAAGAAATTAATGCAAGCAATCAATCAAATTAAATAATATGTGTTAATTAAACCTAGAAACTATAAAACTCCTCCTTAATCTAATACAAGACTAAACCTCCAGTTGTTAGGGGTCATCACCAACCAGTGGCCTAGCCTACACTCTAGTTCCCTTAAAACTATAATAACACATTAATCTAGACTTAGAAATAACTCTGATAAGATATCCTTAAAATTATGATATAAGTAAAGTAATTCAATCCAATCAATTTAAGTTTTATTGTCACAAAACATCAACTCAAATGTGAAACTAAACATTTCTTGTAACTTCTACTTATCCTAAGACCTATAAAGCTCCTATCAACTATAAATTCATAAGTATATTTCTAACAAACCTATCGACCACTAATGAAATTTAACCATGTCAAGTAAATAAATCAAGTTATTCAAGTCAAACATAATAAACAAACCAAGTAAGTCAATCAATTCAATCAAATTAATTAAGACAAAGTAAATGTGTTATGTATCCTATATTTCTAATAAAAACTTTTCATACTATATACTTGTTATGTGCTTAATTAATAATCCAATATATTTCTTAGATAATAATTCTGTACACTTGATATAAGGAGTTAAAAGTTAATATATAATGCAGTGTGTGAAATATGTTGATTATAATGTGGTATGAATGTATGTCATATGCAAAACAATATGAAATGAAATGCAACTTATGATGTGAATGATCTTGATTTAAAATGCAATCGTAATTTAATAATAATCGTATGAAATAAGATGTATAATGATAGTATGCATAATGATTTGGTGATAATATCTAGTATATTCAAAGTACTAACTAACTACTATAAATTATTTGAATCAAATAGAGATAATGTTAATTTCTAGACTTAGGTTAATTATATTAATGAAAGTGACTAAAAAAATAATAATGGTAAGAGTTTAATTAAAAATTATTCATGATAAGTAGTAAGATATTTAGAAAAATTATGAGTTAAGTAATACTAGTAGCGTAAATATAGTAAAAATTAAAGATCTTTTTAAAGAGAATACAATATGTTTATCATATAAAGTAAACTATCATATATTCATAAGTATATATAAAAATTAATTTAAAAAGAACTTAAAACTTAATTTATTATGAGATATACATTAATATTTTGATGCAAATCAATTCTAAATTTAAACTTTAGAAATAAAAACATATTTATTTGCTAAAAAACCATTTATACTTTAGAAGGAAACATTAGAAAGTGATCTATAAAACTTCTTATATTTAAACTACTTAAAAAATCATGTATATATATTTCTTTATATTAAGTTAAATATGCAAGTTTTATAAATCTTAATAGGAAGACAAAATAAGTATTAAGTTACAAATAGTATTTGTGATAATGTAACCCAAAATTGTTATGAAATCATAGGAATAATATATAAGTTAAACTATGCATGTTTAAACTATATAAAAGATGAATAAATTTAAATTTAATAACAATATCAAAAAGTTATATTAACATATGTATATCATATTGACATGTTTATATAATTTTATTAAATTATATATTTCAATACTTTTTTTTGAAACATGATATAAGAAAATAAGTATACAGATAAATTTAATAACTAGAATTTTAACTGGCATTTTCTAATTGAAAATGATGGAAGGAAGTTTGAAAGTTTAAATCTTTGAGATAAAAAATTTGAATTTCATTCTATAGGCTATTATGTTAACATGTGTACATATATATATATATATATATATATGCTGACATATATGTGACGGCCGGCCCCGCACTAACCGACATTTTCTCCAAAAGTGCATTGTACACATGCCCGACTAGCACGGAACGGTTGCCAAAGAAAGGAAAGAAGATGAAGGAAGTAACAAAGAAAACTGTAAAAAGTCTCACATCGCATAGAAAAAAATATAATAACAACATACTTGACATTAAACAGGTGAGACAGTGCATAAGCTGGAAACAAACTATCATAGCAGAGGAAAATCCAAATACAGCTTATGTTCCACATCATCATTATTACAAATTTTCAAACTGTCTCTAAAGGTAAAATCAAGATAAGGGAGGTACATTACTAAAGCCTAAGTAGTGACCACCAACGACACAGGGAGAATATATATATATATATATCATACGTGGAAGCCTCCTGCTCGTCTCCGAATCAGCTGCTCGTGCATGCCTAGCTAACATGTCTCTAGTCTGCTCGTAAGAGCACCCAAAGTAATAAGAAGAGACATAAAACTCTGGGTCAGACAAAAAGTCTAGTATGAGCGATAAGCAACAAAACAGAACAATAACAGGTATAATCCAATCATACCTGAACCTGGACCTGCAACCAAAGAGTTAGCACTACATACTGTACAACACTCTAAGGTGCCACTAACATATGGTGTACAGATAACGGGGGTGGGGGTGTGCATGTCATAATGAAAGCAAACAATCAAACATAGCAACCATCCTCACATCTCTCACTCAGTGCGTAAAGCATACGATATCCACTATTTGGTCACCTATCCATTGGGCCATGACGGAATCCAATCCCGTACAGCTATCACTACAAGCCCACTATCCGTCTCTTAGTGGCGAACCAAAGTTATGAATACCGACAACCCCTTTGCACACGTCCCGCAGCAAAGCCCAACTCATGAAGTCAACTCGTTGGTTCCCAACTGGATCCTGAGCTCTAACTTCTTATTTGGACTACCTTTGCATCTCGGGTTATTGGTCTTCTTCTCCAGATCGGTCTTCTTCCTTTACTTTGCTTCGGATCGTACTCCCATCGGGTTCGGATCGTCGTCATCACCCCTGGTGGATCGGATCTGGGCCTTCAAGTCCAATCGCCATACATCGGTTCGGTTCAGAGGTGGCTATGCGGGTCGGGTCGGGGTGGCCTTCCTCCTGCAGTTCGGATCGGGGTCCACACCTCCTAGCTTCATGGAAAACTCCTCTGGTTCGGTCCTTCTTCCTAAGCACTCCGGATCGGGTCGGGTCTCTTGAGCTTCTCCATGGTGCAACGGTTCGGATCGGAGTAGCTTCATGCCCGCGAGGGCGGATTGGGTCGGGTGTGAGCAGCTCTCGTGGAAGGTGCTCGGATCAGGCTCCTCCCTCCGATCTGATCCGTATCGACCAAAATCCTGCAACTTCTTCCAGCGACTGTTTACGCCATTCAACGACGTTTTCGACCAATCTAACACTTCTAGACAGTCACAAATCATATCATGCAGTCATAACAACATGTATAATCATTCACAAACACCAAGACAACAATCTTAGCATGTAAAACAGATCAAACATAGCGAAAATTCCATATTTTCCCTTAAGCATGTTTAAGAAAAAATAATCGTAGGATTAACAAAACTTAACCAAATCAACCCAAATTTCTAACAGAGGTACAAAACATTATTTCCGAATTAATATTAATTTTTCCAAAATTAATTAATGTATAAATTCGCTAATCTTCACTAATTACCCTTAATCAACCGTAATTAGTGCAAAACTATGCAAATCACTCACCTTAGCCACAAATAAAACCTCAAAACTGAAATAAAGCACTGTTTGGCGCTGTTCCCAATGTAACACACCATCTCTAACTTTGCCTTGGTGCTTTCTCTCAATAATTTGATGTAGTTAAGCCTAGTCTTCAATTAGAAAGTGGTTTAGAGGTGTTTTGGAGAGGTTTAGAAAGTGGAGGCCATGGCTAGTTTGAGAGGAATGAATAGTGACGGCTGAAAAATGAGAAAAAGGTATTCTCCAAACCCTAACAGCCCTTTTAAACTCCTAATCCCGAAATTCCCCTTTGGGACTAGCTGTTAATCACCCGGTTAAGTCCAATTAAGCTGTTTTTCACTATCTGAAACTTATTTCAGCCATATCTCCCAAACGGTGAGTCCGTTAGGCTAATGTGACCACTCTACGGAATTGTAAACCATCATCCGGATCCAATGGAAGTAGGCTCAGGCCAAAATTCATTCCCAGTCAAAAGTTATGGCCGAAACAAGATCAACTAGGGGCAAAACGGTCATTTAAAAATCGGGAAAAATCATGAACATGGGAAATGACCCCAATAGTCGTCTCCCAAAGTTACATGACCATACGACTTCGTATGTGGAAGAAATAAATATTCTACGATCCTACGATGTGTAGAATGCGTGTCGTTACATTCTCCGCCCTTAAGAAATTTTGTCCCCGAAATTCCTTAACCCAAAACATACAAAGGATTCTGCATGCCTACCAATCATATACAACAATCAATCATGCAAGACAAACAAAACAAGCCTATCCTAGCATGTGGAAAGACTAAATCGAAACTGAAATCTTACCAGGCGAAGAGTTCTGGATACGACTTTCTTATGTCATTCTCTACTTCCCAAGTACAGTCGCTCTCTCGCCATCGATTCCCATATCTATCCTAGAGGTAATTTCTAATAGGTCAGGATTGTCCCTCTGACTGGAACCGATCCACTTAATCTAGATCGATCTAATCGTCAAGCTTATTAGCGTTTCTGAATCCAATTCACATTTAAGTCTGAAGTCATATCCCATGATATACTCTAGTTGCTTCCATTCCAGAAAAATAGCCTCAAAACTGGCATGTTTCCTACCCAATACATCAGTTATCGCACCTAGTCCAGTACTATTGCGTTCGTCTATACTGTCATCTTCTTAGGTAATCCAACCCTATACGCCAAATTTTCAACTACATTCCAAATGTCCTTTGAAGTCCAACTTGAGTCCTTCCTACATTTGTACTGCACGTCCAATGTACATTCACCTCCTAGAGGCAAACTAGACTCATCCAATGAACCTAGGTACTCCACTTATACTCGTACTGCACGTCCAACGTACATTCACCTTCTAAAGGTGAACTAGACTCATCCAATGAATCTAGGTACCCTACCTTCGAGTCCAAGTCCAACTTGAAGCTCCTGTATCCGCTGAATCTCCAAGGTCAACGGACGCTCCACAATGCCCAACATACTTCAAGTCTAATGTAAAGTATCTTACGCCCGTCATATCACCATGATCAACGAACTTATACTATTTCCATTCAACAGGATCCTACAGGTGATACTCAAGAGAAGAAAGGTAGGAGCAAATACAACAACCATAGCATCCATCAAACAAATCTTATCTATCACCTGCCAAAGCCAAGAATACGTCGACACCTGTATGTCTGGTCCAACCAACATCAATAACTAATGGAAACTCTGCCTCCAAACGGACTACCGTACGTCCAACGTACGTTTATCCTCCAAGGATAACTAAATCACGTCCAACGGATCTAAGGTAAGTGGGCGTCCCCAGATACCCCTGCTTTTAGTCCGCCTGAAACACTCGAGTCCCACCCAAGTCTATTCATTATCTTGCTGCCCTCTCGAGTCCAACTCGAGCCATCCAATTCCTTGCAGCCTTCTCGAGTCCAACTCGAGTCAATATATTACCCATAAACTCAGACCCAGTCTTGAGTATCCATTACCTACAGACCCTAGTCCAACGTGAGTCGTCTCCCTATTCGTTGCATCTCCAAGATCAACGAACACCCATTTTTTTTATGAGTTCAAGTCCAACTTGAATCGTCCTAATCTTCATTGCATCATCCATGATTGACGAACACATCCTATTTCTTCAAAAAGAACATCAACATAAGGTCCTAAACAATCCATTACTTTGCATCTTTCTCGAGTCCCACTCGAGTCATCTCATAACCCTATCGAGTCTAATTCGGAGCAGTCCATACCATCGAATAGTCTTATCCTGTCACAGCTGCCTATTACTCCTCGAGTAAACCAAGATATCATCCAATGAAGAATCGTAGCAACTATTTATCGCTCATGCAAACCATCCTAGTCGAACTTGACATTCCCCAAGCACAAGTTCCAAAGGCCTAAACCAATATCAGACAAGCACCCAAGGGACATCTCCTCCGAATTCGGACAATCCACGTGATGTGATACTAGCAAAACAACTAAGCACTGGAGCACTCATTTGCTTCCCAGAGACAATTTGAACTTATTACAACGATAACCTCTCAGCTTCCTTTAATCCAGTTATTATCGCCATCACTATGTAGGTACCTAATACCATCCTATTTCTTTAGAGTAGATTGACTTCCCAAAGTAATGCTAAACCCAGTAAAGCCCAAAACAAAGTAATTACAAACAACATACATCCATGACTCGATAAGACCATAGTACGGCAAATCATACTAAGGCTAGTCGAACCACTAATCCGGTTTGTCACTACTAAAGGTCTATCGACTAACTCAGGTTTGTCAAACAAAACTCGATCAAAAACATCTTAAATAAAAAGCATACCACGAAAAACGACACCTTTTTCCTTCTACGCCGCAGTTGGGGCATTCGACGAAGAAGGAACAACACTGATAGAATATGCTTTCACGATCTGCTTCTCCCTAGGAGGTTGCGGACATTCATTCTTGTGATGTCCCGCTTGGCCACAATTAAAGCACTTCCTTTCCCCAGGCTTTTCCCGATAATCTCTGGCTTAGTGGCCCTTCTTACCACAGCTAAAGCACTCGCCATCTTTCTTATTCTGACCATCCATGGTTTGGTCTTGTTTCCTCTTATTTCGGGAATTATTCTTGCCTCCACCGCTTGCTTGTGGCTTTGGCTCCTCTATAGATGCAACCTCAGTCTTCGACTTAGGGTAAAGACTCTTTGACCTCAATGCTTTCCCCCCAGTCGATTCAAAAGTCTCGTCGATGTGGTTGATAAGCCTTTTCCCTAAGTATCCATCCAAACCAGTAATGAACTTCTCATTCTTCTTCTTAGGAGTATCGATAAGGGATAATCCATACTTCGACAAAGTGTCGAACTCAACGATATACTCCGAGACTGCCCTACCATTCTGCTTAAGCTCCAAGAACTTCCTAAACAATCTGAATTTTGAGCAGCTGGAATAAACTTATCACTGAAACGAGTTCTAAACTGATCCAAAGTGACTTGATCCTCTGGAGTTGTTACCTTAATAGCATTCCACCAATTCATTGCCCGTCCTTGCAGCTGATGGGATGCTAACCTTCTCTTCATCGCATCCTCGATACCCAAGTCGTCGAAGATACGATCGTAGCTACCCAACCAATCCTGAACATCCGTAGCCGACTCCGTTCCGGGGAACGTCTTCCCACCAAGACTAGTATAATCCTTATTCAGCTTGGCGAAATCGGCCCTAGGCGCCTGCACTACTGGACCACCACCATTACCAGCATTGGGAGTTTCCCTCTAAACGTCTCTAAGCATCTCTCTCATGAGGTCAGTGACGATGTATCGACTCATCGTTCAATCTGCACAGAGAAAACGATTAACCATCTCTATAGTGGTGCTAGTGTAGTGCGACTTCATCCTTAACTATACTAATAATATATATATATAGCTTTTGAAAACCAAAATAACCACAAACACACGCTCTCATATATGTATTATCTCTCCCTGATGACTTCCCTAGGTTAACTATGGAACCTAGAGCTCTTATACCAAATGTGACGGCCCACCCCGCAC
Source organism: Allium sativum (assembly GCA_030737875.1). NCBI lineage: Eukaryota > Viridiplantae > Streptophyta > Magnoliopsida > Asparagales > Amaryllidaceae > Allium > Allium sativum. Next base: position 8,227,899 of record JASFAX010000034.1, read on the forward strand.
TAACCGACATTTTCTCCAAAAGTGCGCTGTGCACATGCCCGACTTGCACGGAACGGTCGCCAAAGAAAGGGAAGAAGATGAAGGAAGTAACAAAGAAACCTGTAGAATGTCTCACAGCGCATAGAACAAAATATAATAACAACATACTTGACATAAAACAGGTGAGACAGTGCATAAGCTGGAAACAAACTATCATAGCAGCGGAAAATCCAAATACAGCTTATGTTCCACATCATCATTGTTACAACTTTTTAAATTGTCTCTAAAGGTAAAAGCAAGATAAGGGAGGTACACTACTAATGCCCAAGTAGTGACCACCAACGACACAGGGAGAATATATATATATATATATCATACGTGGAAGCCTCCTGCTCGTCTTCGGATCAGCTACTCGTGCATGCCCAGCTAACCTGTCTCTAGTCTGCTCGTGAGAGCACCCAGAGTAATAAGAAGAGACATAAAACTCTAGATTAGACAAAAAGTCTAGTATGAGCGATAAGCAACAAAACAGAACAATAACAGGTATAATCCATTCATACCTGAACCTGGACCTACAACCAAAGAGTTAGCACTACATACTGTACAACACTCTAAGGTGCCACTAACATATGGTGTACAGATAACGGGGGTGGGGGTGTGCATGTCATGATTAAAGCAAACAATCAAACATAGAAACCATCCTCACATCTCTCACTCAGTGCGTAAAGCATACGATATCCACTATTGGTCACCTATCCATTGGGCCATGATGTAATCCAATCCCGTACAGCTATCGCTACAAGCCCACTATCCGTCTCTCAGTGGCGAACCAAAGTTATGAATACCGACAACCCCTTTGCACACGTCCCGCAGCAAAGCCCAACTCATGAAGTTGACTCGTTGGTTCCCAACTGGATCCTGAGCTCTAACTTCTTATTTGGACTACCTTTGCATCTAGGGTTATTGGTCTTCTTCTCCAGATCGGTCTTCTTCCTTTACTTTGCTTCGGATCGTACTCCTATCGGGTTCGGATCACCGTCATCACCCCTGGTGGATCAGATCGGGGCCTTCAAGTCAAATCGCCACACATCGGTTCGGTTCGGAGGTGGCTATGTGGGTCGGGTCGGGGTTGCCTTCCTCCAGCGGTTCGGATCGGAGTCCACACCTCCTGGCTTCATGGAAAACTCCTCTGGTTCGGTCCTTCTTCCCAAGCACTCCGGATCGGGTCGGGTCTCTCGAGCTTCTCCATGGTGCATCGGTTCGGATCGGAGTAGCTTCATGCCCGCGAGGGCGGATCGGGTCGGGTGTGAGCAGCTCTCATGGAAGGTGGTTCAGATCGGGCTCCTCCCTCTGATCCGATCCGGATCGGCCAAAATCCCGCAACTTCTTCCAGCGACTGTTTACTCCATTCGACGGCGTTTTCGACCAATCTAACACTTCTAGACAATCACAAATCATATCATACAGTCACAGCAACATGTATAATCATTCACAAACACCAAGACAACAATATTAGCATGTAAAACGGATCAAATATAGCTAAAATTCCATATTTTCCCTTAAGCATGTTTAAGCAAAAATAATCGTAGGATTAACAAAACTTAACCAAATCAACCCAAATTTCTAACAAAGGTACAAAACATTATTTTCGAATTTATAATTAATTTTCCAAAAAATTTTAATGTATAAATTCGCCAATCTCACCCTTAATCAACCGTAATTAGTGCAAAACTATGCAAATCACTCACCTTAGCCACAAATAAAACCTCAAAACTGAAATAAATCTCTGTTTGGCGCTATTCCCAATGTTACACAGCAGCTCAAACTTTGCCTTGGTGCTTTCACTCCTTAATTTGATGTAGCTAAGCCTAATCTTCAATTAAAAAGTGGTTTAGAGGTGTTTTGGAGAGGTTTAGAAAGTGGAGGCCATGGCTAGGTTGAGAGGAATAAATAGTGACGGCTGAAAAATGAGAAAAAGGTATTCTCCAAACCCTAACAGCCCTTTTAAACTCCTAATCCCGAAATTCCGCTTTGGGCCTAGCTGTTAATCACCCAGTTAAGCCCAATTAAGCTGTTTTTCACTATCTGAAACTTGTTTCAGCCATATCACCCAAACGGTGAGTCCGTTAGGCTAATGTGACCACTCTACGGAATTGTAAACCATCATCCGGGTCCAATGGAAGTGTTTTCAAGCCAAAATTCCTTCCCAGTCAAAAGTTATGGCCGAAACAAGATCACCAATGGGGCAAACGGTCATTTAAAAATCTGGAAAAATCATGAACATGGGAAATGACCCCAATAGTCGTCTCTCAAAGTTACATGACCATACGACTTCGTATGTGGAAGAAATAAATATTCTACGCTCCTATCCCCTTAAGAAATTTCGTCCCCGAAATTCCTTAACCCAAAACATACAAAGGATTCTGCATGCCTACCAATCATATACAACAATCAATCATGCAAAACAAACAAAACAAGCCTATCCTAGCATGCAGAAAGACTAAATCGAAAATGAAATCTTAACAGGCGAAGAGTTTTGGATACGACTTTCTTATGTCATTCTCTACTTCCCAAGTACAGTCGCTCTCTCGCCATCGATTCCCATCTCTACCCTAGAGGTAATTTCTAATAGGTTAGGATCGTCCCTCTGTCTGGAACCGATCCACTTAATCTAGATCGATCTAATCATCAAGCTTATTAGCGTTTCTGAATCCAATTCACATTTAAGTCTGAAGTCATATCCCATGATATACTCTAGTTGCTTCCATTCTAGAAAAATAGCCTCAAAACTGGCATGTTTCCTACCCAGTGCATCAGCTATCGCACCTAGGCCAGTACTATGGCATTCGTCTATACTGTCATCTTCTTAGGTAATCCAACCCTATACGCCAAATTTTCAACTACATTCCAAATGTCCTTTCAAGTCCAACTTTAATCCTTCCTACATTCGTACTGCACATCCAATGTACATTCACCTCCTAGAGGCCAACTAGACCCATCCAATGAACCTAGGTACTCCACTTATACTCGTACTGCACGTCCAACGTACATTCACCTTCTAATGGTGAACTAGACTCATCCAATGAATCTAGGTACCCTACCTTTGAGTCCAAGTCCAACTTGAAGCTCCTATATCCGCTGAATCTCCAAGGTCAACGGACGCTCCACAATGCCCAACATACCTCAAGTCTAACGTAAAGTATCTTACGCCCGTCATATCACCATGATCAACGAACTTATACTATTTCCATTCAACAGGATCCTACTGGTGATACTCAAGAGAAGAAAGGTAGGAGAAAACACAACAACCATAGCATCCATCAAACAAATCCTATCTATCACCTGCCAAAGCAATGAATACGTCGACACCTGTATGTCTGGTCCAACCAACATCAATAACTAATGGAAACTCTGGCTCCAAACGGACTACCGTACGTTTATCCTCCAAGGATAACTAATTCACGTCCAACGGATCTAAGGTAAGTGGGCGTCCCTAGATACCCCTGCTTTTAGTCCGCCTGAAACACTCGAGTCCCACCCAAGTCTATTCATTATCTTGCTGCCCTCTCGAGTCCAACTCGAGCCCATCCAATTCCTTGCAGCCTTCTCGAGTCCAACTCGAGTCAATATATTACCCATAAACTCAGACCCAGTCTTGAGTATCCATTACCTACAGACCCTAGTCCAACGTGAGTCGTCTCCCTATTCGTTGCATCTCCAAGATCAACGAACACCCATTTTTTTTACGAGTTCAAGTCCAACTTGAATCGTCCTAATCTTCGTTGCATCTTCCATGATTGAAAAATACATCCTATTTCTTCAAAAAGAACATCAACATAAGGTCCTAAACAATCCATTACTTTGCATCTTTCTCGAGTCCCACTCGAGTCATATCATAACCCTATCGAGTCTAACTCAGGGCAGTCCATACCATTGAATAGTCTTATCCTGTCACAGCTGCCCATTACTCCTCGAGTAAACCAAGATATCATCCAATGAAGAATCGCAGCAACTATTTATCTCTAACGCAAACCATCCTAGTCGAACTTGACATTCCCCAAGCACAAGTCCCAAAGGCCTAAACCAATATCAGACAAGCACCCAAGGAACATCTCCTCCGAATTCGGACAATCCACGTGAAGTGATACTAGCAAAACAACTAAGCACTGGAGCACTCATTTGCTTCCCAGAGACAATTAGAACTTATTACAACGATAACCTCTCAGCTTCCTTTACTCCAGTTATTATCGCCATCACTAGGTAGGTACCTAATACCATCCTATTTCTTTAGAGTAGATTGACTCCCCAAAGTAATGTTAAACCCAGTAAAGCCCAAAACAAAGTAGTTACAAACAACATACATCCATGACTCGATAAGACCACAGTATGACAAATCATACTAAGGCTAGTCGAACCACTAATCGGGTTCGTCACTACTAAAGCTCTATCGACTAACTCAGGTTTGTCAAACAAAACTCAATCAAAAACTTCTTAAGCAGAAAGCATACCTCGAATAATGACACCTTTTTCCTTTTGCGCCGCAGTTGGGGCATTCGACGAAGAAGGAACAACATTGATAGAATATGCTTTCACGATCTGCTTCTCCCTAGGAGGTTGCGGACATTCATTCTTGTGATATCCCGCTTGGCCACAATTAAAGCACTTCCTTTCCCTAGGCCTTTCCCGATAATCTCAGGCATAGTGGCCCTTCTTACCACAGCTAAAGCACTCGCCATCTTTCTTATTTTTCTTATTCTGACCATCCATGGTTTGGTCTTGTTTCCTCTTATTCCGGGAATTATTCTTGCCTCCACCGCTTGCTTGCGGCTTTGGCTCCTCTACAGATGCAACCTTAGTCTTCGACTTAGGGTAAAGACTCTTTGACCTCAATGCTTTCCCCACAATTGATTGAAAAGTCTCGTCGATTTGGTTGATAAGCCTTTCCCCCAAGTATCCATCCAAACAAGTAATGAACTTCTCATTCTTCTTCTCAGGAGTATCGATAAGGGATAATCCATACTTCGACAAAGTGTCGAACTCAACGATATACTCTGAGATTGCCCTACCATTCTGCTTAAGCTCCAAGAACTTCCTAAACAATCTGACTTTTGAGCAATTGGAATAAACTTATCACTGAAACGAGTTCTAAACTGATCCCAAGTGACTTGATCCTCTGGAGTTGCTACCTTAATAGCATTCCACCAATTCGTTGCCCGTCCTTGCAGCTGACGGGATGCTAACCTTCTCTTCATCGCATCCTCGATACCCAAGTCGTCGAAGATACGATCACAGCTATCCAACCAATCCCGAACATCTATAGCCGACTACGTTCCGGGGAACGTTTTCCCACCAAGACTAGTATAATCCTTATTCAGCTTGGCGAAATTGGCCCTTGGCGCCTGCACAACTGGACCACCACCATTACCAGTATTGGGAGCTGCCCTCTAAACGTCTCTAAGCATCTCTCTCATGTGGTCAGTGAACATCGTCCTCTTGTCAGGAGCATTCCCATTATTGGCTCCTCTACTGGTACCCCTTTCGTATCGACTCATCGTTCAATCTGCACAGAGAAAACGATTAACCATCTCCATAGTGGTGCCAGTGTAGTGCGACTTCATCCTTAGCTATACTAATAATATATATAGCTTTTGAAAACCAAAATAACCATAAACATGCACACTCATATACATATTATCTCTCCCTGATGACTTTCCTAGGTTAACTACGCAACCTAAAGCTCCAATACCAAATGTGACGGCCCACCCCCGTACTAACCGACATTTTCTCCAAAAGTGCGCTATGCACATGCCCGACTCGCACAGATCGGTCGCTAAAGAAAGGAAAGAAGATGAAGGAAGTAACAAAGAAACCTGTAGAATGTCTCACAGCGCATAGAACAAAATATAATAACAAGATACTTGACATAAGACAGGTGAGACAGTGCATAAGCTGGAAACAAACTATCATAGCAGCGGAAAATCCAAATACAGCTTATGTTCCAGATCATCATTATTACAACTTTTCAAACTGTCTCTAAAGGTAAAAGCAAGATAAGGGAGATACACTACTAATGCCCAAGTAGTGACCACCAACGACACAGGGAGAATATCTATATATATATCATACGTGGAAGCCTCCTGCTCATCTCCGGATCAACTACTCGTGCATGCCCAGCTAACCTGTCTCTTGTCTGCTTGTGAGAGCACCCAGAGTAATAAGAAGAGACATAAAACTCTGGGTCAGACAAAAAGTCTAGTATGAGCGATAAGCAACAAAACAGAACAATAATAGGTATAATCCAATCATACCTGAACCTGGACCTGCAACCAAAGAGTTAGCACTACATATTGTACAACACTCTAAGGTGCCACTAACATATGGTGTACAGATAACGGGGGTGGGGGTGTGCATGTCATAATGAAAGCAAACAATCAAACATAGCAACCATCCTCACATCTCTCACTCTGTGCGTAAAGCATATGATATCCACTATGTGGTCACCTATCCATTGGGCCATGACGGAATCCAATCCCGTACAGCTATCGCTACAAGCCCACTATCCGTCTCTCAGTGGCGAACCAAAGTTATGAATACCGACAACCCCTTTGCACACGTCCCGCAACAAAGCCCAACTCATGAAGTCGACTCGTTGGTTCCCAAATGGATCCTAAGCTCTAACTTCTTATTTGGACTACCTTTGCATCTCGGGTTATTGGTCTTCTTCTCCAGATCGGTCTTCTTCCTTTACTTTGCTTCGGATCGTACTCCCATCGGGTTCGTATCATTGTCATCACCCCTGGTGGATCGGATCGGGGCCTTCAAGTCCAATCGCCATACATCGGTTCGGTTCAGAGGTGGCTATGCGGGTCGAGTCGGGATGGCCTTCCTCCAGCGGTTCGGATCAGAGTCCACACCTCTTGGCTTCATGGAAAACTCCTCTGGTTCGGTCCTTCTTCCCAAGCACTTCGGATCGGGTCGGGTCTCTCGAGCTTGTCCATGGTGCATCGGTTTGGATCGGAGTAGCTTCATGCCCGCAAGGGCGGATCTGGTCGGGTGTGAGCAGCTCTCGTGGAAGGTGGTTCGGATCGGGCTCCTCCCTCCGATCCAATCCGGATCGGCCAAAATCCTGCAACTTCTTCCAGCGACTGTTTACGCCATTCGACGGCGTTTTCGACCAATCTAAAACTTCTAGACAATCACAAATCATATCATACAGTCATAGCAACATGTATAATCATTCACAAACACTAAGACAACAATTTAAGCGTGTAAAACGGATCAAACATAGCTAAAATTCCATATTTTCCCTTAAGCATGTTTAAGCAAAAATAATCGTAGGATTAACAAAACTTAAGCAAATCAACCCAAATTTCTAGCAGAGGTACAAAACATTATTTTCGAATTTATAATTATTTTTCCAAAATTTATTAATGTATAAATTCGCTAATCTTCACTAATTACCCTTAATCAACCGTAATTAGTGCAAAACTATGCAAATCACTCACCTTAGCCACAAATAAAACCTCAAAACTGAAATAAATCTCTGTTTGGCGCTGTTCCTAATGTAACACAGCAGATCTAACTTTGCCTTGGTGCTTTCTCTCCTCAATTTAATGTAGCTAAGCCTAATTTTCAATTAGAAAGTGGTTTAGAGGTGTTTTGGAGAGGTTTGAAAGTGGAGGCCATGGCTAGGTTGAGAGGAATGAATAGTGATGGCTGAAAAATGAGAAAAAGGTATTCTCCAAACCCTAACAGCCCTTTTAAACTCCTAATCCTGAAATTCCCCTTTGGGCCTAGCTGTTAATCACTCGGTTAAGCCCAATTAAGCTGTTTTTCACTATTTGAAACTTGTTTCAGCCATATCTCCCAAACGGTTAGTCCGTTAGGCTAATGTGAGCACTCTACGGAATTGTAAACCATCATCCAGATCCAACGGAAGTGGTTTCAAGCCAAAATTCCTTCCCAGTCAAAAGTTATGGCCGAAACAAGATCTGCTAGGGGGAAACGATTATTTAAAAATCGGGGAAAATCATGAACATGGGAAATGACCCCAATAGCCGTCTCCCGAAGTTACATGACCATACGACTTCGTATGTGGAAGAAATAAATATTCTACGATCCTACGATGCGTAGAATGTGGGTCGTTACAATATATGTATTATTTCAAAGAGAATATGGTTTTGTGACTTTGGTTTTAACAATTCGATTTATATTTCCTGTTTAACTATTTCCTAAAACAATATTAATTCTAACAAACATCCCAAATTTATTTTACTATTATATATTAATTTTATTAAATTATTTTTGAATTTCAAATTTCAAATTTGAATTTTAAATTTCAAAATTGAAGTTTAAAGTTTAAATTTCAAATAAAAAAACACAGCAAGCAAAACATCCATTCAGCTAAAAATTTAAAAACTTATTAAGGTGCACCCAGTTTTTAGATCCATTTCTTCAATATTCACTGAATTCTGAATTGATCTTCTAGAATTTGATGATGAGATCTGATTTATTGCGACGGGCTCGTTTTCTGATCAGGATAGTGTATTGATTTGCTGAATTTGAACACCATATGAGAAAGATATTAAAGATTTAGTAGTTCAACCATCTTGGCGCCAAATTTTGAATTTGAATTTTTGAATTTTTAATGAATAGACACTTCAACTGCTATATAAAGGTCCAAAAGTCATGTCTCTTCATAACCACTTCTCTTCTTCTTCTCCTCATTTTCCATTTTCAATCAAACTTTCAGGAGGCATAACTTCTTTGTTTGTTGATGGAATTGGACGAAATTAGTGGCAAATTGAAGAGGAATTCGAGGACTACAATCTAGTAGTGGTTTAAGGATGAATTTAGATGGTATTGGGGTGCAAAAAGTCGAAACAGTAAGAGATATGTATGATATCCCATAAGAGTTTTCAGTTTTGAGCCGCCAACTTCGAACTGCCATACCTCACTCAATTTTGATTAGAATTTGACGATCTACCACATAAAATCAACCACGAGAATGAGAACTACAATCTAGAAAAAGATTAGGACAAAATTGTCTAACCTGTGGGTGCAATTTAAAGATAGCCGTTGACAGTTCTGGTTTCCTTCTCTATTTATTCACCAAAACTTCATTTGATCATTACTTGGTCAGTTCTTGATGGAATCTCATGCAACCAGTGACATTACGAAGCAAATGAAGAGAAGTGCAGTATGAAGATAAGTTGTAGATGAAAATCCAAAGTTATAAAGTGATTTGGTACCCATTTCTTTGCTGATTTATATTATATATATCCATTTCTTCTCGATGTCTCTTCACCAACCATCGTTACTATTCTCCTTTTTTTTCATTTATTTTCAGAAGTTGAATGTTCAATAGCCACCATTTCGGAATTCGAATTTCCAACAGCCACGTCAACCATCTTTTCAGAGTTTGATTATCTAATAGCCATATAACACATCTTTTCCTGTAAAATAACGCAACATTTCAAATAGTCAAATAGCTTTTCAAATAATTCAAATGACTTTTCAAATAATCAAAGGACTTTCCAAAATAACTAACTACAATTCTATCATAATGGCTTTGTAACATATCCAAGATTTCAAATTTTCGAAATTTTCAAATTTCGAAATTCAAAATTTCGAAATTCAAAAATCAAATAATAATTTGATTTTTTAATAAAATTGAATGCAGACTTATCTAATACTGATGCAATACGTATATGTAAACTAGTGTTATAAATCATTTCAAAATTTGCCATTTAAAATTTTCAAAAATCAGATTATGAACTTTTTGAAAGACCTTGCTCTGATACCAATTGTTAGGGACTACGGAATGGATCGTTCAAGCAAAGCAAACACTAAAGGGGGTGAATATTGTTTATAAGATTTTAAACAAAACTAAAAGCTAGAAAGAACTATGGAATGAATCAAACACTACAAACACAGACACGAATTCAAACACAAAAGCAAAATAACTAAAAACAAAAGTGCAGAAAAGGAAAGAACACACCGGATTTGATACTAGTTCGGATCACTCCAACGTCCAGTCCAACACAATGCTGGGTTGTGCAGAGTTTTATTACTCTTTCAATAGTTAATTACACCCTCCTTGACTTCACGTCTCACAAGGAGACACCAATTCCTAATTTCTTGATTTCACGGCTCATAAGAAAACACTAACTCCTATTTCCTTTATTTCACGGCTCACAAGGACACACCGACTCCACTTTGACTCACAAAAAGATTTATTCAACCCAATCAGTTACAAAACAGCCCTATAACTCCTTAATAGCGCTTGATTAAGAGAGTAGGGAGTGTAGAGAGAAGTTTTATCAAAATAGAATTGAATTCGGCAAAAAATAAGTGTAAAAACCATAAAAATGATTAAGAATAATGATAGGATGAAAGAGGATGAAGATGGAGAAGAAGAGATGTTAGAAAATTTGGTTTTAACCTCTTTTTATAGGTTATGAAGGGTTGCAACGATTCTGAAGCATTCAAATATTGAAAAGACTTCCCTTCAAATTTAGAAAAATAGCTGTTACATGTCGACATACATATTTTGCTATGTCGACATAGCCATGTGTAAATTTTATTTTCAAAGCATTTTTCAAGTATTTTGACATAAAATTAATTCTGAAAATTCTTGAATAAAATTCTAATGTTGTAAATCAATATTATATGATAGATAAACATATGAAAATATATTTTTAAACTATATAAATATATTTAGAAAATTATAAGATTTTAAACTATATAAAATATAATTGTAACAACCCGAAAATCTGGGCCAATTTAAAAATTTTATTTTGGCAATTTTAGCAATTTTGGATTATTTAAAATGAATTATTTTAAATAATATCATCGAGAAATTTATTTTAAATATAATTCGAATGTATATATTATACGCGTCGTCGTTAGAATATAAATATTTATATATAATTATAAATAGAATTGAAAATGGCGCGGTAGTTCGATAATTCGATTTCAAACTTCAAATGAATGTACCGGGTGCAAAACAATCTGGATTTTAGTGAAATCAAAAACATTAGGATCTAATTGGTAACATCTTTCCAACGAATTCGAAAAATCAAAATTTCATAGCGGGAATCAAAAGATATGTCCAATTGAAAATTCTGAATAGTCGCTATGGAATTCAGGCCCTTAAAAATGGACATTTTGCAATCGACCTCGGATTTCAACGAAACCAGTTTTGTTGGGTCCGGGATGTAAAATTATTGCTAGGTTTCAAATTTCATAATTTTCCGATTCAATATGTGAGCGTGGCAAAGGAAAACGCGTTTGGCCAGTTTCAGTTGATTTTAATCGACTGGAAATTGGCCATTTTTCATACGGTCTCAGAATTCGACGAAATTAGTTTTGTTAGGACCGTATCTTCAATACGAAGCTAGAAAATATTTTTCTGGAATTTTTAGAGTTAGTATGTGACCCCGGTAATTTGAAATGTACGTTTAAAATTCAATATATTGATTTAAATGTAAATTCAATGGAAATTGATTGTAACTATCGAATCAGCTTGCGATGCATATCCCATTGTGTTCGGAATGGGGGTAAAACGCTATGGACCACAGGCGGTGGGCCTCGTTTCGAGGTCGTATGAAAAAGTCAACTTTAGGTTGAAATAAATAAATAAATAAATAAAAACCTTTTCTCCCCCTTATTTCCCTCTGCCCCCCCCCCCCCCCACATTCAAATCAACAGATTATTCAGAAAGAAAAAGAAAAAGAAAAAATCCCGAATCGAGACAATCGGAGGTGGCGCCTTCCTTCGCCGCGTCGCCTGTCGAGTGGCCACCACCCGTCGGAGTTGCTCCACCACACGCAACCTCGAATACCGCTCCCTCTCTCTCTTCGTGAACCCTGCTCCTCCCCTACGGTCAACGCCGCCGTCGTCTGGCCCAACTCCAGCCGTCGAGACCCCTCCCGCCACCATCGTCATCCCCTGTCGTCGAGCCCTAGTTGGACTCCGACCCCCCCCCCCTTCTTGCTGTTGCAGCCTACAATCAGCGACTCCCCAATGCCAAAACCTGTAAGTTCTTTAATTTAATTTTATTTAGTTATTTATGTTAATTAATTTAAAGTAATTAATTAGAAAAGAGATAAAAGGCAGTCTTTATATGAAAAGAGCATAGTTTAAAAACTGGATTTTTATATATTGAATAATGAAGTCAAAATTCGATTTTTATATATTGAATAACGAAGTCAAAATTCGATTTTTATATATTGAATAAGGAAGTCAAAATTCGATTTTTATATATTGAATAATGAAGTCAAAATTCGATTTTTATATATTGAATAACGAAGTCAAAATTCGATTTTTATATATTGAATAACGAAGTCAAAATTCGATTTTTATATGTTGAATAACGAAATCAAAATTCGTTTTTTATATATTGAATAATGAAGTCAAAATTCGATTTTTATATATTGAATAACGAAGTCAAAATTCGATTTTTATATATTGAATAACGAAGTCAAAATTCGATTTTTATATATTGAATAACGAAGTCAAAATTCGATTTTTATATATTGAATAACGAAGTCAAAATTCGATTTTTATATATTGAATTAGGAAGTCAAAATTCGATTTTTATATATTGAATAATGAAGTCAAAATTCGATTTTTATTTATTGAATAGCGAAGTAAAAATTCGATTTTTACATATGTAGTGAGAGCGGACAACAAAGATGACTAAGAGGCAAGAACGATGAAGATTGCTATCAAAGAAGAGTCAAGAGGCTTGGATAGCTATAGGTGAGAATTTCTCACCTTTCAATTTCTTTTTCTAATTATATATATATATATATATACTAGGATGCAGACGGTGCTTAGTAGCACCCGACACAACCGTCCACAGACCATGGACTTGTTTGTTTGGTTGCATAAAATTAGTTAGATTATTTGATTGAAATTGAATTGTGTGGTGAAATGAAATTGATTTGATTGATGTGTGAATGGCGTGGGCCTTCACTAGACCGGGGATAAGGCTAGGCCTCGTCCCGTTTCTAGTATCGTGCCGTTATGCCGCCGAAATTTTCTAAAATATGTTAGAAAAATAAAAATATCATTTTATTGAATAAATGAACCGAATAGAATATTCATAGGTTGAATAAAATGTTTTATCGTCAAAAATATAATTTTTAACGTGAATGTGAATAAATAAATATTCATTTACAAACCGGACGGTTTGTTTATGTACACCTATTTGAAGGACATTGATTAGGACGATAAATTTTACACATCGCCCAACTGCACAAACAAAATATGTGTTTGATTGTTTGAAACCCCACACGGGTGTTAGGATGAAATTTGAAGTTCACTCATCCTGATTTATTAAATATGTCGATCGATCGATTGACAGGCTGTTATAAGCGTTAGATATCTATATTTAATGCTTATACAGTGTAGTGCACTGTGGTTGATGGTTGATTATTTTTCAATGCTATTATATACATGTGTTGTATGGAATCCATATAATTAACTTTATATGGTAATTGATTGGGCCTCATTCCAATTTGAAAAATAAAGAATAATATAAAATAAAGGTTCATGTGTTGACAGTACTCATCCATTGAGATTGGTCATGTGTTGAATGAAATATTTTATAGTAATAAAATTTACATCTTTATCAATATAAAATAAAGGTTCATGTGTTGACAGTACTCATTCATTGAGATTGGTCATGTGTTGAACAAAATATTTTAGTAATAAAATTTACATCTTTATCAATATAAAATAAAAGTTCATGTGTTGACAGTACTCATCCATTGAGATTGGTCATGTGTTGAACGAAATATTTTGATAATAACAACTATTTTGAAAAAGAAATATTTGAAATAGAATATTTGAAAATAGAAATTTATGAAGCCGTGTTGATTAGATTGACGCCATTTTGACGTGAACGATATTCATATCGATTTTATTCATTTTGAAATGAATTGAATTAAAAACGATTTCGAAATGAATTGAATTAAAAACGATTTCGAAATGAATTGAATTAAAAACGATTTCGAAATGAATTGAATTAAAAACGATTTCGAAATGAATTGAATTGAAAACGATTTCGAAATGAATTGAATTGAAAACGATTTCGAAATGAATTGAATTGAAAACGAATTCCAATTGAATTGAAAGCGAATTGAAATGAATTCAAATTGAATTGAAATTTGAATTGAATAGAAATGAATTTTAAAACGAATTTATAAAGTAGAATTCAATTTTGATTTGAATTGAAAAGGAAGTTGAAATTGCTTTGAAACGAATTTAAAACTATTTATATAATTCGTTTTAAGTAGAAATCGATGAAATATATATTATATATATTATATATATAATATAATGGCCTGAATAGAACGCGCCGCGCCGCGGCAGTTCGTGAATTTCGACCATTTATTTCAAACGGACATTACGGGAGATCCGACCGTCGGATTCTCCTAAAACCGGTACCGTTGGGTTCGTATCGAAAAGAGCTTTCTAACGAATATTAGAAATTCAAAATCTAACGGTTGGATTTGGAGTTACGTCCAAATCAAATTTGAAAAAGGTCGTTGTAAGTGCAGTTCGATGGCCATTGATGGAAATCGACTGTACGGGCCTTGATAAAATTATTAAAAATAGTAATAATTTGTGTAAAATCATAAGAAATGATTTGTGAAGATTTGGGATGAAAAACTCCATATTTGAAAAGATAAAAATAGAATTTTATCGAAATGAACTATTTTTGAACTAGAAATATAATTCTATTTATTTTTAAATAAATAAATTGAATTTGAAAAGGGTTTTAAAAATAACCAGAATTTCCAATGATTGCATTGGAATGGATTTGAATCGAAATTGTCTTCGGAATATTTCGATGTTGGATTTCTTGATTATACAGTTGTTGTTATGGAAATTTGAAAGATATAGATATATATATCGTTATTTCCAATACGATATTTGTTGGTCGCAGAATTTGATATTGAATATAAGCCGGGATATTTTCTATTCAGAGCCTTGTATTTAATATCAAATGTGATTTGGGTTTGTCGTGAATGGTGTCTTCACTAACACTGTTCTTGAACCCAGTTGAGAAAGGATTAAATCTTTTTATTTAGATTTAATGAAGCGTAACAATTAAATGATATTTAATTGGAATTGAATCGATATTGATTTTTGGGTTTATCGTGGACAGTGTTTTAAATAACACTCGTTCTTTAACCTGATAATTAATGAATGTGATTTTGGGTTTATCGTGGACGGTGTTTTAAATGACACTGATTCTTTAACCCAGTTAACGATTAAAACTAAGTGGAGTTTTAATGAATCTTTAATTAGACTGAAAAGATCGAGAATGTAGTAGCACCAGTTTTGCTCCAGGCGATAGTTAAATCTTTAATTGGATTTAAACGTGAAATGGAAATTGAATTTACCGATAACACCGTGGTGTTAGATATGAAGTATTACCAGTTTTACTTCATGGAATGAATAGGTTGGGATTGGGAAATTAAAACCAATGATTACTTCGGTAAGGTTCGTTAATCTCGACTAGTTTGAATTGATATTCAAAAGTAGATTAAAGAATAAAGTACAGAATTTATCTTTGATAAAATTAATGGGAACGTTTCCCTATGAATGTGAAATTTAGAAACTAACTGTCGGTTAGCCAAGCAGAATGGTTTTCTGGATATTGATCTGATGTTGGTTTCGGCCTTCGGGGTTAATATTTGGGGAATTATTCTCTTGATTAATTTGTGGTTAGTGACTGATAAATTGGAATGAGGCGTATGTTGTGTTTGTGTAACACTTATTTAAAATATACGCGAGTTATTCGGGAAGACCGGGTTTATCCCATTCTGAATAACTGATACGACGATAAGTCGAAGATGAAGACGATGGTCGAAGACCGGAAGTCTTCACGTCGTTTGGGTGATTACTGATGATCTTGATTGGGCTGTACACCCAAGAAGATGGAAACAGTTAGTGATCGTCCAGACGTACTTGGAGATCGATGGATATGCGGGGTACTAGGTGCCTCCGGTTTCGATCAGCCCCAGAACAGACTTGTAAATGGACTGTGTGTCTGACATTGGATTTTAGTCCGTGTGATTGATCTCTATTAAATATATATCTGTTTGGCGGCGGAGAATTTATTCTCTTGCTTAACGCCCTTCTTTGAGACGTACGAGCTCAGGGGTTATATATTGATGGATATCAAATGCATAGAGTGAATTGCCTGTGTGGCATGCCTAAGTGGCAATTGATCGAGGCTTCTGTTGAAAAGCAAAGTCTTGTGGTGATGATCAAAGCAAGGCCTTTGTGGCGTAGCTTTGTGTAACGTTTGCTTCGCGAGTTTCACACCCGGTATGGACCAAAAACGGGAGAGGACGTCAGGGAGGGCATGCGTTTCTTTCTAGCTAGAAGTGGCGTCAGTGGTTTTACACGCCCTGACGAGTTTGACTTATGTGGTTGTTGCTGTTGCGAGGCGCCTCAGATTGATCGGTCGTTCTCGAACCGATGGAGTCATTTAGTTGGCTCATTTACGCCCCATAGGGCGGGGAAACGCATGTTCAGGCATTTTAATCCACATCGGTGGAACGGCCCTGAGGATCCAAAGGCTTGACTGAGTACTTGTCTGAGGGGCGGGCTAGAGCGTCTCAAATCGGTTGAGGACTATCTTTTGCCTCGGTTCATAGATGGAAACCCAATTTCCAAATACGTGACTTTGCGGTTTTAATTGTAGAATTAGTATGGCGACATGATATATGGTACCCATGTCGCCTATGATTGATACTTATGATTTGAAGTTGTTTTATACACTATGCACTTATTATAGTATCAAATAATTTGTTTTAAAACGTATCAACCATTCTTTGGCTGTTATAAGGGAAAACCCTATCCCCCGGCTTGCGTTGCATTGTGTGATAGGACCTGGGTCTTATAACAGCTTCATTTTTCTTTATTTAGCATTGCGCTGTTTGTTTTATGCACTGGTATTCTTGGGAGGAAACCCGTTCCGTGTTATACGGCGTGGTCCCTTGATTTACCTATCTTTAAAAATAAAGATTAACTGTTTTAGTTCTCACACCAGTCACATGACTGACCTGGAGTTTATTGTTTTTACCTAAACTCTGGGTGCCCTTATTTTTGACACGGGCAGCTTGTAGTTTTGGTTTTGCAGATTTATATTCACAGGATCCTGGTTTACAGCTGGAACGATATCCAGAAAGCTTTGTATCCGTATATCTCCTTCTAGTTGTGTATTGTATTATTTTCCGCTGCGAAGTATTTAAATGTAATTTAAATCTCTGATATTTCTGTATATTCTAGTTGTGTATTTGTTTATACTCTGTATATTCTTGTAATCTGATGCATTGTTGTAATAACAGTGAAATGTTCTTTTGTATGTGTTTTGTTGTGGCTTGTTCTCGAACTATCCGCGCTTTCCTCACCGGGGAAGTTACGGGTTTTCACAATAAATAAAGTATATATATAAAACCTAAGCTTGAAAATCAAAGAAGAACGAAAATAGAATAAAATAGAAAAATAGATAAGATTGAGGATAAATAGAAAACAAAAATAGAGAGGATTGAGGATAGATTTGAAAATCAGAATTTGAATTTGAATTTGAATTTGAATTTGGTGTGCTATTTCGAGTCTTACAAAATCTAGACTCTATAATTATATTAAACTTGAACTCTTGAAATCTTGATTACTCATGAGTCTTGAATCTATTCTGAATTCTAAATCCCTAAAAGCTCTTAAACTATACAGTCTTCAGTATTAATTCATGTATACAAATCCTGCATATGTATGTATGTATATATATATATATATATTCCAGATAAGGATGTTAGTATATATTTTATAATCAATGGTAATTGAAATAAGGTTGTTGTCATCAAAACTTCATTCTCCAACACATTGAACCCTATAGTGGTCAAACCGAACCGACCATCCATCTTATGCGACACATGTGTCATATGGAAGTACTCTCTGCATCGATCAATGTTATGGCCAAGTGATTCCTGCTCTTTCTCACAGATATAGTCAACATGTGGTTTTGGCAGCTAACAACGGAGTCGATTGGCAGCTAGAACATGCCAGTCACCCGCTTCATCGAGCAGTTTAGAGTTCACATCTCCCGACCAAAAAGTGTCATGTTCCTGACCTCCATCAAGCAACGTCCGGGAGAGACACTTCGATCTTTCCACGAAAGCATCAGCGCGGCAGTAGCATTAGTCGATCGACCCGAGCCATCGATGGTGCTTATGGCCGCCATCGCATGTGTCTAGAACCGACTATAATTCTCGATTTTTTGACCATAGATACCCTCAAGGACTTTGAAGATTTCTATGCAGAGGTCGAGTGGTTCCTCCAACAGGTAGACACCAGCATTGAGATGGAGAGTTTCGAGGTCCTTGCCACCAAAGGAGGAGGTCCATCCAACACCAATGGCCAGAATAAAGGAAGAGGAAAGGCCTCGGAAAAGAATGAATGCAACGTATGACCCCGAAGAGAGAAAAAGTACGATCAGTATACTGATCTCAATTCTTCCCTGCTCGACATCTACCTTGACGTAAGAGGATCGCTACCTTTCCCAAAACCTCCTCGAAGAGAGCCAACCTAGAAAGAGCTCGATAATGGAAAGCACTGCATGTTTCACAACATAGCCGGTCACAACACCAATGAATGTAGGCACTTACGCGGTCTCATCAAGGATAGGGCCAGGCGAGGAGAACTTCCTGAGTATGTCAAGAAAAACACACTGGCCATGCTACCACAATCATCTGCCCAAGCTCCTCAGGCTGATCCTCGAGCTCCAGGAAATGGAAAGGACCCTGAGCTCAGCGCTCGCGACATCATCATCAATTAATAAGATTTAGATTTCTTATTTTCAATGTATTTTCATTTCTTTCAATAAAATGGGATGTTGATGTACACATGTACGGGGTTAGGATTTAGCTCCTAGGCATGCTCTGGAATCAACATTCGCCCTCTTAGAATTTATTTCCAATTTCTTGTGATGGTTCTTAAGCAAGAATGAACTTTCTTTTGCAAATATGGATTATATTTGAATGATTTAAGTCGAGCGAGACTGACGCTCACCAACCTCGAATATAGTTAGCACTAAGCCATCGTTCGCACCACACGATCAAAGCCTGCAACCGTAACTAAACCTACTCCCCGTGCCGAGTGTGGTAAGACTTTTCTAAGCCGAGTATGGATTATACTCGCCCCTTCTATAAGCTGATTGCACTCTACACTCGCCCTTACTTCATAAAATCACTTGTACATTACCTCGTACCATCAACCAAGTACGAACAAAGTTATATATGCTGAGCATGAATAGCACTTGCCATAAGCCGAGTACGGATAATACTCACCATCTCTGTAATCCGAGTATGGATAATACTTGCCATCTCTATAAGCTGAGTATGGATAATACAGGCTATCTCTGTAAGCCGATTATGGATAATACTCGCTGTCTCCATAAGCCAGGTATAGATAATAATCGCCACCTCTATAAGCTAAATGTGATTACTGCTCGCTCTTATCTTCAAGTCGAGTATGGTTTATACCCGATCAAACTCACAACCATCTCTATACCGAGAACGGTCAACATTGTATTTACAGGAATCGAGAGCTGCTACTATTTTTATAACATTCTTGGCCATAATATAGTCTTTGATGGTTGTCAGTTTTCTAGTCTCAATACAATCCATATCGATCGCCGGTTTTCTGGCCTTAATACAACCAATAGGACCGTTGGGTTTTTGGCCTTAATATGATTTGGCGCAACCATATCTATTCACACATTGAGCTTAATACTACATTCAGAACACCCCTCCTTTACCAAGAAAGATGTATTCTAAGGGGCAAAGTGTTGACCAATTTTTTGGCAAAAGCTGTCGCGCTTCAACGGATAGAAGCCCAGTGTTAAGAAACTCACTTTTCAGCATCGGTTGATTTACCGATAGAACGACCTATACTTTAAAAAGTCTAGAAAAGATTTGGCCTGAGTCAACTTCCTTCGAGCAGCGACATCTCGTACCATGGCATAACCGCTCTCCCGAAACAACCGAGTCAAGCACTTCCTTATAGTTCAGGTAGACCAGATATCTCCGGATCCATGTGGAAATAATCAGCTGAGTCATTCAATACTCGACCCAATTCTCAAGGCATTAAAGGCGGTCAACCACTTCTGGATAAAGCTCTACTTCTAATACACCTCATCTTGAGTGCCATGTAAGCCACAAATTTTTCGAGGATACTATTAATCAACAGTAGACCTGGTCCTATCGCAGCAACTACTTCAAATGATCAGGTTCCATGTGTCCGCGCTCCGCAAAAGAGGCAAGCCACATCATAGCCCGTTCAGCCCACTTCTTCATATATAAATACCTCCAAGCTCAAAGTGGAAAGGGACCTTCTTTCGGATGCTCTATTTTCCACCTAAGACTTCCGATTCTAAGCTCTTCTTACGGCTAACTCCAAAAATAGCCAATTCTCCTTTTTTTCTTCAAATAGAGAACATGTTGTACGTGTAACCAAAAAACAAATCAATACATATCAAGTAGACATAGGCACCATCTTTGCCGAACCACTATAAAAAGTCTTACGTGTTCCCTATTTTCTTTACTTTACTGCATTTTTTGATTGTTATTCGTGTGCTCTTCACACAATTGGGGGTTGATAGTCACTAGTGACAAACTTTTGACATTAACAATAGGGTTTTATATTAAACCTAGGAGTTATAAACGATGTTTATAAAAGCGGCGTGAGGCTGAAACGTTAAGTTTAAGTTAACACACTTAATAATGGAATTGAAACAAGATTTTTAAAATGTAAAATGGTTGAATTGATCAGAAGTAGGATAATATTGGTTGATAACGAGTTAAGATAAGAATTGGAACCCAACTAAGATTGGTCGAGTTGAGTGATTTTCTTAGTATTAATCTGATGTTGATTTCAATCTTCGGGGTTAATACTTAGGGAGTTATTCGCTTACCAATTTAAGGTCAGGGACTACTACTGAAAGGTTGAAGTATTGAAACATGTAAATAAAGAATGAGGATGTTTCCAACTAATAAAAAAGGTTTGAGATTGTAAAATAGTATTTCCAGACATGATAATATAACAATGTTTCCAAGTTGAAAAGGAATCAACGAATTGAGTTTGAATAAGTTTATTCAAAATGGAAGCATTAGTTATTGTTTCCAAAAAAATAAAATAAAATGAAAGATATTCTATAACAATGTTTTATGTGAAATTTGATTTAATCCAAGGTAGGAATATATATGAATTAATCTAAAGTATTTAAATGATTTTGAAAGTGTAAGAACCCGTAACTTCCCCGTGAAGGAAAGCACGAATACTTTGAGAACAACACACAAAAGGACGCATACGGAAGAACATTTCATTGTTATTTCAACAATTCCATCAGATACAAGAATATACAGAGTATAAATGAATAAATTACATTCGACAAATATCAGATATTACAATAAGTTACATAGCAGCGGAAAAATAATATAAAACACAACTAGAAGTGATACACGGATACAGAGCTTTCCGAGCATCGTTCCAGCTGTAAACCAGGTTCCTGTGAATATAAATCTGCAAAACCAAAACTACTAGCTGCCCGTGCGGAAAATAGGGGCACCCAGAGTTTAGGTTAAAACAATAAACTCCAGGTCAGTCATGTGACTGGTGTGAGAACTAAAACAGTTATTAATTTTGGTTTTAAAGTTAGGTAAATCAAGGGACCACGCCGTATAACACGGAACGGGTTTCCTCCCAAGAATACCAGTGCATAAAATAAACAGCGCAATGCTAAATAAATAAAAATGAAGCTGTTATAAGACCCAGGTCCCATCACACAATGCAACGCAAGCCGGAGGATAGGGTTTTCCCTTATAACAGCCAAAGCATGCTTGATACGTTTAAAACACATTATTTGATACTATTATAAGTGTATAGTGTCAAAACAATTTCAATCATAAATATCAATCATAGGCGGCATGGGTACCATCTATCATGTCGCCACACTAGTTCTACAATTAAAACCGCAATATCACGTATTGGAAATTGGATTCCGTCATGAGCCGAGGCAAGGGGCAAGCTCCTCTCCGCGTTCGAGACACTCTAGCAAATGTCCCAGGACCCCACTATGATCCTTGGAATCGGCTGGGCCGGTCCTCTCTTACTTTTGAGGATTGGCAACTCCTGAACACACGTTTCCCGGTCCTTACAGACCTATATCCGAGGCGCCTCGTATCCAACAACCACACAGGTGAAAAGTATATAAATGTCAGGGCTGGTAGGTCACTGACACCACCCTAGCTAGAAAGAAACGTCGTGCTCTCCCAGCGGTCCATCTCCCGTTTTTGACTCATACCGAGGTGTGAGGCTCGCGAATTCACGTTATACACAAAGTTACGCCACACAGGCCGTGCTTTGATCATCAACCACAAGACTTTGCTTTTCAACAGAAGCCTTGATCAATTGCCACTTATGTGTGCCACACAGGCAATCCACTCCATGCGACTGATGTCCATCGATATACAACCTCTGAGCTCGTATGTCTCAGAGAAGGGCGTTAAGCAAGAGAATAAATTCTCCGCCGCCAAACAGATGTATATTTAATAGAGATCAATCAACACAGAGTAAAATCCAATGTCAGACACACAATCCATTTACAAGTTCGTTCTGGGTCTGAACGAAACCGGAGGCACTTTCCTCGCATATCCATCCATCTCCAAGTACGTCTGGACGATCACCAACTGATTCCCTCATCCTGGGTGTACAGCCCAATCAAGATCATCAGTAATCACCCAAACGATGTGAAGACTTCCGGTCTTCAACCACCGTCTTCATCTTCGACATCTCGTCGAATCGGTTATTCAGAATGGGTATAACCCGGCCTTTCTGAATAACCCACGTATATAATAAACAAATGTTACACAAACACAACAAACGCCTCATTCCAATTCAGAATATTCTTTTATTCACAAAATCACATTCTTAGGGAAAGGTTCCCATTAATTTTATCCAAAATAAATTCTTCTAAATTTATTCTTAAATCTTCCTTTGGATATCATTTCAAACTCGTCGGGATTAACGAACCACACCGAAGTAATTATTTATTTTATTTCCCAATCCCAACCTATATATCCCATGGAGAAAACTGGTAATACTCCACATCTAACACCACGGTGTTATCGGTAAATTTAATTACCATTTCACGTTCAAATCTATTTAAAGATTTAACTATCGCTTTGGAGCAAAACTGGTGATACTCCACTCTCGATCACTTTTCAGATTTGATAATTTAAATTATCAATTCACATTTTAATCTAATTAAAGATTCATTAAAACTCCACTTAGTTTTAATCTTTTCAAAAATCAATATTCTGTCTTTAACTGGGTTAAAGAACCAATGTCATCAAAACACGATTCACGACAAACCCAAATCACATTTAATATTAAATACAAGGCTCTGAATAGAAAATATATTGGCTTATATTCAATATCAAATTCTGAAACCAACAAATATCGTATTGGAAATAACGATATAAAATATCTTTCAAATCCCCATAACAATATTTGTATAGTCACGAAATCCAACATCGAAATATCCCGAAGATAATTTCGATTCAACTCCAGTCCAATTCACGTATTGGAAATATTGATTATTTTTAAAATCACTTTCAAATTCAATTTATTTATTTCAAAAATAAATTGATTTTAATTCTAGTTCAAAACTAGTTCATTTCGATAAAAATCTATTTTTATCTTTTCAAATGTGGAGTTTTTCACCCCAGTTCTTTCCAATTCACATATTATGATTTTACACAAATTATCAATATTTTTAATAATTTTATCAAGGCCCGTACAGTCGATTTCCAACAATGGCCATCGAACTGCACTTATAGCGACCTTTTCCAAATTTGATTTGGACATAATTCCAAATCCAACCGTTAGATTTCAAATTTCTAATATTCATTGGAAAGCTCTTTTCGATACGAACCCAACGGTTCCGGTTTTAGGAGAATCCGACGGTCGGATCTCCCGTAATGTCCGTTTGAAATAAATGGTCGAAATTTACAAACTGCCGCAGCGCGGCGCGTTCTATTCAAGCCATTATATATATATATAATATATATATATATATTATATATATTTCGTCGATTTCCTTTTAAAGCGAATTTTATAAATCGTTTTAAATTCGTTTTCAAAACCATTTCAACACTACATTCAATTTCAAATCGATTTGATTTCAATTCAATTCGAGTTCATTTCAATTCAATTCAAATTCAAATTCGTTTCAATTCAATTTCAATTCGAATTTACCTTCTATTTGATTCAATTCGAATTCGTTCAAATTGATTTCAATTCAATTTCAATTCGTTTTAAATTTCAATTTCAATTTAATTCAATTTGAATTCATTTCTATTTTATTCGAATTCAAATTCACTTCCTATTCAATTCGAATTTTAATCTAATTCAATTTGAATTTCATTTCAAAATATTTAGTTTTGAAATCACTTTTCAATATTCCTTATAAAACGAATAAAATCGATATAAACATCGTTCGCGTCAAAATAACGCATCTCTAATCAACACGGCTTTATATTTCAATAATTCGTTATTCTATTCAACAAATGAATATTTATCCCATTCTACACATGAATCTATATTTCTTTCAACACACGACTAATCTCAGCACATGAGTACTGTCAACACATCACTATTCCTGTTATGTAAAATATTTTATAAAACTATGGTATCTATCGTTTGATTTTTAATTAGACTTCTACTGGGAAGTAGTTCTAATTTCAAATATGATAAAGATGTAAATTTCATTGTATAAAATATTTCACTCAACACATGAACATCGTCAACACATGACTATTTTTATGTTCAACACATGAATTTTCTTTTTATAATAGTTATTATTATTTTCCCGATTGGAATGAGGCTCAATCAATCACCATATAATGTTAATTATATGGATTCCATACAACACATGTATCTAATAGCATTGAAAAATAATCAACCATCAACCAAAGTGCACTACACTGTATAAGCATCAAATATAGATATCTAACGCTTATAACAGCTTGTCAATCAATCGATCGACATATTTAATCAATCAGGATGAGTGAACTTCAAATTTCATCCCAACACCCGTGTGGGGTTTCAAACAATCAAACACAGATTTTATTTGTGCAGTTGGGCGATGTGTAAAATTTATCGACCCAATCAATATCAGTCAAATCAGTGTATATAAACAAATCGGCCGATTTGTTTATAAATATTCATCTATTCACTTTCACGTTAAAAATTATATTTTTAACGATCAAACTATTTTATTTTAACACTTGAATTTCTATTCAGTTCATTTAGTCGATAAATGATTATTTTTATTTTTCTAACATATTTTAGAAAATTTCGGCGGCATAACGGCACGATACTAGAAACGGGACGAGGCCTAGCCTTATCCCCGGTCTAGTGAAGGCCCACGCCATTCACACATCAATCAAATCAATTTCAATTCACCAAATAATTCAATTCAAACCAATAACCTAACCAACTACACAATCAAACAATTTAACAAACAAGCCATCCATGGTCTGTGGATGACGGGTGTCGGGTGCTACTAAGCACCGTCTACATCCTAGCATATATATATATATAACTAGAAAAAAAAGAATTTAGAGTGAGAAGTTCTCACCAATAGCTATCCTAGCTCCACGGCACCTCATTGATAGAAATCTTCATCGCTATCGCATCATTGCCATCTTCGTTGCCCGTAGTCACTATATATATAAAAATCACACATTTTTATATTTTGATGTCTTTAAAATAAAAGTCACATTTTTATTTTCCATTTAGAAATCATATTTCTATAATCACTTCATATATTCAAAAATCGAATTTTCACTTCTCTATTCAAGCCATTATATATAAATAAGCATATTTTCACAACGCTACTGTATAGATAAAAATTATATTTTTATCACGCTATTTTCTATATAAAGATTTCGCCTTTATAAATTTAAAGTTTTCACCTTTATAAAAATAAAGTTTTCACCTTTATAAAAATAAAGTTTTCACCTTTATAAAAATCACCACTTTATTTCAACGTATATAAAATAAAAATCAGATTTTTATTTCGCTACATATACAAAGATGATATTTTTATATTCTCTATCCTATAAAGATTATATTTTTAATACTTTAAAAATGTAAAAATCATATTTTTAATATTTCTATATAGTAAAGATTATATTTTTAACTCTCTACATACACAGAAATCATATTTTGACATCACCTAAATAGTAAAGACTATATTTTTAATACTTTAAAAATATAAAAATCATATTTTTAATACTTTAAAAATATAAAAATCATATTTTTAATACTTCTACTTAATAAAGATTATATTTTAATACTTCTACTTAATAAAGATTATATTTTTAATACTTCTACTTAATAAAGATTATATTTTTAATACTTTAAAAATATAAAAAAAATTACCTTTTTAAAACTTTACCACCTACATAAAATTCAGTTTATATAATAAATTTCAGTTTATAAAATAAATCAAATCAGTTTATATAATAAATAAATTTCAGTTAAAAACTTATAGGGGGGGCTTCTCCGTTCGTCAGTGAGGGGGGGCTCGTGGCGGAGGTGCGGAGGTGGGCGTTCAGAGGGCGGCGTCGGCGAATGGGGGAGGCGGGGGTTTTGCGGCTGTCGGTTAGGGCAGGGGGGGTCGGAGCTTCGAGGTGGCGGAGGAGGAGAAGGGGAGGGCGGCGAGTTGAGGGAGGGGGTCGCGGGGTCCATCGGGGAGGGGCGGCGACGACGATGGCTACGGCGGGGGGGGGGGGAGGGGGGGCGATCGCGATTTCGATTTCAATTTTTTTTTTTTTTCCTTTCTGTTAAACGAAAACGGGGGGGGGGGGGGGGTCTGATATGAATAAGGAGAGGTTTAATTAATTATTATTTTTTTAATTATTAAAAAGTTGACTTTTACATACGACCTCTAAACGAGGTCCACCGCCTGTCGTCCCTACCATTCTACCCCCATTCAGAACACAATGGGATATTTACCGCAAGCTGATTCGACTGTTTGAATCAGTTTCCGTTGAATTTACGTTTAAATCACTATATTGAATTTTAAACGTACATTTCAAATTACCGGGGTCACATACTAACTCTAAAAATTCTCGAAAAATGTTTTCTAGCTTCATATTGACGATACGGTCCTAACAAAACTAGTTTCGTCGAATTCTGAGACCGTTGGAAAAATGGCCAATTTCCAGTCGATTAAAATCAACTGAAACTGGTCAAACGCGTTTTCCTTTGCCACGCTCACATATTGATTCGAAAAATTATGAAATTTGGAATCTAGCAATAACTCAACATCACGGACCCAACAAAAGTGGTTTCGTCGAAATCCGAGGTCATTTGCAAAATGTCCATTTTTAAGGGCCTGAATTCCATAGCAACTATTCAGAATTTTCAACTGGACATATCTTTTGATTCCCGCTATCAAATTTTGATTTGTTGGATTCGTTGGAAAGATATTATCAAATAGATCCTAATGTTTTTGGTTTCACTAAAATCCGGATTGTTTTGCACCCGGTACATTCAATTGAAGTTTGAAATCGAATTATCGAACTACCGCGCCATTTTCAATTCTATTATAATTATATATAATTATTTATATTCTAACGACGACGCATATAATATATACGTCGAATTCTATTCAAAATGAATTTCTCGTCCATATTATTTAAAATAATTCATTTTAAATATTCAAAATTCGCTAAAATCGCTAAAATAAAAATTTTAAACTGGCCCAGATTTTCCGGGTTATTACAATCTCCCCCACTTAAAACTTTTCGTCCCTGAAAAGGAACAAAGTCGAAAGTGGTTTGATTAATCAACTCTACGTTCGATCTGGCTTGTATTCTTCAACTTTTCAGTTTCTGAGAATTTTCAAATTTTCAAAAATTTGGCTAACACCCTAAATTTTCGAAAAATTTCGCCATAACCTCCCCTGCACCGGGAGCATCGGGGAATTTCAAATAGCTTCCCCGGTCCTTCAGATCTCAAAAAGAAAAAGAAAAAGCCAAGCGGCTAGCCAATAGGCTCTCAAAATCATCATCACCCAAACAAAACAGGAAATTATGTAGTAAACATGTACCTATTTGTCAGGCAAACAAATTTTATTCTTCGGCTCTAGCCTCCTTGCTATGACCTGTTCAATATAAGTATATGTATATGCAAGCAAATACGACCAATTTCAATACAATTCAATATTTGATTTAATTAGGCTAAATGGTTAAAAATTAGCAAACAATTAAACAAACAACACAAACATCAATCAATTAGTGAATTAGAGTTTCAAATTCATAAATTTTGATACATATATACAAAAAATCTTGTTTTTGATGCCAATTCACAACAATGTGTTCTAACTATATTAGTTTTGGTTCTCACACCAGCCTAATGGAAATATATAGAAATCACACCTTCGAAACACGAATATAAATTCTGATGATGATATATCAATCATCAGAACCATCTCCGGGTGTCTAGAATGTGATTCTATATCTACCCAGTATATTAAAACTTCGAATATACGTTCATGACGCGTATACGCGAAATCTATATATACTCGATTGCCCATATTCAAAATAAATAAATATTCAAATACGTATAAGGTGATTTAAATTTTTAAAACAAAATTGTTTTCTTTTGAAAAATATACTCTTCACACTCGTTCTAGGACACTACTGATCCTATCTCTAACGAGTAGTTCTAATTGGATATTGCTAATCCAATATCTGATGAATCCTTTCGTATGGTTCTAATGTGTCTTGTTCTCGAGCTCTGTAAACCAAAGCTCTGATACCACTGTAAGAACCCGTAACTTCCCCGTGAAGGAAAGCACGAATACTTTGAGAACAACACACAAAAGGACGCATACGGAAGAACATTTCATTGTTATTTCAATAATTCCATCAGATACAAGAATATACAAAGTATAAATGAATAAATTACATTCGATAAATATCAGAGACTACAATAAGTTACATAGCAGCGGAAAAATAATATAAAACACAACTAGAAGTGATACACGGATACAGAGCTTTCCGAGCATCGTTCCAGCTGTAAACCAGGTTCCTGTGAATATAAATCTGCAAAACCAAAACTACTAGCTGCCCGTGCGGAAAATAGGGGCACCCAGAGTTTAGGTTAAAACAATAAACTCCAGGTCAGTCATGTGACTGGTGTGAGAACTAAAACAGTTATTAATTTTGGTTTTAAAGTTAGGTAAATCAAGGGACCACGCCGTATAACACGGAACGGGTTTCCTCCCAAGAATACCAGTGCATAAAATAAACAGCGCAATGCTAAATAAAGAAAAATGAAGCTGTTATAAGACCCAGGTCCCATCACACAATGCAACGCAAGCCGGAGGATAGGGTTTTCCCTTATAACAGCCAAAGCATGCTTGATACGTTTAAAACACATTATTTGATACTATTATAAGTGTATAGTGTCAAAACAATTTCAATCATAAATATCAATCATAGGCGGCATGGGTACCATCTATCATGTCGCCATACTAGTTCTACAATTAAAACCGCAATATCACGTATTGGAAATTGGATTCCGTCATGAGCCGAGGCAAGGGGCAAGCTCCTCTCCGCGTTCGAGACACTCTAGCAAATGTCCCAGGACCCCACTATGATCCTTGGAATCGGCTGGGCCGGTCCTCTCTTACTTTTGAGGATTGGCAATTCCTGAACACATGTTTCCCGGTCCTTACAGACCTATATCCGAGGCGCCTCGTATCCAACAACCACACAGGTGAAAAGTATATAAATGTCAGGGCTGGTAGGTCACTGACACCACCCTAGCTAGAAAGAAACGTCGTGCTCTCCCAGCGGTCCATCTCCCGTTTTTGACTCATACCGAGGTGTGAGGCTCGCGAATTCACGTTATACACAAAGCTACGCCACACAGGCCGTGCTTTGATCATCAACCACAAGACTTTGCTTTTCAACAGAAGCCTTGATCAATTGCCACTTATGTGTGCCACACAGGCAATCCACTCCATGCGACTGATGTCCATCGATATACAACCTCTGAGCTCGTATGTCTCAGAGAAGGGCGTTAAGCAAGAGAATAAATTCTCCGCCGCCAAACAGATGTATATTTAATAGAGATCAATCAACACAGAGTAAAATCCAATGTCAGACACACAATCCATTTACAAGTTCGTTCTGGGTCTGAACGAAACCGGAGGCACTTTCCTCGCATATCCATCCATCTCCAAGTACGTCTGGACGATCACCAACTGATTCCCTCATCCTGGGTGTACAGCCCAATCAAGATCATCAGTAATCACCCAAACGATGTGAAGACTTCCGGTCTTCAACCACCGTCTTCATCTTCGACATCTCGTCGAATCGGTTATTCAGAATGGGTATAACCCGGCCTTTCTGAATAACCCACGTATATAATAAACAAATGTTACACAAACACAACAAACGCCTCATTCCAATTCAGAATATTCTTTTATTCACAAAATCACATTCTTAGGGAAAGGTTCCCATTAATTTTATCCAAAATAAATTCTTCTAAATTTATTCTTAAATCTTCCTTTGGATATCATTTCAAACTCGTCGGGATTAACGAACCACACCGAAGTAATTATTTATTTTATTTCCCAATCCCAACCTATATATCCCATGGAGAAAACTGGTAATACTCCACATCTAACACCACGGTGTTATCGGTAAATTTAATTACCATTTGTAACAACCGGTAATTTTTAACGATTTAAAATCCGATTTAAATCAAAATTTTATTTTGAAATTATTCTATGGTTTTTCATAACGGGAATTCGAAATTTGTAATACGTACAGTGAGATGTAGCAACTGTAAAAATTTCATCGGAAAATTTGACTGTTGTCGGTCGCGCAATTTTCCAGTGCAAAGCTGCGCATATCAGTTCAGATTTTAAAGATTTTAAAATTTCTCCAAAACCAGTTCGAACAAACACGAAAAATACTCTATTCGTTGTCACGAATCCGACGGCGAAATTCATTTCGTGAAAATCGGACGTTTTGACCTCCGTTTTCCGTCCGCATTTTTACGTCAAAGGGGTCCGTAACGCGCTTTTGAACGGAGCATCCTGACACTGGAATTTATACACCATTGTGTCCGTCTCGTCGAGCTGATTACCAAAATATATTTATTTGTCAGTTTCGGTGCTCGGTTCGCGCTGAAACTGCGAAAAGGCTTGCGCAGTTCATTTTTGAAACAGTGACATTTGAGTTCGATGTGTCCCTTTTACGATTCTGCATATTTTTCTAGGTATTTTGGGTCTGCAAAACCCGTTCTTTTATTTTTCTTAACCACCCATTTTTAATTTTATTTCTTAAAGTGGACACATTTAGTCCATTTTCTTTCCTACATGCATGCACACGTTAATAGTCCATTCATTTCCATTTGTGTACAAACCATGCATACGTCCTTTTTGGTTTGCTTGCACATTTACTTTCTACTTTTAAATCCCTTAACCTTTTACTGCTTAGGTGAATGTACCACCGTTAATACGTCCATTCATTTTTTTTTCTTCAAACGGTGCGTTAAGACTGGTTCCAAACCCCATCGCTTTTTCTTCTGGAAATGTGCGAATGACCGGTTCTTTACCGATTTACATGGACGACGTGTACCCTTTCCTTATTTAAATCCCCATCCCTTTTCTTTATTCACAACTGCTCCCTGCCCACTTTAAATTTTTCCCCAACGCCTTATCATTTTCCCTTTCTCTCCCAAGAAGCAAGCCACTCCCTGAAGCTGCGATGTCAACAGCGCCTCCCTTCCCTCACGCCAAGCTGAGCCTTCCCAGTCCAGACTACCCCCTCCAACAGCCTGCCATGCTTCGACCGACCCTCCGGCCGAGCTCCACCTGAAAACCGCGCCTGCCGTTCTTTCCCCATGCCAACGTGAAGACCGTCGAACCCCTAGCAAACCAAGCAGCCCTCGACATTGCCAAAGATGACTCCTTCAACGCCTTTCTCCACTCATGCCACCGAATCCATGATCAGCTCCGTCCATCAGTCAACCCGAATGCCGCGACCCCTTGTGCCTTCCAGTGTGTGTGTGTGTGGTGATACAGTGAGAGTGTGCGTGAGTTCTTAAGTGTTGGGTACTGTATTAGTGCGTGGGTTTTTGTTTTGGGTGAGTTGTTTAGTTTTATGTGTGTGCGTATATATGTTAGTGCGGTGTGTTGTGGGATAGTGTGTGTGTTTGCATGAATCTGTACCATTGTGTATTGTGTGTGTAAGTGGTGTGTGTCATGTGTGATTGTGTTTGCGTGAATCTATACCATTGTGTATGCGTGTGTATATTCTGTGCTTGTTTTGGGTGTGTGTTTCTTTTGGTCATCATTTACTTGTACATTTATATATTAGAATGAGTTGTAGAATTTATTAGTTTTAAAAAAAAAATCTATATATATAATTTTGTTTAAATATTTATATATGGGTGTATGTATATATAATTATACAATTGGTTTGGGGTATGTCGAAGTTTTAAAATATACGTATATTATTACTTTTCTGTGTATATATAAATTATATATATATATATATAATATTTTATAAAGAAACTGTTGTGTTTTAATTTTTTTTTTTTTGAACTGTGTTAATGTTGTGTTATTTTTGAATTGAATTTAGGATGAGCCAAAACCCATTCCAAAAACCAAATAGCCTTACCGATCCGTTAAGAAACCCTTAGCCTCCTCTTATAAAATTATATATTGAGTGGTTATCGTGATCGAATCCATTGTCAGTCGTGCCTGGAAGTTGTCGTCTCATTCAATGTCAATCAGTCAATCATCGTCTCCATTTCTATGCCATGAAAGGTGAGTTTATCTCACACCTGACTCACATTTATTTCATGGATGTTAGATCAATAATGAACTGTTATATGAAATGTATAGGTTGCTAGTAGAAATTGTTTGATTTGATATGTATGCACATTTCATATGCGACACGATATATTCATATGACACATAGTTGCACTGATGATATATATGTTGTGATTGATACTATGTGATACCCTAGTTTTAGGAAAACCATTAAGGGTTGAAATGATACATACCCGAACGAACATTAGAATAAGGAAAAATCGTTATGGGTTGAAATGATAGATCTGAACGATTTTTATTGAATTTGGGATCGCGGGTTGAAATGATAGACCCGTAGAAATTTTATCAATTGCGGGTTGAAATGATAAATATCCGTATCACTTGACCGTAGGGTAGAAAACTATATACGGACACCGTCGGTCATGTTGTCGAAGTAAAATGAGTTTTATTTTAAATTTTTACTTAAGACTTTATATATTTATATTTTATTTAAATATAAATTATTTCGTATATTTTAAATTATGTGTTTTAAAATGATTTATTTGTAAATAAGGATTTAAATGTTTATTTAAGATTTTACTTATAAATTTATTTATTTTAAACCATATAATTTATTCCTATAAGTATTTTAATCTTTTTATATTATTGTAAATATTTCTTTAAATCTATTTTTATATTATTTTAAACTTATATGTTTATAATCTATTTCTAATTTACTTTAGAATTTTGTAAACTTATATATATATATATACATATATCTATTTTCAAAATTTATTTTTCTTATATATATATTTCATAAACTTTATTAAAGTCAAGATGGATAGGTTAGATTTCGCAATTTAAATTCGAAGTTTAAAGATGTAAATTTTTTTTATAACGATATTAGAATAATGAGTGAACTCATATTAAGTTATGAATTCAAATTGATTCGAACTTTTAGTGGAGATGAATTTGAATTAGGTAAAAATGAAATGAATTTGATTTCTTTAGTGACAGAAGTGTAAATTTAAATATTTAAATTTTATATAGAATTGGTTTTGTAAATCGTTAGGTTTGAATTGGGAAATTTGTGAAATTGATTTATAGGAATAATTTTAAATCTTATGAATTGTTGAATTGAATATAAGGCTTCAACTCAAATTTTAAGTAATGAATTTGTTAGTTCGATTTGAGTTAATATATTATATGATTTGATTTAATTTGAAACATAAGGTTTCGAAGTAAATTATATAAACTAAATTTGAACTTAAGTGTTGGATTTTGAATCAACTTGAATGAATGCTTAAATAGTAAAACTTGTTTTATGAATTGTTTGAATAACGATTTCGAATCGTATGACTTGAATAAAATTTGTTTAATTGAAATGTAAGTTTTGACTTGAATCGTATACTTTGAATTTGAACCAAAGGGTTGGATTTAACTGAATCAACTTAAAGTGAATTCTTGGAAAGGTGAAATTTAATCATTTGAATTGTTTCGAACTTGAATTTTTGCGAATATAAACCGAATCAAAAATGTTATCGAAGTTAAATGTTGGTATTGATTTAAATGGAAATTAAGACCTTTACGATATGATTTCTAAATCAATTCGATCTAAGCGATTTAAGTGAATGTGTTTCATAATTTTATATATTCGAAGTTAGATATTTAATTTTGATTTCAAAATCGAATATGATATTTCGTATAAACTATTTTATAAAATGATTTATAAAATAATGACCACGGTGTGAAAAATGTAAACGGTTGGTTGTTAAAGAGACCGGGATCGGCTATTGTCATACTCTCTGCCAATACCGAAAACCACTTTAACAACTGTGTACGCGGTGGAGTTCTAGAATGAAGGGGATGATTTAGCGAACGACTCTATTTTGTATTTTCATATTAATTACGAGACCCTGACTACCTTGAGTCAGCTTAATGTGGCTAAAACAGGAGCTACGCACGGACCAATTGAGGTCATACCTCTTATCGAGCACACTTCTTCGATATTATTCTATTACTGTTGAGATTCGATTTGGGCCCTTTTGATTATGGGAGTGTGTCTCGAGGTGGGCGGTAGTTGCTACTATGCGTTACCACCAGTCCGGCTCTGCAAACGGTGAATCCACCCTGGCATTCCTTGCGTGCCTTGTCACATGCCTTATACGAGCCCAATACG
Source organism: Allium sativum (assembly GCA_030737875.1). NCBI lineage: Eukaryota > Viridiplantae > Streptophyta > Magnoliopsida > Asparagales > Amaryllidaceae > Allium > Allium sativum. Next base: position 8,262,989 of record JASFAX010000034.1, read on the forward strand.
ATTTTGTTTTGTACTATTTTATATGGAGTGCCCTCTGATCAACCTCCAGTTTACGGAGGAATTACGGTACTGTATATACTATGGGAATATATAAACGGTGTAAGGGTAATAATGGTAATCCCGCTTACGCTATTTTGATACTTTACTTTACTGATAGACACTATTGTATATAGCGTATTATACTACATAGTATTAGTTTGACGGATCCTTAGAGGATGGTGATCCCAAACATCCTCTAAGTTACTGATTGCATTTCATCGAACATTTCATTTGTGTTGATTTACTTCCATGAGAATGTTAGTCCTGATCCGAGTTGTTTTGTTTTGCATTATTGCTCGGGTCAGATCGAGTATTACAGTTTCAAGATTCACTCTTGGAGTTGGAGCTTATGTTGGATTTTTCTCATCTATATCTACCTGTTCAGTTGATCCAGTTCTAACTATTCTTGTCATTTCTGTTTTTGTAGTTATCTTTCATTTACTGTATTAGTCTTCCGCTGTATTATTTATGTAAACTCTGATGTAAAGCTTCATGAACTACTATTGTATTTTAAATTTTGCGCTGTGAGATATTATATTGCTCTATATCTGTGATCTGTGATTCTGTGATTTATTCTGTTTACCCCGAAGCTAATAACAATCTGTTGTTTTGGACGTTTCGAGTTGATATGTTTTGTCGATTCGGCACGGTCAAAATGGCGGGTCGTTACATGTGGTATCAGAGCTTTGGTTTTTCAAAGCTTTAGCCTATGGGGTAAAAGCTCATTAGAGATAGGGTAGTGATACCCTAGAATGAGTGGAATCAGTTGCAGAATCCTTCTTGAGAGAGCGAATTTTTAAAGTAAAAATAGTTTTCAAAATGGTTTTTTAAATGTTTTTAAATAAATATTTCGAATATAAAATTCCATTTAATATTTAAATCTTCTTCTGAGTTTCCTTTCCATTTGAATCCATCTTCCTTCGTAGATCCTCTTTGATTAGGTTCTTTCGTTCTTTCAGCTTTTACCTCGAATTCTATAATTTATACTTGTCCATTTCAAGGTAAGAAGTAGAAGAAGAGTATAAGTCTTCTAGCCAGTCTGTCTTTAATAAATATTGGTTTGAAATTTATATTTTGGAAAGATATTTTTATATAAGATCTTCTTAATGTAATATTTAATTTGATATTTGTAAATAATTTGGTAATACCAATGGTTTGTAAAGATTTTATGTGTAAGGTATTCATATGTTAACTTATAGAATTAATTAAGTGTTATAAGTTTAAATATTGATACCATGAATTTGAAAATATTTAGATATAGTATAGAATGATTTTGTTATATATTTGATTTAATAAGAATATTGTTGTATATTTGTTAAGAATTGTAATTGAATTTTTACAAATAAATGAGTGGGGGCAGAGATATAATTTTTCCCTACTTGAAATTTTAATGATTTGAAATATATTATTTATAATATATGATTTAGAGTGTGGTATATATTCTATTTAAATATTAAAAGATGTTTTGAGTACTTATTTTACGCTAAAATTGGCCTATCGAATACTTATTGACTTGGTGTATACGTTTGATCAACGTATATGTTAAATCCTATACGTATTAGATAGATATAGAGTCACACCCTAGTCGCTTGAAAATGATTCTGGTGATGACCGCGGCATCATCGATATCTATTTTCGGGTTTCGAAAGTGGGATAAATATATATAGCCAATCGCAACGTCAAGTGAATACTTGAAATGTTTGAAATGTTTGAAAATATTTTATCATTTGATTTATATATATTTAAAATTATATATGTATAGGGATAAATATGAACCATTGGTTTAAATATATTAATTATTTAATTACTATTTCCCTACCTCGTTCCTTTTCGGGGACGAAAAGTTTTGAGTAGGGGAGATTGTAACAACCGGTAATTTTAACGATTTAAAATCCGATTTAAATCAAAATTTTATTTTGAAATTATTCTATGGTTTTTCATAACGGGAATTCGAAATTTGTAATACGTACAGTGAGATGTAGCAACTGTAAAAATTTCATCGGAAAATTTGACTGTTGTCGGTCGCGCAATTTTCCAGTGCAAAGCTGCGCATATCAGTTCAGATTTTAAAGATTTTAAAATTTCTCCAAAACCAGTTCGAACAAACACGAAAAATACTCTATTCGTTGTCACGAATCCGACGGCGAAATTCATTTCGTGAAAATCGGACGTTTTGACCTCCGTTTTCCGTCCGCATTTTTACGTCAAAGGGGTCCGTAACGCGCTTTTGAACGGAGCATCCTGACACTGGAATTTATACACCATTGTGTCCGTCTCGTCGAGCTGATTACCAAAATATATTTATTTGTCAGTTTCGGTGCTCGGTTCGCGCTGAAACTGCGAAAAGGCTTGCGCAGTTCATTTTTGAAACAGTGACATTTGAGTTCGATGTGTCCCGTTTACGATTCTGCATATTTTTCTAGGCATTTTGGGTCTGCAAAACCCGTTCTTTTATTTTTCTTAACCACCCATTTTTAATTTTATTTCTTAAAGTGGACACATTTAGTCCATTTTCTTTCCTACATGCATGCACACGTTAATAGTCCATTCATTTCCATTTGTGTACAAACCATGCATACGTCCTTTTTGGTTTGCTTGCACATTTACTTTCTACTTTTAAATCCCTTAACCTTTTACTGCTTAGGTGAATGTACCACCGTTAATACGTCCATTCATTTTTTTTTCTTCAAACGGTGCGTTAAGACTGGTTCCAAACCCCATCGCTTTTTCTTCTGGAAATGTGCGAATGACCGGTTCTTTACCGATTTACATGGACGACGTGTACCCTTTCCTTATTTAAATCCCCATCCCATTTCTTTATTCACAACTGCTCCCTGCCCACTTTAAATTTTTCCCCAACGCCTTATCATTTTCCCTTTCTCTCCCAAGAAGCAAGCCACTCCCTGAAGCTGCGATGTCAACAGCGCCTCCCTTCCCTCACGCCAAGCTGAGCCTTCCCAGTCCAGACTACCCCCTCCAACAGCCTGCCATGCTTCGACCGACCCTCCGGCCGAGCTCCACCTGAAAACCGCGCCTGCCGTTCTTTCCCCATGCCAACGTGAAGACCGTCGAACCCCTAGCAAACCAAGCAGCCCTCGACATTGCCAAAGATGACTCCTTCAACGCCTTTCTCCACTCATGCCACCGAATCCATGCTCAGCTCCGTCCATCAGTCAACCCGAATGCCGCGACCCCTTGTGCCTTCCAGTGTGTGTGTGTGTGGTGATACAGTGAGAGTGTGCGTGAGTTCTTAAGTGTTGGGTACTGTATTAGTGCGTGGGTTTTTGTTTTGGGTGAGTTGTTTAGTTTTATGTGTGTGCGTATATATGTTAGTGCGGTGTGTTGTGGGATAGTGTGTGTGTTTGCATGAATCTGTACCATTGTGTATTGTGTGTGTAAGTGGTGTGTGTCATGTGTGATTGTGTTTGCGTGAATCTATACCATTGTGTATGCGTGTGTATATTCTGTGCTTGTTTTGGGTGTGTGTTTCTTTTGGTCGTCATTTACTTGTACATTTATATATTAGAATGAGTTGTAGAATTTATTAGTTTTAAAAAAAAAATCTATATATATAATTTTGTTTAAATATTTATATATGGGTGTATGTATATATATAATTATACAATTGGTTTGGGGTATGTCGAAGTTTTAAAATATACGTATATTATTTCTTTTCTGTGTATATATAAATTATATATATATATATAATATTTTATAAAGAAATTGTTGTGTTTTAAATTTTTTTTTTTGAACTGTGTTAATGTTGTGTTATTTTTGAATTGAATTTAGGATGAGCCAAAACCCATTCCAAAAACCAAATAGCCTTACCGATCCGTTAAGAAACCCTTAGCCTCCTCTTATAAAATTATATATTGAGTGGTTATCGTGATCGAATCCATTGTCAGTCGTGCCTGGAAGTTGTCGTATCATTCAATGTCAATCAGTCAATCATCGTCTCCATTTCTATGCCATGAAAGGTGAGTTTACCTCACACCTGACTCACATTTATTTCATGGATGTTAGATCAATAATGAACTGTTATATGAAATGTATAGGTTGCTAGTAGAAATTGTTTGATTTGATATGTATGCACATTTCATATGCGACACGATATATTCATATGACACATAGTTGCACTGATGATATATATGTTGTGATTGATACTATGTGATACCCTAGTTTTAGGAAAACCATTAAGGGTTGAAATGATACATACCCGAACGAACATTAGAATAAGGAAAAATCGTTATGGGTTGAAATGATAGATCTGAATGATTTTTATTGAATTTGGGATCGCGGGTTGAAATGATAGACCCGTAGAAATTTTATCAATTGCGGGTTGAAATGATAAATATCCGTATCACTTGACCGTAGGGTAGAAAACTATATACGGACACCGTCGGTCATGTTGTCGAAGTAAAATGAGTTTTATTTTAAATTTTTACTTAAGACTTTATATATTTATATTTTATTTAAATATAAATTATTTCGTATATTTTAAATTATGTGTTTTAAAATGATTTATTTGTAAATAAGGATTTAAATGTTTATTTAAGATTTTACTTATAAATTTATTTATTTTAAACCATATAATTTATTCCTATAAATATTTTAATCTTTTTATATTATTGTAAATATTTCTTTAAATCTATTTTTATATTATTTTAAACTTATATGTTTATAATCTATTTCTAATTTACTTTAGAATTTTGTAAACTTATATATATATATACATATATCTATTTTCAAAATTTATTTTTCTTATATATATATTTCATAAACTTTATTAAAGTCAAGATGGATAGGTTAGATTTCGCAATTTAAATTCGAAGTTTAAAGATGTAAAATTTTTTTTATAACGATATTAGAATAATGAGTGAACTCATATTAAGTTATGAATTCAAATTGATTCGAACTTTTAGTGGAGATGAATTTGAATTAGGTAAAAATGAAATGAATTTGATTTCTTTAGTGACAGAAGTGTAAATTTAAATATTTAAATTTTATATAGAATTGGTTTTGTAAATCGTTAGGTTTGAATTGGGAAATTTGTGAAATTGATTTATAGGAATAATTTTAAATCTTATGAATTGTTGAATTGAATATAAGGCTTCAACTCAAATTTTAAGTAATGAATTTGTTAGTTCGATTTGAGTTAATATATTATATGATTTGATTTAATTTCAAACATAAGGTTTCGAAGTAAATTATATAAACTAAATTTGAACTTAAGTGTTGGATTTTGAATCAACTTGAATGAATGCTTAAATAGTAAAACTTGTTTTATGAATTGTTTGAATAACGATTTCGAATCGTATGACTTGAATAAAATTTGTTTAATTGAAATGTAAGTTTTGACTTGAATCGTATACTTTGAATTTGAACCAAAGGGTTGGATTTAACTGAATCAACTTAAAGTGAATTCTTGGAAAGGTGAAATTTAATCATTTGAATTGTTTTGAACTTGAATTTTTGCGAATATAAACCGAATCAAAAATGTTATCGAAGTTAAATGTTGGTATTGATTTAAATGGAAATTAAGACCTTTACGATATGATTTCTAAATCAATTCGATCTAAGCGATTTAAGTGAATGTGTTTCATAATTTTATATATTCGAAGTTAGATATTTAATTTTGATTTCAAAATCGAATATGATATTTCGTATAAACTATTTTATAAAATGATTTATAAAATAATGACCACGGTGTGAAAAATGTAAACGGTTGGTTGTTAAAGAGACCGGGATCGGCTATTGTCATACTCTCTGCCAATACCGAAAACCACTTTAACAACTGTGTACGCGGTGGAGTTCTAGAATGAAGGGGATGATTTGGCGAACGACTCTATTTTGTATTTTCATATTAATTACGAGACCCTGACTACCTTGAGTCAGCTTAATGTGGCTAAAACAGGAGCTACGCACGGACCAATTGAGGTCATACCTCTTATCGAGCACACTTCTTCGATATTATTCTATTACTGTTGAGATTCGATTTGGGCCCTTTTGATTATGGGAGTGTGTCTCGAGGTGGGCGGTAGTTGCTACTATGCGTTACCACCAGTCCGGCTCTGCAAACGGTGAATCCACCCTGGCATTCCTTGCGTGCCTTGTCACATGCCTTATACGAGCCCAATACGATTTTGTTTTGTACTATTTTATATGGAGTGCCCTCTGATCAACCTCCAGTTTACGGAGGAATTACGGTACTGTATATACTATGGGAATATATAAACGGTGTAAGGGTAATAATGGTAATCCCGCTTACGCTATTTTGATACTTTACTTTACTGATAGACACTATTGTATATAGCGTATTATACTACATAGTATTAGTTTGACGGATCCTTAGAGGATGGTGATCCCAAACATCCTCTAAGTTACTGATTGCATTTCATCGAACATTTCATTTGTGTTGATTTACTTCCATGAGAATGTTAGTCCTGATCTGAGTTGTTTTGTTTTGCATTATTGCTCGGGTCAGATCGAGTATTACAGTTTCGAGATTCACTCTTGGAGTTGGAGCTTATGTTGGATTTTTCTCATCTATATCTACCTGTTCAGTTGATCCAGTTCTAACTATTCTTGTCATTTCTGTTTTTGTAGTTATCTTTCATTTACTGTATTAGTCTTCCGCTGTATTATTTATGTAAACTCTGATGTAAAGCTTCATGAACTACTATTGTATTTTAAATTTTGCGCTGTGAGATATTATATTGCTCTATATCTGTGATCTGTGATTCTGTGATTTATTCTGTTTACCCCGAAGCTAATAACAATCTGTTGTTTTGGACGTTTCGAGTTGATATGTTTTGTCGATTCGGCACGGTAAAAATGGCAGGTCGTTACACCATTTCACGTTCAAATCTATTTAAAGATTTAACTATCGCTTTGGAGCAAAACTGGTAATACTCCACTCTCGATCACTTTTCAGATTTGATAATTTAAATTATCAATTCACATTTTAATCTAATTAAAGATTCATTAAAACTCCACTTAGTTTTAATCTTTTCAAAAATCAATATTCTGTCTTCAACTGGGTTAAAGAACCAATGTCATCAAAACACGATTCACGACAAACCCAAATCACATTTGATATTAAATACAAGGCTCTGAATAGAAAATATATCGGCTTATATTCAATATCAAATTCTGAAACCAACAAATATCGTATTGGAAATAACGATATAAAATATCTTTCAAATCCCCATAACAATATTTGTATAGTCACGAAATCCAACATCGAAATATCCCAAAGATAATTTCGATTCAACTCCAGTCCAATTCACGTATTGGAAATATTGATTATTTTTAAAATCACTTTCAAATTCAATTTATTTATTTCAAAAATAAATTGATTTTAATTCTAGTTCAAAACTAGTTCATTTCGATAAAAATCTATTTTTATCTTTTCAAATGTGGAGTTTTTCACCCCAGTTCTTTCCAATTCACATATTATGATTTTACACAAATTATCAATATTTTTAATAATTTTATCAAGGCCCGTACAGTCGATTTCCAACAATGGCCATCGAACTGCACTTATAGCGACCTTTTCCTAATTTGATTTGGACATAATTCCAAATCCAACCGTTAGATTTCAAATTTCTAATATTCATTGGAAAGCTCTTTTCGATACTAACCCAACGGTTCCGGTTTTAGGAGAATCCGACGGTCGGATCTCCCGTAATGTCCGTTTGAAATAAATGGTCAAAATTTACGAACTGCCGCGGCGCGGCGCGTTCTATTCAAGCCATTATATATATATATATATATATATAATATATATATATTATATATATTTCGTCGATTTCCTTTTAAAGCGAATTTTATATATCGTTTTAAATTCGTTTTCAAAACCATTTCAACACTACATTCAATTTCAAATCGATTTGATTTCAATTCAATTCGAGTTCATTTCAATTCAATTCAAATTCAAATTCGTTTCAATTCAATTTCAATTCGAATTTACCTTCTATTTGATTCAATTCGAATTTGTTCAAATTGATTTCAATTCAATTTCAATTCGTTTTAAATTTCAATTTCAATTTAATTCAATTTGAATTCATTTCTATTTTATTCGAATTCAAATTCACTTCCTATTCAATTCGAATTTTAATCTAATTCAATTTGAATTTCATTTCAAAATATTTAGTTTTGAAATCACTTTTCAATATTCCTTATAAAACGAATAAAATCGATATAAACATCGTTCGCGTCAAAATAACGCATCTCTAATCAACACGGCTTTATATTTCAATAATTCGTTATTCTATTCAACAAATGAATATTTATCCCATTCTACACATGAATCTATATTTCTTTCAACACACGACTAATCTCAGCACATGAGTACTGTCAACACATCACTATTCCTGTTATGTAAAATATTTTATAAAACTATGGTATCTATCGTTTGATTTTTAATTAGACTTCTACTGGGAAGTAGTTCTAATTTCAAATATGATAAAGATGTAAATTTCATTGTATAAAATATTTCACTCAACACATGAACATCGTCAACACATGACTATTTTTATGTTCAACACATGAATTTTCTTTTTATAATAGTTATTATTATTTTCCCGATTGGAATGAGGCTCAATCAATCACCATATAATGTTAATTATATGGATTCCATACAACACATGTATCTAATAGCGTTGAAAAATAATCAACCATCAACCAAAGTGCACTACACTGTATAAGCATCAAATATAGATATCTAACGCTTATAACAGCTTGTCAATCAATCGATCGACATATTTAATCAATCAGGATGAGTGAACTTCAAATTTCATCCCAACACCCGTGTGGGGTTTCAAACAATCAAACACAGATTTTATTTGTGCAGTTGGGCGATGTGTAAAATTTATCGACCCAATCAATATCAGTCAAATCAGTGTATATAAACAAATCGGCCGATTTGTTTATAAATATTCATCTATTCACTTTCACGTTAAAAATTATATTTTTAACGATCAAACTATTTTATTTTAACACTTGAATTTCTATTCAGTTCATTTAGTCGATAAATGATTATTTTTATTTTTCTAACATATTTTAGAAAATTTCGGCGGCATAACAGCACGATACTAGAAACGGGACGAGGCCTAGCCTTATCCCCGGTCTAGTGAAGGCCCACGCCATTCACACATCAATCAAATCAATTTCAATTCACCAAATAATTCAATTCAAACCAATAACCTAACCAACTACACAATCAAACAATTTAACAAACAAGCCATCCATGGTCTGTGGATGACGGGTGTCGGGTGCTACTAAGCACCGTCTACATCCTAGCATATATATATATATAACTAGAAAAAAAAGAATTTAGAGTGAGAAGTTCTCACCAATAGCTATCCTAGCTCCACGGCACCTCATTGATAGAAATCTTCATCGCTATCGCATCATTGCCATCTTCGTTGCCCGTAGTCACTATATATATAAAAATCACACATTTTTATATTTTGATGTCTTTAAAATAAAAGTCACATTTTTATTTTCCATTTAGAAATCATATTTCTATAATCACTTCATATATTCAAAAATCGAATTTTCACTTCTCTATTCAAGCCATTATATATAAATAAGCATATTTTCACAACGCTACTGTATAGATAAAAATTATATTTTTATCACGCTATTTTCTATATAAAGATTTCGCCTTTATAAATTTAAAGTTTTCACCTTTATAAAAATAAAGTTTTCACCTTTATAAAAATAAAGTTTTCACCTTTATAAAAATAAAGTTTTCACCTTTATAAAAATCACCACTTTATTTCAACTTTATATAAAATAAAAATCAGATTTTTATTTCGCTACATATACAAAGATGATATTTTTATATTCTCTATCCTATAAAGATTATATTTTTAATACTTTAAAAATGTAAAAATCATATTTTTAATATTTCTATATAGTAAAGATTATATTTTTAACTCTCTACATACACAGAAATCATATTTTGACATCACCTATATAGTAAAGACTATATTTTTAATACTTTAAAAATATAAAAATCATATTTTTAATACTTTAAAAATATAAAAATCATATTTTTAATACTTCTACTTAATAAAGATTATATTTTAATACTTCTACTTAATAAAGATTATATTTTTAATACTTCTACTTAATAAAGATTATATTTTTAATACTTTAAAAATATAAAAAAAATTACCTTTTTAAAACTTTACCACCTACATAAAATTCAGTTTATATAATAAATTTCAGTTTATAAAATAAATCAAATCAGTTTATATAATAAATAAATTTCATTTAAAAACTTACAGGGGGGCTCGTGGCGGAGGCGCCGGAGGTGCGGAGGTGGGGGTTCAGAGGGCGGCGTCGGCGAATGGGGGAGGCGGGGGTTTTGCGGCTGTCGGTTAGGGCAGGGGGGGTCGGAGCTTCGAGGTGGCGGAGGAGGAGAAGGGGAGGGCGGCGAGCTGAGGGAGGGGGTCGCGGGGTCCATCGGGGAGGGGAGGCGGCGACGATGGCTACGGGGGGGGGGGGGGCGATCGCGATTTCGATTTCAATTTTCTTCTTTTTTCTCTTTTTTTTTCCTTTCTGTTAAACGAAAACAGGGGGGGTCTGATATGAATAAGGAGAGGTTTAATTAATTTTTTTTTTTTAATTATTAAAAAGTTGACTTTTACATACGACCTCTAAACGAGGTCCACCGCCTGTCGTCCCTAGCATTCTACCCCCATTCCGAACACAATGGGATATGTACCGCAAGCTGATTCGACTGTTTGAATCAGTTTCCGTTGAATTTACGTTTAAATCACTATATTGAATTTTAAACGTACATTTCAAATTACCGGGGTCACATACTAACTCTAAAAATTCTCGAAAAATGTTTTCTAGCTTCGTATTGATGATACGGTCCTAACAAAACTAGTTTCGTCGAATTCTGAGACCGTTGGAAAAATGGCCAATTTCCAGTCGATTAAAATCAACTGAAACTGGTCAAACGCGTTTTCCTTTGCCACGCTCACATATTGATTCGAAAAATTATGAAATTTGGAATCTAGCAATAACTCAACATCACGGACCCAACAAAAGTGGTTTCGTCGAAATCCGAGGTCATTTGCAAAATGTCCATTTTTAAGGGCCTGAATTCCATAGCGACTATTCAGAATTTTCAACTGGACATATCTTTTGATTCCCGCAATCAAATTTTGATTTGTCGGATTCGTTGGAAAGATATTATCAAATAGATCCTAATGTTTTTGGTTTCACTAAAATCCGGATTGTTTTGCACCCGGTACATTCAATTGAAGTTTGAAATCGAATTATCGAACTACCGCGCCATTTTCAATTCTATTATAATTATATATAATTATTTATATTCTAACGACGACGCATATAATATATACGTCGAATTCTATTCAAAATGAATTTCTCGTCCATATTATTTAAAATAATTCATTTTAAATATTCAAAATTCGCTAAAATCGCTAAAATAAAAATTTTAAACTGGCCCAGATTTTCCGGGTTATTACAGAAAGTGTTCTTATATTAAAATAAGAAGTGAAAATTTATATTCGTAATATTGAAATATTTAAGAGGTTTAAAGCAACCATTGTTAATTATTTTCAATTAAAAAGGCCAAGTGATGCTGAGTACTGAAGTTGTGAAGTCATTTATTTTCTCGGTTGAATGATTGTTTATTTGATAGTTAAATAACCAACTATCAAATCTGACCTATATGATTGTTTGTACGGAAACACCGCGATTGAATTTATATTCGAAAAACCATTCCGATCAGCAAATAGGAAAATATAGAATATATAAAAGAACGATCGGGATGGAGAAATCGAAGACCGTAGAACTTCATAAAATGGAAGAACCACATAAAATCTCTGATTCGACATGGAGGTAAACTAGGGTTCTATCATGGTTGAAATCTACGGATTACAAGGACTACTCGGTACTGATCTGTAGGGTAATACCTAGGATGTGATAGGAGAGTACCTTCGGTTGATCCTGCTCCTGGGTGACTTGTATGGACGGATGTTTGACAAAGTATTTCCTAAAAACCACGTACGTTGATTTTTACAAACGTATTTCTGTTAGTGAGGGAGAATGGCCATTCTCTTAGCTTAACGACCAAAGTATTTTTATGGATGTCGATTAGTGATTTGATGGATCTGACATTGTGGCATTCAAAGTAAATGATGGCCAGATGTTCTAAAGGTTTCCAACTCAAGCCTCACAACCGAGAAATGACAAAAATCGGGCAAGTAGCATAGCTAAGTGGATCGCTCCCATTAGGGTGTATAATCACCTATATAGAGAAAAAGTTCCTTCTTTATTCTATGCGATGTTGTCCCTTTTCGGGAAACGGTTACTGATCCCAACTGTTGGTGATATACATTCGATGCACTCAAGTGAAATGAGTGGTCGGTCATGTATGGCTGAATTGTAAGAAGTTCTTGTTGAACCCAGTGTATTCCCCTCTAGAAATACAAAATCGACAGGTGGTTCCATACCTTGTCATAGTCGGAATCCAATTTCCAATAAGCGCCCGCGGTTTTTGATTGTATACTATATATGTGGAGCATGAGATGCAAGTGTTCCGCTAAATTGCTATTTATTTGTATTTAGACACTATAATAATATTAGAAGATATACATACGTTTTCAAAATGTTTTGCGTTATTGTAAGGTAAAAACAGTCTGTGTTTATGTATGGATTTGGTCTTACGATTGTCCTTTTTTCTAAAAGGAGTTTTTACTTTAAAATCAAGTTGGATGTTGTTTATCAACTTAGTGGGTTCCTCACTCTGGTTCACCAGACTGATCCGATTTTTGTAAATGCTCGGGTTTGACCGGGTTTTACAGGTTCAGGTTATTGTATACTGCGAACTTCAAAAGATGTGCTGGAGGAGTTCAGACGTATTAATATTTATTCCGTTGTGTGTTGTATACGAGGATAGATTATTATAACTATCCAGGTGTATAGATGTACTCTGATGATTGTAAGTTCTATTTAAAACTCTCAATAAAGATTCATATCTATATTATATTTTATTTTGCTACGATGTTAGATTCTAATTTTATTGTGTTGGTTCTTCTTCTTTTTATTCTATTCTAATATTTCTTTCTTTCTCTTCTCATTCCCCAGATTCTTTCTATTGGCATCTGGTTTCCAGTATAATTTGGGTTGGATTGGTGTTGTTTGGTCAGCTCAAAAGGTACCGGAAATTTGTGTCGTCACATGTATGTAAATATTTTTTTTGAAATTGTCGATGCAAATTACGTACAAATATATGTATTTATATTTATACATACATTTGCACTACTTTTCCCTTTTTAATCCTTTTTATCATACCTCTTGTGATTTCAAATAATGCCTTTTTATTCAAAAGGAGGAAAATGACATGTTTACAATGATTAAGCCGATAACCCAACAATATCGAATACAACAAGAATATTTCTTTTGTTCTTACAGCCACATAATTCAACGATTTCATCTTTTCACCCAAATTCACATATTTCATTATTCAACACTGAATAAAGATCTGGAATGCTACTACATCTAATTTGTGTTTAATGGAATTGATTTCCATATCCACAGTGTTATGCAACATGTACAACATATTTCATGGCATAATTGTAGGAACATGTGTGAACAAGTTTTAGAATCCTACAATTTATGTTATACATAACCACAACTTATAATTCATATATTTTAACAATATTTAAAATCAGAACTGATGGTTACCAAGAGATTCACAATACTTAAATGAACAGATCTGATAGGCATAAAACATAGATTTAATTCAAATGAAATAGATAAGTCATTATAATTGTATTCGTGAATTTCACACTCCCCTTACAGCCACCATATCCAAAGTTTGTACCCTTTTGGCCTACAATCCTCAAATTCTTATAAATCTACAATTTATCTGAAAAAGGGAAAATTTCAGATTTGTAGAAATGTAAGGGTACAGGAAGAGAGAAGAGAATATGATTTGGAGCATCACTTTGCATTCGTTTCCAATAGATCTTCTTATCCTCTCAATTTCGTATGAATTGAATTTGATTTGTAATATGTATGAATATATATTTATTTTAGAAATTAGATTTGAAGAGGGAGGAAAACGGCAAAGCTCCGCTGCCTCTATAGATTTTTGGGGAAAAAAATGAGGTCTTACCCCTTTATTTATAGGGGTGGAAATAGCATAGAACCATTGAATTAGTTTTATGTTATATCCGTCCATTCGTTTAAATAATATAATAAACCAAACCCTAAAGACCTAGCCGTCACTGGGCAGTCTAACGCCAGATAGGTCGACCGTAGAGGTCGACTGCCTGGGCCTCAGATTGCCCAGGTCGGCTTGGTCAAATTAGATAAATTATAATTATAAATTCTGAATTATTTATTTTTTGTCCATTTTCATATTTCGTCCATAACTTCTCATATGGACTCCGTTCGCGAAACTCTAAACATGAAAGTTGACCAGAATTCCGAGACGAACGCATCAGTCAAAGTTTCATGGCCAAATTCCAGTGTTTGTAGAAATTCTTATTTTTTAAATTATAATAATTATTATAACGCCAAAATTCTGCGTTATTACATTCTTCCCTTCTTAAAAGGAATTTCTCCCCGAAATTCTAACGCTTATAGTCCTATTGTACACAACCAGTTTGTGTACATCCACTTTACAACCACGTGTATATGTGCATAGTGTACATAATGCAATTCAACCATAAAATTTGCATGCAGTATGATTCTAATTGGATCCTCCTATATGTTTGCATTAAAATTTTGAAATATTTCTGAAAACATGATGCAGAACATCCTAAATATACTGGCAGTTCTATATGATTGCAAAATTTTGAAAACTCTTTCTCATCCAATACCCTCACACAATTATGAATAAAAGTGTGAAGCAACCAATTTTGCATCCAAACTCTACCATCCAAAACGTCACGCAGTCTAATCGTTTCCTATTTAATTTATCCTAAACCGGAAAAAAGGAAACTGGAGCGAAGAATTTTAATATTTCTCCCACTCACAACCTTTCCATTTCCCGCCTTACAGTGGAATTTTTACCTCAATGACCCGAAATACTCCGAAAATTTCCATTTGTAGACTGTAAAGGAGACTTAAAACAAGCTCTAAAACATAAAATGAGTTAAGTTTCCAAGGCTAAAACAGCATTTTCCTTGTTGTCGTTAACGTTTTTATCGTATCGTTGGTCCGACTGCACTATTAATGCGCATACAAAGCATCCAAAAATCTTCTTTACACTGTTCATGTGACCAAAAATCGAAAATTTTCATACAAATAAATTTTCGCTTGAAAACTTGTTATGTTTATATGAAAATTTCTTTTCAATACCGTTTCAGTTTCCATATGAGAGTCATATGAAAAATCAAAATTTCGGTAACGAGCACTTTGCGCCATTAAAATCTTTTGCCTTAAGGTAAAGTAGACACTTAAATATGCACAATTTTCCATATCCAAATTTTACGTTTTCGAACAAACCGAAATAAAAGAAAGTAAATCGGTTAAAAATTAAAAAGTGTAAAAAGTTTTTTTTCAAACAACGTTTTTCAAAAATGTAATCTGAGGAAACTTAAACGATTCAAGTCACATGTTGGCGAAAAAGGAAGTCGGTCACGCCAAAAATGTGAAAACTGAAATCGCACACAAAAAGACCAAAATAAATTTTAGCTTTAACAAGGAACAGTGATTTATTTAATGCAGTACTCTATTCTTTCCAACCCAAGGACAACTCTTAGTCTAGATATGAAAAATGAGATTTCATACAAACTAGCTTGCGTGAATGACATAAACATTTCCAAACTTAGAAACCTCGTTAACTTAAGTCATGCGATTTAAACAACGCTAACAGTTACAAGCAAGAATCACCACGAAGCCAAGATCCCGATGTTGGAAAGGGATAACAACAAAGACAATGAATGACAAAAGAATACCAAACTCCCAAAATAATGGCTATAAACAACGAGATGTCTTGCTCCGTGGCTGGAGTTCAATCCAATTTTTATGACCTATAATTAACCATATTATGGCAGCAAAATGCTCAATCTTGTATTACAAACATTGTTGATTTTGTTGGAGGTTCCCACATCACTATCTCTTTTAAGAGAGAATTCGCGGTGAGAAAAGAAACCTACCACCAAACTGCTTTTCATAAAAATCCACCTAATATTGTCTAATGAAAAAATGGAGAGGTGAAATTATAGGAAGTAACTCCATGAAACAATACACAAGAACAACAAGTTGAATCAAATATGATGCGACACTAAATGATTAATTTCCTCATCATGGTATATATCTAGTCATAACTTCTTATTTATAGAACGATGTGCTATATGGGTCCTACGTTTACCTGGGAAGTTCAAACATAGATTTCTGAACTCAAAAACTAACATTAAGAAATAGTGATTTACTGCCAAATTTTCAAAGCCAGTCAAACAAAAGACCATATAAGTCCTTGTACAACACGGATTCCTCTAAAAGCTCTCATCGAGATTCACCTCAAAAAAATTATCCAAAGATAGATTATTCTTTATCTCTGAAACGACGATTACCTTTGAAAGAACCTATTTTAACAAGGTATAGCAAAGGCGGATGCAGCACAAACAATAAATCTTATTCTAAGATCTCGAGCAATGGATCGGTGCAGTCCAACTGTCATGAAAAATTTTCTTAGCTCTAAAGCAGTAAGACCTTTTTGCTCATTCCGACTCAACCAAATGATCTCTCCTTAAGAAGGACACTTAAATGGTGTGAGTTAGATCATATAGCGCAATTAGGTATTATGGACTAAGGAATGGTCAGTGTACAACCCGAATTTTTAATAACATGTTAAAACAAGAAATAAGGGAAGAAATAAATTATAAGTTAAGAATCAATGGGAACGGGTTACGCCATTGCGTTCGTCTCGAAATTCTGCTTGAAAACGAGTCTGAAATTTCGTAAATCGGAGTCCGTATGACCAAGATATGGCCCATAGAAGATTTCAGAAAATTCAAAATTCAGCCCGAAATTCAAATCCAGCCAGAAACAGATTGGGCGGGAAATTTTCCTGTCCTACCCCAGGTCGACTGGGGGTCGACTGGGGAGTTGACCTGCCCCCCCCCCCCCCAGGTCGACTGGGGTGTCGACCTTCCCTGGTCGGACCCTGTTGGTCTGGTGCACCAGTTTGCTCCTTTGGTCTGTTTGCTTAGCCTGTGACGGGATTTGATGGTTCAGATCTAAACTAGGGTTAATCCTATGGCCTAAACTAGTCTCTACCCCTATAAAAACACCCTAATACCTAGCCTAAACCATCACAAATCATCCTAACAACTAAATTCTGCCAAAATGCTCCCTAATCATGGCCTCCATCTTCATCTTGAGAGCTTCTAAGGCAAAAAGGAGCCATCTTTCTTCATCAAATCAAAGGAGCTACCTATTCTCAAGGCTTCTAGTGTTGCTACATCATTCCTAGAGCTTCTACAACGTCTCTATCTTGTTCTATTTGGTTTCTAGTTCTCATAGCCACGCTTTGTAAGCCCCAGTCTACTCTTAGATTTAAACTATGAAGTTAATATGAATATGTAGCAAATTGAGATGTGATTTTTAGTATAATACTTGTCTTGGGGCTATATTTGTATGCATAGATCCATGTATGACACTTTTGATCTATGATTGTGGAACTATCATGAACCTAGTACCGTTCACTTTGATTTTTGGGTAGAAAGCTATGAGCTTTATTTGGTGGTTATGCATAATGCAACATAGAACTTGGTGGTTATGCATAATGCAACATAGAACTTGGTAGTTATGCATAATGCAACATAGAACCTCTCATAACCTTGATGTTAACTTGCATATGATGTTGAACTACATGCTACCCACAAGTTTATCACCCTATGTCAACTATTATCGTGTTATCACCTTTGCCTATTATGTTGAACTACATGCTACCCACAAGTTTATTTGCTAAGTTTGATGTTATACATGTTTTGAGGCCAATAATCCTATATGCTAGTTGTGATGAACACCTTTGCCGCAAATATCATCATGTTTAACTTATGACCACCTTTACCACCTTATGCCCCTCTTGGTCATATTTTTATGTTCCTTGATTCACTTGTGTTGATGCGAATTTACGTGTGATGGGGATACGTTATGGGTAGTTAGGCAAACTTGAAATGACATGAAAAACATGACTTGAAATGTGACATGAAACTTGATCATGCTTGAAAACTTGAATGGGGTCATGACATGTAGAAAACCATAAAGTGTCCAACTCGAGGTTGGGTTGAGTTTGAAGCGTAAATCTGCCCAGAACCGCCCGACAAATCCAGTGGCTACAAACAATAGGATCCAATGTGAGAAGTTGGTCATATCGCGTTTGAAACCCGAGGTTAGACTAGGTTGTCGTATAAATCTGCCCGGACCCGCCCGACATATCCAGTAACCACAACAAAGTCTAATGTGAGAGGTTGGGTGCATTAAATTAATTAATGCCACATGTTAGGGTTAAGTCATGAACCACTTGGATACACTTAACCAACTTGATACATGATTGGATAGGGTTAACCACACTTAACCTGTTAGAAACCCTAGTTATGTGGTCCTTTTCAGCAGTAACCCTCTTGGATGTATCACGATACCCTAGGGACTAGGCTAGGGTGGGGCACGATTACTGGGCTGATTGTAAGCGACCAGAACGACAGCTGAGTTGGTGCGCCGGTGTAGGTTCAGGCAGACTATGGTCGTGCACATAGTCCGGAGTTGAAAAAGCAGGCATAGGCACCAGTAGGTTTAGACTGTGCGTGCTCGATTTGTGTCAGTGGTTGGCACCCTAGGACTTGATAAACCCTAGGGTGGACCTAGCACAGTTTGACTACATTCCGTGATTGGGCCGTATGACACCGACACTCGACGAGTTAGGCTTATAGGGAGCCGATCGACTAGACCGTGTAGTTGGGCCCCGACTTGGGTCATCTCATGATATTGGACCAAGGGATCATTTCTTGTTTATACTTGACATGGGTTGGATTACTAGTACTATTGGTGCAAAACTAAACCTTGTATATGCGATGCCACACTTGATCTACCTTGTTATCAATTTATCATGCCAGTTAGTTACCATTTTTATGTTTCATCTCAGTTTCTCATGTTTAGTTAACTCCATTAGTTTTTACACTAATAGTAGGTAGGACTTACCAGTCTTTATGACTGACCCTTTTTCTTTCGCCTCTTTTCTTCCGTTTCCCCCCTCCCCCACCCCCCCCCCCCCAGGTTCTCAGGGAGGGAATACTAGTGCTTAGCTTGGACAGTTGGCTTGCTTTCTTGACAGCTCATGTACGATTTGGACTTGAGCTTGCTATCGCTTCACCACTTCTATCTTGGGGATAGTTTACTTTATGTTATTTTCAGTTTATGTTTTCTAGACTTGTGGTAGTTGGAAAATAATGGCTAAGTAATTTGATGTAAGTTGACTATTTGGTTTTGAAATGATGGTTTTTAAACTTCTACCGCTGCTTTACTTATTTATTTATCTATGTTCTGTCTTGTGATATCTTTGTGCATTTTTACCTAGACAAAACCCCTCCAAAACTAGTGCCAACACTCGTGAGTGTGGCCCTGGCAGAGGAGGGGTGTTACATTTGGTATCAGAGAATGAGGTTTACTAAATCGGACAAAATTTTTAAAAATCCTTTTTGAAAAACTATTTTCAAAACCAATTAAGTATTTTTCCAAGGAAATTCTAGTTTATTTTAAAAGGCTATTCCCCAAAAGCCATTAGTACTATCCTTTGTTTCCTCATTCTAAATCTATCTTTTCCTTTTTCAGCATGGCCGATCTTAACCTTCCCGAGGGAGTACCCATACCCGGATGGTTCCGAAGGTACTTGGAAGCTAGGGCTAACGATGTGGGCCCAGCAAACACTCCCACTCCTCCTCTCGTACCTGAGGTTCCTCCTCCTCCTCCTCAACGTCCACAAGCGGATTTCGCGAAGATTTGCAAAGACTTTAAGGCGATGGGTGGCAGGAATTTTGTTGGGACAGAGACTTATGTGGAGGCAAGAAACTGGTTAAAGGAAACTGAAGACCATTTTGCTATCTTTGATGTAGAAGACCGTAGGAAAGTTCTGTTGGCAGTATGGCTATTGAAAGAGGAAGCTGCTTATTGGTGGGAGGTCACCAACGCTACTAGGCCTATAGAGACTTGGGCCGACTTTAGGATGAGGTTTGGGCTTAATTTTCTATCATCTGCTGAGGAAAATCTGCAAATGGAGAAGTTTATATCTTTGAAGCAAGGGGACATGATCGTGAGGGAGTATGTGAATAAGTTTAACCAGCTTGCTCGATTCGGTTTAGACATGGTTAACACACCTCAGAAGAAGGCTCTACGCTTTGCTCGAGGATTGAATGAGCCATTGCAAGGATTGGCCATGTCTCATATACCCATGGGGGCCACTTTTGAGAGCTTAGTGGATATGGCATTACTACAAGGAGATGATAAGAATGGCAAGAAAGAAGTCAAGCCTAATGAGACTCAAACCAAGAAGACGGACTCCAAGTGGGGAGGCAACCAGAGTAATCAGAGCAACAAGAATAACAAGAACAACAAGGGTAACAAGGCCAACAACAACAAGGCAAAGGAGACAAGGAAGTGCAATTTATGTGGGATCACTGGACACATAGCCAAAGATTGTAGGAAGAAGAAGAGGAGGTTGGGAGAATGCTTTCATTGCGGAGAGTCTGGACACTTCAGTAAGGATTGCCTAAAGAAGCACGGACAGTGGCAAGGATAGACTTAGCGAGCAGGACCTTCTGGAGGGCAGATGCATGCTCTCAACACTACTCCAGCTCCGGACTGAGGTAGTATTTCTGTAGAAAGCCTTGTTTACATTTCTGGTTTTCCTGTTCGAACTTTATTTGATTCTAGCGCATCGCATAACTTTATTTCTTCTGACATTGTTGAAAGTTTGCACCTAAGTACTAGTCTAGTTGAGGATCCCGTTAGTGTTTCAAATCCAATTGGGGGTTCCGCCCATCTATCTATGATTTGTATGGATTTGAAGATTTCTATCTTGACCGTAGAATTCACATGTAATGCTTATGTTCTCGGGTTCATGGGATATGGGTTGGTTTTGGGCATGGATTGGTTGTCCAGTTATGGACCCATTCTCAATTATAAGCATAGGGTAGTGAGGCTTATGACTCGCCTTAGCAATACCCTAGAGATTTCTTGTAACCCTCTGGATCCCGTCATGTTATGTTATCTTTAATCCCTCGACTCGTCTATTGACAATCTTCAATCTGTGAGGGTGGTTCGAGAATATTCTGATGTTTTTGATGAGGTGAAGGGGTTACCCCCTAAACGCGAGATAGACTTCCGTATTTATCTTGTTGATAATGCCAAGACAGTTTCATTGCCTGTTAGGCACATGGCCCCGCGAGAAAGAAGAGAGCTTAGCAAGCAAATCAAGGAGTTGCTTGAGAAAAATTTCATCAGACGAAGCATTTCTGAATGGGGTGCTCCTGTGGTATTCGCTACTAAGGCGGATGGTTCGCTTCGTCTATTTGTTGATTATCGTGAGTTAAACAAGCTGACAAAGAAGAATAGGCACCCATTACCGAGGATTGATGATCTCTTTGACCAGCTTGTTGGTGCTTCTGTTTTCTCTCAGCTCGATCTAGCCACCGGATTCCATCAGCTTAGAGTGGCTGAGGATAGTATTGACAAGATTGCGTTTAGGACTCCAGATGGATTCTTTGAATGGCTAGTCATGCCGTTCAGTTTGAACAATGCACCTACATACTTTGTTGATTTGATGAGTAGGGTGTTTAGGGAGTTCCTTAACAAGTTTGTGGTTGTCTTCGTGGATGATATTCTGGTCTTCTCTAAGGCCGAGGAAGAGCATGCTACACACCTCAAGGAGGTTATGGATACGCTTAGAGCTCATCAGTTGAAAGCCAAGTTCTCTAAATGCCATTTCTGGAGAAGGGAAGTTCGGTTCCTTGGGCATATAGTTTCTAAGCAGGGCATAGTTGTGGATCCCGCTAAAGTGGTAGCGGTACAAGACTGGAAAGTTCCAAAGAATGCAACTGAAGTGAGAAGCTTTCTCGGTCTGGCAGGATTTTATAGGAAGTTCATTAAGGACTTCGCTAAGATTTCAGCCCCTCTCACTAAGTTAACGAAGAAGAACTTAGTCTTTGCATGGGACTTAGAGTGTGAGCTTGCTTTTCAAAGGCTCAAGAAAGCCCTCACCACAGCTCCAGTTCTAGCATTACCCAATGGAGGGAAGATGTTTACCATGTACACCGATGCATGTTGCACGGGATTAGGCGCTGTCCTGATGCAGGAGGGGAGAGTGATATGCTTTGGGGGTAGGCAACTCAAGGTTCATGAGAAGAACTATCCCACTCATGATTTGGAGTTGGCGGCGATCGTCTTGCACTCAAATCTTGGCGCCATTATCTTCTAGGCGAAAGGTTTGAGTTATATACTGATCACAAGTCGCTCAAGTACCTCTTCTTGCAGAAAGATCTGAATCTGAGGCAGCAGAGGTGGATGGAATTCTTGGCATCATATGATTTCGAGATAGCTTAGGGTAATGTTGTGGCGGATGCGCTAAGCAGAAGAAGGTTGACTTTGAGTCCCTTGTTTATTGAGATGAAGAGCCTAGAGTTCTTGGCAACCTTTGATTTTGCACCTGCTGTTGGGTCGATGACTGGTTCGTTAGCATCCCTTGAGCTTAGACCTACACTTCTTGATCAAGTTGGGGCTTCACAAAGGGAAGACCCGCAGATATTCGAGATCATGGACAAGTTGAGTTGGGGTGAGACGTCAAGTCACCTCGCTAGATATACTATTGATGACAAGGGATGGCTAAGGCGTGATGGAAGACTATGTGTCCCACGAGTGGGAGACTTAGTAAACAAAGTCCTTGAGGTGGCGCATTACTCGAGGATGACCATACATCCCAGAGAGGATAAGATGTACCGGGATATGAAGCGCATTTTCTTTTGGGATGGGATGAAAAAGGATGTTGCAGAGTTTGTTTCTAGATGCATTGTTTGCCAACAAGTAAAGGCCGAGTCGAAGAAGCCCGGTGGGCTACTGCATCCATTGGAAGTCCCGCTATGGAAGTGGGAAAGTACCTCTATGGATTTTCTGGATGGATTGCCGAGATCAAGGAAAGGAAATACCAGCATATGGGTCATAGTGGATAGACTCACGAAGAGCGCCCATTTCATTCCAGTAAAGAGCAAGAGAACCGCATCATGGCTAGCATCTGTTTATCTTCGAGAGATAGTGCGATTGCATGGAGTTCCTTCTAGCATAGTGAGCGATCGTGACCCAATCTTCACTAGCCAATTTTGGAACAGTTTGCAAGAAGCGATGGGTACGCGATTGAATCTAAGTACAACCTATCACCCACAGACGGATGGCCAGACCGAAAGGGTGAATAGGGTACTAGAAGATCTGTTGAGGCTACGCATTCTTGACTTTGGTGGCACTTGGGAAGACCACCTTCCTCTTGTAGAGTTTGCCTATAATAACAGCTACCAAGCAAGCATAGGGATGGCACCATTCGAAGCTTTGTATGGGAGGCCGTGCAAGTCACCGACATGTTGGTGGGAGACGACGGATAAGCTTATACTTGGGCCCGACATGATAAGGGACACATCCGAGAAGGTTGAGTTGATTCGGAGACGGATGAAAGCGGCCCAAGACAGACAGAAATCCTATGCAGACAAGCGAAGGACAGACATAGAGTTTGAAGTTGGAGATATGGTCTTTGTGAAGGTTTCTCCCTTGCGAAATGTGGTTCGTTTTGGAGCAGTTGGAAAGCTAGCACCAAGGTTCGTTGGACCCTTCCCTATCATCGAGAAGATTGGGCAAATGGATTATAGGGTGGAATTGCCCGAGAAGCTGGCTGGAGTGCACAATGTTTTTCATGTCTCGCATCTCCGAAAATGCCTACATGAATCAGGCGAAGTAGTTGAGCCTAGCATTCTTGAAGACATGGAGGTAGAGAAAGAGGCAACCCTGAGGCAAGCTCCGATTCGTATCTTGGGAACGGAGATCAAGAAGCTGAGGAATCGAGAAGTCAAGTTAGTAAAGGTTTAGTGGGGTGAAGTCGATGAAGATGCAACTTGGGAAACCGAGGAGAAGATGCGTGGGCTTTATCCATTCCTTTTTAAGGGTACATTCTCAATCTCCTTTCCTAGTTAGCATATCTTTCTTTTGCTATCCATGTTTATCCTGTTATCTCGGTAATCTTGTCATGAGAACCTTAGGTAGAAACCCTTTGGATGAAACATGTATTTAAAACATGTTATGCTTGATGGTTGCAAATGGCTGCAAGTGTTTGCAAGTGGTTACTCGTGGATGCATGATACACGTTAGGCACTAAGATCGGCTCACACACCTTCATATTGCATATGCATGAGTGTTTATGCTTATTCATGGATAAAACTTGTTATGCTATCACGTGGATGTTGCATATGGATGAATGTTATGTGCACTCATGTAGAGATTATAAATTATATTAGGAATTTGCATACATTTGGACTCATTGCACTAACATAATCTGCATTAAAGAGGTTTACTGAGTCAGTAACCGCCTGATTTTCGAATTAGATAGGTGCATATACACACACTTTTGCTTATATTCATACAACATTAGAAATCTTTTAAGGACAATGATTACTTGTGGATGACGTTTGAGTAGATGGATGATGGATGGTAGGATTCGTTCTTCCTAACTTGGAGATTTCGGGGACGAAATCCTTTAAGGTGGGGAGAATGTAACAACCCGAATTTTTAATAACATGGTAAAACAAGAAATCAGGGAAGAATTAAATTATAAGTTAAGAATCAATGGGAATGGGTTACGCCATTGCGTTCGTCTCGAAATTCTACTTGAAAACGAGTCCGAAATTTCGTAAATCGGAGACCGTATGACCAAGATATGGCCCATAGAAGATTTCAGAAAATTCAAAATTCAGCCCGAAATTCAAATCCAGCCAGAAACAGATAGGACGGGAAATTTTCCCGCCCTACCACAGGTCGACCGGGGGGTCGACTGGGGAGTCGACCTGCCCCCACCCCCCTAGGTCGACTGGGGTGTCGAACTTCCCTAGTCGGACCCTGTTGGTCTGGTGCACCAGTTTGCTCCTTTGGTCTGTTTGCTTAGCCTATGACGAGATTTGATGGTTCAGATCTAAACTACGGTTAATCCTATGGCCTAAACTAGTCTCTACCCCTATAAAAACACCCTAATACCTAGCCTAAACCATCACAAATCATCCTAACA
Source organism: Allium sativum (assembly GCA_030737875.1). Lineage (NCBI taxonomy): Eukaryota > Viridiplantae > Streptophyta > Magnoliopsida > Asparagales > Amaryllidaceae > Allium > Allium sativum. The sequence continues at coordinate 8,288,340 of JASFAX010000034.1, forward strand.
ACTAAATTCTGCCAAAATGCTCCCTAATCATGGCCTCCATCTTCATCTTGAGAGATTCTAAGGCAAAAAGGAGCCATCTTTCTTCATCAAATCAAAGGAGCTACCTATTCTCAAGGCTTCTAGTGTTGCTACATCATTCCTAGAGCTTCTACAACGTCTCTATCTTGTTTTATTTGGTCTCTAGTTCTCATAGCCATGCTTTGTAAGCCCCACTCTACTCTTAGATTTAAACTATGAAGTTAATATGAATATGTAGCAAGTTGAGATGTGATTTTTGGTATAATACTTGTCTTGGGGCTATATTTGTATGCATAGATCCATGTATGACACTTTTGATCTATGATTGTGGAACTATCATGAACCTAGTACCGTTCACTTTGATTTTTGGGTAGAAAGCTATGAGCTTTATTTGGTGGTTATGCATAATGCAACATAGAACTTGGTGGTTATGCATAATGCAACATAGAACTTGGTAGTTATGCATAATGCAACATAGAACCTCTCATAACCTTGATGTTAACTTTCATATGATGTTGAACTACATGTTACCCACAAGTTTATCACCCTATGTCAACTATTATCATGTTATCACCTTTGCCTATGATGTTGAACTACATGCTACCCACAAGTTTATTTGCTAAGTTTGATGTCATACATGTTTTGAGGCCAATAATCCTATATGCTAGTTGTGATGAACACCTTTGCCGCAAATATCATCATGTTTAACTTATGACCACCTTTACCACCTTATGCCCCTCTTGGTCATATTTTTATGTTCCTTGATTCACTTGTGTTGATGCGAATTTACGTGCGATGGGGATACGTTATGGGTAGTTAGGAAAACTTGAAATGACATGAAAAACATGACTTGAAATGTGACATGAAACTTGATCATGCTTGAAAACTTGAATGGGGTCATGACATGTAGAAAACCATAAAGTGTCCAACTCGAGGTTGGGTTGAGTTTGTAGCATAAATCTACCCGGAACCGCCCGGCAAATCCAGTGGCTACAAACAATAGGATCCAATGTGAGAAGTTGGTCATATCGTGCTTGAAACCTGAGGTTAGACTAGGTTGTGGTATAAATCTGCCCGGACCCGCCCGGCATATCCAGTAACCACAACAAAGTCTAATGTGAGAGGTTGGGTGCATTAAATTAATTAATGCCACATGTTAGGGTTAAGTCATGAACAACTTGGATACACTTAACCAACTTGATACATGATTGGATAGGGTTAACCACACTTAACCCGTTAGAAACCCTAGTTACGTGGTCCTTTTCAGCAGTAACCCTCTTGGATGTATCGCGATACCCTAGGGACTAGGCTAGGGTGGGGCACGATTACTGGGCTGATTGTAAGCGACCAGAACGACAGCTGAGTTGGTGCGCCGGTGTAGGTTCAGGCGGACTATGGTCGTGCACATTGTCCAGAGTTGAAAAGCAGGCACGGGCACCAGTAGGTTTAGACTGTGCGTGCTTGATTCGTGTCAGCGGTTGGCACCCTAGGACTTGATAAACTCGAGGGTGGACCTAGCACAGTTTGACTACATTCCGTGATTGGGCTGTATGACACCGACACTCGACGAGTTAGGCTTATAGGGAGCCGATCGACTAGACCGTGTAGTTGGGCCCCGACTTGGGTCATCTCATGATATTGGACCAAGGGGTCATTTCTTGTTTATACTTGACATGAGTTGGATTACTAGTACTATTGGTGCAAAACTAAACCTTGTATATGCGATGCCACACTTGATCTACCTTGTTATCTATTTATCATGCCAGTTAGTTACCATCTTTATGTTTCATCTTAGTTTCTCATGTTTAGTTAACTCCATTAGTTTTTACACTAATAGTAGGTAGGACTTACCAGTCTTTATGACTAACCCTTTTTCTTTCGTCTCTTTTCTTCCGTTCCCCCCCCCCCCAGGTTCTCAGGGAGGGAATACTAGTGCTTAGCTTGGACAGTTGGCTTGCTTTCTTGACAGCTCATGTACGATTTGGACTTAAGCTTGCTATGGCTTCACCACTTCTATCTTGGGGATAGTTTACATTATGTTATTTTCAGTTTATGTTTTCTAGACTTGTGGTAGTTGGAAAATAATGGCTAAGTACTTTGATGTAAGTTGACTATTTGGTTTTGAAATGATGGTTTTTAAACTTCTACCGCTGCTTTACTTATTTATTTATCTATGTTCTGTCTTGTGATATCTTTTTGCATGTTTACCTAGACAACACCCCTCCAAAACTAGTGCCAGCACTCGTGAGTGTGGCCCTGGCAGAGGTGGGGTGTTATAGTCAGAGAGAAGAAATTGAACCTTGGAGTATTAATGAGGCAATATCTAATGCACAAACAAGCGCGAAAAGGGGGGAGGCGAGGCGGCGGCAAAGAAAGAGAAGAAGGACAGAGATATGGTTCGGGTAAATGAGGAAGAAAGGACAAAAGAAATAAGTAAAGGGAATGATTTGGACGCAACTTTTATGGTATAGTCCTAGGTCCAAGTTGTACCAAAACTCATCGACTAGTTGACCATTCAAGCACAACGCTAAAGGGTCAACTATTAAATGGCTTTGGACAAAGATTAAACCTTGACCTTATTAGGCCGAATTAAGATGTTAATCGTCCCGCGTTATCTTTTAAGATCAGACGCGATCCGAAAAATAATAATCCTCATCACCGCAGTATTTAAAGACTGCAGTTAAACTTTGAACCAACTCCAAGGATTTATAGTCTCAACAACGAAGCTTCGACTACACAACGAACGAACGAATTCCCAAAATAATTCAGCTAGAAATCTATAATATAAATTAAATCTGTAATAGAAATCATAAGGAATGGATATTTATTATTCTTGCGTTTTAATGGTATATTCCTTGTTATTACTAACTCCTTTCTTCCTACCAATCGGATTACATTTATTAAAATTACCGAATGGCCCCAAATTTTTTTAAACACGAATAGATTAAAAATCTCAAAACCATATCTTTGCAACTATTTTCCAAAACTGTATTTCAAAACTGTTGTAATGCATTTTATTTTTCAAATAGTTTTAAAAATAAAATTTCCCCGAATACAAGGCCAAAAACTCAATTGAACATTTTAACAAAGGTAGATTCGAAATTTTAATGAAGTAAAAAATGCATACACCTCGTAGCTATATTCCCAAAATGGATACGGCAGACAAACGTGGTCTTTTCTCATTTTGGATTGAGTAATGGTCTTAACTAGAACTTCCAATGAAACCAATCCAGGAATTTTGACTATCTCGGTTGTAGCTAAATTTTTATATTAGTGTATATATATATATATTATTCTACTTTCCAAACTCGAATCAATGGAATCCACTGTATGTCATCCTCAAGCTCTTTACGACGAGATTGCCAACATACTGTGGGGTAAGATAGGATTGGATAGAAACTTGAACTCAACATATTTTAACTCTTAATTGCTCAATGTAACAACCCAAAAAATCAGAACTAATTAAAAAAATTTATTATGCGGAATTTTGTTAGAGAATGTGCCAAAATTTAAAAATTCCATTTTTAAATAATTTTAAAGCTGTTAAAAATAGTCAATTTATAAACGACCTCCATTTTCGATGAAACCATTTTTTTGGATTTGGAATGTCAAATTATTGCTAAGTTTAATTTTCCATAATTTTTGGAATTAATATGTGAGCGTGATAAATTAAACTATGTTCGACAATTTCTATTGATTTTAATCAACCATTAAAAGGGACATTTTCCAAGCGGTCTCCAAATTCGACGAAATTAATTTTGTTAGGACCATATCATCAAAACATATCTAGATTTATTTTTTGGGATTTTTTGGAGTTTGTATGTGGACCCGGTAAATTTAAATGTACGATTGAATTAAATACATAAATGATTTATATTTTAAATTAAAGAAAACAGACCGAAAATGATCATTTGGGCTTACAGGACCTAACCCATTGTGTCCAGAACGGGGTACCTGCTTAGGGACAACCCTCGTTGGGATGAATTTGGAGCAACAAAGGATTAACGAGTTTATTTGCAAAACTTGGAATTAAATATTATTTTATTATAAATACACAAACTAATAAAACCCTAATTATCATACAGCCGCCGCCACCCTTATATTTCCATGGTTGATTTTACTCCTTTCTTCCTCCCTAAATTCCTTTTGGTCCATACTATAAAACTCTGTCCTCCTTTTGACTTTATTATAGAGAATTCCATAAGCTTCGATTTCATACGGGGTTGATCAAAAACAGTGGTCAAATTCTATTTTATTCAGGATTTAATTTTTGATTCAACTATTCTAATTTGACACGGGGTTCCCCAAATAAATAATAAAACCGTGGTCAAATTTCATAAGCTTCGATTTCATATGGGGTTCCCCAAATCTGAATTATACAGGATTTAAAGCACAGTGAGAATTCTATTTTATTCTATTTTCTTAAATAATTAAAATTAATTATGATTGCGTTATCACCAATCCGCTGTCAAATTCTATTAGTTATGATATGTGATTTGATATGTGATTGATGTGTTATGTAGATCTGTTGACTCAATTTTTGTTAGAATAGATTAATTGAATTAAAATTAACATTTTGTTCAAAATAGCAAAATGGAATCAAAATTACATTTTTGTTAATTAGAATTGAGTTAATCAAAAATTACATTCTTGTTAATTAGAATTGAGTTAATCAAATTTTATATTATTGTTAATTAGAATTGAGTTAATCAAAATTACATTTTTGTTAATTAGAATTGAGTTAATCAAAAATTACCTTTTTTTAATTAGAATTGAGTTAATTAGAAATTACATTTTGTTAATTAGAATTGATTTAAACAAAAATTATCATTTTTGTCAAATAAGAATAATTGAAACAAAAATTATCATTTTTGTCAAATTAGAATAGTTGAATCAAAATTATCATTTTTGTCAAAATTAGAATAGTTGAATCAAAATTATCATTTTTGTCAAATTATAATAGTTGAAACAAAGTTGTCATTTTTGTCAGATTATAATAGTTGAATTGTCATTTTTGTCAAATTAGAATAGTTGAATCAAAAATTATCATTTTTGTCAAATTATAATAGTTGAAACAGAATTGTCATTTTTATCAAAATGTAAATGTTGAAACAAAATTGTAATTTTTATCAAAATGTAACTGTTGAAACAAAATTACATTTTTGTCAAATATAAGAGTTAAAAAAAATTATATTTTTGTTAAAAATAATGGTTGAAAACAAAAATTACATTTTTTTTAAATAGATTTGAGTTAAAACAAAAATTTACATTTTGTTAAATAAAAGAGTTAAAAATAAAAATTCCATTTTTGTTAAATATAATTGTTGAAATCAAAAATTACATTTTCGTTAAATAGATTTGAGTTAAAAAAATAGCATTTTTGTTAAGTAGATTTGTGTCAAAACAAAATAGCAATTTTTGTTAAATAGATTTGTATCATAATACAAATAATATCTTTGTTACATAGATTTATGTTACAACAAAAATATCACTTTTGTTCATTTTGATAAAATTAGAATTGTTAACAATATTGAAATATTACTTTTAATCATTTTTTTGAAATAAAATTGTGAACAAAAAATGAATGAATCATTTTAATGTTTTTGTTGAGATAGAATTATCAACAAAAATGAATGAATCATTTTTAATCATTTTGTTGAAATAAAATTGTCAACAAAAATGAGATAATCATCTTTATTCATTTTAGTTGAAATAGAGCGGTCGACAAATAAAAATATCAATTACTGTTAAACTTAGATTTGAGTACAAATTAAAGAATCATTTTTACTGTTAAAACATACAATAGAAATTGTATGCAAATTAAAGAAACATTTTTATTGTCAAATTATACAATAGAATTTGTATGCAAATCAAAGTGGCATTTTTATTGTCAAAATATGTAATAGAATTTGTATTCAAATTAAATAAACATTTTTATCGTCAAAATATACAATAGAATTTGTATGCAAATTAAAGAAACATTTTTATCATCAAAATATACAATAGAATTTATGTGCAAATTAAAGAAACATTTTTATCGTTAAAATATACAATCGAATTTGTATGCAAATTAAAGAAACATTTTTGTCGTCAAAATACACATTAGAATTTGTGTATAAATTTAAGTGACATTTTTCTATCATCAAAATTATACATTAGAATTTGTATACAATGTAAATAGACATTTTTATATGTTATGTTATGCATTAGAATCTATACGCAAATTAAAATAAACATTTTTATGTGTCATGTTATACATTGAAACTTATACAAATAAAATAATTCTTTTTATTTGTTAAAGTTAAAAATAGAAATTGCATACAAATAATGAAAATAAAAATTATCTTTTTATTTTTCATTAGCAAAGATGTTGTAACACCAAATAATTTTAAAATATTAAAATTAACAAATTTAAGGACACTTAATATTTAGAAGAAGAATCAAGTGTTCGTCTATGAATTCTGCTTGAGATAGAGTCCGAGTTTGCATAAGCCGTGCTCATGTGAAGAAGTTATGGAGCTTAGAAGATTTCAAGTGTAAACAGAAATTAAACTAAAATAATAATTAATAAGCTAAAACCTATTCAAATTTCAAAACAGCAAAATTGGGCTGAGCGGGAAATTTCCCGCTCAGGGGTGTCGACCCCCCCCCCCCCCCCCGGAGGAGTCGACACAGGTGTTGACCTCCTATAGGGGTGTTGACATAGGTATTGACCCCCTATAGGGGAGTCGACCCCTGTCGGCTAGGTTGGGCTGACGTGTTCGGGTGACGATTTTTCTGATTTTAGGGCTTATGTGGCTTCATTTGGTTGGCTGAGTGATGTGTCATTGTGAAATGGATGGTTTAGATTGATCCTGAACTAATCTAAGGGCTCTAATTAATCCTACACATCTATAAACACCCATAAACCTAAACCCTAATCGAAAATAAATTCATTTATAAGCCGCCATGTTGCTACCTCCTGAACTTAGCTAGTGTCTTCTCCAATGAATTAAAGCTTAGGAATTGTGAAAAGGGATTCTAGAACAACAACGAATGAATCTATTCTTTCTTCTATCACTGTTAGTACAGTTGCTTTCACAAGATAATTAATTAAAATAATTATGATAAGTTGTGATCTGGACTGTATGAATATGCCTGTTTAATCATATGCTACTAGCCTGTTATCATCTATTTTGTTAATATATGCCAGTTTGTTATCATATGTAATTAGATTCATTTTATGATGTTAATTCCTATGTCTAATTACATATGCTTAATTAGATTCATTCTATGCAAGTTTATATGCAAGTTATGTTCATCTATGCAAGTTTATACGCAAGATATGTTTTATGCAAGTTTATACGCAAGTTATGTTCATCTATGCAAGTTTATATGCAAGCTATGTTCTATGCAAGTTTATATGCAAGTTATGTTCATCTATGCAAGTTTATATGCAAGTTATGTTCATCTATGCAAGTTTATGCTTATATGTTTAGATACATGCCAAATCATATGTTTAGATCTATGTCAGTTCGCATTGCCTATGTTAATTGGATCCATCTTATATTGTAGTTCACGTTTATATGCTTAATCAGATTTATGTTGTTCTATGCCAAGTTTATGTTACACATGCTTAATTAGATCTCTATTGTTTTATGCCAGTTGGATGGCCTATGTCTCTTTCTTTTCCTTTTCCTATGAGTTAAGCTAACCGCGAGCCTAACGTATTATGTGAATTATACGTACGAATGACGTGGGAACGTTGCGGAACAGTTTGGGAAATATTGGATATCATGTAATTGGCATAAATTGGTTAGTAACCATGTAATTAACTTAAGACATAAATTGGTATAGTTTATATACATGGAAAATTATGGACATAATTTAGATGATAATTATGAACATAGCTTGAATTGGAGATTATGGACAATTTGAAATAGGTATATTAATTCAAATTGGGGGTGAATAATAAAATGAGATAATTAACACCTAAGACACGAGGTTAGACTTGGTTTGCGGTATAAGACTGCGCGGAACCGCCCGGCAAATCCAGCAACCGCAAACGCTAGTCTAATGTGAGAGGTCAAAAGCATAAATTAAATGCGTAATAATTGCAGAGACACGAGGTTAGATTCAAATTGCGGTATAAGACTGCCCGGACCCGCCCGACAAATCCAGCAACCGCAAAGGGAATCTAATGTGGGAGGTCCTACAAGGTTACGGTTAAAATGAATTAAAGAACACTTAACCAAGATAAGACATGTAGTGGGACATGGGGTTAAGTGGGTGACATAGGTGACGTGTGAAATTTAATTAGAAACATTTAACCAAGTTGAAACATGTAAGAAGACATCAATAAGAGGGGTTAAATGGGAAATCCTAGTAAGGACCAATCGTAGGTGGAAAGCTTGTGTCAAGTGTGGGGACCCTTTTCAACCAGTAACCCATGCAGTATCTAAGTGAGCTCGAACTAAGTCGAGGACGGGACACACTTACTGGGTTTGATTGTAAGAGGTCAAAACGGGTTAGCGGTGGCAACGCAAGTCCAACGGGGTCATGAGCATGCGTGGACCCGGGCTGGTAGGTAAGACGTTGTTGCATCGTGTAGGTATAAGCCTTGCATCTTTAGTAGTATTGGATTGCCACTTTAGGGAGTGATACACCCCACTGTGGGACCATCACAGGTATCTACTAGTTAGGGAGCCGATCCAATGGGGAGGGTAGTGGGTACAACTAGCGGAGATAGGGGCAGGCGACACCTATGACAGCAGCTAGGGGTACACGAAACTACAATTATTATTATTATCATTATGATTAGTAAGAGGGATCAACTTTCACAGTAAATATGGTTGGTGCAGTGTAGTAATTATCCTATAGTAATTAGAAGTGCAATCAACGTTTATCTTGTTCATCTTGCTTACCTTGTTATACATGCTTATGTTACAGTCATTTCTTACTTTCCAGTTTATGTTCTTATCCTGTTACTTTAATGATTATATTGTTAAAGTTATTGGACTCACCAGACTTTATGTCTGACCTCGTTTGTTTTGCCCCTTTTCTTTCTGTTCCCCCTTCCCCCCTCCCCCCCCCCCAGGTTCTTAGGGTGAGCCTAGTGGAGCTTGATTTAGATCTCTTTCTCTCTCTTTTGGAAGTGCTTGGATTGCTGAAAGTAAAAGTCTGGCTTATCTCTTTTTATGGCTAATTATGTTGTGGTTATGCCTTTTGTTTTATGTACTCAGAAATTAATTTGTCAAGATGGGTATTAAGTGTACTTGATTTTATTGTTGATTTTGGTGTTGTAACCAAACTATTTCTCCACTGTAATGAAGTTATTTTATATTTTTAAAGTACCAATATATTTATCTGTCTGTTATATTTTGTTCTATACACTTATAGTACCCCATGAAAGTTAATGCATTCCCTTAGTGAGTGACATTAATGGACGTGGGGTGTTACACATGGTATCAGAGATGAAGGTTACCGGAACAGATAAAAGATTTTGAAAGCCATTTTCAAAAGCATTTTTTAAAGAAGTATTTCCAAAAACATGTTTCAAAGAAGGTGTTTTCAACAGAAAAGTTTATTATGAAAAACGTAATCCCCAAGAGCCATATATCTTTCTTCCGATTCTCCATTTTGAATCTCTTCCTTTTTCCTTTCTAAATCTCTTCCTCCGCGTTTAGATGCTTTTCCTAAGATATGTAAGGACTTCTGTGCGACGGGCGGAAAACCGCTTCATGGGACTGAGACGTTTGTCGAGGCTAGAAATTGGCTCAAGGAAGTAGAGGATTTGTTTGGTATCTTTGAAATAGACGATGGAAGGAAGGTTCAACTAGTTGCTTGGTTAATAAAGGATGAAGCTCCATCTTGGTGGGAGGTCATGAATGGAGAACATGCAGTGGAGGCATGGATATGACACAGGATAAGAAAGTAGAACCTAAGAAGGGTGGAAAGAATAATAAACTTCATGACAAGAGGAAGACAGGTGATTATATCCAGTATGGTGAAGTAAGTGCAAGGATAGAGGGTAGGATCTTCTAGAGGGCAGGTTGTGTTCTCGTGGTCAGTATACCGGAAAGAGATGGGAAGTTTCTATTGAAGATTTGATTTCTTTTTTCCTAGAACTCTTTTCGACTCTTGCGCTTTGCATTCGTCTATATCTGCTTCGTTGGTTGAAACCGTGCACCTAAATACTAGTTTAGTTATGGATCCCATTGTAGTCTCAAATCATATTGGTGGTTCGGCTCATTTATCTATGATTTGTCGGGATTTGAGAGTGTCTATCTTGGGCATTGAGTTTGAATGCAACGCCTATGTTCTTGTTTCACTGGCAATGGGTTGATTCTAGGGATGGATTGGCTGGCCAAGTATGGTGCCATCCTAGACTGCGAAAGGAGGGTAGTTAGATTGTTGACTCACTGTGGGAGGACCCTTGATATTTTTTGTGACCCTAGAGGTCCAGTGATGCTTAGCTACCTAGAATCACATCCATTGATGATTTGGAATCTGTTCGTGTAGTCCGCGAGTATGGTGACGTCTTTGATGAGGTTAGGGGTTTACCCCCGAGACGAGAGATAGACTTTCGTATATACTTCGTAGATAATGCAAATCCAGTTGCACTACCAGTGTGCCACATAGCTCCAAGAGAGAGAAAGGAACTCAGTAAGCAAGTAAGAGATTTTCTTGAGAAAGTGAAACACCCCACATCCATTAAGGTAACTCACAAAGGGAATGCCTTAACTTCGGTGGAGTATTATAGGTAAAAGATACAGATAATTTACAAGACAGACATATAAACAGCGGAAAAACTAAATTTATTTCTTAAGTATGTGGTTCAGTTAAAACATTACAACAACCGTCTCAAACCAACTTCCAAATTATTACAACAAAATTTCTGTCCTGAATTAAAACATAAAGAAGCGTTAAAACAACTATAAGGCAGTATAAATCCCCAATAAGAGGGTATCCAAAGCCATAGCCCAAGGAAAGATTCCAATCAATACATCTACTCTATTCAAGCTAGAAATGATCTGAACTAAGCTGAAATATTCCCTCCCTGCGGACCGGGGGGGGGGGGGGACGGAAGAAAAGAAGACAAAAGAAAATGGGTCAAACATGAGTCTGGTATGTCCAGTGATTATTTAGCATGAAAATAAGAAAAAGGATTATGACATGAATAAACTGAATCTAGGACAGCACCCTAGAATTAAGATAATAATACTGAATATGCTATCACACTCATTACTATTTCTTTGCACCCCCTTACAAGTGTTTCGACTAGCACCATGTGTTTAAGATAAATGACCCCCTTTTTATCGATCGGCTCCTACTCGCACACGTTTACCACTAGTGTCATTCGGCCCCGCTTGATTGTAGATACCTGTGCTGGTCCCACCATGGGGTGTATCAAATCATATGGTGGTAAATTGACATAATCCAGGATGCACAGTGTATGACTACTGATGCCCAGTGCCAACTTTTTCCACTTCGGAGTACGTGCACGCCCGCACTCCGTCGGAACCTACACTGACACACCACCCGCCGTTGTTTTGAACGCTTATAATCAGCCCAGTAATCGTGCCCCACTCTGCCTAGTTCAGGGTACCATGATACATCTATGTGGGTTACTGCTGAAATGGGTCCCCGTTACTAGGGTTTCCTAATCAACATGTTAAAATGGTTAAGTGCTCTCAAATTAACCTAACCCCACCCATCAGTTTAGTTAGCATGTTGTATTGGTTAAGTGTTGCCTTAATTAACTTAACCCTACCATCCCTGTCTTAGCTTTAATTCATTCATTAAAGCACCAACAACTAACATTAGATATTTATTGTTGCGGTTGCTGATGTGCCGGTCGGTTCCGGGTAGTCTTACACCACAACTCAATCTAACCTCGGGAGCTTTTGGGCCTGATGCACTAACCTCTCACATTAGATATATATATTGTAACGGTTGCTGGATGTGACGGGCAGTTCCGGGCAGTCTTACACCATAATTTAATCTAACCTTGGGTTAGGCATATTCGTCTTTTTCTTAATTTACATATTTACCTTTCATATTTATATGTAAATTATCCACAATTATTGCCATTCAAGTCATGCCCCATTTACTCTCTAAATCATATTCAAAAATTTTGGTATATAAATTATACTGTTTTTATGCCACTAATCATTCATATATTTATGGGCCAAATTATATCAATAATATGAAATTTAATGTTTTTCCCAACGTTACCCCCGTCATACGTTCGCAAAATTCACATAGAATGTTAGGCTCATAACTTAGCCTAACTTATATACAAAAGGGGAAAGAAGGGAGCATGTACCATTCATACAACATAATAAGGATCTAACCAAACATATGTCATATAAATTTAGCATAAAACAATGAACGTGAATTTTTGGATCCAATCAACATGAGTCGTAAGAATATGAAATTACCCAAATTCAACTAGACATATAAATGTAAACTTGCAATTTGGATCCAATAAATATGAATCTTAAGCATATAGAATCACATAAGTTCAACTAGGCATGTGAATGTGAACTTTTATTTTGGATCCAATAAACATGAATCTTAAGCATATAGAATTACACAAGTTCAACTAGGCATGTGAATGTGAACTTTTATTTTGGATCCAATAAACATGAATCTTAAGCATATAGAATTACACAAGTTCAACTAGGCATGTGAATGTGAACTTTTATTTTGGATCCAGTTTTCATAGATCTAAATGTAGATCTAAACATAATACATGTCTAAGCCTAACAACTTGCATGTAACATAACATGAAAAAGTCACCAAATTTACATAATACACGATTGGTTTAACATCAACATAATAACCACAATAGTCTCATAAGCATATACGATAGAATCGTTACAAGCATAAACATGAATCAGCATCATCATTATCTTACAACTAGGAATAACTCTAGTTTTCACTTTATTACAAATCATAACTTTTAATTGTTCACATCTAAATAATAACAGGATTTACAAACAAAAGAAAGTCTTATTTTCTAGGATCTGTTTTTGAAACTGAAAAGCAACCCCTTGACGAAGACTATCAATTCTCTAAGTTAGTTTTGATTCCTAGCTTTTAACTTGCTTTCTAGTTTGAGAAGAAATGGTGGCTAGGCTAGGACGATCATGGACAGCATCGTGGTTCCTTGGAATGAATTTGTGTGATTTAGGGTTGAGGAATAGGGTTGCTTTTATAGAGATTTAAACTTATGTGAGCCGTTAGATCATCCTAGGAGCAATCACAACCGTCCAGACTAGATAGAGTTATACAGAATTTCCACCTATGCCCTAGTGACTCAACAGCAAGTCAGAAAAGACTCAGCAGCAGGTCAGAAAATCGTCGCTGTTTGGATTTGGGCGAGGTGGTAGGTCAACCCCCAGGTCGACCTGCATAGGAGAGGTCGACTCCTTGGCCGACCCCTGGTCGACCTGGTCTGGGGCGGGAAAAATCCCGCCCCAGCCGCTTCTTTGTTTTCGTTTGAACTTTGGATTTAAATTTGAGTTGTTTTAATTTATTTAAATTCCTGAAACTTCTGAGGGCCATAACTTCCTCATACGATGTCCGATTTTCGAAAACTTGGACTCTATTCCAAGCAGAATTTCGAGACGAACACAATGGCATAACTTGTTTCCCTTATTTCTCAATTTAAAAATTAAGTATTCTTTAATTGGTTCTTTTCATAGACACAGAAAATTCAGGGTGTTACATTCTCCCCTCCTTAAAGGATTTCGTCCCTAAAATCTTCAAGTCACGAAGAATGTATATCCTACCATCCAATCGTCCATCTACTCAACCATCAAACACAGACGTCCATTGTCCTTAAAATGACTTCTAATGCTTTCATGATCATATGCACAGTGTGTGCACATGTCATTATCTAATGCAAAATCAGGCGGTCTACTGATTCAGTTGACCTCCTTAATGCAAATTATGTTAGTGCTATAAGTCCATTATGCATGCAATTATTCCTTGTCATATTTTCTGCATGACTGCACAATCATTCATATGAATGTAACGTCCATATGATAACATTCCAAGTTTCAATCCATACACCAATACATATATGCATATGCAATATGAAAGTGACTGAGCCGATCTAACACCTAATGTGTGTGTATATGCATCCACGAGCAACCACTTTCAACCATCAATCATAACATGTTTCAAATACATGTTTTCATCCGTTGGTTTCTACCTAAGGATAAAGAATAGGACCGAGGAGATATACTTAAAAGATAGATATAAGCATGTATAAACTTATGGAAAAAGAGATCGAAGAGGTACCCTCAAAAAGAAATGGGTAGGCTGCATGTATTTTTCTCTCAGTTTCCCAAGTCGCATCTTCCTCTGCGTCACTCCATTGAACTTTAACAAGATTGACTTCACGATTGCGTAGCTTTTTGACTTCCGTACCCAAGGTACGAGTTGGAACTCTTCTCACTGTCGCTTCTCGTTCCACTTCTACTTCCTCTAGTATACTTGGCTCCACAACTTCTACAGGCTCATGTAAGCACTTTCGAAGTTGAGAAACATGAAAAATGTTATGAACTCCAGCTAGTCTATCGAGTAGCTCTACTTTGTAAGCCATCATCCCAATCCTTTCAATGATAGGAAATGGTCCTGCAAATCTTGGTGCCAACTTTACTATGGACCTAAAGCGAATGACATTCCTCAAAGGAGATACTTTAAGGAACACCCTATCTCCAACCTCAAACTCAAGGTCGGTCCATCTTTTGTATGCGTAGGACTTCTGTGTGCAGCCTTCATCCGTCTTCTTATCATGTCCACCTTTTCTGAAGTTTCTCTAATAGTGTCTGGCCTAAGTACGAGTTTGTCTGTAGACTCTCACCAACAAGTTGGTGATCGACACGGTCTTCCATATAAAGCCTTGAAGGGCACCATGCCTATGGTGGCTTGGTAACTATTGTTGTAAGTGAATTCCACCAAAGGAAGATGATCCTCCCATGTCCCTCCAAAATCAAGAATGCACAGTCTCAAGAGGTCTTCTAATACCCTGTTCACCCTTTCCATCTGACCATCGGTTTGGGGGTGATAGGTCATGCTTAAGCATAGTTGTGTTCCTACAGCCTCCTGCAAACTCTTTCAAAACTCGCTCGTAAAGATAGGATCTCGATCACTCACTATGCTGGAGGGTATCCCATGGAGTCGAACTATCTCTTTAAGACAAATGGATGCTAGGGACGAGGCAGTCCTTCTACTCTTAACAGGTATAACGTGAGCGCTTTTAGTGAGCCTATCCACTATTACCCAAATACTGGTATTGCCCCTTCTTAACCTAGGCAACCCATCAACAAAGTCCATCGAAATGCTATCCCATTTCCACTGTGGGACCTCTAGAGGATGAAGCAGACCACCAGGCTTCTTCTGCTCCACTTTGACTTGCTGGCATATCAAGCATTTGGCAACGAACTCAGCTACATCCCTCTTCATGTCGTTCCAAAAGAAAACCCTTTTTATGCCTTTATTCATCTTGTCTCCACCTGGGTGTATGGTCAGCTTAGAATTGTGTACTTCTTCGAGAACCGTCTTCACTAAATCCCTTGCTTGTGGGACGCATAGTCTTCCATCCTGTCTCAACCAACCCTTATCATCGATGGAGTATCTGTTGAGGTGACTAAAAGTCTCACCCAAATTAGCATATCCATCATATCAACTAACTGATGGTCTTCTCGTTGTGCGGTTCCTATTGAGTCTAAAAGTGTAGGCCGCACCTCTAGCGATGCTAACAGACCAGGTACAAATTCAGAGGAGGGTCTAAAGTCAAAGTTTGCTAGTACTCCAAGCTTTGCCTTTCTATTAAGAGAGGACTTAAGGTCATCTTCTTTCCACTCAAGGCGTCTGCTACCACATTGCTCTTGTCAGGGGTATAGGAAATCTCGAAATCATATGAGGCCAAAAATTCTATCCACCTTTATTGTCTTAAGTTAAGATCTTTCTATGAGAAAAGGTACTTTAGTGATTTATGGCCAGTAAACAATTCAAACCTTTCTCCTAGTAGATAATGACGCCATGAATTAAGAGCGAAAACAATGGCAGCTAGCACCAAATCATGAATTGGGTAGTTCTTCTCATGTGCCTTCAATTGCCTTCCTTCATAACAAACTACCTTGCCTTCTTGCATCAAGACAGCACCTAATCCTGTACCGCATGCGTCTGTGTGTATGGTAAACATTTTGCTCCCATCAGGCAACGTCAGAACCGGGGTTGTTGTTAGATCCCTTTTCAAACGTTGGAAAGCAATATCATAATCCAAATCCCAAGCGAAAATTAGGTTCTTCTTTTTCAACCTTGTGAGTGGGACTGAGAATTTTGCAAAGTCTTTAATGAACTTTCGGTAAAAGCCCGCTAGCCCGAGAAAATTTTAGACTTCGGTTGCATTCCATGGAACTTTCCAATCTTGCACCGCAACTACTTTTGCAGGGTCCACAGCTATCCCCTATTTGGACACCACATGTCCAAGAAACCTCACTTCTTCCCTTCAGAAATGGCATTTGGAGAATTTGTCTTTCAGTTGATGCACACGAATAGTATCCATGACTTCCCTTAAATGCAAAGCATGCTCTTCTTCATTCTTCGAGAAAATCAAAATGTCATCTATGAAGACTACCACAAACTTATTAAGGAACTCCCTGAACACCCTGCTCATCAAGTCAACAAAATAAGCGGGTGCATTTCCCAAGCCGAAAGGCATGACAAACCATTCGAAGAAACCATTCGGGGTTCTGAACGCGGTCTTATCAATGCTGTCTTCAGCCACTCTTAGCTGATGAAACCCGGTAGCCAGATCTATTTGGGAGAAAATCGACGCACCTACAATCTGATCAAACAAGTCGTCTATTCTTGGAAGTGGGTGTCTATTCTTCTTGGTCAGCTTGTTTAGCTCCCTATAATCAACACATAGGCAAAGTGAACCATCCGCTTTGGTTGTGAATACTACTGGAGCACCCCATTCAGAAATACTCCACCTTATGAACCCTTTTTCGAGCAGCTCTTTGACTTGCTTGCTAATCTCTTTTCTCTCCCTTGGAGCCATTTGTCTAACGGGTAGAGCTACGGGTTTTGTATTATCAGCAAGGTATATGCGGAAGTCTATCTCCCGCTTCGGAGGTAAGCCCTTCACCTCTTCAAATACATCTGAGTATTCATGGACTACTCTAATAGACTGCAAGTTTTCAACAGACGCATCAAGAGATTCTAGGTAGCTAAGAATAACAGAATGTATGGGATTACAAGAGATTTTGAGAGTGTTACCGAGGCGTGTCATAAGTCTAACCACTCTCTTTTCACAATCGAGGATGGCACCATTCTTGGATAACCAATCCATGCCTAGAATCAACCCATAGGCCGTGAAGCCCAAAGCATAAGCATTACATCTAAACCTAACACTTTGTATAGAAATTTCCAAATCCAAACAAATCATTGACAAATAAGCCGAGCCCCAATTGGATTTGAAACAATCAAGAGATCCTCTACTATACTGGTGTCTAGGTGCAGAGATTCAACTAAAGCAGTAGATATAAAAGAGTGCGATGGGCCAGAATCAAAGAGTGTACGAGCAGGATGATCAAAAAGATAAACTAAACTCTCAACAGTTATATTTCTACCTCGTTCTTGCGGAGGTTCAATGAGAGCGTGAACCTGCCCTCCAGAAGTAGATCCAATCCTCTGCCATTGTCCTTTCTTTCTTGGGAAGTCCTTAGCCATGTGCCCTGTCTCGCAGTAGTGAAAACAACCACCCATCTTCCTCTTTTTATTTCTGCAGTCCTTGATAAGATGTTTAGGGATGCCAAAAAAATTACACTTCCTCTTGTCATGGGGCTTATTTTTCTTCCCGCCCTTCTTTGAATCTGCCTTCTTATTCTGTGATCCTTCCACTTTCTTATCTTGAGGTACTTCCGCCTTTGCCTTTTTCTTGCCATCCTTGTCTTCCTCCAGTAACAGTGCCATGTCCACCATCCTCTCATAAGTCGCACCCATAGGTATATGGGACATAGCTAGGCTGTGCGGTGGCTCATTCAACCCTTTGACAAAACGGAGAGCCTTCTTATGGGGAGTGTTCACTAACTCCAGTCCGAATCTAGCCAGCTGATTGAATTGGTTGACATATTCCTTAACCGACATACTTCCCTGTTTGAGAGATAAGAATTTCTCCATCTGTAGGCTACGTTTAGCTTGTGAGAGGAATTTCATTTCAAACCTCATTCTGAAATCCTCCCAAGTTTCAACTGGTCTCTCAGCATTAGTTACTTCCTACCAATAAGAGGCTTCGTCTTTAAGTAACCATACAGCCAACTGTGTCTTCTGCCTATCGTCCACTTCGAAGATAACAAACAAGTCCTCGGTTTCTTTGAGCCAGTTTCTTGCTTCTACAAATGGCTCAGTCCCATTAATGTTCTTTCCAACCATGGCTCGAAAATCCCTATATATGTTGGAGAAAGCATTTGCACGAGGAGGAGGAGGAACAACTGCAACTGGGGAAGGAGTAACATCTGTTGGGCCAGCATCATTAGCCCTAGCCTCCATGTACCTTCTGAACCAGCCAGGTACTGGTACACCCTCTGGACGGTTAAGATCCCCAGACATGCTGAAACGGAAAAGAAAAGATTCAAAAAAAGGAAAGATAGTGCATATTGCTTTTGGGGGGATTATGACTTTTAAAACAACACTTTTTCTTGAAAACGCATCTTTAAATTTCTTTTGAAAATTAGCTTCCAAAAATTTTATCTGATCTGGCAACCATCAGCTCTGATACCAAGTGAAACCCCCCACCTCCGTTAAGGTCACTCACAAAGGGAATGCCTTAACTTCAGTGGAGCATTATAGGTAAAAGATACAGATAATTTACAAGACCGACATATAAACAGCGGAAAAACTAAATTTATTTCATAAGTACATGGTTCCGTTAAAACATTACAACAACTGTCTCAAACCAGCTTCCAAATTATTACAAAAAAATCTCTGTCTTGAATTAAAAATAAAGAAGCACTAAAACAATAGTAAGGCAACATAAATCCCCAATAAGAGAGTATCCAAAGCCATAGCCCAAGGAAAGAGATTCCAATCAATACATCTACTCTCTTCAAAATGGAAATGAACCAAACTAAGCTGAAGTACTCCCTCCCTGCGGACCTAGGGGGGACAGAAGAAAAGAAGACGAAGGAAAATGGGTCAGATATGAATCTAGTAAGTCCCGTGATTATTTAGCATGCAAATAAGAAAAAGGATTATGACATGAATAAACCGAATCTAGGACAACACCCTAGAAATAAGATAATAAGACTGAATATGTTATCGCACTCATTACTATTTCTCCGCAACCCCTTACAAGTGTTTCAACTAGCACCATGTGTTCAAGATAAATGATCCCCTTTTTATTGATCGGCTCCTACTCGTATGCGTTTACACTTGTGTCATTCGACCCCGCTTGATTGTAGATACCTGTGTTGGTCCCACCATAGGGTGTATCAAATCCTATGGTGGCAACCCGACACAATTCAAGATGCACAGTGTATAACTACTGATGCCCAGTGCCTGCTTTTTCCACTCCGGAGTACGTGCACGCCCGCACTCTGTCGTAACCTACACTGACGCACCACCCGCCGTTGTTTTGACTGCTTATAATCAGCCAGGTAATCGTGCCCCACCCTGCCTAGTTTTGGGTACCATGATACATTTATATGAGTTAATGCTGAAATGGGTCCTCGTTACTATTGTTTCCTAATCAACATGTTAAAATGGTTAAGTGTTCCCAAATTAACCTAACTCCACCCATCAGTTTAGTTAACATGTTGCATTGGTTAAGTGTTGCCTTAATTAGCTTAACCCTACCATTCTTTTCTTAGCTTTAATTCATTCATTAAAGCACCAACCACTCATATTAGATATGTATTGTTGTAGTTGCTGAATGTGTCGGTCGGTTCTGGGCAGTTTTACACCGCAACTCAATCTAACCTCGGGTTCTTTTGGGCTTGATGCACTAACCTCTCACATTAGATATATATTGTTATGATTGCTTGATGTGCCGGGCGGTTCCGGGCAGTCTTACACCGTAACTCAATCTAACCTCGGTTTAGGCATATTCGTCTTTTTCTTAATTTACATATTTACCTTTCATAATTATATGTAAATTAACCACAATTATTGCCATTCAAGTCATGCCCCATTTACTCTCTAATTCATATTCAAAAAAATTGGTATATAAATTATACCATTTTTATGCCACTAATCATTCATATACTTATGGGCCAAATTATGTCAATAATATGAAATTTAAGCTTTTTTCCCAATGTTACCCCTGTTATACGTTCGCAAAATTCACATAGAATGTTATGCTCGTAACTTAGCCAAACTTATATACAAAAGGCGAAAGAAGGGATCATGTACCATTCATACAACATAAAAAGGATCTAACCAAACATGTGTCATATAAATTTAGCATAAAACGATGAACTTGCATTTTTGGATTCAATCAACATTAGTCTTAAGCATATGAAATTACCCAAATCCAACTAGGCATATAAATGTAAACTTGCAATTTAGATCCAATAAATATGAGTCTTAATCATATAGAATTACACAAGTTCAACTAGGCATGTGAATGTGAACTTTTATTTTAGATCTAATAAACATGAATCTTAAGCGTATAGAATTACACAAGTTCAACTAGGCATGTGAATGTGAAACTTTTATTTTGGATCCAATAAACATTAATTTTAAGCATATAGAATTACACAAGTTCAACTAGGCATGAGAATGTGAACTTTTATTTTGGATCCAATTTTCATAGATCTAAATGTAGATCTAAACATAATACAAGTTTTATCCTAACAACTTGCATGTAACATAACATGAAAAGTCACCAAATTTACATAATACTCAATTGGTTTAACATCAACATAATAACCACAATAGTCTCATAAGCATATACGATAGAATCGTTACAAGCATAGACATGAATCAGCACCATCATTATCTTACAACTAGGAATAATTCTAGTTTTCACTTTATTACAAATCATAGCTTTTAAACGTTCACGTCTAAATAATAACAGGACATACAAACAAAAGAAAGTCTTATTTTCTGGGATCTGTTTTCTAAAGTTGGAAAGAAATCCTTTGACGAAGACTATTAATTCTCTAAGTTAGTTTTGATTCGTAGCTTTTACCTTGCTTTCTAGTTTGAGAAGAAATGGTGGCTAGGCTAGGAGGATCATGGACATCATGGTGGCTCCTTGGAATGAATTTGTGTGATTTAGGGTTGAGGAATAGGGTTGCTTTTATAAAGGTTTAAACTTATGGGAGCTGTTAGATAATCCTAGGAGCAATCACAACTGTCCAGACTAGATAGAGTTATCCAGAATTTCCACCTATGCCCTAGTGACTCAGCAGCAAGTCAGAAAAGACTCAGCAACAGGACAGAAAATCGTCACTATTTGGATTTGGGCGAGGGGTTGGGTCAACCCCCAGGTCGACCTATATATGGGATGCCGACCCCCTGGTCGACCTGATCTGGGGCGGGAAAAATCCCGCCCAGCCCACTTCTTTGTTTTCATTTGAATTTTGAATTTAAATCTGAGGTGTTTTAATTTACTTAAATTCCTGAAACTTCTGAGGGCCATAACTTCCTCATACGAAGTCCGATGTACGAATAATTGGGCTCTATTCCAAGCAGAATTTCGAGATGAACGCAATGGTGTAACCCATAATTCTCACTTTAAAATTTTAGTATTCTTTAATTCGTTCTTTTAATAAACACAGAAAATTCAGGATGTTACCGAAAGGGTTCATAAGAAGAAGTATTTCGGAATGGGGTGCCCCAGTTGTTTTTGCTATGAAGGATAATGGTTCGCTTAGATTGTGCATGGACTACAGAGAGCTGAATAAGCTCACGAAGAAGAACAGACACCCGTTACCGAGGATTGACGATTTGTTCGATCAGTCGGTTGGTGCTTCGGTTTTCTCGCAGTTGGATTCAGCTACGGGATTTCATCAGCTAAGGGTTGCTAAGGATAACATAGATAAGTCTTCATTTAAGACTCTCGATGGTTTCTTCGAATGGCTTGTCATGCCTTTGGGTTTGACGAATGCACCCGCAAATTTTGTGGACTTGATGAGTAGGGTGTTTAGGGAGTTTCTAAACAAGTTCGTAGTAGTTTTTGTGGATGATATCTTGATTTTCTCCAGAAGCGAGGAAGAGCATGCCTTACATCTTAGGGAAGTCTTAGAGACCCTTCGAGCATATCAACTCAAAGCAAAATTTTCCAAATGTCATTTTTGGAGGAAGGAAGTGAGGTTCTTAGGACACGTGGTCTCTAAGGAAGGGATAGTAGTGGATCCCGCGAAGGTGGTAGCAATCCATGATTGGAAGATTCCTATGAATGCAATAGAAGTAAGAAGTTTTCTAGGGTTGGCGGGCTATTATAGAAAGTTCATTAAGGACTTCGTGAGGATATCAACCCCACTTACTCGGTTGACGAAGAAGAACTTGACTTTCTCTTGGGATGTTGACAGTGATGATGCTTTCCAATGTTTGAAGAGGGCTTTAACGACAGCTCCAGTTTTAGTTTTGCTTGATGGGAGTAAGCCATTCACATTTTATACCGATGCTTGAGGAACAGGGCTTGGTGCAGCTTTAATGCAAGAGGGAAGGGTGATATGCTATGGTGGAAGGCAGTTGATGGTCCATGAGAAAAATTACCTTACCCATGACTTAGAGTTAGCTGTTATAGTTTTTACTCTTAAGTCTTGGCGTCACTATTTGCTTGGTGGGAAGTTCGAGTTGTATACATACCATAAGTCGCTAAAATACTTGTTCTTTCAAAATGATCTAAACTTAAAGCAACAGTGGTGGATAGAGTTTTTAGCATCCTACGATTTTGAGATCGCATATACCCCTTGCAAGGGTAATGTTGTGGCTGGCGCCTTGAGTAGAAAGAGGTTGCCTTTGAGTCCTATGTTCGTATAGCGGCAGAGTTTGGAGTACATATCTACCTTTTACTTCAGACCCTCTATCAATTATGTGTCTTGTTTGTTGGCATCACTAGAGGTGCAACATGCGCTTTTAGGTTAGGTTAGAGAGGCACAATGAGATGACCCAAAGTCGGTTGAGATAGTAGACAAGCTCATAGGAGGGGAGTCTTCGAGCCATCTTAGTAGGTATGCTATAGATGACAAGGGTTGGTTGCGTAGGGATGGAAGACTTTGTGTATCACGAGAGTTTGTGGAAGACGATTCTTGAAGACTCACATCATTCTAAGATGACCATACATCCCGGTGGTGACAAGATGTATGGGGACATGAGGCAAGTTTTCTTTTGGGCCGGAATAAAGAAGGATGTGGCTGAGTTCGTTTCTAGATGTTTAGTATGCCAGCATGTCAAGGCGGAGCAAAAGAAGCCTGGCGGTTTGCTTCTCCCTTTAGAGGTTCCACTATGGAAATGGGAGAGTGTTTCCATGGATTTTGTTGACGGGTTGTCGAGATCAAGGAAGGGTAATACGGGGATTTGGGAAGTAGTATATAGACTTACCAAGGGCGCCCATTTCATTCCCGTTAAAAGTAAAAGAACTGCAGCGTGGTTAGCATCTGTTTACCTTCGAGAGATAGTTCGTTTGTATGACATTCCTTCCAGTATTGTGAGCGATCGAGATCCCATTTTCACTAGCGAGTTTTGGAAAAGCTTACAAGAGGTGGTAGGAACACAATTTTGTTTGAACACCGCTTATCACCCTCAGACAAACGGCCAGACAGAGAGAGTGAATCGGATTTTAGAAGACCTTTTGAGGTTATGCATCTTGGACTTTGGAGGGACATGGGAGGAACACCTTCCGTTAGTGGAGTTCGCCTACAACAACATCTATCAGTCCAGCATTGGCATAGCACCTTTTGAGGCTTTATATGGACGACCTTGCCGATCACCTACTTGTTGGTGGGAGTCTACGGATAAGATTTTTCTTGGGCCCGACATGGTTTGGGAAAATTCTGAGAAGATAGACTTGATTCGAAGGTGAATGAAGATGGCACATGACCGACAAAAGTCATACGCTGATAAGAGATGGACCTATCTTGAGTTTGATGTTGGGGACATGGTTTTTATCAAAGTGTCGCCATTGAGGAACGTAGTTCGCTTTGGAGTGGCAGGAAAATTGGCACCAAGGTTCGTATAGTCGTTCCCCATTACAGAGAGGATTGGATAGTTGGCGTACAGAGTAAAGTTGCCAGAGAAACTTAGTGGTGTGCATGATGTATTTCATGTGTCGTATTTGAGGAAGTGTTTACATGATACCGCAGAAGTGGTGGGGCCGAGCATGCTTAAGGAAGTGGAAGTGGAGCGAGGTGCCACGATCAAACGAGCTCCTACATGTATCCTTGGATCAGAGGTCAAGAAATTACGCAACCGAGAGGTCAAGTTGGTCAAAGTGCAATGGGGAGATGATCAAGGAGATGCGACTTGGGAGACGGAAGACAAGATACATGCGTCGTACCCTTTCCTTTTTGAGGGTATGTTCTTAATTTCTCCTTTTTCTACCGCTTTGTTTGTACTTGTTCTATCGTTTAGTATGTCCTCTCGATTACATCTTCAATCTTTAGGTAGGGAAACCCTATAGTTCTAAACATATGTTTGAGACATGTTATGTCTGGTGGATGCAAGTGTTTGCTAGTGGTTGCTCGTGGATGCATTTACACACACATTAGGCACTAGATCGGCTCAATCACTTTCATATTGCATATGAATAAGTGTGCATATTTAAATTGATGGATATATGTTGATTGTGTTATCATGTGATTGTTGCATTTGAATGAAATGACATGTAGAAATAATATGTATCATTAGGATTCTTTTGCATACATAATGGACGCATGGCACTATCATGATTTGCATTAAGGAGGTCAACCAAAACAGTAGACCGCCTGATTTTGCATTGGATAAGGAACATACTTTTTGCATATGTTCATATGACATTAGAAATCTTTTAAGGACAATGGATGCATGTGATTGAAGGTTAAGTAGATGGATGATTGGATGGTGGGATATACATTCTTCTTGACTTGAAGATTTCAGGGATGAAATCCTTTAAGGAAAGAAGAATGTAACACCCCGTAATTTTAAAATATTAAAATTAACAAATTTAAGGACACTTAATTTTTAGAAGAAGAATTATGTGAAACAGGTTACGCCATTGCGTTCGTCTAGGAATGCGGGTTGAGATAGAGTCCGAGTTTACGTAAATCGGACTCCGTATGAAGAGGTTATGGTGCTTAAAAGATTTCAAGTTTAAATAGAAATTAAATTAAAATAATAATTAACAAGCTAAAACCTGTTCGAATTTCAGAACAGCAGAATTCGGCTGAGCGGGAAATTTCCGACTCATGGGTGCCGACCCCCCTATAGGGGTGTCGACATAGGTGTCGACCCCCCTACATGGTAGTCGATCCCTATCGGCCAGGTTGGGCTGACGTGTTCGGGTGATGATTTTTCTGATTTTAGGGCTTATGTGGCTTCATTTGGTTGGCTGAGTGATGTGTCATTGTGAAATGGATGGTTTAGATTAATCCTAAACTAATCTTAGGGCCCTAATTAATCCTACGCATCTATATAAACACCCATAAACCTAAACCCTAATCTAAACTAAATTCATTCATAAGCCGCCATGCTGCTGCATCCTGAACTAAGCTAGTGTCTTCTCTAGCAAATTAAAGCTTAGGAATTGTGAAAAGGGATTCTAGAACAACAATGAACGAATCTATTCTTTCTTCTATCACTGTGAGTATAGTTGCTTTCACAAGACAATTAATTAAAATAATTATGATAAGTTGTGATCTAGACTGTATGAATATGCCTGTTGAATCATATGTTATTAGCCAGTTCTATTATCATCTATTTTGCTAATATATGCCAACTTGTTATCATATGTAATTAGATTCGTTTTATGATATTAATTCCTATGTCTAATTACATATGCTTGATTAGATTCGTTCTATGCAAGTTTATATGCAAGTTATATTCTATGCAAGTTTATATGCAAGTTATGTTCATCTATGCAAGTTTATATGCAAGTTATGTTCATCTATGCAAGTTTATGCTTATATGATTAGATCCATGCCAGATCATATGTTTAGATCTATGTCATTTCACATTGCCTATGTTAATTGGATCCATTTTATATGCTAGTTCACATTTCTATGCTTAATTAGATTTATGTTGTTCTATACCAAGTTTATGTTACACATGCTTAATTAGATCTCCATTGCTTTATGCCAGTTGGATGGTCTATGTCTCTTTCTTTTCCTTTTCCTATGAGTTAAGCTAACCGCGAGCCTAACGTATTATGTGAATAATACGTACGAACAACGTTGGAACATTGGGGAATAGTTTGGGAAATATTGGATATTGTGTAATTAGCATAAATTGGTTAGTAACCATGTAATTAACTTGAGACATAAATTGGTATAGTTTATATATATGGAAAATTACGGACATAATTTAGATGATATTTATGAACATAGCTTGAATTGGAAATTATGGACAATTTGAAATAGGGATATTAATTCAGATTGGGCGTGAACAATAAAATGAGATAATGAACGCCTAAGGCACGAGGTTAGACTGGTTTTGCGGTACGAGACTGCCCGGAACCGCCCGACAAATCCAGCAACCGCAAACGGTAGTCTAATGTGAGAGGTCATAGGCATAAATTAAATGCGTAATAATTGTAAAGACACGAGGTTAGATTCAAATTGCGGTATAAGACTGCCCGGACCCGCCCGACAAATCCAGCAACCGCAAAGGGAATCTAATGTGGGAAGTCTTGCAATGTTACGGTTAAAATGAATTAAAGAACACTTAATCAAGATAAGACATGTAGTGGGACATAAGGTTATGTGGGTGACATGAGTGACAAGTGAAATTTAATTAGAAACAATTAACCAAGTTGAAACATGTAAGAAGACATGAATAAGAAAGGGTTAAGTGGTAAATCCTAGTGGGGACCAGGAGTAGGTGGAAAGCTTGTGTCAAGTGTGAGGACCCTTTCCAACCAGTAACCCATGCAGTATCTAAGTGAGCTCGAACTAAGTCGAGGACGGGACACACTTACTGGGTTTGATTGTAAGAGGTCAAAACGGGTTTGCGGTGGCAATGCAAGTCCAACATGGTCATGAGCGTGCGAGGACCTGGGCTGGTAGGTAAGACGTTGTTGCATCATGTAGGTATAAGTCGTGCATCTTTAGTAGTATCGAGTTGCCACTTTGGGGAGTGATACACCCCACTGTGGGACCTGCACGGGTATCTACGAGTTAGAGAGCCGATCGAATGGGCAGTGTAGTGGGTACAACTAGTGGAGATAGTGGCAGGCGACACCTATGACAGCAGCTAGGGGTACACGAAACTACCATTATTATTATTATCATTATGATTAGTAAGAGGGATCAACTTTCATAGTAAATAGGGTTTGTGTAGTGTAGTAATCATCCTATAGTAATTAGAAGTGCAATCAACGTTTATCTTATTCATCTTGCTTACCTTGTCATATATGCTTATGTTACAGTCATTTCTTACTTTCCAATTTATGTTCTTATCCTGTTACTTTAATGATTATATTGTTAAAGTTACTGGACTCGCCAGACTTTATGTCTGACCTGGTTTGTTTCGTCCCTTTTCTTTCCTTCCCCCCCCCCTCTAGGTTATCAGGGTGGGCCTAGTTATGTTGGGGTTATGCTTTTTGTTTTATGTACTTAGAAATTAATTTGTCAAGATGGATATTAAGTGTATTTGGTTTTATTGTTGATTTTGATGTTGTAACCAAACTATTTCTCTACTGCAATGAAGTTGTTTTAGATTTTTAAAGTACCAATATATGTATCTTTCTTGTTATATTCTATTCTATACACTTATAATACACCATGAAAGTTAATGCATTCCCTTAGTGAGTGACATTAATGGACATGGGGTGTTACAGATGTCATGCGAATAAAATACATACTTGTTTGCCATTAGAAACATGTAGAAATGAATGCACATAAAATACATATTTATTTACCATTATCAATATGTAAATACTATATGCCAATAAAACATTTTTTATTTGGAGTGTTAAACACGTTAGTCGAATCGCCGAATGATTCATATATATATATATATATATATATATATATTAAACGAATCGCGCGTGGTAGTTCGCGTTTCAGAATCGTAACTTTAAACGATGATACCGAAAGATCCGACCGTCGGATTTTCCCAAAACTGGAACCATTAGGACCGCTTTGGGAAAAATTTTCCAATGATATAAATTTTGTTAAATCCAACGGTTAGATTCCGAGAAATGTGTAAATCAAATTTGGGTGAAAACAATGCTAGGGTCGCCTATTGACCCAAAGCGTCGTTAAATTAATTTGGGTTATTTTTATATAAATAAAAATAATTATAAATCGTTATAAAATAATATTGGCGATATGAAATGATTTAAATTATATATATGTGGGAATTATTTGAAAAGACCGAGTACAATCTCGTTTCAAATAATTATACGACGATTTAAGTCGAAGATATTGAAGACGGTGATTGAAGACCGGCGATCTTCACATCGAATGGAAAACTACTGATGTCTGACATTGGGCAGCTCCCAATAAAGGGTTAAAGTGGTCGTTGTCCGGACGTACTTCTTGATTGTCCAGATAAGCGAGAACCTCTCTTCCGTATTGGACATGTGGGACAAGGAATAAAGTGTCTCCGTTTCGTTCAAACCTAGAACGGACTTGTAAATGGATGTGTGTCTGACATTGGATTTCATTCCATGTAAATTAATTTATATATAACATATATTTGTTTGGTGGTGGAGAATTTATTCCCTTGCTTAACACCCTTCTCTGAGGCGCACGAGCTCAGAGGTTATACATTGGTAGTAATTGATCGCATGGCATGGATTGTCAATGTGGCACGCCAAGATGCAAATGATCAAGGTTTTTATTGAAAAGCAGAGCCTTGTGGTTGATGATCAAAGCACAACCCATTTAGGCATAGCTTTGTGTATAGTGTAACTTCGTGAACCTCACACCCCCGATAAGAGTCAAAAACAAGATAAGGGACCCAAGGAGTGCATGTGTTTCTTTCTTGCTAGAAGTGGTGTTATGGTATGGAGCCCAGACATTTTTACTTATGTGGATGATGGATTATGGGGCCTCGGATATATTGGTCGATAGTGACCAATTGATAGGTTCAATAGGACCAGGAAATGTGTGTTCAAGCATAATTAATCCACTAAAGTATTTGTGGACCAGCCTTGGAGGATCCAAGGACTCGCCAGTGTCCGAGTCCTGAGACATTTGCTAGAGTGTCTCGAATCGGTAAGTAGATCATCCCTAGCATTGACTCATGATGGAAACCTAATTTCCAATACAACATTACGGTTTTGATTGTAAACCTATATATGGCAACATAGTAGGATGGGGCATTATGTCGTTTAGGATTGATACATTTACTTTGCAGTATTTTAAACTGATTAGACACTAATAATAATATTAAATATTATTTTATATGTATCAATCATGTTTGATCACTACAAGGTAAAACTATATCATCTGGTTTGCGTTGCATTGTGTGATGGGACTTGAGTCTTATAATGAATTCATTTTTCTAAAAAGAATTGCTTTGTTTTGAATAAAAATTTATTTAACTATGCAATGGCAATCCAATGGAGTAAACCCATTCCGTGTTACCAGCGTGGTCTTGTGATTAGCCATATTGTTAGATAAGTTAGGAAAGATTTCTCACACCAGTCCCATGACTGACTCGTAGCTTGTTTCACTTTACAAACTCAGGTGCCCTCTTTTCACACGGGTAGCCAAGTGACAGGTTCAGGTTATTTTGGACATGTGCTGGATTGGAGTATGCTTATGAAAGGAAGATGAAGATCATTTTTATCTTTTATTTCTACTTTGAGACATTCAGACATCATTTATCCATATTGTACTTGATGGTGTTTTGAGACTTATTTCTTTTTGCCGAGACTTTTGTATGTTGAGTTGCATCCTATAACTGTGCCATTTTGATATTCTGATGTTGTGATGTTGATGACATTTCTATTTCCGTTGCTATGATTTATGTGTTATGTTGTTATATGAGATATGTTTTTGTTGTCAATATATTATATTCCAATGATTATCCTTGCTTCCATACTATGAAAGTTTGGGGTCATCACAGTTGGTATCATAGCTAAAGGTTAACCTTAGCTTCGGAGTATAAATATTTAAAACAATTCATCTAGATAGAATTACCAGTGTTCTAAGGCGAGTAGCTCATTAGAGATATGATTAGTAATGTCCTAGAATGAGCACAGCAGAATAGCACACCATAATCAGTCATTACATCATCATCATTTTTCCATATGTCTTTGCTTTTACCTTCCCTTTAAAAATTATCATTTCTGTTGGTCTGACTTTTTCCTTGATGGTACAGAACTAACTGAAAATGAGCACTAGAGCGAGAGCCCGAGGCGGAGACGGAGCTAGAGGACCGGGAAGGGGTGAAACCCCAATTGCTCAGGATCAGCCCATCCCCGAAGCTGTAGCCCAACCACCACCTCCACCCCTACAGCCTTTTGACCTAGACATAGTAGCTTAGAAGTTCAGAAATTTAGGTGGCGTGTCGTTCACAGGCCGAGAGACAGTGATGGAAGCTCAGGCATGGCTCAAAACATGCGAGAAGATATTTGGAGGCTTAGAACTTGAAGACCACCATAAGCATTTCGTGGCATCATGGCTATTGAAGGATGAGGCTCAGAATTGGTAGGAGACTATTACAATTGGAGGTACTGATGCCGACATGTCTTGGACAAAATTGAAAGAGCTCTTTAACGAGAAATTTATTCCTCTACAAGAATTCGAGTGTCTTCATGATCATTTTGCTAACTTGCAATAAGGAGATAAGACTGTTTCTGAGTATGTGCAAAAGTTTGAAGAGCTTTCACGCTATGCTCCTAAACTAATTCAGGACCCCTTCCAGAAGAATAAGAGATTCATTAATGGCCTTTCAAGGAAGTATCTTAACAGAGTGACAACACAAATTAAGCTTCCATTTAACGAGATGGTAAAGATGGCTTGTCGATATGAAGAAAATGAGAAGAATTCGCAGCAAGATTGGGAAAAGAATCAAAATAATAATAAGAGGAAGCAGCCTGACAAGAAGCTGGAGGAGAGCAACTCTTCAGCTGCCAAGCCATAAGGAAGTAAAAAGGCCAAGGTGAGATGCCTTAACTACCAGAAGATGGGACACTTTGATTACGAATGTCGAGCTCCAAAAAGGCCAAGGAGAAATGAGTCAGGACCCAGCCAGAATTCTCGCTACACCAGGGAATGCTTTAATTGCCACAAGCCAGGGCATCTTATCAAGAATTGTCTACTGCTGAAGAAATCTGAGGTGGCTCATGTATACGATGGATCGGCTGCACTAGCTTCTTCCGAAGGAGCAGGTAAACCCGACGTTTTGGGAGGTACCCTTACTATTGAAAACATTCCGGTTATAGTATTATTTGACACAGGTGCATCATGTAGTTTCATTTCTAGTGACACAATTAAAAAGTTAAATTTGAAAACAAGAAATCTTAAAGAATCAGTTAGTGTCCATAATCCAATAGGAGGTTCTCTTGTTCTCAGTTATTCTGCAAAGTTCCCATCTCCTATTCTTTTTACTAGTTTCCTTTTAACCTGACCGTGATGAATTTTTCTGAGTTCGATATTATTCTTGGGCTGGATTAGTTAACAAAACATAAGGCCGAAGTTAGATGTGCTGAAAGAATTGTCAAAGTTAAAATGAAGCTCGGGGATATTATTATACTATTTCACGGCTCAGCCACAGATAGGAAAGAATTCTGGTCTTCTCTAGAAGTTACTCCTTCTATTGAGAATATTCCTGTAGTCAGAGATTATGCGGATGTGTTTGAAGAAGTCAATAACTTACCTCCACGAAGAGAAATTGATTCAAGATTGACTTAGTTTCGAATGCAAGGCCAGTTGTGCATCCTATTCGAAGAATGACGCTGAAAGAAAATGAGGAGTTGAGTAATCAAACTAAATAGCTTTTGTGGAAAGGCCTGATCATACCTAGCTTCTCAAATTAGGGTGCAGCAGTGGTGTTTTTCCCAAAGTCAGATGGTACTCTCAGACTATGTGTGGATTACCGTGACCACAATAAGCCAACGTTGAAAAACAAATATCCATTACCGCGTATTAATGATTGTAATGACCCGAGATTTTGACGACTTTGGTTATCGACATAAACACGATGACGACTAACCAAACATCGAAAAATACCGGTCATTAATGAAAGAAATTAGAGGGTGAGGAAAGATAAGATAGAAACTTAGAATAGAAGAAGAAGAAGAAGAACACAACATCAGAGTAACATGAATCTCACAGCGGAACAAATAACATATAATATATATATAACATAACTTTTGAAATACAAACAGTATATGTATATAGTAACATTATCAGAATACAACACTTACAACACAGCGGAAATAACTATAACTATAAAATCCTGAAGCCTCCTGCTCCAAGCTCTTCCAGTATATCTGTAAATCCCGACTACTTGACTGCCCGTACAAAATTGGGCACCCAAGAGTTTAGGGAAAACAAAACAAAATAAACTCCGGGTCAGTCATGGGACTGGTATGAGTGAAACAGTTGGACGAGTAAACGATATCTCATAAGACCACGCCGTATAACGGAACGGGTTTTTCCCTTATGAGAATCCAAATTATCTTTATATCAAAAACCTTTTGATTTTATAATAATGTCTATTAACCACAATATAATAATCATCTAGCAGAAACGCTTCCATCTCACGTTCTACATATATAGTATACAATCAAAACCGCAAGCACGTATTGGGTAATGGATTTCCAACTATGACAAGGTATGGAACCACCTTTCGCTAGTGCATCTCTAGAAAGGAATACACTGGGTTCAACAAGAACATCTTGCAACCCGGCCACACATGACCGACCACTCATTTCGCTTGAGTGTATCGAATGCATATCACCAATGGTTGGGATCAGCAACCGTTTCCCGAATGGAACAACATCAACAATAGATTTTTAGAAGTAAATGAAATTCTAGATCAGGTGATTATACACGCTACTTCGGTGCGACCGACTTAGCCATGCTGCCTGCCCAATTTCTGTCGTTTACCGGATGTGAGGCTAGAAGCTACGCTTTATCATCACACCAGATTCACTTTGAATGCCACATCATCAAATCCATCAAATCATCGATTGACGTCCTCAACCATACATTATGTGCTAGCTAAACGAAGTTTCCTTCTCCACTTCCACTCTTGGTATGGTTGGAGAAATCAATATACGTGATCGTTTGGAAATACTCTGTCAGACATCCGTCCATACAAGTCATCCAAGAACAGGATGAACCGAAGGCACTATTCTGTAAACAGGATAGCCCTTGCATAACTCCTTCTTTAATTTCCTTTGGCATATATGATTCGCAATGCTTATGCCACTACAGAGTGGTTATTTGGATAATAATCCAACCGGTCTCTCCATATTAACAACGTTAAAATGGTCAAAACTTCGATAGTCTGTGATTTAACTATCGAAGAAAAACTAGTGTGCAAACAACGATATTATTTCCAAATGGAAATTTATATCGATCAAATATCATTCAACATTTATCTCTTTATTTCATTAATTTACTTATCTCTTGTATCCCTATATTCAATATTTATTATTTTTCTAAATTTGGAAAATATACGTTATTAACAATGGAAAACATTTCCATTTCTTGTTTTCTTTATTAGAAAACATTTCCGGTTTCTTATTTGGAAAACATTTCCAAAGCTTCTTTATTGGACTTAGACAGATGTTTAAACAAACATCGATATGCCAACTCAAACCATTTCCTTAACTGCCGAACCGTAACTATTCCTTTATTAAAAACGAAGCCAATCAAGTTGGGGTAGAACTACCTCTCAGACCTTAACTGAACAACATTTCTAACTTTGAAATAGGCAAAGTTCACTTTATATTTCTTAAACTAACTTCCTTACTTAACCTTTCTTTCCAGTAACTATATTCGATTAACTCTTTTATTTTAACTCTATTCGATTAACTCCTTTGGATTAACTCTATTCACTTAACTCCTGTCGAATAAACAATATTTGAGAACTCCTCTAACTCTATTCGAATAAACTATATTCGATTACTCACTTGATTTAACTCTAATCGATTAACTCCATCGAACAACTAAATTTGATAACTCCTTCGAATAACCAAATTCGATAATTCCTTTCGAATAAACTATATTCGATTACTCACTTCGATTAAAATAATCGATAACTCTTTTCGATTAAACTATAATCGATAACTCCTTCGATTAATTAATAATCGATAATTCCTTTTCTTTAACTCTATTCGAATAAACTAATATTCGATAACTCCATCCAATTTATTCTATTCACTTAACTCTTTTGATTTAACTTTAACTCTATTCACTTAAATCCTATCGAATAAACTATATTCGATAACTCTTTTAATTCTATTTGAATAAACTATATTTGATTAACTCCTTTTACTCTATTCGAATAAACTATATTTGATTAACTCCTTTTACTCTATTCGAATAAACTATATTCGATTAAATCCTTTTACTTTATTCGAAATACTAATATTCGTGTGACGACCCCAAACCCCGTACTGACGGTGGCAAGGGTAATTTTGGAATATGACACAGAAACAGATAATAGCAGAAAAGAAATAAATAAATACACCAGATAATGAAAAATAGAATATACTGGATAAGCGTAATCATCAGAGTTACACAGTATACAGGATCATACTTAGTACATATACAGTTCAGCTATACGTAAATGTCTACAGCGGAAAACAAACATAATGTACAATAGGAGATGAACAGCATAAAAAGTGATAAATGATAGAATCCATCTTCAGCTCCAGCTATCCAGAGAAAGCCGGCTAAAACCTGAATACAAGGCTGCCCGTGTAGAAAAACGGGCACCCGAGTTTGAAAGTGAAACAAACTATGAGTCAGTCATGGGACTGGTATGAGAAATCTACTCAACACATTTAAATATGGCAAATCACAGGACCACGCCACTTTCGTGGAACGGGTTTACTCCATTGGATTGCCAGTGCTTTAAAACAAATAATTCTTTGAAACATCGCAATGCTTTTTATAAAAATAAAGCCATTATAAGACTCAGTTCCCATCACACAATGCAACGCAAACCGGAGGATAGAGTTTTACCTTATAATGGCCAAAATATGCTTGATACGAATAAAACAAAAGCAATTGATATTATTACTAGTGTTTATATGTTTCAAAAACAATTTCTAATCATAACTATCAATCATAGACGACATGAGCGTCCCATGCCACTATGTCGCCAAATATAGGTATACAATCAAAACCGCACAGTCACGTATTTGGAAATTGGATTTCCGTCATGAACCAAGGCAAAAGATAGTCCTTACTGACTTCGAGACAATCTAGCCCATGTCTCAGGGTCAGAGCGCATCGACCCTTTGGATCGTCAGGGCCGGTCCACCGATGTGGATTATTATGCCTGAACACTATGTTTCCCTGCCCTATGGGGCGTAAATGAGCCAACGAATGACTCCATCGGTGCCGGATCGACCGATAAAACCGAGGCGCCTCACTATCCATCATCCACATAAGTAAAGTGTCAGGCCGTGTAAAAACACTGACACAACTCCTAGTTAGAAAGAAACGCAGGCCCTCCCTGATGTCCTCTCCCGTTTTTGGTTCATACCAGGGTGTGAGGCTTGCGAATTCACGTTATACACAAAGCTATGCCACACAGGCGGTGCATTGATCATCAATCACAAGACTTTGCTTTTCAATAGAAGCCCTGTTCACTGCATCTTAGCATGCCATACCGGCAATTCACACCATGCAACTGATGGTTATCAATCGCACAGAATGAATACCAATATCAGACACATTGTCCATTTGCAAGTCCGTTCTGGGTCTGAACGAAACCGGAGGCACTAAATACCTCGCATATCCAACGATTCCCACGTACGTCTGGACGATCACCACTAGTTATCGATATTTCGGGATGCCTCCCAATCAGGACCTCAGTGACCATCCAAACGAGGTGAAGACCAGTCTTCAACCCCCGTCTTCATCTTCGAATTCTTATCGTCGATTCAATTATTCAGAATGGGATAAACCTGGTCTTTCTAAGCAACTTGCGTACATAATAAACAAGTGAAACACTGACATACATACGCATCATTTCAATTCATTAGTCACTAACCGTCAATCAATAAGAGAACGATTTCCCAAATATTAACCCCGAAGGCCGAAACCAACATAAGATCAACACCCAGGAAACCATTCGACTTAGCCAATATTCAGTTAATTTCTAAATTTCACATCCATATCATTTATAATATTTTATAACGATTTATCGCTATTTTTATTTATTTTAAAATAGCCAATTTATTCAAAACGACGCTTCGGGCCATAACGCGGCTGTGGCATTGTTTTTCTTCAGATTTGATTTACACATATCTTAAAATCAAACCGTTGGATCTTCACAAAATTTACATCATTAGAAAGATCTTTTCAAAACGAATCCAACGGTTCCAGTTTCGGGAAAATCCGACAGTCGGATCTCCCGGTATAATCGTTTGAAGTTTCGATTTCAAAATACGAACTACAGCGTCGTTATTCAATTTCAATATAATTATATTTACATATATATATAAATATAATCGATTCTGGTGCTGTTTTTCTTTATATTTGAATTAAACATTCCAGACAATCCAACCGTTGGATTTTTACAAAGTTGGTGCCGTTGGAAAGATATTTCCAAAGCGAACCCAACGGTTGCGGTTTCGGGAAAATCCGATGGTCGGATCTTCCGCACTAATCGTTTGAAATCACGGTTTCAAAATACGAACTGCAACTTTGTTATTCGATATATTTTAATTCTATTTATATATATGTATCGATTCTTCGATTTCAAAGCTATATTCTTTTCATACATTTGATAAAAATTATATTTTTATCCAACAAATATTCACTTCGACACTTCACTATTTTTAACAACTCCTGTGTACAGTAAAAATGTGATTTTTATTGTAAAACAATTTATTTCAAAACACGATTATTTTATATAGTTCATATAGGTAATAAAAATAGGATTTTTATTATAAAACAATTTATTTCAAAATGAGATTATTTTATATAGTTCATATCGGTAATAAGAATATGATTTTTATTATAAAACAATTATTTCAAAATATGAATACCATTCAACACATGAATTTCAATTCAACGAATGAATTTCGATTCAACACATGAAGATTTTCTATAGTTTATATATATAGTTAAAAAGGTGATTTTTATATTTAAAACACGAATACCATTCAACACATGAATTTCAATTCAACGAATGAATATCGATTCAACACATGAAGGTTTTCTATAGTTTGTATATATAGAGTAAAAATGTGATTTTTATTGTTAAAACAATTTATTCAAAACACGAATACCATTCAACACAAGAATTTCAATTCAACGAATGAATATCGATTCAACACATGAAGGTTTTCTACCGTTTGTATATATAGAGTAAAAATGTGATTTTTATTGTTAAAACAATTTATTCAAAACACGAATACCATTCAACACATGAATATGATTCAATGAATGAATTTCTATTCAACACATGAAGGTTTTCTATTCAACAGATGAATATAATTTCAACACAGGAAAATAATTCTAACACATGAATATTATTCAAAATTTCGGCAGCATAACGGCAAGATAGTTAAAACCGGGACCGTCCCTAGTACGGCTCCTCGCTCTACCTTAAAGCCTCGCAGCTTTTGACAATGGGGAATCATGTATCTAGTTCGCACGCAGGCGGCATGTATATTTATATCATTTCCACAAGCTAATCCTATGTGGTTTCAACCAAATATTTCTCAACCACAAACGGGTATTTTTCAACCACAATCAATCAATCTCAACCACAAACAATTTCAATCAGCCATTCGCTATCAATCAATTTTCACACCAATCACAACCAATAAATATCGTCCATGGTTTGAGGACGAGGGGCGTGTATATATATATATATATATATATATATATATATTTATATATAGCATTTCACTTCTATTTCAACACATATATAATTTTTACAACGCATATATAACTTATACATCGAACGTACAACTTATACAACACTTATACAATAGGTGTACAATGCTTATACAACTCATACATCGACTATATAATTTATACATCGTTGTTTTCCATATCGTTTATAAATTAGAAATATCACATTGGGTTCCACTCCACCAAAAATAGCAGAGGGCTCAGAAAAATATGCGGTCTCTTCTAGAATGTAGAAGACGTCCACACGAGTCCACTGTCTCTTGTTTCACTGAATTTCGTTAAGAAACGAAAAAGATATGATTTTTATAATTAAAAAACATACTAGCGACGTAAATAAAGTGTCGCAATACAATTAAATAACCTCAGCCATATACCTTGCTTCGAGGTTCAAAACTAGGGTTCGATTTTTCGTCGAATCCGTGTAGCTTTGTCCAGATCAGGCGGTGCAGCGTTCAGGGGCCCGGAGCAGCGCGTCGATCGACGGTGGAGGCATGGCCTTCGGTGGCGGATCGGAGGAGAACTCCGATAACGAACGGCTGAAGTTTGAGGGGATGGATCTCACTGATGGCGCAACGATGGAGGTCGAGGGTGGTATGGATTTGAAGGCCTTGAGGAGTACTACAAAAACCTTAACTGGAGTGGGGGCTAAAGGTGAACGGATTCGCCAGAAAATGGAAGGGAATGGGGAACGCGGTCGCCGTCGACTTCGAGGGTATCTGGGAAGAAGCGGGGAGAGAGAAAAAGTGAGGGCCAATCATATTTTTTATATTTATTTATATATTTTTAAATTTCGAAAATACCCTCTTTCTCTCACGAACCCCAATCGAGACCCAACGACTGTCGTCACCAGCGTTTTACCCCCATTCCGAACACAATGGGACATGTTTCGTAGGCCCATTCGACTGTTTCAGTCAGTTTTCATTCAATTTAAAATATATAACATTCAATATTCGATTTGAACGTAAATTTCAATTTGCCAGGGCCACAAACTGATTCGAAAAATTCCAGAAAAATAAATCTGGCTATGTTTTGACGATACGGTCCCAACAAAACCAGTTTCGTTGAATTCTGAGACCGTTTGAAAAATGGCCCATTTCTGGTCGATCCAATTTAACTGTAATTTGCCAAAACACATTTTCCTTTGTCACGCTCACATACCAGCTTCAAAAATTATGAAATTTGAAACCTAGCAAAAACTTCGCATCCCGGATCCAACAAAAGTGGTTTCGTCGAATTCCGAGGTCGTTTGCAAAATGGCCAATTTCACGGGCTATATAAATTCCATAGCGACCTTTCTGAAAATTCATTTGGCCATAACTTTTGCTTCCCGCTATGAAACTTCGATTCTTCAGATTCGTTAGAAAGGTATTCACTAACAGATTTAAATATTTTTGGTTTCACTCAAATCCGTTTTGTTTTGCACCCGGTACAGTCAATCAAAGTTTGAATCCAATTTTGAAACTATCGTGCCATTTTAGGCCTTGTTTATAATTAGAATTAATTATATTCATTTTCAAACGTTGATTCAAACTCACTTTTCATCGCTATTATTTAAAATATTTATTTTAAATATTTAAAATCCATTATTTTAGCCAATTTAAAAAATTTAAATTGGTTCAGATTTTCGGGGTCGTTACAATCTCCCCCACTTAAAACTTTTCGTCCCCGAAAAGTGACAAAGTCGAAAGTGATTTGATTAATCAACTCTACGTTCAATCTGGCTTCCATTCTCAACCTTTTCAGTTTCTGAGAATTTTCAAATTCTTCAAAAATTTGGCTAACACCCGTAATTTTCGAAAAATTTCGCCATAACCTCCTTTGTACGGGGAGAGGTTTGGAAATTTATTGGGCCGTATTAGGTACCCAATAAATCCTAATAAGCATACACATATTTATAGTGATATATTCTGGTGTTTACAGGGGAGCGTGTATAAATAATAACTCCAAAGAATAAATTCTCGTCACCCTGTCAAAGCCTGAGGGAGTGTGTATTTTAAATGCTCCCGAGGATAAATCCTCGTCACCTCGTCCCATTTGGGAAATAAATAGTCCATGTGTCGTATCTAATAACTAGAGAGACGTGATTATTGTCAACTCCAGACCCGTGTAGGGTTTTTATTATTCTGGCAATTTATCGTTACAATTTAAATAGTCCATATCAATCATCAGTTCAATCTGTAAAATATAGTCATCGCCATACAAGCCTCTCGCTCGTATGGTAAATCTTCCACCTCGTCACACAAGCTCCAAATGCTTATGTGGTATATGATGAAGTATGCCTATCTTCAGAAGTATGCCATGCAGTGTAGTTCAAAATTAATTGTTACTATCCTATGGCGATGTTTATTATTTCACACAGAACAACCAGCACTCCGCATCAAATGGCATTCACAGGAGTTGATATAATAATATTTCGCATCCAACTCATTAAGGTTTACCTATTTGTCGGGCACGCAAATAAATTCTTTACTCAACAGCTATCCAATTACCTGTTCAAACATATATAATGCACATGTATATATTTCTATCTATTTTATAATCAGTTCAATGTGTGATCTAAATGGATAAATTCTACCATTATTGATTAAATTAACTATCGTTTTAATAACTTAATTAATCAAATCTATTATCACACAACACAAACAACAATCAAATTGTTTTTAACTTTTCAAAAATATACTAATCATTTTCTATACTCTTTTCAAATCATTCAGATTATAGAATTAAAAGCGCACATCCATGGAAAGAAAATAACAACAAAGTAGAGGATTAAATGGTAATGCAAAGTATGGTAAATGTACCTTGCACCGGAGTCAATCAGAGATATCCACTCGACATCTAGGATAGGCTTTCTGAATGCTCTCCTCAGTTTCCCAAGTACAATCTCGCGGATCTCCACTACATTGCACTTTGACTAAGTGAACCTTCTTGTTCCTCAGCTCTTTGGTTTCTTTGCCGATAATCTTTAGCGGCTCTCTTCTCACAGCTAATTCTGGAGTAATTTTAATGTCCTGTTGAGCTGCTTCTTCCACAATCAAGTCTGGATCATGAACGTGCTTTCGAAGTTGAGAAATGTGAAATACATCATGAACTCCAGGCAACCAATCAGGCAATTTAACCCTATAAGCGAGAGTTCCGATCCGTTCCAGAATAGGAAACGGACCAATGAATTTAGGTGCCAGCTTCCCAGTTTTACCGAACCGGATAACTCCTCTCATCGGCGATACTTTCAAATATACATAGTCGCCAACAGCAAATGATATATCTCTTCTTCTCCTATCGGCATAACTCTTTTGTCGACTTTGAGCGGCCAGTAGTCATTTCTTAATAAAATCGACTTTGTCGACAACTTCTCGGATCATATCAGGCCCTAATACAAGCCTATTTCCAGGTTCGACCCAACAAGCAGGGGATCGACACGGTCTACCATACAATGCTTCGAATGGCGACATTGTTAGGCTCGCCTGGAAGCTGTTGTTATATGACAATTCAGCCAAATGCAGATGGTCTTCCCATGATCTGCCGAAATCTAGAACACAAGCCCGCAATAGATCTTCTAAAATATGATTCACCCTCTCAGTCTGACCGTCTGTCTGAGGATGGTAGGCGGTGCTTAGGTTCATCTTTGTTCCCATCTCTACTTGAAATGCCTCCCAGAATTTGCTAGTAAATATTGTATCTCTATCACTGACTATACTGAGCAGCACTCCATGTAGCCTAACAATTTCCTTGAAGTAAATTTGCGCCAGACTTTGAGCAGTTCTGTTTGATCTGACAAGTATGAAATGGGAGGTCTTCGTGAAGCGATCTACGATCACCCAAATACTGTCATTCCCTTTTCTGGTTCTGGGCAAACCATCAATGAAGTCCATGGAAATATGTTCCCACTTCCAACCTGGAACGTCTAGCGGTTGTAATAATCCAGCCAGTTTCTGTTGGTCGCTTTTGACTAGCTGACAAGTAGGGCATCGACTAACATATATCGAGATGTCTCTTTTTAACAACTTCCACCAGAATGTTCGCTTGATATCGTTATACATTTTACTCACACTCGGATGGATACTGAGCTTAGATTTGTGGCATTCATCAAGCACATCTCTTCTGAGTTCAGGAATTTCTGGAACACAAATCCGTCCTTCTAACCTCAGAACCCCTTCGCTGTCGCGCTGGAAATCCGAAGCATTGCCTTCACGAATTCGCTGACTCGTTCCTTTGATAAATTGGTCATCTTTTTGGAGAGCCAATATCTTGTCAATCAACGAAGTCGCAATGATAAAACTGGCGATCATTTCATTCTTTCAGCTTAACGCATCAGCCACGACATTGGCTTTCCCTGGAGTGTATAGAATCTCAAAATCATATGCTGCAAGGAACTCTAGCCAACGTTGCTGCCTCAGATTCAGGTCTTTCTGAGTGAACAGATACTTTAACGACTGATGGTCTGTGTACAGTTCGAATCTCTCACCCAGAAGATAGTGTCTCCAGATTTTTAAAGAGAATACGATAGCCAACAACTCAAGATCATGAGTGACGTAGTTTTTCTCGTGTTGCTTCAGCTGACGGCTAGCATAAGCAATCACTTGACCCCTTTGCATTAACATTACGCCAAGGCCTTCTCTAGAATCATCAGTCCAGACTTTCAAATCCCGATTGCCATCGTTGATTGTTAACACCGGAGCTGTCGTTAATCTTAACTTTAGCTCCTCAAAAGCCTCTTTACTTTCTGGAGTCCATTTGAATTTAGAGTGCTTCTTTGTAAGCTTAGTTAAGTGACCAGATATCTTCGAAAAGTTTTT
This sequence comes from Allium sativum, assembly GCA_030737875.1. Classification (NCBI taxonomy): domain Eukaryota; kingdom Viridiplantae; phylum Streptophyta; class Magnoliopsida; order Asparagales; family Amaryllidaceae; genus Allium; species Allium sativum. Next base: position 8,331,364 of record JASFAX010000034.1, read on the forward strand.
AACGAACTTCCGGTAATAACTAGCCAATCCAAGGAAACTGCGGACTTCTGTAGGAGTACTGGGTTGTTTCCAATTCTGAATAGCTGTGATTTTACTTGGATCCACAGTAATTCCTTCTTTCGATACAACGTGGCCCAGAAATTTCACTTCCTCTTGCAAGAATATACATTTGGACAGTTTGGCTTTCAATACATTCCTTCTCAGAATTTCTAGAACCTGTTCCAAATGCTTTTCATGTTCGGCCATTGATTTAGAGAAGACTAGAATATCATCAATAAAAAACAGAACAAATTTATTCAAAACTCCCCTGAACACTCTATTCATCAAATCGACGAAGTATGCTGGAGCATTACATAAGCCGAACGACATTACTAACCACTCGTAGAATAAGTCGGGACCTCTGAATGATGTCATTGGAACACACTCTTCGGCAATTCGAAGTTGATGGAAGCCTGTAGCTAGGTCCATCCTTGAGAATACTTGTGCTCCATTCAGACGATCCAATAAATCATCGATTTGCGGCAATGGATATTTGTTCTTTATTGTCTGCTTGTTCAAATCCCGATAATCCACACATAGACGTAGAGTACCGTCAGACTTTGGGACAAACACCACTGCTGCTCCCCAATCAGAGAAACTAGGCCTGATCAGACCCTTCCATACTAGCTGTCGTGTTTGATTGTCAAGTTCTTCTTTCTCTTTCAAGGACATTCTTCGAATAGCGTGAACTACCGGCCTTGCATTCGGAATCAAAGCGATCTTGAAATCTATTTCTCTCTACAGAGGTAAGCGAACAACTTCTTCAAACACATCCGCATAGTTCTTGACGACAGGAATATCTTTCACTAGGTCGGGAATATTCTCTGTGGCTTCAGGGGTATTTTCTATTTGAGTTGGAGAAACAACCAAAGCTGCCCAGAAGTCTTTTCTATTAGCATTCTGACCTTCACAGGGAATGGTTATATAACCACCTGATTTTATCTTTGCCTTAACGATCCTGTCGGCGCATTTAACTTCTTCCTCATATTTGGTTAGCCAATCCAATCCCAAAATAAGATCGAATTCAGTAAAATTCATGACGATAGAGATAGTAGGGAATTTATAGCAGGAAAAAGAGACAGGTACTGCACAAACCCAACTGAGATCGATGGAACCCCCGACCGGATTTTGGACAGTCATTGGTTCTTTAAGCTTCCTCAATTTCAGATCCAACTTCTTAACTACATTCTTTGCAATAAAGCTTCATGACGCACCTGTGTCAAACAGTACTTTGACTGGAATGTTCTTAACAGTAAGCGTGCCTTCCAAAACATCAGACCTTCCCTGACTAGCTGAGGGTGTTGAAGTTTCTGCCACTTCATTCACTTGTACCATTCCAGGCTTCTTTATGAGCCAACAATTCTTTGCAAGATGACCAATCTGATGGCATTTACTGCAACCCATTTTCTCTTGAAACTCCCCATCAATTCTATACCTTTTCTTCTTTTGCTTTCGATTGGCTCTATATCCATCCTTTGTCTGTTTCTTTAAAGATGTGCAATTCCCTTGCAAATGCCCTTGCTTATGGCAGTTATTGCATATGACAGTTGTTACTGGTTCTTCCTCAGATCTGGCCCTTTTTCCGATTGTCCTTGGGCTTCTTGCTCACCTTATACATCGTACTGGCCTTAGGACGATCAGTTTCAGACTCAATTTTATTACTAGAGCTGACTTCCTCTTCGTACTGTAACATACCTTTCTTGTCGAGATCCTCGTACTGGTAAGCCATATAAATCATTTCTAAAAAAGGAAGCTTCACATGCCCCATTACTTTATTCTGGTATTTCTTTTGAATCCCGTTAATAAATCTCAAATTATTCCTCTTCGTATTTTCAATTAGATGAGGGGCAAAGTGAGAAAGTTCATTGAATTTCTTATGATATTCGGGAATGGTCATATCTCCTTGTATCAGATAAGAAAATTCATCACATAGTCGTTCAATCGCTTCAGGAGGAGTAAATCTTTCTAGGAAAATCACTTTGAATCTATCCCAGGTGATATCACCTTCTGGATTATCCTTGATAACCGAATCCCACCAGAACAAAGCTTCGTCTTTGAGTGCCCAGGAGGTCAGTAATCTTTTCTGGTCATCCCTCAGCTTTAATCCTTCAAAGATTTTCACAGCGAACGAATCCATGCTTGTGTTCTCATAATTGATTCTTCACCCGAGAAGGGTTTTCCACCCAGATTTCTATATTTCATAAATAGAGCTTCTATATCCGGGTCAGTATTACTTCGTCTGCTTCTGGCACTCATTTTCTAGTACTTCTGCAAATAGCAGATCAAGTGTCAGGTCACAGAAAAGATATTTCAAAATATAGAGACAAATACTTGAACGTAAATGTGTCTATCTAGGTGTTATTTCATTCTGCTACTCATACTAGGATATTAATGATCCTATCTGTATTGAGTTACCCATCCTAGAACACTACTGGTTCTATTCCTGACGAGTTCGTTAATATGTTATATTCCAGAACTAAGCTTAACCAAGGCTCTGATACCACGTTGTGACGACCCAAAACCCCGAACTGACGGTGGCAAGGGTAATCTTTGGAATATAACACAGAAACAGATAATAGCAGAATAGGAATAAATAAATACACCAGATAATGAACAATAGAATATACTGGATAAACGTAATCATTAGAGTTACATAGTATACTGGATCATACTTAGTACATATGCAGTTCAGCTATACATAAATGTCTACAGCGGAAAACAAACATAATGTACAATAGGAGCTGAATAGCATAAAAAGTGATAAATGATAGAATCCATCTTTAGCTCCATCTATCCAGAGAAAGCCAGCTAAAACCTGGATACAAGGCTGCCCGTGTAGAAAAAGGGGCACCCGAGTTTGAGAGTGACACAAACTACGAGTCAATCATGGGACTGGTATGAGAAATCTACTCAACACATTTAAAATATGGCTAATCACAGGACCACGCCACTTTCGTGGAACGGGTTTACTCCATTGGATTGCCAGTGCTTTAAAACAAATAATTCTTTGAAACATCGCAATGCTTTTTATAAAAATGAAGCCATTATAAGACTCAGTTCCCATCACACAATGCAACGCAAACCGGAGGATAGAGTTTTACCTTATAACGGCCAAAATATGCTTGATACGAATAAAACAAAAGCATTTGATATTATTACAAGTGTTTATATGTTTCAAAAACAATTTCTAATCATAACTATCAATCATAGATGACATTAGCGTCCCATGCCACTATGTCGCCAAATATAGGTATACAATCAAAACCGCACAGTCACGTATTTGGAAATTGGATTTCCGTCATGAACGAAGGCAAAAGATAGTCCTTACCGACTTCGAGACAATCTAGCCCATGTCTCAGGGTCAGAGCGCATCGACCCTTTGGATCGTCAGGGCCGGTCCATTGATGTGGATTATTATGCCTGAACACTACGTTTCCCCGCCCTATGGGGCGTAAATGAGCCAACGAATGACTCCATCGGTCCCGGATCGACCGATAAAACAGAGGCGGCTCACTATCCATCATCCACATAAGTAAAGTGTCAGGCCGTGTAAAAACACTGACACAACTCCTAGCTAGAAAGAAACGCAGGCCCTCCCTGATGTCCTCTCCCGTTTCTGGTTCATACCGGGGTGTGAGGCTTGCGAATTCACGTTATACACAAAGCTACGCCACATAGGCGGTGCTTTGATCATCAATCACAAGACTTTGCTTTTCAACAGAAGCCCTGATCACTGCATCTTAGCATGCCACACCGACAATTCACACCATGCAACTGATGGTTATCAATCGCACAGAATGAATTCCAATGTCAGACACACAGTCCATTTGCAAGTCCGTTCTGGGTCTGAACGAAACCGGAGGCACTAAATACCTCGCATATCCATCAATTCCCACGTACGTCTGGACGATCACCACTAATTATCCATATTTCGGGATGCCTCCCAATCAGGACCTCAGTGACCATCCAAACGAGGTGAAGATCGGTCTTCAACCCCCATCTTCATCTTCGAATTCTTATCGTCGATTCAGTTACTCGAAATGGGATAAACCCGGTCTTTCTGAGCAACTCGCGTTTATAATAAACAAGTGCAACACTAACATACATACGCATCATTTCAATTCATTAGTCACTAACCGTCAATCAGTAAGAGAATGATTTCCCAATATTAACCCCGAAGGCCGAAACCAACATCAGATCAACACCCAGGAAACCATTCGACTTAGCCAACCTTCAGTTAATTTCTAAATTTCACATCCTTATCGTTTATAATATTTTATAATGATTTATCGCTATTTTTATTTATTTTAAAATAGCCAATTTATTCAAAATGACGCTTCGGGCCATAACGCGGCCATGGCGCTGTTTTTCTTCAGATTTGATTTACACATATCTGAAAATCTAACCGTTGGATCTTCACAAAATTTACATCATTAGAAAGAACTTTTAAAAACGAATCCAACGTTTCCAGTTTCGGGAAAATCCGACGGTCGGATCTCCCGGTATAATCGTTTGAAGTTTCGATTTCAAAATACGAACTACAACGTCGTTATTCGATTTCAATATAATTATATTTATATTTATATAAATATAATCGATTCAGGCGCTGTTTTTCTTCAGATTTGAATTAAACATTCCAGACAATCCAACCGTTGGATTTTTACAAAGTTGGTGTCGTTGGAAAGATATTTCCAAAGCGAACCCAAGGGTTGCGGTTTCGGGAAAATCCGATGGTCGGATCTTCCACACTAATCGTTTGAAATCACGGTTTCAAAATACGAACTGCAGCTTTGTTCTTCGATATATTTTAATTCTATTTATATATATATATATATCGATTCTTCGATTTCAAAGCTATATTCTTTTCATACATTTGATAAAAATTATATTTTTATCCAACAAACATTCACTTCGACACTTCACTATTTTTAACAACTCCTGTGTACAGTAAAAATGTGATTTTTATTGTAAAACAATTTATTTCACAACACGATTATTTTATATAGTTCATATACATAATAAAAATAGAATTTTTATTATAAAACAATTTATTTCAAAACGAGATTATTTTATATAGTTCATATAGGTAATAAAAATATGATTTTTATTATAAAACAATTTATTTCAAAATATGAATACCATTCAACACACGAATTTCAATTCAACGAATGAATTTCAATTCAACACATGAAGGTTTTCTATAGTTTATGTAAATAGTTAAAAAGGTGATTTTTATATTTAAAACACGAATACCATTCAACACATGAATTTCAATTCAACGAATGAATATCGATTCAACACATGAAGGTTTTCTATAGTTTGTATATATAGAGTAAAAATGTGATTTTTTATTTTTAAACAATTTATTCAAAACGCGAATACCATTCAACACATGAATTTCAATTCAACGAATGAATATCAATTCAACACATGAAGGTTTTCTATAGTTTGTATATATAGAGTAAAAATGTGATTTTTATTGTTAAAACAATTTATTCAAAACACGAATACCATTCAACACATGAATATGATTCAACGAATGAATTTCTATTCAACACATGAAGGTTTTCTATTCAACAGACGAATATAATTTCAACACAGGAAAATAATTCTAACACATGAATATTATTCAAAATTTCGGTAGCATAACGGCAAGGTAGTTAAAACCGGGACCGTCCCTAGTACGGCTCCTCGCTCTACCATAAAGCCTCATTGCTTTTGACAATGGGGAATCATGCATCTAGTTCGCACGCAGGTGGCATGTATATTTATTTCATTTCCACAAACTAATCCTATGTGGTTTCAACCAAATATTTCTCAACCACAAACGGGTATTTTTCAACCACAAACAATTTCAATCAACCATTCGCTATCAATCAATTTTCACACCAATCACAACCAATAAATATCGTCCATGTTTTGTGGACGAGGGGCGTATATATTTATATATAGCATTTCACTTCTATTTCAACACATATATAATTTTTACAACGCATATATAACTTATACATCGAACGTACAACTTATACAATGCTTATACATGTGACGGCAAGGAATTTCGCTCGGTCCGAACCAGTCGCTAAACCGACCCAGGCCGTTCGAAACGCCCTATCGTTAGAGAACAGGCCACAACAGAACGCATACAGAAGAACATTTCATTGTATATTACAACAATGCATCAGATTACAAGAATATACAGAGTATAAAAGAATATTACACAGAAATATCAGAGATTTAAATTACATTTAAACACATAGCAGCGGAAAATAATACAATACACAACTAGAAGAGATATACGGATACAAAGCTTTCCGGATATCGTTCCAGCTGTAAACCAGGATCTTGTGAATATAAATCTGCAAAACCAAAACTACTAGCTGCCCGTGTCGAAAATAGGGGCACCCAGAGTTTAGGTTAAAACAATAAACTCCAGGTCAGTCATGGGACTGGTGTGAGAACTAAAACAGTTATTAATCTTTATTTTAAATCATTAGGTAAATCAAGGGACCACGCCGTATAACACGGAACGGGTTTCCTCCCAAGAATACCAGTGCATAAAACAAACAGCGCAATGCTAAATAAAGAAAAATGAAGCTGTTATAAGACCCAGGTCCTATCACACAATGCAACGCAAGCCGGGGGATAGGGTTTTCCCTTATAACAGCCAAAGAATGCTTGATACGTTTAAAACAGATTATGAGATACTATTATAGGTGCATAGTGCATAAAACAACTTCAAATCATAAGTATCAATCATAGGCGGCATGAGCGCCCCATCCCACTATGTCGCCATATATAGGATTACAACTAAAACCGCAAATGTCACGTATTTGGAAATTGGATTTCCATCTATGAACCGAGGCAAAAGATAGTCCTCAACCGATTCGAGACGCTCTAGCCTGCCCCTCAGGCAAGCGCGCAGGCAAGCCTTGGATCGTCAGGGCCGGTCCACACGGAGTGGATTATTATGCCTGAACAATACGTCTCCCCACCCTATGGGGTGTAAGTCTGGTCCGTCAGCCGACCAGAATGCATTCGGCCGAAACCGATATAACCGAGGCGCCTCGCAACCGCAACAACCACATAAGTCAAACTCGTCAGGGCGTGTAAAACCACTGACGCCACTTCTAGCTAGAAAGAAACGCAAGTCCTCCCTGAGGTCCGTCTCCCGTTTTTGGTTCATACCGGGTGTGAAACACGCGAGGTAAACGTTACACAAAGCTACGCCACAAAGGCCGTGCTTTGATCATCACCACAAGACTTTGCTTTTCAACAGAAGCCTTGATCATTTGCATCTTAGCATGCCACACAGGCAAACCATCCTATGCAACCGATATCAGTCACACAGAATGAAATCCGATGTCAGACACACAGTCCATTTACAAGTCCGTTCTGGGTCTGAACGAAACCGGAGGCACCTAGTACCCCGCATATCCATCGATCTCCAAGTACGTCTGGACGATCACTAACTGTTTCCATCTTCTTGGGTGTACAGCCCAATCAAGATCATCAGTAAGCACCCAAACGACGTGAAGACTTCTGGTCTTCGACCACCGTCTTCATCTTCGACTTATCGTCGTATCAGTTATTCAGAATGGGATAAACCCGGCCTTTCCGAATAACTCGCGTATATATTATAAAAGTGTTACACAAACACAACATACGCCTCATTCCAATTCATTAGTCACTAACCGTAAATTAATCAAGAGAATAATTCCCCAAATATTAACCCCGAAGGCCGAAACCAACATCAGATCAATATCCAGCAAACCATTCTGCTTGGCCAACCGACAGTTAGTTTCTAAATTTCACACTCATAGGGAAAGGTTCCCATTAATTTTATCCAAGATAAATTCCTTGAATTTATTCTTTATTCTATTTTTGAATATCAATTCAAACTAGTCGGGATTAGCGAACCTTACCGAAGTAATCATTTGTTTTAATTTCCCAATCCCAACCTATTTATCCCATGAAGTAAAACTGGTAATACTTCATATCTAACACCACAGTGTTATCGGTAAATTCAATTACCATTTCACGTTCAAATCTAATTAAAGATTTAACTATCGCCTGGAGCAAAACTGGTGATACTCCATTTCGATTATTTCGATCTAATTAAAGATTCATTAAAACTCCACTTAGTTTTAATCGGTGACTGGGTTAAAGAATCAGTGTCATTTAAAACACGGTTCACGATAAACCCAAAATCACATCATATTTCAATCAGTCCCTAATTGTAAATTAGCAAGTGAGCAATCCCCTAAGTATGAATCCCGAAGGCCGAAACCAACATCAGATCAATACCTCGGAAACTATTCAACTTAACTAATCTCCAGTTAGTTTCTGATTTTCTTAACTCCTTTAGGTCTAAGAACTGTATTATTGAAGATACCGTTCACGACAACCCAAAATCACATTTCATCAATGATCGGGTTAAAGAACGAGTGTTATTTAAAAACACTGTTCACGATAAACCCAAAAATCAATATCAATTCAATTCCAATTAAATATTATTTAATTGGTACACTTCATTAAATCTAAATAAAAAGATTTAATCTTTTTCCACTGGGTTCAAGAACAGTGTTAATGAAGACACCATTCACGACAAACCCAAATCACATTTGATATTAAATACAAGGCTCTGAATAGAAAATATCCCGGCTTATATTCAATATCAAATTCTACGATTAACAAATGTCGTATTGGAAATAACGATATAAATATATATATCTTTCAAATTTCCATAACAACACCTGTATAATCACGAATTTCAACATCGAAATATTCCGAAGACAATTTCGATTCAAATCCACTCCAATGCAATCATTGGAAATTTTGGTTATTTTTAAAACCCTTTTCGAATTCAATTTATTTATTTAAAAATAAATAGAATTTTAATTCTAGTTCAAACTAGTTCATTTCGATAAAAATCTATTTTTATCTTTTCAAATAGGGAGTTTTTCATCCCAATTCTTTCTAAATCATTTCTTATGATTTTACACAAATTATTACTATTTTTAATAATTTTATCAAGGCCCGTACAGTCGATTTCCATCAATGGCCATCGAACTGCACTTACAGCGACCTTTTTCGAATTTGATTTGGACATAATTCCAAATCCAACCGTTAGATTTCAAATTTCTAATATTCGTTAGAAAGCTCTTTTCGATACGAACCCAACGGTTCCGGTTTTAGGAGAATCCGACGGTCGGATCTCCCGTAATGTCCGTTTGAAATAAATGGTCGAAATTCACGAACTGCCGCGGCGCGGCGCGTTCTATTCAGGCCATTATATTATATATATAATATATATAATATATACTTCGTCGATTTATATTTAAAACGAATTATATAAATAGTTTTGAATTCGTTTCAAAAACATTTTCAACTTTCTTTTCAATTCAAATCAAAATTGAATTCTTCTTTATAGATTCGTTTTAAAATTCATTTCTATTCGAAATCGTTTTCAATTCAATTCATTTCGAAATCGTTTTCAATTCAATTCATTTCGAAATCGTTTTCAATTCAATTCATTTCGAAATCGTTATAAAATCGATATAAATATCGTTCACGTCAAAATGGCGTCAATCTAATCAACACGGCTTCATAAATTTCTATTTTCAAATATTCTACTTCAAATATTTCTTTTTCAAAATAGTTGTTATTATCAAAATATTTCGTTCAACACATGACCAATCTCAATGAATGAGTACTGTCAACACATGAACTTTTATTTTATGTTGATAAAGATGTAAATTTTATTACTAAAATATTTCGTTCAACACATGACCAATCTCAATGAATGAGTATTGTCAACACATGAACTTTTATTTTATAATATTCTTTATTTTTCAAATTGGAATGAGGCCCGATCAATTACCATATAAAGTTAATTATATGGATTTTCATACAACACATGTATATAATAGCAACGATAGATAATCAACCATCAACCAAAGTGCACTACACTGTATAAGCATCAAATATAGACATCTAACGCTTATAACAGCCTGTCAATCAATCGATCGACATATTTAATCAGTCAGGATGAGTGAACTTCATATTTCATCCCAACACCCGTGTGGGGTTTTCAAACAATCAAACACAGATTTTATTTGTGCAGTTGGGCGATGTGTAAAATTTGTCGTCCCAATCAATATCCTTCAAATAGGTGTACATAAACAAACCGTCTGGTTCGTAAATGAATATTTATTTATTCGCATTCACGTTAAAAATTATATTTTTTAACGATAAAACATTTTATTCCAACATATGAATTTCTATTCAGTTCATTCTTTAAATAAAATGATATTTTTATTTTTCTAACTTATTTTAGAAAATTTCGGCGGCATAACGGCACGATACTAGAAACGGGACAAGGCCTAGCCTAATCCCCGGTCTAGTGAAGGCCCACGCCATTCGCACATCAATCATATCAATTTTATTATGCAAACCACAAAATTTGGAGTAAGAATCTAACCTAGCCTTACTCCTTCGCCTTATAACGGCGCACGTCTAATCCTAACCAATTTATCGATTCGATTTTTCACACCATGAATCACATTCAAACCAATATCGCAATCAATCACCAAACAGTCAAACAAACAAGTCCATGGTTTGTGGACGGGTGTCGGGTGCTACTAAGCACCGTCTTCATCCTAGTATATATATAACTAGAAAAATAAATTGAAAGGTGAGAAATTCTCACATATAGCTATCCTAGCTCCACGGCTCTTCATTGATAGAAATCTTCATCGCTATCGCATCTTCGTCACCTTCGTTGCCCGCTTTCACTACCTATGTAAAAATCGAATTTTTACCTCGCTATTCAATATATAAAAATCATATTTTTATTTCGAAATTCAATATATAAAAATCGAATTTTTAGTTCGCTATTCAATATATAAAAATCGAATTTTTAGTTCAAAGTTCATAGATAAAAATTATATTTTTACTTCGTTGTTCAAAGATAAAAATTATATTTTTATCACGCTATTTTCCATATAAAGATTTCGCCTTTTCAAATTTAAAGATTTCACCTTTTTAAATTTAAAGATTTCATCATTATAAAAATCATCACTTTACTTTAACGTATATAAAATAAAAATCAGATTTTTATTTCATTACATACACAAAGATGATATCTTTATATTCTCTATTCTATAAAGAATATATTTTTAATACTATAAATAAAAAAATCATATTTTTAATATTCCTATATAGTAAAGATTATATTTTTAATACTTTAAAAATATAAAAATCATATTTTTTCTTCTTCTACTCAATAAAAATCCCGTCTTTCCTATTTTAAAGATATGATCTTTATTTTATCAAGTTCAAATCTTTTTCTTTTAAAAGATTAAAACCTTTTTCTATTTTCCTTAAAAATCAGTTTTTTTTAAAAAATTCTTTTCAAAAATTCAGTTTTTACATTAAAAAAAAACAGTTTTTAAATCTTAAACAAATCAGTTTTTATAAATCTAAAAAAAATCAGTTTTTATTTATCTTAAAAAAATCAGTTTTAAATCTATCTAAAAAAATCAGTTTTAAATCTATAAAATAAAAACAGAAATAAAATAGTAAATAAATAATAAAAAAAAGAAAAAGAAAATGGACTTACAGAAAGAGAGGGGGGGAGTTCGAACTCGCGGGCGAAGGGAGGGGTGGCGGTTCGATGTGGGTTCGGCGGACATCACTGGGGGGGTAGGCGGTGGTGCGGTGGCTTCCTGCGAGATGGCGGCGGGTTTTAAGGGGAGGGGGTATTGAGGAAGAGGGGGTCGCGGAGGAAAGGGGAAGAGGAGGATCGAGGGGGAGTCAGCGCCGAGGTGGCGCCGCCTGATGGCGCGGCAGCGGTGCTCCGTCTAGGGCTGCGATCGCCCCCCCCCCCCCCTTTTTTTTTTCTTTTGAAATGAAATTGGACGGGGGGGGGGGCCAGAACGGTTAAAAGGGGGGATATTTATTTTTTTATTTTTTTTTTATTTAATTAATTTAAAAGGTTGACTTTTACAAACGAACTCGAAACGAGGTCCACCGCCTGTCGTCTATAGCGTTTCACCCCCATTCTGAACACAATGGGATATGTATCGTAGGTTGATTCGACTGTTTGAATCAGTTTTTGTTAAATTTGCATTTAAATCACTATATTGAATTTTAAACGTACATTTCAAATTACCGGGGTCACATACTAACTCTAAAAATTCTCGAAAAATATTTTCTAGCTTCGTATTGACGATACGGTCCTAACAAAACTAGTTTCGTCGAATTCTGAGACCGTTGGAAAAATGGCCAATTTCCAGTCGATTAAAATCAACTTAAATGGTCAAACGCGTTTTCCTTTGCCACGCTCACATATTGATTCGAAAAATTATGAAATTTGAAACCTAGCAATAACTTTACATCCCGGACCCAACAAAACTGGTTTCATCGAAATCCGAGGTCGTTTGCAAAATGTCCATTTTTAAGGGCCTGAATTCCATAGCGACTATTCAGAATTTTCAACTGGACATATCTTTTGATTCCCGCTATGAAACTTTGATTTTCCGGATTCGTTGGAAAGATATTATCAATTAGATCCCATTATTTTTGGTTTCACTAAAATCCGGATTGTTTTGCACCCGGTATATTCAATTGAAGTTTGAAATCGAATTATCGAACTACCGCGCCATTTTCAATTCTATTTATAATTATATATAAATATTTCTATTCTAACGACGACGCGTATAATATATACGTTCGATTTATATTCAAAATAAATTTCTCGTCGATTTTATTTAAAATAATTCATTTTAAATATTCAAAATTCGCCAAAATTGCCAAAATAAAAATTTTAAATTGGCCCAGATTTTACGGGTTGTTACAATCTCCCCCACTTAAAACTTTTCGTCCCCGAAAAGGAACAAAGTCGAAAGTGGTTTTATTAATTAACTCGACGCTCGATCAGGCTTCCATTCTCTAACTTTTTAGTTTCTGAGAATTTTCAAAATTTCAAAAATTTGGCTAACACCCTAAATTTTTGAAAAATTTCGCCATAACCTCCCCTGCAATGGGAGCATCGGGGAATTTCAAATAGCTTCCCCGGTCCTTCAGATCTCAAAAAGAAAAAGAAAAAGCCAAGCGGCTAGCCAATAGGCTCACAAAATCATCATCACCCAAACAAAACAGGAAATTATGTAGTAAACATGTACCTATTTGTCGGGCAAACAAATTTTATTCTCTGGCTCTAGCCTCCTTGCTATGACCTGTTCAATGATATACATGTATATGCAAGCAGATGCAACCAATTTTCAATATAATTCAATATTCGGTTCAATTAGGCATAAAGGTTCAAAATTAGCAAACAAATGAACAAACAACACAAACATCAATCAATTAGTTGATTAGAGTTTGAAATTCATAATTTTGATACATATACAAAAATCATGTTTTTGATGCCAATTCACAACAATGTATTCTAGCTATATATAAGTTTTGGTTCTCACACCAGCCTAATGGAAATATATAGAAAATCACACCTTCGAAACACGAACATAAATGTTGATGATGCGATCGCTATCATCAATAATATCTCCGGGCGACTAGAGTGTGATGCTATATCTATCCAATATATTAAAACTTCGAATATACGTTCATGACGCGTATACGCGAAATCTATATATACTCGATTGTCCACATCAATATAAATAGATAATCAAATACGAATAATTGATTTAAATTTTCAAAACAAAAGTTGGTTTTCATTTTAAAAAAAAAATATACTCTTCACACTCGTTCTAGGATACTACTGATCCCATCTCTAACGAGTCATTCTAATTGGATATTGCTAATCCAATATCTGATGAATTCTTTCGTATAGTTCTAATGTGTCTTGTTCTCTGAGCTTGGTAAACCAAAGCTCTGATACCAACTGTGACGGCAAGGAATTTCGCTCGGTCCGAACCAGTCGCTAAACCGACCCAGGCCGTTCGAAACGCCCTATCGTTAGAGAAAAGGCCACAACAGAACGCATACAGAAGAACATTTCATTGTATATTACAACAATGCATCAGATTACAAGAATATACAGAGTATAAAAGAATATTACACAGAAATATCAGAGATTTAAATTACATTTAAACACATAGCAGCGGAAAATAATACAATACACAACTAGAAGAGATATACGGATACAAAGCTTTCCGGATATCGTTCCAGCTGTAAACCAGGATCCTGTGAATATAAATCTGCAAAACCAAAACTACTAGCTGCCCGTGTCGAAAATAGGGGCACCCAGAGTTTAGGTTAAAACAATAAACTCCAGGTCAGTCATGGGACTGGTGTGAGAACTAAAACAGTTATTAATCTTTATTTTAAATCATTAGGTAAATCAAGGGACCACGCCGTATAACACGGAACGGGTTTCCTCCCAAGAATACCAGTGCATAAAACAAACAGCGCAATGCTAAATAAAGAAAAATGAAGCTGTTATAAGACCCAGGTCCTATCACACAATGCAACGCAAGCCGGGGGATAGGGTTTTCCCTTATAACAGCCAAAGAATGCTTGATACGTTTAAAACAGATTATGAGATACTATTATAGGTGCATAGTGCATAAAACAACTTCAAATCATAAGTATCAATCATAGGCGGCATGAGCGCCCCATCCCACTATGTCGCCATATATAGGATTACAACTAAAACCGCAAATGTCACGTATTTGGAAATTGGATTTCCATCTATGAACCGAGGCAAAAGATAGTCCTCAACCGATTCGAGACGCTCTAGCCCGCCCCTCAGGCAAGCGCGCAGGCAAGCCTTGGATCGTCAGGGCCAGTCCACACGGAGTGGATTATTATGCCTGAACAATACGTCTCCCCACCCTATGGGGTGTAAGTCTGGTCCGTCAGCCGACCAGAATGCATTCGGCCGAAACCGATATAACCGAGGCGCCTCGCAACCGCAACAACCACATAAGTCAAACTCGTCAGGGCGTGTAAAACCACTGACGCCACTTCTAGCTAGAAAGAAACGCAAGTCCTCCCTGAGGTCCGTCTCCCGTTTTTGGTTCATACCGGGTGTGAAACACGCGAGGTAAACGTTACACAAAGCTACGCCACAAAGGCCGTGCTTTGATCATCACCACAAGACTTTGCTTTTCAACAGAAGCCTTGATCATTTGCATCTTAGCATGCCACACAGGCAAACCATCCTATGCAACCGATATCAGTCACACAGAATGAAATCCGATGTCAGACACACAGTCCATTTACAAGTCCGTTCTGGGTCTGAACGAAACCGGAGGCACCTAGTACCCCGCATATCCATCGATCTCCAAGTACGTCTGGACGATCACTAACTGTTTCCATCTTCTTGGGTGTACAGCCCAATCAAGATCATCAGTAAGCACCCAAACGACGTGAAGACTTCTGGTCTTCGACCACCGTCTTCATCTTCGACTTATCGTCGTATCAGTTATTCAGAATGGGATAAACCCGGCCTTTCCGAATAACTCGCGTATATATTATAAAAGTGTTACACAAACACAACATACGCCTCATTCCAATTCATTAGTCACTAACCGTAAATTAATCAAGAGAATAATTCCCCAAATATTAACCCCGAAGGCCGAAACCAACATCAGATCAATATCCAGCAAACCATTCTGCTTGGCCAACCGACAGTTAGTTTCTAAATTTCACACTCATAGGGAAAGGTTCCCATTAATTTTATCCAAGATAAATTCCTTGAATTTATTCTTTATTCTATTTTTAAATATCAATTCAAACTAGTCGGGATTAGCGAACCTTACCGAAGTAATCATTTGTTTTAATTTCCCAATCCCAACCTATTTATCCCATGAAGTAAAACTGGTAATACTTCATATCTAACACCACAGTGTTATCGGTAAATTCAATTACCATTTCACGTTCAAATCTAATTAAAGATTTAACTATCGCCTGGAGCAAAACTGGTGATACTCCATTTCGATTATTTCGATCTAATTAAAGATTCATTAAAACTCCACTTAGTTTTAATCGGTGACTGGGTTAAAGAATCAGTGTCATTTAAAACACGGTTCACGATAAACCCAAAATCACATCATATTTCAATCAGTCCCTAATTGTAAATTAGCAAGTGAGCAATCCCCTAAGTATGAATCCCGAAGGCCGAAACCAACATCAGATCAATACCTCGGAAACTATTCAACTTAACTAATCTCCAGTTAGTTTCTGATTTTCTTAACTCCTTTAGGTCTAAGAACTGTATTATTGAAGATACCGTTCACGACAACCCAAAATCACAGTTCATCAATGATCGGGTTAAAGAACGAGTGTTATTTAAAAACACTGTTCACGATAAACCCAAAAATCAATATCAATTCAATTCCAATTAAATATTATTTAATTGGTACACTTCATTAAATCTAAATAAAAAGATTTAATCTTTTTCCACTGGGTTCAAGAACAGTGTTAATGAAGACACCATTCACGACAAACCCGAATCACATTTGATATTAAATACAAGGCTCTGAATAGAAAATATCCCGGCTTATATTCAATATCAAATTCTACGATTAACAAATGTCGTATTGGAAATAACGATATAAATATATATATCTTTCAAATTTCCATAACAACACCTGTATAATCACGAATTTCAACATCGAAATATTCCGAAGACAATTTCGATTCAAATCCACTCCAATGCAATCATTGGAAATTTTGGTTATTTTTAAAACCCTTTTCGAATTCAATTTATTTATTTAAAAATAAATAGAATTTTAATTCTAGTTCAAACTAGTTCATTTCGATAAAAATCTATTTTTATCTTTTCAAATAGGGAATTTTTCATCCCAATTCTTTCTAAATCATTTCTTATGATTTTACACAAATTATTACTATTTTTAATAATTTTATCAAGGCCCGTACAGTCGATTTTCATCAATGGCCATCGAACTGCACTTACAGCGACCTTTTTCGAATTTGATTTGGACATAATTCCAAATCCAACCGTTAGATTTCAAATTTCTAATATTCGTTAGAAAGCTCTTTTCGATACGAACCCAACGGTTCCTGTTTTAGGAGAATCCGACGGTCGGATCTCCCGTAATGTCCGTTTGAAATAAATGGTCGAAATTCACGAACTGCCGCGGCGCGGCGCGTTCTATTCAGGCCATTATATTATATATATAATATATATAATATATACTTCGTCGATTTATATTTAAAACGAATTATATAAATAGTTTTGAATTCGTTTCAAAAACATTTTCAACTTTCTTTTCAATTCAAATCAAAATTGAATTCTTCTTTATAGATTCGTTTTAAAATTCATTTCTATTCGAAATCGTTTTCAATTCAATTCATTTCGAAATCGTTTTCAATTCAATTCATTTCGAAATCGTTTTCAATTCAATTCATTTCGAAATCGTTATAAAATCGATATAAATATCGTTCACGTCAAAATGGCGTCAATCTGATCAACACGGCTTCATAAATTTCTATTTTCAAATATTCTACTTCAAATATTTCTTTTTCAAAATAGTTGTTATTATCAAAATATTTCGTTCAACACATGACCAATCTCAATGAATGAGTACTGTCAACACATGAACTTTTATTTTATGTTGATAAAGATGTAAATTTTATTACTAAAATATTTCGTTCAACACATGACCAATCTCAATGAATGAGTATTGTCAACACATGAACTTTTATTTTATAATATTCTTTATTTTTCAAATTGGAATGAGGCCCGATCAATTACCATATAAAGTTAATTATATGGATTTTCATACAACACATGTATATAATAGCAACGATAGATAATCAACCATCAACCAAAGTGCACTACACTGTATAAGCATCAAATATAGACATCTAACGCTTATAACAGCCTGTCAATCAATCGATCGACATATTTAATCAGTCAGGATGAGTGAACTTCATATTTCATCCCAACACCCGTGTGGGGTTTTCAAACAATCAAACACAGATTTTATTTGTGCAGTTGGGCGATGTGTAAAATTTGTCGTCCCAATCAATATCCTTCAAATAGGTGTACATAAACAAACCGTCTGGTTCGTAAATGAATATTTATTTATTCGCATTCACGTTAAAAATTATATTTTTTAACGATAAAACATTTTATTCCAACATATGAATTTCTATTCAGTTCATTCTTTAAATAAAATGATATTTTTATTTTTCTAACTTATTTTAGAAAATTTCGGCGGCATAACGGCACGATACTAGAAACGGGACAAGGCCTAGCCTAATCCCCGGTCTAGTGAAGGCCCACGCCATTCGCACATCAATCATATCAATTTTATTATGCAAACCACAAAATTTGGAGTAAGAATCTAACCTAGCCTTACTCCTTCGCCTTATAACGGCGCACGTCTAATCCTAACCAATTTATCGATTCGATTTTTCACACCACGAATCACATTCAAACCAATATCGCAATCAATCACCAAACAGTCAAACAAACAAGTCCATGGTTTGTGGACGGGTGTCGGGTGCTACTAAGCACCGTCTGCATCCTAGTATATATATAACTAGAAAAATAAATTGAAAGGTGAGAAATTCTCACATATAGCTATCCTAGCTCCACGGCTCTTCATTGATAGAAATCTTCATCGCTATCGCATCTTCGTCACCTTCGTTGCCCGCTTTCACTACCTATGTAAAAATCGAATTTTTACCTCGCTATTCAATATATAAAAATCATATTTTTATTTCGAAATTCAATATATAAAAATCGAATTTTTAGTTCGCTATTCAATATATAAAAATCGAATTTTTAGTTCAAAGTTCATAGATAAAAAATATATTTTTACTTCGTTGTTCAAAGATAAAAATTATATTTTTATCACGCTATTTTCCATATAAAGATTTCGCCTTTTCAAATTTAAAGATTTCACCTTTTTAAATTTAAAGATTTCATCATTATAAAAATCATCACTTTACTTTAACGTATATAAAATAAAAATCAGATTTTTATTTCATTACATACACAAAGATGATATCTTTATATTCTCTATTCTATAAAGAATATATTTTTAATACTTTAAAAATATAAAAATCATATTTTTAATATTCCTATATAGTAAAGATTATATTTTTAATACTTTAAAAATATAAAAATCATATTTTTTCTTCTTCTACTCAATAAAAATCCCGTCTTTCCTATTTTAAAGATATGATCTTTATTTTATCAAGTTCAAATCTTTTTCTTTTAAAAGATTAAAACCTTTTTCTATTTTCCTTAAAAATCAGTTTTTTTTAAAAAATTCTTTTCAAAAATTCAGTTTTTACATTAAAAAAAAAACAGTTTTTAAATCTTAAACAAATCAGTTTTTATAAATCTAAAAAAAATCAGTTTTTATTTATCTTAAAAAAAATCAGTTTTAAATCTATCTAAAAAAATCAGTTTTAAATCTATAAAATAAAAACAGAAATAAAATAGTAAATAAATAATAAAAAAAAAGAAAAAGAAAATGGACTTACAGAAAGAGAGGGGGGGAGTTCGAACTCGCGGGCGAAGGGAGGGGTGGCGGTTCGATGTGGGTTCGGCGGACATCACTGGGGGGGTAGGCGGTGGTGCGGTGGCTTCCTGCGAGATGGCGGCGGGTTTTAAGGGGAGGGGGTATTGAGGAAGAGGGGGTCGCGGAGGAAAGGGGAAGAGGAGGATCGAGGGGGAGTCAGCGCCGAGGTGGCGGCGCCTGATGGCGCGGCAGCGGTGCTCCGCCTAGGGCTGCGATCGGCCCCCTTTTTTTTTTCTTTTGAAATGAAATTGGACGGGGGGGGCCAGAACGGTTAAAAGGGGGGATATTTATTTTTTTATTTTTTTTATTTATTTAATTAATTTAAAAAGTTGACTTTTACAAACGAACTCGAAACGAGGTCCACCGCCTGTCGTCTATAGCGTTTCACCCCCATTCTGAACACAATGGGATATGTATCGTAGGTTGATTCGACTGTTTGAATCAGTTTTTGTTAAATTTGCATTTAAATCACTATATTGAATTTTAAACGTACATTTCAAATTACCGGGGTCACATACTAACTCTAAAAATTCTCGAAAAATATTTTCTAGCTTCGTATTGACGATACGGTCCTAACAAAACTAGTTTCGTCGAATTCTGAGACCGTTGGAAAAATGGCCAATTTCCAGTCGATTAAAATCAACTTAAATGGTCAAATGCGTTTTCCTTTGCCACGCTCACATATTGATTCGAAAAATTATGAAATTTGAAACCTAGCAATAACTTTACATCCCGGACCCAACAAAACTGGTTTCATCGAAATCCGAGGTCGTTTGCAAAATGTCCATTTTTAAGGGCCTGAATTCCATAGCGACTATTCAGAATTTTCAACTGGACATATCTTTTGATTCCCGCTATGAAACTTTGATTTTCCGGATTCGTTGGAAAGATATTATCAATTAGATCCCATTATTTTTGGTTTCACTAAAATCCGGATTGTTTTGCACCCGGTATATTCAATTGAAGTTTGAAATCGAATTATCGAACTACCGCGCCATTTTCAATTCTATTTATAATTATATATAAATATTTCTATTCTAACGACGACGCGTATAATATATACGTTCGATTTATATTCAAAATAAATTTCTCGTCGATTTTATTTAAAATAATTCATTTTAAATATTCAAAATTCGCCAAAATTGCCAAAATAAAAATTTTAAATTGGCCCAGATTTTACGGGTTGTTACAATACAAGAGGTGTACAACGCTTGTATAACTCATACATCGACTATATAATTTATACATCGTCGTTTTCCATATTGTTTATAAATTAGAAATGTCGCATTGGGTTCCACTCCACCAAAAATAGCAGAAGGCTCAGAAAAATATGCGGTCTCTTCTAGAATGTAGAAGACGTCCACACGAGTCCACTGTCTCTTGTTTCACTGAATTTCATTAAGAAACGAAAAAGATATGATTTTTATAATGAAAAAACATATTAGCGACGGAAATAACGTGTCGCAATTCAATTAAATAACCTCAGTCGTATACCTTGCTTCGAGGTTCAAAACTAGGGTTCGATTTTTCGTCGAATCCGTGTAGCTTTGTCCAGATCAGGCGGTGCAGCGTTCAGAGGCCCTGAGCAGCGCGTCGATCGACGGTGGAGGCATGGCCTTCGGTGGCGGATCGGAGGAGAACTCTGATGACGAACGGCTGAAGTTTGAAGGGATGGATCTCGCTGATGGCGCAGCGATGGAGGCCGAGGGTGGTATGGATTTGAAGGCCTTGAGGAGTACTATAAAAACCTTAACTGGAGGGAGGGCTAAAGGTGAACGGATTCTCCAGAAAATGGAAGGGAAGGGGGAACACGGCTGCCGTCGACTTCGAGGGTATCTGGGAAGAAACGGGGAGAGAGAAAAAGTGAGGGCCAATCATATTTTTTTATTTTTATTTTTATATTTTTAAATTTCGAAAATACCCTCTTTCTCTCACGAACCCCAATCCAGACCCAACGACTGTCGTCCCCAGCGTTTTATCTCCATTCCGAACACAATGGGATATGTTTCGTAGGCCCATTCGACTGTTTCAGTCAGTTTTCATTCAATTTAAAATATATAACATTCAATATTCGATTTGAACGTACATTTCAATTTGCCAGGGCCACAAACTGATTCGAAAAATTCCAGAAAAATAAATCTGGCTATGTTTTGACGAAACGGTCCCAACAAAACTAGTTTCGTCGAATTCTGAGACCGTTTGAAAAATGGCCCATTTTTGGTCGATCCAATTTAACTGTAATTGACCAAAACACGTTTTCCTTTGCCACGCTCACATACTAGCTTTAAAAATTATGAAATTTTAAATCTAGTAATAACTTTATATCCCGGATCCAACAAAAGTGGTTTCGTCGAATTCCGAGGTCGTTTGCAAAATGGCCAATTTCACGGGCTATATAAATTCCATAGCGACCTTTCTGAAAATTCATTTGGCCATAACTTTTGCTTCCCGCTATGAAACTTCGATTTTTCAGATTCGTTAGAAAGGTATTTACTAAAAGATTTAAATATTTTTGGTTTCACTCAAATCCGTTTTGTTTTGCACCCGGTATAGTCAGTCAAAGTTTGAATCCAAATTTTGAAACTACCACGCCATTTCAGGCCTTGTTTATAATTAGAATTAATTATATTCGTTTTCAAACGTCGATTCAAACTCACTTTTCATCGCCATTATTTAAAATATTTATTTAAAATATTTAAAATCCATTATTTTAGCCAATTTAAAAAAAATTAGTTGGTTCACATTT
Source organism: Allium sativum (assembly GCA_030737875.1). NCBI lineage: Eukaryota > Viridiplantae > Streptophyta > Magnoliopsida > Asparagales > Amaryllidaceae > Allium > Allium sativum. Next base: position 8,353,675 of record JASFAX010000034.1, read on the forward strand.
TCCAGGTCGTTACAATTCGATTAACTCAATTGATTCTATTCGAATAAACTATTCATATATAAAGATTTACTTTTAGTAATGGTTCTTCACTTTACAAATGATTTCCTTTTATTCTAACTTATCCTTTGATTTTATAAATATTTCTTTTATAAAAATCCTTTTCCTTTTCTATATAAAATCCATTGATTTTATATAAATAATTCATTTTCAAAATACACTTTGAAAATCCCCTTTCCCATATCCAGTATTTATTATAGTATTTAACATACCATATAACAACGATAAATATCGTCCAAACACACATAATCAACAACATATTATATATCACATCATATATCACAATATATGAATCACAGTAAAATAAATGTTGTGGAATCCAGTTGGATTCCTCAAACCCGTTTCCCTGCATCACAGATGTTAAACAATATAGATAACATCACTTTCAGTTCCATATGATATATTCTGTTAAACAGAATCAATATAGAAATTCAACTAACTGACTAGCAGTTCAATCAATCAGTCAACACACAATCAATCAATCAATATTTAACAATTCTAAAAATACAACATGAAATTATAAATTGTTCAGCGTTAGTGAGATTTACTCACTTGTGCAGTTCATCGTTAAAGAACGATAAAATGTTGTTTGATTTGAATCAAACAGTTTATTTCGCTGTAGATTCATACTAGCACCAATCCACCCCCAGTCAGTTTCATTGTGTTGCTCCCGTCCGTACGATCCTATCGGATCTTGTTTCGCTCAATTCTGACATCATATCACATAGTTATGATAGTTACAAGTCGATATTCATTTTAATTAAATAAAAAAAGGTTTATTTCTATTGGGCTCAACTAAAAATCCGGCCCATACCCCTTTTATTTCCACGAAGCCCACTTCCCTTCTTCTTCCTCAAACGCTGAGACGCGCTGCTCCTACCATAGCCGATCCTTCTTCTACAAACTCTCCCTCTATACATCACTCTATCCCAAATAGTTATCACCATTTCCTTTCTCATTCGAAATACAACATATTCACACCAATATGATGAAACCCGAAACCTCCTTGCCAATCGCGACTCACAGCTTCTTCTTCACGATGCCAGTAAAAGCATCGACACAAATGGTGACGGAAATCTCCAAAAATACCACAATCCAAGCCAAATACAACCACAATCCCAAAAATGAACTCGCCAAACACCATCGAACCATACACAAACCAAATACCAGAACCCTAGCGGCGCGCTGGGTAATTTCCAGTAGTTTCGAACGCAACCGAACCCATTCAAACCAATGTAGAAATGACGAGCAGCAATCCAGAGATCCAAATACATGAGTTTTGATATTTATAGAATTTGATTTTCATTTCCTCTTGATTTTCTTTGATGGAACTTTTACTGGAGATAAGAAAATGGATGCAGCGCGATTTTTTTGTCTATTGACTTACGAGAAGAAGAGAATTAGGTTTAGGAAAATTGTGGGATGGTATTTATAGAAGTAAAGTGGAATATTCTCGGTAAATTCCATCATCGTTATTTTACATTCGTGTTTTAAAAATCCCTGTGATCACATACAATATCCAAAAATCATGAAAATGGACATGCAGCTAGAGATTGACATTGCGGATCCAACGAAACTGGTTTCGTCGAATTCCGACTCCGTTTGCTCACACAGCGTATTTTTAACTGTCAAAATACTGACTGTTTTTCACTCTAAAAATCCGTACGACCACACAATGACTCTAAAAATCACGAAACTGGAAATCTGACAACTATTTGACATTTCAGATCCAACAAAAATAGTTTCGTCGAATTCCGACTTCGTTTCCAAAACTGGCTATTTTTAAAGCTCTGGATGACCCATTTAAATATATATATAAATATATTTAAATGTAATTAAATTTAATATTTAAAAATAAATATTATCGTCTATATTCACAGTGGAACACCATACAGCTCTAGAATATTGCTATATGAATTTCTAGCTCGATATCCACTTCTGGGTCAACCCGATATTCGATTTATATTGAAATTCCTTTTTAAAATATAAGTAATTCCTTTATAAATTATAAAGGAATTCCACAACGACTTTTCTAAAATTTGATTTGGACATAAATCAAAATCTACACGATGAAATCCCGATTTTTCTCTTCCACTAGAAAGATATACTCCACCAGCTCCACACGTTACTTGTTTCACAGAAATCCGGCTTAAAATGAATCCTGTACATTCATTTGAAGTTCGAATCGCCAATTTACGAACTGCAGCGCCATTTCGAGCTCGTTTATAATTATGTTATAAACTATACATTCGATTGGATATATTCGTTATTCAAATTCAATTCCAAGCTAAATTAAATATCACAGATGATCATGTTCACACCATATCGTCATTTCAGCCAATTCTGATTATTTCAGAATTAAATATATTATTTAATCTATTACTTTAATTAAGTATTCACCATTATTTAATTCCATGGCCATTTTAATTCACTATATCACTATTTATAAAATTAAATAAATTAATTATAATACCTCTGCCAATGCGGGTCATTACAATCTTCCCCACTTAAAATAATTTCATCCTCGAAATTGCTAAGGTAGAGAACGACCCTATCGACTGGTTAGAACTCATTTGTTCACCTCTTTAACTCCAGTCTCAAGTGAACAAATTTAATTTCAATTAAAATTTTATTTAATTCTTATTAACGAAAATTTTCAAAAATCCTGAAAATTTTCTAACGCTTAACTTTTCGAAAAATTTCGCCAGCACCTCCTTTGTACTGGTTAATAGCTCAAACTCCAACTTGCCTCTCTGGGCCATCTCTAACCCAAAAGAAAATCAAACAGCCAAGCGGCTTGCTAATTCGGCTCAAAAATCTTATATCCAATAGAAATATAAACTTGTACCTTTTGTCGGCGTATCATTATATCCTTTCCACCTGTTATCAATTCAGCGGATACAAGTGTCATCCCAATCAAATTCCAATGTGCCTTTATCCACAACACAACTATTCACTTATATCCGAGCCAAATATCATTTCAACTCGAGTTTCTTCTCGATTCCCAACTCTTAACTTGATTATCACATTACACTTCAAATTTGAATCTCATAATCCAATTTGTCTTGATATCATTCTAATTCAATCTCAGTTACCACTTTACTGGCTTTACTTTAATTCAAATTTGCTTTCACAATTTCTGTTAAATTTGTTTTTAATTCAAACAGTCTTTCCTTGGGAGTTTTTTATACAGTTTACTCCTTTCAAAAATCAAATTTTCCTTTTTGAACATGTCACTGAGCCCTTAATTAATATTCCATTATTTAAATCACTTCTCTATTTCTTTATCAATATTTGTTAACCAAATATTTTCAATAACCATATTGGCCTTTTATGTTATTTGGAAAACATTTCCGAATATCGCATTCCTTTGTTTTCTAAACTTTAGAAAATATATGCTATTTATAATTGGAAAATATTCCAATTACTTATCTCTTTTCCGATCTCGTTTATTTCTATACTTAGGAAATATTCTTTATTATATTCCAAGCTTACACTTATTTGGGTTAAAACAGATGTTGTGTAAAACATCGTTACGACAACCCAAATACTATATTCAACTAACTCTTATTCAACATTGATCTTCGAGCCTGAAATCTTACTATTTATTTGTTAATAATGAAATCAATCAAGTTGGGGTATAACTACCTCTCAGACCTTGACTGAATAACATTTATAACGTCAAAACAGATATGACTACTTACTCGAATAATCAATACCATACAACTACTTATTCACTTTTAAACATGTATACTCTTCCTTTTCCTATTCTTACTATATTTTATTCTTAGTCTTCCTTTTTGATTTCACTATTCTATTTCCACGTTCGTTTCCTTATCGACTTATATATATATATATATACATATATATATATATATCGGTTTCTAACTATCAAATTATCGTAAAAATATTCTGACTCATTAAATTCCCGGAAAAATTCGCCATAACCTCCTTTGTACCAGGAGCATCAAGATATTTCAAATAGCCTCCCATGGCCCTCACTAATCCAAAAGAAAAAGAAAAAGCCGAGCAGCTAGCCGATACGGCGCAAAAAATCTCATATATGAATTAAATACATACCTTTTCGTCGAGCATTCTATTTATATACCTTCATACCTTATCCATACCTATCTCATGTATATTTATAATTGCCCAATCTATTTTAACTATACCTGATCATTTTAACTCAATTCGTTAATTAATTTGTTAATTAACTCTTTAGTCTATTTCACTTTTATACTTGAACATGACATGTTCAAATATATTTTAACTTGCTTATTAACTAATTTGAATCCAAATTTCAAATTTTAGTTCTATATTCGATTTCGGATATCCATTTACAAATCCAACTCACCTTTCAAAGTTCAACTTCGAATTCAAAACTCGATTAACTAATTCCTCTTCGACTTAGTTAATTCTATTCAATTTTTATATATCCAAATTCTATACTTTAAATTCCATTTGAATTCTATATATTCAAATCCTATATTTGAATTTCTTTATATTTTCTATATTTGAATTCTATAATTGAATTCCATTTGAATTTCTATATTCAAATTCCATTTCACTTTCGATATTCAAATCCTATATTTGAATTCCATTGAATTATATATTCCAATTCCCATTTCAACTCTATTTGAATTCTATATTCAAATTTCTATTTCAAATTCTATTTTGAAATTCTATTTTCAAATTCCATTTCAATCTATTTGAATTCTATATTCAAATTTCATTATTACTCTATATGAATTCTGATTGGTTATTTACATAACCATTTAATTTACAATCTTACTCGATTATAATAACAACCAATATATCCAATATATATCAAAATATACTTCGGGCAAATTTATTTTAATTTACCCTCTTTTCAAAACATAGCGTGCCGACCCATCGTATTCGAGTGTTTATCAACTCCTACCGATACAGTGGATCAAACAGATCGACCAGAACTTATAAACTACTCAACTAATAAATCTTCACAATATAAAATTATTTTTATATCATATACAAATATGTTCACTCGTATATATACAATCAAACTCAATCTAGGGTATTACTAACCCTATCTCTACCGAGTCACGCCACGGAGCCAAGGTAATTCTTAACTTAAGCTCTGATACCAACTGTAATGACCCGGGTTTTTTAAGACTTTGGTTATCGCCATTAACTCAATGACGACTAACCAAACATCCAAAAATACCGGTCATTAGTGAAAGAAATTAGAGGGTGAGGAAAGATAAGATAGAAACTTAGAATAGAAGAAGAAGAAGAAGAACACAACATCAGAGTAACACGAATTTCACAGCAGAACGAATAACATATAATATATATATATAACATAACTTTTGAAATACAAACAGTATATGTATACAGTAACATTATCAGAATACAACACTTACAACACAGCGGAAATAAATATAACTATAAAATCCTGAAGCCTCCTGCTCCAAGCTCTTCCAGTATATCTGTAAATCCCGACTACTTGACTGCCCGTACAAAATTGGGCACCCAAGATTTTAGGGAAAACAAAACAAAATAAACTCCGGGTCAGTCATGGGACTGGTATGAGTAAAACAGTTTAAAACCGTTGAATGAGTAAACGATATATCATAAGACCACACCGTATAACGGAATGGGTTTTTCCCTTATGAGAATCCAAATTATCTTTATATCAAAAACCTTTTGATATTATAATAATGTCTATTAACCGCAATATAATAATCATCTAGCAGAAACGCTTCCATCTCACGTTCTACATATATAGTATACAATCAAAACCGCAAGCACGTATTGGGTAATGGATTTCCAATTATGACAAGGTATGGAACCACCTTTCGCTAGTGTACCTCTAGAAAGGAATACACTGGGTTCAACAAGAACATCTTGCAACCCGGCCACACATGACCGACCACTCATTTCGCTTGAGTGTATCGAATGTATATCACCAACGGTTGGGATCAGCAACCGTTTCCCAAATGGGACAACATCAACAATGGATTTTTAGAAGTAAATGAAATTCCAGATCAGGTGATTATACACCCAACTTCGGTGCGACCGACTTAGCCATGCTGCCTGCCCGATTTCTGTCATTTACCGGATGTGAGGCTAGAAGCTACGCTTTATCATCACACCAGATTCACTTTGAATGCCACATCATCAAATCCATCAAATCACCAATTGACGTCCTCAACCATACATTATGTGTTAGCTAAAAGAAGTTTCCTTCTCCGCTTCCACTCTTGGTATGGTTGGAGAAATCAATATACGTGATCATTTGGAAATACTCTGTCAGACATCCGTCCATACAAGTCATCCAAGAACAGGATGAACCGAAGGCACTATTCTGTAAATAGGATAGCCCTTGCATAACTCCTTCTTTAATTTCCTTTGGCATATATGATTCGCAAAGCTTATGCCAATACAGAGTGGTTCTTTGGATAATAATCCAACCAGTCTCTCCATATTAACAACGTTAAAATGGTCAAAACTTCGATAGTCTGCGATTTAACTATCGAAGAAAAACAAGTGTGCAAACAACGATATTATTTCCAAATGGAAATTTATATCGATCAAACATCATTCAACATTTATCTCTTTATTTCATTAATTTACTTATCTCTTGTTTCCCTATATTCAATATTTCTTATTTTTCTAAATTTGGAAAATATACGTTATTAACAATGGAAAACATTTCCATTTCTTGTTTTCTTTATTAGAAAACATTTCTGGTTTCTTATTTGGAAAACATTTCCAAAGCTTCTTCATTGGACTTAGACAGATGTTTAAACAAACATCGCTATGCCAACTCAAACCATTTCCTTTACTGACGAACCTTAACTATTCCTTAATTAAAAACGAAGCCAATCAAGTTGGGGTAGAACTACCTCTCAGACCTTAACTGAACAACATTTCTAATTTGAAATAAGCAAAGTTCACTTTATATTTCTTAAATTAACTTCCTTACTTAACCTTTCTTTCGAGTAACTATATTCGATTAACTCTTTTATTTTAACTCTATTCGATTAACTCTATTCACTTAACTCCTGTCAAATAAACTATATTCGATAACTCCTCTAACTCTATTCGAATAAACTATATTCGACTACTCACTTGATTTAACTATAATCGATTAATTCCATCGAATAACTAAATTCGATAACTCCTTTGAATAACCAAATTCAATAATTCCTTTCGAATAAACTATATTCGATTACTCACTTCTATTAAACTAATCGATAACTCTTTTCGATTAAACTATAATTGATAACTCCTTCAATTAACTAATAATCGATAATTCCTTTCCTTTTACTCTATTCGAATAAACTAATATTCGATAACTCTAACCAATTTATTCTATTCACTTAACTCTTTTGATTTAACTTTAACTCTATTCACTTAACTCCTATCGAATAAACTATAATCGATAACTCTTTTAATTCTATTTGAATAAACTATATTTGATTAACTCCTTTTACTCTATTCGAATAAACTATATTTGATTAACTCCTTTTACTCTATTCGAATAAACTATATTTGATTAACTCCTTTTACTTTATTCGAAATACTGATATTCGATTAACTCAATTGATTCTATTCGAATAAACTATTCATATATAAAGATTTACTTTTAGTAACGGTTCTTCACTTTACAAATGATTTCCTTTTATTCTAACTTATCCTTTGATTTTATAAATATTTCTTTTAAAAAATCCTTTTCCTTTTCTATATAAAATCCATCGATTTTATATAAATAATTCATTTTCAAAATACACTTTGAAAATCCCCTTTCCCATATCCAGTATTTCTTATAGTATTTAACATACCATATAACAACGATAAATATCGTCCAAACACACATAATCAACAACAGATTATATATCACATCATATATCACAATATATGAATCACAGTAAAATAAATGTTGAGGAATCCAGTTGGATTCCTCCAACCTGTTTCCCTGCATCACGGATGTTAAACAATATAGATAACATCACTTTCAGTTCCATATGATATATTCTGTTAAACAGAATCAATATAGAAATTCAACTAACTGACTAACAGTTCAATCAATCAGTCAACACACAATCAATCAATCAATATTTAACAGTTCTAAAAATACAACATGAAATTATAAATTGTTCAGCGTTAGTGAGATTTACTCACTTGTGCAGTTCATTGTTAAAGAACGATAAATTGTTGTTTGATTTGAATCAAACAGTTTATTTCACCGTAGATTCATACGAGCACCAATCCACTCCCCGTCAGTTTCATTGTGTTGCTCCCGTCCATACGATCCTATCGGATCTTGTTTCGCTCAATTTTGATATCATATCACAAAGTTATGATAGTTACAATTCGATATTCATTTTAATCAAATAAAAACGATTTATTTCTATTGGCTCAACTAAAAATCCAACCCATACCCCTTTTATTTCCACGAAGCCCACTTCCCTTCTTCTTCCTCAAACGCTGAGACGCGCTGCTCCTACCATAGCCGATCCTTCTTCTACAAACTCTCCCTCTATACACCACTCTATCCCATACAGTTATCACCATTTCCTTTCTCATTCGAAATACAGCATCTTCACACCAATATGATGAAACCCGAAACCTCCTTGCCAATCGCAACTCAAAGCTTCTTCTTCACGATGCCAGTAAAAGCATCGACACAAATGGTGATGGAAATCTCCAAAAATACCACAATCCAAGCCAAATACAACCACAATCCCAAAAATGAACTCGCCAAACACCATCGAACCCTACACAAACCAAATACCCGAACCCTAGCGGCGCGCTGGGTAATTTCCAGTAGTTTCGAACGCAACTGAACCCATTCAAACCAATGTAGAAATGACGAGCAGCAATCCAGAGATCCAAATACATTATTTTTGATATTTATAGAATTTGATTTTTATTTTCTCTTGATTTTCTTTGATGGAACTTTTACTGGAGATAAGAAAATGGATGCGGCGCGATATTTTTGTCTGTTGACTTACGAGAAGAAGAGAATTAGGTTTAGGAAAATTGTGGGATGGTATTTATAGAAGTAAAGTGGAATATTCTCGGTAAATTCCATCATCATTATTTTACATTCGTGTTTTAAAAATCCCTGTGATCACATACAATACCCAAAAATCATGAAAATGGACACGCAGCTAGAGTTTGACATTGCAGACCCAACGAAACTGGTTTCGTCGAATTCCAACTCCGTTTGCTCACACAGCATATTTTTAACTGTCAAAATACTGATTGTTTTTCACTCTAAAAATCCGTACGACCACACAGTGACTCTATAAATCACGAAACTGGAAATCTGACAACTATTTGACATTTCGGATCCAATAAAACTAGTTTCATCGAATTCCGACTTCGTTTGCAAAACTGGCTATTTTTAAAGCTCTGGATGACCCATTTAAATATATATAAATATATTTAAACGTAATTAAATTTAATATTTAAAAATAAATATTATCGTCTATATTCATAGTGGAACACCATACAGCTCTGGAATATTGCCATATGAATTTCTAGCTCGATATCCACTTCTGGGTCAACCCGATATTCGATTTATATTGAAATTCCTTTTTAAAATATAAATAATTCCTTTATAAATTATAAAGGAATTCCACAACGACTTTTCTGAAAATTGATTTGGACATAAATCAAAATCTACATGACGAAATCCCGATTTTTCTCTTCCACTAGAAAGATATACTCCACCAGCTCCACACGTTTCTTGTTTCACAGAAATCCGGCTTAAAACGAATCCTGTACATTCAGTTGAAGTTCGAATCGCCAATTTACGAACTGCTGCGCCATTTCAAGCTCATTTATAATTACATTATAAACTATACGTTCAACTGTCGACGATTGGATAAATTCATTATTCAAATTCAATTCCAAGATGAATTAAATATCACAAATGATCCTGTTCACACCATATCGTCATTTCAGCCAATTCTGATTATTTCAGAATTAAATATATTATTTAAATTATTACTTTAAGTAAATATTCACCATTATTTATTTCCATGGCCATTTTAATTCACTATATCACTATTTATAAAATTAAATAAATTAATTATAATACCTCTGCCAATGCAGGTCATTACAATGATCTATTGGACCGCTTGAATGGAGCGCAAGTATTCTCTAGAATGGACCTAGCTACAGATTTCCATCAATTGCTCATTGCCGAAGAGTGTGTTCCTTTGACAGCTTTCAGAGGGCCAGACTTACTCAATTAATGGCTAGTAATGTCATTCCGCTTATGTAACTGATTGACATAGAAATGTGTTTATTTTATGCTCTTATATCTTATTTTTTTGTATATAAATAAATATTACTTGGGTATTGTTTTGTTACTTTTACAGATATTCCAACCCAGCCCGCATGCAACCAGAAATGTAGAGAAATAGAGTTCAATTTGCTATGTATTTGCATTTTGAAGAATTGTAGATGAAGACATCACATCTAGTTGCTGTTGGACAAGAAAAGGATTGATAAAAAGGCTTTGAACATCACAAATCAATGAAGAAATGTCAAGAAAGCAAGAGGAAAAAGAGAAAAGGCCTAAAATTGCTTTAATTATCAAAGGCCCATTTATATTTTTCATTGTAAACTAATTAGTGATGTAATGACCAGGCCCATTTATCATTAGGGTTAGGGTTAGGGTTTGGCTATCTACTCTATATATACCCTTGTAATAACCTTGTAGCCACCATCTATCTCATCTCTTATTCCATTGTTCTAATAAAAGTTCTTCTTTCTCTTTTATTTTCTGCATTTTTTTGTTTTCTTAGCAACTAGTGTTGTCTATACGATTAGATTCGGTAGAACACTATTTGTATTTTGCACTTATTTGCATTAGTGATTTACCGTTTGATTAGATTCAGCGGAAATCCTAATTTTAATTCTTGTTTGTTATTTCAATTTCTGCAATTTCAATTTCTGCTTTTATTATTTTCTTAGGTCAAATTGGATTTGATTAGATTCAAATCTAATTCATAGTTTTATTTCTTTTCCATTGAAATTGTGTTCTGATCGTCGGTTCAGTTAGATCTGTTCTGAATCAAATCACAGTTTTAATTTTGTTTTGTTTTATTTTCAAATCAACCTCCAAAGTTCGTCTAACACGCCCACGAAACATATAAATAATAAAATTTAACTTTCCTCCCTGTGTTCGACCTGTATGCTACACACCTGTATGCTTGCAGAATTTATTACAAATGTCGCACTTTTCTAATTCATAGATTAGCGTCGATCAAGTTTTTGGCGCCGTTGCCGGGGAGGTAACGATTAAATTTTGTTATTTATTTAATTTTTGATTCGTGTTAGTTTTATTGTTCCTTGTTTGTACGTATTCATAAAACAAAATCCTTTCTTGTTTTTGTTTGATCTCTTTCCTTTTTATTTCTCAACCTCTTTCTTTTCTTCTACAATCCTTAATTAAAAAAAAAAAAAAAATCTTACCAAATTTTCTTTTGTTTCTTTCCGCTTTCCCAAACAGTTCCTTTTCTTTTTCTTTTACAACTTCCTCTTTTTTTTTTTTTCTAATACAAGTTTCCAAAAAAAAAAAAAAACAAAGAAAAGAAAAAAATCTTTACAATTCTGTTTTACAAATTTTTGTACCATCAGTGCCTGCTTTCTTTGACCGTTCTCATCTTCTTAACATCCCCAGTCCATACTCATCAATCTGAACATCAGCACGTTACCCTACCACCATTCCACAACTTTAAGGAGATCCGCCACCCGTACAATACATCATCAATTCTATAAACCAAACCCACGACCTACCATCAACAATCCAAGTCTGACCAACCTTTTCTAACCATCGGACCCTCCTAACTAGTCCGCCTGCAATTCACACACCTCACAACTGCTATCCCTCAAACATCTACACCACCACAAACCATTAGCAAACTGTCCATCGTCACCCTCCATTCACGCTCTTGTCTCTGCCAACATCCGCAAGACCCTCCAAGTCGTCGCTCAAACCGAATACCATCTCAAACTCCACAAACCTCCACAAGCACCACAGATCCGTGCCTCACCTTTCAGACTTCCCCCCCCCCTCACTTACGCATCCACTGTCATCACTGTTACAACCCACACCATCCACAACCAATTCGAACCACAAATTCAAAGTTCTCCATCACGCCTTAACCTCCGTAAACATCACCATAATCCCCACCTTCCTACCTTTCTGCCATTCACCACAACCTGCGAAACCCAAAAAAAAAAAAAAAAAAAAAAAAAAAAACAGATTCCGAACCAAGAATTCCCAAAGCAGCGAAACCGTACACCAATCGACAACCAAAATAGATTCGAACATCGCAGACCCGTCACCGTTCGATTAGCAGACACCGACATCCGATTGGATACCAAGAAACCCAATTAAAACTTTGAGCGGTGATTTATTTTGTAATCAGCTTATCTGATTTGAAAAAAAAAGGGTGGTTGACCTTGTTGCAGAACGCAAGTTTGGATCTTTGTGTTTTTGATTGCTTTTGTTTTGGGAGGTGTATTTTATAGACAGAAAGAAATTTATAAAAAAAAGGGGCGTGTTGAGAACCTGGTCTTAAAATTGCTTTGAAAATAGATTTGTTCCTATTCTTTTTGTGGTGTAATCTTCTGTTTTCGGTAGTAAATAAAAGGGCGAAAAAATTTTTGTGTTTTTAGCAGCATATTTGGGTGCTTGATTGTGAGCGGCATACTTGGGGCATGATTGACATTGTGTTCTCCCTTATTAGAAGAGTGTGTATCAAAGGCCAAAGGGGAGAAACAAGTTCAAGAAACAAACAAACAAGGATTTAGAGTGTCAAGCGGTTTATTATTCTTTTTAGTCCAGTTTCTGATTTGATTCCTAGTACAGCTGAAATAAAAAAAAAGGTCTTAAAAAAATGGGTTGAAGCGGTTGCACACCAAGTGGGGTGTGAACGCGCTAGAGCTTCCCAAATTCACTGGAGGACTGCCGATCAAGGTGAAAACTTTTAAAACTCTACAGGTGCTCTGCTGCAAAAGGAAAAAGAAAATAATATATAGACAATTGTTGTAAAAAAAATTTGCAGGGGCAGCGGCTTGAACGTAAATTTTAATTCTGCAACTGATATTTCTGAATTTGTGGTGAGGAACGGTTTTCCATAACTAATCACTCTCGTCGATTGTCAATTTTAACACGTGATTTTGATTTTCAAAATAATATAATTGAAAAGTGGTGCTTTGTGAAGTTGACTGCCTCGTATAATTGGATCGCGGATATATAGTAGTTCAATTTATTGAACTATTAGCAAAAGAGGTTGCATACTACCCGTAAAACATTGGTCGTATCCCTTAGTTTTATACTATATGTGAACGGCCATAAGACCCTCTTCCCCCTTCTAATTGAGTCAGTTAATTAATAGAGTGCAGCTTAGTATTTTATACTATTTTGAAGTGAGAATAATTTCTGTCTTGTCGTGACTTCTTTAAAATGTCTGATCCAAAAAAATCCTTGAGAGAAATGTGGGATAATAATCGAAGTAGACGTCCTCTTGAAGAGTATGAGTATGAATTACAACTCATAAAGCAAAATTTTCCGAATTTTTGTGAGTCCAATGCCAACAATTTTCAAAATTTTCAAAATGACCAACATTTTCAACATCATGAATATAATCGAAATGGCAATTTCAATTCAAATTTCAATAATTTCGATTATGGGCCACATCCGTATCAAAACGACTTTGGATCCCAATATAGCTTTGATCCACAACAATATGGGGTTGGAAACCAATTCGAAAATAATTTGGAAAATGATTTTCAATTCGATCAGAATTTTCAAAATTACAACCCATATCCACATCTTGAATATGACCAAAATCACAATTTTCCCTCGAATTTCGACAGCTTTGGTTACGAACCTAATTTTCAAAATCAAAATGATTTCCAACATCATTATCATCTTTCTGAAAATTCAAATATTTTTGAGAATCAAGGAATCCAAAACGATAGCTCTCAATTTGACGATTCTGAAGAATATCATCTTAAAATTCTTAGAGAGAGGGCAGACGAACTTCTTTGTTTACTGACATCTTTGAAAGAGCAACAAGAGCAACAAAACCAAATGGGCGTTGAATCAGAAAATAATCCAATTTCTACTGACATTGAAAATTTTCAAATAACGACTTTGGAAATTGAGAATAATCATCTTGATGAAGCTTTTCAAAATTCAACAAATGATTTGGACTTCAACTCTTTTCAGGAAAAAGATTTAAGCTCAGATTTTGATCTTCCCCTTTCAGGCTATGAGAAAGTTGAAATTTTTGAAAATGAACAAAACGAAAATGTTGAATTTTTCAATTTAAATTTGGAAAAGGACTTTAATGAACATGAATTCTTTGAATTATGTGAGGATGAAAGCCTTAATTCTGACCCCAATCCCGACAATCATTTGATTCTGACCCCAATCGAAAAGCTTGACACTCTTCCAATGACAATCAAGACCAATTCTTCTGAAAATTCCAAACCTCCATCTTCTTTGAATGTTGGCAATCCCAACTTTTTTTTTTCTGATGTCGGCAACCCCGATAATATCTCTTCTTTGATCGTTGGCAATCCCAACAACCCATCTTCTATACCTTCACTTCCTTCACTTCCCGTGTAGACACCTTCTTCTTCGAATGACCAAGACTCCGAAACGAAACAAGAAAAAGTTGTTGATGACACGACAAATTTACCATGTCAAAAATCCTCTCGTACTTCAAATGACATATCTACGTTGTCTTTCGACGAACTCTTCGCAGATGAACTTAAACTTTTAAATGACGAGGATGAATTAGAATCAGGCCATGAATCCAAATTTGAAAATTTTGATTTTGAGAATTCAAACGAACTTGAAATTGTCAATGTCGAAAATACGTTGTCAATTGAGAAATGTGATCACATGCTGTTGAACAACACTCAAAATTCAAATTTCACTGAATTTATACTCGATCACAAATTTTTGAACAATTACACTGATAAATTTGTGGAACACATGAATTATTTTTGGAATGTTGGCTTGGTTGAAAAACTTCGTGTTAGGACGACCCTAGATATTTATCTCCTGGACTACAAATCGAGGTATAAAGATGAGATGGTTTTCAAAAACCTTTGCTTAGTAGAAAACTTGTCTGGACATAGTGGGAATGGGACTCATAGGGCAAGAACCAAGTGTGGGGGAAAAAGATGGTGGAATTCTTTGCATTGCGTGCACCGCAAACACATATATCATTGTATATATGATCCATTCTTACATATAATTAGATTGCATTTCATTTTACAGATCATTTTGCATCTCATTCACCTTTGGGTGCGATCTTTCAAATTTAGGAAACGTTACAGTGTGGACACTGTTTAGTTCAAGTGTGGGGGGGGAGTCTGCATTTCATCCATTTTCATTTTTCTTTGTTTTTTTTATTTATTTCAGCCATTTAAGTAGGACCATCATACATTTTAGATTGTAGTAACATACCATAAATTTTTTTTTTTTTTGAAATACGACTCATTTTCAATTGATACAGCAAAATAAGTTTACAATTTTTAGCCAGTTGATAGTATTTTTCTCTCTCAACTTAGATCGAATAAGAAATGTAATGAAAAGTTTAATTTTGAGGGATAATAGTGTAACCGGTACATAGGGAGATTCTTAGGTGATGGCCATGAAATCTATTCTATATTGTAGACTTTGTTTAAATAAGTGGAGGACTTAAAACACTTATATTGGCTTTTCAAATCTTTAAAACTAAGTTGTGTTAAGTTGAATTCGCGTAACTCTCTTTTGTGCTTATATTTTTCGATAATAATAATAATAGTATTCCAAGGGTATCCAACATTGCTTGTATATCGAGCGTTGGTGTGCAAACCCGCCAAGCTCTATCCGACACGTTGTTGACAAAGTCAAAGTTGGAATATCTTGGTCTCATTTTATGAGATTGGACACCTAAGGATTACCGACACGTTGTTGACAAAGTCAAAGTCGGCCTGCACAATCCGCCAAGCTCTTTACCCACTCTCCGTTAGTCC
This sequence comes from Allium sativum, assembly GCA_030737875.1. Classification (NCBI taxonomy): domain Eukaryota; kingdom Viridiplantae; phylum Streptophyta; class Magnoliopsida; order Asparagales; family Amaryllidaceae; genus Allium; species Allium sativum. The sequence continues at coordinate 8,369,776 of JASFAX010000034.1, forward strand.
GCGAGGCAGTGCATGGGTGGTAAACCTTGGTCTTTTTAGGTGTATGTACTTAATCATAAATTTTAAAATTTTATAGAATAAAGAATAAGCGATGATGCCCAAACACTTCTTGACCTTATTGATTTGACTAGCCATACATGAGAAAATTAGAATACCACTTTGCAAACTGTGCCAAGCAAACTAAGAATCTATTTCATGGCTGCACTATGTTATCGACCGAACTAACTGGCCACACTGGAATTTAACATTTGAAAACTTGATTTATATTGAAAATTTGTGACAAGTCGAGGTATCTAAAATAAAATCAACTGACTAGAAATTGTTAACTTAATTTGTTGTACCACTTTCCTGAAACAAGTCGTGTTTTCATTTTTCGTTTTTATTTTTGCATATGTCCATTGCATTCATGTTGTTTCATTAGAATCATAGCATACTGCATTTGGATTTTGTGGGTAGTATCCGCTGAAAACCCTCACGAGACACCACTCGTCCTACTAGGGACACCTAGAGGTTTAACGGCTTGTTGCATACGCTCAATGCAATCGTGTTTCCTACGAAAGTGTGACCTATCTAGTTAGTTTTTCATTTCTTGCTTTACTCGAGGACGAGTAAAAGATAAGTGTGGGGGTATTTGATTGACATAGAAATGTGTTTATTTTATGCTCTTATATCTTATTTTTTTGTATATAAATAAATATTACTTGGGTATTGTTTTGTTACTTTTACAGATATTCCAACCCAGCCCGCATGCAACCAGAAATTTAGAGAAATAGAGTTCAATTTGCTATGTATTTGCATTTTGAAGAATTGTAGATGAAGACATCACATCTAGTTGCTGTTGGACAAGAAAAGGATTGATAAAAAGGCTTTGAACATCACAAATCAATGAAGAAATGTCAAGAAAGCAAGAGGAAAAAGAGAAAAGGCCTAAAATTGCTTTAATTATCAAAGGCCCATTTATATTTTTCATTGTAAACTAATTAGTGATGTAATGACCAGGCCCATTTATCATTAGGGTTAGGGTTAGGGTTTGGCTATCTACTCTATATATACCCTTGTAATAACCTTGTAGCCACCATCTATCTCATCTCTTATTCCATTGTTCTAATAAAAGTTCTTCTTTCTCTTTTATTTTCTACATTTTTTTGTTTTCTTAGCAACTAGTGTTGTCTATACGATTAGATTCGGTAGAACACTATTTGTATTTTGCACTTATTTGCATTAGTGATTTACCGTTTGATTAGATTCAGTGGAAATCCTAATTTTAATTCTTGTTTGTTATTTCAATTTCTGCAATTTCAATTTCTGCTTTTATTATTTTCTTAGGTCAAATTGGATTTGATTAGATTCAAATCTAATTCATAGTTTTATTTCTTTTCCATTGAAATTGTGTTCTGATCGTCGGTTCAGTTAGATCTGTTCTGAATCAAATCACAGTTTTAATTTTGTTTTGTTTTATTTTCAAATCAACCTACAAAGTTCGTCTAACACGCCCACGAAACATATAAATAATAAAATTTAACTTTCCTCCCTGTGTTCGACCTGTATGCTACACACCTGTATGCTTGCAGAATTTATTACAAATGTCGCGCTTTTCTAATTCATAGATTAGCGTCGATCAGTAACGCTACTGCTTACTTTGTCGGTCTGATGAACAGAGTATTCTGGGATGTCTCGAATAAATTCGTGCTGGTTTTCATTGATGATATCTTAATCTTCTCTAAATCCACTGCTGAGCATGAAAAGCATCTAAAAGAAGTTTTGGAAATTTTGAGAAAGAATGTGTTGAAAGCCAAATTCTCTAAATGCATATTCTGGCAAGAAGAAGTGAAATTCCTTGCTCATTTGTATAAAAGAAGGGCTTTTCAGTAGACCCAGGCAAGATCTCTGCCATTCAAGATTGGAAGCAGCCTGGCACTCCTGCACAAGTCAGAAGTTTCCTAGGGTTGGCTGGCTATTATCGGAAATTCGTTAAAGATTTTTCGAAGCTATCTTGCATATTGACGAAACAGACCAAGAAGCATACGAAGTTTAATTGGACCCCCAACACTACTACAAAAGTGGGCAAATTCGACACTATTTTAATGTGGCCATAGATCAAAAAAGCGTTGCCATAGGCCATTTTTTCAAATAGGCAACACCATGGGGGCGTGGCATCCGCGGCAGTTGCATTAGGCCTCTAAGGCAACGCTTTTGCCCATCTATAGCCATGGAAAGAAAGTGTTGCATTATAACCCTATATAAACCTATTGCAACAACATATGCATGTAATGCAACAACATACAGCGTTGCCTTAAGCAGAAGTCAAAGCCTGGCTTCCAGGTCATGGTAGTGGGGCCCATATGAACTTTCTATGTCAGCTGCAAACGTGTCACATGCCATGCAAGCTCTCCACGTCAGCTGCCATGTGTCACACGCAACATCAGCTTTCCACGTCACCAGTGGGGCCCACATGCCATGTGGAATAAATAGTAATTTATTTAATGCAACGCCACTGTATTATGTAATGCAACACCATTATCTTGAAATGCAATATCAGAAGAAAAAAAAGCAAATGCAATAGTAGAATAAGGCAAATGCTACATTAAAAGAAAGCAAATACACTATTTAATTAAGAAAATTACAATACCAGTTTTGTATATAGAAGAAACCCAGCCAAAACATTCATCATCACATTCAAATCATCTAAAGCATTCTACATACCATACCAATTCTTCAAATATACCACAAATACTAAGCATTAATTGATAAAACATTTAAAACCTCAACTTTGTAGACAACTACCTGTTCTTTCCATTCTTGAACCTCTCCTCCAAGTGCTTCTTCACCTCCTTGCAAGCTTCAATTTTCTTATCCTTCATCAGCAGAGCATCTAGAGTGGAAACATCCTTCAAATCTACATCAAGCATATACCTTGTCGGCATGATGTGACTGTAATTCACAACCTTGATAAAATCTTTCACTTTCGACTTTTTAGTTGTCTTTTTTTGGCTGAATCTTTTCGGATGACCTTTTTGGGGTATTTGAGTATTCCTGCAGTTGCAAAAGTCCATAAAGAAGAAAAAACACAAACTAAGTAGGCAAATAGTTCTAGTGTGCCCTGGCAAAAAAGTAGTAGCCACCCAGCATGACATTGGAAGTAGTGAAGTACAACAGAGAACCAATAGCATAGTGGTCATCTTAACGTCCAACATCCAAAAAATAATTATCAGAAAAGAAAAGAAAAAGCATTTTACTAGAAATATAATTCCAAAACTATGGTGTGGTATTGTGAGCACTCGAATCCTCAGAGATTTCAACGTTATGAGAAGGGCACTGCTCGACAGCAACGTTATAAGAAGGGCAATCCCCGACAGGACTTTTTCTGCAAATTATATTAATTTTCTGGAATATAACTGGAACAATGGCTGGTTATATATTTTTAATTGGAACCAAATGACCAAATGAAGATTAAAGTCAACCAACTGAAGATTAAAGTATATTTCAGTTCAAATTGCTAAAACAAAAGAATTCTACTAGAAATTATCCAACTACAAGAGGTCACACTGCCAATCGAGTATTTAAGGCTTCCCATTATCCTTTGATTGTCTGCTCTACTCAGAAAGTAATAAACAAATTTCACAATCAATTATGGGATATCAATTTTTAACTTGTAGATCTGCATAGGGATCCGTCCCTTTAGTGCCCATTGTGTGCAAGTTCTAATGTGAAATTCTGTCTTGGCAGTTCCAACATACATATCATTTACCAAGTGAACTCTAATCCTAACACTCAGTTTCAACCTCATTATAGCTTTTCACCTCTAGACACCCAAGCAATTTCAATCACACCTGTGGACACCAAGTTAACATACAATTATAAAACTATAAAAGGAATATAATTCTAAATTTATAAAATTGTGGACACCAAATGTTCAAACATGAAGTTCAACCTGTTATGTTAGTTCCTAGCAGCACATCAATGGGACACTCAGGCATGTGCAACAAACACATATTATAATCCACATGCTTATTAGTATTAGATTAACATGCACATTGGATTCAGAAATGAAAGTTGCTGTTAGATTATTTTTAACCATTAATAATGAACGATGCACAACATATGTACATAGCTATCATGTACCATACTAACTGATTTATACATTCATTCACAATCTGGTATGGATACGTCATAAGACAGGAAAATGGTATAAGCATACAGATATTTGTGTCATCGTCTCAGTTGCCTTAAATAGTTGGGTAGTATTCTCTTGTATCCCTTTAATAGCTATTTTTCACTTTGCATATAAAAAATTATTCAGTTTATTACATTGCATTGTCGACTTATCCATAACTCTACACATTTTATAGTCAACATATTACTTGTATCACATTTTATTCTGAATTTATCCTCCAAATGACCACCAATCATTATAATTTCAATCTTGGTCACTTCGCACCATCATTCACTAACTCATGCAAAAATAATTAGAACCACGTTCATCCTTTTTCTCCTCATAGAAACAAACTCTTCACAACACCATCCCTCAGACCTCACTCCCTGTCACTGGCCAATATAAGAAAAATTAACCAAAACTGCAGCAACTTCTCACTGTCACCATGTACTCCCCTCTACAACCAAAACCTGGCTACAAACTATTATCTCACACTAAACTTCTCTCGCTCGACTCAACACTCAAACCTCCACGCTCCTAGGATGGTGATAATTTTAATATTTAACTCAGTATACTAAAGGTAACTTGGTGATAATTTTGTAAATCTATTTTACCTTCCTGTTAGTTTGAAAAGAATTTTGTTTCTTATACTTCGCTTTTGACGAGAATTAAGTTAGAATCGAGAAAATTAAAAAATTGATATTTAAGTACTATTTAAGCCTTCCTGCACTTCAACCTTTTTCTTACTTAAATTTTGCTAGGAGTAACATCTTGATATTTATTCCTGTGTGCCTCGAGCTAAAACAGTGCACACATTTAAGCTTAAATGTTTTAGAATTGGTAATTCCAAGAAGCATATATAAGATTAAAATATCTCGTCTGAAAACACCATGAATTTGACATCTCATGAATTCAAAATGCACATCCAGTATATATTTCGATATTCTCTTATATGTTCTTTAAAGACTTGCATTAAACTTGATTTAAAAATCTAAAACTATGCTTAATGAATCATTATCAATATACGAAATTTTGTACTATTCAATATGAAATCGAAAGCAACAAGATTTGTCAAAGACACCTTTGAATTTTTGAGCATTTTCATAATTCGTATGCATGATAATATGCAGAAATAATTAACCATCGGTGTAACTAAAACCTAAAATTTCCTAATTTGCAAAACATGATATACCTTTGAAATTTTGAAATACTGAAAATTGTAAACTTCAAAATCATTACATGGTTGGATTTGTAAAAACTTGGCATCCAACGCCTGAAATCAACATGCACTGGATCTGATGTGTCAAGGTGCTTGAAGAGTTTATACATATTATAGGAATTTGAACTTTGATACCTTAAAAGAAATGATATTTCCAAAAGAAACGATTTCAGTATACATCATTGCAATTTGCAATCCATATCCTTCGCAAAAATACAAAAGCATGAGCTCATGAAAGCTATGACACAGCAAATACCATATATCTCTCTATACTAAGACACTATAGTAGATTTAAATTAGAGAAAGAACAAAGGGACCATAGTGGATTCATTATAAATTTAATGGACTTAAATAACATCAATGCCCGTGACTTAGCTATGCAGATTGAGTAAATTGTATTTAATTTAACTTTACAAAACAGTCAAATTATAATCAAATGAACACAAAAAGCTATGTAGATAAGACCCTCACCGTGATTGAGGAAGACAGAAGGATCAATCTTCAGTAAAGCATCCGAAATTGTCTGAATATTCTCAAATTGAATCGTCATCAGGAAATAGAAGAAGGGTCTGAAAGTGCGACGGACCTACAATTAGAGAATCACAATTTTAATCATCGCTGTCTGGAGATCGTCCTCGTTCGTCCGACGCTCGTTGATTGCACAATTCAGTTTCATGATTACCTAATTTGTGGATCATTAAATTTTTATTAGGAAGACTAAAAGGGTTAGGTTTGCCACGTATAAGAATTTTAGATTATGCTAGGAATTGGGGATTTGATGAGAAAGAAATGAAAAGCGATATAGCGGGACTGAAAATCTTAGCAGGAAATAAAGTAAGGGTAACGTGGATTGATTAATGTGGATTGACGGTTGTGATTTTTCATTTGAGAACGTGTGGATTGATGAAGTGTACTTTTGACTGGTGTAATGCAACGTTTTTAATTGGTGTTGCAAGTCGATACACTAGAATTCCCATTGCAACAGTGCATTCACGTCTAATGTAACAACATATGAGTATTGTTGCAGAAGATCAAATAATACATGGCTTTCGCCACACTTTTCATGCAATGCACACATATTAGTGTCGAATATGCCCACTTTTGTAGCAGTGCGAATGTGAGGCAGCTTTCCAAGACCTGAAATTGAGGTTGACCACTACTCCCGTGTTGACCATTATTGATGACAATCAAGATTTGACAGTCTATACTGATGCTTCTATTGAAGGTATTGGTGCGGTATTAATGCAAAGAGGCAAAGTAGTTGCTTATGCTAGCCGTTAGTTGAAACAGCATGAGAAGAGATACCCCACACATGATCTTGAGTTGATGGCCATCGTGTTTGTTTTAAAGATATGGCGGCACTATCTTTTAGGTGAGAAGTTCGAATTACATACAGATCATAAATCCTTAAAGTATCTGTTCACCCAAAGGGACTTGAATTTGAGGCCACAACGTTGGTTAGAATTTCTCGTGGCCTATGATTTGGACATCTTATATACTCCCGGGAAAGCCAATGTTTTAGCCAATGCGCTCAGCAGGAAGAATGCGAACAGCGCCAATCTTATCATCGCCAGTCTTATCACTACGCCCACATTAATGGATAAGATCTCTGCTCTTCATAAAGATGATAAGTTTATTCAGATGATTAGAAAGCGAGTTCGAAAGGGTGAAGCTTCAAGCTTCCAAATCGACAACAAGGGGACTCTTTGATTGCAAGGGCGAATTCTGTGTGCCAGATATTCCTGAGCTCAAAAGAGAAGTTATAGATGAATGTCACAAATCTAAACTTAGCATCTATCCAGGACTAAGAAAGATGTATCATGATCTTAAGCGCACATTCTGGTGGAAGGTGATGAAGAGAGACATTTTCATACATTGGCAGATGTTCCACTTGTCAACAAGTCAAAAGCGATCAACAGAAGCTCGCAGGATTGTTGCAACCGCTAGAGGTTCCAAGTTTGAAGTGGGATCAAGGATTTCATTGATGGCTTGCCCCGAACCAGAAAAGGAAATGGCAATATATGGGTGATTTTAGATCGTTTCACGAAGACTTCCCATTTTGTTCCTATTAGATCTAATAGAACTGCTTGAAGTCTGGCGCAGCTTCATTTCAGAGAGATTGTCAAACTACATGGAGTTCCCAGTAGCATTGTTAGCAATCGTGATCGGATATTTGCTAGTAAATTCTGGGACGCATTCCAAGAGGAGCTAGGGACAAAGTTGAATCTGATCACCACCGCTTATCATCCTTTGATAGATGGCCATATTGAGAGGTTGAACCGTATACTTGAAGACTTGTTGCAAGCATGCATTGTTGATTTTGGTGGGTCATGTGAAGATCACTTGCACTTGGTTGAGTTCTCTTATAACAACAGTTACCAAGCAAGCTTGCAGATGTCACCATTTGAAGCATTATATGGCAGGCCATGCAGATCTCCCGCATGTTGGGTGGAACCAGGGAATCGGTTGGATCCACTTAGTCAAAGTGCAGTGGAGCGGGGATCCTAGAGACTGTACACGGGAGACTGAGGATAACATCAAACAGGCTTATCCCAAGTGTAGAGTGGACATCTTCGAGTAACTCTTATGTTGAGGTACATTTATAATATTTTGCATTTTCCATTTTGTTTCCAACTTTACTATTGTTTCCTTTTCGGAGACGAAAGTTTTTTAACTGGGGGAGATTTTAACAACCTAGAAAATCAAAACCAATTTAAAATTTTAGTTTGAGGAATTTTGTTAGAAAATGTGCCAGAATTTAAAATTTCCAATTTTAAATAATATTAAAGCTATTAAAAATAGTCAATTTATAAACGACCTTCGTTTTTGACAAAACCATTTTTTTCGGACTTGGAATGTCAAATTATTGCTAATTTTAATTTTCCACGATTTTTGGAATTAATATGTGAGCGTGATAAATTGAACTGTGTTCAATAATTTCTGTTGAATTTAATCAACCGTTAAAAGTGTCATTTTTCAAATGATCTCTAAATTCGACGAAATTAATTTTATTAGGACCGTATCATCAAAACATGGCTAGATTCATTTTTCGGGAATTTTTGGAGTCCGTATGGGGCCCCGGTAAATTTAAATGTACGATCGAATTCAATAAATAAATGATTTGTATTTTAAATTAAAGAAAACAGACTGAAAACGATCGTTTGGGATTACGGGACCTAGCCCACTATGTCCGGAATGGGGGTATTTGCCTAGGGACAACTCTTGTTGGGTTGAATTTGGAGCTAGTGAGAATTAATGGGTTTATCTGCAAAACTAGGAATTAAATATTATTTTATTATAAATATACAAACTAATAAACCCCTAATCTATCATAAGCTGCCACCACCCTTATATTTCCACAGCCGATATTGCTCCTTTCTTCCTCCTTTAATTCCTTTTGGTCCATACTATAAAACTCCATCCTCCTTTTGACTTTATTATATAGAATTTCATAAGCTACGATTTCATAAGGGGTTGATCAAAACCGTGGTGTATTCACGACGAACAGGAGCCCTGAAGTCATCGAGTTTGCACCACCGCCGCACCCCCTAGGTGCGATCGCACATGCCACCGTGGGTCCCCCTGCGTGCGCCGTCCCTTCCCCTTCGACTTGACACAACCCGATCTCTACCCCGTGCTTCCAGTCTCACGAAATCCCAAGCCCTAGTTTTGTAGAAAACTGAAAACTTGCGACCGATCTGATCTAGGGAAGAAGAGGGTATTTTCTCTTTTTTTATTTAATTAATTAATTCAAAAATGTTATTTACCTAAATAAATTCATTAATTATGCATACGAATTCAGAATTGAACAATTTTAGAACCGCTGCGATCGTGAGTCCGAGATCTACATTTCTGGACTGATTAGAACAAATTTGGAGCAAATCAGATTTTCGGCAAAAATTCAAATCTGAATTATACAGGATTTAAAGCATAGTGAGAATTATATTTTATTCTATTTTCTTAAATAATTAAAATTAATTATGATTGTGTTACCACCAATCCGCTGTTAAATTCTTTTTGTTATGATACGTGATTTGATCTATTATTGATGTGTTATGTAGATCTGTTGACTTGATCCTTTTAATCAAAATAGATTAGTTGAATTAAAATTGACATTTTTGTCAAAATAGCATAGTGGAATCGAAATTACATTTTTGTTAATTAGAATTGAGTTAATCAAAAGTTACATTTTTGTTAATTAGATTCGAGTTAATCAAAAATTACATTTTTGTTAATTAGAATTGAGTTAATCAAAAATTACATTTTTGTTAATTAGAATTGAGTTAATCAAAAATTACATTTTTGTTAATTAGAATTGAGTTAATCAAAAATTACATTTTTGTTAATTAGAATTGAGTTAATCAAAAATTACCTTTTTTAATTAGAATTGAGTTAATCAAAAATTACATTTTTGTTAATTAGAATTGAGCTAAACAAAAATTATCATTTTTGTCAAATTAGAATAGTTGAAACAAAAATTATCATTTTTGTCAAATTAGAATAGTTTAATCAAAATTATCATTTTTGTCAAGTTAGAATAGATGAATCGAAATTATCATTTTTGTCAAATTATAGTAGTTGAAACAAAATTGTCATTTTTGTCAAGTTAGAATAGTTGAATCAAAAATCATCATTTTTGTCAAATTATAATAGTTGAAACAAAATTGTCATCTTTATCAAAATGTAATTGTTGAAACAAAACTGTCATTTTTATCAAAATGTAACAGTTGAAACAAAATTACATTTTCGTCAAATACAAGAATTAAAAAAACAAAAATTACATTTTTGTTAAATATAATGGTTGAAAACAAAATTTACGTTTTTGTTAAATAGATTTGAGTTAAAACAAAAATTTACATTTTGTTAAATAAGAGAGTTAAAAACAAAAATTACATTTTTGTTAAATATAATTGTTGAAATCAAAAATTACTTTTTTATTAAATAGATTTGAGTTAAAACAAAAATTGCATTTTTGTTAAGTAGATTTGTGTCAAAAAAATTAGCATTTTTGTTAAGTAGATTTATGTCATAACACAAATAACATCTTTGTTAAATAGATTTGTGTTACAACAAAAATATCACTTTTGTTCATTTTGTTAAAATTAGAATTGTTAACAATATTGAAATATTACTTTTAATCATTTTGTTGAAATAAAATTGTCAACAAAAAATGATTGAATCATTTTAATCATTTTTTTGAGATAGAATTATCAACAAAATGAATGAATCATTTTTAATAATTTTGTTGAAATAGAATTGTCAACAAAAATGAGATAATCGTCTTTATTCATTTTGGTTGAAATAGAATGGTCGACAAAGAAAAATATCAATTATTGTTAAACTTAGATTTGTGTACAAATTAAAGAATCATTTTTATTGTCAAAACATACAATAGAATTTGTATGCAAATTAAAGAAAAAAATTTATCGTCAAACTATACAATAGAATTTGTATGCAAATCAAAATGACATTTTTATCGTCAAAATATACAATAGAATTTGTATGCAAATTAAAGAAACATTTTAATCATCAAAATATACAATATAATTTGTATGTAAATTAAAGAAACATTTTTATCATCAAAATATACAATAGAATTTGTATGCAAATTAAAGAAACTTTTTTATTGTCAAAATATACAATAGAATTTGTATACAAATTAAAGAAACATTTTTATTGACAAAATATACAATAGAACTTGTATGCAAATGTATAGTGACATTTTTCATCAAAATACACATTAGAGTTTGTGTATAAATTTAAGTGACATTTTTCTATCGTTAAAATTATACATTAGAACTTGTGTACAAAGTAAATAGACATTTTAATATGTTATGCATCATAATTTGTATCCAAATTAAAATAAACATTTTTATGTGTTATGTTATCCATTGAAACTTATACAAATAAAATATTTCTTTTTATTTGTTAAGGTTAAAAATAGAAATTACATATAAATAAAGAAAGCAAAAATTATTTTTTTATTTTCCATTAGCAAAGATGTCATGTGAATAAAATACATACTTATTTTCCATTAGAAACATGTAGAAATGAATGCAAATAAAATACATATTTATATGAACATGTAAATATGATATGCCAATAAAACATTCTTTTATTTGGAGTGTTAAACACATTAGTGGAATCGTCGAATGATTTATATTTATATATAATTATATATATATAAATAAAAATTAAATGAGTCACGCACGGTAATTCACGTTTCCGAATCGTAAATTTAAATGATGATACCGAAAGATCCAACCGTAGGATTTTCCCAAAACTGGAACCGTCAGGACTGCTTTGGGAAAATCTTCCTAATGATATAAATTTTGTTAAAATCCGACGGTTAGATCCGAGAAATGTGTAAATCAAATTAGGGTAAAAACAACGCCAGGGTCGCCTATTGACCCGAAGCGTCGTTAAATTAGATTGAGCTATTTTTATATAAATAAAAATAGCGATAAATCTTTACAAAATAATATTAGCGATATGAAATGATTTAAATTATATATATGCGAGAATTATTTGAAAAGATCGAGTTCAATCTCATTTCAAATAATTATACGACGATTTAAATCGAAGATATTGACAACGGTGATTGAAGACTGGTGATCTTCACATCGAATGGATGACTACTGATGCCCGGTATTGGGTAGCTCCCAGTAAAGGGTTAAAGTGGTACTTGTCTGGACGTACTTGTTGATTGTCCAGATAAGCGAGCACCTCTCTTCCGTATTGAGCATACGGGACAAGGAATAAGGTGTCTCCGATTTCGTTCAGACCCAGAACGGACTTGTAAATAGATGTATGTCTAACATTGGATTTCATTCCATATAAATTAATTTCTATTTAATATATATCTGTTTGGTGACGGAGAATTTATTCTCTTGCTTAAACACTTCTCTGATACGCACGAGCTCAGAGGTTATATATTGATAGTTATTGATCGCATGGCATGGATTGTCAATGTGGCATGCCAAGATGCAAATGATCAAGGCTTTTGTTGGAAAGCAGAACCTTGTGGTTGGTGATCAAAGTACAGCCCGTTTAGGCATAGCTTTGTGTATAGCGTAACTTCGCGAATCTCACACCACGGTAAGAGTCATGTAACAACCCGCAATTTCTGAACCAATTTAAAATTTTTATTTTAGCAAATTTAATGAATTTTGGATATTTAAAATAATTTATTTTAAATATTAACGACTAAAAATTTATTAAAATCGAAGTTAAAACGAATATATTTATTTTAATTATAAAAGGAGTTAGAAATATCGCAGTAGTTTGAAAATTTGAATTTAACTTTGACTAACTGTTCAGGATGCAAAATTAATCGGATTTTAGTGAAACTAAAAATATTAGAATCTATTTAAAAATATTTTTCCAATGAATCTGAAAAATTGAAATTAAGATTCAAATCATCATAACTCTTTTAAACAGCGAAGGAATCTGATGATTTCAAGTGCGTTGAAATCAGAAAAACTAGATCTTCATTATGGAACTAACTAGAGATGAAACCGAGGACTTTGAAAACTCAGACAAATTTGAACACGAACGATTTCTGAAAACCGATCGATGTGAGTTTTTTTAATAATAAATTTATTTATTTAATTTATTTGCTATGTAACTATTGTTTGTATATGCTTTAGATTTGTTGTGATGTGATTGTGAATGATTTATTTGTTGTTGGTGATGTATTAACACAGATCTGTATGTGTTGAATATAATAAACCATTTTATAATATTATTAATTTGGAATAGATTCGCCATTTCAATAAAATAAATCATTTGGTAAAATTATCGATTTGGAATAGAATCGCCATTTCAATAAAATAAATCATTTTGTAAAATCATTGATTTGGAATAGAATATACATTGAAATAAAATTGATCTTTTATTTGCATTCTTTTATGCAAATATACATTGAAATAAAATTGATCTTTTATTTGCATCCTTTTATGCAAATATACATTGAAATAAAACTGATCTTTTATTTGCATCCTTTATGCAAATATACATGGAAATAAAACTGATCTTTTATTTGCATCCTTTTATGCAAATATACATTGAAATAAAACTGATTTTTTATTTGCATCCTTTTATGCAAATACACATTGAAATAAAATTGATCATTTATTCACATTCTTTTATGCCAATATACATAGAAATATAAAATGTTCTTTTATTTGCATTCTTTTATGCAAATATACATAGAAGTATAAAATGTTCATTTATTTGCACTCTTTTATGCAAATACGCATAGAAATAAAAATGTTCTTTTACTTGTGTCCTTCTATCTAACACCTTGTAATTTTAAATATTAAAGTTAACAAATTAAAGAATACTTCATTTTAAATGTGGGAATTAAGGGAAACGGGTTGCGCCATTGCGTTCGTCTCGGAATTCTACTTGAGATAGAGTCCGAGTTTGTGTGAATTAGACTTCGTATGAAGAAGTTATGGCCTTCCAAAGTTTCATAAATTAATTAAATTAAAAACAGCTCAGGATTCGAGAATTCAAAATTTGAATTCAAAACGGGGACCAGGTCGACCCTAGTGTCGACCTCCCCCTATACAGGTCGACCTTAGTGTCGACCTAGGGGTCGACCTTAGTGTCGACCTACCCCGCTCCCCCCCCACCCGGGAAGATTTGAAAGATGACGATTTTGTGACTCAGTGCTGAGTCATTAGGGCTGAGGTGTCATTCTATCTTGACTTGATGGTCTTGATTGATTCTAGGTTAATCTGACGGCTCTTAATTAACTAATCTTCTATAAAAACACCCTAAAACCCCTAACCCCAATCACACAAATTCATAACAAGAGCCACCATGCCGTCAATGGAGAACCTAGAGTAGCCGCCATACACTTTCAAACCTAAAGTAAGACAGCGGCTTGAATCAAAAATCAAATCGAATCTTAATAACAACTAAGTCTACATCAAAGGCGAGCAATTCAGTTTTAGAATACAGATCCCAGAAAGACAAGACTATTCTTTTTTATTGTGAGTATGATAGCTTTCACAAAATAATTCATTAATTTAATTATGATAAGATATAATTGGGATTATGAGAACATGATTTTGAATCATGTGATGTAAATTGTATGTATGTTTGTGGTGTTGGATCATATGTTAGTTCTTATGTGAATTTTATGCAAGTTGAACCATATATCTTATGCAAGTTGAATCATATATCTTATGTAAGTTGAATCATATATCTTGTGCAAGTTTGTGATGATTGGATCATATATACATGTACGAATCTTATGCAAGTTTGGGTTGTTGAAATATCTATGAGACATGTATATGCATGTGCTAGTTTATGTGACATTAATCTACATGTTTAGATCTATATGCAAGTTTACATCTTTAAGTTTAGATCTATATGAAAGATTACATCTTTATGTTTAGATCCATATGCAAGTTCACACCTTTATGTTTAGATCCATATGCAAGTTCACACCTTTATGCTTGGATCTATAGCAGTACATAAGTTATGCAAGTTTATGCCCATTACTTATGCTAGTTTCCTATCATATGCTAGTTTGAATGAAATTCATATGCAAGTTTATGTCATGATCCTTAGATCTATTTTATGTGTTATGCGATGTTGTTTTTCTTTTTATAAATTAGAATATTTGCGAGTCTAACATATATCATATGAAAACGTACGAAGAGTGTTGTAACACACCGTAATTTTCACCATTAATGTTCACAAATTAAAGAATAACTAATATCAGATGTGAGAATTAAGAGAAACGGGTTGGGCCATTGTGTTTGTCTCGGAATTTTGGTTGAGATAGAGTTCGAGTTTGCGTGAATTGGACTTCGTATGAAGAAGTTATGACCATCGGAAGTTTCAGAAAAACTTAAACATATTTCAAAAATTCAAATTTCAGTGTCAGATTGGGCTAGGTGGGAAATTTCCCGCCAGGACCAGGGGGTCGACCTGGTGGTCGACCTACCCACCCAGGTCGACCTCAGGGTGGACCTGGGGTTCGACCAACCCCCCCCCCGGGCAGATTTGTTTGATGACCTTTTTATGACTGTATGCTGAGTCATTAGGGTTTTTGATCTGGTCTGAATGGCTAAGGTTAATTCTGGGTTGATCAGACGACTTAAATTAATCCTAAACTCTATAAAAACGCATGTAGACTCAAATCCTAAAATCAAATAAAAATTAGAAGCATGGCCTCCATGCCGTCACCTTGCAACCTAGAATAGCCGCCACCAATTAGAGAGGAAGAAAAGCTAATCAAATTCAATTCTAATCTAAACCGCAACAAATTGTCTTCTCTAAAGGAAAGCTAAACCAATTTCAGAACTCAGATTTCAGAATTCAAGACCTTCTTTGATTTGTGAGTTCGATTTCTTTAATAACATAATTAACAATTTAATTGGATTGAGCTATGATGTGGATTATATGGCTATGTTGTGAATTATGGACCGCATGTTATTATCTATGTTGTAAATTCTATGATGTTATCATCTATGTTGTAAAGTTGTGATGTTATCATCTATGTTGTAATTCTATGATTGGCTTATGTATAATCAATTCATAATGATGTTTCATATGCTAGTTCGGTTATGTTGTTGGAACTAATTCATATGATAAATCATATGTATGTATGCAAGTTAGGATGTTAATTGAGGCATGGATCATATGCAAGTTAGTGAAAATTATATACAACCTTACATGTTTCATGATCTCTATTTTATGTGTAAATTGGATCTAAAGTTAGGCTATGACATGTGTGAGTTATATGCTAGTACACAAAATTCTATATGCTAGTTTACATGTTTAGATGTAAGTTTACACCATCATTTATGTTGCATAAATCACATATGCAAGTATGTATATATATGTTTGGTTATTGCCTATGCAAGTTTACACCTTATGATTAGATCTATGACATACATGGTTTATGCATATTTGTGACTATTACCTAAACAAGTTTACACCTTTAGATTTAGATCTATGACATATGTAGTTTTATGCAAGGTTGTGACTTTGTCCTATGCAAGTTTTCAGATGAAAAACCTCATTCACACATGCAAGTTCACCCCTTATGTTTAGTTCTACTTTTATTTCTGTGTATGTTGTGATGTTTTCTCTTTATTCCATAAGTTAGACTATTCGAGTCTAACGTATATTTTACGTTAAACGAACGAACGTACAACGTGGGGCAATGGGATAATATTAAAAGATTTAATATTGAGAATTGGCATAAATGCCTTAAATGGCATAAAATAGATTGATGATGATAAGTGGTATAATTTTTCATACCATAAATAGATGGACATAATTGAGTCAATTATGGACGTAGTTAAATTTGGGATTAATTGATAATTTGAATAGGGAAATTAATTCCAATTAGGGGATAATTAATAATGTGTAATTAATCGCTGAAAACACGAGGTTAGGCTCTTTTGTTGTGTAAGACTGCCCGGACCCGCCCGGCAAATCCAGCTGCCACAAATGCCAACCTAATGTGGGAGGTCTTAGGCATAAATTAAATGCGTAACAGCTGTAAAGACACGAGGTTAGGCTCTTTTATGGTGTAAGACTGCCCGGACCCGCCCGCAAATCCAACGGCCAAAAATGCCAGTCTAATGTGGGAGGTCTCTACAAGGTTACGGTGTTAATGAATTAAGAAACACTTAACCAGATAAACATGTAGTGGGATATGAGGGGGTTAAGTGGGTGCCTTGGGTGGCATGTAGAATTTAGTGGGTGCCTTAGGTGGCATTTGAAATAAGATTAGAAGCACTTAACTAAAAATTGAAACATGTAAGTGAACATGAATAAGAAGAGGGTTAAGTGGAATGTACTAGAGGGGACCAAGCTTAGGTGGATAGCTTGTGTCAAGTAATGGGGGCATGTTTCAACTAGTAACCCATAAGTATCTTTGTGGGCTCGACCCAAGTTGAGGACAGGACACGCGTACTGGGCTTGACTGTAAGAGGCCAAAACGGGTTAGCAGTGGCAACGCAAGTCAACGGGTTCATATGCGTGTGTGGGCCCGGGCTTGTAGGTAAGACGTTGTTGCATCGTGTAGATATAAGCCATGAATTATTAGTGGTATTGGTTTGCCACTTTCGGGAGTGATACACCCTACTGTGGGGCCAGCACGGGTATCTACGAGTTAGGGAGCCGATCGAATGGGGGTAGTGGGTACACCTAGTGGAGATAGGGGCAGGCGGCACCTATGAAGGCAACTAGGGGTGCACGAAACTACCATTATCATTATTAAGTCTTGTAGGCGGGATCAACTTTTAGGGTGTTTGGTATAGTGCAATAAAGTAATTATCTTATAGCGACTAGGTGCGCCTTTAATGTTATCTTTGTTCATCTTATTTCCTTTAGTTTGCTCTGCCATACTCAATTGTTCACAGTCATTTCCTTATTTTCCAACTTATGCCTTAGCCTAGTTATTTTGATAATTATATTGTTAAAGTTATCACACTCGCCAGACTTAATGTATGACCCCCTTTGTTTCCACCTCTTTTCTCCCCCCCCCCCCAGGTGCTCAGGGTGGAACTAGCACCAGTGGAGCTTGATTTTGGACAGCTGTATCTCTTACTTTTAGAAGTTGCTTGGATCGCTGAAGTAAATGTTCAGCCTATCTTATTTATGGCTATTTTGCGTTGGGGTTATGTCTTTCAATTTATGTACTCTGATTTAGTCAAGATGGATATTATGTACTTTGACTCTGGTTTTTGATGATGTAATCAAACCTATGTGTTTACCACTGCAATGAATAAAAAAATTTAAGTTTTAAGTATTGTTTATATCTGTCTTATTGTTAAGTTTCTGTTCTATACACACTTAAAATGCTCCATAGAAGTTAGTGCATTCCCTTTGTGAGTGACATTAATGGACGTGGGGTGTTACACGTGGTATCAGAGCTGAAGGTTACCAGAACAGATATGAATTTTGAAAATTTGTTTTTCAAAAACACTTTTATAAAGAAGTACCTTCAATAGTATGTTTTAAGGAAAGTATTTTCAAGAGAAAAGCATATTTTAGAAAGCATAACCCCAAGAGCCATATATCTTTCCTTCGGTTCTTCTGTATTGAATCTTTCCTTTTTCGTTTCAGCATGTCTGGAATTCCTGAGATACCCAAGGGAATAACGATACCAGGATGGTTTAGGAGGTATTTGGAGACTAGGGCCACCACCACAGGTCCAGCAAATGCTCCTCCTCCTCCTCATGTCGATACTTTTGCAAAGATATGTAAGGACTTTCGGGCAATAGGTGGAAAACCTTTTCACGGGACGGAGACATTTGTTGAAGCTCGAAATTGGCTAAAGGAGGTAGAAGAATTGTTTGGGATCTTTGAAGTGGAAGATGGAAGAAAGGTCCAGTTAGCTTCCTGGCTAATGAAGGATGAGGCCTCGTTTTGGTGGGAGGTCACTAATGGAGAGCGTCCAGTTGATACATGGCCAGATTTCAGGCGGAGGCTTGAGGCAAAGTGTAACACCCCGAATTTTAAGTTAATACTGAAATTCACTAATTACAGGATAAATAATCTCAGACGTGGGAATTGGGGGTAACGGGCTGCGTTATTGCGTTCGTCTCGGAAAAATACGCGAAATAGAGTCCGAGTTTTCGAAAATCGGAGTCCGTATGGCCCAGTTATGGCCCAATGAAGTTTGCAGAAAATTTAAAACTAAAACAGATTTAAAAATTTAAAATGTTCAGATTTGGAATGGGCCAGGCGGGGTCAGGCGGGAAGTTTCCCGCCCAGCCCATGTCGACAGGGCTGTCGACAGGCCTGTCGACAGGGGTGTCGACATGCCTGTCGACTTGCCTGTCGACAGGGTCCAGGCGCCCAGTGAACCTGGGTGCACCAGGTTGCACCAGGTTGGGTTTCAGGCTGGCTAGGAGGGCTGGTTCTAGAGATTTCCTAAATCTAAAGGTCCTAAGCTAATCTAGGGTTAATCTAAGGGCCTAAAACACTCACCTAATCCTATAAATAAGACCCTAACCCTCCCCTAATTCATTCATAATTAAATCTAGTAACTAAACTATGGCAAATTGAAACTTGAGAGAGCCACCATCAAAATTAGAGAAGGGATAGCATTCCAAATCAACTTCTAGCCTCTTAATCTTCTTCATTAGTTTGCTAATTTTGTTTTGGTGAGCTTCTATCCCCTTAATAATCAATTGTTAAATTGATTAAGATAGGATATGATGATGTATGGTTATGTTTGTGGATCAATGTGTTTATGCAAGCTTAATATTGTATATGTCATGTGTTTTGCAAGTTATATGCTCTATGTCATGCAAGTTTAGTGTATGTATTCATGACATTTTTATGCAAGTTTAATGTTATATCTATATGCAAGTTTGGTGCTATGTTTCATGATGATTATGATGCAAAACACTAAGTTGGACATTGATCTATTATGTAACATGTTATGCATGCATATGAAGTTATGTGAATAATGATGCAAGTTATGTGTATGTTTAAATGCAAGATTAACATGTTATGCATGCATATGAAGTTATGTGAATAATGATGAAGTTATGTGTATGTTTAAATGCAAGATTAACATGTTATGCATGCATATGAAGTTATGTGAATAATGATGCAAGTTATGTGTATGTTTAAATGCAAGATTAACATGTTATGCATGCATATGAAGTTATGTGAATAATGATGCAAGTTATGTGTATGTTTAAATGCAAGATTAACATGTTATGCATGCATATGAAGTTATGTGAATAAATATGCAAGTTAGGTGTATGCTCAAATGCAAGTTGGGTTAATATGTGTTCATATATGCAAGTTGACATTCTCTTAACCCATGACAAAGATATATGCTAAACCCATGTTATGTGTGATGGATCTTCCCCTTTTATTTTGACATAAAATGAGAACGATTTACGTGGGGAACGATGGGGTGGGTAAATATGTTAATAAATGGATGATTGGGTATGATTAAGCATACCATAAAAAAATAAAATAAATTACCATAAGTGGGAATTTACCTATTGAGTTAGGTCTACCCCATGGGAATTTACCTATTGAGTTAGGTCTACCCATGTTATGGTAAACTTGATATTAATTAGGGATAATTAATATGGGGGTGATTAATTAGGTGTAATTAATCGACTAAGACACGAGGTTGGACTCATTTGTAGTGTAAAACTGCCCGGACCCGACCGGCTTAACCAGTTGCTACAAATGTCAGCCCAATGTGAGAGGTCTTAGCCATAAATTAAATACGTGATTAAGGTAAAGACACGAGGTTAGACTCTGTTATGACGTAAGACTGCCCGGGTTCTACCGGCTTAACCAGGCGGTCATAACAGCCAGTCTAATGTGGGAGGTCTTTATGGGAGATCACGGTCTTAATTAATTAAGAAACACTTAACCATGGTAGCATGTAGTGGGACATGAGGGGTTAAGTGGGTGCCTTGGGTGGCATAAGGAAATTTTGTGGTTGCCTTGGGTGGCATGTGGAATCTAGTGGGTTGCCTTGGGTGGCAATAGAAAATACGATTAGAATACTTAACCAAGTGGAAACATGTAATTAAAACATGATTAAAGGGTTAAGTGGGATACACTAGATATATGACAAGCTTAAGTGGGTAGCTTGTGGGGGCCCATTTCAACCAATATCCCAAACGTATCTTTGTGGGCTCGACCCATGTCGAGTGACGGGACACGCATATTGGGCTTGATTATAAGAGGCCAAAAAGGGTTAGCGGTGACAACGCAAGTCCAACGGGTTTCATATGCGTGTGTGGGCCCGGGCTGGTAGATAAGTCGTTGTTGCATCGTGTAGATATAAAGCCGTGCACCGTTGATAGTATTTGGTAGCCACTTTAGGGGAGTGATACACCCCACTGTGGGACCAGCACGGGTATCTACGGTAGGGAGCCGATCGATGGGGAGTAGTGGGTACACCTAATAAAGATAGGGGCAGACGGCACCTATGTAGGGGTACACGAAACTACTGGGTAAGAATTACTGGGTACACCTAGTGGAGATAGGGGCAGACGGCACCTATGTAGTGGGCTAGGAGTACCTGAAATTATTGGGGAAATTTTCTAAGTCCTTGGAAGGGATCAACCTTTAAGTAGGAATGACTGGTGTGGTGCAGTTAGTAATTATCCTTGGGTGGGTAGATGCGTCCTGACGGTTATCTTAGTTCATCCTATGTTGTTGGCTATTTAGTGTAGTCATTATCCCCAAAGGTACCGTACCGAGTTCATGTCATACCCTAATTACTTTAATAATTGCATTGTTAAGGTTATAGGGCTCACTCAGACTTATGTCTGACCCCGTTGTTTTTATCTTTTTCCCAACCCTCAGGTCCTACGGTGGATCCTAGCGGTAGTAGAGCTTGATCGGATTGCTGTTCCAGCTTTGGGAGCTTGGGTAGATGTAAAGCTCCAGTTATCCAGTTATCTTTTCTTTTGTCATGGCTATTGTATGAGAGAGTGGGATTATGTACTTCTTTATTTTGACAGATATTGTACTTAACTTTTATTATGGTTTTATGATGTAACCAGACATGTTTATTTCCGCTGTTATGAGATGATGTTTTAAATTTCAAATACTGATTATATCTGTCTTGGTGTGATTTTTCTGTTCTATATTCACTAAAATACTCCACCGATGCTATGGCATTCCCTTAGTGAGTGACTATAGCGGGCGTGGGGTGTTACACGTGGTATCAGAGCAAAGGTTACCGGAACAGATAAAATCTTTAGAAAACTATTTTTCTAAAACATTTTTGGAAAAGATATTTTCAAAAACATGTCTTTTAAAGAGAAAAGTTTTTGTAAGAAAAGCATAATCCCCAATAGCCATATCTATATCCTTCGAATTCTCCGTTTTGAATCTTTCCTTTTTCGTTTCAGCATGGCCGAGAATCTTAATTTTCCGGAGGGTGTGACGATACCAGTATGGTATAGGAGATTGATGGAGGCTAGGGCCACCACTACGGGTCCAGCAAATGTTCCTCCACCAACCGTAGCACCCGATCTTCCTCCTCCCCCTCCTCCTCGCACGGATACTTTTGCTAAGACTTGTAAGGAGTTTAAAGCTATGGGAGGGAAACCTTTTCAAGGATCTGAAACTTTTGTGGAGGCTAGAGATTGGCTTAAGGAGGTGGAAGAGTTGATAGATATCTTTGAGATGGAAGAAGGAAAGAAAGTCAAGTTGGCTGCTTGGTTAATGAAGGGAGAGGCCTCATTCTGGTGGGAGGTCACTAATGGAGAACGCCCCGTTGACTCTTGGGCGGATTTTAGGCAAAGATTTGTGGCGAAGTTTCTCTCAAGGGCGGAGGAGAACTTGTATATGGAGAGATTCTTGACTCTAAAGCAAGGAAATCTTTCGGTGAAGGAATATGTTAACAAGTTTAATCAGTTGGCAAGGTTTGGCCTAGATATGGTGAATACACCGGAGAAGAAGGCTTTGCGGTTCGTGAAAGGCTTGAATGAACCTATGCATGGGTTGGCTATGACTCATATCCCTATGGGGGCCACCTTTGAGAAGCTAGTTGACATGGCACTCATGTATGAGGAAGAGAAGGGTCCTAATGCTAATAAGGCACCCGAAAAGAAGGGAGATCAAAAGAGACCTCAACAGTAGCAAAGCAAAGGTGGGAAAGGCAACGGTGGCAAGAGCAAGAAGAAGAAGTGTTTCAATTGTGGGACACCTGGCCACCTAAGCAAGGATTGTCGCAAGAAAAAGAAGACTGGCTGCTTCAACTGTGGCGAAGCAGGACATTTAGTGAAAGATTGCCCTAAGAAGGGGCAAAGGACGGGATCTACCTCAGGAGGACAGGTGCAAGCTCTTATGGCACCGAGTCAGGCTAGGGGGCAAGTACAGGCTCTCGCGGTTCCACCGATTCAGGAGAGAGGTAGAACTATTTCCGTTGAAAGTCTGGTTTTTCTATTTGACCATCCAGTCCGTACATTGTTTGATTCAGGCGCATCGCATTCGTTTATTTCATCATCATTAGTTGAGTCACTGCACTTAGACACCAGTCTTGTAGATGATCCCTTGGTTGTTTCAAACCCAATTGGGGGCTCCACTTATTTGTCCATGATATGTTTGGGTTTGAAGATTTCTATACTTAGCATTGAGTTTAGATGTGATGCTTTTGTATTGGGCTTCACGGGCTATGGGTTGATTTTGGGCATGGACTGGTTATCCAGTAATGGTGCCGTTCTTGATTGCGAAAGGAGAGTTGTTAGGCTCATGACCCGCTTGGGTAACACTCTCGAGATCTCTTGTAATCCCAGGGATTCTGTTATGCTAAGTTATCTTGAATCGCTTGACGCTTCGGTCGAGAGTTTGCAATCTGTTAGAGTGGTCCGGGAATATCCGGATGTGTTTGAGGAGGTGAGGGGCTTACCTCCGAAGAGGGAGATTGACTTCCGAATATATTTGGTGGATAATGCTAAACCGGTATCTTTACCAGTGCGCTACATGGCTCCTCGTGAGAGGAGGGAACTCCATAAGCAAGTAGGGGAGTTGCTTGAGAAGGGGTTCATAAGACGGAGCATATCGGAGTGGGGTGCTCCAGTAGTTTTTGCTACGAAGGCAGATGGGTCCCTCAGACTTTGTGTAGACTATAGAGAACTCAACAAGCTCACAAAGAAGAATAGACACCCATTGCCGAGGATAGATGATCTTTTCGATCAGTTGGTTGGCGCTTCAGTATTTTCTCAGTTGGACTTAGCCACGGGATTTCATCAGTTGAGGGTGGCTGAGGATAGCATAGACAAGACTGCCTTTAGAACTCCGGATGGTTTCTATGAGTGGCTAGTGATGCCATTTGGGTTGACGAACGCCCCTGCATACTTTGTTGATTTGATGAGTAGGGTGTTCAGGGAGTTCCTTAATAAATTCGTGGTGGTCATTGTGGATGATATCTTAGTATTTTCTAAGAGTGAAGAAGAGCATGCCCTACATCTTGGGGAAGTATTGAAGACTCTTCGAGCACATAGCCTTAAGGCTAAATTCTCTAAATGTCACTTCTGGAGGAAGGAAGTACGGTTCTTGGGGCACGTGGTCTCCAAGGAAGGGATAGCTGTGGATCCCGCGAAGGTAGTATCAATTCAGGATTGGAAGGTTCCGAAAAATGCTACCGAAGTAAGAAGTTTCTTGGGGTTGGCGGGTTATTATAGGAAGTTTATTAAAGACTTCGCGAAGATATCAGCCCCATTAACCCGCCTAACGAAGAAGAATCTTGTTTTTGCATGGGACGTAGATTGTGATGATGCGTTCCGACGGTTAAAGAGAGATTTAACCACTGCTCCAGTTTTAGTGTTGCCAGATGGGAGCAAGCCATTTGTTGTCTATACCGATGCTTGTGGAACGGGACTTGGCGCAGTCTTAATGCAAGAGGGAAGGGTAATAGCCTATGGTGGAAGGCAGTTAAGGCCACATGAGAAAAATTACCCTACCCATGATCTAGAGTTGGCCGCTATTGTTTTTGCGCTTAAGATCTGGCGCCATTATCTTCTTGGTGAGAGATTCGAGTTGTTCACTGACCATAAATCCTTGAAGTACTTGTTCTCTCAGAAGGATCTAAACTTAAGACAGCAAAGGTGGATGGAGTTCTTAGCATCCTATGATTTCGAGATAGCGTATACCCCTGGCAAGGGTAACGTGGTGGCAGACGCCTTGAGCAGGAAGAGGTTGTCCTTGAGTCCATTGTTCGTGGAACAACGAAGCTTGGAGTTTATCTCGATGTTTGATTTCAGACCTTCCATTGATTATGTACCCGGTTTGCTAGCTTCCTTGGAAGTTAGGCCTACTCTTTTGGGGCGGATTGGGGAAGCCCAGAGGGACGACCCACAGTTGGTTGAGTTGATAGAGAAGCTCATAAGGGGGGAGTCGTCCAGCCATTTGAGTAGGTACACCCTAGACGATAGGGGGTGCTTGCGTAGAGACGGTAGACTTTGTGTACCGCAAGATGAAGGGTTGAGGAAGGTTATTCTTGATGATGCACACCGTTCTAGGATGACCATTCATCCCGGTGGGGATAAGATGTACCAAGACATGAAGAGGGTTTTCTTCTGGGCCGGTATGAAGAAAGATGTGGCCGAATATGTAGCTCGATGTTTGGTGTGCCAGCAAGTGAAGGCGGAGCAAAGGAAACCAGGTGGGTTGCTTCATCCATTGGAAGTTCCGCAGTGGAAGTGGGATAGCGTCTCGATGGATTTTATTGACGGGTTACCCAGATCGAGAAAGGGTAATACAGGAATTTGGGTGGTGGTAGATAGACTTACTAAGAGCGCCCATTTCATACCTGTGAAGAGCAAGAGGACCGCTCCATGGCTAGCTTCAGTATATCTTCGAGAGATAGTTCGATTGCATGGGGTACCCTCTAGCATAGTGAGTGATCGAGATCCTATCTTCACTAGTGAGTTCTGGAGAGGTTTGCAAGAGGCAGTGGGGACTCAATTGTGTCTGAGCACCGCATATCATCCTCAGACAGACGGCCAGACTGAGAGGGTGAATCGTGTTCTAGAAGACCTTTTGAGACTTTGTATCTTAGATTTTGGAGGTACATGGGAAGAGCATCTTCCATTGGTGGAGTTCGCATATAATAACAGCTTTCAGTCCAGTATTGGTATGGCTCCTTTCGAAGCTCTCTATGGAAGGCCTTGTCGATCACCTACATGTTGGTGGGAATCTACGGATAAGATCTTGCTTGGGCCTGATATGGTTAGGGAGACTTCTGAGAAGATTGACTTGATTCGAAGAAGGATGAAAGCAGCGCAGGATAGGCAAAAATCTTATGCGGACAAGAGAAGGACGGATCTTGAGTTTGAGGTAGGGGATATGGTTTTTGTCAAGGTATCTCCGTTGAGAAATGTTGTTCGCTTCGGATCCGTTGGGAAGTTAGCACCAAGGTTTGTTGGGCCGTTTCCTATCAAGGAAAGGATTGGACGGATGGCATATAGGGTGGAGTTGCCCGACAGACTTAGCGGTGTTCATGATGTATTCCATGTATCACATCTGAGGAAATGCTTACATGAGACCGCAGAGGTGGTAGAGCCGAGCTTGCTTAGAGATATAGAGATAGAGCGTGATGCGACTATTAGACGAGCTCCTACTCGCATCCTTGGGTCAGAGACTAGGAAGTTAAGAAACAGAGAGGTTCAACTAGTCAAGGTGCAATGGGGAGAAGATGAGAGCAACGCAACTTGGGAGACGGAAGCAAAGATGCGTTCATTGTACCCATTTCTTTTAGAGGGTATGTCTTTACTTTCTCCTTTATCGTTTGTCTAGTACTTATCTTATCTTTGGTATGTCCTCTCGTTAGTACCTTTGACCTTTAGATAGGGTAAACCTATGGTTGAAACATGTGTTTGAGACATGTTATGGTTGATGGATGCAGGTGGGTGCAAGTGTTTGCTAGTGGTTGCTCGTGGATGCATATACACACACTCTAGGCACTAGATCGGCTCAGTCACTTCATATTGCATATTGCATAAAATTGTGTGTAGGAAAATATATTTATGGATGTATAATGGTTGTGTTATCACATGGATGATGCATTTTGGTGAATGATTGTGCACTCATGTAGATATTGTATGTGTCGATAGGGTTTTCTCGCATACATAATGGATGCATGGCACTATCATGGTTTGCATATGTTCATACATTAGATAGGGAACATATACACACACTCTTTGCATTTGCTCATACATCATTAGAAATTGTTCTAAGGACAATGGATGCCTGTGGTTGATGATTTGAGTAGATGGTTGTTTGGATGGTAGGATATGCATTCTCCTTAGCTTAGAGATTTCGGGGACGAAATCCTTTAAGGAGGGGAGAATGTAACACCCCGAATTTTAAGTTAATACTGAAATTCACTAATTACAGGATAAATAATCTCAGACGTGGGAATTGGGGGTAACGGGCTGCGTTATTGCGTTCGTCTCGGAAAAATACGCGAAATAGAGTCCGAGTTTTCGAAAATCGGAGTCCGTATGGCCCAGTTATGGCCCAATGAAGTTTGCAGAAAATTTAAAACTAAAACAGATTTAAAAATTTAAAATGTTCAGATTTGGAATGGGCCAGGCGGGGTCAGGCGGGAAGTTTCCCGCCCAGCCCATGTCGACAGGGCTGTCGACAGGCCTGTCGACAGGGGTGTCGACATGCCTGTCGACTTGCCTGTCGACAGGGTCCAGGCGCCCAGTGAACCTGGGTGCACCAGGTTGCACCAGGTTGGGTTTCAGGCTGGCTAGGAGGGCTGGTTCTAGAGATTTCCTAAATCTAAAGGTCCTAAGCTAATCTAGGGTTAATCTAAGGGCCTAAAACACTCACCTAATCCTATAAATAAGACCCTAACCCTCCCCTAATTCATTCATAATTAAATCTAGTAACTAAACTATGGCAAATTGAAACTTGAGAGAGCCACCATCAAAATTAGAGAAGGGATAGCATTCCAAATCAACTTCTAGCCTCTTAATCTTCTTCATTAGTTTGCTAATTTTGTTTTGGTGAGCTTCTATCCCCTTAATAATCAATTGTTAAATTGATTAAGATAGGATATGATGATGTATGGTTATGTTTGTGGATCAATGTGTTTATGCAAGCTTAATATTGTATATGTCATGTGTTTTGCAAGTTATATGCTCTATGTCATGCAAGTTTAGTGTATGTATTCATGACATTTTTATGCAAGTTTAATGTTATATCTATATGCAAGTTTGGTGCTATGTTTCATGATGATTATGATGCAAAACACTAAGTTGGACATTGATCTATTATGTAACATGTTATGCATGCATATGAAGTTATGTGAATAATGATGCAAGTTATGTGTATGTTTAAATGCAAGATTAACATGTTATGCATGCATATGAAGTTATGTGAATAATGATGAAGTTATGTGTATGTTTAAATGCAAGATTAACATGTTATGCATGCATATGAAGTTATGTGAATAATGATGCAAGTTATGTGTATGTTTAAATGCAAGATTAACATGTTATGCATGCATATGAAGTTATGTGAATAATGATGCAAGTTATGTGTATGTTTAAATGCAAGATTAACATGTTATGCATGCATATGAAGTTATGTGAATAAATATGCAAGTTAGGTGTATGCTCAAATGCAAGTTGGGTTAATATGTGTTCATATATGCAAGTTGACATTCTCTTAACCCATGACAAAGATATATGCTAAACCCATGTTATGTGTGATGGATCTTCCCCTTTTATTTTGACATAAAATGAGAACGATTTACGTGGGGAACGATGGGGTGGGTAAATATGTTAATAAATGGATGATTGGGTATGATTAAGCATACCATAAAAAAATAAAATAAATTACCATAAGTGGGAATTTACCTATTGAGTTAGGTCTACCCCATGGGAATTTACCTATTGAGTTAGGTCTACCCATGTTATGGTAAACTTGATATTAATTAGGGATAATTAATATGGGGGTGATTAATTAGGTGTAATTAATCGACTAAGACACGAGGTTGGACTCATTTGTAGTGTAAAACTGCCCGGACCCGACCGGCTTAACCAGTTGCTACAAATTTCAGCCCAATGTGAGAGGTCTTAGCCATAAATTAAATACGTGATTAAGGTAAAGACACGAGGTTAGACTCTGTTATGACGTAAGACTGCCCGGGTTCTACCGGCTTAACCAGGCGGTCATAACAGCCAGTCTAATGTGGGAGGTCTTTATGGGAGATCACGGTCTTAATTAATTAAGAAACACTTAACCATGGTAGCATGTAGTGGGACATGAGGGGTTAAGTGGGTGCCTTGGGTGGCATAAGGAAATTTTGTGGTTGCCTTGGGTGGCATGTGGAATCTAGTGGGTTGCCTTGGGTGGCAATAGAAAATACGATTAGAATACTTAACCAAGTGGAAACATGTAATTAAAACATGATTAAAGGGTTAAGTGGGATACACTAGATATATGACAAGCTTAAGTGGGTAGCTTGTGGGGGCCCATTTCAACCAATATCCCAAACGTATCTTTGTGGGCTCGACCCATGTCGAGTGACGGGACACGCATATTGGGCTTGATTATAAGAGGCCAAAAAGGGTTAGCGGTGACAACGCAAGTCCAACGGGTTTCATATGCGTGTGTGGGCCCGGGCTGGTAGATAAGTCGTTGTTGCATCGTGTAGATATAAAGCCGTGCACCGTTGATAGTATTTGGTAGCCACTTTAGGGGAGTGATACACCCCACTGTGGGACCAGCACGGGTATCTACGGTAGGGAGCCGATCGATGGGGAGTAGTGGGTACACCTAATAAAGATAGGGGCAGACGGCACCTATGTAGGGGTACACGAAACTACTGGGTAAGAATTACTGGGTACACCTAGTGGAGATAGGGGCAGACGGCACCTATGTAGTGGGCTAGGAGTACCTGAAATTATTGGGGAAATTTTCTAAGTCCTTGGAAGGGATCAACCTTTAAGTAGGAATGAATGGTGTGGTGCAGTTAGTAATTATCCTTGGGTGGGTAGATGCGTCCTGACGGTTATCTTAGTTCATCCTATGTTGTTGGCTATTTAGTGTAGTCATTATCCCCAAAGGTACCGTACCGAGTTCATGTCATACCCTAATTACTTTAATAATTGCATTGTTAAGGTTATAGGGCTCACTCAGACTTATGTCTGACCCCGTTGTTTTTATCTTTTTCCCAACCCTCAGGTCCTACGGTGGATCCTAGCGGTAGTAGAGCTTGATCGGATTGCTGTTCCAGCTTTGGGAGCTTGGGTAGATGTAAAGCTCCAGTTATCCAGTTATCTTTTCTTTTGTCATGGCTATTGTATGAGAGAGTGGGATTATGTACTTCTTTATTTTGACAGATATTGTACTTAACTTTTATTATGGTTTTATGATGTAACCAGACATGTTTATTTCCGCTGTTATGAGATGATGTTTTAAATTTCAAATACTGATTATATCTGTCTTGGTGTGATTTTTCTGTTCTATATTCACTAAAATACTCCACCGATGCTATGGCATTCCCTTAGTGAGTGACTATAGCGGGCGTGGGGTGTTACACAAAGTTTCTCTCATGGGCTGAAGAGAATTTATATATGGAAAGATTTTTGGGGTTGAAGCAAAGGAATCTATCAGTGAAAGAATACGTCAACAAATTCAATCAGTTGGCGAGATTTGGCTTGGACTTGGTGAGTACACCAGAAAAGAAGGCCCTGGGATTTGTTAAGGGTTTGAACGAGCCGCTTCATGGGTTAGCTATGACTCACATCCCTATGGGGGCTACCTTTGAGAGACTTGATGACATGGTGCTTGTGCATGAAGAAGAGAAGGGTTCCAATGCTAATAAGGCACCCGAGAAGAAAGGCGATCAAAAGAAACCGCAACAGCAACAACAGAACAAGAAAGGTGGTAAAGGCAACAATGGTAAGGGAAATAAAAGATGCTTTAACTGTGGGACACCAGGCCATCTAAGTAAAGATTGTAGGAAGAAAAAGAAGACTGGTTGTTTCCACTATGGCGAAGTGGGACATGTGGTTAAGGACTGTCCAAGGAAAGGGAAGAGGGCAGGGTCTAACTCGGGAGGACATATGCAGGCTCTTATGGAACCAGGGTAGGCAAGGGGGCAAGTTCAGGCTCTCGTGGTTCCACCACTGCAAGAACGAGGTAGAACGATTTCCGTTGAAAGTTTAGTTTTTCTGTTTGATCATCCTATCCATACTTTATTCAATTCTGGCACATCACATTCGTTTATCTCTACATCACTAGTCGAAACACTGCACCTAAATACTAGTTTAGTTATATATCCCTTAGTAGTCTCAAATCCTATTTGTGGTTCAGCTCATCTTTCTATGATTTGTCGGGATTTGAGAGTGTCTATCTTGGGCGTTGGGTTTGAATGCAACGCCTTTGTTCTTGGCTTCATGGGCTACGACTTGATTCTAGGTATGGATTGGCTAACTAGATACGGGGCCATCCTATATTGTGAAAGAAGGGTAGTTAGAGTGTTGACTCGTTGTGGAAAGACCCTTGTTAATTCTTGTGACCCTAGAGGTCCAGTAATGCTTAGCTACATAGAATCCCTTGATGCATCCAATGATGATTTACATTATGTTCGTATAGTCCGTGAATATGTTGATGTCTTCGATGAGGTGAGGGGTCTACCCCCAAAACGTGAGATAGACTTTCGAATATATCTAGTAGATAATGCAAAGCCAGTTGCATTGCCAATGCGCCACATGGCTCCAAGAGAGAGAACAGAACTCAGTAAGAAAGTGAAAGAATTGCTTGAGAAGGGGTTCATACGACGTAGTATATCGGAGTGGGGGTGCTCCAGTAGTATTTGCCATGAAGGCAGATGGGTACCTTGGAATTTTTGTAGACTATAGAGAACTTAATAAGCTTACTAAGAAGAATAGGCACCCACTGCCGAGGATTGACGATCTCTTCGATCAGTTAGTTGGCGCCTCAGTGTTTTCGCAGTTGGACTTTGCCACGGGTTTCCATCGGTTGAGAGTGGCTGATGATAGCATAGACAAGACTGCCTTTAGGACTCCGGACGGCTTCTTCGAGTGGCTTGTGATGCCCTTCGATTTGACAAATGCCCCCGCATACTTTGTTGACTTGATGAGTAGGGTGTTTAGGGAGTACCTTAATAAATTCGTCGTAGTCTTTGTGGACGACATCTTGATCTTTTCTAAGAGCGAGGAAGAGCATGCGCTACATCTTAGGGAAGTGTTGGAGACCCTTCGAGCGCATAGCCTTAAAGCTAAATTTTCTAAATGTCATTTTGGGAGAAAGGAAGTGTGATTATTAGGGCACGTGGTTTCCAAAGAAGGGATAGTTGTGGATTCCGCGAAGGTAGTGGCCATCCAAGATTGGAAGGTCCCTAAAAATGCTACCAAGGTGAGGACTTTCTTAGGATTGGCTGGCTACTATAGGAAGTTTACAAAGACTTCGCAAAAATATCATCCCCATTAACACGCTTGACGAAGAAGAACTTAGTTTTCACGTGGACGTAGATTGTGATGATGCGTTCCAACGTTTAAAGAGAGCTTTGACCACAGCCCCAGTATTAGTGTTACCAGATGGGAGTAAGCCATTTACCGTTTATACTGATGCTGGTGGGACAGGACTAGGCGCAGTCTTAATGCAAGAAGGAAGGGCAATAGCCTATGAAGGAAGGAAGTTGAGAGTGCATGAGAGAAATTACCCTACACATGACCTAGAGTTGGCTGTTATTGTTTTCGCACTTAAGTCTTGGCGCCATTATCTTCTTGGCGAGAAATTCGAATTGTTCGCTGACCACAAATTGCTAAAATACTTGTTCTTTCAGAAGGACTTGAACTTAAGGCAGCAAAGGTGGATGGAATTATTAGCGTCCTACGATTTCGAGATAGCATATACCCCTGGCAAGGGTAACGTGGTGGCAGATGCCTTAAGTAGGAAAAGGTTGTCCTTGAGTACGTTGTTTGTTGGGCGACGAAGCTTAGAATTCATCTCTACGTTTGACTTTAGACCTTCCATTGACTTTGTACCTCGTTTGCTAGCATCCTTAGAGGTTAGACCTACGCTTTTGGGACGGACTGGTGAGGCACAGCGAGATGACCCACAGTTGGTTGAGTTAGTAGAGAAGCTCAAAAGGGGGGAGTCATCGAGCCATCTTAGTAGGTATACCCTAGATGATAAGGGTTTGTTACGTAGGGACGGTAGACTTTGTGTACCACGGGACGAGAATTTGAGGAAGGTCATTCTTGATGATGCACATCGTTCGAAGATGACCATTCATCCCGGCGGGGACAAGATGTACATGGACATGAGACAAGTTTAATTTTGGGCCGGTATGAAGAGGGATGTGGCTGAGTTTGTCGCTAGATGCTTGGTGTGCCAACAAGTAAAAGCGGAGCAAAAGAAGCCCGGTGGGTTGCTTCACCCATTGGAGGTCCCACAATGGAAGTGGGAAAGTGTCTCGATGGACTTTATTGATGGGTTACCGAGATCGGGGGAGGGTAATACGGGGATTTGGGTCGTGGTAGACAGACTTACTAAGAGCGCCCATTTCATTCCCGTGAAGAGTAAGAGGACTGCTCCATGGTTAGCTTCCGTATACATTCGAGATATAGTTCGTTTGCTCGGTGTTCCTTCTAGCATAGTGAGCAACCGCGATCCTATCTTTACTAGCGAGTTTTGGAAGAACTTGCAAGAGGCGGTAGGGACTCAGTTATGTTTGAGCACTGCATATCATCCTCAGACGGACGGCCAGATCGAGAGGGCGAATCGTATTCTAGAGGACCTATTGAGGTTGTGTGTCTTAGACTTTGGAGGGACATGGGAGGAACATCTTTCGTTGGTGGAGTTCACATATAATAATAGCTTTCAGTCTAGCATTGGCATGGCACCGTTCGAGGCTCTTTATGGGCGGCCGTGTCATTTGCCTACATGTTGGTGGGAATCTACAGATAAGATCTTGCCTGGGCCCGATATAATTAGAGAGACTTCGGAAAAGATCGATTTGATTCGAAGGAGGGTGAAGACGGCACAAGATAGGCAGAAATATTATGCGGACAAGAGGAGGACAGATCTTGAGTTTGATATTGGGGACATGGTCTTTGTCAAGGTGTCTCCATTATGGAATATTGTTCACTTTGGGTCCGTTGGGAAGTTAGCACCAAAGTTCGTAGGGTTGTTTCCTATTAAGGAGAGGATTGGACAGATGGCGTATAGAGTGGAGTTGCCCGAGAGAC
This sequence comes from Allium sativum, assembly GCA_030737875.1. Classification (NCBI taxonomy): domain Eukaryota; kingdom Viridiplantae; phylum Streptophyta; class Magnoliopsida; order Asparagales; family Amaryllidaceae; genus Allium; species Allium sativum. The sequence continues at coordinate 8,403,860 of JASFAX010000034.1, forward strand.
TTAGTGGTGTACACGATGTATTCCATGTATCACATTTGAGGAAGTGCTTGCATGAGACCGCGGAAGTGGTAGAGCCGAGCTTGCTTAGAGAGGTGGAGATAGAGCATGATGCGATGATCCGATGAGATCCTACGTGCATTCTTAGGTCGGAGATTAAGAAGTTGAGGAATCGAGAGGTCAAGCTAGTCAAAGTGCAATGGGGAGATGATCAGAGCAATGCTACATGGGAGACGGAAAAGAAGATGCGTTCATTGCACCCTTTTCTTTTCGAGGGCATGTCTTTTAATTTCTCCTTTACCACTTAGCTTGTACTTGCTTTATCTTTAGTATGTTCTCTCGCTAGTATCTTTGACCTATAGATAGGGTAGTCCTACGGTTGAAACATGTATTTGAGACATGTTATGTATGATGGATGCATGTGGATGCAAGTGGTTGCTTGTGGATACATATACACACACTTTAGGCATTAGATTAGCTCAGTCACTTCATATTGCATATAAATGTGTGTGCATATTTAAGTTAATGGATGTATAATGGTTGTGTTATCATATGGATGCTGCATTTTGGTGAATGGTTGTGCACACATGTAGAAATAATATGTATCGATAGGATTCTTTCTCATACATAATGGACGCATGGCACTATCATGGTTTGCATTAAGGAGGTCAACTGAATCAGTAGACCGCCTGATTTTGCATTAGATAAAGAACATATACACACACTTCTTGCATATGTTCATACAACATTAGGAATTTTATAAGGATAATGGATGCCTGTGTTTGATGGTTGAGTAGATGGTTGTTTGGACATTAGGATATGCATTCTCCTTAACTTGGAGATTTCTGGGGCGAAATCCTTTAAGGAGCGGAGAATGTAACACCCCATAATTTTCACTATTAATGTTCACAAATTAAAGAATAGCTAATCTTAGATGTGAGAATTAAGGGAAACGGGTTGCGCCATTGTGTTCGTCTCCGAATTCTGGTTAAGATAGAGTCCGAGTTTGCGTGAATTGGACTTCGTATGAAGAAGTTATGGCCATCGGAAGTTTCAAAAAAATTTAAACAGATTTCAAAAATTCAAATTTCAGAGTCAGATTGGGCTAGGCGGGAAATTTCCCGCCAGGGCCAGGTCGACCAGGGGGTCGACCTGGTGGTCTACCTATCCACCCAGGTTAACCCAAGGGGTCGACCTACCCACCCAGGTTAACCCAGGGGGTCGACCTGCCCCCCTCCCCGGAGCAAATTTGTTTGATGACCTTTTTATGACTTTATGCTGAGTCATTAGGGTCTCTGATCTGGTCTGAATGGCTGGGGTAAATTCTGGGTTGATCGGACGGCTTAAATTAATCCTAAACTCTATAAAAACACATGTAGACTCAAACCCTAAAATCAAATAAAAATTAGAATCATGGCCTTCGTGACGTCACCTTGCAACCTAGAATAGCCGCCACCAATTAGAGAGGAAGAAAAGCTAATCAAATTCAATTCCAATCTAAACGCAACAAATTGTCTTCTCCAAAGGAAAGCTAAACCAATTTCAGAACTCAGATTTCAGAACTCAAGACCTTCTTTGAGTTGTGAGTTGGATTTCTTTAATAACATAATTAACAATTTAATTGGATTGAGCGGTGATGTGGATTGTATGGCTATGTTGTGAATTATGGACCGCATGTTATTATCTATGTTGTAAATTCTATGATGATATCATCTATGCTGTAAAGTTGTGATGTTATCATCTATGTTGTAATTCTATGATTGGCTTATGTATAGTCAATTCATAATGATGTTTCATATGCTAGTTTGGTTATGTTGTTGGAACTAATTCATATGATAAATCATATGTATGTATGCAAGTTAGGATGTTAATTGAGGCATGGATCATATGCAAGTTAGTGAAAATTATATACAACCTTACATGTTTCATGATCTCTATTTACGTGTAATTTGGATCCAAAGTTAGGCTATGACATGTGTGAGTTTTATGCTAGTATACAAAATTCTATATGCTAGTTTACATGTTTAGATGTAAGTTTACACCATCGTTTATGTTGCATAAATCACATATGCAAGTATGTATATATATATGTTTGGTTATTGCCTAGGAAAGTTTACACCTTATGATTAGATCTATGACATACATGGTTTATGCAAGTTTGTGACTATTACCTAAACAAGTTTACACCTTTAGATTTAGATCTATGACATATGTAGTTTTATGCAAGGTTGTGACTTTGTCCTATGCAAGTTTTCAGATGAAAAACCTCATTCACACATGCAAGTTCACCCCTTATGTTTAGTTCTACTTTTATTTCTGTGTATGTTGTGATGTTTTCTCTTTATTCCATAAGTTAGACTATTCGAGTCTAACGTATATTTTACGTTAAACGAACGAACGTACAACGTGGGGCAATGGGATAATATTAAAAGATTTAATATTGAGAATTGGCATAAATGCCTTAAATGGCATAAAATAGATTGATGATGATAATTGGTATAATTTTTCATGCCATAAATAGATGGACATAATTGAGTCAATTATGGAAATAGTTAAATTTGGAATTAATAATAATTTGAATAGGGAAATCAATTCAATTTGGGGGATAATTAATTATGTGTAATTAATCGCCTATGACACGAGGTTAGGCTCTTTTGTGGTGTAAGACTGCCCGGACCCGCCCGGCAAATCCAGCTGCCACAAATGCCAGCCTAATGTGGGAGGTCTTAGGCATAAATTAAATGCGTAATAGTTGTAAAGACACGTGGTTAGGCTCTTTTGTGGTGTAAGACTGCCCGAACCCGCCCAGCAAATCCAGCTGCCACAAATGCCAGTCTAATGTGGGAGGTCTTTACAAGATTACGGTGTTAACGAATTAAGAAACACTTAACCAGATAAACATGCAGTGGGACATGAGGGGGTTAAGTGGGTGCCTTGGGTGGCATGTGGAATTTAGTGGGTGCCTTGGGTGGCATTTGAAATACAATTAGAAACACTTAATCAAAAATTGAAACAAGTAAGTGAACATGAATAAGAAGAGGGTTAAGTGGGATGTACTTGATGGGACCAAGCTTAGGTGGATAGCTTGTGTCGAGTAATGGGGGCCCGTTTCAACTAGTAACCCATAAGTATCTTTGTGGGCTCGACCCAAGTCGAGGACAGGACACGCGTACTGGGCTTGACTGTAAGAGGCCAAAACGGGTTAGCGGTGGCAACGCAAGTCCAACGGGTTCATATACGTGTGTGGGCCCGGGCTGGTAGGTAAGACGTTGTTGCATCATATAGGTATAAGCCGTGCATTGTTGGTGGTATCGAGTTGCCACTTTGGGGAGTAATACACCCCACTATGGGGACAGCACGGGTATCTACGGGTTAGGGAGCCAATCGAATGGGGGTAGTGGGTACACCTAGTGGAGATAGGGGCATGCGGCACCTATGAAGGCAACTAGGGGTGCACGAAACTACCATTATCATTATTAAGTCTTATATGCGGGATCAACTTTTAGGGTGTTTGGTATGGTGCAATATAGTAATTATCTTATAGCGACTAGGTGCGCCTTTAACATTATCTTTGTTCATCTTATTTCCTATAGTTTGCTCTGCCATACTCAATTGTTCACAGTCATTTCCTTATTTTCCAACTTATGCCTTAGCCTAGTTATTTTGATAATTATATTGTTAAAGTTATCGCACTAGCTAGACTTTATGTCTGACCCCCTTTGTTTCCACCTCTTTTCTTCCTTTCCCCCCAGGTGCTCAGGGTGGAGCTAGCACCAGTGGAGCTTGATTTTGGACAGTTGTATCCCTTGCTTTTAGAAGTTGCTTGGATTGCTGAAGTAAAAGTTCAACCTATCTTATTTATGGCTATTTTGTGTTGGGGTTATGTCTTTTAATTTATATACTCTGATTTAGTCAAGATGGGATAATATTGAAAACTTGTGAATTGGCATAAAATGGCCCTAAAAAAGGCATATAATTAATTTGAGACATTAATTGGCATAGTTGGTATTTATGGACATAATTTTAAGAGACAATTATGGACATAAATAAATTTGGAATTTATTAACAAATTTGAATGGGGATATTAATCCAATTTGGGGTTAAATAAAGATGTGTAATAATAAACCACCTAAGACACGAGGTCAGACTCTTTTGTGGTGTAAGACCGCCCAGACCCGCATGGAAAATCCAGCAGCCACAAATGTCAGTCTAATGTGAGAGGTCACAGGCACGAATTAAATGCATAACAATTGTAAAGACACGAGGTTAGGCTCGTTTGCGGTATAAGACTGCCCGGACCCGCCCGGCAAATCCATCAACCGTAAATGTCAGTCTAATGTGGGAGGTCTTTACAAGGTTACGGTTCTAATAAATTAAGTAACACTTAACCAGATAAACATGTGGTAGGACATGGGGTGTTAAGTGGGTGCCTTCGGTGCCATGTGAAATACGATTAGGTGCCTTAATAATTAATTAATGCTGATTAAAGACAAATATTAATGACAAACAGAAGTTTGGTTGAGTGAGTGATTCTCTGAGTAACAATCTGATGTTGATTTTGGTCTTCGGGGTTGGTACTTAGGGAGTTATTCTCTTAACCAATGTATCTGTGAACTAAGATGTACTTAATCATAAACTAAGTAAAACATGGTAAGTGGATAGGGTTAAGACCAGCTTAACCAATAATATACAAGTGGGTAGGGTTAAGACCAGCTTAACCAATAATTTGATAAGTGGATAGGGTTAAGACCAGCGTAACCAATAATATTAAGTGGGTAGGGTTAAGACCAGCTTAACCAATAATTTGATAAGTGGGAAGGGTTAAGACCAGCTCAACCAATAATATATATATATATATATATGTATATATATATTTATCTGATAAGTGGATAGGGTTAAGACAAACTTAACCAATAATAATATATTGATCGGATAAGTGGATAGGGTTAAGACCAACTTAACCAATAAGATATAGGTGGATGGGGTTAAGACCAACTTAACCAATAATATATCGATCCGATAAGCGGGTAGGGTTAAGACAAGCTTAACCAATAACACATGTTGATTTGTTAAGTGGATAACATGGGGGACATGTGGGATATAATTATAAACACTTAACGAAGTTGAAAACATGTAAGAAGACATGAATAAGATGGGGTTAAGTAGGGAATCTTAGTGGGGACCAACCATAGGTGGAAATCTTGTGTGGGGACCCTTTTCAAACCAGTAACCCATTTAGTATCTTTGTGAGCTCGACCCAAGTCGAGGATGGGACACAATTACTGGGTTTGATTGTAAGAGGTCAAAACGGGTTAGCGGTGGCAATGCAAGTCCAGTGGGGTCATGTGGATGCGTGGGCCCGGGCTGGTAGGTAAGATGTTGTTGCATCGTGTAGATATAAGCCGTCCATCTTTAGTGGTATCGGGTTTCCACTTTGGGGAGTGACATACCCCACTGTGAGACCAACACGGGTATCTACGAGTTAGGGAGCCGATCGAATGGGGAAGGTAGTGGGTACGACTAGCGGAGATAGGAGCAGACGGCACCTATGAAGACAGCTAGGAGTATAACTACCATATTATGAATAAACATTGTAATTAGAATGGGGAGGGTAGGGGGTACGACTAGTGGAAATAGGGGCAGATGGCACCTATGAAGACAACTAGGAGTACACGAAACTATCATTAATATTATTTTGTTCGGTGGGCGGGATCAACTTTTAGGGTGACTAGTAATGGTGCGGTGTAATTAGCATTGGTGCAGTATAGTAATTATCCTATAGTGATTAGGAACGAGATTAACGCCAGAATTTTCCTCTTAATTGCTTTGTCATGCCCACTTGTTTTATGGTCATATCTTATCTTACCAAGTTTATGCCATATCATAGTTACTTTAATAATTATATTGTTAAAGTTATTATACTCGCCAGACTTTATGTCTAACCCCCCTTGTTTTTGCCACTTTTCTTCCCCCCCCCCCCCCCCGGGTGTGACTAGTACTAGTGGAGCTTGATCTTAGATCTCTTTCTCTCTCTTTTGGAAATGCTTGGATTGCTGAAAGTAAAGTTCAGCTCATCTCTTTTATGGCTCCTTGTGTTGGGGTTCATGCTTTTTATTTTATGTACTCTGAAACAATTTATCAAGATGGATATTAAGTGTACTTGGTTTATGAAGTTGTTGTAATCAAACTATTTCTTCCATGCAATAAAATTTGTTTTAAAATTATCAAGTATCATTATTTATATCTTTCTTGTTATATTCTGTTCTATACACTAAATACGCTCGATGGAAGTTAATGCATTCCCTTTGTGAGGGACATTAATGGACGTGGGGTGTTACACATGGTATCAGAACTGAAGGTTACCAGACCAGATATGAATTTTGAAAAACTATTTTTCAAAAAGCATTTTTTTAAAGAAATACTTTCAAGAGTATGTTTTAAGGAAAGTATTTTCAAGAGAAAAGTTTTGAAAAACATAACCCCCAAGAGCCATATATCTTTCCTTGATTCTCCGTTTTGAATCTTTTCCTCTTTCCTTTTTTTGAATTTCTTCCTCCACGTATAGATGCTTTTTATAAGATGTGTAAGAACTTCCGTATGATGGGCGAAAAACCACTTCATGGGACTAGAACGTCTATCAAAGCTAGAAGGAAGTGGAGGACTTGTCGGTACCTTTAAGGTAGATGGTGGGAGGAAGGTTCAATTAGCTGCTTGGTTAATGAAGAACGAAGCCTCATTTGGTAGGAGGTCTGTAGGAGAGATATGGAAAGGACACATGATAAAGTAGATCCAAAGAAAGGCGATAAGGATAACAAGGGGCCAAGAGAAAAGGAAGGGCCACACTTGTGAAATACTTGACTGCCTAAATAAAGATGTTAGAAAGAAAAAGAAGACTAGTTGTTATCGCTACGGAGAAACAGGACATTTTATTAGGATCGTCCAAAGAAGCAAAGGGCAAAAGGACAAGGTACAGGATCTTCTGGAGGGCATACGCGTTCCCTCACGGCTGGCATACATGATAGAAGTAGAAATATCTTGGTTGGAATTTTCTTTTTTTCTTTTTGATCGTCCTGTTCTAACTTTGTTTCAATTCTGGCGCTTCACACTCGTTTATATCTACTTCGTTAATTGAAACACTGCACCTAAAGACTAGTCTAGTTACGGATCCCATAGTAGTCTCAAATCCTATTGGTGGTTCGACTCATCTTTCTATGATTTGTCGGATTTGAGAGTGTCTATCTTGGGTGTTGGGTTTGAATGCAACACCTTCATTCTTGGCTTCATGGACTACGGCTTGATTCTAGGTATGGATTGGCTAACTAGATACGGGGTCATCCTAGATTGTGAAAGAAGGGTAGTTAGATTGTTGACTCGTTGTGGAAAGACCCTGGATATTTCTTGTGACCCTAGAGGTCGAGTAATGCTTAGCTACCTAGAGTACCTTAACGCATCCAATGATGATTTGGAATATTTTCGTGTGGTCCGTGAATGTAGTGACGTCTTCGATGAGGTTCGAGGTTTACCCCTGAGGCGTGAGATAGACTTTCGAATATACTTAGTAGATAATGCGAAGCCAGTTGCATTACCAGTGCGCCACATGGCTCCGAGAGAGAGAAGAGAACTCAGTAAGCAAGTGAAATAGTTGCTTGAGAAGGGGTTACAAGAAGAAGTATTTTCAGAGTGGGGTGCTCCAGTCGTTTTTGCTACAAAAGATGATGGTTCACTTAGATTGTGCGTGGACTATAGAGAGCTGAATAAGCTAACAAAGAAGAACAGACACTTGTTACCGTGGATAGACGATTTATTCGATCGGTTGGTGGGTGCTTCAGTTTTCTCGCAACTGGATTTGGCTACAGGGTTTCATCAGCTAAGGTTGGCTGAACATAGCGTTGATAAGGCTGCATTTAGAACTCCTGACGGTTTCTTCGAGTGGCTCGTCATGCCTTTTGGTTTGACGAATGCACCTGCATGCTTTGTTGACTTAATGAGTAGGGTGTTTAGGGAGTTTCTGAACAAGTTTGTGGTAGTCTTTGTAGACGATATTCTGTTTTCTCTAAAAATGAAGAAGAGCATGCCCTACATCTTAGGGAAGTCTTAGAGACCCTACGAGCTCATCAATTTAAATCTAAGTTCTCCAAGTTCCATTTTTGGAGAAAAGAAGTGAGGTTCTTAGGACACGTGGTCTCTAAGGAAGGGATAATTGTTGATCCCGCTAAGGTAGTTGCAATCCAAGATTGGAAAACTTCTAAGAACGCAACAGAAGTAAGAAGCTTTTTAGGGCTGGCTGGTTAATAGGAAGTTCATTAATGACTTCGCGATGAAATCAGACCCTCTCACTCGATTAACAAAAAAGAACTTGACTTTTACTTAGGACATTGACTGTGACGATGCTTTCCAATGTATGAAGAGGGCTTTGACGACAACTCTAGTTTTAGATTTGCCAGACGGGAGTAAGCCATTTACTGTATATACGGTGCTTGCGGGACAGGGTTTGGAGCAGTTTTCGATGCAAGAGGAAAATGTGATATGCAAAAGGCGGCAAGTACGAGCATCGCTTATCATCCACAGGCAGGTGGACAAACAGAAAGGGGTGAATAAAATCCTTGAAGATCTTTTGAGGTTATGTATCCTAGATTTTGGAGGGACATGAGGAGAGGCAACGAGCTTAGTGGTGTTTACGACTTGTTTCACGTGTCGCATTTGCGGAAGTGTTACAAGATACTGCGGAAGTAGTGGAGCTGAACATGCTTAGAGAAGTGGAAGTAGAGTAAAAAACCATGATTAGACGAGCTCCTACATGCATCCTTGGGTCGGAGGTATAAAGGCTACGCAACAAAGAGGCCAAGTTGGTCAAAGTGCAGTGGGGAGATGATCAAAGAGACGCGACTTGGGAGATGGAAGACAAGATGCGTACGTTGTACCCTTTCCTTTTTGAGGGTATGTTTTATTTTCTCCTTTTTTACCGCTTTGTTGATACTTGTCCTATCTTTTAGTATTATCTTTGTGATGACATCTTCGATCTTTAGTTAGGAAGAACCCTATGGTTGCAAACATGTGCTTGAGACATGTTACGTTTGATGAATGCAAATGGATGCAAGTGGTTGCTAGTCGTTGCGCATGGATGCATGTACACACACCTTAGGCACTAGATCGGCTCAAACACCTTCATGTTGCATATAAATGTGTATGCATATTTAAATTAATGGATGTATAATGGTTGTTTTATCATATGGATGCTGCATTTTGAGGAATGGTTGTGCACACATGTAGAAATAATATGTATCGGTAGTAATCTTTCGCATACATAATGGACGCATTGCACTAGCATGATTTGCGTTAAGGAGGTCAACTGAATCAGTAGACCGCCTGATTTTGCATTAGATAAGGAACATATACACACTTTTTGCATATGGTCATACAGCATTAGAAATCTTGTAAGGACAAAGGATGCCTGTGTTTGATGGTTGAGTAGATGGATGATTGGATGTTAGGATATGCATTCTCCTTGGAGATTTCGGGGGCAAAATCCTTTAAGGAGGGGAGAATGTAACACCCTATAATTTTAAATATTAAAGCAACAAATTAAAGAATACTAAATCTCAAATGTGGAAATTAGGGGAAACGGGTTACGCCATTGCGTCCGACTCGGAATTCTGCTTGAGATAGAGTCCGAGTTTGTGTGAATTGGACTTCGTATGAAGAAGTTATGGCCTTCAGAAGTTTCAGAAATTAATTAAATTAAAAACAGCTCAGGATTCAGGAATTCAAATTTTGAATTCAAAACAGGGACCAGGTTGACCTAGGGTTCGACCCTAGTGTCGATCTCCCCCTATACAGATCGACCTTAGTGCCGACCTGGGGGTCGACCTTAGTGTCGACTTGCCCCTCCCCCCCCCCTGGGCAGTCTGAAAGATGACGATTTTGTGACTCATTGCTGAGTCATTAGCGCTGAGGTGTCATTCTATCTTGACTGGATGGTCTTGATTGATTCTAGATTAATCTGACGGCTCTTAATTAACTAATCTTTTATAAAAACACCCTAAAACCCCTAACCCTAATCACACAAATTCATAACAAGAGCTGCCATGCCATCAATGGAGAACCTAGAGTAGCCGCCATACACTTTCAACCCTAAAGCAAGATAGAGGCTTGAATCAAAAATCAAATCAAATCTTAATAACAACTAAGTCTACATCAAAGGCGAGCAATTCAGTTTCAGAATATAGATCCCAGAAAAACAAGACTATTCTTTTTAATTGTGAATATGATAGCTTTCACAAAATAATTCATTAATTTAATTATGATAAGATATCATTAGGATTATGAGAATATGAATTTGAATCATGTGATGTAAATTGTATGTATGTTTGTGGTGTTGGATCATATGTTAGTTCTTATGTGAACTTTATGCAAGTTGAATCATATATCTTATGCAAGTTGAATCATATATCTTATGCAAGTTTGTGCTGATTGGATCATATATACATGTATGAATCTTATGCAAGTTTGGGTTGTTGAAATATCTATGAAACATAAATATGCCTATTGTGATAACCCCAAACTTCCACGTGTGAAAGCAAGGGATGATCATTTTTGGAATACAACATAAATACAATAAAACAGAACACAGATACAATATAGCAAAGGAAATTCATAGAGTAATAACATTATAGCAGCGGAAAATTATAATGTCATCAATCACAGAAAATCCACAGTCACAGAATCTAAGCTATTACAACAAGTTGCAGAAAAGAAATAAATTTGATGTCTAAAAAGGAAAGAAAAGATGCCATAGAAACAAAAGATAAATGTCTTCAAGCTCCAAGTCATCACCTCTCCACAAAAGCAAATCCAAGCGAGAGAATAAGCAGCTCCAAAGAAAAGACTCCAAGCAAAGAATGAACCTGTCAACTTGGCGGCCCGTGTGGAAAAGAGGGCACCCAAGTTTGCAAAAAGGTGAAACAAACTATGGGTCAGTCGTGGGACTGGTGTGATAATTCTTAACTAAAATAACTAGTAGATATAAGGCAAATCCAAAGACCACGCAGCTAACGCGGAACGGGTTTACTCTAATGGATTGCCGTGCATAGTTTAAAGTGTCATAACAAATAATTAAATACATCGTAAACAACGCAATGCTTTTTGAAAAAAAATGGAATCACCATAAGACCCAAGTCCCATCACACAATGCAACACACACCAGAGGATAGGGTTTTACCTTATGGTGATTAAACATGCTAAATACGGCAAATACGCATCTAATATTATTATTAGTGTATATGAAAGCATTTCAAAGTAAATGTATTAATCCTAGGAAGCATAGGTACCATATACTATGCCTCCGTACTAGTAATACAATCAAATTCGTCGGTTCGTATTTGGATCTTGGTTTCCATCATGAGTCAAGGCTAGAGAGGAGCTCCTTACCGATTCGAGACACTCTAGCTAGTGCCTCAGGACTCCCCGCGGAGAACCCTTGGAAATGGCAGGGCCGATCCACAAATACAGCTTAGCGGATTGGCAATTCCTAAGCACACGTTCCCCGGTCCTATAGGACCTATCCGAGGCGCGCCACATTCCATCATCCACATAAGTAAAGTATCAGCGCTGGGAGGTCCCTGACACTACTTCTTGCTAGAAAGAAATGTGCTGCTTTCCCTGCGTTCCCTTCGCCCGTTTTAGACTCTACCGATTTGTGAGGCTCGTGAGGTTACGTAATACACAAAGCTCTGCTTATTCAAACAGTGCTTTGATCGTCACCACAAGGTTCTGCTTTTCAACAAGAAACCTTGATCATTGCATCTTAGTATGCCACACTGTCACTCCATACTATACCATTGCTTCTCCATCAATACATAAATGGGTGTTAAGTAGAGAATAAATTCTCCACCACCAACATTTATATATTAACAGAAAACCAACAATATGATATATAACGAAGTACGATGTCAGACACACCATCCATTTAAACTTATGCTCTGGGTCTGAACGAAAGTCAAATCCGTGAAACCAACACGTACGTCTGGGCAATGACCTTGACCCATGAATTGGTAGCAAGTCAATTCAGGATCTCGATCGCTGTCCATTCGAGGGAAGATTTACGGTCTTCATACGTCATCTTCTTACTTCGATTTTTAACGCCGCTGGATTAATTTGGGATGAGAATATCTCGGACTTCCCAGACAATCCTCGTATGTATATACATATATATATTTTGAAAATCCTTCTTATTTGTTAATAATTATTTTTATTAACAATTCATTCTATTTTAATTATTTAAAATAGTCAAACTTCTTATTTAACGACGCATTCTCAAAATCATATTTTTATTTACATTAATTAAAATGTAAACTTTCATTACATATCGCATTCTTGTTTTCTTTACATTTAATAAAATGCAAACTTGAAATTACATGTCACATTCTTACTTATTTACATTGAATAAAATGTAAACTTATCCTACGGTGGAATTCCTTTATTTTAACATTGAAATAATGTAAATTTTTCCCTATGGTATATACACTTTTTATATTAACATTTAGAATAATGTTAACTCATCCTACGATGCATATTTTCTTAATTTTAACATTAAAGATAATGTTGACTTATCCTATGGTTAAATTACCCTTTATTAACATTAAAAATAATGTTAACTCACCCTATGGTGTTATTCCTTCTTAATTTCATAAAAAAAATGTAACATTCCTACGGTCAATTCTCTTTTATGTTAACATTATAAAATAATGTAAATTTTATCCTACGAAGTAATTCTCTTAATATTAACATTAAAAATAAATGTATATTAACCCTATGGTTAAATTATCCTTTATTAACATTAAAAATAATGTAATCTCATCCTATGTTAAATTACTTTATTACTTTACATTAAAAATAATGTAGCTCAATCCTACGGTTAAGTTACTCTTTAATTTAACATTAAAATTATGCTAATTCAACCTACGGTTGAATTTCCTTTATTTTAACATAAACAAAATATAATGTTAATTCATACTACGGTGGAATTCACTATATATTAACATTAAAAACAATGTTAATTCATCTTACGGTCAAATTCCTTATATACTAACATTATAAATAATGTTAATTACCCTATGGTGAAATTCTTTTATTTAAACATTAAAAATAATGTTAAATCCTTCTACGGTGAAATTCTTTTACTTTAACATTAAAAATAATGTTAATCATCCTACGATGTAAATTCTTTTTATTTAACATTAAAAATAATGTTAATCATCCTACGTTGTAAATTCTTTTTATTAACATTAAAAATAATGTTAATCATCCTACGGTGTAAATTCTTTTTACTAAACATTAAATATAATGTTAATCTTATCATACGTTTAAATTACGCATCATTAACATTAAAAATAAAGTTAATTTTATCATACGGTTAAATTTTCTTTATATTAACATTATAAATAATGTTAACTAAATCCTACGGTTGAAATTTCTAGTTAATTTACATTAAAAAATGTCCATTTCATCCTACGGTAAAATTACTATTTAATTGACATTAAAAATGTCCATTTTTCATGCATTGTAAACTACTTATTTTTAACATCAAAAATGTTATTAATTACTCATACAACGTAAATTCTTATTTGTATCATTAACAAAATTGTTAATTTTCATTCGATGTGAATACTTATTTTTAACATTGACACAAAAATGTTAATTTATCATACGTTGTAAATACTTTTATATTAACATTAAAAATATTAATGACATCCTACGGTTAAAATTTTATTATATTAACATTAAAAATGTTAATTACATCATACGGTGTTATCTTTAACATTAAAAATGTTAATTTACACATGCGGTGAAATTACTATTTAATTAACATTAAAAATAATGTTAATTGCTCATGCGGTGTAGTTTCTTACTATTAACATTTAAAAATAATGTTACTTTCTCATACCCTGTAAATTCCTTATATTTAACATTAAACAAAATGTTATTTTTTCATCACTTTAATTTTACATAATTCAATGTAAATTTCATGTTAACACAAATTCCTACTTTGGTTTTACATAATTAAATGTAAATTTATGTCATTCAAAATTTCATACCTTAATTTTACATAATTAAATGTAAATTTAATTAACACCAATTCCTACTTTAATTACATTGATAAAAAAGTAATCTTTTTCCTACGGTGAAGTCCTTGAATATATTACATTAATAAAAATGTAAACTTTATTTACATATCACATTCTTAATAAAATAAAACGTAAACTTTAGTTACATTTCACATTCTCAATTTGTTTACATAAAATAAAAGGTAAACTTTAGTTACAATTCTAAAAATTTAAATTTCACCTGCGGAGCAAATTCTTATATACATTACATTAATAAGAATGTATATTGTGCATACAGTTAAAATTACCATTTTATTCACATTACAATTTATTCACATTAATAAAAATGTGTTGCATGTCTAATAATTTATTTTATTCACATAAGTAAAAATGTGAAATTTTACATGTCCAATATTTAATTTATAATATTAACATTAAAAATGTTAATGTCATCATACGGTCGAATTTTTATAATATTAACATTAAAAATGTTAATGTACATACGGTTGAATTTTTATAATATTAACATTAAAAATGTTAATGTCCATACGGTTGAATTTTTATAATATTAACATTAAAAATGTTAATGTCCATACGGTTGAATTTTTATAATATTAACATTAAAAATGTTAATGTCATCCTACGTTTAATTTCTTTTTATATTAACATAAAAAAAAATGATAATGTACACTTGCGGTAAAATTACTATTTAATTAACATTAAAAATGTTAATTTTTCATGCATTGAAAATTACTTATTAATAACACCAAAATAAATGTTAATTTTTCCCTATTTCAATTTTACAAAAAAAAAAATATGTAAATTTCATCACAAGTCGCGTTCTTATTTACATCAAGTAAACTGTGAATTCTCATCACATCGCATAACAACATACAAATACAACAATAGGATCAGATTCGATACTAACATCGAGGTAAATTGCAAGATGGGGTTTCACACAGCATATGTAAAATCAACATGGCATGTTTAAATAAATAACACATAATTAATTTTAATTAATTATGAATCCTGATTTAAGCCTAAAATTTCAGTTCTAATCACATAGCACTATAGGCAATTTAGATTTCACATCATATGTTATGAACAGTTTAGATCTATGTTTAAACATCGTGTCATATTAATTCTACTGTTAATAATCATGCAAATAATAATTAAATAAATTAAATTAAATTTTAAAAAAAATAAAATTCTCACCCTAATCAGTCTCAGCAAAGCCTACTCGTCGCCACGGTCCTGTCGGATCTGAAATTTTCAGATTCGGGGTTCATACGCATTAGTTATCAATGTTTGAATAATTCTGACTTTTAACAACTGCTGCAGCAACGCTTAAAAGCGTCGCAAAATCTGAAGCATACCTTATTTTCAGAATTTGTCCAAAACTTCAAATTCGATTTTCTGGAGTTGTAGTTGACGAAACGACGAGCCGTTTGTTAGAGAAGGACCGGCTACGCGAGAGCTACGCACGGCCAGAAGGTGGCGAGGTGCGGCGGCGGCATGTGGGGTCTAGGGGGGCGCGACCGACGGACCTTTGGAGGGACGGTGCGGGCGGATCGAGGCACGAGAATGGCTGAGGTTGGTACCAAATCGAAGAGCTCGGCGAGAGCTTCGAAACGAGTACTCACACGCCAAATTCCATTAAGAAATGAGAGAGAAAACTGAGTTTGAATTTTCGAAGGGAGGTGGGTTTGGAGCTTCAGCAAATGACGACTTGGAGATGATGAACAGTGATTTTCGTCCTTTTATAATATAATATTAGGGTTAACTAATTATTAATTAGCCCGTTTAAGCCCGTTTTGCTCCGAACCCCGATTTAGGCCTGCTTACTGTCGTTCTTAAGGTTTTGAAGCCTTCTGAATGCAATGGAACATGTTACAGGACCCAATTCCGAAATTTATTATGAGTTCTGGAATAATTATATTATTTTATTAATATTTTAATATATACCGTACATGAAAATTCACCGAGGTCACAAATTAACTTCAAAAATTCTCCAAAAATATATTTAGCTATGTTTTGATGCTGTGGACCTATGAAAATTAATTTCGTTCAATTCTGAGCCCGTATGAATTTTTAATGAATTTTTAAAGTCAAAAATTTGCCCGTTTACACTGAAAAATCAATTATAATTATATATTAATTCCAAAAATTACCAAAAAATCATTTTTAGCTTTATTTTGATGATACGAATCCAACAAAATTTATTTCGTTGAATTCTGAGACTTTTTGAAAAATGGCTATTTTTAAGGCGAATATATTTAATATTAAAAATACAATTTTAAACAAATATTTTCTGAAACTCGAAACATATAAGTGTTTACTGTTTTTCAATGCAGAAACATCATTCTGAAACCAATGGAAGTGGTTTCGAGTTCAAATTCCTACATATGTGAAAAGTAGCATTTTTGTCCTATGCAAATTACCCAACGACCTTTCTAAAAATTGAATTGGCCATAACTTTTGATTTCCGCTATGAAATTTCGATTTTTCGGATTCGTTGGAAAGATATTTTTAAATAGATTCTAATATTTTTGGTTTCACTAAAATCCGTTAAATTTTGCATCCTTTATGGTCGGTCAAAGTTCAAGTTTGACTTTTCAAACTACCGCGCTATTTCTAGCTCTTTTTATATTTAAATTAAATTTGTTCGTTTTAACTTCGATTAAAATAAATAAATCATCAAAAATACTTTAAATTCATTAAAATAAAAATTTTAATTTGGCCTTAAAATTCCGGGTCGTTACAATCTCCCCTCCTTAAGAACTTTTCGTCCCCGAAAAGGAAAAAGGAAAATAGAAGAGGAAGAATAAACACAGAGAATGTTTTTAACAGAGATGGTACCATCTAAAACATCAGGCTTTCCACTGAAGAAGTTGGTCCTTTCGTTCCTTCGTAAACATGTGCCAATTGAGCATCGCCACTTCACTTAGTCTTCTTCGAATGCACGATCAAAGGGAGAGTCAAAACAACTGAAATGGTGATTCTAAGAGATAGAAAAGATCGAAGGATGAATGAAAAGATGACGATAAAGTGACTGGCTATTATGTATGTAATAACCCGGAAAATCTGGGCCAGTTTAAAAATTTTATTTTGGCAATTTTAGTGAATTTTGAATATTTAAAATAGATTATTTTAAATAATATCGGCGAGAAATTTATTTTGAATATAATTCGACGTATATATTTATATACGTCGTCGTTAGAATATAAATATTTATATATAATTATGAATAGAATTGAAAATGGCGCGGTAGTTCGATAATTCGATTTCAAACTTCAATTGAATGTACCGAGTGCAAAACAATCCGGATTTTAGTGAAACCAAAAATAATAGGATCTAATTGATAATATCTTTCCAACGAATCCGACAAATCGAGATTTCATAGCGGGAATCAAAAGATATGTCCAGTTGAAAATTCTGAATAGTCGCTATGGAATTCAGGCCCTTAAAAATGGACATTTTGCAAACGACCTCGGATTTCGACGAAACCAGTTTTGTTGGGTCCGCAGTGTCAAATTATTGCTAGATTCCAAATTTCATAATTTTTCGAATCAATATGTGAGGGTGGCAAAGGAAAACGCGTTTGACCAGTTTTAGTTGATTTTAATCGACTGGAAATTGGTCATTTTTCCAACGGTCTCAGAATTCGACGAAATTAGTTTTGTTAGGACCGTATCGTCAATACGAAGCTAGAAAATATTTTTTGGGAATTTTTAGAGTTCGTATGCGACCCCGGTAATTTGAAATGTACGTTTAAAATTCAATATAGTGATTTAAATGTAAATTTAATGAAAACCAATCGAAACAGCCGAACTAGCTTACGATACATATCCCATTGTGTTCGGAATGGGGGTATAACGCTATGGGCGACAGGCGGTGGGCCTCGTTTTGAGGTCGAAAATAAAAGTTGCTTTTAGGCGAGAAATAAATTAAATAATATAAAATATAATCCCACCCCCCCCCCTTTTATTCCTCTTCATTCAGAAATCAAAAATAAAAAAAAAAGAAAAGAAAAAGGAAAAGAGGACGGAGCGGCCTCCATCGGCGCCGCCACCGCCGAGCTTCGCCACCACCTCCTTCCACCTCGTCACCTCCTCCTCTGATCGTCGAACCCCCTCCCCTAGCGACGCTCAACCTCCGCTCCCTCCATCCCTCGAATCGATGTCGCGTCGCCCATCCCACCTCCAGGCCATCGCCTCCGCCCAGTCAACGCCACCAACGCCCGATCCCCCTTCTTCCTCTCTCTCCTCTTCTTCGAATGAACCGCCGTACCCCTGGACCCATGCCTTGACCTCGCCGCCGCGTCCCAGCAGACCGCCACCGTCCCCGTTCGTAGCAGCGACCCGCGCCCCCTTCTGACCTAGAAAAAGGTGAGTTTTTGAATATTTTGTTTTAATTTAAAAACTATATTTTTGTTTTAATTTGAAAACTGTATTTTGTTATATTTAAAAACTGATTTTTAGTGAATTTAAAACTGATCTTTATTGATTTTAAAAACTGATTTTTATTGATTTTTAAAACTGATTTTTAGTGAATTTAAAAATGATTTTAAAGAGTAATTTAAAACAAATTAAAAAAAAAAAGAATTTAAAATAGAAAAGGTATGATTTTTATATTTTTAAACTATTAAAAATATGATTTTTATATTTTTAAAGTATTAAAAATATAATCTTTACTATATAGAAATATTAAAAATATGATTTTTATATTTTTAAAGTATTAAAAATATAATCTTTATAGGATAGAGAATATAAAAATATCATCTTTGTATATGTAGCGAAATAAAAATCTGATTTTTATTTTATATACGTTGAAATAAAGTAGTGATTTTCATAACGAGGAAATCTATATTTTTGTAAGGGTGAAGTCTTTATAGTTAAAAAGGCGAGGTCTTTATATTGAATAGAGAAGTAAAAAATATGATTTTTATATATAGAATAACGATGTAAAAATAGAATTTTTATCTATATAGTAGCGGTGTAAAAATAGCATTTTTATCCATATAGCGTGAAAGTAAAAATGTGATTTTTATATATTGAACTTCGAAGTAAAAATATGATTTTTATATATTGAATAGCATAGTAAAAATTCGATTTTTAAATATATGAGTGATTATAGAAATATGATTTTTAAATTGAAAGTGAATAAGTAAAAATGTGATTTTTATTTCAAAGACATCGAAATATAAAAAGGTGTGATTTTTATATATGTAGTGAATACGGGCAACGAAAGCGACAAGAAGGCGAAATAGGCGAAGATTACTATAAATGAAGAGTCGTGGTATTGGATAGCTATTGGTGAGAACTTCTCACCTTTCAATTTAATTTTTCTAGTTATATATATATACTAGGATGTAGACGGTGTTTAGTAGCACCCGACACCCGTCATCCACAGACCATGGATGACTTGTTTGTTAAATTGTTTGGTTGTGTAGTTGGTTAGTCTATTTGGTTTAAATTGAATTGTTTGGTGAATTGAGATTGATTTGATTGATGTGTGAATGGCGTGGGCCTTCACTAGACCGGGGATAAGGCTAGGCCTCGTCCCGTTTCTAGTATCGTGTCGTTATGCCGCCGAAATTTTCTAAAATATGTTAGAAAAATAAAAATATCATTTTTATTGTGTAAATGTGTTGAAAGAAATTCATGTGTTGAAAATGAATATTTTATCATTAAAAATATAATTTTTAACGTGAAAGTGAATAAATAAAATATTCATTTACAAACCGGACGGTTTGTTTATATACACTGATTTGACTGACATTGATTGGGTCGATAAATTTTACACATCGCCCAACTGCACAAATAAAATCTGTGTTTGATTGTTTGAAACCCCACACGGGTGTTGGGATGAAATTTGAAGTTCACTCATCCTGATTTATTAAATATGTCGATCGGTCGATTGACAGGCTGTTATAAGCGTCAGATATCTATATTTGATGCTTATACAGTGTAGTGCACTTTGGTTGATGATTGATTATTTTTCAATGCTAGTATATACATGTGTTGTACGGAATCCATATAATTAACATTATATGGTGATTGATTGGGCCTCATTCCAATCGGGAAAATAATGAATATTATAATAGAAAATTCATGTGTTGAATATAAGAATAGTCATGGGTTGACGATGTTCATGTGTTGAGTGAAATATTTAAAAAAAATAAAATTCACATCTTTATCATATTTAAAATTAGAACTACTTCCCAGTAGAAGTCTAATTAAAAATCAAACGATAGATACCTTAGTTTTATAAAATATTTTACATAACAAAAATAGTGATGTGTTGACAGTACTCATGTGTTGAGATTAGTCGTGTGTTGAAAGAAATATAGATTCATGTGTTGAATGGGATAAATATTCATTTGTTGGATAGAATAAAGGAGTTTTGAAAAATATAAAGCCGTGTTGATTAGAGATGCGTTATTTCGACGTGATCGATATTTATATCGATTTTAAACGATTTCGAAATGAATTGAATTGAAAACGATTTCGAAATGAATTGAAAACGATTTCGAAATGAATTGAATTGAAAACGATTTCGAAATGAATTGAATTGAAAACGATTTCGAAATGAATTGAAAACGAATCCAAATTGAATTGAAAGTGAATTGAAATGAATTCAAATTGAATTAAAATTTGAATTGAATAGGAATGAATTTTAAAACGAATTTATAAAGAAGAATTCAATTTTGGCTTTGAATGGAAATAGTGTTGAAATGGTTTTGAAACGAAGTTAAAACGATTTATAAAATTCGTTTTAAAAGGAAATCGACGAAATATATATAATATATATATATATATTATATATATAATGGCCTGAATAGAACGCGCCGCGCCGCGGTAGTTCGTGAATTTCGACCATTTATTTCAAACGGACATTGCGGGAGATCCGACCGTCGGATTCTCCTAAAACCGAAACCGTTGGGTTCGTATCGAAAAGAGCTTTCCAATGAATATTAGAAATTTGAAATCTAACGGTTGGATTTGGAATTATGTCCAAATCAAATTCGAAAACGGTCGCTGTAAGTGCAGTTCGATGGCCGTTGATGGAAATCGACTATACGGGCCTTGATAAAATTATTAAAAATATCTATAATTTGTGTAAAATCATAAGAAATGATTTGGGAAAAATTGGGCTGAAGAATTCCACATTTGAAAGGATAAAAATAGATTTTTATCGAAAAGAACTAGTTTTGAACTAGAATTAAAATCAATTTATTTTTAAATAAATAAATTGAATTTGGAAGTGATTTTAAAAATAATCGATATTCCCAATACGTGATTGGACTGGAGTTGAATCGAAATTATCTTCGGAATATTTCGATGTTGGATTTCGTGACTATACAGATATTGTTATGGGAATTTGAAAGATATATTATATATCGTTATTTCCAATACGATATTTGTTAGTTTCAGAATTTGATATTGAATATAAGCCGATATATTTTCTATTCAGAGCCTTGTATTTAATATCAAATGTGATTTGGTTTGTCGTGAATCGTGTTTTTGATGACATTGGTTCTTTAACCCAGTTAAAGGCAAGATGTTGATTTTTGAAAGGATTAAAGCTAAGTGGAGTTTTAATGAATCTTTAATTAGATTAAATTGTGAATTGATAATTTAAATTATCAAATCTGAAAGGTGACCGAGAATGGAGTACCACCAGTTTTGCTCCAAAGCGATAGTTAAATCTTTAATTAGATTTGAACGTGAAATGGTAATTAATTTTACCGATAACACCGTGGTGTTAGATATGGAGTATCACCAGTTTTGCTCCATGGGATATATAGGTTGGGATTGGGAAATAAAACAAATAATTACTTCGGTGTGGTTCGCTAATCCCGACTAGTTTGAAATGATATCCAAAGGAAGATTATAGGATAAATTTAGAAGAATTTATCTTGGATAAAATTTATGGGAACATTTCCCTAAGAATGTGTTTTTGTGAATAAAAGACTATTCTGAATTGGAATGAGGCGTTTGTTGTGCTTGTGTAACATTCGTTTATTATATACGTGGGTTATTCAGAAAGGCCGGGTTTATACCCATTCTGAATAACCGATTCGACGAGATGTCGAAGATGAAGACGGTGGTTGAAAACCGGAAGTCTTCACATCGTTTGGGTGATTACTGATGATCTTGATTGGGCTGTACACCCAGGATGAGGGAATCAGTTGGTGATCGTCCAGACGTACTTGGAGATGGATGGATATGCGAGGAAAGTGCCTCCGGTTTCGTTCAGACCCAGAACGAACTTGTAAATGGATTGTGTGTCTGACATTGGATTTTATTCTGTGTTGATTGATCTCTATTAAATATACATCTGTTTGGTGGCGGAGAATTTATTCTCTTGCATAACGCCCTTCTCTGAGACATACGAGCTCAGAGGTTGTATATCGATGGACATCAGTCGCATGGAGTGAATTGCCTGTGTGGCACGCGTAAGTGGCAAATGATCAAGGCTTCTGTTGAAAAGCAAAGTCTTGTGGTTGATGATCAAAGCACGGCCTGTGTGGCATAGCTTTGTGTATAGCGTGAATTCGCGAGCCTCACACCTCGGTATGAGTCAAAAACGGGATACGGACCCAAGGAGTGCACGACGTTTCTTTCTAGCTAGGGTGGTGTCAGTGACCTACCAGCCCTGACATTTATATACTTTTCACCTGTGTGGTTGTTGGATATGAGGCGCCTCGGATATAGGTCTGTAAGGACCGGGAAACGTGTGTTCAGGAATTGCCAATCCTCAAAAGTAAGAGAGGACCGGCCTTGGAGGATCCAGGGGATTGCTGTGTGCGGTCCCGAGGCATTTGCTAGAGTGTCTCGAACGCGGAGAGGAGCTTGCCCCTTGCCTCGACTCATGATGGAATCCAATTTCCAATACGTGTATTGCGGTTTTAATTGTAGAACTAGTATGGCGACATGATAGATGGTACCCATGCTGCCTATGATTGATACTTATGATTGAAATTGTTTTGGCACTATACACTTATTATAGTATCAAATAATGTGTTTTAAACGTATCAAGCATGCTTTGGCTGTTATAAGGTAAAAACCCTATCCTCCGGCTTGCGTTGCATTGTGTGATGGGACCTGGGTCTTATAACAGCTTCATTTTCCTTTATTTAGCATTGCGCTGTTGTTTTATGCACTGGTATTCTTGGGAGGAAACCCGTTCCGTGTTATACGGCGTGGTCCCTTGATTTACCTTACTTTAAAAATAAAGAATTATAACTGTTTTAGTTCTCACACCAGTCACATGACCGACCTGGAGTTTATTGTTTTAACCTAAACTCTGGGTGCCCCTATTTTCCGCACGGGCAGCTAGTAGTTTTGGTTTTGCAGATTTATATTCACAGGTTCCTGATATACAGCTGGAACGATGCTCGGAAAGCTCTGTATCCGTGTATCACTTCTAGTTGTGTTTTGTATTATTTTCCGCTGCTATGTCATTTATTGTAATCTCTGATATTTATCGAATGTAATTTATTCAATTATACTCTGTATATTCTTGTATCTGATGGAATTGTTGTAATAACAATGAAATGTTCTTCCGTATGCGTCCTTTTGTGTGTTGTTCTCAAAGTATTCGTGCTTTCCTTCACGGGGAAGTTACGGGTTCTTTCAGTTGGTATCAGAGCTTTGGTTTACAGAGCTCGAGAACAAGACACATTAGAACCATACGAAGGAATTCATCAGATATTGGATTAGTAATGTCCAATTAGAGTGACTCGTTAGAGATAGGATCAGTAGTGTCCTAGAACGAGTGTGAAGAGTATATTTTTCAAATGAAAACAATTTTGTTTTGAAATTTAAATCGTCTTACACGTGTTTGAATATTTATTTATTTTGAATATGGACAATCGAGTATATATAGATTTTGCGTATACGTGTCATGAACGTATATTCGAAGTTTTAATATACTGGATAGATATAGAGTCACATTCTAGACACCCGAAGATGATTCTGATGATTGTAGCTACTTCATCAGTATTTATGTTCGTGTTTCGAAGGTGTGATTTCTTTATATTTCCATTAGACTGGTGTGAGAACCAAACTTATATAGCTAGAACACATTGTTGTGAATTGGCATCAAAAATGTGATTTTTGTATATATATCAAAATTATGAATTTGAAACTCTAATTCACTAATTGATTGATGTTTGTGTTGTTTGTTTAGTTGTTTGACAATTTTTAACCACTATGTCTAATAGAATCAAATATTGAACTGTATTGAAATCAGTCGCATTTGCTTGCATATACATATACTTACATTGAACAGGTCATAGCAAGGAGGCTAGAGCCAGAGAATAAAATTTGTTTGCCCGACAAATAGGTACATGTTTACTACATAATTTCCTGTTTTGTTTGGGTGATGATGATTTTGTGAGCCTATTGGCTAGCCGCTTGGCTTTTTCTTTTTCTTTTTGAGATCTGAAGGACCGGGGAAGCTATTTGAAATTCCCCGATGCTCCCGGTGCAGGGGAGGTTATGGCGAAATTTTTCGAAAATTTAGGGTGTTAGCCAAATTTTTGAAAATTTGAAAATTCTCAGAAACTGAAAAGTTGGAGAATGAAAGCCAGATCGAACGTAGAGTTGATTAATCAAACCACTTTCGACTTTGTTCCTTTTCGAGGACGAAAAGTTTTAAGTGGGGGAGATTGTAATAACCCGGAAAATCTGGGCCAGTTTAAAATTTTTATTTTGGCAATTTTAGTGAATTTTGAATATTTAAAATAGATTATTTTAAATAATATCGGCGAGAAATTTATTTTGAATATAATTCGACGTATATATTTATATACGTCGTCGTTAGAATATAAATATTTATATATAATTATGAATAGAATTGAAAATGGCGCGGTAGTTCGATAATTCGATTTCAAACTTCAATTGAATGTACCGAGTGCAAAACAATCCAGATTTTAGTGAAACCAAAAATAATAGGATCTAATTGATAATATCTTTCCAACGAATCCGACAAATCGAGATTTCATAGCGGGAATCAAAAGATATGTCCAGTTGAAAATTCTGAATAGTCGCTATGGAATTCAGGCCCTTAAAAATGGACATTTTGCAAACGACCTCGGATTTCGACGAAACCAGTTTTGTTGGGTCCGCAGTGTCAAATTATTGCTAGATTCCAAATTTTATAATTTTTCGAATCAATATGTGAGGGTGGCAAAGGAAAACGCGTTTGACCAGTTTTAGTTGATTTTAATCGACTGGAAATTGGTCATTTTTCCAACGGTCTCAGAATTCGACGAAATTAGTTTTGTTAGGACCGTATCGTCAATACGAAGCTAGAAAATATTTTTTGGGAATTTTTAGAGTTCGTATGCGACCCCGGTAATTTGAAATGTACGTTTAAAATTCAATATAGTGATTTAAATGTAAATTTAATGAAAACCAATCGAAACAGCCGAACTAGCTTACGATACATATCCCATTGTGTTCGGAATGGGGGTATAACGCTATGGGCGACAGGCGGTGGGCCTCGTTTTGAGGTCGAAAATAAAAGTTGCTTTTAGGCGAGAAATAAATTAAATAATATAAAATATAATCCCAACCCCCCCTTTTATTCCTCTTCATTCAGAAATCAAAAATAAAAAATAAAAAAAAAGGAAAAGAGGACGGAGCGGCCTCCATCGGCGTCGCCACCGCCGAGCTTCGCCACCACCTCCTTCCACCTCGTCACCTCCTCCTCTGATCGTCGAACCCCCTCCCCTAGCGACGCTCAACCTCCGCTCCCTCCATCCCTCGAATCGATGTCGCGTCGCCCATCCCGCCTCCAGGCCATCGCCTCCGCCCAGTCAACGCCACCAACGCCCGATCCCCCTTCTTCCTCTCTCTCCTCTTCTTCGAATGAACCGCCGTACCCCTGGACCCATGCCTTGACCTCGCCGCCGCGTCCCAGCAGACCGCCACCGTCCCCGTTCGTAGCAGCGACCCCCGCCCCCTTCTGACCTAGAAAAAGGTGAGTTTTTGAATATTTTGTTTTAATTTAAAAACTATATTTTTGTTTTAATTTGAAAACTGTATTTTGTTATATTTAAAAACTGATTTTTAGTGAATTTAAAACTGATCTTTATTGATTTTAAAAACTGATTTTTATTGATTTTTAAAACTGATTTTTAGTGAATTTAAAACTGATTTTAAAGAGTAATTTAAAACAGATTTTAAAAATAAATAAAAGAATTTAAAATAGAAAAGGTATGATTTTTATATTTTTAAAGTATTAAAAATATGATTTTTATATTTTTAAAGTATTAAAAATATAATCTTTACTATATATAAATATTAAAAATATGATTTTTATATTTTTAAAGTATTAAAAATATAATCTTTATAGGATAGAGAATATAAAAATATCATCTTTGTATATGTAGCGAAATAAAAATCTGATTTTTATTTTATATACGTTGAAATAAAGTAGTGATTTTCATAACGAGGAAATCTATATTTTTGTAAGGGTGAAGTCTTTATAGTTAAAAAGGCGAGGTCTTTATATTGAATAGAGAAGTAAAAATATGATTTTTATATATAGAATAACGATGTAAAAATAGAATTTTTATCTATATAGTAGCGGTGTAAAAATAGCATTTTTATCCATATAGCGTGAAAGTAAAAATGTGATTTTTATATATTGAACTTCGAAGTAAAAATATGATTTTTATATATTGAATAGCATAGTAAAAATTCGATTTTTAAATATATGAGTGATTATAGAAATATGTTTTTTAAATTGAAAGTGAATAAGTAAAAATGTGATTTTTATTTCAAAGACATCGAAATATAAAAAGGTGTGATTTTTATATATGTAGTGAATACGGGCAACGAAAGCGACAAGAAGGCGAAATAGGCGAAGATTACTATAAATGAAGAGTCGTGGTATTGGATAGCTATTGGTGAGAACTTCTCACCTTTCAATTTAATTTTTCTAGTTATATATATATACTAGGATGTAGACGGTGTTTAGTAGCACCCGACACCCGTCATCCACAGACCATGGATGGCTTGTTTGTTAAATTGTTTGGTTGTGTAGTTGGTTAGTCTATTTGGTTTAAATTGAATTGTTTGGTGAATTGAGATTGATTTGATTGATGTGTGAATGGCGTGGGCCTTCACTAGACCGGGGATAAGGCTAGGCCTCGTCCCGTTTCTAGTATCGTGTCGTTATGCCGCCGAAATTTTCTAAAATATGTTAGAAAAATAAAAATATCATTTTTATTGTGTAAATGTGTTGAAAGAAATTCATGTGTTGAAAATGAATATTTTATCATTAAAAATATAATTTTTAACGTGAAAGTGAATAAATAAAATATTCATTTACAAACCGGACGGTTTGTTTATATACACTGATTTGACTGACATTGATTGGGTCGATAAATTTTACACATCGCCCAACTGCACAAATAAAATCTGTGTTTGATTGTTTGAAACCCCACACGGGTGTTGGGATGAAATTTGAAGTTCACTCATCCTGATTTATTAAATATGTCGATCGGTCGATTGACAGGCTGTTATAAGCGTCAGATATCTATATTTGATGCTTATACAGTGTAGTGCACTTTGGTTGATGATTGATTATTTTTCAATGCTAGTATATACATGTGTTGTACGGAATCCATATAATTAACATTATATGGTGATTGATTGGGCCTCATTCCAATCGGGAAAATAATGAATATTATAATAGAAAATTCATGTGTTGAATATAAAAATAGTCATGGGTTGACGATGTTCATGTGTTGAGTGAAATATTTAAAAAAAATAAAATTCACATCTTTATCATATTTAAAATTAGAACTACTTCCCAGTAGAAGTCTAATTAAAAATCAAACGATAGATACCTTAGTTTTATAAAATATTTTACATAACAAAAATAGTGATGTGTTGACAGTACTCATGTGTTGAGATTAGTCGTGTGTTGAAAGAAATATAGATTCATGTGTTGAATGGGATAAATATTCATTTGTTGGATAGAATAAAGGAGTTTTGAAAAATATAAAGCCGTGTTGATTAGAGATGCGTTATTTCGACGTGATCGATATTTATATCGATTTTAAACGATTTCGAAATGAATTGAATTGAAAACGATTTCGAAATGAATTGAAAACGATTTCGAAATGAATTGAATTGAAAACGATTTCGAAATGAATTGAATTGAAAACGATTTCGAAATGAATTGAAAACGAATCCAAATTGAATTGAAAGTGAATTGAAATGAATTCAAATTGAATTAAAATTTGAATTGAATAGGAATGAATTTTAAAACGAATTTATAAAGAAGAATTCAATTTTGGCTTAGAATGGAAATAGTGTTGAAATGGTTTTGAAACGAAGTTAAAACGATTTATAAAATTCGTTTTAAAAGGAAATCGACGAAATATATATAATATATATATATTATATATATAATGGCCTGAATAGAACGCGCCGCGCCGCGGTAGTTCGTGAATTTCGACCATTTATTTCAAACGGACATTGCGGGAGATCCGACCGTCGGATTCTCCTAAAACCGGAACCGTTGGGTTCGTATCGAAAAGAGCTTTCCAATGAATATTAGAAATTTGAAATCTAACGGTTGGATTTGGAATTATGTCCAAATCAAATTCGAAAACGGTCGCTGTAAATGCAGTTCGATGGCCGTTGATGGAAATCGACTATACGGGCCTTGATAAAATTATTAAAAATATCTATAATTTGTGTAAAATCATAAGAAATGATTAGGGAAAAATTGGGCTGAAGAATTCCACATTTGAAAGGATAAAAATAGATTTTTATCGAAAAGAACTAGTTTTGAACTAGAATTAAAATCAATTTATTTTTAAATAAATAAATTGAATTTGGAAGTGATTTTAAAAATAATCGATATTCCCAATACGTGATTGGACTGGAGTTGAATCGAAATTATCTTCGGAATATTTCGATGTTGGATTTCGTGACTATACAGATATTGTTATGGGAATTTGAAAGATATATTATATATCGTTATTTCCAATACGATATTTGTTAGTTTCAGAATTTGATATTGAATATAAGCCGATATATTTTCTATTCAGAGCCTTGTATTTAATATCAAATGTGATTTGGTTTGTCGTGAATCGTGTTTTTGATGACATTGGTTCTTTAACCCAGTTAAAGGCAAGATGTTGATTTTTGAAAGGATTAAAGCTAAGTGGAGTTTTAATGAATCTTTAATTAGATTAAATTGTGAATTGATAATTTAAATTATCAAATCTGAAAGGTGACCGAGAATGGAGTACCACCAGTTTTGCTCCAAAGCGATAGTTAAATCTTTAATTAGATTTGAACGTGAAATGGTAATTAATTTTACCGATAACACCGTGGTGTTAGATATGGAGTATCACCAGTTTTGCTCCATGGGATATATAGGTTGGGATTGGGAAATAAAACAAATAATTACTTCGGTGTGGTTCGCTAATCCCGACTAGTTTGAAATGATATCCAAAGGAAGATTATAGGATAAATTTAGAAGAATTTATCTTGGATAAAATTTATGGGAACATTTCCCTAAGAATGTGTTTTTGTGAATAAAAGACTATTCTGAATTGGAATGAGGCGTTTGTTGTGCTTGTGTAACATTCGTTTATTATATACGTGGGTTATTCAGAAAGACGGGTTTATACCCATTCTGAATAACCGATTCGACGAGATGTCGAAGATGAAGACGGTGGTTGAAAACCGGAAGTCTTCACATCGTTTGGGTGATTACTGATGATCTTGATTGGGCTGTACACCCAGGATGAGGGAATCAGTTGGTGATCGTCCAGACGTACTTGGAGATGGATGGATATGCGAGGAAAGTGCCTCCGGTTTCGTTCAGACCCAGAACGAACTTGTAAATGGATTGTGTGTCTGACATTGGATTTTATTCTGTGTTGATTGATCTCTATTAAATATACATCTGTTTGGCGACGGAGAATTTATTCTCTTGCTTAACGCCCTTCTCTGAGACATACGAGCTCAGAGGTTGTATATCGATGGACATCAGTCGCATGGAGTGAATTGCCTGTGTGGCACGCGTAAGTGGCAAATGATCAAGGCTTCTGTTGAAAAGCAAAGTCTTGTGGTTGATGATCAAAGCATGGCCTGTGTGGCATAGCTTTGTGTATAGCGTGAATTCGCGAGCCTCACACCTCGGTATGAGTCAAAAACGGGATACGGACCCAAGGAGTGCACGACGTTTCTTTCTAGCTAGGGTGGTGTCAGTGACCTACCAGCCCTGACATTTATATACTTTTCACCTGTGTGGTTGTTGGATATGAGGCGCCTCGGATATAGGTCTGTAAGGACCGGGAAACGTGTGTTCAGGAATTGCCAATCCTCAAAAGTAAGAGAGGACCGGCCTTGGAGGATCCAGGGGATTGCTGTGTGCGGTCCCGAGGCATTTGCTAGAGTGTCTCGAACGCGGAGAGGAGCTTGCCCCTTGCCTCGACTCATGATGGAATCCAATTTCCAATACGTGTATTGCGGTTTTAATTGTAGAACTAGTATGGCGACATGATAGATGGTACCCATGCCGCCTATGATTGATACTTATGATTGAAATTGTTTTGGCACTATACACTTATTATAGTATCAAATAATGTGTTTTAAACGTATCAAGCATGCTTTGGCTGTTATAAGGTAAAAACCCTATCCTCCGGCTTGCGTTGCATTGTGTGATGGGACCTGGGTCTTATAACAGCTTCATTTTCCTTTATTTAGCATTGCGCTGTTGTTTTATGCGCTGGTATTCTTGGAAGGAAACCCGTTCCGTGTTATACGGCGTGGTCCCTTGATTTACCTTACTTTAAAAATAAAGAATTATAACTGTTTTAGTTCTCACACCAGTTACATAACTGACCTGGAGTTTATTGTTTTAACCTAAACTCTGGGTGCCCCTATTTTCCGCATGGGCAGCTAGTAGTTTTGGTTTTGCAGATTTATATTCACAGGTTCCTGATATACAGCTGGAACGATGCTCGGAAAGCTCTGTATCTGTGTATCACTTCTAGTTGTGTTTTGTATTATTTTCCGCTGCTATGTCATTTATTGTAATCTCTGATATTTATCGAATGTAATTTATTCAATTATACTCTGTATATTCTTGTATCTGATGGAATTGTTGTAATAACAATGAAATGTTCTTCCGTATGCGTCCTTTTGTGTGTTGTTCTCAAAGTATTCGTGCTTTCCTTTACGGGGAAGTTACGGGTTCTTTCAATGTATCTCATGAACTGTTCGCCATAGAATATTGTGATTCTACGTAAACGAATTATTATAAATATGTTATATTCCGCTTTGTAAACCAAAGCTCTGATACCAACTGTGATTACCCCAAACTTCCACGTGTGAAAGCAAGGGATGATCATTTTTGGAATACAACATAAATACAATAAAACAGAACACAGATACAATATAGCAAAGGAAATTCATAGAGTAATAACATTATAGCAGCGGAAAATTATAATGTCATCAATCACAGAAAATCCACAGTCACAGAATCTAAGCTATTACAACAAGTTGCAGAAAAGAAATAAATTTGATGTCTAAAAAGGAAAGAAAAGATGCCATAGAAACAAAAGATAAATGTCTTCAAGCTCCAAGTCATCACCTCTCCACAAAAGCAAATCCAAGCGAGAGAATAAGCAGCTCCAAAGAAAAGACTCCAAGCAAAGAATGAACCTGTCTACTTGGCTGCCCGTGTGGAAAAGAGGGCACCCAAGTTTGCAAAAAGGTGAAACAAACTATGGGTCAGTCGTGGGACTGGTGTGAGAATTCTTAACTAAAATAACTAGTAGATATAAGGCAAATCCAAAGACCACGCCGCTAATGCGGAACGGGTTTACTCTAATGGATTGCCGTGCATAGTTTAAAGTGTCATAACAAATAATTAAATACATCGTAAACAACGCAATGCTTTTTGGAAAAAAATGGAATCACCATAAGACCCAAGTCCCATCACACAATGCAACGCACACCAGAGGATAGGGTTTTACCTTATGGTGATTAAACATGCTAAATACGGCAAATACGCATCTAATATTATTATTAGTGTATATGAAAGCATTTCAAAGTAAATGTATTAATCCTAGGAAGCATAGGTACCATATACTATGCCTCCGTACTAGTAATACAATCAAATTCGTCGGTACGTATTTGGATCTTGGTTTCCATCATGAGTCAAGGCTAGAGCGGAGCTCCTTACCGATTCGAGACACTCTAGCTAGTGCCTCAGGACTCCCCGCGGAGAACCCTTGGAAATGGCAGGGCCGGTCCGCAAATACAGCTTAGCAGATTGGCAATTCCTAAGCACCCGTTCCCCGGTCCTATAGGACCTATCCGAGGCGCGCCACATTCCATCATCCACATAAGTAAAGTATCAGCGCTGGGAGGTCCCTGACACTACTTCTAGCTAGAAAGAAACGTGCTGCTTTCCCTGCGCTCCCTTCGCCCGTTTTAGACTCTACCGGTTTGTGAGGCTCGTGAGGTTACGTAATACACAAAGCTCTGCTTATTCAAACAGTGCTTTGATCGTCCCCACAAGGTTCTGCTTTTCAACAAGAAACCTTGATCATTGCATCTTAGTATGCCACACTGTCACTCCATACTATACCATTGCTTCTCCATCAATACATAAATGGGTGTTAAGTAGAGAATAAATTCTCCACCACCAACATTTATATATTAACAGAAAACCAACAATATGATATATAACGAAGTACGATGTCAGACACACCATCCATTTAAACTTATGCTCTGGGTCTGAACGAAAGTCAAATCCGTGAAACCAACACGTACGTCTAGGCAATGACCTTGACCCATGAATTGGTAGCAAGTCAATTCAGGATCTCGATCGCTGTCCATTCGAGGGAAGATTTACGGTCTTCATACGTCGTCTTCTTACTTCGATTTTTAACGCCGCTGGATTAATTTGGGATGAGAATATCTCGGACTTCCCAGACAATCCTCGTATGTATATACATATATATATTTTGAAAATCCTTCTTATTTGTTAATAATTATTTTTATTAACAATTCATTCTATTTTAATTATTTAAAATAGTCAAACTTCTTATTTAACGACGCATTCTCAAAATCATATTTTTATTTACATTAATTAAAATGTAAACTTTCATTACATATCGCATTCTTGTTTTCTTTACATTTAATAAAATGCAAACTTGAAATTACATGTCACATTCTTACTTATTTACATTGAATAAAATGTAAACTTATCCTACGGTGGAATTCCTTTATTTTAACATTGAAATAATGTAAATTTTTCCCTATGGTATATACACTTTTTATATTAACATTTAGAATAATGTTAACTCATCCTACGATGCATATTTTCTTAATTTTAACATTAAAGATAATGTTGACTTATCCTATGGTTAAATTACCCTTTATTAACATTAAAAATAATGTTAACTCACCCTATGGTGTTATTCCTTCTTAATTTCATAAAAAAAAAAATGCAACATTCCTACGGTCAATTCTCTTTTATGTTAACAATATAAAATAATGTAAATTTTATCCTACGAAGTAATTCTCTTAATATTAACATTAAAAATAAATGTATATTAACCCTATGGTTAAATTATCCTTTATTAACATTAAAAATAATGTAATCTCATCCTATGTTAAATTACTTTATTACTTTACATTAAAAATAATGTAGCTCAATCCTACGGTTAAGTTACTCTTTAATTTAACATTAAAATATGCTAATTCAACCTACGGTTGAATTTCCTTTATTTTAACATAAACAAAATATAATGTTAATCCATACTACGGTGGAATTCACTATATATTAACATTAAAAACAATGTTAATTCATCTTACGGTCAAATTCCTTATATACTAACATTATAAATAATATTAATTACCCTATGGTGAAATTCTTTTATTTAAACATTAAAAATAATGTTAAATCCTTCTACGGTGAAATTCTTTTACTTTAACATTAAAAATAATGTTAATCATCCTACGATGTAAATTCTTTTTATTTAACATTAAAAATAATGTTAATCATCCTACGGTGTAAATTCTTTTTATTAACATTAAAAATAATGTTAATCATCCTACGGTGTAAATTCTTTTTACTAAACATTAAATATAATGTTAATCTTATCATACGTTTAAATTACGCATCATTAACATTAAAAATAAAGTTAATTTTATCATACGGTTAAATTTTCTTTATATTAACATTATGAATAATGTTAACTAAATCCTACGGTTGAAATTTCTAGTTAATTTACATTAAAAAATGTCCATTTCATCCTACGGTAAAATTACTATTTAATTGACATTAAAAATGTCCATTTTTCATGCATTGTAAACTACTTATTTTTAACATCAAAAATATTATTAATTACTCATACAACGTAAATTCTTATTTGTACCATTAACAAAATTGTTAATTTTCATTCGATGTGAATACTTATTTTTAACATTGACACAAAAATGTTAATTTATCATACGTTGTAAATACTTTTGTATTAACATTAAAAATATTAATGACATCCTACGGTTAAAATTTTATTATATTAACATTAAAAATGTTAATTACATCATACGGTGTTATCTTTAACATTAAAAATGTTAATTTACACATGCGGTGAAATTACTATTTAATTAACATTAAAAATAATGTTAATTGCTCATGCGGTGTAGTTTCTTACTATTAACATTTAAAAATAATGTTACTTTCTCATACCCTGTAAATTCCTTATATTTAACATTAAAAAAAATGTTATTTTTTCATCACTTTAATTTTACATAATTCAATGTAAATTTCATGTTAACACAAATTCCTACTTTGGTTTTACATAATTAAATGTAAATTTATGTCATTCCAAATTTCATACCTTAATTTTACATAATTAAATGTAAATTTAATGTTAACACCAATTCCTACTTTAATTACATTGATAAAAAGGTAATCTTTTTCCTACGGTGAAGTCCTTGAATATATTACATTAATAAAAATGTAAACTTTATTTACATACCACATTCTTAATAAAATAAAACGTAAACTTTAGTTACATTTCACATTCTCAATTTGTTTACATAAAATAAAAGGTAAACTTTAGTTACAATTGTAAAAATTTAAATTTCACCTGCGGAGTAAATTCTTATATATATTACATTAATAAGAATGTATATTGTGCATACAGTTAAAATTACCATTTTATTCACATTACAATTTATTCACATTAATAAAAAAGTGTTACATGTCTAATAATTTATTTTATTCACATAAGTAAAAATGTGAAATTTTACATGTCCAATATTTAATTTATAATATTAACATTAAAAATGTTAATGTCATCATACGGTCGAATTTTTATAATATTAACATTAAAAATGTTAATGTACATACGGTTGAATTTTTATAATATTAACATTAAAAATGTTAATGTCCATACGGTTGAATTTTTATAATATTAACATTAAAAATGTTAATGTCCATACGGTTGAATTTTTATAATATTAACATTAAAAATGTTAATGTCATCCTACGTTTAATTTCTTTTTATATTAACATAAAGAAAATGTTAATGTACACTTGCGGTAAAATTACTATTTAATTAACATTAAAAATGTTAATTTTTCATGCATTGAAAATTACTTATTAATAACACCAAAATAAATGTTAATTTTTCCCTATTTCGATTTTACAAAAAAAAGAATATGTAAATTTCATCACAAGTCGCGTTCTTATTTACATCAAGTAAACTGTGAATTCTCATCACATCGCATAACAACATACAAATACAACAATAGGATCAGATTCGATACTAACATCGAGGTAAATTGCAAGATGGGGTTTCACACAGCATATGTAAAATAAACATGGCATGGTTAAATAAATAACACATAATTAATTTTAATTAATTATGAATCCTGATTTAAGCCTAAAATTTCAGTTCTAATCACATAGCACTATAGGCAATTTAGATTTCACATCATATGTTATGAACAGTTTAGATCTATGTTTAAACATCGTGTCATATTAATTCTACTGTTAATAATCATACAAATAATAATTAAATAAAATAAATTAAAAAAAATAAAATTCTCACCCTAATCAGTCTCTGCAAAGCCTACTCGTCGCCACGGTCCTGTCGGATCTGAAATTTTCAGATTCGGGGTTCATACGCATTAGTTATCAATGTTTGAATAATTCTGACTTTTAACAATTGCTGCAGCAACGCTTAAAAGCGTCGCAAAATCTGAAGCATACCTTATTTTCAGAATTTGTTCAAAACTTCAAATTCGATTTTCTGGAGTTGTAGTTGACGAAACGACGAGCCGTTTGTTGGAGAAGGACCGGCTACGAGAGAGCTACGCACGGCCAGAAGGTGGCGAGGTGCGGCGGCGGCATGTGGGGCCTGTGGGGGCGCGACCGGCGGACCTTTGGAGGGATGGGGGGGGGCGGATCGAGGCACGAGAATGGCTGAGGTTGGTACCAAATCGAAGAGCTCGGCGAGAGCTTCGAAACGAGTACTCACACGCCAAATTCTGTTAAGAAATAAGAGAGAAAACTGAGTTTGAATTTTCGAAGGGAGGTGGGTTTGGAGCTTCAGCAAATGACGGCTTGGAGATGATGAACAGTGATTTTCGTCCTTTTATAATATAATATTAGGGTTAACTAATTATTAATTAGCCCGTTTAAGCCCGTTTGGTCCGAACCCCGATTTAGGCCTGCTTACTGTCGTTCTTAAGGTTTTGAGGCCTTCTGAACGCAATGGAACATGTTACAGGACCCAATTCCGAAATTTATTATGAGTTTTGGAATAATTATATTATTTTATTAATATTTTAATGTATACCGTACATGAAAATTCACCGAGGTCACTAATTAACTTCAAAAATTCTCAAAAAATATATTTAGCTATGTTTTGATGCTGTGGACCTATGAAAATTAATTTCGTTCAATTCTGAGCGCGTATGAATTTTTAATGAATTTTTAAAGTCAAAAATTTGCCCGTTTACACTGAAAAATCAATTATAATTATATATTAATTCCAAAAATTACCGAAAAATCATTTTTAGCTTTATTTTGATGATATGAATCCAACAAAATTTATTTCGTTGAATTCTGAGACTTTTTGAAAAATGGCTATTTTTAAGGCGAATATATTTAATATTAAAAATACATTTTTAAACAAATATTTTCTGAAACTCGAAACATATAAGTGTTTACTGTTTTTCAATGCAGAAACATCATTCTGAAACCAATAGAAGTGGTTTCGAGTTCAAATTCCTACATATGTGAAAAGTAGCATTTTTGTCCTATGCAAATTACCCAACGACCTTTCTAAAAAATTGAATTGGCCATAACTTTTGATTTCCGCTATGAAATTTCGATTTTTTGGATTCGTTGGAAAGATATTTTTAAATAGATTCTAATATTTTTGGTTTCACTAAAATCCGTTAAATTTTGCATCCTGTATGGTCAGTCAAAGTTCAAGTTTGACTTTTCAAGCTACCGCGCTATTTCTAGCTCTTTTTATATTTAAATTAAATTTGTTCGTTTTAACTTCGATTAAAATAAATAAATCATCAAAAATACTTTAAATACATTAAAATAAAAATTTTAATTTGGCCCTAAAATACCGGGTCGTTACACCTATGCTCGTTTATGTGACATTAATCTACATGTTTAGATCTATATGCAAGTTTACATCTTTATGTTTAGATCTATATGAAAGATTACATCTTTATGTTTAGATCCATACGCAAGCTCACACCTTTATGTTTAGACGTATGCAAGTTCACACCTTTATGTTTAGATCTATAGCAGTACATAAGTTATGCAAGTTTATGCCCATTACTTACGCTAGTTTCCTATCATATGCTAGTTTGAATAAAATTCATAGGCAAGTTTATGTCATGATCCTTAGATCTATTTTATATGTTATGTGATGTTGTTTTTCTTTTTATAAGTTAGACCATTTGCGAGTCTAACATATGTCCTATGAAAACGTACGAATAGCGTGGGGATGATGGGATAATATTGAATACACATAAAATTGTGAATTGGCATAAAATGGCCCTAAAAAAAGGCATATAATTAATTTGAGACGTTAATTGGCATAACTGGTATTTATGGACATAATTTCAAGAGGCAATTATGGACATAAATAAATTTGGAATTTATTGACAAATTTGAATAGGGATATTAATCCAGTTTGGGGATAAATAAAGATGTGTAATAATAAACTGCCTAAGACACGAGGTTGGACTCTTT
Source organism: Allium sativum (assembly GCA_030737875.1). Taxonomy (NCBI): domain Eukaryota; kingdom Viridiplantae; phylum Streptophyta; class Magnoliopsida; order Asparagales; family Amaryllidaceae; genus Allium; species Allium sativum. The sequence continues at coordinate 8,442,250 of JASFAX010000034.1, forward strand.
TGTGGTGTAAGATTGCCCGGACCCGCCCGGCAAATACAGTAGCCTCAAATGTCAGTCTAATGTGAGAGGTCAAAGGCATGAATTAAATGCGTAACAATTGTAAATACACGAGGTATTTGCTGTATAGGACTGCCCGGACCCACCCGTCAAATCCAACAACCACAAATGTCAGTCTAATGTGGGAGGTCTTTACAAGGTTACGGTTCTAATAAATTAAGTAACACTTAACCAGATAAACATGTGGTGGGACATGGGGGGTTAAGTGGGTGCCTTGGGTGGCATGTGAAATACGATTAGGTTCCTTAATAATTTATTAATGCTTATTAAAGACAAATATGAATGACAAACAAAAGTTTGGTTGAGTGAGTGATTCTCTGAGTAACAATCTGATGTTGATTTCGGTCTTCGGAGTTGGTACTTTGGGAGTTATTCTCTTAACCAATGTATCTGTGAACTAAGATGTACTTAATCATAAACTAAGTAAAACATGGTAAGTGGATAGGGTTAAGACCAACTTAACCAATAATATATAAGTGGGTAGGGTTAAGACCAGCTTAACCAATAATTTGATAAGTGGATAGGGTTAAGACCAGCGTAACCAATAATATTAAGTGGGTAGGGTTAAGACCAGCTTAACCAATAATTTGATAAGTGGGAAGGGTTAAGACCAGCTCAACCAATAATATATATATATTAATCTGATAAGTGGATAGGGTTAAGACAAACTATACGTTCAACCGTGCGAGGCGCCTCCTCAACCAATAATATAGAGTTATGCCACAGAGCCAATGTTACTACTCAACCTTTAGCTCTGATACCAAATGTAATGGCCCGAATTTCCATACCCCTTGAGTTGACTAATAACACCACATGTCCAACCCAAATGACACAGAAATATGAATCATTATAAGAAATAAGTTAGAGGATGAGAAATAGAAAGAAAGAAATATTAGAATAGAAGAAAAACGAAGATCACAACCTCACAGCGAAATGAATAAAATATATTAAATAACATAACTTTTGAAATACAAATCAGTAACTGTGTATACATACCATTATCAGAGCACAAAAGTTATTCCTGGAACAGTTATAAACACCTGTTTCCAGATACAACATAGTACACAGCAGAAAATATGATAGTCTATAGCTAACAAGTGAAGCCTGCTGCTTCAAGCTCCTCCAAGTGAATCTGTAAAATCCCGACTACTTGACTGCCCGTACAAATTTGGGCACCCAAGAGTTTGGAGAAAACAAACGAAATAAAATTTGGGTCATTCAGGGGACTGATGTGAGTAAACTCCAACCATTTGTTTAACTTTCAAAATCCATTCAAAAGAAATGATAATCATAAGACCGATCCACACATAAACACGGATGGTTCTTACCTTACGATAACCAAAAATATTTTTGATATCAAAATCTGGTGATATTATAATAGTGTCGAAATCAAATAAATAACCATCTAGCGAAACGCTTGTATCTCACGCTCCAAATATAATATAAAATCATAAATCACTAGGCGCTTATTGGAGATTGGATTTCCAGCATGGCAAGGTATGGAACCACCTTCCGATAGTGTATCTCTAGAGGGGAATACACTGGATTCAAAAAGAATGTCTTGCAACCCGGTCCACACATGGCTGGTCACTCATTTAACTTGAGTGTACCGAGCATATTATCCCCAACGGTTGTGATCAGCAACCATTACCAAAAGCATATAGCAGCGAATAGAATAAGAAGCAAATGAAATTTCTCTAGATCAGGTGATAATACCCCAATGGGAATGACCCACATGGCTATGCTGCCTGCTCGATTTTTGTCAATTCCCAGGTGATGAGGCTTGAGGTCACGAATATCCTTTTAGAACATCTTGCCACCATTTACTTTGATTATCACATCGACAGACATTCATCCATATGCGTTGTCCTGGGACTGGACAAACCGAAGGCACCATTCTATTAATCCATCTTAAGCAATTTCTACCTAGGATTAACAGAACGGCCCTTGCATTTTACTCCGTCTTCAATCATCTTCAGCACAAGTTGATTCGTAATGCTTAAGCCTATACGGAGTGGTTTTCATATAATAAATCTGTTCCTGGTCTCTCTATATTAACAACGGAGGTATAAAATAAATCAAAACTTTGATAGTCGGTGATTTAACTATCAAAGAAACATTCATACAATCAACGGTCATATTTCCAATTGGAAATTCTACCGATCAAGCATCAAACAACACTGGCCCCATTTTATACTAATTCCTTATTATATTATCAATTCCAATTCCCATTTTCCATTTTCCAAATTCTTTCAAAATTCAATTGTCTTCCTTGATTCTTGGAAAACATTTCCAATATTATAATTCCTTTATTCGAGAAAATAACTCTTATTCCGGTTAGAAAACATTTCTAAGTATTCACGAATCCTTATTTTCTGTATGCAGAAAATAAACCTTATTAATATCAGAAAATGTTTCCATATTCCATTTATTAATTCCTCGTTGACCAATTCCTTTCATTTTCTATGCATAGAAAATACCTCTCATTTTATCTGGGCAAACATTTCAAAATCCTTTAAATTAACGCAATGTTATAAAACATTGTTATTATAACCCAAACCATAAATCATTTATTAACTAACCGTATCACTAACCAATCTTCACTATCAAACCTTAACCATTCCTCTATCAATCATGAAGTCAATCAAGTTGGGGTATAATTACCTCTCAGACTTAATTGAACAGCATTCTCAACTTTGAAACAGTCAAAGCTCACCATTTCAAACAAAACATCGCTTATGCGACTCTCAGATTCAATCTAGGAATCAACTTCCTTAACGGAAAAACATTGATTATAGCTGTAGCGTTATAATCACTGTTTCCAAATATTTTATTTATAAAAAAACATTTATTATAACGACAGCGTTAAAATCGCTGTTTAGATTTGCAAAACATTTATTACAACGGTAGCGCTAAAATTGCTGTTTAGATTTACAAAACATTTATTATAACGACAGCGCTAAAATCGTTGTTTAGATTTACAAAACATCATTTATTATAATGGTAGTGTTATAATCGTTGTTTTCAAATATTTGGTATATAAAATATAACTTGTACTTATTAATTCAATTAATAAGTAAATAATTGAATAACTAAATTTGATTCCAAATGGAAAGTAAAAATAATTACTTCCCTAAATTCTATAAATCGAATTCCAATGAATAACTCTCTCTCGAATAATCTATATTCGATTATATTTCAAACTTCGGAATTTATCTACAATTTTAGGTTAATTAAAATTCCAAATTCAATTTTGAATTTATCTTTTTCGAATCCTTACCAAATTCCTTTATGACCGTTTCAGTCTACAAAACATTATTCCAATTATATTCCAATTTTTGGAATAAAACTCATCTGTTTTTTCCTTTTAAAATAATTATCTATTTCCCTTTTCTCATTCATGTTCCAATTTGGATTCATATTTCAAATCATCTAAATTTCCTTTATAAATATTCCATTTGCTAAATATTTGCTTTAAACCATTATTCATTTTAATTATGAATATGTTTCTTTATATATAATCAGATCAGTCTGATTTCAGACTTATAATAATATCTTAAACCCAAATTCTATTTATAACTTCTATTTAGATTTTTTCATACAAATTTCATTTTTATTCCAATCATTTAAAACCACTTTTAAAATTTCCTTTATAATTTGCTAAGTTCAAATCTGTTTTCAAATATTGGTTTCAAAACCAATTTTTCACTTTCCCATATAAATTCATATTTGATCTTATATTTCAATTTATCCAGTGATTAATAATTCATATAATTTATTTTCTTATTTATAAACAACTTCTTGATTTATCCACTTGAACAGGATCTGTTTTTAACTCTATTCGAAATTTTATTTCTATTTTGGAAATAAATTCCAATTTCCTTTTCCACATTCAAAATTATTTTATGGTATCTAAAATACCAAATTTCTAGGGCCAGGGTAAATGAAACACAACATATCCAATCATGGATTATATAACACATCATATATCACAATCAAAATAAAACAGTAATGTAAATGTTGAGGAATCCAGTTGGATCCCTCCAACCTGTTTCCCTGCATCCACAGATGTTAAACACATCAATAATATTAATTTCACATTAATATGAAATATCATGATGAACAGAATTATTAAACGATCAATGATATAACCAATTCAACCAATTTTATCAGCAATTCATCCAAACAACCATCACATAGTATAAAATTATTATAAATAAATTTAAAACTCGTTTGTATAAAAATATAAACGAGGTAGAGTTAGTGAGTTTACTCACCTTGTTTTGCATTTGTGGTTCTGTCGTTGTTCTATTCAAATTCAAATGAGCATTTGATTTTATCACGAAGTGAAAAGTGCTCAGTTCTCAGGCGCGTTAGTTCCAAAACATAGCTTTCGTTGCTACGATTTCAACGGGACCAGTTTCCTCCGATTTTGTACACGTATGAAACAAATATGTTTGTCATAAGCTCTATCCCAATTTTTAAATGATTTAAATTTACTTAACCCTTATCATTAACTAACTTAAAATTATAAACCTTAATTTTATTTTTATCTAATTAACCTCTAATTAATTGTGTATTAGTACAGCTAATACCTCTTTTCCCATTCTAGATGTTCCAACCGCCTATATGGTCATAATCAAAAACTCGTATCCACCATTCTTCATTATTTCATGACCATTCAACATTTTGATGATGTCCATCTTCTCCTCCACCCATGATCCATTCTCCAACCTCATTTAGAAATAGCACGCACACATTTACTCAGGATTGAATTTTTCTCCCCCAAGAACACGAATAGCTTCAGAAAACATCGCACCTTTCATCACTTTCTCCATCATTTGTTAACTCTCTCAAGTACAATCATTTTCGAACTCACCCTCCTTCCAATTTGTAGCACCTTCCCACTGACATCTCCAGTGACCATCTCCCATACTCCATACAACCCCAACTGAAACCACAACGAGACCCCCCTTCGAATTCCCTTTTCTTCCCATACGCAGCTTCTCTTTCCAGGTCAAAAATGATGGACCCATTTTAGTTCCAATAGTTACAACATGAAACTGTTCGATCCACTAATCATCCACAACAACTGCACCATTCACCTTTGACCATTATACATCTACACCCTCCATCATCATTTCAATATGAATAGTTCCAACACCTCTCAAGACAAACACAGTCTCCACCACTTCATCATTTCAACAACCAGAATCACAAATACCTTCCTCTTTTCGAGCTCCAGACAACCTACGTCGTGACAATCACCTCGCACTCATTCCTTCTTCCTAACTTGCTACATGCCTTCGTGCCTTCAAGCACACTGCATTCCATCGGTCAAGCCTTCTGTTGTTCAACACCAGTACACCTGAGCTACAGTAAAGTAGCGATTAAAATTATCTCAGATTCCCTTAATAAAAATCACGCAGGAGCTACACTCCCATCTTCAATCCAAATCACACTCAACATGAACTAAAACTTCTGCATTTTCCTGATATCTTGAACCCTAGCGTAACCTCTATACTGGCGCAAACTAGGGTCGTTTGAACTCTACAGGGTTGTCGCATCTTATAAATGATAACCGAAATTGGAGCTTCCATTTCCAGTTGTTTATTGAATCGAAGTTCTGAATTTTATTTTTAAGTAATCGATTTTAGAAGTTGGAACTTTCGTTGTGTTACTGGAAGAATAAGAACACGGACGGGATACTGAATTTGGGGAAATAGGAATACACGGCTTTGGAAAAAGGAGATTAACGCATAGAAATCACAAGTTTTATTGAGATTTTGATTTCTAGTTTGATTTTGGAAATTGCGATATCAGCTTTATATGGAGGCTTGAAACGGTGGTTGACCACAGAATAAAATGTTAGGGTTCTAAGAATGGAGATAATATATAGAGTTAGGGATTGGAATATTCCAAGAATATACTACTGCTATTTTTCTTTGAACATTTTCCTTTTTTTTCATTTGATCACATATAAATTTCCAATCGTAATGAAATTTGACATCTTGGTATAATTTGACATTACGGATCCAATGAAACTAATTTCGTCGAAAACGGAGGTCGTTTACAAAAATGTTATTTTTAATGCTTAAATAAATCGATTAAATATAAATAAATTCAAAAATAATTCAATTTAATGATAATAAATTATTATTATCATATAAATTCGAACAGAACATCATATAACTCCAAAATAAACATATCTGGATATTAAATTCGATATTTCAAATTAAAATGACTTTCAGATTATTTATAATCAATTTATTTGTAAAATAAATCATTAAAATTTATAAACGATTCCATAGCGACTATTTGAAAATTTGATTTGGATATAACTCACAATCTATAAGACGAAATCTCAATTTTTCTCTTATAGTAGAAAATTATGGTTAAATAGAGCACCGGACGTTTCTTGTTTCAAAGAAATCTGACTTATATCGGATTCTGTACATTCAACTAAAGTTCAAAACATTAAATTATGAACTACCACGACATTACGATCTCGATTTAAATTATATCATAAATTATATGTTCTAGTATCGTTTAATTAAATATTTTCCTTATAAAAATCAATTTATATTTCTAATAAAATATTTAAAACAAATTTAAATACTCAGAATTAAATGGCTAAAAATCCGGGTCATTACAATGGATTTGCCTATATATACTGGACTGCTTATAACATATAAGCAATATGGATTCTCCATATCTATTTAATGTTGAAATAATTCTTCAAGCTTCTCTCTCGATACAACAACTACCAAAAAGAACGTTGTCTTTTATTCTAATTAGCCTTTGTACTAATGATTTGTCCCTACTCCATTAGTTGTATTATAAACTATGTAATTGGTAGATGAATAATAAAATCAAACTTTTAAAGTGGATATATGCTTAATTAGCAGTCTAACCACTATAAATTTGTGTCTTCTCTTTGCCACAATTTCAATTTTATTTATTTTTATTATCTTTGTTCGGATCCACATCCAATCTATTTCAATTACCTACAAAGGCTGTTTTTTCAATCACGTATAGGGTTAATGTTATTTATAGCGTTATAAACATGTACTTCGTGTTAGCAATAATGAATAATAATAATGATGATGAATTTAGTTATCTTTTAGTCTTCAAAATAATGTTCCAATAAAATGAAAATTTCTTTTATATTTTTATTGAAAGCAAAAATCAAATTACAATTCGAAACATAAGAATATATATAATTGAAAATAGAAGACTAGCACTTCTTGTTGAATCCTCCAATAAATAACCATTAACATCTCTTTAGACATTCAAGTTATTACTCAGAATAATTCCTGAAAGTGCTAAAGGACAACAAAGACACCATGTGGTAGTGGTTTTTAAATGAATATGTTGGCATGTTTGATTAGAATCTATAAGAAGATTGTTTTAATTTAAACCTTAGTTGATGATTAATTGAAATGTAAAATGATGCTATTTGCACGCACTAAAATACCATCTTTCACCCACCTAACCTGTTGGCCATGCAATACTTATCTCACATATCCACATCTACATCCACTTTTGTTTTCTTATCATTTGGTAAATACTAAGCATCCTCTCATCTAGTTCTCTCTTTTCAAAAAAGTGTTTCTACCTTAAAATTAAAATACCTAAATTAAATTCATTGGGAAGTCAATAGCTAAAAATCTTTTAAAATCAGAACTCGGCAGCTCAAAAGGCATGCAAGTCATTTGAATCTCTACATTGGACACTACATAGATTAAATATTAATAAAAATATCTTAAATGGTAAAACACTAATCTCAAAATAATAAATGTGATTTACTTACAGCATTGTCTCCTTTTTGTCCTCGATTAAGGGAGGTAGAAGCAAACATTTTTATATATGACAAAAGTAAAAAACGCGGCGGCAATAAAATGGTGTATATGACGTTAGCTGAAACACAACAGGTTTTCGTACAAATAAAGTAATTACAAGCATATTAATTGGTAATAATATTTCAAAAACAAAATAAAATCATTTTACTATAGTTTTTAATTTGTAAAATAATTTCACTATTAATATTTATTACTATTTCCTCTAACATCGAAAGCGACATTTGAGAAATTTGGTGTGACGACCCCATTTCCCGTACAGACGGAGACAAGGGTAATCTTTGGAATATAACACAGAAACAGATAATAGCATAACAGAATTAAATAAATACACCAGATAATGTACAATAGAATACACTGGATAAACGTAATCATCAGAGTTACACAGTATACATGATCATACTTAGTACAAATACAGTTCAGCTATACATAAATGTCTACAGCGGAAAACAAACAAAATATGTACAATAGGAGCTGAACATCATAAAATAGATAAATGATAGAATCCATCTTCAGCTCCAGCTATCCAGAGAAAGCCAGCTAAAACCTGAATACAAGGCTGCCCGTGTAGAAATAGGGGCACCCGAGTTTGAAAGTGAAACAAACTACGAGTCAGACATGGAACTGGTATGAAAAATCTACTCAACACAATTAAAATATGGCCAATCACAGGACCACGCCACTTTCGTGGAACGGGTTTACTCCATGGGATTGCCAGTGCTTTAAAACAAATCGTTCTTTTAAACATTGCAATTCTTTTTATAAAAATGAAGCCATTATAAGACTCAATTCCCATCACACAATGCAACGCAAACCGGAAGATAGAATTTTACCTTATAATGGCCAAAATATGGTTGATACGAATAAAACAAAAGCAATTGATATTATTACTAGTGTTTATATGTTTCAAAAACAATTTCGAATCATAACTATCAATCATAGACGGCATGGGTACCATATATCATGTCGCCATATATATATACAATCAAAACCGCACGATGTCGTATTTGGAAATTGGATTTCCGTCATGAACCAAGGCAAAAGATAGTCCTTACCGACTTCGAGACAATCTATCCTACCATGTCTCAGGATCAGAGCTCGAGTGACCCTTGGATCGTCAGGGCCGGTCCATCGATGTGGATTAAAATGCTTGAGCAATACGTCTCCCCGCCCTATGGGGCGCAAATGAGCCAACAAATGACTCCATCGGACCCGGATCGTCCAATCTAATCAGGCGCCTCGCAACAGCAACAACCACATAAGTAAAATGTCAGGCCATGTAAAAACACCAACACAACTCCAAGCTAGAAAGAAATGCATGCCCTCCCTGAGGTCCAGCTTCCGTTTCTGGTTCGTACCGGGGGGTGAGGCTCGCGATTTCACATTATACACAAAGCTACGCCACACAGGCGGCGCTTTGATCATCACCACAAGACTTTGCTTTTCAACAGAAGCCCTGATCTCTGCATCTTAGCATGCCACACAGGCAATTCACACCGTGCAACTGATGGCTATCAATCACAAAGAATAAATTCCAATGTCAGACACACTGTCCATTTGCAAGTCCGTTCTGGGTCTGAACGAAACCGGAGGCACTATATACCTCGCAAACCCATCGATCACCACGTACGTCTGGACGATCACCACTCATTATCCATATTTTGGGATGCCTCCCAATCAGGACCTCGGTTACCATCCAAACGAGGTGAAGATCTCCGGTCTTCGACCACCGTCTTCATCTTTGATTCCTTATCGTCGATTCAGTTATTCAGAATGGGATAAACCCGGTCTTTCTGAGCAACTCGCGTATATAATAAACAAGTGCAACACTAACATACATATGCATCATTTCAATTCATTAGTCACTAACGTCAATCAGTAAGAGAACGATTTCCCAAATATTAACCCCGAAGGCCGAAACCAACATCAGATCAAAATCCAGGAAACCATTCGACTTAGCTAACCTTCAGTTAATTTCTAAATCACATCCATATCATTTGTAATATTTTATAACGATTTATCGCTACTTTTATTTATTTTAAAATAGCCAATTTATTCAAAACGACGCTTTGGGACATAACGCGAGTGTGGCGCTGTTTTTCTTCAGATTTGATTTACACATATCTGAAAATCTAACCGTTGGATCTTCACAAAATTTACATCATTAGAAAGATCTTTTCAAAACGAATCCAACGGTTCCAGTTTCAGGAAAATCCGATGGTCGGATCTCCTAGTATAATCGTTTGAAGTTTCGATTTCAAAATACGAACTGCAGCGTCGTTATTCGATTAAATATAATTATATTTATATATATATAAATATAATCGATTCTGGCGCTATTTTTCTTCAGATTTGAATTAAACATTCCAGACAATCCAACCGTTGGATTTTTACAAAGTTGGTGCCGTTGGAAAGATATTTCCAAAGCGAACCCAACAGTTGCAATTTCAGGAAAATCCGATGGTCGGATCTCCCGTACTAATCGTTTGAAATCACGGTTTCAAAATACGAACTGCAGTGTCGTTTTTCGATATATTTCAATTCTATTTACATGTATATATATCGATTCTTCGATTTCAAAACTATATTCTTTTCATACATTTGATAAAAATGATATTTTTATCTAACTGTCTTCTATTTCAACACTTCACTATATTTAACAACTCATGCATATAATAAAAATGTGATTTTTATTGTAAAATAATTCATTTCAAAACACTATTATTTTATATAGTTCATATAGGTAATAAAAATAGGATTTTTATTATTAAACAATTTCTTTCAAAACGAGATTATTTTATATAGTTCATAAAGATGATAAAAATGTGATTTTTATCATAAAACAATTTATTTCAAAATATGAATACCATTCAACACATGAATTTCAATTCAACGAATGAATATCGATTCAACACATGAAGGTTTTCTATAGTTTATATATATAGATAAAAATGTGATTTTTATATTTAAAACACGAACACCATTCAACACATGAATTTCTATCCAACGAATGAATATCGATTCAACACATGAAGGTTTTCTATATTTTGTGTATATATATATATATAAAGGTGATTTTTATATTTAAAACACGAATACCATTCAACACATGAATTTCTATTCAACGAATGAGTTTCAATACAACACATGAAGGTTTTCTATTCAACGAATAAATATAGTTTCAACAAATGAAAATAATTCAAACACATGAATATTATTCAAAATTTCGGCAGCATAACGGCAGGGTAGTTAAAACCGGGACCGTTCCTAGTACGGCTCCTCGCTCTACCTTAAAACCTCATGGTTTTTGACAATGGGGAATCATGCATCTAGTTCGCACGCAGGCGGCATGTATACTAATTTCATTTCCACAAATTAATCCTATGTGGTTTTAACCAAATATTTCTCAACCACAAACGGGTATTTTTCAACCACAATCAATCAATTTCAACCACAAACAATTCCAATCAACCATTCGCTATCAATCAATTTTTCACACCAATCACAACCAATAAATATCGTCCATGGTTTGTGGACGAGGGGCGTATATATATATATACACACACACATAGCATTTCACTTCTATTTCAACACATATATAATTTTTACAACGCATATACAACTTATACATCGAACGTACAACTTATACAACGCTTATACAAGAGGTGTACAACGCTTATATAACTCATACATCGACTATATAATTTATACATCGTCGTTTTCCATATCGTTTATAATTTAGAAATCTCACTTTTCACATTTCGTATATATATACAATTCATAGTCACAACACAATCAAATAAATCGTCCATGGTCTGTGGACGTATGTGAACAGTTCAGATATGCAGTTAAAATATAAATAACTGTACAAGAAAATTTATAGTGAGAGAATTCCCACTTTGGGATCCACTCCACCAGTTTTTAATTCTGAATTTCTGAACTGTTCGGATTTTGAATTTTCCTCAAATTCCAATATGCTCTGTTTTGACTCTAGTCTATTCCATGTCGAAGTGTTCGTCGAGACGAGCCCGGGTTTGCCCAATTCTGTGCTCGCATGCAAAAGATATGGATTTTAATGCATTGGATTTCATAAATTAGAATTAAAATAATTAAATAATTAGTTAACACTAATCCCCCACCTTAATCCTTCTTCTGTGATCGTTTTTTTTTCTTTCAGAACCTGGCCGACTTCTAGGGTTTCAAACCATCGCCGCCTGGAGAGACTTGAAGGGGATCGGACGACGCCTCGAGGAGCGCCGCCCCCTGCGCCACCTTCGCCTGGAGTTGGGGCCCATTCGGTGGTCTACATGGCTCGCAAATCGAGCTCGACGGCGATGCTTTCCGGCTCGAAATTAGAGCTATCCGATCAATGAAAATATATCACCACCGTTGGATTGATAGAGGGCGCTGAGCTCTTCAAATTGGCTTTGGAAGATTTGAATTTCGTTAAGTAAAGAGGGAGATCGGAGATGACGAAGTTGGGAGCGATTCTGGCCGTATATGATGAAACGGCGGCTGGGGTTTTATGAAGTGGTAGTTAGGGTTTTGGCCAAGGTTATATAATTTAATTTTAATAATATTTTAATCCATAAAAATGAAATTTTGCATTCGAACTCGAAATCAGACCCATCGACTGTCGCCCCTAGCTAAATACCCCCATTCCGAACACAATGGGATATGTTTCATAGGCCCATTCGACTGTTTCAGTCAGTTTTCCTTCAATTTAAAATATATAACATTCAATATTTAATTTGAACGTACATTTCAATTTGCCAGGGCCACAAACTGATTCGAAAAATTCCAGAAAAATATATCTAGCTATGTTTTGACGATACGATCCCAACAAAACTAGTTTCGTCGAATTTTGAGACCGTTTGCAAAAAGGCCCATTTCTGGTCGATCCAATTTAACTGTAATTGACCAAAACACATTTTCCTTTGCCACGCTCACATACTAGCTTCAAAAATTATGAAATTTGAAACCTAGCAATAACTTCACATCCCGGATCCAACAAAAGTGGTTTCGTCGAATTCCGAGGTCGTTTGCAAAATGGCCAATTTCACAGGCTATATAAATTCCATAGCGACCTTTTTGAAAATTCATTGGCCATAACTTTTGCTTTCTGCTATGAAACTTCGATTTTTCGGATTCGTTAGAAAGGTATTCACTAACAGATTTAAATATTTTTGGTTTCACTCAAATCCGTTTTGTTTTGCACCCGGTACAGTCCGACAAAGTTTGAATTCAATTTTTGAAACTGCAGCGCCATTTCAGGGCCTTGTTTATAATTAGAGTTAATTATATTCGTTTTCAAACGTCGATTCAAACTCACTTTTCATTGCTATTATTTAAAATATTTATTTTAAATATTTAAAATCCATTATTTTAGCCAATTTAAACATTTTAAATTAGTTCAGATTTTTCGGGTCGTTACAATCTCCCCCACTTAAAACTTTTCGTCCCCGAAAAGGAACAAAGTCAAAAGTGGTTTGATTAATCAACTCTATGTTCAATCCGGCTTCCATTCTCCAACTTTTCAGTTTCTGAGAATTTTCAAATTCTTCAAAAATTTGGCTAACACCCGGAATTTTCGAAAAATTTCGCCATAACCTCCTTTGTACGGGGAGAGGTTTGGAAATTTATTGGGCCGTATTAGGTACCCAATAAATCCTAATAAGCATACACATATTTATAGTGATATATTCTGGTGTTTACAGGGGAGCGTGTATTAATAATAACTCTAGAGAATAAATTCTCGTCACCCTGTCAAAGCCTGAGGGAGTGTATATTTTAAATGCTCCAGAGGATAAATCCTCGTCACCTCGTCCCGTGTGGGAAATAAATAGTCCATGTGCCGTATCTAATAACTAGAGAGACGTGATTATTGTCAACTCCAGACCCGTGTGGGGTTTTTATTAATCTGGCAATTTAATCGTTACAATTTAAATAGTCCATATCAGTCATCAGTTCAACCTGTAAAATATAGTCATCGCCATACAAGCCTCTCGCTCGTATGGTAAATCTTCCACCTCGTCACACAAGCTCCAAATGCTTATGTGGTATATGATGAAGCATGCCTATCTTCAGAAGTATGCCATGCAGTGTAGTTCAAAATTAATTGTTACTATCCTTTGGCGATATTTATTATTTCACACAGAACAACCAGCACTCCGCATCTAATGGCATTCACAGGAGTTGATATAATAATATTTTGCATCCAGCTCATTAAGGTTTACCTATTTGTCGGGCACGCAAATAAAATCTTTACTCAACTGCTATCCATTTACATGTTCAAACATATATAATGCACAAGTATACATTTCTATTTATTTTCTAATCAGTTCAATGCGTGATATAATCGAATAAATCCTACCATTCATTCTCTTATTAATTAAATTAACTACCGCTTTAATAATTTAATCAATCTAATTTACTATCACACAACACAAACAACAATCAAATTGTTTTTAACTCTTCAAATATATATCTTTTATATATTCAAAAATTATATTTCTAAAACCAGACTTTATATATAATCACAAATACATTTTTAAGAACATATAACTCTTGACTTGTTCTGGGGCACTTCTGACCCCATCTCTAACGAGTTGTTCTGATTCTGCTGTACTCGTACTAGGATATTGCTGATCCTATCTGTACTGAGTTACTCGTCCTAGAACACTACTGCTTCTATCTCTGACGAGTTCGTTAATATGTTATATTCCAGAACTTAGCTTAACCAAAGCTCTGATACCACGTTGTGACGACCCCATTTCCCGTATAGACGGAGACAAGGGTAATCTTTGGAATATAACACAGAAACAGATAATAGCAGAATAGAATTAAATAAATACCCCATATAATGTACAATAGAATACACTGGATAAACGTAATCATAAGAGTTACACATTATACAGGATCATACTTAGTATAAACACAGTTCAGCTATACATAAATGTCTACAGCGGAAAACAAACAAAATATGTACAATAGGAGCTGAACAACATAAAATAGATAAATGACAGAATCCATCTTCAGCTTTTGCTATCCAGAGAAAGCCAGCTAAAACCCGAATACAAGGCTGCCCATGTAGAAAAAGGGGCACCCGAGTTTGAAAGTGAAACAAACTACGAGTCAGTCATGGGACTGGTATGAGAAATCTACTCAACACAATTAAAATATGGCCAATCACAGGACCACGCCACTTTCGTGGAACGGGTTTACTCCACGGGATTGCCGGTGCTTTAAAACAAATCATTCTTTTAAACATCGCAATGCTTTTTATAAAAATGAAGCCATTATAAGACTCAGTTCCCATCACACAGTGCAACGCAAACCGGAGGATAGAGTTTTACCTTATAATGGCCAAAACATGGTAGATACGAATAAAACAAAAGCAATTGATATTATTACTAGTGTTCATATGTTTCAAAAACAATTTCGAATCATAACTATCAATCATAGATGGCATGGGTACCATATATCATGTCGCCATATATATATACAATCAAAACCACATGATGTCGTATTTGGAAATTGGATTTCCGTCATGAACCAAGGCAAAAGATAGTCCTTACCGACTTCAAGACAATCTAGCCTACCATGTCTCAGGATCAGAGCTCGAGTGACCCTTGGATCGTCAGGGCCGGTCCACCGATGTGGATTAAAATGTCTAAGCAATACGTCTCCTCGCCCTATGGGGCACAAATGAGCCAACGAATGACTCCATCGGACCCGGATCGTCCGATCTAATCGAGGCGCCTCGCAACAGTAACAACCACATAAGTAAAATGTCAGGTCGTGTAAAAACACCGACACAACTCCTAGCTAGAAAGAAACGCATGCCCTCCCTGAGGTCCTGCTCCCGTTTCTGGTTCGTACCGGGGTGTGAGGCTCGCGATTTCACGTTATACACAAAGCTACGCCACACATACGGTGCTTTGATCATCACCACAAGACTTTACTTTTCAACAGAAGCCCTGATCTCTGCATCTTAGCATGTCACACAGGCAATTCACACCGTGCAACTGATGGCTATCAATCACAAAGAACAAATTCCAATGTCAGACACACTATCCATTTGCTAGTCCGTTCTGGGTTTGAACGAAACCGGAGGCACTATATACCTCGCAAACCCATCGATCACCACGTACGTCTGGACGATCACCACTCATTATCCATATTTCGGGATGCCTCCTAATCAGGACCTCGGTTACCATCCAAACGAGGTGAAGATCTCCGGTCTTCGACCACCGTCTTCATCTTCGATTCCTTATCATCGATTCAGTTATTCAGAATGGGATAAACTCGGTCTTTCTGAGCAACTCTCGTATATAATAAACAAGTGCAACACTAACGTACATACGCATCATTTCAATTCATTAGTCACTAACCGTCAATCAGTAAGAGAACGATTTCCCAAATATTAACCCCGAAGGCCGAAACCAACATCAGATCAAAATCCAGGAAACCATTCGACTTAGCTAACCTTCAGTTAATTTCTAAACCACATCCATATTGTTTGTAATATTTTATAACGATTTATCGCTACTTTTATTTATTTTAAAATAGCCAATTTATTCAAAACGACGCTTCGGGCCATAATGCCGCCGTGGCGCTGTTTTTCTTCAGATTTGATTTACACATATCTGAAAATCTAACCGTTGGATCTTCACAAAATTTACATCATTAGAAAGATCTTTTCAAAACGAATCCAACGGTTCCAATTTCGGGAAAATCCGACGGTCGGATCTCCCGGTATAATCTTTTGAAGTTTCGATTTCAAAATACGAACTGCAGCGTCGTTATTCGATTAAATATAATTATATTTATATATATAAATATAATCGATTCTGGCGCTGTTTTTCTTCAGATTTGAATTAAACATTCCAGACAATCAAACCGTTGGATTTATACAAAGTTGGTGCCGTTGGAAAGATATTTCCAAAGCGTACCCAACAGTTGCGATTTCAGGAAAATCCGATGGTCGGATCTCCCGTACTAATCGTTTAAAATCACGGTTTCAAAATATGAACTGTAGCGTCGTTTTTCGATATATTTCAATTCTATTTATATATATATATATATATCGATTCTTCGATTTCAAAACTATATTCTTTTCATACATTTGATAAAAATGATATTTTTATCTAACTGTCTTCTATTTCAACACTTCACTATATTTAACAACTCATGTATATAATAAAAATGTGATTTTTATTGTAAAACAATTCATTTCAAAACACTATTATTTTATATAGCTCATATAGGTAATAAAAATAGGATTTTTATTATAAAACAATTTCTTTCAAAACGAGATTATTTTATATAGTTCATATAGATGATAAAAATGTGATTTTTATCATAAAACGATTTATTTCAAAATATGAATACCATTCAACACATGAATTTCAATTCAACGATTGAATATCGATTCAACACATGAAGGTTTTCTATAGTTTATATATATAGATAAAAATGTGATTTTTATATTTAAAACACGAACACCATTCAACACATGAATTTCTATCCAACGAATGAATATCAATTCAACACATGAAGGTTTTCTATATTTTGTATATATATAAAAAAAAGGTGATTTTTATATTTAAAACACGAATACCATTCAACACATGAATTTCTATTCAACGAATGAGTTTCAATTCAACACATGAAGGTTTTCTATTCAACAAATAAATATAGTTTCAACAAATGAAAATAATTCAAACACATGAATATTATTCAAAATTTCGGCAGCATAATGGCAGGGTAGTTAAAACCGGGACCGTCCCTAGTACGGCTCCTCGCTCTACCTTAAAACCTCATGGTTTTTGACAATGGGAATCATGCAACTAGTTCGCACGCAGGCGACATGTATATTTATTTCATTTCCACAAACTAATCCTATGTGGTTTCAACCAAATATTTCTCAACCACAAACGGGTATTTTTCAACCACAATCAATCAATTTCAACCACAAACAATTCCAATCAACCATTCGCTATCAATCAATTTTTCACACCAATCACAACAAATAAATATCGTCCATGGTTTGTGGACGAGGGGCGTGTATATATATATATATACATATATATATATAGCGTTTCACTTCTATTTCAACACATATATAATTTTTACAACGCATATACAACTTATACATCGAACGTACAACTTATACAACGCTTATACAGGAGGTGTACAACGCTTATATAACACATATATCGACTATATAATTTATACATCGTTGTTTTCCATATCGTTTATAATTTAGAAATCTCACTTTTCACATTTCGTATATATATACAATTCACAGTCACAACACAATCAAATAAATCTTCCATGGTCTGTGGACGTATGTGAACAGTTTAGATATGCAGTGAAAATATAAATAACTGTACAAGAAAATTTATAGTGAGAGAATTATCACTTTAGGATCCACTCCGCCAGTTTTTAATTCTGAATTTCTGAACTATTCGGATTTTGAATTTTCCTCAAATTCCAATATGCTCTGTTTTGACTCTAGTCTGTTCCATGTCGAAGTGTTCGTCGAGACGAGTCCAACGAGACCGGGTTTGCCCAATTCTGTGCTCGCATGCAAAAGATATGGATTTTAATGCGTTGGATTTCATAAATTAGAATTAAAATAATTAAATAATTAGTTAACACTAATCCCCCACCTTAATCCTTCTTCTGTAATCGTTTTTTTTTTCTCTTTCAAAACCTGGCCGACTTCTAGGGTTTCAAACCATCGCCGCCTGGAGCGACTTGAAGGGGATCGGACGACACCTCGAGGAGCGCTGCCCCCGGCGCAACCTTCGCCTGGAGTTGGGGCCCATTCGGTGGTCTACATGGCTCACAAATCGAGCTCGACGGCGACGCTTTCAAGCTTGAAATTTGAGCTATCCGATTAATGAAAATACATCACCATCGTTGGATTGATAGAGGGCGCTGAGCTCTTCAAATTGGCTTTGGAAGATTTGAATTTCGTTAAGTAAAGAGGGAGATCAGAGATGACGAAGTTGGGAGCGATTCTAGCCATATATGATGAAATGGCGGCTAGGGTTTTATGAAGTGGTAGTTAATGGTTTTGGCCAAGGTTATATAATTTAATTTTAATAATATTTTAATCCATAAAAATGAGATTTTGCATTCGAACTCGAAATCAGACCCAACGACTGTCGCCCCTAGCTAAATACCCCCATTCCGAACACAATGGGATATGTTTCGTAGGCTCATTCGACTGTTTTAGTCAGTTTTCCTTCAATTTAAAATATATAACATTCAATATTTAATTTGAACGTACATTTCAATTTGCCAGGGCCACAAACTGATTCGAAAAATTCCAAAAAAATAAATCTAGCTATGTTTTGACGATATGGTCCCAACAAAACTAGTTTCGTCGAATTCTGAGACCGTTTGCAAAAAGGCCCATTTCTGGTCGATCCAATTTAACTGTAATTGACCAAAACACATTTTCCTTTGCCACACTCACATACTAGCTTCAAAAATTATGAAATTTGAAACCTAGCAATAACTTCACATCCCGGATCCAACAAAAGTGGTTTCGTCGAATTCCGAGGTCGTTTGCAAAATGGCCAATTTCACAGGCTATATAAATTCCATAGCGACCTTTTTGAAAATTCATTTGGCCATAACTTTTGCTTTCCTCTATGAAACTTCGATTTTTCAGATTTGTTAGAAAGGTATTCACTAACAGATTTAAATATTTTTGGTTTCACTCAAATCCGTTTTGTTTTGCACCCGGTACAGTCCGATAAAGTTTGAATTCAATTTTTGAAACTGCAGCGCCATTTCAGGCCTTGTTTATAATTAGAATTAATTATATTCGTTTTCAAACATCGATTCAAACTCACTTTTCATTGCTATTATTTAAAATATTTATTTTAAATATTTAAAATCCATTATTTTAGGCAATTTAAAATTTTTAAATTGGTTCAGATTTTCCGGGTCGTTACATTTGGTATCATGTTGCCCAGTTCTGTAAGTTTTTCCTTTTATTTTAAGTTTACTTTTGTCCATCGATCTATCCTATAGTAGAGCGAGCAAACCAAATGCTTAAGACAACCCATCGAATGATAACCTTACAATTTGAAAATTAGTAAATGTAAAAGGTAGAGACATTTTAATGGAGCAAGAAGAAGTTTAGTGACTTTAATTTTACATTTTTAATACAACTAAGAACCTAATTTCGTTCATTTTATTTACCACTTACAATTTACGAAATATTTTTAAAATATATGAGCGTTACGGCACGTGCTTCATGCATGAGTTATTTTTTTTACAAATTTTATATGTTTAAAAATAAAATTATTTACATGTATATTTTGATGTTAAAAATCATGTGTTTAAAAGAAATTAAATTTTTATCTTGCAATATCTTATGATTTTTATGTATGAATCTTCATTCTGTTGTTCGTTAACGGAATATGAATTTATATAAAAAGAATATTTTTGAAATCCTATTTTTAAGACATGTTAATATTTATAAATAGATTTTTTGAATTTGTAAATAAATTTCATTTGTAAAATCCTATTCTTAAGCGATATTATGATTTTTTAATATTTGAATATTGGCATGTTAACTACTAAGTGAAAATTATTTCTAAAATCTTATATTTTATTAATAATAAGTTTATAATTTTTATTAATGGTTGTAATACCTTTGATGTAATAATTTTTTTGGTATCAACGTGAACTGCTAAAATACCTTTACACAGATAATAACAAATCTAAATATCTCTTAAAAGTAAAACTATTAGTTGAAATTCTTTAAAATTTCAAAAAGTCCATCTATCCTTAAAAGTAGGAGTTGAAATTTAAACTAATTTGGAAAAAAAATGTCTCTCCGTGCATAAAATCAGGATATGATAAATAAATATTTACAAATTCGTTGTTTATTAATTAATCTTTTTTATAGTTGTAATATGTATCGTATATATTTGTCATCAAACTTTTTTGGTACTAACGTAAACTACAAACTAGTATAACCACACAACGGTGGAAAAACCGACCGTTCAAATGTTTAATGTAAAATATAAAATTATTTGTTAAAATTTATATTAAATTAAATTTAAAAAAAATATAATGTGGTTTAATAGAAAGTACTACTTTATAAGGTTCACATATATATTCCATAATCTATTTATTTATCTATAAAGTACAATACTTGGCTGTTATATACTCACTAATCATTCAGACAAAGCTCATACTTTTGTTTGTTTGAGAAATCAATTGGCTATTATCCCCTCTATTTTTTCTATAATAAAGATTTCATCAATTAGTGTCATTCAACGTTTTCATCTTAACATTCTTCTCCTTTTAAGTGCTTTATTAATAAATACACAATTGATTGCCTTTCCATTTTCTATCTTCTCATCACATCTTTGGAAATCCAGTCCATGTTCCATATTTCAAATTGAAATAGTTCTGAGTTTCATACCTATCATGTCTTTAAATATCAAATTTGCTTAATGACCAAGCATGAACATAGAGAAACTCTTTCTCTCATAAGTTTATAAATACTATACTATGAAAACGCCTTTTAATTTTGTAAAGCATGCCTAAAATTCATTCTTTGGTACTGAACTAGATTTTACATAATGTCTAAAATGTCTCAATGAAATAATGCCAGATTACTGCTACTTTTCACGATGGCTATTGATCTTGTTAATTTTACATAAGGTATCATTACTAATTTCTTTATTGTTGCCCTTAATCTTGCTTTCAAAATTGGAAAATAAAATGAGTTAGTAAACTCATAAAATAGAGGAAACCTCTAAGTTACGAGCATCTGCTTGCATCTCCACCTCACCCCTAAATCCACCTCATCACCTCGACAACATCAGTTAGGGCAAATCATATTATTTTCCATCATCTATTAATTATATAACGTAATGTAATAAACATAGCATGTAAAAGCAGTGAAGTCCCCAGAAATTACCTATGTCAAATCAGAATACGAAGAGATTTTCCGCTAAAACCTACATTAAAGTTTAAACCACTTTCACTTTGTATAACCACTTGTCTCTGTTTCTTTTTTTTAAATCAGCTCCTTGCTAACCTAAATTCTCAAATATTCCGACTCCTAAATTTGTTTTCTTAAACTCCAATCCTACCAACGTCGGTCGCCAAACTCGTTGTCGTCTCCACCGCCCTCCCCGGCCACCCAAACAACCCATCATAATCCATAAGATATTTATTTATTTATCTATAAAATGTAATGCTTGGCTATTTATATACTCAGTAATCGTCCAGACAAAGCTCATTCTTTCTTTGTTTAAGAAATCAATTGGTTATATCCCCTATATTTCTTTTATAATAACGATTTCATCCATATTAATTAGTGTCATTCAACGTTTGTATCTTAACATTTTTCTCTTTTAAGTGCCTTATTAATAAATACAAAATTGATTGCCTTTCCATTTTCTATCTTCCCCTCACATCTTTGGAAATCTAGTCCATGTTCCATATTTCAAAGTGAAATAGTTCTGAGTTTCATACTGATGAAGACAAAAGAGGTTTCCTGAATACATATTCACATCCATTATTTACATGGGCCACGCGTTATGTTATATTTAGTATGATTTGTAATTTACAATTAGCTGTTATGTTATATTTAGTATGATTTGCAATTTACAATTAGTTGTTATGTTATATTTAGTATGATTTGTAATTTACAATTAGCTGTTGAAATGCTTTCCTATATATACATGTCTTTGTTTCACTCCTTGTATAAGAAATACATTATTTCATCAATAAAATCTTTTACTTTCTCAATATTCTTCTAGTTCTTCATTTTTACTTCTTGTCCTTCAATTTGGTATCAGAGCAAATTGCTGAAAGGCTTTCTATCAACCAAGCGTTGTTTTATTTCCTTCTTTTTCCTCGCTCAATATTTTTTCTGATCAACTATGGCCAACGATAATGAAGCCATGTCTACAGCTATGCTCAACACAAGTGCTGATCCACCACCGAACACCCCTAACCTAATAAAACCCAAAAGCCAAATTATTACCACATCTCTTGATGAAGACAATTATATATTATGGAAATATCAAGTTGAAGTTGCTTTAAAAGGTTATGGACTATTGGAATACATCAATGGAACCATAACAATACCACCAATCATGAGTTTGAATCAAGACAGTAACACTGTTTCAAACCCAAACTATGTTAGATATTAAAAACAGGATAATTTATTATCATCATGGCTTATGTCATCTATAATTTCAAATTTGTTATCATAGATAGTAGGATGTTATAGTTCTCATTATTAGAGAACCCCAAATTATCACAAAACCAATTGGTAATCTGAAGGGTGAACTCATTATAGTTATACAAGATTCATTTTACAAATTCCCCAATGTGGGACTTGTCTCAACACGCCTCTGCACGTGTGGCATATCATGAGCCTAACACGTGGACCTTTATTGAGTGACGTGGATAAGTGTGGCATTGTGCGCACGAATTATACATGCTCTGATACCATGTTAGAGAACCTCAAATTATCACAAAACCAATTAGTAATATGAAGGGTGAACTCATTATAGTTATACACGATTCATTTTACAAATTCCCCAATGTGGGACTTGTATCAACATTCATGAAATATGGTCATCTATTGAGCAAATTTTTAGTTCTCAGTCTGCAACAAGGATAATGTAGTATAGAAGGGATTTACAAAGCTCCATAAAAGAAGGCATGAGTATGAAAGAATATCTAGGCAAAATTAAAAATACTTATGATAAATAAAATGCAGCTGAGCATAAGATAAATGATAGTGAGCAAATATTGTTTATCACTGGTGGACTTGATAAGGAATATGACTCATTAATAACTGTTATTGCTACTCAACAAACATTATCTGATTTGCAGTTTGTTAGTTCTGCTCTACTTGCTCATGAAGGAAGGATTGAACTAAGAAAAACCATACAAGGTGATTTTTCTGTTAATTATGCAGCAATTGAAAATAATCAACTAGGAAACAACTACAATAATGATTCAAACAGACAAGAAAATCGGTATTCAAATGGTTTTCAATCACAAAGAGGTGGTTTTCAAGGAGGATTTAAACCACAAAGAGAAGGTTTTCAAGCACAAAGAGGGGGATTCCAGTCTCAACAAGGTCGTGGAAGAGGCCAATGGAATAATAACAATCGTGTAAAATGTCAAATTTGTCAAAAATTTGGTCATATGGAAAATAAATGTTACTTTAGATAAAATTCAGATAATAGTTCTCAAAACAATCAAGGCAGTTTTTCTCAAGAAGGAGCACAGACAAATTTTGCTATAATAAACTCAAGCAAAGGCAACAATGACAATCAAAACAGTTTTGATGCAGACAAGGTTGATGAAAGTAATTTTGAGGAATGGTATCCAGACTCAGGTGCAACCCATCATATTACTAATAATCTTCATAATTTGAACACTGGAAGCAAAAATTACTCAGGTATGAAAAATTTACAAATGGGCATTGGTGAAACTGCAAATATAACACATATTAGCAAAGGTATTATTCTAGGTAAAAGACAACTTCAACTAAATAACATGCTTAGGGTTCCTACCATAAATAAAAATCTTTTAAGTGTATCAAAATTTGCCAATGATAATTGTGTATATTTTGAGTTTCATCCAAAATTTTGCTTTGTTAAAGATATTATAAGTCATGAAATATTACTATAGGGTAGTCTACATGCTGGGCTTTACAGATTTAACTACATAAAATATGGAAATTCAATTGGTGAACTCTGGTGCAGCAATGTGGATGCTTGTAGTAATAATGATTGCAGTGGTTATAAGCATTGTAATAGAAATACCGTTTTAGATAATATTACTTTATGGCATTTGAAACTTAGACATCCAAATTTTGAAACTATGAGAACTTTTTTATCTATTAATAATATTGCTTTTAAGAATGCACCTGTTAAACACACATTTACACATTGTAAGCTTAGCAAGAGCCACAAGTTCCCTTTTAGTAATTCTAAAACTAGGTATAACAAGTTATTGGAGCTTGCAGCTGCAGATTTATGGGGGCCAACACCTATAAATTCATATCAAGGGCACAGGTATTATCTTTCTTTTGTAGATGCCTATTCGAGATATGCTTGGATATATATGCTGAAAAATAAATCTAAAACTTCTAACACAGTTATACAATTTATAACTCATGTTGAAAAGCAATTTTATTGTAATGTCAAAATTTTTCAAATAGATGATGGGGCATAATTCAAACCTTTGGCTAATTATTTTGCTAAAAGAGGAATTAAACACAGATTAACATGTCCTCGCACATCTGAGCAGAATGATTTGGTTGAAACAAAACATAAACACATTGTAGAAACTAGTTTAAAATTATTATCACAAAGCTCATTACCCATGAAGTACTGGAATGAAGCCTTTTTTACTTCAGTTTTTCTTATTAACATGTTACCCAATAAGATCCTAGATAATAAAACTCCACATGAGATGATATATAATGTTACACCAGACTATAAGTTTCTAAAAATATATAATTGTCTGTGTTTTCCATGTCTAAGAGATTATAATAAACATAAATTAAGTATGAGTTCAAGTCCATGCACATTTATTGGCTATGCTCAAAATCAAAAAGGTTATAAATGTCATGACAAGAATGGTGGAATTTATGTCTCAAGATGTAACAACCCGGAAAATCTGAACCAATTTAAAAAATTATTTTGGCTATTTCAGTAAATTTTGAATAGTTAAAATAATTTATTTTAAATAATAACATTTAAAAATTTTATTTTAATCGAAGTTAGAGTGAATATATTTATTTTGACTTCAAAACGAATTAGAAATAGTACGGTAGTTTGAAAAGTCAAACCTGTACTTTGACTGACTGTACCGAATTCAAAATCTAACGGATTTTAGTGAAACCAAAAATATCTAAATCTGTTTGAAAATATCTTTCCAACGAATCTGAAAAATTGAAATTTCGTAGAGGGAAACAAAAGTTATGGCCAGTTGAATATTTAGAATGGTCGCTATAGTATAATTTATAGCCTGTATAAAAGGCCATTTTTCAAACGACCTCCATTTTCGACGAAACCACTTTTGTTGGATCTGGAATGTCAAATTACTGCTAAGTTTAATTTTTCGGAATTTTTGGAATTAATATGTGAGCGTGGCAATTGAAAATGTGTTTTATCAATTTTAGTCAAATTTGTTCGACTTGAAAATGGCCATTTTTCAAACAGTCTCCGAATTCGACGAAATTAATTTTGTAAGGACAATATCGTCAAAACAAAGTCAGAAATAAATTTTTTGGAATTTTCTGAGTTCGTGTGTAGCCCTGATGAATTTAAATATATGATCAAATTAATTTATTAAAAGATTTAAATATTATGTTAAAGATTTCAGGCTACAGACAGTCGTTTGGACTGACGAGACCTTGCCCATTGGATCTGGAACGGGGGCTATTGGGGGGTCAACTCCGGTTGGACTGAAATTGGATTGGTTTGGAACTTTTGGATTTATTTGTAAAATTACCATTAAAATAATATAAAATACATGCTCTTCCACAAACCCTAATGGTAGATTGTAGTCACCGCCTCTTCTTTGAACCCATGGCCAGAAAACTCCCGTCTTCCCTCCTCAAATTCTTCCAATCCACAGAAAATTAGAAACCACTCCTTTAGACATTATCGAAGAGATTTTCTTACTCTTCATTTCTGTACGGTTGGATCAACCCCTAGCGGCACGAACACCGAGACCCAGCGCCCCAACCCCTCGAACTTGTCGCCGCCATACACCCCCGTACCTGCCACCGAGCTCCACCCCCTCGCAGGCGCAAGTGCACCACTCTTCCCCCTCTGATGTCCCGCTCTCTGATCAACAAACCATATCACTATTTGAACAAACAATGGATACCTAGAATCGAAGCAATTGGGTTTACTTGCGGCTGTAACACCACACGTCCGTTAATGTCACTCTCAAAGGGAGTGCAATAACTTTCATGGAGTCTTATTGGTGTATAAAATAGAATATAACAAGACATATACATATATTGGTACTTGAATAATTTAAAACAACTTTTATTGCAGTGGAGAAATAGTTTGGTTACAACAACATCAAAAACCAACAATATAACCAAGTACACTTAATATCCATCTTGACAAATTGTTTTCTGGGTACATAAAGTAAAAATCATAACCCCAACATAAGTAGTCATAAAATATATGAGTTGAACTTTACTTTCAACAATCCAAGCACTTCCAAAAGAGAAAGATCCAAATCAAGCTCCACTAGCACTAGTCCTACACTGAGAACCTGGGGAGGGGGAAGGAAGAAAAGAGGCGAAAACAAAGTGGGTCAGACATAAATTCTAGGAAGTCCAATAACTTTAACAATATAATTATTAAATTAATTAGGATAAGGCATAAACTGGTAAAACAAGGAATGAATGTGAAACAAGTGGGCAAGACAAAATGTAACAACCCGGAAATTCTACGCCAATTAAAAAGTTTTATTTTGGTAATTTTAATGAATTTTGAATAACTAAAATGAATTATTTTAAATAATAACGACGAGAAATTTATTTTGAATAGAATTAGAATGTATATATTTATTTGAATCATCGTTAGAATATAAATATTTTATTTTAAATATAAAAGGAATTGAAAATGGCGCGGTAGTTCGATAATTCGATTTCAAAGTTCAAATGAATGTGTAGGATTCAAATTAAACCGGATTTTAGCGAAACCAAAAATATTAGAATCTATTTGAGAATATCTTTCCAACGAATCTGAAAAATCGAAATTTCATAGCGGGAATCAGAAGTTACGTCCAGTTGAAAATTCAGAATAGTCGCTATGGAATTCTGGCCCTTAAAAATGGAAATTTTGCAAACGATCTCGGTTTTCGACGAAACAACTTTTGTTGGATCTGCGATGTCAAGTTATTGCTAGATTTCAAAATTCGTAATTTTTCGAATCAATATGTGAGCGTGGCGAAGGAAAACGCGTTTGACCAGTTTCAGTTGATTTTAATCGACTGGAAAATGGCCATTTTTCAAACGATCTCGGAATTTGACGAAATTAGTTTTGTTAGGACCGTATCATCAATACGAAGCTAGAAAATATTTTTCGGGAATTTTTAGAGTTCGTATGTGGGCCCGGTAAATTGAAATGCGCGTTCAGATTCGATATATAGAGTTATATTTTGATTTTAACAAAAACTAATCGAAACGATCGAATCAGCTTACGATACATATCCCATTTTGTTCGGGATGGGGGTTATTAGCTATGGACGATGGTCGGCGGGTTTGATTTTGAGGTCAAAATAAAAAGGTTCCTTTTTGAAATAATTAAATATATATATATATATATATAACCCCCTCACCTTTCTCTCTCTTCCGCCTTTACCTTTCCACGTTCAAAATCGATTTTAATTTTAAAAAAAAAAAGAGAAAGGAGGATGGGGGCACCGCCGCTGCCAGCCATCGCGGCCCCCCAAGTGGCGCACCCACCACCGAAGACCCCCTCCTCCTCTCGCGCCTCCCCTCCTCGTTCCCCCTTGCCTCTCCTCCCTCCTTTCATCCGATTCAAGCCCTAAACACTAGTCGACGCCGCAACCCCCCCTGCGCCACCCTGTTTCGCCGCTGCCGCCACTTCCCCGACTTCTAGGCACCCGACGCCGCCCCCACCCCTTCATTTCCGCCTGTAAGTTCCTTTTTACGTATATTTTATTGTTTTATTTTTATATATTTAAAGCACATAGGTTTTTAAAATGATTAAAAATTCAGTTTTCTTTAAAAATAGCATAGTGATTTTAAAAATAGAAAAGGTCGGATTTTTATATAGCTAATCAAATAGAAAAGGTTGGATTTTTATATAGTTAATCAAATAGAAAAGGTCGGATTTTTATATAGTTAATCAAATAGAAAAGGTCGGATTTTTATATTATATAGATAGTAAAAATTCGATCTTTATATAAGAATTAGAAATATAAAAGTAAAATTTTTATATAGAAAGAAGCGTTGTAAAAATATAGGAAGTAGAAATAAAAATATGATTTTTATTTATCGAAATGAAGTGATAAAAATATAATTTTTATTATGAACAGCGAAAAAGGACTGCATTGGAATTTCAAACAGATCCAGACGGTTCAGCAGTTCAAAAGTAAAGCACGGCGGAGTGGAACCCTCAGTGAGAACTTCTCACTTTAAATCTTGTTTTCTAGTTAAAATTATATACTAGGATGCAGACGGTGCTTAGCAGCATCTGACACCCGTTGTCCACAGACCATGGACGACTTGTATGCTTGTTTGATGTGTTGTGAAGTTGTTTGTGATGTTGATGTGAAACAGATAATAAAATATCCATGTGTTGAAATAAATAAATTATCGTTAAAAATATAATTTTTAACATGAATGTGAATAAACAAATATTCATTTACAAACCGGACAGTTTGTTTATGTACACCTATTTGAAGGATATTGATTGGGACGATAAATTTTACACGTCGCCCAACTACACAAATAATATTCAGTGTTTGTGGATTGAAACCCCACACGGGTGTTGGGATGATATTTGGCGTACACTAATCCCAATTATTTAGTTGTATGTCGATCGATTGGTCGACAGACTGTGTAAGCGTTAATTATTTATATTTAATGCTTATGCAGTTGTGTGGTGCACTTTGGATGATGGTTGATTATTTATCGCTGATATTATATACATGTGTTGTATGGAATCCATATAATTAACATTATATGGTAATTGATTAGGCCTCATTCCAATTGGGAAAATAAAGAATATTATAAAATAAAGATTCATGTGTTGAATAGAATAAATAGTCATGTGTTGACGATGCTCATGTGTTGAGAATATTCATGTGTTGAAACTTATCATGTGTTAAGTAAAATATTTTAACAATAAAAATTTACATCTTTATTATAATTTTATAAAATATATTAAATAAAAAAATAGTCATGTGTTGACGATGCTCATGTGTTGAAAGAAATATAGATTCATGTCTTGAATAGAATAAATATTCATTTGTTGAATAGAATAACGAAGTTATTGAAATATATAAAGCCGTGTTGATTAAAGATGCGCCATTTTGACACGAACGATATTTATATTGATTATATTCGTTTTTATAATGAATAAAGAAAAGGAAGTGATTTTAAAAATATAACGTTTTGAAAATATTGTCATTTGTATATCGATGATGTGGAATATTCAATTTTGATTCGAAATTGAATATGAAGTTGAAATCGTTTCGAAAACGAATTTAAAACATTTATAAAATACGTTTTAAAAGGAAATCGACAAAATATATATAGTATATATTATATATAATAGCCTGAATAGAACGCATCGTGCCGCGGCAGTTCGCGAATTTCGACCATTGACTTCAAATTGACGTTGCGGGAGATCCGACCGTCGGATTCTCCTGAAACCAGAACCATTGGGTTCGTAACGAAAAGAGCTTTCAATGAATACTAGAAATTTTAAATCTAATGGTTGGATTTGGAATTATGTCCAAATCAAATTTGGAAAAAGTCGTTGTAAGTGCAGTTCAATGGCCGTTGATGGAAACCGACTGTACGGGCCTTGATAAAATTATTAAAAATATTAATAATTTGTGTAGAATCATAATATATGAATTGGAAAGAACTGGGATGAAAAATTCCACATTTGAAAGGATAAAAATATATTTTTATCGAAATGAACTAGTTTCGAACTGGATTTGAAATGGTTTTGAAAATAACCAGAATTCTCAATAATTGAATTGGAATGGATTTGAATCGAAATTGTCTTTGAAATATTTCAACGTTGGATTTCGTGATTATACAGATATGGTTGTGGAAATTTGAAAGATATATTTATATCATTATTTCCAATACGATATTTGTTGGTTTCAGAATTTGATAATGAATATAAGCCGATATATTTTCTATTCAGAGCCTTGTATTTAATATCAAATGGGATTTTGGGTTCGTTGTGAATGGTGTCTTAAATAACACTGTTCTTGAACCCAGTTTAGAAAAAAATAAATCTTTTAATTAAGATTTAGTGAAATTGTCCAGTTAATTAGTATTTAATTGGAATTGAATTTGAATTGGTTTTTGGGGTTTATCGTCAGCGATGTTTTGAATAACACATGTTCTTCAACCCGATTAACAATAGAAAGTGATTTTGGATTTATCGTGAATCATGTTTTAGGTGACATTGGTTCTCTAACCTGGTTAAAGACAGGATATTGATTAGTGGGAAGATTAAAACTAAGTGGAGTTTTAATGAATCTTTAATTAGATTGAAAAGATCGAGAATGGAGTATCACCAGTTTTGCTGCAAAGCGATAGTTAAATCTTTGATTAGATTTGAATGTGAAATGGTAATTTATATTTACCGATAACACTGTGGTGTTAGATATGGAGTATTACCAGTTTAGATCCATGGGATGAATAGGTTGGGATTGGGAAATAAAATAAATAATTACTTCGGTGTGGTCCGCTAATCCCGACTAGTTTGGAAAACCATAATACGATTTGAAATGATATCCAAAGGAAGATTAAAGAATAAGTTTAGAAGAATTTATCTTTGATAAAATTAATGGGAACCTTTCTCTAAAATGTGAAATTTGAATAAAAGAATATTCTGAATTGAAATGAGGCGTAAGTTGGGTTTGTGTAACATTTGTTTATTATATACGCGGGTTATTTGGAAAGGCCGGGTTCATATCCATTCTGAATAACCGATTCGGCGATAAGTCGATGATGAAGATGGTGGTTGAAGACCGGAAATCTTCACATCGTTTGGGTGATTACTGATGATCTTGATTGGGTTGTACACCCAAGAGAAGGGAAACAGTTGGTGATCATCCAGACGTACTTGGAGATCGATGAATGTGCGAGGAAAGTTCCTCCGATTTCGTTCAAGCCCAGAACGTACTTGTAAATGGACTGTGTGTCTGACATTGGATTTTATTTTGTGTTGATTGATCTCTATTAAATATACATCTGTTTGGCGACGGAGAATTTATTCTCTTGCTTAACGCCCTTCTCTTAGATGTACGAGCTCAGAGGTTGTATATCGATGGACATCAGTCGCATAAAGTGAATTGCCTGTGTGGCACGCCTAAGTGGCAAATGATCAAGGCTTCTGTTGAAAAGCAAAGTCTTATGGTTGATGATCAAAGCATGGCCTGTGTGGCATAGCTTTGTATATGGTGTTAATTCGCGGGCCTCACACCTCGGTATGAGTCAAAACGGGATAGTGACTGTAGGGAGAGCACGGCGTTTCTTTCTAGCTAGTGGTGGTGTCAGTGCTTAAACTGGCTGACATTTGTATATGTTTTACCTGTGTGGTTGTTGGAATGCAAGGCGCCTCGAATATATGGTCGATAACTGGCACTATGTGAGCCGATGTACAGACCATTATATAGGTCCTTTAGGGAAACGTGTGTTCAGGAATAACTAATCCTCGAAAGTAAGAGAGGACCGGCCCTGAAGATGCAAGGATCGCTGTGTGTGGTCCTGAGACATTTGCTAGAGTGTCTCGAATCGGAGAAGAGCTTGCCCCTTGCCTCGACTCATGATGGAATCCAAATTCCAATATGTGACTTTCGGTTTTATTTGTAGAGCCTAGTATGGCGACATAGTGGTATGGGTCACTTATGCCGTCTATGATTTATTCATTATGATAGAAGTTGTAATCTTCACTTATAGTATTAATAAAATATGAAATTTCACGTACCAAGCATTTTTGGCTATTATAAGTTAAAAACCCTATCCTCCGGCTTGCGTTGCATTGTGTGATAGGACCTGGGTCTTATAATAGCTTCATTTTTCTTTATTTAGCTTTGCGTTGTTTGTTTTATGCACTGGTATTCTTGGGAGGAAACCAGTTCTGTGTTATACGGCATGGTCCCTTGATTTACCTTACTTTAAAATAAAGATTAATAACTGTTTTAGTTCTCACACCAGTCACATGACTGACCTGGAGTTTATTGTTTTAACCTAAACTCTGGGTGCCCTTATTCTTCCGCATGGGCAGCTAGTATTTTTGGTTTTGCAGATTTATATTCACAGGATCCTGGTTTACAGCTGGAACGGTACTCGGAAAGCTCCGTATCTGTGTATTTCTTTCAGTTGTATGTTGTATTATTTTTCCGCTGCTATGTGTTTAAATGTAATTTAAATCTCTGATATTTTCTGTGTAATATTTATCCATAATCTGTATATTCTTGTATGCTGATGGAATTGTTGTAATAAACAATGAAATGTTCTTTTGTTTGCATTCCGATTCGTCTTGTTCTCAAAGCAATTCGTGCTTTCCTTACCGGGGAAATTACGGGTTATCACAGTGGTATCAGAGCTTTGGTTTACAGAGCATGAGAACAAGACACATTAGGACCAAACGAAAGAATTCATCAGAGATTGGATTAGTAATAT
The DNA here is from genome assembly GCA_030737875.1 of Allium sativum. Classification (NCBI taxonomy): domain Eukaryota; kingdom Viridiplantae; phylum Streptophyta; class Magnoliopsida; order Asparagales; family Amaryllidaceae; genus Allium; species Allium sativum. The sequence continues at coordinate 8,475,610 of JASFAX010000034.1, forward strand.
CTAATGAGAATAACACGTTAGAGATGGGATCAGTAGTATCCTAGAGCGAGTCGAAAGAGTGTTATTTTTGAAAGATAAAAATGAAAACAAGTTTTGTTTTGAAAATTAAATTAAATTATACGTATTTGAATATTTATTTTTATTGAATTTGGACAATATGATATATAAAGATTTTGCATATTCGAAGTTTTAATATACTGGATAGATATAGGATCACATTCTAGACACCCGGGGATGATTCTGATGATGTGGCCACATCATCAGTATTTATGTTCGTGTTTCGGAAGTGTGATATCTACATATTTCCATTATACTGGTGTGAGAACTAAAGCTAGATAGGATCTATTGTGGCGATTTGGCATCAAAAACATGATTTTATGTGTATATATATCAAAATTATGAATTTGAATTTTAATTCACTAATTGATTGATGGTTGTGTTGTTTGATGATTGGTTTGATAATTTTGAACCATTATGCCAAATTGTACCAAAAAGTGGACTGTATTGAAAATTGTTTGAAAATGCATGCATATACATGTACTTACATTGAACAGGTCATAGCAAGGAGGCTAGAGCAGAAGAATAAAATTATTTGCCCGACAAATAGGTACATGTTTATTGTATTTCTGTGGGTTTGGACGATTTTATGAGCCGATTGGCTGTTTCTTTTTCTTTTTGGATTGATGAGGGCTATGGGAGGCTATTTGAAATATCCTGAAGTCCCCGGTGCAGGGGAGTTTATGGCGAAATTTTTCGGAAATTTAGGGTGTTAGCCAAATTTTTGAAGAATTTGAAAAGTTCTTAGAAACTGAAAAGTTGAAGAACTTAAGCTGTAACGAAAACAATGAAAGTTGAGTTGGTTAGTTAAACAACTTTCAGCTTCGTTCCTTTTCGGGGACGAAAAGTTTTAAATGGGGGAGATTGTAACAACCCAGAAATTCTGAGCCAATTTAAATTTTTTATTTTGGCAATTTTAGTGAATTTTGAATATTTACAATGAACTATTTTCAATCATAACAACAAGAAATTTATTTTGAATAGAATTAGAACGTATATATTTATTCGAATCGTCGTTAGATTATAAATATTTTATTTTAAATATAAAAGGAATTGAAAATGGTGCGGTAGTTCTATAATTCGATTTCAAAGTACAAATGAATGTGCAGGATTCAAATTAAACCGGATTTTAGCGAAACCAAAAATATTAGAATCTGTTTGATAATATCTTTCCAATGAATCCAAAAAATCGAAATTTCATAGCGGGAATTGAAAGTTACGTCCAGTTGAAAATTCAGAATAGTCGCTATGGAATTTTGGCCCTTAAAAATGGAAATTTTGCAAACGACCTCGGTTTTCGATGAAACCACTTTTGTTGGATCCGCGATGTCAAGTTATTGCTAGGTTTCGAAATTCGTAATTTTTCGAATCAAATGTGAGCGTGGCGAAGGAAAATGCGTTTTACCAGTTTCAGTTGATTTTAATCGACTGGAAAATGGCCATTTTTCAAACGGTCTCAGAATTTGACGAAATTAGTTTTGTTAGGACCGTATCGTCAATACGAAGCTAGAAAATATTTTTTTGGGAATTTTTAGAATCCGTATGTGGGCCCGGTAAATTGAAATGCGCGTTCAGATTCCATACATAGAGTTATATTTTGATTTTGACGAAAACCGATCGAAACGATCGAATCAGCTTACGATACATATCCCATTGTGTTCGGGATGGGGGTAATTAGCTATGGACGATAGTCGGTGGGTTTGATTTTGAGGTCAAAATAAAAAGGTACATTTTTGAAATAATTAAATAATTAATTAAAAATATATATAACCCCCTCTCCTTTCTCTCTCTTCCTCCTTTACCTTTCCACATTCAAAATCGATTTTAATAAAAAAAAAAAGGAGCAACTGGGGGGGACCGCCGCTGCCACCCATCGCGGCCCCCCCAGGTGGCGCGCCCACCACCAACGACCCCCTCCTCCTCTCGTGCCTCCCCTCCTCGTTCCCCCTTGCCTCTCCTCCCTCCTCTCATCCGATTCAAGCCCTAAACCCTAGCCAATGCCGAACCCCCCCCCCCCCCCCCCGTGCCACCCTGTTTCGCCGCCGCCGCCACTTCCCAGACCTCCAGGCACTCGACGCCGCCCCCACCCCTTCATTTCTGCCTGTAAGTTCCTTTTTACGTATATTTTATTGTTTTATTTTTATTTATTTAAAGCACATAGGTTTTTAAAATGATTAAAAATTCAGTTTTCTTTAAAAATAGCATAGTGATTTTAAAAATAGAAAAGGTCGGATTTTTATATAGCTAATCAAATAGAAAAGGTTGGATTTTTATATAGTTAATCAAATAGAAAAGGTCGGATTTTTATATAGTTAATCAAATAGAAAAGGACGAATTTTTATATTATATAGATAGTAAAAATCCAATCTTTATATAAGAATTAGAAATATAAAAATAAAAATTTTATATAGAAAGAAGCGTTGTAAAAATATAGGAAGTAGAAATAAAAATATGATTTTTATTTATTGAAATGAAGTGATAAAAATATAATTTTTATTATGAATAGGGAAAAAAGGACTGCATTGGAATTTCAAACAGATCCAAACGGTTCAGCAGTTCAAAAGTAAAGCATGGCAGAGTGGAACCCTCGGTGAGAACTTCTCACTTTAAATCTTGTTTTCTAGTTAAAATTATATACTAGGATGCAGACGGTGCTTATCAGCACCCTACACCCGTCGTCCACAGACCATGGATGACTTGTATGCTTGTTTGATGTGTTGTGATGTTGATGTGAAATAGATAATAAAATATCCATGTGTTGAAATAAATTAATTATCATTAAAAATATAATTTTTAACGTGAATGTGAATAAATAAATATTCATTTACAAACCGGAGGGTTTGTTTATGTACACCTATTTGAAGAATATTGATTGGGACGATAAATTTTACACGTCGCCCAACTGCACAAATAATATTCAGTGTTTGTGGATTGAAACCCCACACGGGTGTTGGGATGATATTTGGCGTACACTAATCCCAATTATTTAGTTGTATGTCGATCGATTGGTCGACAGACTGTGTAAGCGTTAATTATTTATATTTAATGCTTATGCAGTTGTGTGGTGCACTTTGGATGATGGTTGATTATTTATCGTTGCTATTATATACATGTATTGTATGGAATCCATATAATTAACATTATATGGTAATTGATTGGGCCTCATTCCAATTGGGAAAATAAAGAATATTATAAAATAAAGATTCATGTGTTGAATAGAATAAATAGTCATGTGTTGACGATGCTCATGTGTTGAGAATATTCATGTGTTGAAACTTATCATGTGTTGAGTAAAATATTTTAACAATAAAAATTTACGTCTTTATTATAATTTTATAAAATATATTAAATAACAAAAATAGTCACGTGTTGACGATGCTCATGTGTTGAGAATATTCATGTGTTGAAAGAAATATAGATTCATGTGTTGAATAGAATAAATATTCATTTGTTGAATAGAATAACGAAGTTATTGAAATATATAAAGCCGTGTTGACTAGAGATGCGCCATTTTGATGCGAACGATATTTATATCGATTATATTCGTTTTTATAAGGAATATAGAAAAGGAAGTGATTTTAAAAATATAACGTTTTGAAAATATTGTCATTTGTATATCGATGACGTGGAATATTCAATTTTGATTCGAAATTGAATGTGAAGTTGAAATCATTTCGAAAACGAATTTAAACGATTTATAAAATACGTTTTAAAAGGAAATCGATGATATATATATATATTATATATATATATAATGGCCTGAATAGAACGCGCCGCGCCGCGGCAGTTCGCGAATTTCGACTATTGACTTCGAATTGACATTGCGGGAGATCCGACCGTCGGATTCTCCTGAAACTGGAATTGTTGGGTTCGTATCGAAAAGATCTTTCTAATGAAGATTATAAATTTGAAATCTAACAGTTGGATTTGGAATTATGTCCAAATCAAATTTGGAAAAAGTCGCTGTAAGTGCAGTTCGATGGCCGTTGATGGAAACCGACTGTACGAGCCTTGATAAAATTATTAAAAATATTAATAATTTGTGTAAAATCATAATATATGAATTGGAAAGAACTAGGATGAAAAATTCCACATTTGAAAGGATAAAAATATATTTTTATCGAAATGAACTAGTACTGAACTAGATTTGAAATGGTTTGGAAAATAACCAGAATTTCCAATAATTGAATTGGAATGGATTTGAATCGAAATTGTCTTTGAAATATTTCGACGTTGGATTTCGTGATTATACAGATATGGTTATGGAAATTTGAAAGATGAAATTTGAAAGATATATTTATATCGTTATTTCCAATACGATATTTGTTGGTTTCAGAATTTGATATTGAATATAAGCCGGTATATTTTCTATTTAGAGCCTTGTATTTACTATCAAATAGGATTTTGGGTTCGTCGTGAATGGTGTCTTAAATAACACTGTTCTTGAACCTAGTTTAGAAAAGAATAAATCTTTTAATTAAGATTTAGTGAAATTGTCCAGTTAATTAGTATTTAATTGGAATTGAATTTGAATTGGTTTTTGGGGTTTATCGTGAGCGGTGTTTTGAATAACACCTGTTCTTTAACCCGTTTAACAATAGAAAGTGATTTTGGGTTTATCGTAAATCGTGTTTTAGGTGACATTGGTTCTTTAACCCGGTTAAAGACAGGATGTTGATTAGTGGGAAGATTAAAACTAAGTGGAGTTTTAATGAATCTTTAATTAGATTGAAAAGATCGAGAATGGAGTATCACCAATTTTGCTCCAAAGCGATAGTTAAATCTTTGATTAGATTTGAACATGAAATGCTAATTAATATTTACCGATAACACTGTGGTGTTAGATATGGAGTATTACCAGTTTAGATCCATGGGATGAATAGGTTGGGATTGGGAAATAAAATAAATAATTACTTCGGTGTGGTTCGCTAATCCGGACTAGCATGGAAAACCATAATACGGTTTGAAATGATATCCGAAGAAAGATTAAAGAATAAATTTAGAAGAATTTATCTTTGATAAAATTAATGGGAACCTTTCCCTAAAAATGTGAAATTTGAATAAAAGAATATTCTGAATTGGAATGTGGCGTAAGTTGGGTTTGTTTAACATTTATTTATTATATAAGCGGGTTATTTGGAAAGGCCGGGTTTATACCCATTCTGAATAACCGATTCGGCGATAAGTCGAAGATGAAGACAGTGGTTGAAGACCGGAAGTCTTCACATCGTTTGGGTGATTACTGATGATCTTGATTGGGTTGTACACCCAAGAGGAGGGAAACAGTTGGTGATCGTCCAGACGTACTTGGAGATCGATGGATATGCGAGGAAAGTGCCTACGGTTTCGTTCAGACCTAGAACGAACTTGTAAATGGACTGTATGTCTGACATTGGATTTTATTCTATGTTAATTGATCTCTATTAAATATACATCTGTTTGGCGGCGGAGAATTTATTCTCTTGCCTAACGCCCTTCTCTGAGGCGTACGAGCTCAGAGGTTGTATATCGATGGACATCAGTCGCATAGAGTGAATTGCCTGTGTGGCACGCCTAAGTGGCAAATGATCAAGGCTTCTGTTGAAAAGCAAAATCTTGTGGTTGATGATCAAAGCATGGCCTGTGTGGCACAACTTTGTGTATGGCGTTAATTCGCAAGCCTCACACCTCGGTATGAGTCAAAAACGGGATAGTGACTGCAGGGAGAGCACGACGTTTCTTTCTAGCTAGTGGTGGTGTCAGTGCTTAAACTGGCTGACATTTATATACTTTTCGCCTATGTGTTTGTTGGAATGCAAGGTGCCTCGAATATATGGTCGATAACTGGCACTATGTGAGCCAATGTATAGACCATTATATAGGTCCTATAGGATCGGGAAACATGCGTTCAGGAATAACTAATCCTCAAAAGTAAGAGAGGACCGGCCCTGAAGATCTAAGGATCGCTGTGTGTGGTCCAGAGACATTTGCTAGAGTGTCTCGAATCGGAGAGGAGCTTGCCCCTTGCCTCGACTCATGATGGAATCCAATTTCCAATACGTGACTTTCGGTTTTATTTGTAGAGCCCAGTACGGCGACATAGTGGTGTGGGTCACTTACACCGTCTATGATTTATACATTATGATTGAAGTTGTTTTCTTCACTTATAGTAATAATAAAATATGAAATTTCACGTACCAACCATTTTTGGCTATTATAAGTTAAAAACCCTATCCTCCGGCTTGCGTTGCATTGTGTGATAGGACCTGGGTCTTATAATAGCTTCATTTTTCTTTATTTAGCATTGCGCTGTTTGTTTTATGCGCTGTTATTCTTGGGAGGAAACCTGTTCTGTGTTATACGGCGTGGTCACTTGATTTACCTAACTTTAAAATAAAGGTAAATAACTGTTTTAGTTCTCACACCAGTCACATGACTGGCCTGGAGTTTATTATTTTAACCTAAACTCTGGGTGCCCTTATTCTTCCGCACGGGCAGCTAGTAGTTTTGGTTTTGCAGATTTATATTCACAGGATCCTGTTTTACAGCTGGAACGATACTCGGAAAGCTCTGTATCCGTTTATTTCTTTCAGTTGTGTGTTGTATTATTTTTCTGCTGCTATGTATTTAAATGTAATCTAAATCTATGATATTTTCTGTGTAATATTTATCCATACTCTGTATATTCTTGTATTCTGATGGAATTGTTGTAATAAACAATGAAATGTTCTTTTGTTTGCATTTTGATTCGTCTTGTTCTCAAAGCAATTCGTGCTTTCCTTACCGGGAAAGTTACGGGTTATCACACAAACAAACAAGAGGAATAAGATAATGTTAATTTGTGCCTCCAACACTATAGGATAATTACTATACTGCACCATTACTAGTCACCCTAAAAGTTGATCCCGCCTACTGAACATAATAATCATAATGGTAGTTTCGTGTACCCCTAGCTGTCTTCATAGGTGCCGTCTGCCCCTATCTCCATTAGTTGTACCCACTACCCCCATGCGATCGGCTCCCTAACTCGTAGATATCCGTGCTGGTCCCACAGTGGGGGTGTATCACTCCCCAAAGTGGCAACCCGATACCACTAAAGATGCACAGCTTATATTTACATGATGCAACAACGTCTTACCTACTAGCCCGGGCCCACGCACGCAACCCCGTTGGACTTGCGTTGCCACCGTTAACCCGTTTTGACCTCTTACAATCAAACCCAGTAAGCGTGTCCCGTCCTCGATCTAACTCGAGCTCACAAAGATACTTAATGGGTTGCTGGTTTGAAAAGGGTCCCCCATGCTTGACACAAGCTTTCCACCTATGCTTGGTCCCCACTTAGGATTTCCCACTTAACCCCTCTTATTCATGTCTTCTTACATGTTTCAATTTGGTTAAGTGCTTCTAATCGTATTTCACATGTCACCCATGTCACCCACTTAACCCCCATGTCCCACCACATGTTTGTCTTGGTTAAGTGTTACCTAATTCATTATAAACGTAACCTTGTACGACCTCCCATATTAGACTACCGTTTGCGGTTGCTGGATTTGCTGGGCAGGTCCGGGCTATCTTATACCGCAAACGAGTCTAACCTCGTGTCTTTACAATTGTTACGCATTTAGTTTATGCCTTCGACCTCTCACATTAGACTACCGTTTGTGGTTGCTGGATTTGCCGGGCGGGTTCGGGCAGTCTTATACCACAAACAAGTCTAACCTCGTGTCTTAGGCGTTTATTATTACACATAATTATCTCACCCCAATATGAATTAATTATCCCTATTCAAATTTTCAGTGATTTCCAAATAAAACTATGTCCATAATTGTGACCTAAATTATGTCCATACTTTTTAGGTATATAAATTATACAATTATTGTCTCAAATTAATTATATGCCTTTAAAGCCATTTTATGCCAATTCACAATTTGCATAATTAATATTTTCCCATTGTCCCCACGATATTCATACGTTTTAATATGATATATGTTAGACTCGCAAAAAGTTTAATTCATGAAAAAGAAAAGAAAACGTCACAACTTGCATAACACATAAAATAGATCTAACTTTCAAATTAGAATTATAATATAAGTTTGCATAGCCAATAACTTGCATAGGCAATAGACATATAGAACATAAATTTGCATAAACTACCATGGATCTAAATATAGATCTAAACATGAAATTGTGAACTTACATATATGAATATGGGTTTCACCTAAACTTGCATATATAGGATATAGTTTTCACCCAAACTTGAGTATATGAATATAGTTTTCCGCCTAAAAATGTGAATATAGTTTTCACCTAAACTTGCATATATGGAATATAGTTTTCACCCAAACTTGCATATAGATTCCTACAAACTTGCATATGAATTTAAATATGTAAACTAATATCAAATGTTTTGCATATAAACTAGCATATGTATATACTTGATTCACATTTAAACTTTTGTATACTTCGCATACAGACTTGCATAAGATTCACATACAAATTAGCATATGATTTAACATCCCAAACTTGCATAAGATTCACATACGAACTAGCATATGTAAAAACAGACTTGCATAAGGTTCACATACAAACTAGCATATGATTTAACATCCCAAACTTGCATAAGATTCACATACGAACTAGCATATGTAAAAACAGACTTGCATAAGATTCACATACAAAATAGCATATGATTTAACATCCCAAACTTGCATATAAACTGATGTCATAAAATGAACCAAGTTAAACATATGTGATTGGACATATGAAATAGATCTACCAACATAAGATGACGAAACTGTCATATGTTCACCAACAGACGATAACAAAGTTAAATAACATCACATGATTCAACAGACATGTTCTCATAATCCAAATTATAACTGATCATAATTAATTTATTAATTATTTTGTGAAAGAAATTGTACTCACAAAGACAGGTTAGAGAAGGGAGTAATTCGTTCGTCGTTTTGTATTAGAATTCTGACTTGCAAATCCCTAAGCTTTAGGAAGAAGAACTATCCTAGCAGCAACATGGAGGCCAAGAGACTAATTTAGTTTAGGTTTAGGGGTTTAGTCTATGCGTGCTTATATAGAAATTTTAATTAACATAAGCCATTAGATTATCATAGGAGCAATCACAACCATCTAGACTAGATAAAGCTATCCAGAATTGCCACCTATGCCCTAGTGACTCAGCAATAGGTCAGGAAAAACTTAACAACAAGTCAAAATCGTTTCATTTTACATCTTCCCCGGGGGGGTAGGTCGACCCCTTGGTCGACCTGTATAAGAGAGGTCAACCACCTGGTCGACCTGGCCTTGGGCGGGAGAAATCCTGCCCAACCCGCTTCCTCGTTTGAATTTTGAGTTTTTGAATTTTAATTTTGAACTGTTATTAATTTATTTAAATTACCAAAACTTCTGAGGACCATAACTTCCTCATACGAAGTCCGATTTATGAAAACTTGGACTCTATTCCAAGCAGAATTTCGAGACGAACGCATTGGCGTAACCCATTTCCCTTAATTCTCACTTTAACAGTTTATTATTCTTAAATTTGTTCTTTTAATAATCACAGAAAATTCAGGGTGTTATAATCTCCCCTCCTTAAAGGATTTCGCCCCCGAAATCTCCAAGTTAAGGAGAATGTATATCCTAACATCCAATCATCCATCTACTCAACCATCAAACACAGGTATCCATTGTCCTTACAAGATTGCTAATGCCATATGAACATATGCAAAAAGTGTGTGTATATGTTCCCTATCCAATACAAAATCATGCGGTCCACCGATTCAGTTGACCTCCTTAATGCAAATCATGATAGTGCCATGCGTCCATTATGCATGAAAAAGAATCTTAACGATACATATTACTTCTACATATGTGCACAACCATTCATCAAAACACAGCATCCAAATGATAACACAACCATTATAAATCCATTAATTTAAATATGCACACACATTTATATGCAATATGGAAGTGATTGAGCCGATCTAGTGCCTAATGTGTGTGTACATGCATCCACGAGCAACCACTTGCAACCATCAATCATAACATGTTTCAAATACAAGTTTACATCCATTGATTTCTACCTAAGGATAAAGAATAGGACCGAGGAGATATACTTAAAAGATAGACATAAGCATGAATACATTTATGGAAAAAGAGATCAAGGAGGTACCCTCAAAAAGAAAAGGGTACGTTGCATGTATTTTTCTCTCAGTTTCCCAAGTCGCGTCTTCCTTAGTGCCACTCCATTGAACTTTAACAAGCTTGACTTCACGATTGCGTAGCTTTTTGACTTCCGTTCCCAAGATACGAGTTGGAACTCTTCTCACAGTCACTTCTCGTTCCACTTCTACTACCTCTAGTATACTTGGCTCCACCACTTCCACAGATTCATGTAAGCACTTTCGTAGTTGAGAAACATGAAAAACATTATGAACTCCAGCCAGTCTTTTGGGTAGCCCTACTCTGTAAGCCATCATCCCAATCCTTTCAGTGATAGGAAATGGTCCTACAAATAGCTTTCCTACGGACCCAAAGCGAATGACATTCCTCAAAGGAGATACTTTAAGGAACACCCTATCTCCAACCTCAAACTCAAGGTCAGTCCTTCTTTTGACTGCATAGGACTTCTGTCTATCTTGTGCAGCCTTCATCCGTCTTCTTATCAAGTCCACCTTTTCTGAGGTTTCTCTAATCATGTCTAGCCTAAGTACGAGCTTATCTGTAGACTCCCACCAACAAGTTGGTGATCGGCATGGTCTTCCATATAAAGCTTCGAAGGGCGCCATGCCTATTGTGGCTTGGTAGCTATTGTTGTAAGCGAATTCCACCAAAGGAAGATGATCCTCCCATGTCCCTCCAAAGTCAAAAATGCACAATCTCAAGAGGTCTTCCAATACTCTGTTCACCGTTTTCGTCTGACCATCGGTTTGAGGATGATAGGCTGTGCTTAAGCATAATTGTGTGCCTACTGCCTCTTGCAAACTCTTCCAAAATTCACTCGTAAAGATAGGATCTCGATCACTCACTATGCTGGAGGGTATCCCATGGAGTCGAACTATCTCTTTAAGATAAATGGATGCTAGGGACGAGGTAGTCCTTCTACTCTTAACAAGTATAAAGTGAGCGCTTTTAGTGAGCCTATCCACTATTACCCAAATACTGGTATTGCCCCTTCTTGACCTAGGCGACCCATCAACAAACTCCATCGAAATGCTATCCCACTTCCACTGTGGGACCTCCAGAGGATGGAGCAGACCACCAGGCTTCTTCTGCTCCGCTTTGACTTGCTGGCATATCAAACACTTAGCGATGAACTCAGCTACATCCCTTTTCGTGCCATTCCAAAAGAAAAACCTTTATATATCTTTATACATCTTGTCTCCTCCTGGATGTATGGTCAGCTTAGAATGGTGCGCTTCTTCGAGAACCGTCTTCACTAAATCCCTTACTTGTTGCACGCATAGCCTTCCATTCCATCTCAACCAACCCTTATCATCGATGGAGTATCTATTGAGGTGACTAGAAGTCTCACCTCTAACTAGCTTATCCATCATATCAACTAGCTGAGGATCTTCTCATTTTGCGGTTCCTACTGAGTCCAAAAGAGTAGGCCGCACCTCTAGCGATGCTAACAGACCAGGTACAATTTCAGAGGAGGGTCTAAAGTTAAAGTTTGCTATGTACTCCAAGCCTTGCCTTTCTACAAAGAGAGGACTCAAGGTCAGCTTCTTTCTACTCCAGGTGTCTGCTACCACATTGCCCTTGCCAGGGGTATAGGAAATCTCTAAGTCATATGAGGCCAGAAATTCCATCCACCTTTGTTGTCTTAAGTTAAGGTCTTTCTGCGAGAAAAGGCACTTTAAAGATTTAAGGTCAATAAACAATTCAAACCTTACTCCTAGTAGGTAATGATGCCATGACTTTAGAGCGAAAACAATGGCAGCTAGCTCCAAATCATGAGTTGGGTAGTTCTTCTCATGTACCTTCAAGTGCCTTCCCCCATAACAAACTACCTTGCCTTCTTGCATCAAGACAGTTCCCAACCCTGTACCGCATGCCTCTGTGTATACGGTAAACATTTTGCTCCCATCAGGCAATGTCAAAACTGGAGCTGTTGTTAGAGCCCTTTTCAAACATTGGAAAGCAATATCGTAATCCAAATCCCAATCGAAAATTAGGTTCTTCTTTGTCAATCTTGTGAGTGGTGCTGAGATTTTTGCGAAGTCTTTAATGAACTTTCGGTAAAAGCCCGCTAGCCTGAGAAAGCTTCGGACTTCGGGTGCATTCCATGGAACCTTCCAATCTTGCACCGCAATTACTTTTGCGGGGTCCACAGTTAACCCCTCTTTGGACACCACATTTCAAAGAAACCTCACTTCTTCTCTCCAGAAATGGCATTTGGAGAATTTGGCTTTCAGCTGATGTGCACGAAGAGTATCCATGACTTCCCTTAAGTGCAAAGCATGCTCTTCTTCATTCTTCGAGAAAATAAAAATGTCATCTACGAAGACCACCACAAACTTATTAAGGAACTCCCTGAACACCATGCTCATCAAATCAACAAAGTAAGCGGGTGCGTTTGTCAATTCGAAAGGCATGACAAGCCATTCGAAGAAACCATCTGGGGTTCTGAACGCGGTCTTATCAATGTTGTCTTCATCCACTCTTAGCTGATGAAACCCGGTAGCCAGATCTAGTTGGGAGAAAACCGACACACCTATAAGCTGATCAAACAAGTCATCTATTCTTGGAAGTGGGTGCCTATTTTTCTTTGTCAGCTTGTTTAGCTCCCTATAATCAACCCATAGGCAGAGTGAACCATCCGCTTTGGTTGCGAATACTATTGGAGAACCCCATTCAGAAATACTCCGCCCTATGAACCCTTTTTCAAGCAGCTCTTTGACTTGCTTGCTGAGCTCTTTCCTCTCCCTTGGATCCATGTGTCTAACAGGTAAAGCAACGGGTTTTGCATATCAACAAGGTATATGCGGAAGTCTATCTCCCGCTTCGGAGGTAAGCCCTTCACCTCTTCAAATACATCTGAGTATTCACAGACTACTCTAAAAAATGCAAGTTTTCAACAAACGCATCAAGAGATTCTATGTAGCTAAGCATAACAGAATGTATGGGATTACAAGAGATTTCGAGAGTGTTACATAGGCGAGTCATAAGTCTAACCACTCTCTTTTCACAATCGAGGATGGCACCATTATTGGATAACCAATCCATGCCTAGAATCAACCCATAGCCCATAAAGCCAAGAATGAAGGTGTTGCATTCAAACTCAATGCTCAAGATAGACACTCTCAAATCCCGACAAATCATTGAAAGATGAGCCGAACCACCAATAGGATTTGAGACCACTATGGGATCCGCAACTAGACTAGTATTTAGGTGCAGTTTTTCAACTAACGAAGCAAACACAAACAAGTGTGAAGCGCCAGAATCAAACAAAGTAGGAACAGGATGATCAAACAAAAAAAAAAAACTTTCAATAGAAATGCTTCTACCTCTCTCCTGTCTTGGTGCCATGAGAGCGTGAACCTACTCTCTTGCTTGCCCTGATGCCATGAAAGCCTGAACCTGCCCTCCAGAAGTAGAAACTGTCCTCTGCCCTTGCCTTCTCGGGCAGTCTTTAATCAGATGTCCTGCCTCACCATAGTTGAAGCAGACAGTCTTCTTCTTCTTCCTACAGTCCTTACTCAGATGGCCTGGTGTTCCACAATTAAAGCACCTTTTCTTTCCTTTACTATTGTTACCCTTACCACCTTTCTTAGGTTGCTGTTGTGACTTCTTTTGATCCCCTTTCTTTTCCAGTGCCTTATTAGCATTAGCGCCTTTCTCCTCTTCATGCATAAGCGCCATGTCAACCAGTTTCTCAAAGGTAGCCCCCATAGGAATGTGGGTCATAGCCAACCCATGTAGCGACTCGTTCAAACCTTTAACGAATCTCAGGGCCTTCTTTTCTGGTGTGTTCACCAGGTCTAAGCCAAATCTCGCCAACTGATTGAACTTGTTGACGTACTCCTTTACTGATAAATTCCCCTGATTCAATGCCAAGAACCTCTCCATGTATAAATTCTCTTTTGCTCGTGAGAGAAATTTCATCTCGAACCTATGCCTGAAATCCATCCATGTCTCCACTGGACGCTCTCCATTCGTGACCTCCCACCAAAACAAGGCTTCGTCCTTCATTAACCAAGCAGCTAATTGGACCTTCCTTCCATCTTCTATCTCGAAGATACTAAACAAATCTTCCACCACCTTAAGCCAATTTCGAGCTTCAACAAACGTCTCTGATCCGTGAAAAGGTTTTCTGCCCATTGCTCGAAAGTCTTTGCATAGGAGGGGGAGGAGGAGGAGCGGCTGCATCTGGGGGAGGAGGAATGTCTGCTGGGCCTGCAACGGTGGCCCTAGCCTCCAGATACCTTCTGAACCAGGTTGGTGTCGATATTCCCTCGGGTATCTCGGGTAACCCAGACATGCTGAAAAGAAAAAGGAAGAGATTCAAAACGGAGAATCGAAGAAAAGATATATGGCTCTTGGGGGTTATGTTTTAAAACAAACTATTCTCTTGGAAATACTCTCCTTAAAACATATTTTTTGAAAGTATTTCTATATAAAATGCTTTTGAAAAACAGTTTTTCAAACTCTCTTATCTGTTCGTGTAACCTTCAGCTCTGATACCACGTGTAACACCCCACATCCATTAATGTCACTCTCAAAGGGAATGCATTAACTTTCATGGAGTCTTATTGGTGTATAGAACAGAACATAACAAGACAGATACATATATTGGTACTTGAAAATTTAAAAACAACTTTTATTGCAGCGGAGAAATAGTTTGGTTACAACAACATCAAAAACCAACAATATAACCAAGTACACTTAATATCCATCTTGACAAATTGTTTTCTGAGTACATAAAGTAAAAAGCGTAACCCCAACATAAGTAGCCATAAAAGAGATGAGCTGAACTTTACTTTTAGCAATCCAAGCACTTCCAAAAGAGAAAGATCCAAATCAAGCTCCACTAGCACTAATCCCACCCTGTGAACCTGGAGGGGAAAGGAAGAAAAGAGGCGAAAACAAAGGGGGTCAGACATAAAATTTGGCGAGTCCAATAACTTTAACAATATAATTATTAAAGTAATTAGGATAAGGCATAAAATGGTAAAACAAGGAATGACTGTGAAACAAGTGGGCAAGACAAAACAAACAAGAGGAATAAGATAACATTAATTTGCACCTCCAACACTATAGGATAATTACTATACTGCACCATTACTAGTCTCCCTAAAAGTTGATCTCGCCTACTGAACATAATAATCATAATGGTAGTTTCGTGTACCCCTAGCTGTCTTCATAGGTGCCGCCTACCCCTATCTCCACTAGTTGTACCCACTACCGCGATTGTCTCCCTAACTCGTAGGTACCTGTGTTGGTCCCAAAGTGGGGTGTATAATTCCCTAAAGTGGCAACCGATACCACTAAAGATGCACGGCTTATATCCACACGATGTAACAACGTCTTACCTACCAGCCCTGGCCCACGCACGCACATGACCCCGTTGGACGTGCGTTGCCACTGTTAACCCTTTTTGACCTCTTACAATCAAACCCAGTAAGTGTGTCCCATCCTCAATCTAACTTGAGCTCACAAAGATACTTAATGGGTTACTGGTTTGAAATTGGTCCCCCATGCTTGACACAAGCTTTCGACCTATGCTTGGTCCCCACTTAGGATTTCCCACTTAACCTCTCTTATTCATGTCTTCTTACATGTTTCAATTTGGTTAAGTGTTTCTAATTGTATTTCACATGTCACCCATGTCACCTACTTAACCCCCATGTCCCACCACATGTTTGTCTTGGTTAAGTGTTACTTAATTCATTATAACCGTAACCTTGTAAGACCTCCTACATTAGACTACCGTTTGTGGTTGCTGGATTTGTCGGGCCGGTCCGGGCAGTCTTATAACGCAAATGAGTCTAACCTCATGTCTTTACAATTGTTATGCATTTAGTTTATGCCTTCGGCCTCTCACATTAGACTACCGTTTGTGGTTGCTGGATTTGTTGGGCGGGTCCGGGCAGTCTTATACCACAGACGAGTCTAACCTCGTGTCTTAGGCGTTTATTATTACACATAATTATTTCACCCCAATATGAATTAATTATCCCTATTCAAATGTCAATAAGTTCCTTTATTAAACTATGTCCATAATTATCACCTAAATTATGTCCATACTTTTTAGGTAAATAAATTATGCCAATTAATGTCTCAAATTAATTGTATGCCTCTAAAGCCATTTTAAGACAATTCAAAATTTGCATAATTAATATTTTCCTATTGTGCCCACGCTATTTGTACATTTTAATACTATATATGTTAGACTTGCAAATAGTCTAGCTCATAAAAAAGAAAAGAAAACATCACAACTTGCATAACACATAAAATAGATCTAACTTGCAAATAAGAATTATAACATAAGTTTGCATAGCCAATAACTTGCATAGGCAATGGGCATATACAACATAAATTTGTATAAACTACCATGGATCTAAATATAGATCTAAACATGAAATTGTGAATTTACATATATGAATATGGGTTTCACCTAAACTTGCATATATGGGATATAGTTTTCACCCAAACTTGCATATGTGAATATAGTTTTCCACCTAATAATATGAATATAGTTTTCACCTAAACTTGCATATATGGAATATAGTTTTCACCCAAACCTGCATATGGATTCCTACAAACTTGCATATGAATTTAAACATGTAAATTAATATCACATGTTTTGCATATAAACTAGCATATGTATATACTTGATTCACATATAAACTTGTGCATAATTCGCATACAGACTTGCATAAGATTCACATATAAACTAGCATATGATTTAACATTCCAAACTTGCATAAGACTCATATACGAACTAGCATATGTAAAAACAGACTTGCATAAGATTCACATACAAACTAGCATATGATTTAACATCCCAAACTTGCACAAGATTCACATACGAACTAGCATATGTAAAAACAAACTTGCATAAGATTCACATACAAACTAGCATATGATTTAACATCCCAAACTTGCATATAAACTGATGTCATAAAATGAATCAAGTTAAACATATGTGATTGGACATATGAAATAGATTTACTAACATAAGATAACAAAACTATCATATGTTCACCAACAGACGATAACAAAGTTAAATAACATCACATGATTCAACAGACGTGTTCTCATAATCCAAATTATAACTTATCATAATTAATTTATTAATTATTTTGTGAACGAAATTGTACTCACAACGACAGGTTAGAGAAGAGAGTAATTCGTTCGTCATTTTGTATTAGAATTCTGACTTGCAAATCCCTAAGCTTTAGGAAGAAGAACTATCCTAGCATCAGCATGGAGGCCAAGAGACTAATTTAGTTTAGGTTTAGGGGTTGAGTCTATGCGTGCTTATATAGAAATTTAAATTAACATAAGCCGTTAGATTATCATAGGGGAAATCTCAACCGTCCAGACTAGATAAAGTTATCCAGAATTGCCACCTATGCCCTAGTGACTCAGCAACAGGTCAGGAAAGACTCAGCAATAAGTCAGAATCGTCTCATTTCTGATCTGCCCCGAAGGGTAGGTCGACCTCCTGGTCGACCTGTATAAGGGAGGTCGACCCCCTGTCGACCCGGCCTTAGGTGGGAGAAATCCCGCCCAACCCGCTTCCTCGTTTGAATTTTGAATTTTAATTCTAAACTGTTATTAATTTATTTAAATTTCCGAAACTTACGAGGGCCATAACTTCCTCATACGAAGTCCGATTTACGAAAACTTGGACTCTATTCTAAGCAGAATTTCGAGACGAACGCAATGGCGTAACCCATTTCCCTTAATTCTCAATTTAACAATTTAATATTCTTAAATTCGTTCTTTAATAGTCACAGAAAATTCAGGGTGTTACAGCGGCCGTGTACTGTAAGGAGGAAGAAAGGTTAAATCTTTTTAAATATTTTATTAATTTAATTTAAAAATTGTTGTCTATCTTATTTAAATCCTAACTAATTCATACGACATCAAAAATTAACGATTTTAGATCCTGTGCGATCGTAGAGACAAGATCTATGACTCTAGACTAAAAAGAAGCAATTCTGAGCTGTTTGAATTTTGGACAAATTTGCGGATCCAAACAATTCAGATTCACGACTATGAGATTTCTGATTTTAAATAATTAATCAATTTAATTATTTTTCTCGCTGTTAAATAATTGTATGTATGTCAATGAATTATTTATGCGATGTGATGAAATTTTTGATGATTGATCTGTTTATTTTGTATGTATGTATGTATGTATGTATGTATGACAGATCTATTAGTTAAGTTATAGATCTGCATATGTCGGTTAAATTAAAATAAATCATTTTTTTCTTTGCCAACATTTTGTGAATCATGTATATTAGACAAAAATGAAAATCTTTTTGTTTATATTTATTGAATTTAATTAGTTTGTCAATTCAATTAAAAATATCATTTTGGTCATATTTATTGAATTGAATTTGATTGTTAATTCATTAAAAAATATCATTTTGCATATATGATTGAATTGAAATAGAATTGTCAATTCAATGAAAAATATCATTTTTGTTTATATTATTGAATTGAATTAGAATTGTCTATTCAATAAAAACATTACTTTGTTATTGAATTGAACTAGAACTTTCAATTCAATTAAAAATATATCACTTTGTGTGTTGATTGATAAAAACATCACCTATGTTGTTGTTTGATTGTAGTATGCAAGTTACATTTTTTATTTGCAAATTTAGATGTAAATAAACATCGTAGAAAAAGATTACATTTTTTATTTGCAACTTTAGATGCAAATATATATCCTATTAAAAGTTGCATTTTTATTTGCATTCTTTAATGCAAATAAAACATTGATTTAAAAGTTGCATTTTTATTTGCATTCTTTGATGCAAATAAAATATGAAATTAAAAGATTGCATTTTTATTAGCATTCTTTGATGCAAATAAAACATGAAATAACATGTTGCATTTTTATTTGCATTCTTTGATGCAAATAAAATATGAAATTAAAAGTTGCATTTTTATTTGCATTCTTTGATGCAAATAAAACATGGAATTAAAAGTTGTATTTTTAATTGTATTCTTTGATGCAAATAAATCATGAATTAAAATGTTACATTTTTATTTGTTTTAGATGCTAATAAAAGCATAGCTTAAGAAGTTACATTTTTATTTACATTTTAGATGTAAATAAAAAAATAGGATTAAACGTATCATTTTTACTTTTAGAATTAGAGACAATGAAAGATAGGATATAAAAGTTACATTTTTATTTGTATTTTTGATGCAAATGAAAACATAAAATAAAAAGTTATATTTTTGCTTGCATTTAAGATGCAAATAAAGACATTGATTTAAAAGTTACATTTTTGTTTGCATTTTGATGCAAATGAAAACGTTGATCTAAAAAGTTACATTTTTGTTTGCATTTTTGATGCAAATGAAGACATTGACTTAAAAGTTACATTTTTGATGCAAATGAAAACATTGACTTAAAAAGGTTACATTTTTATTTCTATTTTAGTTATAAACAAAAACATTAATTAAAAAAAGTTGCATTTTTATTTGCATATTAGATGCAAATAAAAACATAGAAAAAAAAAATTACATTTCCATTACATGTTAGTTAGAAATAAAAAGAATCGAATTTAAAAGTTACATCTTTATCCACATTTTAGATGTAATAAAAAGTATAGTTTTAAATGTTATATTTTTTATTGTCAAATTAGAGACAATAAAAAGAATAAATTAAAAATGACATTTTATTGACATGTTAGTGTAAATAAAAGAGTAGATTTTGAAATTACATTTTTATTGTCAATTTAGAGAAAATAAAAAGAACAGAATTGAAAGTTAAATTTTTATCGTCATGTTATATTAAAATAAAAAATTACATTTTTATTTGCCACTTTAGAGACAGTGAAAAGAGTAGATTAAAATGTCACAATTTCAATGTCATTTTAGTTGAAACAAAAAGAACAAGATCAAAGATTGCATTTGATTTATATTTTATATACAATAAAAGAATAGATTTAATGTCACATTTTCTTCGTCATTTTAGATGAAATAAAAATAGTAGGATTAAAAGTCATGCTTTATTGTCCCTTGGTTTCAACATAAAAAGGAACATTAGAAAAATATTTTATCTAGGTAATTTAGTTACCATTGGAAATAATTAGACATTAAAACTGGATTTAGTTCAAATCATCATTTTTATCATGTTAGTAAGATTTAGAAAATCATATATAAAATCTCTAACATGAATATAAACTGTATTTAGCTTGCATGTGATTGTTTGAAAGTTGTTGAAACCATCAAATGATTTATATATATATATAAATTAAAATTAAAATGAATCGCACGCGGTAGTTCGCGTTTCGGTAATTGTAACTTCAAGCGATTAGACCGTAAGATCCGACCGTCGGATTTCCCCAAAACCGGAACTGTTAGGACCGCTTTGGGAAAATCTTTCCATCGATATGAATTTTATTAAAATCCAACGGCTAGATTTCAAGATAAACATAAATCAAGTTTTGGCAAAAACAGCGTTGGAGCTGCCAATCAACCTGAAGCATTGTTAAATAAATTTGGCTATTTTTATATAAATAAAAATAGCGATTAATCGTTATTAAATACCACTGATGATATAAAATGAATTTTAAACTATATATATGCGAGGATCATTTGAAAAGTCTGAGTTAAAACTCATTTCAAATGGTCATACGACGATCTAAGTTGAAGATTTTAAAGACGGCAATTGAAGACCAGCGATCTTCACATCAAAAGGATAACTACTGATGCCTGGCATTGCCTAGCTACCAATAAAGAGTTAAAGTGGTAGTTGTCCAGACGTACTTGTTTATCGTCCGGATACGCGAGCACCTCACTACTGTATTGGACATACGGGACAAGGAATAAGGTGACTCCGGTTTCGTTCAGACCCAGAACGGACTTGTAAATGGATGTGTGTCCGACACTGAATTTCATGTTGTGTAATTAAATTGATTTCTATTAATATATATCTGTGGTGGTGGAGAATTCATTCTCTTGCAGAACATCCTTTTTTGAGACGCACGAGCTCGAAGGTTATATATTGGTAGTTATCGATCGCATGGTATGGACTGTCAATGTGACATGCCAAGATGCAATTGATTGAGGCTTTTGTTGAAAAGCAGAGCCATGTGGATGATGATCAAAGCATAGCCTATTTAGGTATAGCTTTGTGTATTTCGTTACCTCGCGAGTCTCACACCCCGGTAGAGTCAAAAACGGGAAGGGAACACAGGGAGTGTACATGTTTCTTTCTAGCTAGAAGTGGTGTTTGGGTTTTTACAAGGCCCGGCATTTTTACTTGGGTGGTTGATGGAATGGGGCACCTCGGATATTTTTGTTGGTCGCCAATGGCCAATTTATAGGTCCAATAGGATCGGAGAGCGTGTGTTAAGGCGTAACTAATCCACTAACGATATTTGTGGACCGGCCCTGCTGTATCCAAGGGTTGCCCGTAGGTGTGATCCTGAGACATTGCTAGAGTGTCTCGAATTGGTTAAGAGATCATCCATAGCCTTGACTCATGATGGAAACCCAACCTCCAATATGACATTACGGTTTTGATTGTATATCTATATATGGCGACATAGTAGGATGGGGTACTATGCCGTCTAGGATTGATACATTTGCTTTGAAGTATTTTTGAAATCTTAGACACTAGTAATAATATTAAAAATATTATTTTCTACGTATCAAGCATTTTTTATCATTATAAGGTAAAACTCTATCCTCCGTTTGTGTTGCATTGTGTGATGGGACTTGAGTCTTACAATGATTTCATTTTCTAAAAAGCATTGTGTTGTTTTGAATTAAAATTTATAAATCATATGCACTGACAATCCAATCGAATTAAACTCGTTCCGCATTAGCAGCGTGGTCTAGTGATTTGCCACATTTTTAGTTTAGCAAGATTTCTCATACTAGTCCCATGACTGACTCGTAGTTTGTTTCACTTTGCAAACTCGGGTGCCCTCTTTCCACAAGGGCGGCCAATTGACAGGATTCAGGTAGGGATGTTTTCTGGACTAGAGTTTGCTTATGAAGATGATGAAGGATCTTTTCTTTTTATCTTTTTATTTACCTCTTGAGACATTGAAACAGTATTGAGTGTTGATGTAATTTAGGGAGATTGAGACTTTATTTCTTTCCCTGTTTTAGACATCTATTTTGCTAAGTGTATCCTGTACTGCGTACTGTGATGTTCTGTGATAATGTTTTGTGATGACATTTCCATTTCCGCTGCAATGATTTATATGTTCTGCTATTATCTGAGATCTGTTATTGTTTTAATTATGTTATGGTCCTATGATTATCCTTACTTTCATAGCACAGAAGTTTGGGTCATCACATTTGGTATCAGAGCTAAAGGTTAACCTTAGCTATGGAGTATAACATTTTTAAAACAATTCGTCTAGATAGAATCAGCAGTATTCTAAGGCGAGTAGCTCATTAGAGATAGGATTAACAATGTCCTAAAATGAGCACAGCAGAATAGCACATATTAATTAGTCATTACATTATTATCATCCTATCATATGTCTCTACTTTTAATATTTTCTTTGAAAATTATCATTTCTGTTAGTCTGACTCTTTTCTTGTTGGTACAGAACTAACTAAAGAATGAGTACCATAGCACGTACGAGGGGCCGTGGTGGAGGTGGGGCAAGAAGACCCGCCAGAGATGAGACTCCTATGGTCCGGGAACAAAAACAGGCCACCCCAGAGGTTGAGACACCACCACCACCCCCACGTGCTTTTGATCTAGATAAGGTGGCAAAGAAAATCAAGAATTTAGGTGGCGTGCATTTCACAGGCCAAGAGACGGTGAAAGAAGCACAAGCATTGTTGAAGGCAATTGAGAAAATCTTGGGAGGATTAGAGCTTGAAGATCATAGGAAGCGTTTTATGGCGACATGGTTTCTGAAGGACCAGTCCCAGATTTGGTGGGAAACAACTATGGTTGGGAGTAATGAAGCTGACATAACTTGGGAGAAATTCAAAGATCTATTAATGAGAAGTTCATCCTACCTCACGAAGTCGAACGCCTTCACGATGAGTTCACCCACCTCCAACAAGGGAGTATGACTATTGTTGAGTATGTAAAGAAATTTGACGAGCTTTCCAGATATTCCCCTGAGTTAGTCCAAGACCCGCTTCAGAAAAATAAGAGGTTTATTAATGGTCTGGCGAGGAGGTATCATAATAGGGTGACTGCACACATCGAGCGTCTGTTTGCTAAAGTGATTGAGATGGCCTGCATATATGAGGAGATTGATCAGAAGGGTTCTCAACAAGAGCGAGAAAATAATCAAGCCAACAACATGAAAAAAGAGTCGGATAAGAAACCTGAGGGGGGCAGATTTTCTACCGCCAAGCCCCAAGAAAAGAAAAAGAGGGACAGATCTAAGGTCAAGTGTTTCAATTGCTAGAGGATAGGGCATTTTGACTATGAGTGCCGAGCCTCGAAGAGGCCAAAAAGGAACGAGTCTAGACCAAGTCAAAGTGGTGGACAGAACTCCCGTGGCCCAAAGGAATGCTTTAAGTATCACAAGACTGGACACTTTATCAGAAACTGCCCTCTGCTCAAGAAATCTGAAGTGGCACATATTTATGATGGAGCGGCTGCACCGGCTTCTTCCGAAGGAGCAGGTAAGCCAGATGTTTTAGGAGGTACTCTTAATATTAAGAACATTCCTATTACATTTTTGTTTGACACAGGTGCATATAGGAGTTTCATATCTGTTGACACGACTAAAAATCTTAAATTGAAACCCAGAAAACTCAAAGAACCAATTAGAGCCCATAGTCCGATCGGAGGTTCGCCTGTTTCTTACTCTCACTTCCAATTTCCTTTTAATCTGATCATCATGAATTTCTCCAAGTATGATATCATACTTGGAATAGACTGGGTAACGAAGTATGAGGCTGAGTTATTATGCGCTGAAAGAGTAGTCCATATTAAAACCAAATACGATGACTGTGCCATGCCACGGTTCAGCCACAGATATGAAAGAATTCTGGTCTTCTCTAGAAGTCACTCCTGCTTCTATTGAGGATATTTCTATCGTCAGATACTATGCGGATGTGTTCGAAGAAGTAGACAGCTTACCTCCACGTAGAGAAATCAATTTCAGAATTGACTTAGTCCTGAATGCAAGGCCCATTGTACCCTGCATTTGGAGAATATCACTAAAAGAAAAAGGGGAGCTGAGTAATCAAACCAAGCAACTTTTGTGGAAGGGTCTGATCAGACCTAGCTTCTCGAGCTGGGGTGCAGCAGTGGTTTTCGTCCCAAAGTCAGACGGTACCCTCAGGCTATGTATGGACTACCGAGATCTAAATAAGCAGACTCTGGAAAATAAATACCCCACTACCCCACATTGATGATCTGCTAGACCATTTAAACGGAGCACGGGTATTCTCAAGGATGGACCTAGCTATAGGTTTCCACCAACTACGCATTGTCGAAGAATGTGTCCCTTTGACAGCCTTCAGAGGACCCGACTTATTTTATGAATGGCTAGTAATGTCGTTCAATTTATGCAATGCTCCAGCAAACTTCGTAGATCTGATGAATAAAGTCTTCCGCGATGTTCTAAATAAATTTGTGCTGGTGTTCATCGACGATATTCTAATCTTTTCTAAATCCACTACTGAACACGAAAAGCATCTGAAAGAAGTCTTGGAGATTTTGCGTAGAAATGTGCTGAAAGCCAAATTCTCCAAATGCTTATTCTGGCAAGAAGAGGTGAAATTCCTCGGCCATGTTGTATCTAAGGAAGGCATATCAGTAGATCCAGGAAAGATCTCGACCATCAAAGATTGGAAGCGGCCTACTACGCCCACTTAAGTCAGAAGTTTCTTAGGTCTGGCTGGCTATTATCAGAAATTCGTTAAGGATTTCTCGAAATTATCTTGTCCATTGACGAAGCTGACTAAGAAGCATACAAAGTTCATTTGGACACTCGAATGTGAGGAAACTTTCCAAGAGCTGAAACAGAGATTAATCACTGCTCCTGTGTTGACCATTATTGATGGCAATCAGGATCTGAAAGTCTAGACAGACTCTTCTAGAGAAGGTTATTCTTTTCATTTAAATAAACGTGTCAGATATGACATTTTAATGTCAAAGCTTATTTTAACATGTTATCCTTTTTTCTACTTAAGGTATTGGTGCGGTGTTAATGCAAAGAGACAAAGTTGTCGCATATTCTAGCCACCAGTTAAAACCGCATGAAAATAATTACGCCACTCATGATCTTGAGCTAATAGCCATTGTATTTTCTTTAAAGATATGGAGGCACTATCTCTTGGGTGAGAAATTTGAGTTGTATACTGATCACAAATCATTAAAGTATCTATTCACCCAAAGAGATTTGAATTTGAGGCAGCAACGTTGGGTTGAATTCCTTATACCCTATGACCTAGACATCTTATATACTCTAGGGAAAGCCAATGTAGTGGCAGATGCTCTCATCAGGAAGAATACGGCCAGCACCAATCTTATCCTTGCCAATCTCATTATTACCCCTACCTTGATTGATAAGATCTCTACTCTCCAGAAAGGTGATAAATTTATTCAAATGATTAGTGAGCGAGTTCGAAAAGGAGAAGCGTCAAGCTTCCAAATAGACAGCATGGGAACCCTCAGGCTGCAAGGGAGAATATGTGTGCCAGATATCCCCGAGCTAAAAAGAGAAGTTATGGACGAATGCCACAAGTCTAAGCTCAGCATCCATCCGGGAGTAAGCAAGATGTACCATGATCTAAAGCGTACTTTTTGATAGAAGGCGATGAAGAGAGATATTTCTATATATGTTGCTAGATGTCCCACATGCCAGTAAGTTAAAAGCAATCAGCAAAAGCTAGCAAGTCTATTGCAATCGCTAGGGGTTCCAAGTTGGAAATGGGACGAAATTTCTATGGACTTTATTGATGGCTTGCCCCGGACTAGGAAAGGCAATGACAGTATATGGGTGATTGTAGATTGCTTCACAAAGACTGCATATTTCATCCCTGTCAAATCCAATAGAATAGCTCGAAGTTTGGCACAGCTTTATTTCAGAGAGATTGTCAGACTGCATGGAGTTCCTAGTAGCATTGTCAGTGACCCCAATCCGATATTTTGCTAGCAAGTTCTGGGAAGCTTTCCAAGAAGAGCTAGGGACTAAGCTGAATATGAGCACTGCTTATCATCCTTAGACAGATGGCCAGACTGGGAGGGTGAACTGCATATTGGAAGACTTTTTGCAAGCATGCATTCTAGATTTTGGTGGGTCATGGGAAGATCATTTGCACTTGGTTGAATTCTCTTATAATAACAGCTACTAAGCAAGCCTGCAGATGTCGCCATTTGAAGCATTATACGGCAAGCCGTGCAGATCTCCCGCATGTTGGGTGGAACCCAGTAATCGATTAGTACTAGTTCCCGACATGATTCGTGAAGAATCAAACAAAGTTGATTTTATTAAGAAGTGATTGCTTGCTGCCCAAAGCCGACAGAAGAGCTACGCAGACACTCGAAGAAGGGATTTTGAATTCTCTGTCGGTGATCTTGTATACTTGAAGGTTTCCCCACTGAGAGGTGTGATTCGATTTGGGAAGACTGGGAAGTTAGCACCGAGATTCATTGGTCCGTTCCCTATTCTAGAAAGGATTGGAACTCTCGATTATAGAGTGCAGCTGCCTGACTGGTTGCCTGGAGTCCACGATGTATTTCATGTGTCCCAACTCCAAAAGCATGTTCATGATCCAGACTTAGTTTTCAAGGAAGAAGCACAACGAGATTTGGAGATTACCCCGACTCTAGCAGTGAGAAGGGAGCCAGTGAAAATTGTGGGCAAAGAAACCCGAGTGCTGAGGAACAAGAAGATCCACTTAGTCAAGGTGCAGTGGAGCGAGGATCCTAGAGACTGTACATGGGAGACTGAGGATAGCATCAAACAAGCCAATCCCAAGTGCAGAGTGGACATCTCCGAGCGACTCTTGTGTTGAGTTACATTTACAATACCTTATATTTTCCGTTTTGTTTCCTTCTTTACTATGGTTTCCTTTTCGAGGACGAAAAGCTTTTAAGTGGGGGAGATTGTAACAACCCGAAAAATCCGAACCAATTTAAAAATTTTATTTGGTTATTTCAGTAAATTTTGAATAGTTAAAATAATTTATTTTAAATAATAACAATTAAAAAATTATTTTAATTGAAGTTAGAGTGAATATATTTATTTTGACTTCAAAAGGAATTAGAAATAGTACGGTAGTTTGAAAAGTCAAACCTGTACTTTGACTGAATATACCAGATTCGAAATCTAACGGATTTTAGTGAAACCAAAAATATCTAAATCTGTTTAAAAATATCTTTCCTATGAATCTGAAAAATCTAAATTTCATAGCGGAAGTCAAAAATTATGGCCAGTTGAATATTCAGAATGGTCGCTATAGTATAATTTATAGCCCGTATAAAAGGCCATTTTTCAAATGACCTCCTTTTCGACAAAACCACTTTTGTTGGATCCAGAATGTCAAATTATTGCTAAGTTTAATTTTCCGGAATTTTTGGACTTAATATGTGAGCGTGGCAAACAAAAATGTGTTTTGCCAATTTCAGTCAAATCTGATCGACTTGAAAATGGCCATTTTTCAAACAGTCTCAGAATTCGACGAAATTAATTTTCTTAAGACCGTATCGTCAAAACAAAGCCAGAAATAATTTTTTTGGAATTTTCTGAGTACGTACGTAGCCCTTGTGAATTTAAATATACGATCAAATTAATTTATAAAAGATTTAAATATTAAATTAAACATTTCGGGTCACAGACAGTCGTTTGGGCTGACGAGACCTAGCCTATTGGATTCGAAACGGGGGCTATTGGGTGGGGTCAACTCGGGTTGGACTAAATTTGGATTGGTTTGGAACTTTTGGATTTATTTGTAAAATTACCATTAAAATAATATAAAAATACATGCTCTTCCTCAAACCCTAATGGTATACTGTAGCTGTCGCCTCTTCTTTGAACCCATGGCCAAAAAACTCCCGTCTTCCCTCCTCAAATTCTTCCAATCCACAGCAAATTAGACACCACTCCTTTTGACATTATCGAAGAGATTTTCTTGCTCTTCATTTCTGTACGAGTTGATCAACCCCTAATGGCACAAACGCCGAGACCCAGCACCCCAAACCCTCGACCTTGACACCGCCGTACACCCCTGTACCCGCCACTGAGCTCCACCCCCTCGCAGGCGCACATGCATCACACTTCCCCCTCTGATGTCCCACTCTTCGATCAACAAACCATATCACCGTTTGAACAAAAAGTGGAGACCTAGAATCGAAGCAATTGGGTTTACTTGCAACTGTATACTGTAAGAAGGAAGAAAGGTTAAATCTTTTTAAATATTTTATTAATTTAATTTAAAAATTGTTATCTATCTTATTTAAATCCTAACTAATTCATATGACATCGAAAATTAATGATTTCAGATCATGTGCGATCGTAGAGACAAGATCTACAACTCTAGACTGAAAATCATATTATCATATGAAATGTGAAATGAAACTTAGCTGGCTGAGGGCTTTCTATTAAGGAAAGAAACCAATTAATACCTACAGCCCACAGTAAGAGGAGTTGATGTTTCGGAAAAGTCCTGTTCAAGCAAAGGGAGGACAGAGAGAACTCCATAGATCCCTCCATGGATCCGGCAATGGGCTTTGACTTCGTTGAGCTTCAAAGCATTCCCGCTCCCTTTGCAATCAAACCCCGGAACTACGGCTCAAAGGATCGTGCAGTGGATGTGTCGGGTTCGAAAGTCTATCCTCCTCCTCCTCCTCCTGCCGTTGGAATGGTGTGTTCGTCTCTGCCTGTTCAAAGAGCGACAATCAATGGTCTTAAAGGAGCACCTATCTGCCTGACTGGAAATCCAAGCTCCCTCCGATGAATGATTGTTTGCTCTTGCTTGGTTACCGGAGGACCAACGCAGGAAGGCGTTGTCACTGCGACTTGGTGCCTACTATGCTCTTCACGGAAAGGAGTGAAACGAGCAAGGAGAGAGTCAACCTTAATGTCAGTGATAATAGTAAAGGAAGAGACAGAATCTCATCTGCTTGGCTGGTCGACATAAGCAATGCCCAAAGAGCATTCTTTTCTATTTTCATGCTTCATAAGTACTATATCCGCTGGATTGAAACCAATTCTGAGCTGTTTGAATTTTGGACAAATATGCGGATCCAAACAATTCAGATTCACGATGAGATTTCTGATTTTAAATAATTAATCAATTTAATTATTTTTCTCGCGGTTAAATAATTGTATGTATGTTAATGAATTAGTTATGCAATGTGATGAAATTTTGGATGATTGATCTGTTAATTTTGTATGTATGTATGATAGATCTATTAGTTAAATTATAGATCTGTATATGTCGGTTAAATTAAAATAAATCATTTGTTCTTTGCTAATATTTTGTGAATCATGTATATTAGACAAAAATGAAATATCTTTTTGTTTATATTTATTGAATTGAATTAGTTTGTCAATTCAATTAAAAATATCAATTTGGTCATATTTATTGAATTGAATTTGATTGTCAATTCATTGGAAAATATCATTTTGCTTATATGATTGAATTTAAGTAGAATTGTCAATTCCATGAAAAATGTCATTTTTGTTTATATTATTGAATTGAATTAGAATTGTCGATTCAATAAAAACATTACTTTGTTATTGAATTGAATTAGAACTTTCAATTCAATATAAAATATATCACTTTGTGTGTTGATTGATAAAAACATCACCTATGTTGTTGTTTGATTGTAGTATGCAAGTTACATTTTTTTTTTATTTGCAAATTTAGTGCAAATAAACGTTGTAGAAAAAGACTACATTTTTTATTTGCAAATTTAGATGCAAATAAATATCCTATTAAAAGTTGCATTTTTATTTGCATTCTTTAATGCAAATAAAACATTGATTATTGCATTTTTATTTGCATTCTTTGATGCAAATAAAATATGAAACTAAAAGTTACATTTTTATTTGCATTCTTTGATGCAAATAAAACATGGAATTAAAAGTTGTATTTTTTTTCCATTCTTTGATGTAAATAAATCATGAATTAAAATTTTATATTTTTATTTGCATTTTAGATGCAAATAAAAGCATAGGTTAAGAAGTTACATTTTTATTTACATTTTAGATGTAAATAAAAGAATAGGATTAACAGTATCATTTTTTACTTTTAAAATTAGAGACAATAAAAGATAGGTTTTAAAAGTTACATTTTTATTTGTATTTTTGATGCAAATGAAAACATAAAATAAAAAGTTACATTTTTGCTTGCATTTTAGATGCAAATAAAGAAATTGATTTAAAAATTACATTTTTGTTTGCATTTTGATGCAAATTAAAACATTGATTTAAAAAGTTACATTTTTGTTTGCATTTTTGATGCAAATGAAGACATTGATTTAAAAGTTACATTTTTGTTTGCATTTTGATGCAAATGAATACACTGATTTAAAAAGTTACATTTTTGTTTGCATTTTTGATGCAAATGAAAACATTGAATTAAAAGGGTTACATTTTTATTTTTATTTTAGTTATAAAGAAAAACATTGATTAAAAAGTTGCATTTTTATTTGCATATCAGATGCAAATAAAAACATAGATTAAAAAAATTACATTTCCATTACATGTTAGTTAGAAATAAAAAGAATCGAATTTAATAGTTACATCTTTATCCACATTTTAGACGTAATAAAAAGTATAGTTTTAAATGTTATATTTATATTTTCAAATTAGAGACAATAAAAAGAATAAATCAAAAATGACATTTTATTGACATGTTAGTGTAAATAAAAGAGTAGATTTTGAAATTACATTTTTATTGTCATTTTAGAGAAAATAAAAAGAATGGAATTGAAAGTTACATTTTTACCGTCATGTTATATTAAAATAAAAAATTATATTTTTATTTGCCACTCTAGAGACAGTGAAAAGAGTAGATTAAAATGTCACAATTTCAATGTCATTTTAGTTGAAACAAAAAGAACAAGATAAAAGGTTGCATTTGACTGACATTTTATATACAATAAAAGAATAGATTTAATTTCACATTTTCTTTGTCATTTTAGATGAAATAAAAATAGTAGGATTAAAAGTCATGCTTTATTGTCATTTGGTTTCAACATAAAAAGTGAACATTAGAAAAAAACATTTTCCAGGTAATTTAGTTACCATTGGGAATAATTAGACATTAAAACAGGATTTAGTTCAAACCATCATTTTTATCATGTTAGTAAGATTTAGAAAATCATATATAAAATCTCTAACATGAATATAAACTGTATTTGGCTTGCATGTGATTGTTGAAAGTAGTTGAAACCACCAAACGATTTATATATATATATATATTAAAGTGAATCGCACGCGGTAGTTCGCGTTTCGGCAATCGTAACTTCAAGCGATTATACCGTAAGATCCGACCGTCGGATTTCCCCAAAACCGAAATTGTTAGGACCGCTTTAGGAGAATCTTTCCATCGATATGAATTTTATTAAAATCCAATGGTTAGATTTCAAGATAAGTGTAAATCAAATTTTGGCAAAAACAGCGCTAGGGCCGCCCATCGACCCGAAGCATCGTTAAACAAATTTGGCAACTTTTATATAAATAAAAATAGCGATTAATTGTTATTAAATACCGCTGATGATATAAAATGATTTTTAAACTATATATATGCGAGGATCATTTGAAAAGTCTGAGTTAAAACTCATTTCAAACGGTCATACGATGATCTAAGTTGAAGATTTTAAAGACGGCGATTGAAGACCGGCGATCTTCACATCGAAAGGATAACTACTGATGCCTGGCATTGGCTAGCTACCAATAAAGAGTTAAAGTGATAGTTTCCCGGACGTACTTGTTGATTGTCCGGATACGCGAGCACCTAACTTCTGTATTGGACACACAGGACAAGGAATAAGGTGACTTCGGTTTCGTTCAGACCCAGAACGGACTTGTAAATGGATGTGTGTCCGACATTGAATTTCATGCTGTGTAATTAAATTGATTTCTATTAATATATATCTGTGGTGGCGGAGAATTCATTCTCTTGCTTAACACCCTTCTATGAGACGCACGAACTCTAAGGTTATATATTGGTACTTATCGATCGCATGGTATGGACTATCAATGTGACATGCCAATATGCAATTGATCGAGGCTTTTGTTGAAAAGCAGAGCCTTGTGGATGATGATCAAAGCATAACCTATTTAGGCATAGCTTTGTGTATTTCGTTACCTAGCGAGCCTCACACCCCGGTAGAGTCAAAAACGGGACAAGGGAACGTAGGGAATGCACACGTTTCTTTCTAGTTAGAAGTGGTTTTTGGGTTTTTACAAGGCCCGACATTTTTACTTGGGTGGTTGATGGAATGAGGCGCCTCAGATATTTTTATTGGTCGCTAATGGCCAATTTATAGGTCCAATAGGATCAGAAAGCGTGTGTTCAGGCATAACTAATCCACTAACGATATTTGTGGACCGGCCCTACCGTACCTAAGGGTTGCCCGTAGGTGTGATCCTAAGACATTGGTAGAGTGTCTCGAATCGGTTTGGAGATCGTCCCTAGCCTTGACTCATGATGGAAACCCAACCTTCAATATGACATTACGGTTTTGATTGTATACCTATATATGGCGACATAGTAGAATGGGGTACTATGCCATCTAGGATTGATACATTTACTTTAAAGTATTTTTGAAATCATATTAGACACTAGTAATAATATTAAAAATATTATTTTCTACGTATCAAGCATTCTTGATCATTATAAGGTAAAACTCTATCCTCCGTTTGCGTTGCATTATGTGATGGGATTTGAGTCTTATAATGATTTCATTTTCTAAAAAGCATTGCATTGTTTTGAATTAAAATTTATAAATCATATGCACTGGCAATCCAATGGAATTAAACCCATTCCACGTTAGCAGCGTGATCCAATGATTTGCCACATTGTTAGTTTAGCAAGATTTCTCATACCAGTCCCGTGGCTGACTCGTAGTTTGTTTCACTTTGCAAACTCGGTGCCCTCTTTCCACAGAGGCAGCCAATTGACAGGATTCAGGTAGGGATGTTTTCTGGACTAGAGCTTGCTTATGAAGATGATGAAGGATCTTTTCTTTTTATCTTTTTATTTACTTCTTGAGACATTGAGACAGTATTGAGTATTGATGTAATTTTGGGAGATTGAGACTTTATTTCTTTCCCTGTTTTAGACATATATTTTGCTAAGTGTATACTGTACTGCGTACTCTAGTGTTCTGTGATGATGTTTTGTGATAACATTTCCATTTCCGCTGCAATGATTTATATGTTCTGCTATTATCTGAGATCTGTTATTGTTTTAATTATGTTGTGCTCCTATGATTATCCTTACTTTCGTACCATGGAAGTTTGGTTCGTCACACAAGACATGTGATATTTGATGAAAGTAAATTTCCTTATGTAGATAGACATAATTCCAAGAAGACAATATAGTGGAATCTATTAAGACTGTGGAGTTTAGACCAGTTACTCTTGAAACAATTAAAGACAATGAACATTCAGGCACACAAGATGAGGATATAAGAGAAACAAGTATGCACATTAGTGGATCAGAAGAAAGAAATTCAGATGACATAGAAATAAGTCAAGCTGGTAATAACATGCACAATGTTGATTATGATGGTAGAAAACAAAGCAACTACAGTACAAGGATATCACAACAGCAACAAAGTGGGCATCACATGACTACTAGATAAAAAAGCGGTATTTTTAGACCAAAAGTCTATAATGTGGCCATCACTGAAACTGAACCACTTAATATCACTCAAGCACTAAAGTCAAGAAATTGGAAAAAGGCCATGGATATAGAATATAAAGCTCTTATGTAAAATACTTGGGAACTTGTTGTACCACCAACACACAAAAATTTAACTGGTTGTAGATGGGTATATAAGATAAAAAGAAAGGCTGATGGATCTATTGACAAATACAAAGCCAGACTGGTAGCTAAAGGTTAAGCACAACAATTTGGTTTTGATTTCAATGAAACCTTTTCTCCTGTTATAAAACCCACTACTATTAGGATAACTTTAACTGCTGCCTTAAGTAAAGGGTGGAATATAAAACAACTTGATGTGAACAATGTTTTTTTGAATGGAGAATTAACTGAAGAAGTCTACATGCAACAACCTGAAGGATACAATTCTGATGATAAAAGGGTTTGTAAGCTTTATAAAGCAATCTATGGACTCAAGCAAGCTTCAAGGACTTGATATGAGAAACTCAAGATGACATTTTTAAATTTAGGTTTTGTTCAAGTCAAATCTGACAACTAATTATACATGAAAAGGAGTAGGCAAGGAACTATCTTTATTTTAGTATATGTTGATGATATGTTAATCACAAGAGATAATGATCAAGAGATAAGCAAAGTCATACAATTATTGGATCAACATTTTGCTATTAAAGATTTAGGAGAGCAAAAAAAATTCTTGGAATTCAAATTATCAAACACAATGAAGGAAAATTGATTTTATCCCAGGAAATTTATATTTCTAAAATTTTGCATATGGCCAATATGCCAAACATTTACCAACACCAATAATAAGTAATCTACACTTATCTAAACATAAAGGGGAAGCCATCACTAATGCAAAACAATACAAGAGTTTAATAGGAGCACTGCATTATGCAACAATTGTTCGCCCAGATATTTGTTACAGTGTTAACAAGCTTAGTCAGTTTATGCAAAATCCATTATCAGACCATTGGATTGCCTTAAAAAGGGTTTTGAGATATTTGAAAGGGACAAAGCATTTAGGAATAATTATAAAATCAGAGATAAAATTTTCCTTACAATGCTTTAGTGATGTTGATTGGGCAAATGATGTTGATGATAGATGGTCTGTATCAGGATACTGTGTTTATCTTGGCAACAACATAATTTCCTGGTGCACTAAGAAACAATAGACTGCATCTAGATCCAGTACAAAAGCTGAATATAGAGCTCTCACAAGTGCAACTGTAGAAGTAGCATGGATTGAAACGTTAATGGAAGAATTAGGGTTGTATTTAACATGAAAATCTATTATCTGGTGCGATAATAAAAGCACGGTTTCCCTTTCCCTCAACCCAATCCAACATTCGAGGACAAAGCATTTTGAAATTGATCTTCATTTTGTGAGAGAAAGGATGCAAAAGCTAATTGTCTATCATATTCCTACTTACTATCAACGAGCCGACGCTCTTAAAAAGCATTATCAACCAAGCATTTTGTGAGAATAAGAGAGTGTTGTATATAACGGTGTTGTATACACAATTATATGATTTTTGTTTGATGATAACAACCAAATAAATATTATTTTAAATGTGTTTGATATTGTACTGTTATTGTACATCACAGACTGGAATATAATATTTATATTTAAATAAAATACAACTGTACAGAAATTTAAATATTCACGGTATTTTATTTGAATAGAATATTTTATTTCAATATCTAACAGTACAAATTTTATACTCCACTATTTGTTCATCTCTGTATTACACTTCATGCTATATCAGATTTCATATATACAGCTCCTCATTACAGATTAAGTCAGTCACTCTTTTTGTACATACGTTCAGTCTCAACACTCATATTTACATACATACACTTTGACACATTCACTGACACCACACACTGTCTTCTTATCTTCTGTCTTTTATCTTTTGTCTTCACAGTTTTCTGCATTCAGTGATCATCTTCATACCTGTCACATGAAACAGAAGCACACAGTACACTCCAACAAGAGTAAAACTAAATACATGTGAATATAATTTTTTTTTAAAAAAATATATATTTATTTGCCTCAGATTTCTGGTGTGTTTCTCATCATTTTTCATGACTTGATCTGATTAATCTGTGTCTAGACAGACAATTTGTATATGTACAGGGACAGGGAAAACTCTTCTGAATGGCTGCATATACACACGTGTATATATATACACGTGTGCACTGCCTCGCCAATCAGCGCGCAACTGAGGAGTAGCCATAATGGACCGTCTCGACTCAGTGAAACAAGAATAAATAAATGGTTGAACTACAAAGCCAAGTCAGAAACGTCAAGGTGAAGAATTTAGCAAGTTCAAAACAGCAAGATCAAGCATAATTGTGCAGACTGGATGAAGCATGCATGAACAAACAGGTAGCCGCAAAGGAATACATGAAACAGCATATGCATTTCAGCAGAGTAGTGCAAGTTATTGTGCACAAGGAAATGTGTACATAGTGAATCATTGATGAGCATGGATAAATATACAGCATTTTTTTTATGGCATTTTTTTAAATACTTTGTTTAAAACTGGAATGCAAATGTTCAAGCTCGGCATACAAGAAATCAACATATAGAAAGTTGGGAAAATGGACAAAACTGTTTTTTTTTTTTTTTGTTCATCAAATTCAAAGCAGGAAGAGAACAACTCGAGCATGGCGCAAAACACAGCAAAGTAATGAAGCAAATCGAAAAGCATTTCAGCATGGTGGTGTCAAATACACTTGTTTCTAAAACAAGATGATCAATGACAAGTGCAAACAAAAATGGCCGAGCACAATACACAGTACAAACTTGAGCATGCAAGTATACAAGGTGAATCATGGTCGAGCTCATATTAATATGGCAGCAACATCAAAACAGCAATGATTAAAACATGCAAAGTGACTTGCCAACTTCATTTTGTCAAGTCAAAGCCAAGACAGCAAGCAAGGATATACATGTGCACATTTATTGGTTAGGTGCATGTAAACAGCGTGGATCAACACAGGTGTGAATGAGCATTGGTGTATGTTCATATATGGAATGCAGATTGAGCATAAATCAATCTCAGCAACAAGAAATTGGAAAGATTCTAAAACAGTTTTATGGAAAGCAATCAAAAAAAAATGTGTGTTCTTGGCAAAGATAAAACAGGAAGATTTTATCTCGACATTATTCATACTGGGCAATGAATCATGCATATATCACCAATCAGTTAAGCAAATGAAATTTCAATCTAGGATGCAGAAAGTAAGTCATACATCTTTGGCAAGTGTTTTCAATGTGACCAGAAAATTATATTAATGTTTCCAGGAATGCTCAAATTATTTCGAGTTTCAGGAAATAGACAGAGCTTATATTCAAGGCATCTACTTATGAATACATTCATTTTGGCAAGAAGGAATCAGTGGAGCAAATTTTACAAGAAGGAATCGGTTCATGTATTCATGTAAGGGATTTAAATTGATTTCCAGAAATGCGCAAAACCAGAAAGAAGAAGAGATAAGTTCTGTTTTGGAAAGTTTTAATTATTTCCAGATTTATACAAATCAGTGTATGGATATTGGTAAGAGATCAATACAGAAATCTTGGGAAAGGTTTGTTTTCTTAGAACCTGTTTTTAAACGAGCACAGCAATGTTTTGGACATGGTGTTATTTTCCAAATATACACAAACAATATACATGGCAAGAATCACGCAAATAAATCAAGCACGGATTCTTTCAAAAGGGCAATAACACGTCTGGATTCAAAGCCCAAAATCACGCAAAAGAAAACCGCAAATCAGACGAGCCATTCAGTGAAATCAGAGCTCAATTAAAGGATTTCTAAATCCTATAAACACAACCATTCATCACTGGCAAGCTACCATCGAAAACTAACATAAAAAATCAGAGTATAATCAAAAGAAAAACTCAGAGAAAACTCACAAGCTTTACCATTTGTTTTCGATCGCAGAAAAATCCCAAATCGAAGAGAGTCAAGCCTCAAAGCTTTTGAAGCCATCAGAGAATCACTTTTATCAAGCAATCGATCAGTGATTGGGAGAAATTTCAGAAACCCTAGATATTCTTTTTCGCAGCCGCCATTTCCAAGTTCCAGAGGAAAAGAGAAAAAGGATCGGGCTAATTAGAAAGGAAAGTGGGCCGGCCAGTTTTTTGAGACAAGAGAATAAAGGGGATGACCCCTTTTTTAATTTAACTCCCAAAGTTTTTTTTTTTTGGTTTTCTTTTTATTCTATGTCATTTTAAATTGTGTTGTAAAATCGATCAAACAGTTACTGGAAGTCTGTAAAAATTCTAGGAATCAGTCAGGGTGTTGACTGACAGTTGACAGAGTCGGCAAAATCTGGGTTACGAGTTACAGGGTTTGTAATTCGGGAAATCTGAACGAGTGAATATCAATCAGTCTAGGGTTTTGAGCGTAGGGTTAGGACAGGAGTAGGCGCTGCGAGTGTACATGGTCCTGTATGCGGGATCTGTTTATAACACCTAGTAGAAACCTTTGGAATGCAGCAGTAGGCAGGGTTTTGCCGAAGCTGGGTATATCTGTGTGTGATTTATTCTGCACTTTCATTTCTGCTGCATTCTGTGATCTGTTTATTATTTTAATATCCTGTCAGTTTTTCAATTCAGTTTAAAAACTGTGATAAACCCTATTCACCCCCCCTCTAGGGTTAATCTAGATCCAACATTTGGTATCAGAGCCAGGTATTTGGTTAACTCTAGAGCAATGGTGAATCCTAGTTATCAGTCCATAGAGAGTCAGTCCAGTCACATTCCAAATATTTTTGATGGTACAGATTTTTTAAACTGGAAATCCAAAATGGAATTTTATTTAAAATCTGTTAATATTAAATGTTGGAATGTTGTTATCCATGGATTTGATAGTGTAGATATTACTTTCAATACCTGTGCTATGAAAATTATATTTGATTATCTTATTATTGAACATATTAATCTTATCTGCCATTGTTTATCTACACAGGGAATCTGGGATACTCTCAATATGAAGTATGGAAAATCTGACAACGACAGCTCAAAACCCGAGAAAGTCAACTCAGATTCAGAACTTTGTTTAACAGGATTTACAAATGAAAATTCAGAAGGATCAGATGATGGAGAATCAACAGATGCTGAAGTTGAAAATTTCTCATACGAAGATTTGGTTTATATGTGTGTTGATTTAACTAAATCTGTTGATAAACTCAAATCTAAAAACAAATCTCTGAAATCTAGGAATACTGAGTTGACCAGCAAAATAGATGATTTGGAATCACAACTTAAATCGTTTAAAAACTCTTCAACGTATGATTGTAAAAATTGTCTAAAATTGGAAACCAAGCTTGTTCATCTCAATCAAAATATTCAAAAGTTTGAAAATGAGATTCTGATCATAAAAGAGAACAAGGTTGGGTTATCAAGTTTGAACAATCTTCTACAAAAAGAATTTGAAATGTTTAAGACCGATATAAATTTCAAATTTGAAATTGCTAAAAAAGAAAATTTGTTGAAATTTGATTTGATTTTAAAAGAGCTAGAAAACGAGATTCAAAATTTCAAGAACTTTGAAAAACTCGAATTTGAAAAACAAAAATATTTTGAATCCGAGATCTCTGAATCCAAAGCTAAAATCAAAACGCTTGAAAATGAAAATTCAATATTGAAACAAAGCGACTCAGAGAAAAATGAAATTTTGGTCGATCGTTGTTCTGAGCTAATAAACGAGAATATTAATTTGAAATCAAAAATCAACCGTCTTGAGTTGAGTCTGAAACGTTTTTCTTTCAGAGAAAAATCTTTAAATATGCTTTTGAAAAATCAATTTTTTCATGGGAATAAAAGAGGTCTCGATTTTACAAGTGACTTTGAAAAAGGGAATTCAATTGATTTTAAAAATCCTTCAAACCGCTTTGAAAATGTTTGTTTTGGAAATCTGAACTCTAACAATTTCAAAGGATTTCTAAATCAAAAACGGGATGTGAATTTGTTTGATAATAATCCATTTAAAAAATCCTGGATCCCAAAAAGAAATAAAACGAACTTTGTTAAATTCAAGCAGATTTGGGTTCCAAAGGGTACAAAGGTAAATTCGGATGGATTGTTATATAAACAAGTTTGGGTACCTAAAGCTGTGTACAAAACTGTGAGTGGTTTTAGAAATTTTGTTAGACCACTCGATTCTCTAAACTGTTAGGTACCAGAGGTGGCTGGGGAACTGCTGTGCTGAAAAGAGATTGAGTTCAAGCTGGTTTGTACTTCTGTATCATCTACAGTTCCTTCAGCCAAGACTGTTAAGTTAGAGATTCTGCTTTACATTGGATTCTGGTATGATCTCTAAACTCACCTTTGTATATTCTCTTTGTGTGTTTTTATTTTCTGTTTTTATTCCTTCCTCTATCTCCTTCTGTTTTTTTGTTTTTGATTTGACACTGCCATATTCTTCTTTGTCTGTACTTCTTAAACTTCCAGTTGCAGAATTCATGATCTTTCTGGAAATATGTTTTATTTGTATAAAATCATTGTGTGTTAATCATTCCCATATCCTGAATTTAATCTTGTAAATATCTGCAATTGTTTCGAGGTTTATTTTTCTGATTTCTGAATTCATAACAGTGTTGATGTATTCTTGTCATATCTTGAACTCTGTTAATTTGAATTCTAAAATTTTGAAGATCTGAAAGTTTAATGGAAATTCACACATCGTTGCTGTTTTGAGATTCTTCTAATTCATTTTAGAAAAGCTTGAAATATTACACTCATTACAGCACTCTATTATTTATCAGTTGTGATGTTTTCATTATTTTTTTTTAGATTGGCTTGGAAATTTTAAATTGTCTAGAATCTCAGTGATACATCTTGAAAATCATTGTTATTCATGATCATTATGGTTAGAATTTGTTTGTTTGAAATCATCTGAAATTATTAATATTTTGAATAATCACACACCTCCTAAATTTGAAATTATCAACCTTGTGTGACTGATTCATTATATTTCAAAACTTGACATTGATTCAAGTGATTTCAAATAAATTATTTTGGATCATGAATATCTATCAAACCTGATGTAAATGATCTGATTTTTTTTATGGGTTTGTCAGAAATACTTGTGAAAATTTCTTTGAAAATATGATTCTCTATTATTTCACGGTTATTTGATTTTAATATATGTTTGTTTAAAATCATTTGAAATTATGTATTTATTGAATCACACACATATCTTGAATCTGAAATATAATATTGTGTGATTGATTCATTAAATCCTGATATATTCACATTTCTTCAAATGATTTAAAATAAACTAAATTTTATAATCATGGATCATGGAATATATTGTTTTTGTGACCTTCAGAAACATCGTCTAACAAGTCTGTTGTGATATTGATTTTTCTGTGCTGCTCTGATATTGTTTTAAAAAAAAATGTTTGTTCTGGAATCACATGCTTGCTGCTCTGATACATGTGCATAATCTATTGTCTCGTCTGTTTGGGCTCGGTACTTAATAATTCTTTTGTCTATGGCATTCTTGTTCAGTATCATGTTAAAATTCCTCGTAAATAGAGACACCAAGTGGTATCAGAAGCGCCTTATATTTGTCTCACCCATTTTTACTTAGATTCAAATCTTCACCATGTATAAATCCACACACTCTTTTTGTCTTGCACACGTTTTTTCCCTCT
Source organism: Allium sativum (assembly GCA_030737875.1). NCBI lineage: Eukaryota > Viridiplantae > Streptophyta > Magnoliopsida > Asparagales > Amaryllidaceae > Allium > Allium sativum. The sequence goes on from JASFAX010000034.1 coordinate 8,517,338, forward strand.
TGTCGTGTATAGATCAGCATATTCCTCTTGTAATTTTTTTTTTCAATTTTAAAATTATCTATTTTTTATTCATTCAGAAATTGAAATCAATATCCAATTTGTGCTGTGTTTATAATTCATCAAAATTATTATCAGTTTTTGAAATTGTGATGAATTGTGACTGCAGTGTATTTCACAACAAGAGGAGATTTTATTTGGATTTTCATGATGGTTGAATATTAATTATAATATCTTTGAACTGGCAAATATTTCACGACCATCTCCTTTATCTATCACCCGTCTGCCATCCATCATGATTTTATATTAATGTGGAGAGTTTATTTCTAAAAAGAAAAATCATCTTGTTTTAAAACAGTGAAAATTATTTGTGACAGAAATGGGACTATATTATTTTTCAGAATTAGTGATAATTGAAATTTTCAGTAATCCCGGTATAGTCGAGCTTATTTCATAATATAATTAATTTAGAAATTTATTTTCACAGTCCATCTCTGTACCTACCCCATTTTCTATCATTCATATATTGGTTTTACATACTGAGGAGTTTTTTTTCCTTTAAATGCTGAAAATAATAAATATAATTAATATATATATATAAGTGTGTCTCTAACCTCATTTAAAAATCCAAGCTCTGATCATGCATGGTTAAGAGACAACTTATAATTTAAGCTGCGACTGACCTCATTTAAAAATCCAAGCTCTGGTTATGCGTGGTTAGTGTGCTCTTAAATAAAAAGGAAATAAAGTGCTAAAAATAGAAATAAATTTGAAATTCTCTTCAGTGTATAAAAACCAACCTATCAATCCATCTTTCTAATCTGTGAAATGTGTTGAAATATTATGACGTATTATGATTTGTTGATTGATAGATATTGGGATTTGAGATTATTTGATCTAGTCACTTAAATTGAATTATTTATTATAGTCCAAATCCATCACTGTTTTTGTGCTTTATTTTTATAAAAATCCTTTGAAAATAATTGGAAATAATTTTTTTTAAACTCTCTCCATTTTATATAAAATTCATCATATATCCGTTGTTCTCTAAAATGTGAAATATGCCTCCAATTCTTAGAATATTATGATTTTTGTTTGACTGATTGAATTTTATGATGACCGTTCTTCCTCTTAAGCTGATATAGTATTTGTTAGTCATTTTTCATCTATGTTTTAAATTCTGTATCCTTTTGATGATAACAAAAGGGGGAGAATGGATAGAGATTTTGATTTATGAGTGAATATTTTATAAATATTTTTAATTTTGAAAATTTATTATTATTCATACATTTCACTCATGCACAGTTATAGGGGGAGTTGTCTGTTGTAGGGGGAGCTAACATATAGGGGGAGTTCAATATTCATTGTCAAACACATCTATTGTATACAAAATCTTTTATTTGTTTGTCATCATCAAAAGGGGGAGATTGTTGTATATAACGGTGTTGTATACACAATTATATGATTTTTGTTTGATGATAACAACCAAATAAATATTATTTTAAATGTGTTTGATATTGTACTGTTATTGTACATCACAGACTGGAATATAATATTTATATTTAAATAAAATACAACTGTACAGAAATTTAAATATTCACGGTATTTTATTTGAATAGAATATTTTATTTCAATATCTAACAGTACAAATTTTATACTCCACTATTTGTTCATCTCTGTATTACACTTCATGCCATATCATATTTCATATATACAGCTCCTCATTACAGATTAAGTCAGTCACTCTTTTTGTACATACATTCAGTCTCAACACTCATATTTACATACATACACTTTGACACATTCACTGACACCACACACTGTCTTCTTATCTTCTGTCTTTTATCTTTTGTCTTCACAATTTTCTGCATTCAGTGATCATCTTCATACCTGTCACATGAAACAGAAACACACAGTACACTGCAACAAGAGTAAAACTAAATACATGTGAATATAACTTTTTTTTTTAAAAATATATATATTTATTTGCCTCAGATTTCGGGTGTGTTTCTCATCATTTTTCATGACTTGATCTGATTAATCTGTGTCTAGACAGACAATTTGTATATGTACAGGGACAGGGAAAACTCTTCTGAATGGCTGCATATACACACGTGTATATATATACACGTGTGTACTGCCTCGCCAATCAGCGCGCAACTAAGGAGTAGCCATAATGGACCGTCTCGACTCAGTGAAACAAGAATAAATAAATGGTTGAACTACAAAGCCAAGTCAGAAACGTCAAGGTGAAGAATTTAGCAAGTTCAAAACAGCAAGATCAAGCATAATTGTGCAGACTGGATGAAGCATGCATGAACAAACTACAATGAACAAACAGGTAGCTGCAAAGGAATACATGAAACAGCATATGCATTTCAGCAGAGTAGTGCAAGTTATTGTGCACAAGGAAATGTGTACATAGTGAATCATTGATGAGCATGGATAAATATACAGCATTTTTTAATGGCATTTTTTTAAATACTTTGTTTAAAACTGGAATGCAAATGTTCAAGCTCAGCATACAAGAAATCAATATTTAGAAAGTTGGGAAAATGGACAAAACTGTTTTTTTTTTTGTTCATCAAATTCAAAGCAGGAAGAGAACAACTCGAGTATGGCGCAAAACACAGCAAAGTAATGAAGCAAATCGAAAAGCATTTCAGCATGGTGGTGTCAAATACACTTGTTTCTAAAACAAGATGATCAATGACAAGTGCAAACAAAAATGGCCGAGCACAATACACAGTACAAACTTGAGCATGCAAGTATACAAGGTGAATCATGGTCGAGCTCATATTAATATGGCAGCAACATCAAAACAGCAATGATTAAAACATGCAAAGTGACTTGCCAACTTCATTTTGTCAAGTCAAAGCCAAGCCAGCAAGCAAGGATATACATGTGCACATTTATTGGTCAGGTGCATGTAAACAGCATGGATCAACACAGGTGTGAATGAGCATTGGTGTATGTTCATATATAGAATGCAGATTGAGCATAAATCAATCTCAGCAACAAGAAATTGGAAAGATTCTAAAACAGTTTTATGGAAAGCAATCAAAAAAAAATGTGTGTTCTTGGCAAAGATAAAACAGGAAGATTTTATCTCGACATTATTCATACTGGGCAATGAATCATGCATATATCACCAATCAGTTAAGCAAATGAAATTTCAATCTAGGATGCAGAAAGTAAGTCATACATCTTTGGCAAGTGTTTTCAATGTGAACAGAAAATTATATTAATGTTTCCAGGAATGCTCGAATTATTTCGAGTTTCAGGAAATAGACAGAGCTTATATTCAAGGCATCTACTTATAGATACATTCATTTTGGCAAGAAGGAATCAGTGGAGCAAATTTTACAAGAAGGAATCGGTTCATGTATTCATGTAAGGGATTTAAATTGATTTCCAGAAATGCGCAAAACCAGAAAGAAGAAGAGATAAGTTCTGTTTTGGAAAGTTTTAATTATTTCCAGATTTATACAAATCAGTGTATGGATATTGGTAAAAGATCAATACAGAAATCTTGGGAAAGGTTTGTTTTCTTAGAACCTGTTTTTAAACGAGCACAGCAATGTTTTAGACATGGTGTTATTTTCCAAATATACACAAACAATATACATGGCAAGAATCACGCAAATAAATCAAACATGGATTCTTTCAAAAGGGCAATAACACGTCTGGATTCAAAGCCCAAAATCATGCAAAAGAAAACCGCAAATCAGACGAACCATTAAGTGAAATCAGAGCTCAATTAAAGGATTTCTAAATCCTATAAACACAACCATTCATCACTGGCAAGCTACCATCGAAAACTAACATAAAAAATCAGAGTATAATCAAAAGAAAAACTCAGAGAAAACTCACAAGCTTTACCATCTGTTTTCGATCGCAGAAAAATCCCAAATCGAAGAGAGTCAAGCCTCAAAGCTTTTAAAGCCATCAGAGAATCACTTTTATCAAGCAATCGATCAGTGATTGGGAGAAATTTCAGAAACCCTAGATATTCTTTTTCGCAGCCGCCATTTCCAAGTTCCAGAGGAAAAGAGAAAAAGGATCGGGCTAATTAGAAAGGAAAGTGGGCCGGCCAGTTTTTTGAGACAAGAGAATAAAGGGGATGACCCCCTTTTTTAATTTAACTCCCAAAGTTTTTTTTGGTTTTCTTTTTATTCTATGTCATTTTAAATTGTGTTGTAAAATCGATCAAACAGTTATTAGAAGTCTGTAAAAATTCTAGGAATCAGTCAGGGTGTTGACTGACAATTGACAGAGTCGGCAAAATATGGGTTACGAGTTACAGGGTTTGTAATTCGGGAAATCTGAACGAGTGAATATCAATCAGTCTAGGGTTTTGAGCGTAGGGTTAGGACAGGAGCAGGCGCTGCGAGTGTACATGGTCTTGTATGTGGGATCTGTTTATAACACCTAGTAGAAACCTTAGGAATGCAGCAGTAGGCAGGGTTTTGCCGAAGCTGGGTATATCTGTGTGTGATTTATTTTCTGCACTTTTATTTCTACTGCATTCTGTGATCTGTTTATTATTTTAATATCCTGTCAGTTTTTCAATTCAGTTTAAAAACTGTGATAAACCCTATTCACCCCCCCCCCCCTCTAGGGTTAATCTAGATCCAACAGAGAGGAGATAAAAGTAGTTGATGGAGGCGGAAATGAAATAGGAAACCCTAGTTCGAACTGAGGGGGCATAATGAAGACAAAAGAGGTTTCATGAATACATATTCGCATCCATTATTTACATGGGTCACGCGTTATGTTATATTTAGTATGATTTGTAATTTACAATTAGTCGTTGCAATGCTTTTCTATATATATATATATATATATATATATGTATGTCTTTGTTTCATTACTCCTTGTATAAAAAATATATTATTTCATCAATAAAATCTTCTACTTCCTTAATATTCTTCTTGTTCTTCATTTTGTTCGTTTTACCCTTCAATTCATACCTATCATGTCTTTGAATATCGGACTTATTTAATGACCAAGCATGAACATAGAGAAAATCTTTCGCGCACAAGTTCGTAAATACTATACTATAAAAACGCCTTTTAATTTTATAAAGCATGCCTAAAATTCACTCTTTGGTACTGAACTAGATTTTACACAATGTCTAAAATGTCTCAATGAAATAATGCCAGATTACTGCTACTTTTCACGATGGCTATATTGATCTTGTTAATTTCACATAAGGTATCATTACTTATTTCTTTGTTTGTTGCCCTTAATCATGCTTTCAAAATTGGAAAATAAAATGAGTTAGTAAATTCAGAAAATAGAGGAAGACCTCTAACTTATAGCAAGCATCCAGCATCTGCTTGCATCTCCACCTCACCCCTAAATCCACCTCATCACCTCGACAACATCTGTTAGACCAAATCATATTCTTTTCCATCATCTATTAATTATATAAATGTAATGTAATAAACATAGCATGAAAAAGCAGTGAAGGCCCCACAAATTACTCGTGTCAAATCAGAATACGAAGAGATTTTCCGCCAAAACCTACTTTAAAGTTTGAATCACTTTCACTCTGTTTAACCATTTCTCTATGTTTCTTTTTCTCCAAATCAGCTCCTTGCTAACCTAAATTCTCAAATATTCCGACTCCTAAATTCGTTATCATGAACTCCAATCCTACCAACATCGGCCGACAAACTCGCAGCCGTCTCCACCGCCCTCCTCGAGCACACAAACAACCCATCATAATCCATAATCTATTTATTTATTTATCAATAAAATACAATACTTGGTTGTTTATATACTCAGTAATCATTCAGACAAAGCTCATTCTTTCTTTGTTTGAGAAATCAATTGGCTATTATCCCCTTTATTTTTTCTATAATAATGAATTCATCCATATTAATTAGTGTCATTCAATGTTTTCATCTTAACTTTCATCTCCCTTAAGTGCTTTATTAATAAATATACAATTGATTGCCTTTCCATTTTCTATCTTCCCATCACATTTTTAGAAATCCATTCCATGTTTCATATTTCAAAGTGAAATAGTTCTGAGTTTATACCTATCATGTCTTTGCATATCGGACTTGTTTAATGACCAAGCATGGACATAGAGAAACACTTTCGCACACAAATTTGTAAATACTATACTATAAAAATGCCTTTTAATTTTGTAAAGCATGCCTAGGCAGTTATGGTAATGGCTACCGTTTGGCAAATACCGTTACCGTACCGTTTTTACTGGTAAACCAGAATTGCTTACTGTTACCATTACCGATCGACTGGTATACCGCTGACTGGTATACCGATAATCTGGTAACCATTACACTGGTAATGGTAAATTACTGTTTGTCGATCAAAATTTATATTTTAACGTATTTTTTTGTACATCATGCATTTTTATTATACTATATGTGGTGTTAGTTTATAAAAAACATAAATGAAAAAGAAAATAAACGTATCTGGAATTATTTCATCTGATTATTAAACTAAATATAACCATTTATTTGGTTCTACGTGCATGTAATAAAGCATATCAGATGAGTATACTTATGTTTTGAATTAACTGGTAAAATTACCGTTACCGCTGGTATTGAAGAAACGTTACCGATAATTTACCGTTAAAAATGGTAAATTTACTGTTACCATACCGTTTTAACTGGTATACCGATTTCAACCAAAAATGGTTACCGATCGACTGGTAATGGTATGGTAATGGTAAATTTACCGTTACCGTAACAGCCCTACCTAAAATTCATTCTTTGGTACTGAACTAGATTTTACACAATGTCTGAAATGTCTCAATGAAATAATGCCAGACTACTGATACTTTTCACGATGGCTATATTGATCTTGTTAATTTTACATAAGGTATCATTACTTATTTCTTTGTTTGTTGCACTTAATCATGCTTTCAAAATTGGAAAATAAAATGAACTAATAAACTCATAAAATAGAGGAAGATCTCTAACTTACAGCACGCATCCAGCATCTGCTTGCATCTTCACCTCACCCCTAAATCCACCTCATCACCTTGACAACATTTGTTAGACCAAATCATATTAAACTCATAAAATAGAGGAAGACCTCTAACTTACAACACACATCCAACATCTGCTTGCATCTTCACCTCACCCCTAAATCTATCTCATAACCTCACAACATCTATTAGACCAAATCATATTCTTTTCCATCATCTATTAATTATATAAATGTAATATAATAAACATAGCATGTAAAAGCAGTGAAGGCCCCACAAATTACTCGTTTCAAATCAGAATACGAAGATATTTTCCGCCAAAACCTACTTTAAAGTTTGAACCACTTTCACTCTATTTAATCGTTTCTCTCTGTTTCCTTTTTTTCAAATCAGCTCCTTGCTAACCTAAATTCTCAAATATTCCGACTCCTAAATTCATTATCATGAACTCCAATCCTACCAACATCGACCGACAAACTCGCAGCTGTCTCCACCGCCCTCCTCGGCCACCCAAAAAACCCGTCATAATCTATAATATATTTACTTATTTATCTATAAAATACAATACTTGGCTGTTTATATACTCAGTAATCATTCAGACAAAGCTCATTCTTTTGTTTGTTTGAGAAATCAATTGGTTATTATCCCCTCTATTTTTTCTATAATAATGATTTCATCCATATTAATTAGTGTCATTCAACGTTTGCATCTTAACATTCTTCTCTTTTAAGTGCTTTACTAATAAATACACAATTAATTGCCTTTCCATTTTCTACCTTCCCATCACATCTTTGGAACCAGTCCATGTTTCATATTTCAAAGTGAAATAGTTCTGAGTTTATACCTATCATGTCTTTGAATATCAGACTTGTTTAATGACCAAGCATGGTCATAAAGAAACTCTTTCGCGCACAAGTTTGTAAATACTATACTATAAATACGCCTTCTAATTTTATAAAGCATGTCTAAAATTCATTCTTTGTTACTGAACTAGATTTTACACAATGTCCAAAATATCTCAGTGAAATAATGTCAGATTACTGCAACTTTTCACGATGGCCATATTGATCTTGTTAATTTTACATAAGGTATCATCACTTATTTCTTTGTTTGTTTCCTTTAATCGTGCTTTCAAAATTGGAAAATAAAATTAGTTAGTAAACTCATAAAATAGAGGAAGACCTCTAACTTACAACAAGCATCCAGCATCTGCTTGCATCTCCACCTCACCCCTAAATCCACCTCATCACCTCGGCAGCGTTTGTTAGGCAAATCATATTCTTTTCCATCATCAAGCAAGTTGAAGCTGGTTGTTTGCAATTATTGATCCAAATATCGTATGTGTAAAGGCCTAATTTTAGCCGACATCCGAATTTGTCAACTCTACAGATTACACGGTGAACTCCATGAACTGCAGATCTCAATCATCAAAGGATACAGCAAGGAAGATATCTGAATATAAAATAGAGGAAGAAAAACCCCTAAAATAAAAAAAATCTCCTTCTCCATTTAGAGTGAGTAAGGAAAACAAAAGATTTTACCTGGTTCATTTTTTGGTACTTCTCGACTAGTGTCCAGAAGATGCAAATTAAAGGACTATGAATTACTGGGAATACAATGAGAATTCTAGGGTTTGCGAGACTCGGACTCATTTGTTATTTCCGTAAAACGAGACTTAGGTGCTACGATGAAAATGACGGACGTTCCGATGAAGGAAATATTCTGTATGAGAGATTAAGTTGGAGGAGAAAGAAATATAAAATCGCGATTTTTTAGGAGAGAAACGATCGGAGGAGACGAAGATTGGAAATTTCGCGTTTAGATTTTCTCACCGAGATTCATTGGCACAGACAAATTGGTTTAGCTCCTCTTACAGTAGGGAAACCCCCCTAACGGTCGATTTGAAAATGCTTCTACGTAAATATTAACAGAACTAAATATCCCTTAAAAATATTATCTAATATCTAAACTTTTTGCAATTTCAAAATAGTCCTTCATCCTTATAATAAGATCTTATGGTTAAACTAGTTTACAAATATAAAATATTCCTCCATGCTTAAAATTAGGATCTAACAAATAAACATCATTTGTATTTTATTTTTATTTTTTGAATTTTTTCACGAAGGAAATCGACTGGAGTCGTAAAATCTTCCCTAATGCACTTATCCCGGTCCGCGAGCACCACATAAGTGGCTGATCTTAGCTTATGCACATGGTAAGCTCTTAGCATGTCATTCCTGGTTTCGAACCTATCCCACAATTACCATGACACAATGTTCTTAACCGCTGGGCAACTGTTGCGGATCATTTGTAAAATTCTTTGTTTATTAATTATTAACATAACTAAAATTCAGACTAAAAATAAATGTTGCAACTTAGAAATAAAAATATAAATTAACTATACATGATCTCAACATAAAAACATAGTTAAATATTTATGCAAATGAATTTTTCTTAAATGTGTTAATTATATAATTTTTAGAGAAACAATTCATGCACAAGGCATATGCTATTATCATGCGTGAAGCACGTTCCTTAATGCTTGCATATATAAGGGAATTTTTTAGTGGTTCATGATTACAGCAAAAAAGTAAGACAATAGAGGTATTCCAACTATTATTAAAGAAACATATATAATTGAAAATAGAATATTAGCACTTCTTGTAAAATAACCATCAATATCTCTTTAATTAGATGTTCAAGCTGTTATTCGAAATAATTCTTGGAAGTACTAGAGGACAACAAAGGCACCATACGGTGTTTTTTAGATGAATATGTTGGCATGTTTTACTAAGATTTGAAAGAAGATTGTTTACATTTAAACCTTAATTAAAGATCAATTGAAATGATAAAGTAATGTTATTTGCACGCCCTAAAACACCATATTTCACCCACTGAACCTATTAGCCATGCAATACTTATCTCGTATATCCACATACACATCCAATTTTGTTTTCTTATCATTAGGTAAATATTAAGCATCCTCTCATCTAGTTCTCTCTTTTCAAAAAAGTGTTTCTTCTTTAAAATTAAATATCAAAATTAAATTTATTGGAAATTCAATAGTTCAAAATCTTTTAAAATCAGAATTCGGTAGCTCAAAAGGCATGCAAGTCATTTGAATCTCTACATTGGACACTTCACAGCTTTGATGTTAATAAAAATATCTTAAATCGTAAAACACTAATCTCAATACAATAAATATGATTTACTTATAGTGTTGTCTCCTTTTTGTCTTTGATTAAAGGAGATAGAAGCGCAAACATTTTTATATATGACAAAAGTAAAACACACAGCCATAACAAAATGTTGTATATGACATTAGTTGAAATTCACTACTGAATTTTGTACAAATATTAGAAGGGGATTGTTATTGACACTCAAATATTGTTACGAGGGGATCAATTTAAAAAGAAAATAGAATTTGTTAAGGGGAGTATCAATGCAGAGAGCACCCTGCTTAGCACATAAAGTTTATTTTACCAAATTAGCTTTTTACAATAATCCTTTTTTTGTTAATTAAAAAATTTATACGGTATATTAGTCGAACTGCATCAGATTTTTATATCAAATTATCAGTAATCTCATTTGTCGATATGCATCTGATCAGATGAAAATATATCATTCATAGAAAATTAATATGCATATATCGAACAAATTTTTTTATATGGTATCTCACCGCCGAATTTGTTGATATACCTCATTTCCTCAAACGATCGTTTTTTTTTGTTTGCAAATAATTTACATGATTACTAAATGCAAATCAAGTTTACTCATTGCACACTGGTATATTACCATTATATCCTTTGTGTGTATTAAATGAAAGAAACCCAAATAAATGCTTTGGTGTGTATTATGAAACCCTAATAAATGTTTTGTGTGCATGTATATGCGTGTACACTGATTATTATATTACTTTACATTATATTATTTTTTAAAAATAAATATTTTTAATTGTTGAACTAACAAATTTTAGTAAAAAGAATGTTTATAAATTAGGTTATAAAATCGATATTAAATATTTACACAGAAAACTAGGTATCATATAGATTATGTAGTGGAAGTATTAAATATTTACACAAAAAACTAGATTATATAGAGACTTTATCCAAAGAAATAGGAAGGACAGTGCAATAATTTTTGCAAACTGCACTGAGTAATTTGATTTGCATTTAGCAACACCCATAATTTAGGGATTTTGTCCTTTTGCATTTGAAATTGATTGGGATTTAGGATGGTAACTGATGTTATTACCAAGGTAAAAAGGGAATTAAAAAAATTAAGTATGTGACCCCCTTTAACATTCTTTTTATGATTAGAGTGTTTTTAAAATTTAACCCTCTCCTCCTAACAATATTTGGAGTGTCAATAACAATACCCCATTAGAATAGCAAGCATATTAATTGATATCGATATTGCAAAAAAAAAAAAACATTTTACAGTAATTTATAATTAGTAAAATAATCTCACTTGCAATATTTATTGCTCTTTCCTCTATCATGGAAAGCGACAGTGGAGAAATTTGGTATTATGTTGCCCGGTTTTGTAAGTTTTCCTTTTATTTTAAGTTTAGTTTTGTCCATCGATCGATCCTATGGTAACTAAGCGAGTAAGCCAACTTCTTAAGACAACCCATTGAATTGAATAGCAACCTTTCAATTCAAAAATCAGTAAATGTAAAAGGTAGCGATATTTCAATGGAGCAAAATGAAGTTTAGTAGTTTTAATTATGCATTTTTAATACAATTGAGAACCTAATTGCATTCATTTTATATGAATTTATGAAATATAATTATAGTACATGAGTGTCATGGCACGTGCTTCTCGCATGAGTTATTCATTTTACAAATTTTATATGTTTAAAACTAAAATTATTTACATGTATATTTTGATGTTAGAATCATGTTGTTAGAAAAAATATGTTCCAATATCTTATGATTTTAAATGCAAATCTTCATTTCTATTATTCATTAATGAGAAATGAATAGGGCTGTTATGGTAATGTTTACCGTTACCATTTGGAAAACATCATTACCGTACCGTTTTTACTGATAAGCCAGAGCTGTTTGTCGTTGCCATTACCGATAATCTGATAATCGTTACACTGGTAATGGTAAATTACTGTTTATCCATCAAAGTTTGTATCTTGACATGTTTTTTGTACACAGTGTATCCTTATTATACTATAGGTAGCATTAGTTAATAAAAACATAATTGAGAAAGAAAATGAATGTATCTGAAATTACTTCACCTGATTATTAAACTAAGTTTATTCATTTGTTTGGTTCTAAATGCATGTACTAATGTATATCAAATGAAGATACATATGTTTTAAATTAACTGGTAAAATTACCATTACTGTTGGTATTGAAGAAATATTACCGATGATTTACCATTAAAAATGGTAAATTTACCATTACCATACCGATTTAACTGGTATAATGATTTCAATCAAAAATGTTTACCGATCGACTAGTAATGGTATGGTAACAGTAAATTTACCGTTACCATAACTGTCCTAAAAAAGAATTTATAAATAAAGACTGTTTGTGAAATCATATTTTTAAGCGATATTAAGACTTGTTAATATTTAAAATGGATGTTTTGAATTTGTAAATAAATTTCATATGTAAGGTCCTATTCTTAAGCAATATTATGATATAATAATATTTTAGATTGACATGTTGATTTAGTAAGTGAAATTTATTTCTAAGATCCTACATTTTAGTAATAATAAGTTTACAATATAAGGACATTATTGGTAGTTTATATTTACACAAAAAAGCGTGACACCAGAGCTATTACAATTATTATTTAGTTCATGTTTACATCAAAAAATGTGATATAGAGGTATTTCAATTATTATTAAATGAGCATAACGGCACGCGCTTCGCGCGTGGATTGTTATTGACCCATTATTCAAGGACAAACGCATACATAAATGAAGTTCTGAAAAGAAAAGAAATCAACCACACAAATCTTATTTTTATGGGATAGATTCTTAATTTAAATAACGGGCAATTTTGGCACTTCACGGTAGGACCAAAAATATGTGTTTCCAACACAATTATTATTTAAGATTTAAATAAAGGGCAATTTTGGCACTTCACGATCAGACCAAGAATACGTATTACCAACACAATTATTTATAAAAAATTAGATAAAGGGCAATTTTAGCACTTCACGATCAGACCAAAAATATGTGTTTCCAACACAATTATTAATAAATATATAAATATTACTAAAACTTGTGTGTAACCCATGCGTTGCACACGATAATATTGTTAAAAATAGTATTTATTATTTTAATGTTAATAAAAGTACTTTGTTATGCAATATAGGACAATATTTCAAGTCAAATATATAAACTATTAGTTAAAATTATTATTATTATTTGTATGTTTATGTTCTACATATAACTTACATAAACAATATGCATGCATGTATATTTGAAAAAAGTTATTCATGTTTATTAATATAGATATACATGTTGAAATTGATGTACGTTAGTAATCTATTTGGTGAATTAACAAATATTATTTAATAGAACTTGTTCAGATTATTTTAATGTAAAATTACAAAGTTAGTTTAACTGTATAACATAGCAAAAAGAATTGAATTTTTTTTTTGCAAAAGATGTATAAATTATTGTGGGGTTATTGATGTTCAAAAAGAATTTTATGATATAATATATGGTAAATTCTTGATATAAATTAATCATAACTAATTTACAAATTAATTTTGTCAATATTGTAGATATGCGTAGTTCATGTTATGTGATTTATGCATTTTGATAGCTGCACGGAAAAATATATTTCTAATATGAATATACATAGTAAAATTGGCGTATATTTTTAAGAATTATTAGCAAATTAAATGGACTACATACTTTCTAATGATTATTTAAATATAAGTGGAAAATATAAATTAAGATTTCATGAGTAGTGTAAACATATGGACTAAAGTATAAAATATCACGAAAGAAGTGAAGAAGTTCAACAAATAATTGTAGAAATGTTAAAATACAGGTATATAAAGTGGAAATTGTTTACTTCAATTTATAATAAATCTATTGAGATAAATGTACAATATTAATTTTTTTATTATTCTTTACATATATTACTTAATTAAATTGTGAAACTTGTTTAACTTAATATTTGAAAGAAAAACTAGTTTTTTCAACTTTGTTAATATTAAGTTATTAACATATTGTACATTTTAAATCATCACACATGGCGTTAGTTAGATGAATTAACAATGATTTACCGATTGAATTCATTTATTAAATCCAAAATCACATAATTAATTTAAAACATATTGACTTAAATGTACAATGTTAAGTGATATTGTGAAGTGTTTTGTAAATGACTAAATAATTTTTAAAATATAGGCGTTGATGTGATTTACTAAGCGAATCAATGATTAATAGATTGCTAAAGTTATCTAAATAGTTTAATATTATGTAATTAATTGTAAATTATGATATTAAATGTGAAATGTTAGAAATGAATTGAAAGAGACTTAAATGATTAAAGAAAATTTGAAGTATCGGTATTTAGAGCCAAAAAAACATAATTTTGTCACTTTTAATATTTAAAAGAAATATTAGTTAATTAAATTTATTTAAATTACTTAAAATTTGGATTTGATAATTAATTTAAATATGTAGACTTAAATGTAAAATGTTAGAAAGCTAACTGTTAATAAATAATTATGTAAACTTTGAAATGTCCATATCAAAATGTAAAATAACAGAAGAAATAATATAATACGAGGGAAATAGTAAATAAGTGTGAAGTGATAAACTAATTTAAAAATAAAATATCTGTAGAGAATTAAGGAGAAGAGTAAAAATTCATAGAATTAATAAAATAATTTTAAAAGTTTATATTTTACTATTATTTAATATATAGATTTTGTACATATGTTTTATAGGGTTTGTTATTGACACTCCACTTTATGTTAAGGGGAGCCAAATTTTAAGGACACTCCATTTTTTTAAAATTGTTAAGGGGGGTCAATGTAGGTAGCTAATTTTTTTAACTTTTACACTTTTACCCTTACTTTTAAAAATTTACGCACTGTAAAATCATCAAACCCCTAAATGAAAAAAGGCTAATTCTATTCATACACCTATAATTCCTTAACATACACCGTAAAATGGAGTAAAATAGCATACACCAAAAATTTCTTTGTATACACCATGTCTTTCACAAAATTACCGTTTTATATTTTCATCACACTTCCTCTCTTTAACCTTAAAACTAAATTACATAAAACTAGGAATCATTGCAATATATTTACCTAAAACTAGGAAAAAAACTTTTATTTTAACACTACTACCTTAAATTATTTGATTGTTTTATTTTTAAATCACTTTTAATTTTTTATGATGGAAATTTGAACTTATTTTTTAAATATTAGAAAGTTAAACTAGTTAAATTTTGATGTTAAATTTAAAAATGATTAGATTTGAAAATTTTAGTACTCTGTATAACATTACTTTTAGTAGTTAGTTTTAAATTTAAATTTTTATATTTAATTAAAGTGAAAACTATTAAAATTGACTGTATATAAATGTTGCTTGTAACGATATGAATATATTTTAATCCTCAAAAGAAATATAAAATTAATTTAACTAGTGATATAAATTAATTTGTAATATACTAACTTTACAAAAGAAATTATATTGAGTATACATAATGCAAACAAGGGAAAATTGTATATATTTTCATTTTTTAATATTGATTCTTTTTTAATAAGGTCATTTTGGTCTGAAATTTTATAAAAATTCCCATGGTGTAGGTAAAGCAATTTGCGGTGTTTGAATAGAATTTGCCATCAAAAAAACCTAAATCGTTTAACTACAAATAACGTCAGGTAATATTTGATATCAGATGCATACGATTTAATAAACCGAAATTAGATCTTAACCCTAACAACATGTGCATACGATTTAATAAACTGAAATTAGATCTTACTATTTCATCACTCTGATCAACTCCAACATAATGTTCACTCTCCTATGTCAGTATCATATTGTTTTCTTTTTCGATCATGTATTTTGGTTAGGGTTTGATTTCTCCACAACTAATGATGTTGATTAACCATTAAAAGTTAGATTAATGAACAGAAGAGTGAAATTAAGTCTAAATGGGTAATAAAGTAAAATTGTCTTTTGTTAAGAGGTTACTTCCCTACTCTCCTTAACAAAAATTTTAAAAATAGAAACAGGAAACTACTTACAAGGACAATTGACCTTAATATTTTATCTATAAGGACACGCGCTTAAAATTTTACTTAGAAGGACAATTTTCCGTCGCCCTTTTCTCTCTTCTCTAATTTCTTCTTCCGCTCCTTTCTCTCTTCTCCGATTTCTTCTTCCATGAAATCAGCAAATCAAAAATAACGAAATCATCTCAACTGAAAATCGCATGAAATCAAATCCATACCAAAATCGATCATGCGCGTACTGATTTGGGAATTCGTTCAAGAGATTTGCCCTAATTTTGTCGATTTGCCCAAATTTTGTCTGAAAAACTTCGTCGATTATTGAAGGTGCCAAGGATTTTGATTTGATAGCCAGTAAAGATGATTTCGTTATTTTTGATTTTGCGAATTCGGCGTAGAAAATCGAACAAGAGAGATGAAGGAGAAAAAATTCGTCGCTGTATATATATATATATATTTTTTACGGTGAAGTTATCAGCAGTTTTTAGGTATCATTTTTCTATTTTTTAGGTATCATTTTTCGTGTTTTAACAGTGTTATGCTGTTTTGTTTATAATTTTGGTGCTATATCAGTTTTCTACATGTACTGTTGCATTAGCTTTGCAACTTATTCGAAATTATGTCATTTTAATCAATCAAAGTGGGATGTAAACTTTTTTGTATTAGTTTTCCTTTAAATTATCAAAGCAGTTTTTAGGTATCATTTTTATATATATTTTTGGTATCATTTTTGTATTTTCTAGTTGAATTTACATCATAGCAGTTTTTAGGTATCATTTTTATATTTTTTTTGGGTATCATTTTTTACTGTATTCACTGTGCTATGTTTTTTTAGTTACTTTTTGTTGTTGTATTAACTTTGTTGCTGTACTGTTGTACTAGCTTTGTAATTCAATTGAATTTATTTCATTTCAATCAATCAAACTGTGATTCAAACATTTTCTGTATTACTTTTGTCGTTAAAATATTAAAGCAGTTTTTAGGTATCATTTTTATATTTTCTTAGGTATCATTTTTATGGCTTTGTGTATGAGAACTATGGAAAATAGGTAGATTTGTGTTGTTTGATTTGGCAATTGACTTTTTTTGATATACAACATTAATTTTAACCGATAACCACTGATAAAAAAAAAATAACACCCACTACTCAATTCAAATCTCATAAAAATAATACTTATTCACAATAATACCTACTGATTAAAAAAATAATAGCAATCAATTCAATTCAATTATCACAAAAATGAGATTATTCTCTGTAATACACAATAATACCCACTTGTATCATACGATACCTACAATGATACATGACTGATTTAATATAATACATTTTTTTCCTACACAATCTACGTACATAGAACACTGCTCCCCATTCCAAGCATGCATTCATGCATTTACTTTTACTTGTATGCACTCCGGTCTTGAATTCAAGTAATCTCCAGCAGCATGCACTATCTGCAAGAATTCCATACACAATCAAAACTTATACCAACGTAATACTGTAAATTCAACTAGAAAATAAAAAAGTGATACCTAAAAAATAATATAAATGATACCTAAAAACTGATATGATGTTAATTCAACTAGAAATTATAAAAGTAATACCTAAAAAAATATAAAAATGATACCTAAAAACTGCTATGATGTAAATTCAACTAGAAAATACAAAAATGATACCTAAAAAAATATAAAAATTATACCTAGAAACTGCTTTGATATTTTGAAGGAAAACTAGTTCAAAAAATATTTACATCCCACTTTGATTGATTAAAATGACATAATTTCGATTGAGTTGCAAAGCTAATGCAACAGTACATGTAGAAAACTGATATAGCACCAAAATTATAATCACAAAAGCATAACACTGTTAAAACACGAAAAATGGTACCTAAAAAAATAGAAAAATGATACCTACGAGCTGCTGCTAACTTCACCGTTAAAAAAAAAAAAAAAAAAATCCAGCGATTTTTTTTTCGTTCATCTCTCTCGTTCGATTTCTACTCTGAATTCACGAAATCAAAAAATCACGAAATCATATTTACTACCAAACGAATCATAGCAATCGAATTTACCCTAATTTCGTGAACGATTTCACCAATCAAATACGCGCGAGATCGATTTCGTGTCCTAGATTTTGCTGGTCGATTTATGTTTGAGGATCGATTGTACGAGATGCCGCGGATTTTGATTTGATTGATATTAAAAATGATTTCGGGATAGAAAATCGTTCGAGATGATGAACGACGAGGTGATGAGCGAGATAATTAGCGACGAGATGAAGAACGACGGAAAATATTAATATCACTTGTCCTTTTGAGTAAAATTTTAGGCGTGTGTCCTAACGAATAAAATTTTAATACCGTTTGTCCTTCTGAATAAAATCCCCAAATAAAAAATTATTTTTTTTAACAATATTTGAAGTATCAATAACCATGCTCTCTTCCATTTTCAAAAGCTAACGCGGTTGTACTTGGGCTAGTGCAACCGAATCGATAGGGCCAACGCAATTAGACTTTCCCTTAAATAATGTAGTTACAAGTTATTAAGTTTTGTGTACAAATTTCAGTAACAGGTCGGCCCAATATTTTTCTCTCTTTATATATATGTGTGTGCATGCTTACCAACCTTAAACCCTATTACATCATGGCGAATGTGGAAACACGCTGCCAACAGAGCTCCTCCGAGTGCACGGGAGTTGAAGGTTTGTTCGCAAATCTCGAATCGGAGACCAAACCCAGTGCGATTATAACGTATTTGAGCAAGCTGTGCCAGGTATTGTCCTTTTCAGAGGAGGATATGTTGTCTGAGGTTAAGGAGAAAAAATGGATAAAGTTATTACTGAGGTTGATGGGATATGACGGTAATCCTGAAATCATGCTGCTTGCTACCCGAAGTCTGACTTATTTGTGCGATGCCATGCCAAGCGTCAGCAATTGGGTTGTTGAGTTGAACGGCCTTGAGGTGATTTGTGGAAATTTACGGGCAATTGAGTATTTGGATGTTGCCGAAGAGGTTAGATTTCTGCTCCTTTGGTATTTGTTTTGGATTTTGGTCAATTTTGTTTTTGAAAAATCTGGAAAGTCATAGTGCCCACCCCGGATGAATTCAGAATCACCACATTCCAAAATTTCGGAATACACCCCTCCAAAACCCTCGTCTTGAATTGTTTCTCGTACGTAAATATTATGTTCCGTTTAAAACCGAATTTAAAACCATCATCGCTTGTGATTGCAATTCCAGTTCATTCTATAAATGGAAGTGACCAAAAAAAGTAATTTTTTTGTATAAACTATCTGTGTTTCTGGCCCAGTTTAGATGTTTATTTAAAACCTAGGCATGTATGGAATATTTTGCATTTATTTTATTGTAAAATTATGCTAAATTAAACTGGAGAAATAAATAATTCCAATTTGAGAAATAGAAATCTATATTTCTTGTTCAAATTATAAATGAGTTAGTGCCTTCATATCCCATCAGTTTTTCCTACAACTATAACAAACAAGTTCAAAATTTATATAATTTTAAGCAAAATTAGAATATTGTATTGTTTAAAGTTTCCTTTTTATAAATGTAAATTTTTTTTCCTGGTTTTTTGTTTTATTTATTTATTTCACTTATGAGCTGATGTAATAATGGTTTTAGCTAGTATCAAATTGAATGAAGAAAATGCAGTTTCTTTACTTTTCTTCCTTCCTTTCATTTTGTATGAAAAAGATAATAATAATTGAAGTTAGAAATTAATTAGTCGCCTTAATTCGTGGTTGCTTCTTTTTCTGATCCAAATAACTTGAAAAATGTAATATTAATGTATTTGTTCATGACATTTCAGTGTAAGCTTTAGAGAAGACATAGGAATTTTTTTTTAAAATAAATCTGCAGTTGTTTGCCATGAAATCCTATCAGTTTTCTCACAATTACAACATACAAAAAGTTGGAATATATATAATTTTAAGTAAGGAATATTGTATCAGTTAAAATTTCTTTTTTTCTTTTTTGGAAGAAAAACATATTTTATGTTTCGATTGTGAACTGATGTAATAATAGTTTGACATAGTACCAATCTGAATGAAAAAAGTGCAATGCATATTTATTTCTTTGTTTCTTTCTGTTAGTAGAAGTTACCAACCAATCGCCTTACTTAATGTTTGCTTCTGTTTTCACCCAAATAAGCTGAAAAATGTAAAATTACTGTTTTGTTCATGATTTTTCAGTGTTTGGAAGCTTTGGACAAGATATCAGAGGAGCTGCCGAGGGAATGTCTGCAAGCAGGGGTAATAGCGGCAGTGTTGAGCTACAGCGATTTCTTTTCAAGAAGTAGCCAGGTGAACATACCATCACCCCCCCCCCCCCCCCTCATCGTCTCCCTTAAAATACACAAAACCCAATATTAAATATTTACCCTTCTGTGTTATTGTTCTGGCAACAGAGAGTTGCTGTATCCACTGTTGAGAATATATGTCTGGAACTATCACTAGATTGTTCCTCATTTGTCATGAACTCTGTTCCTACTTTGTGCACTCTGCTCCAGTATGAAGATTCTAAGGTATACCCAATAATAGTATGTAAGCTTGATTTTGATTTTATTATTGTTTACGTGTAATGAATGATTTATGGCTATTGTTTATTTGTATTTGCAGCTAGTAGACGTAGTTGCAGATTGCTTAATTATGATTGTGGATTCTTTCAGTACTTCCTCGGAGCTTATGGATGAAATTTGTTCGTATGGAGTGATCAACAAGATTCTACCCTTAATTGCTAGAGATGGCCGGACATCTCTCGACCAAACAACATATGTGGTATGCTATAATTGGTTAACATTATCGAACAAGTAGATTATATACTTGGAATTATAATCACCTATGTTTTTTTTATTTCAGACAGACTATATCAGTATACCGAAAAAAAAAAAAAAAAAAAAGGATAGTTGTTATGTTTTTGAATTCTAAGCGTATGATATATATTTTGAAAATTTGAAGGTTTTTTATTTTTTAATCATTGATTATATTTTAACTAAATTCAATAATTAGCTTATATGTCAAAAAAAAGTGTTTCCAATATGAATATTTGGATCTTAAAATTTCTATCAGTTCCTGATGGAGGCTTCATCATGAATTTGATCATAGTCTTTGTTTATTTTTCTTTTCTGATATTTTGTGCTTTTTTAGTCCAACATTTCTTCATTGGGTTTATATTTTTTAACTAAGTTAGGCACCTTATTTTTGATCCAAGCTGAAGTGTTCAAGTAATATGGGCAGTTTTAAGTCTAGTTATTCTTCTTATTATTAAAAAAAAAAAAATGCCTGTTTTGTAATTTGGATTTTATGTTCAATGAGTTAGTGACATATTCTGAAAATTGAAGGGCTTGTTTGATTGCTTTCCTTTTCTGATGGGAAAATATATCTAAATGGTCTATTTGATCATTGTGAATGATTTTATAATTAATTTTGAACTTTCTGTAGTAAAGTTCTTAATTTTTTTTCCTTTTCCATGTGGAAGTACTTGAGCTTTTGAAACAAGAGTCACAGCACATGCTTAGAG
This sequence comes from Allium sativum, assembly GCA_030737875.1. Classification (NCBI taxonomy): domain Eukaryota; kingdom Viridiplantae; phylum Streptophyta; class Magnoliopsida; order Asparagales; family Amaryllidaceae; genus Allium; species Allium sativum. Next base: position 8,539,068 of record JASFAX010000034.1, read on the forward strand.
CATGATATCCTTTTTTTTTTAACTGTTTTTACAAATGCTATTTGTTTCACATGTGCAAAGGAAAATGCTTTGCATAAATTACACATTCTTGACGCATGCGATATTTATAAAGGGGAGGTGCGTGATATTTCAGGTGTAGAAATTTAAAATTTAATCAAGATATAGGAGACTGACTCGGTTATACTATAAGAAAAATCAGCATTTTAACTAACATTTTTTTTTTCATTTTAAATATTGCATGAACGTGGTAATAAACATATTGACTCGGCTTTAGTGCATGTTGATGTTTTAATTAAAGTAGAAGCTGTTTAATTTAAAAATTAAATGAGATTTAGCTGATTGACTCAATCATAGACTTGCAGTAGAACAAAAAAAAATGCATTTTTAAAAAGGGCATGAATTGATTTAGATTTAGTGCACATAAAATACACATTTTAATTAAGGTAACAATCCTTCAATTTAAAATTTAATTGAGACATAATTTATTGACTTGGATTTATCATATGTGAAACTTACACTTTAGCTAAAGCATGAGCAATTTTTGTTAAAGGATATGAGTGATTGAAGTAATATATCATAACGTTTTGATTTTTTAATTCACATGAGAGTATATCCAGATTTTTGAGGTATAATCTATATTTAATTGGTATTTTGGGAAGTAAACACTTACGTCAAAATAAATAAATAAATAAATCAATGTATTACAGCTATTAAGAAAAAATAATTTTTTATTAAGATGGATGCATATTTAGTTATTTTGAGATATAATGTGAAATTAAAGGTATGTTGAAAAGTTCGTGCTTACATCGAAAAAGCGTGAGACCAAAAATATTAAACTATCATTAAGAATAGAGATGCTATTTTTGGAAGAAAAAATCTGTCCATTTTTTGTATCTTACATTCATTTTGTTGCAATCCAAAATTTATTCTTGAATAAATTTAACCTTTTGTGTACTTATAGCAGTGTATTAAAAAACGCGCCTCGAGGCGAGCCTTGAGGCGAGCCTCGAGGCGAGGCGTTGGCAAAAACGCCTTGAGGCGCATATCAAAAGGCGTTTTACCTCCGAGGCTTAAGCCTCAACCAATTAAGGCGTAAAAAACGCAAAAAAAGTAAAAAAAACTGGTTTAAGAGACTTTTGTTTTGTCTTTTTTTTCTGTCTTTTGTTTTTGTTTGTTGTGTTTCATTGAAAAGCCATTTTAATAGTTTCCTCATTTCAATTGTTGGCTAGGCTAATTTAAAATGAGCAAACATGATATTGCATGGAAGTGGGTCAAAGATTTACCGAACTCTACAAATTCAAAAAACTTTCTTTGTGGATTTTGTGATCATATATGCACGCACCGGAGGAAGATATCATTTGATCTTTTGCAATTTATATTATATATGCAAGGATAATTGTATTTTGTTTGAATTGCTTTGAATGCTTTATGGTTTTTACTTACTATTTGACGCTTAATGTTACTCCACATTAAAAGTTAATTATATGTGTTGCGCTTTTCTTTTGCCCGAAAGGCTTACGCCTCAACGCTTCGAGGCTTACGCCTCGCCTCACGGACCCGAAAACGCCTCACGTACGCCTTTTGCGTTTTAAAACATTGACTTATAGTAATGAAAATTTTGTGAAGGTGTTTTCCTCTTGATATCATATTTTAGATTATTTTGTTCTTTTTACTTTCTAAAAAACTTGAATTCTGTAGTTAATAGATTGTAGACAATATTGAAAATTTTGTTCTGAGGCTTTATTCCTCACTTTTATAATTTAAACCATTTTTTAAAATTAATTCATATCACATTTTTTGTAAACTTTATGGGCAAATTAAAATTTCAAAAGAGCTTCACTTTACTAGTCTGATTTATTTCACTTGTTCGGTTGGTAAATTAAGATCGGATAGGCACATTGGACCACCAAATTTTATTCTAGGTGATTTACTCCCACTTCGAAGTGGTGAAAGACCTTTTGTCTGACATGTATATCTGAAAGTGCTAAAATGGATATGATGCTGGTTACAAATTAAATGCTATTCGAAAAACGTGGAATGATATTAAATATATTTATAGTCGGCAAAGCATATATGAATTAAATGCTACCAGAAAACATAGAAAGATAAATACATTTGTTGTTGCCATGGTGCATGTATATAGAAGTGTTCAATAACATCTCAAATAGTGCATCACCACAAATGCCCTCTAATCTTCCCTATGAGTTCCGATTTCAATAATAGTCCATTCTTTCTTTTCACGCTACCACTATTTGAAACTTGTGTTGTAAATCATGGGACATTTGGAGGTGTTGCACTGTTAGGATTGCAATTGAACGATATACAGATATATATATATATATATATATATATATATATATATATATATATATACACACACACACATATACATACATACATACATACATACATATATATATATATATATATATATAATGAGAATTCAATGACACCCATATTTTGTAGTATCCTCATTTCTATCATCTAATCCAATTTAAATATTCTCACTCTCTCTTCTCTACATCACAGTAAAAACTAATATTATTTAAATCAGACTATATGTGGAAATTAAGAGGCTTGACGGGTACTGTTTAACACTCATACGCACACATTACACCTCATTTTTGTGACACCTATGTTCCTTCTTATTTTAACCACATTCTAATTTAAATAATATACTTATCTTTCTCGTTGCCTCATCGTATTGTTTAAATTGGAATGTGTGGATGAAATTATGGAGGAATACAAATGTAGCGAGAATGAGGTGTTACTAATATTTGCATATGTATGTGTGTGTATATGCATATAAATAGTATTTTTTATTAATACTTGTAATATCTTTGATGTTGCTTTTTTTGTTTTTAGTGTGAATCATCAAAAATGCTCCTTAAATATCCATTAAAAATAAGATCTATTCTTTATAAATTCAAAATGCCTTTGGGTAAATACTAACAAATCTTGATATTATTTAAAAGCAGGCTTAAATAAATTTTCATTACTAATAATTCATTGCTCCTTAATAATACAAATAAAAAAATATAACTAATAAAAAAATTAGATATTGCAACTTAGAATTTAAAAATTAAAATAACTACACATGATTTCAATTCAAAAATATAATTAAATATTCATGCAAATCATTCTCTTAAATATGTTAAACATATACAGCTTGGACGAAAAATAATTAACGCGCTTCGCGCCATATAGCTCGTAATAATAATAATAATAATAAGTTGATGTAACTTGGTATGATATTAAATATATTTATAGTCGGCAAGCCGCATATATAAATTAAATGCTACCAGAAAACATAGAAAGATAAATACATTTGTAGTTGCCATGCTCCATGTATATAGAAGTGTTCAATAACATCTCAAATAGTGCATTACCACAAATACCCTCTAATCTTCCCTATGAGTTCCGATTTCAATAATAGTCCATTCTTTCTTTTCACGCTACCACTATTTGAAACTTGCGTTGTAAATCATGGGACATTTGGAGGTGTTGCACTGTTAGGATTGCAATTGAACGATATATATATATATATATATATATATATATATATATATGCACACACACACATATACACACACATATACATACGTACATACATACATACATACATACATACATACATATATATATATATATATATATATATAATGAGAATTCAATGACACCCATATTTTGTAGTATCTTCATTTCTATCATCTAATCCAATTTAAATAACACTCGTTTCTCGCTCTCTCTTCTCTACATCACAGTAAAAACTAATATTATTTAAATCAGACTATATGTGGAAATTAAGAGGCTTGATGGGTACTGTTTAACACTCATACACACACATTACACCTCATTTTTGTGACACCTATGTTCCTTCTTATTTTAACCACATTCTAATTTAAATAATATACTTATCTTTCTCGTCACCTCATGGTATTGTTTAAATTGGAATGTGTAGATGAAATTATGGAGGAATATAAATGTAGCGAGAATGAGGTGTTACTAATATTTGCATATGTATGTGTAAGTATATATATATATATATAGTATTTTTTATTAATAGCTGTAATATCTTTGATGTCGCTTTTTTTGTTATCAGTGTGAATCATCAAAAATGCTCCTTAAATATCCATTAAAAATAAGATCTATTCTTTATAAATTCAAAATGCCTTTGGGTAAATACTAACAAATCTTGATATTATTTAAAAGCAGGCTTACATAAATTTTCATTACTAATAATTCATTGCTCCTTAATAATACAAATAAAAAATAAAACTAATAAAAAAAATTAGATATTGCAACTTATTAAAATAACTGCACATGATTTCAATTCAAAAATATAATTAAATATTCATGCAAATCATTTTCTCTTAAATATGTTAAGCATATACAGCTTGGACGAAAAATAATTAACGCACTTCGCGCCATATAGCTCGTAATAATAATAATAAGTTGAAGTAACTTGGTATTTTTTTTTCCGACATAAACTACCAAAAACCACCATTTGTGGGTATTACCAAATTTTACATTAAATTAACTAACAATTAAACTTACTTTACTAATTCAAATTTTTTTTTTTCAAATATTACTAAATATTAATATCACCTAAATGTGGCATCTAACAAACAAACTTTATTTACTATTTGATCTATATTATTATTAAGTAATAATATAAATGATATTTTTTTCGTTTGGAACCTAAGACTTCATTCAAGACATAGCTTCTCGGTCCTTGCAAACCCCATGGGTGGTGTATATCCTGATTTTCAACGTATTCACACCAGCAAGATAGTCATCCTAAAAATTGGCAGAGGTGACCCTCGAACCTGAGACCTATGTCTCATCCCAATTTGTCCGCCTTTAACCAACTGAGCTAGGAGTGTCGGGTAATATAAATAAAATTTCAAACTAAGAAAAAAAAATGTTGCAAGTTAGAAATAAAAATTTAAACTAACCATACATGGTTTCATCACAAAAATATGATTAAATAATTTATGTGTATATTTTCACTTGATTGTGTTAAACATATACGATTTGTAGCAGCAAAGAATTCACGCGCGAAGCACATGCCACCATCATGAGCGAAGATTGTGCGACAACAATCGTATATACACAAAGGAACTAAAAGTAATACGATCTGGGATATTTTGGTTTAGAAATCAAAATGACCATTCCATAAATTTTATTATATAAGATAGTTGTTTTTGAAATTAAAAGTGAATGGGGAAAGTGATAGAGGAGATAGAGGATTACGTTATCAGTGTTGCAAGAGTAGAGGAAAACGTGGACAAGAAAGAGTTACCGATATATCATTTGTGCTATGTGTTTTATCTTATTACTAAGGAATAGTAATTTTGTAAATTCAAAAGCTTAAAATGAAGTGTTCCTACCATTATGTTGTCAGTTTGTCAGTCAACTATCCAAGCTGAATGTTACTGATGCTTTATGTTTATTTAACTTGTCTTTCTCATCTCTTGTAGGAATTGATTGGGCTACTTACTCAGCTTTCCACAAAATCATTGTTGGCAGTAAAAACATTATTTGGGCTTAACATAAGCAGCATTATGAAGGATATTCTGATGGGTTCTTCTGATCATAATCATGCCACTTCTTGTCCATCCTCCACAAACTTACAATCAAACCAGGTGATTTGGCTAAACCAATTCTATCCAGAGCTGTACTTTGAGGTCTATTTACACTTGGAATTTCCCAACTCACTGAAATAACCTGTTAAATTTTAGTTTATTTATCATCAATTGTTTTAACCCGTTCAATGAATTATCACTTTTCTTCACCACCCTGGGTATGATAATGGAGTTTCTCAATTCACTCTAGTGACCTGGTAAAATTTTAGTTGATTATCGTTAGGGTTGTTATGGTAAAGGTTACTGTTACCGTTTAGCAAATACCGTTACCATACCTTTTTACTGATAAGCTAAAATAGCTTATTGTTACTATTACTGTTACCGATTGACTGATGTACCGAAGACTGATATATCGATAAACTGATAATTGTAAAATACCGTTTATCTAGATAATCAACGATTTGATATATATTCACACTGTAACAATATCTTGTTTTACATTTTATCATGTCACTTAAGATATCAGTGAAAAAGAAAAAAAAAATGTATTTAACGTCATTTGAATTGAGCTGCTTTATTAAATTTAATCATTTTCTTCCTTCTAATTGCCTATAATATAACATATTATAAGAATACCCATGTATTGTCGGACTGGTAAATTACCATTACCGTTGGTTTTGAAAAAATGATATTTTACCATTTGATGCAGTGTGGAAGCGGTTTGAACTCGAAACCGCACCAGATTGAACGTCCACCTCTATATTTTTGTAATAAGTTTTGATGTACACTAAAGTTGAAATATGTATTTTTGTCAAGTTTATAAACGAACTTTGTCCTTTATTTTAGTAATTTGACACACCCTTCATTTCAACCACTTATTCTGATTTGAATTGTATTTTTTTGTGCGGTGCTAAGGGCTCCACACTTTCTGCTTCGGGGTATCGTCGAACGTTTTTTGTTGTTGCCGTGTTCGGCGGGCAACCGCCTACCGAACACTAGTAGCGCGGTACTCCGAAGAATTTATTGCAGTGCCCTTAGCACCGCACTATTTTTTTCCCTCTTGTCATTTCTTTTTTATTTACGAATTTACCCTTCTTTGATAATTAAAAATAAATAGCATAAAGGGTATTTTGGTGATTCTTTTGTACTCAGGTTTTGATTTACTCTTTAAACACTAGTAATTTAACACTGTCCATTTTCCCGTTTCATGTTTGATTTCTAAATAAACTACTTCATAAAACTTATGTAAGGATTATTTAAATTTCCCAAACAAAATATCTAGGATCATTTAATTTAGTTTTTGTGTGCATTTATTTATGTTTATTAGCAATAAATAGAACTTAACATGCATTTTACTTTGAACACATTCCTACTAGTATTATTTAATATGGAACATGCGATTGAAATCAAAAGCATTTGTAGCCGACCTTTGCTCATAAATATAAGATATATACATAAATACCTATTTATACGTATACATACATATACATACATACATACATACACATATATATATACATACATACATACACACACACACACATATATATATATATATAATCTATGTGTGTGTGCATGCACGTACTCGTGTGCGCGTGCACCCATGCCTGCGATATTCATTTTAGTTATACAAGTCTATTACAAGTAAAAAAAAGTAAATTTAACCGACGTAACAAATTCCGTCTTTTCCCTTTTCTATGGACATAAAGTTATGTATATTTTGCCCCAGAATTATTAAAATTATCAAGCGGTATTTCCCTGATATTATTTTTCTTGTGGTTTGTCAATGTTTTTTCTAGTCTTTGTTTTTGTTTTTTGATTTTATCATTATTTTGAAATAGGTTTTGTCAATGTTTTGGTTATATCCGACTTTGATATATCATAATTTGTTGTGTACATCTTAATTAAGACAAAAAAATCAGTAGCTTCATTTTCAGTAGTCCACATGGACCCCTGAAATCCACCCGTTCTTTTTTTTTTTCAAGTTATAATAAATAAAAGTAAAAAAAGTAAATGGTGAGGGTTTGTATGGTATCATGGAAAATGAGACCATGTGATTTGCATCCTTTTTAACGTATCTATATGTCATAAATCATCCATTTCAGTGCATTATTAGTTGCTGTTACATTTGCCTTTTTTCTATAAAAAGAGAAAAAGGGGGGAAATTCCTAGATTTCTGTTAGGATATTTTGCTGATAACTTGTCTTGAAATATTTGTAGAGATGCAGATCTATTTAGAGTTATCTTCAAATATGAACTTTTGACTTTGCATTAAATTCTTTACAATGTAATAATTTATTTATTTTTCACTGCAGCACATAATACATTAGAATTATAAGATACTTCTGTTTCCATTCGTTTGCATTAACAAAAATAATAATCTTCAGGTTCCTGAGGTGTTTAAGCTATTAAACCAATTGATCCCGCCTGTATATCAAAATGTTGATGACATACAGCTAAATTTGGCCAAGAAAAAGATAATAGCAGATGATCCAACAATTTTGCATCAACTTTCAGCAGACATTCTTCCTTGTTCAGTTCAGGTATTTTGACTTTAGGTGTCCTTATTTTGAGATATTTATAGTTTTACTTTTATATAAGAGAATAATGCTTCTGTGCTCATGTTTAGAACGCAACTTATTTTTATGCGATGGAAAATTCATAGTTTTCAAATTATCTGAATGCGCATGCATATTAAATTATATATTATGCTCTATCCGGTTAAATTAAAGGACATTTGTTTGATAACAATAGGGTTGGCTCCTTATGTCAGTGAAAAGGAGTTTTCCTCGTTTGGTATAAACAAGCGGTTGTCATTGTAAAAAAATCAGGAGATAAAAATAAGTCATATTTAATCAGTTGGTACGAAGCATTATATTTTCCTATTAAGTTATATGGACAATGATAATGGTTAACCATTTTCTTAATATACCAACCAGTATAAACTAATTAAGCAGACACGATACTTTAAAGAAAATTGTGGAATCTTCATCACCTATTTTCTCTTGATTAACACAATTTTAAACTTGCTCAAACAGGTAGCTATGTCTGAAACAAGTTTGCAAGTTTGTTACCACTGTATTACTGCTATCAGCAGTATTATATATTTTAGCACTCCTGGCATGCTTTTAGACGCGATCAAGGAAGAAAATATATCAAGGTAGATATTTTTCCTGCAAAATCACATGTTACTGGAGTTGATTATTACTTTCCTGTTTCATCTTATCAAAATTTTTGATGCAACAGTTTTCTAGCTGGTATGCTGGCTAAAAAAGAAGATCATCTGATGTTCCAAACACTGAAAATTATTGAAAACCTGATGAAAAAGATTCCAGGAGTGGTTTTACGATCTTTCGTTAAAGAAGGCGTTCTACATGCTATTAATATGTGTATACTAGATGGTCGTAGTCAAACTCCACCTGAACACTCTGATTGCTGCCCTGATAATAATGAGGCTACTTCAGGTGGCTCGAGATGTTTGTGTAATGCATTAAATCCTTCTTGCACTTCTGGAAGAGATATGTGTAAGCTTGGGAATGATGCTATACCCAATTTAGCTCAGCGTATAAGGGATGCTTACTTCTGTAGCGAATCAGTGGGTAGTATCAGTGAAAGTTTGCAGAAACTCAAAAAAAATTGTAGAGCACTTGATAATGGCACAACATATTCAACTGATGATATTGCTGAGAAAGAAGGCTATCTCTCCAACATATTAGGTCAAGTTCTAGAACAACTTAATGATGAGGACGAGATGTCTACTTTTGAGTTCGTTGAAAGTGGAGTTGTGAAATCGTTAGCTAATTATTTGTGCAATGGAAGATACATTCAAGAGGCAATCAAGAACATTTCATCGGATGATCCTAAATGCGTCCTTACAAGATTTCAAACATTTTCTGCTATTTCTTTGTCAAACTCTGGGATGACATGGGAAGATATGTTGCTATCATCATTGTTGCAGAAAATGCATAATGCGTTGTTTTCCGTTGACAGTTTTTCTGTTATATTGAGCGATAGTTTAATGCCATATGTGAAACATGCTGACCTTCCTTTCCAGCACTCCACATTGCATCCTTGTTTGAGAATTCGTTTTGTCAGTGACCATGAAGAGGAGCAATTATGTGATTCTGATGAAATCCTGACAGTTGAAATATCCACTTCAGTTGATGTCTTTGAAAAATATATATTGTCCAAAATTAACAGTGGTACACATGTGGGACGAATGTCTGAGTGTAAATCTGCAGATGGATTAGTTCTTCAAGAACGAAATTCTACTAGGCTTATGAAACCAAAGGTATGCTTATGTTTTTACTTTGCAGCAACCTTTATTTTACAGCTTTCAGAACAATTTTTAACTGTGTACTTTTCCAGATTTGTTGTGTGGAACAAAGTCAAACATCTTCTATGGATGCTAGTGGTAATCTGAGTAGTACGATCTCAGGTGAGAGTCGCTGCATAATAATTCTTAATTAAATTAAAGTACAAATTATTATTTTAGATCCATGAAAAAAAACTTATTACAACTTTAGCCTTCGCTCAAAACTTATTACAAAAATAGATCACTGTTTAAATATAACATAATTTTATACTAGCGCATTCTAAATCTACGCAAGTACAGTTTTTTTCCTCTTTTATATATATATATATATATATATATATATATATATATATATATATATATTCAATTACGCAAATATGGAATGCTAAACACTTGTTTTTTAAGGGAAAATAAAATTCGCACTTGCACAATCCATATTTACACAAGCATGGTTTGTTTTTATTTTTTCGAAAAGACACATTTACGTAAATATGTATTACACAAAATCAGACATATTATTGTAAATAGTTTTGAACAAGTCCTAAAGTTGAAAATAAGTTTTATTTCTCGAGCTTAAAATAAAAATTTGTCCGAAATTAAATGGCCATATACGCTGATGTTTCTTAAAATAATATTGCTTACACCTTTGTTGCGATTTATCTTTCTCAAAGCAGAGAATTCGATACAACCATGCTCAAGTCCAGGACAGATTCCAGCAAATAGCACTACAACCTCTAGCAGCAATGATGAAACTAAAAGTCTGGTTTTAACTTTTGAAGGAAAGCAACTGGATCGATCTATAACTTTCTACCAAGCAATCTTAGAACACAAGCAAAATGCACAACCTGGTTTTATTGTAGGTCGGCGATTCTGGAATGATGTCTATACAGTTACCTATAAAAAAGCTGAACGAATTACAGTTTGCAAAGAACCACCTCGTACAGAATCTGGGTCAACTCTCATTTGGGATATAACTGGCTCCTCATTGCAGAAGTTGCCCTTCTTTTCCAACTTGTTACTTGCCAAGCTTCCTTGCAATTTAGATAAGTCAAATCCAGCTTATGATATACTATTCATGATGAAAATCATTGAAGGGCTAAACCATAATTTGCTGCAACTGCTGTCAAGTAACAACAACACTGCATTTGCACGAGGGCAAGTAGAAATTTTAGATGACTTAAAAGCTGTTGTTTCTACAATTCCCCAGACTCTGTTTGTGAGCACCAAACTAACTAATAAACTCAGACAACAAATGAACGACCCGATGGCATTGATACCAGGCGGCATGCCTTTATGGTGTGGCGAGCTAATGAACGTTTGCCCATTTATCTTCTCTTTTGAGGAAAGGTGCAAGTACTTTTACCTTACTGCGTTTGGATCTTCAGTATATCAACATCCTTTACTAGTGGAATCAAATGAACTAAGTAAAAGTGAACAGTCGCTGTTAGAGGTGCCATGCCGCAAAAGGTACACCGTGGATCGTAGTAATATCATGGAGTCGGCTGCAAAAATGATGAAATCGGGTGTCGGTAGCAGAGTGATTCTTGAAGTACAGTACAGAGAAGAAGTTGGTACTGGTGTAGGTCCAACATTGGAGTTTTACACGTTAATAAGCCGTGAATTTCAGAAAAATGGATTAGGAATGTGGAGAGGCGACACATCTTTATCAAGTGATGATGGAACTGAATATATTTCTGCTCCTTTTGGATTGTTTCCTCGTCCTTGGTCAAAGCAGTCGAGCATATCAAATGGAGTTAACTTTTGTGGTGTGCTTAAAAGATTCAAACTTCTTGGGCAGCTTGTTGCAGAAGCAGTAAAAGATAAGAGAATATTTGATATACCATTTTCTAAAGCTTTTTATAAAGCCGTCCTTGGACAGGTATTTTACCTTTATCCATCGGTCATGGTACTGATAAAAATTAAAACTATATTTTAGTTAATTAAGAAACATACAAACTGGCTACCAGAATTAGCTACTTCTAAACTGAACTTTCGACTACTTGCTACTGAGACCCTACCCAACCCACAGAGAAAAACTGCTAAGAACACAGCCATTTTCATATTCATCTTAAATGATAAACTATATAGCTCTTTGAAACGTACTTTTTTTTTTAAAAAATCTCCCGATAGAGTCATTAACTGAACCATATAAATATTGTAATATTTCACATTTTCTCTCTCTTGTCCATTTCTCAGTTTATGTAGAAATTTGTTCTTACATTTCCAACGCATGTTTCTCTTTGTTCAGGAACTAGGCATTTATGATATTCAGTTTATTGATCCTGTTTTGGGAAGGACCTTATTGGAATTTAAAGCTCTTGCTGATAGGAAAAGATATTTTGAATATGTTTCTGGAGGAAACGAGCGTGTTATTCCTGATTTAAGATTTCGTGGTGCACACATTGAAGATCTAGGACTTGAATTTTCTCTGCCTGGCTACACTGACTATGTACCAATCCCCGAGAATAATCCTAGAGAGGTAATTGTGTCATACTATTTTGTAACACCGCCTCCTAAAGACTTTAGTGAAGCATTCCTAATAATGTCTTAATAATATTTTGTTTTAGGTTAATATTCAAAACTTAGAAGAGTATGTTAAGCTTGTTGTAAGTGCAACTATTAAGGATGGAGTTTCACGACAAGTTGAGGCTTTTAAATCAGGTTTCAGCGAGGTATTTTAAAGCCACTTTTAAGTTAATTTTTTATCCTTATATTTATATACAAATATAAAATAACGATATAAAATAATGATATTATGATCGAATTATCTACTTGAGCACATGTGCATGCAAAGTTTGTGCATAAATTATAATCAAAACCGCTAAAGTTCAGAACAATCATTGCATTCTAAGATTACGTCGAGAACACGCCCAATTATATTTTTGAAGGCGTGCATTTCATTCATTGGCAAAATAATATAGACAAATAAAACAAAATTGCAATTTTGGTAATGTAGAAACCAGAAGGGGTAATCATACTTTTAATAGAAAATTACTATGGCATTTTAATTTTTTTTTTTAATGCAAACTGCCAAATACATTAAAAGCACTAATCTGTTTCAGTTCATACTTCTGATATAGTAATTTTCAGTTCATGCTTCATGCAAAAGGTGGCAATGAGAGTGACTTGTCATTTGGTTTTTATTCTGTTTTATGCTAGTATCGATATAAGATAAATGGATGCTAATTATGATTGTAAGGATGTTAAATTTTGCTATTAACTAAAAAACAATCAGTTTTGGAAACTGTAACAATAATCATTCTGTATTCACATCTCATTAGTATCTGTGTCAAATCTTAAACAACTAGTGATTGCTACCTTAAATGTGGGAATAGTATCATGCTGGCAAAATTTGAGCGTTTTTGAAATGATTAAATAAGTTGCATTCAAAAAATATTTTTTGATGGGAAAATGAGCTGGACTGTAACATTTGTGAACTTCTGCTTTTGCACAGGTGTGCTCATTAAGGAGCATTCAAATATTTACTGAAGATGAGTTTGAGAGATTACTTTGCGGTGAACAAGACACTTGGGATGTATGTAACATTTAGCTGGAATTTGTAAAGTTTTTTATCCAACATATACCGCTCAAATGCAGCATCTAATATATTTCTTCTTTGTTGTGACAGTTTTGCCAGCTTCGAAATCACATTAATTTTGACCATGGTTACACCGCCAGGAGTACTGCAATCAGCAATGTGAGTGCATCTGGAGCCAAAAATAACTCCTTGAACCCCCCTCCCTCTCCCCCCCCCCCCAAATTTGGTTGAATAAACTCTCTGTGGAAACTGTTCTTCTTCACCCCCCCCCCCCCCCCCCCACCACCAAAAAAAAAAAAAAAGGAAGAAAGAATGAAAGATACATTTAGTTGTGGATCAACAAATTAGCTTGATTTATAGACTGTTTGCCTTTTAAAAACTGTTATTTTATTGCAGCTACTAGAAATTATTCAGCAATTTGAAAATAGAGAACGTAGAGCATTCCTTCTGTTTGTTACTGGTGCCCCTCGACTACCACCTGGAGGCTTGGCTGCTCTTAACCCCATAATGACAGTTGTTCGGAAGGTTAGCTTTAAACGCCTATTGTATGAAATATAACTTTTGTATATTATTATAAAGTAAAATGATCGGTAGTATGTATTACAGGTTACCGACAATAATCCGGATATGGATTTGCCAAGTGTGATGACATGCACGAATTATCTAAAGCTTCCTCCTTATTCAACCAAGGTAACTCTTTATATACCTATTCTTAATTCATGTATTGTCTTATCATTGGTATGTATGATCTTAAAATATGTTTTGCATTTCATGACCATTGCTTTTGGAGGAATACGTTTTCTGTTGAAAGGAAATTTTCCAGTAAGAAAAAAAGCTCGGTTTCATTATATGAAGTAGAATTAGATATATGCAAACTGTATCCTAAATATATTGTTTTAATTGTATTAAATATTACATCACCATGTCACAATCTGGTTTAAAAAAAAAAAAAAAAAATCCTAGCTTTAAATTCATGTCATGGTACTATTTAATTTTCTGTGATACTGATCATAATTTACATGTATACAGGAGATAATGAAAGAGAAACTACTATATGCAATCAGTGAAGGTCAAGGGTCCTTTTACCTCTCATGATTGATGACCCAAGGCATCCTAAATATCGATGTAAATAATGTAAATAGGGGACTACGCAGAGATGGTGGTGTAAATCTGGGGTTAATCCTAGTATGAAAATAGAGAGCTGATTGTAAGCAAGTGGCAAAATGAAGCTCATCTAGTCTAGCATAGGCGATCCTAGTGCAGAGAAGAATAGTGCAGGCAATTTGATATATTTCAATTTTCCATTTTTCATACATATATTAATATCTTATAATTAATGTGGGGGGAATTGCTGAAAATATGTTTTTATAGCCGGTTATAATGTTATACTTTTGCTTCTGAGTTATCTGTTTGCTCTTAACGCACGGTAGGTCCAACCATAGCGCCAAAGGCCTGATTACAAAGGAACCAACATGATGTCGTAGTAGAAATACATGCTTCAGGATATTTGTAAGGTTACTTGGTACCGTGCACATTGGCGTGCACGTTGGTGCTGGAAGACAGCGCCTAGAGAACATTTTATTTCAATTTTCGGCTCTTTTTTTTTTTTTTTTTTTCCCATGTTTGTATATTTAATCATCTTCATTTGTGTTTACATTCTTGAAAAAGTGTAAATTTGAAAAATTAAGAAACCCAAATATTAAGGATCTTAATTTTGATAAATAAAATTTTTAAACGTTAAAGTACATTAAAACCAGTTATTAGAAAGTTAAATTAATCAAATTGTAAAGGGTATTATTTAAAAAAGTCAAATTTGACTTTCAAAACTAAATTCAAACTCTTGCATTTTACAGCTTGAAATTTAGTTTATTATCATCATCGCCATCATTATAATTACAATAACACTGATAGTCAATTTAAATTTTCAAGCGCTCTGTATAACCAAATTGTATAAATTGATATAAAATGCAAAATTTAGAAAAGTTATGTTTTGAAAATAAAATATTTACAATTTCATAAACTGAAATATTGAAGTTAAAGGCTGAGTAATTTAACGGTGTACTCATCCTTATCTTCAACTTAAATTTTTGGGATATACTTGCTAAAATATTTTTAATATATTACCTTGTTCAGTAAAATTGTTGTAAAGAATTATGTAACATAACTACGTGTATAATATAAAATAAGGAATGTTCAACAAAATTGATAATCTGAATGATAATTTATTTTATTTTTGTCTAGATAAATATTAACTTGCTACATACTTAATGAAACCTACTCATTGTTTAATTGAAAATGTTGGATTGCTTACTATCTTTTGACCTTTATTGGTGCTTTTGTCTTGAATATTATTTATTTTCATGTCCTACTTATTTTAACTTTTTGAATTTATTAATTGGACAGTTTGACTAAAGTCCCTATTAAGATTTAAAATGGTAAAAATATTCTTGTCAAAAAAGGTATGTAAGTTAGATCCTTAGAATTAAGTTAACTAATAATATTTATGCAATTATTCAGTGAATAGTCGCAGACATTTACGCAAGTAAATCAAAAAATTGTGGAAATTTCTGTAACTATTCAAAAAAAATATGTTGAAATTTATGCAACTTTTCACCAAAAAAATTGCTGAAATTTACGCAAATTTTCACCAAAAAAGTTGATGAACTTTCTGGAATTTTCTCAAAATATTGCGGAAATTTCTGCAATTATTCATCAAAAAATTACTGAAATTTCAGCAATTATTCATCAAAAAAGTGCGGGAATTTATGCAATTTTTTGACATTATTGCATAAGTATTTGCAATTATTCATTGAATAATTTCATAATCTTGTGCAATTTTCAGTAACTACATTCTACGGACCTGATTTACAACCTTTTTTGGGAAGGAGATTTTGCGCATTAAGTTTGTTTTTAAGAACTTGAGCCTAAAATTCACTTTATTAATTCTATTTGACACCACATTTTGAAAGAGATGTTGCTGTCATTCAACCTCACTTAAGTATAAAGCTAAAATTGTTACATCTAATATAATTGAAGCCATAAAATAATGACATTGGAAATATATAGTTTGATGTAATAGAATTAGTTTCATTGAAGTCCAAGATTGTTATGGAACTATTAAAATTCTATACAGATATTTCAGCTTATTATTATTATTTTAGAATAAACTAAGTATATTGCTAAAAGCACCCAAATTTCTTCTTTTTAATACCATGTGTGGTATTAGGAAGTGTAAAACTGGGTGCTTTTAGCACTGCACCACCACGTGATACTAAAAGAACTCAGTTTTACACTTTCTAATACCATTCATGGTATGAAGAAGAACAAATCTGGGTGCGTTTAGCAACACTCTAAACTAAATGTGAAAACTAGGCATACATCCTTAAATATAAGCAGCATCCTACCCAAACTTCCAAAGAAATTTAAGCGCTGCTATATTAAAAAAAATTAATAAAAATCACAAATATTCCTAGAAGCATGCAGAAAAAAACTTAAAAAAGTTCATTAGAATATGCAACTATTACCAATATACACGTATGCATATATTGGTAATAATTGCAGAGATGTATGCATATTAAGATAAACTAATCTGCATGGGCTACGAATTGTTGCAGAAATGTAAGCATTTATTCCATATAAGTGCAGAAATGTACGCAACAAAGTTAAAATGGATGAAGGCTTATGAATATATGCAGAAATGCATTCATTTATTACTTTTATATGCAGAAATGTATGCAACAATGTTTAAAAACTGTGTATGCTTGAAAAACAGGTAAGGATTGAATTAATGCATCAAACGATGCATTTATTGTAGTATTAGTGCATACATTTCTGCATTTATACTGCAGTTTAATGAATAACGAAAATATATGCGGAAATGTATGCAACTATTACAAAGAAGTGTATTGTCTGATGCATAATACTAGTATTTCGCTGTTTTTTTTGTTTTTTTGTTTTTTGAGTTGTTTTTTGGTGGTTTTAACACCTGAATTTGATGATGATTAGTTGTTGTATTTAATTATGAATTTACGTGATTTTTTTTATTTTTTATCTGATTTTTCGAAAAAGTAGTTATGTAATTTATAAAAAAAATTAAGGGCAGATGTGACATGAATTTTGAAACCTATTAGGGGCCTGAGACAAACTGACCCAAACTAAATTGCGTATGATCGTAAAAATCTAAAATCTTATTAGTATATGATGGTTAATGTTTTGAAAATGATGTCTAAGAATGTTTATGTAACAACATTCGAAGTTTTAACCAAATTAGAGTTTGAACAAGAAATCGTTTTTTGGGTAATTGCTCAACTTGTGGAAACTGTTAAGTCAATCTATGAACTACTTTAGAGGTAGGGCTGTCAACGGATACTTTCGGATGTAGATAGTGCCATATCCGCATCCGCATCCGAAACCATTTTCAGATATCGGATATCCGCATTCGCGGATACGGACAGATATCGGATAATTATCCGCTCCGCCAACGGTTGATAAATCAGCGAACATAAATGAATTTTTTAAGCTTAATATTAATCTTTTTCAACCCAGTTGATTACTAAAGTGCTATAAATTAATAAATATAATGATAATATATAATTTTGAGTAATATACATGTGTTTAGTAGACTTTCAATTTTGCAAAGTAATAAATTAGTCTACCTAATTATGTTAAAGTATACATAATTTAAGCTATAATCGTGAAAAAAAGCGGACGTATAATTTTCGGATGCGGATATGCTTATATCCGCATCCGCATCCGCTTTTTCGGATATCGGATATTTACCCGTTTTTCGGATGCGGATGCGGACGGATTTCAGATTTTTCGGATATCCATTGATAGTCCTATTTAGAGGGTTAGGCAATATAGTTTATGTATGACTTCAATGATTAAGGTATATGCACGTTAAGATGATAGTAGCTCATTGACCAAACTCTATTAAGATTTCAAACTAAGACAAAGGAGATACAACTAATCAAGGAAGGGTCAACTTCTTGCGCCTAGTAGTAGAATTTACCTTACCTCATAAGAATCTATCTAGCCATAAAATTACAAGGTTTGTGGGGATGTTATAATGAATATTATGTGTAGAAATGTATGAGAAACAAGGTGTATAAGTTGTAGGGGAAAAGAGCCAAGATAGTGTGGCATAGTGGTAAGGTGTGTACCCACTGAGTAAGAGGTTGGGAGTTGGAGACTCCCCCCCCGGACCTGTTTGGTGATGTATTAACCAACTTTCAAAAAAAAGTTACAAGGGAGATGTGATAAAACTGGTAGGATCGAAGCTTACAGGGTGAGTCCTTAAGTCCCCAGTCGATCCACTTTTGTGGATCAATTAGGATCACCCAAACTAATCCCAAAAAAGGGATCAAAAATGGAAGCGTCGACCCTCCCTTAAGGAGATTTAGAGCTCCCTCCAGGCCTCTTATTTAGTACTAAATTCCTTCCCCTCTTCTACTCCTCTAATACATTTCTTATTCCCTCTAAATCTGAAATGCCCCAGCTCCAACTATCAATTATCAAAGTTGATTTACTGTTCAACAACTCATATCAAAAGGGGTGGGAGGAGTGATCTCTTATATACACTACTTTGGGTTAATACAAAGATGTTTCAATGCCATTTTTGAAATGCTTACATATTAGGAATACATGTTGATAAATGATGGCACATATATATATATGTGTGTGTGTGTGTGTGTGTGTATATATATATATATATGTATATATATATATATATATCATAATAGAAATGGTAACATATGCACACATACACAAATACATTTGTATGTGTCTACTATAAAAATAATCAAAATAATAGAAAATACCCTGAAGGAAAAGAGGTGATCCGTGCGTTTGTAATGCTCGGGTTAGATCGGGTTGTACAGGTTCAGGTTATCGGATGCAGTGAAGAAACGAGCTGGAGAAGTCTAGATGTATGATATATATTTATTCCGCTGTGTGTTGTATATGATGACAGGTCATTATAACTGTCCAGATGTGTGATGTACTCTGATGATTGTGAGTATTTTTAAAGCTCTCAGTAAAAATTTAATTCTATATTGTATTTTATTCCATTACGATGTGGGACTCTGATTCTGTGTTTGTGTTTCTTCTTCTATTCTAATATTTCTATTTTTCTTATCTCACTCTCTATATTTTTTTCTATTGGCATCTGGGTTTCTAGTGCATTTTGTGTTGGACTTGGGTTGTTTGGTCAGCTCAAAAGGTACCGTAAGTTCGGGTCGTCACAGGGTATTAACATGACGCGCCCAATGAGGTGAAGGAAAAGAGGTGAGTGGTCAGATAACAATGGTGGAGGTTGGTTGTAGGACAAAGCTGGCCAAATAAGACGGGTTTGCGAGTTGCAAAAAGCATGATCTATTAGAGAGAAGGTTTTTGGTCTCAGTTTACTTTTTTTGTTCCAGGAAAAGGGAATGCCTGTTCTTTTAATGCTGATCAGGTTACCTTTCTCAATCGCTATTTTTAGCGGATTAATTTCTGATAAGGAGAGCGGGTTTCCCCCAATTCTTTGTGTGACATCGTAAAAGCAGTTAAAATCTCCCACAATAATCCACTGATGAGCCGCTTGATTGAGAGAGGGAATGTTATCGAGGAATAGTTTCCTGACATTAACAGCATTAGCCGCATACACTACTGTCAACATAAATGGGATTTAGTCAT
Source organism: Allium sativum (assembly GCA_030737875.1). Taxonomy (NCBI): domain Eukaryota; kingdom Viridiplantae; phylum Streptophyta; class Magnoliopsida; order Asparagales; family Amaryllidaceae; genus Allium; species Allium sativum. The sequence continues at coordinate 8,559,184 of JASFAX010000034.1, forward strand.
CGAGGAAGGTAGCATTACAGTGCAACAATTGGGAAGTGGATTGAATCATGGAAATCTGAATTTTCAATGGATTGTATAGCAATAGAATTCTGCCATAAGGAGCATGGACAAGGTTGTGAAGGTAGAGCCAGGTAGGATTTATGAATTTGGCGGCTCGCAAAGTTAAGTCACGGTTGAGTTTGGTTTCAAGGATGGCTAATAAGTGTATTTTTTTCTTCAGTAATATGTAATTTACATTGTTCTAACTTGGTGTTGTCGTGGCAACCACGAATGTTCCACACACCAATAGTTTTCTACATAAATTAAACTGACGGGTGGATAGATAGCCCCTTTCTCTTACTTCTTATCCCGTACTCTCTATGTACAACGGCAGAAGTGCTCTTCTTATTGTCACGCTTTGACTGGAATGAAACTTGAATGAAGGAATCAGATGGGGGAGATTTAAAAGCAAGGGGAGGAGTTAGGTTGAAGTAAAGGTTAAAGATAGGGGTTGTCGCGACATTAGCAGTTGGAGTTAGCATATTAATTGGAGAGGCAGGATGAAGCTGCGCATTGCTTAACGTGGGCTTTAGCATGTTGGAAGGATCTAGGGGGTCATTTTCATGGTTACCAAGTGCATTTAATTGTGCAACTTCATTAACTTTTAGTGGTTCAGCATCCCAGTCTCAAGTGCATTTACTTATGCAACTTCATTATCTTTTAATGGTTCAGCATTCCCAGTCTCAGGAGATTTGCGCTGAACACCTTATATGCTTACTTCCAGCGAGTTTCCAGCACTCAAGCATTTTTTGCTTTCGTTATTGTTTACTATCGTCCTTCCTTCTTGAATTTTGTTTCTAACCATTCCATAAAGCCTTGTGGTTTTAGTCATTTCTTCGTCGCTGCCTGTTTCACTCACATTGGTTGGTCTAGCCACTGTAATGGCTTCATGTTGCATTGGGCTTTGTTGAATTAACTCTTCCACGGAGGGAATGGTGATTGCATTAATCTCATCTAACTGCATTCCTTCTAATTCTTCTATAAAGCGTCTTTCCTCTTCTTCTTCCTCTGTGTTTTCTGCTACTTCCCCTTCTTCAAGAACATCAAAACTGTTACTCACTTCTATTGTTTTATCTTTGCCGTTCCGGTTGGTGTTTTTTTCTTCATTCACATTTTGCACATTTCCTTTGATTTGCGCTGTTTCCTTCTGTCTATTCCTTTTACTTTTTACTATTTGCCACCTTTGAGTATTATTTCGAACCACTGCTCTTGGTTTAAACATGATCTGCTCTCTCACTTTTGCTGTTTATCTTGCCTGTTCTTGCTCTTTGGCCTGTTTTTCCTCATCTTGTCTCAATTCAGTTAGCTCGGCATCATCACAGTTTATGGTCTGATGCCCAAACGACTTACATTTAACACATATCGTCGGTTTCCACAAGTACTCGACGAAAACCCTCTGCACTCCTCCCTTCGGGGTCTTAACTAAAAAGTGGTTGACCAGTTCTTTGTCCGGTTTAATCTCAACCAAGCACTTCGCATATTGAGTTCTCTCCCTGCTTTCATTTTTAACTAGCATACATAACAACTTTCCCAGCATACAACTTATTCAGTTGATCCCAAAATTCGACTAAGAAAAGATTGGAATGTTGTAAAGTTTAACCCAAACCGGAACCGACTTGATGTTGTCGCGTACATTGCTTATCAAACGGTCATACGGTTTTATTATGAATAGCTTGTACATGATAATCGGGTCATCTTGTTCGATTCTAATTTTGTCTTCCTCACACAAGAATTCGAGTAGAAAAGAACACCGTCTGATCTTACATTCACTGTACCTTTTAGCCTCCATATTGGCAAAAGCTTGATAATTACGATGGAATAAGACAACGGTTTATCTAAGAAGAAACCGACGAGAAAATCTTGCCAAACTTCGATTCTAGCTTCGTTGACTCCATCGACCAGCTCGAGAGCTCCATTTACTATCACTGGGGAGATGTCAACAGCATTGTACTTACCAGCGTTCATCGGTTTTCGCTTAAACATGCAAATCCAAGGCTATTGACTTACCAGGTTGCAGGGTGGGTATGGCACGGGGGTAGGCTACGAATTAGGGAGGATAGAGGCTGGAGAGGGGTCAGGAGGCCTGGGCGGTGGATTAACTGCGGGAGGGATGTTCGTTGGGTGGCTCGAGGAGGTATGGGATTGGTTGATGGGAAGGATTGGACAGGGCAGGAAAATTGTAATAACCCGAAAATCTGAGCCAGTTTAAAATTTTTATTTTGGCAATTTTAGTGAATTTTGAACATTTAAAATAGATTATTTTAAATAAAATCGACGAGAAATTTATTTTGAATAGAATTCGAACATATATATTATACACGTCGTCGTTAGAATATAAATAAATATATATAATTATAAATAGAATTGAAAATGGCGCGGTAGTTCGATAATTCGATTTCAAACTTCAATTGAATGTACCGGGTGCAAAACAAACTGGATTTCAGCGAAACCAAAAATAATAGGATCTAATTGATGATATCTTTCCAACGAATCTGAAAAATCAAGATTTCATAGCGGGAATCAAAAGATATGTCCAGTTGAAAATTCTGAATAGTCGCCATGGAATTCAGGCCCCTTAAAAATGGAAATTTTGCAAACGATCTCGGATTTCGACGAAACCACTTTTGTTGGATCCGTGATGTCAAATTATTGCTAGATTCCAAATTTCATAATTTTTCGAATCAATATGTGAGCGTGGCAAAGGAAAATGTATTTGACCAGTTTCAGTTGATTTTAATCGACTGGAAAATGGTCATTTTTCCAACGGTCTCAGAATTCGACGAAACTAGTTTTGTTAGGACCGTATCGTCAATACGAAGCTAGAAAATATTTTTCTGAAATTTTTCGAGTTAGTATGTGACCCCAGTAAATCGAAATGCGCGTTCAAATTCAATATATAGAGTTATATGTTGATTTTAACGGAAACTGATCGAAATGATCGAATTAGCCTACGTTACATATCCCATTGTGTTCGGAATGGGGGTAAAACGCTATGGACGACAGGCGGTGGTCCTCGTTTAGAGGTCGTATGAAAAAGTCAACTTTTTATAATTAAAATAATTAAGAATTAAAAGCTTCCTCTCCTCCCCTTCAAAACCCGTTGGCCCCCCCTCAGATTTTCAATCGAACGATGCAGAATGAAAAGAAAAAAAAAGAAATCGAGGAGGGCGACGGAGCCTCCATCGCGCCGCCGCGCGAGGCGCGCCTCCCCCCCCTCAGCAACCGTCGCCTCCCTCTCTTCTTCTTCCTCCCTTCTTCATCTTCTTCTGCGAAAAACAGCCCCAAACCCTTCTGTAACAACCCGAAAATCTGGGCCAGTTTAAAATTTTTATTTTGGCAATTTTAGCGAATTTTGATTATTTAAAATGAACTATTTTAAATAATATCGACGGGAAATTTATTTTGAATAAAATTCGACGTATATATTATATACGTCGTCGTTAGAATATAAATAATTATATATAATTATAAATAGAATTGAAAATGGCGCGGTAGTTCGATAATTCGATTTCAAACTTCAATTGAACGTACCGGGTGCAAAACAATCCGGATTTTAGTGAAACCAAAAATAATGGAATCAAATTGGTAATATCTTTCCAACGAATTCGAAAAATCGAAATTTGATAGCGGAAATCAAAAGATATGTCCAGTTGAAAATTCTGAATAGTCGCTATGGAATTCAGGCCCTTAAAAATGGGAATTTTGCAAACGACCTCGGATTTCGACGAAACCAGTTTTGTTGGGTCCGTGATGTCGAGTTATTGCTAGATTCCAATTTTCATAATTTTCTGAATCAGCATGTGAGCGTGGCAAAGGAAAACGCGTTTGACCGGTTTCAGTTGATTTTAATCGACTGAAAATTGGCCATTTTTCAAACGGTCTCAGAATTCGACGAAACTAGTTTTGTTAGGACCGTATCATCAGTACGAAGCTAGAAAATATTTTTCTGGAATTTATAGAATTAGTATGTGACCCCGGTAATTTGAAATGTACGTTTAAAATTCAATATAATGATTTAAATGAAAATTCAACGGAAACTGATCAGGACAATCAAATCAACCTACGATACATATCCCATTGTGTTCGGAATGGGGGTAAAACGCTATGGACGGCAGGCGGTGGACCTCGTTTAGAGGTAGTATGAAAAAGGCAACTTTTGGAGGATTAATTAAATAATTAATTAAATTACATATACCCCCCCTTATTTTCTCGTTTTCATTAATTCGGGAAAGGAAAAAGGAAAAAAAAACCTAAATCTAAAATCGCCGTCGCCGATCTACCGAAGACCGCCGCACCTTGGCGAGCGCGCCACCACTGATGAGCCCCCTCCGACGATGCCTCTCTCCTCCGTTCAAGCCACTCCGTCTGAACCCGAATCCCACTCAAACCCCGACCAGACCGCCCCCCAATCCACCGCGGAACCTCGTCGCCGACCCCCTTCAACCAGCAGGCCACCGCGACGCCATTGATCCCCCCCTGACGTCCTCTGTCGCCGACGGGCAGAAATCCGCCCCCCCTTCGCTAAAAACAGTAAGTGTTTTCCTTTTTTTTTTTACACTAAAGCTTTGTTTTATAATGTTTTTAGGGTTAATACGAATAGGGTATTTTAGTTTATAAAAATCTGTATTTTCAGTTTATTAAAAAAAAAAAAAAAACAGAATTTTTCTTAGGAAAAAAAAAAAGATGATTTTTCCCTTTGGTGATTGTATGATGAAAAGATAAGTTTTTTTTTTTTTTTTTTACACGCTAAAAATTTGATTTTTATTATGTATCAGCAAATAAAAATTGGATTTTATGTATGTGAAGTAGTGAAAACGGTATATGATGTTTGTACAAGAATAGCCATAAAAATATGATTTTTATATATTGAACATCGAAATAAAAATATGATTTTTATATATTGAACATCGAAATAAAAATATGATTTTTATATATTGAACATAGAAATAAAAATATGATTTTTATATATTGAACATCGAAATAAAAATATGATTTTTATATATTGAACATCGAAATAAAAATATGATTTTTATATATTGAACATCGAAATAAAAATACGATTTTTATATATTGAACATCGAAATAAAAATTCGATTTTTATATATTAGATAACATAGTAAAAATTCGATTTTTATATATTAGATAACATAGTAAAAATTCGATTTTTATATATTAGATAACATGGTAAAAATTCGATTATTATATATTAGATAACATAGTAAAAATTCGATTTTTATATATTAGATAACATAGTAAAAATTCGATTTTTATATATTAGATAACATAGTAAAAATTCGATTTTTATATATTAGATAACATACTAAAAATTCGATTTTTATATATTAGATAACATAGTAAAAATTCGATTTTTATATATTAGATAACATGGTAAAAATTCGATTTTTATATATTAGATAACATAGTAAAAATTCGATTTTTATATATTAGATAACATAGTAAAAATTCGATTTTTATATATTAGATAGCATAGTAAAAATTCGATTTTTATATAGTGAATAACAAAGTAAAAATTCGATTTTTACATATGTAGTGAATACGGGCAACGAAGATGACAAAAAGGCGAGAGCGACGAAGGTTTTTGCAAATGAAAGTGCCGTGGAGTTGGATAGCTATCGGTGAGAACTTCTCACCTTTCAATTTCATTTTCTAATTATCTTTATACTAGGATGCAGACGGTGCTTAGTAGCACCCGACACAACCGTCCACAGACCATGGACTTGTTTGTTTGGTTGCATAGATTAGTTAGATGATTTGATTTGAAATTGAATTGTTTGGTGAAATGAATGGATTGATTGATGTGTGAATGGCGTGGGCCTTCACTAGACCGGGGATAAGGCTAGGCCTCGTCCCGTTTCTAGTATCGTGCCGTTATGCCGCCGAAATTTTCTAAAATAAGTTAGAAAAATAAAAATATCATTTTATTTAAAGAATGAACTGAATAGAAATTCATATGTTGGAATAAAATGTTTTGTCATTAAAAATATAATTTTTAACGTGAATGTGAATAAATAAATATTCATTTACAAATCAGACGGTTTGTTTATGTACACCTATTTGAAGGACATTGATTGGGTCGATAAATTTTACACATCGCCCAACTGCACAAATAAAATATGCGTTTGATTGTTTGAAACCCCACACGGGTGTTGGGATGAAATTTGAAGTTCACTCATCCTGATTGATTAAATATGTCGATCGATTGATTGACAGGCTGTTATAAGCGTTAGATATCTATATTTGATGCTTATACAGTGTAGTGCACTTTGGTTGATGGTTGATTATTTTTCCATGCTATTATGTACGTGTGATGTGTGAAAATCCATATGATTAACTTTATATGGTAATTGATTGGGCCTCATTCCAATTTGGAAAAATAAAGAATAATATAAAATAAAGGTTCATGTGTTGACAGTACTCATCCGTTGAGATTGGTCATGTGTTGAACGAAATATTTTAGTAATAAAATTTACATCTTTATCAATATAAAATAAAGGTTCATGTGTTGACAGTACTCATCCGTTGAGATTGGTCATGTGTTGAACGAAATATTTTAGTAATAAAATTTACATCTTTATCAATATAAAATAAAGGTTCATGTGTTGACAGTACTCATCCATTGAGATTGGTCATGTGTTGAACGAAATATTTTGATAATAACAACTATTTTGAAAAAGAAATATTTGAAATAGAATATTTGAAAATAGAAATTTATGAAGCCGTGTTGATTAGATTGACGCCATTTGACGTGAACGATATTTATATCGATTTAAATTGAAAACGATTTCAAAATGAATTGAATATAAAACGGTTTCGAAATGAATTGAATATAAAACGGTTTCGAAATGAAATGAATTGAAAACGATTTCGAAATGAATTGAATTGAAAACGATTTCGAATTGAATTGAAAACGATTTCGAAATGAATTGAATTATAAACGATTTTGAAATGAATTGAATTGAAAACGAATTCAAATTGAATTGAAAGCGAATTGAAATGAATTCAAATTGAATTGAAATTTGAATTGAATAGAAATGAATTTTAAAACGAATTTATAAAGAAGAATTCAATTTTGATTTGAATTGAAATGGAAGTTGAAATTGCTTTTGAAACGAATTTAAAACTATTTATATAATTCGTTTTAAATAGAAATCGATGAAATATATATTATATATATTATATATATAATATAATGGCCTGAAAAGAACGCACCGCGCCGCGGCAGTTCGTGAATTTCGACCATTTATTTCAAACGGACATTACGGGAGATCCGACCGTCGGATTCTCCTAAAACCGGAACCGTTGGGTTCGTATCGAAAAGAGCTTTCTAACGAATATTAGTAATTCAAAATCTAACGGTTGGATTTGGAGTTACGTCCAAATCAAATTTGAAAAAGGTCGTTGTAAGTGCAGTTCGATGGCCATTGATGGAAATCGACTGTACGGGCCTTGTTAAAATTATTAAAAATAGTAATAATTTGTGTAAAATCATAAGAAATGATTTAGAAAGGATTGGGATGAAAAACTCCATATTTGAAAAGATAAAAATAAATTTTTATCGAAATGAACTAGTTTTGAACTAGAACTATAATTCTATTTATTTTTAAATAAATAAATTGAATTTGGAAAAGGGTTTTAAAAATAACCAGAATTTCCAATGAATGTATTGGAATGGATTTGAATCGAAATTGCCTTTGGATTATTTCGATATTGGATTTCGTGATGATACAGATTTTGTTATGGGAATTTGAAAGATATATATATATCGTTATTTCCAATACGACATTTGTTAATCGTAGAATTTGATATTGAATATAAGCCGATATATTTTCTATTCAGAGCCTTGTATTGAATATCAAATGTGATTTGGGTTTGTCGTGAATGGTGTCTTCACTAACACTGTTCTTGAACCCAGTTGAGAAAAGATTAAATCATTTTATTTAGATTTAATGAAATGTTCTTCGTATGCGTTCTGTTGTGGCTTGTTCTCGAACTATCCGACACTTTCCTTTACGGGGAAGTTACGGGTTTTTACAGTTGGTATCAGAGCTTTGGTTTACAAAGCTCAGAGAACAAGACACATTAGAACCGTACGAAAGAATTCATCAGATATTGGATTAGCAATATCCAATGAGAATGACTCGTTAGAGATGGGATCAGTAGTATTGTAACACCCCGAATTTTCTATTAACACTAAAGTTGCTAAAATATTAATAAGTGTGTAAGAGAGGGGATGTATCTAATATGAATATAAAAATATTAATAAGTGTGTAAGAGAGGGGATGTATCTAATATGAATATAAAAATATTAATAAGTGTGTAAGAGAGGGGATGTATCTAATATGAATATAAAAATATTAATAAGTGTGTAAGAGAGGGGATGTATCTAATATGTATATAAAAACAATAATAAGTGTGTAAAAGGGGGGGATGTATCTAATGTGTACATTGTAGAATATGTGTATATATATATATATATATATATATATATATATATATGGGCAGTTAATGCAAACATGAATAGAAGTTTATTAATTTGCTGAGTGTTTGCTAAGTCACTTCTGACTCATTGCTGAGTCAACAAGATAAACCCCATCTTGTCTGAACGGCTGCGGTTATTTCTAGGTTAAATCTAATGGCCTAAATGAATTCTAAAATCTATAAATAAGTGGGTAGACCCTAGACCTAAATCACTTGTAAAATTAGAGAAGCTACCGTCATGCTGCTGCCATGGAGTTCAGCATAGCCGTCACAAACTAAGAAGAGGAAGCCTAATCATCTACAACTAAATCTACACAAATCAAATCAAAAGATCTCTCTTTCTCTAATTCTTTTCTTTTGTTGGTGAGTATGATGATTCTCACAAGACTATTACAAACTAATTTGACTCAGTTATGAATGGATCACAAGAAAGTGATGTGATTTGTAATTGTAAATTCTATATATTGTGGATCTCTTATTATGTTATTATGTTGTCGTATGATGTAAATTATATATGCTATGTCATGCTATGTTGTAAATTCTCTTATGCTATGTCGTGCTATGTTGAGAATCATGTCAAGCTATGTTATACTATCATACTATGCCATGTTATAAATCATGCTATATTATGTTGAAAAATCATGATGTTGTTGGATCATGCTTAAAGTTATGTTTTTTTTTCTTAATTTAAATGGATCTTGTTTATGGGAATTTGCCTATTAGGTTAGGTGTACCCATAAACTTGAAACTATAATTAAATAAAACTTGATTATGGGAATTTGCCTATTGAGTTAGGTGTACCCACATAAAACCATGTTGTTAAAAAATTAGATGATGTTGATTCACACATGTTCATATGTAAGTTTATGAAAATTGATTGAGATCATATTAGGTGAATTTTGAACAAGTTGACACCTTTAGATCCATGACATGTATAATCTATGCAAGTTGGACATATGCAAGTTTCACCCCTTATTATGATTCATTTGGTCACATATACATGTTGTTATTATGATAATCTCTTTTATGCTATGAGTTAGGCTATTCGAGTCTAACATATATTTTGCGAATAAACGTTCAAACGTGGGGTAGGGGTAATATTAGGAATTAATAAATTGGGTGCAATTTTGTAAGATGTTGCATACCATGAATGAATGTCCATAATTGAGTCAATTATGGACATTGTTAAAAATTGGAAGTAATTAATAATTCAAGTAGGGAATTATTAAAATTAGGGGAAAGTGGATTATTATTAATAATCAATGCTTAGGACACGAGGTTGGACCCGTTTGTGATGTAAACCTGCCCGGACCTGCCCGGCAAATCCAGTAGTCACAAATGTCGGCCCAATGTGAGAGGTCCTAGGCCCAAACTAAAGCATAACAGTTGTAAAGACACGAGGTTAGACTCTTTTATGGTGTAAGACTGCCCGGACCCGCCCGGCAAATCCAGCTGCCATAAATGCCAGTCTAATGTGAGAGGTCTTTATGAGGTTATGGCCTTAATGAACTAAGAAATACTTAACCAGATAATCATGTAAGGTGGGACATGGGGGTTAAGTAGGTGCCTTGGGTGGCATGAGGAATCTGGTGGTTGCCTTTAGAGGCATTTGAAATACGATTAGACTTAACCAAACACACATGTAAATGAACATGACTAAGTGGGTTAAGTGGGATGGACTAATGGGGACAAGCTTAGGTGGAATGCTTGTGGTAAATAGTGGAGGCCCATTTCAACCAGTATCCCAAAACGTATCTTTGTGGGCTCGACCCAAGTCGAGGACGGGACACGCATACTGGGTTTGACTATAAGAGGCCAAAACAGGGAGCGGTGGCAACGCAAGTCCAACGGGTTTCATATGCGTGTGTGGACCCGGGCTGGTAGGTAAGACGTTGTTGCATCGTGTAGGTATAAGCCGTGCATGTCCGTTGTATCAGGTTGCCACTTTAGGGGAGTGATACACCCCACTGTGGGGCCAGCACGGGTATCTACGAGTTAGGGAGCCGATCGAATAATGGGAAGTAGGGTACACCTAGTGGAGATAGGGGCAGGCGGCACCTATGTAGTCAGCTAGGGGTACGTAAAGCCATTGGGAAAGTTTTTAAGTGAAGCTAAGTGGGATGAATCTTTAGGGTGACTGGTGTGGTGCAGTATAGTGTTTATCCTTTAGTATTTAGGAGCGCCTATAACGTTGCCTTTAGCGATTGTCTATGTCCTTAATCTGCTCTTCATAGACATTTTCTTGTTTTCCAGCTTATGCCTTAGTCCAGTTATTTTGGTAATAGTATTGTAGAATTATCATATTCACCAGACTTTATGTCTGACCCCCTCTTTTCCATCCTTTTTCTCCCTTCAGGTCCGCAGGTTGGGCCAAGTTCTAGTGGAGTCTAGTTGGATCGCTTATCTTCTGGAAAGCTTGGACTGCTGAAGTAAAGTCCAGCTTGTTATCTTTCTTTTTAATGGCTATTCATGTAATGGGATTATGTACTTGTTTTATCAAGATAGATATTGTACTTGACATTGAATATGGTGTTATGATGTAATCAAACATGTTTTGACTTCTGCTACAATGAAATAAAGTTTTTGAATTTCCAAGTACTATTTTATATCTGTCTTGTTGTAATTTTACTGTTCTATATTCACTTAAAACCTCCATGGAAGTTAATGCATTCCCTTTGTGAGTGACATTAATGGACGTGGGGTGTTACACGTGGTATCAGAGCATAAGGTTACCAGAACAGATAAAATTTTTTTTTTTAGAAAAATATTTTTTTTTTCTAAAGTATTTTTGGAAGAAGTGCTTTCAAAAAAAAAACATGTTATTTAAAGAGAGTTTTTATGAAAAACATAATCCCAAATAGCCACATCCTTATCTTTATCTTTCGAATTCTCCATTTTGAATCTTTCCTTTTTCGTTTCAGTATGGCTGAAGATCTTAATCTCCCAGAAGGTGTGACGATTCCAGGGTGGTTTAGGAGATACTTGGAGGCTAGGGCCACCACTGCAGGCCCAGCGGATACTCCTCCACCCCTAGTTGCACCCATTCCTCCTCCTCCTCCTCCTCCTCGTGTTGACACTTTTGCAAAGACGTGCAAGGAATTCATGGCTATGGGAGGAAAAACTTTTCAAGGGACTGAGACGTTTGTGGAGGCCAGAGATTGGCTTAAGGAGACTGAGGAATTGTTGGATATCTTTGAAGTGGAAGATGGGAGGAAAGTCCGTTTAGCTGCTTGGTTAATGAAGGGAGAGGCCTCGTTTTGGTGGGAGGTCACTAACGGGGAACGTCCAGTTGATTCATGGGCGGATTTCAGACGAAGGTTTGAGGCAAAGTTTCTTTCAAGGGCAGAGGAGAACTTAAATATGGAAAAATTCCTGGCACTAAAGCAAGGGAGCTCATCAGTAAAGGAATATGTCAATAAATTTAATCAGTTAGCAAGGTTTGGCTTGGAGTTGGTGAACACGCCAGAGAAGAAAGCTTTGAGGTTCGTTAGAGGCTTGAATGAACCGTTGCAAGGGTTGGCTATGACCCACATCCCTATGGGAGCCACCTTTGAAAAGCTAGTAGAAATGGCACTTATGCATGAGGATAAGGCAGTTGAAAAGAAAGGGGATCAGAAGAAACCCCAACAGCAAAATAAGAAGGGTGGTAAAAACAATAATGGCAAAGGGAAGAAGAAATGCTTCAATTGTGGGACGCCTGGCCATCTCAGCAAAGATTGTAGAAAGAAAAAGAAGACTGGTTGTTTTCATTGTGGAGATGCGGGACATTTAGTGAAGGACTGTCCAAAGAAGGGGCAGAGGGCAGGGTCTACCTCGGGAGGACAGGTGCAGGCTCTTATGTCACCAGGGCAGGCAAGGGGGCAAGTTCAGGCTATTGCGGCCCCACCGCTGCAAGAAAGAGGTAGAACAATTTCTGTTGAAAGCTTAGTTTTTCTGTTTGATCATCCTGTCCGTACCTTATTCGATTCTGGCGCATCTCATTCGTTTATCTCTGCATCATTAGTTGAATCACTGCACTTGAACACTAGTTTAGTAGAGGATCCCTTGGTCGTTTCAAATCCAATTGGGGGTTCGGCTCATTTGACCATGATATGTTTGGATTTGAAAATCTCTATACTTAGCGTTGAATTTGGATGTGATGCTTATGTATTGGGCTTCACGGGCTATGGGCTAATTTTAGGAATGGATTGGTTGTCTAGAAATAGGGCCATTCTTGATTGTGAAAGGAGAGTAGTTAGGCTTGTGACTCGCCTTGGTAATGCTCTCGACATCTTTTGTAATCCCATAAATTCCGTTATGCTAAGTTATCTTGAATCGCTTGACGCGTCTGTAGAGAACCTGCGATCGGTAGAAGTGGTCCGGGAATATCCGGATGTGTTTGAGGAGGTGAAGGGCTTACCTCCAAAGCGGGAGATGGACTTTCGAATTTATCTTGTGGATAATGCTAAACCCGTATCTTTGCCAGTGCGCCACATGGCTCCTCGTGAAAGGAGGGAACTCAATAAGCAAGTAAAGGAGTTGCTTGAGAAGGGGTTCATAAGACGTAGTATATCGGAGTGGGGTGCTCCAGTAGTTTTTGCCACAAAGGCGGATGGGTCTCTTAGACTTTGTATGGACTATAGAGAACTAAACAAGCTTACTAAAAAGAACCGACACCCACTGCCGAGGATTGACGATCTATTTGATCAGTTAGTTGGCGCCTCAATGTTTTCGCAGTTGGACTTAGCCACTGGCTTTCATCAACTGAGAGTGGCTGAGGATAGTATAGATAAGACTGCTTTTAGGACTCCTGACGGATTCTATGAATGGCTAGTGATGCCCTTTGGTTTGACAAACGCCCCTGCATATTTTGTTGATTTGATGAGTAGGGTGTTTAGGGAATACCTTAACAAATTCGTGGTAGTCTTTGTGGATGACATCTTAGTCTTTTCTAAGAATAAAGAAGAGCACTCCCTACATCTTAGGGAAGTGTTGGAAACCCTTCGAGCGCATAACCTTAAGGCAAAATTTTCTAAGTGTCACTTCTGGAGGAAGGAAGTACGGTTCTTAGGGCACGTGGTTTCCAAAGAAGGGATAGCAGTGGATCCCGCAAAGGTGGTGGCCATCCAAGATTGGAAGGTCCCTAAAAATGCAACCGAAGTAAGAAGTCTCTTGGGGTTGGCTGGCTATTATAGGAAGTTTATCAAAGACTTCGCAAAAATATCAGCTCCATTAACACGGTTAACGAAGAAGAACCTGGTTTTTACGTGGGACAAAGATTGCGATGATGCGTTCCAACGTTTAAAGAGAGCCTTAACTTCAGCCCCAGTCTTAGTGCTGCCAGACGGGAATAAACCGTTTACCATCTATACTGATGCTTGTGGGACGGGACTTGGCGCGGTCCTCATGCAAGAGGGAAGAGTAATAGCCTATGGTGGAAGGCAGTTGAGGGTTCATGAAAAAAATTACCCCACGCATGACTTAGAGCTAGCCGCAATTGTTTTCGCGCTTAAGTCTTGGCGTCACTATCTTCTTGGTGAGAAATTCGAACTGTTCACTGACCACAAATCATTAAAATACTTATTCTCTCAGAAGGATTTGAATTTAAGGCAGCAACGGTGGATGGAATTCTTAGCCTCCTACGATTTTGAAATAGCATATACCCCGGGCAAGGGTAACGTGGTGGCAGACGCCTTAAGTAGGAAAAGGTTGTCCTTGAGTCCGTTGTTTGTTGAACGACAAAGCTGAGAATTCATCTCTATGTTTGACTTTAGACCCTCCGTTGACTTAGTACCCGGTCTGTTAGCATCCTTGGAGGTTAGACCTACACTTCTAGGACGGGTTGGTGAGGCACAGCGAGACGACCCACAGTTGGTTGAGATAGTAGAAAAGCTCAAAGGGGGGGAGTCGTCAAGCCATCTTCGTAGGTATACCCTAGACGATAAGGGTTGGTTACGAAGGGATAATAGACTTTGTGTGCAACAAGACGAAGACTTAAGGAAGGCCATTCTTGATGATGCTCATCGCTCAAAAATGACCATTCATCCCGGCGGGGATAAGATGTACAAAGATATGAAGCGGGTTTTCTTTTGGGCCGGTATGAAAAAGGATGTGGCCGAGTACGTCGCTAGATGCTTGGTGTGCCAACGAGTTAAAGCAGAACAAAAGAAACCCGGTGGGTTGCTTCACCCATTAGAAGTTCCACTATGGAAATGGGAAAGCATCTCAATGGATTTTGTGGATGGATTACCAAGATCAAGGATGGGTAACACGGGGATTTGGGTTATAGTAGATAGACTTACTAAAAGCGCCCATTTTATTCCCGTGAAAAGTAAGAGGACTGCTCCGTGGTTGGCTTCTGTATACATTAAGGAGATAGTTCGTTTGCACGGTATTCCTTCTAGTATAGTAAGCGACCGTGACCCCATCTTTACTAGCGAATTTTGGAAGAGTTTACAAGAGGTGGTAGGGACTCAGCTATGTTTGAGCACCGCATATCATCCTCAGACAGACGGCCAGACCGAGAGGGTGAATCGCATTCTAGAGGATCTTTTAAGGCTTTGTATCCTAGACTTTGGGGGTACATGGGAAGAGCACCTTCAGTTAGTAGAATTCGCATATAATAATAGCTTTCAGTCTAGTATTGGCATGGCACCTTTCGAAGCTCTTTATGGAAGGCCTTGCCGTTCGCCTACATGTTGGTGGGAATCTACCGATAAAATCCTACTTGGGCCCGATATGGTTAGGGAAACCTCGGAGAAGATTGAGTTGATTCGAAGGAGGATGAAAGCAGCACAAGATAGGAAAAAATCGTATGCTGATAAGAGGAGGACAGATCTTGAGTTTGACATTGGGGACATGGTTTTTATCAAAGTATCTCCGTTACAGAATGTTGTTCGCTTTGGGTCCGTGGGGAAATTAGCACCAAGGTTTGTAGGGCCGTTTCCTGTAAAAAAACAGGATTGGGAAGATGGCATATAGGGTGGAGTTGCCTGAGAAACTTAGTGGAGTACACGACGTATTCCATGTATCACATTTGAGGAAGTGTTTGCACAAGACCGCGGAGGTGGTAGAGCCGAGCTTGCTTAAAGAGGTGGAAATAGAGCGTGCAACAATTAGACGAGCTCCTACATGCATTCTTGGGTCGAAGATCAAAAAGTTGAGGAATCGAGAGGTCAGACTGGTTAAAGTGCAATGGGGAGATGATGAGAGCAACGCAACTTGGGAGACAGAAGAGAAGATGCGTTCGTTGTACCCTTTTCTTTTTGAGGGTATGTCTTTTAATTTCTCCTTTATCGCTTAGCTTATCTTATCTTATCTTTAGTATGTCCTCTCATTAGTATCTTTGACCTTTAGTTAGGATAATCCTATGGTTGAAACATGTGTTTGAGACATGTTATGTATGATGGATGCAAAATGGATGCAAGTGTTTGCTAGTGGTTGCTCGTGGATGCATATATATACACACACTTTAGGCACTAGATCGGCTCAGTCACTTCATATTGCATATTGCATATATATGGATGTATTTAGTATAATGGATGTATAATGGTTGTACCATCATATGGATGCTGCATTCGGTTGAATGGGTGTGCACACATATAGAAGTAGTATGTAAGCAATTAGGATCTTTTGCATACATAATGGATTCATGACACTTACATAATTTGCATTAAGGAGGTCAACTGAATCAGTAGACCGCCTGATTTCGCATTAGGTAAGGACATGTACACACACTTTGCATATGATCATAAAGCATTAGAAGTCTTTTAAGGACAATGGATGCCTGTGTATGATGGATGAGTAGATGGACGTTTGGATGGTAGGATATACATTCTTCCAGAATTGAAGATTTCGGGGACGAAATCCTAAAAGGAGGGGAGAATGTAACACCCCGAATTTTCTATTAACACTAAAGTTGCTAAAATATTAATAAGTGTGTAAGAGAGGGGATGTATCTAATATGAATATAAAAATATTAATAAGTGTGTAAGAGAGGGGATGTATCTAATATGAATATAAAAATATTAATAAGTGTGTAAGAGAGGGGATGTATCTAATATGAATATAAAAATATTAATAAGTGTGTAAGAGAGGGGATGTATCTAATATGTATATAAAAACAATAATAAGTGTGTAAAAGGGGGGGATGTATCTAATGTGTACATTGTAGAATATATATATATATATATATATATATATATATATGGGCAGTTAATGCAAACATGAATAGAAGTTTATTAATTTGCTGAGTGTTTGCTAAGTCACTTCTGACTCATTGCTGAGTCAACAAGATAAACCCCATCTTGTCTGAACGGCTGCAGTTATTTCTAGGTTAAATCTAATGGCCTAAATGAATTCTAAAATCTATAAATAAGTGGGTAGACCCTAGACCTAAATCACTTGTAAAATTAGAGAAGCTACCGTCATGCTGCTGCCATGGAGTTCAGCATAGCCGTCACAAACTAAGAAGAGGAAGCCTAATCATCTACAACTAAATCTACACAAATCAAATCAAAAGATCTCTCTTTCTCTAATTCTTTTCTTTTGTTGGTGAGTATGATGATTCTCACAAGACTATTACAAACTAATTTGACTCAGTTATGAATGGATCACAAGAAAGTGATGTGATTTGTAATTGTAAATTCTATATATTGTGGATCTCTTATTATGTTATTATGTTGTCGTATGATGTAAATTATATATGCTATGTTGTAAATTCTCTTATGCTATGTCGTGCTATGTTGAGAATCATGTCAAGCTATGTTATACTATCATACTATGCCATGTTATAAATCATGCTATATTATGTTGAAAAATCATGATGTTGTTGGATCATGCTTAAAGTTATGTTTTTTTTTTCTTAATTTAAATGGATCTTGTTTATGGGAATTTGCCTATTAGGTTAGGTGTACCCATAAACTTGAAACTATAATTAAATAAAACTTGATTATGGGAATTTGCCTATTGAGTTAGGTGTACCCATATAAAACCATGTTGTTAAAAAATTAGATGATGTTGATTCACACATGTTCATATGTAAGTTTATGAAAATTGATTGAGATCATATTAGGTGAATTTTGAACAAGTTGACACCTTTAGATCCATGACATGTATAATCTATGCAAGTTGGAAATATGCAAGTTTCACCCCTTATTATGATTCATTTGGTCACATATACATGTTGTTATTATGATAATCTCTTTTATGCTATGAGTTAGGCTATTCGAGTCTAACATATATTTTGCGAATAAACGTTCAAACGTGGGGTAGGGGTAATATTAGGAATTAATAAATTGGGTGCAATTTTGTAAGATGTTGCATACCATGAATGAATGTCCATAATTGAGTCAATTATGGACATTGTTAAAAATTGGAAGTAATTAATAATTCAAGTAGGGAATTATTAAAATTGGGGGAAAGTGGATTATTATTAATAATCAATGCTTAGGACACGAGGTTGGACCCGTTTGTGATGTAAACCTGCCCGGACCCGCCCGACAAATCCAGTAGTCACAAATGTCGGCCCAATGTGAGAGGTCCTAGGCCCAAACTAAAGCATAACAGTTGTAAAGACACGAGGTTAGACTCTTTTATAGTGTAAGACTGCCCGGACCCGCCCGGCAAATCCAGCTGCCATAAATGCCAATCTAATGTGAGAGGTCTTTATGAGGTTATGGCCTTAATGAACTAAGAAATACTTAACCAGATAATCATGTAAGGTGGGACATGGGGGTTAAGTAGGTGCCTTGGGTGGCATGAGGAATCTGGTGGTTGCCTTTAGAGGCATTTGAAATACGATTAGACTTAACCAAACACACATGTAAATGAACATGACTAAGTGGGTTAAGTGGGATGGACTAATGGGGACAAGCTTAGGTGGAATGCTTGTGGTAAATAGTGGGGGCCCATTTCAACCAGTATCCCAAAACGTATCTTTGTGGGCTCGACCCAAGTCGAGGACGGGACACGCATACTGGGTTTGACTATAAGAGGCCAAAACAGGGAGCGGTGGCAACGCAAGTCCAACGGGTTTCATATGCGTGTGTGGACCCGGGCTGGTAGGTAAGACGTTGTTGCATCGTGTAGGTATAAGCCGTACATGTCCGTTGTATCAGGTTGCCACTTTAGGGGAGTGATACACCCCACTGTGGGGCCAACACGGGTATCTACGAGTTAGGGAGCCGATCGAATAATGGGAAGTAGGTACACCTAGTGGAGATAGGGGCAGGCGGCACCTATGTAGTCAGCTAGGGGTACGTAAAGCCATTGGGAAAGTTTCTAAGTGAAGCTAAGTGGGATGAATCTTTAGGGTGACTGGTGTGGTGCAGTATAGTGTTTATCCTTTAGTATTTAGGAGCGCCTATAACGTTGCCTTTAGCGATTGTCTATGTCCTTAATCTGCTCTTCATAGACATTTTCTTGTTTTCCAGCTTATGCCTTAGTCCAGTTATTTTGGTAATAGTATTGTAGAATTATCATATTCACCAGACTTTATGTCTGACCCCCTCTTTTCCATCCTTTTTCTCCCTTCAGGTCCGCAGGTTGGGCCAAGTTCTAGTGGAGTCTAGTTGGATCGCTTATCTTCTGGAAAGCTTGGACTGCTGAAGTAAAGTCCAGATTGTTATCTTTCTTTTTAATGGCTATTCATGTAATGGGATTATGTACTTGTTTTATCAAGATAGATATTGTACTTGACATTGAATATGGTGTTATGATGTAATCAAACATGTTTTGACTTCTGCTACAATGAAATAAAGTTTTTGAATTTCCAAGTACTATTTTATATCTGTCTTGTTGTAATTTTACTGTTCTATATTCACTTAAAACCTCCATGGAAGTTAATGCATTCCCTTTGTGAGTGACATTAATGGACGTGGGGTGTTACAAGTATCCTAGAACGAGTGTGGAGAGTATATTTTTCAAAATGAAAACAATTCTATTTTGAAATTTAGATCGTTTTACACGTATTTGAATAATTTATTTATATTGATTTTGGACAATTCAGTATATAAAGAATTTGCATATACGCCTTGCAAACGTATATTCAAAGTTTTAATATATTGGATAGATATAGCATCGCACTCTAGTCGCCCGAAGATGATATTGATGATAGCGATCGCATCATCAACATTTATGTTCGAGTTTCGAAGGTGTGATTTTCTATATATTTCCATTAGACCGGTGTGAGAACCAAAACAAATATAGCTAGAATACATTGTTGTGATTTGGCATCAAAACATGATTTTTTGTATATGTATCAAAATTATGAATTTGAAACTCTAATTCACTAATTGATTGATGTTTGTGTTGCTTGTTTAATTGTTTGATAATTTTGAACTATTTAGCCTAATTATATCAAATATTGAACGATATTGAAAATTGGTCGCATTTGCTTGCATATACATATACTTACATTGAACAGGTCATAGCAAGGAGGCTAGAGCCAGAGAATAAAATTTGTTTGCCCGACAAATAGGTACATGTTTACTACATAATTTACTGTTTTGTTTGGGTGATGATGATTTTATGAGCCTATTGGCTAGCCGCTTGGCTTTTCCTTTTTCTTTTTGAGATCTGAAGGACCGGGGAAGCTATTTGAAATTCCCCGATGCTCCCGGTGTAGGGGAGGTTATGGCGAAATTTTTCGAAAATTTAGGGTGTTAGCCAAATTTTTGAAAATTTGAAAATTCTCAGAAACTGAACAGTTGGAGAATGGAAGCCAGATCGAACATAGAGTTGATTAATCAAACCACTTTCGACTTTGTTCCTTTTCGGGGACGAAAAGTTTTAAGTGGGGGAGATTGTAACAACCCGAAAATCTAGGCCAGTTTAAAATTTTTATTTTGGCAATTTTAGCGAATTTTGATTATTTAAAATGAACTATTTTAAATAATATCGACGGGAAATTTATTTTGAATAAAATTCGACGTATATATTATATACGTCGTCGTTAGAATATAAATAATTATATATAATTATATATAATTATAAATAGAATTGAAAATGGCGCGGTAGTTCGATAATTCAATTTCAAACTTCAATTGAACGTACCGGGTGCAAAACAATCCGGATTTTAGTGAAACCAAAAATAATGGAATCAAATTGGTAATATCTTTCCAACGAATTCGAAAAATCGAAATTTGATAGCGGAAATCAAAAGATATGTCCAGTTGAAAATTCTGAATAGTCGCTATGGAATTCAGGCCCTTAAAAATGGGAATTTTGCAAACGACCTCGGATTTCGACGAAACCAGTTTTGTTGGGTCCGTGATGTCGAGTTATTGCTAGATTCCAATTTTCATAATTTTCTGAATCAGCATGTGAGCGTGGCAAAGGAAAACGCGTTTGACCGGTTTCAGTTGATTTTAATCGACTGAAAATTGGCCATTTTTCAAACGGTCTCAGAATTTGACGAAACTAGCTTTGTTAGGACCGTATCATCAGTACGAAGCTAGAAAATATTTTTCTGGAATTTATAGAATTAGTATGTGACCCCGGTAATTTGAAATGTACGTTTAAAATTCAATATAATGATTTAAATGAAAATTCAACGGAAACTGATCAGGACAATCAAATCAACCTACGATACATATCCCATTGTGTTCGGAATGGGGGTAAAACGCTATGGACGGCAGGCGGTGGACCTCGTTTAGAGGTAGTATGAAAAAGGCAACTTTTGGAGGATTAATTAAATAATTAATTAAATTACATATACCCCCCCTTATTTTCTCGTTTTCATTAATTCGGGAAAGGAAAAAGGAAAAAAAAAAACCTAAATCTAAAATCGCCGTCGCCGATCCACCGAAGACCGCCGCACCTTGGCGAGCGCGCCACCACTGATGAGCCCCCTCCGACGATGCCTCTCTCCTCCGTTCAAGCCACTCCGTCTGAACCCGAATCCCACTCAAACCCCGACCAGACCGCGCCCCAATCCACCGCGGAACCTCGTCGCCGACCCCCTTCAACCAGCAGGCCACCGCGACGCCATTGATCCCCCCCTGAAGTCCTCTGTCGCCGACGGGCAGAAATCCGCCCCCCCCCTCGCTAAAAACAGTAAGTGTTTTCCTTTTTTTTTTTTTAAACTAAAGCTTTGTTTTATAATGTTTTTAGGGTCAATACGAATAGGGTATTTTAGTTTATAAAAATCTGTATTTTCAGTTTATTAAAAAAAAAAAAACAAACAGAATTTTTCTTAGGAAAAAAAAAGATGATTTTTCCCTTTGGTGATTGTATGATGAAAAGATTAGTTTTTTTTACACGCTAAAAATTTGATTTTTATTATGTATCAGCAAATAAAAATTGGATTTTATGTATGTGAAGTAGTGAAAACGGTATATGATGTTTGTATAAGAATAGCCATAAAAATATGATTTTTATATATTGAACATCGAAATAAAAATATGATTTTTATATATTGAACATCGAAATAAAAATATTATTTTTATATATTGAACATAGAAATAAAAATATGATTTTTATATATTGAACATCGAAATAAAAATATGATTTTTATATATTGAACATCGAAATAAAAATATGATTTTTATATATTGAACATCGAAATAAAAATATGATTTTTATATATTGAACATCGAAATAAAAATATGATTTTTATATATTGAACATCGAAATGAAAATTCGATTTTTATATATTAGATAACATAGTAAAAATTCAATTTTTACATATTAGATAACATAGTAAAAATTCGATTTTTACATATTAGATAACATAGTAAAAATTCGATTTTTATATATTAGATAACATGGTAAAAATTCGATTTTTATATATTAGATAACATAGTAAAAATTCGATTTTATATATTAGATAACATGGTAAAAATTTGATTTTTATATATTAGATAACATAGTAAAAATTCGATTTTTATATATTAGATAACATAGTAAAAATTCGATTTTTATATATTAGATAACATGGTAAAAATTCGATTTTTATATATTAGATAACATGGTAAAAATTCGATTTTTATATTTTAGATAACATAGTAAAAATTCGATTTTTATATATTAGATAACATAGTAAAAATTCGATTTTTATATATTAGATAGCATAGTAAAAATTCGATTTTTATATAGTGAATAGCAAAGTAAAAATTCGATTTTTACATATGTAGTGAATACGGGCAACGAAGATGACAAAAAGGCGAGAGCGACGAAGGTTTTTGCAAATGAAAGTGCCGTGGAGTTGGATAGCTATCGGTGAGAACTTCTCACCTTTCAATTTCTTTTTCTAATTATCTATATACTAGGATGCAGACGGTGCTTAGTAGCACCCGACACAACCGTCCACAGACCATGGACTTGTTTGTTTGGTTGCATAGATTAGTTAGATGATTTGATTTGAAATTGAATTGTTTGGTGAAATGAATGGATTGATTGATGTGTGAATGGCGTGGGCCTTCACTAGACCGGGGATAAGGCTAGGCCTCGTCCCGTTTCTAGTATCGTGCCGTTATGCCGCCGAAATTTTCTAAAATAAGTTAGAAAAATAAAAATATCATTTTATTTAAAGAATGAACTGAATAGAAATTCATATGTTGGAATAAAATGTTTTGTCATTAAAAATATAATTTTTAACGTGAATGTGAATAAATAAATATTCATTTACAAATCAGACGGTTTGTTTATGTACACCTATTTGAAGGACATTGATTGGGTCGATAAATTTTACCCATCGCCCAACTGCACAAATAAAATATGCGTTTGATTGTTTGAAACCCCACACGGGTGTTGGGATGAAATTTGAAGTTCACTCATCCTGATTGATTAAATATGTCGATCGATTGATTGACAGGCTGTTATAAGCGTTAGATATCTATATTTGATGCTTATACAGTGTAGTGCACTTTGGTTGATGGTTGATTATTTTTCCATGCTATTATGTACGTGTGATGTGTGAAAATCCATATGATTAACTTTATATTGTAATTGATTGGGCCTCATTCCAATTTGGAAAAATAAAGAATAATATAAAATAAAGGTTCATGCGTTGACAGTACTCATCCGTTGAGATTGGTCATGTGTTGAACGAAATATTTTAGTAATAAAATTTACATCTTTATCAATATAAAATAAAGGTTCATGTGTTGACAGTACTCATCCGTTGAGATTGGTCATGTGTTGAACGAAATATTTTAGTAATAAAATTTACATCTTTATCAATATAAAATAAAGGTTCATGTGTTGACAGTACTCATCCATTGAGATTGGTCATGTGTTGAACGAAATATTTTGATAATAACAACTATTTTGAAAAAGAAATATTTGAAATAGAATATTTGAAAATAGAATTTTATGAAGCCGTGTTGATTAGATTGACGCCATTTGACGTGAACGATATTTATATCGATTTAAATTGAAAACGATTTCGAAATGAATTGAATATAAAACGGTTTCGAAATGAATTGAATATAAAACGGTTTCGAAATGAAATGAATTGAAAACGATTTCGAAATGAATTGAATTGAAAACGATTTCGAATTGAATTGAAAACGATTTCGAAATGAATTGAATTGTAAACGATTTCGAAATGAATTGAATTGAAAACGAATTCAAATTGAATTGAAAGCGAATTGAAATGAATTCAAATTGAATTGAAATTTGAATTGAATAGAAATGAATTTTAAAACGAATTTATAAAGAAGAATTCAATTTTGATTTGAATTGAAATGGAAGTTGAAATTGCTTTTGAAGCGAATTTAAAACTATTTATATAATTCGTTTTAAATAGAAATCGACGAAATATATATTATATATATAATATAATGGCCTGAATAGAACGCGCCGCGCCGCGGCAGTTCGTGAATTTCGACCATTTATTTCAAACGGACATTACGGGAGATCCGACCGTCGGATTCTCCTAAAACCGGGACCGTTGGGTTCGTATCGAAAAGAGCTTTCTAACGAATGTTAGAAATTCAAAATCTAACGGTTGGATTTGGAGTTACGTCCAAATCAAATTTGAAAAAGGTCGCTGTAAGTGCAGTTCGATGGCCATTGATGGAAATCGACTGTACGGGCCTTGTTAAAATTATTAAAAATAGTAATAATTTGTGTAAAATCATAAGAAATGATTTAAAAAGGATTGGGATGAAAAACTCCATATTTGAAAAGATAAAAATAAATTTTTATCGAAATGAACTAGTTTTGAACTAGAACTATAATTCTATTTATTTTTAAATAAATAAATTGAATTTGGAAAAGGGTTTTAAAAATAACCAGAATTTCCAATGATTGTATTGGAATGGATTTGAATCGAAATTGCCTTTGGATTATTTCGATATTGGATTTCGTGATGATACAGATTTTGTTATGGGAATTTGAAAGATATATATATATATATCGTTATTTCCAATACGACATTTGTTAATCGTAGAATTTGATATTGAATATAAGCCAATATATTTTCTATTCAGAGCCTTGTATTGAATATCAAATGTGATTTGGGTTTGTCGTGAATGGTGTCTTCACTAACACTGTTCTTGAACCCAGTTGAGAAAAGATTAAATCATTTTATTTAGATTTAATGAAATGTTCTTCGTATGCGTTCTGTTGTGGCTTGTTCTCGAACTATCCGACACTTTCCTTTACGGGGAAGTTACGGGTTTTTACACCTTCCCCCTTCCAAAACCGCAACCACCGCCGCCTGTGGGCCCCTTCCGCCGCTTCCAGCACCTGCCGCGCCACCCTCCGGCCATCCCTCCGCCTCCGGCCACGTCAGAAAACCCCCTCCCCTTCTAACAGTAAGCTCCTTTATTTTTATTTATTTAATTTCAGTTTTTTTAGTTAGTTTAATTTATATATGCCTTTATAAAATCTGATTTTAATACATATTTCAGCGAATTGAAATGGTTTGATTTTATTTACAAAGCTATGACTTTTTTTTATTAGGCAAAAAGATTAGATTTTTAAAATAGAAAAGATTTGATTTTTAAAATAGAAAAGATTAGATTTTTGAAATTTGAAAAGGCGAAATATTTAAATTTGAAAAGGCGAAATCTTTAAATAGAGAATAGCGTGATAAAAATATAATATTTATTATATGAACACCGTTGAATAAAAATATAATTTTTATCTATATAGTAGCGATGTAAAAATAAAATTTTTATCTATATAGTAGCGATGTAAAAATAGAATTTTTATCTATACAGTAGCGGTGTGAAAATAGAATTTTTATTTATATAGTAGCGATGTGAAAATAGAATTTTTATCTATATAGTAGCGGTGTAAAAATAATTTTTTTATCCATATAGCGTGATTATAAAAATGAGATTTTTATATATTGAATAGCGAAGTAAAAATTCGATTTTTATATATTGAATAGCGAAGTTAAAATTCGATTTTTATATATTGAACAGCGAAGTAAAAATTCGATTTTTATATATTGAATAGCGAAGTAAAAATTCGATTTTTATATATTGAATAGCGAAGTAAAAATTCGATTTTTATATATGTAGTGGCTACGAGCAACGAAAGTGACAAAGGGCGAGAACGACGAAGATTTCTATAAAAGAAGTGTCGTGGAATTGGGATAGCTATTGGTGAGAACTTCTCACTCAAATTCCTTTTTCTAGTTATATATATATATATACTAGGATGCAGACGGTGCTTAGTAGCACCCGACACCCGTCATCCACAGACCATGGATGACTTGTTTGTTTGATTGATGTGTTGTGAAAATTGTTTGTGATGTTGATGTGAAATCGGTAATATAGATTAATGTATTGAAATAAATAACTTATCGTTAAAAATATAATTTTTAACGTGAATGTGAGTAAATAAATATTTATAAACAAATCGGCCGATTTGTTTATATACATTGATTAGACTGATATTGATTGGGATGATAAATTTTACACATTGCCCAACTGCACAAACAAAAATCTGTGTTTGTTGATTTGAAACCCCACACGGGTGTTGGGATGAAATTTGGCTTACGCTAATCCCAATTATTTAATTGTATGTCGATCGATAGGTCGATAGATTGTGTAACCGTTTTATACGTATTTGATTATTTATTTATTTTAAATTTGGACAATCGGGTATATAAAGATTTCGCGTATACGCGTCATGAACGTATATTCGAAGTTTTAATATACTAGATAGATATAGAATTACACTCTAGTCGCTCGGAGATGATGTTGATAATGACCATGGCATCATCAATATTTATGTTCATGTTTCGAAGGTGTGATTTCTATATATTTCCATTAGACTGGTGTGAGAACCAAAACCAATATAGCTAGAATACATTGTTGTGATTTGACATCAAAAACATGATTTTCTGTATGTGTATATCAAAATTATGGATTTGAAATGTTAATTCACTAATTGATTGATGTTTGTGTTGTTTGTTTATTTGTTTGGTAATTTTGAACCATTTAGCCTAATTGAACCGAATATTGAAAATTGGTCGCATTTGCTTGCATATACATGTACTTACATTGAACATGTCATAGCAAGGAGGCTAGAGCAGAGAATAAAATTTGTTTGCCCGACAAATAAGTACATATTTACTATAATTTACTGTTTTGTTTGGGTGATGATGATTTTGTGAGCCTATTGGCTAGCCGCTTGGCTTTTTCTTTTTCTTTTTGAGATCAGAAGGCCTATATGGAAATTTCGGGATTTTCCCGTGGCTCCTGGTGCAGGGGAGGTTATGGCAAAAAAAATCGAAAATTTAGGGTGTTAGCCAAATGTTGAAGAATTTGAAAATTCTCAGAAACTGAAAAGTTGGAGAATGGAAGCCAGATCGAACGTAGAGTTGATTAATCAAACCACTTTCGACTTTGTTCCTTTTTGGGGACAAAAAGTTTTAAGTGGGGGAGATTGTAATAACCCGAAAATCTGAGCCAGTTTAAAAAATTTATTTTGGCAATTTTAGTGAATTTTGAACATTTAAAATAGATTATTTTAAATAAAATCGACGAGAAATTTATTTTCAATAGAATTCGAACGTATATATTGTATACGTCATCATTAGAATATAAATAATTATATATAATTATAAATAGAATTGAAAATGGCGCGGTAGTTCGATAATTCGATTTCAAACTTCAATTGAATGTACCCGGTGCAAAACAAACATGATTTTTAACGAAACCAAAAATAATAGGATCTAATTGATGATATCTTTCCAACGAATCCGAAAAATCGAGATTTCATAGCGGGAGTCAAAAGATATGTCCAGTTGAAAATTCTGAATAGTCGCTATAGAATTCAGGCCCTTAAAAATGGAAATTTTGCAAACGACCTCAGATTTCGACGAAACCACTTTTGTTGGATCCGTGATGTCAAATTATTGCTAGATTCCAAATTTCATAATTTTTCGAATCAATATGTGAGCATGGCAAAGGAAAACGTGTTTGACCAGTTTTAGTTGATTTTAATCGACTGGAAAATGGCCATTTTTCCAACGGTCTTAGAATTCGAAGAAACTAGTTTTGTTAGGACCGTATCGTCAATACGAAGCTAGAAAATATTTTTCTGAAAATTTTCGAGTTAGTATGTGACCCCAGTAAATCGAAATGCGCGTTCAAATTCAATATATAGAGTTATATGTTGATTTTAACGGAAACTGATCGAAATGATCGAATCAGCCTACATTACATATCCCATTGTGTTCGGAATGGGGGTAAAACGCTATGGACGACAGGCGGTGGGCCTCGTTTAGAGGTCGTATGAAAAAGTCAACTTTTTATAATTAAAATAATTAAAAATTAAAAGCTTCCTCTCCTCCCCTTCAAAACCCATTGCCCCCCTCAGATTTTCAATCGAACGATGCAGAATGAAAAGAAAAAAAAAAAAGAAATCGAGGAGGGCGACGGAGCCTCCATCGCGCCGCTGCGCGAGGCGTGCCTCCCCCCAGCAACCGCCGCCTCCCTCTCTTCTTCTTCCTCCCTCCTTCATCTCCTTCTGCGAAAAACAGCCCCAACCCCTTCCCCCTTCCAAAACGGCAACCACCGCCGCCTGTGGGCCCCTTCCGCTGCTTCCAGCACCTGCCGCGCCACCCTCCGGCCATCCCTCTGCCTCCGGCCATGTCAGAAAACCCCCTCCCCTTCTAACAGTAATGTAACGACCCGCAAATCCGTGCTACCTGAGTTGACTAAATACACCACACGTCCAACCCAAATAACACAGAAATACGACTCATTATTAGAAAGAAGATAGAGGATGAGAAATAGAAAGAAAGAAATATTAGAATAGGAGAAAAAACGAAGATCACAACTCACAGCGGAACGAATAAAATATATTATATAACATAAGCTTCGAAATACAAATCTGTTTTGTACATACATACATACCATCATCAGAGTACACATAACATTTGATTCAGCGGAAGTAACTCTAAATAACTAACGTTGAAGCCTCCTGCTTCAAGCTCCTCCAAGTGTATCTGTAAAAGCCTGAAACACTTGACTGCCCGTACAAATTTGGGCACCCAAGAGTTTAGGGAAAACAAAACAAAATAAACTCTGGGTCAGTCATGGGACTGGTGTGAGTAAACTCCAACCACTTGTTTAACTTTCAAAATCTTTTTCGAAAGAAAAGATAATAGTAAGACCAGCCCACACATAAACATGGACGGTTTTTACCTTACTATAACCCAAAACACTTTGATATCAAATCCAGTGATATTATAATAATGTCTACCTCAAATAGATAACCAAATAGCAGAACGCTTGCATCTCACGCTCCACATATATATGATAAAATCAAAACCCGCATGGCGCTTATTGGAGATTGGATTCCAACATGACAAGGTATGGGACCACCTTCCGATGATGTATCTCTAGAGGCAAATACACCTGGGTTCAACAAGAACATCTTGCAACCCGGCCCACACATGACCGACCACTCATTTCACTTGAGTGTATCGAATGTACATCACCAACGGTTGGACTCAAACCACCGTTTCCCGAATGGGCAGAATCGATAGATTTAGAAACAAAAGGAATTTCTCTAGATAGGTGATTATACACCCTAATGGGTGCGACCCACATAGCCATGCTGCCTGCCCGATTTTTGTCCTTTCCCGGTTGTTGAGGCCTGAAGCTACGAATACTTACCATTCATTGATAGCACAATCACTTTGAATGCCACATTGTCAGATCCGTTAATCACTAGTTGAGTTTGCACAAATATTCTGGATATTATGCTAAGGGATAAATCCGTTGCAACCATATATATTCATACAGACCAACCCAATTGATCATTGGAAATACTCTGTCAGACATTCGTCCATTTACGTTCGTTCTGGGACTGAACGAAACCGAAGGCACTATTTCTATAAATAGAAAAAGCCCTTGCACTTCACTCCGTCTTCAATATATTCAGCATACTTGGTTCGCAACGCTTATGCCAATACGGAGTGGTTCTTCGGATAATAATCCAACCGGTCTCTCCATATTGACAACGATGGTCAAAAACTTCGATAGTCTGTGATTTAACTATCGAATAAAAACAAGTGTTCAATCAACATATCAACCAAATCACTGGGCCCTTTAATTAATATTCATTAATTAAATCTCTTCACCATTTTTCTCTATCAATATTTGTTAACCAAATATTTTCAATAACCATACTGCCCCTTTACGCTATTCTTGATTTCATTTCCTTATCGAATTCTATATATATCGATATATAGATTTCTAATTGTCAAATTCCTTAAAAATATTCTATCTCCTTAAATTCCCGGAAAAATTCGCCATAACCTCCCCTGTATCGGGAGCATCGGGAAATTTCAAATAACATCCCGGTATCTTCCTCAATCAAAAAGAAAAAGGAAAAGCCAAGCGGCTTGCCGATACGGCGCATAAAACCTCATATATGAATTAAAACGTACCTTTTTGTCGGGCACATACATTAAAAATCTTCATATACTTCATCTCATACCTGTCTAACACCTGTTCACCTGTTTTCAATTCAATTCAACACTATCTAATCGTTTGAATTCAGTTTCGCCCATTTATTCTTTAATTCGCCATTTTGCCTATTTCACTTCTTGTGAACATAACATGTTCGAACCAAATATTTAACTCGTTCATAACCAAATCGAATTTCGATTTAAATTCTAGTTTCCTTTTCTATTTCGAATATAAATTTCGAATCGAATTTTCTTATTTAAAGCCCAATATACATTCAACATCTCATTTAACTAATTCCCGTTTCGAATTAGTTAATTCTATTCAATAATCAAAAATCTGATTTCTGTTTCAAAAACCAATTCATTACTCCACCGGAGTTCACATATATTTTATAACTCAAGTCTGAAATTCTCTAAATAGAAATTCGGATTTTTATTCGCTTAAAATCCTTTTATAAAATTAAATAAACCGTTATGGGTTTTATAATGGTTCTGGCGCTGTTTTTCTGAAAATTTGATTTTGACATAACTCAAAATCTATACGACGAAATCCAGATTTTCCTCTTTCATTTGAAAACTATTATCAAACCGGTCCTGACATTTCTTGTTTCAAAGAATTTCGACTTCAATTGAGTCCTGTATATTCGATTGAAGTTCGAATCGCTATTTTACGAACTGCAGCGCTGCGGCGAGTTCGTTTCAATTATATTTATATATATATAAACCTTTTAAACTTCTTTAAATGAATTCAACTTCCTTCTAATATATATATTCCAAATTCCATTTGAATCTTTTACATTTCAGATTTCGTAGTTTTAAATCCTGTATTCAAATCCCATTTGAAATCCTTTATTCGAATTCCATTTCAAATCATTTATTCGAATTCTATTTCAAATCCTTTATTTAATTTTCACTTAAATTCAATTCCTTTTTTTTTGAATTTCTATCTTTGAAATTCATACTCGAAATCCCATTTCAAATTCATACTTGAAATTCATACTTGAATACAAATATCCAACACCATTTAAATTTCTATTTGAAATTCTAAATGTTTCAGATTCCATTCCTCTTATTTGAAATTCCCGAAATTTCAAATTACATTCTTCTTTTATTTGAAATTCCATTTTTGAATTTCCTTTATTCCAACCCCATTTGAATTTTAATATTCAAACTTATTTTCAACGCCATTTGAATTTCTTCACTCAAAGCCATTTGAATTCCCTTGAATTCAAATTCCATTTCAAAACCCTTTGGATTTCCTATTTTGAAATCCTATTTGAAATTCTATTTCCCATTTCTACTTTGAAAATCCTATTTCAAAGTTTATCTCAAATTCTATTTTGAAATCTCATATTCAAATTTCTACTTGAATTTCTGTATTCAATTCCATGTTCAAATTCAATACTCGAATTTCTATTTCAAATCTCAATTCAAATTTCGTATTTAAATTCCATTCAAATCTCTATTCAACTTTCACATTTGAATTCCTCTTTGAAATACTATATTTCAAATTCTATTCAATTCTTCTTTGAAATTTTATATTTCAAATTCTATCTCAAATTCTACATTCAAATCTCTATTTGAATTTCTTTATTTGAATTCCTTTGAATTCAAATTTATATTTTAATCTCCCGAATTCAAATTCTATTTTCCATTCTAATTTCGTCTATTCAAATTCTATTTGAACTTCTATTTGAATTTCTAATATTCAATCTCCTTTTAAAAATTTAAATATTCAAACTCCTTTTAAAATTCAAATGTTATACTCAAATTTCATTTGAGTTATATATTTAAAAATTTCATTTCACATCCTGTTTTGAAATTTCATTTCAAATTCCAATTCCATGCTTGTATTTCTATTTTTGAATTACCAAATGATAATTCTTTCACTTCACTTATAACTTCGTTATAAAAGAACTATTTATAAACTTCGTTTAAACAAGAACTACTTGTTTTATTTTATTTCCATTTAAAATTCTAATTCTATTTAAAAATAGAATTTTTCCTTTTAAAATCTCAAATCTCCTTTCACGATATTTTTTTTAAATATCATTACTTAAGCCCAGTGATAAAACACACAAAGCAACCAATTGTTTATTTTTCTAACACATCATATATAACAATATATATGCAACAAATAAACAAACAGATAATATATTTTTGAGGAATCCAGTTGGATTCCTCCAACCTGTTTTCCTGCATCCACAGATGTTAGCACATAAATAATACCAATTCTGCTTCGTGGCAGAATATCGCGGTATAGAAGGTCATCCACTAATCATAGCGTGGGGCGTATAGGGTAATCATCCGCTATGAAACTGCGGGCATCCGCTAATGAGACTGCGGGAATCCAACCAACCAATCAACCCAATATATATATAATAGCCTAAATAACTAATATATATGAAACAACCATAAAACATTCACACAAGCAACAGACAATTATTTTTAATGAAATAAAAATAATTTTAAAGGTGAGTGAGATTTACTCACCAGGATTTCTTTTGCTGAATATCCTGTTTAATTTCAGATCATTGACTACGAATCTTCTCGAATGAATTCGTACCTACGATAATTTTATTCAAATTTTCTGATTAATATTTATTTAAATTAACTATTTAAATAAATAAATTACTTTCCTATATTTTTCTTCTTCTTTTAGTGGTTATTAACTGAAACCTTAACAAATAAAATTAAACTACCTTACGTATCTTTAAACACACATATATATGTTAGGTTTTCTTGAACAAATAAATAACACATTTTAATTGTTATTTTTTTCCCATTTTTATTTATGATTTTTGACATAAATCAAACTGATTTCATAAAAGAAACATAACTAAACTAATATCTAAATAAATTCACTTTAAATACATTACAAATTGTATAAATTAATTTCCTATATTATTTAAAATGAAAATAAAAATTACCTTAATTCTTTTCTGAAATTTCAAAAATAGGAGAAAAGAACAAGCTTCTTCTCCTTTGCTGATTTCGGGTTCGACCTCCCCAAAAACTAGTTCGAGTCCAGTACCCTTGACCTCCATCGCTCGCATCACTACGTCGATCTTCTGAGGCTGCCATGCCCTTCCATCCAGCTAACCGAACAAGACCATATCGCACTTCCAATTTTAACAAGTCCTTTCTGTTGAACTTGATGCCTCAAAATCCGCAACCTGGAGCAATAACTCATCGTCGCGGTTTCTGGAGCCAAGTAGAACCAGTTCTCCACCTCGCGCTACTCTTCAATCACCTACATCGTGATTTCTACCTTGCTGCCAAACCTCGCAAACCCCCTCCGTGAGCGCGACTTTCCCAAACACCCATCGCATACTGATTTCACTTCGGTCCCCCCCTGATTTTGATTTGTTCGATTTACAAGAACGACAGCCCCCTTTTTATTTTATTTTTATTGAAGCTCGAACGGGAATAGACGAAAAGGGGAAATTGGATTCTGGATTTTGGAATGAAATATGAAGGCCGATGGTGGTATATATACATGCGAACAGGGAACAAAAGGGTACGAGGCCATTAAATCCTATGTTGGCTTGATGTAGGACAGGGGAAGACATAAATTTTTGCTCGAGGAAGAACAGCTACGAATTTATTAGGTTTAGGATGGCTTCGGGTACGACATATAGGTCGGCTCTGTTTTTATTTTATTTTTATTTTTTTTAAAATAGAAATTTCTTTATTTTATATTACTGGTAGGTTTCGAACTCTGTTTTTAGTGTAACAACCGTCATCCTTAAGGTTATATTACTATTCTACACACACCGGGAAATGTTTCGAAGACTAATTTGCTTGTCTCGAAAAGATACCAATTTAACTGACTATTTAAATTAAATCCAACTGATTAAACTATAAATTTATATCAACCAATTTAAATTCATCGATAATTAATCACCATTATCGTTCTAATTCAATGCAGGGTTAATATTTGTAAACTGAATTGTGTTTGATTAAATTATTTCAGTTTTCTCGTATTTCGATTTTCTTTATCGATAACCCAATAAAATACCATTTATATTATGAATTAAATATTTAAAACTATACTAAATATTTAAAATAAACTGTTCAAAAATCTGGGTCGTTACAAGTAAGCTCCTTTATTTTTATTTATTTAATTTCAGGTTTTTTAGTTAGTTTAATTTATATATACCTTTATAAAATCTGATTTTAATACATATTTCAGCGAATTGAAATGGTTTGGTTTTATTTACAAAGCTATGATTTTTTTTATTAGGCAAAAAGATTAGATTTTTAAAATAGAAAAGATTAGATTTTTAAAATAGAAAAGATTAGATTTTTAAAATAGAAAAGATTAGATTTTTGAAATTTGAAAAGGCGAAATCTTTAAATTTGAAAAGGCGAAATCTTTAAATAGAGAATAACGTGATAAAAATATAATCTTTATTATATGAACACCGTTGAATAAAAATATAATTTTTATCTATATAGCAGCGATGTAAAAATAGAATTTTTATCTATATAGTAGCGATGTTAAAATAGAATTTTTATCTATATAGTAGCGGTGTAAAAATAGAATTTTTATCCATATAGCGTGATTATAAAAATGGGATTTTTATATATTGAATAGCGAAGTAAAAATTCGATTTTTATATATTGAATAGCGAAGTAAAAATTGGATTTTTATATATTGAATAGCGAAGTAAAAATTCGATATTTATATATTGAATAGCGAAGTAAAAATTCGATTTTTATATATGTAGTGGCTACGAGCAACGAAAGTGACAAAGGAAGAGAACGACGAAGATTTCTATAAAAGAAGTGTCGTGGAATTGGGATAGCTATTGGTGAGAACTTCTCACTCAAATTTCTTTTTCTAGTTATATATATATACTAGGATGCAGACGGTGCTTAGTAGCACCCGACACTCGTCATCCACAGACCATGGATGACTTGTTTGTTTGATTGATGTGTTGTGAAAATTGTTTGTGATGTTGATGTGAAATCGGTAATATAGATTAATGTATTGAAATAAATAACTTATCGTTAAAAATATAATTTTTAACGTGAATGTGAGTAAATAAATATTTATAAACAAATCGGCCGATTTGTTTATATACACTGATTTGACTGATATTGATTGGGATGATAAATTTTACACATTGCCCAACTGCACAAACAAAAATCTGTGTTTGTTGATTTGAAACCCCACACGGGTGTTGGAATGATATTTGAGTACCCTAATCCCAATTATTTAATTGTATGTCGATCGATTGGTCGACAGGCTGTGTAAGCGTTAATTATTTATATTTGATGCTTATGCAGTTGTGTGGTGCACCTTGGATGATGGTTGATTGTTTATCATTGCTACTATATACATGTATTCTATGGAATCCGTATAATTAACATTATATGGTGATTGATTGGGCCTCATTCCAATCGGGAAAATAATGAATATTATAAAATAAGATTCATGTGTTGACAGTACTCATTTGTTGAGATTAGTCAAGTGTTGAAAGAAATATAGATTCATGTATTGAATAGAATAAATATTCATTTGTTGAATAGAATAAAGAAGTTTTTGAAAAATATAAAGCCGTGTTGATTAGAGATGCGTTATTTTGACGCGAACGATATTTATATCGATTTTATTCGTTTTATAATGAATATTGAAAAGTGATTTCAAAATTCAATATTTTGAAATGAAATTCAAATTAAATTAGATTAAGATTCAAATTGAAATTTTATTGAATCAATTTGAAATGAATTCGAATCGAATAGAAAATTAATTCGATTCGAATTGAATAGAAAGTGAATTTGAATTCGAATTGAATAGAAATGAATTCAAATTGAATTAAATTGAAATTGAATTAAAAACGAATTGAAATCGTTTTGAATGAAATTTAAAACGAACTGAAATTGAATTGAAATCAATTTGAAATGAATTCGAATTGAATTAAATAGAAGGTAAATTCAAATTGAATTGAAGCGAATTAGAATTTGAATTGTTTTTGATACGAATTTAGAACTATTTATAAAATTCGTTTCAAAAAGGAAATTGACAATATATATATATATATATATATATATATATATATATAATGGCCTGAATAGAACGCGCCACGCCGCGGCAGTTCGTGAATTTCGACCATTGACTTCGAATTGACGTTGCAGGAGATCCGACCGTCGGATTCTCCTAAAACTGAAACCGTTGGGTTCGTATCGAAAAGAACTTTCCAATGAGCATTAGAAATTTGAAATCTAACGGTTGGATTTAGAATTATGTCCAAATCAAATTTGGAAAAGGTCGTTGTAAGTGCAGTTCGATGGTCGTTGATGGAAATCGACTGTACGGGCCTTGATAAAATTATTAAAAATATCTATAATTTGTGTAAAATCATAATATGTGAATTGGAAAGAACTGGGATGTAAAATTCCGTATTTGAAAAGATAAAAATAGATTTTTATCGAAATGAACTAGTTTTGAACTAGAATTAAAATCAATTTATTTTTGAAATAAATAAATTGAATTTGAAAGTGATTTTAAAAATAATCAATATTCCCAATACGTGGATTGGACTGAAGTTGAATCGAAATTATCTCCGGAATATTTCGATGATAGATTTCGTGACTATACAGATATTGTTATGGGAATTTGAAAGATATATTTTATATCGTTATTTCCAATACGATATTTGTTGGTTTCAGAATTTGATATTGAATATAAGCCGGTATATTTTCTATTCAGAGCCTTGTATTTAATATCCAATGTGATTTGGGTTTATCGTGAATCGTGTTTTAGATGACATTGGTTCTTTAACCCAGTTAAAGGCAAGATGTTGATTTTTGAGAAGATTAGAAGTAAGTGGAGTTTTAATCAATCTTTAATTAGATTGAAAAGTGAAGTGATAATTTAAATTATCAAATCTGAAAGGTGATCGAGAATGGAGTACCACCAGTTTTGCTCCAAAGCGATAGTTAAATCTTTAATTAGATTTGAATGTGAAATGGTAATTAATTTTACCGATAACACCATGGTGTTAGATGTGGAGTATTACCAGTTTTCTCCATGGGATATATAGGTTGGGATTGGGAAATAAAATAAATAATTATTTCGGTGTGATTCGCTAATCCCGACTAGTTATAAATGATATCCAAAGGAGGATTATAGAATAAATTTAGAAGAATTTATCTTGGATAAAATTAATGGGAACCTTTCCCTAAGAATGTGATTTTGTGAATAAAAGAATATTCTGAATTGGAATGAGGCGTTCGTTGTGTTTGTGTAACATTTGTTTATCATATACGTGGGATATTCAGAAAGGCCGGGTTTATACCCATTCTGAGTAACCGATTCGACGAGATGTCGAAGATGAAGACGGTGGTTGAAGACCGGAAGTCTTCACATCGTTTGGGTGATTACTGATGATCTTGATTGGGTTGTACACCCAAGATGAGGGAAACAGTTGGTGATCGTCCAGACGTACTTGGAGATGGATGGATATGCGAGGAAAGTTCCTCCGGTTTCGTTCAGACCCAAAACGAACTTGTAAATGGATTGTGTGTCTGACATTGGATTTTATTCTGTGTTGATTGATCTCTATTAAATATACATCTGTTTGGCGGCAGAGAATTTATTCTCTTGCTTAACGCCCTTCTCTGAGACATACGAGCTCAGAGGTTGTATATCGATGGACATCAGTCACATGGAGTGAATTGCCAGTGTGGCACGCGTAAGTGGCAATTGATTAAGGCTTCTGTTGAAAATCAAAGTCTTGTGGTTGATGATCAAAGCACGGCCTATGTGGCGTAGTTTTGTGTATAACGTGAATTCGCGAGCCTCACAAGTCGGTATGAGTCAAAAAAGGGAGACGGACCGCTGGGAGAACACGACGTTTCTTTCTAGCTAGGGTGGTGTCAGTGACCTACCAGCCCTGACATTTATATACTTTTCACCTGTGTGGTTGTTGGAATGCGAGGCGCCTCAGATATAGGTCTGTTAGGACCAGGAAACGTGTGTTCAGGAATAACTAATCCTCCAAAGTTAGGTGAGGACCGGCCCAACCGATTCCAAGGATCAAAGTGGGGTCCTGAGACATTTGCTAGAGTGTCTCGAACGGAGAGGAGCTTGCCCCTTGCCTCGACTCATGATGGAATCCAATTTCCAATACGTGTGTTTCGGTTTTATTTGTAGAACCTAGTATGGCAACATAGTGGTATGGGTCATTCATGCCGCCTATGATTGATATTTATGATTGAAATTGTTTTGACACTATACACTTATAATAGTATCAATGTAACACCCCGTAATTCTGTGACATTAAGATTCTCAAATTAAAGTATAATTAATTTTTAAAAGAAAAATTAAAAGAAAAAGATCCATGCAGTTGTTTAATTTAAGTATTGTAACTAACATGAAAAAGAGAAGTAAGGAGAGAACAATAATTATTATTGTTCTAAGACTTATTAACAAAAGCCTCTGTAGCTCAGTTGGTTAAGGCATTGGATTTGTAGCATGGAGGTCGGGGGTTCGAACCCCGGTGGCGGCATAATTTTTTATCTTTGTTTTAGAGAGGGCCAACTGAACATGCAAATATATGTACGTATACAAATTCAAAATTTGAAAGGATAAGAACGTACATATAAGGAAATAAAGAATATATATATATATATACATATGAGAATATATATATATATATGCAAAAATATATGTATACGAAAGATAAAATTCAAGATAAGGCTACAGTCAATGAAATATGGCAACATCATTTGAATTTTGAAAATAAAATGAAAGTTGTGCTTATATATACGCATAAAATGGTCGTTAGAGGAATTGTATACATATAAGAATATTTCATGTGAATAAAATAGTTAAATAAATTCCAGAAATTCAAAAGTTCGAAAATCAAACTTCTACGCCAAAACAATTCATTCGAAATTCAAATTTCTACGCCAAAATAGCTTGTGGGACCCAATGCTGACTCAGTGCTGCGTGTATGATAAGGTTTGGCTAGATTCATCTACGTACCTGGACTATTTTCTTAACTGGGTTCAATGCTGACTCAGCGCTGCGTGTACGATAAGGTATTGAGCAGCTATATAAACAGCCCTAGTCTTCATTCTCTTTGCACCAATTCTCTTCTATCCTTATGCTGCTAAGATTCATGGCTTCTTCCCCTCCTCTAAAGTTTCTTAAATAATTAAAATAAAAATACAAATTCAAGACATGGAGATGCTGCTCAAATCTATTCAAGAGAAGATTCAAATCAAAGTGAAGAATTCAAAGGCTAAATCAACAAACCTCGAGCAATGACATACGAATCTTAGCATCGCCGTTCTTCTATTCTAGATCTAATTTCTGTAAGTTGGTTATTTCTAGACTTGAACATTTTATTTTTATTTGTGACATGAAATTAAAAGGATATAAGAAAAATGCCTAATCTCTTCACTTGGATCTGTGTTTATTTAAGTTTTTGGATCTAATTCTTGACTATGGCCCAGAACATACTATGACTTTGATTGACAGCCTATGACTATTAAACAAAGAGGATATGCCTATGCCTATGATCATGATTATGAGAACTATGACCATGAACCTATTGCCTTTGAATTACGAACATGAACCTTGATTTGGGACATACAACATATGACTATGACATTGCCTATGACAATGACTTATGACTATGGGAATTATTTTCCCTTTTGGACTATGAACATTGCCTATAACTATGAACTTTTCCTATGATTCATAATTAGGAAAATTGTTGCTTAAGTTTTGTGGCTATGAAATTGGGTCTAAACCCGATTATCTATTTGATATGTTCCTTGTTTTTCTTTGGTTTTAGACTGTGGGAATTTACCTATTTAGTTAGGTCTACCCATGTTCTTAAACCTATTCTATCTATTGGTTTTAGACCATGGGAATTTACCTATTAAGTTAGGTCTACCCATATTCTTGAACCTACGTCGTTATCCAAACCTTTTATGCCAGTTATTATCCCTTTTCATAGCATCTTTGGTTCATTCCCTATTTTCTACGAATCTAGATTTATTTACAATCTAGGTTAAATCACGATTATACGAACGGTGGGAATGCAATTTGGGGAAAATATGAAAATGAACATAAATGTAGTTATAAGCTTGGAAATTGGCATAAATTGGGAATATATATTATGGCATGTTCATAGGAATGCAAATTGGATAAGTTTGACATATTAAATTTAGTATTAGCAAGTAAGCTAAATTTTAGGCATGAAATGTAAACTAGAATAATAATTCTAGTCTTACCATAAACTGTGAATTAGGAATGTTAAATCAAAATTGTGTTAATTAAAGATTTGGAATAAGTATATTAGCACAATTTTGAATTTAGCCATAATTGTGAGAAATTGTCATGTTTAGAATAAATTGTGGTTAGTGACACTTAATTTGGTATAATTTACATACCAAAAAGTATAAATATGATAAATAAGAGGGAACGGGCCATAATAATAAATGTGACAATGTACATTAAAAGTGTAATAATGAAATAAGTAAATTAGGAGTAAATTTACTTATAGAATTTGTCATAAATGATAAATTGTTCATTTACCACAAAATATGTAACTTGCATGTAGGTAAAGTTTTGGCCATAAATTATAAACTAGGATATTTAATCTAGTTTTGGCAATGAAATAGGAAATGGCCTGAACTGCAAGTTGGGTTAGGGCTTGGGCCTAGAATATAAGTATACTAGTGGGCAGAACAAAATGAAAATGGTATAGGCCAAGTTTATTTAAAAAGGGAAAATGGACTTTGAAGATAAATTGTTGACAATTTATATATGGACAAAAGAAAGGTTTTCTCTTTGAATAACACATACACCTGAAAGTTCTATGGTGACAGAGAGGATAGTGTCTAGGCTTGGGTTTGGAAAATACAAGTTTCCTGCCCTCCCTGGCTATCCCTAACTGATCCGAAGGACGGGATGGTTGTTTTCAAAACCAGATTTGGAAATTAATCAAAAACCCTTTGAACTTAGAAAACATGAATATGCCTAACCCAAGGTTAGACTGAGTTGCGGTGTAAACCTGCCCGGAACCGACCGGCACATCCAGTAACCGCAGTAATATCTGTCTAATGTGAGAGGTTGCGGCTTTAATTTATTAATTAAAGCTAGAACAAGAATTGGAGAGTTAAGTCCATAGAAACACTTAACCAATTTAACACAGTTAAGCAAGAATGGGTGGGTTAAGTCCATAGAAACACTTAACCAACTTAACACAGTTAAGCTAGAATGGGAAGGTTAAGTCCATAGGAACACTTAACCAACTTAACACAGTTAAGCTAGAATGGGAAGGTTAAGGAACACTTAACCAACTTAGCACAGTTAAAGCTAAAATGGGAGGGTTAAGTCCATGGGAATACTTAGCCAAATTAACATGTTGACTAGACTAGAAGGTGGGGTTAAGTAAAGTTAATACACTTAGCCAATTTAACATGTTAATTAGACTAGAGGTTGGGGTTAAGTAATACACTTAGCCAATTTAATATGTTAGATGGAGTAGACCATAGGGTTAAGTAAACTTGAACGCTTAACCATCAGAATATGATAAATGAATAGGGTTAAGTAAAAAGCATAAAGGGATAACACTTAACCAGTTTAACAGGATAAGGGAAGAGGGTTAAGATAGCTTGAATCGACTAAAGACACTTAACCAATCCAACCTGGCGAGAAAGAAAACTAAGTAGTAAACCTCAGTTGAAAAGGGGACTAAGTAGTAAAACTTAGTTAAGAAAACAAGGAATTTGGAAACTAAGCGGTTAACCTTAGTTAGTAGAACTAAGTAGTAATTCTTAGTATAACACGAAGGAGCGGACATCCATCTGGTTTTGAGAAGGCTCCAACGAATTGGGTTACGAAGCCCGAGGCTTCGAGAGGACGTGAGGGTACTCTTGGTATCCCTCTGTGAGGCTGCAGATGATCCGCCTGGGCGCACAGAGGTTAAGGTCTGCGATAGAAGTGCCAAGGGTATGCCTTGGTTGCAATATATATATATGGCAACCTAAAGACTCGGATGGACCAGCGTGATTCGACGAGAAATCGGAAGCCCTGTGATAGCAACTCGTCGTTTACCATCTATCTTCAGTCAAGCGAGACACGTGAAGCGGGAAGGCTGGAGGACTCATACGGACCACATACTTGCTATCTAGTCGTGGTTGCGGGGTGTTGTTGGCCATAGAATTAGTGGGGCAGATAGGGGCCTTCGTACAGTTCTCATTTTACAAGGGTGGCCTTCCATTAGTTGAGGGAGGGGTCGAGTGGGACCATAGCCGCTGGAAAAACAGACCTTAGCATCTGCATCAGCAGATATTGAAAGCTCCCGACTGAGTTCCGTATTTCTAGAGTAGCCCTGACAGCGGAACTCGGACCGCACATTACTGGACATGTGCATCTAGACAAGCGATAACGATTCACGATACATGCGTGTGAAAAGTCTAGGAACATGTACCACCCTAGGTGGTGTGTCCTAGACTAAAGGGCATCGTTCGACAGGTAGCATAATCCCTAGTTTGGAACTAGGTGGCATAAACCCTGAATCCAAGAAGCATTCAGAAAAATAGCGTAAGTTCTAGTTGAATCTAGAAGGAACTTGATAGAAAACCCTAGATTAGATCTAGGTAATTAAATAATAAATGGATGCCTGAAGGCGACGGAAACTACAGGGATTGGGATCACGTTATCGTTACTAGTAGGGACACTAGTTAGGCGGTGCAGAGATATAGAAACCAAAATAATAAGGTAATAGCGAAGCAGAGAAAGTATTAAAGTATATCCAGTTTATCTTGCCTTAGTATATCTTGTGGTAATCTTATGTTATCCTGTTGACCCTATCATCATGGTATTGTCTTGTATTCAGTTAATTCATGTCGTTTCATTTTTCCCTATTCACATGCTAGAAGTTACTGACTTACTCAGGCTTTATGTCTGACTCTGTTTTTCTTTCGCTTCTTTTCTTCCGTTTCCCCCCCGGTAGTTGAGGAGGGAATAGTATAACTCAGGATTAGATTGGACCGTTGCTCTTTCCCCAGCTTGAAGATTTGACGAAGTCGTCCTTGGATTCTCTTTCAGATGCTATGGCTGGCTCTTGCTACTTTGGGGAATATAAAATGTTGTTTTATGCTTCTTTATTTTGTAAAGACAGATGATACTCTGATATTGTAAAAGAATCTTGTACAGACTATTTTATCAATAAAGCAAAGTTCTATTTTTCCGCTGTTTAATATTTGTCTGTCTTGTAATTTATCTGCATCTTTTACCCAAAATGCTCCACAGAACTTAGTGCATTCCCTTTGTGAGTGACACTAACGGACGTGGGGTGTTACAATCAAATATTGTGTTTTAAACGTATCAAGCATGCTTTGGCTGTTATAAGGTAAAAAAACCTATCCTCCGGCTTGCGTTGCATTGTGTGATGGGACCTGGGTCTTATAACAGCTTTATTTTTCTTTATTTAGCATTGCACTGTTTGTTCTATGCACTGGTATTCTTGGGAGGAAACCCGTTCCGTGTTATATGGCGTGGTCCCTTGATTTACCAAACTTTAAAACCAATATTAATAACTGTTTTAGTTCTCACACCAGTCACATGAATGACCTGGAGTTTATTGTTTTAACCTAAACTCTGGGTGCCCCTATTTTCCACACGGGCAGCTGGAGTTTTGGTTTTGCAGATTTATATTCACAGGGTCCTGATTTACAGCTGGAACGATGCTCGGAAAGCTCTGTATCCGTGTATCACTTTCAGTTGTGCTTTTGTATATTTTTCCGCTGCTATGTAATTTTGTAATCTCTGATATTTGTTGAATGTAATTTATTCATTTATACTCTGTATATTCTTGTATTCTGATGGAATTGTTGTAATAACAATGGAATGTTCTTCCGTCTGAGCTCTTTTGTGTGTTATTCTCAAAGTATCCGCTCTTTCCTTCACGGGGAAGTTACGGGTCCTTACAAAAATTGTGTTAGAGGGCGACGCCATGCTTGATTTTTTTGAAAATTGAAAATGACAAAGCCCTGCTTTTCAACAAAAGCTTTGATCCATGCATCTCAGCATGCCACATTGTCAATCCATACCATACCACTGATTTGCACTAATATATAACTACTAGCTTGTACATTTCAGAGAAGGGGGTTAAGCACAGAGAATAAATTCTCTACCACCAAACACACACATGCACACATACACACACACATATTTAGCAGAGATCAATGAATATAACGCGAAGTACAATGTCAGGCATACAATCCATTTGCAAGTCCGTTCTGGGTCTAAACGAAACTGGAGGCACCTTATTCCTCATCACATATGTCCAATACAGGAGAGAGGCCCTCACATATCTAGTTGATCTACTAGTACGTGTGGACGACCACCACTTATTACCTCGT
Source organism: Allium sativum (assembly GCA_030737875.1). NCBI lineage: Eukaryota > Viridiplantae > Streptophyta > Magnoliopsida > Asparagales > Amaryllidaceae > Allium > Allium sativum. Next base: position 8,603,984 of record JASFAX010000034.1, read on the forward strand.
CTTAGATGTATAGGCCAATCGAGACATCAATAATCATCCTAACGATGTGAAGATCTCCAGTCTTCAACCACCATCTTCAAATCTTCATGTTTTAATCGTCGTATCAGTTATTAAGAATGTGTTTCGGTCTTTCCGAATAACTCACGATCTTATAATCAAGTGTATGAAAACACATCATACGCCTTATTCCAACCAGAATATTCTTTTATTCAAATATTTTATCTTTGGGAAAGGTTCCCATTAATTTTACCAAATATTATCTCTTTTAAACTTATTGTTTAATCCATTCCTTGGAAATCATTTCAAAAGATTTTGTAATATTTGTTCACAATATAAACCAGATTAAGGTTTATAAAACTAATAGGAATTATTGAGCCTTACCGAAGTAATCATTCATTTTATTATCCCAATCTATTCATCCTATGGAGCAAAACGGGTATTACCCCATTTCTTACACCCATTGTGTTATCGGTAAATTTAGTTACCATTTAGCGTTTCAAATCTAATTAAAGATTTAACTATCACACAGAGTAAAACTGGTGATACTCCATTCTTGAACACTTTTCGAATTTGGTAAATTTAATTACCACATTCACATTTCAATCTAATTAAAGATTCATTATAACTCCACTAAGTTTTAACCTTCAAAAATCATCATTTAATGATTATTCAACTTTAGGAAATAAATCATCTCTTTAACTTGGGTTAAAGAACAAATGTCATTTAACACAGTTCACGATAAACCCAAAATCATCTTCAATTGATATGGAACTTACACTGAAATCATATCAATTGTAATCAATATGAATTTCCATATCAGAATAATACTATAAGTGGAATAATGGTAAAGCCTTTTAAATTCCACAAATAGTAACGGTCTTCCTTAATCTCATCTCGATTATTGCTAAATCGAATTCCATTCAATTCGAATTTAATATATTAAGTTGGGAAAATTTACTTTGGAAAATTTCATTAAATCTCAATTAAATGAATTATAAATTCCAAATCATAACTTTACTATTAATTGGGTTAAAGAACGAATTGTTATTTAAAACATCGTTCACAATAAACCCAAAATCAACTTCCATTTAATTCAAATTGTATTTATTAATTGGAAAACTTCATTAATCTTATTTAAAAGATTTATTCTTTTCCCAACTGAGTTTAAGAACAGTGTTATTGAAGACACCATTCACGACAAACCCAAAATCCAGTTTGAAGTTAAACACAAGGCTCTAAATAGAAATCATGCCGACTTAAATTCAATATCAAATTCTGAAACCAACAGATATTGGGAATAATAATATCCATATCTTCCAAATTCCTCAACGATATTCGTATAATCACGGAATCCAATATCGAAATATACGGAAATAATTTCCATTAAATTCCCATCCAATTTATATATACTGGAAAATTCCATTAAATCTCTGGTTATATTAAAACCATAATAATTTCTTCCAGTTCTTTACTCGTGTTTGTAAATAGCTTATTCAGATAAAAATATCTTTTATCTTTACAAACGTGGAATAATTCAACCAAAATCATTTCAAATCATTCATTATGATTTTACATAATTTATTCTTATTTTTAATAATTTTATTAAGGTCCTTGCAGTCGTTTTCCATTATCGGCCACCGACCTACATCCATAGCGACCTTTTCCAAAGCTGATTTGGACATATTTTAAAATCTAACCATTGGTTTTAAATATCTTATATTCATTTGAGAGATCTTTTTGATACGAATCCAACGGTTCGGGTCTTAGGAGAATCCAACGGTCGGATCTCCCGGTACGTCAATTCGCAGTTACGGGTTGATGTTCGCGAATTGTCGCTACGCAACGCGTTTTATTCAAGCTAGAATTTTATTTATAATTAAAATAAAATCGAAAACAATTCCAATATAATTTATAAATAATATAAATTATTCACATCTACCATTTGAAATTCCATTTCAATCATTTTCCTTTCAAAAATAAAATATCTTCATATAATCCATTATATTATATATAATATATTTAGTTGATTTCTATTCAAAACGTATTTTATAAAACGTCTATAAATCCGATTAAAAACGATTTCAACTTCTACTTCAATTTGAAATTAAATTGGAAAATCCATATTATTATAATATTGAAATAATAATATTTTCAAAATATCAGAATTTGAAATCAAATCTTCTTGATATTCATTATAAATATAATCTTTGTGTCCATCCAAAATCGATATCAAAATCAAACTTTAATTCTTCTTTGAATATTATATTAAAATATTTGGTTTTATTCCGGATTGGAATAAGATTCAACCAATTACCATATAATTTTATTTATATGGATTTCATACATCACATGGACTCGACAATATTTATAAACAGTAATTAAACATCCAATTCACATCCATAGTGCATCTACAACTATATAAGCATTAAATAATTAAATAACGCTTATAACGGTCTGTTAATCAATCAGTTGACATACAACTATACACAAGGGAGATATGTAAATTAATTATTATCCTAACACCCGTGTGGGGTTTTTAACTAGTAAATAATCAATTAATAAATTATTTATTCTTTCCAATCGATATTACTTAAATGGGTGAACATAAACAAGTTGCTCGAGTTGTAAATGGATGTTTAATCCAATTTCAACTAGCACAAATAATTTAACATCATTTTTAACATGTTAATTATTTCAGAATCGCATTCAAATCATAACACAGACAATCATCTGTTCAGCCATATGATTTGCAAACAACTATGATGTGAGCTACCATATACCTTATAACAATTTGTGATAATTAAATCAAATATAAATCAACATAGACAATCAATATTTTTTAACTATAAAATAGAATAACTGTACAAATTAGTTGAGTGAGAGAGTTCTCACATTAATCGGCTCTGAAATCGTTATTAAAACAATTATTTTATCTGAATTAAACTAAACGTTTAATTTAGTCAAAATTTGTAACTAGCTCTATTTTTGTTCTGGTCTGTTCGATTGCGTAGAACTCGACGATGCGATTCCAACGCATCCAACTTCGTCAAATTCAGTTGTTGTTTGACAAAGATATGGCCTTTTTATACCTTAAACAATTTAAACTTGTAATTAAATTAATTAATAATTAAATTAACTTTTTTCACTAATCACTCTCTCTACCCGTAACCCTCTTCGTTCGAATGCCTGCACACGCAAACCCATCAGCTCGCTCAAAATCAACCATGTCGCTCCCACCAAGACTTGATCGGAAGTCAATTCACATACCCCACGATGACCGCCTTCGCCAACTCTCCCATGGCAGGAACAACATTGAGCTCAACAGCCCCTGGAGTTCCGAAATTGGAGCTGAGCGCGGCGACTTTGAGCACCATTTTTGAGAAATTATGTCACTAAAAATGATCGTAACCGTTGAACCGAAGGATCTCATCATGTTGAACAATAATGTAGTTGGAAGAATTTGGATTGGAGGAGTGGATTGGGAGATTGAAGGGATTCAAATTTTGAAAATTTCAGCTGGTCTTTTTTAATCTAGCGGCGTTGGAATTGTTTGACTGCATGAAAGGCTTTTGACTTAGGGTTTAGAGTATTTATAGGGTTATATAATATATATTATTAATATTTTTATTCAAATTTTACTTTGTTGTGGCTCTTAACTCCAAACGAGCCCCAACGACTTTGTCTCCTGACCAAATACCCCCATTCCGGACACAATTGGATTTGTTTCTAAGCTAATTCGACTATTTTAATAAGTTTTTGTCAAAATTAAAATATAAATCAATATAACCTTCAAATTTGATTTCAATGTACGTGTTAATTTGCCATGGCCACATGTTGACTCCAAAAATTACGAATTTTGAAATCTTGATATGTTTTACAAATACGGTTCTAACAAAACTAATTTCGTCAAATTTGGAGATCGTTTGAAAAATAGGTTTATTTCTAGCCTATTAAATTTATTACTAAAATTGAACATGCGTTTAAATTTGCCGCTTACATATGAATCCCAATTGACTTGAAATTTTAAAGATGACGATAATTTGACATTCCGGATCCAAAAAAATTAGTTTCATCGAAAACGGAGGTCATTTGCAGAATGGCTGTTTTTAAGGGCTTAAATAATATTAAAATATTAATAAATTCCATAACGACTATTTTAAATTTTAATTTGGTCATAACTTACAATTTATAAAATGAAATCTCAATTTCTTACATTCTTTAGAAAGTTACTATTAAACAAATTCTAACGTTTCTTGTTTTACAGAAATCCGATTTGTTGCATTCCGTACATTCATTTAAAGTTCAGAACTAAAATTTCAAACTACCATGACGTTACAAGTCCTTTTAATTAAATTTTGAATGTATATGTTCAAACTTGGTTTTAAATAAATTGTAAATCGTTTATTCTCAAAATAAATAATTTTACATATTAAAATCCATTAAAATCAATTAAAAATAATTTTTAAATTGGTTCCAAAAATCAGGGTTATTACATAAACTCTTACCTTGTAAGCTCTTATAACTCGCTTGTGTGGAATAAAACCTCTCTCCTTTTGGAACGAACATACACTATCTTTTTGATAATAGTGGAATCGGTACAATTATTATGTGTCTCTTTTCTTCTTCGTATTTATTTACAATTTATTTGGAGTAATAGAATAATTGATAGATTGATTGATGTTCATTGGCAAATCTTGATCCTATTTATTATTTTTTCTCGTCCATGCAATTTTTGCATAATAGATTAGTATCATAGCAAGGCGATTTGTTTAAATTGCTCATCAATTGCTTCAAGAAAGAGCAATAAATATGTTGGTAATTATGCTATTGCTATTTAGGGGAAAAGAAGACTTTGATGGAGGAGATTATATTGAGAGAGAAGAGCATTCCAATCTGGGAACTTTGACTTGATAAGGAGTTTACTGTGTTGAAGGGGTCACTGGATTTAGAAACTTAGGGCTAGGAGAAGATATTATTATTTAGTTTTGACAGAAGTAGTTAAGTGGTAGGAGAGATATTTGTCTTGCATACAGAGATTTGGATTAGCCTTTTCTCGTCGTCAATTGGCTCCAGTTTCTGAATCTATATTTGGCTCGGTAAATGAGAGGATTTGTTGGTCTTGGTGGTATTGAGATTACTTTGGAATCTACCTTGTTTGGATTTTGAATATTTGCAATATTTTGTTAGTGGGTGGGGACATAGTTTGAGCTAGTTAACAAGGTGTACTGGGAGTATCTTTGTTGGAACCCATCAGTTAAATATTCAATTCTAATTTCTATCTCACTAAGAGATTTTTGGCTTAAGGTAAAGTCCTTTTTGAAGAGTTTTATGTTGAAAGAGAACTCGACTTGAGATGGGGTATTGGAGATATGTGATTTTGCATCATGGTGGAGGGTTAAATTCGGTGATAGAAAATCTCAAATCGATGGAAATAAATATGCAAAAGGGTTCGAAACCCAGCGGTTAAGGACTTTGAACTGTGATAACAATAGTGCGAGTTCGAAATCCGGTATGGCATGCTAAGAGCTTAACATGTGCATACGCTAAGATCAACCACTTATGTGGTGCTCACGGACCAAGCTAGGTGCATTAGAGAGGGTTCTACGACTCCGATCGGTTTCACTCCTGAAGAAATTCAAAATAATGCAAAAGGGAAAGTAATCACATGTATTTTGCATAAATTATTCGATTGTATTTGCATGAGATGGAAAGAAATAAATGCAGAGATTATTCTCTTCCATCTTTGCTAATGAAGGATGAAAAGAGGAGCTAGAGTAGGATCGACTAATATTGATAGATATGCGGAAGCTGGGATATATATTATGTTTATACAATAGTTATGCAAGTAAAACTTGATGAAGTTAATATAGCAATATGAAAGTAATATGTAAATGTTATAAAGTAAAGTAAATGACACTAAGAATTTTTATATTGGTTCGGAGCACCGTCCTACGTCCAGTCTCAGACTTCTTCTGGCTTTTTGCTAGCAACACCCTCACTTCACCCGGAGGAATAGGTTTACAACACACCCACGCACCAACAACGGATACCACGCCTGAGTAACTCGAACATGACTTCAATCAACACACCCGCGCACCAACAATGAGATTTCAATAATAAAATAGGACTCTTGACTTCTGATTTGTGCTCTAAGTAACACTGATTAGTCAACAGTTTGAGTACACCCTTCCTATAATCTTATCCTCATATATTGAATGTGTTTGTGAAGATTTGAAGGAAGTAGATTGCTTTTTGAATCAAGAATTATAAAATAAATTCAAATATTCAAAAGCAATTTGAATTTTTTTAGAAAGCATTTAGAGTGCAAGAGTGTTCAGAAATAAAGATAAAGATTTAGAATAAGAATTGATGATTTGTAAATCAGATTTTTGGTGTATATATAATAGATGAAGAGTAGTCACCTTTCGCGGAGAATTATTGAGAAAGAAGAAGCCATTTATATTCAGAAATGGATAGAAATCTCTTTATGAAAGGAGATGACCTTTCAGAAAAAGTGACTGTTATTGTCGAGTCAGATGACTGGTAGAAAAATCACTAGTCAACTGGTCAAAAATATAATTTTTTTATATATTTGAATTTTTTTGAAATAGCCATTACTGGGCTTTTTATGCCCTACCAGTCGACTAGTGGATCTTGAACCAGTCGACTGGTTCTGGGTAATCAGCTCAGTAATGGCTATTTTGTGCCATTATATATACATACATGCATATATATATATATATATATATATATTTGATTTGTGTTTATGTGTTATAATATGTGAGGATACATTTTGACAAGATTATAACAACTAAACACACACATAAATATATTTACTAACTCATCAGTCGATCTTCATTTCTTTGTTTGTCGTGAATCAAAAATTTTATAAATCAATATTATCCCCCTTTTTTGATTAATGACAACCTCTTGCATCTTGTAGAAAATTTATTTTCTTCCCCTGAATATATGCTTGCATAATCGTTGTATCTCCCCTTGAATATATAGCTTCTTGCAGCAACTTATTAGTGTATATGCTTACCATTTTCTCCCACTTTGTCATCGATTAAAAAGAATATTGATATGATAAACAATAAGCATTCGATCATAGTAGAGAAACAAGCTAGATAAAGTTTGCAAAGTACGATAATAATGTTCAAAGACAAGTAGTAATTCAAAACAGAGTACGTAGTGCCATTGAGATTATTTATTACAAGTCTCTTGAAATGTAGCGTAAAATGAAAAACAAGATAACTTACCATGGTGATCATCATCAAATTGTGTCTGAACTCATGCTTTCTGAGGTAGTCCAATTGAATGGTGACACAGGTCGCTTTCCGGTTTCTTGCACTTGAATGGAAGAAGAGCTAGTGCATACCATATAGTTCCACATATTTCCGAGAAAGGATTTAATATTGTCAAATTTTTTGTTTGTATTCTTTTCTGTTCCCTTAAGACATGCTTCTAAAAATAGTTGATTCTGTGCCACAATGTCTACTACTTCCCGAGTAGTTTGTGATGGATTGGTAAGGAGAACATCTTCCGGATTTGCACGAGGAGCGGAAGAGGAAGATTGACCTTTTTCTCTATTTTTCCAATCCTATAAACTCATTATACTACAAACTTGAGGAGGTAGTTTCATCATTTTTAAGTTCTTGGCATCTAACACTTTTACCTTAATTTTTACGGACGATGGTTCCGGAACTTGTTCATGAGAGAAAAGCCCATGATATATTCGCCATAGTAGAAGTAAGTCGGGGTACCGGTAGTAAACAGCAAGATGTAATCCACAATTATTTGCATCCAATCTATTTGAACATCGTTGTAGACAACATACAAGGTCCGTAACGTCTCGGCATACACCAAATTAAAGGTACCTGTGCATGGTAAAATTGTGCGAGTTAAAGCATGGTGCAATAGTCGAGCACTTGGCCTTAAACCCTTAGATCTAGAACCGTCGGAATCATCATCAATAAAATGATGACTTACTTCATACTGAACTCCAATATGACAATTTAAGTTACCTAATGGAATTCCACCTGTTGTAGATTGCAAAATATGCCCCATTCGTGCTATAGAAAGAAAATTGGCTTGCTGCACACTAAACTCTATGCACAATTGTCTGGATTTCGAGGAGTAAGGTCGTCTAAATTAAGATTTTCTAGAAATAACTTCACCATTACCATGTTGAATTCCATTTTGTTTAACTCATGGTCCATTAGTGATTCTAGCCTTCCTCGTCGAGCTAATCCTTGCAATTCATACGATTCAAAGTCAGGAAACTTGACAAAAACACCTTCTTTGAACTTAAGCTTTTCCATCTTGTGCCACCTTTCTCTAGCAATACCGGTGTAGAGACATTTAGAGATATAAGGATCTATGGGTTTTTCTTGGGAGGGTGAAGAACCTCATCTTGTTCTCTTGGTTGGAGGAGCCATAGATTCGATAATTTAAGAGTTAAAAATCAAATTTTGTTGCTGCTTGTAGGTTTGGGTTTTTGGTTGAGAAGCTTGAGAGTTTGAAAGTGAAGTAGAAAAGGGGTATTGGTGGTTTTATATAAAAATTCGGGTAGCAGGTTTTTTCCCCTGACATGGGGTACTAGTCGACTGGTACGAAAGTAACCAGTCGACTGGTTACAAGAGAACTGGTATTTTCAGTTTTATTCTTGCACTATTATTGTAACAACCCGGAAATTCTGAACCAATTTAAAATTTTTGTTTTAGAAATTTTAATGGAATTTTGAATAGTTAAAATAATTTATTTTAAATAACAACGATGAAAAATTTATTTAAATCGAAGTTTGAATGAATATATTTATTTTAATTATAAAAGGAGTTAGAAATAGCACGGTAGTTTGAAAATTTGAATTTGAACTTTGACTGACTGTACAGGATGCAAAATAAATCGGATTTTAGTGAAACCAAAAATATGTATATCTATTCAAAAATATCTTTCCAACGAATTGGGAAAATCGAAATTTCATAGCAAGAATCAAAAGTTATGCCCAGTTTAAAATTTAAAATAGTCGCTGTAGAATTTTTATATATATTTTAATATTAAAAATAGTCATTTTTCAAATGACCTCGTTTTCAACAAAACCACCTTTTTTGGAACCGGAATGTCAAATTATTGCTATGTTTCAATTTTCATAATTTTTAGAATTAATATGTGAGCGTGGCAAAAGAAAATGTGTTTTGTCAATTTCAGTCAAATTTAATTGACCAGAAAATGGCCATTTTTCAAACTGTCTCGGAATTCGACGAAATCAGTTTTATTAGGACCGTATCGTCAAAACATAACTAGAAATAATTTTCTGAAATTTTTAGAGTCCGTATGTGGCCCCGGTAAATTTAAATGTACGATCAAATTTAATAATTAAATGTTTTATATTTAAATTTAAAGAAAAATCTATCGAAAATATTGAATTGGGTTACGAAACACATCCCATTGTGTCCGGAATGGAGGTATTTAGCTAGGGCCTTTAGTCGTTGGGTTTGTTTCAGAGTTGGTGGTATTAAACAAGAATTATCGGATTTAAATGAAAATCAAATAAATAAATAAAATATGGTATAAATACACCGTATTATACAAAACCCTAATACCAATTACTCAGCCGCCTCCTGTTCAAATAAATGGCCAGGAAGTTGCAACCTTCTCACCTCAAAATCTTTCAACCCGTTCATCCATTCAGTTCAATTCCAACGTGAAATTGTTCAGAATTTTGAGAACTCCAAATCTATACGGTTCGATTTCCTATGGTGCCGTGATTCTCGAGAGCCATGCCAAGAAACGTCCGCTGCCTTGCCGTGAATTGCACCACCACCCGAAGCTCAATCTCGTCGTCGAGCATATCTCCAGAGAGCCCATTCGAAGGCGCGCCTCGCCATGGTGTTGGATTGGACTCCGATGCTTTGAGTTGCTTGCGTTCTAGAGAGATGAAGTTGAAGGAGGGTTCGTCGACATCAGTTGTTAACGGAGTAGAAGAAACAAAAGAGGCGGCAACTTTTCTAATAAACGTTATAAAAGGGTGATTAAAGAATTTAATTAATTATTTAATTTTCTTAATCATACAATTAAAGTTTAAAACCGTGTAACTCATTCAAATCAAAACGAAATTGCACGGTTTCAGAAGCGATGGAATTGTGAAGAAGTGGGCTACAGCATGGAGCAGACCAGATCTAAAACGGGGCATTTTGAAAATTCAAACAAATTTCAGTGTGGGATTTCTCAATTTCAAATAATGAAGAATAAATTAATTATTATCGTTTTTAGAGAATCTTACATGTACATGATTTGATTTAAATTGTTTGATGCTATTTGTTGATCTGTTGATGGATGTAATATTTTGGTTGTATTGGAATCGACAAAAATGAAATGTCATAGAATTGTCAAACAAAATTATTATTTTGTTAAGATAGATTTATATGAAAACTAAACATCATTTTTCTTAAAATAGATTTGTATGTAAAAAAAATATCATTTATGTTAGAAAAATGTCATGTCATGTGAAATATGTCATTTATGTTTAAAAACATATTTTGTAATGAAATATGTCATTTATGTTTAAAAGCATATTTTGTAATAAAATATGTCATTTATGTTTAAAATATAACTTGTAATAAAATGTCATTTATGGTAGGAAACATATTTTGTAGATAAAATATGTTATTTAGTTAGATTCATATGTTGTAAATAAAATATGTCATTTAGTTAATTCATATTTTGTAAATGAAAACATGTCATTTATTTTAGAGGATTAACGTGAGGAAGAGGAGTAATTATAATAATTATTTAGTTCTCGATTTATGTAATTAACGCTAATAAAAATCATATTTTTTATCTAGAGATCGGAATCGCGCGATTTCAGATCCGTTGGAATCACAGCAACGAGATCTACAATCTGAAATTGATTAGAGTTGAAACCGAGTATGTTGAAATTTCAGATAAAATCAATGTGAGATTTCTTTTTATAATTAAAACTAGTTTATTTTTATCGTATTTATAAACTCTTACATTCATGTTGTGAATTCAGTTTGTGTTGTTCACGATTGGATCTGGTTTGTTTGATGCTGTTAGAATGATCTGTAAATTTGATTGATTATTGTGATGAAAACAAAATTACCATTTATTTATGTATTGTTGAATTAGATTATGGTCAGATTAAAATACCATGATGTTATAAGAAATTTTCATTTAGATTAAAAACATCGTTTTGTTAGAAATGTTCATTTAGATTAAAAACATCGTTTTTTTAGAAATATTCATTTAGATTAAAAACATCGTTTTGTTTGAAATGTTCATTTAGATTAAAAACATCATTTTATTTAGAAATGTTTATGCAATTTTAAAAATAACATTTTAGTTAGAAATGTTTATTCAGATTAAAAATAACATTTTTAGTTGGAAATGCTTATTTAAATTTAAATGTCATGTTACATTAGATTTGTATACAAAATAAAAATAAACATTTTTATTGTCATGTTACATTAGATTTGTATACAAAATTAGAATAAACATTTTTAATGTCATGTTACGTTAGATTTGTATACAAAATGAAAATAACATTTTAAAAATGTTAGCATATATATATAACACATTTTATTTATAAAATGTTACATAGAAATGAAATAACATTTTTGATTAAGAAATGTATATTAGACCAAAAAAAAATAAATCATTTTTGTTAAAGAATGTACATCAGAATAAAAATACCCTTTTTGTTAGAAAACGTTACATTAGAATAGAAATTTCATTTGTGTATAAAATGTTACATGAAAGTAGAAATTATTGTCAAATAAAAATATTCTTTTATTTGTCATATTGAAAAATTGAATTGTTGTCAAATAAAAACTCCCCTTTTATTTGTCACTAGAAAACATTGGACAATGTTATGACATTAAAACTCTCCTTTTATGGTCATTGGAAATATAGGAAAATGTTATAACATTAAAAATCTCTTTTTATTTGTCATTAAAGAACATAGAAAATGTTATGTTAAAATGTGTTAACGATAAAATTCACATTTTTATCGTATATGTAGAAAAGATTAAAAATGATCATTTGTTTGGAATAAAATATTGAAACATTAAAAATTATATTTTTAATGTAAGAATGAAATGAGATATTCATTGTATTGGAAAAAATGTGAAAACATTGAAAATTCCATTTTTAATGTAGATTATGTTTTATGTAAAATATACACTGTATAAATAGAAATGTTGAAAACAGTAAAAGTTATATTTTAATGTAAGGTATGTTTCAACGTAAAGATAAGACTTATGAAATATTCATTATATGACCATAAATGTTGAAAGATTAAAATTTACATTTTTAATATATTGAATGAATATATATATAACATATTCATTATATGACCATAAATGTTGAAAGATTAAAATTTACATCTTTAATGTATTGAATGAATATATATGAAATATTCATTATATGACTATAAATGTTGAAATATTAAAATTTTAACATATGTATGCAACATATAAAATTTACATGTTATGGTTGATTGACTGAATGGATTGTGCTCGACCAGTTTATAAGCAAATATGTTTTTTTTACATTTAGCATTGGGTGGGTAGAAATATATGTATGCTAACACCTTGTGAAACACTTCACGATTTGACTATAAGGTGTTTAGCGATGTTATTTATTTCAAAATTTAATGAATGATTTTGAAAAGTGATTTCCTAAGTAAAAAGAATAATATTCCCGATTTAGGATAGGGAATGTTTTATAAAATGTTTTATAAAACAGAAAGGATTTCGAGGACTACACCCGATGATTTCGCAATGATTTGAAAGTAGAATCTATATAGATTTAATTATACTTGTGATTATTATGTTGTGAAATGATTTTCCCTACTTCGGGATATAAAATGATTTAGCAAGTATGTGGCTAAAGATGCGGGTGACCCAAAATTGACTAACAGTATGAGGTCGTGCATGTCTTCCCCGATTGGTAGGATGGTGCATTGTTAGTGTATCTGCGGTTACACACACACACACACATATATGTTCGGTTAGTGTGCGTACTGGCGGTCCTGAGGGAACATGACCGATATTTGGTTCGCATACTTGTTTTTTATGCATTATTATGTTTTTGGAATACATATTTCCAAATGTTTTGTTTTCAAATCCCGAAGTGAAATCTACTTCATTATAATAGCTAGATATGTATTTCAAATGATTTGAAATAAAAGAAATCGGGAAATAAAATCCAAAGAAATAATTTCTGTAAAGTGAATTGGATTTTGAAATCTAAGTTTAGGGATTAAGCCTAAATGGGTAGATTAAGAAATTGCATGTTGATTGATGCATTGTAGATCCATATGTTATTTATGGTTGATGTTTATGCCCTGCCAATCCAATGGAGTAAACCCGCGTAGCAGCGTGGTCCTGTGATTAGCCTTTTATTAAATAGGTTAATTAGATTTCTCATACCAGTCCCATGACTGACCTGTAGTTTGTTTCACTTTTCAAACTCGGGTGCCCTCTTTTCCACACGTGCTGTTGAGTTATTTGCTTTGCAGATATTTATCTTTTGAGCAGGATTCTAGATCGAAGCTTAAAGCTGTGTCCAGAGCATAGATAGTCTTCCGCCGTGTTTGATTCCACTACAATGTATTAAATTTATTGTAATTTATCTTCCGTTGTAATATAATTCGATGTATTCTGATGTAACATTATTATAATGTTTATAAAATTCTGCTGTTATTTGTTCTAATGTGTTGTATGCCCAGAGTTAAAGTATTCGTGGATTTCCAACTTTTGGATCAGACCTGTGTGGTTTATGGTCGATCTAAAGGACGGGGATTTACGGGTCTTTACAGCTGGTATCAGAGCTATGGTTAGCTCAAATCTTTGGGGTACAACTCGTTAGAACTCAATAAAAGACTCATTAGAGATTGAATTAGTAATATCCAGTAAAGAATACCCATTAGAGATAGGATCAGTAGTATCTCAGAATGAGAAAACTCATTAGAGATGGGGTTAGCAATGCCCTAGAATGAGTTGAGAGTAATAAGTCTATAATTAACGTATTTGTAATTATATATATATAATCCGATTTTAGAAAATATGATTTTTGAATATATAAAAGTTATATATATTTGAAAAGCTAATCAACTCATTGATTGATGAATGTGTTGTATTCCTAAAGTTAACGTATGCGGGTTTTGAACGATTTTAATCGATCTAGCGATCGATTAAGGTCGGCCAAAATGCATGTCGTTACAATTATTTTTATATATAAATATATATAATCTTATATGTTTTCTTATATATATTTCCATATGATGTAGTTTTAATGTTATATATATATATATATTGAAATGTGTTAACAATGTTAATTTTAGTTAATAAAGAAAAACTTAATCATTCATGGTATCTTGAGAGAAAACAAATACATCTGTTGCATTTTAACAATGCACTTGTTATTAAACGCAAAGAAACCATAATAAACAAAGGAAATAATATTGATTCGGATTCCAATGACATTGATTTCTTCTTTAGAGATTTCGCCTTTGATTCCTCGTTTGCAACATAGTTTTTATCCCAAGAATTAGGACTGTATTTAGGTGTAGTGGGAGTATTTTCCCCCCGGACTCCAAGATGTAGATGGATGTTCCGGAGTGGTTGGTAATGGGTAGTGACGTGGCTCTAAAACGATGGACTTTCCGCAAACACGAATAACAAGTTGTTCAAGAAAACTTAGCCTCGTGCGAAAGTTTACTGTAACGTCCCGGATTTTTAATGATTTATCAATTAATTAATTTAATTATTTAAATATTTATTTGGTAATTTAAATGACTTGAATTAAGTAATTTTGATTGTTTAATTAATATAAATAATATTTAATTCCGAAATAGTCGGAAGTAGTTGAATTTTCAATATTATGTGAATTGGATTATTTATAAGATTTAATTCAGTTTAGAATTCAATTATAATAACAAATTTATTTATTAAATTACTTTTGAAAGTATAATATATAATTTTATTTAAAACGAGCGCGTAACATCATGGTAGTTTGAAATACTACGTTTTGAACCTTAAATGACTATATAGGATTCGTTATAAGTCGGAATTCGTTGAAACAAGAAATGTTCGAAGCTATTGAACTATATTTTCCTAATGGAAGTGAAAAATCAAGATTTTGTACTGTAGATTGTGAGTTATGTCCAAATCAAATTTCCAGAAAGTTGTTATGGAATTGTTTATAAATTATAATGAATTATTTAATAATATAAAAAAGGTTTTTATATAAATTGAATATCGATTTAACATGGATTTGGAATATCGAGTTATAAATCCGGATATGTTTATTTTGGAGATATATGATGTTCTTTTTGGATATATACGATAATATTAATATATTATTATTAAATTGAATTGTTTTTTAATATATTAATATTTTATTAGTTATTTGTAAGCCTTAAAAACAGTCAATTTGCAAACAACCTCCGTTTTGGACAAAACGAATTTTATTAAATTCGCAATGACTAATTGTCGCTAGATTTCAAATTTCGTGCCACTCGGAGTGGTTTTGTGATTATGCGTAATTAGATATGAATCGGTCAATATTTTGACTTTAAAATAACATTGCATGAGCAAACGAACTCGGAATTCGATGAAACAAGTTTCGTTGGGTCCGTAATGTCGAGCCTTAGCTACATGTCCGTTTTCATCGAAAATGGGATTCGTATGCGAGCATACAAATTTTTAAATGATGAATGGAGGTAACGATCACTTCAAAAAAATGGCCGCCACCTGCAAACTAAAAACAAAGGAGATGATCACTTCAAAAAATCCGAATCCATTCAGGGAAAATCTATAAATTGTGAAACAGGTTTATATGGATTCGTATTGAGTTGCTCTTCAACTTGGTATGCACTTCAACCTGTTCGACATCGTTTCTATTCATGTGCAAAAAAAAATACCGTGAGTAGGATTGAGAATTTTGGAGAGATTGATTCACAAAAAAAAGTCGATATTTGAATTTGTGGCATTCAATACTTGAGTTTTGATTTATTTGTGGAATTTTGTTCGAAACTATGTCGCATGAATTATTGTGTGAACCAGATTTGTGCCACAAAGTCGAGTGTCAAATTTTTTTGCGAGCTTGTTGAAATTAGGGTGGGGTTGATGAGAATTTGATGAGGAGAGTTTTGGTGTATTTTGTTTGGTTTATCATGCTGTATGAAGGGAGAATGGGATGGGGTATATTGCAGCCATGGTGATGTCGGTTACTAGGCTTAAATAGATAGTGAAGGTTTCTATGAATTTATTAATTAAGTTAATGGTTGTTTAAATATGTGTCTGATATTGTAAAAATGATAATGTCTTCATACATTATCAGAATTTGACGAAACCGGATCCGTTGGGATCGTATGGACGAAGGCTATAAAATGGAACTAGTTTAGAGCTATTTGTAGCTCATCTTAATTTTTTTGGCAAAATAAAATGTTTGAATGATTCTTCGACTGTTAATCGTTATTCAACGATTAACGACCAAAGTGAGCAAACTCACTAACTTTGTCCAGTTTTATAATATTATAAACATTATTTAATATTGATAAGTAATGATTGAATGTTGTGTGATGAAATTTTGGATTAATTGCTAATAAATTAGTTGAAATAATATGTATAGTATATATATAAATTGGTTGAAATAATATGTATAGTATATATATAAATTGTTGATTTAATACCAATTCTGTTTACTATAATATTTCATATTGATATAAAATCTGTGTTATTAAAGTTGATTAACATCTGTGGACGTAGGGAAACAGGTTGGAGGGATCCAATTAGATTCCTGAACAATTTTATTATTGTTTTTCACATACTGCATTATATGATGTGGCAAATAATCTATGGTTGATTATTTTGTGTTTAAGATGTTTGAATAACATTGACCCTAAAAAATTAGTATTTAAACACGGTAAAAATATATGGAAAAGAATTCGAGATTTAAAAGGGAAATATTTATTTTCAAATGGAAATTTAATTTCGATTAGGTTAGATTTAATAACTTGTTTTAATTATATAAAAACAAGTAGTTTGATTTATAAACGATGTTTAAAATTGAGATGAAATAATTATTATGGAATAATTTGGAAACATAAATTCAATGTAATGACTCGGATTTTGCCCAGACCTTATCGATCGAAAAATCGACTAAGACCGTTCAAAACCTAAACACGTTAACTTTGGGAATACAACATCATCAGAACAACAACAACAGACATTTATAAAACATCATAATAATGTTACATCAGAGTACAGAATATCAGAGTACATCGAATAAAATTACAGCGGAAGATAAATTATAGTAAATTAATATAATACACAACGGAAGACTTTCTATGCTCTGGACACAGCTTTAGGCTTCGATCCAGAATCTTGCTCAAGAGATAAATATCTGCAAAAAGCTACTCGACTGTCCGTGTGGAAAAGAGGGCACCCGAGTTTGCAAAGTGAAACGAACTACGAGTCAGTCAAGGGACTGGTGTGAGAATTCTTAACTAATATAACTAATAGCAATAAGGCAAATCCAAGGACCACGCCGATAACGCGGAACAGGTTTTATTCCAATGGATTGTCGGTGCATAAATTTAAGTAAATCGTTAAACAACGCAATGCTTTTTAGAAAAATGGAATCATTAGAAGACTCAAGTCCCATCACCCAATGCAACGAAAACCAGAGGATAGAATTTTACCTTATGATGATTAAACATGCTTGATACGATAAAAATGAATTTGATATTATTATTAGTGTATATATGTTTCAAAAACATTTCAAAGTAAATGTATCAATCCTAGGAAGCATAGCTACCATATACTATGCCTCCATACTAGTAATACAATCAAGTCCGTAGGGTCGTATTGGAAATTGGGTTTCCATAATGAGTCAAGGCTAGGGAGGAGATCCTTACCGATTTGAGACACTCTAGCTAATGTCTCAGGATCCCCCGCAGTGAACCGTTGGAAAGCTGCAGGGCCGGTCCGCACATACGATTTTGCGGATTGGCAATTCCTGAACACACGTTTCCTGGTCCTATAGGATCTATCTTCCGAGGCGCCTCATTCCATCATCCACATAAGTAAAATGCCGGGCCGTGTAAAACCCAAACACCACTTCTAGCTAGAAAGAAACGTGCTGCTCTCCCTGCGTTCCCTTCTCCCGTTTTAGACTCCAACCGGGTTGTGAGGCTCGTGAAGCTACGTAATACACAAAGCTATGCTAGTTCAAGCTGTGCTTTGATCATCAACCACAAGGCCTGCTTTTCAACAAGAGCCTTAATCATTTGCATCTTAGCATGCCACATTGTCAATCCATACCGTACCATTGATTCCTACCAATATATAACCTCTAAGCTCGTACGTTTTAGAGAAGGCTGTTAAACACCAAACAGATATATATTTAGCAGAGATCAACGAATACCGTATAAAGGAATACAACGTCAGACATACAATCCATTTTCAAGTCTGTTCTGGGTCTGAACGAAACCAGAGGCACCTTATACCTCGCATATCTGAACAATCAACAAGTAGTCTGGACGGTCACCATTGCATCCCCTTCAAGGTAGCTACTCCAATCATGGGCGTCAATGGTAACTCATCCATTCGACGTGAAGATCGTCGGTCTTCAATCACCGTCTTCAACTCTTCGACTTAGATCGACGAATGATCATTTGAAATGAGATTGAACTCGGAATTTTCAAATGATCCCCATATATATATAATTTAAAATCATTTCTTAACGTTAATATTAATTTATAACGATTAATCTCTATTTTTATTTATATAAAAATAATTGAATTTTATTTAACACTTCATATCAATAGGAGACCTTGGTGATGTTCTCACCCAAATTTGTTTTACACATTTCTATAAATCTAACCATTGGATTTTAACACAATTCATATCGTTGGAAAGATCTTCCCAAGGCAAACCTAACGATTTCAAGTTTGGAAAAATCTGACGGTCGGATCTTTCGGTATAAGCGTTTAAAGGCATGATTCCAAAATGCGAACTACCACGCTCGATTCGTTTTATTTTAATTTCTATATATATAATTATATATAATTCCTTCATCCATATATTTTGCTAACAACAAATATCCCTATTTGTTTATATAATGAGACGACCCGAACTTCCCCGGTAAGGAAAGCATGGATTGCATTGAGAACAACACACAAAAGGACGCAGACGGAAGAACATTTCATTGTTATTACAACAATTCCATCAGAATACAAGAATATACAGAGTATAAATGAATAAATTACATTCAACAAATATCAGAGATTTAAATTACATTTAAATACATCGCTGCGGAAAATAATACAAAAGCACAACTAGAAGTAATGCACAGATACAGAGCTTTCCGAGCATCGTTCCAGCTGTAAATCAGGATCCTGTGAATATAAATCTGCAAAACCAAAACTACTAGCTGCCCGTGTCGAAAATAGGGGCACCCAGAGTTTAGGTTAAAACAATAAACTCCAGGTCAGTCATGTGACTGGTGTGAGAACTAAAACAGTTATTAATCTTTATTTTAAAGTTCGGTAGATCAAGGGACCACGCCGTATAACAAGGAACGGGTTTCCTTCCAAGAATACCAGTGCATAAAACAAGCAACGCAATGCTAAATAAAGAAAAATGAAGCTGTTATAAGACCCAGGTCCCATCACACAATGCAACGCAAACCGGAGGATAGGCTTTTTACCTTATAATAGCCAAAGCATGCTTGATACGTTTAAAACACATTATTTGATACTATTATAAGTGTATAGTGTCAAAACAATTTCAATCATAAATATCAATCATAGGCGGCATGAATGGCCCATACCACTTTGTCGCCATACTAGGTTCTACAAATAAAAACGAAACACACATATTGGAAATTGGATTCCATCATGAGTCGAGGCATGGGGCAAGCTCCTCTTCGTGTTCGAGACACTCTAGAAAATGCCTCAGGACCCCACTTTGATCCTTGGAATCGGCTGGGCCGGTCCTCTCTAACTTTTGAGGATTGGCAATTCCTGAACACACGTTTCCCGATCCTTACAGACCTATATCCGAGGCTCCTCGTATCCAAAAACCACACAGGTGAAAAGTATATAAATGTCAGGGCTGGTAGGTCACTGACACCAACCTAGCCAGAAAGAAACGTCATGCTCTCCCAGCGGTCCGTCTCCCGTTTTTGACTCATACCGTGGTGTGAGGCTCGCTAATTCACGTTATACACAAAGCTACGCCACACAGGCCGTGCTTTGATCATCAACCACAAGACTTTGCTTTTCAACAAAAGCCCTGATCAATTGCCACTTACGCGTGCCACACTGGCAATTCACTCCATGCGACTGATGTCCATCGATATACAACCTCTGAGCTTGTACGTCTCAGAGAAGGGCGTTAAGCAAGATAATAAATTCTCTGCCGCCAAACAGATGTACATTTAATAGAGATCAATCAACAAAGAATAAAATCCAATGTCAGACACACAATCCATTTACAAGTTCATTCTAGGTCTGAACGAAACCGGAGGCACTTTCCTCGCATATCCATCCATCTCCAAGTACGTCTGGAAGATCACCAACTGATTCCCTCATCTTGGGTGTACAGCCCAATCAAGATCATCAGTAATCACCCAAACGATGTGAAGACTTCCGGTCTTCAACCACCGTCTTCATCTTCGACATCTCGTCGAATCGGTTATTCAGAATGGGTATAACCCGGTCTTTCTGAATAACCCACGTATATAATTAACAAATGTTACACAAACACAACGAATGCCTCATTCCAATTCAGAATATTCTTTTATTCACAAAATCACATTCTTAGGGAAATGTTCCCATTAATTTTATCCAAGATAAATTCTTCTAAATTTATTCTTTAATCTTCCTTTGGATATCATTTCAAACTAGTCGGGATTAGCGAGCCACACCGAAGTAATTATTTATTTTATTTGCCAATCCCAACCTATATATCCCATGGAGAAAACTGGTAATACTCCACATCTAACACCACGGTGTTATCGGTAAAATTAATTACCATTTCACGTTCAAATCTAATTAAAGATTTAACTATCGCATTGGAGCAAAACTGATGGTACTCCATTCTCGATCACCTTTCAGATTTGATAATTTAAATTATCAATTCACTTTTTAATCTAATTAAAGATTCATTAAAACTCCACTTAGTTTCAATCTTTTCAAAAATCAATATCCTGCCTTTAACTGGGTTAAAGAACCAATGTCATCTAAAACACGATCCACGATAAACCCAAATCATATTTGATATTAAATACAAGGCTCTGAATAGAAAATATATCGGCTTATATTCAATATCAAATTCTGAAACCAACATATATCGTATTGGAAATAACGATATAAAATATATCTTTCAAATTCCATAACATATCTGCATATTTACGAATCCAACATCAAAATATTCCGAAGATAATTTCGATTCAACTCCCGTCCAATTCACGTATTGGGAATATTGATTATTTTTAAAATCACTTTCAAATTCAATTTATTTATTTCAAAAATAAATTGATTTTAATTCTAGTTAAAAACTAGTTCATTTCGATAAAAATCTATTTTTATCTTTTCAAATGTGGAATTTTTCATCCCAGTTCTATCCAATTCACATATTATGATTTTACGCAAATTATCAATATTTTTAATAATTTTATCAAGGCCCGTACAGTCGATTTCCATCAACGGCCATCGAACTGCACCTACAACGACCTTTTTCAAATTTGATTTGGACATAATTCCAAATCCAACCGTTAGATTTCAAATTTCTAATATTCATTGGAAAGCTCTTTTCGATACGAACCCAACGGTTCCGGTTTTAGGAGAATCCGACGGTCGGATCTCCCGCAACGTCAATTCGAAGTTAATGGTTGAAATTCACGAACTGCCGCGGCGCGTTCTATTCAGGCCATTATATATATAATATATATATTATATATATTTCGTCGATTTCCTTTTTAAAACGAATTTTATAAATAGTTCTAAATTCGTTTCAAAAACAATTTCAACTTCATCTTCAATTTCAAATCGATTTGATTTCAATTCAATTCGAATTCATTTCAATTTGATTTAATTCGAATTCAAATTCGTTTCAATTCAATTCAAATTCTAATTCGTTTCAATTCAATTCAATTTGAATTTTCGTTCTATTTAATTTAATTCGAATTCATTTCAAATTGATTTCAATTCAATTTCAGTTCGTTTTAAATTGCATTCAAAACGATTTCAATTCGTTTTTAATTCAATTTCAATTTAATTCAATTTGAATTCATTTCTATTTAATTCGAATTCAAATTCATTTTCTATTCAATTCGAATCGAATTCATTTTCTATTCGATTCGAATTCATTTCAAATTGATTCAATAAAATTTCAATTTGAATTTTAGTCTAATTTAAATTTGAATTTTTAATCTAATTTAAATTTGAATTTTTAATCTAATTTAAATTTGAATTTTATTTCAAAATATTAAATTTTGGAATCACTTTCAATATTCATTATAAAATGAATAAAATCGATATAAATATCGTTCGCGTCAAAATAACGCATCTCTAATCAACACGGCTTTATATTTCAATAATTCATTATTCTATTCAACAAATGAATATTTATTCTATTCAACACATGAATCTATATTTCTTTCAACATACGACTAATCTCAACACATGAGTACTGTCAACACATCACTATTTTTGTTATGTAAAATATTTTATAAAACTATGGTATCTATCGTTTGATTTTTAATTAGACTTCAACCGTAAAGTAGTTCTAATTTTAAATATGATAAAGATGTAAATTTTATTACTAAAATATTTTACTCAACACACGAATATTTTCAACACACGAACATCGTCAACACATGAATATTTTTAAATTCAACACATGAATTTTCTTTTATAATATTCATTATTTTCCCGATAGGAATGAGGCCCAATCAATCACCATATAATGTTAATTATATGGATTCCATACAACACATGCATATAATAGCAATGATAAATGAGACGACCCGAAATCCCGTTCATACCGAGACAAGGGTTATCTTTGGAATATAACACAGAAACAGATAATAGCAGAACAAAATTAAATAAATACATCAGATAATGAACAATAGAATATACTGGATAAAAGTAATCATCAGAGTTACACAGTATACAGGATCTTACTTAGCACAAATACAGTTCAGCTATACATAAATGTCTACAGTGGAAATAAACAAAATATGTACAATAGGAGCTGAACAACATAAAAAGAAATAAATGATAGAATCCATCTTCAGCTCCAGCTATCCAGGAAGAACCAGCTAAACCTGAATACAAGGCTGCCTGTGTTGAAAAAGGGGGCACCCGAGTTTGAGAGTGAAACAAACTACGAGTCAGTCATGGGACTGGTATGAGAAATCTACTCAACACATATATAGTTTGGCTAATCACAGGACCACGCCACTTTCGTGGAACGGGTTTACTCCATTGGATTGCCAGTGCTTTAAAATAAATCTTTCTTTTAAACATCGCTATGCTTTTTGTAAAAATGAAGCCGTTATAAGACTCAGTTCCCATCACACAATGCAACGCAAACCGGAGGATAGAGTTTTTACCTTATAACGGCCAAATATGCTTGATACGAATAAAACAAAGGCATTTGATATTATTGCTAGTGTTTATATATTTTGAAAACAATTTCAAATCATAACTATCAATCATAGACGACATTAATGCCCCATACCACTATGTCACCATATATAGATATACAATCAAAATCGCACGATGTCGTATTTGGAAATTGGATTTCCGTCCTGAACCAAGGCAAAAGATAGTCCTTACCGAATTCGAGACGCTCTAGCCCGTGTCTTAGGCAAGTACTCAGTCAAGCCTTTGGATCGTCAGGGCCGGTCCACCGATGTGGATTAAAATACCTGAACAATACGTTTCCCCGCCCTTTGGGGCGTCAACGAGCCAACGAATGACTCCATCAGACCCGGATTGTCCGATCAAACCGAGGCGCCTCGCAACAGCAACAACCACATAGGTGAAAAGTATATAAATGTCAGGGCTGGTAGGTCACTGACACCACCCTAGCTAGAAAGAAACGCATGCCCTCCCTGAGGTCCTTCTCCCGTTTTAGGTTCATACCGGGGTGTGAGGCTCGCAAATTCACGTTATACACAAAGCTACGCCACACAGGCGGTGCTTTGATCATCACCACAAGACTTTGCTTTTCAACAGAAGTCCTGATCACTGCATCTTAGCATGCCACACAGGCAATTCATGCCATGCAACTGATATCCATCGATATACAACCTCTGAGCTCGTGCGTTTCAGAGAAGTGCGTTAAGCAAAAGAATAAATTCTCCGCCGCCAAACAGATGTATATTTAATAGAAATCAATCAACACAGGATAAAATCCAATGTCAGACACACAGTCCATTTACAAGTCCGTTCTAGGTCTGAACGAAACCGGAGGCACTAAATACCTCGCAAACCCATCGATCACCACGTACGTCTGGACGATCACCACTCATTATCCATATTTCGGGATGCCTCCCAATCAGGACCTCGGTTACCATCCAAACGAGGTGAAGGTCTCCGATCTTCGACCGTCGTCTTCATCTTCGAATTTCAATCGTCGGTCAATCATTTGAAATGAGAATTAACTCGGCCTTTTCAAATAATTCACGTATATTTAGAATTTCAAATCAATTTATTTCAATGGTTAAATTATTTGACAACACCAATCTTGTTCTTTAATGTAATTTTCACACCAAACACATTCAACCATCAAATACCACATAAATCGAGCAAATTCAGTTTATTTCCAGTCCATATCGCTTATGATACTTTATAACTATTTATCGTTATTTTTATTTATTTTAAAATAGCTAATTTATTCAAAACGACGCTTCGGGCCATAAAGCGGCCGTGGCGCTGTTTTTCTTCAGATTTGATTTCCACATATCTGAAAATCTAACCGTTGGATCTTTACAAAATTTACATCACTAGAAAGGACTTTTCAAAACGAATCCAACGGTTCCAGTTTCGGGAAAATCCGACGGTCGGATCTCCCGGTACAATCGTTTGAATTTTCGTTTTCAAAATACGAACTGTAGCGTCGTTATTCGATTAAATATATAATTATATTTATATATATATAAATATAATCGCTTCTGGCGCTGTTTTTCTTCAGATTTGAATTAAACATTCCAGACAATCCAACCGTTGGATTTTTACAAGGTTGGTGCCGTTGGGAAGATATTTCCAAGGCGAACCCGACGGTTGAGGTTTCGGGAAAATCCAATGGTCGGATTTCCCGTACTAGTTGTTTGAAATCACGGTTTCAAAACGTGAACTGCACGGCCTCGTTTCGTTTTAATTTTATTTATATTCATATATTTATATAAATATAATTCATTCAACAATTTCAATATCGTTTTCACTTCAAATATTTCACTAACGCCTTAAATTTTTGGAAAATTTCGCCATAACCTCCCCTGCACCGGGAGCATCGGGAAATCGCAAATAGCTTTCCCGGTCCTTCTAATCTCAAAAAGAAAAAGAAAAAGCCAAGCGGCTAGCCAACAGGCTCATAAAATCATCACCCAAACAAAACAGTAAATGTGTACCTATTTGTTGGGCACAAAATTTTATTCCTCTTCTCTAGCCTCTTTGCTATAACCTGTTCAATGAATATGCATGTACATATATATACGGTTCTTATCATTTATCATTTTCTATTCAACTTCATATTTGATTTCTATTTGGTTTAAAAACACCATTCATTCTAATGTTACATACATAGGTACAAATCATATCATTAGCTAATTAATGAATATTATCAACTCATATATGTTTATTTGAACAAGTGGCTATTTTTAACACTTCACATTTCAACGATTCATGCATACAATAAAAATGTGGCTTTTATTGTAAAACAACTCATTTCAAAACACTATTATTTTATATATTTCCTATTAGTGATAAAAATAGGATTTTTCTTATAAAACAATTTCTTTCAAAACGAGATTATTTTACACAGTTTATATAGTCGATAAAAGGTGATTTTTATTATCAAACAATTTATTTCAAAATATGAATACCATTCAACACATGAATTTCTAATCAACGAATGAATATCAATTCAACACATAAAGGTTTTCGATAGTTTCTATATATAGATAGAAATGTGATTTTTATATTTAAAACGCGAATACCATTCAACACATGAATTTCTAATCAACGAATGAATATCAATTCAACACATGAAGGTTTTCTATTCAATGAATAAATATAGTTTAAGCAAATGAAAATAATTCAAACACACGAATATTATTCAAAATTTCGGCAGCATAACGGTAGGGTAGTTAAAACCGGGACCGTCCCTAGTACGGCTCCTCGCTCTACCTTATAACCTCGCGGTTTTTGACAATGGGGATCATGCATCTAGTTCGCACGCAGGCGGCATGTATATATTTATTTCATTTCCACAAACTAATCCTATGTGGTTTCAACCAAATATTTCTCAACCACAAACGGGTATTTTTCAACCACAATCAACCAATATCAACCACAAACAATCCCTAACAACCATTCGCTATCAATCAATTTTCACACCAATTTCAATCAATAAATATCGTCCATGGTTTGAGGACGAGGGGCGTATATATTTATTTATTTATTTATATATAGCAATTCACTTTTATTTCAACACATATATATAGCTAGAAAAAGAAATTGAAGAGTGAGAAATTCTCACCGATTAGCTAATTCAATCCCACGACTCTTCTTTGCATAAATCTTCACCGTTCTTGTCTTTTGTCGCTTTCGTTGCCCGTATTCACTACATATGTAAAGATCGAATTTTTACTTCGTTATTCAATATATAAAGATCGAATTTTTCTTCGCTATTCAATATATAAAAATCGAACTTTTACTTAGATGTTCAATATATAAAAATCATATTTTTACTTCGATGTTCAATATATAAAAATCATCTTTTTACTTCGATGTTCAATATATAAAAATCATCTTTTTACTTCGATGTTCAATATATAAAAATCATCTTTTTTCTATTTTAAAAATATAATATTTTCTCCCTTCAAAATATAATCTTTATATATTATAAACCCTATTTTTCGTTCATAGGAAAAAAAACCCGACCTTAGTCATGTAAAATATCAAACCCCCTTTTATTTTTATATTTTTATCCACTTAACATAAAATAAAACTGATTAGGAAAAATAAATTAACATAAAACTTAAAAAAAAACTCACAGTGGCGCGAAGGGGGGGGGTTTCCTCGATCTAGAGTGGGGTGCTGGTTGGTGAGGTGGAGCGCCGGAGGGAGGGGGATCACCTGTGGAGACGCGGCTCCGGTGGAAGTGGCCTGGTGGGGACTCGCGGATCCCACCTTGCGTTCGAACCTCGAATTGGGGAGGGTTGGAAGAAGGAGGAGGCGGAGCGGAAGTGGGGGCGACGACGTGAGGGGTTCCGTCGATCTCGATTTAGGGCTTAGGCTTTTTTTTATATATATCGAACGGTAGAAAGAAAGTGAGGAGAGAGAGAGTAAAGGATTTATATAAATATTTATTATTTTTAATTTCAAAAAGTTGACTTTTTTATTCGACCCCTAAACGAGGCCCACCGCCTGTCGTCCAAAGCGTTTTACCCCCATTCCGAACACAATGGGATATGTATCGTAAGCGGATTCGACCATTTTGATCAGTTTCCGTTGAATTTAAAGTGTAATTCTTTACATATTCAGTTTCAATGCACATTTCAATTTAGTGGGGCCACATACGAACTTGAAAAATTCCAGAAAAATATTTTCTAGCTTCGTATTAACGATACGGTCCTAACAAAACTAGTTTCGTCAAATTCTGAGACCGTTTGAAAAATGGCCAATTTCCAGTTGATTAAAATCAACTGAAACTGGTCAAACGCGTTTTCCTTTGCCACGCCCACCTATTGATTCGAAAAATTATGAAATTTGAAACCTAGCAATAATTTGACATCACAGATCCAACAAAAGTGGTTTCGTCGAAATCCGAGGTCTTTTGCAAAATGTCCATTTTTAAGGGCCTGAATTCCATAGCGACTATTCAGAATTTTCAACTGGACATATCTTTTGATTCCCGCTATCAAATTTCGATTTGTCAGATTCGTTGGAAAGGTATTCACTAACAGATTTAAATATTTTTGGTTTCACTAAAATTCGTTTTGTTTTGCACCCGGTATAGTCCGACAAAGTTTTGAATTCAATTTTTGAAACTACAGCGCCCTTTCAGGCCTTGTTTATAATTATAATTAATTATATTCGTTTTCAATTGTTAATTCAAACTCAGTTTTCATCGCCATTATTTAAAATATTAATTTTAAATATTTAAAATCCGTTATTTCAGCCAATAATTTTTTTTAAACTGGTTCAGATTTTCTAGGTCGTTACAATAAATAATCAACCATCATCCAAGGTGCACCACACAACTGCATAAGCATCAAATATAAATAATCAACGCTTACACAATTTGTCGACCAATCGATCGACATACAATTAAATAATTGGGATTAGTGTACCCAAATATCATCCCAACACCCGTGTGGGGTTTCTAATCAACAAACACAGATTTTTATTTGTGCAGCTGGGTGATGTGTAAAATTTATCATCCCAATCAATATCAATCAAATCAGTGTATATAAACAAATCAGCTGATTTGTTTATAAATATTTATTTATTCACATTCACATTAAAAATTATATTTTTCACGATAAAATATTCATTCCAACCATCTACAATTTATTATCGATTTCATATCAACAACACAAAAAATTTTCACAACACATCAATTAAAACAAACAAGCCATCCATGGTCTGTGGATGACGGGTGTCGGGTGCTGCTAAGCACCGTCTGCATCCTAGTATATATATATATATATATATAAATAGAAAAAGAAATTTAGAGTGAGAAGTTCTCACAGATAGCTAATCCAATCATCTTGACTCTTCTTTTGTAGAATTCTTCGTCGTTCTCGCCTTTTGTCACTTTCGCTGCCCGTAGCCACTACATATATAAAAATCGAATTTTTACTTCGCTATTATATAGATAAAAATTCTATTTTTACACCGTTGCTATATAGATAAAAGTTCTATTTTTACATTGCTATTATATAGATAAATATTCTATTTTTACATTGCTATTATATAGATAAAAATTCTATTTTTACATTGCTATGATATAGAAAAAAATTCTATTTCTTTTTTATAAAAATAATCTTTTTATATCATTTCTCATATAATAAAAATCATATTTTTATTATGTTATTCATATGCAAATCATATTTTTAAATCAATATCACTCATATGAAAAGCATATCTTCATGTATATATAAAAAAAACGTATTTTTATATTGCTACTTCCTATTTTTATCTTCATAAAAATATTTCCAACCTATGATAAAAATCCCATTTTTACCTTCCTAAAGATTAAATCTTTCCTACAATAAAGATCCAACCTTTTCTTATTTAAACATTATAAAAAACTGAAAATAAAAGATTCAATTCAGATTTATATTAAAACTAAATAAAAATAAGTTAAAAACTTACTGCCACTTCGATTTTTAGTGAAGGGGAGAGGCGCCGGGATCGGCCGGTGACGAGGAGGACATTGACTGGCCGGAGGCGGGCCCACTCTGACCGGTGGTGGCGGTTTCAGCGAAGGAGGCGGGGTCTTCTAGGGGGTGCGGCGGATTTGGTTAGGGCTTGAGGGGTTTTCAGAGGAGCAAGAGGGAGAGGGGGTTTCGACGAGGGTGGCTTGGGTTCGGGGTGGCGCACGAAGGTGGAAGAGGGGAGGGCCTTGCGAGATGCACGGCGGTGGATAGGGAGGTGGGCGGTGACTCCCTGGACGCGGCGGCGGTCTCGCTGGTGGAGCGATTTGTTTTTTTTCTTTTCTTTCTTCTGATAGAATGAACGAAAAAGGGAGGGGGGGGGGCTGAGGAAATAAAGGAGAGGAGGAGAGAGATTTTAATTTTATATTATTTAATTTCAAGAAAAGTTGACTTTTGCATACGACCTCTAAACGAGGCCCACCGCCTGTCGTCCATAGCTAATTACCTCCATTCCGAACACAATGGGATATGTTTCATAGGCTGATTCGATCGTTTCGATCAGTTTTCGCCAAAATCAACATATAACTCTATATATTGAATTTGAACACGCATTTCAATTTACCGGGGTCACGTACGAACTCTAAAAATTCCCGAAAAATATTTTCTAGCTTCATATTGACGATACGGTCCAAAAAAAACTAGTTTTGTCGAATTCTGAGACCGTTAGAAAAATGGCCATTTTCCAGTCGATTAAAATCAACTGAAACTGGTCAAACGCGTTTTCCTTTGCCACGCTCACATATTGATTCGAAAAATTATGAAATTTGGAATCCAGCAATAATTTGACATCACGGATCCAACAAAAGTGGTTTCATCAAAATCGGAGGTCGTTTGCAAAATGTCTATTTTTAAGGGCTTGAATTCCATAGCGACTATTCAGAATTTTCAACTGGACATATCTTTTGATTCCCGCTATGAAATTTCAATTTTTCGGATTTGTTGGAAAGACATTCTCAATTAGATCCTATTATTTTTGGTTTCACTAAAATCCGGATTGTTTTGCACCCGGTACATTCAATTGAAGTTTGAAATCGAATTATCGAACTACCGTGCCATTTTCAATTCTATTATAATTATATATAATTATTTATATTCTAACGATGACGTATATAATATATACGTTCGATTTCTATTCAAAATAAATTTTCGTCGATTTTATTTATGTAATGGCGCGTTTTGTTAGCTCTCGAATAATTAATTTATTTAATTATTTATATATCGATTCGGCGATATCGATAACTTAAAGTAAAACGTTCGAACTTATAATTTATAATTATAATTAAAACGAAACTGAAACGTCGCGGCAGTTCGCAATTTGGCGATTTGAACATCAACTGAATGTACATGATTCATTTTAAGCCGGATTTCTGTGAAACAGGAAATGTGTGGAGCTGGTGGAGTATATCTTTCTAGTGGAAGAGAAAAATCGGGATTTCGTCGTGTAGATTTTGATGTACGTCCAAATCAAATTTCAGAAAAGTCGCTGTGAAATTCCTTTATAATTCGTAACGCTTTATATACGTTATAAAAGGATTTTTCAATGTAAATTGAATATCGAATCAATCTAGACTCGGAATAGCGAGTATATAATTACCCCGGAGCTGTATGGTATTCCTCAGTGAATATAGACGATAATATTAAAATTTTAATATTTAATTATATTTAAATATATTTATATATTTGAATAAGCTATTTAGAGCTTTAAAAATAGCCACTTTTGCAAACGAAGTCGGAATTCAACGAAACTAGTTTTGTTGGATCCGCAATATCAAATAGTTGCTAGATGTCAAGTTTCGTGATTTTTAGATTCACTGTGTGGCCGTACGGATTTTTAGAGTGAAGAACAGTCAGTATTTCGACAGTTAAAAATACGCTGTGTGAGCAGACGAAGTCGGAATTCGACGAAACCAGTTTCGTTGGGACCGTAATGTCGAACTCTAGCTACATGTCTAGTTTGGTGATTTTTGGGTATCATACGTGGTCGCAGGGAGTTTTAAAGACCAGAGAAGAGCATAAAATCGATAAAATAAAATAGAAAATCAAATTTAAAACATTCCCCCTATTTTTCTAAGGTCCAACACAGGCCACGCGACCTCTCTTCTCAACCACAAACGAAACCAACCACAACAGTCTATATAAACCCATCCGACAGAACAAAATTCTCATTTTTCCACAAACAAACCGCAAGAAGAAAAATCAAAGTAAAATACAAATCAAATCTGATAAATCCAAATTCGTATGTATTCAGACTCCTGCTGTTTGGATCTTCATCCCCATACTGATTTTGCTGAGCTCGACGCAAGTTTTGGAAACCTCAAATAAGAGCAGCGACTTAGGGTTCGGGTTTGGGGGAGATATAAGGAGTTCGAGGTAAATTTGAGTTCGTCTTTGTGTTTGTGGTGATGAGGAGCTTTGATTTTGGGTGGTTTTGGGGTCTTTGGTGGTGATGTTCGTCGATCGACGTCGTACATAAGGGGACGACGGAAACCAGGAGTGGCGTGCGAGTTGCGAATTGAGGGTACCGGTGGAAGGAGATTGAGAAGAGATGAAGTGTGGTGATTTCGGTTTTGAATTTAAATAAGAAATGGTGGAGTTTTGGTGGCTTGAAGGAATCGGTGATGGCCATTGTGGATACAGGAAGTTACGGTAGAAAATGAGGAAGAAGGGTGATAACGGGGTCGGGTCTGTTTGAGTGGAGTTGGGCCAAATTGCAAAGGGTAAGCCCAATAGGAGAATTAACTTAAGTTATTTAATTTAAAATAGTATAGAAACTTGTATAAATCATTATGGTTGCATACGTTATCAGAACTTGACGAAACAAGATCCGTTGGGATCGTATGGAAGGGAGCAACAAAATGAGACTGACTGGGAGTGAATTCGAGCTCGTTACAATTTATGGCGAAATAAATTGTCCAACTGAATCAAATAACGCAAACCGTTATTTAACGGTTAACGCGCAAATGTGAGTAAAACTCACTAACTCTGAACAGTTTATAATTTCATGTTGTATTGTTAGAACTGTTAAAATTGTCTGTTTGACTGTGTGTTGATTGTTTGATTGAACTGCTAGTCAGTTAGTTAAATTTTTATATTGATTCTGTTTAACAGAATATATCATATGGAACTGAAAGTGATGTTATCTATATTGTCTAACATCTGTGATGCAGGGAAACAGGTTGGAGGAATCCGACTGGATTCCTCAACAGTTATTTTATTGTTTTCCATATATTGTTATATGACGTGATATAAAATCTGTGGGCGATTATATGTGCTTGGACGATATTGAACATCGTGATTTGATATGATTGAATACCATAACATACCGAAATGTTGATAAGGGGATTTTCAATGTTTATATTGAAAATGAATCTTATTTATAAAATCGATAGGATTTTATAAAAAGGAAAACATTTATTTAATTTGAAAATAAATAAATGAAAAAGGAAACATTTATTTAGAAAATAAATAAAATAAAATAGAAACATTTATTTAGAAAATAAATGAATTAGAATATAAAGGAATATTTATTTTAGGAAATAAATAAAGGAACATTTATTTAGATTATAAATAAATGGAATAAAGGAATATTTATTTAGGGAATAAATAAAGGAACACTTGTTCGGAAAATAAATAGAATTATACAAGGATAGATTTAAACACGTGCTTCGCACACGGTATAACACGATATGGATTTAAATGAGATATTAAATAGGAAATCTGTTTTAAACAGATAAATTGAAGTAGATTAATTTATAAATAATGTTTTATAAATTAAATAAATTATTTATCGTTGATAAATGGAATATATATAAGTCTGGACTTATATAGAGAAGTAGAAACGTTATTAAAAGGATATTTATAGAGTGAAGAACCGTTACTAAAATTAAATCTTTATAAATGGATAAACATTGTAAAAAGTAAATCTTTATAAATGGATAAACGTTGTAAAAAGGAAATCTTTTGAAATGAATAAACGTTATAAAAAGGAGTTAATCGAATTTAGTTATTCGAAATGAGTTATTCGAATTAGATATTTGAATAGAGTTAAACACATTAGAGTGATTCGAATTACTTATTCGAATAGAGTTAAAAACGTAAGAGTTAATTGAATATTAGTTATTCAATTTGAGTTAATCGAATTTAGTTATTCGAGAAGAGTTAAATCAAATTTAGTTATTCGAAGGAGTTGATCAATTAAGTTATTCGAATGAGTTATTCGAAGGAGTAAATCAAATTAAGTTAATCGATTAGAGTTGAGTTAATCGATTTGGGTTAAGTTAAGTTATCGAGTTAAGTAATCGAGTTAAGTAATCGAGTTGAGATAATCGAGTTAAGAAAATCAAGTTGAGTTAATCGAATAAGTTATTCGATAAGAGTAAATCCATTTAAGTTAAATCGGATGTTAGTTATTCGATAAGAATTGACACATTTAAGAAAATCGAATATTTGTTATTCGATAAGAGTTAATGAAATAGAGCCAACCAAGAAGAGTTATTCGAATATTAGTTATTCGATAGGAGTAAATCGAAATAGAGTTTATCGAATATCAGTTATTAAAAAGGGAGAGTTAATCGAATAGAGATTACTCGAAAGAGAGTTATACGTCGAATTCGATTATAGCGAATTTGGGAAAGTACTATTTACTTTCCAGGGTTTAAATCAAGATTTAGTTATTGATTTAGAAATTAGGTGTCTGTTAAATTATTCGAGTTAGGAAATAAATTTATAATTTAGGTTAGATATTTTAGGGGTAGGAATTATAACGGTATAGTTATAATCAAACGTTGTCATATAAGAAGTGGATTCGTAACCTGAATCCAAGAATTTGCGTAAACAGATGATTGGAA
Source organism: Allium sativum (assembly GCA_030737875.1). Classification (NCBI taxonomy): domain Eukaryota; kingdom Viridiplantae; phylum Streptophyta; class Magnoliopsida; order Asparagales; family Amaryllidaceae; genus Allium; species Allium sativum. The sequence continues at coordinate 8,638,537 of JASFAX010000034.1, forward strand.
AAAGTGAGTGATGAGCTTCATCTATTTCACAGTAAAGGACGTTGTTCAATTAAGGTCTGAGAGGTAATTATACCCCAACTTGATTGACTTCAGAATTGACAAAGGAATAATTGTGGTTCGGTCTAAAAGATTGATTAGGAATAAAGTTAAGGAATAAGCGATAAATGGATTAAGCGAAACGATGTTTTATACAACGTTCATTGGAAATCCTTAAATGAGTTTTGGAAACGTTTTCCAAATATAGTCAGATATGTTTTCTAAACATAGAAAATGAAATGTTTTCATGATAAGAATTTAAGAAATAGAGTTAAGCAAATTCAGAAACTGACTGGAGAGGGTAAGTTGAACGGTTTTCTAAGTGACGATATGATGTTGGTTTCGACCTTCCGGATTGATACTTAGAGAATTGTTCTCATACTAGTTACAGTTAGGGACTGATAGTTGCGAAATAATAGTGATGTGAAAATAAGCTATGGAAATGTTTTCCAATGATTAATAACATATATTTTCTAAATATATGAAATAAGGAAATATGAACATATGATGATTGATCGATCGAATTTCCATTTGGAAATAAGATCGTTGTTTGTACACCGACAAGTTTTCATTTGATAGTTGAATCACAGACTATCAAAGTTTTGACCCTATTTACGTTGTAAATATGGAGAGACTGGTTGGATTATTATCCGAAGAACCACTCCGTATTAGCATAAGCATTGTGAATCAAGTACGCTGAAGATAATTGAAGACGGAGTGAAGTGCAAGGGCTATTGTGAAAGGCCTAGGTAGGATGGATTCACTGAATAGTGCCTTCGGTTTATTCAGTCCTAGAACAACGTATATGGATGAGTGTCTGACAAAGTATTCTTAACGAATCATATATGTTGATCTCTTTAAATGTATTACGTTGGTGGCGGAGAAATTCGTTTCTCTTAGCTTTTATACTCGTGATGGCTTGAGAAATCGATAATGATTTGGCGGGTATGACGATGTGGCATTTAAAGTAATTGAAGAAATAATCTGTCAAAGTGATAAACGTGACCTCAAAACCTCACAACCGGGAAATAATAGAAGTTGGGCTAGGCAGCATGGCTAGTTGGGCCATACCCAAGCAGGGTGTATTATCACCATCTAGAGAATATTCAATTGTACTTCTTTATAATCTATTTCAATGCTGTCCCTTATCGGGAAGGATGGTTGCTGATCCCAACCATCGGTGATAATATATTCGTTACACTCAAGCTAGATGAGTGGACGGTCATGTGTGGCCGGGTTGCAAGACGTTCTTGTTGAACCCTAGTGTATCTCCTCTAGAGTACACTGATCGGAAGGTGCTCCCATACCTTGTCTGTTGGAATCCAATCTCTAATAAGCGCTCACGGTTTTATTTGTGTACTATGAATGTGGAACGTGAGATGCAAGCGTTCTGCTAGATTGATATCTATTTGTATTTAGACATTATTATAATATCAAAAAGATATCCTTTATTTAACCAAGTGTTGGAATTTTATTCACACCAGTCCCATGACTGACCCGGAGTTTATTTTGTTTGTTTTCCCTAAACTCTTGGGTGCCTAAATTTGTACGGGCAGTCAAGTAGTCGGGATTTTACAGATACACTTGGAGAGCTTGGAGCAGGAGACTTCAGGATTATAGCTATTATTATTCCGTTGTGTTGTTAAGTGTTGTACTTTGAAATGGTATGTATATACGAGTACTGATTTGTATTTCAAAGTTATGTTATATTTTATTCGTTCCGCTGTGAGATTCGTGTTTACTCTGATGATGTAAGTTCTTCTTCTTCTTCTATTCTATTAGTTCTATCTTTTCTTCCTCACCCTCTACTTTCTTTCACTAACGTCTCGGAATTTTCGACTCTCGAGGAGTCGAAAATTTCCAGCCGTTACAGTTGGTATCAGAGCTTAATGTTAAGTAATACCTTGGCTCTGTGGCGTAACTCAGTAGAGATGGGATTAGAAATATCCTAGATTGAGTTGAGTGTATATATATGAGTGCGTATATGTTATTCAATATAAAATGGTTTTATATTGTGGAGACTCATTGGTTGAGTGGCTTATGAATTCTGGTCGATCAGTTTGATCCACTGTATCGATAAGGGTTATTAAACACTCGAATACGATGAACCGTCATGGTATGTTTTGAAAGAGGGTAAATGAAATAATTTTTCCCAAAATATATTTGTTTATAGAAGAAATATATATCTTGAAATTATTATAGTATATTGATTGTGTTGGTTGTTATTATAATGGAACAAGATTATAAAAAGATGAAATGGTTATAAATAACTAATCATAATTCATATAAGTAAAGTATATGAAATAAGATGAAGTAAATTTGAATTTAAATCATATTTGGAATTAAAATAAGGAAATTTTAAGTTCCTGGGAGATTTTGAAAATGTTTTTCAAATTGAAAATGATATAGTATTGAACTCACTTAGATAGCTGGAAAATAGATTCTGATGATGAATCTAGACATCATCAGTGTTCATTTTCGAGTTCTAAGTGACAGATTTATACCAAAGGTTTTGTTTTTGAATTGTTTTGAGAAAACAAGTTGTTTAGAAATTCAAAGGTTTTGAATTGGCATTATGATTTCAAATTGATTTGAAAGAAACCCAGGAACTTAAGTTCTGGAATTAAAATTTAACTAATGAAGTTAAATAAAATGAGATGGTAAAAATAAATTGAAATTTAACTTGAACCGAGTTAAATAAAATTGAATTGGATTAGAGATAATCTAGAATGGAACCAAATTGATAAGTCAATAATTTGGAATTTGATATTAGAGTTCGAATGAAATTCGATTTGGATTTGAGGATATGAACTGATTGGAGATCAATTGGAATGGATAACATTGGTATATGTTGAAGTGGTAGCAGATGCAAGGGGTAGAGTTAAATGCCCGACAAAAAGGTACAAGTTTATATCATATATGAGTTTGGATTTTATGAGCCGAATTGGCAGGCCGCTTGGCTATTTTGATTTCCTTTTGGATTGGAGGAGGCCTAGAGAGGCGAGTTGTGGTTTGACGTATTGAGCCGTACAAAGGAGGTTATGGCGAAATTTTTCGAAAATTTAAGGTGTTAGAAAATTTTTAGAATTTTTGAAAATTTTAGTTGGTCGGAAATGAATTAATAAATTAATTAAAATTAAATGGGTCCATTCGAAACTGAAATTTAGAGGTAAACAAAAAGGATTTTTAAATCTAGTTAGTAGAGTTAGTAGCATTTTTCTAACTTAGCAATTTCAAGGACGAAATTATTTTAAGGGGGGAAGTCTGTAATGGCGCGTTTTGTTAGCTGTCGAATAATTAATTTATTTAATTATTTATATATCGTTTCGGCGATATCGATAACTTAAAGTAAAACGTTCAAACTTATAATTTATAATTATAATTAAAACGAAACTGAAACGTCGCGGCAGTTCGCAATTTGGCGATTTGAACTTCAACTGAATGTACATGATTCATTTTAAGCCGGATTTCTGTGAAACAAGAAACGTGTGGAGCTGGTGGAGTATATCTTTCTAGTGGAAGAGAAAAATCGGGATTTCGTCGTGTAGATTTTGATGTACGTCCAAATCAAATTTCAGAAAAGTCGCTGTGAAATTCCTTTATAATTCGTAACGCTTTATATACGTTATAAAAGGATTTTTCAATGTAAATTGAATATCGAATCAATCTGGACTCGGAATAGCGAGTATATAACTACCCTGGAGCTGTATGGTATTCCTCAGTAAATATAGACGATAATATTAAATTTTTAATATTTAAATATATTTATATATTTAAATAAGCTATTTAGAGCTTTAAAAATAGCCACTTTTGCAAACGAAGTCGGAATTCGACGAAACCAGTTTTGTTGGATCCGCAATATCAAATAGTCCTAGATGTCAAGTTCGTGATTTTTAGAGTCACTGTGTGGCCGTACGGATTTTTAGAGTGAAGAACAGTTAGTATTTCGACAGTTAAAAATACGCTGTGTGAGCAGACGGAGTCGGAATTCGACGAAACCAGTTTCGTTGGGACCGTAATGTCGAACTCTAGCTACATGTCCAGTTTGGTGATTTTTGGGTATCATACGTGGTCGCAGGGATTTTTAAAGACCAGAGAAGAGCATAAAATCGATAAAATAAAATAGAAAATCAAATTTAAAATATTCCCCCTATTTTTCTAAGGTCCATCACAGGCCATGCGACCTCTCTTCTCAACCACAAACGAAACCAACCACAACAGTCTATATAAACCCATCCAACAGAACAAAATTCTCATTTTTCCACAAACAAACCGCAAGAAGAAAAATCAAAGTAGAATACAAATCAAATCTGATAAATCCAAATTCGTATGTATTCAGACTCCTGCTGTTTGGATCTTCATCCCCATACTGATTTTGCTGAGCTCGATGCAAGTTTTGGAAACCTCAAATAAGAGCAGCGACTTAGGGTTCGGGTTTGGGGGAGATATAAGGGGTTCGAGGTAAATTTGAGTTCGTCTTTGTGTTTGTGGTGATGAGGAGCTTTGATTTTGGGTGGTTTTGGGGTCTTCGGTGGTGATGTTCGTCGATCGACGTCGTACATAAGGGGACGACGGAAACCAGGAGTGGCGTGCGAGTTGCGAATTGAGGGTACTGGTGGAAGGAGATTGCAAAGAGATGAAGTGTGGTGATTTCGGTTTTGAATTTAAATAAGAAATGGTGGAGTTTTGGTGGCTTGAAGGAATCGGTGATGGCCATTGTGGATACAGGAAGTTACGGTAGAAAATGAGGAAGAAGGGTGATAACGGGGTCGGGTCTGTTTGAGTGGAGTTGGGCCAAATTGCAAAGGGTAAGCCCAATAGGAGAATTAACTTAAGTTATTTTAATTTAAAATAGTATAGAAACTTGTATAAATCATTATGGTTGCATACGTTATCAGAACTTGACGAAACAATATCCGTTGGGATCGTATGGAAGGGAGCAACAAAATGAGATTGACTGGGAGTGAATCCGAGCTTGTTACAATTTATGGCGAAATAAATTGTCCAACTGAATCAAATAACGCAAACCGTTATTTAACGGTTAACGCGCAAATGTGAGTAAAACTCACAAACTCTGAACAGTTTATAATTTCATGTTGTATTGTTAGAACTGTTAAAATTGTCTGTTTGACTGTGTGTTGATTGTTTGATTGAACTGCTAGTCAGTTAGTTAAATTTCTATATTGATTCTGTTTAACAGAATATATCATATGGAACTGAAAGTGATGTTATCTATATTGTCTAACATCTATGATGCAGGGAAACAGGTTGGAGGAATCCGACTGGATTCCTCAACAATTATTTTATTGTTTTCCATATATTGTTATATGATGTGATATAAAATCTGTGGGCGATTATATGTGCTTGGACGATATTGAACATCGTGATTTGATATGATTGAATACCATAACATACCGAAATGTTGATAAGGGGATTTTCAATGTTTATATTGAAAATGAATCTTATTTATAAAATCGATAGGATTTTATAAAAAGGAAAACATTTATTTAATTTGAAAATAAATAAATGAAAAAGGAAACATTTATTTAGAAAATAAATGAAATAAAATAGAAACATTTATTTAGAAAATAAATGAACTAGAATATAAAGGAATATTTATTTTAGGAAATAAATAAAGGAACATTTATTTAGATTATAAATAAATGGAATAAAGGAATATTTATTTAGGGAATAAATAAAGGAACACTTGTTCGGAAAATAAATAGAATTATACAAGGATAGATTTAAACACGTGCTTCGCACACGGTATAGCACGATATGGATTTAAATGAGATATTAAATAGGAAATCTGTTTTAAACAGATAAATTGAAGTAGATTAATTTATAAATAATGTTTTATAAATTAAATAAATTATTTATCGTTGATAAATGGAATATATATAAGTCTGGACTTATATAGAGAAGTAGAAACGTTATTAAAAGGACATTTATAAAGTGAAGAACCGTTACTAAAAGTAAATCTTTATAAATGGATAAACGTTGTAAAAAGTAAATCTTTATAAATGGATAAACGTTGTAAAAAGGAAATCTTTTGAAATGAATAAACGTTATAAAAAGGAGTTAATCGAATTTAGTTATTCGAAATGAGTTATTCGAATTAGATATTTGAATAGAGTTAAACACATTAGAGTGATTCGAATTACTTATTCGAATAGAGTTAAACACGTAAGAGTTAATTGAATATTAGTTATTCAATTTGAGTTAATCGAATTTAGTTATTCGAGAAGAGTTAAATCGAATTTAGTTATTCGAAGGAGTTAATCAATTAAGTTATTCGAATGAGTTATTCGGAGTAAATCAAATTAAGTAAATCGATTAGAGTTGAGTTAATCGATTTGGGTTAAGTTAAGTTATCGAGTTAAGTAATCGAGTTAAGATTTATTGAGTTAAGTAATCGAGTTAAGTAATCGAGTTGAGATAATCGAGTTAAGAAAATCAAGTTGAGTTAATCGAATAAGTTATTCGATAAGAGTAAATCCATTTAAGTTAAATCGGATGTTAGTTATTCGATAAGAATTGACACATTTAAGAAAATCGAATATTTGTTATTCGATAAGAGTTAATGAAATAGAGCCAACCAAGAAGAGTTATTCGAATATTAGTTATTCGAAAGGAGTTAATCGAAATAGAGTTTATCGAATATCAGTTATTAAAAAGGGAGAGTTAATCGAATAGAGATTACTCGAAAGAGAGTTATACGTCGAATTCGATTATAGCAAATTCGGGAAAGTACTATTTACTTTCCAGGGTTTAAATCAAGATTTAGTTATTGATTTATAAATTAGGCGTTTGTTAAATTATTCGAGTTAGGAAGTAAATTTATAATTTAGGTTAGATATTTTAGGGGTAGGAATTATAACGGTATAGTTATAATCAAACGTTGTCATATAAGAAGTGGATTCGTAACCTGAATCCGAGAATTTGCGTAAACAGATGACTGGAAAAAGTGAGTGATGAGCTTCATCTATTTCACAGTAAAGGACGTTGTTCAATTAAGGTCTGAGAGGTAATTATACCCCAACTTGATTGACTTCAGAATTGACAAAACAATAGTTGTGGTTCGATCTAAAAGGTTGATTAGGAATAAAGTTAAGGAATAAGCGATAAATGGATTAAGCGAAGCGATGTTTTATACAACGTTCATTGGAAATCCGTAAATGAGTTTTGGAAACGTTTTCCAAATATAGTCAGATATGTTTTCTAAACATAGAAAATGAAATGTTTTCATGATAAGAATTTAAGAAATAGAGTTAAGCAAATTCAGAAACTGACTGGAGAGGGTAAGTTGAACGGTTTTCTAAGTGACGATCTGATGTTGGTTTCGACCTTCCGGATTGATACTTAGAGAATTGTTCTCATACTAGTTACAGTTCGGGACTGATAGTTGCGAAATAATAGTGATGTGAAAATAAGATATGGAAATGTTTTCCAATGATTAATAACATATATTTTCTAAATATATGAAATAAGGAAATATGAACATATGATGATTGATCGATCGAATTTCCATTTGGAAATAAGATCGTTGTTTGTACACCGACATGTTTTCATTTGATAGTTGAATCACAGACTATCAAAGTTTTGACCCTATTTACGTTGTAAACATGGAGAGACCGGTTGGATTATTATCCGAAGAACCACTCCGTATTAGCATAAGCGTTGTGAATCAAGTACGCTGAAGATAATTGAAGACGGAGTGAAGTGCAAGGGCTATTGTGAAAGGCCTAGGTAGGATGGATTCACTGAATAGTGCCTTCGTTTTATTCAGTCCTAGAATAACGTATATGGACGAGTGTTTGACAAAGTATTCTTAACGGATCATATATGTTGATCTCTTTAAATGTATTACGTTGGTGGCGGAGAAATTCGTTTCTCTTAGCTTTTATACTCGCGATGGCTTGAGAAATCGATAATGATTTGGCGGGTATGACGATGTGGCATTCAAAGTAATTGAAGAAATAATCTGTCAAAGTGATAAACGTGACCTCAAAACCTCACAACCGGGAAATAACAGAAGTTGGGCTAGGCAGCATGGCTAGTTGGGCCATACCCAAGCAGGATGTATTATCACCATCTAGAGAATATTCAATTGTACTTCTTTATAATCTATTTCAATGCTGTCCCTTATCGGGAAGGATGGTTGCTGATCCCAACCATCGGTGATAATATATTCGTTACACTCAAGCTAAATGAGTGGACGGTCATGTGTGGCCGGGTTGCAAGACGTTCTTGTTGAACCCTAGTGTATCTCCTCTAGAGTACACTGATCGGAAGGTGCTCCCATACCTTGTCTGTTGGAATCCAATCTCCAATAAGCGCTCACGGTTTTATTTGTATACTATGAATGTGGAACGTGAGATGCAAGCGTTCTGCTAGATTGATATCTATTTGTATTTAGACATTATTATAATATCAAAAAGATATCCTTTATTTAACCAAGTGTTGGAATTTTATTCACACCAGTCCCATGACTGACCCGGAGTTTATTTTGTTTGTTTTCCCTAAACTCTTGGGTGCCTAAATTTGTACGGGCAGTCAAGTAGTCGGGATTTTACAGATACACTTGGAGAGCTTGGAGCAGGAGACTTCAGGATTATAGCTATTATTATTCCGCTGTGTTGTTAAGTGTTGTACTTTGAAATGGTATGTATATACGAGTACTGATTTGTATTTCAAAGTTATGTTATATTTTATTCGTTCCGCTGTGAGATTCGTGTTTACTCTGATGATGTAAGTTCTTCTTCTTCTTCAATTCTATTAGTTCTATCTTTTCTTCCTCACCCTCTACTTTCTTTCACTACCGTCTCGGAATTTTCGACTCTCGAGGAGTCGAAAATTTCCAGCCGTTACAATTTAAAATATTTCATTTTAAATGTTCAAAATTCGCTAAAATTGCCAAAATAAAAATTTTAAACTGGCCCAGATTTTCGGGTTGTTACAATCTCCCCCACTTAAAACTTTTCGTCCCCGAAAAGGAACAAAGTCGAAAGTGGTTTGATTAATCAACTCTACGTTCGATCTGGCTTCCATTCTCCAACTTTTCAGTTTCTGAGAATTTTCAAATTCTTCAAAAATTTGGCTAACACCCTAAATTTTCGAAAAATTTCGCCATAACCTCCCCTGCACCGGGAGCCACGGGAAAATCCCGAAATTGCCATATAGGCCTTCTGATCTCAAAAAGAAAAAGAAAAAGCCAAGCGGCTTGCCAATAGGCTCATAAAATCATCATCACCCAAACAAAACAGTAAATTATAGTAAACATGTACCTATTTGTCGGGCAAACAAATTTTATTCTCTGCTCTAGCCTCCTTGCTATGACCTGTTCAATGTAAGTACATGTATATGCAAGCAAATGCGACCAATTTTCAATACAATTCAATATTTGATTCAATTAGGCATAATGGTTCAAAATTATCAAACAAATAAACAAACAACACAAACATCAATCAATTAGTGAATTAGAGTTTCAAATTCATAATTTTGATACATATACAAAAATCATGTTTTTGATGCCATTTCACAACAATAAATCTATCTATATAAATTTTGGTTCTCACACCAGTCTAATGGAAATATATAGAAATCACACCTTCGAAACACGAACATAAATATTGATGATCCCATGGTCATTATCAACATCATCTCCGGGCGACTAGAGTGTAATTCTATATCTATCCAGTATATTAAAACTTCGAATATACGTTCATGACACGTATACGCGAAATCTTTATATACTCGATTGTCCAAATTTAAAATAAATAAATAATCAAATACGTATAAAACGGTTTAAATTTTCAAAACAAAATTGTTTTCATTTGAAAAATATACTCTTCACACTCGTTCTAGGATACTACTGATCCTATCTCTAACGAGTCATTCTAATTGGATATTACTAACCCAATATCTGATGAATTCTTTCGTATGGTTCTAATGTGTCTTGTTCTCGAGCTCTGTTAACCAAAGCTCTGATACCAACTGAGACAATCCGAACTTCCCTGGTAAGGAAAGCACAGATTGCGTTGAGAACTACACACAAAAGGACGTAGATGGAAGAACATTTCATTGTTATTACAACAATTCCATCAGAATATAAGAATATACAGAGTATAAATGAATAAATTACATTCAACAAATATCATAGATTTAAATTACATTTAAATACATCACAGCGGAAAATAATACAAAAGCACAACTAGAAGTAATGCACTGATACAGAGCTTTCCGAGCATCGTTCCAACTGTAAATCAGGATCCTGTGAATATAAATCTGCAAAACCAAAACTACTAGCTGCCCGTGTCGAAAATAGGGGCACCCAGAGTTTAGGTTAAAACAATAAACTCCAGGTCAGTCATGTGACTGGTGTGAGAACTAAAACAGTTATTAATCTTTATTTTAAAGTTCGGTAGATCAAGGGACCACGCCGTATAACACGGAACGGGTTTCCTCCCAAGAATACCAGTGCATAAAACAAACAGCGCAATGCTAAATAAAGAAAAATGAAGTTTTTATAAGACCCAGGTCCTATCACACAATGCAACGCAAGCCGGAGGATAGGGTTTTTACCTTATAATAGCCAAAGCATGCTTGATACGTTTAAAACACATTATTTGATACTATTATAAGTGTATAGTGTCAAAATAATATCAATCATAAATATCAATCATAGGCGGCATGAATGACCCATATCACTATGTCGCCATACTAGGTTCTACAAATAAAACCGAAACACACGTATTGGAAATTGGATTCCATCATGAGTCGAGGCAAGGGGCAAGCTCCTCTCCGCGTTCGAGACACTCTAGCAAATGCCTCAGGACCCCACTTTGATCCTTGGAATCGGCTAGGCCGATCCTCTCTTACTTTTGAAGATTGGCAATTCCTGAACCCACGTTTCCCGGTCCTTACAGACCTATATCTGAGGCGCCTCGTATCCAACAACCACACAGGTGAAAAGTATATAAATGTCAGGGCTGGTAGGTCACTGACACCACCCTAGCCAGAAAGAAACGTCGTGCTCTCCCAGCGGTCCGTCTCCCGTTTTTGACTCATACCGAGGTGTGAGGCTCGCGAATTCACGTTATACACAAAGCTACGCCACACAGGCCGTGCTTTGATCATCAACCACAAGACTTTTCTTTTCAACAGAAGCCCTGATCAATTGCCACTTACGCGTGCCACACTGGCAATTCACTCCATGCGACTGATGTCCGTCGATATACAACTTCTGAGCTCGTACGTCTCAGAGAAGGGCGTTAAGCAAGAGAATAAATTCTCTACCGCCAAATAGATGTACATTTAATAGAGATCAATCAACACAGAATAAAATCCAATGTCAGACACACAATCCGTTTACAAGTTCGTTCTGGGTCTGAACGAAACCGGAGGCACTTTCCTCGCATATCCATCCATCTCCAAGTACGTCTGGAAGATCACCAACTGATTCCCTCATCTTGGGTGTACAACCCAATCAAGATCATCAGTAATCACCCAAACGATTTGAAGACTTTCTTTCTTCAACCACCGTCTTCATCTTCGACATCTCGTCGAATCGGTTATTCAGAATGGGTATAACCCGGCCTTTCTGAATAACCCACGTATATAATTAACAAATGTTACACAAACGCAACGAGCGCCTCATTCCAATTCAGAATATTCTTTTATTCACAAAATCACATTCTTAGGGAAATGTTCCCATTAATTTTATCCAAGAGAACTTCTTCTAAATTTATTCTTTAATCTTCCTTTGGATATCATTTCAAACTAGTCGGGATTAGCGAGCCACACCGAAGTAATTATTTATTTTATTTCCCAATCCCAACCTATATATCCCATGGAGAAAACTGGTAATACTCCACATCTAACACCACTGTGTTATCGGTAAAATTAATTACCATTTCACTTTCAAATCTAATTAAAGATTTAACTATCGCATTGGAGCAAAACTGGTAGTACTCCATTCTCGATCACCTTTTAGATTTGATAATTTAAATTATCAATTCACTTTTTAATCTAATTAAAGATTCATTAAAACTCGACTTAGTTTCAATCTTTTCAAAAATCAATATCCTGCCTTTAACTGGGTTAAAGAACCAATGTCATCTAAAACACGATCCACGATAAAACCAAATCATATTTGATATTAAATACAAGGCTCTGAATAGAAAATATATCGGCTTATATTCAATATTAAATTCTGAAACTAACATATATCGTATTGGAAATAACGATATAAAATATATCTTTCAAATTCCCATAACATACCTGTATAGTCACGAATCCAACATCGAATTATTCCGAAGATAATTTCGATTCAACTCCCGTCCAATTCACGTATTGGGAATATTGATTATTTTTAAAATCACTTTCAAATTCAATTTATTTATTTCAAAAATAAATTGATTTTAATTCTAGTTCAAAACTAGTTCATTTCGATAAAAATCTATTTTTATCTTTTCATATGTGGAATTTTTCATCCCAGTTCTTTCCAATTCACATATTATGATTTTACGCAAATTATCAATATTTTTAATAATTTTATCAAGGCCCGTACAGTCGATTTCCATCAACGGCCATCGAACTGCACCTACAGCGACCTTTTTCAAATTTGATTTGGACATAATTCCAAATCCAACCGTTAGATTTCAAATTTCTAATATTCATTGGAAAGCTCTTTTCGATACGAACCCAACGGTTCCGGTTTTAGGAGAATCCGACGGTCGGATCTCCCGAACGTCAATTCGAAGTTAATGGTTGAAATTCATGAACTACCGCGGCGCAGCGCGTTCTATTCAGGCCATTATATATATATAATATTTTTTTTTTGTCGATTTCCTTTTTAAAACGGATTTTATAAACAGTTCTAAATTCGTTTCAAAAACAATTTCAACTTCATCTTCAATTTCAAATCGATTTGATTTCAATTCAATTCGAATTCATTTCAATTTGATTTAATTCGAATTCAAATTCGTTTCAATTCAATTCTAATTCCAATTCGTTTCAATTCAATTCAATTTGAATTTTCCTTATATTTAATTTAATTCGAATTCATTTCAAATTGATTTCAATTCAATTTCAGTTCGTTTTAAATTGCATTCAAAACGATTTCAATTTGTTTTTAATTCAATTTCAATTTAATTCAATTTGAATACATTTCTATTTAATTCGAATTCAAATTCATTTTCTATTCAATTCGAATCGAATTCATTTTCTATTCAATTCGAATCGAATTCATTTTCTATTCGATTCGAATTCATTTCAAATTGATTCAATAAAATTTCAATTTGAATTTTAATCTAATTTGAATTTTAATCTAATTTAAATTTGAATTTTTAATCTAATTTAAATTTGAATTTTTAATCTAATTTAAATTTGAATTTTATTTCAAAATATTAAATTTTGAAATCACTTTCAATATTCATTATAAAACGAATAAAATCGATATAAATATCGTTCGCGTAAAAATAACGCATCTCTAATCAACACGACTTTATATTTCAATAATTCGTTATTCTATTCAACAAATGAATATTTATTCTATTCAACACATGAATCTATATTTCTTTCAACACACGACTAATCTCAACACATGAGTACTGTCAACACATCACTATTTTTGTTATGTAAAATATTTTATAAAACTATGGTATCTATCGTTTGATTTTTAATTAGACTTCAACCGTAAAGTAGTTCTAATTTTAAATATGATAAAGATGTAAATATTATTATTAAAATATTTTACTCAACACACGAATATTTTCAACACACGAACATCGTCAACACATGACTATTTTTAAATTCAACACATGAATTTTCTTTTATAATATTCATTATTTTCCCGATTGGAATGAGGCCCAATCAATCACCATATAATGTTAATTATATGGATTCCATACAACACATGCATATAATAGCAATGATAAACAATCAACCATCATCGAAGGTGCACCACACAACTGCATAAGCATCAAATATAAATAATCAACGCTTACACAATCTGTCGAACAATCGATCGACATACAATTAAATAATTGGGATTAGTGTGCCCAAATATCATCCCAACACCCGTGTGGGGTTTCAAATCAACAAACACATATTTTTATTTGTGCAGCTGGGTGATGTGTAAAATTTATCATCCCAATCAATATCAGTCAAATCAGTGTATATAAACAAATCAGCCGATTTGTTTATAAATATTTATTTATTCACATTCACGTTAAAAATTATATTTTTAACGATAAAATATTTATTCCAACCATCTACAATTTATTATCGATTTCACATCAACAACACAAACAATTTTCACAACACATCAATTAAAACAAACAAGCCATCCATGGTCAGTGGATGACGGGTGTCGGGTGCTGCTAAGCACCGTCTGCATCCTAGTATATATATATATATAACTAGAAAAAGAAATTTAGAGTGAGAAGTTCTCACAAATAGCTAATCCAATCATCTTGACTCTTCTTTTGTAGAAGTCTTCGTCGTTCTCGCCTTTTGTCACTTTCGCTGCCCGTAGCCACTACATATATAAAAATCGAATTTTTACTTCGCTATTATACAGATAAAAATTCTATTTTTACACCGTTGCTATATAGATAAAAATTCTATTTTTACATTGCTATTATATAGATAAAAATTCTATTTTTACATTGCTATTATATAGATAAAAATTCTATTTTTACATTGCTATGATATAGATAAAAATTCTATTTCTTTTTTATAAAAATAATCTTTTTGTATCATTTCTCATATAATAAAAATCATATTTTTATTATGTTATTCATATGCAAATCATATTTTTAAATCAATATCGCTCATATGAAAAGCATATCTTCATGTATATATAAAAAAAAGTATTTTTATATTGCTATTTCCTATTTTTATCTTCATAAATATATTTCCAACCTATGATAAAAATCCCATTTTTACCTTCCTAAAGATCAACTCTTTCCTACAATAAAGATCCAACCTTTTCTTATTTTAAACATTATTAAAAACTGAAAATAAAAGATTCAATTCAGATTTATATTAAAACTAAAAAAATAAGTTAAAAACTTACTGCCACTTCGATTTTTAGTGAAAGGGAGAGGCGCCGGGATCGGCCGGTGACGAGGAGGACATTGACTGGCCGGAGGCGGGCCCACTCCGACCGGCGGTGGCGGTTTCAGCGAAGGAGGCGGGGTCTTCTAGGGGGTGCGGCGGATTTGGTTAGGGCTTGAGGGGTTTTCAGAGGAGCAAGAGGGAGAGGGGGTTTCGACGTGGTGGCTTGGGTTCGGGGTGGCGCGCGAAGGTGGAAGAGGGGAGGGCCTGGCGAGACGCATGGCGGTGGATAGGAAGGTGGGCGGCAACTCCCTGGACGCGGCGGTGGTCTCGCTGGTGGAGCGATTTGTGTTCTTTTTTTTCTTTTCTTTCTTCTGATAGAATGAACGAATAAAGGGGGGGGGCTGAGGAAATAAAGGAGAGGAGGAGAGAGATTTTAATTTTATATTATTTAATTTCAAGAAAAGTTGACTTTTACATACGACCTCTAAACGAGGCCCACCGCCTGTCGTCCATAGCTAATTACCCCCATTACGAACACAATGGGATATGTTTCATAGGCTGATTCGATCGTTTCGATCAGTTTTCGCCAAAATCAACATATAACTCTATATATTGAATTTGAACACGCGTTTCAATTTACCAGGGTCACATACGAACTCTAAAAATTCCCAAAAAATATTTTCTAGCTTCGTATTGACGATACGGTCCTAACAAAACTAGTTTTGTCGAATTCTGAGACCGTTAGAAAAATGGCCATTTTCCAGTCGATTAAAATAAACTAAACTGGTCAAACGCGTTTTCCTTTGCTACGCTCACATATTGATTCGAAAAATTATGAAATTTGGAATCTAGCAATAATTTGACATCACGGATCCAACAAAAGTGGTTTCATCGAAATCCGAGGTCGTTTGCAAAATGTCTATTTTTAAGGGCCTGAATTCCATAGCGACTATTCAGAATTTTCAACTGGACATATCTTTTGATTCCCGCTATGAAATTTCAATTTTTCGGATTCATTGGAAAGATATTCTCAATTAGATCCTATTATTTTTGTTTTCACTAAAATCCGGATTGTTTTGCACCCGGTACATTCAATTGAAGTTTGAAATCGAATTATCGAACTACCGCGCCATTTTCAATTCTATTATAATTATATATAATTATTTATATTCTAACGACGACGTATATAATATATACGTTCGATTTCTATTCAAAATAAATTTTTGTCGATTTTATTTAAAATAATTCATTTTAAATGTTCAAAATTCGCTAAAATTGCCAAAATAAAAATTTTAAACTGGCCCAGATTTTCGGGTTGTTACATATAATATCAAGGTATAACATGACACACAATAATGTTTTATTTTTATTATAATTCACATTCACATACTATACACAACAATGTACATTTTTCTTTCATCTTTCAAATTACACAAAATGTATATTTTGTTTCCTTATTCTTTTGAATGAAAATCCATTTATTAAAATGTAAATTTCTAGTCCTTATTCTTTTTAATGAAAACCCATTCATTAAAATGTACATTTCATCGTTATAATCTTTACTGAAAATCTTTTTTACATAAAAATGTAAATTTCATACTGTTGTTCTTTTACATGAAAAATGTAATTTCACTTTAATTCAATTACATGAAAATGTAACTTTTACTTTTATTCAATTACTATCTTTTCATTGGAGTCAACTTATATTAAATTGAAGTCCTTAAACGTTTAATTCTTTCCAGTGAAAATGACACAAATTTTTTTGCCTCATTTTAATATATGAACATGACACTAAAAACATGTTTCATCTTCAATATATGAACATGATCTTAAAAATATATTTATTTTTAAGATAATAACATAACACTGAAATATGTTTTAAATTTCATATATTAACATAACATTAAAAATACGATTATATTTCATATAATTAACATGACTTGAAGCTATTTCATATGCATTCACATGATTCCAACACATGTTTTTATTTCATATGCATTAACGCTACTCCAAACATGATTTTCTTTTCATATACTTTAACGCTACTCCTAAATATGATTTTATTTTCATATGCAATTAAATGACATTAAAACAAATGATTATATTTATTTCTTATGCACTCATGTTACACTAAAAAACATGATTTCATTTTCATATGCATTTTCATGATTCCATCTATAATCTAAAAATTGATTATTCTATATGTTATCCTTTTATAATAATATTATTTTCCAAAATATTAATTTTGAAATTTCTCTTTTAATATTTATTATAAAATGGATAAAATAAATCGATAAACTTGTTCGGGTTTTTAAAAAAAATGCGTTGCTATTTTTAAAACGGATTAAATAGCCCAACTCATTTTCTTATCCATTTGTATTTTATAATGGGCTAGACCTCTCACATTAAGCCTACGACTTGTGGATGCTGGATGTGCCGGTTGGTTCCGAGCAGACTTATTCCACAAGTTGGGCTTAACGTCGTGTCATGGCCCGTTTCGTATTTGTGCACTTGGACCTCTTACATTAGGTTCAACATTAGTGGCTGCTGGATATGCTGGTCGGGTCCGGGAAGACTTCCACCACAAATGTAACCTAACCTCATGTCCAAACATAATTATAATTTATAATTATAATTAATGTTTCCAAAACATATTATTTGAAATTATCCTTTCCATTAAGGAATCTTAATTTTAAGATATTCTTTATTTCTAAATATCTTAATTTCAAGTATCTTAAT
The DNA here is from genome assembly GCA_030737875.1 of Allium sativum. Lineage (NCBI taxonomy): Eukaryota > Viridiplantae > Streptophyta > Magnoliopsida > Asparagales > Amaryllidaceae > Allium > Allium sativum. The sequence continues at coordinate 8,656,378 of JASFAX010000034.1, forward strand.
ATAAATTGTAACTTTCCATATTATTATGATTTTAGAATAACAACATTTTCAAGATGTTCAATTTTGAAACCATATTTTTTTTCTTTAACATATTGACACCAAAGATGTAATCTTTTTAATTGAATCCTTTAATTGTAACTTTTAGACAATAAAGACGTAATCTTTCTAAATCAACGTCAATTAATTCCATTAATTGAATATAAAATAAAAACGTTTCTTTAATTCAAGATTGATAACGTTTTGGAAACAAATCTTCTTAATTTAACATATTGACAATTAAAAAGGTAATCTTTTTAAATTCTAACTTTTTCTTTTTATTGTAACCTCATCCTACTATGTTTCTACTATTACATTAAAAATGTATTTTTAATGCAAAACGTATTTCTTAATAAAAATATGATTCTTTCTAAGTTTTCTAATATTACATTAAAGATATGTTTTTAATGTAAAACATATTTCATAATGAAATATGACTTTTTCTTCTTAGTCCCTAATATTAACATTAAAGATGTGTTTTTAATGCAAATCATATTTCATAATGAAATATGATTCTTTTCTCAGTTTTCTAATATTACATTAAGGATATGTTTTTAATGTAAACATATTTCTTAATAAAAATGTGTTTTTAAATGTAAATCATATTTCTTAATAAAATATGATTCTTTACTACTCTTTTTATGATTAATATTAAAAGTGTGATTTTTATGTAAATCCTATTTCATAGTAAAATATGATTCTTTAACTACTCTTTTTATTTCCTGTTATATTTGCGTTGTGAACACGAAAAAAAAGAACTTATTTGTCTATGTAATATTTGGATTGTGAAATGCAAATAAAAAGGTGAACTTTTATTTCTAAGTTTAATTCGCGTTAGAGAACACAAATAAAAAGTTAATTTATTTCTCTATGTAATATTTGCATTGTGAAATGCAAATAAAGAGGTGAACTTTTATTTCTAAGTGATTATATTTGCGTGAGAGGACACAAATAAAATGTACAACTTTTATTTGGTGTTGAAGTGATACACCGAATCAATTCAATATAAATGACAAATTTTATTTTTGATGTTGAATTGATAAACTAAATCAATTCACATGAAATAACAAATTTTATTATGTTAATGAATTGATAAACTTGATCAATTCAAATAAAATAAAAGTGATAACATAAAAATGACAAATCATATTTTTATTATGAATTGATAAACTAGATCAATTCAAATCAAACAAAAGTGATACCATAAAAATGACAAATCATATTATTATTATGAATTGATAAACTAGATCAATTCAAATCAAACAAAAGTTATACCATAAAAATGACAAATCATATTATTATTATGAATTGATAAACTAGATCAATTCAAATAAAAAAAAGTGATACCATAAAAATGACAAATCATATTAATATTTTGAATTGATAAAATAGATCAATTCAAATAAAATAAAAAGAATGAATCATGATATTTGACTAATAACTATGGATCTATAATTATCCATCATAACAACATCATCCAATTTTCAGCACAAATAGATCTAAATTATATATATATATATATACAGTCATCATATGGCGGATGAAATAACTGGATTAATTAATTAATTTAAAACAAAGGAAATCTCACAGTCGGTTTATTCTGATTCGTAAATTTGTCAAAATTCCAACTGCTCGGAATTGTCTCTTTCCAGCCTAGGAGCGTAAATCTTGGCCGTACAATCACAACGCTTCTGAAATCACGTTATTCTAAGTTCATATGAATTTGTTATGGCTAAATTTAGATTGATAATAATTTTGAAATTAAATTAGAAAAGTAATTAAGGATTTTTAAACCTTCTTCTTCCTTCAACATTGCATGGAGCACCATCCTATTCGCATGTCAACGTCAACGAACGACGGATCTTTGAGCGAAAAAATCAAACAATCCATGAAGAGGATATCGATCATGCCCATTGAAAACAAGAGCTTGTTGAGAGCTTTGATTTTTTTATTTTTGGATTTGTGATGTAATTCATAACATGATGAGAGAGATTTAGGAATTAAATTCACTGCGTGGTGGCCATCCATTTGAATAGAAGGCGGCGGCTATGAAGAATTAGATTAGGGTTTGGATTTCTAACTATCTAGGATATTTATAATATCATAATTATTAAATTATTTAATTTACAAAAAAGCCCATTTATCCATGAATTACTGACTAAGGCTAAGGTGGTATATTTACTTCTCATTTATGTTTCTTTACATCCCCCTGATTACATGCTATTATGAACTATTTATTTTATTTTTCTATTATTCAAATTTCAAAAGTAGATGATAATAAAAGAGAGAGAGAGAGAGAGAGGAAAAAAAGGAAAGAACTAATGCTAGCTTAATGCTATTTTTTTATGAACATGTAATCTACATTTTTAATTTCTAATAGTTAAACTTGAATTGACAGGGAAAATATTTAAGAAGACAACCAAAGATATGTACATATATATACATATATATACATATATATATATTAATATATACATATAGTTAAAATTTATTTCATTTATAACTTACTCATTATTTTCAATCAATAAATTACTAAATGTCATTAAAGTTCCTAAGACATTTTTTTTAAATGACTCAAATTTAAGAAAAAGAGGAAAGGAGAAAAATAAGGTAATAAATTGGAAGAGATGAAGGTTTTTACCACCGCATGTATATTACTATATGAAACGTTGTCCATTTAGAAAAATAATGCATATGTTGAAAATATAATAGTTTAAAATTTACAGTGCATGCATGCATTAAAAAAAAGTAGGCAATGCATGGCCTCTTTGTTTTATACATAATAAAGGGCCTACAGACTAAATAACCCTTTTGAATTCAATACTAAAATAAATACACTAATACATTAAGAATACATAGAAAGGTTGGATAATAAATATATTTTATGTTTTGCTTGTTTTCTTTTATATTTTTTTATTATTATAAATGTTAACATTAATTTTATTAACCGCGATAGTTAAAACATACATTATATACCTTTAACACTCAGTGTCTTACAATTCATCCTATATAAAATTAATTTGAAATCATTCATTAATAACAATTTAAAATTTATATATGTAAATATCATTTTAAATTCAATAATAAAAAAATGGAATTTTTTAAATTCTGACGTATTTTCTAACAAAATTATTTAAAATTAAATTATTCATTCTAGCTTCGATTTAAATAAATTTTTAATCAATATTATTTTAAATAAATTATTTTAAATATCGAAAAATCATTAAAATTACATAATATAAATTTTTAAATTTACCCCAAAATTTAGGGTTGCTACATTTAAGAATGAATTTAAAAATGGAAATGGGAAATCGTTTCAAAAGAAAATGTTGAAACTATTTCAATGTTTGAAATGGAAATAGAATTCAAATAGGATTCGACGATGTCGAGTGTTATTAAGATAATATATTTTTAGAAATTATATATTATATAATTCAATATTTGATAAGATAGTTAATATTTGGTTTGAAACCAATAATTTATAATCAAATATGTAATCGAGATGAAGTTATAATTTTAATATACAATTAATAAGAAGTTGACTTGTAAGTAGAGCTTATGAATGGAATATGATGTAGATTTATAAAATGTCTGATAATTGGAATTTTAACATGTAATGGTACTTATAAATAAAAATCAAGATTTGATTTAATAAAATGAGTCCAGTTTTATGTAAAGAAATAATATTCACATTTAGAGTAAATAATGGTTTAGAAGCAAATATTTGCAGATTAAATTGGTTATTAAAGGAAATTGGTAATATTTGAAGTGATAAATTCAAAATTGAATTTAGAAATTGAGTTGACCTAAAACAGTGAATTTATTCCTAAATTCGGAAGTTTATCAAATAGAGATTATTCAAAAAATAGTTATAGTTGAAATTCGATTATATTGAATTCCGGAAGGTACTATTTACTTTCTGTTTTTAAATTTAGATTTATTCAATTAATTAAATATTTTTAATTATTCTAGGTAAAGAATCAAAGTTATATTTTAAATATTTTGGAAGCAGTTATTATAACGCTATCGTTATAATCAATGTTTTATACAATGTTCGTTTATATATAAATATACATACATATATGTATATATATATATATATGGATTTTGGAAATGTTATCCAACCAAAGATGTTTTCTAAGTATAGAAAATGAAATGATTTTTGTTGATAAGAAGTTAAGAGTGGAGTCAAAGAAATTAGAAACTAACTGAAGAGTAGTAGAGTTGAATGGTTTCCTGAGTATTGACCTGATGTTAGTTTCGGCCTTCGGGGTTGATATTTAGGGCGTTATTCCCTTACTAGTTTACGGTTAGGGACAGATGAAGGTGGAAGAGTAGTGATGCATGAATAAGAAATGGAAATGTTATCCAATGTTAATAACATTTATTTTCTAAATGTTGAGAATAAATAGCTTATGAGGTATGGAAATGTTTTTCCAAGAATCATGAGAGGCCAAGCGGTTTTTAAGAAATATCTGGGGATAGATATGGAAAGCGCGAAATAGGAAATGAGAAGTCGGAGAATGATAAATTATTAAAATTAATTTAGAATGGGGATTAGTGTTACTTGATGTTTGTTCTATAGAATTTCCATTTGGAAATAGAATCATTGATTGTATGGATGTTTCTTTTGATAGTTAAATAACAGAGTATTAAAGTTTTCAGACCATTTTATATTTCCGCTGATACGGAGAGACTGGGATCAAGTATTATCTTAAAACCACTCCGTATTTGCATAAGCGTAACAACTCAAATATGATGTTGTGTTAATCCTAGGTAGAAATTGCCTAAGATGGATTGATGGGATAGTGCCTTCGGTTTGTCCAGTCCTAGGACAATTTGTATGGATGAATGTCTGATAGAGTATACCTAACAAATCATATACATTGATCTCTTCAAATGTATTACATTTAGTGACAGAGAAATTCATTTCTCTTAGCTTTATACCTGTAATATTGTTAGGGAAATCGAGAAATGGTTTTGTAGGTTTGACAATATGGCATTTAAAGTGAATAAAGATGTGATGTTCTCAAAAAGGTAATAGTAGCCTCTAGCCTCACAACTGGGAAATGACGAAAATCGGGCAGGCAACATGGCTAAGTGGGTTGCTCCCAATTAGGGTGCATATCACCTATCTAGAGAAAATTTATTTCCTTCTTTAATCTATTGATGTTGTCCCTTTTTGGAAATGGTTGCTGATCCCAACCGTTGGTGATATACATTCGATACACTCAAGCGAAATGAGTGGTCGATCGTGTGTGGCTGGGTTACAAGATGTTCTTGTTGAACCTAGTGTATTCCCCTCTAGAGATACACTATCAGAATGTGGTTATATACCTTGTCATAGTTCAAAATCCATTACCCAATAAGCACTCGTGGTTTTTTGTTGTATATTATGTGTGTGGAGCGTGAGATGCAAGCGTTCTGCTAGATTTATATTAACTTGATTTAGACACTATGATAATATCAGAAAAGTATTGTTTTAAAGAATGTTTTGGGTTAATGTGTGGATCGGTCTTACGATTATCTTTTGTTTTTAAAAAGGATTTTTAAAAGTTAAACCAAATGGTTGGAATTTACTCACACCGGTCCCATGACTGACCCAGAGTTTATTTTGTTTTGTTTTACCCTAAACTCTTGGGTGCCCAAAATTTGTACAGGCAGTCAAGTAGTCGGGATTTTACAGATATACTTGGAAGAGCTTAGAGCAGGAGGCTTCAGCATTTGATAATTACTGTTTTATTTCCGCTGTGATGTGTTGTGTTGTACTCTGATAATGGTATGTATATACAAGTACATATTTGTATTTCAAAGTTATTTTATATAAAATAGTTTATTCGTTCCGATGTGAGATTCATGTTTACTCTGATGTTATCGTATTTATGTTCTTCTTATATTCTAACTTTATTTCTATTTCTCACCCTATGACTTCTTTCTACTAATGATCCGGTAAATTTATGGTGCTTAATTGGTCGATATGGTATTTATGTCGATAATCTGGATTGGAAAACTGTCGGTTCGTTATAGTGGTATCAGAGCTAAAGCTTTGTGGTGTAACTTAATAGAGATAGGGTTAGTAATACCCTAGACGGAGTTTGAGTGTATATTTATGAGCATGTATTTATTATTTGATATAAAATTGTTTTATATTGTGGAGATTTATTGGTTGAGTAGTGTAACGATCCGGATTTTTGGCCGATTTATTTAAAATGTTTAGTATTGTTTTAAATATTAAAATATAAATGGTATTTTATTGGGTTATCGATTAAATAATCGAAATACGATTTATTTTGATAATCATTGTAATACGAGGATTTAAAATAATTCAATTCGAAGTTAGAATTAAATCAAAACAATTCAGACGATCAATATTAATTGTATTTGAATATATATGATAATAAAAATATTTTATTTTCAGAGAAATTTATCTGTTTTTGAATTTGAATTATATTATTTTATTTTGGTTATTTATATTTACGTTCAAATTAAATATCAAAATATATTCAGTTAGTTCAGAATAGTGTTACACTGTTGAAATAATAGTGTTTACGTTAAAAATAGCGGTTCGTGGTTTAAATGAATGGACCCCGAGATATTTATAATGGATAAGATCGAAATCGAATTGAAAATCAAATCGATATCTGTTTAAAAAGAATAAAAGATCTCTTTATATCAAATCAAAATCAAATAAAATTAATTAGAAAATCTTTTTAAATAAAATACAAGATTTTGTTTTGTACGTTGGTCCCCTTTTCTAACGTATAAAATCGCGACTATCCACTTCACTGCTCTTCTATTTTATTTTCCTCTTTTATTCGTTCATTCTCCTTATTCAGGAACGAAATAATCCAGCCTTTGCTACCCCTTTTAAAAATTAAAAAATCTGATCTTTAATTAAATCAAATGAATTAAAGTCCATTACCTTCCTTTTGATTAGAGCTTCAATCTCATACCCCTTTTATAGGGTGCGACGAGTTTCAGAAAGTCTCGATTTGGGGATTTTATGTCTCGATAGAGCGGATTTTGGGGTTGCGAGGTGGGATCGAAGTCGTGTTTCGATTGATGCAGTATGAAGCGAGGAAGGTGCGATGTCCGTGGGACTTTGGTAGTGATTTGGTGGCTTTCTTGAAGGAGGCTACGGTGGTGCGATGATGAACACTGTAACAACAAGCTCGAGGACGGCTAAGGGAAAAGGAAGTTGATGCTGGTTTGGACTGGACAGGGACTGGAAATGGGGCTCCGATGTGGTGAAAGAAGGTGAAGGTTAGAATGTGTATGCGATGAGGTGAAGGGAAGAGTGTGAGGACTGGTGAGCAAAACTGGAAGGTTTGCGTTTGGGTCTATTGTGGTACGGATGGGGACAGTGATCGGTAGCTGAGGTCCCGGTGCTTTGAGAAGAATAGTTTGATGTCTATATTTTGCGTCGGGTTTAGGAATGGAGTGGAAGAAGGTTAAGGGCAGGTTTCCTGTGGCAATAACAAGTTGGAAATTTGTGGACAGAAAGAAGTAGGTAAATTCCTATTTTGATTTTTGTTTTAGTTTTCAAAATTTGCATAGTAGTTAGAACCGAAATTAGTACTGTTAGAAATGAAAATGTCGGTTACTACTAATCCGGAAAGGGAATTTTAGCCAGTGAATGATTTTATAAATTTGATTAATAAACATCTAAAATCATTAGTTGTTCAATTAGGAAGTTAGAAAAAAAGAAAAAGGATTTTATTTTAGTATAGTCTCGACATAAAACCTTGTTAAGGAAGTTCGATAGTTAATTTATAAAACTTGGATTTTTTTATTAGGCGTGGATAAATCAAATATAATCATTCATGTGGAGTTCGAAGACTCGGAAATCAACGAAAAGAAATTGAAACCGGTACACGGGCAGATTTAAAAATCATCGGTGAGTAAATCTCACTCACCTTTTATTTAGAATTTATTTTTATTCATTAAAAATAATTGTTAGATGCTTGTTTGAATGCTTTCTGGTTGATTTAAAAATATTAGTTATTTAGGGTTGACTATTATATATATATTGGTTTGGTGATTGGATTGTTCCCGCAGTATCATTAGCGGATGCCCGCAGTATCATTAGCAGATGACCCTATGCCCACGTATATAAGTGGATCCCCTTTTATACCGCGATATCCTGCCATGAAGCAGGATGGGTATTATTTATGTTGACTAACGTCTTTGGATGCCGGAAAAACAGGTTGGAGGGATCCAATTGGATTCCTCAAAAATATATTATCTGTTTGTTTATTTGTTTGCATATATAATGTCATATATAATGTGTTAGAAACCCTGAAAGAAATAATTGGTTGTTTGGTGTTTAAATATCACTGGGCCTAAGTGTTAATTTATAAAAATACCCTGAAAGGGGTATTTGAGATTTAAAAGGGAAATTCTATTTCAGAAAAATAGAATTTGAATTTTTTTTGAAAAATAAAACAAGTGATTCCTTTATAAACGAAGTTTATAAATAGTTCTTGTATAAACGAAGTTTATAAATGAAGGGAAGAGAATTATCATTGGATAATTCAGAAATAGATTATAAGTTTGAAGTTGAAAAAGGGAAAAAACTATTTTTCTAAAGTAGAAATATCTATTTCAAAGGAATTGAAATAGAATTTTAATCCAAAGGAATTGAAATAGAATTTGAATTCAAAGGAATTCAAACAGAATTTGAATTCAAAGGAATTCAAATGGATCTGAATAAAGAAAGTTCAAATGGAATTTAAAAATATAGAGATTTAAAAATAGAATTCAAATGGAGTTTAAATTTAGATATTCAAATGGGATTTAAATATAGAATTTGAATATAGATATTCAAATGGGATTTAAAAATAGAATTTGAATTTTTAAATAGATTTTGAATATAGAAATTTAAATAGATGTTGAATAAAGAAAATTTAAAGGAAATTCAAATATAGAATTTGAATATACGAGTGTAAATAGAATTTGAATAAGGGAATTTGAAATAGAATTTAAATAAGAGGATTTAAATAGAATTTGAATGATAGAATTAAAAAGGAGTTTGAATATTTAAATTCAAATAGAATAAATATGGAATTTGAATTCAAAGAGAATTAAATAGGGAATTTGAATGTAAAATTCAAAAAGAATTCATATGGAATTTAAACTAAAGAATTTGAATATTGCATTCAAATGGAATTTTAAACTATGGGATTTAAATATATAATTCGAATGGAATTTAAAAATATGGAATTTAAATATAGGATTCAGATATAAGTGAAATTGGTATTTGAATATTAAAATTCAAATAAAAGTGAAAATGGAGTTGAATTCATTTTAACGAAGGTTAAAAGTTTATATATATAAATATAATTAAAACGAACTCGCCGCAGCGCTGCAGTTCATAAATTGTCGTTTCGAACTTCAATTGAGTATACAGAACTCAATTGAAGTCGGAATTCTTTGAAACAAGAAACGTCGGACCGATTTGATAATAGTTTTCTAATGAAGGAGAAAAATCTGGATTTCGTCGAATAGATTTTGAGTTATGTCAAAATCAAAATTTCAGAAAAGCAGCGCCATAACCATTTAAAAACCATAACGGTTTATTTAATTTTATAAAAGGATTTAAAGTGAATAAAATACAAATTTCTATTTAGAAAATGACAGACTTGAGTTGTAAATTATATGTGAACTCAAGTGGAGTAATGAATTGATTCTTGAAACAGAAGTCAGATTTTTGATTATTGAATAGAATTAACTAATTTGAATAGTAATTAGTTAGTGAGATTTTTGAATTGTTATTGGGCTTTGAATAAGTGAATTTGATTTGAAAATTTATATTCGAAATCGAAAAGGAAACTAGAATTGAAATTGAAATTCAATTTGGTTATGAGCAAGTTAAATATTTTGTTTGAACATGTTATGTTCAAACAAAGAAGTGAAATAGGCAAAATAGCTAACTAAATAATAAATGAGCGAAACTGAATTCAAACGATTGGATTGAGTTGGATTGAATTGGAAACAGGTGAGCATGTGTTAGATAGGTATGGGATGAAGTATATGAAGATTTTAATTTATATGCCCGACAAAAAGGTACATGTTTAAATTCATATATGAGTTTTTATGCGCCGTATCGGCAAGCCGCTTGGCTTTTTTCTTTTTCTTTTGGATTGGAAAGGGCCATGGGAGGCTATTTGAAATATCCCGATGCTCCCGGTACAAGGGAGGTTATGGCGAATTTTTCCGGGAATTTAAGGAGTTAGAATATTTTTAAGATAATTTGATAGTTAGAAACCAATGTATTGATATATATAGAATTCGATAAGGAAACGAAATTTAAACTAGAATATTTTAAACAAAAAGGGAAATCTATAAATTAGAAATAGAAAGCGAACCATAAACATGTTTTAAAAATGAATAATTGGGTTTTATAGTGTGTTGATTCGAGGTAAGTGGTTTTGCCGTTTTGAAGTTGAGGATGTTTTCAGTCAAGGTCTGAGAGGTAATTTTACCCCAACTTGATTGATTTCATTTTTAATTGATAAATAGCAAGATCCAGTCTCGAAGAGAAGTGTTTGAATAAGAGTTAGTTGAATAAAATATTTTGGGTTGTTGTAACGATGTTTCATACAACATTCGTTTTAACCCAAGTGGTGGAATTTTGGAAATATAACAGTAAATATTTCCTGAGTATAATTAAAGTAGTCAGGAAAGAGATAAGTGATTGAAATTGTTTTCAATTGCAATTATAATACATTTTTTAAATACAGAAAATAAAGGAGGGCGATATTCGGAAATGTTTTCCAAATAGCGTAAAGGGCCAATATGGTTATTGAAAATATTTGGCTAACAAATATTGATAAGGAAAGGGAGAAGAGATTTAATTAATGAAATATTAATTAAAGAGCCCAGTGATTTGTTTGATATGTTGAATGAACACTTGTTTTCTTCGATAGTTGAATCATCGACTATCGAAAACACTTGTTTTTATTCGATAATTTAATCACAGACTATCAAAGTTTTTGACCATCGTTGTCAATATGGAGAGACCGGCTGGATTATTATCCGTGAACCACTCTGTATTGGCAGTAGCATTGCGAATCAGATTATACAAAGGTAATCGAAGACAGTGTAAAGTGCAAGGGCTTTTTCTATTAATAGAAATTGTGCCTTCGGTTTCGTTCAAATCCCAGAACGAACGTTAATGGACGAATGTCTGACAAAGTATTTCCAATGGTCGAATATGTTGGTCTATATAAATATATATGGTTGCAACGGATTTATTCTCTTAGCATAACATCCATAATATTTGTGCAAATCAATTAGTGATTAACGGATCTGACAATGTGGCATTCAAAGTGATTGTGCTATCAATGAATAGAAAGTAATCGTAGCCTCAAGCCTCAACAACCAGGAAATGACAAAAATCGGGCAGGCAGCATGGCTATGTGGGTCGCTCCCATTAGGGTGTATAATCACCTATCTAGAGATTCATTAAATTCCTTATTCTATTCGATGCTGTCCCATTCGGGAAACGGTTGCTGATCCCAACCGTTGGTGATATACATTCGATACACTCAAGCGAAATGAGTGGTCGGTCATGTGTGGGCCGGGTTGCAAGATGTTCTTGTTGAACCCAGTGTATTCCTCTCTAGAGATACACTAGCGGAAGGTGGTTCCATACCTTGTCATAGTCGAAATCCAATCTCCAATAAGCGCCATACGGTTTTTTATTTTATACTATGTATGTGGAGCGTGAGATGCAAGCGTTCTACTATTTGGTTATTTATTTGATTTAGACACTATTATAATATCATTGAATTTTTATATCAAATTGTTTTGGGTTATAGTAAGGTAAAAACCGTCCATATTTATGTGTGGGCTGGTCTTACTATTATCTTTTCTTTCGAAAGGATTTTGAAAGTTAAACAAATGGTTGGAGTTTACTCACACCAGTCCCATGACTGACCCATAGTTTATTTTGTTTGTTTTTCCCTAAACTCTTGGGTGCCCACATTTGTACGGGCAGTCAAGTAGTCGGGATTTTTCAGATTCACTTGGAAGAGTTGGAAGCAGGAGGCTTCACCAGTTAGCTAAAGACTATCATATATTCCGCTGTGAACCATGTTTGTATCTGGAAACAGGTGTTTATAACTATTCCAGGAATAACTGTTGTGCTCTGATAATGGTATGTATATCCAGTTACTGATTTGTATTTTCAAACGTTATGTTATATAATATATTTTTTCCGTTCCGCTGTGAGATTTGTCTTCTTCGTTTTCTTCTATTCTAATATTTCTTTCTTTCTGTTTCTCATCCTCTAACTTCTTTCTAATAATGATTCATATTTCTGTGCAATTTGGGTTGGATGTGTGGTGTTATTAGTCGAATCAGATGGTACGGATTTGCGGGTCATTACAGTTGGTATCAGAGCGAGGTTGAGTGAATACCTAGGCTTTGGTGGTGTGTGTTCTTTAGAGATAGGGTCAGTAGTACCCTAGAATGAGTTGAATGTATATATACAAGAGAGCGTATTTGTAAATTGATATAAAAATTATTTTATGTTGTGTTGGCTAGTCTGTTAAGTAGTTTATGAATTCTGATCGAATCGTGGGACGCCACAAAGTCGATAGGAATTTCTAAACACTTGAACAGAGAAATTCAACATAATAATGTTTTAAAGTGGGTGAATGAAATTATTTGACCCAAAATTCTATTTTTGATATAGAAGAATAATTTTTGAAATTATTATAATAGTGGATGTGTTGGATGTTAATATTATAATCAAATGAGATTATAAAATTGAATTGGTTATTTATAACCAAATAGAATTTGTATAAGAATAATATACACAGATAAGATGAATTAAAATTAAATTCAAAATAGAATTCAAAATTTAAATCCTGGGAGATTTGAAAAATATTTTTGAAGTATATTAAAATAAAATAGTTGTAGCGACCCGAAACTTCCCCGGTCTCCGAAGAGATGGGAAAGAACGGATTACTGTGAGGACAAGACAAATCAGAACTCAGACGGAAGAACATTTCATTGTTATTACAAAAATTCCATCAGATACAAGAATATACAGAGTATAAATGAATATTATACATTCGAATAAATATCAGAGATTATAATTAATTATATAACAGCGGGAAATAATACAAAGCACAACTGAAGGTGATATACGGATACAGAGCTTTTCGGATATCATTCCAGCTGTAAACCAGGATCCTGTGAATATAAATCTACAAAACCAAAACTACTAGCTGCCCGTACGAAAAATAGGGGCACCCAGAGTTTAGGTTAAAACAATAAACTCCAGGTCAGTTATGTGACTGGTGTGAGAACTAAAACAATTATTTAAAACTTTACTTTAAAAGAGAGTAATTCAAGGGACCACGCTGTATAACACGGAACGGGTTTCCTCCCAAGAATACTAGTGCATAGAATAAACAGCGCAATGCTTTTTCGAAAAATGAAGCTATTATAAGACCCAGGTCCCATCACACAATGCAACGCATGCCGGAGGATAGGGTTTTCCCTTATAATAGCCAAACATGCTTGGTACGTTTAAAACAAATCATTTGATACTATAATATGTGTATAGTGTCAAAACAATTTCAATCATAAATATAAATCATAGACGGCATAGCTACCATCTACTATGTCGCCATACTAGTTCTACAATTAAAACCGCAATACACGTATTGGAAATTGGATTTCCATCATGGTGGCTCATGATTCGATAGATCGATCGCGTAATGCAATTCACCACGGCTTACGTCCCAACAAGAGAAAACACCGTCTGCACATCCGCACATTTGGGACCAGAGTACCACCGCGGCTTACGTCCCAACGAGAGAAAACACCGCCTACTCTATATATCCCTGAGCACTAGGCTCATCTCGGTCGACCGAATCCACGACACCACTAAGGTGCCCATCCACTAAAAAGCATACTGATCAAACCACCAGTTTACCACCATACCGGGGTGTGAGGCTCGCGGATCAACGCTATACACAAAGCCATGCTATATTAGCTGCGCTTTGATCATCAACCACCAAACTTTGCTTTTCAACAAAAGTCTGGATCACTGCATCTCAGCATGCCACACTATCAATCCATATCGTACCACTGATTTCTGCCAATATATAACCTCTGAGCTCATATGTCTCAGAGAAGAGCATTAAGCAAGAGAATAAATTCTCCGCCGCCAAACAGATATATATTTAGCAGAGATCAACAAATACAATATAAAGGAATACAATGTCAGACACACCATCCATTTACAAGACCGTTCTAGGTCTGAACGAAACCGGAGGCACTTTCCTCGCATATCCATCCGTCTCCAAGTACGTCTGGACGACCACCAACTATTTCCATCCTCTTGGGTGTACAGCGCAATCAGGATCGTCAGTAATTATCCAAACGATGTGAAGACTTCTGGCCTTCAACCACCATCTTCATTTTCGACATATCGTCGAATCGGTTATTCAGAATGGGAATGAACCCGGCCTTTCCGAACAACCCGCGTATATTAAAAATAAATGTTACACAAGCACAACATACGCCTCATTCCAATTCATTAGTTAGTAACCGTAAATTAGTAAGAGAGCAATTCCCCAAATATTAACCCCGAAGGCCGAAACCAACACCAGATCAATATCCAGGAAACCATTCTTCTTAACTAACCTTCAGCTAGTTTCTAAATTTCAATTCTTAGGGAAAGGTTCCCATTAATTTTATCCAAGATAAATTCTTTAAAATTTATCCCTTAATCTTCCTTTGGATGTCATTTCAAACCAAATTATGGTTTTCCAAACTAGTCGAGATTAGCGAACCATACCGAAGTAATTATTTAATTTATTTCCCAATCCCAACCTATTCATCCCATGAAGCAAAACTGGTAATACTCCATATTTAACATCACAGTGTTCGGTAAAATTAATTACTATTTCACGTTCAAATCTGATTAAAGATTTAACTATCGCTTTGGAGCAAAACTGGTGATACTCCATTCTCGCTCACTTCTAAATTTGATAATTTAGATTATAGATTCACATTTCAACCTAATTGCAGATTCGTTAAAACTCCTTTTACTGGGTTAAAGAACTAGGTGTTATTTAAAACATAGTTCACCACAAACCCAAATCACATTCTATTTATTATCGGGTTAAAAGAACTAGTGTTATTTAAAACACAGTTCACGATAAACCCATTTCAAATCCAATCAAATATATTATAATTCCGATTATTTAAAACCCCTTTTTAAATCTAATTTATTTATTTAAAAATAATTGGGTTTTAAATTTAGTTCAAAACTAGTTCATTTCGATAAAAATCCATTTTTATCCTTTCAAATATGGAGTTTTTCACCCCAATTTTTCCCAAATCATTCTTATGATTTTACACAAATTATTACTATATTTAATAATTTTATCAAGGCCCGTACAGTCGATTTCCATCAACGGCCATCGAGCTGCACTTACAGCGACCTTTTTCAAATTTGATTTGGACGTATCTCCAAATCCAACCGTTAGATTTTGAATTCCTAATATTCATTAGAAATCTCTTTTCGATACGAACCCAATGGTTCCGGTTTTAGGAGAGTCCGACGGTCGGATCTCCCGTAATGTCCGTTTGAAATAAATGGTCGAAATTTACGAACTGCCGCGGCGCGGCGCGTTCTATTCAGGCCATTATATTATATATATAATATATATTTCATCGATTTCTATTTAAAACGAATTATATAAATAGTTTTGAATTCGTTTCAAAAACATTTTCAACTTCCATTTCAATTCGAATCAAAATTGAATTTTTCCCTATAAATTCGTTTTAAAATTCATTTGAATTCAATTCAAATTTCAATTAAATTTGAATTCATTTCAATTCGTTTTCAATTCAACTCGAATTCGTCTTCTATTCAATTCAATTCAAATTGGTTTTCTATTCGATTCAAATTCATTTTCTATTCAAATCAAATTTATTTTGTTTTCTATTTGAATCAAATTCGTTTCGTTTTCTATTTGAATCAAATTCGTTTCTAAATCGTTTTATATTCAATTCATTTCGAAATCGTTTTATATTCAATTCATTTCGAAATCTCTTTATATTCAATTCATTTCGAAATCGCTTTATATTCAATTCATTTCGAAATCGTTTTATATTCAATTCATTTCGAAATCGCTTTATATTCAATTCATTTCGAAATCGTTTTATATTCAATTCATTTCGAAATCGTTTTTTTTATATTCAATTCATTTCGAAATCGTTTTATATTCAATTCATTTCGAAATCGTTTTTTTTATATTCATTTCATTTCGAAATCGCTTTATATTCAATTCATTTCGAAATCGCTTTATATTCAATTCATTTCAAAATCGTTTTATATTCAATTCATTTCGAAATCGCTTTATATTCAATTCATTTCGAAATCGCTTTATATTCAATTCATTTTGAAATCGGTTTATATTCAATTCATTTCGAAATCGCTTTATATTCAATTCATTTCGAAATCGTTTTATATTCAATTCATTTCGAAATCGTTTTTTTATATTCAATTTATTTCGAAATCGTTTTATATTCAATTCTTTTCGAAATCATTTTTTTTATATTCAATTCATTTCGAAATCTCTTTATATTCAATTCATTTCGAAATCGCTTTATATTCAATTCATTTCGAAATCGCTTTATATTCAATTCATTTCGAAATCGTTTTATATTCAATTCATTTCGGTTTTCTATTCGATTTCTAAATCACTTTTCAATATTCATTTTAAAATGAATAAAATCGATATAAATATCGTTCACATCAAAATGGCGTAAATCTAATCAACACGGCTTCATATATTTCTATTTTCAAATATTCTATTTCAAATATTTCTTTTTCAAATAATTCCTATTCAAATATTTCTATTTCAAATATTTCTTTTTCAAATAATTCCTTTTCAAATATTTCTATTTCAAATATTTCTTTTTCAAATATTTCGATTTCAAATATTTCGTTTTCAAATATTTCGTTCAACACATGACTAATCTCAACGGATGAGTACAGTCAACACATGAACCTTTATTTTATATTGATAAAGATGTAAAATTTATTATTAAAATATTTCGTTCAACACATGACTAATCTCAACGGATGAGTACAGTCAACACATAAACCTTTATTTTATATTGATAAAGATGTAAAATTTATTATTAAAATATTTCGTTCAACACATGACTAATCTCAACGGATGAGTACAGTCAACACATGAACCTTTATTTTATAATATTCTTTATTTTTCAAATTGGAATGAGGCCCAATCAATTACCATATAATGTTAATTATATGGATTTTCATACATCACACGTATATAATAGCATTGAAAAATAAGCAACCATCAACCAAAGTGCACTACACTGTATAAGCATCAAATATAAATATCTAACGCTTTTAACAGCCTGTCAATCAATCGATCGACATATTTAATCAATCAGGATGAGTGAACTTCAAATTTCATCCCAACACCCGTGTGGAGTTTCAAACAATCAAACTCAGATTTTAGTTGTGTAGTTGGGCGATGTGTAAAATTTATCGACCCAATCAACGTCCTTCAAATAGGTGTACATAAACAAACCGTTCGGTTTGTAAATGAATATTTTATTTTATTTACTTCACGTTAAAAATTATATTTTTAACGATAAAATATTTTATTCAACCTATGAAAATATTCTATTCCGTTCATTTACACAATAAAAATGATATTTTTATTTTTCTAACATATTTTAGAAAATTTCGGCGGCATAACGGCACGATACTAGAAACGGGACAAGGCCTAGCCTTATCCCCGGTCTAGTGAAGGCCCACGCCATTCACACATCAATCATATCCATTCAATTCACCAAACAATTCAATTCAAACCAAATAATCTAACCAACTACACAACCAAACAAACAAGTCCATGGTCTGTGGACGATTGTGTCGGGTGCTACTAAACACCGTCTGCATCCTAGTATATATATATAACTAGAAAAAGAAATTGAAAGGTGAGAAATTCTCACCGATAGCTATCCAATCATCTTGACTCTTCTTTGATAGAAATCTTCATCGTTATCGCATTTTTGTCATCTTCGTTGCTGTAGCCACTACATATGTAAAAATCGAATTTTTACCTTGTTATTCAATATATAAAAGTAGAATTTTTACTTCGCTATTCAATATATAAAAATCAAATTTTTACTATGCTATTCAATATATAAAAATCAAATTTTTATTATACTATTCAATATATAAAAATCAAATTTTTACTTCGCTACTCAATATGTAAAAATCTCGCCTTTTCAAATATAAAGATTTCATCACTATAAAAATCACCTCTTTATTTCAACGTATATATAATAAAAATCATATTTTTATTTCGCTACATATACAAAGATGATATTTTCATATTCTATATCTCATAAAGATTATATTTTTATAGTTCCTACTATGTAAAGATCATATTTTTATCTTCCTACAATATACAAGATTATATTTTTACTATCCTACCTATATAAAGATCAAATTTTTATTATCTATATATTATAAAAATTGATTTTATAGATTAAAAATCACTACTTTATATCATTAAATCTGACCTTTCTTATCTTAAAAATCCTGTCTTTGATAATTTTAAAAACCATATCCTTCTCTTAAGAAAAATCATATTTAAAAATCCCTTCTTTGTTTTCATAAAAATATAAATTCACATTCTTATATGCAGGGATAAATATAACTGAAATAAAAACAAAAATCTTACTTACTTTTTTTTTATTGAAGAATCGGATAATCGGAGAGGGGAGGAGCAAGGTGGGGGCGGATTCCGCAGCTCTGGACGGAGGGAGGAGGAAGGGTGGTGCGGTGGCCGTGGGGCTGCGCTCCAGCGAGGGGGCTCACAGGTTTTGGGTCTGGAAGGGGTTTCGACGAGGGTTTAAATGGGGTAGGGCGCGGTCTTCAAATCGCAGAGGGGAGAGAGGAGCGAGACGCGAGGGCGAGAGGGGGGGGGTCTGCCGGAGATCGACGGCGGCAGGGGTCCTCCGGGGTGGCGGCGTCGATCGCGCGAGGGGGGGGGGGGGGCTCCGTCAGTCTTCTCTTTTTTTTTAATTCTGTTATGATTGAAAACGAGAGGAGGGGGGCCAAAGAGGAAATAGGGAATGAAGAGAGAATCTTTAATTTTTAATTTATTTAATTATTTTATTTTCACCAAAAAGCAACTTTTATTTTCGACCTCAAAACGAGGCCCACCACATGTCGTCCATAGCTAATTACCCCCATTCCAAACACAATGGGATATGTATCGTAGGCTGGTTCGACCGTTTCGATCAGTTTCCGTTAAAATCAACATATAACTCTATATATTGAATTTGAATGCGCATTTCAATTTACCGGGGTCACATACTAACTCGAAAAATTCCATAAAAATATTTTCTAGCTTCGTACTGACGATACGGTCCTAATAAAACTAGTTTCGTCGAATTCTGAGACCGTTGGAAAAATGGCCAATTTCCAGTCGATTAAAATCAACTTAAACTGGTCAAACACGTTTCCATTGCCACGCTCACATATTGATTCGAAAAATTATGAAATTTGGAATCTAGCAATAATTTGACACTGCGGATCCAACAAAAGTGGTTTCGTCAAAATCCGAGGTCGTTTGCAAAATTGCTATTTTTAAGGGCTTGAATTCCATAGCGACTATTCAGAATTTTCAACTGGACATATCTTTTGATCCCCGCTATGAAATTTTGATTTTTCGGATCCGTTGGAAAGATATTCTCCATTAGATCTTAATGTTTTTGGTTTCACAAAAATCTGGATTGTTTTGCACCCGGTACATTCAATTGAAGTTTGAAATCGAATTATTGAACTACCGCGCCATTTTCAATTCTATTATATAATTATATTTAATAATTTATATTCTAACGACGGCGTATATAATATATACATTAGAATTATATTCAAAATAATTTTTTCATCAATTTTATTTAAAATAATCTATTTTAAATAACCAAAATTCATTAAAATTGCCAAAATAAAAATTTTAAACTGGCCCGAATTTTACGGGTTGTTACAATCTCCCCCACTTAAAACTTTTCATCCCCGAAAAGGAACAAAGTCGAAAGTGGTTTGATTAACCAACTCTACGTTCGATCAGGCTTCCATTCTCCAACTTTTCAGTTTCTGAGAATTTTCAAATTTTCAAAAATTTGGCTAACACCCTAAATTTTCGAAAAATTTCGCCATAACCTCCCCTGCACCGGGAGCCACGGGAAAATCCCGAAATTGCCATATAGGCCTTCTGATCTCAAAAAGAAAAAGAAAAAGCCAAGCGGCTAGCCAATAGGCTCATAAAATCATCATCACCCAAACAAAACAGTAAATTATATAGCAAACACATACCTATTTGTCGGGCAAACAAATTTTATTCTTCGGCTCTAGCCTCCTTGCTATGACCTGTTCAAAAGATATACATGTATGCAAGCAAATGCGACCAATTTTCAATACAACATAATGGTTCAAAATTATCAAACAAATAAACAAACAACACAAACATCAATCAATTAGTGGATTTAACGTTTCAAATTCATAATTTGTTATATATACAGAAAACATGTTTTTGATGCCAATTCACAACAATGTGTTCTAGCTATATAAGTTTTGGTTCTTACACCAGTCTAATTGAAATATATAGATATCACACCTTCGTCACACGAAAATAAATGCAGATGATGTTTCGAACCACCATCAGAACATCTCCGAGCTACTAGAGTGCGGTTCTATATCTATCCAGTATATTAAAACTTCGAATATACGTTCATGATGCGTATACGCGAAACCTTTATATACTCGATTGCCCAAATTCAAAATAAATAAATAATCAAATACGTTTTTAAAATGGTTTAAATTTCAAAACAAAATTGTTTTCATTTGAAAAATATACTCCACACTCGTTCTAGGATACTACTGATCCTATCTCTAATGAGTCATTCTAATTGGATATTACTAATCCAATATCTGATGAATTCTTTCGTATGGTTCTAATGTGCCTTGTTCTTGAGCTCTGTAAACCAAAGCTCTGATACCAACTGTAGCGACCCGAAACTTCCCCGGTCTCCGAAGAGATGGGAAAGAATGGATTACTGTGAGGACAAGACAAATCAGAACTCAGACGGAAGAACATTTCATTGTTATTACAACAATTCCATCAGATACAAGAATATACAGAGTATAAATGAATATTATACATTCGAATAAATATCAGAGATTACAATTAATTATATAACAACGGAAAATAATACAAAGCACAACTGAAGGTGATATACGGATACAGAGCTTTCCGGATATCATTCCAGCTGTAAACCAGGATCCTGTGAATATAAATCTGCAAAACCAAAACTACTAGTTGCCCGCGCGGAAAATAGGGGCACCCAGAGTTTAGGTTAAAATAATAAACTCCAGGTCAGTCATGTGACTGGTGTTAGAACTAAAACAGTTATTTAAAACTTTACTTTAAAAGAGAGTAATTCAAGGGACCACGCCGTATAACACGGAACGGGTTTCCTCCCAAGAATACTAGTGCATAGAATAAACAGCGCAATGCTTTTCTCGAAAAATGAAGCTATTATAAGACCCAGGTCCCATCACACAATGCAACGCAAGCGGGAGGATAGGGTTTTCCCTTATAATAGCCAAACATGCTTGGTATGTTTAAAACAAATCATTTGATACTATAATATATGTATAGTGTTAAAACAATTTCAATCATAAATATAAATCATAGACGGCATAGCTACCATCTACTTTGTCGCCATACTAGTTCTACAATTAAAACAGCAATACACGTATTGGAAATTGGATTTCCATCATGGTGGCTGCTGATTCGAAAGATCCATCGCGTAATGCAATTCACCACGGCTTACGTCCCAACAAGAGAAAACACCGTCTGCACATCCGCACATTTGGCACCAAAGTACCACCGCGGCTTACGTCCCAGCGAGAGAAAACAACGCCTACTCTATATATCCCTGAGCACTAGGCTCATCTCGGTCGACCGAATCCACGACACCACTAAGGTGCCCATCCACTAAAAAGCATACTGATCAAACCACCAGTTTACCACCATACTGGGGTGTGAGGCTCGCGGATCAACGCTATACACAAAGCCATGCTATATCAGCTGCGCTTTGATCATCAACCACCAAACTTTTCTTTTCAACAAAAGTCTGGATCACTGCATCTCAGCATGCCACACTATCAATCCATATCGTACCACTGATTTCTGCCAATATATAACCTCTGAGCTCATATGTCTCAGAGAAGGGCGTTAAGCAAGGGAATAAATTCTCCGCCGCCAAACAGATATATATTTAGCAGAGATCAACAAATACAATATAAAGGAATACAATGTCAGACACACCATCCATTTACAAGTCCGTTCTAGGTCTGAACGAAACCGGAGGCACTTTCCTCGCATATCCATCCATCTCCAAGTACGTCTGGACGACCACCAACTATTTCCATCCTCTTGGGTGTACAGCCCAATCAGGATCGTCAGTAATTATCCAAACAATGTGAAGACTTCCGGCCTTCAACCACCGCCTTCATCTTCGACATATCGTCGAATCGGTTATTCAGAATGGGAATAAACCCGGCTGTAACGACCCAGAAAATCTGAACCAATTTAAAATTTTTAAATTGGCTAAAATAATGGATTTTAAATATTTAAAAATAAATATTTTAAATAATGGCGATGAAAACTGAGTTTGAATCGACATTTGAAAACGAATATAATTAATTATAATTATATATAGAATTGAAAATGGCGCGGTAGTTCGATAATTCGATTTCAAACTTCAATTGAATATACCGGGTGCAAAACAATCCGGATCTTAGTGAAACCAAAAATAATGGAATCTAATTGATAATATCTTTCTAACGAATATGACCAATCGAAATTTGATAGCGGGAATCAAAAGGTATGTCCAATTGAAAATTCTGAATAGTCGCTATGGAATTCAGGCCCTTAAAAATGGACATTTTGCAGATGACCTCGGATTTCGACGAAACCACTTTTGTTAGATCTGTAGTGTCAAGATATTGTTAGGTTTCAAATTTCATAATTTTTCGAATCAATATGTGAGCGTGGCAAAAGAAAACGCGTTTGACCAGTTTCTGTTGAATTTAATCGACTGGAAATTGGCCATTTTTCAAACGGTCTCAGAATTCGACGAAACTAGTTTTGTTAGGACCGTATCGTCAATACGAAGCTAGAAAATATTTTTCTGGAATTTTTCTAGCCAGTATGTGACCCCGGTAATTTGAAATGTACGTTTAAAATTCAATATAGTGATTTAAATGAAAATTCAAAAGGAAACCGATTGTAACGATCAAACCAGCTTGCGATACATATCCCATTGTGTTTGGAATGGGGGTTAAACGCTATGGACGACAGGCGGTGGGCCTCGTTTCGAGGTCGTATGTAAAAGTCAACCCTTTTGCAAATTTAAATAATTAAATAAAAAAAAATATATTTTAATCCCCCCCTTCCCTCCTTATCTCCCGCTTGGCCCCCCCCTTTTCATTTCGATACAAACAGAAGAAAAAAAAAAAAAAACCCTAAAACCCTAAGCAGGCGATCGACGCCCCGAGCCCCGAGCCCATCGCCGCCTCGCTGAAACCCCGAAGTCAAGCCATCGCCTCCCGATCCCCCTTAAGCTTCGCGACACCCACGAGCCCCCCCTTAAGCATCGCGACACCCACGACCCCCCCCCGTTCAAAGCCCTAGCGCCGCCCCCCCTCGAAGAAGCCGCCGACGCCTTTTCTCCCCCGCGCCTCTGTAAGTTTTAAATTGTATTTTATTTTTATTTATTTTATTTTTATTTTATATATAAACTGGTTTTTTTAAAAAGGTTTAAACTGATTTATTTATAAAGGTTTAAACTGATTTATTTATAAAGTAAAAACTGAGATTTTTAAAGAATAAAACTGATTTGTTTTAAAAAAAGTTAAAAACTGATCTATAAAAAAATAAATAATAAAAACTGCATTTTTTATTAAAATAAAAACTGCATTTTTTTATACAGTTAAAAACTGATTTTGCTAAGAATAAAACTGAATTTTCTTAAAAGAATAAAACTGAATTTTCTTAAAGAATAAAACTGCATTTTCTTAAAGAATAAAACTGCATTTTCTTAAAGAATAAAACTGCATTTTCTTAAAGAATAAAACTGCATTTTCTATGAAAAATAAAACTGCATTTTTATGAAAGAATAAAAATGATTTATAAAAAGTATAAAAACTGTGATTTATAAAAATATAAAAACTGGTTTTCTTGAAAAGTTGAAAACTGATTTCTTTCAAAAGTAAAAATCATATTTTTATATGTTGAAAGAAAAAGTAAAAATCATATTTTTATATGTGAAAGCAAAAGTAAAAATTATATTTTTATATGTTGAGAGCAAAAGTAAAAATCATATTTTTATATATTGAATAGCGTAGTAAAAAATTCTATTTTTACATATGCAGAGAATACGGGTGAAAGCGACAAATAGGCGAAGATTTCTATTAAGAAGAGTCTCGCAGTTGGATAGCTATTGGTGAGATTTCTGATTTAAAATATATTATATATGTGTGAAATGAAAGTGAATAGCTATATATAAATTGCTATATATAAATATATATATATATATATATATATATATATACGCCCCCTCGTCCACAAACCATGGACGATATTTATTGGTTGAAATTGTTGTGAAAATTGAATGATTGTTTGGGATTGTTTGTGATTGATATTGGTTGATTGTGGTTGAAAAATACCCATTTGTGGTTGTGAAATATTTGGTTAAAACCACATAGGATTAGTTTGTGGAAATGAAATAAATATATACATGCCGCCTGCGTGCGAACTAGATGCATGTTTCCCATTGTCAAAAACCGCGAGGTTTTAAGGTAGAGCGAGGAGCCGTACTAGGGACGGTGCCGGTGTAACTACCCTGCCGTTATGCTGCCGAAATTTTGAATAATATTTGTGTGTTTGAATTATTTTCATATGCTTAAACTATATTTATTCCTTATATAGAAAACATTCATGTGTTGAATTGATATTCATTCGTTGTTTAGAAATTCATGTGTTGAATGGTATTCATATTTTGAAATAAATAGTTCGATAATAAAAATCACATTTTTATCGATATATAAAAACTATAGAAAACATTCATGTGTTGAATTGATATTCATTCGTTGTTTAGAAATTCATGTGTTGAATGGTATTCATATTTTGAAATAAATAGTTCGATAATAAAAATCACATTTTTATCGATATATAAAAAACTATAGAAAACATTCATGTGTTGAATTGATATTCATTCGTTGTTTAGAAATTCATGTGTTGAATGGTATTCATATTTTGAAATAAATAGTTCGATAATAAAAATCACATTTTTATCGATATATAAAAACTATAGAAAACATTCATGTGTTGAATTGATATTCATTCGTTGTTTAGAAATTCATGTGTTGAATGGTATTCATATTTTGAAATAAATAGTTCGATAATAAAAATCACATTTTTATCGATATATAAAAACTATAGAAAACATTCATGTGTTGAATTGATATTCATTCGTTGTTTAGAAATTCATGTGTTGAATGGTATTCATATTTTGAAATAAATTGTTTGATAATAAAAATCACCTTTTATAGACTATATGGACTATATAGAAAAATAGTGTTTTGAAATGAATTATTTTACAATAAAAATTACATTTTTATTGTATGCATAAATCGTTGAAATGTGAAATGTTAAAAATAGCCACTTGTTCAAATAAACATATATCAGTTGAAATATTCATTAATTAGCTAATGAAATGATTTGCGCCTATTTATGTGACATTAGAATGAATGGTGTTTTTAAACCAAATAGAAATCAAATATGAAGTCGAATAGAAAAGGATAAATGATGATAACTGTATATATATGTACATGCATATTCATTGAACAGGTTATAGCAAAAGGGGCTAGAGAAGAGGAATAAAATTTTGTGCCCGACAAATAGGTACACATTTACTGATTTGTTTGGGTGATGATTTTGAGCCTGTTGGCTAGCCGCTTGGCTTTTTCTTTTTCTTTTCGAGATCAGAAGGACCGGGACGCTATTTGCGATTTCCCGACGCTCCCGGTGCAGGGGAGGTTATGGCGAAATTTTTCCAAAATTTAAGGTGTTAGAAAATTTTTTGAAGTGAAAACGATATAGAAATCCTTGAATGAACTATATTTATATAACTATATAAATATAAATAAAATTAAAACGAAACGAGGCCGTGCAGTTCGTATTTCGAAACCGTGATTTCAAACGACTAGTACGGGAAATCCGACCATTGGATTTTCCCGAAACCTCAACCGTCGGGTTCGCCTTGGAATAATCTTTCCAACGGCACCAACCTTGTAAAAATCCAACGGTTGGATTGTCTGTAATGTTTAATTCAAATCTGAAGAAAAACAGCGCCAGAAACGATTATATTTATTTATATATATAAATAAAATTATATTTAATCGAATAACGACGCTGCAGTTCGTATTTTGAAATCGAAAATTCAAACGATTGTACCGGGAGATCCGACCGTCGGATTTTCCCGAAACTGGAACCGTTGGATTCGTTTTGAAAAGACCTTTCTAATGATGTAAATTTTGTGAAGATCCAACGGTTAGATTTTCAGATATGTGTAAATCAAATCTGAAGAAAAACAGCGCCACGGCCGCCTTATGGCCCGAAGCGTCGTTTTGAATAAAATGGCTATTTTAAAATAAATAAAAATAGCGATAAATAGTTATAAAATATCATAAGCGATATGGAATGGAAATAAACTGAATTTGCTTGATTTATGTGATGTTTGATGGTTGAATGTGTTTGGTGTGAAAATTACACTAAAGAACAAACGTGATGTTGTCGAATAATTTAACCATTGAAATAAATCGATTTGAAATTCTAAATATACGTGAATTATTTGAAAAGGCCGAGTTAATTCTCATTTCGAATAATCGACCGACGATTGAAATTCGAAGATGAAGACGATGGTCGAAGACCGGAGATCTTCACCTCGTTTGGATGGTAACCGAGGTCCTGATTGGGAGGCATCCCGAAATATGGATAATGAGTGGTGATCGTCCAGACGTACGTGTTGATCGAAGGGTTTGCGAGGTATTTAGTGCCTCCGGTTTCGTTCAGACCCAGAACGGACTTGTAAATGGACTGTGTGTCTGACATAGGATTTATTCTGTGTGGCATGCTAAGATGCAGTGATCAGGGCTTCTGTTGAAAAGCAAAGTCTTGTGGTGATGATCAAAGCACCGCCTGTGCGGCGTAGCTTTGTGTATAGCGTGAATTCGCGAGCCTCACACCCCGGTATGAACCTAAAACGGGAGAACGGACCTCAGGGAGGGCCTACGTTTCCTCCTAGCTAAAAGTGGCGTCAGTGGTTTTACACGCCCTGACGAGTTTGACTTATGTGGTTGTTGCTGTTGCGAGGCGCCTCGATTAGATTGGACGATCCGGGTCCGATGGAGTCACTTGTTGGCTCGCTTACGCCCCAAAGGGCGGCGAAACGTAGTGCTCAGGCATTTTAATCCACTCCGTGTGGACCGGCCCTGTCGCTCCTAGGGTCACTCGAGCTCTGATCCTGAGACTCGGGCTAGGCAGTCTCGAATTCGGTAAGGACTATCTTTTGCCTTGGTTCAGGACGGAAATCCAATTTCCAAATACGACATCGTGCGAATTTGATTGTATATATATATAGCGACATGATATATGGTACCCATGCCGTCTATGATTGATAGTTATGATTTGAAATTGTTTTCAAAACATATTAACACTAGCAATAATATCAATTGCCTTTGTTTTATTCGTATCAATCATATTTTGGCCATTATAAGGTAAAACTCTATCCTCCGGTTTGCGTTGCATTGTGTGATGGGAACTGAGTCTTATAATGGCTTCATTTTTATAAAGAGCATAGCGATGTTTAAAAGAAAGATTTGTTTTAAAGCACTGGCAATCCGATGGAGTAAACCCGTTCCACGAAAGTGGCGTGGTCCTGAGATTAGCCAAATTATATATGTGTTGAGTAGATTTCTCATACCAGTCCCATGACTGACTCGTAGTTTGTTTCACTCTCAAACTCGGGTGCCCCTCTTTCCACACGGGCAGCCTTGTATTCAGGTTTAGTTGGTTCTTTCTGGATAGCTGGAGCTGAAGAAGGATTCTATCATTTATTTCTTTTTATGCTGTTCAGCTCCTATTGTACATATTTTGTTTATTTCCGCTGTAGACATTTATGTATAGCTGAACTGTATTTGTACTAAGTAAGATCCTGTATACTGTGTAACTCTGATGATTACTTTTATCCAGTATATTTTGTTGTTCATTCTGGTGTATTTATTTAATTCTGTTCTGCTATTATATGTTTCTGTGTTATATTCCAAAAGATAACCTTGTTTCCGTGAGAACGGGAAATCGGGTCGTCTCAACTTGGTATCAGAGCTTTGGTTAAGCTTAGTTCTGGAATATAACATTTGAACGAACTCGTCAGAAATAGGACCAGTAGTGTTCTAGGACGGGCAACTCTATACAGATAGGATCAGCAATATCCTAGTATGAGTAAAGCAGAATGAAATTACACCTTGATAGACACATTTACATTTGAAGTATGTGTTTCTATATTTTAAAATACCTTTTCTGTGACCTGACACTTGATCTGCTAATTGCAGAAGTACTAGAAAAATGAGTGCCAGAAACAGAAGGAATACAGAACCCGATCTAGAGGCTCTATTAAAGAAATATCGAAATCTGAACGGAGCGCAATTCTCGGGCAATGAATCTATTATTCAAACTCAAGCTTGGTTGAGTTCTGTCGAAAGAATCTTTGAGCATATCCAGCTAAGAGATGACCAGAAACAGTTAGTAGCATCTTGGGCGCTTAAAGAAGAAGCTTTAATCTGGTGGGAAACAATCATTAAAAATAATCCAGAAGGTGATATCACCTGGGACAGATTTAAAGTGATTTTCCTAGAGAGATTTACTCCTCCCGAAGTAACCGAGAGATTATGTGATGAATTTTCTTATCTAATACAAGGAGACATGACAATTCCCGAATATCATAAGAAATTCAATGAACTTGCTCACTTCGCTCCTCATCTAATTCAAAATCCGAAAAGGAAAAATATGAGATTTATTCACGGGCTTCAAAGGAAATACCAGAATAAAGTATTGGGGCATGTGAAGCTTCCTTTTTCGGAAATGATTTATATGGCTTATCAATATGAAGATCTCCATAAGAAAGGAATGTTATGCGACGAAGAGGAAGTCAGTTCTAGTGATAAAACAGAGTCAGAAACTGATCGTCCGGAGGCCATAACAACGTTAGAGGTCAGCAAGAAGCCCAAAGCAAATCGAAAAAGGGCCAGATCCGAAAAAGAACCGGCAACGACTGCCACATGTTCTAACTGCAGTAAACGGGGGCATCTGACCAGGAAGTGTAAAACCTCGAGGAAACGAAAGAGAGGGTCTAAACCCGATAACCAGTTTAGAGAGAATAGAAAGTGCAGTCAATGCCATCAGTTCGGTCATCTTTCAAAGGCCTGCCCGCTATTCAGAAAACCTAAAGCAGTACATGTAAATGAAGTGGTAGAAGTACCGACCTCCTCGTCTGTTCAGGAAAGATCTGATGTTTTAGAAGGCACGCTCAATGTCAAAAACATTCCAGTAAAAGTACTGTTTGACACAGGCGCGTCACGAAGCTTTATTGCAAAGAGTGCAGTCAAGAAACTGGATTTGAATTTGAAGAAGCTCAAAGAGCCAATGACTGTCCAAAATCCAGTTGGAGGTTCCATCAATCTCAGTTGGATTTGTGCCGTACCTGTCTCTTTTTCTTGCTATAAATTCCCTATTATCTCTATCATCATGAATTTTAATGAATTCGATCTTATTCTGGGATTGGATTGGTTAACTAGATATGAAGCTGAAGTTAAATGCGCCGAGAGAGTGGTTAAAGCAAAGGCCCAATCGGGGAATTATATAACCATACCATGTGAAGGCCCGACTTCAAATAGAAAAGATTTCTGGTCAGCTCTCGATGTTTCTCCAGCCCAAATAGAAAATGTTCCTGAAATCGCAGAGAATATTCCTGACCTCATTAAAGATATTCCTGTCGTCAAGAATTATGCGGATGTGTTTGAGGAAGTCGTTCGCTTACCTCCGCAGAGAGAAATAGATTTCAAGATTACTTTGATTCCCAATGCAAGGCCGGTAGTTCACGCTATTCGAAGAATGTCCTTGAAAGAGAAGGAGGAATTAGACAATCAAACACGACAGCTAGTGTGGAAAGGTCTGATCAGGCCTAGTTTCTCTGATTGGGGTGCAGCAGTGGTATTTGTCCCAAAATCTGACGGTACTCTACGGCTATGCGTGGATTATCGTGATCTGAACAAACAGACAATAAAGAACAAGTATCCATTGCCGCGGATTGATGATTTGTTGGATCGATTAAATGGAGCACAAGTATTTTCACGAATGGACCTAGCTACAGGTTTCCATCAACTTCGAATTGCCGAAGAGTGTGTTCCAATGACAGCGTTCAGAGGCCCCGACTTATTCTACGAGTGGTTAGTAATGCCGTTCGGCTTGTGTAACGCTCCAGCTTATTTCGTCGATCTAATGAACAGGGTATTCAGAGGAGTATTGAATAAATTTGTTCTGGTTTTTATTGACGATATTCTAATCTTCTCAAAATCAAAGGCCGAGCATGAAAAACATTTGGAACAAGTGTTAGAAATCCTGAGGAGGAATGTATTAAAAGCCAAGTTTTCCAAATGTATATTCTGGCAAGATGAAGTGAAATTTCTGGGCCATGTCGTATCGAAAGATGGAATCGCTGTGGATCCAAGCAAAATCACAGCTATTCAGAACTGGAAACAGCCCAGTACTCCCACTGAAGTCCGCAGTTTTCTCGGATTGGCTAGCTATTATCGGAAGTTCGTTAAAGATTTTTCTAAGATATCTGGCCACTTAACGAAGCTTACAAAGAAACATTCTAAGTTCAAATGGACTCAAGAAAGTGAGGAGGCTTTCGAAGAGCTGAAGTTGAGATTAACGACAGCTCCAGTGTTAACCATCATTGATGGCAACCAAGATCTAAAAGTCTGGACTGATGCTTCTAGAGAAGGCCTTGGCGCAGTGTTAATGCAAAGAGGCCAAGTAATTGCTTATGCTAGCCGTCAACTGAAGCCGCACGAGAAAAACTATGTAACTCATGATCTTGAGTTATTGGCTATCATATTCTCCTTGAAAATCTGGAGACACTATCTTCTCGGTGAGAGATTCGAACTGTTTACAGATCATCAGTCATTAAAGTATCTGTTCACTCAGAAGGACTTAAATCTGAGACAGCAACGTTGGCTGGAGTTTCTTGCAGCATATGACTTTGAAATTATATATACTCCAGGAAAAGCCAATGTCGTGGCCGATGCATTAAGCAGAAAGAATGTAATGATCGCCAGTTTTATTATCACGACTTCATTGCTAGATAAGATATCTGCTCTTCAGGAGGAAGATCACTTCATTCAGAAGATCAGAGGGATAATTCAACAAGGCGAACCTTCGAGTTTTCAAGTTGATAATGATGGGATTTTAAGGCTCAAAGGTCGAATCTGTGTCCTTAACATTCCTGAACTTCGAAAGGAAGTATTGGATGAATGCCACAAGTCAAAACTCAGTATCCATCCGGGAGTAAGCAAAATGTATAACGACATTAAACGCACTTTCTGGTGGAAGTCGATGAAAAGAGACATTTCTTTATATGTAAGCCGATGCCCTACTTGCCAGCTAGTCAAAAGTGATCAACAGAAATTGGCTGGATTATTACAACCACTAGAAGTTCCTGGTTGGAAGTGGGAGCATATTTCTATGGATTTCATTGATGGTTTGCCCAGAACCAGAAAAGGAAATGACAGTATTTGGGTGATCGTAGATCGCTTCACGAAGACCGCCCATTTCATACCTGTCAAATCAAATAGAACTGCTCAGAGTCTGGCACATATTTACTTCAGGGAAATAGTTAGACTACATGGAGTGCCGCTCAGTATAGTCAGTGATAGAGATACAATTTTCACTAGTAAATTCTGGGAGGCATTTCAAGTCGAGCTAGGAACGAAGTTAAACTTAAGCACCGCTTATCATCCTCAGACAGACGGTCAGACTGAGAGGGTGAATCGCATTTTAGAAGATCTATTGCGGGCTTGTGTTATAGATTTCGGTGGATCATGGGAAGACCATCTGCATTTGGCTGAATTCTCTTATAACAACAGCTACCAGGCGAGTCTGACAATGTCGCCATTCGAAGCATTGTATGGTAGACCGTGCCGATCTCCTGCTTGTTGGGTCGAGCCTGGAAATAGTCTTGTGTTGGGTCCTGATATGATTCGAGAAGCGGCCGACAAAGTTGATTTTATTAAGAAGCGATTACTCGCCGCTCAAAGCCGACAAAAGAGCTATGCCGATAGAAGAAGAAGAGATATATCCTTTGAAGTTGGCGACTATGTATATTTGAAAGTATCGCCGATGAGAGGAGTTATCAGGTTCGGTAAAACTGGAAAGTTAGCACCCAAATTCATTGGTCCGTTTCCTATTCTGGAACGGATCGGAACTCTCGCATATAGGGTCAAACTGCCTGACTGGTTGCCTGGAGTTCATGATGTATTTCATATATCTCAACTTCGAAAGCACGTTCATGATCCAGACTTGATCGTGGAAGAAGCAGCTCAGCAGGATATTGAAATTACTCCAGAACTAGCTGTGAGGCGTGAGCCGCTAAAGATCATCGGCAAAGAAACCAAAGAGCTGAGGAACAAGAAGGTTCACTTAGTCAAAGTGCAATGGAGTGGAGATCCAAGAGATTGTACTTGGGAAACCGAGGAGAGCATTCAGAAAGCTTATCCCAGATGCCGAGTAGATATCTCTGATTGACTCCGGTGCAAGGTACATTTACCCTACTTTGCATTACCTTTTAATTCTCTATTCTGTTGCTATTTTCTTCCCATGGATGTGCATTGTGTATTCTATACTCAGAATATTAGAAACAAATTGATTGTTGTATTATGGGATTGTAGATTTATCAAACCACTTTCGACTTTATTCCTTTTCGGGGACGAAAAGTTTTAAGTGGGGGAGATTGTAACGACCCAGAAAATCTGAACCAATTTAAAATTTTTAAATTGGCTAAAATAATGGATTTTAAATATTTAAAATAAATATTTTAAATAATGGCGATGAAAACTGAGTTTGAATCGACATTTGAAAACGAATATAATTAATTATAATTATATATAGAATTGAAAATGGCGCGGTAGTTCGATAATTCGATTTCAAACTTCAATTGAATATACCGGGTGCAAAACAATCCGGATCTTAGTGAAACCAAAAATAATGGAATCTAATTGATAATATCTTTCTAACGAATATGACCAATCGAAATTTGATAGCGGGAATCAAAAGGTATGTCCAATTGAAAATTCTGAATAGTCGCTATGGAATTCAGGCCCTTAAAAATGGACATTTTGCAGATGACCTCGGATTTCGACGAAACCACTTTTGTTAGATCTGTAGTGTCAAGATATTGTTAGGTTTCAAATTTCATAATTTTTCGAATCAATATGTGAGCGTGGCAAAAGAAAACGCGTTTGACCAGTTTCTGTTGAATTTAATCGACTGGAAATTGGCCATTTTTCAAACGGTCTCAGAATTCGACGAAACTAGTTTTGTTAGGACCGTATCGTCAATACGAAGCTAGAAAATATTTTTCTGGAATTTTTCTAGCCAGTATGTGACCCCGGTAATTTGAAATGTACGTTTAAAATTCAATATAGTGATTTAAATGAAAATTCAAAAGGAAACCGATTGTAACGATCAAACCAGCTTGCGATACATATCCCATTGTGTTCGGAATGGGGGTTAAACGCTATGGACGACAGGCGGTGGGCCTCGTTTCGAGGTCGTATGTAAAAGTCAACCCTTTTGCAAATTTAAATAATTAAATAAAAAAAAAATATTTTAATCCCCCTTCCCTCCTTATCTCCCGCTTGCCCCCCCCCTTTCATTTCGATACAAACAGAAGAAAAAAAAAAAAAAAAAACCCTAAAACCCTAAGCAGGCGATCGACGCCCCGAGCCCCGAGCCCATCGCCGCCTCGCTGAAACCCCGAAGTCAAGCCATCGCCTCCCGATCCCCCTTAAGCTTCGCGACACCCACGAGCCCCCCCTTAAGCATCGCGACACCCACGACCCCCCCCCCGTTCAAAGCCCTAGCGCCGCCCCCCCCCTCGAAGAAGCCGCCGACGCCTTTTCTCCCCCGCGCCTCTGTAAGTTTTAAATTGTATTTTATTTTTATTTATTTTATTTTTATTTTATATATAAACTGGTTTTTTTAAAAAGGTTTAAACTGATTTATTTATAAAGGTTTAAACTGATTTATTTATAAAGTAAAAACTGAGATTTTTAAAGAATAAAACTGATTTGTTTTAAAAAAAGTTAAAAACTGATCTATAAAAAAATAAATAATAAAAACTGCATTTTTTATTAAAATAAAAACTGCATTTTTTATACAGTTAAAAACTGATTTTGCTAAGAATAAAACTGAATTTTCTTAAAAGAATAAAACTGAATTTTCTTAAAGAATAAAACTGCATTTTCTTAAAGAATAAAACTGCATTTTCTTAAAGAATAAAACTGCATTTTCTTAAAGAATAAAACTGCATTTTCTATGAAAAATAAAACTGCATTTTTATGAAAGAATAAAACTGATTTATAAAAAGTATAAAAACTGTGATTTATAAAAATATAAAAACTGGTTTTCTTGAAAAGTTGAAAACTGATTTCTTTCAAAAGTAAAAATCATATTTTTATATGTTGAAAGAAAAAGTAAAAGTCATATTTTTATATGTGAAAGCAAAAGTAAAAATTATATTTTTATATGTTGAGAGCAAAAGTAAAAATCATATTTTTATATATTGAATAGCGTAGTAAAAAATTCTATTTTTACATATGCAGAGAATACGGGTGAAAGCGACAAATAGGCGAAGATTTCTATTAAGAAGAGTCTCGCAGTTGGATAGCTATTGGTGAGATTTCTGATTTAAAATATATTATATATGTGTGAAATGAAAGTGAATAGCTATATATAAATTGCTATATATATATATATATATATATATATATACGCCCCCTCGTCCACAAACCATGGACGATATTTATTGGTTGAAATTGTTGTGAAAATTGAATGATTGTTTGGGATTGTTTGTGATTGATATTGGTTGATTGTGGTTGAAAAATACCCATTTGTGGTTGTGAAATATTTGGTTAAAACCACATAGGATTAGTTTGTGGAAATGAAATAAATATATACATGCCGCCTGCGTGCGAACTAGATGCATGTTTCCCATTGTCAAAAACCGCGAGGTTTTAAGGTAGAGCGAGGAGCCGTACTAGGGACGGTGCCGGTGTAACTACCCTGCCGTTATGATGCCGAAATTTTGAATAATATTTGTGTGTTTGAATTATTTTCATATGCTTAAACTATATTTATTCCTTATATAGAAAACATTCATGTGTTGAATTGATATTCATTCGTTGTTTAGAAATTCATGTGTTGAATGGTATTCATATTTTGAAATAAATAGTTCGATAATAAAAATCACATTTTTATCGATATATAAAAACTATAGAAAACATTCATGTGTTGAATTGATATTCATTCGTTGTTTAGAAATTCATGTGTTGAATGGTATTCATATTTTGAAATAAATAGTTCGATAATAAAAATCACATTTTTATCGATATATAAAAACTATAGAAAACATTCATGTGTTGAATTGATATTCATTCGTTGTTTAGAAATTCATGTGTTGAATGGTATTCATATTTTAAAATAAATAGTTCGATAATAAAAATCACATTTTTATCGATATATAAAAACTATAGAAAACATTCATGTGTTGAATTGATATTCATTCGTTGTTTAGAAATTCATGTGTTGAATGGTATTCATATTTTGAAATAAATAGTTCGATAATAAAAATCACATTTTTATCGATATATAAAAACTATAGAAAACATTCATGTGTTGAATTGATATTCATTCGTTGTTTAGAAATTCATGTGTTGAATGGTATTCATATTTTGAAATAAATTGTTTGATAATAAAAATCACCTTTTATAGACTATATGGACTATATAGAAAAATAGTGTTTTGAAATGAATTATTTTACAATAAAAATTACATTTTTATTGTATGCATAAATCGTTGAAATGTGAAATGTTAAAAATAGCCACTTGTTCAAATAAACATATATCAGTTGAAATATTCATTAATTAGCTAATGAAATGATTTGCGCCTATTTATGTGACATTAGAATGAATGGTGTTTTAAACCAAATAGAAATCAAATATGAAGTCGAATAGAAAAGGATAAATGATGATAACTGTATATATATGTACATGCATATTCATTGAACAGGTTATAGCAAAAGGGGCTAGAGAAGAGGAATAAAATTTTGTGCCCGACAAATAGGTACACATTTACTGATTTGTTTGGGTGATGATTTTGAGCCTGTTGGCTAGCCGCTTGGCTTTTTCTTTTTCTTTTCGAGATCAGAAGGACCGGGACGCTATTTGCGATTTCCCGACGCTCCCGGTGCAGGGGAGGTTATGGCGAAATTTTTCCAAAATTTAAGGTGTTAGAAAATTTTTTGAAGTGAAAACGATATAGAAATCCTTGAATGAACTATATTTATATAACTATATAAATATAAATAAAATTAAAACGAAACGAGGCCGTGCAGTTCGTATTTCGAAACCGTGATTTCAAACGACTAGTACGGGAAATCCGACCATTGGATTTTCCCGAAACCTCAACCGTCGGGTTCGCCTTGGAATAATCTTTCCAACGGCACCAACCTTGTAAAAATCCAACGGTTGGATTGTCTGTAATGTTTAATTCAAATCTGAAGAAAAACAGCGCCAGAAACGATTATATTTATTTATATATATAAATAAAATTATATTTAATCGAATAACGACGCTGCAGTTCGTATTTTGAAATCGAAAATTCAAACGATTGTACCGGGAGATCCGACCGTCGGATTTTCCCGAAACTGGAACCGTTGGATTCGTTTTGAAAAGACCTTTCTAATGATGTAAATTTTGTGAAGATCCAACGGTTAGATTTTCAGATATGTGTAAATCAAATCTGAAGAAAAACAGCGCCACGGCCGCCTTATGGCCCGAAGCGTCGTTTTGAATAAAATGGCTAT
This sequence comes from Allium sativum, assembly GCA_030737875.1. Classification (NCBI taxonomy): domain Eukaryota; kingdom Viridiplantae; phylum Streptophyta; class Magnoliopsida; order Asparagales; family Amaryllidaceae; genus Allium; species Allium sativum. The sequence continues at coordinate 8,693,767 of JASFAX010000034.1, forward strand.
TTTAAAATAAATAAAAATAGCGATAAATAGTTATAAAATATCATAAGTGATATGGAATGGAAATAAACTGAATTTGCTTGATTTATGTGATGTTTGATGGTTGAATGTGTTTGGTGTGAAAATTACACTAAAGAACAAACGTGATGTTGTCGAATAATTTAACCATTGAAATAAATCGATTTGAAATTCTAAATATACGTGAATTATTTGAAAAGGCCGAGTTAATTCTCATTTCGAATAATCGACCGACGATTGAAATTCGAAGATGAAGACGATGGTAGAAGACCGGAGATCTTCACCTCGTTTGGATGGTAACCGAGGTCCTGATTGGGAGGCATCCCGAAATATGGATAATGAGTGGTGATCGTCCAGACGTACGTGTTGATCGAAGGGTTTGCGAGGTATTTAGTGCCTCCGGTTTCGTTCAGACCCAGAACGGACTTGTAAATGGACTGTGTGTCTGACATAGGATTTATTCTGTGTGGCATGCTAAGATGCAGTGATCAGGGCTTCTGTTGAAAAGCAAAGTCTTGTGGTGATGATCAAAGCACCGCCTGTGCGGCGTAGCTTTGTGTATAGCGTGAATTCGCGAGCCTCACACCCCGGTATGAACCTAAAACGGGAGAACGGACCTCAGGGAGGGCCTACGTTTCCTCCTAGCTAAAAGTGGCGTCAGTGGTTTTACACGCCCTGACGAGTTTGACTTATGTGGTTGTTGCTGTTGCGAGGCGCCTCGATTAGATTGGACGATCCGGGTCCGATGGAGTCACTTGTTGGCTCGCTTACGCCCCAAAGGGCGGCGAAACGTAGTGCTCAGGCATTTTAATCCACTCCGTGTGGACCGGCCCTGTCGCTCCTAGGGTCACTCGAGCTCTGATCCTGAGACTCGGGCTAGGCAGTCTCGAATTCGGTAAGGACTATCTTTTGCCTTGGTTCAGGACGGAAATCCAATTTCCAAATACGACATCGTGCGAATTTGATTGTATATATATATGGCGACATGATATATGGTACCCATGCCGTCTATGATTGATAGTTATGATTTGAAATTGTTTTCAAAACATATTAACACTAGCAATAATATCAATTGCCTTTGTTTTATTCGTATCAATCATATTTTGGCCATTATAAGGTAAAACTCTATCCTCCGGTTTGCGTTGCATTGTGTGATGGGAACTGAGTCTTATAATGGCTTCATTTTTATAAAGAGCATAGCGATGTTTAAAAGAAAGATTTGTTTTAAAGCACTGGCAATCCGATGGAGTAAACCCGTTCCACGAAAGTGGCGTGGTCCTGAGATTAGCCAAATTATATATGTGTTGAGTAGATTTCTCATACCAGTCCCATGACTGACTCGTAGTTTGTTTCACTCTCAAACTCGGGTGCCCCTCTTTCCACACGGGCAGCCTTGTATTCAGGTTTAGTTGGTTCTTTCTGGATAGCTGGAGCTGAAGAAGGATTCTATCATTTATTTCTTTTTATGCTGTTCAGCTCCTATTGTACATATTTTGTTTATTTCCGCTGTAGACATTTATGTATAGCTGAACTGTATTTGTACTAAGTAAGATCCTGTATACTGTGTAACTCTGATGATTACTTTTATCCAGTATATTTTGTTGTTCATTCTGGTGTATTTATTTAATTCTGTTCTGCTATTATATGTTTCTGTGTTATATTCCAAAAGATAACCTTGTTTCCGTGAGAACGGGAAATCGGGTCGTCTCACCGGCCTTTCCGTACAACCCGCGTATATTAAAAATAAATGTTACACAAACACAACATACGCCTCATTCCAATTCATTAGTTACTAACAGTAAATCAGTAAGAGAGCAATTCCCCAAATATTAACCCCGAAGGCCGAAACCAACATCAGATCAATATCCAGGAAACCATTCTTCTTAACTAACCTTCAGCTAGTTTCTAAATTTCAATTCTTAGGGAAAGGTTCCCATTAATTTTATCCAAGATAAATTCTTTAAAATTTATCCCTTAATCTTCCTTTGGATGTCATTTCAAACCAAATTATGGTTTCCCAAACTAGTCGAGATTAGCGAACCATACCGAAGTAATTATTTAATTTATTTCCCAATCCCAACCTATTCATCCCATGAAGCAAAACTGGTAATACTCCATATTTAACATCACATTGTTCGGTAAAATTAATTACCATTTCACGTTCAAATCTGATTAAAGATTTAACTATCGCTTTGGAGCAAAACTGGTGATACTCCATTCTCGCTCACTTCTAAATTTGATAATTTAGATTGTAGATTCACATTTCAACCTAATTGCAGATTCGTTAAAACTCCTTTTACTGGGTTAAAGAACTAGGTGTTATTTAAAACACAGTTCACGACAAACCCAAATCACATTCTATTTATTATCGGGTTAAAGAACTAGTGTTATTTAAAACACAGTTCACGATAAACCCATTTCAAATCCAATCAAATATATTAGAAATTCCGATTATTTAAAACCCCTTTTTAAATCTAATTTATTTATTTAAAAATAATTGGGTTTTAAATTTAGTTCAAAACTAGTTCATTTCGATAAAAATCCATTTTTATCCTTTCAAATATGGAGGTTTTCACCCCAATTTTTCCCAAATCATTTCTTATGATTTTACACAAATTATTACTATTTTTAATAATTTTATCAAGGCCCGTATAGTCGATTTCCATCAACGGCCATCGAGCTGCAGTTACAGCGACCTTTTTCAAATTTGATTTGGACGTATCTCCAAATCCAACCGTTAGATTTTTAATTTCTAATATTCGTTAGAAAGATCTTTTCGATACGAACCCAACGATTCCGGTTTTAGGAGAATCCGACGGTCGGATCTCCCGAATGTCCGTTTGAAATAAATGGTCGAAATTTACGAACTACCGCGGCGCGGCGGGTTCTATTCAGGCCATTATATTATATATATAATATATATAATATATATTTCGTCGATTTCTATTTAAAACGAATTATATAAATAGTTTTGAATTCGTTTCAAAAACATTTTCAACTTCCATTTCAATTCGAATCAAAATTGAAATTTTCCCTATAAATTCGTTTTAAAATTCATTTGAATTCAATTCAAATTTCAATTAAATTTGAATTCATTTCAATTTGTTTTCAATTCAACTCGAATTCATCTTCTATTCAGTTCAATTCAAATTGGTTTTCTATTCGATTCAAATTCATTTTCTATTCAAATCAAATTCGTTTCGTTTTCTATTTGAATCAAATTCATTTCGTTTTCTATTTGAATCAAATTCGTTTCTAAATTGTTTTATATTCAATTCATTCGAAATCATTTTATATTCAATTCATTTCGAAATCTCTATATATTCAATTCATTTCGAAATCGCTTTATATTCAATTCATTTCGAAATCGTTTTCTATTCAATTCATTTCGAAATCGCTTTATATTCAATTCATTTCGAAATCGTTTTATATTCAATTCATTTCGAAATCGTTTTTTTTATATTCAATTCATTTCGAAATCGTTTTATATTCAATTCATTTCGAAATCGTTTTTTTTATATTCAATTCATTTCGAAATCGCTTTATATTCAATTCATTTCGAAATCGCTTTATATTCAATTCATTTCGAAATCGTTTTATATTCAATTCATTTCGAAATCGCTTTATATTCAATTCATTTCGAAATTGCTTTATATTCAATTCATTTCGAAATCGTTTTATATTCAATTCATTTCGAAATCGCTTTATATTAAATTCATTTCGAAATCGTTTTATATTCAATTCATTTCGAAATCGTTTTTTTTATATTCAATTCATTTCGATATCGTTTTATAATCAATTCATTTCGAAATCGTTTTTTTATATTCAATTCATTTCGAAATCGCTTTATATTCAATTCATTTCGAAATCTCTTTATATTCAATTCATTTCGAAATCGCTTTATTTTCAATTCATTTCGAAATCGTTTTATATTCAATTCATTTCGGTTTTCTATTCGATTTCTAAATCACTTTTCAATATTCATTTTAAAATAAATAAAATTGATATAAATATCGTTCACGTCAAAATGGCGTAAATCTAATCAACACGGCTTCATATATTTCTATTTTCAAATATTCTATTTCAAATATTTCTTTTTCAAATAATTCCTATTCAAATATTTCTATTTCAAATATTTCTTTTTCAAATAATTCCTTTTCAAATATTTCTATTTCAAATATTTCTATTTCAAATATTTCTTTTTCAAATATTTCGATTTCAAATATTTCGTTTTCAAATATTTCGTTCAACACATGACTAATCTCAACGGATGAGTACAGTTAACACATGAACCTTTATTTTATATTGATAAAGATGTAAAATTTATTATTAAAATATTTCGTTCAACACATGACTAATCTCAACGGATGAGTACAGTCAACACATGAACCTTTATTTTATATTGATAAAGATGTAAAATTTATTATTAAAATATTTCGTTCAACACATGACTAATCTCAACGGATGAGTACAGTCAACACATGAACCTTTATTTTATAATATTCTTTATTTTTCAAATTGGAATGAGGCCCAATCAATTACCATATAATGTTAATTATATGGATTTTAATACATCACACATATATAATAGCATTGAAAAATAAGCAACCATCAACCAAAGTGCACTACACTGTATAAGCATCAAATATAAATATCTAACGCTTTTAACAGCCTGTCAATCAATCGATCGACATATTTAATCAATCAGGATGAGTGAACTTCAAATTTCATCCCAACACCCGTGTGGGGTTTCAAACAATCAAACTCAGATTTTAGTTGTGCAGTTGGGCGATGTGTAAAATTTATCGACCCAATCAACGTCCTTCAAATAGGTGTACATAAACAAACCGTCCGGTTTGTAAATGAATATTTTATTTTATTCACTTCACGTTAAAAATTATATTTTTAACGATAAAATATTTTATTCAACCTATGAAAATATTCTATTCAGTTCATTTACACAATAAAAATGATATTTTTATTTTTCTAACATATTTTAGAAAATTTCGGCGGCATAACGGCACGATACTAGAAACGGGACAAGGCCTAGCCTTATCCCCGGTCTAGTGAAGGCCCACGCCATTCACACATCAATCATATCCATTCAATTCACCAAACAATTCAATTCAAACCAAATAATCTAACCAACTACACAACCAAACAAACAAGTCCATGGTCTGTGGACGATTGTGTCGGGTGCTACTAAACACCATCTGCATCCTAGTATATATATATATAACTAGAAAAAGAAATTGAAAGGTGAGAAATTCTCACCAATAGCTATCCAATCATCTTGACTCTTCTTTGCTAGAAATCTTCATCGTTATCGCATTTTTGTCATCTTCGTTGCTGCAGCCAGTACATATGTAAAAATCGAATTTTTACCTTGTTATTCAATATATAAAAATCGAATTTTTACTTCGCTATTCAATATATAAAAATCGAATTTTTACTATGCTATTCAATATATAAAAATCAAATTTTTATTATACTATTCAATATATAAAAATCGAATTTTTACTTCGCTACTCAATATGTAAAAATCTCGCCTTTTCAAATATAAAGATTTCATCACTATAAAAATCACCTCTTTATTTCAACGTATATATAATAAAAATCAGATTTTTATTTCGCTACATATACAAAGATGATATTTTCATATTCTATATCTCATAAAGATTATATTTTTATAGTTCCTACTATGTAAAGATCATATTTTTATCTTCCTACAATATAAAAGATTATATTTTTTCTACCTACCTATATAAAGATCAAAATTTTATTATCTATATATTATAAAAATTGATTTTATAGATTAAAAATCACTACTTTATATCATTAAATCTAACCTTTCTTATCTTAAAAATCCTGTCTTTGATAATTTTAAAAACCATATCCTTCTCTTAAGAAAAATCATATTTAAAAATCCCATCTTTGTTTTCATAAAAATATAAATTCACATTCTTATAAGCAGGGATAAATATAACTGAAATAAAAACAAAAAGCTTACTTACTTTTTTTTTATTGAAGAATCGGATAATCGGAGAGGGGAGGAGCAAGGTGGGGGCGGATTCCGCAGCTCTGGATGGAGGGAGAAGGAAGGGTGGTGCGGTGGCCGTGGGGCTGCGCTCCAGCGAGGGGGCTCACGGGTTTTGAGTCTGGAAGGGGTTTCGACGAGGGTTTAAATGGGGTAGGGCGCGGTCTTCAAATCGCAGAGGGGAGAGAGGAGCGAGACGCGAGGGCGAGAGGGGGGGGGGGGTCTGCCGGAGATCGACGGCGGCGGGGGTCCTCCGGGGCGGCGGCGTCGATCACGCGAGGGGAGCTCCGTTAGTCTTCTCTTTTTTTTAATTCTGTTATGATTGAAAACGAGAGGAGGGGGGCCAGAGAGGAAATAGGGAATGAAGAGAGAATCTTTAATTTTTAATTTATTTAATTATTTTATTTTCACCAAAAAGCAACTTTTATTTTCGACCTCAAAACGAGGCCCACCGCCTGTCGTCCATAGCTAATTACCCCCATTCCGAACACAATGGGATATGTATTGTAGGCTGCTTCGACCGTTTCGATCAGTTTCCGTTAAAAACAACATATAACTATATATATTGAATTTGAACGCGCATTTCAATTTACCGGGGTCACATACTAACTCGAAAAATTCCATAAAAATATTTTCTAGCTTTGTATTGACGATACGGTCCTAATAAAACTAGTTTCGTCGAATTCTGAGACCGTTGGAAAAATGGCCAATTTCCAGTCGATTATAATCAACTAAAACTGGTCAAACGCGTTTTCCTTTGCCACGCTCACATATTGATTCGAAAAATTTTGAAATTTGGATTCTAGCAATAATTTGACACTGCGGATCCAACAAAAGTGGTTTCGTTGAAATCCGAGGTCATTTGCAAAATTGCTATTTTTAAGGGCTTGAATTCCATAGCGACTATTCAGAATTTTCAACTGGACATATCTTTTGATCCCCGCTATGAAATTTTGATTTTTCGGATCCGTTGGAAAGATATTCTCCATTAGATCCTAATGTTTTTGGTTTCACTAAAATCTGGATTGTTTTGCACCCGGTACATTCAATTGAAGTTTGAAATCGAATTATCGAACTACCGCGCCATTTTCAATTCTATTATATAATTATATTTAATAATTTATATTCTAACAACGGCGTATATAATATATACATTAGAATTATATTCAAAATAAATTTCTCATCGATGTTATTTAAAATAATCTATTTTAAATAACCAAAATTCATTAAAATTGCCAAAATAAAAATTTTAAACTGGCCCGGATTTTACGTGTCGTTACAATAGTTTTATTTTAAAGGATTTTTGAATAGAAATCATTTTGAATGGATTTTGAAATTAATAAAGCATTATACTCACTTCAGTCGCTGGAAAATAATTCTGATAATGACTGCAACATTATCAGTGTTCATTTTCGAGTTCTAAGTGATGAATTGCTACCGTAGTAAAGTTTTTGATGAAAATTTGTTTGAAGGAAAACAATTTGATTTGAAAATTCAAATGTTTTGAATTTGAGAGGGAAATAAATATATGTATAACCCTAGGATTTGGATTCTGGAAGTGGAATTTAACTTAAGCTAGTTAAATGGATTGAAGTGAATCAATCAACTAGAATCAATTTGAATAGGTTTATTGGAATATAGATTGGATATAAATGGATTGATCGTAGATCATTCGGATTAAATGTGTGAAAACCAAAAGTTTTGGTGGAATTAAATTTGTTGAAATATGAAGAGTTGAGTTTCAACATAAGTGAGATTTTGAAAAATAATGGATTTGTACCATTTTTCCTACCTTAGCAATTTCGAGGACGAAATTGCTATAAAGGGGAAAGAATGTAACGACCCGGATTTTTGGCCGATTTATTTTAAATATTTAATATGGTTTTAAATATTAAAATATAAATGGTATTTTATTGGGTTATCGATTAAATAATCGAAATACGATTTATTTTGATAATCATCGTAATACAAGGATTTAAAATAATTCAATTCGAAGTTAGAATTAAATCAAAACAATTCAGATGATCAATATTAATTGTATTTGAATATATATGATAATAAAAATATTTTATTTTCAGAGAAATTTTTACTTTTTTGAATTTAAATTATATTATTTTATTTTGGTTATTTATATTTACGTTCAAATTAAATATCAAAATATATTCAGTTAGTTCAGAATAGTGTTAAACTGTTGAAATAATAGTGGTTACATTAAAAATAGCGGTTCGTGGTTTAAATGAATGGACCCCGAGATATTTATAATGGATAAGATCGAAATCGAATCGAAAATCAAATCGATATCTATTTAAAAAGAATAAAAGATCTCTTTATATCGAATCAAAATCAAATTAATTAGAAAATCTTTTTAAATAAAATACAAGATTTTGTTTTATACGTTGGTCCCCTTTTCTAATGTATAAAATCGCGACTATCCCCCTCACTGCTCTTCTATTTTATTTTCCTCTTCTATTCATTCATTCTCCTTATTTAGGAACGAAATAATCCAGCCTTTGCTACCCCTTTTAAAAATTATAAAATTCGTTCTTCAATTAAATCAAATGAATAAAAGTCCATTACCTTCCTTTTGATTAGAGCATTAATCTCATACCCCTTTTATAGGGTGCGGCGAGTTTCAGAAAGTCTCGATTTGGGGATTTTATGTCTCGATGGAGCGGATTTTGGGGTTACGAGGTGGGATCAAAGTCGTGTTTCGATTGATGCAGTATGAAGCAAGGAAGGTGCGATGTCTATGGGACTTCGATAGTGATTTGGTGGCGTTCTCGAAGGAGGCTAGGGTGGTGCGATGATGAACACTGTAACAACAAGCTCGAGGACGGCTAAGGGAAAAGGAAGTTGATGCTAGTTTGGACTGGACTGGAAATGGGGCTCCGATGTGGTGAAAGGAGGTGAAGGTTATAATGCATTTGCGATGAGGTGAAGGGAAGAGTGTGAGGACTGGTGAGCAAAACTGGAAGGTTTGCGTTTGGGTCTATTGTGGTATGGATGGGGACAGTGTTCGGTAACCGAGGTTCCGGTGCTTTGAGAAGAATAATTTGGTGTCTATATTTTGCGTTGGGATTAGGAATGGAGTGGAAGAAGGTTAAGGGCAGGTTTCCAGTGGCAACAACAAGTTGGAAATTTGTGGATGGAAAGAAGTAGGTAAATTCCTATTTTGATTTTTGTTTTAGTTTTCAAATTTTGCATAGTAGTTAGAACCGAAATTAGTACTGTTAGAAAAGAAAATGTCGGTTACTACTAATCCGGAATTCAAAAACGAGAAAGGAAATTTTATCTAGTGAATGATTTTATAAATTTGATTAATAAACATCTAAAATCATTAATTGTTCAACTAGGAAGTTAGTAAAAAGGAAAAAGGATTTTATTTTAGTATAGTCTCGACATAAAACCTTGTTAAGGAAGTTCGATAGTTAATTTATAAAACTCGGATTTTTTTATTAGGCGTGGATAAATCAAATATAATCATTCATGTGGAGTTCGAAGACTCGGAAATCAATTAAAAGAAATTGAAACTGGTACACGGGCAGATTTAAAAATCATCGGTGAGTAAATCTCACTCACCTTTCATTTAGAATTTATTTTTATTCGTTAAAAATAATTGTTTGATGCTTGTTTGAATGCTTTCTGGTTGATTTAAAAATATTAGTTATTTAGGGTTGACTATTATGTATATATTGGTTTGGTGATTGGATTGTTCCCGCAGTATCATTAGCGGATGACCCTACGCCCACGTATATAAGTGGATCCCCTTTATACCGCGAAATCCTGCCACGAAGCAGGATGGGTATTATTTATGTTGACTAACGTCTGTGGATGCAGGAAAAACAGGTTGGAGGGATCCAACTGGATTCCTCAAAAATATATTATTTGTTTGTTTATTTGTTTGTATATATACTGTCATATGCAATGTGTTAGAAACCCTGAAAGAAATAATTGTTTGTTTGGTGTTTAAATATCACTGGGCCTAAGTGTTTATTTATAAAAATACCCTGAAAGGGGTATTTGAGATTTAAAAGGGAAATTCTATTTTAGAAAAATAAAATTTGATTTTTTTTTTTGAAAAATAAAACAAGTGATTCCTTTATAAACGAAGTTTATAAATAGTTCTTGTGTAAACAAAGTTTATTAATAGTTCTTGTATAAACAAAGTTTATAAATGAAGGGAAGAGAATTATAATTGGATAATTCAGAAATAAATTATAAGTTTGAATTTGAAAAAGGGAAAAAACTATTTTTCCAAAGTAGAAATATCTATTTCAAAGGAATTGAAATAGAATTTGAATCCAAAGGAATTAAAATAGAATTTGAATTCAAAGGAATTAAAATAGAATTTGAATTTAAAAGAATTCAAATAGAATTTGAATTCAAAGAAATTTAAATGGATTTGAATAAAGAAAGTTCAAATGGAATTTAATAATATAGAGATTTAAAAATAGAATTCAAATGGAGTTTAAATATAGATATTCAAATGGGATTTAAATACAGAATTTGAATATAGATATTCAAATGGGATTTAAAAATAGAATTTGAATTTTGAATAGATTTTGAATATAGAAATTTAAATAGATGTTGAATATAGAAAATTTAGAGGAAATTCAAATATAGAATTTGAATATAGGAATGTAAATAGAATTTGAATAAGGGAATTTGAAATAGAATTTAAATAAGAGGATTTAAATAGAATTTGAATAATAGAATTAAAAAGGAGTTTGAATATTTGAAATTCAAATAGAATAAATATGGAATTTGAATTCAAAGAGAATTAAATAGGGAATTTGAATGTAAAATTCAAAAAGAATTCAAATGGAATTTAAACTAAAGAATTTTGAATATTGCATTCAAATGGAATTTTAATCTATGGGATTTAAATCTATAATTCGAATGGAATTTAAAAATATGGAATTTAAATATAGGATTCAGATAGAAGTGAAATTGGTATTTGAATATTAGAATTCAAATAAAAGTGAAAATTGAGTTGAATTCATTTTAACGAAGTTCAAAAGTTTATATATATAAATATAATTAAAACGAACTCGCCGCAGCGCTGCAGTTCGTAAATTGTCATTTCGAACTTCAATTGAGTATACAGAACTCAATTGAAGTCGAAATTCTTTGAAACAAGAAACGTCAGGACCGATTTGATAATAGTTTTCTAATGAAGGAGAAAAATCTGGATTTCGTCGAATAGATTTTGAGTTATTTCAAAATTAAATTTTCAGAAAACCAGCGCCACAACCATTTATAAACAATAACGGTTTATTTAATTTTATAAAAGGATTTTAAGCGAATAAAATCCAAATTTCTATTTAGAAAATGTCAGACTTGAGTTGTAAATTATATGTGAACTCAAGTGGAGTAATGAATTGATTCTTGAAATAGAAGTTAGATTTTTGATTATTGAATAGAATTAACTAATTTGAATAGTATTTAGTTAACGAGATTTTTGAATTGTTATTGGGTTTTGAATATGTTAATTTGATTTTAAAATTTATATTCGAAATCGAAAAGGAAACTAGAATTGAAATTGAAATTCAATTTGGTTATGAGCAAGTTAAATATTTTGTTTGAACATGTTATGTTCAAACAAAGAAGTGAAATAGGCAAAATAGCTAATTAAAGAATAAATGAGCGAAACTGAATTCAAACGATTGGATTGAGTTGGATTGAATTGGAAACAGGTGAGCATGTGTTAGACAGGTATGGGATGAAGTATATGAAGATTTTAATTTATATGCCCGACAAAAAGGTACATGTTTAAATTCATATATGAGTTTTTATGCGCCGTATCGGCAAGCCGCTTGGCTTTTTTCTTTTTTTTTTGGATTGGAAAGGGCCGTGGGAGGCTATTTGAAATATCCCGATGCTCCCGGTACAAGGGAGGTTATGGCGATTTTTTCCGGGAATTTAAGGAGTTAGAATATTTTTAAGATAATTTGATAGTTAGAAACCAATGTATCGATATATATAGAATTCGATAAGGAAACGAAATTTAAATTAGAATATTGTAAACAAAAGGGGAAATCTATAAATTAGAAATAGAAAGCGAACCATAAACATGTTTTAAAAATGAATAATTGGGTTTTATAGTGTGTTGATTCGAGGTAAGTTGTTTTGCCGTTTTGAAGTTGAGGATGTTTTCAGTCAAGGTCTGAGAGGTAATTTTACCCCAACTTGATTGATTTCATTTTTAATTGATAAATAGCAAGATCCAGTCTCGAAGAGAAGTGTTTGAATAAGAGTTAGTTGAATAAAATATTTTGGGTTGTTGTAACGATGTTTCATACAACATTCGTTTTAACCCAAGTGGTGGAATTTTGGAAATATAACAGTAAATATTTCCTGAGTATAATTAAAGTAGTCGGGAAAGAGATAAGTGATTGAAATTGTTTTCAATTGCAATTAGAATATATTTTCTAAATACAGAAAATAAAGGAGGGCGATATTCGGAAATGTTTTCCAAATAGCGTAAAGGGCCAATATGGTTATTGAAAATATTTGGTTAACAAATATTGATAAGGAAAGGGAGAAGAGATTTAATTAATGAAATATTAATTAAAGAGCCCAGTGATTTGTTTGATATGTTGAATGAACACTTGTTTTCTTCGATAGTTGAATCATCAACTATCGAAAACACTTGTTTTTATTCGATAATTAAATCACAGACTATCAAAGATTTTGACCATCGTTGTCAATATGGAGAGACCGGTTGGATTATTATCCGTGAACCACTCTGTATTGGCAGTAGCATTGCGAATCAGATTATACAAAGGTAATCGAAGACGGTGTAAAGTGCAAGGGCTTTTTCTATTAATAGAAATTGTGCCTTCGGTTTCGTTCAAATCCCAGAACGAACGTTAATGGACGTATGTCTGACAAAGTATTTCCAATGATCGAATATGTTGGTCTGTATAAATATATATGGTTGCAACGGATTTATTCCCTTAGCATAACATTCAGAATATTTGTGCAAATCAATTAGTGATTAACGGATCTGACAATGTGGCATTCAAAGTGATTGTGCTATCAATGAATAGAAAGTAATCGTAGCCTCAAGCCTCAATAACCAGGAAATGACAAAAATCGGGCAGGCAACATGGCTATTTGGTCGCTCCCATTAGCGTGTATAATCACCTATTTAGAGAGTCATTAAATTCCTTATTCTATTCGATGCTGTCCCATTCGGGAAACGGTTGTTGATCCCAACCGTTGGTTATATACATTTGATACACTCAAGCGAAATGAGTGGTCGGTCATGTGTGGGCCGGGTTGCAGGATGTTCTTGTTGAACCCAGTGTATTCCTCTCTAGAGATACACTAGCGGAAGGTGGTTCCATACCTTGTCATAGTCGGATTCCAATCTCCAATAAGCGCCATGCGGTTTTTGATTTTATACTATGTATGTGGAGCGTGAGATGCAAGCGTTCTGCTATTTGCTTATTTATTTGATTTAGACACTATTATAATATCATTGGATTTTTGTATCAAATTGTTTTGGGTTACAGTAAGGTAAAATCCGTCCATGTTTATGTGTGGGCTGGTCTTACTATTATCTTTTCTTTCGAAAGGATTTTGAAAGTTAAACAAATGGTTGGAGTTTACTCACACCAGTCTCATGACTGACCTAGAGTTTATTTTGTTTGTTTTCCCCTAAACTCTTGGGTGCCCAAATTTGTGCGGGCAGTCAAGTAGTCGGGATTTTTCAGATTCACTTGGAAGAGCTGGAAGCAGGAGGCTTCACCAGTTGGCTATAGACTATCATATATTCCGCTGTGAACCATGTTTGTATCTGGAAACAGGTGTTTATAACTGTTCCAAGAATAACTATTGTGCTCTGATAATGGTATGTATATCCAGTTACTGATTTGTATTTTCAAAAGTTATGTTATATAATATATTTTTTTCGTTCTGCTGTGAGATTTGTCTTCTTCGTTTTCTTCTATTCTAATATTTCTTTCTTTCTATTTCTCATCCTCTAACTTCTTTCTTATAATGATTCGTATTTCTTTGCAATTTGGGTTGGACGTGTGGTGTTATTAGTCGACTCAGATGGTACGGATTTGCGGGTCATTACAAGTAATTTATGAATTCTGGTTGATCAGTATGATCCACTGTATCAATAGGTTTTCTAAGCCGTCGAATATGATGAACCAACACAGTATGTTTTGAAAAGAGAGTAAATGAAGTGACTTTACCCAAAGTATATTTTGATATAAAGAAAATATTTATCTTAAGATTATTATAATATATTAGATGTATTGGTTGTTATTATAATCAAATAAGATTATAATTGAGATGGTTATAAATAACCAATCAGGTATTATATAAAAATCAGATGGATTAAATTTGAATTTAAAATGGATTCGGAATTAAAATCCTAGAAACTTGGAAAAGTGTTTATAATTGACTTTTGGATAAATTACATGAAAATTTTAAGATTATGAGTGAATTTGGAAATGTTTTCCAGGCATGGTAAAGGATATTTTGAAGTAATTTCAAAATGGAAGTGTTTAAAAATGGCTTTGAAAGGTGATATAGTATTAAAATCACTCAGTCGCTGGAAAATAACGCTGATGATGCTTGCCACATCATCAGTGTTCATTTTCAAGATTCTAAGTGACAGAATACTGCCAAAGATATTGTTTTTGAATTGTTTTGAGGAAAACAAGTTGTTTTAAAATTCAAATGGTTTGAATTGTTATAGTTATTATTGTATATGTATAGTTATATGATTTCAAACTGATTTGAAATAAAAATGAGACGACCCCAAACCCCGTACTGACGGAGGCAAGGGTAATCCTTGGAATATAACACAGAAACAGATAATAGCAGAACAGAAATAAATAAATACACCAGATAATGCACAATAGAATATACTGGATAAACGTAATCATCAGAGTTACACAGTATACAGGATCATACTTAGTACAAATACAGTTCAGCTATACATAAATGTCTACAACGGAAACAAACATAATATGTACAATAGGAGCTGAACAGCATAAAAAGAGATAAATGATAGAATATATCTTCAGCTCCAGCTACCCAGAAAGAACCAGCTAAACCTGAATACAAGGCTGCCCGTGTAGAAAAAGGGGCACTCGAGTTTGAAAGTGAAACAAACTACGAGTCAGTCATGGGACTGGTATGAGAAATCTACTCAACACATTTATAATATGGCCAATCACAGGACCACTCCACTTTCGTGGAATAGGTTTACTCCATTGGATTGCCAGTGCTTTAAAAAAAATCTTTCTTATAAAAATGAAGCCATTATAAGACTCAGTTCCCATCACACAATGCAACGCAAACCGGAGGATAGAGTTTTACCTTATAATAGCCAAAATATGCTTGATACGAATAAAACAAAAGCATTTGATATTACTACTAGTGTTTATATACTTCAAAATCCATTTCAAATCATAAGTATCAATCATAGACGGCATTAATGCCCCACACCACTATGTCTCCATATATAGGTATACAATCAAAACTGCACAGTCACGTATTTGGAAATTGGATTTACGTCATGAACCAAGGCAAAAGATAGTCCTTACCGACTTCGAGACTGCCTAGTCGGAGTCTCAGGATCAGAGCTCGAGTGACCCTTGGATCGTCAGGGCCGGTCCACCGATGTGGGTTAAAATGCCTGAACAATGCGTTTCTCTGCCCTTTGGGGCGTAAGTGAGCCAACGAATGATTCAGCGGACCCAGATCGTCCTATCTAACTGAGGCGCCTCGCAACAGCAACAACCACATAAGTCAAACTCGTCAGGGCATGTAAAACCACTGACTCCACTTCTAGCTAGGAAGAAACGCATGGCCCCCCTGAGGTCCTCTCCCATTTCTGGTTCATACCGGGGTGTGAGGCTCGCGATTTCACGTTATACACAAATCCATGCCACATAGGCGGTGCTTTGACCATCACCACAAGACTTTGCTTTTCAACAGAAGCCCTGATCACTGCATCTTAGCGTGCCACACCGGCAATTCACACTGTGCAACTGATAGCTATCAATCACACAGAATAAATTCCAATGTCAAACACACTGTCCATTTGCAAGTCCGTTCTGGGTCTTGAACGAAACCGGAGGCACTATATACCTTGCAAACCCATCGATCACCACGTACGTCTGGACGATCACCACTCATTATCCATATTTCGGGATGCCTCCCAATCAGGACCTCGGTTACCATCCAAATGAGGTGAAGATCTCTGTTCTTCGACCACCGTCTTCATCTTCGATTTCTTATCGTCGATTCAGTTACTCAGAATAGGACAAACCCGGTCTTTCTGAACAACTCGCGTATATAATAAACAAGTGCAACACTAATATACATACGCATCATTTCAATTCATTAGTCACTAACCGTCAATCAGTAAGAGAATGATTTCCCAAATATTAACCCCGAAGGTCGAAACCAACATCAGATCAATACCCAAGAAACCATTCGACTTAGCCAACCTTCAGTTAATCTCTAAATTTTACATCCATATCGTTTATAATATTTTAAAACGATTTATCGCTATTTTTATTTATTTTAAAATAGCCAATTTATTCAAAAGGACGCTTCGGGCCATAACGCGGCCGTGGCGCTGTTTTTCTTCAGATTTGATTTACACATATCTGAAAATCTAACTGTTGGATCTTCACAAAATTTACATCATTAGAAAGATCTTTTCAAAACGAATCCAACGGTTCCAGTTTCGGGAAAATCCGACGGTCGGATCTCCCAGTATAATCGTTTGAAGTTTCGATTTCAAAATACGAACTGCAGCGTCGTTATTCGATTTAATATAATTATATTTATATATATATAAATATAATCGATTCTGGCGCTGTTTTTCTTTAGATTTGAATTAAATATTCCAAACAATCCAACCGTTGGATTTTTACAAAGTTGGTGCCGTTGGAAAGATATTTCCAAAGCGAACCCAACGGTTGCGATTTCAGGAAAATCTGATGGTTGGATCTCCCGGTATAATCGTTTGAAATCACGGTTTCAAAATACGAACTGCAGCGTCATTATTTGATATATTTTAATTCTATATATATATATATATATATATCGATTCTAAGCTATATTCTTTTCATACATTTGATAAAAATGATATTTTTATCTAACTGTGTTCTATTTCAACACAACAATATATTTAACAATTCATGTATATAATAAAAATGTGATTTTTATTGTAAAACAATTCATTTCAAAACATTATTATTTTATATAGTTCATATAGGTAATAAAAATAGGATTTTTATTATAAAACAATTTCTTTCAAAACAAGGTTATTTTATATAGTTCATATAGATGATGAAAATGTGATTTTTATTATAAAACAATTTATTTCAAAATATGAATACCATTCAACACATGAATTTCAATTCAACGAACGAATATCAATTCAACACATGAAGGTTTTCTATAGTTTATATATATAGATATAAATGTGATTTTTATATTTAAAACACGAACACCATTCAACACATGAATTTCAATTCAACGAATGAATATCGATTCAACACATGATGGTTTTCTATAATTTATATATATAGATAAAAATGTGATTTTTATATTTAAAACACGAACACCATTCAACACATGAATTTCAATTCAACGAATGAATATCGATTCAACACATGAAGGTTTTCTATAGTTTATATATATATACATAAAAATGTGATTTTTATATTTAAAACACGAATACCATTCAACACATGAATTTCTATCCAACGAATGAATATCGACTCAACACATGAAGGCTTTCTATTCAACGAATAAATATAGTTTCAACAAATGAAAATAATTCAAACACATGAATATTATTCAAAATTTCGGCAGCATAACGGCAGGTTAGTTAAAACCGGGACCTTCCCTAGTACGGCTCCTCGCTTTACCTTAAAACCTCACGGTTTTTGACAATGAGGAATCATGCATCTAGTTCGCACACAGGCGGCATGTATATATTTTTCATTTCCACAAACTAATCCTATGAGGTTTCAACCAAATATTTCTCAACCACAAACGGGTATTTTTTCAACCACAATCAATCAATATCAACCACAAACAATTCCAACCAACCATTCACTATCAATCAATTTTCACACCAATCACAACCAATAAATATCGTCCATGGTTTGTGGACGAGGGGCGTATATATATATATATATATATATATATATATATATATATATATATAGCATTTCACTTCTATTTCAACACATATATAATTTTTACAACGCATATATAACTTATACATCGAACATACAACTTATACAACGCTTATACAAGAGGTGTACAATGCTTATATAACTCATACATCGATCATATAATTTATACATCGTCGTTTTCCATATCGTTTATAAATTAGAAATCTCATATTGGGTTCCACTCCACCAAAAATAGCAGAAGGCTCAAAAAAATATGCGGTCTCTTCTAGAAGGTAGAAGACGTCCACACGAGTCCACTGTCTCTTGTTTCACTGAATTTCGTCAAGAAATGAAAAAGATATGATTTTTACAGTGAAATAAAAAACCGTAGCGCTTAGAACTGCTATTAAATAGTTTATATAATTTAACAGCCGTACCTTTCTATTTCGTTCAAAACTAGGTTTTGATCTTGCGCTAAATCCATTGTGCTATAGGTCGATCAGCCTCCACCACAAGGAAGAGCTTGGAATCATGCTCTGGCGCGTGGGGGTGGGGTCCAATTCGACGCTGGTAGGAGGTGGCGGCGGCTCTTCGAAGGCGCTGACTTCAGAGGCCTGGATCTCGACGAAGACACCACGAGGAAGGGCGAGGTTGGGTCTGATTTGAAGAGGGGAGGGAGGCGAACAAAAACCCCAACTGGAGGCGGGGCTGAAAGTGGATGTGACGGTGGCAAAACGCTTGGGAACTGGCGAAGGGGTTTCCGCCGTTGACGTCGGGGAGAGAGAAAGAGTTTTCTTTTTTTTGTTTATAAAAAATCTAATTGGCCGGAATATATATATTTCAAAAAATTAGGGTTTTCACAAATGAACTCCTTTTTAAACCCAACGACTGTCGTTCCTAGCGTTTTACCCCCATTCCAAACACAATGGGATATGTTTCGTAGGCCCATTCGAATGTTTCAGTCAGTTTTCCTTCAAAATAAAATATATAACATTCAATATTCGATTTGAACGTACATTTCAATTTTCCAAGGCCACAAACTGATTCGAAAAATTCCAGAAAAATAAATCTGGTTATGTTTTGATGATATGGTACCAACAAAGCTAGTTTCATTGAATTTTGAGACCGTTTGAAAAATGGCCCATTTCTGGTCGATCCAATTTAACTATAATTGACCAAAACACGTTTTCCTTTGCAACGCTCACATACTAGCTTCAAAAATTATGAAATTTGAAACCTGGCAATAACTTCACATCCCGGATCCAACAAAAGTAATTTCATCGAATTCCGAGGTCGTTTGCAAAATGGCCAATTTCCCGGGCTATATAAATCCCATAGCGACCTTTCTAAAAATTCATTTGGCCATAACTTTTGCTTTCCGCTATGAAACTTCGATTATTTAGATTTATTAGAAAGATATTCACTAACAGATTTAAATATTTTTGGTTTCACTCAAATCCGTTTTGTTTTGCACCCGGTACAGTCCGACAAAGTTTGAATTCAATTTTTGAAACTACAGCGCCATCTCAGGCCTTGCTTATAATTAGAATTAATTATATTCGTTTTCAAATGTCGATTCAAACTCACTTTTCATTGCTAATATTTAAAATATTTATTTTAAATATTTAAAATCCATTATTTTAGCCAATTTAATTTTTTTAAATTGGTTCAGATTTAGGGTCGTTACAAAAAACCAGGAATTTGAATTCTGAAATTTAAATTTAACTTATGAAGTTGAATAAATTGAAATGGTAAAAGTGAATCGAATGGATTGAATTTTAACTTAAGCCAAGTTAAATTAAATTGGATTGGATTGGAAATAATCCCGAATGGAATTGAATATGATGGAAATAAGAAATGTTTGAGTTTCAAATTAATAAAATGAATCCGACTTATGCATAAATAAGTTGAGTATATATTGAATATTGCTATTTATTGGAATAAAATTGGAACTCAATCAGGATAAGTGAATTGATTTTGAAATAGAAATCAAGTTTGATTTATAGAATGGAAATGAACTAATCAGGAAGTTAATTAGTGAATTAAAAACTAAAAGCTGGATTGATTGAAATTGATTGGAAATCAATTGGTATGGACGGATGTATGTTTAGCAGGTATTGAATGGAAGCAAGTGCAAGAAATAAAATGGTATGCTCAAAAAAAGGTACATATTTCATTAAATATGAGATTTATGAGTCTATTTGGCAAGCTACTTGCCTTTGTGATTTTCTTTTTGGATTGGAAAAGGCATAGAGAGGCGAATTGTAGTTGTACCGATTGACCTATTCAAAGGAGACGCTCGCGAAATTTTTCGAAAATTTAACGAGTTAGAAATTTTTAAGAAAATTTTGATAATTAGAAATTGACTTGGCAATTGTATAAGAAATTAGAAACCTAGAATTAGTTAATAATATTTAAAGTGGAATATAGAGTTTATAATAGATGTGGAAATATGCAGGAGGGGATATAGATTGAAGATAAAAATGTAGTGATGGATTGTTCAAAATGGTGGGCAGATTGTTTGGAAAGAATGATGAAAAATCTGGTATTGATATAAGGAATTTAAAAGTCTGTATTAATGTAATGACCCGCATTTCCAGGGGTATAATAATTAATTAATTTAATTATTTAAGTAGTGGTTTAGAGAATTAAATGGTCGTTAATTAAATTTTAGCGAATATTTAATTAAATTTAATAATAGAATAATATATTTAATTCAGAAATAATAAAAAATAGTGGAATTCAAAATACAGTGTGAATTGGATTTTATATAAGGTATAATTCAGTTTAGAATTGAATTAGATTAACAAATATAATTAAATAACGTGAACTTGAACGTATAATTATATTATAATTAAAACCGAGCTCGAAATGGCGCTGCAGTTCGTAATTTGGCGACATGAACTTCAACTGGATATACAGATGCCGTTTCAAGTTTGATTTCTGTGAAACAAGAAACGTTAGGAGCTGGTGAAGTATATTTTTCTAGTGGAAGAGAAAAATCGGGATTTCGTCGTGTAGATTTTGATTTACATCCAAATCAAATTTCAGAAAAGTCGCTATGGAATTCCTTTATAATTTGCAACGCTTTATTTACGTTATAAAAGGGATTTTAGTATAAAATTTGAATATCGATTCAACCAGGACTTGAAATATCGAGAATATAATTATTCTGGAGCAGTATGGTATTCTGGTGTGAATATATACGATAATATTAATTTATTAATATTTTATTTAATTATATTTAAATATATTTATATATTTAAATGGGTCATTCAGAGCTTTAAAAATAGCCACTTTTGCAAACGAAGTCGAAATTCGACGAAACTAATTTTGTTGGATCTGCAATGTTAAATTATTGCTAGATGTCAGTTTCCGTGATTTTTAGAGTCACTGTGTGGCCGTACGGATTTTTAGAGCGAAAAACAAATAGTATTTCGACAGTTAAAAATACGTTGTGTGACCAAACGGAGTCGGAATTTGACGAAACCAGTTTCGTTGGGACCGTAATGTCAAACTCTAGCAGTATGTCCAGTTTGGTGATTTTTGGGTATCATATGTGATTTTAGGAATTTTTAACAACAAATGAATATAGCGTTTGATTAAAATTAAATAAATAATCAATAAAAATATTAATAAAAATCTCCTATAAATAGCCTACCCACTCTTAAACCCTAATGCATTCCTCCTCAAAGTCAAACCAGATTTTTTCCGCCGTTCTTTTCATTTACAGTAAATTATTTCCATCTTTAAAAATCAAAAGAAAACAGAAATCAAATCTCTAAAATAGTGAATCATACATATTCGAGTTCCTAATGAGGTGCTTTTCGTTTGGTATGAAAATAGTGTAACTCGATGGTATTTCCTGGAGTTCGAAGGTGTTGAGCGAGACCTAGGGTTTCGACTTTGCTGGTGATCGGATCATCGGGATGAACAATGGGTTTTGGATTTGGTTTGAGGAGGGAAAATGGCACCTTGCGTGTTTGATTTTGAGGGTTGCGATGGCCCGTTTGGGTTCGACGAGGTTGTTGACGGAAGCTGCTGGAGTGGGCTCGAGTTCGACGAAAGGGTATTGGAGTTGAAGAGGATGGTTAATGGAGTTGTTCGGTAGCATGTGTGTATGAAACGAGGGAGTGGTGAATGAGTTTAGGGATTTTTCAATTGAAATGGATGAGCAGGGTGCGGTTTTTATTTTCTTGGAGCTCGTATTTTGTTCAGTGGAAGAAAGGGTGGGGTATTGGGCTTTGGACGGATGGGCTTTAGGATGGAGGGTTGGGCCATCTACAAAGGTTGAAGCCCATTGGATTTAATTTATTTTAGTTTAATTTAAATATACATTAACTTATAAATGACGTAACTTTGTCATACATGAACGGAATTTAGCGAAACCGGTCATGTTGGGACCGTATGGACGTGAGCTTCACATGAAGCTGACTGGAATTGGATTGGGGCTCGTATGAATTTATGGCGAGATAAATTGTTTGATTCAAATCAAATAACCGTTTATCATTCTTTAACGATGAACTACCAAAGTGAGTAAAACTCACCAACTCTGAACAGTTATATTTTTATAACGTATTTTTAGAACTGTTAATCATCTATTGATTGTTGTGTGTTGATTTGGTTTATTGAAATGCTAGTCAGTTAGTTCAATATATATATATATAAACCATTAAATATGTATATATTGTTGTTGCTTATCAGAACATTTTATACTGAAATGCAGTTGATGTTAAGTATATGGTTTAACATCTGTGGATGCAGGGAAACAGGTTAGAGGGACCCAACTGGGTTCCTCAATATATAAAATATACTGTTTTGTTTCATATACTGTGATGTGTGATGTGATATATAATCTGTGTTGATTATATGTGTTTGAACTGTATCGATCACTGTTATATTGGTATTTATAAATACCGTAAGAAAAAGGGATTTTCAAAGTACATTTTGAAAATATATTATTTATATAAAATCAACGGATTTTATATATAAAGGAAAAGGATTTTATAGAAGGAGTTATAAAATCAAAGAAATTAAAAGGGATTATATTTGTGAAACAAATATAAAGTAAATATATTTGTAAAACAAATATGAGAGAAAATATTTGTTTAGAAAACAAATAAGATTGAAATATAAACATTTGTTTAGAAAACAAATAAGATTGAAATATAAAACATTTTTTTAGAAACCAAATAAGATTGAAATATAAACATTTGTTTTGAAAACAAATAGATTGAAATATAAACAATTGTTTAGAAAACAAATAAGATAATAAGATTGAAATAGAGATATTTGGTTAGAAAACAAATGGGATTGAAATAGAAAATATTTATTAAATAAATAGAAAAGATAAAAGGAATATTTATTTAGAAAATAAATAGAGTTTGAAAAGGAAATCATTTATAAAGGAAATAGGGTGTTATAAAAGGAAACCGCTATGAAAAGGGAAAACGTTGTTAAAAGGAAATCCTTATAAGTGGAGAAGCGTTATTAAAAGAACATTTATAAAGTGAAGAACCGTTACTAGAAGTTAATCAGTAGAGCTAATCAATTTGAGTTAAGTAAATCGATTAGAGTTAAGCTAATCGTAAGGAGTTAACTAGTTAAAGTTAATCAGTAGAGTTAACTAGTTAAAGTTAATCAGTAGAGTTAACTAGTTAAAGTTAATCAGTAGAGTTAACTAGTTAAAGTTAATCAGTAGAGTTAACTAGTTAAAGTTAATCAGTAGGGCTAACTAGTTAAAGCTAATCAGTAGAGTTAACCGGTTAAAGCTAATCAGTAAAGTTAATCAGTAGAGTTAACTAGTTAAAGTTAATCAGTAGAGTTAACTAGTTAAAGTTAATCAGTAGGGCTAACTAGTTAAAGCTAATCAGTAGAGTTAACCAGTTAAAGCTAATTAGTCGAGTTAACTAGTTAAAGCTAATCAATAGAGTTAACCAGTTAAAGTTAATCAGTAAAGTTTACCAGTTAGAGTAAATCAGTTAGAGATAATCAATTAGAATTAATCAGTTAGAGTTAACCAGTTAAAGTAAATCAGCTAGAGTAAATCGATTAGAGTTAAGTCGAACTAGAGAATTCAAATGGGGTTAATCGAGTTTAGTTTATTCGAATAGAGTTGAAATGAGATAATCGAATAATAGATATTCGAAGTGAGATAATCGAATCAGAAATATTCAAATTGAGTTGATCAAATCTAGTTATTCGACAGGAGTTAAATCGAATAAGAGTTATTCGAAGAAAGAGATTTTTGAATATAAATATTCGAAAGTAAGCAAATCGAATATAAGTCATTTGAATAAGTTATTCGAATAAGAGTTAATCCAGTAAGAGTTATTAGGTTGGAGTTATTCAAATAAAAGTTGTAGATTAGAGTAAATCGAATAGGAGTAAATAAATTAGTTGTTGTTATATTATTCGAGTTAGGAAATAAAAATCATATTAAAGATAATATATTTTGGATGCAGGAGATTATAACACCATTGTGATAATCACGTAAACTTGTAAAAGGCGGGGGTTCGTAAATGGAATCCGAGGGTTCGTAAGGAAGTGTTAAAGAGTTAAAAGATGAACTTACCCTATTTCGAGATTTGAAATGTTGTTCAATTAAGGTATGAGAGGTACCCCAACTTGATTAACTTCGTTTTTAATTTAGAAATGGTTAAGGTTCGAGAGTGAAAGTGGTTAAGTGAATTTAGTAAATAAGTATAGTGGTTTGAGTTGTCGTCGCGATGTTGATTTAAACATCTGTTTAAATCCAAGTAAAGAGGATTTGGAAATGTTTTCCAAATAGAATCAGAAACGTAATCAAATATTGAAATTGGAAATATGAATTAGAAAATATGAATATATATATATATATGATGATTGATCGATATAATTTCCACTCGGAAATAATATCTTTGTTTGCACCCCTATTTTTCTTTGATGGTTAAATCGCAGACTATCGAAGTTTTGACCATTTAACGTTGTTAATATGGAGAGACCAGTTGGATTATTATCCAAAGAACCACTCTGTATTGGAATAAGCGTTGCAAATCATATATGCCAAAGATAATTGAAGACGGAGTAAAGTGCAAGGGCTATTGTATAAGTCTTAGATAACAGTGCCTAAGATGGATGTGCTGAATAGTGCCTTCGGTTCATCCTGTTCCGGGATGACTTGTATGGATGAATGTCTGACAGATTATTTCCAGAAAGGTCACGTACATTGATTTCTTCAACTGTACCAAGAGTGGAAGCGGAGAAGGAAACTTCTTTAGCTAACACGTAATGTACTGTTGTAGACGTCAATTAGTGATTTTCGATGGATCTGACAATGTGGCATTCGAAGTGAATCTGATGTGATGATAAAGCGTAATCTGAAGCCTCATCAACCGGTAAATGATAGAAATCAGGCAGGCAGCATGGCTAAGTCCGTCGCACCGAAGTAGGGTGTATAATCACCTATCTAGAGAATATTCATTTGCTTCTTTAATCTATCAATGCTGTTCCATATATATACGGGAAACGGTTGCTGATCCCAATCGTTGGTGATATACATTCGATACACTCAAGCAAAATGAGTGGTCGGTCATGTGTGGCTGAGTTACAAGATGTTCTTGTTGAACTCCAGTGTATCGTTCCTAGAGTACACTGATCGGAAGGTGGTTCCATACCTTGTCATAGTTGGAAATCCATTACCCAATACGTGCTTGCGGTTTTGATTGTATACTATATGTAGAACGTGAGATGAAAGTGTTTCTGCTAGATGATTATTATACTATGGTTGATAGACATTATTATAATATCAAAAGGTTTTGATATAATGATATTTTGGATTCTCGTAAGGGAAAAACCCGTTCCGTTATACGGCGTGGTCTTATGAGATATCATTTACTTGTTCAACTGTTTAAACTGTTTTACTCATACCAGTCCCATGACTGACCCGAAGTTTATTTTGTTTTGTTTTCCCTAAACTCTTGGGTGCCTAGTTTTGTACGGGTAGTCAAGTAGTCGGGATTTTACAGATACACTTGGAGAGCTTGGAGCAGGAGGCTTCAAGATTCTATAGCTATTATATTTCCGCTGTTGTTGTAAGTGTTGTACTCTGCAATGTTATTGTATACATATACTGTTTATATTTCAAAAGTTACGTTATATTTTATTCGTTCCGCTGCGGGATTCGTGGTTACTCTGATGTTCTTCTTCTTCTTCTTCTATTCTAATAGTTCTATCTTATCTATCCTCACCCTCTATCTTCTCTCTATTAGTTTCTTGAATTTCTAGTGCAATTTGGGTTGGACTTGTGTTATTTAGTCAGCTCAAATTGGACCGAATTTTCGGGTCACTACAGTTGGTATCAGAGCTTAAGGTTAAGTTATACCTTGGCTCTGTGGCGTGATTCAGTAGAGATGGGGTTAGCAATACACTAGATTGAGTTTGAGTGTATATATTCGAGTGAACGTATTTGTTATTTGATATAAAAATTTGTTTTATATTGTGGAGCTTTATTGTTTGAGTGGCTTATGAATTCTAGTCGATGGTGGGGCACCACAATATCGATAAGGGTTTCTAAACGCTCGAATATGATGGGTCGACACGGTATGTTTTGAAAGAGGGTGAATGAAGTAATTTTACCCGAATTATATTTTGATATAAAAGAATGGTTAAGATTTGAATCATTATAGTATATTGGATGTGTTGGTTGTTATTATAATCAGATGAGATTATACAAATTTGAAATGGTTATAGATAACTAATCAGAATTCATATAAGTAAAGTATATGAAATAAGATGAATAAAATCTGAAATTTAAATCAGAATTGGAATTAAGAGTAAGGAAATTTTAAGTTCCTGGGAGATTTTGAAAATGTTTTCAAATTGAAAGTGTTATAGTATTGAACTCACTTCAATAAACTGGGAAATAACCCTGATGAGTGTGGCCACATCATCAGTGTTCATTTTCGAGTTGCCAAGTGACGAATTACTACCAAAGATTCTGTTTTTGAATTGTTTTGAGAAAACAAGTTGTTTATAAATTCAAAGGTTTTGAATTGTTATTATGATTTCAAATTGATTTGAGATAGACCCAGGAATTTAAAATTCTGGAATTTAAATTTAACTTACGAAGTTAAATAGAAGAAAATGGTAAAAGTGAATAAAAATTTAACTTGAACTAAGTTAAATAGAACTAAATGTGGTTAGAGAATAATCCTGAATGAAATTAATTTGATAAGATTGAGAGCTTGGATTTTGAGATTAAAGTTCGAATGGAATTCGACTTAGGTATAAGCGAATGATTGGAGTTTGATTGTAATGACCTTTATATATGTTGAATTGGTGGCTGAAGGAAAGAATATAATAATGTGCACGACAAAAAGGTACAAGTTTATATTTCACATGAGTTTGAGATTTATGAGCCGAATTGGCAAGCCGCTTGGCTGTTTGATTTTCTTTTGAGTTGGAGATGGCCTACAGAGGCGAGTTGTGGTTTTACCGATAGGGCTGTACAAAGGAGGTTATGGCGAAATTTTCCGAAAAATTTAGGCATTAGAAAATTTTCAGAATTTTTGAAAATTTTAGTTATTCGGAATAAATTAATATTTTAGTCGATATTAATTGGTTCAGTTGAAACTGAAGTTAAAGGGTAAACCGATAAATATTTACCCAGTAGGTAGGGTCGTCCTCTACCTTAGCAATTTCGAGGACGAAATTATTTTAAGTGGGGAAGAATGTAATGACCCGCATTTCCAGGGGTATAATAATTAATTAATTTAATTATTTAAGTAGTGGTTTAGAGAATTAAATGGTCGTTAATTAAATTTTAGTGAATATTTAATTAAATTTAATAATAGAATAATATATTTAATTCATAAATAATAAAAAATATTGGAATTCACAATACAATGTGAATTGGATTTTATATAAGGTATAATTCAGTTTAGAATTGAATTAGATTAACAAATATAATTAAATAACGTCAGCTTGAACATATAATTATATTATAATTAAAACCGAGCTCGAAATGGCGCTGCAGTTCGTAATTTGGCGATTTGAACTTCAACTAGATATACAGAAGCCGTTTCAAGTCGGATTTCTGTGAAACAAGAAACGTTAGGAGCTGGTGAAGCATATTTTTCTAGTGGAAGAAAAAAATCGGTATTTCGTCGTGTAGATTTTGATTTACGTCCAAATCAAATTTCAGAAAAGTTGCTATGGAATTCCTTTATAATTTGCGACGCTTTATTTACGTTATAAAAGGGATTTTAGTATAAAATTGGAATATCGATTCAACCAGGACTTGAAATATCGAGAATATAATTATTCTTGAGCGGTATGGTATTCTGGTGTGAATATATACGATAATATTAATTTATTAATATTTTATTTAATTATATTTAATTATATTTATATATTTAAATGGGTCATCCAGAGCATTAAAAATAGCCACTTTTGCAAACGAAGTCGGAATTTGACTAAACTAATTTTGTTGGATCCACAATGTTAAATTATTGCTAGATGTCAGTTTCCGTGATTTTTAGAGTCACTGCGTGGCCGTGTGGATTTTTAGAGTGAAAAACAAACAGTATTTCGAGGTAAAAAATACGCTGTGTGAGCAAACAGAGTCGGTATTTGACGAAACCAATTTCGTTGGGACTGTAATGTCAAACTCTAGCAGTATGTCCAGTTTGGTGATTTTTGGGTTTCGTATGTGATTTTAGGAATTTTTAACAACAAATGAATATAGCTTTTGATTAAAATTAAATAAATAATCAATAAAAATATTAATAAAAATCTCCTATAAATAGCCTACCCACTCTTAAACCCTAATGCATTCCTCGTCAAAGTCAAACCAGATTTTTTCCGCCGTTCTTTTCATTTACAGTAAATTATTTCCATCTTCAAAAATCAAAAGAAAACAGAAATCAAATCTCTAAAATAGTGAATCATACATATACGAGTTCCTAATGAGGTGCTTTTCGTTTGGTATGAAAATAGTGTAACTCGATGGTATTTCCTGGAGTTCGAAGGTGTTGAGCGAGACCTAGGGTTTCGACTTTGCTGGTGATTGGATCATCGGGATGAACAATGGGTTTTGGATTTGGTTTGAGGAGGGAAAATGGCACCTTGCATGTTTGATTTTGAGGGTTGCGATGGCCCCTTTGGTTTCGACGAGGTTGTCGACGGAAGCTGTTGGAGTGGGCTTGAGTTCGACTAAAGGGTATTAGAGTTGAAGAGGATGGTTAATGGAGTTGTTCGGTGGTATGTGTGTATGAAACCAGGGAGTGGAGAATGAGTTTGGGGATTTTTCGATTGAAATGGATGAGCAGAGTGCGGTTTTTATTTTCCTGGAGCTCGTATTTTGTTCAGTGGAAGAAAGGGTGGGGTATTGGGCTTTTAGATGGACGGATGGGCCCTAGGATGGAGGATTGGGCCATCTACAAAGGTTGAAGCCCATTGGATTTAATATATTTAAGTTTAGTTTAATTTAAATATACATTAACTTGTAAATGACGTAACTTTTTCATACATGAATGGAATTCAGCGAAACCGGTCACGTTGGGACCGTATGGACGAGAGCTTCACAATGAAGCTGACTGGAAGTGGATTGGGGCTCGTATGAATTTATGGCGAGATAAATTGTTTGATTCAAATCAAATAACAGTTTATCGTTCTTTAATGATGAACTGCCAAAGTGAGTAAAACTCACCAACTCTGAACAGTTATATTTTTATAATGTATTTTTAGAACTGTTAATCATCTGTTGATTGTTGCGTGTTGATTTGGTTGATTGAACTGCTAGTCAGTTAGTTGAATATATATATAAACCATTAAATATGTATATATTGTTGTTGCTTATCAGAACATTTCATACTGAAATGAAGTTGATGTTAAGTATATGGTTTAATGTAACAACCCGAAAATCTGGGCCAATTCAAAATTTTTATTTTGGCAATTTTAGTGAATTTTGAACATTTAAAATGAATTATTTTAAATAACATCGACGAGAAATTTAATTTGAATAGATTTGAACGTATATATTATATACGTCGTCGTTAGAATATAAATAATTATATATATAATTATAAATAGAATTGAAAATGGCGCGGTAGTTCGATAATTCGATTTCAAACTTCAATTGAATGTACCGGGTGCAAAACAATCCGGATTTTAGTGAAACCAAAAGTAATGGAATCTAATTGATAATATATTTCCAACGAATCCGACAAATTGAAATTTCATAGCGGGGATCAAAAAATATGTCCAGTTGAAAATTCTGAATAGTCGCTATGGAATTCACGCCCTTAAAAAAGGAAATTTTGCAAACGACCTCGGATTTCGACGAAACCACTTTTGTTCGATCCGCGATGTCAAATTATTGTTAAATCCCAAATTTCATAATTTTTCGAATCAATATGTGAGCGGGGCAAAGGAAAACGTGTTTTGACCATTTCAGTTGATTTTAATCGACTGGAAAATGGGCATTTTTCCAACGGTCTCAGAATTTGACGAAACTAGTTTTGTTAGGACCGTATCGTCAATACGAAGCTAGAAAATATTTTTCTGGAATTTTTCAAGTTCGTATGTAAATTGAAATGCGCGTTCAAATTCAATATATAGAGTTATATGTTGATTTTGACGAAAACTGATCGAAATGATCGAATCAATCTATGATACATATCCCATTGTGTTCGGAATGGGGGTAATTAGCTATAGACGACAGGCGGTGGGACTCGTTTAGAGGTCGTATGTAAAAGTCAACTTTTTTGAAATTAAATAATTAAAAATAAAATCCTTCCTCTCCCTTATACCTTCTCTCTGGCCCCCCCTTTTCAGTTCAATTCGATTCAGGGCAGAATAAAAAAAACGAACTAGACGGAATAGAGCACCGCACCCCTCCGGCCGTTGATGACCACCGCCCTCCCCCCGACAGGCGCAGCTCCCCTCCCCTGTCGCAGCCCTCTCAGTTCCCTCCCCCTCGATCGACGAACCCCTTCGAATATCGCAAACCCCTAGCTTCTCCTCCCTCGTTCGAGCACCCTGCTTCCACCGCCGACCGTGACTTCGGCGAGCCTCCTGCTGACCGATGTGAACGGACCCAAGCCCCACCGCGAAGCGACACCCAACGAAGACCGCATCCCACCCATCGACGCCTCCAGTCAGCCCCACCTCGCTCCGCCACCGTCCCACCGACGGCCGCCCTCTCCTGAAACCGCCAACCCAAAGAAAACAACACCTTTTCCTCCAAATGAAAAAGTAAGTTTTCTATTTCATTTATTTTCAGTTTGTTTATCTAATGATTTTCAGTTTTATTGTAAATGGATTTTCAGTGATGTTCATTTATAGAAAGCTAGGATTTTTATTGATAGAAAGGCGGGATTTTTATTTATAGAAAGACAAGATTTTTGAATAAACAAAGGTTGGATTTTTAATGAAGTAGCATAACAAAAATCTGATTTTTATTATATACGTGTTGAAATAAAAATGTGATTTTTATAGTGATGAAATTGAAAAAGTAAAATCGTTATATTTGAAAAGGCGAAATCTTTATATTTGAAAGGGCGAAATCTTTAGGTGTAAAATAGCGTTGTAAAAATAGAATTTTTATATATTGAATAGCGAAGTAAAAATGGGATTTTTATATATTGAATAGCGAAAAAAAATTTGATTTTTATATATTGAATAGCGAAGTAAAAATTCAATTTTTATATATTGAATAGCGAAGTAAAAATTCGATTTTTATATATTGAATATCGAAGTAAAAATTCGATTTTTATATATGTAGTGGCTACGGGCAACGAAAGTGACGAAAGGCGAGAACGAAGAAGATTTCTACTTAAGAAGAGTCGTGGAATTGGGATAGCTATCGGTGAGAATTTCTCACTCTTCAATTCCCTTTTCTAGTTATACATATATACTAGGATGCATATGGTGCTTAGCAGCACCCGACACCCGTCATCCACAGACCATGGATGGCTTGTTTGTTTGATTGATATGTTGTGAAAATTTGTTTGTGAAATTGATGTGAAGTAGATAATGAAATATATTAATGTGTTGAAAGGAAATAAAATATTGGTATAGTTAAAAATATTTTATCGTTAAAAATATAATTTTTAACGTGAATGTGAATAAATGAATATTTATAAAAAAATTGGCCGATTTGTTTATATACACTAATTTGACTGATATTGATTGGGATGATAAATTTTACACATCGCCCAACTGCACAAATAAAAAAATATCTGTGTTTGTTGATTTGAAACCCCACACGGGTGTTGGGATGAAATTTGGCTTACACTAATCCCAATTATTTAATTGTATGTCGATCGATAGGTCGACAGATTGTGTAAGCGTTGATTATTTATATTTGATGCTTATGCAGTTGTGTAGTGCACTTTGAATGATTGTTGATTATTTATCGTTGCTATTTATATACATGTGTTGTATGGAATCCATATAATTAACGTTATATGGTGATTGATTGGGTCTCATTCCAATAGGGAAAATAATGAATATTATAAAAGAATATTCATGTGTTGAGTAAAATATTTTAAATATTAAAAATTACATCGTTATCATATTTACAATTAGGAACTACTTCACGGTGGAGTTTAATTAAAAATCAAACGATAGATACCATGATTATATAAAATATTTTACATAACAAAAATAGTCGTGTGTTGAAAAAATATAGATTCATGTGTTGAATAGAATAAATATTCGTTTGTTGAATAGAATAAAGAAGTTTTTGAAAAATATAAAGCCGTGTTGATTAGAGACGCTCTATTTTGACGTGAACGATATTTATATCGATTTTATAATGAATGTTGAAAAGTGATTTCAAAATTTAATATTTTGAAATGAAATTCAAATTAAATTAGATTAAAAATTCAAATTAAAATTTTATTGAATCAATTTGAAATGAATTCGAATCGAATAGAAAATGAATTCGATTCGAATTGAATAGAAAGTGAATTTGAATTCGAATTGAATAGAAATGAATTCAAATTGAATTAAATTGAAATTGAATTAAAAACGAATTGAAATCGTTTTGAATGAAATTTAAAACGAACTGAAATTGAATTGAAATCAATTTGAAATGAATTCGAATTGAATTAAATAGAAGGTAAATTAAAACTGAATTGAATTGAAACGAATTAGAATTTGAATTGAAACGAATTTGAATTCGAATTAAATAAAATCGAAATGAATTCGAATTGAATTGAAATCAAATCGATTTGAAACTGAATGTAGCGTTGAAATGGTTTTGAAAACGAATTTAAAAGGATTTATAAAATGCGTTTTAAAAGGAAATCGACGAAATATAATATATATATAATGGCCCGAATAGAACGCGCCGCACCGTGGCAGTTCGTGAATTTCGACCATTAACTTCGAATTAACGTTGCGGGAGATCCGACCGTCGGATTCTCCTAAAACCGGAACCGTTGGGTTCGTATCGAAAAGAGCTTTCCAATGAATATTAGAAATTTGAAATCTAACGATTGGATTTGGAATTATGTCCAAATCAAATTTGGAAAAGGTCACTGTAAGTGCAGTTCGATGGCCGTTGTTGGAAATCGACTGTACGAGCCTTGATGAAATTATCAAAAATATTGATAATTTGTGCAAAATCATAATATATGAATTGGAAAGAACTAGGGTGAAAAACTCCACATTTGAAATGATAAAAATGGGTTTTTGTCGAAATGAACTAGTTTTGAACTAGAATTAAAATCAATTTATTTTTGAAATAAATAAATTGAATTTGAAAGTGATTTTAAAAATAATCAATATTCCCAATACGTGAATTGGACTGGAGTTGAATCGAAATTATCTTCGGAATATTTCGATGTTGGATTTCGTGACTGTACAGATATTGTTATGGGAATTTGAAAGATATTTTATATCGTTATTTCCAATACAATATTTGTTGGTTCCAGAATTTGATATTGAATATAAGCCGATATATTTTCTATTCAGAGCCTTGTATTTAATATCAAATATGATTTGGGTTTATCGTGAATCGTGTTTTAGATGACATTGGTTCGTTAACCCAGTTAAAGGCAGGATATTGATTTTTGAAAAGATTAAAACTAAGTGGAGCTTTAAATGAATCTTTAATTAGATTAAAAAGTGAATTGATAATTTAAATTATCACATCTGAAAGGTGATCGAGAATGGAGTACCACCAGTTTTGCTCCAAAGCGATAGATAAATCTTTAATTAGATTTGAACGTGAAATGGTAATTAATTTTACCGATAACACCGTGGTGCTAGGTATGGAGTATTACCAGTTTTGCTCTATGGGATGAATAGGTTGGGATTGGGAAATAAAATAAATAGTTACTTCGGTGTGGTTCGCTAATCCCGACTAGTTTGAAATGATATCCAAAGGAAGATTAAAGAATAAATTTAGAAGAATTTATCTTGGATAAAATTAATGGGAACCTTTCCCTAAGAATGTGATTTTGTGAATAAAAGAATATTCTGAATTGGAATGAGGCGTTTGTTGTGTTTGTGTAACATTTGTTTATCATATACGTGGGTTATTCAGAAAGGCCGGGTTATACCCATTCTGAATAACCGATTCGACGAGATGTCGAAGATGAAGACGGTGGTTGAAGACCGGAAGTCTTCACATCGTTTGGGTGATTACTGATGACCTCGATTGGGTTGTACACCCAAGATGAGGGAAACAGTTGGTGATCGTCCAGACGTACTTGGAGATGGATGGATATGCGAGGAAAGTGCCTCCGGTTTCGTTCAGACCCAGAACGAACTTGTAAATGGATTGTGTGTCTGACATTGGATTTTATTCTGTGTTGATTGATCTCTATTAAATATACATCTGTTTGGCGGCGGAGAATTTATTCTCTTGCTTAACGCCCTTCTCTGAGACATACGAGCTCAGAGGTTGTATATCGATGGACATCAGTCGCATGCAGTGAATTGCCAGTGTGGCATGCGTAAGTGGCAATTGATCAAGGCTTCTGTTGAAAAGCAAAGTCTTGTTGTTGATGACCAAAGCATGGCCTGTGTGGCGTAGCTTTGTGTATAACGTGAATTCGCGAGCCTCACACCTCGGTATGAGTCAAAAACGGGATAGTGACTGCAGGGAGAGCACAACGTTTCTTTCTAGCTAGGGTGGTGTCAGTGACCTACTATCCCTGACATTTATATACTTTTCACCTGTGTGGTTGTTGGATACGAGGCTCCTCGGATATAGGTCTGTAAGGACCGAGAAACGTGTGTTCAGGAATAGTTAATCCTCAAAAGCAAGAGAGGACCGGCCTTGAAGATCCAAGGATCAGAGTGGGGTCCTGAGGCATTTGCTAGAGTGTCTCGAATCAGAGAGGAGCTTGCCCGTTGCCTCAGCTCATGACGGAAATCCAATTTCCAATACGTGATATTGCAGTTTTAATTGTAGAACTAGTATGGCGACATGATAGATGGTACCCATGCCGCCTATGATTGATATTTATGATTTAAATTGTTTTGACACTATACACTTATAATAATATCAAATGATTTGTTTTAAACGTACCACACATATTTGGATATTATAAGGGAAAACCCTATCCTCCGGCTTGCGTTGCATTGTGTGATGGGACCTGGGTCTTATAATAGCTTCATTTTTTTCCAAAAAGCATTGCGTTGTTTTGTTATATGCACTGGTATTCTTGGGAGGAAACCCGTTCCATGTTATACGGCGTGGTCCCTTGAATTACGATCCTTTAAAACCAAATATTAATAACTGTTTTAGTTTTCACACCAGTCACATGACTGACCTGGAGTTTATTGTTTTAACCTAAACTCTGGGTGCCCCTATTTTCGACACGGGTAGCTAGAGTTTTGGTTTTGCAGATTTATATTCACAGGGTCCTGATTTATAGCTGGAACGATGCTCGGAAAGCTCTGTATCCGTGTATCACTTCTAGATGTGCTTTTGTATTATTTTTCTGCTATGATGTATTTAAATGTAATTTAAATCTCTGATATTTGTTGAATGTAATTTATTCATTTATACTTTGTATATTCTTGCATCTGATGGAATTGTTGTAATAACAATGAAATGTTCTTCTGTCTGCGTTCTATTTTGTCTTGTCCTCAACGCTATCCGTGCTTTCCTTCACGGGGGAGTTCGGGTCGTCTCAGTTTGGTATCAGAGCTTTGGTTTACAGAGCTCGAGAACAAGACACATTAGAACCATATGAAAGAATTTATCAGATATTGGATTAGTAATATCCAATTATAATGACTCATTAGAGATATGATCAGTAGTATCCTAGAACGAGTGTGAAGAGTATATTTTTCAAATGAAAACAATTTTGTTTTGAAATTTAATTCGTTTTAAAACATATTTGATTATTTATTTATTTTGAATATGGACAATCGAGTATATATAGATTTCGCGTATACGCGTCATGAACGTATAGTCGATGTTTTAATATACTGGATATATATAGAGTCACATTCTAGACACCCGGGGATAATTCTGATGTTGGTGCATCATCATCAGTATTCATGTTCGTATTTCGAAGGTGTGATTTCTATATATTTCCATTAGACTGGTGTGAGAACCAAAACTAATATAGATAGATTTATTTGTTGTGAATTGGCATCAAAACATGATTTTCTGTATATATATCAAATTTATGGATTTGAAATGTTAATTCACTAATTGATTGAAGTTTGTGTTGGTTGTTTATTTGTTTGATAATTTTGAACCGTTTAGCCGAATTGAATCAAATATTGAATTGTATTGAAAATTGATCGCATTTGCTTGCATATACATGTACTTACATTGAACAGGTCATAGCAAGAGGCTAGAACAGAGAATAAAATTTGTTTGCCCGACAAATAGGTACATATTTACTATAATTTACTATTTTGTTTGGGTGATGATGATTTTATGAGCCGCTTGGCTTTTTCTTTTTCTTTTTGAGATCATAAGGCCTGTATGGCAATTTCGGGATTTTCCCGTGGCTCTCGGTGCAGGGGAGGTTATGGCGAAATTTTTCGAAAATTCCGGGTGATAGCCAAATTTTTGAAGAATTTGAAAATTCTCAGAAACTGAAAAGTTGGAGAATGGAAGCCAGATTGAGCGTAGAGTAGATTGATCAAACCACTTTAGACTTTGTTCCTTTTCGGGGATGAAAAGTTTTAAGTGGGGGAGATTGTAACAACCCGAAAATCTGAGCCAGTTTAAAATTTTTATTTTGGCAATTTTAGTGAATTTTGAACATTTAAAATGAATTATTATAAATAACATCAACGAGAAATTTATTTTGAATAGATTCGAATGTATATATTATATATGTTGTCGTTAGAATATAAATATTATTTTTAATTATAAATAGAATTGAAAATGGCGCGGTAGTTCGATAATTCGATTTCAAACTTCAATTGAATGTACCAGGTGCAAAACAATCCGGATTTTAGTGAAACCAAAAATAATGGAATCTAATTGATAATATCTTTCCAACGAATCCGACAAATTGAAATTTCATAGCGGGGATCAAAAGATATGTCCAGTTGAAAATTCTGAATAGTCGCTATGGAATTCAGGCCCTTAAAAATGTAAATTTTGCAAACGATCTCGGATTTCGACGAAACCACTTTTGTTGGATCCGCGGTGTCAAATTATTGTTAGATCCCAAATTTCGTAATTTTTTGAATCAATATGTGAGCGGGGCAAAGGAAAACGTGTTTTGACCATTTCAGTTGATTTTAATTGACTGGAAAATGGCCATTTTTCCAACGGTCTCATAATTCGACGAAACTAGTTTTGTTAGGACCGTATCGTCAATACGAAGCTAGAAAATATTTTTCCGGAATTTTTCAAGTTCGTATGTAACCCTGTAAATTGAAATGCGCATTCAATTTCAATATATAGAGTTATATGTTGATTTTGACGAAAACAGATCGAAATGATCGAATCAATCTACGATACATATCCCATAGTGTTCGGAATGGGGGTAATTAGCTATGGACGACAGGCAGTGGGCCTCGTTTAGAGGTCGTATGTAAAAGTCAACTTTTTTGAAATTAAATAATTGAAAATAAAATCCTTCCTCTCCCTTATACCTTCTCTCTGGCCCCCCTTTTCAGTTCAATTCGATTCAGGGCAGAACAGAAAAAAAAACGAACTCGACGGAATCGAGCACCGCACCCCTCCGGACGTCGATGACCACCGCCCTCCCCCTGACAGGCGCAGCTCCCCTCCCCTGTCGCAGCCCTCTCAGTTCCCCCCTCGATCGACGAACCCCTTCGAATACCGCAAACCCCTAGCTTCTCCTCCCTCGTTCGAGCACCCTGCTTCCACCGCCGACCGTGACTCCGGCGAGCCCCCTGCTGACCGACGTGAACGGCCCCAAGCCCCACCGCGAAGTGACACCCTACAAAGACCGCAGCCCACCCCTCGATGCCTCCAGTCAGCCCCACCTCGCTCCGCCACCGTCCCACCGACGGCCGCCCTCTCCTGAAACTGCCATCCCAAAGAAAACAGCCCCTTT
This sequence comes from Allium sativum, assembly GCA_030737875.1. Classification (NCBI taxonomy): domain Eukaryota; kingdom Viridiplantae; phylum Streptophyta; class Magnoliopsida; order Asparagales; family Amaryllidaceae; genus Allium; species Allium sativum. The sequence goes on from JASFAX010000034.1 coordinate 8,732,484, forward strand.
TCCTCCAAACGAAAAAGTAAGTTTTCTATTTCATTTATTTTCAGTTTGTTTATCTAATGATTTTCAGTTTTATTGTAAATGAATTTTCAGTGATGTTCATTTATAGAAAGCTAGGATTTTTATTGATAGAAAGGCGGGATTTTTATTTATAGAAAGACAAGATTTTTGAATAAACAAAGGTTGGATTTTTAATGAAGTAGCATAATAAAAATCTAATTTTTATTATATACGCGTTGGAATAAAAATGTGATTTTTATAGTGATGAAATTGAAAAGGTAAAATCTTTATATTTGAAAAGGTAAAATCTTTACATTTGAAAAGGCAAAATCTTTATATTTGAAAGGACGAAATCTTTAGGTGTAAAATAGCGTTGTAAAAATAGAATTTTTATATATTGAACAGCGAAGTAAAAATGAGATTTTTATATATTGAATAGCGAAAAAAAATTCGATTTTTATATATTGAATAGCGATGTAAAAATTCAATTTTTATATATTGAATAGCGAAGTAAAAATTCGATTTTTATATATTGAATAGCGAAGTAAAAATTCGATTTTTATATATGTAGTGGCTACGGGCAACGAAAGTGACGAAAGGCGAGAACGACGAAGATTTCTTCTTAAGAAGAGTCGTGGAATTGTGAAACGACCCGAACTTCCCCGGTCTCCGAAGAGAACAGAAAGAACGAATTGTTTTGAGAACATGACAAAATAGAACGCAGACGGAAGAACATTGCATTGCTATTACAACAATTCCATCAGATATAAGAATATACAGAGTATAAATGAATATTACACATAAATATCAGAGATTACAATAAATTACATAGCAGCGGAAAAATGATACAATGCACAACTAGAGGAGATATACGGATACAAAGCTTTCCGGATATCATTCCAGCTGTAAACCAGGATCCTATGAATATAAATTTGCAAAACCAAAACTACTAGCTGCCCGTGTCAAAATAAGGGCACCCAGAGTTTAGGTTAAAACAATAAACTCCAGGTCAGTCATGTGACTGGTGTGAGAACTAAAACAGTTATTAATCTTTATTTTAAAGTTAGGTAAATCAAGGGACCACGCCGTATAACACGCAACGGGTTTCCTCCCAAGAATACCCGTGTATAAACAAACAGCGCAATGCTAAATAAAGAAAAATGAAGCTGTTATAAGACCCAGGTCCTATCACACAATGCAACGCAAGCCGGGGGATAGAGTTTTCCCTTATAATAGCCAAAGAATGCTTGATACGTTTAAAACAGATTATTTGATACTATTATAAGTGCATAGTGTATAAAACAACTTCAAATCATAAGTATCAATCATAGGCGGCATGGGTACCATATATCATGTCGCCATACTAGTTCTGCAATTAAAACCGCAAATGTCGTATTGGAAGTTGGGTTATCATTTATGGTATGAACCGAGGCTAGGGGCAAGATCCTCACCGATTCGAGACGCTCTAGTCCGTGTCTCAGGAACAGCCGCAACTGCCCCTTGGATCGTGAGGGCAGGTCCACCGATGTGGATTATAATGCCTGAACAATACGTTTCTCCGCCCTTTAGGGCGTAAGCCTGGCCCGTCAGCCGACCAGAAGCATCGGCCGAAACCGATATCACGAGGTGCCTCGCTTTTCAGCAAGTAATAATAAGCAACATCCACATGAGTCAAACTCGTCAGCCAGTTCAAGCACTGACGCCACTCCTAACTAGAAAGAAAACGCATGTCCCCCCTGAGGTCCGTCTCCCATTTTTGGTTCACCACCGAGGTGTGAGGCTCGCGAATTCACGTTACACAAAGCTATGCCACACAGGCGGTGCTTTGATCATCAACCACAAGACTCTGCTTTTCAACAGAAGCCTTGATCATTTGCATCTTAGCATGCCACACAGGCAAACCCCTCTATGCAACCGATACCAGTCACACAGAATGAAATCCAATGTCAGACACACAGTCCATTTACAAGTCCGTTCTGGGTCTGAACGAAACCAGAGGCACTTTCCTCGCATATCCATCGATCTCCAAGTACGTCTGGACGACCACCAACTATTTCCATCCTCTTGGGTGTACAGCCCAATCAGGATCGTCAGTAATAATCCAAACGATGTGAAGACTTCCGGTCTTCAACCACCGTCTTCATCTTCGACATATCGTCGAATCGGTTATTCAGAATGGGTGTAAACCCGGACTTTCCGAACAACCCGCGTATATTAAAAACAAATGTTACACAAACACAACATACGCCTCATTCCAATTCATTAGTCACTAACCGCAAATTAGCAAGAGAACAATTTCCCAAACATTAACCCCGAAGGCCGAAACCAACATCAGATCAATACCCAGGAAACCATTCTTCTTAGCCAACCTACAGCTAGTATCTAAATTCCACATTCTTAGGGAAAGGTTCCCATTAATTTTATCCAAGATAAATTCTTTAAAATTTATCCTGTAATCTTCCTTTGGATGTCGTTTCAAACCAAATTATGGTTTTTCTAACTAGTCGAGATTAGCGAACCACACCGAAGTAATTATTTATTTTATTTCCCAATCCCAACTTATTCATCCCATGAAGCAAAACTGGTAATACTCCATATTTAGCACCACAGTGTTATCGGTAAAATTAATTACCTTTTTACGTTCAAATCTAATTAAAGATTTAACTATCGCTTTGGAGCAAAACTGGTGATACTCCATTCTCGCTCGATTCCTAAATTTGATAATTTAAATTATCAATTCACATTTCAATCTAATTGCAGATTCATTAAAACTCCTTTTACTGGGTTAAAGAACTAGGTGTTATTTAAAACACAGTTCACGACAAACCCAAATCACATTCTATTTGTTATCGGGTTAAAGAACAAGTGTTGTTTAATACACTGTTCACGATAAACCCATTTCAAATCCAATCAAATATATTAGAAGTTCCGATTATTTAAAACCCCTTTTTAAATCTAATTTATTTATTTAAAAATAATTGGGTTTTAAATTTAGTTCAAAACTAGTTCATTTCGATAAAAATCTATTTTTATCTTTTCAAATATGGAGTTTTTCATCCCAATTTTTCCCAAATCATTTCTTATGATTTTACACAAATTATTACTATTTTTAATAATTTTATCAAGGCTCGTACAGTCGATTTCCAACAATGGCCATCGAACTGCACTTACAGCGACCTTTTTTAGAATTTGATTTGGACGTATCTCCAAATCCAACCGTTAGATTTCAAATTTCTAATATTCGTTAGAAAGCTCCTTTCGATACGAACCCAACAGTTCCGGTTTAGGAGAATCCGACGGTCGGATCTCCCGAAATGTCCGTTTGAAATAAATGGTCGAAATTCACGAACTGCCGCGGCGCGGCGCGTTCTATTAAGGCCATTATATTATATATATAATACATATAATATATATTTCGTCGATTTCTATTTCAAACGAATTATATAAATAGTTTTAAATTCGTTTCAAAAGCAATTTCAACTTCCATTTCAATTCAAATCAAAATTGAATTCTTCTTTATAAATTCGTTTTAAAATTCATTTCTATTCAATTCAAATTTCAATTCAATTTGAATTCATTTCAATTCTCTTTCAATTCAATTTGAATTCGTTTTCAATTCAATTCAATTCCAAAGTCGTTTTCTATTTGATTCAATTCAAATTGGTTTTCTATTCGATTCAATTCAAATTGGGTTTTCTATTCAATTCAATTCAAATTGGTTTTCTATTCGATTCAATCCAAATTGGGTTTTCTATTCAATTCAATTCAAATTGGTTTTCTAATCGATTCAATTCAAATTGGTTTTCTATTCGATTCAATTCAAATTGGGTTTTCTATTCAATTCAATTCAAATTGGTTTTATATTCAATTCGAATCAAATTCGTTATATATTCAATTCGAATTCGTTACAATCAGTTTCCGTTATATTTACATTTAAATCACTATATTGAATTTTAAACGTACATTTCAAATTACTGGGGTCACATACTAACTCTAAAAATTCCCGAAAAATATTTTCTAGCTTCGTTTTGATGATACGGTCCTAACAAAATTAGTTTCGTCGAATTCTGAGACCGTTGGAAAAATGGCCATTTTCCAGTCGATTAAAATCAACTGAAACTGGTCAAACACATTTTATTTCGCCACGCTCACATATTGATTCGAAAAATTATGAAATTTGGAATCTAGCAATAACTTGACACTGCGGATCCAACAAAAGTGGTTTCGTCGCAATCCGAGGTCGTTTGCAAAATCTCCATTTTTAAGGGACTGAATCCCATAGCGACTATTCAGAATTTTCAACTGGACATATCCTTTGATTCCCGCTATGAAATCTTGATTTTTCAGATTCGTTGGAAAGATACCATCAATTAGATCCTATTGTTTTTGGTTTCACTAAAATCCGGATTGTTTTGCACCCGGTGCATTCAATTGAAGTTTGAAATCGAATTATCAAACTACCACGCCATTTTCAATTCTATTTATAATTATATATAAATATTTATATTCTAACGACGACGCGTATAAATGTATAGTTCTAAATATATTCAAAATATATTTTCGTCCATATTATTTAAAATAATTCATTTTAAATATTCGAAATTCGCTAAAATTGCCAAAATAAAATTTTTAAACTGGTTTAGAATTTCCGGGTTATTACAAATTGGGATAGCTATCGGTGAGAATTTCCCACTCTTCAATTTCCTTTTCTAGTTATATATATATATATATATACTAGGATGCAGACGGTGCTTAGCAGCACCCGACACCCGTCATCCACAGACCATGGATGGCTTGTTAGTTTGATTGATATGTTGTGAATTTTTTTTTGTGAAATTGATGTGAAATAGATAATGAAATATATTAATGTGTTGAAAGGAAATAAAATATTGGTATAGTTAAAAATATTTTATGGTTAAAAAGATAATTTTTAATGTGAATGTGAATAAATGAATATTTATAAACAAATCGGCCGATTTTTTTATATACATTGATTTGAATGATATTGATTGGGATGATAAATTTTACACATCACCCAACTGCACAAGTAAAAAAATCTGTGTTTGTTGATTTGAAACCCCACACGGGTGTTGGGATGAAATTTGGCTTACACTAATCCCAATTATTTAATTGTATGTCGATCGATAGGTCGACAGATTGTGTAAGCATTGATTATTTATATTTGATGCTTATGCAGTTGTGTGGTGCACTTTGGATGATTGTTGATTATTTATCGTTGCTATTATATGCATGTGTTGTATGGAATCCATATAATTAACGTTATATGGTGATTGATTGGGCCTCATTCCAATAGGGAAAATAATGAATATTATAAAAGAATATTCATGTGTTGAAAATATTCATGTGTTGAGTAAAATATTTTAAATAATAAAAATTACATCTTTATCATATTTACAATTAGGAACTACTTCACGGTGGAGTCTAATTAAAAATCAAACGATTGATACCATGATTTTATAAAATATTTTACATAACTAAAGTAGTCGTGTGTTGAAAGAAATATAGATTCATGTGTAGAATAGAATAAATATTCGTTTATTGAATAGAATAAAGAAGTTTTTGAAAAATATAAAGCCGTGTTGATTAGAGACGCGCTATTTTGACGTAAACGAAATTTATATCGATTTTATAATGAATGTTGAAAAGTGATTTCAAAATTTAATATTTTGAAATGAAATTCAAATTAAATTAGATTAAAAATTCAAATTGGAATTTTATTAAATCAATTTGAAATGAATTCGAATCGAATAGAAAATGAATTCGATTCAAATTAAATAGAAAGTGAATTTGAATTCGAATTGAATAGAAATGAATTCAAATTGAATTAAATTGAAATTGAATTAAAAACGAATTGAAATCATTTTGAATGAAATTTAAAACGAACTGAAATTGAATTGAAATCAATTTGAAATGAATTCAAATTGAATTAAATAGAAGGTAAATTCAAACTGAATTGAATTGAAATGAATTAGAATTTGAATTGAATTGAGACGAATTTGAATTTGAATTTGAATTAAATAAAACCGAAATTAATTCGAATTGAATTGAAATCAAATCGATTTGAAATTGAATTTAGCGTTGAAATGGTTTTGAAAACGAATTTAAAACGATTTATAAAATGCGTTTTAAAATGAAATCGACGAAATATAATATATATATATATATATATATATTATATATAATGGCCCGAATAGAACGCGCCGCGCCGCTGCAGTTCATGAATTTCGACCATTAACTTCGAATTGACGTTGCGGGAGATCCGACCGTCGGATTCTCCTAAAACCAGAACCGTTGGGTTCGTATCGAAAAGAGCTTTCCAACGAATATTAGAAATTTGAAATCTAACGGTTGGATTTGGAATTATGTCCAAATCAAATTTGGAAAAGGTCGCTGTAAGTGCAGTTCGATGGCCGTTGTTGGAAATCGAATGTACGAGCCTTGATGAAATTATTAAAAATATTGATAATTTGTGCAAAATCATAATATATGAATTGGAAAGAACTGGGGTGAAAAACTCCACATTTGAAATGATAAAAATGGGTTTTTGTCGAAATGAACTAGTTTTGAACTAGAATTAAAATCAATTTATTTTTGAAATAAATAAATTGAATTTGAAAGTGATTTTAAAAATAATCAATATTCCCAATACGTGAATTGGACTGGAGTTGAATCGAAATTATCTTCGGAATATTTCGATGTTGGATTTCGTGACTATACAGATATTGTTATGGGAATTTGAAAGATATTTTATATCGTTATTTCCAATACGATATTTGTTGGTTCCAGAATTTGATATTGAATATAAGCCGATATATTTTCTATTCAGAGCCTTGTATTTAATATCAAATATGATTTGGATTTATCGTGAATCGTGTTTTAGATGACATTGGTTCTTTAACCCAGTTAAAGGCAGGATATTGATTTTTGAAAAGATTAAAACTAAGTGGAGTTTAAAAAGAATCTTTAATTTGATTAAAAAGTGAATTGATAATTTAAATTATCAAATCTGAAAGGTGATCGAGAATGGAGTACCACCAGTTTTGCTCCAAAGGGATAGATAAATCTTTAATTAGATTTGAACGTGAAATGGTAATTAATTTTACCGATAACACCGTGGTGTTAGGTATGGAGTATTACCAGTTTTGCTCCATGGGATGAATAGGTTGGGATTGGGAAATAAAATAAATAATTACTTCAGTGTGGTTCGCTAATCCCGACTAGTTTGAAATGATATCCAAAGGAAGATTAAAGAATAAATTTAGAAGAATTTATCTTGGATAAAATTAATGGGAACCTTTCCCTAAGAATGTGATTCTGTGAATAAAAAAATATTCTGAATTGGAATGAGGCATTTGTTGTGTTTGTGTAACATTTGTTTAACATATACGTGGGTTATTCAGAAAGGCCGGGTTATACCCATTCTGAATAACCGATTCGACGGGATGTCGAAGATGAAGACGGTGGTTGAAGACCGAAAGTCTTCACATCGTTTGGGTGATTACTAATGATCTCGATTGGGCTGTACACCCAAGATGAGGGAAAGAGTTGGTGATCGTCCAGACGTACTTGGAGATGGATGGATATGCGAGGAAAGTGCCTCCGGTTTCGTTCAGACCCAGACCGAACTTGTAAATGGATTATGTGTCTGACATTGGATTTTATTCTGTGTTGATTGATCTCTATTAAATATATATCTGTTTAGCGGCGGAGAATTTATTCTCTTGCTTAACGCCCTTCTCTGAGACGTACGAGCTCAGAGGTTGTATATCGATTGACATCAGTCGCATGGAGTGAATTGCCAGTGTGGCACGCGTAAGTGGCCATTGATCAAGGCTTCTGTTGAAAAGCAAAGTCTTGTGGTTGATGACCAAAGCACGGCCTGTGTGTCGTAGCTTTGTGTATAACGTGAATTCGCGAGCCTCATACCTCGGTATGAGTCAAAAATGGGATAGTGACTGCAGGGAGAGCACGACGTTTCTTTCTAGCTAGGGTGGTGTCAGTGACCTACCAGCCCTGACATTTATATACTTTTCACCTATGTGGTTGTTGGATATGAGGCGCCTCGGATATAGGTCTGTAAGGACCGGGAAACATGTGTTCAGGAATAATTAATCCTCAAAAGTAAGAGAGGACCGGCCCTGAAGATCCAAGGATCAGAGTGGGGTCCTGAGGCATTTGCTAGAGTGTCTCGAATCGGAGAGGAGCTTGCCCCTTGCCTCGGCTCATGACGGAAATCCAATTTCCAATACGTGATATTGCGGTTTTAATTGTAGAACTAGTATGGCGACATGATAGATGGTACCCATGCCGCCTATGATTGATATTTATGATTTAAATTGTTTTGATACTATACACTTATAATAGTATCAATTGATTTGTTTTAAACGCACCAAGCATGTTTGGCTATTATAAGGGAAAACCCTATCCTCCGGCTTGCGTTGCATTGTGTGATGGGACCTGGGTCTTATAATAGCTTCATTTTTTTTCCAAAAAGCATTGCGTTGTTTTGTTATATGCACTGGTATTCTTGGGAGGAAACCCGTTCCGTGTTATACGGCGTGGTCCCTTGAATTACGATCCTTTAAAACCAAATATTAATAACTGTTTTAGTTCTCACACCAGTCACATGACTGACCTGGAGTTTATTGTTTTAACCTAAACTCTGGGTGCCCCTATTTTCGACACGGGCAGCTAGTAGTTTTGGTTTTGCAGATTTATATTCACAGGGTCCTGATTTACAGTTGGAACGATGCTCGGAAAGCTCTGTATCCGTGTATAACTTCTAGTTGTGCTTTTGTATTATTTTTCCGCTGCAATGTATTTAAATGTAATTTAAATCTCTGATATTTGTTGAATGTTATTTATTCATTTATACTCTGTATATTCTTACATCTGATGGAATTGTTGTAATAACAATGAAATGTTCTTCTGTCTGCGTTCTATTTTGTCTTGTCCTCAACGCTATCCGTGCTTTCCTTCAGGGGGAAGTTCGGGTCGTCTCAGTTTGGTATCAGAGCTTTGGTTTACAGAGCTCGAGAACAAGACACATTAGAACCATACGAAAGAATTCATCAGACATTGGATTAGTAATATCCAATTAGAATGACTCGTTAGAGATAGGATCAGTAGTATCCTAGAACGATTGTGAAGTGTATATTTTTCAAATGAAAACAATTTTGTTTTGAAATTTAATTCGTTTTAAAACGTATTTGATTATTTATTTATTTTGAATATGGACAATCGAGTATATATATATTTCGCGTATACACGTCATGAACGTATAGTCGAAGTTTTAATATACTGGATAGATATAGAGTCACATTCTAGACACCCGGGGATAATTCTGATGTTGGTGCATCATCATCAGTATTCATGTTCGTATTTCGAAGGTGTGATTTCTATATATTTCCATTAGACTGGTGTGAGAACCAAAACTAATATAGATAGATTTATTTGTTGTGAATTGGCATCAAAACATGATTTTCTATATATATATATATATCAAATTTATGGATTTGAAATGTTAATTCACTAATTGATTGAAGTTTGTGTTGGTTGTTTATTTGTTTGATAATTTTGAACCGTTTAGCCGAATTGAATCAAATATTGAATTGTACTGAAAATTGGTCGCATTTGCTTGCATATACATGTACTTACATTGAACAGGTCATAGCAAGAGGCTAGAACAGAGAATAAAATTTGTTTGCCCGACAAATAGGTACATATTTACTATAATTTACTATTTTGTTTGGGTGATGATGATTTTATGAGCCGCTTGGCTTTTTCTTTTTCTTTTTGAGATCAGAAGGCCTGTATGGAAATTTCGGGATTTTCCCGTGGCTCCCGGTGCTGGGGAGGTTATGGCGAAATTTTTCAAAAATTCCGGGTGTTAGCCAAATTTTTGAAGAATTTGAAAATTCTTAGAAACTGAAAAGTTGGAGAATGGAAGCCAGATTGAGCGTACAGTAGATTGATCAAACCACTTTCGACTTTGTTCCTTTTCGAGGACGAAAAGTTTTAAGTGGGGGAGATTGTAACAACCCGAAAATCTGGGCCAGTTTAAAATTTTTATTTTGGCAATTTTAGTGAATTTTGAACATTTAAAATGAATTATTTTAAATAACAATGACGAGAAATTTATTTTGAATAGATTCGAACATTTATATTATATACGTCGTCGTTAGAATATAAATAATTATATATATAATTATAAATAGAATTGAAAATGTCGCGGTAGTTCGATAATTCGATTTCAAACATCAATTGAATGTACCGGGTGCAAAACAATCCGAATTTTAGTGAAACCAAAAATAATGGAATCTAATTGATAATATCTTTCCAATGAATCCGACAAATTGAAATTTCGTAGCGGGGATCAAAAGATATGTCCAGTTGAAAATTCTTAATAGTCGCTATGGAATTCAAGCCCTTGAAAATGGAAATTTTGCAAACGATCTCGGATTTTGATGAAACCACTTTTGTTGGATCCATGATGTCAAATTATTGTTAGATCCCAAATTTCATAATTTTTCGAATCAATATGTGAGTGTGGCAAAGGAAAACGTGTTTTGACCATTTCAGTTGATTTTAATCGATTGGAAAATGGACATTTTTCCAACGGTCTCAAAATTCGACGAAACTAGTTTTGTTAGGACCGTATCATCAATACGAAGCTAGAAAATATTTTTCTGGAATTTTTCAAGCTCGTATGTAACCCCGGTAAATTGAAATGCGCATTCAAATTCAATATATAGAGTTATATGTTGATTTTGATGAAAACTGATCGAAATGGTCGAATCAATCTTCGATACATATCCCATTGTGTTCGGAATGGGGGTAATTAGCTATGGACGACAGGCGGTGGGCCTCGTTTAGAGGTCGTATGTAAAAGTCAATTTTTTGAAATTAAATAATTAAAAATAAAATCTTTCCTCTCCCTTATACCTTCTCTCTGGCCCCCCTTTTCAGTTCAATTCGATTCAGGGCAGAATAGAAAAAAAACGAACTAGACGGAATCGAGCACCGCACCCCTCTGGCCGTCGATGACCACCGCCCTCCCCCGACAGGCGCAGCTCCCCTCCCCTGTCGCAGCCCTCTCAGTTCCCCCCTTGATCAACGAACCCCTTCGAATACCGCAAACCCCTAGCTTCTCCTCCCTCATTCGAGCACCCTGCTTCCACCGCCGACCGTGACTCCGGCGAGCCCCCTGCTGACCGACGTGAACGGCCCCAAGCCCCACCGCGAAGCGACACCCCACGAAGACCGCAGCCCACCCATCGACGCCTCCAGTCAGCCCCACCTCGCTCCGCCACCGTCCCACCGACGGCCACCCTCTCCTGAAACCGCCATCCCAAAGAAAACAGCCCCTTTTCCTCCAAACGAAAAAGTAAGTTTTCTATTTCATTTATTTTCAATTTGTTTATCTAATGATTTTCAATTTTATTGTAAATGAATTTTCAGTGATGTTCATTTATAGAAAGCTAGGATTTTTATTGATAGAAAGGCGGGATTTTTATTTATAGAAAGACAAGATTTTGAATAAACAAAGGTTGGATTTTTAATGAAGTAGCATAATAAAAATCTGATTTTTATTATATACGTGTTGAAATAAAAATGTGATTTTTATAGTGATGAAATTGAAAAGGTAAAATCGTTATATTTGAAAAGGCGAAATCTTTATATTTGAAAGGGCGAAATCTTTAGGTGTAAAATAGCGTTGTAAAAATAGAATTTTTATATATTGAATAGCGAAGTAAAAATGGGATTTTTATATATTGAATAGCGAAAAAAAATTCGATTTTTATATATTGAATAGTGAAGTAAAAATTTGATTTTTATATATTGAATAGCGAAGTAAAAATACGATTTTTATATATGGAATAGCGAAGTAAAAATTCGATTTTTATATATGTAGTGGTTATGGGCAACGAAAGTGACGAAAGGCGAGAACGACGAAGATTTCTACTTAAGAAGAGTCGTGGAATTGGGATAGCTATCGGTGAGAATTTCTCACTCTTAAATTTCCTTTTCTAGTTATATATATATACTAGGATGTAGACGGTGCTTAGCAGCACCCGACACCCGTCATCCACAGACCATGGATGGCTTGTTTGTTTGATTGATATGCTGTGAAAATTTGTTTGTGAAATTGATGTGAAATAGATAATGAAATATATTAATGTGTTGAAAGGAAATAAAATATTGGTATAGTTAAAAATATTTTATCGTTAAAAATATAATTTTTAATGTGAATGTGAATAAATGAATATTTATAAACAAATTGGCCGACTTGTTTATATACACTGATTTGACTGATATTGATTGGGATGATAAATTTTACACATCGCCCAACTGCACAAATAAAAAAATATGTGTTTGTTGATTTTGAAACCCCACACGGGTGTTGGGATGAAATTTGGCTTACACTAATCCCAATTATTTAATTGTATGTCGATCGATAGGTCGACAGATTGTGTAAGCGTTGATTATTTATATTTGATGCTTATGCAGTTGTGTGGTGCACTTTGGATGATTGTTGATTATTTATCGTTGCTATTTATATACATGTGTTGTATGGAATCCATATAATTAACGTTATATGTGATTGATTGGGCCTCATTCCAATAGGGAAAATAATGAATATTATAAAAGAATATTCATGTGTTGAAAATATTCATGTGTTGAGTAAAATATTTTAAATAATAAAAATTACATCTTTATCATATTTACAATTAGGAACTACTTCACGGTGGAGTTTAATTAAAAATCAAATGATAGATACCATGATTTTATAAAATATTTTACATAACAAAAATAGTCATGTGTTGAAAGAAATATAGATTCATGTGTTGAATAGAATAAATATTCGTTTGTTGAATAGAATAAAGAAGTTTTTGAAAAATATAAAGCCGTGTTGATTAGAGACGCGCTATTTTGACGTGAACATTATTTATATCGATTTTATAATGAATGTTGAAAAGTGATTTCAAAATTTAATATTTCGAAATGAAATTCAAATTAAATTAGATTAAAAATTCAAATTGAAATTTTATTGAATCAATTTGAAATGAATTCGAATCGAATAGAATATGAATTCGATTTGAATTGAATAGAAAGTGAATTTGAATTCGAATTGAATAGAAATGAATTCAAATTGAATTAAATTGAATTAAAAACGAATTGAAATCGTTTTGAATGAAATTTAAAACGAACTGAAATTGAATTGAAATCAATTTGAAATGAATTCGAATTGAATTAAATAGAAGGTAAATTCAAACTAAATTGAATTGAAATGAATTGAATTGAAACGAATTTGAATTCGAATTAAATAAAATCGAAATGAATTCGAATTGAATTGAAATCAAATCGATTTGAAATTGAATGTAGCGTTGTGTAACAACCCGAAAATCTGGGCCAGTTTAAAATTTTTATTTTGGCAATTTTGGCGAATTTTGATTATTTAAAATGAATTATTTTAAATAATATCAATGATAAATTTATTTTGAATGGAATTCAAATGTATATATTATATACGTCGTCGTTAGAATATAAATAATTATATATAATTATAAATAGAATTGAAAATGGCGCGGTAGTTCGATAATTCGATTTCAAACTTCAATTGAATGTACCGAGTGCAAAACAATCCGGATTTTAGTGAAACCAAAAACATTAGGATCTAATTGATGATATCTTTCCAACGAATCCAAAAAATCAAGATTTCATAGCGGGAATCAAAATATATGCCCAGTTGAAAATTCTGAATAGTCGCTATGGAATTCAGGCTCTTAAAAATGGAAATTTTGCAAATGACCTCGGATTTCGACGAAACCACTTTTGTTGGATCCGCAATGTCAAATTATTGCTAGGTTTCAAATTTCATAATTTTTCGAATCAATGTGTGAGCGTGGCAAAGGAAAACGCATTTGACCGGTTTCAGTTGATTTTAATCGACTGGAAAATGGCCATTTTTCTAACGGTTTCAGAATTCGACGAAACTAGTTTTGTTAGGACTGTATCGTCAATACGAGGCTAGAAAATATTTTTCTAGAATTTTTAGAGTTCGTATGGGACCCCGGTAGATTGAAATACGCGTTTAAAATTCAATATAGAGATTTAAATGTAAATTTAACGGAAACTGTTTCAAAAGATCAAATCAGCTTGCGATACATATCCCATTGTGTTCGGAATGGGGGTAAAACGCTATAGACGACCGGCGGTGGGCCTCGTTTAGAGGTCGTATGAAAAAGTCAACTTTATGCAATTAAAATAATAAAAAAAATTAAATATCTCCCTCCTTTTAGCTTCTGCCCCCCCCCCCCCCCCGTTTCAATTTCATTTCAGAGAAAAAGAGAGAAAAAAAGGGCGAACGAGGGGGGCGGATCCGCCAGCGTCGCAGCCACCAGAGGCGCCGCCACGAGCGAACCCCCCCTCAGTCGATCTCTCCACGTCCTCGCACCTCCCTCCTATCAAAACCCCAAACCCGATCCAGCCCTAGCCCGCGTCGCCCCCCTTTCCGACCACCTGACGTCATCGCTCCCCTCCCTCTAGCACTAATCGTCACCCCCGGACCCTCTCCTTCCCCTTCTCTCTCGCTTTTCCTCCCTCTCCTTAACCGGGATCACCTCCGACCAATGGAGCACCACTGTGAGCGCCCCCCCTAGGGCAGTCCGACATCCAAGCAAAGCCGGTGAGTTTTTATTTATTTAAATTCTGTTTTCTGATTTATGAAGTGTAATTTAAAATCAGTTTAATATAGAAAATATATTATTTTTACAACATAAAGATTTGATTTTAATTTAGATGACTAGAATATAAAAATGAGATTTTTATAATCAAGAAAGTTTGGATTTTTAATAGGAAAAAGATTTGATTTTGCGTATAGAAAAGATTTGATTTTTCGTATAGAAAAGATTTGATTTTTCGTATAGAAAAGACGAGATTTTTAAAATAGAAAAGACGAGATTTTTAATTATAAAAAGATTTGATTTTGTTAGGGAAAAATATGATTTTTGTTTATGTAGAGAATTAAAAATATAATTTTTACATGATAGCATATTAAAAATAGCATCTTTATATGAGTAGCAAAATAAAGATGTGATTTTTATAATGATATTTTTGAAAAGTCGAAATCTTTATTTTTGGAAAGGCGAAATCTTTATTTTTGAAAAGGCGAAATCTTTATTTTTGAAAAGGCAAAATCTTTATTTTTGAAAAGGCGAAACCTTTATTTTTGAAAAGGAGAAATCTTTATATGAAGAATAGCGTGACAAAAATATAGTCGTTACTATAGGAGCATCGATGTGAAAATTTAATTTTTATCTATATAGCAGCGGTATAAAAATTCGATTTTTATATATTGAATAACAAAGTCAAAAATTCGATTTTTATATATTGAATAACGAAGTCAAAAATTCAATTTTTATATATTGAATAACGAAGTCAAAATTCGATTTTTATTTATTGAATAGCGAAGTAAAAATAGGATTTTTATATATGTAGTGAATACGAGCAACAGAAGTAACAAAAAGGCGAGAACGACGAAGGTTTCTACAAAAGAAGAGCCGTGGAGTTGGGATAGCTATTTGTGAGAATTTCTCACCTTTCAATTTATTTTTCTAGTTGTATATATATATATACTAGGATGCAGACGGTCTTAGTAGCACCCGACACAATCGTCCACAGACCATGGACTTGTTTGTTTGATTGCATAGATTAGTTAGATGATTTGATTTGAAATTGAATTGTTTGGTGAAATGAATGGATTGATTGATGTGTGAATGGCGTGGGCCTTCACTAGACCGGGGATAAGGCTAGGCCTTGTCCCGTTTCTAGTATCGTGCCGTTATGCCACCGAAATTTTCTAAAAAAATGTTAGAAAAATAAAAATATCATTTTATTGAATAAATGAACCGAATAGAATATTCATAGGTTGAATAAAATGTTTTATCGTTAAAAATATAATTTTTAACGTGAAAGTGAATAAATAAATATTTATAAACAAATCGGCCGATTTGTTTATGTACACTGATTTGACTGATATTGATTGGGTCGATAAATTTTACACATCGCCCAACTGCAAAACTAAAATCTGTGTTTGATTGTTTGAAAACCCCACACGGGTGTTGGGATGAAATTTGAAGTTCGCTCATCCTGATTGATTAAATATGTCGATAGATTGATTTACAGGCTGTTATAAGCGTTAGATATCTATATTTGATGCTTATACAGTGTAATGCACTTTGGTTGATGGTTGATTATTTTTCAATGCTATTATATACATGTGATGTATGAAAAATCCATATAATTAATATTATATGGTGATTGATTGGGCCTTATTCCAATTTGAAAAATAAAGAATGTTATAAAATAAAGGTTCATGTGTTGACTGTACTCATCCGTTGAGATTAGTCATGTGTTGAACGAAATATTTTAATAATAAAATTTACATCTTTATCAATATAAAATAAAGGTTCATGTGTTGACTGTACTCATCCGTTGAGGTCAGTCATGTGTTGAACGAAATAATTTAACAAAAATAGTCACACGTGGACAGTACTCATTCGTTGAGATTAGTCGTGTGTTGACAAAAATAAATATTCATTTGTTGAATAGAGTATTTGAAAATAGAAATATATGAAGCCGTGTTGGTTAGATTGACGCCATTTTGACGTGAACGATATCTATATCGATTTTATTCATTTTAAAATGAATATTGAAAAGTGATTTCGAAAACGCATATTTTGAAATGAAATTTGAATCAAATTGAATAGAAAACGAATTCGAATTGAATATATAACGAATTGAATTCGAATTGATTATAAAACGAATTTGATTTCCATTGAATATATAATGAATTTGATTCAAATAGAAAATGGAAATGAATTGAATTGAAAACGATTTCGAAATGAATTGAATTGAAAACGAAATTTGAAATGAATTGAATTGAAAACGATTTCGAAATGAATTGAATAGAAAACCAATTTGAATTGAATCGAATAGAAAACGACTTTGAAACCGAATTGAATTGAAAACGAATTCAAATTGAATTGAATGCGAATTGAAATGAATTCAAATTGAATCGAAATTTGAATTGAATAGAAATGAATTTTAAAACGAATTTATAAAGAAGAATTCAATTTTGATTTGAATTGAAATGGAAGTTGAAATTGCTTTTGAAACGAATTTAAAACTATTTATATAATTCGATTTAAATAGAAATCGATGAAATATATATTATATATATTATATAAATAATATAATGGCCTGAATAGAACGCGCCGCGCCGCGGCAGTTCGTGAATTTCGACCATTTATTTCAAACGGACATTACGGGAGATCCGACCGTCGGATTCTCCTAAAACCGGAACCGTTGGGTTCGCATCGAAAAGAGCTTTCTAACGAATATTAGAAATTCAAAATCTAACGGTTGGATTTGGAGTTACGTCCAAATCAAATTTGAAAAAGGTCGCTGTAAGTGCAGTTCGATGGCCATTGATGGAAATCGACTGTACGGGCCTTGATAAAATTATTAAAAATAGTATTAATTTGTGTAAAATCATAAGAAATGATTTGTGTAGATTTGGGATGAAAAACTCCATATTTGAAAAGATAAAAATAGATTTTTATCGAAATGAACTAGTTTTGAACTAGAAATATAATTCTGTTTATTTTTAAATAAATAAATTGAATTTGAAAAGGGTTTTAAAAATAACCAGAATTTCCAATGATTGCATTGGAGTGGATTTGAATCGAAATTGTCTTCGGAATATTTCGATGTTGGAATTCGTGATTATACAGATGTTGTTATGGAAATTTGAAAGATATATATTTATATCGTTATTTCCAATACGACATTTGTTAATCGTAGAATTTGATATTGAATATAAGCCGATATATTTTCTATTCAGAGCCTTATATTGAATATCAAATGTGATTTGGGTTTGTCGTGAATGGTGTCTTCACTAACACTGTTCTTGAACCCAGTTGAGAAAAGATTAAATCTTTTTATTTAGATTTAATGAAGTGTACCAATTAAATGATATTTAATTGGAATTGAATTGGTATTGATTTTTGGGTTTATCGTGAACAGTGTTTTAAATAACACTTGTTCTTTGACCCGATAATTAATGGAATGATTTTTGGGTTTATCGTGAACAGTGTTTTAAATAACACTTGTTCTTTAACCCGATAATTAATGGAATGATTTTTGGGTTTATCGTGAACAGTGTTTTAAATAACACTTGTTCTTTAACCCGATAATTAATGGAATGATTTTTGGGTTTATCGTGAACAGTGTTTTAAATAACACTTGTTCTTTAACCCGATAATTAATGGAATGTGATTTTGGGTTTATCGTGAACCGTGTTTTAAATGACACTGATTCTTTAACCCAGTTAACGATTAAAACTAAGTGGAGTTTTAATGAATCTTTAATTAGATTGAAATAATCGAGAATGGAGTATCACCAGTTTTGCTCCAGGCGATAGTTAAATCTTTAATTAGATTTGAACGTGAAATGGTAATTGAATTTACCGATAACACTGTGGTGTTAGATATGAAGTATTACCAGTTTTACTTCATGGGATAAATAGGTTGGGATTGGGAAATTAAAACAAATGATTACTTCGGTATGTTTCGTAAATCCCGGCTAGTTGAATCGAAATTCAAAAGGATAGATTAAAGAATAAATATAAGGAATTTATCTTGGATAAAATTAATGGGAACCTTTCCCTATGAATGTGAAATTTAGAAACTAACTGTCGGTTAGCTAAGCAGAATGGTTTTCTGGATATTGATCTGATGTTGGTTTCGGCCTTCGGGGTTAATATTTGGGGAATTATTCTCTTGATTAATTTACGGTTAGTGACTGATGAATTGGAATGAGGTGTATGTTGTGTTTGTGTAACACTTATTTAAAATATACGCGAGTTATTCGGAAAGACCGGGTTTATCCCATTCTGAATAACTGATACGATGATAAGTCGAAGATGAAGACAATGGTCGAAGACCGGAGGTCTTCACGTCGTTTAGGTAATTACTGATGATCTTGATTGGGCTGTACACCCAAGAAAATGGAAACAGTTGGTGATTGTCCAGACGTACTTGGAGATCGATGGATATGCGGGGTACTAGGTGCCTCCGGTTTCGTTCAGACCCAGAACGGACTTGTAAATGGACTGTGTGTCTGACATTGGATTTTAGTCCGTGTGATTGATCTCTATTAAATATATATCTGTTTGGCGGCGGAGAATTTATTCTCTTGCTTAACGCCCTTCTCTGAGACGTACGAGCTCAGGGGTTATATATTGATGGATATCAATCGCATGGAGTGAATTGCATGTGTGGCATGCCTAAGTGGCAAATGATCAAGGCTTCTGTTGAAAAGCAAAGTCTTATGGTTGATGATCGAAGCACGACCTTTGTGGCGTAGCTTTGTGTAACGTTTACTTCGCGAGTTTCACACCCGGTATGAACCAAAAACGGGAGACGGACCTCAGGGAGGGCATGCGTTTCTTTCTAGTTAGGAGTGGCGTCAGTGCTTGAACTGGCTGACGAGTTTGACTCATGTGGATGTTGCTTATTATTACTTGCTGAAAAGCGAGGCGCCTCGTGATATCGGTTTCGGCCGATGCTTCTGGTCGGCTGACGGGCCAGATTTACGCCCCAAAGGGCGGGGAAACGTAGTGTTCAGGCATAATAATCCACATCGGTGGACCGGCCCTGACGATCCATGGGGCAGTTGCGGCTGTTCCTGAGGCTCGGACTAGACAGTCTCGAATCGGTGAGGATCTTGCCCCTAGCCTCGGTTCATACCATAAATGATAACCCAACTTCCAATACGACATTTGCGGTTTTGATTGTATAACCTATATATGGCGACATAGTGGTATGGGGCATTCATGCCGCCTATGATTGATACTTATGATTTGAAGTTGTTTTATGCACTATACACTTATACTAGTATCAAATGATTTCTTTTAAGCGTATCAAGCATTCTTGGCTATTATAAGGAAAAAACCCTATCCCCCGGCTTGCGTTGCATTGTGTGATAGGACCTGGGTCTTATAATAGCTTCATTTTTCTTTATTTAGCATTGCGCTGTTTGTTTTATGCACTGGTATTCTTGGGAGGAAACCCGTTCCGTGTTATACGGCGTAGTCCCTTGATTTGCCTAACTTTAAAAATAAAGATTAATAACTGTTTTAGTTCTCACAACAGTCACATGACTGACCTGGAGTTTATTGTTTTAACCTAAACTCTGGGTGCCCTTATTTTGACACGGGCAGCTAGTAGTTTTGGTTTTGTAGATTTATATTCACAAGATCCTGGTTTACAGCTGGAACGATATCCGGAAAGCTTTGTATCCGCATATCTCCTTCTAGTTGTGTATTGTATTATTTTCCGCTACTATGTATTTAAATGTAATTTAAATCTCTGATATTTCTGTGTAATATTTATTCATTTATACTCTGTATATTCTTGTAATCTGATGCATTGTTGTAATATACAATGAAATGTTCTTTTATATGTGTTCTGTTGTGGCTTGTTCTCGAACTATCCGCGCTTTCCTTCACGGGGAAGTTACGGGTTTTTACACGTTGAAATGGTTTTGAAAACGAATTTAAAACGATTTATAAAATGCGTTTTAAAAGGAAATCGACGAAATATATATAATATATATATTATATATATTATGGCCCGAATAGAACGCGCCGCGCCGCGGCAGTTCGTGAATTTCGACCATTAACTTCGAATTGATGTTGCGGGAGATCCGACCGTCGGATTCTCCTAAAACTGGAACCGTTGGGTTCGTATCGAAAAGAGCTTTCCAATGAATATTAGAAATTTGAAATCTAACGGTTGGATTTGGAATTATGTCCAAATCAAATTTGGAAAAGGTCGTTGTAAGTGTAGTTCGATGGCCGTTGTTGGAAATCGAATGTACGGGCCTTGATGAAATTATTAAAAATATTGATAATTTGTGCAAAATCATAATATACGAATTGGAAAGAACTGGGGTGAAAACTCCATATTTGAAATGGTAAAAATGGGTTTTTGTCGAAATGAACTAGTTTTGAACTAGAATTAAAATCAATTTATTTTTGAAATAAATAAATTGAATTTGAAAGTGATTTTAAAATTATCAATATTCCCAATATGTGAATTGGACTGGAGTTGAATCGAAATTATCTTCGGAATATTTCGATGTTGGATTTCGTGACTATACAGATATTGTTATGGGAATTTGGAAGATATTTTATATCGTTATTTCCAATATGATATTTGTTGGTTCCAGAATTTGATATTGAATATAAGCCGATATATTTTCTATTCAGAGCCTTGTATTTAATATCAAATATGATTTGGGTTTATCGTGAATCGTTTTTTAGATGACATTGGTTCTTTAACCCAGTTAAAGGCAGGATATTGATTTTTGAAAAGATTAAAACTAAGTGGAGTTTTATATGAAACTTTAATTAGATTAAAAATTGAATTGATAATTTAAATTATCAAATCTGAAAGGTGATCGAGAATGGAGTACCACCAGTTTTGCTCCAAAGCGATAGTTAAATCTTTAATTAGATTTGAACGTGAAATGATAATTAATTTTACCGATAACACCGTGGTGTTAGGTATGGAGTATTACCAGTTTTGCTCCATGGGATGAATAGGTTGGGATTGGGAAATAAAATAAATAATTACTTCGGTGTGGTTCGCTAATCCCGACTAGTTTGAAATGATATCCAAAGGAAGATTAAAGAATAAATTTCGAAGAATTTATCTTGGATAAAATTAATGGGAACCTTTCCCTAAGAATGTGATTTTGTGAATAAAAGAATATTCTGAATTGGAATGAGGCGTTTGTTGTGTTTGTGTAACATTTGTTTATCATATACGTGGGTTATTCAGAAAGGCCGGGTTATACCCATTCTGAATAACCGATTCGACGAGATGTCGAAGATGAAGACGGTGGTTGAAGACCGGAAGTCTTCACATCGTTTGGGTGATTACTGATGATCTCGATTGGGCTGTACACCCAAGATGAGGGAAACAGTTGGTGATCGTCCAGACGTACTTGGAGATGGATCGATATGCGAGGAAAGTGCCTCCGGTTTCGTTCAGACCCAGAACGAACTTGTAAATGGATTGTGTGTCTGACGTTGGACTTTATTCTGTGTTGATTGATCTCTATTAAATATACAACTATTTGGCGGCAGAGAACTTATTCTCTTGCTTAACGCCCTTGTCTGAGATGTACGAGCTAAGAGGTTGTATATCTATGGGCATCAGTCGCATGGAGTGAATTGCCAGTGTGGCACGCGTAAGTGGCAATTGATCAAGGCTTCTGTTGAAAAGCAAAGTCTTGTGGTTGATGACCAAAGCACGGCCTGTGTGGCGTAGCTTTGTGTATAACGTGAATTTGCGAGCCTCACACCTCGGTATGAGTCAAAAACGGGATAGTGACTGCAGGGAGAGCACGATGTTTCTTTCTAGCTAGGGTTGTGTCAGTGACCTACCAGCCCTGACATTTATATACTTTTCACCTGTGTGGTTGTTGGATACGAGGCGCCTCGGATATAGATTTGTAAGGACCGGGAAACGTGTGTTCAGGAATAATTAATCCTCAAAAGTAAGAAAGGACCGGCCCTGAAGATCCAAGTATCAGAGTGGGGCCCTGAGGCATTTGCTAGAGTGTCTCGAATCGGAGAGGAGCTTGCCCCTTGCCTCGGCTCATGACGGAAATCCAATTTCCAATAGGTGATATTGCGGTTTTAATTGTAGAACTAGTATGGCGACATGATAGATGGTACCCATGCCGCCTATGATTGATATTTATGATTTAAATTGTTTTGACACTATACACTTATAATAGTATCAAATGATTTGTTTTAAACGTACCAAGCATGTTTGGCTATTATAAGGGAAAACCCTATCCTCCGGCTTGCGTTGCATTGTGTGATGGGACCTGGGTCTTATAATAACTTCATTTTTTTCCAAAAAGCATTGTGTTGTTTTGTTATATGCACTGGTATTCTTGGGAGGAAACCCATTCCGTGTTATACGGCGTGGTCCCTTGAATTACGATCCTTTAAAACCAAATATTAATAACTGTTTTAGTTGTCACACTAGTCACATGACTGACCTGGAGTTTTTTGTTTTAACCTAAACTCTGGGTGCCCCTATTTTCGAAACGGGCAGCTAGTAGTTTTGGTTTTGCAGATTTATATTCACAGGGTCCTGATTTACAGCTGGAACGATGCTCGGAAAGCTCTGTATCCATGTATCACTTCTAGTTGTGCTTTTGTATTATTTTTCCGCTGCGATGTATTTAAATGTAATTTAAATCTCTGATATTTGTTGAATGTAATTTATTCATTTATACTCTGTATATTCTTGCATCTGATGGAATTATTGTAATAACAATATAATGTTCTTCTGTCTGCGTTTTATTTTGTCTTTTCCTCAATGCTATCCGTGCTTTCCTTCACGGGGGAGTTCGGGTCGTCTCATTTAACATCTGTGGATGCAGGGAAACAGGTTGGAGGGACCCAACTGGGTTCCTCAATATATAAAATATACTGTTTTGTTTCATATACTATGATGTGTGATGTGATATATAATCTGTGTTGATTATATGTGTTTGAACGGTATCGATCACTGTTATATTGGTATTTTTAAATACCGTAAGAAAAAGGGGATTTTCAAAATTCATTTTGACAATATATTATTTAAATAAAATCAACGGATTTTATATATAAAGGAAAAGGATTTTATAGAAGGAGTTATAAAATCAAAGAAATAAAAAGGGATTATATTTGTGAAACAAATATAAAGTAAATATATTTGTAAAACAAATATAAGAGAAAATATTTGTTTAGAAAACAAATAAGACTGAAATATAAACATTTGTTTAGAAAACAAATAAGATTGAAATATAAAACATTTGTTTAGAAAACAAATAAGATTGAAATATAAACATTTGTTTAGAAAACAAATAAGATTGAAATATAAACAATTGTTTAGAAAACAAATAAGATAATAAGATTGAAATAGAGGTATTTGGTTAGAAAACAAATGGGATTTAAATAGAAAATATTTTTTAAATAAATAGAAAAGATAAGAGGAATATTTATTTAGAAAATAAATAGAGTTTGAAAAGGAAATCATTTATAAAGGAAATAGGATGTTATAAAAGGAAACCGCTATGAAAAGGGAAAACGTTGTTAAAAGGAAATCCTTATAAGTGGAGAAGCGTTATTAAAAGAACATTTATAAAGTGAAGAACCATTACTAAAAGTAAATCTATATAAATGAATAACCGCTGTAAAAGGAAATCTTTTTGAATGGATAAACGTTATAAAAAGGGAATCTTTATAAAGCAAAAGAGTTAATAGAATAAGTGTTATTCAAAAAGAGTTATCGAATATCGTTTATTCGAAAAGGAGATTATCGAATATTGTTTGTTCGAAAAGGAGTTATCGAATATTAGTTATTCGAATGGAGTTAAAAGAGTTATCGAATATAGTTTATTCGAAAGGAGTTAATCAAATTTAGTTGATCGAAGTAGAGTTGATCGATTAGAGTTAAGTTAATCGATTAGAACTAAGTTAATCAAAGAAGAGTTAATCGATTTGAGTTAAGTAAATTGATTAGAGTTAAGCTAATCATAAGGAGTTAACTAGTTAAAGTTAATCAGTAGAGTTAACTAGTTAAAATTAATCAGTAGAGTTAACTAGTTAAAGTTAATCAGTAGAATTAACTAGTTAAAGTTAATCAGTAGAGTTAACTAGTTAAAGTTAATCAGTAGGGCTAACTAGTTAAAGCTAATCAGTAGAGTTAACCAATTAAAGCTAATCAGTAAAGTTAATCAGTAGAGTTAACTAGTTAAAGTTAATCAGTAGAGTTAACTAGTTAAAGTTAATCAGTAGGGCTAACTAGTTAAAGCTAATCAGTAGAGTTAACCAGTTAAAGCTAATCAGTAGAGTTAATCAGTAGAGTTAACTAGTTAAAGCTAATCAGTAGAGTTAACCAGTTAAAGTTAATCAGTAAAGTTTACAAGTTAGAGTAAACCAGTTAGAGATAATCAATTAGAATGAACCAGTTAGAGTTAACCAGTTAAAGTAAATCAGTTAGAGTAAATCGATTAGAGTTAAATTGAACTAGAGAATTCAAATGGAGTTAATCGAATTTAGTTTATTTGAATAGAGTTGAAGTGAGATAATCGAATAGTAGATATTCGAAGTGAGATAATCGAATCAGAAATATTCAAAGTGCGTTGATCGAATCTAGTTATTCGACAGGAGTTAAATCGAATAAGAGTTATTCAAAGAAAGAGATTTTTGAATATAAATATTCGAAAGTAAGCAAATCGAAT
This sequence comes from Allium sativum, assembly GCA_030737875.1. Taxonomy (NCBI): domain Eukaryota; kingdom Viridiplantae; phylum Streptophyta; class Magnoliopsida; order Asparagales; family Amaryllidaceae; genus Allium; species Allium sativum. Next base: position 8,757,879 of record JASFAX010000034.1, read on the forward strand.
ATAAGTTATTCGAAGAAGTAATTCGAATAAGTTATTCGAATAAGAGTTAATCCGGTAAGAGTTATTAGGTTGGAGTTATTCAAATAAAAGTTATAGATTAGAGTTAATCGAATAGGAGTAAATAAATTAGTTGTTGTTATATTATTCGAGTTAGGAAAGAAAAATCATATTAAAGATAATATATTTCGGATGCAGGAGATTACAACACCATTGTGATAATCACGTAAACTTGTAAAAGACGGGGGTTCGTAAATGGAATCCGAGGGTACGTAAGGAAGTGTTAAAGAGTTAAAAGATGAACTTACCCTATTTCGAGATTTGAAATGTTGTTCAATTAAGGTCTGAGAGGTAGTTATACCCCAACTTGATTAACTTCGTTTTTAATTTAGAAATGGTTAAGGTTCGAGAGTGAAAGTGGTTAAGTGAATTTAGTAAATAAGTATAGTGGTTTGAGTTGTCGTCGCGATGTTGATTTAAACATCTGTTTAAATCCAAGTAAAGAGGATTTGGAAATGTTTTCCAAATAGAATCAGAAACGTAATCAAATATTGAAATTGGAAATATGAATTAGAAAATATGGAAAATATGAATATATATATATATTTATATATGATGATGATTGATCGATATAATTTCCACTCGGAAATAATATCGTTGTTTGCACACCTGTTTTACTTTGATGGTTAAATCACAGACTATCGAAGTTTTGACCATTTAACATTGTTAATATAAAGAGACCGGTTGGATTATAATCCAAAGAACCACTCTGTATTGGCATAAGCGTTGCGAATCATATATGCCAAAGATAATTGAAGTCGGAGTAAAGGGTTATTGTATAAGTCTTAGATAACAGTGCCTAAGATGGATGTGCTGAATAGTGCCTTTGGTTCATCCTGTTCCGGGATGACTTGTATGGATGAATGTCTGACAGATTATTTCCAAAAAGGTCACGTACATTGATTTCTTCAACCGTACCAAGAGTGGAAGCGGAGAAGGAAACTTCTTTAGCTAACACGTAATGTACTGTTGTAGACGTCAATTAGTGATTTTCGATGGATCTGACAATGTGGCATTCGAAGTGAATCTGATGTGATGATAAAGCGTAACCTCAAGCCTCATCAACTGGTAAATGACAGAAATCGGGCAGGCATCATGGCTAAGTCGGCCGCACCGAAGTAGGGTGTATAATCACCTATCTAGAGAATATTCATTTGCTTCTTTAATCTATCAATTTTGTTCCATATATATATGGGAAACGGTTGCTGATCCCAACCGTTGGTGATATACATTCGATACACTCAAGCAAAATGAGTGGTCGGTCATGTGTGGCTGAGTTACAAGATGTTCTTGTTGAACTCCAGTGTATCGTTCCTAGAGTACACTGATTGGAAGGTGGTTCCATACCTTGTCATAGTTGGAAATCCATTACCCAATACATGCTTGCGGTTTTGATTGTATACTATATGTAGAACGTGAGATGAAAGCGTTTCCGCTAGATGATTATTATACTGTGGTTGATAGACATTATTATAATATCAAAAGGTTTTGATATAAAGATATTTTGGATTCTCATAAGGGTAAAACCCGTTTCGTTATACGGCGTGGTCGTATGAGATATCGTTTACTTGTTCAACTGTTTAAACTGTTTTACTCATACCAGTCCCATGACTGACCCGGATTTTATCTTGTTTTGTTTTCCATAAACTCTTGGGTGCCTAATTTTGTACGGGCAGTCATGTAGTCGGGATTTTACAGATACACTTAGAGAGCTTGGAGCAGGAGGCTTCAAGATTCTATAACTATTATTATTTCCGCTGTTGTTGTAAGTGTTGTACTCTGCAATGTTATTGTATACATATACTGTTTGTATTTCAAAAGTTATGTTATATTTTATTCGTTCCGCTGTGAGATTCGTGGTTACTCTGATGATGATGTTCTTCTTCTTCTTCTATTCTAATAGTTCTATCTTATCTATCCTCACCCTCTATCTTCTCTCTATTAGTTTCTTGAATTTCCAGTTCAATTTTGGTTGGACATGTGTTATTTAGTCAGCTCAAATTGGACCGGATTTTTGGGTCACTACAATTAAGCTGAATTGAGGGATATAAAGTTTAAGATTTCAACCAAGTGGGTTATGAGGAGTTACGAAGTTATATCATCTTTACTATTTAGTAATTTCGGGGATGAAATTCTTTTAAGGGGGAAGGAATGTAACATCCAGAATTTTTAGTGATTTAATAATTAATTAGTTATTTAAATGTTAATTCGGCAATTTAAATGACTTAATTCAGTAATTTTGATTATTTAATTAATATAAATAATATTTGATTCTGAAATAGTCGGAAATAGTTGAATTTGCAATATTGTGTGAATTGGATTATTTATATGATTTAATTCAGTTTAGAATTGAATTATAATAACAAATTTATTTATTAAATGATGTTTGAACGTATAATTTATAATTATATTTAAAACGAGTGCATAATGTCGTGGTAGTTCGAAATATTATGTTTTGGACTTTAAATGACTATACATGATTCATTATAAGTCAGAATTCGTTGAAACAAGAAATGTTCGAATCTATTGAACTATATTTTTCTAATGGGAGTGAAAAATCGAGATTTTGTATTGTAGATTGTGAGTTATGTCCAAATTCAAATTGTTGCTAGGGAATCGTTTATGAATTATAATGATTTATTTAATAATATATATATAAAGGATTTTATATAAATTAAATATCGATTTAACCTGAATTTGAAATATCGAGTTATAAATCCAGATATGTTTATTTTGGAGATATATGATGTTATATTTGGATATATATGATAATATAAATTTAATATGATTAAATTGTTTTTTTTAATATATTAATATCATATTAATTATATGTAAGCCTTAAAAATAGCCATGTTGCAAACGACCTCCGATTTCAACGGAACAAATTTTATTAAATTCGCAGTGATTAATTATTGCTAGATTTTAATTTTTGTGCCACTCAGAGTTTTTTTGTGACTGTGTGTAATTTAAATGTGAATCGATCAATATTTTGACTTTAAAATAATGCTGCATGAGCAAATGGACTCGGAATTCGATGAAACATGTTTCGTTGGGTCCGTAATGTTGAACCATAGCTACAAGTCTATTTTCATCGACAATGGGATTCGTACATGAGCACACAAATTTTTAAACGATGAATGGGAGTAATGATTGAATATAAATTAATTCAAAAATACGAAGCTTCTGAGACAAGCCCACTTACCCTATAAATAAACAAACACCTTACCCTAAACCGTTATTTTCTTCCACCTATGGTCTATGAAATAATGGTTGCCACCTGAAAACTAAAAACAAAGGAATCAGCCATTTCAAAAAAATCCAAATCCATTCAAGAAAATCTATAAATCATGAAATAGGTTTATATGGATTCGTATTGAGTTGCTCTTTAACATGGTATGTATTTCAACCTGTTCGATATCGTTTCTGTTCGCATGATTTTTTTTATCATGAGTAGGATTGAGAATTTTGGAGAGATTGAGAAACGGATTCACAAAACAATGTCGATATTTGAATTCATGGTTTAAATAGTTTGAGTTTTGATTTACTTGTGGAATTCTATTCGAAACTATGTCGTACGAATTACTGTGCAAACCAGATTTGTGCCTCGAAGTCACATGCGGAAATTTTTTTGCGAGCTTGTTGAAATTGTTGTGGGGTTAATGAGAATTTGATGAGGAGAGTTTTGGTATATTTTGTTTGTTTTATCATGGTGTATGGAGGGAGAATGGAATGGAACATGTTGCGGCTATGGTGATGTTGTTTACTAGAGTCAGGTGCATATATGGAGAAGAAGGGATGAGTATTGAATTTAGAGGCTATTTAGCTTTAAATAGGTAATGAAGGTATTTATGAATTTATTAATTAAGTTAATTATTGTTTAAATATGTCTCGGATATTATTAAAATGATAATGTCTTCATATGTTATAAGAATTTGACGAAATAGGATCCGCTTGGATCGTATGGACGAAGGCTACAAAATGGAACTGGTTTGGAGCGATTTGGAGCTCGTCTCAATTTTTTGGCAAAATAAAACGTATGAACGAATCTTCGATCGTTAATCGTTGTTCAACTATTAGTGACCAAAGTGAGTAAACTCACTAACTCTGTCCAGATTTATAATATTATAAACGTTATTTAATATTGATAAGTAATGATTGAATGTTGTGTGATGGTTGTTCAGATGAATTGTTAATAAATTGGTTGAAATAATATATAGTATATATATCCAAATCGTTGATTTAATACTGATTCTGTCTACTATACTATTTGATATTAATATAAAATTGGTGTTATTAAAGTCGATTAACATCTGTGGATGCAAGGAAACAGGTTGGAGGGATCCAACTAGATTCCTCAACAATTTTGTTATTGTTTTTCATATATTGCATTATATGATATGGAAATGCTCTATGGTTGATTATTGTGTGTTTGGGATGTTTGAATAACACTGACCCTGAAAAATTGGAATTTAATTATGGTAAAAATGTATGGAAAAGAATTCGAGTTTTAAAAGGGAAAATTATATTTTCAAATAGAAATTTTCGATTAGGTGAGATATAATAACTTGTTATAATTATATAAAAACAAGTAGTTTGATTTATAAACGATGTTTATAACTGAGATGAAGTACTTATTATGGAATGATTTGGAAATGTAAATTCAAGAATGAATTTAAAAAGGGAAATGGGAATTCGTTTCATAAGAAAACGATGATATTATTTCGATGTCCGAAATGGAAAGAGAATTCAAATAAATACATAAGGATTTATAGTTAGAATTCAACGATGTCGAACGTTACTATTTTTAGAAAATATATATTATAGAATTCAATAGTTGATAAGATAGTTAATATTTGGTTTAAAACCAATAATTTATAATCGAATATGTAATCGAGAAGAAGTTATAAATTTAATATACAATTAATAAGAAGTTGACTTGTAGATAGAGCTTATGAATGGAATATGATGTAGATTTATAAAATGTCTTATAATTGGAATTTTGACTTGTAATGGTATTTGTAAGTAAAAAATCAAGATTTGATTTAATAAAATGAGTCCAGTTTTATGTAAAGAAATAATGTTCATGTTTAGAGTAAATAATGGTTTAAGAGAAAATGTTTTACTGATTAAATTGGTTATTAAAGGAAATTGGTAATATTTGAAGTGATAAATTCAGAAGTGAATTTAGAAATTGAGTTGACCTGAATCGATTAATTTATTCCGACGTTCGGAATGTTAATCGAAAGAGAGTTATACGTTGAAATTCAATTATAATGAATCCAGGAAGGTACTATTTATTTTCCATTTTAAAATTATATTTATTTAATTAATCAAATATTTTTAATTATTCTAGACAAAGAATCAAAGTTATATTTTTAATATTTTGGAAGCAATTATTATAATGCTATCGTTATAATCAATGTTTTATACAACATTCATATATATATATATATATAAATGGATTTTGGAAATGTTTTCCAGATATAGCCAAAGATATTTTATAAGTGTATAAAATGAAATGGTTTTTGTTGATAAGAAGTTAAGAATGGAATTAAGGAAATTAGAAACTAACTGAAGATTAGTCGAGTTGAATGGTTTCCTCAGCATCAATCTAATTTTGGTTTCGGCCTTCGCGGTTGATATATAGGGATTTATTCTCTTACTATTTTACGGTTAGGGATTGATGAAGGTGGAAGAGTAGTGATGCATGAATAAGAAATGGAAATATTTTCCAATGTTAATAACGTATATTTTCTAAGGGCATTTTACAATAAGGGCTTACTTCCCTCAACCAATTAATTTTAAGGACACGGGTTTAAAATAATTATTTTTAAGGATAAAATTTTATCGTCTCATTTCGTATGCATTCTCGACATTCAAAAAAACCCCAATTCGATTTCAAATCTGTTTTCTTCTTCATATTTATACATTCGAAATCTAATCTGCTGCAAATCTACTTTCGAAACAAAATCGCCTCAGCTGATTTGTCGATTGGCTGAAGAAATCCAACCGCATCACTTTTCTCAACTGAACAAGTAAGTAATTGTGTATTTCAGCTGTTTGTAATATATCGATTGCTGATGTTAATCGCCTCACCCTTATTCATGTAGCGACCCAAATTTCCGGTACCCTTTGAGCTGACCAAATCACACCAGTCCAACCCAAAGTGCATGGGAAATGGATTACTAGACGAAAGAAATTCGAGGGTGAGTTAAGAAAGAAAGAAGTATTAGAGTAGAAGAAAAAGAAGAACACATCAGAATCTCCCAGCGGAACGAGAAAATATAATATAACAAATCTCTTTATAAAAAAACTGTATATATACATACCATTTATCAGAGTATAACATATATCAATCACAGCGGAATAAACTTTGTATAACTAATGGTGAAGCCTCCACTTCCAGCTCCTGAAACTTCAAGTGAAACATAACCTGTAAATATACTCGGTCTGACCCGAGCACATTTGATTTAAAACAAAATTCACCGAGTCAGTCTGGAATACTTCCAGTGATAAATTCACAGAACACACAACTTGTTTAACTTTGGAAAATCCTTTCTGAAATCAAAGGATAAGAGTAAGACCAGCCCACACATAAAAATGGATGGTTTTTACCTTACTATAACCCAAAACATTTTTGAAACCAATATTTTTTCTGATATTATAATAATGTCTATCAAACCACAAATAAATAATAATCTAGTAGAACGCTTGCATCTCACGCTCTACATATATAGTATACAAATCAAAATCGCAGGCGCTTATTGGAGATTGGATTCCAACTATGACAAGGTATGGGACCACCTGCCAATAGTGTATCTCTAAAGGCGAATACACTGGGTTCAACAAGAACGTCTTGCAACCCGGCCCACACATGACCGACCACTCATTTCGCTTAAGTGTATCGAATGTATATCACCAACGGTTGGGCTCAAACCACTGTTTCCCGAAAAGGGACAGCATCGATAGATTAAAGAAGCAAAAGGAATTTCTCAAGATAGGTGATTATACACCCTAACGGGAGCGACCCACATAGCCATGCTGCCTGCCCGATTTTTGTCATTTACCGGTTGATGAGGCTTGAGGCTATGCTTTATCATCACATTAGATTCACTTCGAATGCCACATTGTCAGATCCATCAAAAATCACTAATTGACGTCTACAACAATACATTACGTGTTAGCTAAAGAAGTTTCCTTCTCCGCTTCCACTCTTGGTACGGTTGAAGAAATCAATGTACTTGACCTTCCTGGAAATACTCTGTCAGACTTTCATCTATACAAGTCATCCAGGAACAGGATGAACCGAAGGCATTCTCCTACCGCATCCTTATGTAGGAGTCACCCCAAGGATCAGTAGCGAGAAGTCCTTGCAATCCGAATATTTCAATCACGATAGAATCACAAGTCATCATAACTCTGGTAGCTAGCCAGAGAAATTTGACAAGTAGTTCTTCCGCTCATGAAGATCAACGGTCTTCAATGCTCCATCACGACCATCTTCTGATTTTCCAACGTTACGTATTTGCTGGACGGAATGGTTTTCGAATATAAATTCGATCCCGGTCTTTCTGTACCAACAATCGATAAAAGCAGGTTTTGATAGTCGGTTGTTTAACTATCAAATCATAACAGTGTATTTATGTGAATTGGCAGCTCAGGTCCTTTATACAAATATTTCATTAAACCATTTCATTGATTTCTTATAATCGTTTTCCATAAATTTAATCTTATCAAAACTACTTTGGTTTCGTTACTTTGAAAATATTACTCAACACTGTTTTATCAACTCCTCTTTTATTTCCTTTGTTTGGAAATATGATCCTATTTTATAGATCATCTTTATTTTCTTTTATCGTTGACCATCATATAATTATCCCAAACCCCTTTTTAATTCTTCTTTGGTTTGAAACCATGGTTATAGTTCTATGATTCCATTTTCCCTTTTCCTTTACCACTAGGTCATATCGCTATATTTCCATTTAAATCCAACTGCATATGATTTATTACCAAAAATCTTTCCTTTATTACGGTTAAACCATTTATTTAATTCAGCCCTCAGGTGAACTCTTATTTTTGAAGTCATCGGTTTGGTTAAAACCCTTTTTCACAACTTGTTTATATGATTTGAATTAAACTCCAAATCTTTTCCAAACTAATTCAATCCTAGCTTTTATCCCGTTTTAGAAAAGAATTCCAATTGGAAAATACTCGCTTTAGTTCTAATTAATTCAAAAGTAATTATATCTCCACTCAACTAAACCTAGCATAGTTAAATCCATTTTAAAAGATTATTTTAAATAAATGGTAAATTTTGCGAATAACTCGATAATCACCTCCCTATCCATTACAAACTAATATTATCTCTCGATAATAGCGAAGCCGTTCAAGTTGGGGTATTCTAGTTACCTCTCAGACCTTGATCGACACCGTTCTTATCTCAAGATAATACAAGTTTGCAATATCCAATTCTGACACACCATTCTCATTTCCATTTATTTTGGTTTGATACCCCATTTTCTTTTATTTCAAAACCCACTATACCAGTTAATTCCTTTTTCCCTATCGAGTAAACTTCCCAGTCTTATTCACCATTTGAATTCGATATGATTTTCATAAACCATATCTCACATTGGTAATTACTTTCGAATCTCTTACGTTATTCACTATCCAATATGCTTTTCCACCAATCCATTTAATCACTCATTTATATCGCCTCCATTTATACTTAATAAAACTTTGTCGAAATCCCTATTTTACTTATAAAACCCTTTTTCAAACTCCATCTGTAAACTTGGATTTTAATCCCTTTTATAAAACTTATATCAAAATTTAGTGCTAATTAATCACCTCTTAGTTGAATTCCAATAAAAAACCATCGCTTTAATAATTAAAATAACAAATAACTCTAATATTAACTAACTAAAATTAGCTAACTTTGATATAACAGTAACAATATAATAATTATCCTTTTAAAAACTTATTCAAAAATAAGTAACTTTAATAACCATAACCAATACAATGGTTATTTTCAATTATAGTTGATCGAAGATTAACTAACACCCTTCATTAAGTTAATGAATATTCATAAAATTATTGATTATATAAATTTAAATCAAACTATTCCCATCGTCAAATTCAAATTAAAACGGTTGATTTCTGCCAACCATAACCATCAGTTAAGCTGCTAACTAATTTCTATTCATTTCCTTTTCTCAAATTAATTAAATAACTTAATTAATTTAAAATATCAGTTAATTGTTTTATAATAACAAGTATTCTCCTTCTACTAACTCGTCGGCTAGTTTCGACTACAGTTCATCGAATTCTGATTATCAAATATAAACAATCTCCATTGAATCATGATTATAAATATATTTATAAACATTGTTTTTATTTGACTCATGTAAAATAACCAAAATTCTTTAATTTATTTAAAATAAATTTAAACTCCGTCAAATTGCCTACCAGCAAAACAACATCATAGAACAACGGGTTTAAGCCATCACTGCCAACCACCAAAGCAATATTGTCGATTGGTAAAAATTACCACACCAATACAACCATTCAACCATCATCACTCAGACAGGTTTTCAATGTAAATTTTGGGGTTCAAACAGTTCACGTGTAAGCAATGTAAAAATAAGTAATATCTATAACATTTGAGGAATACGGTCGGATCCCTCCAACCTGTTCTTCTCTGCATCACAGATTGTTATAACATTTCATGATAATATATAATTTTAAACAAATTAGCGACGATAAATTAACAACAACTAGTAGATCAACCATCAGCAACCAAAACAGCCAGTCAATCAGTATACATATTTTTATGATATTTAATTATGTGGATTTATCACATCATAGTGGTCCAGAAAAGTGTGAGAATTAACTCACCAGTTTTTGTCGATTGACGGTTGATGCGTTCAGTCGTATAATTTTAAACTGGCATTTAAAATTACACGGATCTTCAATTGCTTCGATTTCAGTTCAGACCAGCTCGTACATGTAGTGCTAGTCGTCACGGTCCCACCGAGCCCAATTTCGCTGAAATCCGTTAATGTATGAATTAGTTATGTAAATTATATGTTTTAACGATCAAATACAAACTAATTAATACTAATTAAATTATTAACTAAATATTTTAACACTAATTACCTTATTAAATTCTATGGATCCACATCAGCACAGTAATTCTGTTTCCATACGCGGTTTCTTCATCAGTTCAGGATTTTCCCCGATACCTTCTTTTTCATCAATTTCAAACTGGTCCTCTTTATAAAACATGAATGGAAAACCACCCCACTTCTTTCACTTTATTTCTTTTGTCCAAATGTTTTCAATTTTTCCTCGCATTATTGTTTTTGCCTGTAGCTCTAAAACATGCATCCATGCACATGCACTTCCCAAAATTCTCTCTTTATTCCTTCATTTGAACAAAAGGAATAGCTACAAACACCACCCCATTTCTGCCAACGCACGCTCCAGCATGGCCTCCCCATGCACGCCCATCACCAACAACCGATCATCCACCAACTATGAACTGCTTCTCTCAATTATACCCGTGACCGAACTTCGTCCCCATGCTCCTCCTTCGCCACACAAAACGCCACCTCCGGCAAACCGTACTTCACCGCGTCCAGGTCCGAACATAGAGCTGAACTCCAGCATTTTCGTTACGTCCTTCTTCTTCTTCTATATATATATATATTTATATATATATTTATTTATATAATACTTCTGCCTCCTGTTGCTATTATACCATCCCTTTCCCCCTAGAAGAAAGGAGCGCTCCTCTTCACTGAAAATACCCCACGTCCCATACTACCACTACTCCAGTACCTCTTCTCCCATATTCTTCTTTTATTTTGTCCATTCGTTCTTCATTTTTCGGAAGACCAATGCGAAGCCCATATGGATACCGTCCCTTCGTCATTTTGTTTCATGTATTGCTCACGAGTTAGTTTAAAATAAGGGGGTGCGTTGTGTTTTTTTATTTGTTCATCTTTCTCCAGAAGAATGAAGGTTGTATAAGCTTTATATAAGTGAAGAGGCATGGGCACCAAGAAGTTAAGAGTGGCGTGCAAGGAAAGGTATCGGTGGTTTGGTTTGCACGTAAAGGAATGAGCTGTTTGATTTAATTCGTTCTTTTATTTGGATTGAGGAAGCATGGGAGGCTATTTTATATAGCCTGTACTGTAACAACCCGAATTTTAAACGTGTTAAGACAAGAATCGAGGCAGAATTAAATTATAAAATAAGAATCAAGAGAAACGGGTTGCGCCGTTGCGTTCATCTCGGAATTCTGGTTGGAAACGAGTCCGAAATTTCGTAAATCGGAGTCTGTGTGACGGAGATATGGCCTCTAGAAGTTTCACGAAAAATCAGAAAATGAAAACAGATTTTCGAATTTACCCCCAAACAGACTGGGCGGGAAAATTTCCCGCCCAGCCCCAGGTCGACTGGGGAGTCGACTGGGGAGTCGACCCCCCAGGGACCAGGTCGACTGCCCAGTCGACCTGGGTGTCGACCTGGGGGTCGACTTCCCTGGTCGGACCAGGTTGGCCTGTGTGCACCTACAGGGTCTTGTGGTCTGGTTTGTTGGCCTGTGACGATTTTTGATGGCTCGGATCTGTTCTAGGTTTGATCCTATGGCCTAAACTTGTTCCTACTCTTATGAAAACACCCTAAGACCTAGCCTAATTCACTACAATTCACTCTAACAACAAAGTGCTGCCCAAATATTTCTTGATCATGGCCTCCATCTCCAACTTCAAAGGCTTGAGCATTCAAACTAGATCCATGTCAATGGAGCAAGCTTTCTACATCAAATCAAGGGAGTAAAGCATCATTCCTACACCGTTCTATGACAAATGCTTGCTCATAATTCTCTAGCCACACTTTGTAAGTTCTAGCTACTTTTAGATCTAAACGGTAGTTCTAATGTTGACATGGAATAAAATGAGATGGAACCTAAGTATGTTAGTCTATGTGAATCTAGTCTTGCCCCTCTCTTGAACCTATGACTTTGGGCTATTTCTTAGTGACTAAATCATGCCACTCATGTTGTGTTTTACCTAGTTTATCATGCAAGATTGAATCTTGACTTGTGGAATGTTGGCTTGAACCCTTAGAACAATTTGACTTGTGGAACATTCATATGAACTTGACTTGGGGCTTATGCATGTAAAAGAACCTAAACCTCTCATGACCATTTACATGCCTATGATGATGAACCTAGTGTTATGCTATCATACATGTTTGAGGCCAATCCCTTTATGCTATCATACATGCTTGAGGCCAATCCCTTTATGCTATCATATATGTTTGGGGCCAATATGTTGTCATATTATTCCTACTATGTTGACTCGCTTTCACTTGCGTTGGGAATATGAAACACCCCACCTCCGTTAGGGTCACTCTCAAAGGGAATGCCCTAATTTTGGTGGAGGTTTATAAGTACAAGTCACAGATATACAAGACAGATATAATAACACATATTTGTAAACCAGCGGAAGAACAACAAATTTTATTTCATAAAGTCAAATACGTGTTACAACAACATCCCTTCCAAAAACATAACATAATACTTCATAATCTGTCTTGAGTACATTATTTTAAAGAAGCATAAATAAAACATAGATAAACTGCCAAAGCCCCATAGTGAATTGTCCAAAGCCATAGTTCAAAACAGGAAAGTCCAAGCAATACATTTCTCTTCTTCAAGCTGGATGTTGAGGTAGGTCAAGCTGCTGTGTTCCCTCCCTGAGGACCTGGGGGGGGGGGGAAACGGAAGAAAGAAGACGAAAGAAAAATAGAGTCAGACATAAAGCCTGAGTAAGTCTAGTACTACTTTGTCTATGAATAAAGAACTGGGTATGATAAGTAAAACAGGAAGTGGGCAAACACTATGAACTTGGTTAAGTTATCTAGGGTCGAATATACTATCGTACCCCATGTTAATCTCTGAACCCATATAAACTAGTTTCCAATTTGCACCCCATAATCAGGGTAGTGTGATCCATTCTACGATGATCGGCTCCTACTCGCATAGTTACATGTGTCTTACGGCCCCCGATGTCTGTAGTTACCTATGCTGGTCCCACCATGGGGTGTATCAAGTCCCATAGTGGCAACCCGACACAACCTTAGAGTGCAAAGGTATGCTACTGGTGTCCAGTGCTTTATTTTTCTGCGCCGGAGTGCGTGCACGCCCGCACACCGTTAGAACCTACACTGCTACACCACCGCCGTCGATTTGACCTCTTACAATCAGCCCAGTAATCGTGCCCCACCCTGCCTAGTTTCAGGGTATCCTGATACACCTTTTAGGGTTACTGCTGAAAAGGGTCCCCCGTTACTAGGTTTTCTATCTCTAGCCAACATGCTAAGTTGGTTAAGTGTTTCCTAACCTAACCCCACCAGTCCGTTTAGTTTAGCATGTTCCATTTTGATTAAGTCTTTAGTTCACTTAATCCTAACAATCCTGACTCAGCCTTAATTGTCTTATTAAGGCCCTGACCTCTCACATTAGACAGGTATTGTTGTGGCTGCCTGTTGCCGGTTGGTTCCGGGCAGTCTTACGCCACAACTCAGTCTAACCTCGGGTCTTTGCTGGGCTCCATGTTTAACCTCCCACATTGGATAGGTATTGTTGTGACTACTGGACAGCCGGGCGGTTCCGGGCAGGTTTACATCACAACTCAATCCAACCTCGGGTTAAACACATCGTCTTTTCTACATTTACATATTTTGTCATTCTTCTTTATTTCTTATATGTAAATATTTGCGGCCCATTATTATGTTAATGGTGTAATGGTTACACCAACCATGGGCCCAACCCATACTTGAATTTGGGCCCTTTTACTTTAGTTTTCATTCATTAAATTAATTTAGCCCAACGTTATTTACCCCCGTTTTACACGTCCGTTTATATATATTGGGCTTAGCCTTTTTAAAGCCCAATTTAGCCATGCGAAAAGGGGAGGCTTATGGCGTATACACAAAGAGGGGAAAGTGAGCGCATGAACTTGCATATGACGTTGAAAATACATAATAGAAATTGGTGTACTTGCATAGTGGTGACATGTATTTTGGTCATAAACATAGGTGACATAAATCAAGGCATGTAAACTTGCATAGGGTTAACTACAACATGAACCTATATTCTTATTTAGGCATAATGTCAAACATAAGCATGGCCTAAATATTTCTAGCATAAACATGGCATATTGTCAAACATAAGCATGGCATAAAATACTTCTAGCGTGAACATAGCATAATTCAACTTAATCATGTTTTAAGCCTAATCACATAACGATGGGATAAACATACTTATGCATAAATATTCCTAAACATGGTGTTTGCTTTAAACTTGCAAAAAGGGGATTTTTGAGTCTAATCTAACCATGTCATCATATAATTCTTTAAAACAAAATAGACTTAATCATAGATCTCAATTATGCCAAATATCATTCCTAGCCATATTCCTAAGTTTGCAAAAGCATGACTAATACATGGTGTCAAAATTCCACATAGTTTCATATGAACTATAAAAACCAAACTTGTTTCAATTACTTGCAAAATGATTTATACATAAAAACATACATCATAATGGCATAATAACAAAGCCTCAAATTTGCATGAATTTCAATTAACTACATACATGTAGCTTCAATATAGATTACACAATTTGCGCAATATTCCAAACGCTTATTTGCATAGAACTACCGCATGTAGTTCTTTATAATGAATACATAATTTTGCACAAACATGAATTACTTCCATTGCCACAATTCAAGCATACACATCAACACAGTTGTTTATTAATACCAAAGTAATACTCTACTTACAATGGTTTGATGAATTCTCTAGTTTAGGGATTGAAGACGCAAATTCCTTTGTTGAATTGATTAGCTTTAGGTTGCTTTGAATTGCTTTAGGCCTTAGAACTTCCTCCCTAATCCTCTCTTTAGTTGGCGGCTATGCTTTGTCGTTCCTCAGCAACATGGCGGCTATGTTCTTAATTTTTAATGAATAGATTAGGGTTTAGTCTAGGGTTGTTTATATAGAGGTTAGGAACTAATTAGGACCCTTGATGTTGCTAGGTTAGATCATAGCCATTCATTAGGAAGAGAGACCAATAAAAACCCGCCACCTAGCCCTAATGACAAAGCAGACCACTGAAATTCGACCAAACACAGACCTGGCCAGCCAGGTTGACTGGGCTCGACCAGGTCGACACCCCTGTCGACAGGGCTGTCGACAGCCCTGTCGACATGGGTAGCCCAGGTCGACAGCCCAGTCGACTTGGGTGGCTAGGCGGGTGTTTTATCCGCCTGGCCCACTGGGCCCTATTTCAAAATTATTATTTTATTCTGTTTGAATTTTAAATTTAATTCAAAACTTCCGAAGGCCATATCTTCTTTATACGGACTCCGTTTTTCGAAAATTCGGACTCTATTTCGCGTATTTTTCCGAGACGAACGCAATGGCGTATCCCGTTTCCCTTAGTTCTTTGATTTGAATTTGATTATACTTTAATTCATGAATTTCACAGTTATCGAATTTTCGGGGTGTTACATTCTCCCCCACTTAAAAGGATTTCGTCCCCGAAATCTTCAAGTGTAGGAAAACGTATATCCTAACATCCAATCATCCATCTACTCATCCATCAAACACGAGCATCCATTGTCCTTAAAAGACTTCTAATGCTTCATGATCATATGCAAAGTGTGTGTGTACATGTACTTATCTAATGCAAAATCAGGCGGTCTACTGATTCAGTTGACCTCCTTAATGCGAATTATGTAAGTGCCATGCATCCATTATGTATGCAAAATTTTCCTATTCTTGATTCTACATGAGTGCACAACCATTCAATACAAATGCAACATCCACATGACAACACATTATAGTTCAACCACATACGAATACAAACATATATGCATATGCAATATGAAGTGACTGAGCCGATCTAAAACCTAGATTGTGTGTGTATATGCAACCACGAGCAACCACTAGCAATCACTTGCAACCACTTGCAACCATCATACATAACATGTTTCAATTACATGTTTTCATCCAAAAGGTTTCTACCCTAAAGATAAGGTCGATACCTAAAAAGATAGATAAAAGCGCAACTTAAGGAAAAAGAAAGATCAAGGATGTACCCTCGAACAGAAAAGGGTAGGCAGTACGGATTCTAGCTTCAGTTTCCCAAGTCGCGTCTCCCTCGGCGTCGCTCCACTGAACTTTGACGAGCTTGACTTCGCGGTTGCGTAGCTTCTTCACTTCCGTTCCTAATATGCGGGTCGGAACTCTTCTTATGGTTGCTTCGCGTTCCACTTCAGCCTCTTCGAGGATGTTTGGCTCTACCACTTCAGCTGACTCATGCAGACATTTTCGGAGATGTGAAACGTGAAAAACGTTGTGGACTCCAGCCAACTTCTCGGGTAGCTCTAATCTATAAGCCAATTTCCCAATTTTCTCGATAATAGGGAATGGCCCTACGAATCTTGGCGCTAGCTTTCCTGTGGTTCCAAAACGAACAACGTTCCTTAGTGGTGATACCTTGAGAAAAACTCTGTCTCCAACCTCGAATTCAAGGTCGGTCCTTCTCTTGTCGGCATAGGACTTTTGTCTGTCTTGGGCCGTCTTCATCCTTCTTCGTATTAAGTCCACTTTCTCTGAAGTCTCTTGGATCATGTCTGGTCCAAGTATGAGCTTATCCGTGGACTCCCACCAACAAGTGGGCGATCGGCACGGTCTTCCGTATAAAGCTTCGAAGGGCGCCATTCCTATGGTTGCTTGATAGCTGTTGTTGTAGGCAAATTCCACCAAAGGGAGGTGGTCTTCCCATGTCCCTCCGAAGTCGAGGACGCATAACCTTAAAAGGTCTTCCAAAACTCTGTTCACTCTCTCTGTTTGGCCGTCGGTTTGGGGATGATAGGCCGTGCTCAAGCATAGCTGCGTTCCTACTGCTTCTTGCAGACTCCGCCAAAACTCGCTGGTGAAGATGGGGTCTCGGTCACTAACGATGCTAGATGGTATTCCATGGAGTCGCACGATTTCCTTGAGGTAAAGTGATGCTAGGGATGAGGCGGTTCTTTTACTTTTGACAGGTAAAAAGTGGGCGCTTTTAGTAAGCCTATCCACTATTACCCAAATACTAGTGTTGCCTCTCCTAGACCTAGGCAGCCCATCGATGAAGTCCATTGAGATGCTATCCCACTTCCACTGTGGGACCTCCAGAGGATGTAGCAGTCCGCCAGGCTTTTTCTGTTCCGCCTTAACCTGTTGGCACACCATACACTTAGAAACGAATTCTGCCACGTCCTTTTTCATGCCGTTCCAAAAGAAAGTCCTTCTTATGTCTTTGTACATTTTATCCCCGCCGGGGTGTATCGTCATCTTGGAGTGATGTGCTTCCTCGAGAACCTTCTTTATTAAATCGTTTGTCTGTGGGACGCATAGTCTTCCATCTCGCCTTAGTACACCCTTATCGTCAATGGAGTATCTGTTGAGGTGACTTGAAGTCTCACCCCTAATTAGCCTATCAATTATTTCCACAAGCTGAGGGTCTTCGCGTTGTGCTGCCCCTACTGAATCTACTAAAGTTGGGCGCACTTCGAGAGATGCAAGCAAGCCCGGTACGAAATCGGAGGAGGGCCTAAAGTCGAAGCTGGCTATAAACTCTAGGCTTTGCCTTTCAACAAATAACGGGCTTAGGGTCAATTTCTTTCGGCTCAACGCGTCTGCCACTACGTTGCCTTTGCCCGGAGTATAGGAGATTTCGAAATCGTATGAGGCAAGAAACTCCATCCACCTTTGTTGCCTCAAGTTAAGATCCTTCTGCGAGAAAAGATATTTCAACGATTTATGGTCAGTGTAAAGTTCGAACTTCTCACCTAGGAGATAGTGTCGCCAAGACTTGAGTGCAAAGACGATGGCGGCTAGCTCTAGATCGTGGGTTGGGTAGTTCTTTTCGTGCACCTTCAACTGCCTCCCGCCATAAGCTACTACCCTTCCTTCTTGCATTAAGACGGCACCTAGCCCTGTCCCACATGCATCCGTATAAACAGTGAACATCTTACTCCCATCTGGCAGCGTCAAAACTGGGGCTGTTGTAAGAGCCCTCTTCAGTCGTTGGAAAGCAAACTCGCAATCCAAGTCCCAATTGAACACTAGATTCTTCTTAGTCAATTTCGTGAGCGGAGCTGAGATTTTCGCAAAATCCCTTATGAATTTTCGATAGAAACCCGCTAGTCCTAGAAAGCTTCGGACCTCAGTTGCATTCCTTGGCGTCTTCCAATCTTGTACCGCCACTACCTTAGCAGGGTCCACCGCTAACCCTTGTTTGGATACTATGTGCCCTAGGAACCTCACCTCTTCTCTCCAAAAGTGGCATTTGGAGAACTTGGCTTTTAGTTGATGGACTCGCAAAGTTTCCATGATTGCCCTTAAGTGCTGAGCATGTTCCTCTTCATTCTTTGAGAAGATAAGGATATCATCCACGAAGACCACTACGAATTTGTTGAGGAAATCTCTAAATACCCTACTCATCAGGTCCACGAAGTACGCAGGTGCATTTGTCAAGCCGAAAGGCATGACAAGCCATTCAAAGAAGCCGTCTGGGGTTCTGAAAGCCGTTTTATCGATGCTATCTTCAGCCACCCTTAGCTGATGAAAACCGGTTGCTAAATCGAGTTGGGAGAAAACAGACGCTCCTACAAGCTGGTCAAATAAATCGTCAATTCTAGGGAGAGGGTGCCTATTCTTTTTCGTTAGCTTGTTGAGCTCCCTATAGTCAACACATAGACGGAGTGAACCATCCGCCTTTGTAGCGAACACCACTGGAGCGCCCCATTCTGAAATGCTCCTCCTAATGAACCCCTTCTCTAGAAGCTCTTTAATTTGTTTACTGAGCTCTTTCCTTTCTCGTGGAGCCATATGTCTAACGGGCAACGCAACGGGCTTTGCATTATCTACAAGATATATGCGGAAGTCTATTTCCCGCTTCGGAGGCAATCCCTTCACCTCTTCAAAGACATCCGGATATTCCCGGACCACTCTAACTGATTTCAAACTTTCAACAGAGGCATCTAGCGATTCAAGATAACTAAGCATAACCGCATACGAGGGATTACAAGAAATTTCCAAAGTGTTACCGAGCTGGGTTAGGAGCCTAACAACCCTTTTCTCACAATCAAGGATGGCCCCATTACTGGATAGCCAATCCATACCCAAAATCAAACCATACCCCGAAAAGCCCAAAACAAAGGCACTACATAGAAATTCAACACTTAGGATAGAAATTTTCAAATCCAAACAGATCATAGACAAATGAGCTGGGCCCCCAATTGGGTTTGAAACAATTAAGGGGTCCTCTACCATACTAGTTTTTAGGTGCAGAGATTCTACTAAAGCAGACGAGATAAAGGAGTGTGATGCGCCAGAATCAAATAAAGTGCGAACGGGGTGATCATAAAGATAAACTACACTTTCTACAGAAGTATTTATACCTCGCTGTTGCAATGGTGGCGCTTCTAGCACATGAACCTGTGCCCCTGGGGTGGATCCAGCCCCCTGCCCCTGCCCTCGTTTCCTTGGGCAGTCCTTAGCCCTGTGGCCTGTCTGACCGCATGAAAAGCACCCACCATTCTCCTTGGCCTTTTTCTTCCGGCAGTCCTTTACTAAGTGCCCCACTTTGCCACAGAAATTGCACTTCCTCTTCTCTTTGTTGCCTTTCCCGCCCTTCTTAAAGTCTGTCTTCTTGGGCTGCAAACCCTCTTTCTTCCCTTGAGAGCTTTCTGCCTTGGTCTCCTTCTTGCCCTTGTCCTCTTCGTTCAGCAATGCCATTTGCACCAATCTTTCATACGTGGCTCCCATGGGTATATGGGTCATGGCCAAACTATGTAATGGCTCATTTAACCCTTTGACGAAACGGAGAGCCTTCTTGTGCGGGGTATTGACTAGGTCAAGCCCAAACCTAGCCAGCTCATCGAACTGATTCACATACTCTCTGACAGTCTTGTCTCCTTGCTTAAGAAATAAGAATTTTTCCAACTGCAAACTTCTTTCTGCATCTGAGAGAAACTTAGTCTCAAACCTTGCCCTAAAGTCCTCCCATGTATCCACTGGTCTTTCAGCATTGGTGACTTCCCACCAGTAGGAAGCCTCGCCCTTCAATAGCCACACCGCTAGTTGTACCTTTTGTCTATCTTCTACCCCAAAGATGATGAATAGGTCCTCCGTTTCTTTTAGCCAATTCCTAGCTGCTACGAAGGACTCAGTTCCATGGAAATCCCTTCCTCCCATAGCTTTAAAATCTTTACATATCTTAGCGAATGTGTTTCCCCGTGGAGGAGGTGGAGGAAAGAGTACTGCTGCGGCTGGATGATTCCCTTCAGCTGGAGGAGGAGGAACGGTAGGACCTGGCTGAGTGGCCCTTGCTTCTAAGAAACGTCTAAACCAACCAGGTATGGGTACGCCTTCAGGCAAGTTAAGATCTTGGGACATGCTGAAACAAAAAGGATAGATTCAAAACGAAGGATAAGAGATAGTACCTATGGCTTTGGGGAGTGGACTTTGCCTTTTAAAATAAATTAATATTTTTCTTTTAAAAATGCTTCTTTAAATTTCCTTTTTGAAAATAAATTTTCAAAACTTTTTATCTTATCTGGTAAACCTATGCTCTGATACCAAGTGAAACACCCCACCTCCGTTAGGGTCACTCTCAAAGGGAATGCCCTAATTTTGGTGGAGGTTTATAAGTACAAGTCACAGATATACAAGACAGATATAATAACACATATTTGTAAACCAGCGGAAGAACAACAAATTTTATTTCATAAAGTCAAATACGTGTTACAACAACATCCCTTCCAAAAACATAACATAATACTTCATAATCTGTCTTGAGTACATTATTTTAAAGAAGCATAAATAAAACATAGATAAACTGCCAAAGCCCCATAGTGAATTGTCCAAAGCCATAGTTCAAAACAGGAAAGTCCAAGCAATACATTTCTCTTCTTCAAGCTGGATGTTGAGGTAGGTCAAGCTGCTGTGTTCCCTCCCTGAGGACCTGGGGGGGGGGGGGGAAACGGAAGAAAGAAGACGAAAGAAAAATAGAGTCAGACATAAAGCCTGAGTAAGTCTAGTACTACTTTGTCTATGAATAAAGAACTGGGTATGATAAGTAAAACAGGAAGTGGGCAAACACTATGAACTTGGTTAAGTTATCTAGGGTCGAATATACTATCGTACCCCATGTTAATCTCTGAACCCATATAAACTAGTTTCCAATTTGCACCCCATAATCAGGGTAGTGTGATCCATTCTACGATGATCGGCTCCTACTCGCATAGTTACATGTGTCTTACGGCCCCCGATGTCTGTAGTTACCTATGCTGGTCCCACCATGGGGTGTATCAAGTCCCATAGTGGCAACCCGACACAACCTTAGAGTGCAAAGGTATGCTACTGGTGTCCAGTGCTTTATTTTTCTGCGCCGGAGTGCGTGCACGCCCGCACACCGTTAGAACCTACACTGCTACACCACCGCCGTCGATTTGACCTCTTACAATCAGCCCAGTAATCGTGCCCCACCCTGCCTAGTTTCAGGGTATCCTGATACACCTTTTAGGGTTACTGCTGAAAAGGGTCCCCCGTTACTAGGTTTTCTATCTCTAGCCAACATGCTAAGTTGGTTAAGTGTTTCCTAACCTAACCCCACCAGTCCGTTTAGTTTAGCATGTTCCATTTTGATTAAGTCTTTAGTTCACTTAATCCTAACAATCCTGACTCAGCCTTAATTGTCTTATTAAGGCCCTGACCTCTCACATTAGACAGGTATTGTTGTGGCTGCCTGTTGCCGGTTGGTTCCGGGCAGTCTTACGCCACAACTCAGTCTAACCTCGGGTCTTTGCTGGGCTCCATGTTTAACCTCCCACATTGGATAGGTATTGTTGTGACTACTGGACAGCCGGGCGGTTCCGGACAGGTTTACATCACAACTCAATCCAACCTCGGGTTAAACACATCGTCTTTTCTACATTTACATATTTTGTCATTCTTCTTTATTTCTTATATGTAAATATTTGCGGCCCATTATTATGTTAATGGTGTAATGGTTACACCAACCATGGGCCCAACCCATACTTGAATTTGGGCCCTTTTACTTTAGTTTTCATTCATTAAATTAATTTAGCCCAACGTTATTTACCCCCGTTTTACACGTCCGTTTATATATATTGGGCTTAGCCTTTTTAAAGCCCAATTTAGCCATGCGAAAAGGGGAGGCTTATGGCGTATACACAAAGAGGGGAAAGTGAGCGCATGAACTTGCATATGACGTTGAAAATACATAATAGAAATTGGTGTACTTGCATAGTGGTGACATGTATTTTGGTCATAAACATAGGTGACATAAATCAAGGCATGTAAACTTGCATAGGGTTAACTACAACATGAACCTATATTCTTATTTAGGCATAATGTCAAACATAAGCATGGCCTAAATATTTCTAGCATAAACATGGCATATTGTCAAACATAAGCATGGCATAAAATACTTCTAGCGTGAACATAGCATAATTCAACTTAATCATGTTTTAAGCCTAATCACATAACGATGGGATAAACATACTTATGCATAAATATTCCTAAACATGGTGTTTGCTTTAAACTTGCAAAAAGGGGATTTTTGAGTCTAATCTAACCATGTCATCATATAATTCTTTAAAACAAAATAGACTTAATCATAGATCTCAATTATGCCAAATATCATTCCTAGCCATATTCCTAAGTTTGCAAAAGCATGACTAATACATGGTGTCAAAATTCCACATAGTTTCATATGAACTATAAAAACCAAACTTGTTTCAATTACTTGCAAAATGATTTATACATAAAAACATACATCATAATGGCATAATAACAAAGCCTCAAATTTGCATGAATTTCAATTAACTACATACATGTAGCTTCAATATAGATTACACAATTTGCGCAATATTCCAAACGCTTATTTGCATAGAACTACCGCATGTAGTTCTTTATAATGAATACATAATTTTGCACAAACATGAATTACTTCCATTGCCACAATTCAAGCATACACATCAACACAGTTGTTTATTAATACCAAAGTAATACTCTACTTACAATGGTTTGATGAATTCTCTAGTTTAGGGATTGAAGACGCAAATTCCTTTGTTGAATTGATTAGCTTTAGGTTGCTTTGAATTGCTTTAGGCCTTAGAACTTCCTCCCTAATCCTCTCTTTAGTTGGCGGCTATGCTTTGTCGTTCCTCAGCAACATGGCGGCTATGTTCTTAATTTTTAATGAATAGATTAGGGTTTAGTCTAGGGTTGTTTATATAGAGGTTAGGAACTAATTAGGACCCTTGATGTTGCTAGGTTAGATCATAGCCATTCATTAGGAAGAGAGACCAATAAAAACCTGCCACCTAGCCCTAATGACAAAGCAGACCACTGAAATTCGACCAAACACAGACCTGGCCAGCCAGGTTGACTGGGCTCGACCAGGTCGACACCCCTGTCGACAGGGCTGTCGACAGCCCTGTCGACATGGGTAGCCCAGGTCGACAGCCCAGTCGACCTGGGTGGCTAGGCGGGTGTTTTATCCGCCTGGCCCACTGGGCCCTATTTCAAAATTATTATTTTATTCTGTTTGAATTTTAAATTTAATTCAAAACTTCCGAAGGCCATATCTTCTTTATACGGACTCCGTTTTTCGAAAATTCGGACTCTATTTCGCGTATTTTTCCGAGACGAACGCAATGGCGTATCCCGTTTCCCTTAGTTCTTTGATTTGAATTTGATTATACTTTAATTCATGAATTTCACAGTTATCGAATTTTCGGGGTGTTACAGAATACGCCTTGGGTAGTTTAGGAAAACGTGAGATGGGCTATGAAACTTAACATGAATTAAGTAATGGGACAGTGGGCATAAGTGGGAAACGTGGACATTGTCGTAGCCTAAATTTGACATGAACATGACAAGTAGAAAAACATGAAAGTGGCCAACTCGAGGTTGGGTTGAGTTTGTAGCTTAAATCTGCCCGAAACCGCCCGGCAAATCCAGTAGCTACAGACAATAAGACCCAATGTGAGTAGTTGGTCATATCGCACTCAAAACCCGAGGTTAGACTAGGTTGTGGTGTAAAGCTGCCCGGACCCGCCCAGCGTAACCAGTAACCACAACAAAGTCTAATGTGAGAGGTTGGGGTGCATTAATTTACTTAATGCCACATGATAAGGTTAAGTTAGTTTGACTAATGGCACTTAACCGATATGACATGAATGGGTAGGTTAAGTATACCGTACTTGATTACTTAATGACACTTAACCATATAACACGATTAGCTGATGGGTTAGTTTAACCTAAATGGGTTGATAACACCCGACTTGGATAACGCGATGCGTGGTAGGGTTAAGTAAACCTACAAGAATGATACTTAACCATTATAAATACGACTAGTGGATGGGGTTAAGTTAACTTACACTTAACCAACCTGACTTGATGATTTGATAGGGTTAAGTCACGAACCTCTTAAATATGCTTAACCAATCCGACCCGATAATTTAATGGGGTTAAGTTAACCTACACTTAAACAATTTTACTCGATGATTCGATGAGGATAAGACAACCTATACTTAACCAATCTGACGCGGCAGCTGGATGGGGTTAAGATAACCTATACTTAACCAATCTGACACGGTAATTTGATAGGGTTAAGTTAACCTATACTTAACCAATCTGACACGATAATCTAGGGTTAAGTCATGAACTTCTTGATATACTTAACCAACTTGATACATGGTTTGTAGGGCTAAGTCTTGAACTTGAATACTTAGCCAACTTTGACATGATTCGTAGGCGGGGTAAGTCATGAACTCGAATGACAACACTTAACCCATTAGACAAAACCCTAGTTCAGGGGACTAAATGGAAAATCGTAGTTAATAAGGATAACGGGAAGGGAAACTAAGTGATAAACCTTAGTTAAGGATAACTAAGTAATAATTCTTAGTCAAGAGGATTGGACCAGTTCACAAATAGACGAGTAACCTGATACGGTAGGTCATCATTTAAACAAACACACGAGGAGGAGCAAATGTCTATTTGAATTAGATAAAGGCTCCAGCGAACTGGGTGACGAAGCGGTAGCTTCGGGGGACGTGAGGGTACTCTTGGTATCCCTCTGTGAGGTTGCAGATGATCCGCCTGGGCTCACAGAGGTTAAGGTCTACGGTAGAAGAACCAAGGGTATGCCTTGGTTGTTGTGCGAGCAACCTAAAGACTGGGGTGGATTAGCGTGGAGTCGGCGATACTTAGTTTAGCCCTGTGATAGCACGTCGTTGACTACCTACCATCTTTAGTCAATCGTGTACGTATGCGAAAAGGCAGAGAACTCCCAACAGACCATATACTTGCTATCTAGTTATGGGTGAGGTTGGCCAATAGGAAAGTGGGGGCATGGATGGCCGGAGTATTGTTCTCGTGCATGATTTTCTTGGATTGCCTTTCAGTAGTTGAGGGAGGGGTCACGTGGGACCATAACCACCGATAGAAAAACAGACCTTGATATCTGCATCGGCAAATAACCTAAAGCTCCCGACCAAGTCCCGTATTTCCTGATTAGCCCTGTCACGGGACTCGGATGGCACATTGAGATACATGTGCATCTAGACATGGAAAAACTATTCACGATACATACGTGAGAAAAAGGGCGTGGTTGACGGGTAGCGTAATCCCTAGCGCTCCTAGGTGGCTTAAACCCAAACCAAGTTACAAAACGTTTACTAGGTAGCGTAATCCCTAGTGGTCCTAGGTGGCATAAATCCTAGTTGAACATTCGAGAATTAATGGTAAGAAAATACAGCTAGATCAAGGGTGACAGTCCAAACGATTTCAAGGATAATGGAACTACGTTGAAGTAATATAGAACTACGTGAGGAAGCCCGTAGGATTTACGGCAAAGCACTAAACATATATATGGAAGGAAACATACGAGTTGGGAAAACCTACATTGAGTTGACATGGACCATTTCATGACATTGGGCAAGGGACATTTTGTAGCTAACACATGACACGGGTTGGGATACTAGTACGGAAGGTGCAGGGAAAATATACTTGATAGAACCTTGGGGTGTTATACTCGATAGAACCTTGGGGTGTTATACTTGATAGAACCTTGGGGTGTTATACTCGATAGAACCTTGGGGTGTTATACTTGATAGAACCTTGGGGTGTTATACTCGATAAAACCTTGGGATGTTATACTCGATAGAACCTTGGGAGGTTATACTTGATTCATAGTGTCCGTAGTTTGTCTTGATACAGTAGTTCATCCTGTTACCTTGGTTTAGCTTGTCTATCTTATCATCATCCTTATGTTTACTTTCAGTTTTTGCATGTCATGTTACCTTTACCTGTTTTTATGCTGTTAGTAGATAGGACTTACCAGTCTTTATGACTGACCCCGTTTCTTTCGCCTCTTTGTCTTCCGTTCCCCCCCCCAGGATTTTAGGGTGGAAATACTGTTACTTAGCTCGGACTTCTTCTGCTTCAAGGTCATCATGTATGGCTTGGATTTTTCTTGGCTATGGCTGCTTTAACGTTTTACTTGGGGAATACTTTATGACTGTGGTTTTATGCTTCTTTAACTGTTGCAAGACAGGTTTCCAATGTAATGGCTTTTAAAGGCATTTTGATGTAAAAGGCTTTAGACTTTATAATTTTATGAGGTAATGAAATTTGGTTTTTCTTCCGCTATTTTATATGTTCTGTCTTGTAATATTTCTATGCATGTTTACCTAGACAACGCCCCTCCAAAGCTAGTGCATTCTCTTGTGAGTGACCCTGGCGGAGGTGGGGTGTTACATTTGGTATCAGAGCAGAAGGTTACCAGACTGTGCAAAAGTTTTAAAACTTTCTGAAAACTATTTGAAAACCGTTTACAAAGAAGCATTTTTCAAGGAAAGTTTTATTTTTAAAGGCTATTCCCCAAAGGCCATTAGCATTATCCTTTGTTTCCTTGATTGAATCTCTTTTCCTTTCTTTCCTCCACCTGTAGTCACAGTGGTTCGAACTGTGACTAATCCTTTTCTAACTACGTCAGTGTTTTCGGTACGATGGAGGCGGTTCTCGAGAGACTTGTTACCGCGTTATAGGAAAGGATAGTAAGAACAAGGATAAAGGATACAAGCTTAAGGACAAGCAACTTGTTGGTATGGCTTAATCCACAAAAGGAGAAAAAGGGTGAATGATAAAACCCGTGACAAGAGAGAGTATCTCTAATAGGGTAAAAAGGAAAGATAGTCAAGTATTATGAGGCGAGGACAAGATCATCGAGAGGGCAATTGTATGCTCTCACTGTTTGCGTACCTAAGAAGGATGGTAACATTTCTGTGAAAGGTTTAGATTTTCTTCTCTATCATCTCGTCAGGACTTTGCTATGATCACCACATCATTTAAGTCTGCTTCGATATTTGAGTCTCTGCACCTTTGTACTAGCATAGTAGGGGATCCCATTTTTGTCTCAAATCCTGTTGAGGAATCGGTCCATTTATTCATGACTTGTTTGGATTTGAGGATGCCTATGACTTTTGGGAATAATGCTTATGCTTTTAAGCTATGGGTTGAATTCTAGGAATGGAGTGGTTATCCAGTAAGGGTGCCATCCTCGGTTCTGAAAGGAGGGTAGTTAGGCTCTTGACTTGCCTCGGTAATACCCTCGAAGTCTCTGTAACCTTTAGGGTTCTGTCATGACTGGTTACCTAGAACCTCTTAATGCATTTGTTGGTAATCCGTTCGAGTAGATTTCGCCACTAAGGCGGATGGTTCATTTCGCTTGTGCATGAGTTATGGAAATCACTCTAGTAAGTACACTTGGTAATATGGTTGGCATCTGTTTGTTTTCAAGAGATAAGTTCTTCTGCGTGGAATGCCGCAAAGCGAGTAAAACGAGATCCATGATTCACTAGTGAATTTTGGAGAGCTTACATGAAACCATGAGTGCACGGATATGGTTGAGCCAAGTATACTAGGGGGAGAATAAGCAAAAGTGGAACGAGAGGCGACAATGAAGTGAGTTCCTACTCATATTTGGAAACAGGAGTTAAGAGGCCACGAAATCATAAAGTTAAAGATGGTTAAAGCACAATGGAATGCGACTTAGAAGATTGAAGACAAGATATGCGCATCATATCTCTTTTTAAGAGTATATTCTTGATCCCTGTTTTCCTGTAGAGCTTACCCACATGCTATCTTTTATGCATATCCTCTCGGTCCTATTCTCGATCTTATTTCTGTTGCAAACTCCATATGGGGTACGAATCATCGGTTAATAATACATGTCAGGGTTTGAAGGTGTCCGTTAGGTTGACTAAACCTTTTTGGGATTTATATGATATGGGTTGGGTTTAGAAAGGGATTTCTTGTAATCCAAAAGGAGTTTATCTTGCTTATCTTCTCGGTCCTATCTTGAGGACCTTAGGTAGAACCCTATGGATGTAAACATGTATTTGAAAACGTGTTATGATTGATATGGTTGCAAGTGGTTGCTCGTGGATGCGCGAATACACACTAGGCACTAGATCGGCTCAGTCACATTTCATACTTCATATGTATACGTGTTTATACTTGTTTACGGATGAATTTGAGTGTGTTATCATGTGAATATTGCATATGGATGAATGGTTGTGCACACATATAGTGTTTATGTGACTAGGACTATTTGCATACATGTGGACTCATGGCACTAAACATATTTTGCATTTAGAAGATCAATCAGGCCTGATCATTTGCATTAGATAAGGAACACATATACACACACTTTCTGCATATGTTCATATAGCATTATAAATCTTTTAAGGACAATGGTTTCCGGTTGATGATGCTTTGAGTAGATGGATGATTGGATGGTAGGTCGCATCCTCCCTAACTTAGAGATTTCGGGGACGAAATCCTTAAAGGAGGGGAGAATGTAACAACCCGAATTTTAAATGTGTTAAGACAAGAATCGAGGAAGAATTAAATTATAAAATAAGAATCAAGAGAAACGGGTTGCGCCGTTGCGTTCGTCTTGGAATTCTGGTTGGAAACGAGACCGAAATTTCGTAAATCGGAGTCCGTATGACCGAGATATGGCCTCTAGAATTTTCACGAAAAATTAGAAAACGAAAACATATTTTCAAATTTCGAATTTACCCCCAAATAGACTAGGTGGGAAAATTTCCCGCCCAGCCCCAGGTCGACTAGGGAGTCGACCCCCCAGGGACCAGGTTGACTGCCCAGTCGACCTGGGTGTCGACCTGGGAGTCGACTTCCCAGGTCGGACCAGGTTGGCCTGTGTGCACCTGCAGGGTCTTGTGGTCTGGTATGTTGGCCTGTGACGATTTTTGATGGCTCAGATCTGTTCTAGGTTTGATCCTGTGGCCTAAACTTGTTCCTACTCTTATAAAAACACCCTAAGACCTAGCCTAATTCACTACAATTCACTCTAACAACAAAGTGCTGCCCAAATATTTCTTGATCATGGCCTCCATCTCCAACTTCAAAGGCTTGAGCATTCAAACTAGATCCATGTCAAAGGAGCAAGCTTTCTACAACAAATCAAGGGAGTAGAGCATCATTCCTACACCGTTCTATGACAAATGCTTGCCCATAATTCTCTAGCCACACTTTGTAAGTTCTAGCTACATTTAGATCTAAACGGTAGTTCTGATGTTGACATGGAATAAAATGAGATGGAACCTAAGTATGTTAGTCTATGTGAATCTAGTCTTGCCCCTCTCTTGAACCTATGACTTTGGGCTATTTCTTAGTGATTAAATCATGCCACTCATGTTGTGTTTTACCTAGTTTATCATGCAAGATTGAATCTTGACTTGTGGAATGATGGCATGAACCCTTAGAAAAATTTGACTTGTGGAACATTCATATGAACTTGACTTGGGGCTTATGCATGTAAAAGAACCTAAACCCCTCATGACCATTTACATGCCTATGATGATGAACCTAGTGTTATGCTATCATACATGTTTGAGGCCAATCCCTTTATGCTATCATACATGCTTGAGGCCAATCCCTTTATGCTATCATACATGCTTGAGGCCAATCCCTTTATGCTATCATACATGCTTGAGGCCAATCCCTTTATGCTATCATATATGTTTGGGGCCAATATGTTGTCATATTATTCCTACAATGTTGAATCGCTTTCACTTGCATTGGGAATACGCCTTGGGTTGTTTAGGCAAACGTGAGATTAGCTATGAAACTTAACATGAATTAAGTAATGGAACAATGGGCATAAGTGGGAAACGTGGACTTTTTTCGTAGCCTAAATTTGACATGAACATGACAAGTAGAAAAACATGAAAGTGGCCAACTCGAGGTTGGGTTGAGTTTGTAGCATAAATCTGCCTGGAACCGCCCGACAAATCCAGTAGCTACAGACAATAAGACCCAATATGAGTAGTTGGTCATATCGCGCTCAAAACCCGAGGTTAGACTAGGTTGTGGTGTAAAGCTGCCCGGACCCGCCCGGCGTAACCAGTAACCACAACAAAGTCTAATGTGAGAGGTTGGGGTGCATTGATTTACTTAATGCCATATGATAAGGTTAAGTTAGTTTGACTAATGGCACTTAACCGATATGACATGAATGGGGAGGTTAAGTAAGACCGGACTTGATTACTTAAAGACACTTAACCATATAACACGATTAGCGGATGGGTTAGTTTAACCTAAATGGGTTGATAACACCCGACCGGGATAACGCGATGCGTGGTAGGGTTAAGTAAACCCACAAGAATGATACTTAACCATTATAAATACGACTAGTGGATGGGGTTAAGTTAACTTACACTTAACCAACCTGACTTGATGATTTGATAGGGTTAAGTCACGAACCTCTTAAATATGCTTAACCAATCCAACCCGATAATTTAATGGGGTTAAGTTAACCTACACTTAACCAATTTTACTCAATGATTCGATGAGGTTAAGACAACCTATACTTAACCAATCTGACGCGGTAGCTGGATGGGGTTAAGATAGCCTATACTTAACCAATCTGACACGGTAATTTGATTAGGTTAAGTTAACCTATACTTAACCAATCTGACACGATAATCTAGGGTTAAGTCATGAACTTCTTGATATACTTAACCAACTTGATACATGGTTTGTAGGGCTAAGTTCGAATTTGAATACTTAGCCAACTTTGACATGATTCGTAGGCGGGGTAAGTCATGAACTCGAATGACAACACTTAACCCATTAGACAAAACCCTAGTTCAGGGGACTAAATGGAAAATCGTAGTTAATAAGGATAACGGGAAGGGAAACTAAGTGATAAACCTTAGTTAAGGATAACTAAGTAATAATTCTTAGTCAAGAGAATTGGACCAGTTCACAAATAGATGAGTAACCTGATACGGTAGGTCATCGTTTAAACAAACATACAAGGAGGAGCGAATGTCTATCTGACTTAGATAAAGGCTCCAGCGAACTGGGTGACGAAGCGGTAGCTTCGGGGGACGTGAGGGTACTCTTGGTATCCCTCTGCGAGGTTGCAGATGATCCGCCTGGGCTCACAGAGGTTAAGGTATGCGGTAGAAGAACCAAGGGTATGCCTTGGTTGCTGTGCGAGCAACCTAAAGACTGGGGTGGATTAGCGTGGAGTCGGCGATACTTAGTTTAGCCCTGTGATAGAACGTCGTCGACTACCTACCATCTTTAGTCAATCGTGTACGTATGCGGAAAGGCAGAGAACTCCCAACAGACCATATACTTGCTATCTAGTTATGGGTGAGGTTGGCCAATAGGAAAGTGGGGCATGGATGGCCGGAGTATAGTTCTCGTGCATGATTTTCTTGGATTTCCTTTCAGTAGTTGAGGGAGGGGTCATGTGGGACCATAACCACCGGTAGAAAAACAGACCTTGATATCTGCATCGGCAGATAACCTAAAGCTCCCGATCGAGTCCCGTATTTCTTGATTAGCCCTGTCACGGGACTCGGATGGCACATTGAGATACATGTGCATCTAGACGTGGAAAAACGATTCACGATACATACGTGGGAAAAAGGGCGTGGTTGACGGGTAGTGTAATCCCTAGCAGTCCTAGGTGGCTTAAACCTAAACCGAGTTACAAAACGTTTAGTAGGTAGCGTAATCCCTAGTGGTCCTAGGTGGCATAAATCCTAGCCGAACATTCGAGAATTCATGGTAAGAAAATACAGCTAGATCAAGGGTGATAGTCCAAACGATTTCAAGGATAATGGAACTACGTTGAAGTAGTATAGAACTATGTGAGGAAGCCCGTAGGATTTACGGCAAAGGACTAACATATATATGGAAGGAAACATACGAGTTGGGAAAACCTACATTAGGTTGACATGGACCATTTCATGACATTGGGAAAGGGTCATTTTGCAGCTAACACATGACACGGGTTGGGATACTAGTACGGAAGGTGCAGGGCAAATATACTTGATAGAACCTTGGGGTGTTATACTCGATAGAACCTTAGGGTGTTATACTTGATAGAACCTTGGGGTGTTATACTCGATAGAACCTTGGGGTGTTATACTTGATAGAACCTTGAGGTGTTATACTCGATAGAACCTTGGGAGGTTATACTTGATTCATAGGGACCGTAGTTTGTCTTGATACAGTAGTTCATCCTGTTACCTTGGTTTAGCTTGTCTATCTTGTCATCATCCTTATGTTTACTTTCAGTTTTTGCATGTCATGTTACCTTTACCTGTTTTTATGCTGGAAGTAGATAGGACTTACCAGTCTTTATGACTGACCCCCTTTCTTTTGCCTCTTTGTCTTCCGTTCCCCCCCAGGTTTTCAGGGAGGAAATACTGTTACTTAGCTCGGACTTCTTCTTCTTCAAGGTCATCATGTATGGCTTGGATTTTTCTTGGCAATGGCTGCTTTACCGTTTTACTTGGGGAATACTTTATGACCGTGGTTTTATGCTTCTTTAACTGTTGCAAGACAGGCTTTTAAAGGCATTTTGATGTAAAAGGCTTTAGACCTTATAATTTTATGAGGTAATGAAATTTGGTTTTTCTTCCGCTATTTTATATGTTCTGTCTTGTAATATTTCTGTGCATGTTTACCTAGACAACGCCCCTCCATAGCTAGTGCATTCTCTTGTGAGTGACCCTGGCGGAGGTGGAGTGTTACATGTACGTTCGCTTGCTTGTTTGAATTTTTATAAGTTAGGGTTGTGCTCCATTTTATAATGCTCAAGATTTTCACTGTTCACGTTAGATTAACATGTGCCGATATATATATATATATATATATATATATATATATTTTATGCGTTCATAACTTGAAGTTTTCCAAAAGGAAGTTTACGGTCTTTCTCATAAAAAAATTTCCTTTCTTTTACGGACCGTTATAGACAGAAATAAAAATACCGTTGTGTCAAGCGAGGTGACACGATTCCAAAAATATAATAATATCGGTAGATTGACTCATATTTTGACACCCCAAAATATTGATATAGGGTGCAAAATACTCCAAATAAAAGTTGCGTATTTAATTAATTAAAAATTACAGTAAAATTCTAAAAATTAAATTAACACTATGTCTCAAAAGAACCTTGTCTAAATCCGAATCCAATATGCAGTTATTTCAAATAAACCGTTACAGTCGATGAACGATTCTATAGCGACTATTAGAAATTTTAATCTAGGCATATCTTACCACCTACACGATGAAATAACGATTTTTATCTTTTATTAGAAAAATATAAACAAATTGGTTCAAACATTTCTTGTTTCGAGAAAATCCGACTTATATTGGCTTCTATACAGCCATTTGAAATTCAAAACGCTAAATTACGAACTACCGCGCCGCTATAGCTCGTTTAAAAATTAAATTATGATATATATATTCAATTCATCGTCAACTAAACGAAATCGTCAATATAATTCAATATAAACCAATATTGAACTATTTCAAACTGCCCGTTCACTCTATATTGCCAACACAACATTTTCCGACTGTTTGGAAAATTAAAATATTATTTTATTATTTATTTAAATATTATATTCAAAAGAAAATCATTAAATTTCAATTATTTAAATTCAAACCAATATTTAAGATAATAAAATAAATTAGATAATTACCAGAAAAATACGGGTCGTTACATTCCTTCCCCCTTAAAATAATTTCGTCCTCGAAATTGCTAAGGTATGAAAAATGCTGTAAACCCATTTCTTTGACAAAAATATTCAATTAGAACTTGGTTTTATTTTAAAATCTAGCCCAATCGGGTTTAAATCCAATTTATTTCAAATAACGAAATTTCCAAAAAACTCAATAAATTTCTAACACCTTAAATTCTGGAAAAATTTCGGCAGAGTCTCCCCTGTATGGAGGGACATCTGCAATATCGTAGGTTCAAGAAATATCTATACATCGACCAATAGGGTCGGAAAAATCCAAAATCCATAACATTTTGTATTATGCGTAGGCATACCTTTTTGCGAGCGCTATTATGCGATAAGCGATAAATATATTCATGCTTACTCGACTACTATGCCAA
This sequence comes from Allium sativum, assembly GCA_030737875.1. NCBI lineage: Eukaryota > Viridiplantae > Streptophyta > Magnoliopsida > Asparagales > Amaryllidaceae > Allium > Allium sativum. Next base: position 8,792,551 of record JASFAX010000034.1, read on the forward strand.
ACTGGATTCAAATGACTCCAGCATTTCTTGAATTAACTCTGTACCTGTTCTCAACTCTAATGAAATTCATTAGTTCTCAAAACAATGCCAGTCTGATCCAAATACCTATATCATCTATATGATCCAATTCTAGACAGTTGGAAATAATCATACTACTTTATTCAATTCTGATGGATTTAATTACAACTAAGTCTAAGCAATCCATTTATTTATTTAAATATCCATTCAGTTTCATTAATCTTGGATTAACTTATTGAACTTTTTTTATTTCCGATTGGTTTTCAATCAACTATTGGTGAATTCCATACACTCCATCCAATATCAAACAAACAACCAAGGCATACCAAACCATTTTGATTCACATAAATACTTTCTCGTTCGCTTTTACTTTGGTTTCACATCAATTGAGTTATATTGGATTAATTTTCATCCAATCATCTTGTATTCGATTTCACAAGTGAAATCTCTTTTTCACTTCAATATTCCAATTTGAATTATTATTCAAGTTATTCGATCAAATCCATATTACACTCATTTAAGAAAAATATATTTATATAAAAATATAATCTGGGCAAAACTATATAAAAATAATTTTATAAGAAATCACAAATAAGCGCTCTTAAATATACACTCAAACTCAATCTATGGCATTACTAACCCTATCTCTATTGAGTTACACCATAGAGCCAAGGTTATCACTAAACCAATAGCTCTGATACCAACTGTAGCGACCCAAATTTCCGGTACCCTTTGAGCTAACCAAATCACACCAGTCCAACCCAAAGTGCACGAGAAATGGATTACTAGAAGAAAGAAATTAGAGGGTGAGGTAAGAAAGAAAGAAGTATTAGAATAGAAGAAAAAGAAGAACACATCAGAATATCACAACGGAACGAGAAAATATAATATAACAAATCTCTTTATAAAGAAACTGTATATATACGTACCATTTATCAGAGTACAACATATATCAATCAAAGCGGAATAAACTTTGTATAACTAACGGTGAAGCCTCCTGCTTCCAGCTCCTGAAACTTCAAGTGAAACATAACCTGTAAATATACTCGGTCTGACCCGAGCACATTTGATTTAAAACAAAATTCACCGGGTCAGTCTGGAATACTTTCAATGATAAATTCACAGAACACACAACTTGTTTAACTTTGGAAAATCCTTTCTGAAATCAAAGGATAATAGTAAGACCTGCCCACACATAAACATGGACGGTTTTTACCTTACTATAACCCAAAACATTTTTGAAACCAATTTTTTTTATATTATAATAATGTCTATCAAACCACAAATAAATAATAATCTAGTAGAACGCTTGCATCTCACGCTCTACATATATAGTATACAAATCAAAATCGCTGGTGCTTATTGGAGATTGGATTCCAACTATGACAAGGTATGGGACCACCTGCCAATAGTGTATCACTAAAAGCGAATACACTGGGTTCAATAAGAACGTCTTACAACCCAACCCACACATGACCGACCACTCATTTCGCTTGAGTGTATCGAATGTATATCACCAACTGTTGGGCTCAAACCACCGTTTCCCGAAAAGGGACGGCATCGATAGATTAAAGAAGCAAAAGGAGTTTCTCTAGATAGGTGATTACACACCCTAATGGGAGCGACCCACATAGCCATGCTGCCTGCCTGATTTTTGTCATTTACCGGTTGATGAGGCTTGAGGCTACGCTTTATCATCACATCAGATTCACTTCGAATGCCACATTGTCAGATCCATCAAAAATCACTAATCGACGACTACAACAATACATTACGTGTTAGCTAAAGAAGTTTCCTTCTCCGCTTCCACTCTTGGTACGGTTGGAGAAATCAATGTACGTGACCTTCCTGGAAATACTCTGTCATACATTCATCCATACAAGTCATCCAGGAACAGGATGAACTGAAGGCATTCTCCTACCGCATCCTTATGCAGGAGTCACCCCAAGGATCAGTAGCGAGAAGTCCTTGCAATCCGAAGATTTCAATCACGATAGAATCACAAGTCATCATAACTCTGGTAGCTAGCCAGAGAAATTTAACGAGTAGTTCTTCCGCTCATGAAGATCAACGGTCTTCAATGCTGCATCTCGACCATCTTCTGATTTTCCAACGTTACGTATTTGCTGGACGGAATGGTTTTCGAATATAAATTCGATCCCGGTCTTTCCGTACCAACAATCGATAAAAGCAGGTTTTGATAGTCGGTTGTTTAAATATCAAATCATAACAGTGTATTTATGTGAATTGGCAGCTCAGGTCCTTTATACAAATATTTCATTAAACCATTTCATCGATTTCTTATAATCGTTTTCCATAAATTTAATCTTATCAAAACTACTTTGGTTTTGTTACTTTGAAAATATTACTCAACACTGTTTTATCAACTTCTCTTTTATTTCCTTTGTTTGGAAATATGATCCTATTTTATAGATCATCTTTATTTTCTTTTATTGTTGACCATCATATAATTATCCCAAACCCCTTTTTAATTCTTCTTTGGTTTGAAACCATGGTTATAGTTCTATGATTCCATTTTCCCTTTTCCTTTACCACTAGGCCATATCGCTATATTTCCATTTAAATCCAACTGCATATGATTTATTACCAAAAATCTTTCCTTTATTACGGTTAAACCATTTACTTAATTCAGCCCATAGGTGAACTCTTATTTTTGAAGTCATCGGTTTGGTTAAAACCCTTTTTCACAACTTGTTTATATGATTTGAATTAAACTACAAATCTTTTCCAGACTAATTCAATCCTAGCTTTTATCTCGTTTTAGAAAAGAATTCCAATTGGAAAATACTTGCTTTAGTTCTAATTAATTCAAAAGTAATTATATCTCCACTCAACTAAACCTAGCATGGTTAAATCCATTTTAAAAGATTATTTTAAATAAATGGTAAATTTTGCGAATAACTCGATAATCACCTCCCTATCCATTACAAGCTAATATTATCTCTCGATAATAGCGAAGCCGTTCAAGTTGGGGTATTCTAGTTACCTCTCAGACCTTGATCGACACCGTTCTTATCTCAAGATAATACAAGTTTGCAATATCCAATTCTGACACACCATTCTCATTTCCATTTATTTTGTTTTGATACCCCATTTTCTTTTATTTCAAAACCCACTATACCAGTTAATTCCTTTTTCCCCATCGAGTAAACTTCCCAGTCTTATTCACCATTTGAATTCGATATGATTTTCATAAACCATATCTCACATTGTTAATTACTTTCGAATCTCTTACGTTATTCACTATCCAGTATGCTTTTCCACCAATCCATTTAATCACTCATTTATATCGCCTCCATTTATACTTAATAAAACTTTGTCGAAATCCCTATTTTACTTATAAAACCCTTTTTCAAACTCCATCTGTAAACTCGGATTTTAATCCCTTTTATAAAACTTATATCAAAATTCAGTGCTAATTAATCACCTCTTAGTTGAATTCCAATCAAAAACCATCGCTTTAATAATTAAGATAACAAATAACTCTAATATTAACTAACTAAAATTAGTTAACTTTGATATAACAGTAACAATATAATAATTATCCTTTGAAAAACTTATTCAAAAATAAGTAACTTTAATAACCATAACCAACACAATAGTTATTTTCAATTATAGTTGATCGAAGATTAACTAACACCCTTCATTTAGTTAACGAATATTCATAAAATTATTGATTATATAAATTTAAATCAAACTATTCCCATTGTCAAACTAAAATTAAAACGATTGATTTCTACCAACCATAACCATCAGTTAAGCTGCTAACTAATTTCTATTCATTTCCTCTTCTCATATTAATTAAATAACTTAATTAATTTAAAATATTAGTTAATTGTTTTATAATAACAATTATTCTCCTTCTACTAACTCGTCGGCTAGTTTCGACTACAGTTCATCGGATTCTGATTATCAAATATAAACGATCTCCATTGAATCATGATTATAAATATATTTATAAACATTGTTTTTATTTGACTCATATAAAATAGCCTGAATTCTTTAATTTATTTAAAATAAATTTAAACTCCGTCAAATTGCCTACCAGCAAAACAACATCATAGAACAACGGGTTTAAGCCATCACTGCCTACCACCAAATCAATATTGTCGATTGGTAAAAATTACCACACCAATACAACCATTCAACCATCATCACTTAGACAGGTTTTCAATGTAAATTTTGGGGTTCAAACAGTTCACGTGTTAGCAATATAAAAATAAGTAATATCTATAACATTTGAGGAATCCGGTCGGATCCCTCCAACCTGTTCTTCTCTGCATCACAGGTTGTTATAACATTTCATGATAATATATAATTTTAAACAAATTAGCGATGATAAATTAACAACAACTAGTAGATCAACCATCAGCCACCAAAACAACCAATCAATCAGTATATATATTTTTAATGATATTTAATTATGTGGATTTATAACATCATAGTGGTCCAGAAAAGTGTGAGAATTAACTCACCAGTTTTTGTTGATTGACGGTTGACGCGTTCTGTCGTATAATTTTAAACTGGCATTTAAAATTACACGGATTTCAACTGCTTCGATTTCAGTTCAGACCAGCTCGTACACGTAGTGCTCTTCGTCACAGTCCCACCGAGCCCAATTTCGCTGAAATCCGTTAACGTATGAATTAGTTATGTAAATTATATGTTTTAACGATCTAATACAAACTAATTAATACTAATTAAATTATTAACTAAATATTTTAACACTAATTACCTTATTAAATTCTATGGATCCACGTCAGCACAGTAATTCTATTTCCATACGCGGTTTCTTCATCAGTTCAGGATTTTCCCCGATACCTACTTCTTCATCATTTTCGAATTGGTCCTCTTCATAAAACATGAACGGAAAACCACCCCACTTCTTCCACTTTATTTCTTTTGTCCAAATGTTTTCAATTTTTCCTCACATTATTGTTTTTGCCTGTAGCTCTAAAACATGCATCCATGCATACGCACTTCCCAAAATTCTCTCTTTATTCCTTCATTTGAACAAAAGGAATAGCTACAGACTCCACCCTATTTCTACCAACGCACGCTCCAGCATGGCCTCCCCATGCACTCCCATTACCAAAAAACGATCATCCACCAACTACAAACTGCTGCTCTCAATTATACCCGTGACCGAACTTCGTCCCCTTGCTCCTCCTTCGCCACACAAAACGCCACCTCCGACAAACCGTACTTCACCGCGTCTAGGTCCGAACATAGAGATGAACTCCAGCATTTTCATTACGTCCTTCTTCTTCTTCTATATATATATATATATATATATTTATATAATACTTCCGCCTCCTGTAGCTATTATACCATCCCTTTCCCCCCAGAAGAAAGGAGCGCTTCTCTTCACTGAAATAACCCCACGTCCCATACTACCACTATTCCAGTACCTCTTCTCCCATATTCTTCTTTTATTTTGACCATCCGTTCTTCATTTTTCGGAAGACCAATGCGAAGCCCATATGGATACCGTCCCTTCGTCATTTTGTTTCATGTATTGCTCATGAGTTGGTTTTAAAATAGGGGGGTGCGTTGTGTTGATTTTTTTTTATTTGCTCGTCTTTTTCCAGAAGAATGAAGGCTGTATAAGCTTTATATAATTGAAGAGGTGCAGGCAGCACGAAGTTAAGAGTGGCGTGCAAGGAAAGCTATCGGTGGTTTGGTTTGCACGTAAAGGAATGAGCTATTTGTTTTAATTCGTTCTTTTATTTGGATCGAGGAAGCATGGGAGGCTATTTTATATAGCCTGTACATTCGCTTGCTTGTTTGAATTTTTATAATTAGGGTAGTGCTCCATTTTATAATGCTCAAGATTTTCACTGTTCACGTTAGATTAGCATGTGCCGATATATAAATATATTTTATGCGTTCATAACTTGAAGTTTTCCAAAAGGAAGTTTACAGTCTTTCTCATACAAAAATTTCCTTTCTTTTACGGACCGTTATAGACAGAAATAAAAATACCGTTGTGTCGAGCGAGGTGTCATGATTCCAAAAATATAATAATATCGGTAGATTGACTCATATTTTGACACCCCAAAATATTGATATAGGGTGCAAAATACTCCAAATAAAAGTTGCGTATTTAATTTATTAAAAACTAAAGTAAAATTATAAAAATTAAATTAACACTACGTCTCAAAAGAACCTTGTCTAAATTCGAATCCAGTATGCAGTTATTTCAAATAAACCGTTACGGTCAATGAACGATTCTATAGCGACTATTAGAAATTTTAATCTAGGCATATCTTACCACCTACACGATGAAATCACGATTTTTATCTTTTATTAGAAAAATATAAACAAATCGGTTCAAACATTTCTTGTTTCGAGAAAATCCGACTTATATTGGGTTCTGTACAGCCATTTGAAATTCAAAACGCCAAATTACGAACTACCGCGCCGCTGCAGCTCGTTTAAAAATTAAATTATAATATATATATATTCAATTCATCGTCAACTAAACGAAATCGTCAATATAATTCAATATAAATCAATATTGAACTATTTCAAACTGCCCGTTCACTCTATATTGCCAACACAACATTTTCCGACTGTTTGGAAAATTAAAATATTATTTTATTATTTATTTAAATATTATATTCAAAAGAAAATCATTAAATTTCAATTATTTAAATTCAAACCAATATTTAAAATAATAAAATAAATTAGATAATTACCAGAAAAATACGGGTCGTTACAATTCAGGTGACGAAACTAAGACGCAATTTCTATTCACTATTTGCAAGACGCGATTTGTGTTCTTTGTTGAACAAGTAAGTACTTGTTTATCTTTTTTGTTTGTTGTTGCTCGATTTTTTTTATTTGCTATATATCGATTGTTTTTGTTAGCTGAAGTATGTAGTCATTCACTGATTGGTTTCATTTGCTATATAAAACTGTTTATATGTACATATTTAGTGGTAGATTTTATTTTGTTTCACAACTTAAAAAGATAAAGGTGTTTATCTTTTGATTTGAATTATTTCATTACGTATTAAAATTTAATAATATTTGAAAATTACTGATACATGTAAAACATATTTTTTGTTTTGTTAATTATATGTATATACTCGGTGGGTTAATAATACGTAATATGAATCAATTTATAGTGATGATGAAAATGTTCATACATAAATATTCAGTGATAGATGTTAAATTATTTGACAGCTTAAAAAGATAAATGTGTTTATCTTTTAATTTGAATGATTTAATTACGTATTAAACCTTAGTAATATTTGATAATTACTGATATATTTTAAGCATATTTGTTGTTTTTCTTATGATTTGGATTTATTATGATAAAAGCATTAAAAGATAAGTTACATAGAATATCTTATTTTATCTTTTACTAAATGATAAATATTAACATGTTTATTTTTTAATAGCATATCATATTTTATTTCATATTTTAAAAAAGGTAATTGCATCTATCTTTTACTAAAAGATAAAGGATAAGTTGCATAAAATATATATTTTATTTCATATTTAGTAGAATACGAAATAAGTTACATAGAATATCTTATTTTATATTTTACTAAATGATACATATTAACATGTTTATTTTTTACGTAGAATACCTTGTTTTATTTCCGATTTAAAATAGATAATTGCATCTATCTTTTACTAAAAGATAAAAGATAAGTTACATAGACTATCTTATTTTACATTTAACTAAATGATAAATATTAACATGTTTATTTTTTACATGGAATAATTTATTTTATTTCCGATTTGAAAAAGTTAATTGCATCTATCTTTTACTAAAAGATAAAAGATAAGTTACATAGAATATCTTTTTTATTTCATATTTAGTATAATACAAGGTAAGTTACATATAATATATTATTTTATCTTTTACTAAATGATAAATATTAACATGTTTATTTTTTACATAGAATATTTTATTTTGTTTCAGATTTAAAATTGATAATTGCATCTATCTTTTACTAAAAGATAAAAGATAAGTTATATAGACTATCTTATTTTATCTTTAACTAAATGATTAATATTAACATGTTTATTTTTTTACATAGAATAACTTATTTTATTTTAGATTTAAAAAAGATAATCGCATCCATCTTTTATTAAAAGATAAAATATAAGTTACATAGAATATCTTACTTTATTTCAGATTTAGTAGAATAAAAGATAAGTTACATAGAATATCTTATTTTATTTTTTACTAAATGATAAATATTAAAATGTTTATTTTTTACATAGAATATCTTATTTTATTTCAGATTTAAAAAAGATAGATGCATCTATCTTTTCAAAACTGAACTTCAGCTTTAAAAAAGATAAATGAATATATATATGTCATGTGTTAATTGTTAGTTCAAATATGTAATGTTAATGATAAAACTGACCTTTTGATTACAAAATTGCATTTTTGTAATTAACAATTTTTAAATGTAGTAGAATATCTTAATTTATTTCTGATTTAAAAAAGATAGTTGCATCTATCTTTTCAAAACTGAACTTCAGATTTAAAAAATATAAATGAATATATATGTCATGTGTTAATTGTTAGTTGCAAATATGCAATGTTAATGATAAAACTGAAAGTTTGATTACCAAATTGCATTTTTGTAATGAACAAATTTTAAATGTTTAGTAAAATATCTTATTTTATTCTAGATTTAAAAAAGATAGATGCATCTATCTTTTCAAAACTGAACTTCAGATTTAAAAAAGATAAATGAATATATATGTCATGTGTTAATTTTTAGTTGCAAATATGCAATGTTAATGATAAAACTGAACTTTTGATTACAAAATTGCATTTTTGTAATTAACAATTTTTAAATGTTTAGTATAATATCTTAATTTATTTCAGATTTAAAAAAGATAGTTGCATCTATCTTTTCAAAACTGAACTTCGGATTTAAAAAAGATAATTACATGTTTAGCTCTACTTATGTTTGGAAAAAAAGAATACATGTTAAACAAGTTTGATGTTTTACTCATTATTTACAATTTTTACATACCATATGAACTTGATTTAAAGCTTGCATAAAAAAGATAAAAGCATTTACGTTTTTGTACAAACAACTTAGTTACATAATAATCTATAACGAAATGCTTTTAGTTGTTTATGAATATCAAAAGATATGCCAAAATTTGGTTACATAATAAATTACAACACTAGAGCATATAACTCCAAATTCATGGTAGGCTAACTAAATCAAAAATATGTTATCATTTAATCAATTATTTTTCTTTCTTTCTAATTTCATCCTTGGTGATACATATTCAAATTTACTTTGTAGGAATTCGAGGATCAACAAGCGTTATTTAGTGGATGCAGCGATATGGAGACTGATCTACCATGATAGTCACAGTCGTATTGTTTATTGTTGTGCTTGTAAATAAAATGGCTACGAACTTGCAGAGTCATGTTTTCTTGGTTTTTTGTTTTGGTGACCTTAGGTTTTTTTTGTTAATTGTTCTTTGTTGCGGAGTTAAAACCATAAATGAGCCGTGCAAATTTGTGTATAAAGGAGCTGGAAAGAACAGTGGGAAGTTACGCAGTTGGGTGTTCTTCCTTTTTATTTATCTTTTTGTGTTAAAAACAATAGCTACGACTTCTGCATTGTTCGCAATTTTAAGTGTACTGTAGTACACAATATACAAAAAAAGTTCAAGTATACCAATATAATTTAGATCATTATTGCAAGTTGTTCTTCCTTTTCTAAAAAAGATAATAGTATTTATCTTTATCTTAAAAATATAAAAATATATACATGATAGACACTTAAAGCTAGATTTCCATTGTATCGAAAATATATACATGAGCAGACAGTTTCATAGTTAAATCACATAAACCAACCAATATTCCATTGTATCATTACTGCAGGTTGTTCTTTCTTCTCTGAAAAAGATAAAAGTGTTTATCTTTATTTGAAAATACAAAAAGAAGTACATGAAACCCACTATGTGAACATTATAACTATTAGTTACAAAATCGGAAATGCATCTGCATTCAAACCACACAAAATTATATTTTACATTGCACTTGCAGTATGGGTAACTATTGTTTTAAATTTGATTTCCATTTGCTTCCCATCTTCTCTCTGTTTTGCAGTTCTATGCACATTGAAACCAACCATCCATCATCAAAACACAACAGTCCTCCTTCACTTCATCAACACATGACATAAAATGAAAAGCTTTTGAAAATCAAATCGTTTAATCGATTCATTCAATTGAATCATTCAAGCGAATCGTTCAATCTATTCGTTCAATTGAATCGTTCAATCGATTCGTTCAATCGATTCATTCAATCGATTGTCGCTGTAGAAATAAAATTGAATCGTTCAATATATTCGTTTGAAACATGAAAAGCTTTTTAAAATCGCCATTTTTTTGAAGATCGACTAGGGTTTCAGATTTGCAAAATAACGGTTGCGACATTTTTTTGTCCTTGAAACTTATTCTGTAAAAGCCGTGTCCTTTAAAATAATCGGACCTGACTAGTAAGCCCTTCATGCAAATTTCCACTATTTTCTAAATGTTGAGAATAATTAGTTTATGAGGTATGGAAATGTTTTTCCAAGAATTGTGAGAGGCCAAACGTTTTTAAGAAATATTTAGGGATAGATATGGAAAGCACGAAATGGGAAATGATAAGTTGGAGAATGATAAATTAATTTAGAAAGGGGTGAGTGTTACTTGATGTTTGATCTATAGAATTTCCATTTGGAAATAGGATCTTTGATTATATGGATGTTTCCTTTGATAGTTATATAACCGACTATCAAAGGTTTTGGACCATTTTATATTTGTATTGTTAATATAGAGAGACTGGGATAAAGTTTTATCTGAAAACCACTCTATATTGGAATAAGCATTACAACTTAAATATGCTGAAGACAATTGAAGATGGAGTTATGCAAGGGCTGTTCTGTTAATCCTAGGTAGAAATTGCCTAAGATGGATTGATGGGATAGTGCCTTCGGTTTGTCCAGTCCCAGGATAACTTGTATGGATGAATGTTTGACAGAGTATACCTAACAAATCATATACATTGATCTCTTTAAACGTATTACGTTTGGTGACAGATAAATTCGTTTCTCTTAGCTTTATACCAGTAATATTATTGGGGAAATCGAGAAATGGTTTGGCAGGTTTGACGATGTGGCATTCAAAGAGAATAAAGATGTTATGTTCTTAAAAAGGTAAATGTAGCCTCTAGCCTCACAACTGGGGAATGATAAAAATTAGGCAGGCAGCATGGCTAAGGGGGTCGCTCCTAATTAGGGTTTATAATCGTCTATCTAGAGAAAATTCATTTCCTTCTTTAATCTATTGTTGTTGTCCCTTTTGGGAAATGGTTGTTGATCCTGACCGTTGGTGATATACACTCGATACACTCAAGCGAAATGAGTGGTTGGTCATTTGTGGCTGGGTTTCAAGATGTTCTTATTGAACCCAATGTATTCCCTGTAATGACTAGGGATTTTTGTCCCCAAAAATCGACACAAAAACATCATGTCGACATTCAAGCACCCAAAATACTGAAATGTTAATAAGATGAAGTTAGAGGGTGAGAAGTAAAAAGAAAGAAATATTAGAATAGAAGAATAAGAAGAACACATTAGAATCTTACAGCGGAACAAATATAATATAATATATCAAATCTCTTTATACAAAAAGAAACTATTATACATACCAATCATCAAAGTACATCGTATGTCAGACACAGCGGAAATCAACTCTAAATAACAAACGGTGGAGCCTCCTGCTTCCACCTCCTGAACTCCAAGAAGAACCTAACCTGTAATTACACTGGGTCTGACTCGAGCACATTTGAAGCAAAGAAAAATTCACCCAGATCAGTCTAGAATACTTTCAGTGATAAATTCACAGCAAACAACTTGCTTAACTTTAGAAATCCTTTTTGAAAGAAAGGATAATTGTAAGACCAGCCCACACATAAACACGGACGTTTTTACCTTACTATAATCCAAACATTTTAAATTGTAACTACCTGGAAAATCAGAACCAATTTAAAAAATTATTTTAGGGAAATTTAGTTAGAAAATGTGTCAGAATTTAAAAATTCCATTTTTTAAATAATAACAAAACTATTAAAAATAGTCATTTTGCAAACGACCTCCGTTTTCGACGAAACCACTTTTGTTGGATCCGAAATGTCAAATTATTGATAGGTTTAAATTTCCATAATTTTTGGAATTAATATGTAAGCGTGGTAAATTAAAACACGTTTGGTAATTTCTGTTGAATTGGATCGACCATTAAAAAAGACCATTTTTCAAACGGTCTCCAAATTCGATGAAATTAATTTTGTTAGGACTGTATCATCAAAACATTGTTAGATTTATTTTTCGGTAATTTTTGGAATCAGTATATGGCCCCATTAAATTAAAATGTACGTTCAAATTTAATATAGAATGTTTTATATTTTAATTTAAAGAAAAACAGACTGAAACTGTCAAGTGGGCTTACAAAACATAGTCATTGTGTTAAGAATGGGGGTATTCAGCTAGGGGCGACAGTCGTGGGCTTGATTTGGAGTTTGTATGGATTAACGGGCCTTTTTGAAATTAAGGAGTTAAATATTATAAATATCGTCCAATGGAATTTCACCAAACCCTAATCATATTTGAAGCCGCTGCCTCCACGTCTTCACAACAAATGTCTTATATCGTTCAAACTCTTCTTCCCTAATTACTCTCAAACCACTCAACGAAATTCAATGTCCCTTCAGAGGATTTTGTAGAGAACTCCTCCATCTTCAAATCCATACCAACTTCATCCTTTACAGCTGTGTATTTTGCTTGCACCAACGCCCGAAAGTCACCCCGTTCAGACCGCCGCCGTGCCCCCTAGCCGTCGTCGAGCTAGGCCCCACCGTCGCCCCTGGGTGCGCCGCTCCTCCCTTTCCGATGTGGCATAACCTGATCCTCCCCTCGTGCTTCCAATCTCGCATGAAACCCCGACCTAGTTCTGAACAAAGCAAAAAATCCGTCGGCGTTGGAACTGATATAGGAAGAAGGTATATTTAAACAGATTACAACATTTAAAAGCATTGTTAATGTAATTTATTTATATAAAAAAAATCATATCTTTTTGATACGATGTCGAAATCACATGAAACAGGAACCATTGTGATCGTGACAACGTCTTCTACATTCTAGAAGAGACTGGAGAAATTTCGTAGCTTGCTATGAATTTAGGCGAAGTCAAAACCAATGTGAGATTTCTAAATTTAAAATAAAAATGATTGTGATTGCGATGTTAAATTTATTTATACGCTATATAAAATACATATATGCGTTGTATAAAATTGGAATTGATTGACTGTGGTTGCGATGAATTGTTGGATTGAATTGTGTAGTAAAAAATAAAATGATCATATATTGAATCTTGTTTTTGTTTGTCAAAAATGTTCATGTTAGGAATAAAATATATTAATAATAAAAATTATATTTTTATTGATGTATAAATGACAAAAATGTTCATGTTAGGAATAAAATATATTAACAATAAAAATTATATTTTTATTGTATGTATAAATGACAAAAATGTTCATGTTAGGAATAAAATATATTAACAATAAAAATTATATTTTTATTGTATGTATGAATCACAAATTTGGTCATGTTTGAGATAAAATGTTTAAATAATAGAAATTATATTTTATTGTATGTAGGAATGATTAAAAATATTCATTATTTTACTAAAATATGTTTACAAAAAAAATTACATTTTTATTGTATGTTTGATTTATTAAAAAAGAATCATTTGTTTAACATGTTAGCAATGTTAATATAGAAAGAATCATTTGTTTAACATGTTAGCGATATTATGTTAATGTGAAAAGAATCATTTGTTTAACATATTAGCGATGTTAGTATAAAAAGAATCATTTATTTAAACATGTTAGCGATGTTAGTATAAAAAGAATCATTTGTTTAAACATGTTAGCGATGTTACTATAAAAAGAATCATTTGTTTAACATGTTAGCGATGTTAATATAAAAAGAATCATTTGTTTAACATGTTAGCGATGTTAATATGAAAAGAATCATTTGTTTAACATGTTAGCGATGTTAATATGAAAAGAATCATTTGTTTAACATGTTAGCGATGTTAATATAAAAAGAATCATTTATGTTTAAAACATGTTAGCAATTTTAATATAAAAAGAATCATTTGTTTAACATGTTAGCGATGTTAATATAAAAAGAATCATTTGTTTAAAACATGTTAGCAACGCTAATATAAAAAGAATCATTTGTTTAACATGGTAGCGATGTTAATATAAAAAGAATCATTTGTTTAAACATGTTAGCGATGTTAATATAAAAAGAATCATTTGTTAAATATGTTTTGTTAGATTAAAATATTATCATTAAAAATGGCATTTTATCATGTTAAGTTAGAATCAAAGAATCATATGTTAAAACATGTTTTGTAATTAAAAATGAAATTTTTATCATGTTAAGTTAGAATAAAAAAATTATATGTTAAAACATGTTTTATCATTAAAAAATATCATTTTTATCATTTTAGTGAGGTAGTATAAAAGAATCGAATGTTAAAATATTTTTGTTACATAAAAATATTATTTTTGACATGTTAATGATGTGAATTAAATAGACATATCTACAAAAATATGTTTGTATGCTAAAAATATAATTTTTAACATAAATAGGAATTATACAAAAATTTACATGTCTTGAAATATATGTTTGTATGTTAAAAATATAATTTTTAACATGAATATGAATTGTACAAAATTTACATATAATAGAATAAATGGTGTTGAAATCGTCGAACGAATTACATATACATATATATATATATATATACATATTAAAATAAAACGAATCACGCGCGGTAGTTCACGGTTTGGAATCGTAACTTTAAACGATTACATGGAGAGATCCGACCATCGGATTTTCCCAAAACTGGAACCGTTAGGTTCGCTTTGGAAAGATTTTTCCAACGATATTAAATTTGTTAAGATCCAACGGTTAGATTTCGAGAAATGTGTAATTCAAATCTGAACAAAAACAACGTCAGGGTCGCATAATGACCTGAAACGTCGTTCGAATTAAATGGGCTATTTTTATATAAATAAAAATAGCGAAAAATCGTTATAAAATATTATAAACGATATGAAATGGAAATAAACCAATTTCCCTTGGTTTATAAAGTAATATGGCTGGTCAGATTTATTTTACATTAATCTATATAATTGAATTAAATTTAACCAAGGAAAGAAATAATTTGAATTATATATATTTGAGAATTATTTGAAAAGGCCGAGTTAAATCTCATTTCAAATAATTATACGACGGCTTAAAGTTGAAGACATTGAAGACGGTGGTTGAAGACCGGCGATCTTCACATCGAATGGACGATTACCGATTCCCTGGATTGGTTAACTCCCAAAAAAGGGTTAAAATGATAGTTGTCCGGACGTACTTGTTGATTGTCCGGATATGCGAGGACCTCTCTTTCGTATTGGACATATGGAACGAGGAATAAGGTGTCTCCGGTTTCGTTCAAACCCAGAACGGATTTCTAAATGGATGTGTGTCTGACATTGGATTTCGTTCTATGATGATTGATTTTTATTAAATATATATCTGTTTGGTGGAAGAGAATTTATTCTCTTGCTTAACACCCTTCTCTGAGACGTACCAGCTTAGAGGTTATATATTGATAAACATCAGTTACATGGCATGAATTGTCAATGTGGCATGCTAAGATGCAAATGATCAAGACTTTTGTTGAAAAGCAGAGCCTTGTAGTAGATGATCAAAGCACAACTTTAATTAGCATTGCTTTGTATATAGCGTTACTTCGCGAGCCGCACACCCCGGTATGACTCAAAAATGGGATCGTGACTGCAGGGAGTGCATGCGTTTCTTTCTAGCTAGAAGTGGTGTCATGGTATGGAGCCTAGACATTTTTACTTATGTGGATGATGGATTGCGAGGGCCCTCAGATATTAGTCGCTAGTGGCCAAGTGATAGGTCCTATAGGATCGGAAAACGTGTGTTCAGAAATAACCAAACCACTAATTATGTGTGGACCGACCCTGAAGATCCAAGGGTTGCCCGTAGGTGTGATCCAGAGGCATTTTCTAGAGTGCCTCGAATCGGGAGGAGCCATCCCTAGCCTCGACTCATGATGGAAACCCAATTTCCAATACGACATTAAGGATTTGATTGTAAACCTATATATGGCGACATAGTAGGATGGGATACTATGTCGTCTAGGATTGATACATTTATATTGAAATGTGTTTTAAACAGGACTAGACACTAATAATAATATCAAATGAATTTTGTTTTATACATATCAATCATGTTTGACCATTATAAGGTAAAACTCTATCCTCCAGTTTGCATTGCATTGTTTGTTGGGACTTGAGTCTTATAATGGTTTCATTTTTCTAAAAAGCATTACGTTGTTTAAAAGATCTACTTATTTTATGCACTGGCAATCCAATGGAGTAAACCCATTCCGCGTTAGCGGTGTGGTCCAGTGATTAGCCTTATTATTAAATAAGTTAAGTAAGATTTCTCATGCCAGTCCCAAGACTGACTCGTAGTTTGTTTTCACTTGCAAACTCGAGTGCCCTTATTTTTACATGGGCAGCTAAGTAAATAGGTAACATGCTTTATTTTGGATATGCACTGTAGAATGGGGTGCTCTTTTGGCAGAAGACGAAGACTATCTTTTATCTCTTATTTTGGATATTAGAAGTCACCATATCTATGATGTATTTGATGATGTTCTAGATTTATTATCTACTTGTCGAAACCTTTTGTGTACTAAGTAGTATCCTGTATCTGTGCAACTCTGATAATGATGACATTTATGATTCCGCTGCTATGATGATGAATATTATTCTATGATTTCATATGTTATGCTATTATCTGTATTCTGCTGATGTAATAAATGTGTTATATTCCAATGATTATCCTTGCTTCTGTGGCACGGGAATTTGGGGTTATCACAAAAATCATATCTTATCTGATATTATGAGAGTGTCTAAATACAAATAAATAGAATCTAGCGGAACGCTTGCATCTCACGCTCCACGTATATAGTATACAATCAAAACCGTGGCGATTATTGGAGATTGGATTCCGACTATGACAAGGTATGGATCCACCTGCCGATAGTGTATCTCTAGAGAGGAATACATTGGGTTCAACAAGAACATCTTGCAACCTGACCACACATGAGTGACCATTCATTTCTCTTGAGCGTATCGATTATATTGCCACCTACGGTTGGGCCCCCATAACAGTTATCCGAAGATACAGAAACGAAAGAAGAACAAATATGAATATTCTCTAGATGGTGACAATACACCATAATGGGAGGAACCCACATATCCATGATGCCTGCCCGATTTTTGTCATTTTCCGGTTGTGAGGATTGAGGTTATAATCTCTTCCATAACATCTGGCCACCATTCTCTTTGAATGACACATCGTCCGTATGCATTGTCCAGGATTGGACAACCGAAGGCACCCTCCTACCACATCCTAGGTATCACCCTATAGATCAGTAGCGAGAGTCCTTGCAATCCGTAGAGTCCAACCACGACTGAATCACAGTTTATGTCTAGGAAGCTCACCATAGATTATAAGCGATACTTCCGTTTCATGAAGATCTATGGTCTTCAAATGCTCCATCTTGATCATCGTCTGATTTCTTCCACGATTACGTATTTGTCAGTCGGAATGGTTTTCGAATATGAATTCGATCCCGGTCTTTCCGAAACAACCACGATAATTGGCCAGATTTGATAGTTGGTTATTTAACTATCAAATGAACAAACATTCATCCATAAAATAAATTTACTGGTCCAGTGTTCAGCATCACTTGGCCTCTTTAATAATTAACATCTGGTTAATTTAAAGTTATATCCTCAATACTAGGAGAACGTTTCCCTTTTCTTATAGAATATGAGAATATTCAATTATCGTCACACTTCTACTCTATTAGTTCCTCATTATAAAACAGTAAGTGAATAAATTTCTATGTATCAATCCCGAAGGTCGAAACCAACATCAGATTGACACCTCAAAAGTTACTCAACTCAACCAACGTACAACGGGTTCTAATTCTTTAAAACTATATCCAACTCCTTCTCGTATTTTATATATCTTTTTAAACCCTAAAAAATGATCCATGATTCAAATATGAATCTAATATTAAATAAAAACTTTATTAAAACTTATTTTGACATGATTTGGTTATATCTTAACTAAACTCCATTTCTTGTTTAAAATACGCGATGTTGAATCGACTCCTTGTCCTAATTCTCCCAACCAACTTCATTTCACTTTGGTTCCTATCTCGAGTCTCATTTCATATCCTATACTTCTAATATTTCATTTATTTTATAAATCATTCCAAGGTTTACAACTTATTTAACTTATTTCCATAACTTTAATTAATACGATATTATCAAATATCTTGGTTTGAAATATCTTCACCAAATCTTGCATTATGTGAAATCCAGTTATTCAATTTTAAACAAACATATATATTATTGTTAATATAAACTTGCTTAAAACTCACTTAACTAATAACCGGGTTTTAAGGTTTTATAAACTTCCATTTTTATTCCACGATCATCATTTTGATTATTATAAAATAATAATAATAAAACTTCATGTTATAAAAATGATTTACTTTGTCATTAACAATTTCTATTTAAAACAAATTTAATGATCCAGCACCATTTCAGCAGTTGACTTATTCAACTAACTTGTTAACCCATCCTAATTGATCATTCCACTTAAATTAATTAATAATATATTTGATTTAAATTAATTCCATTTACCTTGATTACTATTTAATAAAGTTTCCATATAATGTCAATCTAATCATTCCTTAAAAGTAATTAATAAATTCATATTAACTTAAACATTAAATATTTATTTCGATTTAAAAAATTTCACTACAAAATAGACTTAAAAATCTATCTTCAGTTATAAAATAAATTTGTAACTTTATTTCCGTCGATTCACCGAATGGTAAATCAATATTTATAAAAACAAGGGGTTTTTAGGCCATCCGCTGTCAACTACTTAACCAATAACGCCTATTGGTTTAAAATATCACATCAACCTTGAATTTTAATTCTATGTTAAATATTCAATCAATATCATCATTTGGGGGTAAACAGTTCCATATTTTAATAATATAACAACATATAATGTATTTGAGGAAACCGGCCGAATCCCACCAACCTGTTCGTCCCTGCATTACAGATTATAATATTTGATAAAAATATATAAACAGTTATTTAAATTAAAATCATCCAATATGACAAATATAATTGTCGATAATTAATCAACCAAGGCATGCAATCATCCAATCAACGATAAATTATTTTTATATGAATTTAACACATCATAGTATTCCAGAAAAGTGTGAGAGCTAAGTCACCTTGTATTTCAATTGTTGGTTCACGCATTGTTTCATTTAACTTTAAACAGCTGTTTAAATTAAATGAAAAAACTGACTGCTTTTAGTCATATCCGAAACTACTAACCAGCTTAGTACCCGTCGTCACAATTGCATCACTTCTCCGGTTTCACGTGATTCTGCGATCGTATGAACATTTAACATTGGTTTAAAGTTTTATTAGTTTTAAATAGATGTAAAATAAAATGTAATAATTAATCCTTACCAATTATCATTAATCACTCCTCGCTTGCCACGTTACCAGCGGCAATAGCCTTCACGCATTTTCACCGTTCAGGATTTCCAGAACCCTATGGTTCTTCCTTTCTTCTTCATTAATGTTTTCTTTTTATAATATATTATTCAAAGCCGATTACGCCATTTATTTATTTATTTTCCCTTTCCAAAAAGAAACCCAAGCCACTAAGGTATTGCACAACCCACCGTTCTTCTTCCTGTACCCCACCTTTTTCTTCAATCACTACCGCAAACTTACCAAGAAACTTCATCCACCAGTCATATACACCACGTCACTCCTTCTCCCCACAACCAAACAACTGCTTCTCCTCGTTACTAAATGCATAAACTACACCTCCTTCAAAACTTCCGATGTTACCTGTGCACTACTCCATACAGACCGAACTTTAGCATCATGGCCTGAACTACTATCGCCAGTACACTTCAGGTCATCCCCGCATCTTCCTTTCGTCCATACCAGTATTATTATTCACGCTTATGCACGCCTTCTCCTTTCTATTACCATTGTGTTCACCGACAGTACAGCAGGTGCTCCTGTTTTGTTTCTCCATCAGCGTGTCACCCTCACCACGTAACCTGTTCCATCTTCTTTAGTTTCGCATATCACCAGACCCCTATGTCATGACTCCATTCCCCAAACCTTTCCCACTCACGAACTACCCCCTCTCAACTTCAGTCATCGAAAACCAAACCCACATCACTGGTTACGCTATAGTAACCTCGCACCCCCTACAGGACTTCCCAGCTCCTCCTTCGCTAACGGCATAGTTGACTGAACATTGACTCCACCATCCTGTGCCTGCGCTACTTCATCGACGTCGGTTTCCAGGCTTCCGGTTGGAACTATGAACCGCTTCCAGTTCTATTTTTTTCCATTGAATTGTTTTCCTCTCCTTTTATTTAATTAAAGCTTACAGTAAATTATAAATTGCATTTGTTTGCTTCAGGAAAAAAACATGGCGCGTTATATATATATATATATATACACACACACACACATACACACACGTGAAAGGAGGAAGATAAGTCAAATGTAAAATCCTACTTGGCTTTAGCCATACTCTTAGATAGGATAGGCACAGTGAGTTTTCCTTTTCGTTTCATTTTAGTAGAGAAGGTAGAGGTTTTCAACTGCAGTGTCATGTTCATTCAAATTGGAAAATTTCATTGAGCTTTCATGTTAATGGGAGACGGGAGACGTGGTAAGTATATCAGTTTTGGGATGTTAAGCTGATGGGAAAATACAATATAGGCTCGAAGATTTAGTAAATAGTTGCAGTGTTATATTTTAAATAAGTATAGAGACTTGTACGTGGGTAGCTGCTTTGGGGTGAAAGAACATGGAAAAATATAGGATAGGTAATGGCTTAGGCTATTTTGAAAAGAAAGAGCATGGTGTACATGTCATCATCAATAGTTGTAATGAAACACCCCACCTCCGTTAAGGTCACTCACAAAGGGAATGCCTTAATTTTGGTGGAGGGTTATAGGTACAAGACACAGAAAACTTTACAAGACAGATAAATATAAGCACCGAAAATTAAATATTTATTTAAATACGTGGTTCAATACAAAAGCATTACATCAAGTTGTCTTAAAATAACTTCCAAAACATTACAACATGATTTCTGTCTTGATTATTTAATAAAGAAGCATAAACCAAAAATAAAACTGCATAATCCCCAAGGATAATTTTCAAGAGCCATAGCCAAGGTGAGAGAGTCTAAATCATACATCTACTTTCTTGAAGCTTGCAAAGAGTCTGACTAAGCTGCAGTATTCCCTCCTTGTGGACCTGGGGGGAACGGAAGAAAAGAAGACGAGAGAAAATGGGTCAGACAATAAGTCTGGTAAGTTCAGTGATTACTAGTATTTAAACAAGGAAAGGGATCATGACAGTTGTAACACCCCGTAAATCAGTTAATACTAATATTCACAAATGAAAGAATAATTAATTTCAAATATAAGAATATTAGGAAATGGACTGCTCCATTGTGTTCGTCTCGGAAAAATACGCGAAATAGAGTCCGAAATTTTGTGAATCGGAGTTCGTATGACCGAGATATGGCCTCGAGAAGTTTCACGAAAAATTCAAATTTTAAAACAGATTTCAAAAACACAGAAATGGAGGCAGGCGGGAAAACTCCCGCCCAGACCAGGTCGACCTGGGGGTCGACTTGGGAGTCAACCTGGGGGGGGGTGCAGGTCGACACTAGAGTCGACCTAGGTGTCGACCTCCCTGGTCAAGCCCAGGTGACCTGGGTGCATCTGGTTGGGTTTTCGGGCTGTGTTTTGAAGGCTGGGCGAAATCTAATGGCTCTAATCTATTCTAGGGTAAATCTAATGGCCTAAATGCATCCTAACATCTATAAATAAGTGGGTAGACTTTAACCCTAAATCACTTGAAAAATTGGAGAGCTACTGACATGCCGTTGCCATAGAGTTCAGCGTAGCCGTCACAAACTAAAGAAGAAGGAGATAGCCTAGCCTACAACTAAATCTACTCAACAAACAAATTAAATCAAAGACTCTTTCTATTCCTCTTCCTTAAATTGTGAGTATGATGATTCTCACAATGTTATTATAAAATAATTCGATTAAGTTATGAATGGATCACAAGAAAGTGATGTGAATTGTAATTGTAAATTCTATATTGTGGATCTCTTGTTATGTTATTATGTTGTCATATGTTGTAAATTCTCCTATGCTATGCCATGCTATGATGAAAATCATGTTATGCTATGTTATGCTATCATGCTATGCAATGTGTAAATCATGCTATGTTATGTCATAAATCTTAAATATGTTGTAGATCTCATGTTAACACATATGTTGGAAATCCATAAGTTATATGATTATGATATCATGTTAAGTTGTGTTGAATCGTACAAGTTGTAAAATCATGATGTTGTTATTTATGCAAATTGGATCATGTTTTAAAGTTTATGTTTTTTTTCTAAAAATTAAATGGATCATGATTATGGGAATTTGCCTATTAAGTTAGGTGTACCAATATACGGGAATCCACAATTTAAATTGGATCTTGAATATGGGAATTTGCCTATTAAGTTAGGTGTACCCATATGCATGAATCTATGACTAAATGAATTTTTATTATGGGAATTTGCCTATTGAGTTAGGTGTACCCATATAAACCCATATTGTTAGATTAGATGATGTTGATTCACACATGTTCCTATGTAAGTTTATGAAATTTGATTGAGACCATATTATGTGAATTATGAACAAGTTGACATCTTTAGATCCATGACATGTATAATCCTATGCAAGTTGTAAATATGCAAGTTTCACCCCTTATTATGATTCATTTAGTCATATATACTGAGACGACCTGAACTTCCCCGTGAAGGAAAGCGCGGATAGAATTGAGAACAAGACAAAATAGAACGCAGACGGAAGAACATTTCATTGTTATTACAACAATTGCATCAGATACAAGAATATACAGAGTATAAATGATTAAATTACAACAGAAAAATATCAGAGATTACAATAAATTACGTAGCAGCGGAAAATGATACAAAAGCACAACTAGAAGTGATACACGGATACAGAGCTTTCCGAGCATCGTTCCAGCTGTAAATCAGGACCCTGTGAATATAAATCTGCAAAACCAAAACTACTAGCTGCCCGTGCGGAAAATAGGGGCACCCAGAGTTTAGGTTAAAACAATAAACTCCAGGTCAGTCATGTGACTGGTGTGAGAACTAAAACAGTTATTTAAAACTTTACTTTAAAAGAGAGTAATTCAAGGGACCACGCCGTATAACACGGAACGGGTTTCCTCCCAAGAATACTAGTGCATATAACAAAACAGCGCAATGCTCTTTGGAAAAATGAAGCTATTATAAGACCCAGGTCCCATCACACAATGCAACGCAAGCCGGAGGATAGGGTTTTCCCTTATAATAGCCAAACATGCTTGGTACGTTTAAAACAAATCATTTGATACTATAATAAGTGTATAGTGTCAAAACAATTCAAATCATAAATATCAATCATAGGCGGCATGGGTACCATCTATCATGTCGCCATACTAGTTCTACAATTAAAACCGCAATACACGTATTGGAAATTGGATTTCCGTCATGAGCCGAGGCAAGGGGCTAGCTCCTCTCCGCGTTCGAGACACTCTAGCAAATGTCCCAGGACCCCACTTTGATCCTTGGAATCGGCTGGGTCGGTCCTCTCTTACTTTTGAGGATTAGTTATTCCTGAACACACGTTTCCCGGTCCTTACAGACCTATATCCGAGGCGCCTCGCATCCAACAACCACACAGGTGAAAAGTATATAAATGTTAGGGCTGGTAGGTCACTGACACCACCCTAGCTAGAAAGAAACGTCGTGCTCTCCCAGCGGTCCGTCTCCCGTTTTTGACTCATACCGAGGTGTGAGGCTCGCGAATTCACGTTATACAAAAAGCTACGCCACACAGGCCGTGCTTTGATCATCAACCACAAGACTTTGCTTTTCAACAGAAGCCTTGATCAATTGCCACTTACGCATGCCACATTGGCAATTCACTCCATGCGACTGATGTCCATCGATATACAACCTCTGAGCTCGTATGTCTCAGAGAAGGGCGTTAAGCAAGAGAATAAATTCTCCGTCGCCAAACAGATGTATATTTAATAGAGATCAATCAACACAGAATAAAATCCAATGTCAGACACACAATCCATTTACAAGTTCGTTCTGGGTCTGAACGAAACCGGAGGCACTTTCCTCGCATATCCATCCATCTCCAAGTACGTCTGGACGATCACCAACTGTTTCCCTCATCTTGGGTGTACAGCCCAATCAAGATCATCAGTAATCACCCAAACGATGTGAAGACTTCCGGTCTTCAACCACCGTCTTCATCTTCGACATCTCGTCGAATCGGTTATTCAGAATGGGTATAAACCCGGCCTTTCTGAATAACCCACGTATATGATAAACAAATGTTACACAAACACAACAAACGCCTCATTCCAATTCAGAATATTCTTTTATTCACAAAATCACATTCTTAGGGAAATGTTCCCATTAATTTTATCCAAGATAAATTCTTCTAAATTTATCCTATAATCTTCCTTTGGATATCATTTCAAACTAGTCGGGATTAGCGAACCACACCGAAGTAATTATTTATTTTATTTCCCAATCCCAACCTATTGTAACAACCCGGAAAATCTGGGCCAGTTTAAAATTTTTATTTTGGCAATTTTAGCGAATTTTGAGTATTTAAAATAGATTATTTTAAATAATATCGACGAGAAATTTATTTTGAATATATTTAGAACTTATATATTTATACGCGTCGTCGTTAGAATATAAATATTTATATATAATTATAAATAGAATTGGAAATGGCGCGGTAGTTCGATAATTCGATTTCAAACTTCAATTGAATGTACCGGGTGCAAAACAATCCGAATTTTAGTGAAACCAAAAATGATAGGATCTAATTGATAATATCTTTCCAAAGAATCTGACAAATCGAAATTTCATAGCAGGAATCAAAAGATATGTCCAGTTGAAAATTCTGAATAGTCGCTATGGAATTCAGGCCCTTAAAAATGGACATTTTGCAAACGAACTCGGATTTCGGCGAAACCAGTTTTGTTGGGTCCGGAATGTAAAGTTATTGCTAGGTTTCAAATTTCATAATTTTTCGAATCAATATGTGAGCGTGGCAAAAGAAAACGCGTTTGACCAGTTTCAGTTGATTTTAATCGACTGGAAATTGGCCATTTTTCAAACGGTCTCAGAATTCGACGAAACTAGTTTTGTTAGGACCGTATCGTCAATACGAAGCTAGAAAATATTTTTCGAGAATTTTTAGAGTTAGTATGTGACCCCGGTAATTGGAAATGTACGTTTAAAATTCAATATAGTGATTTAAATCTAAATTCAACGGAAACGGATTCAAACGGTCGAATCAACCTGCGGTACACATCCCATTGTGTTCGGAATGGGGGTAATACGCTATGGACGACAGGCGGTGGACCTCGTTTCGAGGTCGTATGTAAAAGTCAACTATTTGCAAATAAAATAATTAAAATAAAATAATAAAAAAATAAACCCTTCCCTCTATAACCTATCTGGCCCCCCGTTCGATTCATTTCAAAACAGAACAGAAAAAAAAAAGAAACGAAAATCGCGATCGTCCCACCCCCTCCGTCGCTCCTCCTGCCGCGATCCTCCGCCCCGCTCTCTTCTTCCTCGAGCCAGAGACCGCCCCCCCAAAGACCCCGAAGCCCTCAAGTTCGAACCGCCTACACCCGGAGCCGCCACCCCAAACCCTAGGCCTCCGACCGCGACTGGTCAACACCTCCGCCCCACTGGCACAAGCCCCCCCCTCGGCGAACGCAGCTGCCCCCCCCCTCTTTGACGAACACGGTAAGTTTTTTTTTTTTTTATATTATTTTTAGTTTAAATACTGTTCGTTTTTTTTTAGATTTAAAACTGAATTTTATAAAGATTTAAAACTGAATTATATAAAGCATATAAAACTGATTTTAATTTTAAGTTAAAAGAAAAAGAATTAAAAACTGTTTTTATTTTAAAGTTTAAAACTAATTTCGATTTTTATTTTAAAAACTGATCTATAAAGAAAATAAAAACTGATTTTATCTTAAGGTTTAAAATAGAAAAAGGTTTTAACTTTAAAAAGGAAAAGGTTTTAACTTTAAAAGGAAAAAGATTTGATCTTTATTAGAAAAGAGGAAAACTTTTTATTAGAAAAGAGGAAAACTTTTTATTAGAAAAGGCGAAGTCTATATTTTTGAAATGGAATTTTTATCTATATGGCTTCGCAATAAAAATATGATTTTTATATGTTGAACTTCGAATTAAAAATATGATTTTTATGTATTGAACTTCGAATTAAAAATATGATTTTTATATGTTGAACTTCGAATTAAAAATATGATTTTTATGTATTGAACTTCGAAATAAAAATAGGTTTGTTTATGTAGAGAAGTAAAAATATAATTTTTACATGATAGGAATATTAAAAATATCATCTTTATATGTGTAGAAAAATAAAAATGAGATTTTTATAAAGATGAAATCTTTAAATTTGAAAAGGCGAAGTCTATGTTTTTATATAGGCGAAATCTTTAATTTAGAAAAGGCGAAATCTTTATATGGAAAATAGCGTGATAAAATATAATTTTTATCTATATTGAATAGCAAAGTAAAAATATAATTTTTATCTATATTGAATAGCAAAGTAAAAATTCGATTTTTATATATTGAATAGCAAAGTAAAAATTCGATTTTTATATATTGAATAGCAAAGTAAAAATTCGATTTTTATATATTGAATAGCAAAGTAAAAATTCGATTTTTATAAATTGAATAGCAAAGTAAAAATTCGATTTTTATATATTGAATAGCAAAGTAAAAATTCGATTTTTATATATTAAATAGCGTAGTAAAAATTCGGTTTTTACATATGTAGTGGCCGCGGTCAACGAAGGTGACAAAAAGGCGAAACGACGAAGACTTCTGCAAATAAAGTGCCGTGGGGCTTGGATAGCTTTCTGTGAGAATTTCTCACCTTTCAATTTCTTTTTCTAATTATATATATATACTAGGATGCAGACGGTGCTTAGTAGCACCCGACACAATCGTCCACAGACCATGGACTTGTTTGTTTGGTTGCATAGATTAGTTATATGATTGGATTTGAATTTGGTTGTTTGGTGATTTTGATTGATGTGTGAATGGCGTGGGCCTTCACTAGACCGGGGATAAGGCTAGGCCTCGTCCCGTTTCTAGTATCGTGCCGTTATGCCGCCGAAATTTTCTAAAATATGTTAGAAAATAAAAATATCATTTTATTGTGTAAATGAATAATAGAAATTCATATGTTGGAATAAAATGTTTTATCGTTAAAAATATAATTTTTAACGTGAATATGAATATAGTGAAAGTGAATAAAATAAAATATTCATTTACAAACCGGACGGTTTGTTTATGTACACCTATTTGAATGACATTGATTGGGACGATAAATTTTACACCTCGCCCAACTGCACAAATAAAATATGTGTTTGATTGTTTGAAACCCCACACGGGTGTTGGGATGAAATTTGAAGTTCACTCATCCTGATTTATTAAATATGTCGATCGGTTGATTGACAGGCTGTTTTAAGCGTTAGATATTTATATTTGATGCTTATACAGTGTAGTGCACTTTGGTTGATGGTTGATTATTTTTCCATGCTATTATATACATGTGTTGTATGAAAATCCATATGATTAACATTATATGGTAATTGATTGGGCCTCATTCCAATTTAGAAAATAAAGATCAATATAAAATAAAAGTTCATGTGTTGACAGTCTCATTCATTGAGATTGGTCATGTGTTGAACGAAATATTTTAATATTAAAATTTACATCTTTATCGATATAAAATAAAAGTTCATGTGTTGACAGTACTCATTCATTGAGATTGGTCATGTGTTGAACGAAATATTTTGATAATAACAACTATTTTGAAAAAGAAATATTTGAAATAGAATATTTGAAAATAGAAATTTATGAAGCCGTGTTGATTAGATTGACGCCATTTTGACGTGTATGATATTTATATCGATTTTAAATGATTTCGAAATGAATTGAATTGAAAACGATTTCGAAATGAATTGAATTGAAAACGATTTCGAAATGAATTGAATTGAAAACGATTTCGAAATGAATTGAATATATAACGATTTCGAAATGAATTGAATTGAAAACGAACTCAAATTGAATTGAAAGCGAATTGAAATGAATTCAAATTGAATTGAAATTTGAATTGAATAGAAATGAATTTTAAAACGAATTTATAAAGAAGAATTCAATTTTGCTTTGAATTGAAATGGAAGTTGAAATAGATTGTGAAACGAATTTTAAAACTATTTATATAATTCGTTTTAAATAGAAATCGACGAAATATATATTATATATATTATATATATAATTTAATGGCCTGAATAGAGCACGCCGCGCCGCGGCAGTTCGCGAATTTCGACCATTTATTTCAAACGGACATTGCGGGAGATCCGACCGTCGGATTCTCCTAAAACGGGAACCGTTGGGTTCGTATCGAAAAGAGCTTTCTAACGAATATTAGAAATTAGAAATCTAACGGTTGGATTTGGAATTATGTCCAAATCAAATTTGAAAAAGGTCGCTGTAAGTGCAGTTCGACGGCCGTTGATTGAAATCGACTGTACGGGCCTTGATAAAATTATTAAAAATAGTAATAATTTGTGTAAAATCATAAGAAATGATTTAGAAAGAATTGGGATGAAAAACTCCATGTTTGAAAAGATAAAAATAGATTTTTATCGAAATGAACTAGTTTTGAACTAGAAATATAATTCTATTTATTTTTAAATAAATAAATTGAATTTGAAAAGGGTTTTAAAAATAACCAGAATATCCAATGATTGCATTGGAGTGGATTTGAATCGAAATTGTCTTCGGAATATTTCGATGTTGGAATTCGTGATTATACAGATGTTGTTATGGAAATTTGAAAGATATATATTTATATCGTTATTTCCAATACGACATTTGTTAATCGTAGAATTTGATATTGAATATAAGCCGGGATATTTTCTATTCAGAGCCTTGTATTTAATATCAAATGTGATTTGGATTTGTCGTGAATGGTGTCTTCACTAACACTGTTCTTGAACCCAGTTGAGAAAAGATTAAATCTTTTTATTTTAGATTTAATGAAATGTACCAATTAAATAATATTTAATTGGAATTGAATCGATATTGATTTTTGGGTTTATCATGGACAGTGTTTTAAATAACACTCGTTCTTTAACCCGATCATTGATGAAATGTGATTTTGGGTTGTCGTGAACGGTATCTTCAATAATACAGTTCTTAGACCTAAAGGAGTTAAGAAAATCAGAAACTAACTGGAGATTAGTTAAGTTGAATAGTTTCCGAGGTATTGATCTGATGTTGGTTTCGGCCTTCGGGATTCATACTTAGGGAATTGCTCACTTGCTAATTTACAATTAGGGACTGATTGAAATGTGATGTGATTTTGGGTTTATCGTGAACCGTGTTTTAAATGACACTGATTCTTTAACCCAGTCACAGATTAAAACTAAGTGGAGTTTTAATGAATCTTTAATTAGATTGAAATGATCGAAAATGGAGTATCACCAGTTTTGCTCCAGGCGATAGTTAAATCTTTAATTAGATTTGAACGTGAAATGGTAATTGAATTTACCGATAACACTGTGGTGTTAGATATGAGGTATTACCAGTTTTACTTCATGGGATAAATAGGTTGGGATCGGGAAATTAAAACAAAGGATTACTTCGGTAAGTTTCGTTAATCCCGGCTAGTTGAATCGACATTCAAAAGAATAGAATAAAGAATAAATTCAAGGAATTTATCTTGGATAAAATTAATGGGAACCTTTCCCTATGAATGTGAAATTTAGAAACTAACTGTCGGTTAGCCAAGCAGAATGGTTTTCTGGATATTGATCTGATGTTGGTTTCGGCCTTCGGGGTTAATATTTGGGGAATTATTCTCTTGATTAATTTACGGTTAGTGACTGATGAATTGGAATGAGGCGTATGTTGTGTTTGTGTAACACTTATTTAAAATATACGCGAGTTATTCGGAAAGACCGGGTTTATCCCATTCTGAATAACTGATACGACGATAAGTCGAAGATGAAGACGATGGTCGAAGACCGGAGGTCTTCACGTCGTTTGGGTAATTACTTATGATCTTGATTGGGCTGTA
The DNA here is from genome assembly GCA_030737875.1 of Allium sativum. NCBI lineage: Eukaryota > Viridiplantae > Streptophyta > Magnoliopsida > Asparagales > Amaryllidaceae > Allium > Allium sativum. The sequence continues at coordinate 8,823,130 of JASFAX010000034.1, forward strand.
CACCCAAGAAGATGGAAACTGTTAGTGATCGTCCAGACGTACTTGGAGATCGATGGATATGCGGGGTACTAGGTGCCTCCGGTTTCGTTCAGACCCAGAACGGACTTGTAAATGGACCGTGTGTCTGACATTGGATTTTAGTCCGTGTGATTGATCTCTATTAAATATATATCTGTTTGGCGGCGGAGAATTTATTCTCTTGCTTAACGCCCTTCTCTGAGACGTACGAGCTCAGGGGTTATATATCGATGGATATCAAACGCATGGAGTGAATTGCCTGTGTGGCATGCCTAAGTGGCAATTGATCGAGGCTTCTGTTGAAAAGCAAAGTCTTGTGGTGATGATCAAAGCAAGGCCTTTGTGGCGTAGCTTTGTGTAACGTTTGCTTCGCGAGTTTCACACCCGGTATGAACCAAAAAGGGAGACGGACCTCAGGGAGGGCATGCGTTTCTTTCTAGTTAGAAGTGGCGTCAGTGGTTTTACACGCCCTGACGAGTTTGACTTATGTGGTTGTTGCTGTTGCGAGGCGCCTCGGATTGATCGGTCGTTCTCGAACCGATGGAGTCATTTAGTTGGCTCGTTTACGCCCCATAGGGCGGGGAAACGCATGTTCAGGGTTTAAGTTTAATCCACATCGGTGGACCGGCCCTGACGATCCAAAGGCTTGACAGAGTACTTGCCTGAGGCTCGGACTAGACAGTCTCGAATCGGTTGAGGACTATCTTTTGCCTCGGTTCATAGATGGAAATCCAATTTCCAAATACGTGACATTTGCGGTTTTATTTGTAAACCTATATATGGCGACATGATATATGGTACCCATGCCGCTTATGATTGATACTTATGATTTGAAGTTGTTTTATACACTATGCACTTACTATAGTATCAAATGATTTGTTTTAAAACGTATCAAGCATTCTTTGGCTGTTATAAGGGAAAACCCTATCCCCCGGCTTGCGTTGCATTGTGTGATAGGACCTGGGTCTTATAACAGCTTCATTTTTCTTTATTTAGCATTGCGCTGTTTGTTTTATGCACTGGTATTCTTGGGAGGAAACCCGTTCCGTGTTATACGGCGTGGTCCCTTGATTTACCTAATGATTTAAAATAAAGAATAATAACTGTTTTAGTTCTCACACCAGTCCCATGACTGACCTGGAGTTTATTGTTTTAACCTAAACTCTGGGTGCCCCTATTTTGACACGGGCAGCTAGTAGTTTTGGTTTTGCAGATTTATATTCACAGGATCCTGGTTTACAGCTGGAATGATATCCGGAAAGCTTTGTATCCGTATATCCCTTCTAGTTGTGTATTGTATTATTTTCCGCTGCTATGTATTTAAATGTAATTTAAATCTCTGATATTTCTGTGTAATATTTATTCATACTCTGTATATTCTTGTAATCTGATGCATTGTTGTAATATACAATGAAATGTTCTTCTGTATGCGTTCTGTTTTGTCCTGTTCTCAAACGATAGGGCGTTTCGAACGGCCTGGATCGGTTTAGCGACTGGTTCGGACCGAGCGAAATTCTTTGCCGTCACAGTTGGTATCAGAGCTTTGGTTTACAAAGCTCAGAGAACAAGGCACATTAGAACCTTACGAAAGAATTCATCAGATATTGGATTAGTAATATCCAATTAGAATGACTCGGTTGAGATAGGATCAGTAGTATCCTAGAACGAGTGTGAAGAGTATATTTTTAAAAGTGAAAACAAAATTTGTTTTGAAAATTTAAATCAACTATTCGTATTTGATTATTTATTTTAATGAATTTGGACAATCCAGTATATATAGATTTTGCATATACGTCTGATCCGCGTGTATTCAAAGTTTTAATATACTGGATAGATATAGAATTACACTCTAATCGCCTGAAGATGATTTTGATGATGGAGCTCCATCATTAGAATTTATGTTCGAGTGACGAAAGTGGGCTTTCTATATATTTCCTATTGACTGGTGTGAGAACCAAAATTAGATAGGGCCTATTGTTGTGATTTGGCATCAAAAATCTGATTTTTGACTATATATCAAAATTATGAATTTGAAACTCTAATTCACTAATTGATTGATGTTTGTGTTCTTTGTTTAATTGTTTATTAATTTTGAACCATTATGCCTAATTGAATCAAATATTGAACTGTATTGAAATTTGGGTGCATTTGCTTGCATATGCATATATATCATTGAACAGGTCATAGCAAGGAGGCTAGAGCCAGAGAATAAAATTTGTTGCCCGACAAATAGGTACATGTTTACTACATAATTTCCTGTTTTGTTTGGGTGATGATGATTTTGTGAGCCTATTGGCTAGCCGCTTGGATTTTTCTTTTTCTTTTTGAGATCTGAAGGACCGGGGAAGCTATTTGAAATTCCCCGATGCTCCCATTGCAGGGGAGGTTATGGCGAAATTTTTCGAAAATTTAGGGTGTTAGCCAAATTTTTGAAATTTTGAAAATTCTCAGAAACCAAAAAGTTGGAGAACGGAAGCCTGATCGATCATAGAGTTGATTAATCAAACCACTTTCGACTTTGTTCCCTTTCGGGGACGAAAAGTTTTAAATGGGGGAGATTGTAACAACCCGGAAAATCTGGGCCAGTTTAAAATTTTTATTTTGGCAATTTTAGCGAATTTTGAATATTTAAAATAGATTATTTTAAATAATATCGACGAAAAATTTATTTTGAATATATTTAGAACTTATATATTTATACGCGTCGTCGTTAGAATATAAATATTTATATATAATTATAAATAGAATTGGAAATGGCGCGGTAGTTCGATAATTCGATTTCAAACTTCAATTGAATGTACCGGGTGCAAAACAATCCGAATTTTAGTGAAACCAAAAATGATAGGATCTAATTGATAATATGTTTCCAACGAATCTGACAAATTGAAATTTCATAGCGGGAATCAAAAGATATGTCCAGTTGAAAATTTTGAATAGTCGCTATGGAATTCAGGCCCTTAAAAATGGACATTTTGCAAACGACCTCGGATTTCGACGAAACCAGTTTTGTTGGGTCCGGAATGTAAAGTTATTGCTAGGTTTCAAATTTCATAATTTTTCGAATCAATATGTGAGCGTGGCAAAAGAAAACGCGTTTGACCAGTTTCAGTTGATTTTAATCGACTGGAAATTGGCCATTTTTCAAATGGTCTCAGAATTCGACGAAACTATTTTTGTTAGGACCGTATCGTCAATACGAAGCTAGAAAATATTTTTCGAGAATTTTTAGAGTTAGTATGTGACCCCGGTAATTGGAAATGTACGTTTAAAATTCAATATAGTGATTTAAATCTAAATTCAACGGAAACGGATTCAAACGGTCGAATCAACCTGCGGTACACATCCCATTATGTTCGGAATGGGGGTAATACACTATGGACGACAGGCGGTGGACCTCGTTTCGAGGTCGTATGTAAAAGTCAACTATTTGCAAATAAAATAATTAAAATAAAATAATAAAAAAAATAAACCCTTCCCTCTATAACCTATCTGGCCCCCCGTTCGATTCATTTCAAAACAGAACAGAAAAAAAAAGAAACGAAAATCGCGATCGTCCCACCCCCTCCGTCGCTCCTCCTGCCGCGATCCTCCGCCCCGCTCTCTTCTTCCTCGAGCCAGAGACCGCCCCCCCCCCAAAGACCCCGAAGCCCTCAAGTTTGAACCGCCTACACCCGGAGCCGCCACCCCAAACCCTAGGCCTCCGACCGCGACTGGTCAACACCTCCGCCCCACTGGCGCAAGCCCCCCCCTCGGCGAACGCAGCAGCCCCCCCCTCTTTGACGAACACGGTAAGTTTTTTTTGTTTATTTATATTATTTTTAGTTTAAATACTGTTCGTTTTTTTTTTAGATTTAAAACTGAATTTTATAAAGATTTAAAACTGAATTATATAAAGCATATAAAACTGATTTTAATTTTAAGTTAAAAGAAAAAGAATTAAAAACTGTTTTTATTTTAAAGTTTAAAACTAATTTCGATTTTTATTTTAAAAACTGATCTATAAAGAAAATAAAAACTGATTTTATCTTAAGGTTTAAAATAGAAAAAGGTTTTAACTTTAAAAAGGAAAAGGTTTTAACTTTAAAAGGAAAAAGATTTGATCTTTATTAGAAAAGAGGAAAACTTTTTATTAGAAAAGAGGAAAACTTTTTATTAGAAAAGGCGAAGTCTATATTTTTGAAATGGAATTTTTATCTATATGGCTTCGCAATAAAAATATGATTTTTATATGTTGAACTTCGAATTAAAAATATGATTTTTATGTATTGAACTTCGAATTAAAAATATGATTTTTATATGTTGAACTTCGAATTAAAAATATGATTTTTATGTATTGAACTTCGAAATAAAAATAGGTTTGTTTATGTAGAGAAGTAAAAATATAATTTTTACATGATAGGAATATTAAAAATATCATCTTTATATGTGTAGAAAAATAAAAATGAGATTTTTATAAAGATGAAATCTTTAAATTTGAAAAGGCGAAGTCTATGTTTTTATAAAGGCGAAATCTTTAATTTAGAAAAGGCGAAATCTTTATATGGAAAATAGCGTGATAAAATATAATTTTTATCTATATTGAATAGCAAAGTAAAAATATAATTTTTATCTATATTGAATAGCAAAGTAAAAATTCGATTTTTATATATTGAATAGCAAAGTAAAAATTCGATTTTTATATATTGAATAGCAAAGTAAAAATTCGATTTTTATATATTGAATAGCAAAGTAAAAATTCGATTTTTATATATTGAATAGCAAAGTAAAAATTCGATTTTTATATATTGAATAGCAAAGTAAAAATTCGATTTTTATATATTAAATAGCGTAGTAAAAATTCGGTTTTTACATATGTAGTGGCCGCGGTCAACGAAGGTGACAAAAAGGCGAAACGACGAAGACTTCTGCAAATAAAGTGCCGTGGGGCTTAGATAGCTTTCTGTGAGAATTTCTCACCTTTCAATTTCTTTTTCTAATTATATATATATACTAGGATGCAGACGGTGCTTAGTAGCACCCGACACAATCGTCCACAGACCATGGACTTGTTTGTTTGGTTGCATAGATTAGTTATATGATTGGATTTGAATTTGGTTGTTTGGTGATTTTGATTGATGTGTGAATGGCGTGGGCCTTCACTAGACCGGGGATAAGGCTAGGCCTCGTCCCGTTTCTAGTATCGTGCCGTTATGCCGCCGAAATTTTCTAAAATATGTTAGAAAATAAAAATATCATTTTATTGTGTAAATGAATAATAGAAATTCATATGTTGGAATAAAATGTTTTATCGTTAAAAATATAATTTTTAACGTGAATATGAATATAGTGAAAGTGAATAAAATAAAATATTCATTTACAAACCGGACGGTTTGTTTATGTACACCTATTTGAATGACATTGATTGGGACGATAAATTTTACACCTCCCCCAACTGCACGAATAAAATATGTGTTTGATTGTTTGAAACCTCACACGGGTGTTGGGATGAAATTTGAAGTTCACTCATCCTGATTTATTAAATATGTCGATCGGTTGATTGACAGGCTGTTTTAAGCGTTAGATATTTATATTTGATGCTTATACAGTGTAGTGCACTTTGGTTGATGGTTGATTATTTTTCCATGCTATTATATACATGTGTTGTATGAAAATCCATATGATTAACATTATATGGTAATTGATTGGGCCTCATTCCAATTTAGAAAATAAAGATCAATATAAAATAAAAGTTCATGTGTTGACAGTCTCATTCATTGAGATTGGTCATGTGTTGAACGAAATATTTTAATATTAAAATTTACATCTTTATCGATATAAAATAAAAGTTCATGTGTTGACAGTACTCATTCATTGAGATTGGTCATGTGTTGAACGAAATATTTTGGTAATAACAACTATTTTGAAAAAGAAATATTTGAAATAGAATATTTGAAAATAGAAATTTATGAAGCCGTGTTGATTAGATTGACGCCATTTTGACGTGTACGATATTTATATCGATTTTAAACGATTTCGAAATGAATTGAATTGAAAACGATTTCGAAATGAATTGAATTGAAAACGATTTCGAAATGAATTGAATTGAAAACGATTTCGAAATGAATTGAATATATAACGATTTCGAAATGAATTGAATTGAAAACGAATTCAAATTGAATTGAAAGCGAATTGAAATGAATTCAAATTGAATTGAAATTTGAATTGAATAGAAATGAATTTTAAAACGAATTTATAAAGAAGAATTCAATTTTGCTTTGAATTGAAATGGAAGTTGAAATAGATTGTGAAACGAATTTTAAAACTATTTATATAATTCGTTTTAAATAGAAATCGACGAAATATATATTATATATATTATATATATAATATAATGGCCTGAATAGAACGCGCCGCGCCGCGGCAGTTCGCGAATTTCGACCATTTATTTCAAACGGACATTGCGGGAGATCCGACCGTCGGATTCTCCTAAAACGGGAACCGTTGGGTTCGTATCGAAAAGAGCTTTCTAACGAATATTAGAAATTAGAAATCTAACGGTTGGATTTGGAATTATGTCCAAATCAAATTTGAAAAAGGTCGCTGTAAGTGCAGTTCGACGGCCGTTGATGGAAATCGACTGTACGGGCCTTGATAAAATTATTAAAAATAGTAATAATTTGTGTAAAATCATAAGAAATGATTTAGAAAGAATTGGGATGAAAAACTCCATGTTTGAAAAGATAAAAATAGATTTTTATCGAAATGAACTAGTTTTGAACTAGAAATATAATTCTATTTATTTTTAAATAAATAAATTGAATTTGAAAAGGGTTTTAAAAATAACCAGAATATCCAATGATTGCATTGGAGTGGATTTGAATCGAAATTGTCTTCGGAATATTTCGATGTTGGAATTCGTGATTATACAGATGTTGTTATGGAAATTTGAAAGATATATATTTATATCGTTATTTCCAATACGACATTTGTTAATCGTAGAATTTGATATTGAATATAAGCCGGCATATTTTCTATTCAGAGCCTTGTATTTAATATCAAATGTGATTTGGGTTTGTCGTGAATGGTGTCTTCACTAACACTGTTCTTGAACCCAGTTGAGAAAAGATTAAATCTTTTTATTTTAGATTTAATGAAGTGTACCAATTAAATAATATTTAATTGGAATTGAATCGATATTGATTTTTGGGTTTATCGTGGACAGTGTTTTAAATAACACTCGTTCTTTAACCCGATCATTGATGAAATGTGATTTTGGGTTTTCGTGAACGGTATCTTCAATAATACAGTTCTTAGACCTAAAGGAGTTAAGAAAATCAGAAACTAACTGGAGATTAGTTAAGTTGAATAGTTTCCGAGGTATTGATCTGATGTTGGTTTCGGCCTTCGGGATTCATACTTAGGGAATTGCTCACTTGCTAATTTACAATTAGGGACTGATTGAAATGTGATGTGATTTTGGGTTTATCGTGAACCGTGTTTTAAATGACACTGATTCTTTAACCCAGTCACAGATTAAAACTAAGTGGAGTTTTAATGAATCTTTAATTAGATTGAAATGATCGAAAATGGAGTATCACCAGTTTTGCTCCAGGCGATAGTTAAATCTTTAATTAGATTTGAACGTGAAATGGTAATTGAATTTACTGATAACACTGTGGTGTTAGATATGAGGTATTACCAGTTTTACTTCATGGGATAAATAGGTTGGGATTGGGAAATTAAAACAAAGGATTACTTCGGTAAGTTTCGTTAATCCCGGCTAGTTGAATCGACATTCAAAAGAATAGAATAAAGAATAAATTCAAGGAATTTATCTTGGATAAAATTAATGGGAACCTTTCCCTATGAATGTGAAATTTAGAAACTAACTGTCGGTTAGCCAAGCAGAATGGTTTTCTGGATATTGATCTGATGTTGGTTTCGGCCTTCGGGGTTAATATTTGGGGAATTATTCTCTTGATTAATTTACGGTTAGTGACTGATGAATTGGGATGAGGCGTATGTTGTGTTTGTGTAACACTTATTTAAAATATACGCGAGTTATTCGGAAAGACCGGGTTTATCCCATTCTGAATAACTGATACGACGATAAGTCGAAGACCGGAGGTCTTCACGTCGTTTGGGTAATTACTTATGATCTTGATTGGGATGTACACCCAAGAAGATGGAAACTGTTAGTGATCGTCCAGACGTACTTGGAGATCGATGGATATGCGGGGTACTAGGTGCCTCCGGTTTCGTTCAGACCCAGAACGGACTTGTAAATGGACCGTGTGTCTGACATTGGATTTTAGTCCGTGTGATTGATCTCTATTAAATATATATCTGTTTGGCGGCGGAGAATTTATTCTCTTGCTTAACGCCCTTCTCTGAGACGTACGAGCTCAGGGGTTATATATCGATGGATATCAAACGCATGGAGTGAATTGCCTGTGTGGCATGCCTAAGTGGCAATTGATCGAGGCTTCTGTTGAAAAGCAAAGTCTTGTGGTGATGATCAAAGCAAGGCCATTGTGGCGTAGCTTTGTGTAACGTTTGCTTCGCGAGTTTCACACCCGGTATGAACCAAAAACGGGAGACGGACCTCAGGGAGGGCATGCGTTTCTTTCTAGTTAGAAGTGGCGTCAGTGGTTTTACATGCCCTGACGAGTTTGACTTATGTGGTTGTTGCTGTTGCGAGGCGCCTCGGATTGATCGGTCGTTCTCGAACCGATGGAGTCATTTAGTTGGCTCGTTTACGCCCCATAGGGCGGGGAAACGCATGTTCAGGGTTTAAGTTTAATCCACATCGGTGGACCGGCCCTGACGATCCAAAGGCTTGACAGAGTACTTGCCTAAGGCTCGGACTAGACAGTCTCGAATCGGTTGAGGACTATCTTTTGCCTCGGTTCATAGATGGAAATCCAATTTCCAAATACGTGACATTTGCGGTTTTATTTGTAAACCTATATGTGGCGACATGATATATGGTACCCATGCCGCTTATGATTGATACTTATGATTTGAAGTTGTTTTATACACTATGCACTTACCATAGTATCAAATGATTTGTTTTAAAACGTATCAAGCATTCTTTGGCTGTTATAAGGGAAAACCCTATCCCCCGGCTTGCGTTGCATTGTGTGATAGGACCTGGGTCTTATAACAGCTTCATTTTTCTTTATTTAGCATTGCGCTGTTTGTTTTATGCACTGGTATTCTTGGGAGGAAACCCGTTCCGTGTTATACGGCGTGGTCCCTTGATTTACCTAATGATTTAAAATAAAGAATAATAACTGTTTTAGTTCTCACACCAGTCCCATGACTGACCTGGAGTTTATTGTTTTAACCTAAACTCTGGGTGCCCCTATTTTGACACGGGCAGCTAGTAGTTTTGGTTTTGCAGATTTATATTCACAGGATCCTGGTTTACAGCTGGAATGATATCCGGAAAGCTTTGTATCCGTATATCCCTTCTAGTTGTGTATTGTATTCTTTTCCGCTGCTATGTATTTAAATGTAATTTAAATCTCTGATATTTCTGTGTAATATTTATTCATACTCTGTATATTCTTGTAATCTGATGCATTGTTGTAATATACAATGAAATGTTCTTCTGTATGCGTTCTGTTTTGTCCTGTTCTCAAACGATAGGGCGTTTCGAACGGCCTGGATCGGTTTAGCGACTGGTTCGGACCGAGCGAAATTCCTTGCCGTCACACCTATATATCCCATGGAGCAAAACTGGTGATACTCCATATCTAACACCACGGTGTTATCGGTAAAATTAATTACCATTTCACGTTCAAATCTAATTAATGATTTAACTATCGCTTTGGAGCAAAACTGGTGATACTCCACTCTCGATCACTTTTCAGATTTGATAATTTAAATTATCAATTCACTTTTTAATCTAATTAAAGATTCATTAAAACTCCACTTAGTTTTAATCTTTTCAAAAATCAACATCTTGCCTTTAACTGGGTTAAAGAACCAATGTCTTCTAAAACACGATTCACGATAAACCCAAATCACATTTGATATTAAATACAAGGCTCTGAATAGAAAATATATCGGCTTATATTCAATATCAAATTCTGAAACCAACAAATATTGTATTGGAAATAACGATATATAATATATCTTTCAAATTCCCAAAACAATATCTGTATAGTCACGAAATCCAACATCGAAATATTCCGAAGATAATTTCGATTCAACTCCACTTCCACTTCACCTATGGGGAATATTGATTATTTTTAAAATCACTTTCAAATTCAATTTATTTATTTCAAAAATAAATTGATTTTAATTCTAGTTCAAAACTAGTTCATTTCGATAAAAATCTATTTTTATCATATCAAATGTGGAGTTTTTCATCCCAGTTCTTCCCAAATCACATATTATAATTTTACACAAATTATAGATATTTTTAATAATTTTATCAAGGCCCGTACAGTCGATTTCCAACAATGGCCATCGAACTGCACTTATAGCGACCTATTTCAAATTTGATTTGGACATAATTCCAAATCCAACTGTTAGATTTCAAATTTCTAATATTCATTGGAAAGCTCTTTTCGATACGAACCCAACGGTTCCGGTTTTAGGAGAATCCGACGGTCGGATCTCCCGCAATGTCCGTTTGAAATAAATGGTCGAAATTCACGAACTGCCGCGGCGCGGCGCGTTCTATTCAGGCCATTATATTATATATATAATATATATAATATATATTTCGTCGATTTCTATTTAAAACGAATTTTATAAATCGTTTTAAATTCGTTTCTAAAACAATTCAACTTCTATATTCAATTCAAATCAAAATTGAATTCTTCTTTATAAATTCGTTTTAAAATTCATTTCTATTCAATTCAAATTTTAATTCAATTTGAATTCATTTCAATTCACTTTCAATTCAATTTGAATTCGTTTTCAATTCAATTCATTTCGAAATCGTTTTCAATTCAATTCATTTCGAAATCGTTTTCAATTCAATTCATTTCGAAATCGTTTTCAATTCAATTCATTTCGAAATCGTTTTCAATTCAATTCATTTCGAAATTGTTTTCAATTCAATTCATTTCGAAATCGTTTTCAATTCAATATACAACGAATAAAATCGATATAAATATCGTTCACGTCAAAATAACGCATCTCTAATCAACACGGCTTTATATTTCAATAATTCGTTATTCTATTCAACAAATGAATATTTATCCCATTCAACACATGAATCTATATTTCTTTCAACTCACGACTAATCTCAACACATGAGTACTGTCAACACATCACTATTTCCGTTATGTAAAATATTTTATAAAACTATGGTATCTATCGTTTGATTTTTAATTAGACTTCTACTGGGAAGTAGTTCTAATTTTAAATATGATAAAGATGTAAATTTCATTTTATTTAAAATATTTCACTCAACACATGAACATCGTCAACACATGACTATTTTTATATTCAACACATGAATTTTCTTTTATAATATTCATTATTTTCCCGATTGGAATGAGGCCCAATCAATCACCATATAATGTTAATTATATGGATTCCATACAACACATGTATATAATAGCATTGAAAAATAATCAATCATCAACCAAAGTGCACTACACTGTATAAGCCTCAAATATAGATATCTGTCGCTTATAACAGCCTGTCAATCAATCGATCGACATATTTGATAAATCAGGATGAGTGAACTTCAAATTTCATCCCAACACCCGTGTGAGGTTTCAAACAACCAAACACAGATTTTATTTGTGCAGTTGGGCGATGTGTAAAATTTATCGACCCAATCGATATCAGTCAAATCAGTGTATATAAACAAATCGGCCGATTTGTTTATAAATATTCATTTATTCACTGTCACGTTAAAAAATATATTTTTAACGACAAAAATATTTATTTCAACACTTGAATTTCTATTCAGTTCATTTACACAATAAAAATGATATTTTTATTTTCTAACATATTTTAGAAAATTTCGGCGGCATAACGGCCCGATACTAGAAACGGGACGAGGCCTAGCCTTATCCCCGGTCTAGTGAAGGCCCACGCCATTCACACATCAATAAAATACATTTTCAATTCACCAAACAATTCAATTTCAATTCAATTAATCTAACCAACTACACAACCAAACAATTTTCAAACAAGCCATCCATGGTCTGTGGATGACGGGTGTCGGGTGCTACTAAGCACCGTCTGCATCCTAGTATATATATAACTAGAAAAAGAGAGTTTGAGTGAGAAGTTCTCACCGATAGCTATCCAATCATCTTGATTCTTCTTTTATAGAAATCTTCTTCGTTATCCCATCTTCGTCATCTTCGTTGCCCGTAGTCACTATATACACAAAAATCACATTTTTATATTTTGATGTCTTTAAAATAAAAATCACATTTTTATTTGTTCGTTTTCAATTTAAAATCATATTTTATAACCACCTCATATATTTAAAAATCGAATTTTTACTATGCTATTCAATATATAAAAATCGAATTTTTACTTTCACGCTATATGGATAAAAATGCTATTTTTACACCGCTACTATATAGATAAAAATTCTATTTTTACATCGTTATTCTATATATAAAGATCTCGCCTTTTTAACTATAAAGATTTCATCTTTATAAAAATCAGCATTTTATTACGACGTATAGAAAATAAAAAACAGATTTTTATTTTGCTACATACACAAAGATGATATTTTTATACTCTCTATCCTATGAAGATTATATTTTTAATACTCCTATATAGTAAAGACTATATTTTTAATACTTTAAAAATATAAAAATCATATTTTTACTTCTTCTACTCAATAAAGGTTATATTTTTAATTCTTTAAAAATATAAAAGATTTTTTTTTATAACTTTACCACATAAATAAAATTCAGTTTATATAATAAATAAATTTCAGTTTATAAAATAAATAAAATCAGTTTATAAAATAAATAAAATCAGTTTATAAAATAAATAAATTTCAGAAAAACTTACAGGGGGGGGGGGCTTGTGGCGGAGGCGCCGGAGGAGAAGGGGAGATCGCGATAGGAAGGGGGGGCGTGCGGTCTTTGGCCAGAGGAGGGGAGGGGCTTCGCGGCTCACGGTGGCGCTGGGGCTGGGCGCGTCGGGATTTAGGGTTGAGGGGATTGGGGTTTTCTCGAATGGGCTGGAGGAGGCTCTGGAGGGGACGACGGCCGGAGGGGGAGGGGAAGATGGCGTCGGTGGCGCTGGCAGGGAGGCGGCGCGACGTTGTTTTCCTCCTTTTTTTTCTTTTTTTTTTAGATTCAGAGAAAAATAAACGGGGGGGGGGGGGGGGGGGCCTGGAGGATTAAAGGGGAGGAGGAAATATTTTTTTTTATTATTTTATTTTATTTTATATTATTTAATTTCTAAAAGTTGACTTTCACATACGACCTCGAAACGAGGCCCACCGCCTGTCGTCCATAGCGTTTCACCCCCATTCTGAACACAATGGGATATGTATCGCAAGTTGATTCGATCGTTTGAATTAGTTTCCGTTGAATTTACATTTAAATCGCTATATTGAATTTTAAACGTACATTTCAAATTACCGGGGTCACATACTAGCTCTAAAAATTCCAGAAAAATATTTTCTAGCTTCGTATTGACGATACGGTCCTAACAAAACTAGTTTCGTCGAATTCTGAGACCGTTAGAAAAATGGCCAATTTCCAGTCGATTAAAATCAACTGAAACTGGTCAAACGCGTTTTCATTCGCCACGCTCACATATCGATTCGAAAAATTATGAAATTTGAAACCTAGCAATAATTTGACAACACGGGCCTAACAAAACTGGTTTCGTCGAAATCCGAGGTCATTTGCAAAATGTCCATTTTTAAGGGCCTGAATTCCATAGCGACTATTCAGAATTTTCAACTGGACATATCTTTCAATTTTTAAAGTGAAATCTCAGTTTCTTACATCCGTTAGAAAGATATTATCAATTAGATCCTAATGTTTTTGGTTTCACTAAAATCCGGTTTGTTTTGCACCCGGTACATTCAATTGAAGTTTGAAATCGAATTATCGAACTACCGCGCCATTTTCAATCCTATTTATAATTATATATAAATATTTATATTCTAACGACGACGTATATAATATATACGTCGAATTATATTCAATATAAATTTTCTCGTCGATATTATTTAAAATAATTCATTTTAAATGTTCAAAATTCGCTAAAATTGCCAAAATAAAAATTTTAAACTGGCCCAGATTTTCGGGTTATTACAATCTCCCCCACTTAAAACTTTTCGTCCCCGAAAAGGAACAAAGTCGAAAGTGGTTTGATTAATAAGCTCTACATTCGATCTGGCTTGCATTCTCCAACTTTTCAGTTTCTGAGAATTTTCAAAATTTCAAAAATTTGGCTAACACCCTAAATTTTCGAAAAATTTCGCCATAACCTCCCCTGCACCGGGAGCATCTGGGAATTTCAAATAGCTTCCCCGGTCCTTCAGATCTCAAAGAGAAAAAGAAAAAGCCAAGCGGCTAGCCAATAGGCTCACAAAATCATCATCACCCAAACAAAACAGGAAATTATGTAGTAAACATGTACCTATTTGTCGGGCAAACAAATTTTATTCTTCGGCTCTAGCCTCCATGCTATGACCTGTTCAATGTAAGTATATGTATATGCAAGCAGATGCGACCAATTTTCAATATAATTCAATATTCGGTTCAATTAGGCATAAATGGTTAAAATTAGCAAACAATTAAACAAACAACACAAACATCTATCAATTAGTGAATTAGAGTTTCAAATTCATAATTTTGATATATATATACTGAAAATCTTGTTTTGATGCCAATTCACAACAATGTGTTCTAGCTATATTAGTTTTGGTTCTCACACCAGTCTAATGGAAATATATAGAAATCACACCTTCGAAACACGAATATAAATACTGATGATGTGGCCACATCACCAGAATTATCCCCGGGTGTCTAGAATGTGACTCTATATCTATCCAGTATATTAAAACTTCGACTATACGTTCATGACGCGTATATGCAAAATCTTTATATATTGGATTGTCCATATTCAAAATAAATAAATATTCAAATACGTATAAAACGATTTAAATTTTCAAAACAAAATTGTTTTCATTTGAAAAATATACTCTTCACACTCGTTCTAGGATACTACTGATCCTATCTCTAACGAGTCATTCTAATCGGATATTTCTAATCCAATATCTGATGAATTCTTTCGTATGGTTCTAATGTGTCTTGTTCTTGAGCTCTGTAAACCAAAGCTCTGATACCAAACTGAGACGACCCGAACTTCCCCGTGAAGGAAAGCGCGGATAGAATTGAGAACAAGACAAAATAGAACGCAGACGGAAGAACATTTCATTGTTATTACAACAATTGCATCAGATACAAGAATATACAGAGTATAAATGATTAAATTACAACAGAAAAATATCAGAGATTACAATAAATTACATAGCAGCGGAAAATGATACAAAAGCACAACTAGAAGTGATACACGGATACAGAGCTTTCCGAGCATCGTTCCAGCTGTAAATCAGGACCCTGTGAATATAAATCTGCAAAACCAAAACTACTAGCTGCCCGTGCGGAAAATAGGGGCACCCAGAGTTTAGGTTAAAACAATAAACTCCAGGTCAGTCATGTGACTGGTGTGAGAACTAAAACAGTTATTTAAAACTTTACTTTAAAAGAGAGTAATTCAAGGGACCACGCCGTATAACACGGAACGGGTTTCCTCCCAAGAATACTAGTGCATATAACAAAACAGCGCAATGCTCTTTGGAAAAATGAAGCTATTATAAGACCCAGGTCCCATCACACAATGCAACGCAAGCCGGAGGATAGGGTTTTCCCTTATAATAGCCAAACATGCTTGGTACGTTTAAAACAAATCATTTGATACTATAATAAGTGTATAGTGTCAAAACAATTCAAATCATAAATATCAATCATAGGCGGCATGGGTACCATCTATCATGTCGCCATACTAGTTCTACAATTAAAACCGCAATACACGTATTGGAAATTGGATTTCCGTCATGAGCCGAGGCAAGGGGCAAGCTCCTCTCCGCGTTCGAGACAATCTAGCAAATGTCCCAGGACCCCACTTTGATCCTTGGAATCGGCTGGGCCGGTCCTCTCTTACTTTTGAGGATTAGTTATTCCTGAAAACACGTTTCCCGGTCCTTACAGACCTATATCTGAGGCGCCTCGCATCCAACAACCACACAGGTGAAAAGTATATAAATGTTAGGGCTGGTAGGTCACTGACACCACCCTAGCTAGAAAGAAACGTCGTGCTCTCCCAGCGGTCCGTCTCCCGTTTTTGACTCATACCGAGGTGTGAGGCTCGCGAATTCACGTTATACACAAAGCTACGCCACACAGGTCGTGCTTTGATCATCAACCACAAGACTTTGCTTTTCAACAGAAGCCTTGATCAATTGCCACTTACGCATGCCACATTGGCAATTCACTCCATGCGACTGATGTCCATCGATATACAACCTCTGAGCTCGTATGTCTCAGAGAAGGGTGTTAAGCAAGAGAATAAATTCTCCGCCGCCAAACAGATGTATATTTAATAGAGATCAATCAACACAGAATAAAATCCAATGTCAGACACACAATCCATTTACAAGTTCGTTCTGGGTCTGAACGAAACCGTAGGCACTTTCCTCGCATATCCATCCATCTCCAAGTACGTCTGGACGATCACCAACTGTTTCCCTCATCTTGGGTGTACAGCCCAATCAAGATCATCAGTAATCACCCAAACGATGTGAAGACTTCCGGTCTTCAACCACCGTCTTCATCTTCGACATCTCGTCGAATCGGTTATTCAGAATGGGTATAAACCTGGCCTTTCTGAATAACCCACGTATATGATAAACAAATGTTACACAAACACAACAAACGCCTCATTCCAATTCAGAATATTCTTTTATTCACAAAATCACATTCTTAGGGAAATGTTCCCATTAATTTTATCCAAGATAAATTCTTCTAAATTTATCCTATAATCTTCCTTTGGATATCATTTCAAACTAGTCGGGATTAGCGAACCACACCGAAGTAATTATTTATTTTATTTCCCAATCCCAACCTATATATCCCATGGAGCAAAACTGGTGATACTCCATATCTAACACCACGGTGTTATCGGTAAAATTAATTACCATTTCACGTTCAAATCTAATTAAAGATTTAACTATCGCTTTGGAGCAAAACTGGTGATACTCCACTCTCGATCACTTTTCAGATTTGATAATTTAAATTATCAATTCACTTTTTAATCTAATTAAAGATTCATTAAAACTCCACTTAGTTTTAATCTTTTCAAAAATCAACATCTTGCCTTTAACTGGGTTAAAGAACCAATGTCTTCTAAAACACGATTCACGATAAACCCAAATCACATTTGATATTAAATACAAGGCTCTGAATAGAAAATATATCGGCTTATATTCAATATCAAATTCTGAAACCAACAAATATCGTATTGGAAATAACGATATATAATATATCTTTCAAATTCCCAAAACAATATCTGTATAGTCACGAAATCCAACATCGAAATATTCCGAAGATAATTTCGATTCAACTCCACTTCCACTTCACCTATGGGGAATATTGATTATTTTTAAAATCACTTTCAAATTCAATTTATTTATTTCAAAAATAAATTGATTTTAATTCTAGTTCAAAACTAGTTCATTTCGATAAAAATCTATTTTTATCATATCAAATGTGGAGTTTTTCATCCCAGTTCTTCCCAAATCACATATTATAATTTTACACAAATTATAGATATTTTTAATAATTTTATCAAGGCCCGTACAGTCGATTTCCAACAATGGCCATCGAACTGCACTTATAGCGACCTTTTTCAAATTTGATTTGGACATAATTCCAAATCCAACCGTTAGATTTCAAATTTCTAATATTCATTGGAAAGCTCTTTTCGATACGAACCCAACGGTTCCGGTTTTAGGAGAATCCGACGGTCGGATCTCCCGCAATGTCCGTTTGAAATAAATGGTCGAAATTCACGAACTGCCGCGGCGCGGCGCGTTCTATTCAGGCCATTATATTATATATATAATATATATAATATATATTTCGTCGATTTCTATTTAAAACGAATTTTATAAATCGTTTTAAATTCGTTTCTAAAACAATTCAACTTCTATATTCAATTCAAATCAAAATTGAATTCTTCTTTATAAATTCGTTTTAAAATTCATTTCTATTCAATTCAAATTTTAATTCAATTTGAATTCATTTCAATTCACTTTCAATTCAATTTGAATTCGTTTTCAATTCAATTCATTTCGAAATCGTTTTCAATTCAATTCATTTCGAAATCGTTTTCAATTCAATTCATTTCGAAATCGTTTTCAATTCAATTCATTTCGAAATCGTTTTCAATTCAATTCATTTCGAAATCGTTTTCAATTCAATTCATTTCGAAATCGTTTTCAATTCAATATACAACGAATAAAATCGATATAAATATCGTTCACGTCAAAATAACGCATCTCTAATCAACACGGCTTTATATTTCAATAATTCGTTATTTTATTCAACAAATGAATATTTATCCCATTCAACACATGAATCTATATTTCTTTCAACTCACGACTAATCTCAACACATGAGTACTGTCAACACATCACTATTTCCGTTATGTAAAATATTTTATAAAACTATGGTATCTATCGTTTGATTTTTAATTAGACTTCTACTGGGAAGTAGTTCTAATTTTAAATATGATAAAGATGTAAATTTCATTTTATTTAAAATATTTCACTCAACACATGAACATCGTCAACACATGACTATTTTTATATTCAACACATGAATTTTCTTTTATAATATTCATTATTTTCCCGATTGGAATGAGGCCCAATCAATCACCATATAATGTTAATTATATGGATTCCATACAACACATGTATATAATAGCATTGAAAAATAATCAATCATCAACCAAAGTGCACTACACTGTATAAGCCTCAAATATAGATATATGTCGCTTATAACAGCCTGTCAATCAATCGATCGACATATTTGATAAATCAGGATGAGTGAACTTCAAATTTCATCCCAACACCCGTGTGGGGTTTTAAACAATCAAACACAGATTTTATTTGTGCAGTTGGGCGATGTGTAAAATTTATCGACCCAATCGATATCAGTCAAATCAGTGTATATAAACAAATCGGCCGATTTGTTTATAAATATTCATTTATTCACTGTCACGTTAAAAATTATATTTTTAACGACAAAAATATTTATTTCAACACTTGAATTTCTATTCAGTTCATTTACACAATAAAAATGATATTTTTATTTTTCTAACATATTTTAGAAAATTTCGGCGGCATAACGGCCCGATACTAGAAACGGGACGAGGCCTAGCCTTATCCCCGGTCTAGTGAAGGCCCACGCCATTCACACATCAATCAAATACATTTTCAATTCACCAAACAATTCAATTTCAATTCAATTAATCTAACCAACTACACAACCAAACAATTTTCAAACAAGCCATCCATGGTCTGTGGATGACGGGTGTCGGGTGCTACTAAGCACCGTCTGCATCCTAGTATATATATAACTAGAAAAAGAGAGTTTGAGTGAGAAGTTCTCACCGATAGCTATCCAATCATCTTGATTCTTCTTTTATAGAAATCTTCTTCGTTATCCCATCTTCGTCATCTTCGTTGCCCGTAGTCACTATATACACAAAAATCACATTTTTATATTTTGATGTCTTTAAAATAAAAATCACATTTTTATTTGTTCGTTTTCAATTTAAAATCATATTTTATAACCACCTCATATATTTAAAAATCGAATTTTTACTATGCTATTCAATATATAAAAATCGAATTTTTACTTTCACGCTATATGGATAAAAATGCTATTTTTACACCGCTACTATATAGATAAAAATTCTATTTTTACATCGTTATTCTATATATAAAGATCTCGCCTTTTTAACTATAAAGATTTCATCTTTATAAAAATCAGCATTTTATTTCGACGTATAGAAAATAAAAATCAGATTTTTATTTTGCTACATACACAAAGATGATATTTTTATACTCTCTATCCTATGAAGATTATATTTTTAATACTCCTATATAGTAAAGACTATATTTTTAATACTTTAAAAATATAAAAATCATATTTTTACTTCTTCTACTCAATAAAGGTTATATTTTTAATTCTTTAAAAATATAAAAGATTTTTTTTTATAACTTTACCACATAAATAAAATTCAGTTTATATAATAAATAAATTTCAGTTTATAAAATAAATAAAATCAGTTTATAAAATAAATAAAATCAGTTTATAAAATAAATAAATTTCAGAAAAACTTACGGGGGGGGGGGGGGGGGGGGCTTGTGGCGGAGGCGCCGGAGGAGAAGGGGAGATCGCGATAGGAAGGGGGGGGCGTGCGGTCTTTGGCCAGAGGAGGGGAGGGGCTTCGCGGCTCACGGTGGCACTGGGGCTGGGCGCGTCGGGATTTAGGGTTGAGGGGATTGGGGTTTTCTCGAATGGGCTGGAGGAGGCTCTGGAGGGGACGACGACCGGAGGGGGAGGGGAAGATGGCGTCGGTGGCGCTGGCAGGGAGGCGGCGCGACGTTGTTTTCCTCCTTTTTTTTCTTTTTTTTTAGATTCAGAGAAAAATAAACGAGGGGGGGGCCTGGAGGATTAAAGGGGAGGAGGAAATATTTTTTTTTATTATTTTATTTTATTTTATATTATTTAATTTCTAAAAGTTGACTTTCACATACGACCTCGAAACGAGGCCCACCGCCTGTCGTCCATAGCGTTTCACCCCCATTCTGAACACAATGGGATATGTATCGCAAGTTGATTCGATCGTTTGAATTAGTTTCCGTTGAATTTACATTTAAATCGCTATATTGAATTTTAAACGTACATTTCAAATTACCGGGGTCACATACTAGCTCTAAAAATTCCAGAAAAATATTTTCTAGCTTCGTATTGACGATACGGTCCTAACAAAACTAGTTTCGTCGAATTCTGAGACCGTTAGAAAAATGGCCAATTTCCAGTCGATTAAAATCAACTAAAACTGGTCAAACGCGTTTTCATTCGCCACGCTCACATATCGATTCGAAAAATTATGAAATTTGAAACCTAGCAATAATTTGACAACACGGACCTAACAAAACTGGTTTCGTCGAAATCCGAGGTCATTTGCAAAATGTCCATTTTTAAGGGCCTGAATTCCATAGCGACTATTCAGAATTTTCAACTGGACATATCTTTCAATTTTTAAAGTGAAATCTCAGTTTCTTACATCCGTTAGAAAGATATTATCAATTAGATCCTAATGTTTTTGGTTTCACTAAAATCCGGTTTGTTTTGCACCCGGTACATTCAATTGAAGTTTGAAATCGAATTATCGAACTACCGCGCCATTTTCAATCCTATTTATAATTATATATAAATATTTATATTCTAACGACGACGTATATAATATATACATCGAATTATATTCAAAATAAATTTTCTCGTCGATATTATTTAAAATAATTCATTTTAAATGTTCAAAATTCGCTAAAATTGCCAAAATAAAAATTTTAAACTGGCCCAGATTTTCGGGTTATTACATATACATGTTGTTATTGTGATAATCTCTTTTATGCTATGAGTTAGACTATTCTAGTCTAATATATATTTTGCGAATAAACGTTCAAACGTGGGGTAGGGGTGATATTAGGAATTAATAAATTGGGTGCAATTTTGTATGATTTTGCACGCCTTGAATGGATGTCCATAATTGAGTCAATTATGGACATTGTTGAATTTGGAATTAATTAATATTTCAAGTAGGGAATTATTAAAATTGGGGAAAGTGGATTATTAATAATAATCAATGCTTAGAACACGAGGTTGGACCCGTTTGTGACGTAAACCTGGCCGGACCCGCCCGGCAAATCCAGTAGTCACAAATGTCGGCCCAATGTGAGAGGTCCTAGACCCAAACTAAAGCATAACAGTTGTAAAGACACGAGGTTAGACTCTTTTATGGTATAAGACTGCCCGGACCCGCCCGGCAAATCCAGCTGCCATAAATGCTAGTCTAATGTGAGAGGTATTTATGAGGTTATGGCCTTAATGAATTAAGAAATACTTAGCCAGATAATCATGTAAGGTGGGACATGGGGATTAAATAGGTGCCTTGGGTGGCATGAGGAATATAGTGGTTGCCTTTAGAGGCATTTGAAATACGATTAGACTTAACCAAATACACATGTAAATGAACATGACTAAGTGGGTTAAGTGGATGGACTAATGTGACAAGCTTAGGTGGAATGCTTGTGGGAAATAATGGGGGCCCATTTCAACCAGTATCCCAAAACGTATCTTTGTGGGCTCGACCCAAGTCGAGGACGGGACACGCATACTGGGTTTGACTATAAGAGGCCAAAACAGGGAGCGGTGGCAACACAAGTCCAACGGGTTTCATATGCGTGTGTGGACCCGGGCTGGTAGGTAAGACGTTGTTGCATCGTGTAGGTATAAGCCGTGCATCTCCGTTATATCGGGTTGCCACTTTAGGGGAATGATACACCCCACTGTGGGGCCAGCACGGGTATCTACGAGTAGGGAGCCGATCGAAAAATGGAAAGTGGGGTACACCTAGTGGAGATAGGGGCAGGCGGCACCTATGTAGTCAGCTAGGAGTACGTAAAGCCATTAAGAAAGTTTCTAAGTGAAGCTAAGTGGGATCAATCTTTAGGGTGACTGGTGTGGTGCAGTATATTGTTTATCCTTTAGTATTTAGGAGCGCCTATAACGTTTCCTTTAGCGATTGTCTATGTCCTTAATCTGCTCTTTCATAGACATTTCCTTGTTTTCCAGCTTATGCCTTAGTCCAGTTATTTTGATAATAATATTGTAGAATTATCATACTCGCCAGACTTTATGTCTGACCCCCTCTTTTCCATCTTTTTTTTCCTTCAGGTCCTCAGGTTGGGCCAAGTTCTAGTGGAGTCTAGTTGGATCGCTTATCTCTTGGAAAGCTTGGACTGCAGAAGTAAAGTCCAGCTTGTTATCTTTCTTTTTAATGGCTATTTATTGTAATGGGATTATGTATTTTGTTTTTGTGAAGATGGATATTGTACTTGGTTATGATCTATGGTTTTATGAGGGAACAGACATATTTAATTTCCGCTGCAATAAAATGAAGTTTTAGATTTTCAAGTGCTATTTATTATCTGTCTTGTTGTAATTTCTCTGTTCTATATTCACTTATGACCTCCATGGAAGTTAATGCATTCCCCTGGTGAGTGACATTAATGGACGTGGAGTGTTACACGTGGTATCAGAGCATAAGGTTACCAGAACAGATAAAATTTTTAGAAAAATATTTTTCTAAAGTATTTTTGGAAGAAGTGCTTTCAAAAACATGTTATTTAGAGAGAGTTTTTATGAAAAATATAATCCCAAATAGCCATATCCTTATCTTTATCTTTCGAATTCTCCATTTTGAATCTTTCCTTTTTCGTTTCAGCATGGCTGAAGATCTTAATCTCCCAGAAGGTGTGACGGTTCCAGGGTGGTTTAGGAGATATTTGGAGGCTAGGGCCACCACTGCAGGCCCAGCAAATGCTCCTCCACCCCCCAGTTGCACCCATTCCTCCTCCTCGTGTTGACACTTTTGCAAAGACGTGCAAGGAATTTAAGGCTATGGGAGGAAAAACTTTTCAAGGGACTGAGACGTTTGTGGAGGCCAGAGACTGGCTTAAGGAGACTAAGGAATTGTTGGATATCTTTGAAGTGGAAGATGGGAGGAAAGTCCGTTTAGCTGCTTGGTTAATGAAGGGAGAGGCCTCGTTTTGGTGGGAGGTCACTAACGGGGAACGTCCAGTTGATTCATGGGCGGATTTCAGACAAAGGTTTGAGGCAAAGTTTCTTTCAAGGGCAGAGGAGAATTTAAATATGAAAAAATTCCTGACATTAAAGCAAGGGAGCTTATCAGTGAAGGAATATGTCAATAAATTTAATCAGTTAGCAAGGTTTGGCTTGGAGTTGGTGAACACGCCAGAGAAGAAAGCTTTGAGGTTCGTTAGAGGCTTGAATGAACCGTTGCAAGGGTTGGCTATGACCCACATCCCTATGGGAGCCACCTTTGAAAGGCTAGTAGAAATGGCACTTATGCATGAGGATAAGGCAGTTGAAAAGAAAGGGGATCAGAAGAAACCCCAATAGCAAAATAAGAAGGGTGGTAAAAACAATAATGGCAAAGGGAAGAAGAGATGCTTCAATTGTGGGACGCCTGGCCATCTCAGCAAAGATTGTAGAAAGAAAAAGAAGAGTGGTTGTTTTCATTGTGGAGATGCGGGACATTTGGTGAAAGACTGCCCAAAGAAGGGGCAGAGGGCAGAGTCTACCTCGGGAGGACAGGTGCAGGCTCTTATGGCACCAGGGCAGGCAAGGGGGCAAGTTCAGGCTATTGCGGCCCCACCGCTGCAAGAAAGAGGTAGAACAATTTCTGTTGAAAGCTTAGTTTTTCTGTTTGATCATCATGTCCGTACCTTATTCGATTTTGGCGCATCTCATTCGTTTATCTCTGCATCATTAGTTGAATTACTGCACTTGAACACCAGTTTAGTAGAGGATCCCTTGGTTGTTTCAAATCCAATTGGGGGTTCGGCTCATTTGACCATGATATGTTTGGATTTGAAAATCTCTATACTTAGCGTTGAATTTAGATGTGATGCTTATGTATTGGGCTTCACGGGCTATGGGCTAATTTTAGGAATGGATTGGTTATCTAGAAATGGGGCCATTCTTGATTGTGAAAGGAGAGTAGTTAGGCTTGTGACTCGCCTTGGTAACACTCTCGACATCTTTTGTAATCCCATAGATTCCGTTATGTTGAGTTATCTTGAATTGCTTGACGCGTCTGTAGAGAATCTGCGATCGGTAGAGGTGGTCCGGGAATATCCGGATGTGTTTGAGGAGGTGAAGGGCTTACCTCCAAAGCGGGAGATAGACTTTCGAATTTATCTTGTGGATAATGCTAAACCCGTATCTTTGCCAGTGCGCCACATGGCTCCTCGTGAAAGGAGGGAACTCAATAAGCAAGTGAAGGAGTTGCTTAAGGAGGGGTTCATAAGACGTAGTATATCGGAGTGGGGTGCTCCAGTAGTATTTGCTACAAAGGCGGATGGGTCCCTTAGATTTTGTGTGGACTATAGAGAACTAAACAAGCTTACTAAAAAGAACCGACACCCACTGCCGAGGATTGACGATCTCTTTGATCAGTTAGTTGGTGCCTCAGTGTTTTCGCTGTTGGACTTAGCCACTGGCTTTCATCAACTGAGAGTGGCTGAGGATAGTATAGATAAGACTGCTTTTAGGACTCCTGACGGATTCTATGAATGGCTAGTGATGCCCTTTGGTTTGAAAAACGCCCCCGCATATTTTGTTAATTTGATGAGTAGGGTGTTTAGGGAGTACTTTAACAAATTCGTGGTAGTCTTTGTGGATGACATCTTAGTCTTTTCTAAGAATGAAGAAGAGCATGCCCTACATCTTAGGGAAGTGTTGGAAACCCTTCAAGCGCATAACCTTAAGGCAAAATTTTCTAAGTGTCACTTATGGAGGAAAGAAGTACGGTTCTTAGGGCACGTGGTTTCCAAGGAAGGGATAGCAGTGGATCCCGCAAAGGTGGTGGCCATCCAAGTTTGGAAGGTCCCTAAAAATGTAACCGAAGTAAGAAGTTTCTTGGGGTTGGCTGGCTATTATAGGAAGTTTATCAAAGATTTTGCAAAAATATCAGCTCCATTAACACGGTTAACGAAGAAGAACCTGGTTTTTACGTGGGACGAAGATTGTGATGATGCGTTCCAACGTTTAAAGAGAGACTTAACTTCAGCCCCAGTCTTAGTGCTGCCAGACGGGAATAAACCGTTTACCGTCTATACTGATGCTTGTGGGATGGGACTTGGCGCGGTCCTCATGCAAGACGGAAGAGTAATAGCCTATGGTGTAAGGCAGTTGAGGGTTCATGAAAAGAATTACCCTATGCATGACCTTGAGTTAGCCGCAATTGTTTTCGCGCTTAAGTCTTGGCGTCACTATCTTCTTGGTGAGAAATTCGAACTGTTCACTGACCACAAATCATTAAAATACTTATTCTCTCAGAAGGATTTAAATTTAAGGCAGCAACGGTGGATGGAATTCTTAGCCTCCTACGATTTTGAAATAGCATATACCCCGGGCAAGGGTAACGTGGTAGCAGACGCCTTAAGTAGGAAAAGGTTGTCCTTGAGTCTGTTGTTTGTTGAACGACGAAGCTTATAATTCATCTCCATGTTTGACTTTAGACCCTCCGTTGACCTAGTACCTGGTTTATTAGCATCCTTGGAGGTTAGACCTACACTTCTAGGACGAGTTGGTGAGGCACAGCAAGACGACCCCCAGTTGGTTGAGATAGTAGAAAAGCTCAAAGGAGGGGAGTCGTCTAGCCATCTTCGTAGGTATACCCTAGACGATAAGGGTTGGTTACGAAGGGATAATAGACTTTGTGTACCACAAGACGAAGACTTAAGGAAGGCCATTCTTGATGATGCTCATCGCTCAAAGATGACCATTCAACCCGGCGGAGACAAGATGTACAAAGATATGAAGCGGGTTTTCTTTTGGGCCGGTATGAAAAAGGATGTGGCCGAGTACGTCGCTAGATGCTTGGTGTGCCAACGAGTAAAAGACGAACAAAAGAAACCCGGTGGGTTGCTTCACCCATTGGAAGTTCCACTATGGAAATGGGAAAGCGTCTCAATGGATTTTGTGGACGGATTACCAAGATCAAGGAAGGGTAATACGGGGATTTGGGTTATAGTAGATAGACTTACTAAGAGCGCCGATTTTATTCCCGTGAAAAGTAAGAGGACTGCTCCGTGGTTGGCTTCTGTATACAATAAAGGGATAGTTCGTTTGCACGGTATTCCTTCTAGTATAGTAAGCGACCGTGATCCCATCTTCACTAGCGAATTTTGGAAGAGTTTACAAGAGGCGGTAGGGACTCAACTATGTTTGAGCACCGCATATCATCCTCAGACGGACGACCAGACCGAGAGGGTGAATCGTATTCTAGAGGATCTTTTAAGGCTTTATATCCTAGACTTTGGGGGTACATGGGAAGAGCACCTTCCGTTGGTAGAATTCGCATATAATAATAGCTTTCGGTTTAGTATTGGCATGGCACCTTTCGAAGCTCTTTATGGAAGGCCTTGCCGTTCGCCTACATGTTGGTGGGAATCTACTGATAAAATCCTACTTGGGCCCGATATGGTTAGGGAAACCTCGGAGAAGATTGATTTGATTCGAAGGAGGATGAAAGCAGCACAAGATAGGCAGAAATCGTATGCTGATAAGAGGAGGACAGATCTTGAGTTTGACATTGGGGACATGGTTTTTATCAAAGTATCTCCGTTACGGAATGTTGTTCGCTTTGGGTCCGTTGGGAAATTAGCGCCAAGGTTTGTAGGGCCGTTTCCTATAAAAGACAGGATTGGGAAGATGCCATATAGGGTGGAGTTGCCTGAGAAACTTAGGGGAGTACACGACGTATTCCATGTATCACATTTGAGGAAGTGTTTGCACAAGACCGCGGAGGTGGTAGAACCGAGCTTGCTTAAAGAGGTGGAAATAGAGCGTGATGCAACAATTAGACGAGCTCCTACATGCATTCTTGGGTCGGAGATCAAAAAGTTGAGGAATCGAGAGGTCAGACTAGTTAAAGTGCAATGGGGAGATGATGAGAGCAACGCTACTTGGGAGACAGAAGAGAAGATGCGTTCGTTGTACCCTTTTCTTTTTGAGGGTATGTCTTTTAATTTCTCCTTTATCGCTTAGCTTATCTTATCTTATCTTTAGTATGTCCTCTCATTAGTATCTTTGACCTTTAGTTAGGATAATCCTATGGTTGAAACATGTGTTTGAGACATGTTATGTATGATGGATGCAAAATGGATGCAAGTGTTTTCTAGTGGTTGCTCGTGGATGCATATATACACACACTTTAGGCACTAGATCGGCTCAGTCACTACATATTGCATATTGCATAAATGAATGTATTTAGTATAATGGATGTATAATGGTTGTACCATCATATAGATGCTGCATTCGGTTGTATGGATGTGCACGCATATAGAAGTAGTATGTAAGCAATTAGGAACTTTTGCATACATAATGGATGCATGGCACTATCATGAATTGCATCAAGGAGGTCAACTGAATCAGTGGACCGCCTGATTTTGCATTAGATACGGATATATACACACACTATGCATTTAAACATAAAAGCATTAGAAGTCTATAAGGACAGTGGATGCCAGTGTTTGATGATTGAGTAGATGGTTGATTGGATGTTAGGTTAAACATTCTTCTTGACTTGAAGATTTCGGGGTGGAAATCCTTTAAGGAGGGGAGAATGTAACACCATATAAATCAGTTAATACTAATATTCACAAATGAAAGAATAATTAATTTCAAATATAAGAATATTGGGAAACGGGCTGCGCCATTGTGTTCGACTCGAAAAAATACGCGAAATAGAGTCCGAAATTTTGTGAATCGGAGTTCGTATGACCTAGATATGGCCTCGAGAAGTTTCACTAAAAATTCAAATTTTAAAACAGATTTCAAAAACACAGAAATGGAGGCAGGCGGGAAAACTCCCGCCCAGACCAGGTCGACCTGGGGGTCGACTTGGGAGTCGACCTAGGGGGGCAGGTCGACACTAGAGTCGACCTGGGTGTCAACCTCCCTGGTCGAGCCCAAGTGACCTGGGTGCATCTGGTTGGGTTTTCGGGCTGTGTTTTGAAGGCTGGGCGAAATCTAATGGCTCTAATCTATTCTAGGGTAAATATAATGGCCTAAATGCTTCCTAACATCTACAAATAAGTGGGTAGACTCTAACCCTAAATCACTTGAAAAATTGGAGAGCTACCGACATGCCGTTGCCATGGAGTTCAGCGTAGCCGTCACAAACTAAAGAAGAAGGAGAAAGCCTAGCCTACAACTAAAGCTACTCAACAAACAAATTAAATCAAAGACTCTTTTTATTTCTCTTCTTTAAATTGTGAGTATGATGATTCTCACAATTTTATTATAAAATGATTCGATTAAGTTATGAATGGATCACAAGAAAGTGATGTGAATTGTAATTGTAAATTCTATATTGTGGATCTCTTGTTATGTTATTATGTTGTCATATGTTGTACATTTTCCTATGCTATGCCATGCTATGATGAAAATCATGTTATGCTATGTTATGCTATCATGCTATGCTATGTGTAAATCATGCTATGTTATGTCATAAATCTTATATATGTTGTAGATCTCATGTTAACACATATGTTGGAAATCCATAAGTTATATGATTATGATATCATGTTAAGTTGTGTTGAATCGTACAAGTTGTAAAATCATGATGTTGTTATTTATGCAAATTGGATCATGTTTTAAATTTTATGTTTTTTTTTTCTAAAAATTAAATGGATCATGATTATGGGAATTTGCCTATTAAGTTAGGTGTACCCATATACATGAATCCACAATTTAAATTGGATTCTGAATATGGGAATTTGCCTATTAAGTTAGGTGTACCCATATGCATGAATCTATGACTAAATGAATTTTTATTATGGGAATTTGCCTATTGAGTTAGGTGTACCCATATAAACCCATATTGTTAGATTAGATGATGTTGATTCACACATGTTCCTATGTAAGTTTATGAAATTTGATTGAGACCATATTATGTGAATTATGAACAAGTTGATATCTTTAGATCCATGACATGTATAATCCTATGCAAGTTGTACATATGCAAGTTTCACCCCTTATTATGATTCATTTAGTCATATATACATGTTTTTATTGTCATAATCTCTTTTATGCTATGAGTTAGACTATTCGAGTCTAATATATATTTTGCGAATAAACGTTCAAACGTGGGGTAGGGGTGATATTAGGAATTAATAAATTGGGTGCAATTTTGTATGATTTTGCACGCCTTGAATGGATGTCCATAATTGAGTCAATTATGGACATTGTTGAATTTGGAATTAATTAATATTTCAAGTAGGGAATTATTAAAATTGGGGAAAGTGGATTATTAATAATAATCAATGCTTAGGACACGAGGTTGGACCCGTTTGTGACGTAAACCTGCCCGGACCCGCCCGGCAAATCCAGTAGTCACAAATGTTGGCCCAATGTGAGAGGTCCTAGGCCCAAACTAAAGCATAACAGTTGTAAAGACACGAGGTTAGACTCTTTTATGGTATAAGACTGCCTGGACCTGCCCGGCAAATCCAGCTGCCATAAATGCCAGTCTAATGTGAGAGGTCTTTATGAGGTTATGGCCTTAATGAATTAAGAAATACTTAGCCAGATAATCATGTAAGGTGGGACATGGGGGTTAAGTAGGTGCCTTGGGTGGCATGAGGAATCTAGTGGTTGCCTTTAGAGGCATTTGAAATACGATTAAACTTAACCAAATACACATGTAAATGAACATGACTAAGTGGGTTAAGTGGATGGACTAATGGGACAAGCTTAGGTGGAATGCTTGTGGGAAATAATGGGGGCCCATTTCAACCAGTATCCCAAAACGTATCTTTGTGTGCTCGACCCAAGTCGAGGACGGGACACGCATACTGGGTTTGACTATAAGAGGCCAAAACAGGGAGCGGTGGCAACGCAAGTCCAACGGGTTTCATATGCGTGTGTGGACCCGGGCTGGTAGGTAAGACGTTGTTGCATCGTGTAGGTATAAGCCGTGCATCTCCGTTATATCGGGTTGCCACTTTAGGGGAATGATACACCCCACTGTGGGGCCAGCACGGGTATCTACGAGTAGGGAACCGATCGAAAAATGGAAAGTGGGGTACACCTAGTGGAGATAGGGGCAGGCGGCACCTATGTAGTCAGCTAGGAGTACGTAAAGCCATTAAGAAAGTTTCTAAGTGAAGCTAAGTGGGATCAATCTTTAGGGTGACTGGTGTGGTGCAGTATAGTGTTTATCCTTTAGTATTTAGGAGCGCCTATAACGTTTCCTTTAGCGATTGTCTATGTCCTTAATCTGCTCTTTCATAGACATTTCCTTGTTTTCCAGCTTATGCCTTAGTCCAGTTATTTTGATAATAGTATTGTAGAATTATCATACTCGCCAGACTTTATGTCTGACCCCCTCTTTTCCATCTTTTTTTTTCCTTCAGGTCCTCAGGTTGGGCCAAGTTCTAGTGGAGTCTAGTTGGATCGCTTATCTCTTGGAAAGCTTGGACTGCAGAAGTAAAGTCCATCTTGTTATCTTTCTTTTTAATGGCTATTTATTGTAATGGGATTATGTATTTTGTTTTTGTGAAGATGGATATTGTACTTGGTTATGATCTATGGTTTTATGATGGAACAGACATATTTAATTTCCGCTGCAACAAAATGAAGTTTTAGATTTTCAAGTGCTATTTATTGTCTGTCTTGTTGTAATTTCTCTGTTCTATATTCACTTATGACCTCCATGGAAGTTAATGCATTCCCCTGGTGAGTGACATTAATGGACGTGGAGTGTTACAACAGTGATAACAGAACATAGGACAATACCCTAATATAAGATAAGAGGAACATGTGATCGCACCCATTACTATAGTCTCTGCACCTACTTAACCATTGGTTCAACCAGCCCCACGTGTTTATATCAAACGATCCCCGTAATGATCGGCTCCTACTCGCATGCATTCATATCCTGTGTCATTCGGCCCCGCTTGATTGTAGCTACCTGTGCTGGTCCCACCATGGGGTGTATCAGTCCCTCTGGTGGCAACCCGACACGATTCAAGATGCACAGTGTACACTACTGATGCCCAGTGCCTGATTTTTCCACTCCGGAGTACGTGCACGCCCATACTCCGTTAGAACCTACACTGACCCACTAACCGCCGACGTATTGACCACTTATAATTCAGCCCAGTAATCGTGCCCCACCCTGCCTAGTTTCAGGGTACCATGATACATCTATGTGGGTTATTGCTGAAATGGGTCCCCGTTACTAGGGTTTTCTAATCAACATGTTTATTTGGTTAAGTGTCCAAGTTTAACTAACCTCGCCCATTTGTTTAGTTAACATGTTGAATCGGTTAAGTGTTTTCCTAATTTACTTAACCCTACCAATCCTGACTTAACTTTAATTTATTAAACCACCAACCACTCACATTAGACAGGTCTTGTTGTGGTCACTGGATGTGTTGGTCGGTTCCGGGTAGATTTACACCACAACTCAGTCTAACCTCATGTTCTTTTTGGGCTTGATGCACTAACCACGCACATTAGACAGGTCTTATTGTGGTCACTGGATATGCCGGTCGGTTCCGGGTAGATTTACACCACAACTCAGTCTAACCTCGGGTTAGGCATATTCGTCTTTTCTAAATTCATATTTTTCTATATATGTCAAATTTCTTTATGTGGATTAAATTTAATTTAATCACGCCATAATTATCCTTTGATTATTCTCATCATAAATGGTATATCAAATATAACATTTAATGAACAAATCTATGCCATGAATTTTCATGTTTCCCATCGTTATCCCCGTAGAACGTACGTATGAATCACATAAAAGTTGGGCTAGAAAATTAGCCCAAACCCATAAACAAAAAGGGGTAATAAACAAGGAACATGAGATAAACATAAAATATCATACATTTAACTTATCACATGTAACTTGGCATAGATGTATCATTATCTTAACTAAACAGGTAAAGGTGAACTTGTGACTAAGTTGGATCTAATTTTCATGTAAACTTGGTATGGGTCTAACATGGAGGTTTAACATATAAACAAAATTTTAAACCACAATTTAGCATACTAACTTATGTATGTCAAAACATAAGAAAGCCACGATGAACATATTTAAATCACAACTTGGCATGATAACTTATGTGTGTTACAACATAAGAGAACTACTACCAACATATTTAAATCACAACTTAGCATGATAACTTACGTGTTAAAACATAAGAGGATTACCATAAACATTTTTAAATCACACTTAGCATGATAACTTGTGTTAAAACATAAGAGGATTACAAATCCAATCTTGCAACATAAATAGATTCAACTTGACATAGTTCTAAATGTTAATCTAACATGTAAGCATGTGATTTAGATCATAAACTTGCAAATAACCACCAAATTACAACATGACATGTTTCACCATTTTGTTGGCATAATAAGTTCTTTACCCAATCGTAATAGATTCCAACAACATACAATATGGTATGTTTATCACCACAAACATATAGGCATGATCAATGGCAACAGTAATTTAAGATACATTAGAATCAAACTTCATTATCTCATACATAAGCATCATTCCATATTCAAGTTACAACATGCCATGATTTCATTTAGAAAAAGAACGTTTCAATCTGCGTAATAACCAACTTACAAACTAAAAGGAATTATTGATTTCTGAAATCTGAATTCTGAAATTGGAGATGCGTGCCTTTGATGAAGATCGTTGAATTAGACTAGTTTTAATTTGATTTTTGATGTAAGCTTTTAACTCGTCTTTGAATTGAAAACGATGACGGCTACCCCAAGTCCTCTACTGACGGCATTTCAGTTCTTGGATTATTTTTCTATGTGTTTTTAGGTTGAGCATTGAGTTGTTTATATAGAATTCCAGTTTATTTATAGCCGTCGGATGAACCTAGGGTTAATCACAGCCACTCAGACCAGATCAGGACCATCCAGCAACCTTAGTGACTCAGCAGCAGGTCATCAGTTGTTCAAAATTCAGATCTGGCCAGGGGCCAGGTCGACCTCTAAGGGGGGGGGGGGGTCGACACTAGGGTCGACTACCTGGTCGACCTGCCTGGGGGGGGGGGGGGGGAATTTTCCCGCCCAGCCCGCTTCTGACATCTGTTTGAATTTAGAAATCTGGCTTGAGCTGTTTGAATTTATTTGAATTTCTGAAACTTCTGGAGGCCATAACTTCTTCATACGAAGTCCAGTTCACGCAAACACGGACTCTATCTCAAGCAGAATTCCGAGACGAACGCAATGGCGTAACCCATTCCCCTTAATTCTCACATTTGAAATTAAGTATTAATTAATTCGTTATTATAACATTAAAAGAAAGTACGGGGTGTTACATTCTCCCTTCCTTTTAGGATTTCGTCCCCGAAATCTTCAAGTCAGGATGGACTTATATCCTACCATCCAATCACCCATCTACTCAACCATCAAACACAGGCATCCATTGTCCTTAAAAGGTTTCTACCTAAGGATGAAGGATAGGAGATACTCCTAAAAAGATAGATACGAGGATAAACTTAAGGAAAGAGAGATCAAAGATGTACCCTCAAAAAGAAAAGGGTAGGCTGCACGTATTCTGTCTTCAGTTTCCCAAGTCGCGTCTTCCTCGACGTCGCTCCATTGAACCTTGACGAGCTTAACTTCATGGTTGCGTAGCTTTTTGACTTCTGTTCCCAAGATACGGGTTGGAACTCTCCTCACAGTTGCTTCTCGTTCAACTTCAAATTCTTCTAGCATACTTGGTTCTACCACTTCCGTAGACTCGTGTAAGAAGTTCTGCAGGTGAGAGACATGAAAGACATTATGAACCCCGGCCAATCTTTCGGGCAGCTATACCCTATTAGCCATCTTCCCAATTTTCTCGATGATAGGGAACGACCTTACAAATCTTGGTGCTAACTTTCCTGCAGATCCAAAGCGAACGACGTTCCTCAAAGGAGATACTTTAAGGAACACCTTGTCTCCAACTTCGAACTCAAGGTTAGCTCTTCTTTTGTCTGCGTAGGATTTCTGTCTACTTTCTCTGAAGTTTCCCTAATCATGTCTGGTCCAAGTATGAGCTTCTCTGTGGACTCCCACCAGCAAGTTAGTGACCTGCACGATCTTCCATATAAATCTTCGAAAGGTGCCATGCCTATGGTGGCTTGGTAGCTATTGTTATAAGCGAATTCCACCAAAGGTAGATGATCCTCCCATGTTCCTCCGAAGTCAATAATGCATAACCTCAAGAGGTCTTCTAATACTCTGTTGACTCTTTCCGTTTGGCCATCGGTTTGAGGGTGATAGGCCGTGCTTAAGCATAACTGTGTGCCTACAGCCTCTTGTAAACTCTTCCAAAACTCGCTCATGAAGATAGTATCTCATCACTCACTATGCTGGAGGGTATCCCATGGAGTCGAACTATCTCCTTAAGATATATGGATGCTAGAGATGAGGTCGTCCTTCTACTCTTGACGGGTATAGAGTGGGTGCTTTTTGTGAGCCTGTCCACTATTACCCAAATACTAGTATTACCCCGTCTTGACCTAGGCAACCCATCTATAAAGTCCATCGAGATGCTATCCCATTTCCACTGTGGGACCTCTAGAGGATGGAGCAGACCACCAGGCTTCTTCTGCTCCGCCTTGATTTGTTGGCATATCATGCACTTGGAGATGAATTCTACTACATCTCTTTTCATGCCACTCCAAAAGAAAACCCTTTTTATGTCTTTGTACATTTTGTCTCCACCGGGGTGTATGGTCAACCTGTTATGGTGTGCCTCTTCGAGAATCTTCCCCGCCAAATCTCTTGCTTATGGGACGTATAATCTTCCATCTCGTCTCAACCAGCCCTTGGCATCAATGGAGTATCTATTGAGGTGACTAGATGTCTCACCCCTAATTAACTTGTCCACCACATCGGCTAGCTGAGGGTCTTCTCTTTGTGCAGCTCCGATTGAGTCTAATAGAGTTGGTCGCACTTCTAATGTTGCTAGCAAGCCAGGTACAAATTCAGTGGAGGGTCTAAAGTTAAAGCTTGCTATGAACTCCAAACTTTTCCTTTCCACAAAGAGAGGGCTTAAGGTCAGTTTCTTTTTACTCAAGGCATCAACTACTGCATTGCCCTTGCCAGGAGTGTAGGAAATCTCAAAATCGTACGAGGCAAGAAACTCCATCTATCTTTGCTTCCTCAAGTTGAGATCTTTCTGCGAAAATAGGTATTTCAAAGATTTATGATCAGTATACAGTTCAAATTTCTCACCTACGAGATAATGGCGCCAAGACTTAAGCGTAAAAATGATGGCTGCCAACTCTAGGTCGTGGGTTGGGTAGTTTTTCTCATGCACTTTTAATTGTCTTCCACCATAAGCCACTACCTTCCCTTCTTGCATCAGAAAAACGCCTAGTCCCGTTCCACATGCATCTATGTATACTGTAAACATCTTGTTTCCATCAAGCAATGTCAGAACTGGGGTTGTTGTTAGAGCCCTTTTCAAACATTGGAAAGCAATATCGCAATCCAAATCCCAATTGAAAGCTAGGTTCTTCTTTGTCAACCTTGTTAGTGGAGCTGAGATTTTTGCAAAATCTTTGATGAACTTTCGATAAAAGCCTGCTAGCCCGAGAAAGCTTCGGACTTCGGTTGCGTTTCGAGGAACCTTCCAATCTTGCACAGCAACCACTTTCGCGAGATCCACAGCTATCCCCTCTTTGGACACCACATGTCCAAGGAACCTAACTTCTTCTCTCCAGAAATGGCATTTGGAGAATTTCGCCTTCAACTGATGTGCACGGAGAGTATCCATGACTTACTTTAGATGCTGAGCATGTTCTTCCTCATTCTTTGAGAAGATCAAAATATTGTCTACGAAGACCACCACAAACTTATTGAGGAACTCTCGGAACACCCTGCTCATTAAATCAACGAAGTAAGCGGATGCGTTTGTCAAGCCGAAAGGCATAACAAGCCACTCGAAGAAACCATCGGGAGTTCTGAACGCGGTCTTATCAATGCTGTCTCCAGCCACTCTTAGTTGATGAAACCCGGTAGCTAAATCTAATTGGGAGAAAACCTGTCTTATGAACCCCTTTTCAAGCAGCTCTTTGATTTGCTTGCTGAGCTCCTTTCTCTCCCTTGGGGCCATGTGCCTAACGGGTAAAGCAACGGGCTTTGCATTATCAACAAGGTATATGCGGAAGTCTATCTCCCACTTCGGAGGTAAGCCCTTTACCTCTTCAAACACATCCGAGTATTCACGGACTATCCTTATAGGCTGCAAGTTCTCAACAGACGCATCAAGAGATTCTAGATAACTAAGCATGACGGAGTTCATGGGATTACAAGAAATTTCAAGAGTGTTACCGAGGCGAGTCATGAGTCTAACCACTCTCTTTTCACAATTGAGGACGGCACCATTATAGGATAGCCAGCCCATGTCTAGAATCAACCCATAGCCCGTGAAGCCCAAAACAAAGGCATTACATCTAAACCCAACGCTCAGTATAGATATTTTCAAATCCAAACAAACCATTGACAAATAAGCTGAGCCCCCAATTGGATTTGAAACAACCAAGGGATCCTCTACTATACTAGTGTCTAGGTGCAGAGATTCCACTAAAGCAGTAGATATAAAAGAGTGCGATGCACCAGAATCAAATAGTGTACGAACAGAATGATCAAAAAGGTAGACTAAACTTTCGACAGAAATATTTCTACCTTGTTCTTGCCGAGGTGCCGTGAGAGCGTGAACTTGTCCTCCAGAAGAAGGTCCAGCTCCCTGCCCTTGCTTCCTTGGGCAGGCCCTAGCCATGTGTCCTGTCTCACCACAGTGGAAACAGCCGCCCATCTTCCATTTCTTCTTCTTGCAGTCTTTGATCAGATGCCCGGGAATGCCACAAAAATTACACTTTCTCTTTTCATGGGGTTTTTTGTTCTTCCCGCCTTTCTTTGAATCAGCCTTCTTGCTCTGCGACCCTTCCCCCTTCTTATCTTGAGGCACTTCCGCTTTTGCCTCATTCTTTCCCTTGTCTTCCTCATGTAAGAGTGCCATGTCCACTAACCTCTCGTAAGTAGCCCCCATAGGTATATGGGTCATAGCCAAGCTGTGAAATGGCTCATTCAATCCCTTGACAAAACGGAGAGCCTTCTTATGAGGAGTATTCACTAAGTCCAATCCAAATTGGGCCAGCTGATTGAATTGATTGACATACTCCTTTAACGTCATACTTCCTTGCTTAAGAGATAAGAACTTTTCCAGCTGTAAACTTCGTTCAGTCTGTGAGAGGAATTTCATCTCAAACCTTATTCTGAAATCCATCCATGTTTCAATTGGTCTTTCAGCTTTAGTGACTTCCCACCAATAGGAAGCTTCATCTTTGAGCAACCATACCGCCAACTGTATCTTCTGCCTATCGTCCACCTCGAAGATAACGAACAGATCCTCAGTTTCTTTGAGCCAGTTCCTTGCTCTACGAATGATTCAGTTCCCTTGAAACCCTTTCCACCCACTGCCCTAAAGTCTCTACAAATCTTTGAGAAAGCATTTGCACGAGGAAGAGGAGGAGGAACCGCTGCAGCTGGAGGAGGAGGAATATCTGTTGGGCCTGCATCATTGGTCCTAGCCTCTAAGTACCTCTTGAACCAGCCAGGTACCGGTACACCCTCTGGAAGGTTAAGATTCCCAGACATGCTGAAACGAAAAAGAAAAGATTCAAAACGAAGGATAGAAAGATAGTGCATATGTATTTGGGGATTATGCCCTTTTTTTTAAATTCAAAGCAACACTTTTCCTTGTAAAATGCTTCTTTATATTTCTTTTTGGAAAGTAGTTTTCAAAAACTCTTATCTGATCTGGTAAACCTTGCTCTGATACCAAGTGAAACACCTCACCACCGTTAAGGTCACTCACAAAGGGAATGCATTAATTTTGGTGGAGGGTTATAGGTACAAGACACAGAAAACTTTACAAGACAGATAAATATAAGCAGCGAAATTTAAATATTTATTTAAATACGTGGTTCAATACAAAAACATTACATCAAGTTGTCTCAAAATAACTTCCAAAACATTACAACATGATTTTTGTCTTGATTATTTAACAAAGAAGCATAAACCAAAAATAAAACTGCATAAATCCCCAAGGATAATTTCAAAAAGCCATAGCCAAGGTGAGAGAGTCCAAATCATACATCTACTTTCTTGAAGCTTGCAAAGAGTCTGACTAAGCTGCAATATTCCCTCCTTGTGGACCTGGGGGGAGGGGGGACGGAAGAAAAGAAGACGAGAGAAAATGGGTCAGACAATAAGTCTGGTAAGTTCAGTGATTACTAATATTTAAAAAAGGAAAGGGATCATGACAGTGATAACAGAACATAGGACAATACCCTAATATAAGATAAGAGGAACATGTGATTGCACCCATTACTATAGTCTCTGCACCTACTTAACCATTGGTTCAACCAGCCCTACGTGTTTATAACAAACGATCCCCTTAATGATCGACTCCTACTCGCATGCATTCATATCCTGTGTCATTCGGCCCCGCTTGATTGTAGCTACCTGTGCTGGTCCCACCATGGGGTGTATCAGTCCCTCTGGTGGCAACCCGACACGATTCAAGATGCACAGTGTACACTACTGATGCCTAGTGCCTGATTTTTCCACTTCGGAGTACGTGCACGCCCATACTCCGTCGGAACCTACACTGGCCTACCAACAGCCGACGTATTGACCACTTATAATTCAGCCCAGTAATCGTGCCCCACCCTGCCTAGTTTCAGGGTACCATGATACATCTATGTGGGTTACTACTGAAATGGGTCCCCGTTACTATGGTTTTCTAATCAACATGTTTATTTGGTTAAGTGTCCAAGTTTACCTAACCCCGCCCATTCGTTTAGTTAACATGTTGAATCGGTTAAGTGTTTTCCTAATTTACTTAACCCTACCTATCCTGACTTAGCTTTAATTTATTAAAGCACCAACCACTCACATTAGACAGGTCTTGTTGTGATCACTGGATGTGCTGGTCGGTTCCGGGCAGATTTACACCACAACTCAGTCTAACCTCAGGTTCTTTTTGGGCTTGATGCACTAACCACTCACATTAGATAGGTCTTGTTGTGGTCACTGGATATGTCGGTCGGTTCCGGGCAGATTTACACCACAACTCATTCTAACCTCAAGTTAGTCATATTCATCTTTTCTAAATTCATATTTTTCTATATATGTCAAATTTCTTTATGTGGATTAAATTTAATTTAATCATGCCATAATTATCCTTTGATTATTCTCACCATAAATGGTATATCAAATATACCATTTAATGAACAAATCTATGCCATGAATTTTCATGTTTTCCCATTGTTATCCCCGTAGAACGTACGTATGAATCATATAAAATGTTGGGCTAGCAAATTAGCCTAAACCCATAAAAAAGGGGTAATAAATAAGGAACATGAGATAAACAAAAAATAACATACATTTAACTTATCACATGTAACTTGGCACAGATGTATCATTATCTTAACTAAACAGGTAAAGGTGAACTTGTGACTAAGTTGGATCTAGTTTTCATGTAAACTTGGTATGGGTCTAACATGGAGGTTTAACATATAAACAAAATTTTAAACCACAATTTAGCATACTAACTTATGTATGTCAAAACATAAGAAAGCCACTATGAACATATTTAAATCACAACTTGGCATGATAACTTATGTGTGTTACAACATAAGAGAACTACTACCAACATATTTAAATCACAACTTAGCATGATAACTTATGTGTTAAAACATAAGAGGATTACCATAAAAATGTTTAAATCACACTTAGCATGATAATTTGTGTTAAAACATAAGAGGATTACAAATCCAATCTTGCAACATAAATAGATTCAACTTGACATAGTTCTAAATGTTAATCTAACATGTAAGCATGTGATTTAGATCATAAACTTGCAAATAACCACCAAATTACAACATGACATGTTTCACCATTTTGTTGGGATAATAAGTTCTTTACCCAATCTTAATATATTCCAATAACATACAATATGGTATGTTTATCACCACAAACATATAGGCATAATTAATCGCAAAAGTAATTTAAGATACATTAGAATCAAACTTCATTATCTCATGCATAAGCATCATTCCATATTTGAGTTACAACATGCTATGATTTCATTTAAAAAAACAACGTTTAAATCTGCGTAATAACCAACTTACAAACTAAAAGGAATTTTTGATTTCTGAAATCTGAATTCTGAAATTGGAGATGCGTGCCTTTGATGAAGATTGTTGAATTAGAATAGTTTTAATTTGATTTTTGATGTAAGCTTTTAACTCGTCTTTGAATTGAAATCAGTGACGGCTACTCCAAGTCCTCTACTGACGGCATTCCAGTTCTAGGATTATTTTTCTGTGTGTTTTTAGGTTGAGCATTGAGTTGTTTATATAGAATTCCAGTTTAATTATAGCCGTTGGATGAACCTAGGGTTAATCACAACCACTCAGACCAGATCAGGACCATCTAGAAACCCTAGTGACTCAGCAGCAAGTCATCAGTCGTTCAAAATTCAGATCTGGCCGGGGGCCAGGTCGACCCTCAAGTCGACCTCTAGGGGGAGGTCGACACTAGTGTCGACCCCCTGATCGACCTGCCTGGGCGGGAATTTTCCCGCCCAGCCCGCTTCTGACTTCTATTTGAATTTTGAAATCTGGCTTGAGCTGTTTGAATTTATTTGAATTTCTGACACTTCTGGAGGCCATAACTTCTTCATACGAAGTCCAATTCACGCAAACTAGGACTTATCTCAAGCAGAATTCCGAGACGAACGCAATGGCATAACCCATTTCCCTTAATTCTCATATTTGAAATTAAGTATTAATTAATTCGTTACTATAACAATAAAAGAAAGTACGGGGTGTTACATGTAATGTGTTTTCTTGTCATGATGTATTCTTAGCACGTTAACACTTAGGTTAGGAAAAGAATTTACATGTATGGTGGCTGCTATGTTTTACTAGTTACTTATTTCTTTAGTAATATACATATATTACTT
This sequence comes from Allium sativum, assembly GCA_030737875.1. Classification (NCBI taxonomy): domain Eukaryota; kingdom Viridiplantae; phylum Streptophyta; class Magnoliopsida; order Asparagales; family Amaryllidaceae; genus Allium; species Allium sativum. The sequence goes on from JASFAX010000034.1 coordinate 8,865,097, forward strand.
TATTTTGGTACACGGTCAAAAAATATACCGTTATTTACACTACCCTAAAATATACGCACCGCAGAACACCAACTCCAAACTCAACGAAAATAAATATACCGCTACATTAAGATGTTTCGGTTCCAATGAAATTTATTTCGTTGAAAACAGACTCTGTTTTGCACCATGGGGTTACTTTAAATTTACCGGTTCACCTTTAAATTTCACCTACCGACAAAACAACTCCGTTGGGCTCCAAATTGAAAATATAGCAATAATTAATTATAGGCATTCCAATAAACTTGTTTCATCGAAAACGAAGATCATTTGGAATAACGATTATTTTTAAAGTTTATAAAATATTGATAAATTAATATTTAATTCCTAAATGAGACGACCCGATTTCCCGTTCTCACGGAAACAAGGTTATCTTTGGAATATAACACAGAAACATATAATAGCAGAACAGAATTAAATAAATACACCAGAATGAACAACAAAATATACTGGATAAAAGTAATCATCAGAGTTACACAGTATACAGGATCTTACTTAGTACAAATACAGTTCAGCTATACATAAATGTCTACAGCGGAAATAAACAAAATATGTACAATAGGAGCTGAACAGCATAAAAAGAAATAAATGATAGAATCCATCTTCAGCTCCAGCTATCCAGAAAGAACCAGCTAAACCTGAAAACAAGGCTGCCCGTGTAGAAAAAGGGGCACCCGAGTTTGAGAGTGAAACAAACTACGAGTCAGTCATGGGACTGGTATGAGAAATCCACTCAACACATATATAATTGGCCAATCACAGGACCACGCCACTTTCGTGGAACGGGTTTACTCCATTGGATTGCCAGTGCTTTAAAACAAATCTTTCTTTTAAACATCGCTATGCTTTTTATAAAAATGAAGCCGTTATAAGACTCAGTTCCCATCACACAATGCAACGCAAACCGGAGGGTAGAGTTTTTACCTTATAACGGCCAAGATATGCTTGATACGAATAAAACAAAGGCATTTGATATTATTGCTAGTGTCTATATGTTTTGAAAGCAATTTCAAATCATAACTATCAATCATAGACGACATGAGCGTCCCATGCCACTATGTCGCCAAATATATATACAATCAAAACCGCACGATGTCGTATTTGGAAATTGGATTTCCGTCATGAACCAAGGCAAAAGATAGTCCTTACCGAATTCGTGACTCTCTAGCCCGAGCCACAGGCAAGTACTCAGTCAAGCCTTCGGAGCGACAGGGCCGGTCCACCGATGTGGATTAAAATGCCTGAACACTACGTTTCCCCGCCCTTTGGGGCGTAAACGAGCCAACGAATGACTCCATCGGACCCGGATCGTCCGATCAAACCGAGGCGCCTCGCAACAGCAACAACCACATAGGTGAAAAGTATATAAATGTCAGGGCTGGTAGGTCACTGACACCACCCTAGCTAGAAAGAAACACATGCCCTCCCTGAGGTCCTTCTCCCGTTTTAGGTTCATACCGGGGTGTGAGGCTCGCGAATTCACGTTATACACAAAGCTACGCCACACAGGCGGTGCTTTGATCATCACCACAAGACTTTGCTTTTCAACAGAAGTCCTGATCACTGCATCTTAGCATGCCACACAGGAAATTCATGCCATGCGACTGATGGCTATCAATCACACAGAACAAATTCCCATGTCGGACACACAGTCCATTTACAAGTCCGTTTTGGGTCTGAACGAAACCGGAGGCACTAAATACCTCGCAAACCCTTCGATCAACACGTACGTCTGAACGATCACCACTCATTATCCATATTTCGGGATGCCTCCCAATCAGGACCTCGGTTACCATCCAAACGAGGTGAAGATCTCCGGTCTTCGACCGTCGTCTTCATCTTCGAATTTCAATCGTCGGTCAATTAATCGAAATGAGAATTAACTCGGCCTTTTCAAATAATTCACGTATATTTAGAATTTCAATTCGATTTATTTCAACGGTTAAATTATTCGACAACACCAATTTTGTTCTTTAATGTAATTTTCACACCAAACACATTCAACCATCAAACATAACATAAATCAAGCAAATTCAGTTTATTTCTATTCCATATCATTTCCAATATTTTATAACGATTTATCGTTATTTTTATTTATTTTAAAATAGCCATTTTATTCAAAACGACGCTTCGGGCCATAAGGCGGCCGTGGCGCTGTTTTTCTTCAGATTTGATTTACACATATCTGAAAATCTAACCGTTGGATCTTCGCAAAATTTACATCATTAGAAAGGTCTTTTCAAAACGAATCCAACGGTTCCAGTTTCGGGAAATTCCGACGGTCGGATCTCCCGGTACAATCGTTTGAAGTTTCGATTTCAAAATACGAACTGCAGCGTCGTTATTCGATTAAATATAATTCTATTTATATTTAAATATAAATATAATCGATTCTGGCGCTGTTTTTCTTCAAATTTGAATTAAACATTCCAGACAATCCAACCGTTGGATTTTTACAAGGTTGGTGCCGTTGGAAAGATATTTCCAAGGCGAACCCGACGGTTGAGGTTTCGGGAAAATCCAATGGTCGGATTTCCCGTACTAGTCGTTTGAAATTACGGTTTCGAAATACGAACTGCACGGCTTCGTTTCGTTTTAATTTTATTTATATTTATATAGTTATATAAATATAGTTCATTCAACAATTCCAATATCGTTTTAACTTCAAAAATTTTTCTAACACCTTAAATTTTGGAAAAATTTCGCCATAACCTCCCCTGCACCGGGAGCGTCGGGAAATCGCAAATAGCGTCCCGGTCCTTCTAATCTCAAAAAGAAAAAGAAAAAGCCAAGCGGCTAGCCAATAGGCTCAAAATCATCACCCAAACAAATCAGTAAATGTGTACCTATTTGTCGGGCACAAAATTTTATTCCTCTTCTCTAGCCCCTTTGCTATAACCTGTTCAATGAATATGCATGTACATATATATACAGTTCATATCATTTTTCATTTTCTATTCAACTTCATATTTGATTTCTATTTGGTTTAAAAACACCATTCATTCTAATGCTACATAAATAGGTGCAAATCATTTCATTAGCTAATTAATGAATATTTCAACTCATATATGCTTATTTTGAACAGGTGGCTATTTTTAACATTTCACGTTTCAACGATTTATGCATACAATAAAAATGTGATTTTTATTGTAAAACAATTCATTTCAAAACACTATTTTTCTATATAGTTCATATAGTCGATAAAAGGTGATTTTTATTATCAAACAATTTATTTCAAAATATGAATACCATTCAACACATGAATTTCTAAACAACGAATGAATATCAATTCAACACATGAATGTTTTCAATAGTTTTTATATATAGATAAAAATGTGATTTTTATTATCGAACAATTTATTTCAAAATATGAATACCATTCAACACATGAATTTCTAAACAACGAATGAATATCAATTCAACACATGAATGTTTTCAATAGTTTTTATATATAGATAAAAATGTGATTTTTATTATCGAACAATTTATTTCAAAATATGAATACCATTCAACACATGAATTTCTAAACAACGAATGAATATCAATTCAACACATGAATGTTTTCAATAGTTTTTATATATAGATAAAAATGTGATTTTTATTATCGAACAATTTATTTCAAAATATGAATACCATTCAACACATGAATTTCTAAACAACGAATGAATATCAATTCAACACATGAATGTTTTCAATAGTTTTTATATATAGATAAAAATGTGATTTTTATTATCGAACAATTTATTTCAAAATATGAATACCATTCAATACATGAATTTCTAAACAACGAATGAATATCAATTCAACACATGAATGTTTTCAATAGTTTTTATATATAGATAAAAATGTGATTTTTATTATCGAACAATTTATTTCAAAATATGAATACCATTCAACACATGAATTTCTAAACAACGAATGAATATCAATTCAACACATGAATGTTTTCAATAGTTTTTATATATAGATAAAAATGTGATTTTTATTATCGAACAATTTATTTCAAAATATGAATACCATTCAACACATGAATTTCTAAACAACGAATGAATATCAATTCAACACATGAATGTTTTCAATAGTTTTTATATATAGATAAAAATGTGATTTTTATTATCGAACAATTTATTTCAAAATATGAATACCATTCAACACATGAATTTCTAAACAATGAATGAATATCAATTCAACACATGAATGTTTTCAATAGTTTAAGCATATGAAAATAATTCAATCACACAAATATTATTCAAAATTTCGGCAGCATAACGGCAGGGTAGTTACACCGGCACCGTCCCTAGTACGGCTCCTCGCTCTACCTTAAAACCTCGCGGTTTTTGACAATGGGAATCATGCATCTAGTTCGCACGCAGGCGGCATGTATATATATTTATTTCATTTCCACAAACTAATCCTATGTGGTTTCAACCAAATATTTCACAACCACAAATGGGTATTTTTCAACCACAATCAACCAATATCAATCACAAACAATCCCAAACAATCATTCGCTATCAATCAAATTTCCACAACAATTTCAACCAATAAATATCGTCCATGGTTTGTGGACGAGGGGCGTATATATATATATATATATATATATATATATAGCAATTCACTTTTACTTCACACATATATATATAAATTTTTAAATCAGAAATCTCACCAATAGCTATCCAACTTCACGATTTTTCCTTTATAGAAATCTTCGCCTTTTGTTGCTTTCGCCCGTATTCTCTACACATGTAAAAATCGAAATTTTACGATGCTATTCAATATAAAAAAATATGATTTTTACTTTGACTTTCATCATATAAAAATATGATTTTTACTTTTGCTTTCAATATAAAAATATGATTTTTTACTTTGACTTTCAACATATAAAAATATGATTTTTACTTTTGCTTTCAATATAAAAATATGATTTTTTTTTCTTTTGCTTTCACATAAAAAAAAAATATGATTTTTACTTTTTGCTTTTAAAATCAGTTTTTCCTTGTTTTTTTTTCTTTAAAAACAAAATCAGTTTTTATACTTTTTAAAATTCAGTTTTGAATACTTTTAAAAATTCAGTTTTTATAACTTTAAATATCAGTTTTTTTAAATTCTTTTGAAATCAGTTTTATACTTTATAAAATAAATCAGTTTTATTTCTTTATTTTTAAAACAGTTTCAGTTTTAAACTTTATTTAATTTATTCAGTTTTTAATTTACTTTTCAAAACAGTTTTTATATTTTATAAAAATGCAGTTTTTTTTGTTTTCTTCTTAAAAATGCAGTTTTTATAACTTAAAATAAAAATGCAGTTTTATAACTTAAAATAAAAATACAGTATTTAGTTTTAACAAAACTAAATTAAAAAAAAAAAAAGTAAAATGGCTCACCGAGGTTTCGAAGGGGAGGAGGAGGAGTCGGCGGTTTGGGTCTCTCGAGGGTGGCGTCGCGATGGGATTCGACGGGGGGGGCGACTGCTTCGTCGGTGTTGTCTCGAGGGGGGGGGGGCTTCGAGGTACGGCGGCGATGGTGGGCTCGTCGGCGTCAGGTCTTTAGGGGGGGCGACGGGTTCGATTTTTCTAGGGTTTTTTTTTTCGCTTTCTGATTTGAAATTATAATGAACGGGGGGGGGGGGCCAGGAGGAAGAATAAAGGGAGGGAGGGAAGAGTACTTTTTTTTATTTATTTATTATTTAATTATTATATTTAGCAAAGAGTTGACCTTTTACGTACGACCTCTAAACGAGGCCCACCGCCTGTCGTCCATAGCGTTTAACCCCCATTCCGAACACAATGGGATATGTATCGCAAGCTGGTTTGATCGTTACAATCGGTTTCCTTTTGAATTTTCATTTAAATCACTATATTGAATTTTAAACGTACATTTCAAATTACCGGGGCCACATACTGACTAGAAAAATTCCAGAAAAATATTTTCTAGCTTCGTATTGACGATACGGTCCTAACAAAACTAGTTTCGTCGAATTCTGAGACCGTTTGAAAAATGGCCAATTTCCAGTCGATTAAAATCAACTGAAACTGGTCAAACGCGTTTTCCTTTGCCACGCTCACATATTGATTCGAAAAATTATGAAATTTGAAACCTAGCAATAACTTGACACTGCGGATCTAACAAAAGTGGTTTCGTCGAAATCCGAGGTCATTTGCAAAATGTCCATTTTTAAGGGCCTGAATTCCATAGCGACTATTCAGAATTTTCAACTGGACATATCTTTTGATTCCCGCTATCAAACTTCGATTGGTCAGATTCGTTAGAAAGATATTACCAATTAGATTCCATTATTTTTGGTCTCACTAAAATCCGGATTGTTTTGCACCCGGTATATTCAATTGAAGTTTGAAATCGAATTATCGAACTACCGCGCCATTTTCAATTCTATATATAATTATAATTAATTATATTCGTTTTCAAATGTCGATTCAAACTCAGTTTTCATCGCCATTATTTAAAATATTTATTTTAAATATTTAAAATCCATTATTTTAGCCAAGTTAAAAATTTTAAATTGGTTCAGATTTTCTGGGTCGTTACAATCTCCCCCACTTAAAACTTTTCGTCCCCGAAAAGGAATAAAGTCGAAAGTGGTTTGATAAATCTACAATCCCACAATACAACAACCAATTTGTTTCTAATATTCAGAGTATAGAATAAACAATGCACATCCATGGGAAGAAAATAGCAACAGAATAGAGAATTAAATGGTAATGCAAAGTATGACAAATGTACCTTGCACCGGAGTCAATCAGAGATATCTACTCGGCATCTAGGATAAGCTTTCTGAATGCTCTCCTCTGTTTCCCAAGTACAATCTCGCGGATCTCCACTCCATTGCACCTTGACTAAGTGAACCTTCTTGTTCCTCAGCTCTTTGGTTTCTTTGCCGATAATCTTTAGCGGCTCTCGCCTCACAGCTAATTCTGGAGTTATTTCAATATCTTGCTGAGCTGCTTCTTCCACGATCAAGTCTGGATCATGAACGTGCTTTCGAAGTTGAGATATATGAAATACATCATGCACTCCAGGCAACCAGTCAGGCAGTTTGACCCTATAAGCGAGAGTTCCGATCCGTTCCAGAATAGGAAACGGACCAATGAATTTGGGTGCCAACTTTCCAGTTTTACCGAACCGGATAACTCCTCTCATCGGCGATACTTTCAAATATACATAGTCGCCAACCTCAAAGGATATATCTCTTCTTCTTTTATCGGCGTAGCTCTTTTGTCGCCTTTGAGCGGCGAGTAATTTCTTCTTAATAAAATCGACTTTGTCGGCAGCTTCTCGAATCATATCGGGACCCAACACAAGTCTATTCCCAGGCTCGACCCAACAAGCAGGAGATCGGCACGGTCTACCATATAATGCTTCGAATGGCGACATTGTCAGGCTCGCCTGGTAGCTGTTGTTATAAGAGAATTCAGCCAAATGCAGATGGTCTTCCCATGATCCACCGAAATCTATAACACAAGCCCGCAATAGATCTTCTAAAATACGATTCACCCTCTCAGTCTGACCGTCTGTCTGAGGATGATAAGCGGTGCTCAAGTTTAACTTCGTTCCTAGCTCGACTTGAAATGCTTCCCAGAATTTGCTAGTGAATATTGTATCTCTATCACTTACTATACTGAGAGGCACTCCATGCAGTCTAACTATTTCTCTGAAATAAATATGTGCCAGACTCTGAGCAGTTCTATTTGATTTGACAGGTATGAAATGGGCGGTCTTCGTGAAACGATCTACGATCACCCAAATACTGTCATTTCCCTTTTTGGTTCTGGGCAAACCATCAATGAAATCCATAGAAATATGTTCCCACTTCCAGCCAGGAACTTCCAGTGGTTGTAGTAATCCAGCCAATTTCTGTTGGTCGCTTTTGACTAGCTGGCAAGTAGGGCATCGGCTAACATATATTGAGATGTCCCTTTTTAACGACTTCCACCAGAATGTGCGTTTGATATCGTTATACATTTTATTCACACCTGGATGGATACTGAGCTTAGATTTGTGACATTCATCAAGCACCTCTCTTCTGAGCCCAGGAATATCTGGAACGCAAATTCGTCCTTCTAACCTCAGAATCCCATCGCTGTCTAACTGGAAATCCGAAGCATTGCCCCCACGAATTCGCTGACTTATTCCTTTGATAAATTGGTCGTCTCCTTGGAGAGCCGATATCTTATCAATCAACGAAGTCGCAATGATGAAACTGGCGATCATTTCATTCTTCCGACTCAGCGCATCGGCCACGACATTGGCTTTCCCTGGAGTATATATAATTTCAAAGTCATATGCTGCAAGAAACTCCAGCCAACGCTGTTGCCTCAGATTCAAGTCCTTCTGAGTGAACAGATACTTTAACGACTGGTGATCTGTAAACAGTTCAAATCTCTCGCCCAGAAGATAGTGTCTCCAGATTTTCAAAGAGAATATGATAGCCAATAACTCAAGATCATGAGTTACATAGTTTTTCTCGTGCGGCTTCAGTTGACGGCTAGCATAGGCAATCACTTGGCCTCTTTGCATTAACACTGCGCCAAGGCCTTCTCTAGAAGCATCAGTCCATACTTTTAAATCTTGGTTGCCATCGATGATGGTTAACACTGGAGCAGTAGTTAATCTCAACTTTAGCTCTTCGAAAGCCTCCTCACTCTCTTCAGTCCATTTGAACTTAGAATGCTTCTTTGTAAGCTTCGTTAAGTGGCCAGATATCTTAGAAAAGTCTTTAACGAACTTCCGATAATAACTAGCCAATCCGAGAAAACTGCGGACTTCAGTGGGAGTACTGGGCTGTTTCCAATTCTGAATAGCTGTGATTTTGCTTGGATCCACAGCGATTCCATCTTTCGATACGACATGGCCCAGAAATTTCACTTCATCCTGCCAGAATATACATTTGGAAAACTTTGCTTTCAATACATTTCTTCTGAGGATTTCCAACACTTGTTCCAAATGCTTTTCATGTTCGGCCTTTGATTTAGAGAAGATTAGAATATCATCAATAAAAACCAGAACAAATTTATTTAAAACCCCTCTGAACACTCTGTTCATCAGATCGACGAAATAAGCTGGGGCGTTACATAAGCCGAACGGCATTACTAACCACTCGCAGAATAAGTCGGGGCCTCTGAACGCTGTCATTGGAACACACTCTTCGGCAATTCGAAGTTGATGGAAGCCTGTAGCTAGGTCCATTCGTGAAAATACTTGTGCTCCATTTAATCGATCCAACAAATCATCAATCCGCGGCAATGGATATTTATTCTTTATTGTCTGTTTGTTCAGATCACGATAATCCACACATAGACGTAGAGTACCGTCAGATTTTGGGACAAATACCACTGCTGCACCCCAATCAGAGAAACTAGGCCTGATCAGACCTTTCCATACTAGCTGTCGTGTTTGATTGTCTAATTCCTCCTTCTCTTTCAAGGACATTCTTCGAATAGCGTGAACTACCGGCCTTGCATTTGGAATTAAAGCAATTTTGAAATCTATTTCTCTCTGCGGAGGTAAGCGAACGACTTCCTCAAACACATCCGCATAATCCTTGACGACAGGAATATCTTTAATGAGGTCAGGAATATTCTCAGTGATTTCAGGGATATTTTCTATTTGGGCTGGAGAAACATCGAGAGCTGACCAGAAATCTTTTCTATTTGAAGTCGGGCCTTCACATGGTATGGTTATATAATTCCCCGATTGGGCCTTTGCTTTAACCACTCTCTCGGCGCATTTAACTTCAGCTTCATATCTAGTTAACCAATCCAATCCCAGAATAAGATCGAATTCATTAAAATTCATGATGATAGAGATAATAGGGAATTTATAGCAAGAAAAAGAGACAGGTACTGCACAAATCCAACTGAGATTGATGGAACCTCCAACTGGATTTTGGACAGTCATGGGCTCTTTGAGCTTTTTCAATTTCAAATCCAACTTCTTGACTGCACTCTTTGCAATAAAGCTTCGTGACGCGCCTGTGTCAAACAGTACTTTGACTGGAATGTTTTTGACATTGAGCGTGCCTTCTAAAACATCAGACCTCCCTTGCTTATCTGAGGGCTCAGAAGTTTCTGCTACTTCGTTTATGTGTATTGTCTCGGATTTCTTTGAGAGTTGACACTCCCGTGCAATATGACCTGCTTGACGACACTTATGGCATCTCCTTTCCCCATGCGGGTTCTTTTGTTTCATAGCGCGTTTATACCCACTCTCGATCTGCTTCTTTAGAGATCTGCAACTTATCGAGAAATGTCCTTGCTTATTGCAGTTAGAGCAAATAGTAGTTGTCACTGGTTCTTTCCCAGATTCAGCCCTTTTTCTCTTGGCACTGGGCTTCTTACGGATCTCAGACGTCGTACTAGCTTCAGGAATATCAGTTTCCGACTCTGCTATGACACTAGAACTGACTTTTTCTTCGTCGCATAACATCCCTTTCTTATGGAGATCTTCATACTGATAGGCCATATATATCATTTCAGAAAAAGGAAGCTTCACATGCCCCAATACTTTATTCTGGTATTTCCTTTGAAGTCCGTGAATAAATCTCATATTTTTCCTCTTCGGATTTTGAATTAGATGAGGGGCAAAGTGAGAAAGTTCATTGAATTTCTTATGATATTCGGGAATGGTCATGTCTCCTTGTATTAGATAAGAAAATTCATCGCATAATCTCTCGGTCGCTTCGGGAGGAGTAAACCTTTCTAAGAAAATCACTTTGAATCTGTCCCAGGTGATATCACCTTCTAGATTATCCTTAACAACAGAATCCCACCAGAACAAAGCTTCATCTTTGAGATCCCAGGAGGCCAGCAATCTTTTCTGGTCATCCCTCAGCTTTAATGCTTCGAAGATTTTCTCAGCCGAACGAATCCAAGCTTGTGTCTTCATAATAGATTCTTCCCCAGAGAACGGTATTCCACCCATATTTCGATATTTGATTAATAGGGCCTCAATATCCGGTTCTGCATTCCTTCTGTTTCTGACACTCATTTTCTAGTACTTCTGCAAATGGCAGATCAAGTGTCAGGTCACAGAAAAGGTATTTTAAAATATAGAAACACATACTTCAAATGTAAATGTGTCTATTAAGGTGTAATTTCATTCTGCTTTACTCATACTAGGATATTACTGATCCTATCTGTATAGAGTTACCCGTCCTAGAACACTACTGGTTCTATTTCTGACGAGTTCGTTCAAATGTTATATTCCAGAACTAAGCTTAACCAAAGCTCTGATACCACGTTGAGACGACCCGATTTCCCGTTCTCACGGAAACAAGGTTATCTTTGGAATATAACACAGAAACATATAATAGCAGAACAGAATTAAATAAATACACCAGAATGAACAACAAAATATACTGGATAAAAGTAATCATCAGAGTTACACAGTATACAGGATCTTACTTAGTACAAATACAGTTCAGCTATACATAAATGTCTACAGCGGAAATAAACAAAATATGTACAATAGGAGCTGAACAGCATAAAAAGAAATAAATGATAGAATCCATCTTCAGCTCCAGCTATCCAGAAAGAACCAGCTAAACCTGAAAACAAGGCTGCCCGTGTAGAAAAAGGGGCACCCGAGTATGAGAGTGAAACAAACTACGAGTCAGTCATGGGACTGGTATGAGAAATCCACTCAACACATATATAATTGGCCAATCACAGGACCACGCCACTTTCGTGGAACGGGTTTACTCCATTGGATTGCCAGTGCTTTAAAACAAATCTTTCTTTTAAACATCGCTATGCTTTTTATAAAAATGAAGCCGTTATAAGACTCAGTTCCCATCACACAATGCAATGCAAACCGGAGGGTAGAGTTTTTACCTTATAACGGCCAAGATATGCTTGATACGAATAAAACAAAGGCATTTGATATTATTGCTAGTGTCTATATGTTTTGAAAGCAATTTCAAATCATAACTATCAATCATAGACGACATGAGCGTCCCATGCCACTATGTCGCCAAATATATATACAATCAAAACCGCACGATGTCGTATTTGGAAATTGGATTTCCGTCATGAACCAAGGCAAAAGATAGTCCTTACCGAATTCGTGACTCTCTAGCCCGAGCCACAGGCAAGTACTCAGTCAAGCCTTCGGAGCGACAGGGCTGGTCCACCGATGTGGATTAAAATGCCTGAACACTACGTTTCCCCGCCCTTTGGGGCGTAAACGAGCCAACGAATGACTCCATCGGACCCGGATCGTCCGATCAAACCGAGGCGCCTCGCAACAGCAACAACCACATAGGTGAAAAGTATATAAATGTCAGGGCTGGTAGGTCACTGACACCACCCTAGCTAGAAAGAAACGCATGCCCTCCCTGAGGTCCTTCTCCCGTTTTAGATTCATACCGGGGTGTGAGGCTCGCGAATTCACGTTATACACAAAGCTACGCCACACAGGCGGTGCTTTGATCATCACCACAAGACTTTGCTTTTCAACAGAAGTCCTGATCACTGCATCTTAGCATGCCACACAGGCAATTCATGCCATGCGACTGATGGCTATCAATCACACAGAACAAATTCCCATGTCGGACACACAGTCCATTTACAAGTCCGTTCTGGGTCTGAACGAAACCGGAGGCACTAAATACCTCGCAAACCCTTCGATCAACACGTACGTCTGAACGATCACCACTCATTATCCATATTTCGGGATGCCTCCCAATCAGGACCTCGGTTACCATCCAAACGAGGTGAAGATCTCCGGTCTTCGACCGTCGTCTTCATCTTCGAATTTCAATCGTCGGTCAATTATTCGAAATGAGAATTAACTCGGCCTTTTCAAATAATTCACGTATATTTAGAATTTCAATTCGATTTATTTCAACGGTTAAATTATTCGACAACACCAATTTTGTTCTTTAATGTAATTTTCACACCAAACACATTCAACCATCAAACATCAAACATCACATAAATCAAGCAAATTCAGTTTATTTCTATTCCATATCGTTTCCAATATTTTATAACGATTTATCGTTATTTTTATTTATTTTAAAATAGCCATTTTATTCAAAACGACGCTTCGGGCCATAAGGCGGCCGTGGCGCTGTTTTTCTTCAGATTTGATTTACACATATCTGAAAATCTAACCGTTGGATCTTCGCAAAATTTACATCACTAGAAAGGTCTTTTCAAAACGAATCCAACGGTTCCAGTTTCGGGAAATTCCGACGGTCGGATCTCCCGGTACAATCGTTTGAAGTTTCGATTTCAAAATACGAACTGCAGCGTCGTTATTCGATTAAATATAATTCTATTTATATTTAAATATAAATATAATCGATTCTGGCGCTGTTTTTCTTCAAATTTGAAATAAACATTCCAGACAATCCAACCGTTGGATTTTTACAAGGTTGGTGCCGTTGGAAAGATATTTCCAAGGCGAACCCGACGGTTGAGGTTTCGGGAAAATCCAACGGTCGGATTTCCCGTACTAGTCGTTTGAAATTACGGTTTCGAAATACGAACTGCACGGCTTCGTTTCGTTTTAATTTTATTTATATTTATATAGTTATATAAATATAGTTCATTCAACAATTCCAATATCGTTTTAACTTCAAAAAATTTTCTAACACCTTAAATTTTGGAAAAATTTCGCCATAACCTCCCCTGCACCGGGAGCGTCGGGAAATCGCAAATAGCGTCCCGGTCCTTCTAATCTCAAAAAGAAAAAGAAAAAGCCAAGCGGCTAGCCAATAGGCTCAAAATCATCACCCAAACAAATCAGTAAATGTGTACCTATTTGTCGGGCACAAAATTTTATTCCTCTTCTCTAGCCCCTTTGCTATAACCTGTTCAATGAATATGCATGTACATATATATACAGTTCATATCATTTTTCATTTTCTATTCAACTTCATATTTGATTTCTATTTGGTTTAAAAACACCATTCATTCTAATGCTACATAAATAGGTGCAAATCATTTCATTAGCTAATTAATGAATATTTCAACTCATATATGCTTATTTTGAACAGGTGGCTATTTTTAACATTTCACGTTTCAACGATTTATGCATACAATAAAAATGTGATTTTTATTGTAAAACAATTCATTTCAAAACACTATTTTTCTATATAGTTCATATAGTCGATAAAAGGTGATTTTTATTATCAAACAATTTATTTCAAAATATGAATACCATTCAACACATGAATTTCTAAACAACGAATGAATATCAATTCAACACATGAATGTTTTCAATAGTTTTTATATATAGATAAAAATGTGATTTTTATTATCGAACAATTTATTTCAAAATATGAATACCATTCAACACATGAATTTCTAAACAACGAATGAATATCAATTCAACACATGAATGTTTTCAATAGTTTTTATATATAGATAAAAATGTGATTTTTATTATCGAACAATTTATTTCAAAATATGAATACCATTCAACACATGAATTTCTAAACAACGAATGAATATCAATTCAACACATGAATGTTTTCAATAGTTTTTATATATAGATAAAAATGTGATTTTTATTATCGAACAATTTATTTCAAAATATGAATACCATTCAACACATGAATTTCTAAACAACGAATGAATATCAATTCAACACATGAATGTTTTCAATAGTTTTTATATATAGATAAAAATGTGATTTTTATTATCGAACAATTTATTTCAAAATATGAATACCATTCAACACATGAATTTCTAAACAACGAATGAATATCAATTCAACACATGAATGTTTTCAATAGTTTTTATATATAGATAAAAATGTGATTTTTATTATCGAACAATTTATTTCAAAATATGAATACCATTCAACACATGAATTTCTAAACAACGAATGAATATCAATTCAACACATGAATGTTTTCAATAGTTTAAGCATATGAAAATAATTCAATCACACAAATATTATTCAAAATTTCGGCAGCATAACGGCAGGGTAGTTACACCGGCACCGTCCCTAGTACGGCTCCTCGCTCTACCTTAAAACCTCGCGGTTTTTGACAATGGGAATCATGCATCTAGTTCGCACGCAGGCGGCATGTATATATATTTATTTCATTTCCACAAACTAATCCTATGTGGTTTCAACCAAATATTTCACAACCACAAATGGGTATTTTTCAACCACAATCAACCAATATCAATCACAAACAATCCCAAACAATCATTCGCTATCAATCAAATTTCCACAACAATTTCAACCAATAAATATCGTCCATGGTTTGTGGACGAGGGGCGTATATATATATATATTTATATATAGCAATTCACTTTTACTTCACACATATATATATAAATTTTTAAATCAGAAATCTCACCAATAGCTATCCAACTTCACGATTTTTCCTTTATAGAAATCTTCGCCTTTTGTTGCTTTCGCCCGTATTCTCTACACATGTAAAAATCGAAATTTTACGATGCTATTCAATATAAAAAAAATATGATTTTTACTTTGACTTTCATCATATAAAAATATGATTTTTACTTTTGCTTTCAATATAAAAATATGATTTTTTACTTTGACTTTCAACATATAAAAATATGATTTTTACTTTTGCTTTCAATATAAAAATATGATTTTTTTTTCTTTTGCTTTCACATAAAAAAAAAATATGATTTTTACTTTTTGCTTTTAAAATCAGTTTTTCCTTGTTTTTTTTTCTTTAAAAACAAAATCAGTTTTTATACTTTTTAAAATTCAGTTTTGAATACTTTTAAAAATTCAGTTTGTATAACTTTAAAAATCAGTTTTTTTAAATTCTTTTGAAATCAGTTTTATACTTTATAAAATAAATCAGTTTTATTTCTTTATTTTTAAAACAGTTTCAGTTTTAAACTTTATTTAATTTATTCAGTTTTTAATTTACTTTTCAAAACAGTTTTTATATTTTATAAAAATGCAGTTTTTTTTGTTTTCTTCTTAAAAATGCAGTTTTTATAACTTAAAATAAAAATACAGTTTTATAACTTAAAATAAAAATACAGTATTTAGTTTTAACAAAACTAAATTAAAAAAAAAAAAGTAAAATGGCTCACCGAGGTTTCGAAGGGGAGGAGGAGGAGTCGGCGGTTTGGGTCTCTCGAGGGTGGCGTCGCGATGGGATTCGACGGGGGGGGGGGCGACTGCTTCGTCGGTGATGTCTCGAGGGGGGGGGCTTCGAGGTACGGCGGCGATGGTGGGCTCGTCGGCGTCAGGTCTTTAGGGGGGGGCGACGGCTTCGATTTTTCTAGGGTTTTTTTTTTCGCTTTCTGATTTGAAATTATAATGAACGGGGGGGGGGCAGGAGGAAGAATAAAGGGAGGGAGGGAAGAGTACTTTTTATTTATTTATTTATTATTTAATTATTATATTTAGCAAAGAGTTGACCTTTTACGTACGACCTCTAAACGAGGCCCACCGCCTGTCGTCCATAGCGATTAACCCCCATTCCGAACACAATGGGATATGTATCACAAGCTGGTTTGATCGTTACAATCGGTTTCCTTTTGAATTTTCATTTAAATCACTATATTGAATTTTAAACGTACATTTCAAATTACCGGGGCCACATACTGACTAGAAAAATTCCAGAAAAATATTTTCTAGCTTCGTATTGACGATACGGTCCTAACAAAACTAGTTTCGTCGAATTCTGAGACCGTTTGAAAAATGGCCAATTTCCAGTCGATTAAAATCAACTGAAACTGGTCAAACGCGTTTTCCTTTGCCACGCTCACATATTGATTCGAAAAATTATGAAATTTGAAACCTAGCAATAACTTGACACTGCGGATCTAACAAAAGTGGTTTCGTCGAAATCCGAGGTCATTTGCAAAATGTCCATTTTTAAGGGCCTGAATTCCATAGCGACTATTCAGAATTTTCAACTGGACATATCTTTTGATTCCCGCTATCAAACTTTGATTGGTCAGATTCGTTAGAAAGATATTACCAATTAGATTCCATTATTTTTGGTCTCACTAAAATCCGGATTGTTTTGCACCCGGTATATTCAATTGAAGTTTGAAATCGAATTATCGAACTACCGCGCCATTTTCAATTCTATGTATAATTATAATTAATTATATTCGTTTTCAAATGTCGATTCAAACTCAGTTTTCATCGCCATTATTTAAAATATTTATTTTAAATATTTAAAATCCATTATTTTAGCCAATTTAAAATTTTTAAATTGGTTCAGATTTTCTGGGTCGTTACACTAAACAATTCAATTTTACGATAATTAATTAATATTATTGTAAATATATTTAAATGGGATCTTATACATCTTCAAACTCGGCCAATATAGACTTTAAAACTCAATATTTAGAAAATGGGGTTAAAAAGGTATCCAAATATACAGAAATTCCTTCATATTTATTAATTAAATCATTATAATTTATTAAAAATTCCATAGCGACTATTTGAATATTTGAATTGGACATAACTTACAATTTATATGATGAAATCTCAATTTTTCTCTATCACTAGAAAAATATAATCACATAGATTCAAGTGGTTCTTGTTTCACAGAAATCCGACTTATACCGGATCCTGTATATTTAACTAAAGTTCAAAATTCAATATTACGAACTACCGCGTCGTTTCGAGCTCGTTTTAAATAAATTTATAAATATATAAATTAAACTCCATTTTCTGATAAATAGATTTGATATATAATCCATTAATATCACTAAATCAGCACTCAAAATAGATTTAAATATTCGTAATTAACATTCAAAAATCTGGGACGTTACATTCTCCCCCTTAAAAGAATTTTGTCCCCCAAATTACAAGGTAAGAAGAATGACACGAACCAATTATTTTAAAATAATTATATATTGAATTATCATCAAAACAAATTCAAACTCTTAAACATTTTCGAAAATTTCGCCAGCACCTCCTCTGCGAGGTTCGGTCAGTATAACTACAACTGCCACTCTGGGCCTCAACTTCCCCAAAAGAAAACCAAAACCAAATGACTATCCAACTCAGGGGTAAAATCAATCACCAACCAATAATATATTAAGGTTTACCTATTTGTCGGGCAACTCAATTCCAATTTCAAAGCAAATCAACTAACAACTCCTTGTTATCCAATCTGTACTTCCATCCCTGTAACCAAATCAATTCCATAGCCTTTTGGAATCTGCACTTATCTCAATTTACAACTCAAATAACAAATACTGGTTTGAATAATTTAATTTCTTATTAACTGTTAATCAATTCAGTTTGACTAAACTAACATCCAATCAATCATAACACAAAATTAACTTAATCATTCGATTTCAATTTGTTTGGTTAAATTAAATTATTTAACCTGATTAAATCTCATTTCCAGATTCAATTAACTAATTGGTTCAATTCTATTTCATAATTCAATTCGAATTTCAATCAAATCAAGTAAAACAACCAAATATCCAATATTACTATACTATAGAAAATTTGTTTCCTTTTTATACAAAAATATAATTTTGGAAAATTTACTTCATTTACCTATTTTACAAAATAATATAAAAATAATTTTATATTCAAAATACAAATACGCACTCTCGTATATATATTCAAACTCAGTCTGGGGTATTACTAACCCCATCTATACTGAGTTACGCCACAGAGCCAAGGTTAGTATTTAACCAATAGCTCTGATTCCACTGTAACAACCAGGGATTTTCGTCCCCGAAAGTCGACACAAAAACATCATGTCGACATTTAAGCACCAAAAATACCGGAATGTTAATAGGAAGAAGTTAGAGGGTGAGAAGTATAAAGAAAGAAATATTAGAATAGAAGAATAAGAAGAATACATCAGAATCTCACAGCGGAACGAATAAAATATAATATATCAAATCTCTTTATACAAAAAGAAACTGTTAATCATCAGAGTACATCAGAATCACACAGCGGAATGATTAAAATATAATATATCAAATCTCTTAATACAAAAAGAAACTGTTAATCATCAGAGTACATCATATATCAGACACAGCGGAAATAAACTCTAAATAACTAAGGTGAAGCCTCCTGAACTCCAAGCGGAACCTAACCTGTAAATACACTTAGTCTGACCCGAGCACATTTGAAGTAAAGCAAAATTCACCCGTATCAATCTACAATACTTTTAGTGGTAAATTCACAACAAATAACTTGCTTAACTTTAGAAATCCCTTTTGAAAGAAAGGATAGTAGTAAGACAAGCCCACACATAAACATGACGATTTTTATCTTACTATAACCCAAACATTTTAAAATCATATCTTATCTGATATTATGATAGTGTATAAATACAAATAAATAAAATCTAGTGGAACGCTTACATCTCACGCTCCATATATATAGTACACAACCAAAACCGCGACGCTTATTGGAGATTGGATTCCGACTATGACAAGGTATGGATCCACCTACCGATAGTGTATCCCTAGAGAGGAATACACTGGGTTCAACAGGAACATCTTGCAACCCGGCCATACATGACCGACCACTCATTTCTCTTGAGTGTATCGAATATATTATCACCTACGGATGGACCCCCATAACTATTATCTGAAGGTACAGGAATGAAAGAAGAACAAATAAGAATATTCTCTAGATGATGACAATACACCCTAATGGGAATGAACCACATAGCCATGCTGCCTGCCTGATTTTTGTCATTTTCCGGTTGTGAGGCTTGAGGTTATAATCTCTTCCATAACATCTGGCCACCATTCTCTTCGAATGCCACATCGTCCATACACGTTGTCATGGGACTGGACAACCGAAGGCACCCTCCAACCACATCCTAGGTACCACCCTATAGATCAGTTGCGAGTAGTCCTTGCAATACACAAACTCTAACCACGACAGAATCAAAGTTTATCTCTAGGAGTTAACCAGAGATTATAAGCAATACTTCCGCTTTATGAAGATCTATAGCCTTCAAATGCGCCATCTCAATCATCGTCTGATTTCTTCCACGATTACGTATTTATTGGTCGGAATAACTTTCGAATATGATTTTGCTCCCAGACTTTCCGAACCAACCATGATAATTGGCCAGATTTGATAGTCGGTTATTTAACTATCAAATGAACAAACATTCATCCATAAAATAAATTTACTGGTTCAGTGTTCAGCATCACTTGGCCTCTTCAATAATTAACATCTGGTTAATTTAAACTTATATCTTCAATACTAGGAGAACGTTTCCCTGTTATTATATAATATGAGAATATTCAATTATCATCACACTTCTACTCTATTAGTTCCTCATTATAAATCAGTAAGTGAATAAATTTCTATGTATCAACCCCCAAGGCCGAAACCAACATCAGATTGACACCTCAAAAGTTACTCAACTCAACCAACATACAACGGATTCTAATTCTTTAAAACTATATCCAACTCCTTCTGGTATTTTATATATCTTTTTAAACCCTAAAAAAATGAGCCACGATTCAAATATGAATCAAATATTATATAAAAACTTTATTAAAACTTATTTCGACATAATTTGTTATATCATAACTAAACTCCATTTCTTGTTTAAAATACGCGACTTTAAATTGACTCCTTGTCCTAATTCGCCCAACCAACTTCAATTCACTTTGGTTCCTATCTCAATTCTCATTTCATATCCTATACTTCTAATATTTCATTTATTTTATAAATCATTCCAAGGTTTACAACTTATTTAACTTATTTCCATAACTGTAATTAATACGATATTATCAAATAAATCTTGAATTGAAATATCTTTACCAAATCTTGCATTTTGTGAAATCCAATTAAAGAGAATTCAATTTTAAACAAACATATATATTATTGTTAATATAAACTTGTTTAAAACTCACTTAAATAATAAACGGGTTTTAAGGTTTTATAAACTTCCATTTTTATTCCATGATCATCATTTTGATTATTATAAAATAATAATAATAAACTTCATGTTATAAAAATGATTTACTTTGTCACTAACAATTTCTATTTAAAACAAATTTAATGATCCAGCACCATTTCAGCGGCTGACTTATTCAAATAACTTATTAACCCATCCCAATTGATCATTCCATTTAAATTAATTAATAATATAATTAATTTAAATTTATTCCATTTACCTTGATTATTATTTAATAAATAATAATTAATTTCCATATAATCTCAATCTAATTATTCCTTAAAATAATTAATAAATTCATATAAACTTAAACATTAAATATTTATTCCATCGAATAAACTTCATTACATAATAGACTTAAAAATCTTTCTTCAGTTATAAAATTAATTTATAACTCCATTTCCGTCGATTCACCGAACGGTAAATAAATATTTATAAAACAAGGGGGTTTTAGGCCATCCGTTGTCAACTACCCAACCAATACCGCCTATTGGTTTAAAACATCACAACAATGTTGAATTTTAATTCTACATTCAATATTCAATCAATATCATCATTTGGGGTAAACAGTTCCATATTTGAATAATATAAACATATAATGTATTTGAGGAATCCGGTCGGATACCTCCAACCTGTTCTTCCCTGCATTACAGATCATAATATTTGATAAAAATATATAAACAATTATTTAAATTAAAATCATCCAATACGAAAAATATAATTGTCGACAATCAATTAACCAAGGCATGCAATCATCTAATCAACGATAAATTATTTTTATATGAATTTAACACATCATAGTATTCCAGAAAAGTGTGAGAGTTAACTCACCCTGTTTTTCCGATTAATGGTTCACGCGTTGTTTCATTTAACTTTAAACAGTCATTTAAAATTAAATGAAAAATCTGACTGCTTCTGGTCCTGTCCGAAACTGCTCAGCAGCTTAGTACCCGTCGCCACGATCGCAACACTTCCGGTTTCACATGATTCTGCGAATGTATGAACATGTAACATTGGTTTTAAAGTTTAACTATTTTTACATAGATGTAAACTAAATTTAATAACTAATCCTTACCCATTATCATTAATCACTCCTCACTTGCCACATTACCAACGGCAATAGTCTTCACGCGTTTTCACCGTTCAGGATTTCCAGAACCCTATGGTTCTTCCTTTCTTCGTTAATGTTTTCTTTTTATAATATATTCTTCAAAACCCATTATGCTACTTATTTATTTATTTTCCCTTCCCAAAAAAAACCCAAGCCCACTAAGGTATTGCATAGCCACCGTTATTCTTCCTGTACCCCACCTTTTTCTTTAGTCACTACCGCAAACTTTACCAGAAACTTCATCCACCAGTCATATACGCCATGTCACTCCTTCTCCCCATAACCAAACAACTGCTTCTCCTCATTATTAAATGCGTGAGCTACACCTCCTTCAAAACTACCGATGTCACCTGTGCGCTACCCCATATAGACCGAACCTTAGCATCATGGCCTGAACTGCTATCGTCGATACACTTCTGGTCATCCCCGCATCTTCCTTCCATCCATACCAGTATTATTATTCACGCCTGTGCAAGCCTTCTCCTTTTTATTACCATTGCGTTCACCAACAGCATAGTAGGTGCTCCTTTTTTTGTTTCTCCGTCAGTGTGTCACCCTCACCACGTTTTATAGTTTTTGTTTGATGATGACTTGTTCGACACGTTTTATAGTTTTTGTGGGAAATTAAATGAATGTTTGTAGTAAAAATTAGAAAGTAATTTGGTATATATAAGAGTTAATAATTTAAAAATAGTCAGCTGAAAAGATGCTTAAGTGAGAGGTGATGTTAATTTCGGCCAAGAGTTTACTTAGGATAGTTATTAGTTTGTTAGTAGGTTACCTCAAAATAGTTTCTGTAGCATAGGTCTAATACAACGTCATTTCTTATGTTCAATGTGAATTATAGCATGGGTCATTTGGTAAGAACACATAGCTTGGTATCAAGGAACCAGGGTTCGAGACCCATTGGAGTCATTTTATTTTTATGAAATTTCACTTTTGAACATAAATTTTCATAAATCTTTATACGAAATTATGCCGAGTTCTCTTCTTAATTTAATAATTGTATTTTCAAGTAATGGTTTATTAAAAATATCGGCGATTAGAATTTCAGAGTTTACAAAATCTAAATTTATTATCTATTTTTTTGTATTATCGCGTAAGAAATGATGTCTTACATCTATATGTTTAGTTCTAGAGTGGTTTATTGGATTTTTAGATAAGTTTATTGCACTAGTGTTATCGCAATAAAAAGTTGAATTGTTTAATTTTACATTAAAATATTTAAGTCTTTGTTGCATATATATTACTTGAGCACAAGCCAATGTTGCTGATATATATTCAGCTTCATATGCTGATAGTGAAATGCAATTTTGTTTCTTGCTAAACCAAGATGTTAATGACTTGCAAATGAAAGGAAAAGTCCCACTTGTACTTTCTCGATCCGTCTGTGATCCTCCAAAATCAGCATCACAGTATGACACTAATTCAAAGGAATAATCTTTCAGATACAAAAGTCCAAAATCTGTGGTATTGCTTAGATAACACAATATACGTTTAACTGCTCTTAGGTGTGATTCTTTGGGATTGGCTTGAAAACGAGAATACAAGCAAACACTCAGCATTATATCTGGCCGACTTGCTATTAAATATAATAGAGAACCTATCATACTACGATATAATTTTTGGTCGACGCTTTTACCATTTACATCTTCTTCCGAATGTGTTCTTGTACTCATAGGTGTCGGTTTGCTTGAAGTATTTTCCATTCAAAATGTTTTATTAGATTTTTACAATATTTTTCTTGATTTATGAAAATACCATTTGGTAATTGTTTAATTTGTAATCCGGGAAAATGTGATAATTCACCCGTATGTGACATTTCAAATTCGCTTGTCTTGACAAAAAATTTCATTAATGGAACCAAAAATAATGTCGTCAACATATATCTGAATTATTAAAATATCTTTCTTATCTAGTTTTATAAATAAGGTTTGATTAACTTTTTCAATTTGAAATCCTGAATCAATCAAATGATTCTTAAGACGTTCATATCAAGCACAGGGATCTTGCTTTAAGCCATATAACGCCTTTTTCAACTTATAAACATGGTCAGGATATTTTACATGTGCAAATAATGGTGGTTGTTCAACGTATACTTTTTCTCTTATATAACCATTTAAGAAGGCACTTTTTACGTCCATTTGATATAATTTAAAATTTTGATGATAGGCATAAGCTAATAAAATACGAATTTCTCCTAGTCTAGCAACTGGAGCAAATGTTTCTTCATAGTTTATTCCTTCTTCCTGGTTATATCCTTGTGCAGTGAGTAACTTTATTTCTAGTTATATTTCCTAACTCGTCTGCTTTATTTTTATAAACTCATTTCATTCCTATAATAGCTTGATCATTTGGTCTTGGATCTAATTCCTAGACTTTATTACATTCAAACTGATTTATTTCTTCTTGCATTGCTATAATCCAATTTTCATCAGTAGATGCTTCTTTTGGATTCTTAGGTTCAATGTTTGATAAGAAAGCAACGTGACTTACGAGATTTAGCTAATTTCTAGTTCTAACACTTAAATTAATTCACCAATAAAATTCTAAGTCGGATGATCTCATAATATTCTTGGTGGTGATCTTATTTCATTATTAATTTGAACTATCTATAATATTTTCGAATTGATCGTTATTATCGAAAATATCATGAATTTCAATGATATTTTCATTTATATTATTATGAACAATGTTTTCATCTTTTCTATAAGTTATATTATCTTTATCCTAATAAGATTTATTTTCCATAATTTTAGTATTATTAGAATTTTGAATATAATATTTGTCGAAAGAAACGTGAAGTGATCCTTTTATTTTATTTGTTCTTTTATTAAAAAAATACAATAAGCTTTGCTTCGATCTGAATATCCTAGAAATGTACCTTCATCGGATTTTGAATCGAATTTGCCAAGCTGATCTATAGTATTTAAAATAAAGCATTTCCAACCGAAAACCTTAAAATATGAGATGTTTGGTTTTCTTCCATTAAAAAGTTCATATGGAGTATTTTTCGTTAGTATTCGAATGGAAACATGATTCAAAACATAATAGGTCATTGCGACTGCTTCTGCCTAGAAATGTTTTGGTAACAAACTTCCATTTAACAATGTTTTGGCACATTCATGTTGATTTCTATTTTTCTATTCTACAACTCCATTTGTTGTGGAGTTCTAGGAAATGGAAAATTATGAAAAATACCTTTCTTTTTACAATATAAGTCAAAATTTTCTTCTTCGAACTCTCCTCCATGATCACTTTATATATTTTTAACTTTTAAGTCTGTTAGATTTTGAATTTGTTTTACAAATATTTTAAAATTATCCAACATATCACTTTTATTTTTCATGAATACCATCCATGTATATATAGAAAAGTCATCAACCATTACAAACACATATTTACAGTGATTTATAGATTGAATTTGAGTTGGCCCAAATAAATCCATATGTAGTAATTCCAATGGTTGTAAAATTGAAATAACCTTTTTAGATTTTAATGAAGATTTAGTTAATTTTCCTAATTGACATGCATCGCATAAATTCTTAGGTTTGAAATTAATTTTTGGTAAACCTCTAACAATTTCATTTTTAGAAATCTTATTAATGGTTTCGAAATTTACGTGACAAAATCACTTATGCCATAACCAAGGTTCGTTATCATTGGCCATTAAATACATATCTGGATTATTATTGATCTTCATATTTAAAATATAATTATTCTTATCTCGATTACCTTCGAAAACAAGATTTTGATTTTTATCGAAAATACTACATTTGTTTTCAAAAAATGATATTTTAAATCCTTTAATGCATAACTGACTAATACTTAACATATTATGTTTTAAGTTTTTAACTAATAAAACATCAAAAACAAGAGGTAAAATTGATATACAGTAATTACTCATATTGGCTTTTGCCGATGATATATCATTTGTGATTATCTGTAAATGTGACAGCTCCTCCTTTTAAGTAGATAATATTTGTTAGCATTTCTTTGTCTTCTGTCGTATGTTTCGAGCAACCACTATCGAGTATCCATTTTCCTCTCTTTTTGAGTGGGACCTGCAAAAAATATGCAATGATGTTGGTACCCACTGTTGTATATAACGGTGTTGTATACACAATTATATGATTTTTTGTTTGATGATAACAACCAAATAAATATTATTTTAAATGTGTTTGTTACTATACTGTTCTATATATACATCACAGACATGAATATAATATCTATATTTAAATAGAATACGACTGTACAGACATTCATATATTCATACAGTATTTTATTTAAATAAAATATAATATTTCAACATTCAAACAGTACAAATTATATGACTCCACTATTTGTACACATTCATAGATATTACACATGATTTTGTACTTGTATATAAACTGAATACGTTAGACAAATTTGTTCGAACATAATAAAAATAATATTTTATTTCAGTCAAATTTGTTTAATACAAACATCAGTACATTTCTCTGATTACATACACAGTTCCTCTCTACAACACTCACACTCAGTCATACAATTTTATGTATACATTCGGTTACACTCATATACAGATGCATTTGTATATTTTTCACTGTCAACTTCTGTCTTCAGTCTTCACAGCTCTTAGTCAGTCCAGTCACCATCTGCTTACCTGTCACAATAGAAACACACACAGAGTATCTAGAACAGAAATAATATTATAATTTCTAGCGAATATAATTTTTATTTTTAAAAATTTATTTGCCTTAGAATTTCGGTGTGTTTCTCATCATCTTTCATGACTTGATCTGATATGTGAATGTAGCACGCACATGATATATGTATACACACACATGTGTATGTATATACACATATTATAGTGCAGGGACAGGAAAATCTATAATGAATGGCTGCATATACACATGTGTATAAATATACACTGCCTCGCCAATCAGTGAGCAACAAGGGGGTAGCCACGAGGACCATCTCGACTCAATGCACACATGAAAACAACTCAAGTCAAAATACAAGCATGGTCGAGCCATGTACATGTCAAGGCAGCATGAATCTTTCTGTTGGACTAAAATGTGTACAAGGGACAATCATGCATGTATGAAGTAAAACTAGAGTACACATCAGTATGAACAAGTTTCAGCAAGATACTCAAGTGTTCGAGCAACATAGGTGCAAAGTAAACTAGCTACATGGAGCAAGACAATAATGGCCGAGCACAAGTTAAGGCAGGATCAAGGAAGCCCAGACAAGTACATGGCAATATAAACATGTAAACAACATGCAGGAAAATGGATGATAGGAGAATGCTTCAATGTTAAAGCAAGTATATGTAAATGCACAAATGAATATGCAACAGCCTAGGTGCAGCTCAGTCAATGGTACACAGAGTACTAGCATGGGTCAAGCAAACGAAAATAGTGTAGAGCAAGCATAAGTGCTACAGGTATGAAAGCAATCAACATGAAACATGAAAAAACCATAGACAAATGAAGTGGAGCAGCAATAAACTCAGATGCAAGCTACAGAGCACAAGCAAGTGCATGAAGTATGAGAGACATGGATGGTTCAAAAGCAAGTACCACAACAGTTCAAAGATCAGTTTTTCATAATGAGTGATCAAACAAGTTATACAAATGTGAACATATACAAGTGGAAGTGTACATTCAAGTTTTAGCAAGCATACAAGAGCAGTTTTTAGATTCATGGGGTCAAGTTCAATAGTGCAATCAGCGTATATACAGGAAATGGTGTACAGCAGCTCGAAGATGAACAATGGAGCAAAGTACATTACACCATGAATGTTAAATAAGCACAAGGCAGGGTTATAAATGGTACATGCAGCAATGATTCAACATCAAAGAATTGTAATGAATACATGCATCAATACAGAAACATGAAGTATAAATGGTGATATCTCTATGGCAAAAATCGAATTCAAATATTCCAAAAACGACCAAACAAATCTGCACATTTTTGAATTACACAGTGACAAACTTGGCAAGTGTTTTAAGGTGGATTTCGAATAAATCAAGGCAATAGAAGGAAATAAATGTTTTGAGGAATTACAACAAAAATTCAAAACCATTTTCAATTCATAAAATCTTATTAATTGTTTCATGTTTTTGAATCCATCAGGAAATTAAGTCAAGGAAATAAATCTTTTAAAAAGGGGAAATTTCTTTCATAAATTTCAGCCAAGAACAAGTCGAGATTCACTCATTCAAAGTCGAGTTTTTTAAAGCCAGTCAAAAGAGGAAACCCGCAAATTCAAATCAAATCATTAAACGAAATCAGAGAGAGTTAAAGGATTTTCTAATCCTATATAAAGCACCAATATTGTAATGACCCGCATTTGCAGAGGTATTATAATTAATTTATTTAATTATATAAATAGTGATATAGTGAATTAAATGGTCGTGGAATTAAATAACGATGAATATTTAATTAAAATAATAAATTAAATATTGTATTTAATTCTGAAATAATCAGAATTGGCTCAAATGGCGATATGGTGTGAACCGGATCATCTATGATATTTAATTTAGTTTAGAATTGGATCTGAATAACGAATATATTATATAAACGTCAGTTTGAACGTAGAATTATAATATAAATAAAATAGAGCTCAAAATGGCGCGGTAGTTCACTATTTGGCGATTTGAACTTCAACTGAAAATACAGAGTTCGTTTTAAATCGGATTTCTGTGAAATAAGAAACGTGTGGAGCTGGTGGAGTATATCTCTCTAGGGGAAGAGAAATATCGGGATTTCATCGTGTAGATTTTTAATTATGTCCAAATCAAATTCTCAGAAATGCAGCGCCCTGACCATAACGATTTAATTATATTTTATATAAGGATTTAAATAGAAATCGAACATCGATATAACTCTGACGATGTAATATCGAGTTGTAAATCCATATAGGATTTATTCTGGAGCTGTATGGTATTCCACTGTGAATATAGACGATAATATTTATTTTTAAATATTTAATTCAATTATATTTAAATATATTTATATATTTAAATGGGTCATCCAGAGCTTTAAAAATAGCCGGTTTTGCAAATGAAGTCGGAATTCGACTAAACTAATTTTGTTGGATCCGCAATAATAAATTATTGTTAGATTCCAAGTTCCGTGATTTTTAGAGTCACTATGTGGCCGTACGAATTTTTAGAGTGAAAAACAGTCAGTGTTTTGACGGTTAAAAATACGCTCTGTGAGCAAACGGAGTCGGAATTCTACGAAACCAGTTTCATTGGGACCGTAATGTCAAACTGTAACTATACTTCAATTTTCATGATTTGTGGTTATCGTGTGTGACCACACGAATTTTTAGAAGTCAAAAACGAATATAAAAGGATAAAACAAAATACCTAAAAATATCTCCAAAAATATCTAGATATTTATTACTACTATAAATACCCTCCTAAAACTAAACCTTAACCTAATTTCAACTTTTCCTTTCCACCATTGTTTTCTTTTTCAGAGAAAAAAAATGGTGAGCTAAAAACAAATTCAAATCATAATAAATCAAAATCAAATACTGTAAATAGAAATTTACATATGCTTGAGTTCCTACATGATTTCTCTTCAGTCTGATGTGAGTTTTGAGTAACTCGAACGTATTTTGGTTCGATGGAAAAGGGTCAGCGAGATATATTGGTGCTTAGGGTTCGAATTCGAGATTTGTGTGGTGGTTGTTGGTGGGATTAGAGATGTGGGTGAGTTGTTGATGGCAAGGCGTGTCTGTCGCTGGAGTTTGGCGCTCTCCGACGCTGTGGGAGGTTGTGCGATATCTGTACCCAACGGAAAGGGGTGGTCGACGGAAATGAAAGGGGTACATCGAGTGGAGCATCAATGGTACTGTTAGAAGGAGATTTCCAAGCTGAAGACGATAGGGGTGGTTGCGATGGCCATCGATGGCCGAGGTGGGAGGTGACGTGGGTCAACTGGCGGTCAAAAAGGGGGGTAATTGGTATCCTGGAGCTCGCGTATGATTTGACGAAGAAGGACTCGGTTTTGGGTTATAACAAGAGCATACGATATCGGAATCTGACGAAACAAGATCCGTTGGGATCGTATGGACGGACACTACACCATGGAACTGACTGGGAGTGGATTGGAGCTCGTTTGAAATTATGGCAAAATAAATTGTTTGATTCAAATCAAACAGACAGTTTATCGTTCTTTAACGATGAACTGCAAATGTGAGTAAATCTCACTAACTCTGAACAGTATATAATTTCATGTTGTATTTTTAGAACTGTTAAATATTGGCAGATTGACTATGTGTTGACTGTTTGATTGAACTGCTAGTCAGTTAGTGAATTTCTATATTGATTCTGTTTAACAAAATATATCATATGGAACTGAAAGTGATGTTGATTTTATTGTGTAACATCTGTGGATGCAGGGAAATAGGTTGGAGGAACCCAACTGGGTTCCTCAACATTTATTTTACTGTTTTTCATATATTATGATATATGATGTGATATATAATCTGTTGTCGATTATATGTGTTTGGACGATACTGATCATCGTGATTTGATATGTTGAATACCATAACATACCGAAATGTTGATAAGGGGATATTTTCAAAGTGATAATTGAAAATAAAATATTTATAAATGGATATTTATAAATAAGAAATATTTATAAATTGGAATATTTATAAACAGGAGATATTTAGAAAAGGGAAATTATAAAATCAAAGAATAGATTTGAAAAGGAAATATTTGCAAACCATTTGCAAATAGAATAATAGAAAAGGAAAGATTTGTAAACCATTTACAAATAGAATTGATAGGAGATATATTTGTAAAAACAAATAAAAAGGAAATATTTGTAAATCATTTACAAATAGAATTTATAGGAAATATTTAGAAAATAAATAGAGTTAAAAAGGGAAAAATTATTTATAACGGAATAGGACGTTATAAAAAGGGAAAACGTTATAAAAAGGAAACTGTTATAAGAAGGAAATCATTTTAAAGCGGAGAACCATTACTAAAAGTAAATCTTTAAAAATGAATAAACGTTGTTAAAAAGGAAATCTTTATAAAGTGAATAAAGGAGTTAAATCGAATATGGTATTCGAAAGGAGTTAAATCGAATATGGTATTCGAAAGGAGTTAAATCGAATATGGTGTTCGAAAGGAGTTAAATCGAATATGGTATTCGAAAGGAGTTAAATCGAATATGGTATTCGAAAGGAGTTAAATCGAATATAAGTTATTCGAAGGGAGTTAAATCGAATATGGTATTCGAAAGTTAGTAAATCGAATTAATTATTCGAAAGGGGTTAGTCGAGTCGAGTTAGTTGAATAGAGTTAATCGAATATTAGTTATTCGAATAAGAGTTAACCAATTAGAGGAAAACCATTATAGTTAATCTAATATTAGTTATTCGAACAAGAGTTAACCAGTTAGAGTTAAACAGTTAGTGTTAATCAGTTAAAGTAAATCGATAGAGTTATATCGAACTAGAAGTTATTGAATAGAGTTAAATCGAACAAGAAGTTATTGAATAGAGTTAAATCGAACTAGAGTTATTCAAATGGAGTTAATCGGATTTAGTTTATTCGAATAGAGTTGAAGTGAGATAATCGAATAGTAGATATTCGAAGTGAGATAATCGAATCAGAAATATTCGAAGTGAGCTAATCGAATCTAGTTATTCGACAGGAGTTAAATCGAATAAGATTTACTCGAAGAAAGAGATTATCGAATATAAGTATTCGAAAGTAAGCAAGCCGAATATAAGTTATTCGGATAGGTTATTCGAATAAGAGTTAATCCAGTAAGAGTTAAAAGATGAACTTACACTAATTCGAGATTTGAAATGTTGTTCAGTTAAGGTCTGAAAGGTAGTTATACCCCAACTTGATTGACTTTGTTTTTAATTTGGAAATGGTTAAGGTTCGAGAGTGAAAGTGGTTAAGTGAATTTAGTAAATAAGTATAGTGGTTTGAGTGGTCGTCGCGATGTTGATTTAAACATCTGTTTAAATCCAAGTAAAGAAGATTGGGAAATGTTTTCCAAATAGAATCAGAAACGTAATAAAATATTGAAATAAGGAAATATGAATATATATATATATATGACTGATGATTGATTGATAGAATTTCCATCTAGAAATAATATTGTTGTTTGCACACGTGTTTTCTTTGATGGTTAAATCACAGACTATCGAAGTTTTGACCATTTTAACGTTGTTAATATGGAGAGACTGGTTGGATTATTATCCAAAGAACCACTCTGTATTGGCATAAGCGTTGCGAATCATATATGCCAAAGATAATTGAAGATGGAGTAAAGTGCAAGAGCTATTGTATAAATCTTAGATAACAGTGCCTAAGATGGATATACTGAATAGTGCCTTCGGTTCATCCTGTTCCTGGATGAATGTCTGACAAAGTATTTCCAGAAAGGTCACGTACATTGATTTCTTCAAACGTACCAAGAGTGGAAGCGGAGAAGGAAACTTCTTTAGCTAACACGTAATGTACTGTTGTAGACATCAATTAGTGATTTTCGATGGATCTGATAATGTGGCATTCGAAGTGAATCTGATGTGATGATAAGGCGTAACCTCAAGCCTCATCAAACAGGTAAATGATAGAAATCGGGAAGGCAGCATGGCTAAGTCGGTCGCTCCGAAGTAGGGTGTATAATCACCTGATCTAGAGTTTCATTTACTTCTAAAAATCTACTGTTGATGTTGTCCCATTCGGGAAACGGTTGTTGATCCCAACCGTTGGTGATATACATTCGATACACTCAAGCGAAATGAGTGGTCGGTCATGTGTGGCCGGGTTGCAAGATGTTCTTGTTGAACCCAGTGTATTCCTTTCTAGACGTACACTAGCGAAAGGTGGTTCCATACCTTGTCATAATTGGAAATCCATTACCCAATACATGCTTGTGGTTTTGATTGTATACAATATATGTAGAACGTGAGATGAAAGCGTTTCTGCTAGATGATTATTATATTGTGGTTGATAGACATTATTATAATATCAAAAGGGTTTTTGATATAAAGATAATTTTGATTCTCATAAGGGAAAGACCCGTTCCGTTATACGGCGTGGCCTTATGAGATATCGTTTACTTGTTCAACTGTTTTAAACTGTTTTACTCATACCAGTCCCATGACTGACCCGGAGTTTATTTTGTTTTATTTCCCTGAACTCTTGGGTGCCCAATTTTGTACGGGCAGTCAAGTAGTCAGGATTTACAGATATATTGGAAGAGATTGGAGCAGGAGGCTTCAGGAGTATATAGTTATAGTTATTTCCGCTGTGTTGTAAGTGTTGTACTTTGATAACGATGTATATTCAAGTACAGATGTATATTTCAAGTTATGTTATATATATTATATGTTATTCGTTCCATTGTGAGGTTCGTGTTACTCTAATGTTGTGTTCTTCTTCTTCTTCTTCTATTCTAAGTTTGTAACACCCCGAAAATTCTATAAACTGTGAAATTAACGAATTAAAGCATAAGTAATTTGAAATCAAAGACCTAAGGGAAACGGGATACGCCATTGCGTTCGTCTCGGAAAAATACGCGAAATAGAGTCCGAGTTTTCGAAAAACGGAGTCCGTATAAAGAAGATATGGCCTTCGGAAGTTTTAAAATAAGTTTAAAATTCAAACAGAATTAAATAATTAAATATTCCGAAGTGGGGCCCAACGGGCCAGGGTGGAAGAACACCCGCCTGGGCCACCCAGGTCGACTGGGCTGTCGACCTGGGCTACCCATGTCGACAGGGCTGTCGACAGCCCTGTCGACAGGGGTGTCGACCTGGTCGAGCCCAGTCAACCTGGCTGGCCAGGTCTGTGTTCCTCCGATTTTCTGTGGTCTGCTTTGTCACTAGGGCTAGGTGGCAAGTTTTTATTGGTCTCTCTATCGAATGAATGGCTAAGATCTAACCTAGCAACATCACGGGTCCTAATCAGTTCCTAACCTCTATATAAACAACCCTAGACAAAACCTAATCTATTCATTCAAAATTAAAAACATAGCCGCCATGTTGCTGAGGAACGACTAAGAGTAGCCACCAACTAGAGAGGGGATTAGGAGGAAGATTCTAAAGCTTAGAGCAACCTAAACAAATCAATTCAACAAAGGAATTTGCATCTTCAATCCCTAAATTAGAGAATTCATCGCAACGATTGTAAGTAGAGTATTACTTTGGTATGAATAAACAACTGTATTAATTTGTATGCTTGAATTGGGATAATAAAGTAATTCATATTTGTGCAAAATTATGTTATTCATTATAAAGAACTACATGCGGTAGTTCTATGCAAGTATACGTTTGGAATATTGCGCAAATTATGTAATCTATGTCGAAGCTACATGTATGTAGTTGATTGAAATTCATGCAAGTTTGGGGCTTTGTTATTATGCCATCATGATGTATATTTTTGTGCATAAATCATTTTGCAAGTAATTGAAACAAGTTTGGTTATTATAGTTCATATGAAACTATGTTGGAATTTTGACACCATAATCCATGTATTAAGTCATGCTTTTGCAAAACTTATGAATATGGCTAGGCTATGAATGATATTTGGCATAATTGAAATCCATGATTAAGTCTATCTTGTTTAAAAGAATTATATGATGACATATGTGAGACATGGCTAGGTTAGACTCAAAAATCCCTTTTTGCAAGTTTAAAGCAAACACCATGATTAGGAATATTTATGCATAAGTATATTTATACCATCGTTATGTGATTAGACTTAAATCATGATTAAGTTGAACTATGCTTTTGTGTTAGTAACAAAGTATCCCCTTTGTAAACATGTAGAAACCTTATGAACATGACTTGTTTATGTTTATGCCATGTTTATGCTAGAAGTATTTATGCCATGCTTATGTTTGACATTATGCCATGCTTATGCTAGAAATATTTATGCCATGCTTATGTTTGACATTATGCCTAAATAAAAATATAGGTTCATGTGTCAATAATGATATCTCAATTACAAGTTCACATGGTTTGGTTCATGTCACCTATGCTTTATGACCAAAATATATATATGCAAGTACACCAGTTTCTATTTTGTATTTCCAACGTCATATGCAAGTTCATGCGCTCACCTTCCCCTCTTTGTGTATGTAATCACACTTTAAGCCTCCCCTTTCGCATGGCTAAATTGGGCTTTAAAAGGCTAAGCCCAATATATATATAAACGGACGTGTAAAAACGGGGGTAAATAACGTTGGGCTAAATTAATTTAATGAATGAAAACTAAAGTAAAAGGGCCCAAATTCAAGAATGGGTTGGGCCCATGATTGGTGTAACCTTTACACCATTAACTTAATAATGGGCCGCAAATATTTACATATCAATAAAGAAGAAAGAAAAAAATATGTAAATGTAGAAAATACGATGTGTTTAACCCGAGGTTGGATTGAGTTGTGACGTAAACCTGCCCGGAACCGCCCGGCTGTCCAGTAGTCACAACAATACCTATCCAATGTGAGAGGTTAAACATGGAGCCCAGCAAGGACCCGAGGTTAGACTGAGTTGTGGCGTAAGACTGCCCGGAACCAACCGGCAACAGGCAGCCACAACAATACCTGTCTAATGTGAGAGGTCAGGGCCTTAATAAGACAATTAAGGCTGAGTCAGGATTGTTAGGATTAAGTGAACTAAAGACTTAATCAAAATGGAACATGCTAAACTAAACGGACTGGTGGGGGTTAGGTTAGAAAACACTTAACCAACTTAGCATGTTGGCTAGAGATAGAAAACCTAGTAACGGGGGACCCTTTTCAGCAGTAACCCTAAAAGGTGTATCAGGATACCCTGAAACTAGGCAGGGTGGGGCACGATTACTGGGCTGATTGTAAGAGGTCAAATCGACGGCGGTGGTGTAGCAGTGTAGGTTCTAACGGAGTGCGGGCGTGCACACACTCCGGCGCAGAAAAATAAGGCACTGGACACCAGTAGCATACCTGTGCACTCTAAGGTTGTGTCGGGTTGCCACTATGGGACTTGATACACCCCATGGTGGGACCAGCATAGGTAACTACAACATCGGGGGCCGTAAGACACATGTAACTATGCGAGTAGGAGCCGATCATCATAGAATGGATCACATCACCTTGATTATGGGGTACCAGTTGGGAACTAGTTTATATGGGTTCAGAGATTGACATGGGGTACGATAGTATATTCGACCCTAGACAACTTAACCAAGTTTTTAGTGCATGCCCACTTCTTGATTATACTTATCATACCCAGTTCTTTATTCATAGACAAAATAGTACTAGACTTACTCAGGCTTTATGTCTGACTCTACTTTTCTTTCGTCTTCTTTCTTCCGTTTCCCCCCCCCCCAGGTTCTCAGGGAGGGAACACAGCAGCTTGACCTACCTCAACATCCAGCTTGAAGAAGAGAAATGTATTGCTTGGACTTTCCTGTTTTGAACTATGGCTTTGGACAATCCACTATGGGGCTTTTGCAGTTTATCTATGTTTTATTTATGCTTCTTTAAATAATGTACTCAAGACAGATTATGAAAGTGTTATGTTATGTTTTTGGAAAGGATGTTGTTGTAACACGTATTTGACTTTATGAAATAAAAGTTTGTTGTTGTTCTTCCGCTGTTTAAAAATATGTGTTCTTATATCTGTCTTGTATATCTGTGACTTGTACTTATAAACCTCCACCAAAATTAGGGCATTCCCTTTGAGAGTGACCCTAACGGAGGTGGGGTGTTTCACTTGGTATCAGAGCATAGGTTTACCAGATAAGATAAAAAGTTTTGAAAATTTATTTTCAAAAAGGAAATTTAAAGAAGCATTTTTAAAAGATAAAAATATTTTTTTTTTAAAGGCAAAGTCCACTCCCCAAAGCCATAGGTACTATCTCTTATCCTTCGTTTTGAACCTATCCTTTTTGTTTCAGCATGTCCGAAGATCTTAACTTGCCGGAAGGGGTACCAATACCTGGTTGGTTTAGACGGTTCTTAGAAGCAAGGGCCACTCAGCCAGGTCCTACCGTTCCTCCTCCCCCAGCTGCAGGAAATCATCCAGCTGCAGCAGCACCTCTTCCTCCACCTCCTCCACGAGGAAACGCGTTTGCTAAGATATGTAAGGATTTTAAAGCTATGGGAGGAAGGGATTTCCATGGAACTGAGTCCTTCGTAGCAGCTAGAAATTGGCTGAAAGAAACGGAGGACCTATTCATCATCTTTGAGGTAGAAGATAGACAAAAAGTACAATTGGCGGTGTGGCTATTGAAGGGCGAGGCTTCCTACTGGTGGGAAGTCACTAATGCTGAAAGACCAGTAGAGACATGGGAGGACTTTAGGGCAAGATTTGAGACCAAATTTCTCTCAGATGCGGAAAGAAGTTTGCAGTTGGAAAAATTCTTATTTCTTAAGCAAGGGGACAAGACGGTCAGAGAGTATGTGAATCAGTTTGATGAGCTGGCTAGGTTTGGGCTTGACCTAGTCAACACCCCGCACAAGAAGGCTCTCCGTTTCGTCAAGGGGTTAAATGAGCCATTACACAGTTTGGCCATGACCCATATACCCATGGGAGCCACGTATGAAAGATTGGTGCAAATGGCGTTGCTGAATGAAGAGGATAAGGGCAAGAAGGAGACAAAGGCAGAAAGCTCTCAAGGGAAGAAAGAGGGTTTGCAGCCTAAGAAGACGGACTTTAAAAAAGGCGGGAAAGGCAACAAAGAGAAGAGGAAGTGCAATTTCTGTGGCAAAGTGGTGCACTTAGTTAAGGACTGCCGGAAAAAGAAGGCCAAGGAGAATGGTGGGTGCTTTTCTTGCGGTGAGACGGGCCATAGGGCTAAGGACTGCCCAAAGAAACGAGGACAGGGGCAGAGGACTGGATCCACTCCAGGGGCACAGGTTCATGTGCTGGAAGCGCCACCTTTGCAACAACGAGGTACAAACACTTCTGTAGAAAGTGTAGTTTATCTTTATGATCACCCCGTTCGCACTTTATTTGATTCTGGCGCATCACACTCCTTTATCTCGTCTGCTTTAGTAGAATCTCTGCACCTAAAAACTAGTATGATAGAGGACCCCTTAATTGTTTCAAACCCAATTGGGGGCCCAGCTCATTTGTCTATGATCTGTTTGGATTTGAAAATTTCTATTCTAAGTGTAGAATTTCAATGTAGTGCCTTTGTTTTGGGCTTTTCGGGGTATGGTTTGATTTTGGGTATGGATTGGCTATCCAGTAATGGGGCCATCCTTGATTGTGAGAAAAGGGTTGTTAGGCTCCTAACCCAGCTCGGTAATACTTTGGAAATTTCTTGTAATCCCTCGTATGCGGTTATGCTTAGTTATCTTGAGTCGCTAGATGCCTCTGTTGAAAATTTGCAATCAGTTAGAGTGGTCCGGGAATATCCGGATGTCTTCGAAGAGGTGAAGGGCTTGCCTCCGAAGCGGGAGATAGACTTCCGCATATATCTTGTGGATAATGCAAAGCCCGTTGCGTTGCCCGTTAGACACATGGCTCCACGAGAAAGAAAAGAGCTCAGTAAACAGATTAAAGAGCTTCTAGAGAAGGGGTTCATTAGGAGGAGCATTTCAGAATGGGGCGCTCCAGTGGTGTTCGCTACAAAGGCGGATGGTTCACTCCGTCTATGTGTTGACTATAGGGAGCTCAACAAGCTAACGAAAAAGAATAGGCATCCTCTCCCTAGAATTGACGATTTATTTGACCAGCTTGTAGGAGCGTCTGTTTTCTCCCAACTCGATTTAGCAACCGGTTTTCATCAGCTAAGGGTGGCTGAAGATAGCATCGATAAAACGGCTTTCAGAACCCCAGACGGTTTCTTTGAATGGCTTGTCATGCCTTTCGGCTTGACAAATGCACCTGCTTACTTCGTGGACCTGATGAGTAGGGTATTTAGAGATTTCCTCAACAAATTCGTAGTGGTCTTCGTAGATGATATCCTTATCTTCTCAAAGAATGAAGAGGAACATGCTCAACACTTAAGGGCAATCATGGAAACGTTGCGAGCCCATCAACTAAAAGCCAAATTCTCCAAATGCCACTTTTGGAGAGAAGAGGTGAGGTTCCTTGGGCACATAGTATCCAAACAAGGGTTAGCGGTGGACCCTGCTAAGGTAGTGGCGGTACAGGATTGGAAGACACCAAGGAATGCAACTGAGGTCCGAAGCTTTCTAGGACTAGCAGGTTTCTATCGAAAATTCATAGGGGATTTTGCGAAAATCTCAGCTCCGCTCACGAAATTGACTAAGAAGAATCTAGTGTTCAATTGGGACTTGGATTGCGAATTTGCCTTCCAACGACTGAAAAGGGCTCTTACAACAGCCCCAGTTTTGACGCTGCCAGATGGGAGCAAGATGTTCACTGTTTATACGGATGCATGTGGGACAGGGCTAGGCGCCGTCTTAATGCAAGAAGGAAGGGTAGTAGCTTATGGCGGGAGGCAGTTGAAGGTGCACGAAAAGAACTACCCAACCCACGATCTCGAGTTAGCCGCCATCGTCTTTGCACTCAAGTCTTGGCGACACTATCTCCTAGGTGAGAAGTTCGAACTTTACACTAACCATAAATCGTTGAAATATCTTTTCTCGCAGAAGGATCTTAACTTGAGGCAACAAAGGTGGATGGAGTTTCTTGCCTCGTACGATTTCGAAATCTCCTACACTCCGGGCAAAGGCAACGTAGTTGCAGACGCGTTGAGCCGAAAGAAATTGACCCTAAGCCCGTTGTTTGTTGAAAGACAAAGCCTAGAGTTTATAGCCAGCTTCGACTTTAGGCCTTCCTCCGATTTCGTACCGGGCTTGCTAGCATCTCTCGAAGTGCGTCCAACTTTAGTGGATTCAGTAGGGACAGCACAACGCGAAGACCCTCAGCTTGTAGAAATAATTGATAGGCTAATTAGGGGTGAGACTTCAAGTCACCTCAACAGATACTCCATCGACGATAAGGGTTTACTAAGGCGAGATGGAAGGCTATGCGTCCCACAGACAAACGATTTAATAAAGAAGGTTCTCGAAGAAGCTCATCACTCCAAGATGACGATACACCCAGGCGGAGATAAAATGTACAAAGACATAAAAAGGACTTTCTTTTGGAACGGCATGAAAAAGGACGTGGCAGAATTCGTTTCTAGGTGTATGGTGTGCCAACAGGTTAAAGCGGAACAGAAAAAGCCTGGCGGACTACTACATCCTCTGGAGGTCCCGCAGTGGAAGTGGGATAGTATCTCAATGGACTTCATCGATGGGCTGCCTAGGTCTAGGAGAGGAAACACAAGCATTTGGGTAATAGTGGATAGGCTTACTAAAAGCGCCCACTTTTTACCTGTCAAAAGTAAAAGAACTGCCTCATCCCTAGCATCACTTTACCTCAAGGAAATCGTTCGACTCCATGGAATACCATCTAGCATTGTTAGTGACCGAGACCCCATCTTCACCAGTGAGTTTTGGCGGAGTCTGCAAGAAGCAGTAGGAACGCAGTTGTGCTTGAGCACAGCCTATCATCCCCAAACCGACGGCCAAACAGAGAGAGTGAATAGAGTTTTGGAAGACCTTTTAAGGTTATGCGTCCTTGACTTCGGAGGGACATGGGAAGACCACCTTCCTTTGGTGGAATTTGCCTACAACAACGGCTATCAAGCAACCATCGGAATGGCGCCCTTCGAAGCTCTATATGGAAGACCGTGCCGATCGCCCACTTGTTGGTGGGAGTCTACTGATAAGCTCATACTAGGACCAGACATGATCCGAGAGACTTCAGAGAAAGTAGACTTAATACGAAGAAGGATGAAGACGGCCCAAGACAGACAAAAGTCCTATGCCGACAAGAGGAGAACCGACCTTGAATTTGAAGTTGGAGACAGAGTTTTTCTCAAGGTATCACCGCTAAGAAACGTTGTTCGTTTCGGAACCACAGGAAAGCTAGCACCAAGGTTCATAGGACCATTCCCTATCATCGAGAAGATTGGGAAAATGGCCTATAGATTAGAGCTACCCGAGAAGTTGGCTGGAGTCCACAACGTTTTTCACGTTTCACATCTACGAAAATGTCTACATGAGTCTGCTGAAGTGGTAGAGCCAAATATACTCGAAGAGGCCGAAGTGGAACGCGAAGCAACCATAAGAAAGGTTCCAACCCGCATCCTAGGAACGGAAGTGAAGAAGCTACGCAACCGCGAAGTCAAGCTCGTCAAAGTTCAGTGGAGCGACGCCGAGGGAGACGCGACTTGGGAAACTGAAGCTAGAATACGTACTGCCTACCCTTTTCTGTTCGAGGGTACATCCTTGATCTTTCTTTTTCCTTAAGTTGCGCTTTTATCTATCTTTTTAGGTATATTTCCTCGACCTTATCTTTTAGGTAGAAACCTTTTGGATGAAAACATGTAATTGAAACATGTTATGTATGATGGTTGCAAGTGGTTGCAAGTGATTGCTAGTGGTTGCTCGTGGTTGCATATACACACACAATCTAGGTTTTAGATCGGCTCAATCACTTCATATTGCATATGCATATATGTTTGCATTTGTATATGGTTGAATTGTAATGTGTTGGCATATGGATGTTGCATTTGTATTGAATGATTGTGCACTCATGTAGAATCATGAATAGGAAAATTTGCATACATAATGGATTCATGGCACTTACATAATTCGCATTAAGGAGGTCAACTGAATCAGTAGACCGCCTGATTTTGCATTAGATAAATTCATGAACACACACACTTCGCATATGATCATGAAGCATTAGAAGTCTTTTAAGGACAATGGATACTCGTGTTTGATGGATGAGTAGATGGATGATTGGATGTTAGGATATACATTCCTCCTAACTTGAAGATTTCGGGGACGAAATCCTTTTAAGTGGGGGAGAATGTAACACCCCGAAAATTCTATAAACTGTGAAATTAACGAATTAAAGCATAAGTAATTTGAAATCAAAGAACTAAGGGAAACGGGATACGCCGTTGTGTTCGTCTCGGAAAAATACGCGAAATAGAGTCCGAGTTTTCGAAAAACGGAGTCCGTATGAAGAAGATATGGCCTTCGGAAGTTTTAAAATAAGTTTAAAATTCAAACAGAATTAAATAATTAAATATTCCGAAGTGGGGCCCAATGGGCCAGGGTGGAAGAACACCCGCCTGGGCCACCCAGGTCGACTGGGCTGTCGACCTGGGCTACCCATGTCGACAGGGCTGTCGACAGCCCTGTCGACAGGGGTGTCGACCTGGTCGAGCCCAGTCAACCTGGCTGGCCAGGTCTGTGTTCCTCCGATTTTCTGTGGTCTGCTTTGTCACTAGGGCTAGGTGGCAAGTTTTTATTGGTCTCTCTGTCGAATGAATGGCTACGATCTAACCTAGCAACATCAAGGGTCCTAATCAGTTCCTAACCTCTATATAAACAACCCTAGACAAAACCTAATCTATTCATTCAAAATTAAAAACATAGCCGCCATGTTGCTGAGGAACGACTAAGAGTAGCCACCAACTAGAGAGGGGATTAGGAGGAAGATTCTAAAGCTTAGAGCAACCTAAACAAATCAATTCAACAAAGGAATTTGCATCTTCAATCCCTAAATTAGAGAATTCATCGCAACGATTGTAAGTAGAGTATTACTTTGGTATGAATAAACAACTGTATTAATTTGTATGCTTGAATTGGGATAATAAAGTAATTCATATTTGTGCAAAATTATGTTATTCATTATAAAGAACTACATGCGGTAGTTCTATGCAAGTATACGTTTGGAATATTGCGCAAATTATGTAATCTATGTCGAAGCTACATGTATGTAGTTGATTGAAATTCATGCAAGTTTGGGGCTTTGTTATTATGCCATCATGATGTATATTTTTGTGCATAAATCATTTTGCAAGTAATTGAAACAAGTTTGGTTATTATAGTTCATATGAAACTATGTTGGAATTTTGACACCATAATCCATGTATTAAGTCATGCTTTTGCAAAACTTATGAATATGGCTAGGCTATGAATGATATTTGGCATAATTGAAATCCATGATTAAGTCTATCTTGTTTAAAAGAATTATATGATGACATATGTGAGACATGGCTAGGTTAGACTCAAAAATCCCTTTTTGCAAGTTTAAAGCAAACACCATGATTAGGAATATTTATGCATAAGTATATTTATACCATCGTTATGTGATTAGACTTAAATCATGATTAAGTTGAACTATGCTTTTGTGTTAGTAACAAAGTATCCCCTTTGTAA
This sequence comes from Allium sativum, assembly GCA_030737875.1. Lineage (NCBI taxonomy): Eukaryota > Viridiplantae > Streptophyta > Magnoliopsida > Asparagales > Amaryllidaceae > Allium > Allium sativum. Next base: position 8,908,344 of record JASFAX010000034.1, read on the forward strand.
ACATGTAGAAACCTTATGAACATGACTTGTTTATGTTTATGCCATGTTTATGCTAGAAGTATTTATGCCATGCTTATGTTTGACATTATGCCATGCTTATGCTAGAAATATTTATGCCATGCTTATGTTTGACATTATGCCTAAATAAAAATATAGGTTCATGTGTCAATAATGATATCTCAATTACAAGTTCACATGGTTTGGTTCATGTCACCTATGCTTTATGACCAAAATATATATATGCAAGTACACCAGTTTCTATTTTGTATTTCCAACGTCATATGCAAGTTCATGCGCTCACCTTCCCCTCTTTGTGTATGTAATCACGCTTTAAGCCTCCCCTTTCGCATGGCTAAATTGGGCTTTAAAAGGCTAAGCCCAATATATATATAAACGGACGTGTAAAAACGGGGGTAAATAACGTTGGGCTAAATTAATTTAATGAATGAAAACTAAAGTAAAAGGGCCCAAATTCAAGAATGGGTTGGGCCCATGATTGGTGTAACCTTTACACCATTAACTTAATAATGGGCCGCAAATATTTACATATCAATAAAGAAGAAAGACAAAAATATGTAAATGTAGAAAATACGATGTGTTTAACCCGAGGTTGGATTGAGTTGTGACGTAAACCTGCCCGGAACCGCCCGGCTGTCCAGTAGTCACAACAATACATATCCAATGTGAGAGGTTAAACATGGAGCCCAGCAAGGACCCGAGTTTAGACTGAGTTGTGGCGTAAGACTGCCCGGAACCAACCGGCAACAGGCAGCCACAACAATACCTGTCTAATGTGAAAGGTCAGGGCCTTAATAAGACAATTAAGGCTGAGTCAGGATTGTTAGGATTAAGTGAACTAAAGACTTAATCAAAATGGAACATGCTAAACTAAACGGACTGGTGGGGGTTAGGTTAGAAAACACTTAACCAACTTAGCATGTTGGCTAGAGATAGAAAACCTAGTAACGGGGGACCCTTTTCAGCAGTAACCCTAAAAGGTGTATCAGGATACCCTGAAACTAGGCAGGGTGGGGCACGATTACTGGGCTGATTGTAAGAGGTCAAATCGACGGCGGTGGTGTAGCAGTGTAGGTTCTAACGGAGTGCGGGCGTGCACACACTCCGGCGCAGAAAAATAAGGCACTGGACACCAGTAGCATACCTGTGCACTCTAAGGTTGTGTCGGGTTGCCACTATGGGACTTGATACACCCCATGGTGGGACCAGCATAGGTAACTACACCTTCGGGGGCAATAAGACACATGTAACTATGCGAGGAGCCGATCATCATAGAATGGATCACATCACCTTGATTATGGGGTGCCAGTTGGGAACTAGTTTATATGGGTTCAGAGATTGACATGGGGTACGATAGTATATTCGACCCTAGACAACTTAACCAAGTTTTTAGTGCATGCCCACTTCTTGATTATACTTATCATACCCAGTTCTTTATTCATAGACAAAATAGTACTAGACTTACTCAGGCTTTATGTCTGACTCTACTTTTCTTTCATCTTCTTTCTTCCGTTCCCCCCCTAGGTTCTCAGGGAGGGAACACAGCAGCTTGACCTACCTCAACATCCAGCTTGAAGAAGAGAAATGTATTGCTTGGACTTTCCTGTTTTGAACTATGGCTTTGGACAATCCACTATGGGGCTTTTGCAGTTTATCTATGTTTTATTTATGCTTCTTTAAATAATGTACTCAAGACAGATTATGAAAGTGTTATGTTATGTTTTTGGAAAGGATGTTGTTGTAACACGTATTTGACTTTATGAAATAAAAGTTTGTTGTTGTTCTTCCGCTGTTTAAAAATATGTGTTCTTATATCTGTCTTGTATATCTGTGACTTGTACTTATAAACCTCCACCAAAATTAGGGCATTCCCTTTGAGAGTGACCCTAACGGAGGTGGGGTGTTTCAAAGTTTCTATCTTATCTTTCCTCACCCTCTAATTTCTTTCATTAATGACCGGTATTTTCGATCCTTTGATGTTCAATATGTGTTGTATATCAGATAACCTAGATCGTCAAAAACCCGGGTCATTACAGTTGGTATCAGAGATTAAGTTAAGAGAATTACCTTGCCTCTGTAGCGTGACACAGTAGAGATGGGGTTAGTAATACCCTGGATTGAGTTTGAGTGTATATATACGAGTGAACGTATTTGTAGACGATATAAAAATAATTTTATATTGTGGAGATTTATTGGTTGAGTTGTTTATGAGTTCTGGTCGATCAGTTTGATCCACTGTATCGGTAGGAAATAATAAACACTCGAATACGATGGGTCGGCATGATAGGTTTCAAAAAGATGGTAAATTAAAATAAGTTTACCCAAATTATATTTTGATATAAAGAAGATTGATATTGAAATGATTATAGTATAGTGGATATATTGGTTATTATTATAATCGAGTAAGATTATAAATTAAATGGTTATGTAAATAACCAATCAAAATTCATATAAGTGAAATACATGAAATCAGATGAGTTGAATCTGAAATTTTAAACTAGAAATTGAGTTAAAACTTTGGAGAATTGGATAAGTGTTTGTAAATGAATTTGGGTTAAAAATAAGGAAAATTTAAGATCTTGGGAGATTTTAAATTGTTTTACAAGCAGTGTGAATCATATTTTGAAATGAATTTCAAAGGGGAAATGTTAGAAATGGTTTTATAGTATTGAACTCACTTCGATCGCTGGAAAATAGATTCTGATGATGACAGCTGCATCATCGGTATTCATTTTCGAGTTGTAAGTGACGAATTACTACCAGAGATACTATTTTTAATTTGTTTTGGGAAAGACAAGTTGTGTTGAATTTCAAAATAGAATTTGATATATAGAATTTGAATAATAGAATTTGATATATAGAATTTGAATAATAGAATTTGATATATAGAATTTGAATAGAAATTGAATAGAAATTGAATAGAATTAACTAAGTCGAAGAGGAATTAGTTAATCGAGTTTTGAATTTGAAGTTGAACTTTGAAAGGTGAATTGGATTTGTAAATGGATATTTGAAATCGAATATAGAACTTAAATTTGAAATTTGGATTCAAATTAGTTAATAAGCAAGTTAAAATATATTTGAACATGTCATGTTCAAATATAAAAGTGAAATAGACTAAAGAGTTAATTAACAAATTAATTAACGAATTGAGTTAAAACGATCAGGTATAGTTAAAATGGATTGGGCAGGTATAAATATACATAAGATAGGTATGGATAAGGTATGAAGGTATATAAATAGAATGCTCGACGAAAAGGTATGTATTTAATTCATATATGAGATTTTATGCGCCGTATCGGCTAGCCGCTTGGCTTTTTCTTTTTCTTTTGGATTGGTGAGGGCCATGGGAGGCTATTTGAAATATCCCGATGCTTCTGGTACAAAGGAGGTTATGGCGAATTTTTCCGGGAATTTAAGGAGCTAGAATATTTTTAAGATAATTTGATAGTTAGAAATCAACGTATCAATATATATATATATATAGAAGTCGATAAGGAAACGAACTTAGAAATAGAATAGTAAAATCAAAAAGGAAAACTAAGAATAAAATCTAGTAAGAATAGAAAGAGGAAGCGTATACGTGTTTAAAAGTGAATAAGTAGTTGTATGGTATTGATTATTCGAGTAAGTAGTCATATCCGTTTTGACGTTATAAATGTTATCCAGTCAAGGTCTGAGAGGTAGTTATACCCCAACTTGATTGATTTCATTATTAACAAATAAATAGTAAGATTTCAGGCTCGAAGATCATTGTTGAATAAGAGTTAGTTGAATATAGTATTTGGGTTGTCGTAACGATGTTTTACACAACATCCGTTTTAACCCAAATAAGTGTAAGCTTGGAAATGTAACAAAGAATATTTCCTGAGTATAGAAATAAACGAGATCGGAAAAGAGATAAGTAATTGGAATATTTTCCAATTATAAATAGCATATATTTTCTAAAGTTTAGAAAATAAAGGAAGGCGATATTCGGAAATGTTTTCCAAATAACGTAAAAGGCCAATATGGTTATTGAAAATATTTGGTTAACGAATATTGATAAAGAAATAGAGAAGTGCTTTAACTAATGGAATATTAATTAAGGGATCAGTGACATGTTCAAAAGGAAAATTTGATTTTTGAAAAGAGTAAACTGTTTAAAAACTCCCAGGGAAAGACTGATTGAATTAAAAACAAATTTAACAGAAATTTGTGAAAGCAAAGTTGAATTAAAGTAAAGCCAGTAAAGTGGTAACTAAGATTGAATTAGAATGATATCAAGACAAATTGGATTGTGAGATTCAAATTTGATGTGTAATGTGACAATCAAGTTAAGAGTTGGGAATCGAGAAGAAACTCGAGTTGAAATGATATTTGGCTTGGAGCGAATGGTTGGATTTGTGGATAAAAACAGATTGGAGTTTGATTGGGATGACCCTTGTATCCGCTGAATTGATAACATGTGGAAAGGATATAATGATATGCCGACAAAAGGTACAAGTTTATATTTCTATTGGATATAAGATTTATGAGCCGATCTGGCAAGCCGCTTGGCTATTTGATTTTCTTTTGGGATGGAGATGGCCCAGAGAGGCAAGTTGGAGTTTGAGCTATTAACCAGTACAAAGGAGGTGCTGGCAAAAATTTTCAAAAAGTTAAGGTGTTAGAAAATTTTCAGGATTTTTGAAAATTTTCGTTGATAAGAATTAATTAATAATTTAATTGAAATTAAATTGGTTCAGTTGAAACTGGAGTTAAGAAGTGAACAAATATCTTCTAACAAGTCGATAGGGTCGTTCTCTACCTTAGCAATTTCGAGGACGAAATTATTTTAAGTGGGGAAGAATGTAATGACCTGCATTTGTAGAGGTATTATAATTAATTTATTTAATTATATAAATAGTGATATAGTGAATTAAATGGTTGTGGAATTAAATAATGATGAATATTTAATTAAAATAATAAATTAAATAATATGTTTAATTCTGAAATAATCAGAATTGGCTGAAATGACGATATGGTGTGAACCGGATCATCTATGATATTTAATTTAGTTTAGAATTGGATCTGAATAACGAATATATTATATAAACGTCAGTTTGAACGTAGAATTATAATATAAATAAAATAGAGCTCGAAATGGCGCGTCAGTTCGCTATTTGGCGATTTGAACTTCAACTGAAAATACAGAGTTCGTTTTAAATCGGATTTCTGTGAAACAAGAAACGTGTGGAGCTGGTAGAGTATATCTTTCTAGGGGAAGAGAAATATCGGGATTTCATCATGTAGATTTTGAGTTATGTCCAAATCAAATTCTCAGAAATGCGGCACCCTGACCATAACGATTTAATTATATTTTATATAAGGATTTAAATACAAATCGAACATCGATATTACTCTGACGATGTAATATCGAGTTGTAAATCCATATAGGATTTATTCTGGAGATGTATGGTATTCCGCTGTGAATATAGACGATAATATTTATTTTTAAATATTTAACTTAATTATATTTAAATATATTTATATATTTAAATGGGTCATCTAGAGCTTTAAAAATAGCCGGTTTTGCAAACGAAGTCGGAATTCGACGAAACTAATTTTGTTGGATCTGTAATATTAAATTATTGTTAGATTCCAAGTTCCGTGATTTTTACAGTCACTGTGTGGCCGTACGGATTTTTAGAGTGAAAAACAGTCAGTGTTTTGACGGTTAAAAATACGTTGTGTGAGCAAACGGAGTCGGAATTCGACGAAACCAGTTTCGTTGGGACCGTAATGTCAAACTGTAACTGTACTTCAATTTTCATGATTTGTGGTTATCGTGTGTGATCACACATATTTTTAGAAGTCAAAAACGAATATAAAAGGATAAAACAAAATATCTAAAAATATCTCCAAAAATATCTAGATATTTATTACTACTATAAATACCCTCCTAGAACTAAACCTTTACCTAATTTCAACTATTCCTTTCCGCCGTTGTTTTCTTTTTCAGAGAAAAAAAATGGTGAGCTAAAAAAAAATTCAAATCATAATAAATCCAAATCAAATACTGTAAATAGCAATTTACATATGCTTGAGTTCCTACATGATTTCTCTTCAGTCTGATGTGAGTTTTGGGTAACTCGAACGTATTTTGGTTCGATGGAAAAGGGTCAGCCAGGTATATTGGTGCCTAGGGTTCGAATTCGAGATTTGTGTGGTGGTTGCTGGTGGGATTAGAGATGTCGGGTGAATTGGTGATGGCGAGGCGTGTCTGTCGCTGGAGTTTGGCGCTCTCCGAGGCTGTGGGAGGTTGTGCGATATCTGTACCCAACGAAAAGGGGCGGTCACAGGAAATGAAAGGGGTACATCGAGTGGAGCATCAATGGTACTGTTAGGAGGAGATTTCCAAGCTGAAGCGGATAGGGGTGGTTGCGGTGGCCATCGATGGCCGAGGTGGGAGGTGACGTGGGTCAACTGGCGGTCAAAAAGCGGGGTAATTGGTATCTTGGAGCTCGCGTATTGATTTGAGGAATAAGGACTCGGTTTTGGATTATAACAAGAGCATACAATATCAGAATCTGACGAAACAAGATCCATTGGGATCGTATGGACGGACACTACACCATGGAACTAACTGGGAGTGGATTTGAGCTCGTTTGAAATTATGGCGAAATAAATTGTTTGATTCAAATCAAACAGACAGTTTATCGTTCTTTAACGATGAACTGCAAATGTGAGTAAATCTCACTAACTCTGAACAGTTTAAAAATTCATGTTGTATTTTTAGAACTGTTAAATATTGGCTGATTGACTGTGTGTTGACTGTTTGATTGAACTGCTGGTCAGTTAGTGAATTTCTATATTGATTCTGTTTAGCAAAATATATCATATGGAACTGAAAGTGATGTTGATTTTATTGTGTAACATCTGTGGATGCAGGGAAACAGGTTGGAGGAACCCAACTAGGTTCCTCAACATTTATTTTACTGTTTTTCATATATTGTGATATATGATGTGATATATAATCTGTTGTCGATTATATGTGTTTGGACGATACTGATCATCGTGATTTGATATGTTGAATACCATAACATACCGAAATGTTGATAAGGGGATATTTTCAAAGTGATATTTGAAAATAAAATATTTATAAATGGAATATTTATAAATAAGAAATATTTATAAATTGGAATATTTATAAATAGGAGATATTTAGAAAAGGGAAATTATAAAATCAAAGAATAGATTTCAAAAGGAAATATTTGCGAACCATTTGCAAATAGAATAATAGAAAAGGAAAAATTTGTAAACCATTTACAAATAGAATTGATAGGAGATATATTTGTAAAAACAAATAAAAAGGAAATATTTGTAAATCATTTACAAATAGAATTTATAGGAAATATTTAGAAAATAAATAGAGTTAAAAAGGGAAAAATTATTTATAACGGAATAGGACGTTATAAAAAGGGAAAACGTTATAAAAAGGAAACTGTTATAAGAAGGAAATCATTTTAAAGCGGAGAACCGTTACTAAAAGTAAATCTTTAAAAATGAATAAACGTTATTAAAAATGAAATCTTTATAAAGTGAATAAAGGAGTTAAATCGAATATGGTATTTGGAAGGAGTTAAATCGAATATGGTATTCGAAAGGAGTTAAATCCAATATGGTATTCGAAAGGAGTTAAATCGAATATGGTGTTCGAAAGGAGTTAAATCGAATATGGTATTCGAAAGGAGTTAAATCGAATATAAGTTATTCGAAGGGAGTTAAATCGAATATGGTATTCGAAAGTTAGTAAATCGAATTAGTTATTCGAAAGGGGTTAGTCGAGTCGAGTTAGCTGAATAGAGTTAATCGAATATTAGTTATTCGAATAAGAGTTAACCAGTTAGAGGAAAACCATTAGAGTTAATCGAATATTAGTTATTCGAACAAGAGTTAACCAGTTAGAGTTAAACAGTTAGTGTTAATCAGTTAAAGTAAATTGATAGAGTTATATCGAACTAGAAGTTATTGAATAGAGTTAAATCGAACAAGAAGTTATTGAATAGAGTTAAATCGAACTAGAGTTATTCAAATGGAGTTAATCGAATTTAGTTTATTCGAATAGAGTTGAAGTGAGATAATCGAATAGGAGATATTCGAAGTGAGATAATCGAATCAGAAATATTCGAAGTGAGCTGATCGAATCTAGTTATTCGACATGAGTTAAATCGAATAAGATTTACTCGAAGAAAGAGATCATCAAATATAAGTATTCGAAAGTAAGCAAATCGAATATAAGTTATTCGGATAGGTTATTCGAATAAGAGTTAATCCAGTAAGAGTTAAAAGATGAACTTACACTAATTCGAGATTTGAAATGTTGTTCAGTTAAGGTCTGAGAGGTAGTTATACCCCAACTTGATTGACTTCGTTTTTAATTTGGAAATGGTTAAGGTTCGAGAGTGAAAGTGGTTAAGTGAATTTAGTAAATAAGTATAGTGGTTTGAGTGGTCGTCGCGATGTTGATTTAAACATCTATTTAAATCCAAGTAAAGAAGATTGGGAAATGTTTTCCAAATAGAATCAGAAATGTAATAAAATATTGAAATAAGGAAATATGAATATATATATATATATATGATTGATGATTGATTGATAGAATTTCCATCTGGAAATAATATCGTTGTTTGCACACGTGTTTTCTTTGATGGTTAAATCACAGACTATCGAAGTTTTGACCATTTTAACGTTGTTAATACGGAGAGACCGGTTGGATTATTATCCAAAGAACCACCCTGTATTGGCATAAGCGTTGCGAATCATATATGCCAAAGATAATTGAAGACGGAGTAAAGTGCAAGAGCTATTGTATAAATCTTAGATAACAGTGCCTAAGATGGATATACTGAATAGTGCATTCGGTTCATCCTGTTCCTGGATGACTTGTATGGATGAATGTCTGACAGAGTATTTCCAGAAAGGTCACGTACATTGATTTCTTCAACCGTACCAGGAGTGGAAGCGGAGAAGTAAACTTCTTTAGCTAACACGTAATGTACTGTTGTAGACGTCAATTAGTGATTTTCGATGGATCTGATAATGTGGCATTCGAAGTGAATCTGATGTGATGATAAGGCATAACCTCAAGCCTCATCAAACCGGTAAATGACAGAAATCGGGCAGGCAGCATGGCTAAGTCGGTCGCTCCGAAGTAGGGTGTATAATCACCTGATCTAGAGTTTCATTTACTTCTAAAAATCTATTTTTGATGTTGTCCCATTCGAGAAACGGTTGCTGATCCCAACTGTTTGTGATATACATTCGATACACTCAAGCAAAATGAGTGGTCGGTCATGTGTGGCCGGGTTCCAAGATGTTCTTGTTGAACCTAGTTTATTCCTTTCTAGAGGTACACTAGCGAAAGGTGGTTCCATACCTTGTCATAGTTGGAAATCCATTACCCAATACGTGCTTGCGGTTTTGATTGTATACTATATATGTAGAACATGAGATGAAAGTGTTTCTGCTAGATGATTATTATATTGTGGTTGATAGACATTATTATTATATCAAAAGGGTTTTTGATATAAAGATAATTTGGATTCTCATAAGGGAAAGACCCATTCCGTTATACGGCGTGGTCTTATGAGATATCGTTTACTTGTTCAACTGTTTTAAACTGTTTTACTCATACCAGTCCCATGACTGACCCGGAGTTTATTTTGTTTTGTTTCCCTAAACTCTTGGGTGCACAATTTTGTACGAGCAGTCAAGTAGTAAGGATTTATAGATATACTGGAAGAGATTGGAGTAGGAGGCTTCAGGATTATATAGCTATAGTTATTTCCGCTGTGTTGTAAGTGTTGTACTTTGATAATGATGTATATTCAAGTACAGATGTATATTTCAAGTTATGTTATATATATTATATGTTATTCGTTCCGTTGTGAGGTTCGTGTTACTCTGATGTTGTGTTCTTCTTCTTCTTCTATTATAAGTTTCTATCTTATCTTTCCTCACCCTCTAATTTCTTTTATTAATGACCGGTATTTTCGATCCTTGGATGTTCGATATGTGTTGTATATCGGATAACCAAGATCGTCAAAAACCCGGGTCATTACAAATATCATCATTGGCAAACCATCGAGACCAACAATAATCAATTCAAGCAATCAAAGATCAAATTTCATAGGACTTACAAATTGCTAGGGTTTCGATCCCGAGGCATCGGATTTGCAAATCAATCGAGAAAGGAAAATAGAGCATTGGAGCAATTAGAGAAACGACATCAGCAATTCATCAAGCATCAATCCGATTGGGAATTACAAAAACCCTAGTTTTCTTTGAAGCCGCCGGTCGCCATATTTTTTTCTCCAGAGGAAAAAAGAGATTCGGGCAAATTGAATTACAAAAGGGGCTGGCCTACATGGAGTTAAACTAAGCCATGCCTATTCTAGAGGGGATAACCCTTTTAATTTAAAATCCTAGGGTTTTAAATTTGTTTAAATTTGTATTGTTTTAATTTTGTTTTGTATTCGTTCCATCTGAACTGTTTTCTAGAGTCTGTAAAATTATAGGGGATTCAGTTAGGGGTTAACTGACAGTTTACTAGTGTCTGTAAAACTAGGGGAAAATCCGGTCTAGTGGATATAGACCAGTCTAGGGTTTTGAGCGTAGGATTAGAATAGGAGCGAGGGGTTCGCGAGTGTACATGGTCTTGTATGCGGGATCTGTTTTTTTACCTAGTAGAAACCTTAGGAATGCAGCAGTAGGCAGGGTTTTGCTGAAGCTGGGTGTATCTGTGTGTGATTTATTATCTACACTTTTATTTTTGCTGCATTCTGTGATTTGTTTATTATTTTAATATCCTGACAGTTTTTTTAATTCAGCCAAAAACTGTAATAAACCCTATTCACCCCCTCTAGGGTTAATCTAGATCCAACACCCACTTCCTCCATTAGGGTACTAAGAGTTAGGTCTTAGGAAAACAAACCCAAGAGGGTTCTGTGTCCCTTTTCAAAATATAATCTTTAGTGTTATGCACGGTTTTTAAAAATGTTTTGATATATTTATTCCTAATTAAATGATTGTTCGTTTTAGGAACTCATATACTAACATTTTTAGAGAACTTTTTCTTATTAGAAAATGTTTCTGTCTTCTTAATGGGGGTTGTTACTGGTTTACTAGGTTTGAACATTTTCTATGATTTCTTAGAAATAGTAGTTTTTCGAACATATCCTAATCCATTTCTGCTTGATGCAGGTTGAGAATTCTTTATAATTTTAGATAAATTATCTCTACCTTTGTTAAAATTAGTGACATTTCTAGTAATATCATCTAACTTAACCTTAAGACTAGAGTTATTTAATCCTATAATTTTAATCTTAGTATTGAGCTCATGGTTTTCAGAAACAAGCAAGTTGTTCTTCTATTTTTGAGTTTCAACTTTTGACTTAGTAAGGAAAGTCAAGAGTTCGCATCAGATAGAGATTTTTGAAGTTTTCTAACTTCATCTTCTAATATCTCTTTTTCATCTTTCAGCAAATCTCTTTCAAATTATGTCTTCTTCTTATCCTCATTTTCTTATTAAATCTTTTTTTTCAATATTATTTCTAGACTAAAGTTTCTGTACTTATTTCTACAATATCTTCGAAATTAAAATCACTAACTTCAGTTTCTTTAGCCATGAAGCATACGTTAGCTTGTTCATTGTCGCTTTCACTGTCACTATCATAAGATCAAGAGTCTGAATTATCCTAAGTTATTGAGAAATCTCATTTCTTTTTCTCCTTCTTGTTTCTATTGTGCTGTTCTTTCTTTTGTTCCAGGCAATACTTTTGATAATGTCCTATTTTGTGACAAACAAAGCATTCAACTGAAGATGAAGCATCTTTATTTCCATTATTATTATTATTATTGAGATTTTTCTTTCCAATGTTCTTTAATCCCTTCTTGTATTTAGAAATTTTCTAAAATTTTTGGCAATGAATACTAAGTCTTCTTCATTATCTGATTCGTCTTTTTCAGCATGGAAAGCTAAATTCTTTTTGTATTGTGCATGAACCTTTTTAGCCTGCAAATTCACTACATACAACATTAGATTACCTATTAACTCTTCAGGTTTCATGGCTGAAAGATCATTAGCTTCTTCGATAGCCATGACCTTTCTTTCCCAGTCTTCCATCAAAGAGTTTAGGATCTTTGATACTATATCAAAATCAAAATATTTTTCACCTAAGTCCAATAATGAATGATAAATATTCTGACATCTGGAATACATATCATTAATTGACTCATTTTCATTCATTCTAAAGTTTTGAAATTGAGTTTTAAGCATGGATATCTTGCTTTGTTTAACCTTGTTAGTTCCTTCGTGTGTAACTTTGAGTGTTCTCCAAATTTCATATGCAGTATTGCACATACAAATTTAGCTAAACTCATTCCTATCAAAGGCACAATGTAACATATTCATATTATGAAGTATCAAATAATGGAAATAACTTTTGTACTGGTGTTAATGTTTATGTAGTTATCCATATTATGAAGTATCAAATAACTTTTGTATGGTTATAGGATGTCCTGCTCTGATACCAAATGAAAAGAGGAGCTAAAGTAGGATCGACTAATATGGATAGATATGCGGAAGCTGTGATATATATATATATATATATATATATATATTATATTCATAAAATAGTTAAGCAAGTAAAAATTGATGAAGTTAATATACCAATATCAAAGTAATATGTAGATGTTGTAAAGTAAATGACACTAGGAATTTTTATACTGGTTCGGAGCACCGTCCTACGTCCAGTCTCACACTTCTTCTTGCTTTTTGCTAGCAACACCCTCACTTCACCCGGAGGAATGAATTTACAACACACCCACGCACCAACAACGGATATCACGCCTGAGTAACTCGAACAGGACTTCAATCAACACACCCGTGCACCAACAAAGGATATCACGCCTGAGTAATTCGAACAAGACTACAATCAACACACCCGTGCACAAACAACGGGATTTCAGTAATACAATATGAGTCTTGACTTCTGATTTTGTAATGTCTCAGATTTTTGAACGCAAACTATGAATGTTTAATTCTGTTTTAAATATTGATTTAATGGATTTCTATACCGAATTTATTTAATTAAATGAAGTTTGAATATATAAATTTATAATTTTATCAAAACGAGCTCGTAACGTCGCGGTAGTCGTAATATTGAGTTTTGAACTTTAATTGGATATACATGATCTGATATAAGTCGAATTTCTGTGAAACAAGAAGCGTTTGAATCTATTTGATAATAATTTTCTAATGAAAGAGAAAAATAATGATTTCATCATATAAATTATAAGATATGTCCAAATCAAATTTTCAAATAGTCGTTATGGAATCGTTTGTAAATTATAGCGATTTTTTTATAAATATAAAAGGGTTTTTATATAAATACTATATCGCTTAATCCAAATTTCTGAAAGTTGAGTTTGTAATTGTTTTAATTTGAAGCCATGTGTTATTTCATTTGGATATATTTAAAAATAAAGATTTGTTATTATTAAACTGGATTATTTTGGATTGAATATATATTTTATCGATATTATATAAGCTTCAGAAATGATTATTTTTCAAACAACCTCCGTTTTTGATGAAATGGGTTTTATTGGAATACGTATAGCTAGTTATTGTAGCATTTTCGATTTGGAGCCAATCAGAGTTGTTTTATCGGTAGACAAAATTTAAAAGTGACCCGATGGATAAATTGGAATCTAAATAGCATTGTTTTTTCAAACGGAGACCATTTTCAACAAAATTAGTTTCATTAGGACCGTAATGTCAAACTATACCATGACGTCCATTTTTGTTATTTATGGAGATCATGTGTCTCATAGCAATTTTAACGGTAACGTTAAATAGCGGTGCAATAAAATTAACCGTATAAAAAGATAACGCCTACCTTAATTCTACCTTCCTTAGTACGTAGCATTCTAATCGAATTTGATACTGCACATGTTTTCTTCATTTCAAATGCAATCGACCTATGACAAATGAAAAAAAATCTTCCTACCAACAGTATTGAGCCAACCTATTTTGCAAATGGCCTAACCTATTTAATGTATTTGCATTTCAGTATAATTAAACCATGTCGACCTAGTTTTCAGCTACTGTAGTGCCTACGTTGTATTGTACTTCATGTCTCGTGTGATATACATTATATTTATCCCGTATATTGTTCCTTCTACATATAGCCCCCCATTTCTGTGCCTTGTTATTTTTCTTCCATATGGCCGTGTTAATTTCTTCCTCACATAGAAAATAAAACCTTCCCTTCTCGTAATTTTCTCCAACATCTGTTTCTTTTTTTCCAGCTCCTCTTCTCTTGTTCTGACTACATATTTCAATAACTCAATCACATATTCCAACCTATCATGAATGAATAATCATGCAATACAGGTTTCTTTGTGCTCGTATATTATCAATGCCATGCAATATCAAAAAAAAAATGTAAAACATAAAAGAAGCATGAGTTTCGAACCATGTAGTGGGAAGCATGGTAGCAAGTAGCAGATGTAACATGACTGTTGATCAACCTCTAGCGGTCGGGGTAAGGCGTTGCGTTGAGGTAGGACTGGCGAGCGTGGTTTCAGAACCAGAGAAGCAGGATTCGAATATGAAGGGGATCGGCCTGTAAATGACGCAATAGCATGAGTATTAGAAATGCGAGTGGCTGGAGCGATTTCTGGTAAAACTGGTAAGGGGCGTCGGCCTAGAGTAGCAACTGCGGTGGAAGTTTGGGAAAAAACAGCAAAACCGTAGGTTGCGTGCGTGAAGGAGATTGCATGGGGTGTTGACGAGTGGTAGAATTGAAGGACGTGGGTATATTTGGAGGAAAAGAGATGTTCAGTGTGTGCAAGAACGAGGCGTTTCAGCAGGGAGAAAGTTCGGCCATTAGGTACTATTGGAAGAAAAATAAGTAGCAGGTATGGGAAGAGAGAAATGAAGTCTGGGAATAAAGTGAAACAAGAAATTGGATGCATTGGCTTGAAAGTTGGGCTTTGGGCCACTAAAGATAAAAAAAGTAAAAGAAAAGGAATGGGAAGAAAAGAGAACGGCTGGGGGGAGTTCGAATGTTGCATGGGAAACATGAAGCCATGTTGGAGTAGCGGCATGCATTAGAATGGGGAGAAATGGTTCAGGAGAAGGACGGTGGGCTGAAGGCTTTTATGATCTAGGCTTCCGAAATTTTGTATGTATATATAAAAAAAGAATGATACATGAAGAACAGTAAGGAAAGAAAGAGATGTGGGAATACTTTTGCATGGTAATATGGTGACGTAGGTTGTGCTTATCTGTGCGGTGGTTGATGGGTATTTTGGTTATTGAGAACCATTGGCTCGTGAATTTCAAGTGGAAAGTTAGGCAGAGAACAATAAAATGTTGAGACCCGTATATAAAATAAATTAAGGTGATTAAATTTAATTATATAAATATATATATACATAAACATGTGATATTAATATCGTGTGCGTACGTTGTTAGAATTCAACAAAACCGAAAGAAATGGATTCATCTTGCCGGGCACTATAGCATGGAACTAATTTGATCACAAATGGAGGCAGTTGGAATTTGTAACCACATTAAACGCCTATTTAATTTGATTAAAACATATCATTTTGTCGACAAAACAAAATCAAGGTGAGTTCAATTCACTCAGTTTATCACGTTTATATTTTATATAAATCAGGTTTTTGTGCAATGTTTGCTAATGATTGATGGTTTATGACTATTTGAATGGATGCTGAGTATTTTTAATATTCATTGATTAAAATAAGTGTTTGCTTAATTTAATCGAGTTAGATCATTAGGTTAACGATCATATTCCAAACGAGGTAACCTTGTTGGTTACATTTATAAAAATATAAACGTATTAAATAAATAACTGGATGCTTGAATGGATGTTGTGAATTGATTGTTGACCGTTATTAGTTAACTGTTTATTTCTGTTTATTGTGATAAATATATTGTTGTATTGAAATTGATGTAACCTATTGTGATACAAGGAAGGACAGGTTGGAGGAATCCAACCAGATTCCTCACTATTATTGATAATGTTTATCAATATGAATATATATTGTTGTTGAATGTGGAATTTACTGATAATTCGTGATTTGGTACTTTAGTAGACATTTGCCTCTTTAATATCGTTGACAAATTTAAAATTTGTGGAATCGATATTAAATCGTTTTTGAACATTTTCAAAGTTATATTCGTATACGATTTTGAAATATGATTTTTGTTCTAAAATAAATAAAAATTGTAAATAATAATGTTTAAAAATGTTTATCAAGTTAATGATTTTCCCTAAATATTCTTTAAAAAGGGTTAACAGATCGATTTTCAGTTAGTAAATAATTAACGACTTCTATATGGATAAATGAAGAAGTAAATTACTTTTACTTTCGATTAATATTGTGGTTAATTATTATTATTTTAATAACAATTAAAATGATTTCTCTTTCATTGAAATCACTTAAAAATACAATCAGGTAGGAGTTACAACCCCAAATTTGAATGGGTAATGTAATAACCCGAAAATCTGGGCCAGTTTAAAATTTTATTTTGGCAATTTTAGTGAATTTTGAATATTTAAAATAGATTATTTTAAATAATATTGACAAGAAATTTATTTTGAATAGAATTCGACGTATATATTATACGCGTCGTCGTTAGAATATAAATATTTATATATAATTATAAATAGAATTGAAAATGGCGCGGTAGTTCGATAATTCGATTTCAAACTTCAATTGAATATACCGGGTGCAAAACAATCCAGATTTTAGTGAAACCAAAAATATTTGAATCTAATTGATGATATCTTTCCAACGAATCCGACAGATCAAAATTTCATAGCGAGAATCAAAAGATATGTCCAGTTGAAAATTCTGAATAGTCGCTATGGAATTCAGGCCCTTAAAAATGGACATTTTGCAAATGACCTCGGATTTCGAAGAAACCACTTTTGTTGGGTCCGTGATGTAAAGCTATTGCTAGGTTTCAAATTTCATAATTTTTCGAATCAATATGTGAGCGTGGCAAAGGAAAACGAGTTTGACCAGTTTCAGTTGATTTTAATCGACTGGAAATTGGCCATTTTTCCAACGGTCTCAGAATTCGACGAAATTAGTTTTGTTAGGACCGTATCGTCAATACGAAGCTAGAAAATATTTTTATGGAATTTATAGAGTTAGTATGTGACCCCGGTAATTCGAAATGTACGTTTAAAATTCAATAAAGTGATTTAAATGTAAATTTAACGGAAACTGATCGAAATGATCAAATCAGCTTGCGATACATATCCCATTGTGTTCGGAATGGGGGTTAAACGCTATGGGCGACAGTCGGTGGGCCTCGTTTCGAAGTCGAATAAAAAGTCAACTCCTTGGGATAAAATAAATAATAAATTAAATTAAATATATAAAATCTTTTTCATATACCCCCCCCCCCGTTCATAATCGATTTACAGAAAAACAAAAGATGCGATAGCAATGAAGATTTCTGCAAAGAAAAGCCGAGGCGTCTGGTTTAGCAAATATGTGAGAACTTCTCACCTTTCAATTTCTTTTTCTAGTTATATATATACTAGGATGCAGACGGTGCTTAGTAGCACCCGACACCCGTCATCCACAGACCATGGATGGCTTGTTTGTTAAATTGTTTGGTTGTGTAGTTGGTTAGTCTAATTGAATTGAATTGAAAACGATTTCGAAATGAATTGAATTGAAAACGATTTCGAAATGAATTGAATAGAAAACGAATTCAAATTGAATTGAAAGTGAATTGAAATGAATTCAAATTGAATTAAAATTTGAATTGAATAGAAATGAATTTTAAAACGGATTTATAAAGAAGAATTCAATTTTGATTTGAATTGAATATAGAAGTTGAATTGTTTTAGAAACGATTTATAAAATTCGTTTTAAATAGAAATCGACGAAATATATATTATATATATAATATAATGGCCTGAATAGAACGCGCCGCGCCGCGGCAGTTCGTGAATTTCGACCATTTATTTCAAACGCACATTGCGGGAGATCCGACCGTAGGATTCTCCTAAAACCGGAACCGTTGGGTTCGTACCGAAAAGAGCTTTCCAATGAATATTAGAAATTTGAAATCTAATGGTTGGATTTGGAATTATGTCCAAATCAAATTTGAAAAAGGTCGCTGTAAGTGCAGTTCGATGGCCGTTGATGGAAATCGACTGTACGGGCCTTGATAAAATTATTAAAAATATTGATAATTTGTGTAAAATTATAATATGTGAATTGGAAAGAATTGGGCTGGAAAATTCCACATTAGAAGGTAAAAATAGATTTTTATCGAAATGAACTAGTTTTGAACTAGAATTAAAATCAATTTATTTTTGAAATAAATAAATTGAATTTGAAAGTGATTTTGAAAATAATCGATAATTTCCAATACGTGGATTGGACTGGAGTTGAATCGAAATTATCTTCGGGATATTTCGATGTTGGATTTCGTGACTATACAGATATTGTTATGGGAGTTTGAAAGATATATTTTATATCGTTATTTCCAATACGATATTTGTTGGTTTCAGAATTTGATATTGAATATAAGCCGATATATTTTCTATTCGGAGCCTTGTATTTAATATCAAATGTGATTTGGGTTTGTCGTGAATCGTGTTTTAGAAGACATTGGTTCTTTAACCCAGTTAAAGACATAATATTGATTTTTGAGAAGATTAAAACTAAGTGGAGTTTTAATGAATCTTTAATTAGATTAAAAATGTGAATTGATAATTTAAATTATCAAATCTGAAAGGTGATCGAGAATGGAGTACCACCAGTTTTGCTCCAAAGCGATAGTTAAATCTTTAATTAGATTAGAACGTGAAATGGTAATTAATTTTACCGATAACACCGTGGTGTTAGATATGGAGTATCACCAGTTTTGCTCCATGGGATATATAGGTTGGGATTGGGAAATAAACTAAATAATTACTTCGGTGTGGTTCGTTAATCCCGACTAGTTTGAGACGATATCCAAAGGAAGATTAAAGAATAAATTTAGAAGAATTTATCTTGGATAAAATTAATGGGATCATTTCCCTAAGAATGTGATTTTGTGAATAAAAGAATATTCTGAATTGGAATGAGGCGTTCGTTGTGTTTGTGTAACATTCATTTATTATATACGTGGGTTATTCAGAAAGGCCGGGTTTATACCCATTCTGAATAACCGATTCGACGAGATGTCGAAGATGAAGACGGTGGTTGAAGACCGGAAGTCTTCACATCGTTTGGGTGATTACTGATGATATTGATTGGGCTGTACACCCAGGATGAGGGAAACAGTTGGTGATCGTCCAGACGTACTTGGAGATGGATGGATATGCGAGGAAAGTGCCTCCGGTTTCGTTCAGACCCAGAACGAACTTGTAAATGGATTGTGTGTCTGACATTGGATTTTATTCTGTGTTGATTGATCTCTATTAAATATACATCTGTTTGGTGGCGGAGAATTTATTCTCTTGCTTAACGCCCTTCTCTGAGACGTACGAGCTCAGAGGTTGTATATCGATGGACATCAGTCGCATGGAGTGAATTGCCAGTGTGGCATGCGTAAGTGGCAAATGATCAAGGCTTCTGTTGAAAAGCAAAGTCTTGTGGTTGATGATCAAAGCACGGCCTGTGTGGCGTAGCTTTGTGTATAACGTGAATTCGCGAGCCTCACACCTCGGTATGAGTCAAAAACGGGATACGGACCCAAGGAGTGCACGGCGTTTCTTTCTAGCTAAGGTGGTGTCAGTGACCTACCAGCCCTGACATTTATATACTTTTCACCTGTGTGGTTGTTGGATACGAGGCGCCTCGGATATAGGTTTGTAAGGACCGGGAAACGTGTGTTCAGGAATAATTAATCCTCAAAAGTAAGAGAGGACCGGCCTTGGAGGTTCCAAAGGATCAGAGTGGGGTCCTGAGGCATTGCTAGAGTGTCTCGAAGGCGGAGAGGAGCTTGCCCCTTGCCTCGGCTCATGACGGAAATCCAATTTCCAATACGTGATATTGCAGTTTTAATTGTAGAACTAGTATGGCGACATGATAGATGGTACCCATGCCGCCTATGATTGATATTTATGATTTGAAATTGTTTTGACACTATACACCTATAATAGTATCAAATAATGTGATTTAAACGTATCAAGCATGCTTTGGCTGTTATAAGGGAAAACCCTATCCTCCGGCTTGCGTTGCATTGTGTGATGGGACCTGGGTCTTATAACAGCTTCATTTTTCTTTATTTAGCATTGCGCTGTTTGTTCTATGCACTGGTATTCTTGGGAGGAAACTCGTTCTGTGTTATACGGCGTGGTCCCTTGATTTACCGAACTTTAAAATAAAGAATTATAACTGTTTTAGTTCTCACACCAGTCACATGACTGACCTGGAGTTTATTGTTTTAACCTAAACTCTGGGTGCCCCTATTTTCCACACGGGCAGCTAGTAGTTTTGGGTTTTGCAGATTTATATTCACAGGGTCCTGATTTACAGCTGGAACGATGCTCGGAAAGCTCTGTATCCGTGTATCACTTTCAGTTGTGTTTTGTATATTTTTCCGCTGCTATGTAATTTATTGTAATCTCTGATATTTATCGAATGTAATTTATTCATTTGTACTCTGTATATTCTTGTATCTAATGGAATTGTTGTAATAACAATGAAATGTTCTTCCGTTTGCGTTCTATTTGTGTGTTGTTCTCAAAGTATCCGCTCTTTCCTTCACGGGGAAGTAACGGGTCCTTACAGTGGTATCAGAGCTTTGGTTTACAGAGCTCGAGAACAAGACACATTAGAACCATACGAAAGAATTCATCAGATATTGGATTAGTAATATCCAATTAGAATGACTCGTTAGAGATAGGATCAGTAGTATCCTAGAACGGGTGTGAAGAGTATATTTTCCAAATGAAAACAATTTTGTTTTGAAAATTTAAACCATTTTATACGTATTTGATATTTATTTATTTTGAATATGGACAATCGAGTATATATAGATTTCGCGTATACGCGTCATGAACGTATATTCGAAGTTTTAATATACTGGGTAGATATAGAATCACATTCTAGACATCCGGGGATGATTCTGATGATGGTGCATCATCATCAGTATTCATATTCGAATTTCGAAGGTGTGATTTCTATATATTTCCATTAGACTGGTGTGAGAACCAAAACGAATATAGTTAGAACACATTGTTGTGAATTGGCATCAAAAACATGATTTTTTTTGTATATGTATCAAAATTATGAATTTGAAACTCTAATTCACTAATTGATTGATGTTTGTGTTGTTTGTTTATTTGTTTGCTAATTTTTATCCATTTAGCCTAATTGAACCAAATATTGAACTATATTGAAAATTGGTCGCATTTGCTTGCATATACATATACTTACATTGAACAGGTCATAGCAAGGAGGCTAGAGCCGAAGAATAAAATTTGTTTGCCCGACAAATATGTACATGTTTACTACATAATTTACTGTTTTGTTTGGGTGATGATGATTTTGTGAGCCTATTGGCTAGCCGTTTGGCTTTTTCTTTTTCTTTTTGAGATCTGAAGGACCGGGGAAGCTATTTGAAATTCCCCGATGCTCCCGGTGCAGGGGAGGTTATGGCGAAATTTTTCGAAAATTTAGGGTGTTAGCCAAATTTTTGAAATTTTGAAAATTCTCAGAAACTAAAAAGTTGGAGAATGCAAGCCAGATCGAATGTAGAGCTTATTAATCAAACCACTTTCGACTTTGTTCCTTTTCGGGGACGAAAAGTTTTAAGTGGGGGAGATTGTAATAACCCGAAAATCTGGGCCAGTTTAAAATTTTTATTTTGGCAATTTTAGTGAATTTTGAATATTTAAAATAGATTATTTTAAATAATATTGACAAGAAATTTATTTTGAATAGAATTCGACGTATATATTATACGCGTCGTCGTTTGAATATAAATATTTATATATAATTATAAATAGAATTGAAAATGGCGTGGTAGTTCGATAATTCGATTTCAAACTTCAATTGAATATACCGGGTGCAAAACAATCCGGATTTTAGTGAAACCAAAAATATTTGAATCTAATTGATGATATCTTTTCAACGAATCCGACAGATCAAAATTTCATAGCGAGAATCAAAAGATATGTCCAGTTGAAAATTCTGAATAGTCGCTATGGAATTCAGGCCCTTAAAAATGGACATTTTGCAAATGACCTCGGATTTCGAAGAAACCACTTTTGTTGGGTCCGTGATGTAAAGTTATTGCTAGGTTTCAAATTTCATAATTTTTCGAATCAATATGTGAGCGTGGCAAAGGAAAACGAGTTTGACTAGTTTCAGTTCATTTTAATCGACTGGAAATTGGCCATTTTTCCAACGGTCTCAGAATTCGACGAAATTAGTTTTGTTAGGACCGTATCGTCAATACGAAGCTAGAAAATATTTTTATGGAATTTATAGAGTTAGTATGTGACCCCGGTAATTCGTAATGTACGTTTAAAATTCAATAAAGTGATTTAAATGTAAATTTAACGGAAACTGATCTAAACGATCAAATCAGCTTGCGATACATATCCCATTATGTTCGGAATGGGGGTGAAACGCTATGGGCGACAGTCGGTGGGCCTCGTTTCGAAGTCGAATAAAAAGTCAACTCCTTGGGATAAAATAAATAATAAATTAAATTAAATATATAAAATCTTTTTCTTATACCCCCCCTGTTCATAATCGATTTACAGAAAAACAAAAGATGCGATAGCAATGAAGATTTCTACAAAGAAGAGCCGAGGCGTCTGGTTTAGCAAATATGTGAGAACTTCTCACCTTTCAATTTCTTTTTCTAGTTATATATATACTAGGATGCAGACGGTGCTTAGTAGCACCCGACACCCGTCATCCACAGACCATGGATGGCTTGTTTGTTAAATTGTTTGGTTGTGTAGTTGGTTAGTCTAATTGAATTGAATTGAAAACGATTTCGAAATGAATTGAATTGAAAACGATTTCGAAATGAATTGAATAGAAAACGAATTCAAATTGAATTGAAAGTGAATTGAAATGAATTCAAATTGAATTAAAATTTGAATTGAATAGAAATGAATTTTAAAACGGATTTATAAAGAAGAATTCAATTTTGATTTGAATTGAATATAGAAGTTGAATTGTTTTAGAAACGATTTATAAAATTCGTTTTAAATAGAAATCGACGAAATATATATTATATATATTATATATATAATATAATGGCCTGAATAGAACGCGCCGCGCCGCGGCAGTTCGTGAATTTCGACCATTTATTTCAAACGCACATTGCGGGAGATCCGACCGTAGGATTCTCCTAAAACCGGAACCGTTGGGTTCGTACCGAAAAGAGCTTTCCAATGAATATTAGAAATTTGAAATCTAATGGTTGGATTTGGAATTATGTCCAAATCAAATTTGAAAAAGGTCGCTGTAAGTGTAGTTCGATGGCCGTTGATGGAAATCGACTGTACGGGCCTTGATAAAATTATTAAAAATATTGATAATTTGTGTAAAATTATAATATGTGAATTGGAAAGAATTGGGCTGGAAAATTCCACATTAGAAGGTAAAAATAGATTTTTATCGAAATGAACTAGTTTTGAACTAGAATTAAAATCAATTTATTTTTGAAATAAATAAATTGAATTTGAAAGTGATTTTGAAAATAATCGATAATTTCCAATACGTGGATTGGACTGGAGTTGAATCGAAATTATCTTCGGGATATTTCGATGTTGGATTTCGTGACTATACAGATATTGTTATGGGAGTTTGAAAGATATATTTTATATCGTTATTTCCAATACGATATTTGTTGGTTTCAGAATTTGATATTGAATATAAGCCGATATATTTTCTATTCGGAGCCTTGTATTTAATATCAAATGTGATTTGGGTTTGTCGTGAATCGTGTTTTAGAAGACATTGGTTCTTTAACCCAGTTAAAGACATAATATTGATTTTTGAGAAGATTAAAACTAAGTGGAGTTTTAATGAATCTTTAATTAGATTAAAAATGTGAATTGATAATTTAAATTATCAAATCTGAAAGGTGATCGAGAATGGAGTACCACCAGTTTTGCTCCAAAGCGATAGTTAAATCTTTAATTAGATTTGAACGTGAAATGGTAATTAATTTTACCGATAACACCGTGGTGTTAGATATGGAGTATCACCAGTTTTGCTCCATGGGATATATAGGTTGGGATTGGGAAATAAACTAAATAATTACTTCGGTGTGGTTCGTTAATCCCGACTAGTTTGAGACGATATCCAAAGGAAGATTAAAGAATAAATTTAGAAGAATTTATCTTGGATAAAATTAATGGGAACATTTCCCTAAGAATGTGATTTTGTGAATAAAAGAATATTCTGAATTGGAATGAGGCGTTCGTTGTGTTTGTGTAACATTCATTTATTATATACGTGGGTTATTCAGAAAGGCCGGGTTTATACCCATTCTGAATAACCAATTCGACGAGATGTCGAAGATGAAGACGGTGGTTGAAGACCGGAAGTCTTCACATCGTTTGGGTGATTACTGATGATCTTGATTGGGCTGTACACCCAGGATGAGGGAAACAGTTGGTGATCGTCCAGACGTACTTGGAGATGGATGGATATGCGAGGAAAGTGCCTCCGGTTTCGTTCAGACCCAGAACGAACTTGTAAATGGATTGTGTGTCTGACATTGGATTTTATTCTGTGTTGATTGATCTCTATTAAATATACATCTGTTTGGCGGCGGAGAATTTATTCTCTTGCTTAACGCCCTTCTCTGAGACGTACGAGCTCAGAGGTTGTATATCGATGGACATCAGTCGCATGGAGTGAATTGCCAGTGTGGCATGCGTAAGTGGCAAATGATCAAGGCTTCTGTTGAAAAGCAAAGTCTTGTGGTTGATGATCAAAGCACGGCCTGTGTGGCGTAGCTTTGTGTATAACGTGAATTCGCGAGCCTCACACCTCGGTATGAGTCAAAAACGGGATACGGACCCAAGGAGTGCACGACGTTTCTTTCTAGCTAAGGTGGTGTCAGTGACCTACCAGCCCTGACATTTATATACTTTTCACCTGTGTGGTTGTTGGATACGAGGCGCCTCGGATATAGGTCTGTAAGGACCGGGAAACGTGTGTTCAGGAATAATTAATCCTCAAAAGTAAGAGAGGACCGGCCTTGGAGGTTCCAAAGGATCAGAGTGGGGTCCTGAGGCATTGCTAGAGTGTCTCGAACGCGGAGAGGAGCTTGCCCCTTGCCTCGGCTCATGACGGAAATCCAATTTCCAATACGTGATATTGCGGTTTTAATTGTAGAACTAGTATGGCGACATGATAGATGGTACCCATGCCGCCTATGATTGATATTTATGATTTGAAATTGTTTTGACACTATACACCTATAATAGTATCAAATAATGTGATTTAAACGTATCAAGTATGCTTTGGCTGTTATAAGGGAAAACCCTATCCTCCGGCTTGCGTTGCATTGTGTGATGGGACCTGGGTCTTATAACAGCTTCATTTTTCTTTATTTAGCATTGCGCTGTTTGTTCTATGCACTGGTATTCTTGGGAGGAAACCCGGTCTGTGTTATACGGCGTGGTCCCTTGATTTACCGAACTTTAAAATAAAGAATTATAACTGTTTTAGTTCTCACACCAGTCACATGACTGACCTGGAGTTTATTGTTTTAACCTAAACTCTGGGTGCCCCTATTTTCCACACGGGCAGCTAGTAGTTTTGGGTTTTGCAGATTTATATTCACAGGGTCCTGATTTACAGCTGGAACGATGCTCGGAAAGCTCTGTATCCGTGTATCACTTTCAGTTGTATTTTGTATATTTTTCCGCTGCTATGTAATTTATTGTAATCTCTGATATTTATCGAATGTAATTTATTCATTTGTACTCTGTATATTCTTGTATCTAATGGAATTGTTGTAATAACAATGAAATGTTCTTCCGTTTGCGTTCTATTTGTGTGTTGTTCTCAAAGTATCCGCTCTTTCCTTCACGGGGAAGTAACGGGTCCTTACAGTGGTATCAGAGCTTTGGTTTACAGAGCTCGAGAACAAGACACATTAGAACCATACGAAAGAATTCATCAGATATTGGATTAGTAATATCCAATTAGAATGACTCGTTAGAGATAGGATCAGTAGTATCCTAGAACGGGTGTGAAGAGTATATTTTCCAAATGAAAACAATTTTGTTTTGAAAATTTAAACCATTTTATACGTATTTGATATTTATTTATTTTGAATATGGACAATCGAGTATATATAGATTTCGCGTATACGCGTCATGAACGTATATTCGAAGTTTTAATATACTGGGTAGATATAGAATCACATTCTAGACATCCGGGGATGATTCTGATGATGGTGCATCATCATCAGTATTCATATTCGAATTTCGAAGGTGTGATTTCTATATATTTCCATTAGACTGGTGTGAGAACCAAAACTAATATAGTTAGAACACATTGTTGTGAATTGGCATCAAAAACATGATTTTTTTTGTATATGTATCAAAATTATGAATTTGAAACTCTAATTCACTAATTGATTGATGTTTGTGTTGTTTGTTTATTTGTTTGCTAATTTTTATCCATTTAGCCTAATTGAACCAAATATTGAACTATATTGAAAATTGGTCGCATTTGCTTGCATATACATATACTTACATTGAACAGGTCATAGCAAGGAGGCTAGAGCCGAAGAATAAAATTTGTTTGCCCGACAAATATGTACATGTTTACTACATAATTTACTGTTTTGTTTGGGTGATGATGATTTTGTGAGCCTATTGGCTAGCCGCTTGGCTTTTTCTTTTTCTTTTTGAGATCTGAAGGACCGGGGAAGCTATTTGAAATTCCCCGATGCTCCCGGTGCAGGGGAGGTTATGGCGAAATTTTTCGAAAATTTAGGGTGTTAGCCAAATTTTTGAAATTTTGAAAATTCTCAGAAACTAAAAAGTTGGAGAATGCAAGCCAGATCGAATGTAGAGCTTATTAATCAAACCACTTTCGACTTTGTTCCTTTTCGGGGACGAAAAGTTTTAAGTGGGGGAGATTGTAATAACCCGAAAATCTGGGCCAGTTTAAAATTTTTATTTTGGCAATTTAAGTGAATTTTGAATATTTAAAATAGATTATTTTAAATAATATTGACAAGAAATTTATTTTGAATAGAATTCGACGTATATATTATATGCGTCGTCGTTAGAATATAAATATTTATATATAATTATAAATAGAATTGAAAATGGCGTGGTAGTTCGATAATTCGATTTCTAACTTCAATTGAATATACCGGGTGCAAAACAATCCGGATTTTAGTGAAACCAAAAATATTTGAATCTAATTGATGATATCTTTTCAACGAATTCGACAGATCAAAATTTCATAGCGAGAATCAAAAGATATGTCCAGTTGAAAATTCTGAATAGTCGCTATGGAATTCAGGCCCTTAAAAATGGACATTTTGCAAATGACCTCGGATTTCGAAGAAACCACTTTTGTTGGGTCCGTGATGTAAAGTTATTGCTAGGTTTCAAATTTCATAATTTTTCGAATCAATATGTGAGCGTGGCAAAGGAAAACGAGTTTGACCAGTTTTAGTTGATTTTAATCGACTGGAAATTGGCCATTTTTCCAACGGTCTCAGAATTCGACGAAATTAGTTTTGTTAGCACCGTATCGTCAATACGAAGCTAGAAAATATTTTTATGGAATTTATAGAGTTAGTATGTGACCCCGGTAATTCGAAATGTACGTTTAAAATTCAATAAAGTGATTTAAATGTAAATTTAACGGAAACTGATCGAAACGATCAAATCAGCTTGCGATACATATCCCATTGTGTTCGGAATGGGGGTGAAACGCTATGGGCGACAGTCGGTGGGCCTCGTTTCGAAGTCGAATAAAAAGTCAACTCCTTGGGATAAAATAAATAATAAATTAAATTAAATATATAAAATCTTTTTCATATACCCCCCCCCCCCCCGTTCATAATCGATTTACAGAAAAACAAAAGATGCGATAGCAATGAAGATTTCTGCAAAGAAGAGCCGAGGCGTCTGGTTTAGCAAATATGTGAGAACTTCTCACCTTTCAATTTCTTTTTCTAGTTATATATATACTAGGATGCAGACGGTGCTTAGTAGCACCCGACACCCGTCATCCACAGACCATGGATGGCTTGTTTGTTAAATTGTTTGGTTGTGTAGTTGGTTAGTCTAATTGAATTGAATTGAAAACGATTTCGAAATGAATTGAATTGAAAACGATTTCGAAATGAATTGAATAGAAAACGAATTCAAATTGAATTGAAAGTGAATTGAAATGAATTCAAATTGAATTAAAATTTGAATTGAATAGAAATGAATTTTAAAACGGATTTATAAAGAAGAATTCAATTTTGATTTGAATTGAATATAGAAGTTGAATTGTTTTAGAAACGATTTATAAAATTCGTTTTAAATAGAAATCGACGAAATATATATTATATATATTATATATAATATAATGGCCTGAATAGAACGCGCCGCGCCGCGGCAGTTCGTGAATTTCGACCATTTATTTCAAACGGACATTGCGGGAGATCCGACCGTAGGATTCTCCTAAAACCGGAACCGTTGGGTTCGTACCGAAAAGAGCTTTCCAATGAATATTAGAAATTTGAAATCTAATGGTTGGATTTGGAATTATGTCCAAATCAAATTTGAAAAAGGTCGCTGTAAGTGCAGTTCGATGGCCGTTGATGGAAATCGACTGTACGGGCCTTGATAAAATTATTAAAAATATTGATAATTTGTGTAAAATTATAATATGTGAATTGGAAAGAATTGGGCTGGAAAATTCCACATTAGAAGGTAAAAATAGATTTTTATCGAAATGAACTAGTTTTGAACTAGAATTAAAATCAATTTATTTTTGAAATAAATAAATTGAATTTGAAAGTGATTTTGAAAATAATCGATAATTTCCAATACGTGGATTGGACTGGAGTTGAATCGAAATTATCTTCGGGATATTTCGATGTTGGATTTCGTGACTATACAGATATTGTTATGGGAGTTTGAAAGATATATTTTATATCGTTATTTCCAATACGATATTTGTTGGTTTCAGAATTTGATATTGAATATAAGCCGATATATTTTCTATTCGGAGCCTTGTATTTAATATCAAATGTGATTTGGGTTTGTCGTGAATCGTGTTTTAGAAGACATTGGTTCTTTAACCCAGTTAAAGACATAATATTGATTTTTGAGAAGATTAAAACTAAGTGGAGTTTTAATGAATCTTTAATTAGATTAAAAATGTGAATTGATAATTTAAATTATCAAATCTGAAAGGTGATCGAGAATGGAGTACCACCAGTTTTGCTCCAAAGCGATAGTTAAATCTTTAATTAGATTTGAACGTGAAATGGTAATTAATTTTACCGATAACACCGTGGTGTTAGATATGGAGTATCACCAGTTTTGCTCCATGGGATATATAGGTTGGGATTGGGAAATAAACTAAATAATTACTTCGGTGTGGTTCGTTAATCCCGACTAGTTTGAGACGATATCCAAAGGAAGATTAAAGAATAAATTTAGAAGAATTTATCTTGGATAAAATTAATGGGAACATTTCCCTAAGAATGTGATTTTGTGAATAAAAGAATATTCTGAATTGGAATGAGGCGTTCGTTGTGTTTGTGTAACATTCATTTATTATATACGTGGGTTATTCAGAAAGGCCGGGTTTATACCCATTCTGAATAACCAATTCGACGAGATGTCGAAGATGAAGACGGTGGTTGAAGACCGGAAGTCTTCACATCGTTTGGGTGATTACTGATGATCTTGATTGGGCTGTACACCCAGGATGAGGGAAACAGTTGGTGATCGTCCAGACGTACTTGGAGATGGATGGATATGCGAGGAAAGTGCCTCCGGTTTCGTTCAGACCCAGAACGAACTTGTAAATGGATTGTGTGTCTGACATTGGATTTTATTCTGTGTTGATTGATCTCTATTAAATATACATCTGTTTGGCGGCGGAGAATTTATTCTCTTGCTTAACGCCCTTCTCTGAGACGTACGAGCTCAGAGGTTGTATATCGATGGACATCAGTCGCATGGAGTGAATTGCCAGTGTGGCATGCGTAAGTGGCAAATGATCAAGGCTTCTGTTGAAAAGCAAAGTCTTGTGGTTGATGATCAAAGCACGGCCTGTGTGGCGTAGCTTTGTGTATAACGTGAATTCGCGAGCCTCACACCTCGGTATGAGTCAAAAACGGGATACGGACCCAAGGAGTGCACGATGTTTCTTTCTAGCTAGGGTGGTGTCAGTGACCTACCAGCCCTGACATTTATATACTTTTCACCTGTGTGGTTGTTGGATACGAGGCGCCTCGGATATAGGTCTGTAAGGACCGGGAAACGTGTGTTCAGGAATAATTAATCCTCAAAAGTAAGAGAGGACCGGCCTTGGAGGTTCCAAAGGATCAGAGTGGGGTGCTGAGGCATTGCTAGAGTGTCTTGAACGCGGAGAGGAGCTTGCCCCTTGCCTCGGCTCATGACGGAAATCCAATTTCCAATACGTGATATTGCGGTTTTAATTGTAGAACTAGTATGGCGACATGATAGATGGTACCCATGCCGCCTATGATTGATATTTATGATTTGAAATTGTTTTGACACTATACACTTATAATAGTATCAAATAATGTGATTTAAACGTATCAAGCATGCTTTGGCTGTTATAAGGGAAAACCGTATCCTCCGACTTGCGTTGCATTGTGTGATGGGACCTGGGTCTTATAACAGCTTCATTTTTCTTTATTTAGCATTGCGCTGTTTGTTCTATGCACTGGTATTCTTGGGAGGAAACCCGTTCCGTGTTATACGGCGTGGTCCCTTGATTTACCGAACTTTAAAATAAAGAATTATAACTGTTTTAGTTCTCACACCAGTCACATGACTGACCTGGAGTTTATTGTTTTAACCTAAACTCTGGGTGCCCCTATTTTCCACACGGGCAGCTAGTAGTTTTGGGTTTTGCAGATTTATATTCACAGGGTCCTGATTTACAGCTGGAACGATGCTCGGAAAGCTCTGTATCCGTGTATCACTTTCAGTTGTGTTTTGTATATTTTTCCGCTGCTATGTAATTTATTGTAATCTCTGATATTTATCGAATGTAATTTATTCATTTGTACTCTGTATATTCTTGTATCTGATGGAATTGTTGTAATAACAATGAAATGTTCTTCCGTTTGCGTTCTATTTGTGTGTTGTTCTCAAAGTATCCGCTCTTTCCTTCACGGGGAAGTAACGGGTCCTTACAGGTAAAGGTAGAGATCTTGGGTAAACGGATTTTATAATAAATCCAATTATAAACGAATCGTTAAAAGAGATATAAAAAATAAAGTTGGTATTTTTATAAGCGTTATAAAACGAGTTAATTAGAAAGGGGGATTATAAGTTGACATTCTCAAATAAAGAAATGGTTTATTTTGAATTAAATGAGATTTTGGGTTTCAAGATTTATATGAGTTTTAGAGTTACAAACTTTTATTTATTTTAAGATAAGAACGTTGTCGATCAAGGTCTGAGAGGTAATTAGAATACCCCAACTTGAACGGCTTCGCTATTATCGAGAGACGATATTAGTTTATAATGGTAAAAGATGTCGGGAAAGTTTTTTTGTTCATATAAGTGAAATATTGTGGCTTATAATAAGATTTTGAAATATAATTGGGAATGTTAGTTTTGATATAATTGACATGGTTTACAAAGGTTAAGTTGAACTGGTTAGTTAATAACCATGTATTTTATAATAAAAAGGGAACTTTGTTCTAGTCAGAAATGAATAAGAGAATTAGCAAACATTTTGCAAAGGAATATTGAAATTGGAAATTTTATATGATTTTAAGACAGTTTCGAAGTATTGGTAATGAAATGAATTTGAGACTTCTCATATATTTAAATAAGAGGGAAAAGTCTTGTTCAGACTACTGAAAGACTTTAAGGTTAATTAAAGGGGCCCAAATGATGATATGTACCAATCCGATGAATTCATTTTCATTTTATGGATGCATGGATGTTTATTTTGATAGTTAAATAACCGAATATCAAAATCTGGACCTTTTATCAATTGTTGTTACAGAAAGACTGGGATTGAATTTATATTCAAAAACCATTTTGTCCAGCAAATACGTAAACGTTGAAGATATCACAAGATGATCGAGATGGAGCATTGAAGACCGTGGATCTTCATGAGCAGAGAACTACTCGTTAAATTTCTCTGGCTAGCTACCAAAGTTATGATGACTTGTGATTCTGTCGCAATTGAAATCTTCGGGTTGCAAGAACTTCTCGCTATTGATCCTTGGGGTGATTCCTATATAAGGATGCGGTAGGAGGGTGCCTTCGGTTCATCCTGTTACTGGATGACTTGTATGGACGAATGCTTGACAGAGTATTTCCTGAAGGTCACGTACGTTGATTTTTAAAAACATACCAAGTTTGGTGGTAGAGAAATTCTCTTGCTTAACACCGAGAGTATATTTGTGCACATCAATGTGTGATTTGACGATGTGGCATTCAAAGATAATGAGATGCTCTCTAAAAGGTAACATGACCTCAAGCCTCATCAACCGGGAACTGACAAAAATCGGGTAGGCAGCATGGCTAGGTGGGTCATTTCCAAGGAGGGTGGATTATCATCATCTAGAGAAACTCCTTATTTGTTGTATCTCTGCGGATGTGAGGTGGGCCCTTAAAACCTTAGGGTGATAATATATTCGCTACACTCAAGCTAAATGAGTAGGCGGTCATGTGTGGTCGGGTTGTAAAATGTTCTTGTTGAATGAGACACCCCACGTCTGTTATTGTCACTCACTAAGGGAGTGCATTAAGTTTCGTGAAGCGTATAGGTAAACAAACATAGAATATTACAAGACATACATAAATAAGATAGCAGCGGAAATTCAAATTTTTATTTCAGACATAAATTATAACATCGTGGTCCAAAATACCATAAGTTACAAAAACCATTACAATAATGTAACTTTTGTCTTATACCATCAGAGTACATAAATATATAAAAAGCATAATTCCCCAAAAAAAGGGCTAAGCCATAGAAGAGATAAGAACTTGAGCTATACTTCAAAAGCAGCTCCAACAAGATGATAACCGAGTCTTGACTAAGCCTGAGGATTCCCTCCCTGCGAACCGGGGGGAACGGAAGAAAGAAGAGGAAACAAAAAGGGTCAGACATAAAATCTGACGAGTCCAGTTACTTTTAGTAAGTAAATAAGCAAAAGTAGCATGACAGGCACATAAGATGGATAAGGAAGATAACATCATAAAAGGTGAGCTTAGCAAGGTAACATGATGAAGTATATACGCTTCGCTAATGATTACTCTGCACTATTACTAGTATAACAATAATGAGATGATCCCTTCCACTCTAAAATGGTAAACTTAGGCATACGTCCAGATGTACCCTAACTGCTACCCTAATCGATCAGGTCCCTAATTCACGTAGATACTTTGTGTTGGCCCCACAGTAAGAGGTATCACTTCCTAAAGTGGCAACCCCTCATCTTAATCATGTGCACAACCATATCTACAGGTGTCACGGTCGTCCTATCCTTTTCAGCCCGGCTCATGCATGCGTATTGACCCGGTTGGTTTGCGCCGCCCACACTGTCCTCCACGTTTGGATCTCTTAAAATCAGTCCAGTAAGCATGCCCTTTCTCCAACCTAGTTCGGAGTATATGTTTGATACCAACCCTGGGTTACTAGCTGAAACGGGTTCCACACAATATGATACAAGCTCTCCCATTTATCTTGTATCCCCCACTAAGTTTTCATTGGCTATGTATACCACTAGGTGTCTTTAAATAATAACCTTATTATTTCTACAAGTCATGCTTACCCTAAAAGGTGTCTTTAATTACATAACTTTATTATTTCCTCTAGTTATGTATACCACAAGGCGACTTTAATTACATAACCTTATTGGGTTAAGTTTGTGGGCCTATATGTAAATATTACCCACCCCCTCAGTTTACTTAACCCACCCCCTGTTCAACCAAAATTACTTAACTCCAAATTTTAGTGCATATTCATACAATCCCTATGGATTCAACTAGGTTAAGTATTACAATTTGTTACCATGTCCATTTATGGTTATAATGGTCTAGACCTCCCACATTAGGCCTACAACTTGTGGATGTTGGATATGTCGGTCGGGTCCGGGCAGACTTCTTCCACAAGTTGGGCCTAACCTCGTATCTTAGCCCGTATCGTATTTGTGCACTTAGATCCCTCACATTAGATTCAACATTTACGGTTGCTGGATATGTCGGTCGGGTCCGGGCAGACTTCCACCACAAATGCTGTCTAACCTTATGTCATAAGTATTGTTACAGTTTTCTAATTTCTGTAATCCTAGGCATTTTAATTATTAGCCAATTAATTATACCTATGCCTATATAGGTGTTCATGCCGATTTACCCAATTATATTCATAATGGATAATATGTCAAAATTCATGTTCGTCATTCAAGTTATGCTAATTCTAATGTTTTCCCCTGTTCCCTAGCTAGATAATAGCCTAGTCATAAACAATAAAAGGGAAAGGTGATGGGAATATGAAAAAAGTGATTGTTCTAACATAAATGGCATAATAAAATACTAACATAGTGTTAAGGTGAACATATAGGCATAGATCCAATGAAATGGTGACGGTTAACTAGTTTTAACATGGCAAAGATGTTAAGATGAGCGTGACAAGATCTAAATATTAATTTAGATGTCCAACAGGTTCAGATCTAATATGATAAGCACAAGGAGATCTAAACAATAAACTAGATCTGATTAATAATTTAGATGTCTACATAATTCAGATCCAATAGTTAAGAGTAGATCTGATACAAATAAGGTTTAAGATCCACATCATAGAATGTCACAGATGTTACAACAGATCCGACTAGATAGAGATTTAGATCCAAGTAATAACCAATTTCGGAATGTCATATGTTTACAATTTACAATGGATCCAGTTTAATTTAGTCATAGGAACAAATCCAAACTATAGTCATATTAGGTTTACTTTTAAATATTTAAATCTAGCAGCAACTAAGAACTCACAGTGTTTGGATTAGAAAATAGAATTAGAAAAGAAGCTTGTTGAGATGCGGATCTACCCTTGAATCTTTAACTGATTAGCCTTATTTGATTGTTGTAGAAGATAAAGGATCCAGTTCAGTTCAGACACCGACAACGTTTGGCCTCCATTGAATTCTAGTGAAGAAAACAAGAGAAATGGACCTCTATATATAGTTGCCAACCTCCAGAAACTGACTGCCACCTTAGCCCTGGGGGGTCGACCACCTATTAGGGGGTCGACCCATGGGTTGACACCCCTCCTATGTGGTGGACTCCCATAGGCGGGAATTTTCCTACTTCCCCGAATTTCTGTAATTTTGTATTTTGAACCGAGATTTTTGAATTCCTGGACCATATGTGTGTGTGTGTGTGTATATATTTATATGTATATATATATATATATGTATGTATGTATGTATATATATAATTCTTCTGAGCGTATTAAAACTTCAAACCTTCATAACTTCTTCATATGGTGTCCGTTTTACGCAAACCAAATGTCTATCTTGACCAGAATTTCGAGACGGACACAATGGCATAGTCCATTTACCTTAATTATGAATATTAGATTAATTATTATTTAATTTATCCTCTTTTGGTGTTTTTAAAATTATGGGGTGTTACATTCCCCTTACTTAAAGGATTTCGTCCCCGAAATCCCTAAGTTAAGAAGAATGTATATCCTACCATCCATCACCCATCTATTCATAC
Source organism: Allium sativum (assembly GCA_030737875.1). Classification (NCBI taxonomy): domain Eukaryota; kingdom Viridiplantae; phylum Streptophyta; class Magnoliopsida; order Asparagales; family Amaryllidaceae; genus Allium; species Allium sativum. The sequence goes on from JASFAX010000034.1 coordinate 8,944,322, forward strand.
ATCAATCACAGGCATATATTTTCCTTAAAGACTTCTAGTGCTTATATGAACATATGCAAAGGTGTGTGTATATGTCCCTAATGCAAAGATTAGGCAGTCTACTGATTCAGCCGACCTCCTCAATGCAATGTATGCTAGTGTCATGAATCCAATATCTATGCAAATAATCCTATTATAACAAGTAAGTTCTATATGTGTGCACACTCGTTCATCGAAATGCAACATCCATTTGATAATACATCCATTTCATCCACTAAAAGAAAAGAAAATTACACACACATCCATATGCAGTATGAGAGTGATTGAGCTGATATAGTGCCTAATGTGTGTGTATATGCATCCACAGGCAACCACTAGCAAACACTTGCATCCACTTGAATCCATCAAACATAACATGTTTCAAACACATGTTTCCATCCATAGGATTCCTATCTAAAGGTCAAAGATGCTATTGATAGGACATACTCAAATGATAGAAACAAGCATAGATAAAACTTTGGAAGAGGAGTTAAGAACATACCCTCGAAAAGGAAACGGTACGAAGCACGAATCATGTCTTTGGTCTCCCAAGTTGCATCCTCTAGGTTATCTCACCATTGAACCTTTATCAGCCTAATTTCTTTATTTCGTAGCTTCTTAACTTCTGATCCAAGAATGTGGGTAGGAACTCGTCCGACTGTTGCCTCCCGTTCCACTTCTACTTCCTCTAGTATACTTGGCTTAACAACTTCCGCGATGTCATGCAAGCACTTCCGCATATGATAAACGTGGAAAACATCATGAACGCCTGATAGATTTTATGGGAGCTTTACTCTATAGGCCATTTGGCCGATCCTTTTGGTTATAGGAAATGGTCCCACAAATCTGGGTGCCAACTTCCCTACAGATCCGAAGCGAACCACATTCCTCAGAGGTGATACTTTAATAAAAAATAAGTCTCCCACTTCAAATTCGATGTCAGTCCTTCTCTTGTCTGCATAGGACCTCTGCCTATCTTGAGCTGTCTTCATTCGTCGTCGAATAAGATCAATTTTCTCGGATGTTTCCCTAAACATATCAGGTCCAAGTAACAATCTTTCTGTAGATTCCCACCAGCAAGTTGGTGATCTACAGGGTCGTCCGTACAATGCTTCGAAGGGTGCCATGTCGATGCTAGGTTGATAACTGTTGTTATAGGCAAATTCTACTAAAGGAAGGTGCTCTTCCCATGTCCCTCCAAAGTCTAGGATACACAACCTTAAAATATCCTCTAGAATTCTGTTCACCCTCTCCGTCTGTCCATCGGTCTGAGGATGATAAGCGTTGCTCAAACACAACTGTGTACCTAATGCTTCTTGCAAGCTCCTCCAAAATTCACTGGTAAAGATGGGGTCACAATCGCTTACGATGTTGGAAGGTACTCCATGAAGATGGACTATCTCACAAATATAAATTGCTGCTAACCATGATGTTGTCCTCTTACTATTGACTGGAATGAAATGAGCGCTCTTAGTCAGTCTGTCCACTACTACCCAAATACTGGTGTTGCCTTTCTTTGATCTAGGCAAACCATCTATGAAGTACATGGAGACGCTCTCTCATTTCCACTGTAAAATCCTCCAAAGGATGAAGTAAACCAGCGGGCTTCTTTTGCTCAGCTTTAACTAGCTAGCAAACTAAACATTGAGAAACAAATTATGCCATATCTTTCTTTATCCCGGCCCAAAAGAAAACCCTCTTCATGTCTCTGTACATCTTATCACCGCCTGGATGAATAGTCGTCTCAGAATGGTGAGCTTCTTCTAGGACTGCCTTTATCAAGCTTCCAGTTTGAGGAACACAAAGCCTTCCATCTCGTCGCAACAACCCCTTTTCATCTACGAAATATCTACCAAGGTTACTAGAAGTCTCCCGTTTTCTTAGCTTATGTAATGACCCGCATTTCCAGTGGTAGAATAATTAATTTATTTAATTATTTAAATGGTGAATTTAAGGATTTAATGGTCGTGAATTAAATAATGGTGAATATTTCATTAAAATAATAAATTAAATAATATATTTAATTCAGAAATAATCAGAAATATTGGAAATCACAATATTATGTGAACTGGGTCATCCCTATGATTTAATTCAGCTTAGAGTTGAATTATATTGACGAATATATTCAATCGACGACAGTTTGAATGTATAATTTTATTATAATTAAAATCGAGCTCGAAATGGCGCTGCATTTCGTAAATTGGCGATTCGAACTTCAACTGAATGTACAAGATTCGTTTTAAGCCGGATTTCAGTGAAACAAGAAACGCGTGGAGCTGGTTGAGTATATCTGTCTAGTGGAAGAGAAAAATCTAGATTTCGTCGTGTAGATTTTGAGTTACGTCCAAATCAAATTCTGGAAAAGTCGCTATGGATTTCCTTTATAATTTGCGACGCTTTATATACGTTATAAATCGATTTTTCGATACGAACTGAATATCGAGATAATCTGGAGTCTGGAAATCAAGTCATAAAATCTGAGGTGATATTCTGGAGCTGTACGATATCATATGTGAAGATATACGATAATATAAATTTATTTATATTTAATTTAATTATATTTAAATATATTTATATATTTAAATGGGTCATCCAGAGCTTTAAAAATACACTGTGTGAGCATACGAAGTCGGAACTCGACGAAACAAGTTTTGTTGGATCCGCAGTGTCAAATTATTGTTAGAGGTCCAGTTTCGTGATTTTTAGAGTCACTGTGTGGTCGTACGGATTTTTAGAGTGAGAAACAGTCAGTGTTTTGACAGTTAAAAATACACTGTGTGAGCATACGGAGTCGGAATTCGACGAAACCAGTTTCGTTGGGACCATAATGTCAAACTGTGGCTGCATGTCCAGTTTCGTGATTTTTGGGCATCGTGTGTGATCACACGGATTTTTAGAAGTCAGAAACGAATATAAATGATTTAAATAAATATTAAAATATTATTATAAAAAATATCTAGATATTTATTTCCCTATAAATAACCCTACCCAAACCCTTATAACCTAATTCCCAAGTCAACAGACAATAAAACTTGCGCCTCCACAAACAAAAATAGAACACAGCAAAAGAAAAACCAAAAGGGAATTCAAAGCAAAACCAAATAAAAATCCTAAAATCAAGTAATACGTATACATGAGTTCCTCCAAAGATTCTCTACGTTTCTAGGTTGGTTTTGTGGTGTTCGACGTTCGCTGCGGTGGTAGAGGTTGGCGACAGTAAAACTAGGGTTAAAGTAACCTCCTGATTCAAGCCTTAACTTGCGAAATCGAGTTACTGTTCGAACTCGTGAGGTGATTGCGGGCATTTTGTGGAAGTTTGGTTAGATTCGGGGTCAACGAAGTTCGGTACCTGTAGCGTATTTGGGAGAGATCGGAACGGGAAAGGGGATGTCGAGTATGGTGTTACGGGCATGGCAAGGGACAGGTTTGGATGATGAGTTCGATGGTTGTGATTGTTTTAATTTATATGAAGAAATGAAGGAGGAGGATGGAGCTTGAGGAATCGGTCGTGGGAATGAGTACAGGAGCGATGGGTTTGGAGTGGATTTGGGGAAGACGGGTTATAAGGGAAGTGGGTCTGGGCTCTAACGTTTGTTGGGCCAGAGTTTAAACGGTGAGGTCCATTTATTATTTAACTTAGGTTTATTTTCAAGTAAAATAGTACGTAAACTTAAAATGTTAATATCTGGTGCAAACGATATCAGAATTTCAAACCGTAAGTTGCGTTGGGATCGTATGGACGGGAGCAACACAATGAGACTGACTGGGAGTGAATCCGAGCTCGCTACAATTTATTGTAAAATAAATTGTCCGTCTGAATCAAATCAAAGACAGTTAATCGTTTTAACGATAACAGTCCAATGTGAGTAAATCTCACCAACTCTGAACAGTTTATAATTTCATGTTGTATTTTTAGAACTGTTAGAAATTGTCTGTTTGATTGTGTGTTGACTGTTTGATTGAACTGCTAGTCAGTTAATGAAATATTATATATATATATATATAAACAGTTATATAGTTGTATATTGATTCTGTTTACCAGGATAATTCATATTGAACTGAAAGTGATGACAATCATGTTTTGTAACATCTGTGGATGCAGGGAAATAGGTTGGAGGAATCCGACTGGATTCCTCAATAGTTATTTTATTGTTTTTCATATATTTTGATATATGATGTGAATTATAACCTGTAGTTGATTGTGTGTGTATGGAGGATATTGAACATCGTGATTTGAAATGATTGAATACCATAACATACCGAAATGTTGATAAAGGGAATATTTTCAAAGTGATATTTGAATATGAAATATTTATAAGTGGAATAATTTATAAATAAGAGATATTTATAAATAGAAATATTTATAAATAAGGAATATTTATAAATTGGAATATTTATAAAAAGGGAGATATTCAAAAAGGAAATAGCTGCAAATCATTTTCTTTTTGAATGGAAAGGCTTGTGTAGCGGTTTGGGGATTTTCCCGATGCTCCCGATACAAAGGAGGTTATGGCGAATTTTCCCGGGAATTTAAGGAGTTAGAATACTTCAAGAATAAATTTGAAAAGGAAATATTTGTAAACCATTTACAAATAGAGTTGGAAAGGGAACATTTTAAAAAGGGAAATCATTTTTAAAGTGTAGAACCGTTATTTAAAAGTAAATCTTTTCAAATGAATAAAACGTTGTTAAAAAGCAAATCTTTATAAAGTAAATAAAGTTAATCGAATATGGTATTCGAAGTTAGTTAATCGAATATAGACATTCGAAAGGAGAAATCGAATATGGTATTCGAAAGTTAGTTAATCGAATATGTTATTCGAAAGGGGTTAGTCAAGTCGAGTTAGTCAGTTAGAGTTAAACAGTTAGAGTTAAAAAGTTAGAGTTAAAACAAACATAGTTATTCAGGATGAGTTGCCATTTAGCACGACTGCTAGCGAAATTCGCAGGGCTGTAAATAGCCTACGGCGTTCGGATGTTTCCTGAGGGAATCAGGCGTAACCATTGTGATCGCTGCGATCTAGAGTTGAGCGAATGGAGTTAAAGAATATAGAGTTAAGCAAAATTAGAATCTGACTAGAGATTAATAAGTTGAATGATTTCCTGGGTATCGATCTGATGTTGGTTTCGGCCTTCGGGGTTTATACTTAGGAAGTTGTTCTCTTGTTAGTTTATAGGTAGAGGCTGATAGTTGTGGAAGGATAGTGATACGTAAATAAACAATGGAAATGTTTTCCAACGTTGAAAACAAATATTTTCTAAATATAGAAAATAAGGAAATATGTATAGATATACATGATGATTGATCGATTGACATTCCATTTGGAATTTAGATCGTTGTTTGTACACGGACATGTTTTCATTTGATAGTTAAATCACAAACTATCGAAGTTTTAACCATTTTAACGTTGTTAATATGGAGAGACCGGTTGGATTATTATCCATAGAACCACTCTGTATTGGCATAAGCGTCGCGAATCATATATATGCCAAAGAAAATTGAAGACGGAGTAAAATGCAAGGGCTATCCTGTTCACAGAATAGTGCCTTCGGTTTGTCCAGCCCCAGGACAACTTGTATGGACGAAGGTCTGACGGAGTATATCCAATGGATCGCGTAAGTTGATCTGTTCAAACGTATTCACGTTTGGTGGCGGAGGAATTCGTTTCTCTTAGCTGTATACCCGTGTTATTTTTGGATAAGTCAATTTGTGATTTGGCGGGTATGACGATGTGACATTCTAAGTGAATGAAGATGGATGTCTGACAGAGTATTTCCAGACGATTACGTACATTGATTTCTTCAACCGTACCAAGAGTGGAAGCGGAGAAGGAAACTTCTTTTAGCTGACACGTAATGTATTGTTGTAGACGTCAATTAGTGATTTTCGATGGATCTGGCAATGTGGCATTCGAAGTGAATCTGATGTGATGATAAAGCGTAGCTTCTAGCCTCATCAACCGGTAAATGACAGAAATCGGGCAGGCAGCATGGCTAAGTCGGTCGCACCGAAGTAGGGTGTATGATCACCTATCTAGTGAATATTCATTTGTTTCTTAAAATCTATCAATGCTGTCCCATATATATATACGGGAACGGTTGCTGATCCCAACCGTTGGTGATGTACATTCGATACACTCAAGCGAAATGAGTGGTCGGTCATGTGTGGCTGAGTTGCAAGATGTTCTTGTTGAACTCCAGTGCATCGTTCCTAGAGTACACTGATCGGAAGGTGATTCCATACCTTGTCATAGTTGGAAATCCATTACCCAATACGCGCTTGCGGTTTTGATTGTATACTATATATGTAGAACGTGAGATGAAAGCGTTTCTGCTAGTTGATATCTATTTGTACATAGACATTATTATAATATCAAAAGGTTTTTGATATAAAGATATTTTGGATTTCTCATAAGGGAAAACCCGTTCCGTTATGCGGCGTGGTCTTATGGGATATCGTTTACTTGTTCATATACCTGTTTTAAACTGTTTTACTCACACCAGTCCCATGACTGACCCGGAGTTTATTTGTTGTTTTCCCTAAACTCTTGGGTGCCTAATTTTGTACGGGCAGTCAAGTAGTCAGGAATTTACAGATACTGGAAGAGCGTGGAGCAGGAGGCTTCAAGATCATATAGCTATAGTTATTTCCGCTGTGTTGTAAGTGATGTACTCTGATAAGTGCTATTGTATACATAACTGTTATATTTCAAAGTTATGTTATCTATTATATGTTATTCGTTCCGCTGTGAGGTTCGTGTTACTCTGATGTTGTGTTCTTCTTCTTCTTCTATTCTAAATTTCTATCTTATCTATTCTCACCTTCTAATTTCTTTCATTAACTACCGGGATTTTTCGATGTTTTGGTTATCGACGTCGAGCTTACGTCGATAACCAAAGTCGCCGAAAATCCGGGTCGTTACAGTTGGTATCAGAGCTTAAGTTTAGAATTTCTTGGCTCTGTGGCGTGACTCGGTAGAGATAGGGTTAGTAATACCCTAGATTGAGTTTGAGTGTATATATACGAGTGCGTATTTGTATTTGATATAAAAATGGTTTTATATTGTGGAGATTCATTGGCTGAGTTGTTTATGAGTTCTGGTCGATCAGTTTGATCCACTGTATCGGTAGGAGTAAATAAACACTTGAATACAATGAACCGTCATCGTATGTTTTGAAAAAGGGTAAACGAAATAACTTTACCCAAAGTATATTTGATATATATTGGATTTATAATATATGAGATATATTGGTTGTTATTATAATCGAGTAAGATTATAACAATGTGAAAAGATTATATATAACCAATCAGAATTCATATAAGTAAAGTATATGAAATAAGATGAATGAATTATGAATTTAAATCAGATTTGGGATTAAAATAAGGAAATTTTAAGTTCCTGGGAAATTTTGAAATGTTTTCAAAATGGAAGTATTCAGTAATGGTTTTGAAATGATATAGTATTGAAATCACTTGTGTCGCTGGAAAATAATTCCGATGATGACTGCGCAGTATCATCGGTGTGATTTTCGAGTTCTAAGTGGTGGATTACTACCAAAGTTTTTGTTTTTGAATTGTTTTGAGAAAACAAGTTGTTTAGAAATTCAAAGGTTTTGAATTGGCATTGTAATTTCAAATTGATTTGAAATAAACCCAGGAATTTAAATTATGGAATTTAAATTTAACTAATGAAGTTAAAGAGATTGAGATGGTAAAAATTGAGAAAAATAAATTGAATTTAACTTGAACTAAGTTAAATAAAATTGAATTGGATTAGCGATAATCTAGAATGGAACCAAATTGATAAGTCAATAATTTGGAATTTGATATTGGACTTCGAATGAAATTCAATTTGGATTTGAGGATATGAACTGATTGGAATTTGATTGAGATAACACTGATATATGCTGAGTTGATAGCATATGGAAGTGATAGAGTTGATATGCCCGACAAAAAGGTACCAGTTTATATTATATATGGATATGAGATTTATGAGCCGAATTGGCAAGCCGTTTGGCGTTTTGATTTTCTATTGGGTTGGAGATGGCCCAGAGAGGCGAGTTGGAGTTTGAGATATTAACCAGTACAAAGGAGGTGCTGACGAAATTTTTCGAAGAGTTAAGGCGTTAGAAAATTTTCAGGATTTTTAGAAATTTTCGATGATAAGAATTAATTAATAATATAATTGAAATTTAATTGGTTCAGTTGAAATCAGAAATAAGGGGTTAACAAATCTTAGGAATTCCAATAGATAGGGTCGTCCTCTAACTTAGCAATTTCGAGGACGAAATTATTTTAAGTGGGGAAGAATGTAATGACCCGCATTTCCAGTGGTAGAATAATTAATTTATTTAATTATTTAAATGGTGAATTTAAAGATTTAATGGTCGTGAATTAAATAATGGTGAATATTTAATTAAAATAATAAATTAAATAATATATTTAATTCAGAAATAATCAGAAATATTGGAAATCACAATATTATGTGAACTGGGTCATCCCTATGATTTAATTCAGCTTAGAGTTGAATTATATTGACGAATATATTCAATCGACGACAGTTTGAACGTATAATTTTATTATAATTAAAATCGAGCTCGAAATGGCGCTGCAGTTCGTAAATTGGCGATTCGAACTTCAACTGAATGTACAAGATTCGTTTTAAGCCGGATTTCGGTGAAACAAGAAACGCGTGGAGCTGGTTGAGTATATCTGTCTAGTGGAAGAGAAAAATCTAGATTTCGTCGTGTAGATTTTGAGTTACGTCCAAATCAAATTCTGGAAAAGTCGCTATGGATTTCCTTTATAATTTGCGACGCTTTATATACGTTATAAATCGATTTTTCGATACGAACTGAATATCGAGATAATCTGGAGTCTGGAAATCAAGTCATAAAATCTGAGGTGATATTCTGGAGCTGTACGATATCATATGTGAAGATATACGATAATATAAATTTATTTATATTTAATTTAATTATATTTAAATATATTTATATATTTAAATGGGTCATCCAGAGCTTTAAAAATACACTGTGTGAGCATACGAAGTCGGAACTCGACGAAACAAGTTTTGTTGGATCCGCAGTGTCAAATTATTGTTAGAGGTCCAGTTTCGTGATTTTTAGAGTCACTGTGTGGTCGTACGGATTTTTAGAGTGAGAAACAGTCAGTGTTTTGACAGTTAAAAATACACTGTGTGAGCATACGGAGTCGGAATTCGACGAAACCAGTTTCGTTGGGACCATAATGTCAAACTGTAGCTGCATGTCCAGTTTCGTGATTTTTGGGCATCGTGTGTGATCACACGGATTTTTAGAAGTCAGAAACGAATATAAATGATTTAAATAAATATTAAAATATTATTATAAAAAATATCTAGATATTTATTTCCCTATAAATAACCCTACCCAAACCCTTATAACCTAATTCCCAAGTCAACAGACAATAAAACTTGCGCCTCCATAAACAAAAATAGAACACAGCAAAAGAAAAACCAAAAGGGAATTCAAAGCAAAACCAAATAAAAATCCTAAAATCAAGTAATACGTATACATGAGTTCCTCCAAAGATTCTCTACGTTTCTAGGTTGGTTTTGTGGTGTTCGACGTTCGCTGCGGTGGTAGAGGTTGGCGACAGTAAAACTAGGGTTAAAGTAACCTCCTGATTCAAGCCTTAACTTGCGAAATCGAGTTACTGTTCGAACTCGTGAGGTGATTGCGGGCATTTTGTGGAAGTTTGGTTAGATTCGGGGTCAACGAAGTTCGGTACCTGTAGCGTATTTGGGCGAGATCGGAACGGGAAAGGGGATGTCGAGTATGGTGTTACGGGCATGGCAAGGGACGGGTTTGGATGATGAGTTCGATGGTTGTGATTGTTTTAATTTATATGAAGAAATGAAGGAGGAGGATGGAGCTTGAGGAATCGGTCGTGGGAATGAGTACAGGAGCGATGGGTTTGGAGTGGATTTGGGGAAGACGGGTTATAAGGGAAGTGGGTCTGGGCTCTAACGTTTGTTGGGCCAGAGTTTAAACGGTGAGGTCCATTTATTATTTAACTTAGGTTTATTTTCAAGTAAAATAGTACGTAAACTTAAAATGTTAATATCTGGTGCAAACGATATCAGAATTTCAAACCGTAAGTTGCGTTGGGATCGTATGGACGGGAGCAACACAATGAGACTGACTGGGAGTGAATCCGAGCTCGCTACAATTTATTGTAAAATAAATTGTCCGTCTGAATCAAATCAAAGACAGTTAATCGTTTTAACGATAACAGTCCAATGTGAGTAAATCTCACCAACTCTGAACAGTTTATAATTTCATGTTGTATTTTTAGAACTGTTAGAAATTGTCTGTTTGATTGTGTGTTGACTGTTTGATTGAACTGCTAGTCAGTTAATGAAATATTATAAATATATATATATATATATAAACAGTTATATAGTTGTATATTGATTCTGTTTACCAGGATAATTCATATTGAACTGAAAGTGATGACAATCATGTTGTGTAACATCTGTGGATGCAGGGAAATAGGTTGGAGGAATCCGACTGGATTCCTCAACAGTTATTTTATTGTTTTTCATATATTTTGATATATGATGTGAATTATAACCTGTAGTTGATTGTGTGTGTATGGACGATATTGAACATCGTGATTTGATATGATTGAATACCATAACATACCGAAATGTTGATAAAGGGAATATTTTCAAAGTGATATTTGAATATGAAATATTTATAAGTGGAATAATTTATAAATAAGAGATATTTATAAATAGAAATATTTATAAATAAGGAATATTTATAAATTGGAATATTTATAAAAAGGGAGATATTCAAAAAGGAAATAGCTGCAAATCATTTTCTTTTTGAATGGAAAGGCTTGTGTAGCGGTTTGGGGATTTTCCCGATGCTCCCGATACAAAGGAGGTTATGGCGAATTTTCCCGGGAATTTAAGGAGTTAGAATATTTCAAGAATAAATTTGAAAAGGAAATATTTGTAAACCATTTACAAATAGAGTTGGAAAGGGAAAATTTTAAAAAGGGAAATCATTTTTAAAGTGTAGAACCGTTATTTAAAAGTAAATCTTTTCAAATGAATAAAACGTTGTTAAAAAGCAAATCTTTATAAAGTAAATAAAGTTAATCGAATATGGTATTCGAAGTTAGTTAATCGAATATAGACATTCGAAAGGAGAAATCGAATATGGTATTCGAAAGTTAGTTAATCGAATATGTTATTCGAAAGGGGTTAGTCAAGTCGAGTTAGTCAGTTAGAGTTAAACAGTTAGAGTTAAAAAGTTAGAGTTAAAACAAACATAGTTATTCAGGATGAGTTGCCATTTAGCACGACTGCTAGCGAAATTCGCAGGGCTGTAAATAGCCTACGGCGTTCGGATGTTTCCTGAGGGAATCAGGCGTAACCATTGTGATCGCTGCGATCTAGAGTTGAGCGAATGGAGTTAAAGAATATAGAGTTAAGCAAAATTAGAATCTGACTAGAGATTAATAAGTTGAATGATTTCCTGGGTATCGATCTGATGTTGGTTTCGGCCTTCGGGGTTTATACTTAGGAAGTTGTTCTCTTGTTAGTTTATAGGTAGAGTCTGATAGTTGTGGAAGGATAGTGATACGTAAATAAACAATGGAAATGTTTTCCAACGTTGAAAACAAATATTTTCTAAATATAGAAAATAAGGAAATATGTATAGATATACATGATGATTGATCGATTGACATTCCATTTGGAATTTAGATCGTTGTTTGTACACGGACATGTTTTCATTTGATAGTTAAATCACAGACTATCGAAGTTTTAACCATTTTAACGTTGTTAATATGGAGAGACCGGTTGGATTATTATCCATAGAACCACTCTGTATTGGCATAAGCGTCGCGAATCATATATATGCCAAAGAAAATTGAAGACGGAGTAAAATGCAAGGGCTATCCTGTTCACAGAATAGTGCCTTCGGTTTGTCCAGCCCCAGGACAACTTGTATGGACGAAGGTCTGACGGAGTATATCCAATGGATCGCGTAAGTTGATCTGTTCAAACGTATTCACGTTTGGTGGCGGAGGAATTCGTTTCTCTTAGCTGTATACCCGTGTTATTTTTGGATAAGTCAATTTGTGATTTGGCGGGTATGACGATGTGACATTCTAAGTGAATGAAGATGGATGTCTGACAGAGTATTTCCAGACGATTACGTACATTGATTTCTTCAACCGTACCAAGAGTGGAAGCGGAGAAGGAAACTTCTTTTAGCTGACACGTAATGTATTGTTGTAGACGTCAATTAGTGATTTTCGATGGATCTGGCAATGTGGCATTCGAAGTGAATCTGATGTGATGATAAAGCGTAGCTTCTAGCCTCATCAACCGGTAAATGACAGAAATCGGGCAGGCAGCATGGCTAAGTCGGTCGCACCGAAGTAGGGTGTATGATCACCTATCTAGTGAATATTCATTTGTTTCTTAAAATCTATCAATGCTGTCCCATATATATATATACGGGAACGGTTGCTGATCCCAACCGTTGGTGATGTACATTCGATACACTCAAGCGAAATGAGTGGTCGGTCATGTGTGGCTGAGTTGCAAGATGTTCTTGTTGAACTCCAGTGTATCGTTCCTAGAGTACACTGATCGGAAGGTGATTCCATACCTTGTCATAGTTGGAAATCCATTACCCAATACGCGCTTGCGGTTTTGATTGTATACTATATATGTAGAACGTGAGATGAAAGCGTTTCTGCTAGTTGATATCTATTTGTACATAGACATTATTATAATATCAAAAGGTTTTTGATATAAAGATATTTTGGATTTCTCATAAGGGAAAACCCGTTCCGTTATGCGGCGTGGTCTTATGGGATATCGTTTACTTGTTCATATACCTGTTTTAAACTGTTTTACTCACACCAGTCCCATGACTGACCCGGAGTTTATTTGTTGTTTTCCCTAAACTCTTGGGTGCCTAATTTTGTAGTGGCAGTCAAGTAGTCAGGAATTTACAGATACTGGAAGAGCGTGGAGCAGGAGGCTTCAAGATCATATAGCTATAGTTATTTCCGCTGTGTTGTAAGTGATGTACTCTGATAAGTGCTATTGTATACATAACTGTTATATTTCAAAGTTATGTTATCTATTATATGTTATTCGTTCCGCTGTGAGGTTCGTGTTACTCTGATGTTGTGTTCTTCTTCTTCTTCTATTCTAAATTTCTATCTTATCTATTCTCACCTTCTAATTTCTTTCATTAACTACCGGGATTTTTCGATGTTTTGGTTATCGACGTCGAGCTTACGTCGATAACCATAGTCGCCGAAAATCCGGGTCGTTACAGCTTATCCATGATTTCTAAAATCTGTAGGTCACCTTGCTGCGAAGCTACTATCTGATCCATAAGAGTTGGTCGTATTTCTAGTGATGTAAATGAATCAGGCAAAATCTTGTTGGAGGGTCTAAAGTCAAAAGTTGATATGAACTCGAAGCTCTTCCTCTCTACAAACAGAGGACTTAAGGCCATCCTCTGCCTACTTAGTGCGTCGGCCACCACATTACCCTTGCCCAGGGGTTTAAGCAATTTCAAAATCATAAGAAGCTAGAAAATCCATCCACCTCTGTTGCCTTAAATTAAGATCCTTTTGCGAGAACGGGTACTTGATAGATTTATGATCCGTGTATAATTCAAACTTCTCTCCAAGTAAATAATGATGCCACGTCTTAAGCGCGAATACTATGGCAGCCAGCTCTAAATCATGGGTGGGGTAGTTCTTCTCATGAACTCTCAACTGTCTACCCCCATAACACACTACCTTTCCTTCTTGCATCAGAACTGCACCAAGCCCTGTACCACATGCATCGATGTAAACTGTAAACACTTTGTTCCCACTGGGCAAAGTCAAGACTGAGGTTATTATCAAAGCCCTATTCAAACATTGGAAAGCAACATCACAATCTGTATCCCATGAAAATTCCAAGTTCTTCTTTGTCAGCCTGGTGAGAGGGGCTGATATCTTTTTGAAGTCCTTCATGAACTTCCTATAATAACCTGCCAATCCCAGAAATCTTCTCACCTCTATTGCATTTTTCGGAATTTGCCAATCCTGCACTGCAACTACCTTCGCAGGATCCACAGCTATCCCTTCTTTGGAGACTACATGCCCTAGGAATCCCACCTCTTTTCTCCAAAAATGGCATTTGGAGAACTTTGGCTTAAGCCGATGCTCACAGAGAATTTTCAAAACTTCTCTCATATATTGGGCATGCTCCTCTTTGCTTTTGGAGAAGATCAAAATATCATCTACAAAGACTACGACGAATTTATTTAGAAACTCCCGAAACACCCAACTCATCAGATCGACAAAATAAGCGGGTGCATTCGTCAACCTAAAAGGCATAACTAGCCATTCAAAGAAATCATCCGGAGACCTAAAAGCAGTCTTGTCTATACTGTCCTCAGCCACCCTCAACTGATGAAACCCCATGGACAGTCTAACAGAGAGAATACCGAGGCACCAACAAGCTGGTCAAACAAGTCGTTTATCCTTGAAAGTGGGTGCCTATTCTTCTTTGTGAGTTTGTTCAACTCACTATAGTCCACACACAAACGAAGCGAACCATCCGCTTTAGTTGCGAATACAACTGGAGCACCCCTTTCAGACATGCTTCATCTGATAAATCCTTTCTCAAGTAGCTCCCCTACTTGCTTACTCAACTCCTTCCTTTCACTGGGAGTCATACAATGCACTGGTAATGCAACTGGCTTTGCATTGTCCACCAAATATATACGAAAATCGATCTCGTGCCTCAGAGGTATACCCCGTACCTCATTAAAAACATCATAATAATCTCGGACTACTGGAACAGATCGCAAATCATCAATAGGTGCATCAAGAGACTCTAGGAAACTAAGCATAACAGACCTTTGGGGTATAAGAAATCTCGAGGGTCCTCCCATGACAGGTCAGAAGCCTAACGACCCTTCTCTCACAATCTAGAATGGCACCTTACGTGGCTATCCAGTCCATTCCTAGAATCAATCCATAGCCCATGAACCTGAGCACATACGCGTCGCATTCAAACTCGATGCCTAACACAGATATTATCAAACCCCTACAAATCATAGATAAATGAGCCGAACCGCCAATGGGGTTTGAGACAACTATGGGATCCACTACCATACCGGTATTTAAGTGCAGAGATTCAGCCACAGAAATAGATATAAATGAATGTGAAGCACCAGAATCAAAAAGTTTTCTAATAGGATGATTTGAAAGAGAAATTAAACCTTCCACAGAAATTTCTTCCTCTATCAGGAGCACTGATCACGAGGGCATGCACCTACCCTCCAGAAATTCCTGCTCTTTGACCTTGTCCCTATTTCTTCGAGCACTCTTTAGCAAAGTGTCCAATCTCTCCACAATTGTAACAAGATTTCTTTCTTCTTTTGCAATCCTTCACCAAGTGACCCTCATGCCCACAACTGTGACACTTCCACTTATCCTTTCTCTTTTCATTCTTCCCTCCTTTCTTCTGTTGCTGTTGCTGTTGTTGTTGTCCTTTCTTAGGCCATATCTTCCTGTTTTGTGTTGTTTCCTCAGCTTTAACCTCCTTCTTTTCTCCTTTATCTTCCTCATACATCAAGGCCATATCAACAAGTCTTTCAAAGGTAGATCCCATTGGAATATAGGACATGGCTAACCCATGAAGGGGTTCGTTTATCCATTTAACAAAATGCAAAGCCTTCTTATGTGGAGTGTCTACCAGTTCCAGTCCAAATCTTGCCAGCTAGTTGAATTTGTTCACATACTCTCTAACCGTTAAGTTTCCTTGTTTGAGTGCTAAGCACTTCTCCATTTGCATGCTTTTCTTAGCTTGGGAAAGAAATTTAATTTTAAACCAATGTCTAAAGTCATCCCAAGTTTCCACTAGATGGCCTTCTTGGGTTACCTCCCACCAAAACGAAGCTTCATCCTTTAGTAGCCAAGCAGCCAACTGAATCTTCCTTCGATCCTCTACTTCAAAGATTACAATTAAGTCCTAAGTCTCCTTGAGCCAATTCCTTGCCTCTACAAATGTCTTGGTTCCATGGAATGGATTCCCTCCTATAGCACGTAAATCTTTGCAGATCTTAGAGAAGTTATCTGCACGTGGAGGAGGAGGAGGAGGAGGAACAATGGGTGCAGCTGAGGGAGGAACGTTTCCTTGGCGTTCGGCAGGTGTCGTGGCCTCCAGATACCTACGGAACCATCCTGGTATCGTAATGCCCTCTGAAATGTTAGGTTCCCCAAACATGCTGAAAAGAAAAGAAAAGAGGTTTAGACAAAGGACCGAAGGGTATTACATATGGCTTTAGGGAATATGTTTTTGAAAACAGACTTTTCTTTTTGAAAATGCTTTCTTTTAAAACCTTTTTGAAAATAGTTTTCAAAAACTTTTATCTAATCTGGAAACCTTCCGCTCTTATACCAAGTGAGACACCCCACATCCGTTAGTGACACTCACTAAGGGATTGCATTAAGTTTCGTGAAGCGTTATAGGTAAACAGACACAAAATATTACAAGACAGATATAAATAAGATAACAGCGGAAATTCAAATTTTTATTTCAAACATAAATTATAACATCGTGGTCCAAAATACCATAAGTCATAAAAACCATTACAATAATATAACTTCTGTCTTGTACCATCAGAGTACATAAATATATAAAAAGCATAAATCCCCAAAAAAAGGGCTAAGCCATAGTAGAGATAAGAACTTGATCTATACTTCAAAAGAAGCTCCAACAAGATGATAACCGAGTCTTGACTAAGCTTGAGGAATCCTTCCCTGCGAACCTGGGAGGGAAACGGAAGAAAGAAGAGGAAACAAAAAAGGTTAGACATAAACACTACAAGAAAAATACCCTATTGCAACTAGCTATTTGCAACAGACGATAAATGACAGTTGTAGTAAATGATATTTAGCAACAGACCTATTATAGCAGTTGCGATATATAAGATTTAACAACAGGTCTTTTCTTTCTGTTGCGAAAAGCATATTTTTAGCAACTGCGCTTCCCTTCCTGTTGCAAAAACATACTTCTAGCAACTGTGCTTCCATAACAGTTGCAACAAACATATTAATTGCAACTGCGCTTCCTACCAGTTGCGAATAAATATCTTTAGCAATTGTCTTCGCCACTTGCAATAACTGTACATTTTACAACCGGTAAAGCCAGTTGCGAAAAACATACTAGAAATAAGTATAAGCTTTTAACGATTAATTTTTAATAATTAATTTTAAATAGTTACTATTAAATGATTAACTATTAGTAATTATATAATAATTAAGATTAATATTTAATAATTATTAATTAGTAATAAATTTTATGCAATATAAAGTGATATTTATAATAATAATAATTAATTATTAACAATTGATAATAACTAACATTTAAAAAATAATAAAATAAATAAATAATTATTAAACAATAATAAAATAATAATAAAAAACTAATGGATAATAATTAATTATTAATTTGAAATATGAATATGCTTAAATATAAAATAAATAAATAATTATTAATAATTAATATATTCATATTAAATAAATAAATGGTAATTGATTAATGTTACTGTTAAGGAGTAATTAATAGTTAATAATATTTTCTTGTATGAATTAATTTATAATTTGTGTTTGATAAAGGTAATTCTATGAATTAATTAATAGTTTCTAGCTAATTTTTTATATTTCTAATATTATATTTAATTATTTGACGCATAGTTGAAAATAATTATTGATAGATTTTTGGTTCCGTAACTTTAATTTTAACTATTTACAATTAACTGTATTAGCAGCAATAAACAATCTTTACAGGTCACTGGTAAATTACTTTTTTTTGTACCGCCAAAACTTTCGGTTCCCGCTTAACATTTTCATCACCTACTGCTTCGCAATATTATGATCGAATTCGACCTCTTTGCATTATCCCCAAATTCCCCAAATCTCTGATCCCTAATTTCAATACTGAAAATGATTTCCTCTCTTTTGGCCGTTCTCCTCGCCAAATTTTCACGCCTTCCACTTACTAGGATAACCCAAATCCTAACGATTCTACTTCCATCACAAACCCAAACCCCAATTTCACTGTCACCTCAAACCCTACTAGCAAAAAACTCGGTCCTTCAATCATAGACGAAGATTCCTACGTCGCCTCCATTGAAAAGATAACAGAACGTGACTTTTCCCTGATATTCCTTTGCTTTGTGATCGTCTCGACCTACTTTAAAACCTTTCTGTCTTCTTAATTCCATTATTTCTTTTCATATACAGTTAATTACTTATATTGCAATGGAACCATCACGAAGCAGGAAAGAATACCTAGGGAGAAGAAATATCGCAATAGCCAAAATCAATGACAAAAGATCATTGATGGTCGCCTTTTCTAAATGTAGAAAAGGATTGTTCAACAAGGCGAATGAAGTATTTGTGCTCTGTGGGGCTGAGCTGTCAGCGTTGGCATTTTTTCCTATAGGAAAAGCATTCACTTTTAGGTCGAATTCTTGGTGAAAGAGTCATGGAAGAACCAAAATGGTTTTGGGATTCTGTGATTGACAAATTTGATCTGGATGAGATGAAATTATTGGAAGAATATGTTGTTACGTTCATGAATTTTTGGATGGTGCTAAAAATAAATAGGTAAGTGCCATTTTATTTTTATCTACTGTTTTGTTTGTTCTATTATTATGACATAGTTGTTTAAACTTCATTATTTTAAAATTTTACTCATGTAATACTATGGTACAATGATCAAATTCAAGGACTTGCATGCCTAAGTCTCTTCAAAATTTTTTTCCTAAGTACATGCATTTGCACTTTTGATTTCACTATTGATCCTAAGTTACAAAACTATGTAATGCAAAAGTGTAATCTCATTGAGTGAGGTTGGACAATTGGCTAGTGATGATAATTAATGCCAGTACTTAGTTTATGTAACTTGCTATAGCTGAATAGAGCATAACTCATTGTAGCTGCTCTGAGTTATAGTGCAGCAGTGCATTGCTGCTGTGAATCAAATCAGAGTGATATTTCTTCTATAAGTTTCATGCTAAATACTATTTCAGCAATAGCCGTAGAATGTAGACTCAGTTTTAATTCAGCTCTTGTCATCTCCGGCTTATGCTCTGTTGCAGCTCTTTGGAACCATCCTTAGCTGAGTGCAACTAGACTAGTTTATTTCAGCAATAGGTGTCGAATGTAGAATGTAGACTCGTTTTATTTTATTTTTAATTCTTTTACAGCAACCAGACTAGTTTAATTTGCACTAGTGTTTTTCACAAACATTTGCAGAACTCCTATAACTTGTTATGTCAAAATTTTGATAGATACTGGACTCAGATTTAATCCAAAGGGCTGATGGAGAGGAAGGAGGAGTATGATTCGTTCTTGATGTTAACTAACAGTGACAAAGATGGTGATCGTAATGGCGGCTTGATGAAGGGCATTATGGGAAGAAGAAGCAAGGCTACCAGTACCAACCAGAGGCAGGCAAGATTCAAAAACTGTCGGCTACTTGTACTGCTTTTAATAATTGAATATTTATTGGCAATGAATTTGAAGAACCAGTTTTAATGTAGCATAAAGAATCTGATAAGTTGCAGAGGGTTTTTTTTTAGTTTGATTAATAGGATGTGGGCATTTGTGTTTATAATGTTGTTGACCATTTAAAGGGGGTTCAGTGTTAATTATATACTAGTTGGTTAGTAAACGATCATATTAAAATTTTCAGACTTCACTGCCTCAGTTTTGTTCAGTAAAGACAACTAGCAACATGATGGTCGAGGCCGCAGACACTTTAGTTTTCTGTATCATTAATAATCATGAGTAAAGTTATGAATGTCAAATTTGCTTGTACCATGACACATGCAAAACACATTTCAAATTTTCTTGTACAAACTGACAACAACTCAGTATATGTGAAAGTTTTGTAATAACTTACACAAACTTAACAATACTAGATATAAGACCAGTAATTTCAGAATACTGTTTGAGGTATAATTTGCAAGCGACTAGGTCTTCTAAGCAAGACTTCATATGAACTTTTGTATATATACTAAAAAGATCAAGCCATACAAGCTGTTGCTATAATAATATTTAGTAAATAGAGATCCAAAAACATATATAAGATATGTCTCTTGCATTGACATGAATGTAAATGTTTAATTAAACACAGGCTAAAGAAGGATCAAGAAAGAAATTCTTCTTGAATTGCAAAGAAATAGTAAGAAGAGTAGCAGAAGAAGTAGAAGCAGAGTCGAAACAATGGACTGAAATGCAAGACATGTTGGATCAAGTTCGACTAGAAATGGATCAACTAAAATCTTCAAGGGATCTTTGGCAACAAAGAGCCATTGCTTCTGATAACAATCTATGCTCTCTCTCTTTCCTCATGTTCGTAAAATAAACATCTCATTTGTTTGTACTGAGTTTTATCCTAAGGGCGGCGATGGGAATATTGCTAAGTCGCTTAGGTCTTAAAGGGAGGGGATTTTTGCACTGAGTTTGTACTTTTTGCAGTGTCTTTGTGGTGATGAATATTGCTAATTCGCTTAGGCTTTTGCTGTTATAATTGTTTGTACTATTAAAACCTTGTTAAAATAAAATTTTTATTTGTTTATGTCATTCTGTGATATACAGTATTATTGAAACGAATACAATTAATATGTAATATCTATAAACTATAAAAAAAAAATTTACAAATTTATGAATCTCTTGCAACAGGCATATACTGTTGCAAAATAATCTTTTGCAACAGCAAAAGCTTGTTGCAAAAAAGTATACCGCAACATCTTATTGCAACAGGCAGAAAATGTTGCAGACTTTTTGCAACTTTGGCTATACCAAGGGGCGCAGGCCTGTTGCAATAAGTCTACTGCAACAGATATCGCCTATTGCGAAAAGTGTTTTTTGTTGTAGTGAAAGTTAGGCGAGTCCAGTTACTTTTAGTAAGTAAATAAGAAAAAGTAGCATGACAGGCATATAAGATGGATAAGGAAGATAACATCATAAAAGGTGAGCTTGGCAAGGTAACATGATGGAGTATATATGCTTCGCTAATGATTACACTGCACTATTACTAGTATACCCAGAATGAGATGATTCCTTCCACTCTAAAATGGTAGACTTAGGCATACGTCCAGATGTGCCCTAACTGCAACCCTAATCGATCGGCTCCCTAATCCGCGTAGATAACTTGTGTTGGCCCCACAGTAGGAGGTATCACTTCCTAAAGTGGAAACCCCTCATCTTAATCATGTGCACAACCATATCTAAAGGTGTCATGGTTATCTTATCCCCTTCTGCCCGGCTCATGCATGCACATGGCCCGCTCGGTTTGCGCTGCCCACACCGTCCTCCACGTTTGGATCTCTTACAATCGGTCCATTAAGCGTGCCCCTTCTCCGACCTAGTTCGGGGTACATGTTTGATACCAACCCCGGGTTATTGGCTGAAACGGGTCCCACACAATATGATATAAGCTCTCCCATTTATCTTGTATCCCACACTAAGTTTTCATTGGCTATGTATACCACTAGGTGTATTTAATTACATAACCTTATTATTTCTACAAGTTTTGCTTACCCTTAAAAAGGTGTCATTAATTACATAACTTTATTATTTCCTCCGGTTATGTATACGACTAGGTGTCTTTAATTACATAACCTTATTGGGTTAAGTTTGTGGGCCTATATGTAAATATTACCCACCCCCTCAGTTTTACTTAACTCACCCCCTGTTCAACCAAGTTTACTTAACCCCAAATTTTAGATCATATTAATACAATCCCTATGGATTCAACTAAGTTAAGTATTACAATTTGTTACCATGTCCATTTATGGTTGTAATGGGCTATACCTCCCACATTAGGCCTATAGTTTGTGGATGCTGGATATGTTGGTTGGGTTTGGGTAATCTTCTTCCATAAGTTGGGCCTAACCTCGTGTCTTAGCATGTCTCGTATTTGTGCACTTAGACCCCTCAGATTAGATACAACATTTGTGGTTGCTGGATATGTCGTTTGGGTCCTGGCAGACTTCCACCATAAATGCAGTCTAACTTTGTGTCATAAGTGTTGTTACAGTTTTCTAATATTTGTAATCCTATGCATTTTAATTATTAACCAATTAATTATACCTATGCCTTTATAGGTGTTCATGCCTATTTACCCAATTATATTCATAATGGATAATATGTCAAAATTCATGTTCGTCATTCAGGTTATGCCAATTCTAATGTTTTCCCCTGTTCCCTAACTAACGCATTCGCATATAATCTGCGGCATGCCTAGGCTAGATAATAGCCTAGTCATAAACAATAAAAGGGAAAGGTGATGGGAATATGACAAAAGTGATTGTTCTAACATAAATGGCATAATCATATATTAACATAGTGCTAAGGTGAGCATATAAGCATAGATCCAATGAAATGGTGACGGTATAAACTAGTTTTAACATAGCAAAGATGTTAAGACGAGCTTGACAAGATCTAAATATTAATTTAGATGTTCAACAGGTTCAGATCTAATATGATAAGCACAAGGAGATCTAAATAATAAACTAGATCTGATTAATAATTTAGATGTCTACATAATTCAGATCCAATAGTTAAGAGTAGATCTGTTACAAATAAGGTTTAAGATCCACATCATAGAATGTCACAGAAGTTACAATAGATCCGACTAGATAGAGATTTAGATCCAAGTAATAACCAATTTTGGAATGTCGTATGTTTACAATTTACAATGGATCCAGTATAATTTGTTCATAGGAACAAATCCAAACTATAGTCATATCAGGTTTACTTTTAAATATTTAAATCTAAAAGCAACTAAGAACTCATAGTGATTGGATTAGAAAATAGAACTAGAAAAGAAGCTTGTTGAGATGTGGATCTACACTTGAATCTTTAACTGATTAGCCTTATTTGATTGTTGTAGAAGATAAAGGATCCAGTTCAGTTCAAACACCGGCAGCGTTTGGCCTCCATTGAATTCCAGTGAAGAAAACAAGAGAAATGGACCACTATATATAGCTGCCAGCCTCCAGAAACCGACTGCCACCTCAGCCTTATGGGGGTCGACACCCCCTTGAGGGGTCAACCCCGGGGTAGACACCCCTCCTATAGGGCCGACTCCCCTCGGCGGGATTTTTCCAGCTTCCCCAAATTTCTGTAATTTCGAATTTTGAACTGAGATTTTTGAATTCCTGGACCCTATTTATACATGTGTATATATATATATATAATTCTTCTGCGCTTATACAAACTTCAAACCTTCATAACTTCTTCATACGGTGTCCGTTTTCGCAAATCGAATGCCTATCTTGACCAGAATTTCGAGACAAATGCAATGGCGCAGTCCATTTCCCTTAATTCTGAATATTAAATTAATTATTATTTAATTTAACCTCTTTTGGTGTTGTTAAAATTACGGGGTGTTACATTAAACCCCAGTGTATCCCCTCTAGAGTACACTGATTGGAAGGTGGTCCCATACCTTGTCGTAGATGGAATCTGAGACGACCCCGAACCCCCGTTTCACGGTGGAAAGAGTAATCTTTGGAATATAACACATAAACAAATAACAGCCGAACATAAATATATTAATACACCAAATAATGTACAAGAGAATACACTGGATAAACATAATCATCAGAGTTACACGGTATACAGGATCATACTTAGTACAAAATACAGTTTCAGCTTTACATAAAATGTCTACAGCGGAATCAAAACATAATATGTACAACGGGAGTTGAATAGCATAAAAAGAAAGAAGTGATAGAATCCATCTTCAGCTCCATAGCTATCCAGAAAGAGCCTACTAAAACCTGAATACAAGGATGCCCATGTAGAAAATAGGGCACCTGAGTTTGTAAGTGAAACAAACTACGAGTCTGTCATGGGACTGGTATGGGAAATATACTTAACTTGTTTAATACTAAGGCCAATCACAGGACCACGCCGCTAACACGGAACTAGTTTACTCCATTGGATTGCCAGTGCTAAAAACAAGTGAATCATTAAAACATCGCAATGGTTTTTATAAAAATGAAGTCATTATATGATTCAGTTCCCATCACACAATGCAACGCAAACCGGAGGATAGAGTTTTACCTTATAATGGCCAAATATGCTTGATACATATAAATCAAAAGCATTTGATATTATTATTAGTGTTTATATGTTTCAAAAATAATTTCAATCATAAATATCAATCATAGATGGCATGGGTACTATATATCATGTCGCCGTATATAGGTTTACAATCAAAACCGCACGATGTCGTATTTGGAAATTGGATTTCCGTCATGAACCAAGGCAAGGGATCGTCCTTACCGCTTCGAGACGCTCTAGCCCGTATCTCAGGAATAGCCGCAACTGCACCTTGGGTCGTTAGGGCCGGTCCACACGGAGTGGATTAAAATGCCTAAACACTGTGTTTCCCCACCCTATGGGGCGTCAACTGGTCATATATTGACCAAACCATCGGCCCTGTAGCGACCGATATAACCGAGGCGCCTCGCTATCCATCATCCACAAAAGTAAAATGCCCGGGCGTGTAAAACCCAAAACACCACTCCTAGCTAGAAGGAAATGCATGTCCTCCCTGAAGTCCTCTCCCGTTTCTGGTTCATACCGAGGTGTGAGGCTCGCGAATCAACGCTAAACACAAAGCTAGCTATTTAAAGCCATGCTTTGATCATCAACCACAAGACTCTGCTTTTCAACAAAAGCCTTAATCACAGCATCTCAGCATGCCACGTTGTCAATCTACAACGTCATACACACATCCATTTACAAGTCCGTTCTGGGTCTGAACGAAACCGGAGGCACCTTTTTCCTCTCCCGTATGTCCAATACAGGAGAAAGGCCCTCGCACATCCGAATGATCAACAAGTACATCCAGACGACCACCACTATAACCCCTTCAGGGCAGCAACTCCCATCCAAGGCATGAGTAGCCATCCATTTGATGTGAAGATCCTCGATCTTTCACCGTCTTCATATCTTTGATTTCTAACCGTTGATCAATTATTTGAAATGAGAATTAACTCGGCCTTTTCAAATAATTAATGTATAATTAGAATTCAAATCAATTCATTTCCATGGTTAAATTATTTGACATCCATAATTCAGTTCATTAATGTAATTTTCACGTCAAACACATTCAACCATCAAATATCCAATAAACCGGGTAAATTCGGTTTATTTCCATTCCATATTATTTATAATATTTTATAACTGTTTATCGCTATTTTTATTTATTTAAATATAGCCAATTTATTCAAACGACGCTTCAGGCCATAATGCGGCCATGGCGCTGTTTTTCTCCAGATTTGATTTACACATATCTGAAAATCTAACCATTGGATCTTTACATATTTTATATCATTGGAAAGATCTTTTCAAAGCAGACACAACGGTTCTAGTTTTGGGAAAATCCAACGGTCGGATATCCCGGTACGATCGTTTGAAGTTATGATTTCAAAATACGAACTGCAACGTTGTTATTCGATTTAATTTAATTATATTTATATATATTAATATAATCCATCCTGGCGCTATTTTAATTTAGATTTGAATTTAACATTTCACAAAATCTAACCATTGGATCTTTACGAATTTGGTGTTGTTGGAAAGATATTTCCGAAGCGGACCCAACGGTTTCGGTTTCGGGAAAATCCGATGGTCGGCTCTCCTGCAATAATCGTTTAAAATCACGGTTTCAAAATATGAACTGCAGCTTCATTATTCGATTTATTTTAATTATATATATATAATCCGCTCTTCAATTCCCATACCATTTCATTTCATATATGTGATAAAAATAATATTTTTATCCAACAAATGTCAATTTCAACACATGACTATTTTTAATACTTCATATATATATATATTAAAATGCGATTTTTATTGTTAAAACGATTTATTTAAAACATGTATATTTTTAGCGATTCCTATATATACTAAAAATGTTCTTTTTATTGTTAAAACAATTTATTTCAAACATGAATATTTTTAGCTATTCCCATATATAATAAAAATGTGCTTTTTATTGTTAAAACAATTTATTTCAAACATGAATATTTTTAGCGATTCGCATATGTAATAAAAATGTGATTTTTATTGTTAAAACAATTTATTTCAAACATGAATATTTTATATACTTCACATATATGATAAAAATGTGATTTTTATTATTCAACCATTTTATTCGTCATATAAATATTTTTCCAACACATGAATATAAATCAAACACCGGAATATTTCAGAAAATTTCGGCAGCATAACGGCAGTGGGTTTAAAACCGGCACCGTCCCGAGTACGGCTCCTCGCACTACCTTATGTCTCACAGCGTTTCCTAAGGGGCTTATCCTTATAATCTAAATATTTCGATCATTTTCATATCACAATCAACATTTCCACAAACAATTCCAATTTTGTTTCAACCACAAACAATCATTATCAACCATTTGCATTTATCCACCAAATTTCACGTCAACCAAAATCCAAACAATCACAACCAATTAATCGTCCATGGTCTGTGGACAAGGGGAGTGTGTGTGTGTATATATATATACGTATATAAATGTATTTCTATTTCATTTCAATATCATTTCAATTCCATCCAACGCACATATGATTTTTACAATGTATATATAACTTATACATCGCACATACAACTTATACCATGCTTATACAGGAGGTGTACAACGCTTATATAACTTATATATCGTTCATATAATTTATACATCGCCATTCCATATCGTTTATAATTTAGAAATCTCACATTGGGTTACACTCCTCCAAAAATTGTAGGAAGCTCCAAAAATTCTCCGGTCTCTTCTAGAATGTAGAAGATGTCCACACGAGTCCAATGTCTCTTGTTTCACTGGATTTCGACAACATAGCAAAAGATATGATTTTTGTTGTAAAATCATAATTCGTAGCGCTTTTATACGTTGTAAGCATTTTAAATATTATAAACTGCTACCTCTTAGAAAACCTTTCAAAACTAGGTCTTCATATTTCTTCAAATTCACGCAGCTTAAATGCGATCGGATTACCTCACGTCGAAGACCCTGGAGGGGTGCACAACCGTGCTGAACGATGGTGAACTCGCCGATGAATCGGCGGTGAATTTCTGGGCGAAATCGCTCAACATTCGGGCATCATAACTCGATGAACACGACTCAATAAAATACAAGGTTTGTATGGATTTGTAGCTGATGAGAATCTCTACAAAAATACCAACTGGAGTGGACGATTGAAACGACCCGCAAATCCGTGCTATCAGAGTTGACTAAATACAACACACGTCCAACCCAAATAACACAGAAATACGAACCATTTTTAGAAAGAAGTTAGAGGGTGAGAATTAGAAAGATAGAAATATTAGAATAGAAGAAGAACGAAGATCACAACTCACAGCGGAACGAATAAAATATATTATATAACATAAGCTTTGAAATACAAAATCTTACACCATATATAGATATCACCATCAGAGTACAATACAGCATTTGGTACAGCGGAAGTAACTCTACATAACTAACGTTGAAGCCTCCTGCTTCAAGCTCCTCCAAGTGTATCTGTAAAAGCCTGAAACACTTGACTGCCCGTACAAATTTGGGCACCCAAGAGTTTAGGGAAAACAAACAAAATAAACTCTGGGTCAGTCATGGGACTGGTGTGAGTAAACTCCAACCACTTGTTTAACTTCAAAAATTCTTTCAAAAGAAAAAGTAATAGTAAGACCAGCCCACACATAAACACGGACGGTTTTTACCTTACTATAACCCAAAACACTTTGATATCAAATCCAATGATATTATAATAATGTCTACATCAAATAAATAACCAAATAGCAGAACGCTTGCATCTCACGCTCCACATATATATTATAAAATCAAAAACCGCATGGCGCTTATTGGAGATTGGATTTCCAACATGACAAGGTATGGGACCACCTTCCGATGATGTATCTCTAGAGACGAATACACCTGGGTTCAACAAGAACTTCTTGCAACCCGGCCCACACATGACCGACCACTCATTTCGCTTGAGTGTATCGAATGTATATCACCAACGGTTGGACTCAAACCACCGTTTCCCGAATGGGCAGAATCGATAGATTTAGAAACAAAAGGAATTTCTCTAGATAGGTGATTATACACCCTAATGGGTGCGACCCACATAGTCATGCTGCCTGCCCGATTTTTGTCCTTTCCCGGTTGTTGAGGCCTGAGGCTACGATTACTTACCATTCATCGATAACACAATCACTTTGAATGCCACATTGTCAGATCCCTTAATCACTAGTTGAGTTTGCACAAATATTCTGGGTATTATGCTAAGGGATAAATCCGTTGCAACCATATATATTCACACAGACCAACCCATTTGATCATTGGAAATACTTTGTCAGACATTCGTCCATATTACGTTCGTTCTGGGATTGAACGACACCGAAGGCACTATTTCTATTACTAGAAAAGCCCTTGCACTTTACTCCGTCTTCAATATATTCAGCATACTTGGTTCGCAACGCTTATGCCGATACGGAGTGGTTCTTTGGATAATAATCCAACCGGTCTCTCCATATTGACAACGATGGTCAAAACTTCGATAGTCTGTGATTTAACTATCGAATAAAAACAAGTGTTCAATCAACATATCAAACAAATCACTGGGCTCTGAAATTAATATTTCATTAATTAAATCTCTTCTCCATTTCCTTATCAATATTTGTTAATCAAATATTTTCAATAACCATATTGGCCCTTTTCGCTATTTTTGATTTCGTTTCCTTATCGAATTCTATATATGTCGATATATAGATTTCTAATTGTCAAATTTCTTAAAAATATTCTAACTCCTTAAATTCCCGGAAAATTTCGCCATAACCTCCCCTGTATCGGGAGCATCGGGAAATTTCAAATAGCTTCCCGGTATCTTCCTCAATCAAAAAGAAAAAGGAAAAGCCAAGCGGCTTGCCGATACGGCGCATAAATCTCATATATGAATTTAAACATGTACCTTTTTGTCGAGCACACTAATTATATACCTTCATCACTTTATCCCATACCTGTCTAACACATGTTCACCTGTTTCAATTCAATTCAACTCAATTCAATCGTCTGAATTCAGCTTCCGCTCATTTATTCTTTAATTAGCTATTTTGCCTATTTCGCTTCTTTGTTGAACATAACATGTTCAAATAAAATATTTAACTTGCCCCAACCAAATTGAATTTCAATTTCAATTCTAGTTCTCTTTCCTATTTCGAATATAAATTTTCAAATCGAATTCGCTTATTCAAAGCCCAATATTAATTTGAAATCTCATTAACTAATTACTATTCGAATTAGTTAACTCTATTCAATAAATCAAAAATCTGATTTCTGTTTCAAAAATCAACTCATTACTCCACTGGAGTTCACATATATTTTATAACTCAAGTCTGGATTTTTCTAAATAGAAATTTCGATTTTTATTTGCTTAAAATCCTTTAATATCATTAAATAAACCGTTATGGTTTTATAATGGTTCTGGCGCTGCTTTTCTGAAAATTTGATTTTGACATAACTCAAAATCTATACGACGAAATTCAGATTTTTCTCTTTCATTAGAAAACTATTATCAAACCAGTCCTGACGTTTCTTGTTTCAAAGAATTCCGACTTCAATTGCGTTCTGTATACTCAATTGAAGTTCGAATCGCTATTTTACGAACTGCAGCGCTGCGGCGAGTTCGTTTTAATTATATTTATATATATAAACTTTTTAAACTTCTTTAAATGAATTCAACTCCCTTCTAATATATATTCCAAATTCCATTTGAATCTTTTACATTTCAGAATCCGTAGTTTTAAATCCTGTATTCAAATCCCATTTGAAATCCTTTATTCAAATTCCATTTCAAATCATTTATTCGAATTCTATTCAAATCCTTTATTTAATTTTCACTTAAATTCAATTCCTTTTTTTTTTGAATTTCTATATTTGAAATTCATACTTGAAATCCCATTTCATACTTGAAATTCATACTTGAATTCATATATCCAACACCATTTAAATTTCTATTTGAAATTCTAAATGTTTCAGATTCCATTTCTCTTATTTGAAATTCCCAAAATTTCCAATTACATTCTTCTTTTATTTGAAATTCCATTTTTGAATTTCCTTTATTCCAATCCCATTTGAATTCTAATATTCAAACTTATTTTCAACGCCATTTGAATTTTTCACTCAAAGTCATTTGGATTCCCTTGAATTCAAATCCCATTTCAAAATCATTTGGATTTCCTATTTTGAAATCCTATTTGAAATTCTATTTCCAATTCTACTTTGAGAATCCTATTTCAAAGTTTATTCAAAATTCTATTTTTGAAATCTCATATTCAAATTTCTATTTGAATTTCTGTATTCAATTCCATGTTCAAATTCAATACTCGAATTTCTATTTCAAATCTCTATTCAAATTTCATATTTGAATTCCATTTCAAATCTCTATTCAAATTTCACATTTGAATTCTTCTTTGAAATACTATATTTCAAATTCTATTTTGAATTTCTACATTGAAATCTCTATTCGAATTTCTTTATTCGAATTCCTTTGAATTCAAATTTTATTTTAATTCCTTGAATTCAAATTCTACTTTGCATTCTAATTTCATCTATTCAAATTCTATTTGAACTTCTATTTGAATTTCTAATATTCAATCTCCTCTTAAAATTCAAATATTTAAACTCCTTTAAAAATTCAAATGTTATACTCAAATTTTATTTACATATTTAAAATCCCATTTCAAATCTTATTTAAATTTTCTTCTGAATTTCAAATATTCCAACTCCTTTCAATATTTAAATTCTATTTAAATTTCCACTTAAAAATTTTATTTCAAGTTCTATTTTGAAATTCCATTTCAAAATCTTATTTCAAAATTCCACTTTGAAATCCTATATTTTTAAATTCTACTTGAATTTCAAATTCTATTTGAGAAAAACAGAATTTCCCTTTTTAAACTTCAAATATCATTCTCATGATATTTAAATGAATTAACGATTGGCCCAGTGATATTTAAACAATCAAATCACCCAATTTTCAATCATTTGGTTTTAACACATCATATATGAATATATGTGAAATCAGCAAACAACAAACAGATAATATATTTTTGAGGAATCCTGTTGGATTCCTCCAACCTGTTTTCCTGCATCCACAGATGTTAGCACATAAATAATACCCATTCTGCTTCGTGGCAGAATATCGCGGTATAGAAGGTCATCCACTAATCATAGCGTGGGGCGTATAGGGTAATCATCCGCTATAAAACTGCGGGCATCCGCTAATGAGACTGCGGGAATCCAACCAATCAATCAACCCAATATATATATATATAGCCTAATAACTAATATATATAAAATAAGCAGAAAAATCCAAACAAGCAACAACAATTATTTTTAACGAAATAAAAATAATTTTAATCAAAGGTGAGTGAGATTTACTCACCAGGATTCCCTTTGCTGAATATCCTGTTTTAATCTCAAATTAGTGGCTACTAATCTTCTCGAATGGATTCGCACCTGCGATAATTTTTATTTAAATTTACCGATTAAATGTTTATTTATTTAAATAAACTATTTAAATAAATAAATAAATAATTTTTTCTAATTTTTCCGCTAAATTAATTCTAACTTAACAAATTTGAACAAACCTATTTATTTTTAAACATTAAACTAATTAAGGCATTAAATCTTAGATTACCTTAATCCCTCTATTTTTCTTTTTTCTTTCCGGCATTTCACCAAGCACCAGATGCGATCCCTCAGATCAAAGAACAAAACGTGATTTTCGATTCTGATCTTCTTCTAAGACTTGGCCTTGAGCTTCAATGAAATGGCGGTATTCAATCCGATGAGGAGCTTCAGAAATCGCGACTCCAATAGTTGACCCTGACTTCCACAGTCTTCCTCCCAAACTCCAGCGCATCGACTGGGAACCAACGTCGGCCTCACCAAAAATTTCCGCACCACTTCCTCCTATCTCCCAATTTGACTCTCGCACCATTCCCAGACTACAGACAGAACTGCCCCACCATCGCACCTTGTTCACTGCCAAATTCCTCCTAAAATCGCCATGCCCTACCATGATTCGCGATGATCCAGGGTAGAAACAAACCCGTCGATACCTTGTAGTTCGCTGCCCTAGTTCGACTACCGCTCGAAGGATTCGATTGCCACTCCCGAACGATTTTGATTTTTTTAAATTCGGGAAAGCAAACGCTTTTTTTTTTTTTTTTGTTGCCTAGGGAAAGAAGGGAAAGAACGAAGAGGAAGAAAGGAATGGGAGGAAAGTGGGGCTTGCGTGCGATTTTATAAGCAAAGGGAAAACCATAAGTACGTTCGCCATTAACTCTCTGTCTCCTCGATTTTAAAGGTGGGAGACACATATTCCTGCTCGAGAAAACTTAGGTCTGCTTGATTTAGAATTTTAGGGTGGCGCTCGTGAAAGTAGGAAGAGGTCAGCTGATGTATTTGATTTTCTTATATATAATAATTCAAAAATATTTTGTGGTTCTTAACTCACACATCCAGAACCACTATTTTACGTAACGATCGACATTTATCTGTTATAACATTATTCTAAACTCAATGGAATAAATTCTAAAATTTAACTCGACTGAATAAAATAGATAACAAATTAAATTAACAATTTAAATTAAATTCGATTTAAAATATAAATCGATCTCAAACCATTAAATTTACCGATAATAAATTATTATTATTTTTTTATCGTTCATGTTCAAACAGAACTGACACTGATTATTTGAATTGTTTTGATTCTGTTTTTAACTTCGATTTCAATTACATTTTGTTCTCGTATTTCGATTATTTGATCGATAATTCACTATAAAAGTTAATTTATATTATCAACTAAATATTTAAAACCATATTAAATATTTAAAATAAACTATTCAAAATTCCGGGTCGTTACATTCTTCCCCCCTTAAAATAATTTCGTCCTCGAAATTGCTAAGGTAGGAAAAATGATACAAATCTATTACCTTTCAACAGTCCACTTATGTTGAAACTCAACTCCTCATATTTTAACAAATTTAATTCCACCAAAACTTTTGGTCTTCACACATTTGATTCGAATGATCTACGATCAATCCATTTATATCCAATCTATATTCCAATAACCCTATTCAAATTGATTCTAATCAATTCATTCACTTCGACCCATTTAACTTGTTTAAGTTAAATTTAAATTCCAGAATTCAAATCCCTGGTTTTCTATTCCAAATCCTTTTGAAATCACACAAAAATATACATATACTTATTCCCATCTCAAATTCAAAACATTTGAATATTCAAACCAATTTGTTTTCTTTCAAACAAATTTCCATCAAAACTTTTTCTAAGGTAGCAATTCATCACTTAGAAACTCGGAAATGAACACTGATGATGTTGCAATCATCATCAGAATTATTTCCCAGCAACTGAAGTGAGTTCAGTGCTTTATTATTTCAAAATTCATTTAAATGATTTTCTTTCAAATCCTTCTAAAATAAATCTATATTATTTTAATATACTTTGAAAAATATTTTTCAACTTCCCAGGATTTTAAATTCTTAATTCTGGTTTGAATTTAATTCTAATTCATCTCATTTGTATATTTAATCCCTATACAAATTCTATTTGGTTATAAATAACCATTCTAAATTCATAATCTCATTTGATTATAAAATCAACATCCAACACATCCATATAATAATAATTCTAGAAAATTATTCTTTCTATATCAAAATAGAAATTTTGGGTAAAATAATTTCACCCACTTTAAACAATATTATGTCGATTCTTCTGCCCAAGTGTTTAGAAATCCCTATCGACTTCGTGGCGTCCCACGATTCGACCAGAATTCATAAACCACTCACAGACTAGTCAACACAATATAAAATAGCTTTTATATCAAATAACAAATACGCTCTCTCGTATCTATACACTCAACTCATTCTAGGATACTGCTGACCCTATCTCTAATGAGCACGTCCCTATCAAGCCTAGGTATTCGCTCAACCTAAGCTCTGATACCAACTGAAACGACCCGCAAATCCGTGCTATCAGAGTTGACTAAATACAACACACGTCCAACCCAAATAACACAGAAATACGAACCATTTTTAGAAAGAAGTTAGAGGGTGAGAATTAGAAAGATAGAAATATTAGAATAGAAGAAGAACGAAGATCACAACTCACAGCGGAACGAATAAAATATATTATATAACATAAGCTTTGAAATACAAAATCTTACACCATATATAGATATCACCATCAGAGTACAATACAGCATTTGGTACAGCGGAAGTAACTCTACATAACTAACGTTGAAGCCTCC
The DNA here is from genome assembly GCA_030737875.1 of Allium sativum. Taxonomy (NCBI): domain Eukaryota; kingdom Viridiplantae; phylum Streptophyta; class Magnoliopsida; order Asparagales; family Amaryllidaceae; genus Allium; species Allium sativum. The sequence continues at coordinate 8,978,805 of JASFAX010000034.1, forward strand.
TGCTTCAAGCTCCTCCAAGTGTATCTGTAAAAGCCTGAAACACTTGACTGCCCGTACAAATTTGGGCACCCAAGAGTTTAGGGAAAACAAACAAAATAAACTCTGGGTCAGTCATGGGACTGGTGTGAGTAAACTCCAACCACTTGTTTAACTTCAAAAATTCTTTCAAAAGAAAAAGTAATAGTAAGACCAGCCCACACATAAACACGGACGGTTTTTACCTTACTATAACCCAAAACACTTTGATATCAAATCCAATGATATTATAATAATGTCTACATCAAATAAATAACCAAATAGCAGAACGCTTGCATCTCACGCTCCACATATATATTATAAAATCAAAAACCGCATGGCGCTTATTGGAGATTGGATTTCCAACATGACAAGGTATGGGACCACCTTCCGATGATGTATCTCTAGAGACGAATACACCTGGGTTCAACAAGAACTTCTTGCAACCCGGCCCACACATGACCGACCACTCATTTCGCTTGAGTGTATCGAATGTATATCACCAACGGTTGGACTCAAACCACCGTTTCCCGAATGGGCAGAATCGATAGATTTAGAAACAAAAGGAATTTCTCTAGATAGGTGATTATACACCCTAATGGGTGCGACCCACATAGTCATGCTGCCTGCCCGATTTTTGTCCTTTCCCGGTTGTTGAGGCCTGAGGCTACGATTACTTACCATTCATCGATAACACAATCACTTTGAATGCCACATTGTCAGATCCCTTAATCACTAGTTGAGTTTGCACAAATATTCTGGGTATTATGCTAAGGGATAAATCCGTTGCAACCATATATATTCACACAGACCAACCCATTTGATCATTGGAAATACTTTGTCAGACATTCGTCCATATTACGTTCGTTCTGGGATTGAACGACACCGAAGGCACTATTTCTATTACTAGAAAAGCCCTTGCACTTTACTCCGTCTTCAATATATTCAGCATACTTGGTTCGCAACGCTTATGCCGATACGGAGTGGTTCTTTGGATAATAATCCAACCGGTCTCTCCATATTGACAACGATGGTCAAAACTTCGATAGTCTGTGATTTAACTATCGAATAAAAACAAGTGTTCAATCAACATATCAAACAAATCACTGGGCTCTGAAATTAATATTTCATTAATTAAATCTCTTCTCCATTTCCTTATCAATATTTGTTAATCAAATATTTTCAATAACCATATTGGCCCTTTTCGCTATTTTTGATTTCGTTTCCTTATCGAATTCTATATATGTCGATATATAGATTTCTAATTGTCAAATTTCTTAAAAATATTCTAACTCCTTAAATTCCCGGAAAATTTCGCCATAACCTCCCCTGTATCGGGAGCATCGGGAAATTTCAAATAGCTTCCCGGTATCTTCCTCAATCAAAAAGAAAAAGGAAAAGCCAAGCGGCTTGCCGATACGGCGCATAAATCTCATATATGAATTTAAACATGTACCTTTTTGTCGAGCACACTAATTATATACCTTCATCACTTTATCCCATACCTGTCTAACACATGTTCACCTGTTTCAATTCAATTCAACTCAATTCAATCGTCTGAATTCAGCTTCCGCTCATTTATTCTTTAATTAGCTATTTTGCCTATTTCGCTTCTTTGTTGAACATAACATGTTCAAATAAAATATTTAACTTGCCCCAACCAAATTGAATTTCAATTTCAATTCTAGTTCTCTTTCCTATTTCGAATATAAATTTTCAAATCGAATTCGCTTATTCAAAGCCCAATATTAATTTGAAATCTCATTAACTAATTACTATTCGAATTAGTTAACTCTATTCAATAAATCAAAAATCTGATTTATGTTTCAAAAATCAACTCATTACTCCACTGGAGTTCACATATATTTTATAACTCAAGTCTGGATTTTTCTAAATAGAAATTTCGATTTTTATTTGCTTAAAATCCTTTAATATCATTAAATAAACCGTTATGGTTTTATAATGGTTCTGGCGCTGCTTTTCTGAAAATTTGATTTTGACATAACTCAAAATCTATACGACGAAATTCAGATTTTTCTCTTTCATTAGAAAACTATTATCAAACCAGTCCTGACGTTTCTTGTTTCAAAGAATTCCGACTTCAATTGCGTTCTGTATACTCAATTGAAGTTCGAATCGCTATTTTACGAACTGCAGCGCTGCGGCGAGTTCGTTTTAATTATATTTATATATATAAACTTTTTAAACTTCTTTAAATGAATTCAACTCCCTTCTAATATATATTCCAAATTCCATTTGAATCTTTTACATTTCAGAATCCGTAGTTTTAAATCCTGTATTCAAATCCCATTTGAAATCCTTTATTCAAATTCCATTTCAAATCATTTATTCGAATTCTATTCAAATCCTTTATTTAATTTTCACTTAAATTCAATTCCTTTTTTTTTTGAATTTCTATATTTGAAATTCATACTTGAAATCCCATTTCATACTTGAAATTCATACTTGAATTCATATATCCAACACCATTTAAATTTCTATTTGAAATTCTAAATGTTTCAGATTCCATTTCTCTTATTTGAAATTCCCAAAATTTCCAATTACATTCTTCTTTTATTTGAAATTCCATTTTTGAATTTCCTTTATTCCAATCCCATTTGAATTCTAATATTCAAACTTATTTTCAACGCCATTTGAATTTTTCACTCAAAGTCATTTGGATTCCCTTGAATTCAAATCCCATTTCAAAATCATTTGGATTTCCTATTTTGAAATCCTATTTGAAATTCTATTTCCAATTCTACTTTGAGAATCCTATTTCAAAGTTTATTCAAAATTCTATTTTTGAAATCTCATATTCAAATTTCTATTTGAATTTCTGTATTCAATTCCATGTTCAAATTCAATACTCGAATTTCTATTTCAAATCTCTATTCAAATTTCATATTTGAATTCCATTTCAAATCTCTATTCAAATTTCACATTTGAATTCTTCTTTGAAATACTATATTTCAAATTCTATTTTGAATTTCTACATTGAAATCTCTATTCGAATTTCTTTATTCGAATTCCTTTGAATTCAAATTTTATTTTAATTCCTTGAATTCAAATTCTACTTTGCATTCTAATTTCATCTATTCAAATTCTATTTGAACTTCTATTTGAATTTCTAATATTCAATCTCCTCTTAAAATTCAAATATTTAAACTCCTTTAAAAATTCAAATGTTATACTCAAATTTTATTTACATATTTAAAATCCCATTTCAAATCTTATTTAAATTTTCTTCTGAATTTCAAATATTCCAACTCCTTTCAATATTTAAATTCTATTTAAATTTCCACTTAAAAATTTTATTTCAAGTTCTATTTTGAAATTCCATTTCAAAATCTTATTTCAAAATTCCACTTTGAAATCCTATATTTTTAAATTCTACTTGAATTTCAAATTCTATTTGAGAAAAACAGAATTTCCCTTTTTAAACTTCAAATATCATTCTCATGATATTTAAATGAATTAACGATTGGCCCAGTGATATTTAAACAATCAAATCACCCAATTTTCAATCATTTGGTTTTAACACATCATATATGAATATATGTGAAATCAGCAAACAACAAACAGATAATATATTTTTGAGGAATCCTGTTGGATTACTCCAACCTGTTTTCCTGCATCCACAGATGTTAGCACATAAATAATACCCATTCTGCTTCGTGGCAGAATATCGCGGTATAGAAGGTCATCCACTAATCATAGCGTGGGGCGTATAGGGTAATCATCCGCTATAAAACTGCGGGCATCCGCTAATGAGACTGCGGGAATCCAACCAATCAATCAACCCAATATATATATATATATAGCCTAATAACTAATATATATAAAATAAGCAGAAAAATCCAAACAAGCAACAACAATTATTTTTAACGAAATAAAAATAATTTTAATCAAAGGTGAGTGAGATTTACTCACCAGGATTCCCTTTGCTGAATATCCTGTTTTAATCTCAAATTAGTGGCTACTAATCTTCTCGAATGGATTCGCACCTACGATAATTTTTATTTAAATTTACCGATTAAATGTTTATTTATTTAAATAAACTATTTAAATAAATAAATAAATAATTTTTTCTAATTTTTCCGCTAAATTAATTCTAACTTAACAAATTTGAACAAACCTATTTATTTTTAAACATTAAACTAATTAAGGCATTAAATCTTAGATTACCTTAATCCCTCTATTTTTCTTTTTTCTTTCCGGCATTTCACCAAGCACCAGATGCGATCCCTCAGATCAAAGAACAAAACGTGATTTTCGATTCTGATCTTCTTCTAAGACTTGGCCTTGAGCTTCAATGAAATGGCGGTATTCAATCCGATGAGGAGCTTCAGAAATCGCGACTCCAATAGTTGACCCTGACTTCCACAGTCTTCCTCCCAAACTCCAGCGCATCGACTGGGAACCAACGTCGGCCTCACCAAAAATTTCCGCACCACTTCCTCCTATCTCCCAATTTGACTCTCGCACCATTCCCAGACTACAGACAGAACTGCCCCACCATCGCACCTTGTTCACTGCCAAATTCCTCCTAAAATCGCCATGCCCTACCATGATTCGCGATGATCCAGGGTAGAAACAAACCCGTCGATACCTTGTAGTTCGCTGCCCTAGTTCGACTACCGCTCGAAGGATTCGATTGCCACTCCCGAACGATTTTGATTTTTTTAAATTCGGGAAAGCAAACGCTTTTTTTTTTTTTTTGTTGCCTAGGGAAAGAACGAAGAGGAAGAAAGGAATGGGAGGAAAGTGGGGCTTGCGTGCGATTTTATAAGCAAAGGGAAAACCATAAGTACGTTCGCCATTAACTCTCTGTCTCCTCGATTTTAAAGGTGGGAGACACATATTCCTGCTCGAGAAAACTTAGGTCTGCTTGATTTAGAATTTTAGGGTGGCGCTCGTGAAAGTAGGAAGAGGTCAGCTGATGTATTTGATTTTCTTATATATAATAATTCAAAAATATTTTGTGGTTCTTAACTCACACATCCAGAACCACTATTTTACGTAACGATCGACATTTATCTGTTATAACATTATTCTAAACTCAATGGAATAAATTCTAAAATTTAACTCGACTGAATAAAATAGATAACAAATTAAATTAACAATTTAAATTAAATTCGATTTAAAATATAAATCGATCTCAAACCATTAAATTTACCGATAATAAATTATTATTATTTTTTTATCGTTCATGTTCAAACAGAACTGACACTGATTATTTGAATTGTTTTGATTCTGTTTTTAACTTCGATTTCAATTACATTTTGTTCTCGTATTTCGATTATTTGATCGATAATTCACTATAAAAGTTAATTTATATTATCAACTAAATATTTAAAACCATATTAAATATTTAAAATAAACTATTCAAAATTCCGGGTCGTTACAACGATTTTATTGCATGGATTGTGATTTAAAGAGGAGAGATGGTTCAAGCTATTTCCGTCGTTCAGCAGTGAAGTGGAGCGGGTTTTTGAGCAACGAGGATTTCTAGGGAGAAAGAATCTGATTGGCTCATTTATAATTATTTTTATTATTTCTTTTAAATCTGAAAATACCCCTCGATCTATATGAACTCCAATTCAAACCCAACGACTATCGTCCCTAGCTAAGTGCCCCTATTCTGAACACAATGGAATATGTTTCGTAGGCCCATTCGACTATTTCAGTAAGTTATTTTTCAAATTAAAACATAAAATATTCAATATTTAATTTGAACATACGTTTCAATTTGCCGGGGCCACGTACTGATCCCAAAAATTCCAGAAAAATAAATCTAACTATGTTTGGATGATACGGTCCCAACAAAACTAATTTTTTCTGAATTTGGAGACCGTTTGTAAAATGGCCATTTTCTGGTCGATCCAAATTGACTAAAATTTACCAAATACATTTTCCTTTGCCACGCTCACATATTAATTTCAAAAATTATGGAATTTGGAATCTAGCAATAATTTAACATCCCGGATCCAACAAAAGTGGTTTCGTCGCAAAACGGAGGTCGTTTGCAAAATGTCTATTTTCAAGGGCTGTATAAATTCCATAGCGACCTTTCTGAAAATTCATTTAGCCATAACTTTTGATTCCCGCTATGAAATTTTGATTTTTCAGAATGTTAGAAAGATATTCATAAGCAGATTTAAATATTTTTGGTTTCACTAAAATCCATTTTATTTTGCATCCTATACAGTCAGCCAATGTTCGAATTCAAATTTTCAAACTGCTGCGCCATTTCAGGCCTTGTTTTATAATTGAAATAAATATATTCACGCTAACTTCGATCAAAACAAATTTTTGGTCGTTATTATTTAAAATAACTTATTTTAAATATTCAAAATCCACTAAAATAGCCAAATTAAAATTTTTAAATTGGTTTTGATTTTTCGGGTTGTTACAATCTCCCCACTTAAAATCTTTTCTTCCCCGAAAAGTGTAATGAACCGGAAAATTCGACACTCGAATTTGACACAAATACATCCCGTGTCCCAACTCGAGTACCGAAAATCCAGACCTTTTAAGAAAGAAGTTAGAGGGTGAGATAAGAAAGAAAGAAATATTAGAATAGAAGGAAAGAAAGAACAACTAACCACAATATCAGACTCACATCGCAGTGGAATAAAATATAATACAGAAATAAACCTTTATTGAAAACTTTAAGAACAATACTTACAATTTATCAGAGTACAATGGACATTCAATTCATCTGGACAGTTATAACAGTCTATCCTCATTTAAAACACACAGCGGAATACTATATATATCATACATCTGATCTCCTCTAGCTCATCTCCTGAAATCTGTATCACCTTGCCCTGAACCTGTACAACTCGTTCGGACCCAACTGGGTCTGACCCGAGCATTACAAACGCGAAGGTCAGTCTGGTGAACCAGCGTGAGAAAAACCCACTAGATTATTGGTATCATCCATCTTGATTTTACAGTTAAAAATCTTTTCAAAAGAAAAAGATAATCATAAGACCAATCCACACATAAACACGGACGGGTTTTACCTTACGATAACCAAACCATTTTTGAAATCAATATATTTTCTGATATTATAATAGTGTCTACATACAAATAAATAGAATCTAGCAGAACGCTTGCATCTCACGCTCTACAAAAATACTATACAATTAAAACCACGGACGCTTATTGGAGATTGGATTTCCAACTATGACAAGGTATGGGACCACCTTTCGATAGTGTATCTCTAGAGACGAATTCACTGGGTTCAGCAAGAACGTCTTGCAACCCGGCCCACACATGACCGACCACTCATTTCTCTTGAGTGTATCGAATATATTGTCACCTACGGTTGCTAGCAACATAACCATTCCCGGAAGAAACAGAAGTGAAAGAAGTAACAAATATGAATATTCTCTATATGGTGACAATACACCCTAATGGGCGCGACCCACATAGCCATGCTGCCTGTCCGAATTTTTTTCCATTTCTCGGTTGTGAGGCATGAGGTTATATTCATATTTCTAGATCATCAGGCCACCATTACTTTGAATGCCACATCGTCATATCCGTTAGATATCACTAATTGACGTCCACAAAAATACTCTAGTTATCAGGCTAAAGAAAACCTTTTCTCCGCCATCAACTATGGTACGTTTGAAGAAATCAATGTACGTGATCCTTTGGAAATACTCTGTCAGACATTCATCCATACAAGTTGTCCTGGGATTGGACAAACCGAAAGTACTCTCCTACTGCATCCTAGGAATCACCCTATGGATCAGTAGCGAGTAGTCCCTGCCATCCGTCGATTTCAACCACGACAGGATCACCATCAAAATATCTCCGGGCGCAACTCCAGAGAATTTGACCAGTAGTCCCTTCGCTTATGAAGATCTACGGCCTTTACTGCTCCATCTTTGATTCGTATATTCTACGTTTCGTATTAGTTAGTTCGGAATGGTTTTCGAATACATTCGATCCTAGTCTTTCCGTACTAACTATCGTATAGGCCAGATTTGATAGTCGGTTATTTAACTATCAAACAAAACAACCATTTATTCATAAAAGAAAAATGAAATTTATTGATTCAATATTCATTCTCATTTTAGCCTCTTTTTGATCAACACTTTATTAATTCAAAACTTCTCTATTTTTCCAATAAATGGAATTTTAATTTCCTTATCTCTATTTCATAACTTTTAACAACTAAAGGTTCTAGTTGTAAACGAGATATTTATCTCAACTTCTAATCATTTAAAATATTGTACTTATTGAAATCCATTTACTATCACCATTATCGAAGATACGCTTCGCAAATATTTGCTACATGTCTTTATATTTCTAAATTGAAAGAAAGTTTTATTTAAAACGATATCATTCCCATTAACCAAATCAATTTTGGTTTAATCTTTGTATAAACCAAGTTTTATATAAATCATCTTCATACACATCTTTATAGGTTTATTCATCTCAACATTGTTTCAATAAATTGCATTCTATATCTAAAACATACGTATATAAGTATCCTTTGTAAATCCTTTATCATGAATATTTATTATATAAAATCTTATATAATCTCTTTAATAAAACGATATTGTCCTTACTAGTTCAATTTAAAATCTTAAGAAAACTCTTCCTTCTAACGATTTCCATTTGCAAACTATTTGCCTTACCCCATATTCATCTCAACGGTGAATAATATTCGTTAATATAATTCATACTTGACTTATGTCGTCAACCGGAATTCAGACTTGAAACTTCAAGTTTAACTTCTATTTATAATTTCAAATTATAAATTTACTTCATATAACCTCTTTTATAATTTTCCTTGAAATTGGAAAAATTTAAGTACATCTGAAATATCGACTTATTATTCGATTCTCATTTCTTTCCTAAAGTCACACCTACTTTACATTTCCTCAAATTCTCCTACTAAAAATTTCACTTATACAATTGCCTTTTCATTTGTTTAAATAAATATATATCTTTTAAATTCTATTTAATTCGCTTTCAAATAACCATTTTTATTTGAAAATAATTATTTTCTTTTCATCTCTCTTTATATTTTAGTTACAATTCTGAAATCCATACTTTTCCAAATTCTCAAATGGTAATTGTTTTATTTCTTTATAAACATTGTTTATAAAATTGCCTCATTAACACATTTGTTTAAACAAACCTTTACCTTTAAATTATTTAATAATTTGGATTTTTCCAATGAACATTTCTATTAAATAAATAACTTCCCTTGCGAATGGAAAGATTCCAACCTATTTAAAATATCAATTTATTTTTCAATTTCCATTTCTTATAATGTTGTTGTAAATCACTTCTTCAAACTATTGTTTTAAACAATTATTTACTTTTGAATTCTACTTAATCTGGATCTAAATAACCATTTTTGTTAATGGAAACAAATAATCCCTATTTAACTATTCTTATGATATTTTCAAATTTCTATTTTAAAATCCATATACTACTATTTAAGATATTCAAAATATCTTAAATCAACAACAGTGTCACTCACACATCCAACCATATCATAAGCTATCACAGATGATCATATATCAGCATATATGTGAAACAAAAATATAAATGTGAGGAATCCAGTTGGATCCCTCCAACCTGGTTTCCTGCATCCACAGATGTTAGTCAACAATAATAATACCCAACCTGCTTCAAGGCAGGACATCGCGGTATAGAAGGTCATCCACTATATATATTGTGGGGCGCATAGGGAAATCATCCGCTGAGGGTACTGCGGGCATCCGCTAATGATACTGCGGGTATATCCAATCACCAATCACCAATATTATTTATATATATTATTATTATAATATATTATCACTTTATATCAATAAATTTCGCAGCCAACAAGCAATAAATAAAATTTGAACTATTAAAAATAGTTCAAATAATTAACTAAGTGAGTTTAACTCACCTCGGTTTGTCGTGTTGAATATCCTGTTTAAAATCTCATATCGTTCCAGCTGCTCATTTACTTGATCCGTTTCGAACTATATTTAGCACCTACGGTAATTAAATTTTTATTTATCGATTAAATTAATTAAATTTAAACTACTTTATTATTCTATGTAATTTAAATTCGGTTAGAATGTATACCTTATCGTTGCTCCAAATTCTTGACTAACCCATGAAGAATATCTTTGAACAGTCCTAAATACAATGCACTCAGCCCGAACTACTGCTCCTCTTCCTTTCAACATCCATACCCATTTGTTTGTTGCTAAACCGCTGCTACTCGACCAAATGGCTTCAACCCCATAATGCCTTAAACCCATAAGAAATCTTACTGCCTAGATCCACTCTCTTCCAGTGGCAACCAATTTATGACACACTTACACCCTTCCACTCACAGATCGTTCATGTCTCTATCCTTTACTGCTGCATTGGTTCAACCTTTATCAGCCTTTGGACCAGCCCCTCTCCACCAACAAGTAATGTCTGCCATGCCATGTCCTCACGTCTACTGTCAAGCACCAGCTCGTTGGACATATCCTACCACCCCCTTTTTTTACACAGTTTCTACCATCTGCCAAACTCCCCTAACTCCACTGCCAATTTCCCAATTTCAAATCATCCTCCTCAAACAAAAACCGTCTTCCTCCATTTCGAACAAACAAAACAATGGCATCCACTACCTCCGGTCCATTCTTACATCGCACTACCAAATCCCATAAGACAAACTTCAGTCGCCCACATTCGAACTTCGTATCAGACAACGCACCCTCAAACTGGTGTCGACCTAAAATCATGTGCCTCAATAACACCCACGCGAGTGTTCCATCATCGATTCGAGCTCTCAGATCTGTCGCGGTATTGAATTGAATCGCGATGGATTGAAATTATGAATTCCCTTTTGATTTTGATTTCCGTTCGCCCCTTTTTTTTATTATTATAAAGAGGGATTTCGATTTGGTTTAGAGAAGAGAAAAAGAAATTAAAGGAAACCGATGTCTGGAAAAAGGAAATGAAAATAGAGGAATAAAGATCGGATTTCTCTATTTGGTTTGGGATGGAAATACTGAACGCGAGCGTCTATTTATACGTGAACGATGAGGAGGATAAGGTGAACGTCATTTCCATTCGTAGAGGTAGGTTTTAGCAGTAGCGTACCATTTCTGAAAGCTTGGGGGCGAAGGAAGTAAGCTGATGTGAACTGAAAGGGAAAAGACTATGAAAATTTCCAGAGTAGCATGTGCCGAAGCTTTTTGGGAGGAAGAAATATTTCGATTTGAAAGTGAAAAGAGAAGACGGGAGAGTAGCATGTGTTTTTCTGAGATATAGGTCGTCCCCTATTTTCAAATTTGCTTTATTTTAATTTGTGTGGATTTTTTTTTTTACTGGTGACTTCAAATTAAAATATTCCACGACTATGAACCCCTATTTGAACACAACGAACGATATTTCCAGGGTTCTACCGCCACTCTGAACACACTGGAACAAATTCCATGGTCTAACCCGACCATATACAAAAGATTTTCAATTAAATTAAAGATTTAACATTAAATTTGATTTAATATAAATTGACTTAAAAATAACAAATAAAATATTATTATCATCATTTAAAAATACATAATTTGGATTCATATAATTTTCAGAATAAACTGACTTGAAATTAGAAACTTGATATTTCATTAAACCAATACTTTATTGACTAAAAATCGATTTATTTTAGGACAAATTTTCTCTTAAGGCTTGTTTTGAAAACTATTTCGCGTTTAAGGCTGGTTTGCAAACTTATTATCAAAAGGGGCTTGTTTCTGCCACATCAGCTTTTTTTAACTGTCGGATCCAGTGCAACTTTGAGTTGCCCTACCTTTTTTTTTTATTTCCACTGGGCGCAAATATAAGTTGTGCTATTAACAAATTTGGTCTAGCGCAACTTATACTCACGCTAATTTTTTTTAATTTAAAACAACTCTAGCACCACTTATAGTTGCGCTAAAGTTGTTGTTGTATTAAAAGATATATACTTTAGAGCAACTTATAGTTACGCTAAAGCAGCACCCCTCTTTCCATCCCTCAACCCATTTCTCTTTCTTCAAGCACTTCACTTTCTTTCAAAAATGGCCGAACCCATTTCCTTCAAACTCAAAAATTTCTAAATTTTGTTAAAAAAAACTCCAGATTATCCATCATTTTAGTGTCGATACTTGATTTAAGTTCAGGTATATCAATCTCTTCACTTTAATCAATTCTAATGAAACCCTAGTTTATACAAAATCAAATGTGTTGATTTTGGCTATGCTAAATTTATAATATTTGCTAGCAGAATAGATATGGACAATTTCACTATTCCTGATGATCTGTTAGAGCAATATGCTGAACAATGGGAAGCAGAATTTGGATTCGTTCCCGAAACCCAGTTCGAAACCTAATTTGAAATAGGTAATGCTAGTGCTGGGATTGATGTTGTTCCTGAAACTCAATTTCAAACAATTGTTGATAGCATTGACGTTGGAGATATTAATTTGGAGAGTGATTTTCGCGTAACACCAACAAACCGTCGTCCTTGGCCACCACTTGAAAACGATTACAATTTTGGAGATCCAACTCAGCCTACTTGTCATTGTGGATATAAGTGTTATAAGCTTGTTGCCAAGAAAGGAGGAGAGGCAGGGCGTCGTTATTTTGGATGTCCGGAGTATCCAGCTGAAGGCTCGAATATATATGGTGTAACATTTTGTCAATATTTGGAGTGGATTGATCCTGAGATGTGCATTAGAGGAGCTAATTATGCCCGAGAAATGCAATGCAAAGTTGAAGGATTGGAGGCCACCGTTAAACAATTGGAAGCCAAAGTTCGACGTTTGGAGGCAGAAAACAGTAGTCTACTTGGTATCACAACAGATTGAAGCAATTCATTGCTTAGGGATGATGTTGTCCTTATTTGTTTAATTTTGTCATTTGTATTTTGTGTGTTTCTTGTTTGTTGTATTACTTAGCTATTTTACTACCGTTTATCAATGCAAGACCTTAGTGTTTAAATTGATTTATGCATTACTTTGGTGCTAATTAATTGTGCTATGCATATACTAAATATGAAATACATATGCATACAAAATAAGATGCAATCCAATAACATAACAACTAACATTAAAGTTTCATATTACAGACTTCCACAAATTCAAAGCTACATACAAACTAAAAATAAAAGTGAACTAGAACATATTACAGACTTTCTCAAATTCAAAACTACATACGAGCTAAAAATAAAAGTGAAGCAGAATAAATGAGCTATGGTTTTCCACACGTTCTTCTTTTATGACCCAAGTTACCGCATTAGCCACATCTGTCTTGTTTTCGTCCGCCCATCTCATCCATGACTCCCCTTATTCTTGTTGACCTTGGTCTTCCGGTATTTCTACGCGTAGGCGGCGGCTGTATGATAGGACCGTCATGTTCATCCCAATATCTGCTATCCGGAACTGGATTGAAAATAGGTGATTAAGTCTGTCTATAGCTATCTGCCCTGAACCATGGCGAAATAAGATCATGAAAAGATAGATTTGCACCGTCTGTACAACGTGCACATGCAGCCAAAACATGAGGACAAGGAAAGTGGCCTAGAACAGGAATATTACAGGTACAGCTGCAGTTGTCATTTGTAATAATTACCGTATAGGTGCATGCACTTGTGTCTGTTACTTCCCACTTCTCCATGCTATACCTTGTAATGCTCATGCTTCATGCCTCTTCTGCATGTTTTTCCATCATTTTCTCATAAGTTGGTGTTAGTGCGGTAGTGTAATGTACTCCATCTGTTCGTCTTCTGTAGAAGTAACTGTTGAGTCGATGAAATGTACGTGCTACTAAAGCCTTTACTGGAAGCGATCTTGCACCTTTTAGAACCCCATTGAAACTATCGGAAGCATTTGTAGTCATCATACAAAATCTTGCGCCGCCGTCTTTATAAAGAGCCCAATGTTCATCATTTTTCTTAAGACTTTTGTTTATCCATTTATCAGCTTCCGAACTAACATTTTTCAGTTGATCCCGTATTTTTTTATGTGTTACCTGGTCTGTTGCTTCAGCACATGCATGGAATAAGTTCTGCAAGATTTGACTACCAAAACCTCCTTTTTTGAAGTTTGCTTTCAAATGGCGAAGGCAGAAGCGATGATGATGAGATACTCTCCATTTTTCTTGTAAGGCTGTTGGAATTCCTTTCATTCTATCTGAAATGAACGTAATGCATCTTCTTCTTACAGATGGGATTAAATGTCCCATGCATGAAAAAAACCATCCCCACGTCTCCGTCGATTCAGCTCTAACAACAGCAAAAGCTAATGGGAATAGAGAGTTGTTTGCATCAACTCCGGTAGCTACAAGTAATGTACCTTGATATTTACCGTATAGATGTGTTCCATCAATAGATAGAATGGGACGACAATGCTTAAAACCTTCTATGCTCGGTCCAAAAGCCCAGAAAGCTCCCCAAAACTGAAGGCCATCTATATGAGTATGATAAACTGTTCCTGGATTACTTTTCTGTATTGCACGAAGATATTGCGACAACTCATTATACGATGACTCCCAATCACCAAAAATTTTGGACATGGCTTTGCTAAGACCCTTCCAAGCCCTCATGTAACTTATTTGAATTTTGTACGTGGATGCCATTAGCTCCTGGACAGATTTGGCAGTGTAACTTAGGTTCGAACGAACATGCGGATGGACTTTGCTACATATAAACTTTGCGGTTGCTTGTTTGTGATTGGAATTGATGATAGGATTCGAACATATATGATCACCACCATATTTCCGCAATATCCACCAGCCAGCGTGATCTCTTTTAGAAATAATAGCATGTAGCCTCCATGGACAGTTATCATCTATATCGCAGGCGGCGGTGAATTCTCTGGCTTTTGACTTAATTGTTTTAAATGATACAGAACATTTTATCGACCATTCACTTACATGTTCAATTAGAGATGCCTTTGATCTGAAAATCATGCCAACTCGGGGGCCTTTCTCTACACATTCTACGCCAAACATTTCGTCTTTGAATTGAACCTCTTGCATTATAGAAGTATTCATTATAACATCGTTGCATTGGTCGTCTTCTAATGGTTCTTCCATCTGTACTTGCTCATTAGTTTCAACATCTTCATCATCTTTAGCGGCCTCAGCTTCTTCTTCAGCAATATCTCCTAACGGATCATCATTGTTAACATTCATAGAGTCGACCCACGTATCATCTTCGTCAAGAGACACAGCAATTTCCATGCTGTCCAAGTGTGGTGCATCATTATCCGAATGTCCACCTTCCATATTTTCAGTTTCAACATCGTTGTATTCTATTTGTTGTAAATACTCGCTTGAAACCTGAGTTGGAAATGATGGTGGAGGATATGGTGTCAAACTGTAGCCTAGTGTTTGCGGTGGATATGGCATGTAACCATAGCCAGAGGACTGTGTATGCCACCTGCAAGGAAAGAATTAATATTGTCTATCATTTATCAAACGGTAACCATAGTTTATCATACAATTTCATACCCAGGGGGTTGCGTGTAAACATTCGGCGATTGAGAAGAATAATACGGATAGTCAACGACGTTAGGTTATGGCTGAGATGTATTTACAACTCTTTCTTTCGTAATGTACAACTCAATTGCTTTCATTCCCACACAAAACATCGAATCAACATCGTCGTCGTCATTCACCTCAATTGCAGATGGTTTATCATCCGTAACCCATTTACTCACTATCGATATATCGAATTCGTTAGAATTAATCTTCGTAGCAGCATAAATTGCGGTTTTCAACTCTTAATAATTGCAACCTTTTTGTACTTTGGATCCTTTATATTTTCTACCAACATAGCTAGGCATGTTATTGTCATCAATGAGTAACTCGCCATTAAAATGACATATTATAGGAACGGTAGTCATAGATCTACAGAAATAACAAATTTGAGACGATTACAATCCAGATCTGAATTAGAAAAAGGAATTTTGAATCAGCTAGGGTTTCAAGGCATTACCTTTGAGTTGCAGTCTTTGCGATTTGTTGACTTCAAAAACGAATTGGAGAGTATGTTGTAATTTCTGAACAATGATGAAAATGAAGATTTAGTGTGCTGGAGACTAGGGTTACGGGGTATATCATCATGTTTTCAAGTGGGCTTCAGCTCATGTACTGGCTATGGACCGCAATACTCCTTTAGAGCAACTGTAAGTTGCGCTATTGTTAAAATTGGCCTAGCGCAACTTTAAGTTGCGCGCATAAGCGCATGTAATAGTTGCGCTATAGCACAACAAATTAGAGCAACTCAAAATTGCGCTACTGACAATTTTAAATACAAAGATAAGAAAATACGCATAAAGTAAAGATACATTAATGCTTACAAAGTACAGATACACGGATAACAAAATACGCATACATTAACGTTTGAAATACCAAGTTTAAATACATTAAAGGTAACAAAATACACATACATTAAAGCTAGAATACCAAGTTCAAATACAATTAAAGCTACCAAATTACACATACATTAAAGCTCGTCGTCGTTCACCTCAATACCAAGTTCAAATACTAATCAATCATTCCTATGCTCGTCGTGTCGTCGAAGATTGTATCTTTCTTGTCCTGTTGGTTGTGTTTGTGTGGTAGGTGGTTGAGATGGTCCGACGTCAACAATGTCCTGGGCTGGTTGAGATTGTCCGGGCTCATCTATGCGGATACCTTGTCCTCTTCAACCTCTATGATGGTAAGTAACACCAAATGCTCCCGGTGGACGAGCACGATAAGGTGGTGGTCGTTCAAGTTTATGACGTCCAAGTATTGTGTCGATGATCTGTTTAATACTTATGCACCTGCTTTTAACACGAGTTTCATCTGCGGGATCGGCCAATATATCAACAACCTCATTTGAAATCATATACATGCCTTGAACCTAAAATTATAGTAACCAAAAAAAAGTTGCATGAGTTTACGGTACTTGAAACACAAACATTAATTGAGAACAAATAATAATCATACCAAGTCACGTTCTACAGGTCCTCGTGGAGCATATCTAACCAATCTAGTAGACGACTCTTTAAGAACAAATCGTTTCATGATATGCCAATACCAACTGTAGTACTCTTGTATAGAAGTTCTAGGAATGCGTTCAACTTGTACATAATCCAAGCGGTGCTCCCATCTATACACATAATTGTTATACAATTCTCGACTCCAACCATTAGGAAAAATAATCTCCACCGCATCCGGTATATGTTGACTAAGACCAAACTGTCTCATCACTCTATCAGGATAATGCATAACAACACTTAGCAAGAATATAAGGGTAGTCCGTGCAAACCATGATTGTTGCCCTTCCAAACATACTTGCGGAAGATCGCCTAAAACATCATTCGTGTAAGGAATCCACTCAACCTGATGTTCCTCCATATCATCCAACTCATTATGATATAATGTTGGGTGGCGGGATGGATTATCTCTCCAATGCCTATCTAATGATCACCTACATACAATAAAGAGAATTTACAGTTCCAGTAATTTACCAAAAGTAATAATTCCAATAGGAATTATTAAGGAATTATACCTTGCACCATTTGGTAATCCAACTACCTCGCCGACACGAACGTTTGGACGACCAACGGAAATACGTGTCCACGTCCATACCTATAGCACCCCAATGTTTAATTAAAGTTTGTACAGAAATGAAAAATTAAATATGTAACCAACATCATACCTGGAGTAGAGTTAAACAACCACCTAAACCATTCGACTTTTTAAGCGCCACATTATCTAACTCTTTATACAGTGCACATAAAACCGCACTACCCCATGAATAATCTCCAATAGTAGTGAAGTCCTCTAGAAAGTATAACCACTTAATGCTAACTTGACCCTTCGTATGGTTCGCAAAAAGCCTAGAAGCAATAAGCATCAATATTACCGCTCGAGTGAATTGTTCAATCTCCTCAACTGAACTATCATCAGTAATCTCTCGAGAGGTTATGAACTCATGAATCCACGATACTTTAAGCTCTCTACCATATACGATTGCATCGGGCGGTGGAACTTGACCAAGCAATTGAATGCAAGTATTTGGTACATCAATATTGCCAGAATACGCAACGACATGGCCATCAACAGGAAGACCTAACAAAATAGACACGTCTTGTAATGTAATTGTCATTTCACCAATGGAGAAATGAAACGTGCTAATCTCTGGCCTCCATATCGCATAATGCCGTCAGCAAAGACCTATCAAATCTAATATACTTTATTTGCATAAAAGACCAAAATCCAGCCTGTTGAAGTAATTGCTGCACTCGAATATCCTTGACCCTCTCCATTAGCTGGTCAAAACTTTGTGAATGGTCCAAACAATCTAGAACTGTTGTACTCTACATTAACAGGGTAAATCTTAATTTAGCTACACAAGATGAAAATTTTAAAAAACAATCAATACAACATACCCTCATCGTGACTTCCGAGTTGCTACGATGCTCTTGCTGTAAGTATAAGACGCTAGTATCAACCGGTCCGCTCTCCGGTTCTATAAATTCATCAACAAATGAAATATGTTCAGTTATAAACAAATTTGGAAGCAAATATATACAAAAAACAAAATTTAGGGTTTTAGAACTTACCAAAATCATGGCTTGTAGAAGAAGATCCGGCTTCCATTAGTAGTAGATTTGTATTATGTGAAGAACGATGAAGAAATTGAGTAATTTGGGATGAATTTGAAAAGAAATTAGAGTATTTGGGGTTTAGAGTTGTTGGGTTCGGCCATTTTTGGTTGGGAAAAACTGTTTGGAGAAAGTGACAGAAGGAAGGAAAGAAGGCTGCTGTTTAAAACAGCAGCAGGAACTAGCGCAACTATTAGTCGCGCTGGGAGGTTTTAATTTAAAAAACCTAGCGCAGGTAAGAGTTGCGCTGTGGGGTTTTAATTAAAAAATAAGCGCAAGTATTAGTCGCGCTGGAGAAAATTTGTTTCCAGCGCAACCAAGACTTGCGCTGTTGGGAAAAACTTCAAAATAAACTTTGGCCCTTGGGAAATTAAAAAAACAAATTTGTTAATAGCGCAAATTATACTTGCGCCCAGTGGAAATAAAAAAAAGGTAGAGCAACTCAAAGTTGTGCTGGATCCGACAGTTAAAAAAAGCCGATGTGGCAGCTGAGTTGGCAGAAACAAGCCCCTTTTGATAATAAGTTTGCAAATCAGCCTTAAACGCGAAATAGTTTTCAAAACAAGCCTTAAGATAAAATTTGTCCTTTATTTTATTAAACAAATCGTTATAGTTTACAAAGGATTTCACAGCGACTATTTGAAATTTTGATTTGGCCATAACTTTCAATATAACATACGAAATTCTGATTTTTTTTCTCTTTCATTACAAAATTATAGTTCAACAGATTCGAATATTTCTTGTTTTAGTCAATTCCGACTTATAACGGCTCCTGCACACTCGATTGAAGGTCAAATCGTAAATTACGAATTAGCGCGCCATTTACGAGCTCGCTTTAATTAATATATATTTATTCGTTTTAAACTTTGTTTCTAATTAATATAAAAATCTATTTATATTACCATTTCAATATTTAAACCAATTTAAATATTCAAATCTTAAGTGATGAAAATATGGGTCGCTACAAAAAGGAACGAAGCTGAAATTTGTTTAATTAACCAACTCAACTTTCATTATTGTAACACCCTGAATTTCAGTTAATATTAACATTCACAAATTAAAGAATAAATAATCCCAGATGTGGGAATTAGGGGAAACGGGTTGCGCCATTGCGTTCGTCTCGGAAAAATACACGAAATAGAGTCCGAGTTTTCGAAAATCGGAGTCCGTATGACCCAGTTAAGGCCCGAAGAAATTTTCAGAAAATTCAAATTTCGAAAAACAGATTTCAAATGCAGAAATGGAGCTAGGCAGGAAAATTCCCGCCAGCCACCCCAAGTCGACTGGGGAGTCGACTTGGGAGTCGACTTGGGAGTCGACACAGCTGGACCCAAGTCAACTGCCCTATCGACTTGGGAGTCGACACAGGTGGCCGGGCAGTTTTGCCTGGTGCACTATTTGAGTGAGTTGGTCAGGTTTTGGGCTGTGTTTGGTGGCTTGTGACGAGATCTGATGGCTCTAAACTATCCTAGGGTTAATCCTATGGCCTAAAACACTTAACTAATCTATAAATACACCCTAAGACTACCCTAATCCATACTAAAAATAGATACAATGCCATCATGCCGTCAAAATGCAACTTAGAAGGAGCCTCCACAAATTAAAGAGGAAGATAGCTTCTCAAATCAACTTCTAATCAACTCTTAGCAACTTAATCTTCATTATAGGAGTGCTAATCAACAAGTTGTGGGTTTCTATGCCTTTAGCAAGCAATTGCTAAACTAATTATGATAGGATATAATGAGGTTATGGTTATGTATGTGGATCAATGCAAGTTATGTTATCATATGCTATGTGTTCATGATGTTAGTTATGCAAGTTTTATGCTATATGTTCATGATGCTAGTTGTGCAAGTTTTATGCTATATGTTCATGATGCTAGTTATGCAAATCACTATGATAAACATTGATCCATTATGACACCATGTTATGCAAGTTTGGTGTTTGATTATATGCAAGTTCATATATGACATGTTATGCAAGTTTGGTGTTTGATTATATGCAAGTTCATATATGACATGTTATGCGAGTTTGGTGTTTGATTATATGCAAGTTCATATATGACATGTTATGCAAGTTTGGTGTTTGATTATATGCAAGTAACATGTGCAAGTTTACACCTTTGTATGGTATGCATACATATGCAAGTTTACCCCTTTGTATGTCATGCATATATACGCATGTTTACCCCTTTTTATGATATGAGTAACATATGCAAGTTCCTCCCTTTTTAGACCTATGACATGTATGCAAGTTTATCCCTTTATGATAGGTCTATGACATGAACATCTATGCAAGTTACCCTCTTTATGACATATGTGATTCGTGCAAGTTTGGGTTGATTATTTATGCTAGTTGGGTTTGATGCTATGGTCATAAATGCAAGTTGACACCTTTAAAACCCATGTTGATGCTAATGTTATGCTAAGTGGAACCCATTGTATTTGTGATGAATCTTCCCTTTTAAGTATGTCATGTTAGCGTATTACGTGGGGAACGATGGGGTTAATATTCATGTTAACAAAATTGTGGTGAAATTGGTATGATGTTGCATACCATAAGTGGATGGACATAATTGAGTCAATTATGTACATCATTAAATTGGAATTAATTAGGGAAAATTAATTCAAAATATGGGGGTGATTAATTAGGTGTAATTAATCGACTAAGACACGAGGTTGGACCCTTTTGTAGCATAAGACTGCCCGGACCCGACCGGCAAATCCAGCGGCTACAAATGATTGGCCCAATGTGAGAGGTCTTAGGCATAAACTAAATACGTGACAAGTGTAAAGACACGAGGTTAGACTCGGTTATGGCGTAAGGCTGCCCGGACCCGACCGGCAAATCCAGCTGCCATAAAAGATAGTCTAATGTGAGAGGTCTTTACAAAGGTTACGTTCTTAATCAATTAAGAAACACTTAACCATATAAGCATGTAGTGGGGCATGAGGGGTTAAGTGGGTGCCTTAGGTGGCATGTGGAAATCAAGTAAGTGCCTTGGGTGGCATGTGGAAATCTAGTGGGTTGCCTTGGGTGGCAATAGAAAATACGATTAGAATACTTAACCAAGTGGAAACATGTAATTAAACATGATTAAAGGGTTAAGTAGGATGCACTAGAAAAGGGACAAGCTTAGGTGGGTAGCTTGTGGGGGCCCATTTCAACCAGTAACCCAAAACGTATCTTTGTGGGCTCGACCCATGTCGAGGACGGGACACGCGTACTGGGCTTGACTATAAGAGGCCAAAACGGGTTAGAGGTGGCAACGCAAGTCCAACGGGTTTCATATGCGTGTGTGGGCCCGGGCTGGTAGGTAAGAAGTTGTTGCATCGTGTAGGTATAAGCCGTGCACCGTTGGTTGTATCGGGTTGCCACTTTGGGGAGTGATACACCCACTGTGGGGCCAGCACGGGTATCTACGTTAGGGAGCCGATCACTTGGGGAGTAGTGGGTACACCTAGTGGAGATAGGGGCAGACGGCACCTATGTGGTCAGCTAGGGGTATACGAAACTGCTAGTTAAATTTTCTAAGTCCTTGGGTGGGATCAACCTTTAAGTAGGAATGACTGGTGTGGTGCAGTGTAGTAATTACCCTTGGGTGGGTAGATGCGTCTTTACCGATATCTTAGTTCATCCTATGTCTAGTTGGCTGCGTAGTGTAGTCATTTATCCCCAGTCATTACCGTACCAAGTTTATATCATACCCTAATTACTTTAATGATTGTATTGTTAAAGTTATAGGACTCGCTCAGACTTATGTCTGACCCCGTTGTTTTTATCTTTTTCCCAACCCTCAGGTTCTCAGAGTGGGCCTAGCACTAGTGGGCTTTGATCAGATTGCTTTATCTATCTTTTGGAGCTTGGACCGTTGATGTAAAGCTCAGCTTATCTTTTCTATTATGGCTATTAGTTATGTAGTGGGATTATGTACTTATGTTTTATCAGGATGGATATTTAGTACTTGACTCTTGTTTTAGTTGGTTTTGGTATTGTAACCAAACATGTTTATCTTCTGCTGCATTGAAATGATGTTTTAGATTTTCAAGTATTATTAATATCTGTCTTGTTGTAATTTTTCTGTTCTATATTCACTTAAAATACTCCACCGAAGTTAAGGCATTCCCTTAGTGAGTGACCTTAGCGGGTGTGGGGTGTTACACGTGGTATCAGAGCTGAAGGTTACCGGAATAGATAAATTTTTTAGAAAAACTATTTTTCTAAAAACATTTTTGGAAGAAGTATTTTCAAAAACATGTCTTTTAAGAGAAAAGTTTTTGAAAGAAAAGCATAATCCCCAATAGCCATATCTTTATCTTTCGAATTCTCCATTTTGAATCTTTCCTTTTCGTTTCAACATGGCTGAAGATCTTAACTTTCCGGAGGGTGTGACGATACCAGTATGGTATAGGAGATTGATGGAGGCTAGGGCCACCGCTGCGGGTCCAGCAAATGTTCCTCCACCACCAGTTGCACCCGATCTTCCTCCTCCTCCTTGCACGGATACTTTTGCAAAGACTTGCAAGGAATTTAAGGCTATGGAAGGGAAACCTTTTCAAGGATCAGAAACTTTTGTGGAAGCTAGAGATTGGCTTAAGGAGGTGGAAGAGTTGATAGATATCTTTGAGATGGAAGAAGGAAAGAAAGTCAAGTTAGCTGCTTGGTTAATGAAGGGAGAGGCCTCGTTCTGGTGGGAGGTCACTAATGGAGAGCGCCCTGTTAACTCTTGGGCGGATTTCAGGCAAAGGTTTGTGGCAAAGTTTCTTTCAAGGGCGGAAGAAAATCTGTATATGGAAAGTGTAACGACCCGGAAAAATACGATCTTGGTTATCCGATATACAACACATATCGAACATCCAAGGACCGAAAATAACCGAATAGTTAATGAAAGAAATTAGAAGGTGAGAATAGATAAGATAGAAACTTAGAATAGAAGAAGAAGATGAACATAACATCAGAGTAACACAAACCTCACAGCGGAACGAATAACATATAATAGATAACATAACTTTGAAATATAACAGTTATGTACACAATAGCACTTATCAGAGTACAGCACTTACAACATAGCGGAAATAACTATAGCTATAGGATCTTGAAGCCTCCTGCTCCACGCTCTTCCAGTATATCTGTAAAACTCGACTACTTGACTGCCCATACAAATTTAGGCACCCAAGAGTTTAGGGAAAACAACAAATAAACTCCGGGTCAGTCATGGGACTGGTGTGAGTAAAACAGTTTAAAACAGGTATATGAATAAGTAAACGACATCTCATAAGACCACGCCGCAGAACGGAACGGGTTTTTCCCTTATGAGAATCCAAAATATCTTTATATCAAAAACCTTTTGATATTATAATAATGTCTATGTACAAATAGATATCAACTAGCAGAAACGCTTTCATCTCACGTTCTACATATATAGTATACAATCAAAATCGCAAGCACGTATTGGATAATGGATTTCCAACTATGACAAGGTATGGAATCACCTTCCGATCAGTGTACTCTAGTTACAATACATTGGAGTTCAACAAGAACATCTTGCAACTCAGCCACACATGACCGACCACTCATTTCGCTTGAGTGTATCGAATGTACATCACCAACGGTTGGGATCAGCAACCGTTCCCGTATATATATGGGACAGCATTGATAGATTTAAGAAACAAATGAATATTCTCTAGATAGGTGATTATACACCCTACTTCGGTGCGACCGACTTAGCCATGCTGCCTGCCCGATTTCTGTCATTTACCGGTTGATGAGGCTAGAAGCGACGCTTTATCATTACATCAGATTCACTTCGAATGCTACATTGTCAAATCCATCGGAAATCACTAATTGACGTCTACAACCATACATTACGTGTCAGCTAAAAGAAGTTTCCTTCTCCGCTTCCACTCTTGGTACGGTTGAAGAAATCAATGTACGTGACCGTCTGGAAATACTATGTCAGACATCCATCTTCATTCACTTAGAAATGTCACATCGTCATACCCGCCAAATCACAAATTGACTTATCCAAAAATAACACGGGTATACAGCTAAGAGAAACGAATTCCTCCGCCACCAAACGTGAATACGTTTGAACAGATCAACTTACGCGATCCATTGGATATACTCCGTCAGACCTTCGTCCATACAAGTTGTCCTGGGACTGGACAAACCGAAGGCACTATTCTGTAAACAGGATAGCCCTTGCATTTTACTCCGTCTCCAATTATCTTTGGCATATATGATTCGCGACGCTTATGCCAATACAGAGTGGTTCTTTGGATAATAATCCAACCGGTCTCTCCATATTAACAACGTTAAAATGGTCAAAACTTCGATAGTCTGTGATTTAACCATCAAAGAAAAACAAGTGTGCAAACAACGATATTATTCCCAGATGGAAATTATATCGAACAAACATCATTTAACATTAATCTCTTTAGTTCATTTATTTACTTATCTCCTGTTTCCCTATATTCTAAATTCTTATTTTCTTTTATCAGAAAACATTTCTGATTCTCGTTTGGAAAACATTTCCAAAACTCTTTTATGATCAAACCTTACCATTTCTTAGTTAAGAAGGAAGTCACTCAAGTTGGGGTATAATTACCTCTCAGACCTTAACTGAACAACGTTATAACTTCGAAATGGTCAAATTTATCTTTTAATCTTTAACAACTTCTTTACGTCTTTCTCGGATCCAATTTTACTGATCCACTTCTATATTTAAAACATTGGTTATAACGATAACGTTATAATTCCTACTTTCGAATTATCTAACTTTAATTATAACTACTATTCTTATTAGTGGAAAATTAACCTAACATTTATTTATTTATAAATAAATCTCTATTTAAACACTGGAAAGTATAAGTACTTTCCCGAATTCGATATAATCGAATTTGCCGATTAACTCTCTTCGAGAAATCTCTATTTGATTAACTCTTCTTCGAATAACCTATATTCGATTAATTTCTTCTCGAATAAACGATATTCGATAATCTCTCTTCGAATAACTAATATTCGATGACTCTTCCTTTTTAAATATCTCATATTTGAAAATCTCACTTCGATTAAACTATAATCGATAACTCCCTTCGATGAAACTAACATCGATAACTCCTTTCGATGAAACTAACATCGATAACTCCTTTCGATGAAACTAACATCGATAACTCCTTTCGATGAAACTAACATCGATTTATTTAACTCGACGAACTTAACTTGACTAACTTAACTTGACTCGACTAACTCGGCTTACTTGGTTCGACCAATTCGATTCGATTAACAAGGCTCGACTAACTTGGTCGAACCACCCGATCAACTCAACTTATTTAACTCGACTTGATTTACTCCTATCGAATAACTAATATTAGATTTAACTCCATTTAACTCTATTCGAATAACTACTATTCGATTAACTCTATTCAACTCTATTCGAATAAACTATATTCGACTAACTCTATTTAACTCCATTCGAACAACTACTATTCGACTAACTCTATTTAACTCCATTCGCTTGACTCTAGATCGCAGCGATCACAATGGTTATGCCTGATTCCCTCAGGAAACATCCGACCGCCTTAGGCTATTTACAGCCCTGCGAATTATGCTAGCAGTCGTACACGATGGCAACTTACCCTGAATACTATGTTTGACTAACTCTGTCTCAAATAACTATATTTGATTAACTCTAGTTCGTTTTAACTCTAATCAATTAACTCTAACTAATTAACTCCAACTGATTAACTCTAACTGATTAACTCTAACTGGTTAACTCTATTTGACTAACTCGACTTGACTAACCCCTTTCGAATAACATATTCGATTAACTAACTTTCGAATACCATATTCGATTAACTCCTTTCGAATGTCTATATTCGATTAACTAACTTCGAATACCATATTCGATTAACTAACTTCGAATACCATATTCGATTAACTAACTTCGAATACCATATTCGATTAACTCCTTTCGAATGTCTATATTCGATTAACTAACTTCGAATACCATATTCGATTAACTAACTTCGAATACCATAATCGATTAACTTCTTCGAATACCATATTCGATTAACTTTATTCACTTTATAAAGATTTCCTTTTTAACAACGTTTTATTCATTTGAAAAGATTTACTTTTAAATAACGGTTCTACCCTTAAAAAAATGATTTCCTTTTTAAAATGTTCCCTTTCCAATTCTATTTGTAAATGGTTTACAAATATTTCCTTTTCAAATTTATTCTTGAAATATTCTAACTCCTTAAATTCCCGGGAAAATTCGCCATAACCTCCTTTGTATCGGGAGCATCGGGAAAATCCCCAAACTCGCCACACAGGCCTTTCCATTCAAAAAGAAAAATGGTTTGAAATTATTTCCTTTTCAAATATCTCCTATTTATAAATATTTCAATTTATAAATATTCCTTATTTATAAATATTCCACTTTATAAATATTCTATTTTTCAATATCACTTTGAAAAATCTCCTTTATCCATATTCCGGTATGTCATGGTATCCAATTATATCAAATCACGATGTTCAATATCGTCCATACACAAACAATCAACAACAGGTTATAATTCACATTATATATCAAAATATATGAAAAACAATAAAATAACTGTTGAGGAATCCAGTCGGATTCCTCCAACCTGTTTCCCTGCATCACAGATGTTAGACAGTATAGATAACATCACTTTCAGTTCCATATGATATATTCTGTTAAACAGAATCATATAGAAATTCAACTAACTGACTAGCAGTTCAATCAAACGGTCAACATACAGTCAAACAGCCAATATCTAACAGTTCTAAAAATACAACATGAAATTATAAACTGTTCAGAGTTAGTGAGATTTACTCACATTTGCAGTTCATCGCTAAAGAACGATAAACTGTTGTTTGATTTGAATCAAATAGTTTAATTCACCGTAAATTCAAACGAGCTCCATTCCACTCCCGGTCAGCTCCATGTCGTAGTGCCCGTCCATACGATCCTAACGAATCCAACGGTATGGAATTCTGATTTCGTATGGAGAAGATATTAATATTACAAATTCATGTATTATTTAAAAATAAAATAAACTAGAGTTTATTAAATCGGGCCTCACCCCTTAGTTTCCCAGCCCACTCACGTTTTAAAGCCCACAACCGAAATCCTTCTTCCCAAATGAAAAAGCACCGTGACCTGCTCATTATTCGCCAGCCATACCACCATTTCAAACTCACAACACACCTCGTTTCTTCCACCGAAATTCAAATAAATACTACCATCGGCTCCCTCTTCGAAATCGCTACCCATTGATACCCATTTGATCACTCTCGAACACCTCCCTGCATTTCCGTCGAATTCATTTTTCACCAGCAGTAGGAAAATCGAGGGACCCTTTATTCACCAGAAAAATCCTAATAAATCTACACAAGTGCTAAACTCAACAACAAATTCAACCGCACACTCGAATCCTTGAATTGATGCTCAAAACAAGATCGAAAGGGGAACCCTAGCTCATGCTGGAGGGCACAGTGACTACCGCACCAACCCAAACAAAGCCGAATCCCTCAAAAATGCATACCAGAGCGTAGAGAAAGGATAGAGGATTACAAATATATAAGCTTTAGGATTTGTTGATTTTTCTTTGATTATTTTCAGATTTTTCTTTCTGCGTTTCTTTTTTTTTTGTTTTTGTTTTTATGAACGAGAATTCTGGTGTTTTAAACAAATGAGGTGTGGCTGAGAACTAAAGGCATCGTGGCCTTCCTTTGGTCATTAAAATGATTAGGATAGTAGAAAAGGGGTGTATTGTCTTTGGTGTGTTGGCCTTAGTTGTCATTGGTAGTACCATGGTATATATGTGGTACACCTTGTTATGGCCATGCCGAACTCACTCACTCAAGTCCTCGAGCAACACATCTTCGAACAATATGTGTTAATATATTATATGTTTTACAACTTGAGTGTACCGCTTTACATGAAATTGCGTTCAAGTCCAAGCTGCCATGGACATAAATAAGATTACGGTTGTGTCCACCGAGGTGCCACGATTCCAAAAATATAATAATACCGGTAGATTGACTCATATTTTGAAACCTCAAAATGTTGATTATAGGGTGCGAAAACACTCCAAATAAAAAGTCGTATATTAAATTAATTAAAAATTTCAGTAAAATTCTAAAAATTAATTTATCACTACGTCTCAAAAGAACCTTGTCTAAATTCAAAACCGATCTCTAGTTATATTGAAAAATCCTTTTATAACGTAAATAAAGCGTCGCAAATTATAAAGGAATTCCATAGCGAGCTTTCTGAAATTTGATTTGGACGTAAATCAAAATCTACATGGCGAAATCCAGATTTTTCTCTTCCATTAGAAAAATACACTCCACCAGCTCCACACGTTTCTGATTTCACAGAAATCCGGCTTAAAACGAATCCTGTACATTCTGTTGAAGTTCAAATCGCCAAATAGCGAACTACCGCGTCGTTACGCGCTCTATTTTAATTATATTATAATTATACGTTCAAACTGTCGTCGATTGAATATATTCGTTCTTATATTTCGAATCGAAACTCAACCACATCTCGTATACTATTCAATTCACACTCTATTGTGAATTCTACTATTTCTGACTATTTCGATATTTATAATTTATTATTCATTTTAAATATTAATTAAATATTTAATATTATTTAATTATGGTTCTCGATATCGCTATAATGATATTAAATAATTAAATTAATTAATTATTCCATCTCTAAAAATGCGGGTCATTACAGAAAGGTTCTTGACTCTAAAGCAAGGAAACCTATCAGTGAAGGAATATGTCAACAAGTTTAATCAGTTGGCAAGGTTTGGAATAGACATGGTGAATACACCGGAGAAGAAGGCTCTGAGGTTCGTTAAAGGCTTGAATTAACCGATGCATGGATTGGCTATGACTCACATCCCTATGGGGGCCACCATTGAGAAGCTAGTAGACATGGCACTTATGCATGAGGAAGAGAAGGGTCCCAATGCTAATAAGGCACCCGAGAAGAAAGGAGATCAGAAGAGACCTCAACAGCAGCAACAAAACAAGGGTGGGAAAGGTAACGGTGGCAAGGGAAAGAAGAAGTGCTTCAATTGTGGGACACCAGGCCACCTAAGCAAAGATTGTCGGAAGAAGAAGAAGACTGGCTGCTTCCACTGTGGCGAAGCAAGGCATCTAGTGAAGGACCGCCCTAAGAAGGGGCAGAGGACGGGATCTACCTCAAGAGGACAGGTGCAAGCTCTTATGGCACCAGGTCAGGCAAGGGGGCAAGTTCAGGCTCTCGCGGTTCCACCGATTCAGGAAAGAGGTAGAACTATTTCCGTTGAAAGTCTGGTTTTTCTGTTTGATCATCCTGTCCGTACTTTATTCGACTCTGGCGCATCGCATTCATTTATCTCATCATCATTAATTGAGTCACTGCACTTAGACACCAGTCTAGTAGATGATCCCTTGGTTGTTTCAAACCCAATTGGGGACTCCACTTATTTGTCCATGATATGTTTGGGTTTGAAGATTTCCATACTTAGCGTTGAGTTTAGATGTGATGCTTTTGTTTTGGGCTTCACGGGCTATGGGTTGATTTTGGGCATGGACTGGTTATCCAGTAATGGTGTCGTTCTTGATTGTGAAAGGAGAGTTGTTAGGCTCATGACCCGCTTGGGTAACACTCTCGAGATCTCTTGTAATCCCATGGATTCTGTTATGCTAAGTTATCTTGAATCGCTTAACGCTTCGGTCGAGAGTTTGCGACCTGTTAGAGTGGTCCGGTAATACTCGGATGTGTTTGAGGAGGTGAAGGGCTTACCTCCGAAGCGGGAGATAGACTTCCGAATATATCTGGTGGACAATGCTAAGCCAGTATCTTTGCCAGTGCGCCACATGGCTCCTCGTGAGAGGAGGGAACTCCATAAGCAAGTAGGGGAGTTGCTTGAGAAGGGGTTCATAAGACGAAGTATATCGGAGTGGGGTGCTCCAGTGGTTTTTGCCACGAAGGCGGATGGGTCCCTCAGACTTTGGTAGACTATAGAGAACTCAACAAGCTTATAAAGAAGAATAGACACCCATTACCGAGGATTGATGATCTCTTTGATCAGTTGGTTGGCGCCTCAGTGTTTTCGCAGTTAGACTTAGCCACGGGGTTTCATCAGTTGAGAGTGGCTGAGGATAGTATAGACAAGACTGCCTTTAGGACTCCGGATGGTTTCTATGAGTGGCTGGTGATGCCCTTTGGTTTTACGAATGCCCCTGCATACTTTGTTGATTTGATGAGTAGGGTGTTCAGGGAGTACCTTAATAAGTTCGTGGTGGTCTTTGTGGATGACATCTTAGTCATTTCTAAGAGTGAAGAAGAGCATGCCCTACATCTTAGGGAAGTGTTAGAGACTCTTCGAGCGCATAGCCTTAAGGCTAAATTCTCTAAATGTCACTTTTGGAGGAAGGAAGTGCGGTTCTTAGGGCACGTGGTCTCCAAGGAAGGGATAGCTGTGGATCCCGCGAAGGTAGTGTCCAGCCAAGATTGGAAGGTTCCGAAGAATGCTACCGAGGTGAGGAGTTTCTTGGGGTTGGCTGGCTACTATAGGGAGTTTATCAAGGACTTCGCGAAGATATCAGCCCCATTAACTCGCTTGACAAAGAAGAATCTAGTCTTCACATGGGACGTAGATTGTGATGATGCGTTCCAACGATTAAAGAGAGCTTTAACCACAGCTCCAGTCTAAGTGTTGCCAGATGGGAGTAAGCCATTTGTCGTTTATACCGATGCTTGTGGGACAGGACTAGGCGCAGTCTTAATGCAAGAGGGAAGGGTAATAGCCTATGGGGGAAGGCAGTTGAGAAAGCATGAGACAAATTACCCTACGCATGATCTAGAGTTGGCCGCTATTGTTTTTGCGCTTAAGACTTGGCGCCATTATCTTCTTGGCGAGAGGTTCGAATTGTTCACTGACCACAAATCTTTGAAGTACTTGTTTTCTCAGAAGGATTTGAACTTAAGACAGCAAAGGTGGATGGAGTTCTTAGCATCCTATGATTTCGAAATAGCGTATCCCCCTGGCAAGGGTAACGTGGTGGCGGACGCCTTAAGCAGAAAAAGGTTGTCCTTGAGTCCATTGTTCGTGGAACGACGAAGCTTGGAATTTATCTCGATGTTTGATTTCAGACCTTCCATTGACTTTGTACCCAGTTTGCTAGCAACCTTAGAGTTCAGACCTACTCTTTTGGGACGGATTGGAGAGGCACAGCGGGACGACCCACAGTTGGTTGATTTGGTAGAGAGTCTCATAAGGGGGGAGTCGTCCAGCCATTTGAGTAGGTACACCCTAGATGATAGAGGGTGGTTGCGTAGAGACGGTAGACTTTGTGTACCGCAAGACGAGGGTTTGAGGAAGGCTATTCTTGATGATGCGCATCATTCAAAGATGACCATTCATCCCGGTGGGGACAAGATGTACCAAGACATGAAGCGAGTTTTCTTTTGGGCCGGTATGAAGAAAGATATGGCCGAGTATGTTGCTAGATGCTTGGTGTGCCAACAAGTGAAAGCAGAGCAAAAGAAACCTGGTGGGTTGCTTCACCCATTGGAAGTTCCGCAATGGAAGTGGGATAGCGTCTCAATGGATTTTATTGATGGGTTACCGAGATCGAGGAAGGGTAATACGGGAATTTGGGTTGTGGTAGACAGACTTACTAAGAGCGCCCATTTCATACCCGTGAAGAGCAAGAGGACTGCTCCATGGCTAGCTTCAGTTTACCTTCGAGAGATAGTTCAATTGCACGGTGTACCTTCTAGCATAGTGAGCGATCGAGATCCTATCTTCACTAGCGAGTTTTGGAAGAGTTTGCAAGAGGCAGTAGGGACTCAGTTGTGTTTGAGCACCGCATATCATCCTCAGACGGATGGCCAGACCGAGATGGTGAATCGTGTTCTAGAAGACCTTTTGAGGCTATGTATCTTAGATTTTGGAGGTACATGGGAAGAGCATCTTCCATTGGTGGAGTTCGCGTATAATAACAGCTTTCAGTCTAGTATTGGCATGGCTCCTTTTGAAGCTCTTTATGGAAGGCCTTGTCGATCACCTACATGTTGGTGGGAATCTACGGATAAGATCTTGCTTGGGCCTGATATGGTTAGAGAGACTTCGGAAAAGATTGATTTGATTCGAAGAAGGATGAAAGCAGCGCAAGATAGGCAGAAATCTTACGCGGATAAGAGGAGGACGGATCTTGAGTTTGATGTTAGGGACATGGTCTTTGTCAAAGTATCACCATTACGGAATGTTGTTCGCTTTGGGTCCGTTGGAAAGCTAGCACCAAGGTTTGTAGGACCGTTTCCTATTAAGGAAAGGATTGGACAGATGGCATATAGAGTGGATTTGCCCGAGAGACTTAGTGGTGTACATGACGTATTCCATGTGTCACATTTGAGGAAGTGCCTACATGAGACCGCAGAGGTGGTAGAGCCGAGCTTGCTTAGGGAAGTGGAGGTAGAGCGTGATGCGACGATTCGACGAGCTCCTACTCGCATCCTTGGGTCAGAGACTAGGAAGTTGAGAAACAGAGAGGTTCAACTAGTCAAAGTGCAATGGGGAGATGATGAGAGCAACGCTACTTGGGAGACAGAAGCGAAGATGCGTTCACTGTACCCATTCCTTTTTGAGGGTATGTCTTTTAACTTCTCCTTTATCATTTGTCTAGTACTTATCACATCTTTAGTGTGTCCTCTCATTAGTACCTTTGACCTTTAGATAGGGTAAACCTATGGTTGAAACATGTGTTTGAAGACATGTTATGATTGATGGATGCGTGTGGATGCAAGTGGTTGCTAGTGGTTGCTCGTGGATGCATATACACACACTTTAGACACTAGATCGGCTCAGTCACTTTGCATATTGCATATAATGGTGTGTAGGTAGCTATATTAATGGATGTATAATGGTTGTGTTATCATATGGATGATGCATTTTGGTGTATGGTTGTGCACACATGTAGAAACAGTATGTGTCGATAGGGTTCTTTCGCATACATATTGGATGCATGGCACTATCATGGTTTGCATTAAGGAGGTCAACTGAATCAGTAGACCGCCTGATTTTGCATTAGACAGGAACATATACACACACTTTTTGCATATGTTCATACAGCATTAGAAACTTTAAGGATAATGAATGCCAGTGTTTGATGGTTTAGTAGATGGTTGTTTGGTTGGTAGGATACGTTCTTCTGGACTTAGAGATTTCGGGGACGAAATCCTTTAAGTATGGGAGAATGTAACACCCTGAATTTCAGTTAATATTAACATTCACAAATTAAAGAATAACTAATCCCAGATGTGGGAAATAGGGGAAACGGGTTGCGCCATTGCGTTCGTCTCGGAAAAATACGCGAAATAAAGTCCGAGTTTTCGAAAATCGGAGTCCGTATGACCCAGTTATGGCCCAAAGAAGTTTTCAGAAAATTCAAATGCAGAAATGGAGCTAGGCGGGAAAATCCCCGCCAGCCACCCCAAGTCGACTGGGGAGTCGACTTGGGAGTCGACACAGCTGGACCCAAGTCGACTGCCCTGTCGACTTGGGAGTCGACACAGGTGGCCGGGCAGTTTTGCCTGGTGCACCATTTGAGTGAGTTGGTCAGGTTTTGGGCTGTGTTTGGTGGCTTGTGACGAGATCTGATGGCTCTAAACTATCCTAGGGTTAATCCTATGGCCTAAAACACTTAAGTAATCTATAAATACACCCTAAGACTACCCTAATCCATACTAAGAATAGATACAATGCCATCATGTCGTCAAAATGCAACTTAGAAGGAGCCTCCACAAATTAAAGAGGAAGATAGCTTCTCAAATCAACTTCTAATCAACTCTAGCAACTTAATCTTCTTTATAGGAGTGCTAATCAACAAGTTGTGAGTTTCTATGCCTTTAGCAAGCAATTGCTAAACTAATTATGATAGGATATAATGAGGTTATGGTTATGTATGTGGATCAATGCAAGTTATGTTATCATATGCTATGTGTTCATGATGTTAGTTATGCAAGTTTTATGTTATATGTTCATGATGCTAGTTGTGCAAGTTTTATGCTATATGTTCATGATGCTAGTTATGCAAATCACTATGATAAACATTGATCCATTATGACACCATGTTATGCAAGTTTGGTGTTTGATTATATGCAAGTTCATATATGACATGTTATGCAAGTTTGGTGTTTGATTATATGCAAGTTCATATATGACATGTTATGCAAGTTTGGTGTTTGATTATATGCAAGTTCATATATGACATGTTATGCAAGTTTGGTGTTTGATTATATGCAAGTAACATGTGCAAGTTTACACATTTGTATGGTATGCATACATATGCAAGTTTACCCCTTTGTATGTCATGCATATATATGCATGTTTACCCCTTTTTATGATATGAGTAACATATGCAAGTTCATCCCTTTTTAGACCTATGACATGTATGCAAGTTTATCCCTTTATGATAGGTCTATGACATGAACATCTATCTAAGTTACCCTCTTTATGACATATGTGATTCATGCAAGTTTGGGATGATTATTTGTGCTAGTTGGGTTTGATGCTATGGTCATAAATGCAAGTTGACACCTTTAAAACCCATGTTGATGCTAATGTTATGCTAAGTGGAACCCATTGTATTTGTGATGAATCTTCCCTTTTAAGTATGTCATGTTAGCGTATTACGTGGGGAACGATGGGGTTAATATTCATGTTAACAAAATTGCGGTGATATTGGTATGATGTTGCATACCATAAGTGGATGGACATAATTGAGTCAATTATGTACATCATTAAATTGGAATTAATTAGGGAAAATTAATTCAAAATATGGGGGTGATTAATTAGGTGTAATTAATTGACTAAGACACGAGGTTGGACCCTTTTGTAGCATAAGACTGCCCGGACCCGACCGGCAAATCCAGCGGCTTCAAATGATTGGCCCAATGTGAGAGGTCTTAGGCATAAACTAAATACGTGACAAGTGTAAAGACACGAGGTTAGACTCGGTTATGGCGTAAGGCTGCCCGGACCCGACCGGCAAATCCAGTTGCCATAAAAGATAGTCTAATGTGAGAGGTCTTTACAAAGGTTACGTTCTTAATCAATTAAGAAACACTTAACCAGATAAGCATGTAGTGGGGCATGAGGGGTTAAGTGGGTGCCTTGGGTGGCATGTGGAAATCAAGTAAGTGCCTTGGGTGGCATGTGGAAATCTAGTGGGTTGCCTTGGGTGGCAATAGAAAATAC
Source organism: Allium sativum (assembly GCA_030737875.1). NCBI lineage: Eukaryota > Viridiplantae > Streptophyta > Magnoliopsida > Asparagales > Amaryllidaceae > Allium > Allium sativum. Next base: position 9,014,773 of record JASFAX010000034.1, read on the forward strand.
GATTAGAATACTTAACCAAGTGGAAACATGTAATTAAACATAATTAAAGGGTTAAGTAGGATGCACTAGAAAAGGGACAAGCTTAGGTGGGTAGCTTGTGGGGGCCCATTTCAACTAGTAACCCAAAACGTATCTTTGTGGGCTCGACCCATGTAGAGGACGGGACACGCGTACTGGGCTTGACTATAAGAGGCCAAAACGGGTTAGCGGTGGCAACGCAAGTCCAACGGGTTTCATATGCGTGTGTGGGCCCGGGCTGGTAGGTAAGAAGTTATTGCATCGTGTAGGTATAAGCCGTACACCGTTGGTTGTATCGGGTTGCCACTTTGGGGAGTGATACACCCCACTGTGGGGCCAGCACGGGTATCTACGTTAGGGAGCCGATCACTTGGGGAGTAGTGGGTATACCTAGTGGAGATAGGGGCAGACGGCACCTATGTGGTCAGCTAGGGGTATACGAAACTGCTAGTTAAATTTTCGAAGTCCTTGGGTGGGATCAACCTTTAAGTAGGAATGACTGTTGTGGTGCAGTGTAGTAATTACCCTTGGGTGGGTAGATGCGTCTTTACCGATATCTTAGTTCATCCTATGTCTAGTTGGCTGCTTAGTGTAGTCATTTATCCCCAGTCATTACCGTACCAAGTTTATATCATACCCTAATTACTTTAATGATTGTATTGTTAAAGTTATAGGACTCGCTTAGACTTATGTCTGACCCCGTTGTTCTTATCTTTTTCCCAACCCTCAGGTTCTCAGAGTGGGCCTAGCACTAGTGGGCTTTGATCAGATTGCTTTATCTATCTTTTGGAGCTTGGACCGTTGATGTAAAGCTCATCTTATCTTTTCTATTATGGCTATTAGTTATGTAGTGGGATTATGTACTTATGTTTTATCAGGATGGATATTTAGTACTTGACTCTTGTTTTAGTTGGTTTTGGTATTGTAACCAAACATGTTTATCTTCTGCTGCATTGAAATGATGTTTTAGATTTTCAAGTATTATTTATATCTGTCTTGTTGTAATTTTTCTGTTCTATATTCACTTAAAATACTCCACCAAAGTTAAGGAATTCCCTTAGTGAGTGACCTTAGCGGGTGTGGGGTGTTACAATTATGGCTTGCATTCTCCAACTTTTCAGTTTCTAAGAATTTTCTAGTTCTTCAAAAATTTGGCTAACACCTTAAATTTTTGAAATTTTTTTCCATAACCTCCTTTGTACGGGGAGGGGGTTGGAAATTTATTGGCCGTATTAGGTACCCAATAAATCATAATATGCATACACATATTTATAGTGATATATTCCGGTGTCCAAAGGGGAGTGTGTATAGATCATAACTCCAGAGATTAAATTCTCGTCACCCTATAAATTGTTTTGTGCCTTAATGACCAGAGAGACGTGTTTATTGTCATCTCCAGACCCGTGTGGGGTTTTTATTAATCTGGTAATTTACTTTTACATTTTATATAGTTCATATCAGCCTTTGGTTCAACCCGTAATATAATCATCGCCATACAAGCCTCTCGCTCGTATGGTAAATCTTCAACCTCGTCACATAAGCTCCAAATTCTTATGCGGTATATGATGAAGTATGCTATCTTCAAGAAGTATGCCATGTAGTATAGTTCAAAATTAATTGTTACTATCCTGTGGCGACATTTATTACTACACACAAAACAACCAGCACTCCGCATCCAATGGCATTCACAGGAGTTGATATAATAAATAAAATTGCTCATCCAACTCATTAAGGTTTACCTATTTGTCGGGCATGCAAATAAATTCTTTACTCAACAGCAAATCCATTTACCTGTTCAAACATATATAATGTAAATGCATATATTTCTTTCTATTTCAAATCAGTTTAATATTTGATTCCATTGCATAAATTTAACTTCATTCTCTTATTGATTTGATTAACTATCATTCCGATAATTTGATTAGTCAAATTATGATCACACATCACAAACAACAATCAATTTATTGATTAATCTTTCAAAAATTAAATAATTAATTCATATACTCTTTTAAAATCATACAGACTGTATAATTAAAAATTTCACATCCATGAAAAGGAAACAATAGCGAAGTAGAGAACAAAGCGGAAATGCAAAATATGGTAAATGTACCTTGCACCAGAGTTAATCAGAGATATCCACCCTGCAATTGGGTTAGGCTTTCTTAATGCTCTCCTCAGTTTTCCAAGTACAGTCTCACGGATCTCTACTCCATTGCACTTTAACTAAGTGAACCTTCTTTTTCCTCAGCTCTTTAGTTTCTTTGCCAATAATCTTGATCGGCTCTCTTCTCACAGCTAATCTGAAGTAATTTCCAAATCTTGTTGCACGGCTTCTTCCACGACCAAGTCTGGATCATGCACATGCTTTCAAAGTTGAGATACGTTAAACACATCATGTACTCCAGGCAACCAGTCGGGCAATTGAACTCTATAAGCGAGAGTTCCAATCCGTTTAAGTACAGGAAATGGACCAATAAATCTAGGCGCCAACTTCCCTGTTTTGCCAAATCGGACCACTCCTCTCATCGGAGAAACTCGTAGATACACATAGTCACCAACAGAAAAAGACAAATCTCTTCTTCTCAAATCTGCATAGCTCTTCTGACGGCTGTGAGCAGCTAGTAATCGTTTCTTAATGAAATCGCCTTTATCCGCAGCTTCGTGAATCATATCAGGTCCCAATACAAGTCTATTGCCAGGTTCTACCCAACAAGCGGGAGATCTGCACAGTCTACCATACAATGCTTCAAATGGTGACATTTTTAGGCTCGCATGGTAGCTGTTGTTGTATGAGAACTCAGCCAAATGCAAGTGGTCTTCCCATGATCCGTCAAAATCAATAACACAAGCCCGCAATAAATCTTCTAGAATACGATTCACCCTCTCGGTTTGACCATCTGTTTGAGGATGATATGCGATGCTCAAGTTCAGTTTGGTTCCCAATTCTGCTTGGAATGCTTCCCAAAATTTAATAGCGAAAATTGGGTCATGATCACTAACGATACTCATGGGAACTCCATGAAGTTTAACAATTTCTTTGAAATAAATCTGCGCCAGACTCTGGGCGGTTCTATTTGATCTGACAGGTATAAAATGGGCGGTCTTCGTGAAATGATCTACGATCACCCAAATACTGTCATTTCCTTTCCTAGTTCTAGGAAAACCATCTATGAAATCCATAGACATGTGTTCCCACTTCCAACCTGGAATTTCCAACGGCTGCAACAATCCGGCTAGTTTCTAATTGATCGCTTTTAACTTGTTGACAAGTAGAACGCCGACTAACATACAAGGAAATGTCTCTTTTCATAAATCTCCACCAGAAAGTGCGTTTGATATCATTATACATTTTGCTCACTCCTGGATGGATACTCAGTTTGGATTTGTGACATTCATCCAATACTTCTCTCCGGAGTTTAGGGATGTTTGGAACACAAATTCGGCCTTTCAACCTCAGAATTCCATCGTTATCAATCTGAAAACTCGAGGGCTCTCCTCTCTTAATTCTCACTCTAATCTTCTGAATGAAGTGATCATCCTTCTGAAGAGCAGATATGTTATCAATCAAGGAAGGCGTGATTATAAGATTGATGATGATTACATTCTTCCTGCTGAGCGCATCAGCCACAACATTGGCTTTCCCCCGAGTATATAAAATATCAAGATCATATGCCGCGAGAAATTCTAACCAACGCTGTTGCCTCATATTCAGATCTTTCTGGGTGAATAAGTACTTTAATGATTGATGATCAGTATATAATTTGAACTTCTCACCTAGTAGATAATGTCTCCAGATTTTCATAGTAAACACGATGGCTAACAATTCCAGATCGTGAATTGCATAATTCTTCTCATGTGGCTTCAATTGACGACTAGCATAAGCGACTACTTGGCCTCTTTGCATTAATACTGCACCAAGACCTTCTTTAGAAGCATCTGTCCGGAATTTCAAGTCTTGATTGCCATCGATAATTGTTAACACTGTAGCCGTTGTCAACCTTAACTTCAGCTTTTGGAAAGCCGCCTCACATTCTGGAGTCCAATTGAACCTTGAATGTTTCTTAGTAAGCTTGGTTAGGGAACTAGATATCTTCAAAAAATCTTTAACGAACTTCCAATAACTAGCCAACCCAAGAAAACTTCGGACTTCCGTGGGTGTAGTTGGTTTCTTCCAATTTTGAATAGCTGTGATCTTACTAGGATCCACAGAAATTCCTTCTTTTGATACAACATGGCCAAGAAACCTGACTTCTTCCTGTCAGAATATACATTTGGAAAATTTGGCTTTTAAAACATTCTTTCTCAGAATCTCTAACACTTGTTCCAAATGTTTTGCATGCTCGCTCTCGGACTTAGAGAAGATTAAAATATCATCAATGAAGACCAGTACAAATTTATTCAATAGTTCTCTGAATACCCGGTTCATTAAATCGACAAAATAAGTTGGAGCGTTACATAAGCCGAATGACATTACTAACCACTCGTAGAATAAATCTGGACCTCTGAATGCTATCAAAGGAACACAATCTTCGGCAATACGAGGCTGATGGAAGCCTGTAGCTAGGTCCATTCGTGAAAATACTTGTGCTCCATTCAATCGATCCAACAAATCATCAATTTGCGACAATGGATATTTATTCTTTAATGTCTGCTTGTTCAAGTCACGATAATCCACACATAGTCTGAGAGTACCGTCTGACTTTGGGACAAACACCGCTGCTGCTCCCCAATCAGAGAAACTAGGTCTGATCAGACCCTTCCATACAAGCTGTTGAGTTTGATTGTGCAATTCTTCTTTTTCCTTCGAGGTCATTCTTCGAATAGAGTGAACTACGGGCCTTGCATTCGGAATTAAAGAGATTTTGAAATCAATTTCCCTACGCGGAGGTAATCTAACAACTTCTTCGAACACATCCGCTTAGTTCTTGACAACAGGGATATTTTCTACGTCGACCGGAATATTCTCCGTAACGACAGGAACAAGTTCTAATTGAGCAGGAGAAACATCCAGAGCTGACCAAAAGTTTTTTCTTTTAGAATTCGAACCTTCACATGGAATGGTTATATACTCCCCGAACTTTGTTTTTGCCTTAACTCTCTCGGCGCATTTAACCTTAGCTTCATATTTGGTTAACCAATCCAATCCTAGAATAAGATCGAATCCGGTAAAATTCATGACGATCGAGATGGTAGGGAACCGATAACAAGAAAAAGAGACAGGCACCCCACAAATCCAACTAAGATTGAGGGAACCCCCAACCGGATTATGGGCAGTCATGGGTGCTTTGAGATTTTTCAAATTCAAATCCAGTTTCTTAACCGCATTACTTGCAATAAAGCTTCGTGACACGCCCGTATCAAACAATACTTTAACTGGAATATCTTTGACATTAAGCGTGCCTTCTAAAACATCTGGCCTCGCTTGACTAGCTGAGGATGCAGGAACTTCTGCCACTTCATTTACCTGCATTACTTCAGATTTCATTAATAGCCGACAATCTTGCTTTACATGGCCAGCCCGATGGCAAAGATTGCATTTTATATTCTCTTGAAACTTTTTCTTGGATTTAAATTTATCTTTTATTCGTTTCATTAAGGGTCCGCAATTTATCGACAAACGCCCTTTTTGGTTAAAGTTAGAATAGGTGGCAGTTGTTACTGGTTCTTTCTCAGATTTAACCCTTTTCCTCTTGACTCTAGGCTTCTTTCTGACCTCAGACATTGTACTTGCCTCAGGCTGTGTACTTGTCTTTGGGCTATCAGCTTCGAATTCCCTTTTGTTGTTAGAACTGCATTCCTCTTCGTCCTTCAAAAGGCCTTTCTTATCAAGATCTTCATACTGATAAGCCATGTATATCATTTCAGAAAAAGATTGTTGCACATGTGCAGTTACACTACTTTGATACTTTCTTTGAAGCCCGTTAATAAGCCTCAGATTCTTCATCTTAGGATTTTGAATTAGATGTGGGGCAAAACGAGAAAGTTCATTGAATTTCTTATGATACTCCGGAATAGTCATATCTCCTTGTATCAGATAGTAGAATTCATCACTTAACCGCTCAGTTGCTTCTAGAGGAATAAATCTTTCATTGAAAATTTCTTTGAATCTATCCTAGGTAATATTACCTTCTGGATTATCCTAAATGACAGTGTCCTACTAGATTAAAGCTTCGTCTTTGAGTGCCCAAGATGACAGTAATCTTTTCTGATCATCTCTCAGCTTTGAACCTTCAAAAAATTTCTCAGCAAAGCGCATTCATGCTTGTGTTTGAATAATAGATTCATGCCCGAGAACGGTACTCCACCAAGATTTCAATACTTGTTTAATAGAGCTTCAATATCTGGTTCTGACCTACCTCTTCTACTTCTTCCACTCATTTTTCAATGTCTTCATATAGCAGACAAAGTGTTAGGCCAACAGAAAAGGTATTTTAAAGCATAGAGACAAATACTTGAATGTAAATGTGTATATTGTGGTGTATTTTTTTCTGCTACACTCATGCAAGGATATTACTGATCCTATCTGAAATGAGCTATTCGTCTTAGAACACTACTGGTTCTATTTCTGACGAGTTCGTTAATATGTTATATTCCAGAACTAAGCTTAGCCAAAGCTCTGATACCACGTTGAGACGACCCAAAACCCTCGTTCCACGGTGACAAGGATAATAACACATAAACAAATAACAGCAGAACAAAAATATATTAATACACCAGATAATGTACAACAGAATACACTGGATAAACATAATCATCAGAGTTACACAGTATACAGGATCATACTTAGTACAAAATACAGTTTCAGCTTTACATAAAATGTCTACAGCGGAATCAAAACATAATATGTACAACAGGAGCTGAACAGCATAAAAAGAAAGAAGTGATAGAATCCATCTTCACCTCCATAGATATCCAGAAAGAGCCTGCTAAAACCTGAATACAAGGCTGCCGTGTAGAAAATAGGGCACTCGAGTTTGCAAGTGAAACAAACTACGAGTCAGTCATGGGACTGGTATGGGAAATCTACTTAACTTATTTAATACTAAGGCCAATCACAGGACCACGCCGCTAACGCGGAATGGGTTTACTCCATTAGATTGCCAGTGCCAAAAAAAAGTGAATCATTAAAACATCGCAATGCTTTTTATAAAAATGAAGCCGTTATAAGATTCAGTTCCCATCACATAATGCAACGCAAACCGAAGGATAGAGTTTCACCTTACAATGGCCAAATATGCTTGATACGTATAAAACAAAAGCATTTGATATTATTACTAGTGTTTATATGTTTCATAAACAATTTCAATCAAAAGTTTCAATCATAAATGCATGGGTACCATATATCATGTCACCGTATATAGGTTTACAATCAAAACCGCATGCTGTCGTATTTGGAAATTGGATTTCTGTCATGAACCAAGGCAAGGGATCATCCTTACCGCTTCGAGACGCTCTAGCCCGTGCCTTAGGAATAGCCGCAACTACACCTTGGATCATTAGGGCCGGCCCACACAAAGTGGATTAAAATGCTTGAACACTGCGTTTCCTCACCCTATGGGGCGTCAACTAGTCATATACTAACCAAACCATCGGCCCTGCGGCGACTGATATAACCGAGGAACCTCGCTATCCATTATCTACATAAGTAAAATGCCCGGGCGTGTAAAACCCAAAACACCACTCCTAGCTAGAAGGAAATGCTTGTCCTCCCTGAAGTCCTCTCCCGTTTCTGGTTCATACCGGGGTGTGAGGCTCGCGAATTAACGCAAAACACAAAGCTAACTATTTAAAGCCATGCTTTGATCATCAACCACATGACTCTGCTTTTCAACAAAAGCCTTAATCACAGCATCTCAGCATGCCACGTTGTCAATCTACAACGTCAGACACATATCCATTTACAAGTCTGTTCTGGGTCTGAACGAAACCGAAGGCACCTTATTCCTCTCCCGTATGTCCAATACAGGAGAGCGGCCCTCGCACATCTGAATGATCAACAAGTACATCCAGACGACCACCACTATAACCCCTTCAGGGCAGTAACTCCCATCAAAGGCATCAGTAGCCATCCATTCGATGTGAAGATCCTCGGTCTTACACCGTCTTTATATCTTCGATTTTTAACCGTCGATCAATTATTTGAAATGAGAATTAACTCGGCTTTTTCAAATAATTCACATATAATTAGAATTCAAATCAATTCATTTCCATGGTTAAATTATTTGACATCCATAATTCAGTTCATTAATGTATTTTTCACGTCAAACACATTCAACCATCAAATATCCAATAAACCAGGTAAATTCAGTTTATTTCTATTCCATATCGTTTATAATAATTTATAACGATTTACCGCTATTTTTATTTATTTAAATATAGCCAATTTATTCAAACGACGCTGCAGGCCATAATGCGGCCATGGCACTGTTTTTCTCTAGATTTGATTTACACATATCTGAAAATCTAACCGTTGGATCTTTACATATTTTATATCATTGGAAAGATCCTTTCAAAGCGGACCCAACGGTTCCAGTTTTGGGAAAATCCAACGGTCGGATCTCCCGGTACAATCATTTGAAGTTACAATTCCAAAATACGAACTACAGCGTTGTTATTCGGTTTAATTTAATTATATTTATATATATTAATATAATCCATCCTGGCGTTGTTTTCTTTCAGATTTGAATTTAACATTTCACAAAATCTAACCGTTGGATCTTTACAAATTTGGTGTCGCTGGAAAGATATTTTCAAAGCGGACCCAATGGTTTCGGTTTCGGGAAAATCCGATGGTCGGATCTCCCGCAATAATCGCTTAAAATCACGGTTTCAAAATACGAACTGCAGCTTCGTCATTCGATTTATTTTAATTATATATATATATATATATATATAATCCATTCTTCGATTCCCACACCGTTTCATTTCATATATGTGATAAAAATAATATTTTTATCCAACAAATATGTATTTCAACACATGACTATTTTTAATACTTCATATATTATATATATATATGTGTGCGTGTGTGTGTGTGTGTGTGATTTTTATTGTTAAAACGATTTATTTAAAACATGTATATTTTTAGCGATTCCTATATATAATAAAAATGTGCTTTTTATTGTTAAAACAATTTATTTCAAACATGAATATTTTTAGTGATTCCTATATATAATAAAATTGTGCTTTTTATTGTTAAAACAATTTATTTCAAACATGAATATTTTTAGCTATTCGCATATGTAATAAAAATGTGATTTTTATTGTTAAAACAATTTATTTCAAATACGAATATTTTATATACTTCATATACATGATAAAAATGTGATTTTTATTATTCAACCATTTTATTCGTCATATAAATATTTTTCCAACACATGAATATAAATCAAACACCGGAATATTTCATAAAATTTCGGCAGCATAACGGCAGGGGGTTTAAAACCAGCATCGTCCCGAGTACGGCTCCTCGCACTACCTTACGCCTCGCAGCGTTCCCTAAGGGGCTTATCCTTATAATCTAAATATTTCGATCATTTTCATATCACAATGAATATTTCCACAAACAATTCCAATTTTGTTTCAACCACAAACAATCATTATCAACCATTCGCATTTATCAACCAAATTTCACGTCAACCAAAATCCAAACAATCACAACCAATATATATCATCTATGGTCTGTGGACGAGGGGAGTATATATATAGATATACGTATATAAATATATTTCTATTTCATTTCAATATCATTTCAATTCCATCCCACGTACATATGATTTTTACAATGTATATATAACTTATACAACGCTTATACAGGAGGTGTACAATGCTTATGTGACGGCCCGCCCTGTACCAGCCTGCATTTCCTCCGGAAGTGCGTTGTACACATGCCCGACTAGCACGGAACGGTCGCCAAGGAAAGGAAAGAAGAGAATGAACTAATCAAGGAACCTGTAGAATGTCTCACAGCGCATGGGACAAAATATGATAATAATAATAATATACTTGACATAAAATAGGCGAGACAGTGCATAAGCTGATAACTAAAACTAACATCAACATCAGAGTAGTGGAAATCCAAATACAGCTTATTACAACTTTCCGAATTTACTGTCTCTAACAAAAGGAAATTAAAATAGAAGATACACCACCAATGCCCAAGCAGTGATCTTCAACAACATAGGAAGAATACTATATATATTACGTGGAAGCCTCCTGCTCGTCTCCGGATCATCTACCCGTGCATCACCAGCTAACCTGTCTCTAGTCTGCTCGTGTGAGCACCCAGAGTAATAAGAGGAGACATAAAACTCTGGGTCAGACATAAAGCCTGGTATGAGCGATAAGCATCTAAATAGAATAATAACAGGTATACTAAACTATACCTGAACCTGGACCTGCAACCAAAGGGTTAGTACCACATACCGTACAATACTCTAGGGTGCCATAATAAATAGTGCAAGAATACGGGGGTGGGGTGTGTATGTCATAATGATAGCAAACAAACCATCCATAGCAACCATCCTCACATCTCTCACTCAGTGCGTAAAGCATACGACATCTACCACCTTGGAACACTAGACAAATTTGAGGTAACGACGGATCCCGACTTGTAGAAACCCTGCTGTGACCAAGCTAAACATATGGAGTCATGACCAAACATTTCAATGACCCGCTTCATTGGTCATAGCCATTGGTTCTACCAATGCCATAATGGCCCTGAATCCGCCTCCGTACCTCCTACCATAGTGGTCCAATGCTATAGACATCGTAAACCCCTTAGCACGCGTCCCGAAGCAAAGCCCAACCATGAAACGAACTCGTTGATTCCCATCTAAATCTTGAGCTCTAACTTCCCATTTGGACTTCCTTTGCATCTCGGGTTTTGATCGAGTCGGAGTTGGTCTTCAAAAGCGTCATCGCGTAGTAGTAGTAGCCCATGTACGGTTCGGTTCGGTGCTCCTCATCTAGCTCGGTTCGGTTCGGTGTAACCTTCCTGATCGGTTCGGGTCGGTGGTCCTCGTCTAGCTCGGTCCGGGTCGGATACTCCACTTCGGGTTGGGTCGGTGTCCTCCTTCGGGTCGGGTCGGGTTACTATCTTCCTTCCAGTTTTCTTCGATCAGCTGCTTCGTTTTCCATCTACCCCGATCCGATTCGCTCCCGTTTTCCATCCACTCTGATCCGATCCGCTCCCTTCGCCTAGCCTTCCATTCTTGAGTCGATCCGATCTGGCCTCCATTACTCTTCCGATCTGATCCCCTTGTCCACTCCAACTCTAAGTAAACGGCCTTCCTTCTCGCCAAGCCTCCTCTAGTGAAAGTCCCAATCCAGTTCGGAATCCCTCGGTCAGTTCACTAATCCGATCCGACCCCCAATTCCGATCCGAACCGGTTCGAAACCTGCACACTTCTGCAACTTTCCAGTGAGCTTTCTACGCCATTCGACGACGTTTTCAACCAATTTGACTATTCTAATCAATCATAAAACATACCATAGAGTCATAGCAACATGTAAAAGCAACCACAAACACCAAAACCACGAATTTACATGTCAAAATGGATCAAAGATGCCTAAAATCCTATTTTTCCCTTAAGCATGACTAAATAAGACTAATCATAGAATTAATAAAACTTAACTAAATCAAACCAAATTTCTAACAGAGGCATAAAACATTATTTAAGAATTTCTAAACATTTTTCCAGAATTTATTGGTGTATAAATTCGCTAATCTTCACTAATTACCCTTAATTAACTGTAATTAGTGTCAAAACGATGCTATCACTCACCTTGGCCACAAAATAAAACACCAAACTGAAATATTCTCTGATTTGGCGCTGTTCCCAATCTTACACAGCAGCTCTACCTCGGTTCTCGTGCTAATACTCCTTGATTTGATGTTTGCTAAGCCCAATCTTCAATTAGGAAGTGATTAAGAGGTGTTTTGAAGAGATTTAGAGGGTGGAGGCCATGGCTAGGTTAAGAGTTGAATAATGACGGCTGAAAAATGAGAAAAGGTATTCTCCAAAACCTAACAGCCCTTTTAAACTCCTAATCCCGAAATTCCCCTTTGGGCCTAGCTGTTAATCACCCGGTTAAGCCCAATTAAGCTGTTTTTCACCATCTGAAACTTGTTTCAGCAATATCTCCCAAACGGTGAGTCCGTTTGGCTATTATGACCACTCTACGGAAAGAGAAACCATCAACCGGAGCCAATGGAAGTAGTTTCAAGCCAAAATTCCTTTCCATTCAAAAGTTACGGCCAAAACAGTACCAACTAGGGGCAAAACGGTCATTTAAAAATCGACAAAAATCATGAACATGGGAAATGACCCCAATCGTCGCCTCCCAAAGTTACATGACCATACGACTTTGTATGTGACAGAAATAAATATTCTATGATCCTATGATGCGTAGAATGCGGGTCGTTACACTCTCTCCCCCCCCCCCCCCTTAAGAAATTTCGTCCCCGAAATTCCTTAACCCAAATCATACAAAGGATCCCGCATGCCTAACAACCACATACAACAATCAAACATGCAAAACAAACAAACAAGCCTATCCTAGTATGCGGAAAACTAAATCGAAGCCAAAATCTTACCAGGCAAAGAGTTCTGGGTGTGTCTTTCTAACGTTCTCCTTTGTCTCCCAAGTACAATCATTCTCGTCCTCGCCCCACTGAACTTTGACTAGCTTCACCACCTTCCTTCGAAGTTGCTTCATGTCGTGCTCGACAATACTGGCCGGCTTACGGTTCCCAACCGCCTCGGGTTCTACTTCGAAGTCCTCCAACTGATCAGGTGGAACAGTCATATTTGGGTCGTGAACGAACTTCCTTAGTTGGGAAACATGAAATACATTGTGAACTCCCGCCATTTTCTCTGGTAAGCCAACTCTATATGCCAAATTCCCGACTAGTTCGAGAACAGGGAGTGGGCCAACGAATCTTGGTGCCAACTTGCCTCTCCTGCCAAATCGTATTACGCTCTTCAACGGAGAAATCTTGACAAACACCAAGTCGCCAACGAAGAATTTTAGGTCTCTTCTCCTCTTATCAACAAAACTCTTCTGCCTATCTTGGGCAGCCTTCATTCATTGTTGAATGGTCTTGATTTTATCTGAAGTTTCCCTCACCACATCTGGTCCAAGCATAAACTTCTCGCCAGTCTCTATCCAACATGATGGTGAGTTGCATGGTCTTCCATACAAAGCTTCAAACGGAGCCATACCGATACTGGATTGGTAGCTATTATTATATGCAAACTCTATTAGATGCAAATGGTCATCCCATGATCCACCAAAATCCAATATACATGCTCTCAAGAGATCTTCCAAAATACGATTCACCCTCTCCGTCTGACCATCGGTCTGAGGATGATATGCGGTACTGAGATGTAACTCTGACCCTAGAGCCTCTTGTAAGCTCTTCCAAAACCCACTAGTGAACAACGGGTCTCGGTCACTCACAATGCTTTTAGGTACTCCATGAAATCTCACTACCCACTTCATATACAATTCTGCCAACTTGGCTGCCGTTCTGGTTGATTTGACTGGTATAAATCTTGCACTTTTAGTCAGTCGATCCACAACTACCCAAATGCTATCATGTCCCGATCTAGTCCTTGGTAAACCATCAATGAAGTCCATCGAGACTTGCTCCCATTTCCATTTGGGAATTTCTAAGGGCTGTAACAATCCACTAGGCTTCTTTTACTTGGCTTTGACTAGCTGGCAATTCATGCACTTAGATATAAACTTCCCAATGTCTCTTTTCATCCCTTCCCAGTAGTAGGTCTGCTTCATGTCTCGATACATCTTATTACCACCGGGGTGTATAGTCAGTTTTGTGTGATGACATTCTCTAAGCACTTCATCTCTCAATCCATTGACATTGGGTACGACTAGTCTTCCATCCTTTCTAAGCCATCCGTCTCGATCAAGCCCATACTTGTTCATCTCCTTATCGATACCCGTCTCTAACTTGGAGATGATTTCCAATAGATTAGGATCGTCCCTCTGACTAGAGCCGATCCGCTCAATCAAAGTGGGTCTGATCGTCAAACTTGCTAACATTTCTGGATCCAATTCGCTCCTTGGTCTAAAATCATACCCAGCGATGTACTCCAGTTGCTTCCATTCTAGAAACATAGCGCCTAAGCTGGTATGTCTCCTACTCAATGCATCAGCCACCGCATTAACCTTTCCCGGTGTATATGCGATGTCAAAATCATAGGAAGCCAAAAATTCTAACCACCTTTGTTGCCGGAGATTTAAATCCTTCTGGGAGAAAAGATACTTCAACGACTTATGGTCTGTAAACAGCTCAAATCTTTCTCCCAAGAGATAGTGTCTCCACATCTTTAACGCGAACACAATCGTTGCCAATTCCAAATCATGGGTAGGGTATCTTCTCTCGTGCGGTTTCAATTGCCGACTTGCATAAGCTACAACCCTACCGCCTTGCATCAATACAGCACCCAGTCCGGTACCACAGGCATCCGTGTATACCGTCATCTCTTCATTCCCCTTAGGAATGACTAACACTGGCGCGCTTGTCAACTTGTCTTTTAGACTCTTGAATGCATTCTCGCACCTTCCATCCCAGACAAAAGCTTGATTCTTCTTAGTCAACTGGGTCAATGGTGCTGCTATCTTGGAGAAACCTTGGATAAACTTACGATAATATCCAGCTAATCCCAAGAAACTTCTTACGTCTGTTGCATTCTTGGGCGTAGGCCAATCCTGTACCGTAGCCACCTTCGCCGGGTCTACGGCAATACCACTCTCTGATACAACATGGCCCAAGAACCTCACTTCCCTCTTCCAGAAGTGACACTTAGAAAACTTTGCTTTCAATTGGTGTTTTCTCAACACCTCCATCACTATTCTTAAATGTTCCTTGTGTTCTTCCTCTGTCCTTGAGTAGACCAAAATGTCATCAACGAACACAAGGACAAACCTATTCAACTGATCTCTGAATACCCTATTCATAAGATCCACAAAATATGCTGGGGCATTGGTCAGCCCGAAAGGCATGACCAACCACTAATAAAATCCCGACGGCGTCCGAAATGGCGTTTTAGCTATACTCTCAGCTTCCACTCTAAGCTGATGAAAACCTGTCGCGAGATCCAACTGAGAAAATACTCTCGTGCCACTCAACTGATCGAACAAATCATCTATCCGCGGTAGAGGATACTTGTTCTTCCTCGTCACTTTATTCAACTCGCGGTAGTCTACACACAAACGAAGGGAACCATCCGCCTTGGTAGCAAACACAACTGGTGCTCCCCATTCAGAAACACTCCTTCTGATAAATCCCTTCTTCAAAAGATCGCTGACTTGCACCTCGAGCTCTCGCTGCTCCCTTGGTGCCATACGACAAAGTGGCATCACTATAGGCCTGGCATCTTTTACCAAATCAATACGGAACTCAATCTCTCGGTGCAGTGGATGTCCGGTCACTTCTTCGAAAACGTCCGGATACTGGCCAACCACGGGCAAACCTGACAACTCACTATGCGGAATGTCGAGGGAGTTTGGTAAACTAGCCAATACCCCCTTACTGGGTAGACCACCAAACACTATTCTCCGCCCATCATCCGCTCTAGCTGTCACTAAAAAGCCCTCACAGTCTACCACCACCCCGTATCTTTGGAGCCAATCTACTCCCAAAATAATGCCAAACCCAGTAAAGCCCAAAACAAAGCAATCACAAACAAACATGCATCCATGACTCGATAGAACCACATTACGACAAATCATGCTAAGGCTAGTCGAACCACCGATCGGGTTTGTCACTACTAAAGGTCTATCAACAATCTCGGGCTCCAATCCCAACCTATCTACCAGGTCACTAGATATGAAAGAACTGGAAGCTCCGGTATCAAACAAAACTCTAATAGGAACATCATAAACAGAAAGCATACCTTGAATGATGACATTCTTTCCCTTCTCCGCCGCAGTTGGGGCATTCGACGAAGAAGGAATAGCATTAAGGGCGTATGCTTTCACCATTTGCTTTTCTTTAGGGGGTTGCGGACACTTGTCCTTGTGATGTCCCATTTGGCCACAATTGAAGCACTTCCTATCCGCTAGCTTGGCCCGACAATTACTAGCATAATGGCCCTTCTTACCACAGCTGAAGCACTCAACATCTTGTTTATTCTTTTTCTTCTGGCCATCCTTAGTCTGATTCTGCTTCCTTTTATTCTGGGAACCACCTTTGCCTCCACCACTTGCTTGTGGCTTTGACTCATCTGCGGATGCAACCTCCGTCTTCGGCTTAGGGTAGAGACTTTCTGACCTCAATGCTTTCCCCACAATCGACTCAAACGACTCATCGATGTGGTTAATAAGCCTTTCCCCCAAATACTGATCCAAACCAGTTATGAATTTCTCATTCTTCTTCTCGGCAGTACCAATAAGAGATAACCCATATTTTGACAAAGTGTCGAATTCAGCAATATAATCCGAGACAGCTCTTCCATTCTGCTTGAGCTCTAAGAATTTCTTAAACAGCACTGACTTCTGAGCAGCTGGAATGAACTTCTCGCTAAAGCGAGCCTTAAACTGCTCCCAAGTAATCTGATCTTCGGGAGTGGCTGCCTTTATAGCATTCCACCAATTCAATACCCGCCCTTGCAGCTGACGGGACGCTAGCTTTCTCTTCATCGCATCCTCGATACCCAAATCCTCGAAGATACGTTCGCAACTATCCAACCAATCTTGAACATCCGTGGCCGACTCCGTTCCGTGGAACGGCTTCCCACCAAGGCTAGTATAATCCTTATTCAGCTTGGCGAAGTCGACCCTCAGCGCCTGCACTATTGGACCACCACCATTTCCATCATTGGGAGCTGCCCTCTGTACATCTCTAAGCATTTCTCTCATGAGGTCAGTAAACATCGTCCTCATTTCAGCAGCATTCCCATTATTGGCCCCTCTACCGGTACCTCTAACATATCGGCTCATCGTCAATCTGAAAAAGGAAATGATTAACGATCCCATAGTGGTGTTAGTGCAGCACGACTTCATTCTTATACTACTAATAATATATATATATATAGCTTTTGAAAACCAAAATAATCACAAATACGCTCTCTCGTATACGTATATTATCTCTCCCTGATAACTTCCCTAAGTTAACTACGCAACCTAGAGCTCTGATACCAAATGTGACGGCCCGCCCCGTACCAGCCTGCATTTCCTCCGGAAGTGCGCTGTACACATGCCCGACTAGCACGGAACGGTCGCCAAGGAAAGGCAAGAAGAGAATGAACTAATCAAGGAACCTGTAGAATGTCTCACAGCGCATGGGACAAAATATGATAATAATAATAATAATATACTTGACATTAAACAGGCGAGACAGTGCATAAGCTGATAACTAAAACTAACATCAACATCAGAGTAGCGGAAATCCAAATACAGCTTATTACAACTTTCTGAATTTACTGTCTCTAACAAAAGGAAATTAAAATAGAAGATACACCACCAATGCCCAAGCAGTGATCTTCAACAACACAGGGAGAATACTATATATATTACGTAGAAGCCTCCTGCTCGTCTCCGGATCATCTACCCGTGCATCACCAGATAACCTGTCTCTAGTCTGCTCGTGTGAGCACCCAGAGTAATAAGAGGAGACATAAAACTCTGGGTCAGATATAAAGCCTGGTATGAGCGATAAGCATCTAAATAGAATAATAACAGGTATACTAAACCATACCTGAACCTGGACCTGCAACCAAAGAGTTAGTACCACATACCGTACAATACTCTAGGGTGCCATAATAAATAGTGCAAGAATACGGGGGTGGGGTGTGTATGTCATAATGATAGCAAACAAACCATCCATAGCAACCATCCTCACATCTCTCACTCAGTGCGTAAAGAATACGACATCTACCACCTTGGAACACTAAACAAATTTGAGGTAACGATGGATCCCGACTTGTAGAAACCCTGTTGTGACCAAGCTAAACATATGGGGTCATGACCAAACATTTCAATGACCCGCTTCATTGGTCGTAGCCCTTGGTTCTACCAATGCCATAATGGCCCTGAATCCGCCTCCGTACCTCCTACCATAGTGGTCCAATGCTATAGACATCGTAAACCCCTTAGCACGCGTCCCGCAGCAAAGCCCAACCATGAAGCGAACTCATTGATTCCCATCTAAATCTTGAGCTCTAACTTCCCATTTGGACTTCCTTTGCATCTCGGGTTTTGATCGAGTCGGAGTTGGTCTTCAAAAGCGTCATCGTGTAGTAGTAGTAGCCCACGTACGGTTCAGTTCGGTGCTCCTCGTCTAGCTCGGTTCGGTTCGGTGTAACCTTCCTGACCGGTTCGGGTCGGTGGTCCTCGTCTAGCTCGGTTCGGGTCGGATACTCCACTTCGGGTCGGGTCGGTGTCCTCCTCCGGGTCGGGTCGGGTTACTATCTTCCTTCCAGTTTTCTTCGATCAGCTGCCTCGTTTTCCATCTACCGCGATCCAATTCGCTCCCGTTTTCCATCCACTTCGATCCGATCCGCTCCCTTCGCCTAGCCTTCCATTCTTGAGTCGATCCGATCTGGCCTCCATTACTCTTCCGATCCGATCCCCTTGTCCACTCCAACTCTAAGTAAACGGCCTTCCTTCTCGCCAAGCCTCCTCTAGTGACAAGTCCCAATCCAGTTCGGAATCCCTCGGTCAGTTCACTAATCTGATCCGACCCCCAATTCCGATCCGAACCGGTTTGGAACCTGCACACTTCTGCAACTTTCCAGCGAGCTTTCTACGCCATTCGACGACGTTTTCAACCAATTTGACTATTCTAATCAATCATAAAACATACCATAGAGTCATAGAAACATGTAAAAGCAACCACAAACACCAAAACCACGAATTTACATGTCAAAATGGATCAAAGATGCCTAAAATCCTATTTTTCCCTTAAGCATGACTAAATAAGACTAATCATAGAATTAATAAAACTTAACTAAATCGAACCAAATTTCTAACAGAGGCATAAAACATTATTTAAGAATTTCTAAACATTTTTCCAGAATTTATTGGTGTATAAATTCGCTAATCTTCACTAATTACCCTTAATTAACTGTAATTAGTGTCAAAACGATGCTATCACTCACCTTGGCCACAAAATAAAACACCAAACTGAAATATTCTCTGATTTGGCGCTGTTCCCAATCTTACACAGCAGCTCTACCTCGGTTCTCGTGCTAATACTCCTTGATTTGATGTTTGCTAAGCCCAATCTTCAATTAGGAAGTGATTAAAAGGTGTTTTGAAGAGATTTAGAGGGTGGAGGCCATGGCTAGGTTAAGAGGAATGAATAGTGACGGCTGAAAAATGAGAAAAAGGTATTCTCCAAACCCTAACAGCCCTTTTAAACTCCTAATCCCGAAATTCCCCTTTGGGCCTAGCTGTTAATCACCCGGTTAAGCCCAATTAAGCTGTTTTTCACCATCTGAAACTTGTTTCAGCCATATCTCCCAAACGGTGAGTCCGTTTGGCTATTATGACCACTCTACGGAAAGAGAAACCATCATGCGGAGCCAATGGAAGTGATTTCAGGCCAAAATTCCTTTCCAGTCAAAAGTTATGGCCAAAACAGTACCAACTAGGGGCAAAACGGTCATTTAAAAATCGACAAAAATCATGAACATGGGAAATGACCCCAATCGTCGCCTCCCAAAGTTACATGACCATACGACTTTGTATGTGACAGAAATAAATATTCTACGATCCTATGATGCGTAGAATGCGGGTCGTTACAGCTTATATAACTTATATATCAATCGTATAATTTATACATCGCCATTCCATATCATTTATAATTTAGAAATCTCACATTGGGTTCCTCTCCTCCAAAAATTGTAGGAAGCTCCAAAAATTCTCCGGTCTCTTCTAGAATGTAGAAGACGTCCACACGAGTCCAATGTCTCTTGTTTCACTGGATTTCAACAACATAGCAAAAAGGTATGATTCTTATTGTAAAATCATAATTTGTAGCGCTTTTATACGTTGTAAACAGTTTAAATATAATAAACTGCTATCTCTCAGAAAACCCTTCAAAACTAGGTCTTCGGATTTCTTCAAATCCGCGCAGCTTGAATGCGATCGGATTAATTCACGTCGAAGACCACGGAGGGGCGCACAACCATGCTGAACAATGGTGAACTCGCCATCGAATCGACGGTGAATTTCAGGGCGAAATAGCTCAACTTTTGGGCTTCAGAACTCGATGAACATGGCTCGATAAAATATGAGGTTTGTATGGATTTGTGCTGATGAGAATCTCTATAAAAACCCAACTGGAGTGGATGATTTTATTACATGGATTGTGTATTAAAGAGGAGAGATAGTTCGAGCTATTTCCGTCGTTCAGCAGTGAGGCAGCGCGGGTTTTTGAGCAACAAGGGTTTCTGGGGAGAAGGAATCTGATTGGCCCATTTATAATTATTATTTTTTATTTCTTTTAAATCCGAAAATACCCCTCGCTCTATATGAACTCCAATTCAAACCCAACGATTATCTTCCCTAGCTAAATGCCCCTATTTCAAACACAATAGAAAATGTTTCGTAGGCCCATTCTTCTGTTTCAGTCAGTTATTCTTCAAATTAAAACAAAAAACATTCAATATTTGATTTGAACGTACATTTCAATTTGCCAAGGGCCACATACTGTTCCCAAAAGTTCCAGAAAAATAAATCTAGCTATGTTTGGACGATACGGTCCCAACAAAACTGATTTCATCGACTTTGGAGACCGTTTGAAAAATGGCCCTTTTCTGGTCGATCCAAATTGATTGAAATTTACCAAACACATTTTCCTTTTCCACGCTCACATATTAATTCCAAAAATTATGAAATTTGGAATCTAGTAATAATTTGACATTCCGGATCCAACAAAAGTGGTTTCGTCAAAAACAGAGGTCGTTTGCAAAATGTCTATTTTCAAGGGCTATATATATTTCATAGTGACCTTTCTGAAAATTCATTTAGCCATAACTTTTGATTCCCGCTATGAAATTTTGATTTTTCAGATTCGTTAGAAAGATATTCATAAACATATTTAAATATTTTTGGTTTCACTAAAATCCGGTTTATTTTGCATCCTGTACAGTCAGCCAAAGTTCGAATTCAAATTTTCAAACTGCCGCGCCATTTCAAGCCTTGTTTTATAATTAAAATAAATATATTCATGCTAACTTCAATCAAAACAAATTTTTGGTCATTATTATTTAAAATCACTTATTTTAAATATTCAAAATCCACTAAAATAGCCAAATTAAATTTTTTAAATTGATTCTGATTTTCCAGGTTGTTACAGAATCCATTCTCCAATAAGCGCCCGTGGTTTTTGATTTTATACTATGTATGTAGAGCGTGAGATGCAAGCGTTCTACTATTCGGTTATTTACCTGATAGACACTATTATAATATCATTGGATTTTTGATATATCAAAAATGTTTTGGGTTATAGTAAGGTAAAGCCTGTCCATGTTTATATGTGGATTGGTCTTAACAAAAGGATTTTCTAAAGTTAAGCAAGCTGGATGTTACTTAAACTTAGTAAGTTTTCTTATGTTGGTTCACCAGACTAATCTGTGGCTTTTGTAATGCTCGGGTCAGTCCGAGTTACAAGTTCAGGTTTTCGGATGTTGTGAAGTTAAGAAACGAGCTGGACGAGTCCACACATATTATATATATAATATTTAATCTGATGTGCATTTTATATGAGGACAGGATGTTATAACTGTCCAGTTTTGACTGTTGTACTCTGATGAATGTAAGTTTTATTTTTCAAGCTTTCAATAGAGAGTTATATCTATATTACATTTTATTCCGCTGGAAGTGAAACTCTGGTTCTGTGTTTGTAACACCCCAAATTTTAGTTAATACTAAAATTCACTAATTACAGGATAAATAATCTCAGATGTGGGAATTGGGGGTAACGGGCTGCGTTATTGCGTTCGTCTCGGAAAAATACGCGAAATAGAGTCCGAGTTTTCGAGAATTGGAGTCCGTATGGCCCGGTTATGGCCCAAAGAAGTTTGCAGAAAAATTAGTGCTAAAAACAGATTTAGGAATTTAAATTTAAATTTTAGATTAGAACCAGCGGGGCCAGGCGGGAAGATTCCCGCCTAAGCATGTCGACAGGGCTGTCGACAGGGGGGTGTCGACATGCCTGTCGACTTGCCTGTCGACCTGGCGTGTCGAACCAGGGTGCTTGGGTGCACCAGATCTGGTTTTCTGGCTTGGGCTGGGTCTGGTTCTAGAGATTTCCTAAATCTAAAGGTCCTAAGCTAATCTAGGGTTAATCTAAGGGCCTAAAACACTCACCTAATCCTATAAATAAGACCCTAACCCTCCCCTAATTCATTCATAATTAAATCTAGTAACTAAACTATGGCAAATTGAAACTTGAGAGAGCCACCATCAAAATTAGAGAAGGGATAACATTCCAAATCCACTTCTAGCCTCTTAATCTTCTTCATTAGTTTGCTAATTTTGTTTTGGTGAGCTTCTATCCCCTTAATAATCAATTGTTAAATTGATTAAGATAGGATATGATGTTGTATGGTTATGTTTGTGGATCAATGTGTTTATGCAAGCTTAATATTGTATATGTCATGGGTTTTGCAAGTTATATGCTCTATGTCATGCAAGTTTAGTGTATGTGTTCATGACATTTTTATGCAAGTTTAATATTATATCTTTATGCAAGTTGGTGCTATGTTCATGATGATTATGATGCAAAACACTAAGTTGGACATTGATCTATTATGTAACATGTTATGCATGCATATGGAGTTATGCGAATAAATATGCAAGTTATGTGTATGTTCAAATGTAAGATTAATATGTTATGCATGCATATGAAGTTATGTGAATAATGATGCAAGTTATGTGTATGTTTAAATGCAAGATTAACATGTTATGCATGCATATGAAGTTATGTGAATGATTATGCAAGTTAGGTGTATGCTCAAATGCAAGATTACCATGTTATGCATGCTTATGAAGTTATGTGAATAATTATGCAAGTTATGTAGATGCTTAAGAGCAAGTTGGGTTAATATGTGTTCATATATGCAAGTTGACATCCTCTTAACCCATGACAAAGTTATATGCTAAACCCATGTTATGTGTGATGGATCTTCCCCTTTTATTATGTCATGAAATGAGAACGATTTACGTGGGGAACGATGGGGTGGGTAAATATGTTAATAAATGAATGATTGGGTATGATTAAGCATACCATAAAAATAAATTACCATAAGTGGGAATTTACCTATTGAGTTAGGTCTACCCCATGGGAATTTACCTATTGAGTTAGGTCTACCCATGTTATGGAAAACTTGATATTAATTAGGGATAATTAATATGGGGGTGATTAATTAGGTGTAATTAATCGACTAAGACACGAGGTTGGACTCATTTGTAGTGTAAAACTGCCCGGACCCGACCGGACTAACCAGTTGCTACAAATGTCAGCCCAATGTGAGAGGTCTTAGCCATGAATTAAATACGTGATTAAGGTAAAGACACGAGGTTAGACTCTGTTATGACGTAAGACTGCCCGGGTTTTACCGGCTTAACCAGGCGGTCATAACAGCCAGTCTAATGTGGGAGGTCTTTATGGGAGATCACGGTCTTAATTAATTAAGAAACACTTAACCATAATAGCATGTAGTGGGACATGAGGGGTTAAGTGGGTGCCTTGGGTGGCATGTGGAAATGTGGTGGTTGCCTTGGGTGGCAGGTGGAATCTAGTGGGTTGCCTTGGGTGGCAATAGAAAATACGATTAGAACACTTAACCAAGTGGAAACATGTAATTAAACATGATTAAAGGGTTAAGTGGGATACACTAGATATTTGACAAGCTTAAGTGGGTAGCTTGTGGGGGCCCATTTCAACCAATATCCCAAACTATCTTTGTGGGCTCGACCCATGTCGAGTGACGGGACACGCATATTGGGCTTGATTATAAGAGGCCAAAACGGGTTAGCGGTGGCAACGCAAGTCCAACGGGTTTCATATGCGTGTGTGGGCCCGGGCTGGTAGATAAGTCGTTGTTGCATCGTGTAGATATAAAGCCGTGCACCGTTAGTATTGGGTGGCCACTTTAGGGGAGTGATACACCCCACTGTGGGACCAGCACGGGTATCTACGGTAGGGAGCCGATCGATGGGAGTAGTGGGTACACCTAGTGAAGATAGGGGCAGACGGCACCTATGTAGGGGTACACGAAACTACTGGGTAAGAATTACTGAGTACACCTAGTGGAGATAGGGGCAGACGGCACCTATGTAGTGGGCTAGGAGTACATGAAATTATTGGGAAAATTTTCTAAGTCCTTGGAAGGGATCAACCTTTAAGTAGGAATGACTGGTGTGGTGCAGTTAGTAATTATCTTTGGGTGGGCAGATGCGTCCTGACGGTTATCTTAGTTCATCCTATGTTGTTGGCTATTTAGTGTAGTCATTATCCCCAAAGGTACCGTACCGAGTTCATGTCATACCCTAATTACTTTAATAATTGTATTGTTAAGGTTATAGGGCTCACTCAGACTTATGTCTGACCCCGTTGTTTTTATCTTTTTCCCAACCCTCAGGTCCTACGGTGGATCCTAGCGGTAGTAGAGCTTGATCGGATTGCTGTCCCAGCCTTTGGAAGCTTGGGTAGATGTAAAGCTCCAGTTATCCAGTTATCTTTTCTTTTGTTATGGCTATTGTATGAGAGAGTGGGATTATGTACTTCTTTATTTTGACGGATATTTGTACTTGACTTTTATCATGGCTTTATGATGTAACCAGACATGTTTATTTCCGCTGTTATGAGATGATGTTTTAAATTTCAAGTACCATTTATATCTGTCTTGGTGTAATTTTTCTGTTCTATATTCACTAAAATACTCCACCGATGCTATGGCATTCCCTTAGTGAGTGCCCATAGCGGGTGTGGGGTGTTACACGTGGTATCAGAGCAAAGGTTACCGGAACAGATAAAATTTTTAGAAAACTATTTTTCTAAAACATTTTTGGAAAAGATATTTTCAAAAACATGTCTTTTAAAGAGAAAAGTTTTTGAAAGAAAAGCATAATCCCCAATAGCCATATCTATATCCTTCGAATTCTCCGTTTTGAATCTTTCCTTTTTCGTTTCAGCATGGCCGAGAATCTTAATTTTCCGGAGGGTGTGACGATACCAGTATGGTATAGGAGATTGATGGAGGCTAGGGCCACCACTACGGGTCCAGCAAATGTTCCTCCACCAACCGTAGCACCCGATCTCCCTCCTCCCCCTCCTCCTCGCACGGATACTTTTGCTAAGACTTGTAAGGAGTTTAAAGCTATGGGAGGGAAACCTTTTCAAGGATCTGAAACTTTTGTGGAGGCTAGAGATTGGCTTAAGGAGGTGGAAGAGTTGATAGATATCTTTGAGATGGAAGAAGGAAAGAAAGTCAAGTTGGCTGCTTGGTTAATGAAGGGAGAGGCCTCATTCTGGTGGGAGGTCACTAATGGAGAACGCCCCGTTGACTCTTGGGCGGATTTCAGGCAATGATTTGTGGCAAAGTTTCTCTCAAGGGCGGAGGAGAACTTGTATATGGAGAGATTCTTGACTCTAAAGCAAGGAAATCTTTCGGTGAAGGAATATGTTAACAAGTTTAATCAATTGGCAAGGTTTGGCCTAGATATGGTGAATACACCGGAGAAGAAGGCTTTGCGGTTCGTGAAAGGCTTGAATGAACCGATGCATGGGTTGGCTATGACTCATATCCCTATGGGGGCCACCTTTGAGAAGCTAGTTGACATGGCACTCATGTATGAGGAAGAGAAGGGTCCCAATGCTAGTCAGGCACCCGAAAAGAAGGGAGATCAAAAGAGACCTCAGCAACAACAGCAAAACAAAGGTGGGAAAGGCAACGGTGGCAAGGGCAAGAAGAAGAAGTGTTTCAATTGTGGGACACCTGGTCACCTAAGCAAGGATTGTCGCAAGAAGAAGAAGACTGGCTGCTTCCACTGTGGCGAAGCAGGGCATCTTGTGAAAGACTGTCCCAAGAAGGGGCAAAGGACGGGATCTACCTCAGGAGGACAGGTGCAAGCTCTTATGGCACCGAGTCAGGCTAGGGGGCAAGTACAGGCTCTCGCGGTTCCACCGATTCAGGAGAGAGGTAGAACTATTTCCGTGGAAAGTCTGGTTTTTCTATTTGATCATCCTGTCCGTACATTGTTTGATTCAGGCGCATCGCATTCGTTTATTTCATCATCATTAGTTGAGTCACTGCACTTAGACACCAGTCTGGTAGATGATCCCTTGGTTGTTTCAAACCCAATTGGGGGCTCCACTTATTTATCCATGATATGTTTGGGTTTGAAGATTTCTATACTTAGCATTGAGTTTAGATGTGATGCTTTTGTGTTGGGCTTCACGGGCTATGGGTTGATTTTGGGCATGGACTGGTTATCCAGTAATGGTGCCGTTCTTGATTGCGAAAGGAGAGTTGTTAGGCTCATGACCCGCTTGGGTAACACTCTCGAGATCTCTTGTAATCCCAGGGATTCTGTTATGCTAAGTTATCTTGAATCACTTGAAGCTTCGGTCGAGAGTTTGCAATCTGTTAGAGTGGTCCGGGAATATCCGGATGTGTTTGAGGAGGTGAGGGGCTTACCTCCGAAGCGGGAGATTGACTTCCGAATATATCTGGTGGATAATGCTAAACCGGTATCTTTACCAGTGCGCCACATGGCTCCTCGTGAGCGGAGGGAACTCCATAAGCAAGTAGGGGAGCTGCTTGAGAAGGGGTTCATAAGACGGAGCATATCGGAGTGGGGTGCTCCAGTAGTATTTGCTACGAAGGCAGATGGGTCCCTCAGACTTTGTGTAGATTACAGAGAACTCAACAAGCTCACAAAGAAGAATAGACACCCATTGCCGAGGATAGATGATCTTTTCGATCAGTTGGTTGGCGCTTCGGTATTTTCTCAGTTGGACTTAGCCACGGGGTTTCATCAGTTGAGGGTGGCTGAGGATAGCATAGACAAGACTGCTTTTAGAACTCCGGACGGTTTCTATGAATGGTTGGTGATGCCATTTGGGTTGACGAACGCCCCTGCATATTTCGTTGATTTGATGAGTAGGGTGTTCAGGGAGTTCCTTAATAAATTCGTGGTAGTCTTTGTGGATGATATCTTAGTATTTTCTAAGAGTGAAGAAGAGCATGCCCTACATCTTGGGGAAGTATTGAAGACTCTTCGAGCACATAGCCTTAAGGCTAAATTCTCTAAATGTCACTTCTGGAGGAAGGAAGTGCGGTTCTTGGGGCACGTGGTCTCCAAGGAAGGGATAGCTGTGGATCCCGCGAAGGTAGTATCAGTCCAAGATTGGAAGGTTCCCAGAAATGCTACCGAAGTAAGAAGTTTCTTGGGGTTGGCGGGTTATTATAGGAAGTTTATTAAAGACTTCGCGAAGATATCAGCCCCATTAACCCGCTTAACGAAGAAGAATCTTGTTTTTGCATGGGACGTAGATTGTGATGATGCGTTCCGACAGTTAAAGAGAGCTTTAACCACGGCTCCAGTTTTAGTGTTGCCAGATGGGAGCAAGCCATTTGTTGTCTATACTGATGCCTGTGGGATAGGACTTGGCGCAGTCTTAATGCAAGAGGGAAGGGTAATAGCCTATGGTGGAAGGCAGTTAAGGCCACATGAGAAAAATTACCCTACCCATGATCTAGAGTTGGCCGCTATTGTTTTTGCGCTTAAGATCTGGCGCCATTATCTTCTTGGTGAGAGATTCGAGTTGTTCACTGACCATAAATCCTTGAAGTACTTGTTCTCTCAGAAGGATCTAAACTTAAGACAACAAAGGTGGATGGAGTTCTTAGCATCTTATGATTTCGAGATAGCGTATACCCCTGGCAAGGGTAACGTGGTGGCGGACGCCTTGAGCAGGAAGAGGTTGTCCTTGAGTCCATTGTTCGTGGAACGACGAAGCTTGGAGTTTGTCTCGATGTTTGATTTCAGACCTTCCATTGATTATGTACCCGGTTTGCTAGCTTCCTTGGAAGTTAGGCCTACTCTTTTGGGGCGGATTGGGGAAGCCCAGAGGGACGACCCACAGTTGGTTGAGTTGATAGAGAAGCTCATAAGGGGGGAGTCGTCCAGCCATTTGAGTAGGTATACCCTAGACGATAGGGAGTGCTTGCGTAGAGACGGTAGACTTTGTGTACCGCAAGATGAAGGGTTAAGGAAGGTTATTCTTGATGATGCACACCGTTCTAGGATGACCATTCATCCCGGTGGGGACAAGATGTACCAAGATATGAAGAGGGTTTTCTTCTGGGCCGGTATGAAGAAAGATGTGGCCGAATATGTAGCTCGATGCTTGGTATGTCAACAGGTGAAAGCGGAGCAAAGGAAACCAGGTGGGTTGCTTCACCCATTGGAGGTTCCGCAATGGAAGTGGGATAGCGTCTCGATGGACTTTATTGACGGGTTACCCAGGTCGAGGAAGGGTAATACAGGAATTTGGGTGGTGGTAGATAGACTTACTAAGAGCGCCCATTTCATACCTGTGAAGAGTAAGAGGACCGCTCCATGGCTAGCTTCAGTATATCTTCGAGAGATAGTTCGATTGCATGGGGTACCCTCTAGCATAGTGAGTGATCGAGATCCTATCTTCACTAGTGAGTTCTGGAGAAGTTTGCAAGAAGCAGTGGGGACTCAATTGTGTCTGAGCACCGCATATCATCCTCAGACAGACGGCCAGACTGAGAGGGTGAATCGTGTTCTAGAAGACCTTTTGAGGCTTTGTATCTTAGATTTTGGAGGTACATGGGAAGAGCATCTTCCATTGGTGGAGTTCGCATATAATAACAGCTTTCAGTCCAGTATTGGTATGGCTCCTTTCGAAGCTCTCTATGGAAGGCCTTGTCGATCACCTACATGTTGGTGGGAATCTACGGATAAGATCTTGCTTGGGCCTGATATGGTTAGGGAGACTTCTGAGAAGATTGACTTGATTCGGAGAAGGATGAAAGCAGCGCAAGATAGGCAAAAATCCTATGCGGACAAGAGAAGGACGGATCTTGAGTTTGAAGTTGGGGATATGGTTTTTGTTAAGGTATCTCCATTAAGAAATGTTGTTCGCTTCGGATCCGTTGGGAAGTTAGCACCAAGGTTTGTTGGGCCGTTTCCTATTAAGGAAAGGATTGGACGGATGGCATATAGGGTGGAGTTGTCCGACAGACTTAGCGGTGTTCATGATGTATTCCATGTATCACATCTGAGGAAGTGCTTACATAAGACGGCAGAGGTGGTAGAGCCGAGCTTGCTTAGAGATGTAGAGATAGAGCGTGATGCGACTATTCGACGAGCTCCTACTCGCATCCTTGGGTCAGAGACTAGGAAGTTAAGAAACAGAGAGGTTCAACTAGTCAAGGTGCAATGGGGAGAAGATGAGAGCAACGCAACTTGGGAGACGGAAGCGAAGATGCGTTCATTGTACCCATTTCTTTTTGAGGGTATGTCTTTACTTTCTCCTTTATCGTTTGTCTAGTACTTATCTTATCTTTGGTATGTCCTCTCGTTAGTACCTTTGACCTTTAGATAGGGTAAACCTATGGTTGAAACATGTGTTTGAGACATGTTATGGTTGATGGATGCAAGTGGATGCAAGTGTTTGCTAGTGGTTGCTCGTGGATGCATATACACACACTCTAGGCACTAGATCGGCTCAGTCACTTCATATTGCATATTGCATAAAATTGTGTGTAGGAAAATATATTTATGGATGTATAATGGTTGTGTTATCACATGGATGATGCATTTTGGTGAATGATTGTGCACTCATGTAGATATTGTATGTGTCGATAGGGTTTTCTCGCATACATAATGGATGCATGGCACTATCATGGTTTGCATATGTTCATACATTAGATAGGGAACATATACACACACTCTTTGCATATGCTCATACATCATTAGAAACCGTCTAAGCACAATGGATGCCCGTGGTTGATGGATTGAGTAGATGGTTGTTTGGATGGTAGGATATGCATTCTCCTTAGCTTAGAGATTTCGGGGACGAAATCCTTTAAGGAGGGGAGAATGTAACACCCCGAATTTTAGTTAATACTAAAATTCACTAATTACAGGATAAATAATCTCAGATGTGGGAATTGGGGGTAACGGGCTGCGTTATTGCGTTCGTCTCGGAAAAATACGCGAAATAGAGTCCGAGTTTTCGAGAATTGGAGTCCGTATGGCCCGGTTATGGCCCAAAGAAGTTTGCAGAAAAATTAGTGCTAAAAACAAATTTAGGAATTTAAATTTAAATTTTAGATTAGAACCAGCGGGGCCAGGCGGGAAGATTCCCGCCTAAGCATGTCGACAGGGCTGTCGACAGGCCTGTCGACAGGGGGGTGTCGACATGCCTGTCGACTTGCCTGTCGACCTGGCGTGTCGAACCAGGGTGCTTGGGTGCACCAGATCTGGTTTTCTGGCTTGGGCTGGGTCTGGTTCTAGAGATTTCCTAAATCTAAAGGTCCTAAGCTAATCTAGGGTTAATCTAAGGGCCTAAAACACTCACCTAATCCTATAAATAAGACCCTAACCCTCCCCTAATTCATTCATAATTAAATCTAGTAACTAAACTATGGCAAATTGAAACTTGAGAGAGCCACCATCAAAATTAGAGAAGGGATAACATTCCAAATCCACTTCTAGCCTCTTAATCTTCTTCATTAGTTTGCTAATTTTGTTTTGGTGAGCTTCTATCCCCTTAATAATCAATTGTTAAATTGATTAAGATAGGATATGATGTTGTATGGTTATGTTTGTGGATCAATGTGTTTATGCAAGCTTAATATTGTATATGTCATGGGTTTTGCAAGTTATATGCTCTATGTCATGCAAGTTTAGTGTATGTGTTCATGACATTTTTATGCAAGTTTAATATTATATCTTTATGCAAGTTGGTGCTATGTTCATGATGATTATGATGCAAAACACTAAGTTGGACATTGATCTATTATGTAACATGTTATGCATGCATATGGAGTTATGCGAATAAATATGCAAGTTATGTGTATGTTCAAATGTAAGATTAATATGTTATGCATGCATATGAAGTTATGTGAATAATGATGCAAGTTATGTGTATGTTTAAATGCAAGATTAACATGTTATGCATGCATATGAAGTTATGTGAATGATTATGCAAGTTAGGTGTATGCTCAAATGCAAGATTACCATGTTATGCATGCTTATGAAGTTATGTGAATAATTATGCAAGTTATGTAGATGCTTAAGAGCAAGTTGGGTTAATATGTGTTCATATATGCAAGTTGACATCCTCTTAACCCATGACAAAGTTATATGCTAAACCCATGTTATGTGTGATGGATCTTCCCCTTTTATTATGTCATGAAATGAGAACGATTTACGTGGGGAACGATGGGGTGGGTAAATATGTTAATAAATGAATGATTGGGTATGATTAAGCATACCATAAAAATAAATTACCATAAGTGGGAATTTACCTATTGAGTTAGGTCTACCCCATGGGAATTTACCTATTGAGTTAGGTCTACCCATGTTATGGAAAACTTGATATTAATTAGGGATAATTAATATGGGGGTGATTAATTAGGTGTAATTAACCGACTAAGGCACGAGGTTGGACTCATTTGTAGTGTAAAACTGCCCGGACCCGACCGGCCTAACCAGTTGCTACAAATGTCAGCCCAATGTGAGAGGTCTTAGCCATGAATTAAATACGTGATTAAGGTAAAGACACGAGGTTAGACTCTGTTATGACGTAAGACTACCCGGGTTTTACCGGCTTAACCAGGCGGTCATAACAGCCAGTCTAATGTGGGAGGTCTTTATGGGAGATCACGGTCTTAATTAATTAAGAAACACTTAACCATAATAGCATGTAGTGGGACATGAGGGGTTAAGTGGGTGCCTTGGGTGGCATGTGGAAATGTGGTGGTTGCCTTGGGTGGCAGGTGGAATCTAGTGGGTTGCCTTGGGTGGCAATAGAAAATACGATTAGAACACTTAACCAAGTGGAAACATATAATTAAACATGATTAAAGGGTTAAGTGGGATACACTAGATATTTGACAAGCTTAAGTGGGTAGCTTGTGGGGGCCCATTTCAACCAATATCCCAAACGTATCTTTGTGGGCTCGACCCATGTCGAGTGACGGGACACGCATATTGGGCTTGATTATAAGAGGCCAAAACGGGTTAGCGGTGGCAACGCAAGTCCAACGGGTTTCATATGCGTGTGTGGGCCCGGGCTGGTAGATAAGTCGTTGTTGCATCGTGTAGATATAAAGCCGTGCACCGTTAGTATTGGGTGGCCACTTTAGGGGAGTGATACACCCCACTGTGGGACCAACACGGGTATCTACGGTAGGGAGCCGATCGATGGGAGTAGTGGGTACACCTAGTGAAGATAGGGGCAGACGACACCTATGTAGGGGTACACGAAACTACTGGGTAAGAATTACTGAGTACACCTAGTGGAGATAGGGGTAGACGGCACCTATGTAGTGGGCTAGGAGTACATGAAATTATTGGGAAAATTTTCTAAGTCCTTGGAAGGGATCAACCTTTAAGTAGGAATGACTGGTGTGGTGCAGTTAGTAATTATCTTTGGGTGGGCAGATGCGTCCTGACGGTTATCTTAGTTCATCCTATGTTGTTGGCTATTTAGTGTAGTCATTATCCCCAAAGGTACCGTACCGAGTTCATGTCATACCCTAATTACTTTAATAATTGTATTGTTAAGGTTATAGGGCTCACTCAGACTTATGTCTGACCCCGTTGTTTTTATCTTTTTCCCAACCCTCAGGTCCTACGGTGGATCCTAGCGGTAGTAGAGCTTGATCGGATTGCTGTCCCAGCCTTTGGAAGCTTGGGTAGATGTAAAGCTCCAGTTATCCAGTTATCTTTTCTTTTGTTATGGCTATTGTATGAGAGAGTGGGATTATGTACTTCTTTATTTTGACGGATATTTGTACTTGACTTTTATCATGGCTTTATGATGTAACCAGACATGTTTATTTCCGCTGTTATGAGATGATGTTTTAAATTTCAAGTACCATTTATATCTGTCTTGGTGTAATTTTTCTGTTCTATATTCACTAAAATACTCCACCGATGCTATGGCATTCCCTTAGTGAGTGCCCATAGCGGGTGTGGGGTGTTACAGTGTTGGTTCTTCTTATAATTCTTCTATTCAAATTTTTCTATCTTATCTCTTCTCATCTTCTTATTTCTTTCTTTTGGCTTACTGGGTTTTCGATACTTGAATTTGGACATGGGATATATTTGTGTTGAAATTCGAGCATTGAATTTCCGGGATGCTACAGATTTATGTTCTAAGTAACACTGATTAGTCAACAGTTTGAGTAAACACTTCCTATAATCTTATCCTCATATATTGAATGTGTTTGTGAAGATTAGAAGGAAGCAGATTGCTTGTTGAATCAAAAAATATAAAATAAATTCGGAATTTCAAAAGCAATTTGAATTTTTCAGAAAGCTTTTAGAGTGCAAGAATGTTCAGAAATAAAGATCAAGATTTAGAATAAGAATCGGTGATATGTAAATCAGATTTTTAGCGTATATATAATAGATGAAGAGTAGTCACCTTTCATGAAGAATTACTGTGAAAGAAGGAGCCATTTCTATTCAGTAATGGATAGAAATCTCTTATGAAAGGAGATGACCTTTTAGAAAAAATGACTATTATTATTGGGTCAGTCAACTGGTACAAAAATCACCAGTCAACTGATCAAAAATATAAAACGTGTATATATATATATATATGAATTTGCATGAAATAGCCGTTACTGGGTTTTTTATGCCATACCAGTCGACTGGTTCAGGGTAATCAGCCTAGTAATGGTTGTTTTGTGCCATTATATATATATATATATGATTTGTGTTTATGTGTTATAATATGTGAGGTTAGATTTTGACAAAATTCTAACAAATAAACACACACATAAATATATTTTCTAACTCATCAATCGATCTTGATTTCTTTGTTGTCGTGAATCAAAAATCGTATGAATCAACAAAGGAAATGTGTGATTTACTTGTTATGTTTGCGCCATTTGCTACCTCTACAACTTGCCCCCGTTATATTCTTACCAAATCTTGGTAATATGATTGATGACTCACATAGATTTCATTGGCTAGATATTGAGGGTAGAATTTCCATCATGTCATTTAGTCGGTGATTGCTATTAGAGTGTCTCTTCAATCAAGGAATTATGGTTGAGTGAAGATTTTCAACGTAGCGTTGGCAGAAGCAGATATGTAAAGTCTTATCTTGTAATCTCTTGTACTCTCTTATAAGGAATAAATCTCTCTCATTTTGGACTGGACGTACACTATCTTCTTGATGATAGTGGAACCAGTAAAAATATTATGTGTCTGTCTTCTTCTTTATAATTATTTACAATTTATTTAGAGTAATAGAATAATTGATGTTAGATCGATTGATGTTCAATTGAAATATCTAGATCCTGCTTATTGTTTTTCCGCATCTATGCAATTTTTGCAGAACACAAATTTCATAAATTTGCATTTGTTGTTTGTCATAGTATAAACATTTCAATTGCATATTAAATAATTAATCGTTATATATAATTTACGAGGTTGATATATTCAAAGTAGGGATGTATCTTAACTCCTTTTTATGGGTTTCCAACAGGGATATTCATTGATAAATCCTTCTGAATTCACCCTCCATATATGCTAATTATGACAAGCTGATCCTAATGGGTAATTAATTAAAAATTATTAATGATGATTTAATTAATTAAAATATATTTTTAAGTATTAAATGAGTTAATAAATTAACTTAAAATGTAAATACAAGAAGGTAAAATTAAAATGATTTGAAGTATGGAAATAAAAATTTATTTGGAAACCTAGGGAGTCTTCAAGTCAGTTATCTTCCTATCTTTCTCATGTGGTTTCTCCTGATCCTGACATTACTTGGGTTCCTAATATGGAAGCCTGGGTGCATGAACCATCTGGAATGAGATGCGAAAATTCTTCCTGTTTCTATACAATGGTTGGGCCTTCGCGCCGCCTTTTCTACCAGCTAGTTGAATATGACCTGAAACTTCGGGATGTAGGTGATCTAGGTATGGATAATGTTATTATCATGCAGGATCCCTCATGGGATAGGAGCACTATTTACTCTCCGGATTCATCTGATGTGGAGGGTTTATATAGTCGATTGCATATCACATTAGACTTATGACTCCTTATATGGGTACTTTCTATGGGGAGGATTCCGTGTAAGCGATTATAGTTATCTCTTGTAAGTTTATTGTCATTTGGTACTAGTCTATGACTGGACACATCAAACCAGATAGTTGTTTTGTGCATGTGCGGAACACCCATTTCCTCTTTTCATAATAAAAGGTGGTACAACCAATATAATCCGGCTTACCTTGGAAAAAAAATTGGAAAAAATAATATTGATCGGAATAAGAAATAATTTCAAAATGGAATTTGAATTAATTCGGGTTGTTGAAATAAATTTCAGTTAATGGGATCAACTGAATTCTTTTGAATAAATAATCAAAATAAAATGAATTTTTGAAAAACAAATTATGTATAATTTCAAAATAGTATGCTTTTGTTTAAGATTTAAATATAATGTTATTAGATTATTAATAATGGTTTGAGTTGAATGGGAAATGGTTTGTAAAAGAAAAGGAAAATAATAATGATGATAATTGAATATTTACTTCAACATATGTAGACTAAGCCCAAACTTCGAATTCAAATCCAATTGCTTATCCAGAGTTTATTGAGCTTTATATTGTACTTCCTTTAATGAAAAAAAATATATGATGCTTCTTCCTTCATTTTTCATCTTCCAATTTCAAAAAACCATGGAATCCACCTTTCCCACTATATTATCAGTAACAATCACAATATATTCCACTTGCCAAATCCAAATATATGCAATTAACACCATGATTTATTTATTATTGAGAAGAAAATCTAGATTGTGATCAAGGTTAAGAGCATAACAAGCTAACAGTACAGGAAAAAGAAGAAAATGGTAGCCAAAAGAGAAGATGGGTGTTCTAACTCACATGTATTTGTCTGGAAGACATAAAATATGTACAAAATATTGTTAGTTCATTGAATTAAAGTAATGTATGTTAGGATTAGTGAGAAACCATGCGAAATTATAAAATATTGCTTTAGAACTTCATGATCGGTGGTACCACCGGTTGCCATGTTTCTTTTAAATAAAATAATATAATATATAAATTGTATACAATTACGAGTATGTCCCAGGGGAAGTATAATTTATTATATATACCTAACTCAATAACTAATCATATTCGAAACAAAAGGTATTTACTTTCTATTATGCACTTAATATCATGTGTTATATTAACTAATTTATATAAAAGTGTATTTGATAGAAAACTCGTAAATGATATATCTTGTGGTAATAGTTATAAAGCATTGTATCCATGAGTAATCTATCACAATGAAAATAACTTATCATTTTAAATATTCTTATTTACAATAACTAAAATTGGATGTTGATATTAGGGTCTATAACTCTCTCTAAATGTTGGGCATTATATTATTGCACATAGCTGTTGGGGGCACCAGAGGTTTATATGTTGGTGGTTATTAGATAACTAAGTAATGACTCACTCAATGGTTTTTAAGTGGTTATATAACTAAGATCAAAAAGAAAGTATCGATGTAACAAAATTACATAGTTGTTTGACTTGATAACACCATTGATCTTCAATGTGAAATCTATGCTTTGATTATAGTTAAACTATAATGACGTTTATCGAATGATTATAGTTGAATTGTAACAACCCGGAAAATCAGAACCAATTTAAAATTTTTATTTTGGCAATTTAATGAATTTTGAATACTTAAAATGATTTGTTTTAAATAATAACGACAAGAAATTTATTTTGAATAGAATTAGAGCGAATATATTTATTTGAATGGATGTTAGAATATAAATATTTATTTTATTTATAAAAGGAATTGAAAATGGCGCGGTAGTTTGAAAATTCAATTTCAAATTTCAAATGAATGTACTGGATTCAAGATAAACCGGATTTTAGTGAAATCAAAAATATTAGAATCTATTTGAAAATATCTTTCCAATGAATCCGAAAAATCAAAATTTCATAGTGGGAATGAAAAGTTATGTCCATTTGAAAATTCAGAATAGTCGCTATGGAAATATAGCCCTTAAATATGGAAATTTTGCAATCAACCTTCGTTTTCGACGAAACTACTTTTGTTGGATCCGGGATGTCAAATTATTTCTAGATTCCAAAATTCATAATTTTTGGAATGAATATGTGAGCATGGCAAAGTAAAACGTGTTTTGACAGTTTCATTCAATTTGGATCGACCAGAAAATGGCCATTTTTCAAACAGTCTCCAAATTCGATGAAATTAGTTTTGTTAGGACCGTATTGTCAAAACATTAACCAGATTTATTTTTCTGGAATTTTTGGGGTCCGTATGTGGCCCCGGTAAATTGAAATGTACGTTTAAATTGAATATAAATTGATTTATATTTTAATTTAAGTGAAAACTGATCGTAACGGTCGAATTGGGTTACGAAACATATCCCATCATGTTCGGAAAAGGGGTAATTAGCTAGGAGCGACAGTTGTTGGGTCTTGTTTGGAGATGGATATAAAAGTTGGCTTTTTAGAAAAAATAAATTAATTAAATAATTATATATATATATATATATTATCACTACACCCCCCTTCCCTCTATTTTTAGTCAACAAGGTCAAAATCAAAAAGAAAAAAACTGCTCCTCCCTCCAGCCCTAGCTTGTACCTATGTCGCCGCTCCCGTTGTCGCGTCACCCCCCCCCCTCAGGTGATCGATGGCGGAAGCCCCCCTCTCCTCCTCCACTTCGATGAGAAGCTCCCCCCTCTCTCGATTTAAATAACCCAAACCCCCCTTTCCAGCATCGCAACCACCGCTTGACCCCACCACCCCAGCCAAGCACGCCGACGCCCCGCCCTGAGCGCACGCCGACGCATCCCCCCTCCCTCGGCGAGCACCAACTCCTCCACCTCAGACCGAAACAGCGAACGCCCTCCTTCGATCGAAAGTGAGTATTTTTGATTTCTTTATTATAGAAAATCTGTTTTTCTTTGCTATATAAAATCTTACTTCCTTTATTAAATAAAGTTATGAATTTTAAAAAAATGAAGTTATAATTTTTATCGTATGAAGGTTGGATTTTTATAATATGAAAGATGAGATTTTTATCGTATGAAAGATGATATTTATATATATATATAGTTTTGAAAAAAAAAATGCGATCTTTATATACGTTGTAGTGAAATGAAAATATAATCTTTGTATGAAATATCATTGCGTAAAAATATAATTTTTATACATGAAGTGGCAATATAAAAATGTAATCTTTATTACATTAGTAGCGATATAAAGGTAAGATTTTTTTATATATAATGGTGTTAAAAATATGATTTTTATATATGTATGGTATTAAAAGTGTGATCTTTATAATGTAAACGTCATTATAAAAATGCGATTTATATATATATATATATATATATATATATATATATGACATTGAGATAAAGATGTGATTTTTTAATATAAATACAGTTGATTAGAAAAAAAATATGATTTTTAATATAAATTTCGTGAAACAGATTGCGTTGAAGTCAGAACAGCGAATCTGAGCGACAATAAGGAATGGAGGAGCAGAACCCAAAGGTGAGAAATTCTCACTTTAATTTTATTTGCTAGTTTAAATATATACTAGGATGCAGATGGTGTTTAGTAGCACCCGAAACCCGTCGTCCACAAACCATTGACGACTTGTTTGTGTGCTTGATTGTGTTGTGAAAATTGATTGTGTGATGTGGAATGGAAATAAATATTTTATAGTTAAAAATATAATTTTTAATGTGTATATGAATAAAATAAATATTTATAAACAAATCGGATGATTTGTTTATGTACACACATTTGACTGATATTTGATTGGGACGATAAATTTTACACATCGCCCAACTGCACAAATAAAACCTGTGTTTGATTATTTGAAACCCCACACGGGTGCTGGGATGGTATATGACATACGCTAGTCCCAATAATTAGTTGTATGTCGATCGATTGATTGACAGGCTGTTGTAAGCATTGAATATTTATATTTAATGCTTATGCAGTGTAGAATGCACTCTGGATGATGGTTGATTGTTTATCGTTGTCGTTATTTACATGTATTGTATGAAATCCATATAACCAACATTATATGGCAATTGACTACGTCTGATTCCAGTTCGGAAAGAATGAATATTTTAAAATAACGAATATTTTAAAATAATATTCAAGAAATAATCAAAATCTGATTTTGATGTCCGATTTGGGATGGACACGAAAATATTTAGATATATAAAGTCGTGTTGATTAGATTAACGCATTTTGATGTGAACGATATTTATATCGATTTTATTCATTTTTATAATGAATATCGAAAAGGAATTGATTTCAAAATCAAATGTTTTTGAAAATATTATCATTTGTATATATATCGATGATATGGAATATTCAATTTTGATTTGAAATTGAATATGAAGTTGAAATCGTTTTGAAAATGAATTTAAAACGATTTATAAAATACATTTTAAATGGAAATTGATGAAATATATATTGCATATATAATATAATGGCCTGAATAGAACGCGCCATACTATGGCAGTTCGCGAATTTCGACCATTGACTTCGAGCGGACATTATGGGAGATCTGACCGTCGGATTCTCTAAAACTGGAACTGTTTGGTTCGTATCGAAAAGAGCTTTCTAACGAATATTAGAGATTTGAAATCTAATGGTTGGATTTGGAATTATGTCTAAATCAAATTTGGAAAAGGTCGTTGTAAGTGCAGTTCGATGGCCGTTTATGGAAATCGACTGTACGGCCTTGATAAAATTATTAAAAATATTATTAATTTGTGTAAAATAATAAGAAATGATTTGGATTCCATATTTGAAAAGATAAAAATAGATTTTTTTATCAAAATGAACTAGTTATTAACTAGAATTATAATCCAATATTTTTAAATAAATAAATTGGATTTGAAATGGTTTTAAAAATAACCAGAATTTCCAATATATAAATTGGAATGGATTTGAATCAAAATTGTCTTCGGAATATTTCAATGTTGGGTTTTGTGATTATACAGATATTGTTATGGAAATTTGAAAGATATATTTATATCGTTATTTCCAATACGATATTTGTTGGTTGTAGTATTTGATATTGAATATAAGCCGATATATTTTCTATTCAGAGCCTTGTATTTAATATCAAATGAGATTTTGTGTTTGTCGTGAACGGTGTCTTCAATAACACAGTTCTTGAATCCCATGTGAAGAGAGTAAATCTTTTAATTAAGATTGTTAAAGTTTCCAATTATATTTATTAATTGGAATAAAATGGAATGTGAATTGGGTTTATCGTGAACTGTGTTTTTAACAACATTCGTTCTTTAACCTGATTTACAGTGAAATGTGATTTGGAATTTATAAATATTTTGTCAAGATTTAAAGGGAATTTTCCAAGGTGAAGTTATCCAATTTAATAAAATAAATTGAAATGGAATGGAATTCGATTTGGTAATAATCGAAGTGGACTTCTGTGGAGGAAGATTGTTACTATATATGGAATTTAAGAGGCTTTGCCGTTATTCCATTTATAGTATCGGTTGGATATGGAAGTTCATACCGATTATATATATTGATCTGTTTTCCGTGAAGTTTCCATTGATAATGGAAGGTGATTTTGGGTTTATCGTGAGTTGTGTTTTAAATGACATTAGTTCTTTAACCCAGTTAAAGATAAGATTAATTTCTTAACTTTGAAGAAAATCATTAACTAATGATTTCTGGAAATTAAAATTGAATTAGAGTTTTAATGAATCTTTAAATAGATTGAAAGATGAATTTAATAACTAAAATTATCAAATTCAAGAAATGATCGAGAATGGAGTATCACCAGTTTTTCTCCAGGCGATAGTTAAATCTTTAATTAGATTTGAACGTGAAATGGTAATTGAATTTACTGATAACACTGTGCTGTTAGATATGAAGTATTAGCAGTTTTGCTTCATGGGATGGATAGGTTGGGATTGGGAAATTAAAAAAATGATTACATTGGTAAGGTTCGCTAATCCCGACTAGTGTGGATAAACCATAATTTGGTTTGAATTGATATTCAAAGGAAGATTAAAGAATAAATTTAAAGAATTTATCTTTGATAAAATTAATGGGAACCTTTCCCAAAGTATAAGAATATTTAAATAAAGGGATATTCTGGATTGGAATGAGGCGTATGTTGTGTTTTTATAGTACTTGTTTATTATATACGCGAGTTATTCAGAAAGACCGGGTTTATCCCATTCTGAATAAGTGATTCGACGATATGTCGAGGATGAAGACGGTGATCGAAGACCGAAGGTCTTCACATCGTTTGGATGATTACTGATGTCTTGATTAGGCTGTACACCCAAGACAAGGTAATAAGTGGTGATCGTCCAGACGTACTTGCAGATCGACCGGATATGCGAGGACCTCTCTCCTGTATTGGACATAGAGGACGAGGAATAAGGTGCCTCTGGTTTCATTCAGATCCAGAACGAACTTGTAAATGGATGTGTATCTGACATTGCATTTCATTCTGTGTGATTGATATACATCGGTTGCATAGCGTGAATTGCCTGTGTGGCATGCTGAGATGCAAATGATCAAGGCTTCTATTGAAAAGCAGATTCTTGTGGTTGATGATCAAAGCATGGCTTTAGTATAGTATAGCGTTGTGTAGCGTTAATTCGTGAGCCTCGCACCGCGTTGTGAACCAGAAAAGGGAGAGGACTTCAGGGAGGACATGTAGTTCCTTCTAGCTAGGAGTGGAGTTAGCATTTTTCAAGCCCTGACGTTTTACTTATGTGGATGATGGATAGTGAGGCGCCTGGTTATTTTGGTCTCTGCGGACCCGATGGATGGTCTTTATATAGACCAAATTTATGCCCCATAGTGTGGAGAAACGTAGTGTTCAGGCATTTTAATCCACATCGAGTGGACAGGCCCTGACGATCCAATGGCTTGTCTGCGCGCTTTCTTGAGACATGGGCTAGATTGTCTTGAAGCGGTAGGGACGATCCCTTGCCTTGGTTCACAGATGAAAATCCAACTTCTAATACGACATTTTGCGGTTTTGATTGTAGAGCCTAGTATGGCGACATAGTGGGATGGGGCACTCATGCCATCTATGATTGGTACATTTATATTTGAAATTGTTTTGACACTATACAGTTGTAGTAATAGTAAAATATGAAATTTCATGTACCAAGCATTTTTGGCTATTATAAGGTAAAAACTCTATCCTCCGGCTTGCGTTACATTGTGTGATGGGACCTGAGTCTTATAATAGCTTCATTGTTCTTTATTTAGCATTGCAATGTTTGTTTTATGCACTGGTATTCTTGGGCGTAAACCCGTTCCGTGTTATACGGCGTGGTCCCTTCATTTACCTAACTTTAAAAATCAAATTAATAACTGTTTTAGTTCTCACACCAGTCACATGACTGACCTGGAGTTTATTGTTTTAACCTAAACTCTGGTGCCCCTATTTTCCACATGGGCAGCTTGTAGTTTTGGTTTTGCAGATTTATATTCACAGGATCCTGGTTTACAGCTGGAATGATATTCGGAAAGCTCTATATCTGTATATTCCTTTCAGTTATGTTTGTATTAGTTTTCCACTGCTATGTATTTAAATGTAATTTTAAATTTCTGATATTTATCGAATGTATATTATTTATTCATACTATGTTATATTCTTGTATTCCAATGGAATTGTTGTAATAAGCAATGAAATGTTCTTTTGTTTGTGTTCTGATTTGTCGTGTTCTCAAAGAAATCCGTTCTTTCCTTCACGGGGGAGTTTGGGTCGTCTCATTTTGGTATCAGAGCTTTGGTTTACAGAGATCGGAGAACAAGACACGTTAGAACCAAATGAAATAATTCATCAGAGATTGGATTAGTAATATCCAATGAGAATGACTCGTTAGAGATAGGATCAGAAGTATCTTATAACGAGTGTGAAGAGTGAAAATTATAAAATCAAATTTAGCTTTGAAAATTTAATCCAATTATATGTATTTGATTATTTATTTTATTTGATTTTGGACAATCGAGTATGTGAGATTTTGCATGTACGTGTCATGAACGTATATTCGAAGTTTTAATATACTGGATAGATATAGAATCACGCTCTAAACGTCCGAAGATGATTCTGATGATTGAGATCTCATCATTAGACCTTATGTTCGAATGTCGAAAGTGGGATTTCTATATATTTCCAATTGACTGGTGTGAGAACCAAAACTAGATAGGGCTTACTGTTGTGATTTGGCATCAAAAACATGATTTCGTGTGTGTGAATGTGTGTGTGTGTATATACATATATATCAAATTATGAATTTGAAAATTAATACACTAATGGATTGATGTTTGTGATGTATGGTTATTCATTTAAACCAACATGTGAATGAAAGGTGAATTAGGCCAAATTGAATCAAAATATTGAACTGACTTGAAAATTGTTTGGAAATTGCATGCATGTACATATATGTGTGAACAGGTCAAAGCAAGGAGGCTAGAGATGAGGAATAAAATTGTATGCCTGATAAGTAGGTACATGTTTACTAATTTCTTGGGTGATGATGATTTTTTGAGCCGATTGGCTAGCTACTTGGCCTTTTATTTTTGAGATGAGAGGGCATGTGTGGCAGTTTGGGGATTTTCCCGGTGCTCCCCGTACAAAGGAGGTTATGGCGAAATTTTTCGAAAATTTAGGGTGTTAGCCAAATTTTTGAAAAAATAGAAATTCTTAGAAATTGAAAAGTTAAAGAATGAAAGCCAGAATGAAAGTTGAGTTGATTGGTTAAACAACTTTTAGCTCCGTTCCATTTCGAGGACGAAAAGATTTTAAGTGGGGGAGACTGTAACAACCCGGAAAATCAGAACCAATTTAAAAATTTTATTTTGGCAATTTTAATGAATTTTGA
The DNA here is from genome assembly GCA_030737875.1 of Allium sativum. Classification (NCBI taxonomy): domain Eukaryota; kingdom Viridiplantae; phylum Streptophyta; class Magnoliopsida; order Asparagales; family Amaryllidaceae; genus Allium; species Allium sativum. The sequence goes on from JASFAX010000034.1 coordinate 9,058,967, forward strand.
ATATTTAAAATGATTTATTTTAAATAATAACAACAAGAAATTTATTTTGAATAGAATTAGAATGAATATATTTATTTGAATGGATGTTAGAATATAAATATTTATTTTAATTATAAAAGGAATTGAAAATGGCGCGGTAGTTTGAAAATTCGATTTCAAATTTCAAATGAATGTACAGGATTCAAGATAAACCGAATTTTAGTGAAACCAAAAGTATTAGAATCTATTTGAAAATATCTTTCCAACGAATCCAAAAAATCAAAATTTCATAGCGGTAATAAAAAGTTATGTCTAGTTGAAAATTCAGAATAGTCGCTATGGAAATATACGCCTCAAAAATGGAAATTTTGCAAACGACCTCCGTTTTCTACGAAACCACTTTTGTTGGATCCGGGATGTCAAATTATTTCTAGATTCCAAAATTCATAATTTTCGAAATCAATATGTGAGCGTGGCAAAGAAAAACGTGTTCTGACAGTTTTAGTCAATTTGGATCGACCAGAAAATGGCCATTTTTCAAATTGTCTCCAAATTCAGCGAAATTAGTTTTGTTAGGACCGTATCGTCAAAACATAACTAGATTTATTTTTCTGGAATTTTTGGGGTCCGTATGTGGCCCCGGTAAATTGAAATGTACGTTTAAATTGAATATAAATTGATTTATATTTTAATTTAAGTGAAAAATGATCGTAACGGTCGAATTAGGTTACGAAACATATCTCATCGTGTTCGGAATAGGGGTAATTAGCTAGGGGAGACAGTTGTTGGGTCTCGTTTGGAGATCGAATATAAAAGTTGGCTTTTTAAAAAAATTAAATTAATTGTATATATTATCACTACACCCCCCCTTCCCTCTATTTTTAGTCAACACGGTCAAAATCAAAAAGAAAAAAACTACTCCTCCCTCCAGCCTTAGCTCGTGCCCACGCCGTCGCTCCCGTTGTCGCGTCACCACCCCCCCTCCCCCCGGGTGATCGACGGCGAAAGCCCCCCTTTCCTCCTCCATGTCGACGAGAAGCTCCCTCCCTCACGATTTGAACAACCCAAACCCCCTTTCTAGCGTCGCAACCACCACTTGACCCCACCACCGCAGCCAAGCACGGCGACGCCCCCTCCACCAAACCTTACGATTAAAAATATGATTTTATAGCAAATAAAGTTACGATTTTTGAAAATATAAAGTTATGATTTTTGAAAATATAAAGATATGATTTTTGAAAATATAAAGATATGATTTATGAAAATATAAAAATATGATTTTTGTTTGTTTAAAAATGTGATTTTTATATACGTGGCATTAGTATAAAAAATTCAATTTTTATCATATGAATTGAAATATAAAAATATAATTTTTATAATGAAGTAGCAATATAAAAATATAATTTTTATAATGAAGTAGCGAATATAAAAATATAATTTTTATAATGTAGCAGAGAATATAAAAATATAATTTTTATAATGAAGTAGCGAATATTAAAATTTGATTTTTATGATGAAGTAGCAATATAAAAATATGACTTTTAATATATAAACATCATATTAAAAATGTGATTTTTCCTATGAACAGCGTGGAAAGGATTGCGTTGGAATTTCAGGCAAATCCAAACGGTTCAGAAATTCAGAAATAAAACTGGAGGAGTGGATCCCAAAGGTAAGAACTTCTCTGTAACAACCCGCAAATTCTGAACCAATTTAAAATTTTTATTTTAGGAAATTTAATGAAAATTTAATAGTTAAAATTGTTTATTTTAAATAATAACGACTAAATATTTATTTCAATCGAAGTTAAAATGAATAAATCTAATTTAAATATAAATGGAGTTAGAAATGGCGGGCAGTTTGAAAATTTGATTTTAAACTTTAACTGAATGTACAGGATTCAAAATAAATCGGATTTCTGTAGTGACCCGAAAATCCGGTCCAATTTGAGCTGACCAAATAACACAAGTCCAACCCCAAATTGCACTGGGAGTTCAAGAAACTAATAGAAAGAAGATAGAGGGTGAGAATAGATAAGGTAGAACTAATAGAATAGAAGAAGAACGTCATCATCAGAGTAAACACGAATCTCACAGCGGAACGAATAAAATATAATATAACTTTTGAAATACAAACAGTTATATATACAATAGCACTTATCAGAGTGCAGCACTTACAACAACAGCGGAAATAATAATAGCTATAGAATCCTGAAGCCTCCTACTCCAAGCTCTCCAAGTGTATCTGTAAAATCCCGACTACTTGACTGCCCGTACAAATTAGGCACCCAAGAGTTTAGGGAAAACAACAAAGTAAACTTCGGGTCAGTCATGGGACTGGTATGAGTAAACAGTTTAAACCAGTTTGAACAAGTAAATGATATCTCATAAGACCACGCCGTATAACGGAATGGGTTTTTCCCTTAAGAGAATCCAAACAACTTTGAAAAGCAATATCATTCTGGTATTATAATAATGTCTAAATACAAATAGTTATCAATCTAGCAGAAACGCTTTCATCTCACGATCTACATATATAGTATACAATCAAAACCGCAAGCACGTATTGAGTAATGGATTTCCAACTATGACAAGGTATGGAACCACCTTCCGATCAGTGTACTCTAGGAACGATACACTAGAGTTCAACAAGAACATCTTGCAAATCAGCCACACATGACCGACCACTCATTTCGTTTGAGTGTATCGAATGTACATCACCAACGGCTGGGATCAGCAACCGTTCCCCGTATATATATGGGACAACATTGATAGATTAAAAGAAGCAAATGAATATTCTCTAGATAGGTGATTATACACCCTACTTCGGTGCGACCGACTTAGCCATGCTTCCTGCCCGATTTCTGTCATTTACCGGTTGATGAGGCTAGAAGCTACGCTTTATCATCACATCAAATTCACTTCGAATGCCACATTGTCAGATCCATCGAAAATCACTAATTGACATCTACAACAGTACATTACGTGTTAGCTAAAGAAGTGCCCTTCTCCGCTTCCACTCTTGGTACGGTTGAAGAAATCAATGTACGTGACCTTTATGGAAATACTCTGTCAGACATTCATCCATACAAGTCATCCAGGAACAGGGTGAACCGAAGGCACTATTCAGTACATCCATCTTAGGCACTGTTATCTAAGACTTATACAATAGCCCTTGCATTTTACTCCGTCTTCAATATATTTGCCATATATGATTCGCAACGCTTATGCCAATACAGAGTGGTTCTTTGGATAATAATCCAACCGATCTCTCCATACTAACAACGTTAAAATGGTCAAAAACTTCGATAGTTGATGCGTTAACTATCAAAGAAAAATATGTGTGCAAACAACGATATTATTTCCAGATGGAAATTCTATCAATCAATCATCATTCAACATTTATCTCTTTAGTTCATTAATTTACTTATCTCATTTTTTCCATATATTCAACCTTTCTTATTTTCTAATTTTAGAAAATATACCTTATTAACAATGGAAAACATATCCATTTCCTGTTTCCTATATTAGAAAACATTTCTGATTTCTTATTTGGAAAACATTTCCAAAGTTCCTTCATTGGGTTTAACAGATGTTTAAAAAAACATCGCTATGCCAACTCAGACCATTTATTAATTTCACTCAACCATCATTCACTATCAAACCTTACCATTCCTTAGTTAAGAAGGAAGTCAATCAAGTTGGGGTATAATTACCTCTCAGACCTTAACTGAACAACGTTATTACTTCGAAATAGTAACAGTTTATCTTTTAAACTTTTAACAACTTCTTTACGTAACTCTCGGATTCAATTTACGAATCCACTTCTTTATTGAAAACATTGATTATAACGATTACGTTATAATCCCTACTTTCGAAATATCTAACTTCAATTATAACCTTTATTCTTTAATTCGAATAATTAAACATAACCCTAATTTATTAGTGTATACACTTGATTTAAAAACCGGAAAGTAAATATTACTTTCCCGAATTCGACGTATAATTCTCTTTCGTGCAATCTCTCTTTGATTCACTCTTCTTCGAATATCCTATATTTGATTATCTCTCTTCGAATAACTTATATTTGAAATCTCTCTCTTTCGAATAAACTATATTCGATCTCTTTCTTTCGAATACTATATATTCGATAATCTCCTTTCGATTAAACTATAATCGATAACTCCTTTCGATTAAACTATAATCGAGAACTCCTTCCCTTTAACTCTATTCGAATAAACTATATTCGACTAACTCTATTTAACTCTATTCGAATAACTAATATTCGATAACTCTATTTAACTTCATTCGAATAACTAATATTCGATAACTCTATTTAACTCCGTTTAACTCTATTTAACTCCATTCGAATAACTAATATTCGATAATTCTATTTAACTCCATTTGAATAACTAATATTCGATTAACTTATATTCAAATAACAATGTCTGTTTTAACTTTAGTTCGAATAGCTAATATTTGATTTAACTCCATTCGCTTGACTCTAGATCGCAGCGATTACAATGGTTACGCCTGATTCCCTCAGGAAACATCCGACTGCCGTAGGCTATTTACAGCCCTGCGAATTACGCTAGCAGTCGTGCTGAATGACACTTATCCTGAATAACTAAGTTTTGACTAACTCTATCTCAAATAACTACACTTGATTAACTCTAGTTTGTTTTAACTCTTATCGATTTACTCTAACTGATTAACTCTAACTGGTTAACTCTAACTGATTAACTCTAACGGATTAACTCTAACGGATTAGCTCTAACTGGTTAACTCTATTTGACTAACTCGACTCGACTAATCCCTTTCGAATAACATATTCAATTAACTAACTTCGAATACCATATTCGATTAACTAACTTCGAATACCATATTCGATTAACTCCTTTCGAATACCATATTCGATTAACTAACTTCGAATACCATATTCGATTAACTAAATACCATATTCGATTAACTAACTTCGAATACCATATTCGATTAACTAACTTCGAATACCATATTCGATTAACTCCTTTCGAATACCATATTCGATTAACTAATTTCGAATACCATATCCGATTAACTAACTTCGAATACCATATTCGATTAACTAACTTCGAATACCATATTCGATTAACTAACTTCGAATACCATATTCGATTTCTCCTTTTCATAACGTTTATCCATTTAAAAAGATCCTCTTTTTAACAACGTTTATTCATTTATAAAGATTCACTTTTTAGTAACGGTTCTTCACTTTATAAATGTTCTTTTAATAACGTTTTCCTTTTCATAACGGTTTCCTTTTTATAACTTCTTATTCCGTTATAAACCAAATTCCTTTTTATTAACTCTATTTATTTCCTAAATATTCCTTTTTCAATTCTATTTGTAAATGGTTTACAAATATTTCTTTTTTTATTTTATTCTATTTGCAAATGGTTTGCAAATATTTCCTTTTCAAATTTATTCTTAAAAATATTCTAACTCCTTAAATTCCCGGAAAAATTCGCCATAACCTCCTTTGTATTGGGAGCATCGGGAAAATCCCCAAACCCGCCACACAGGCCTTTCCATTCAAAAAGAAAATATTTTGAGTTTATTTCCTTTTTGAAATATCTCCTATTTATAAATAATCAAATTTATAAATATCACTTATTTATAAATATTCCCATTTATAAATATTTCTATCTTCAATATCACTTTGAAAATTCCCTTATCAACATCTTGTATGTTATGGTATTTAATCATATCAAATCAGGATGGTCAATATCGTCCAAACACCCACAATCGATAACAGAATATATACCACATCATATATTACAATATATGAACAGAACAATATTATAAATATTGAGGAGTCCAGTTGGACCCCTCCAACCTGTTTTCCTGCATCACAGATGTTAAACCATATAATTAACATCAACTTCATTTCAATATGAAATGTTCTGATAAACAACATCAATATATATATAACGGTTTATATATATATATATATATTCAACTAACTGACTAGCAGTTCAATCAACCAAATCAACACCCAGCAATCAACAGATGATTAACAGTTCTAAAAACACGTTATAAAAATATAACTGTTCAGAGTTGGTGAGTTTTACTCACATTGGACGATCATCGTTAATAACGATAATTGTCGTTGATTCAGATTGGACAATTTATTTCACTATAAATTGTAACAAGCTCAGATGGACTTCCAGTCAGTTCCATCACGTAATGTCCGTCCATACGATCCCAACACAACTTTATACGGTTCGTCAATCTGATATCGTTTGACCAAGATATGGTTTAGACAAGATAAGATACTATTTTGAATTTAAATTAAAATAACTAACTATATTTCTCATTGGGCTTAACCAACTTGTTCGGCCCATCCACCTTCTAAATACCCGACCCGCTCTGTATGTTTCTTCCCCCAATTTAAAATCCATGCTTCAGCAAATCAAAACACCCAAGGTTGACCTCCCTTTGACCGACGTTCCTCGTCATTCCAGTCCACCGTTCAACACATCGACACCACCACTACTCTTCTCGTCCAAAGCTCAACCTCCTCATCTCCTTATTTTCGAGTTCGACTTTCCCCTTTTAGGCGCGACTGGCACTGTAACAACCCGGAAAATGCGAGCCAATTTAAAAAAATTATTTTGGCAATTTTAGCGAATTTTGAATATTTAAAATGGATTATTTTAAATAATATCGACGAGAAATTTATTTTGAATAGAATTCGAACTATATATTATATACATCATCGTTAGAATATAAATATTTATTTATAATTATATAAAAGGAATTGAAAATGGAGCAGTAGTTCGATAATTCGATTTCAAACTTCAAATGAATGTACCGGGTGCAAAACAAACCGGATTTTAGCGAAACCAAAAACATTAGGATCTATTTGATGATATCTTTCCAACGAATCCGAAAAATCAAAATTTCATAGCAGGGATAAAAAGATATGTCCAGTTGAAAATTCTGAATAGTCGCTATGGAATGCAGACCCTTAAAAATGGGAATTTTGTAAACGACCTCGGAATTCGACGAAACCACTTTTGTTGGATTCGGGACGTCGAATTATTGCTGGGTTTCAAATTTCATAATTTTCTGAATCAGTATGTGAGCGTGGCAAAGGAAAACGCGTTTGACCAGTTTTAGTTTGTTTTAGTTGCCTGGAAAATGGCCATTTTTCCAACGGTCTCGGAATTCGATGAAACTAGTTTTGTTAGGACCGTATCATCAATACGAAGCTAGAAAATATTTTTCTGGAATTTTTCTAGTTAGTATGTGACCCCGGTAAAATGAAATACGCTTTCAAATTAAATATATAGAGTTATATGTTGATTTTGACGAAAACTGATTGTAACAGCCGAATCAGCTTACGATACATATTCCATTGTGTTCGGAATGTGGGTAATTAGCTATGGACGACAGGCGGTGGGCCTCGTTTCGAGGTCGAAATAAAAAGTTACTTTTTGGAATTTAATTTAATTAAAAATATATATTACTATTCTTAGTCAACCCCCTCCATCTCACCTTTCCATCCACCGATCGTTTTCATTTAGAAAAAAAAAAGAAAAACCCCTAGCCTAATCGATCGCGCCCTCCACCTGAAGCGATGCGCCGCCCTCCTCATCACCGCCGGCGCTGGGCGCCAGTCCCTCTCCCCCTTGCAACGCGCGACGCCCCAGACCCTCTTCCCCCATTCACGAAGACCCGAAAACCGTAGATCCCACGCCCAATTCGAGTCACGTCAGTCCACACAACCGCCGCAGGCCCCTGCTAAGCCACCGCCACCTCTTTATAGCTGCGCCTAAGCCCTCCGACGCGCCTCAAAACCCCGATCAGTTCCAGCGATGAAATGGTGAGTTTATTATTTTATTTTATTATATTAAAAATCTTATTTTTAGATTTATAAAACTCTGATTTTTTAAGGTTATAAATATCTGATTTTTAGGTATGAAAAGAATACGATTTTAGTATATAAAAATTTGATTTTTTTTTATCATATGAAAGTAAAGTAAAAGCTCGATTTTTATTATCATAAGGATAACAAGGTAAAAATATATAATTTTTATATGGTGTAGGGAATAAAAATATGATTTTTCCATAAGAGAAAGAAATGATTTTCATATTGAAGTAGAGAATATAGAGGTTCGATTTTTTTTATCTAAATAAGAAGAGTAGTAAAAATTAGATTTTTATCAATATAGAAGCATAGTAAAACTATGATTTTTATGTATAGGATAATGAAATAAAGATTTGTAGTTATATAGATACCAAGTAAAAATATAATTTTTGTACTATGGCATATTAAAAATATAATTTTTATATAAGTATGATAATAAAAATATGATTTTTATTAGAGGTGAAGATCAAAAATATGATTCCTATATATTTTGGCAAAATAAAAATACGATTTTTAAGTAGAGAAAGAATAGATCTTTATAACAGAAAAGATCTTATTTTTGTTATAGAAAGGATCATATTTTTGGAGTAAAAAAGATTATATTTTTAAACGAGAAAAGATTAGATTTTTAGTTATGTAAAGGTAAAAAATTTATTTTTACCATAACATAATAGAAATGTGATTATTATATATGTAGCGTATACGGACGATGAAAGTGACAAAAGGCTAGTGGCGAAGATGTTCTACATATGAAGAGTCGTGGCGTTTGGTTTTGCTTTTAGGTGAGAACCCCTCACTCTAAATTTTAAATTTCTAGTTAATATATATATACTAGGATGCAGACGATGCTTAGCAGCACCCGACACCCGTCGTCCACAGACCATGGACGGCTTGTCTGTTAGACTGATGTTGTTGTGAAAATTGAATGTGTGTTGTGGAATGAAATAAAATATTTTATAGTGGAAAATATTATATAGTTAAAAATATTCTATAGTTAAAAATATAATTTTTAACGTGTATATAAAATGAAATAAATATTTATAAACAAATCAGATGATTTGTTTATATACACTGATTTGACTGATATTGATTGTGACGATAAATTTTACACATCGCCCAACTGCACAAATAAAATCTGTGTTTGATTGTTGAAACCCCACACGGGTGTTGGGATGATAATTGGCGTACACTAATCCCAATAAATTAATTGTATGTTGATCGATTGGTCGATAGACTGTGTAAGCGTTGATTATATATATTTGATGCTTATGCAGTTGTTTTGTGCACTTTGGATGATGGTTGAGTATTTATCGTTGCTGTGATATACGTGTGTTGTGTGGAATCCATATAATTAACATTATATGGTTATTGATTGGGCCTCATTCCAATTGGGAAAATAAAGAATATTATAAAATATAGTCACATGTGGACAGTACTCATTTGTTGAGATTAGTCATGTGTTGAAAGAAATATATTCATGTGTTGAATAGAATAAATATTCATTTGTTGAAAAGAATAACGAAGTTATTGAAAAATATAAAGCCGTGTTGATTAGAGATGCGCTATTTTGACGCGAACGATATTTATATCGATTATATTCGTTTTTTAAAATGAATATTTAGAAATCGAATTGAAAATGAATATTTAGAAATTGAATTGAAAATGAATATTTAGAAATCGAATTGAAAATGAATATTTATAAATCGAATTGAAAATAGAATTGAATAGAATTTGAAGTGAATAGAAATTGAATTCGAATAGAAATTGAATTCAAATAGAATTGAATAGAAATTGAATTCGAATAGAATTGAATAGAAATTGAATTGGAATAGAATTGAATAGAAATTGAATTCGAATAAAATAGAATAGAATTGAATTCGAAAAGAATTGAATAGATTTGAATTCGAATAGAATTGAATAGAAATTGAATTCGAATAGAAATTGAATTCGAATAGAATTGAATAGAAATTGAGTTCGAATAGAATTGAATAGAAATAGAATTCGAATAGAATTGAATAGAAATTGAATTCGAATAGAATTGAATTGAAATTGAATTCGAATAGAATAGAATAGAATTGAATTCGAATAGAATTGAATTGAAATTGAATTCGAATAGAATAGAATTGAAATTGAATTCGAATAGAATTGAATTGAAATCGAATTGAAATTGATTTGAATTGAAAAGGAAGTTGAAACTGTTTTTGAAACGAATTTAAAACAATTTATAAAATTCGTTTTAAATAGAAATCGACAAAATATATATTATATATATTATATATATAATATAATGGCCTGAATAGAACGCGTCGCGCCGCGGCAGTTCGCGAATTTCGACCATTGACTTCGAACGGACATTACGGGAGATCCGACCATCGGATTCTCCTAAAACCGGAACCGTTGGGTTCGTATCGAAAAGAGCTTTCCAATGAATATTAGACATTTGATATCTACCGGTTGGATTTGGATTTATGTCCAAATCCAATATGGAAAAGGTCGCTGTAAGTGCAGTTCGGTGGCAGTTATTGAAAACCGACTGTACGGGCCTTGATAAAATAATTAAAAATATCGATAATTTGTTTAAAATCGTAAGAAATGATTTGGGGAAAATTGGGATGATAAACTCCATATTTAAAAAGATAAAAATAGATTTTTATCGTAATGAACTAGTTTTGAACTAGAATAAAAACCAATTCATTTTTGAAATAAATAAATTGAATTTGAAATGGGTTTTAAATAACCAGAATTTCTAATATATTTAATTGGAATTGAAATAGAATGTGATTTGAGTTTATAGTGAACTGTGTTTTAAATAACATTAGTTCTTTAACCCAGTAAAAGGAGTTTTAATGAATCTTTAATTAGATTGAAATAGGAATTGATAATTTAAATTATCAAAATTTGGAAATGATCGAAAGGGGAGTATCACCAGTTTTGCTCCTAGCGATAGTTAAATCTTTAATTAGATTTGAACGTGAAATGGTAATTAAATTTACCGATAACACCGTGGTGTTAGTTATGGGGTAATAACAGTTTTGCTCCATGGGATAAATAGGTTGGGATTGGGAAATAAAATAAATAATTACTTTGGTGTGGTTCACTAATCCCGACTAGTTTGGAAAACCATAATATGGTTTGAAATGATATCCAAAGGAAGATTAAAGAATAAATTTAAAAGAATTTATCTTTGATAAAATTAATGGGAACCTTTCCCTAGGAGTGTGAATATCTGAATAAAAGAATATTCTGAATTGGAATGAGGCGTATATTGTGTTTTATAGCACTTGCTGATTAAGATACGTGAGTTATTCAGAAAGTCCGGGTATAACCCATTCTGAATAACTGATTCGACGACGAGTCAAAGAGATTGAAGACGGTGCAAGACCGACGATCTTCACATCGAATGGATGGGTGCTACTGACGCTCACGATGGGAGTAGCTACCTTGAAGGGGGCTAAAGTAGTAGTCGTCCGGACGTGCTTGAAGGTCGACGGATATGCGAGGAAAGTGCCTCCGGTTTCGTTCAGACCTAGAACGGACTTGTAAAGGGATGGTGTGTCTGACATTGTATTCCTTTATATTGTGTTCGTTGATCTCTGCTAAATATATATCTGTTTGGCGGCGGAGAATTTATTCTCTTGCTTAACGCCCTTCTCTGAGACATACGAGCTCAGAGGTAATATATTGGCAGAAATCAGTGGTACGATATGGATTGATAGTGTGGCATGCTGAGATGCAGTAATCCAGACTTTTGTTGAAAAGCAAAGTTTGGTGGGTAATGATCAAAGCGCAGCTTTAATATAGCATGGCTTTGTGTATAGCGTTGATTCGCGAGCCTCACACCCCGGTATGGTGGTAAACTGATGGTTTGATCAATATGCTTTTTAGTGGATGGGCACCTTCGTGGTGTCGTGGATTCGGTCGACCGAGATTGAGCTTAGTGCTCAAAGGGATAGGGTAAGCGGTGTTTTCTCTCGCCGAGACGTAAGCCGCAGTGATACTCGATTTCCCAAAAGTGCGGATGTGCATTACGGTGTTTTCTCTAGCTAAGACGTAAGCCGTTGAGATGGCACTACGCGATCGATCTTTCGAATCAGGAGCCACCATGATGGAAATAAAATTTCCAAATATGACATTTTGCAGTTTTGACTGTAGAGCCTAGTATTGGCGACATAATATATGGTACCCATGCCGTCTATGATTGATATATTTATATTTGAAGTTGTTTTCTTCACTTATAGTAATAATATAAGATGAAATTTCACGTATCAAGCATATTTGGCTATTATAAGGGAAAACCCTATCCTCCGGCTTGCGTTGCATTGTGTGATGGGACCTGGGTCTTATAATAGCTTCATTGTTCTTTATTTAGCATTGCGCTGTTTGTTTTCTGCACTGGTATTCTTGGGAGGAAACCCGTTCCGTGTTATACGGTGTGGTCCCTTGATTTACCTAACTTTAAAAATTAAGATTAATAACTGTTTTAGTTCTCACACCAGTCCCATGACTGACCTGGAGTTTATTGTTTTAACCTAAACGTTGGGTGCCCCTATTTTCCACATGGGCAGCTAGTAGTTTTGGTTTTGCAGATTTATATTCACAGGATCCTGATTTACAGCTGGAACGATATCCGGAAAGCTCTGTATCCGTATATCTCTTCTAGTTGTGTTTTGTATTATTTCCACTGCGATGTATTTAAATGTAATTTAAATCTCTGATATTTACTGTGTAATATTTATTCATACTCTGTATATTCTTGTATTCTGATGGAATTGTTGTAATAAACAATGAAATGTTCTTCTGTTTGCGTTCTGTTATGGCTTGTTCTCAAAGTATCCGCTCTTTCCTTACCGGGGAAGTTACGGGTCCTCACAGGCACTATCGCGACGTCCTTCCAACATAGCAGCGAACACTTTCGAGTTCGAACATCCCCAAAATCCGCCTACAAACTCCATTCCACCTCGTGATCTTGAATCTACAAAGGAATCCACACCTCGTCGCCTAAATCGAGTCGAATACTCAACCCTAGTCTTCGCTTCTATGAACCGTGAACCCACAACCACTGATCGCATCCTATGAAACCCATCCTAGCTGGAAGCCCCATTCAATACGATCTCGAATACGTTTGGTTTGGAATTTATAGAATTTTACTTGAATTTCTTTTGAATTTTCTTACAAACTCATATTTGGTTCGTGAGAAAATTCTATGACGGCCAGGAATGAGTTTGACCGAAGTGAATAAGGTTTAGGGTTATAAAGGTAAGTTAGGGTATTTATATGATTTTTATAATTTATTTTATGTTGATTTTTATTCGATCGTTATCTTCGCTTGTCTTTTAAAAATCCCTACGATCACATACAATACCCAAAAATCATGAAAATTGACATGCAGCTACAGTTCGACATTACGGTCCCAACGAAACTGGTTTCGTCGAATTCCGACTCCGTTTGCTCGCACAGCGTATCTTTAACTGTCAAAATACTGACTGTTTTTCACTCTAAAAATCCGTACGGCCACACAGTGACTCTAAAAATCACGGAAACTGACATCTAGCAACTATTTGACATTGCGGATCTAACAAAATTAGTTTCGTCAAATTCCGACTTCGTTTGCAAAAGTGGCTATTTTTAAAGCTCTGGATGACCCATTTAAATATATAAATATATTTAAATAAAATTAAATGAATTCTGATTAGTTATTTACATAACCATTTCACTTCTTATAATCTTACTCGATTATAATAACAACCAACACAACCAATTATACTATATCAAATATATTTGGGGTAAAATTATTCCATTTACCCTCTTTTCAAAACATACCACGTCGGTTCATCGTATTCGAGTGTTTATAAAATTCTTCCCGATACAATGGATCAAACTGATCGTCCAGAATCCATAAGCCACTCAACCAATGAGTCTCCACAATATAAATCACTTTATATTAACTAAAAAATACGCACTCGTATATATACACTCAAATTCAGTCTAGGATATTACTAATCCTATCTCTACTGAATCATGCCACAGAGCCAAGGTATTAACCAAACCAATGCTCTGATACCAACTGTAGTGACCCGAAAATCCGGTCCAATTTGAGCTGACCAAATAACACAAGTCCAACCCCAAATTGCACTGGGAGTTCAAGAAACTAATAGAAAGAAGATAGAGGGTGAGAATAGATAAGGTAGAACTAATAGAATAGAAGAAGAAGAAGAACGTCATCATCAGAGTAAACACGAATCTCACAGTGGAACGAATAAAATATAACATAACTTTTGAAATACAAACAGTTATATATACAATAGCACTTATCAGAGTGCAGCACTTACAACAACAGCGGAAATAATAATAGCTATAGAATCCCGAATCCTCCTGCTCCAAGCTCTCCAAGTGTATCTGTAAAATCCCGACTACTTGACTGCCCGTACAAATTAGGCACCCAAGAGTTTAGGGAAAACAACAAAGTAAACTCCGGGTCAGTCACGGGACTGGTATGAGTAAACAGTTTAAAACAGTTTGAACAAGTAAACGATATCTCATAAGACTACGCCGTATAACGGAACAGATTTTTCCCTTATGAGAATCCAAACAACTTTGAAAAGCAATATCATTATGGTATTATAATAATGTCTAAATACAAATAGTTATCAATCTAGCAGAAACGCTTTCATCTCACGTTCTACATATATAGTATACAATCAAAACCGCAACCATGTATTGAGTAATGGATTTCCAACTATGACAAGGTATGGAACCACATTCCGATCAGTGTACTCTAGAAACGATACACTGGAGTTCAACAAGAACATCTTGCAACTCAGCCACACATGACCGACCACTCATTTCGCTTGAGTGTATCGAATGTACATCACCAACGGTTGGGATCAGCAACCGTTCCCTGTATATATATGGGACAACATTAATAGATTAAAAGAAGCAAATGAATATTCTCTAGATAGGTGAGTATACACCCTACTTCGGTGCGACTGACTTAGCCATGCTGCCTGCCCGATTTCTGTCATTTACCGGTTGATGAGGCTAGAAGCTACGCTTTATCATCACATCAGATTCACTTCGAATGCCACATTGTCAGATCCATCGAAAATCACTAATTGACGTCTACAACAGTACATTACGTGTTAGCTAAAGAAGTGCCCTTCTTCACTTCCACTCTTGGTACGGTTGAAGAAATCAATGTACGTGACCTTTCTGGAAATACTCTGTCAGACATTCATCCATACAAGTCATCCAAGAACAGGGTGAACCGAAGGCACTATTCAGTACATCCATCTTAGGCACTGTTATCTAAGACTTACACAATAGCCCTTGCATTTTACTCCATCTTCAATATCTTTGCCATATATGATTCGCAACGCTTATGCCAATACAAAGTGGTTCTTTGGATAATAATCCAACCGGTCTCTCCATATTAACAACGTTAAAATGGTCAAAAACTTCGATAGTCAATGCATTAACTATCAAAGAAAAATACGTGTGCAAACAACGATATTATTTTCAGATGGAAATTCTATCAATCAATCATCATTCAACATTTATCTCTTTAGTTCATTAATTTGCTTATCTCCTGTTTTCCATATATTCAAAATTTCTTATTTTCTAATTTTAGAAAATATACCTTATTAACAATGGAAAACATATCCATTTCCTGTTTCCTATATTAGAAAACATTTCTGATTTCTTATTTGGAAAACATTTCCAAAGTTCCTTCATTGGGTTTAACAGATGTTTAAATAAACATCGCAATGCCAACTCAGACCATTTATTAAATTCACTCAACCATCGTTCACTATCAAACCTTACCATTCCTTAGTTAAGAAGGAAGTCAATCAAGTTGGGGTATAATTACCTCTCAGACCTTAACTGAACAATGTTATAACTTCGAAATAGTAACAGTTTATCTTTTAAACTTTTAACAACTTCTTTACGTAACTCTCGGATTCAATTTACGAATCCACTTCTTTATTGAAAACATTGATTATAACGATTACGTTATAATCCCTACTTTCGAAATATCTAACTTCAATTATAACCTTTATTCTTTAATTCGAATAATTAAACATAACCCTAATTTATTAGTGTATACACTTGATTTAAAAACCGGAAAGTAAATATTACTTTCCCGAATTCGATATAATTGAATTCGACGTATAATTCTCTTTTGAGCAATCTCTCTTTGATTCACTCTTCTTCGAATATCCTATATTCGATTATCTCTCTTCGAATAACTTATATTCGAAATTTCTCTCTTTCGAATAAACTATATTCGATCTCTTTATTTCGAATACTATATATTCGATAATCTCCTTTCGATTAAACTATAATCGATAACTCCTTTCGATTAAACTATAATCGAGAACTCCTTCCCTTTAACTCTATTCGAATAAACTATATTCGACTAACTCTATTTAACTCCATTTAACTCTATTTGAATAACTAATATTCGATAACTCTATTTAACTCCATTCGAATAACTAATATTCGATAACTCTATTTAACTCCGTTTAACTCTATTTAACTCCATTCGAATAACTAATATTCGATAATTCTATTTAACTCCATTCGAATAACTAATATTCGATTAACTTATATTCGAATAACTATGTCTGTTTTAACTTTAGTTCGAATAGCTAATATTAGATTTAACTCCATTCGCTTGACTCTAGATCGCAACGATTACAACGGTTATGCCTGATTTCCTCAGGAAACATCCGACCGCCGTAGGCTATTTACAGCCCTGCGAATTACGCTAGCAGTCATGCTGAATGACACTAATCCTGAATAACTATGTTTTGACTAACTCTAACTCAAATAACTACACTTGATTGACTCTAGTTTGTTTTAACTCTAATCGATTTACTCTAACTGATTAACTCTAACTGGTTAACTCTAACTGATTAGCTCTAACTGATTAGCTCTAACTGGTTAACTCTATTTGACTAACTCGACTCGACTAACCCCTTTCGAATAACATATTCGATTAACTAACTTCGAATACCATATTCGATTAACTAACTTCGAATACCATATTCGATTAACTAACTTCGAATACCATATTCGATTAACTCCTTTCGAATACCATATTCGATTAACTTACTTCGAATACCATATTCGATTAACTAACTTCGAATACCATATTCGATTAACTAACTTCGAATACCATATTCGATTTCTCCTTTTTGTAACGTTTATCCATTTAAAAAGATCCCCTTTTAACAACGTTTATTCATTTATAAAGATTCACTTTTTAGTAACGGTTCTTCACTTTATAAATGTTCTTTTAATAACGTTTTCCTTTTTATAACGGTTTCCTTTTTATAACTTATTATTCCGTTATAAACCAAATTCCTTTTTATTAACTCTATTTATTTTCTTAATATTCCCTTTTCAATTGTATTTGTAAATGGTTTACAAATATTTTTTTTCTATTTTATTCTATTTGCAAATGGTTTGCAAATATTTCCTTTTCAAATTTATTCTTAAAAATATTCTAACTCCCTAAATTCCCGGAAAAATTCGCCATAACCTCCTTTGTATTGGAAGCATCGGGAAAATCCCCAAACCCGCCACACAGGCCTTTCCATTCAAAAAGAAAATATTTTGAATTTATTTCCTTTTTGAAATATCTCCTATTTATAAATATTCAAATTTATAAATATCTCTTATTTATAAATATTCCCATTTATAAATATTTCTATCTTCAATATCACTTTGAAAATTCCCTTATCAACATCTCGTATGTTATGGTATTTAATCATATCAAATCACGATGGTCAATATCGTCCAAACACCCACAATCGATAACAGAATATATACCACATCATATATTACAATATATGAACATAACAGTATTATAAATATTGAGGAGTCTATTTAGACCCCTCCAACCTGTAATCATGCATCACAGATGTTAAACCATATAATTAACATCAACTTCATTTCAATATGAAATATTCTGATAAACAACATCAATATATATATAACGGTTTATATATATATATTCAACTAACTGACTAGCAGTTCAATCAACCAAATCAACACCCAGCAATCAACAGATGATTAACAGTTCTAAAAATACGTAATAAAAATATAATTGTTCAGAGTTGGTGAGTTTTACTCACATTGGACGATCATCGTTAATAACGATAATTGTCGTTGATTCAGATTGGAAAATTTATTTCACTATAAATTGTAACGATCTCAGATGGACTTCCAGTCTGTTCCATCGCGTAGTGTCCGTCCATACGATCCCAACGCAACTTACGGTTCGTCAATCTGATATCGTTTGACCAAGATATGGTTTAGACAAGATAAGATACTATTTTGAATTTAAATTAAAATAACTTAACTATATTTCTCATTGGGCTTAACCAACTTGTTCGGCCCATCCACCTTCTAAATACCCGACCCGCTCTATATGTTTCTTCCCCCAATTTAAAATCCGTGCTTCAGCAAATCAAAACACCCAAGGTTGACCTCCCTTTGACCGACGTTACTCGTCATTCCAGTCCACCGTTCAACACATCGACACCACCACTACTCTTCTCGTCCAAAGCTCAACCTCCTCATCTCCTTATTTTCGAGTTCGACTTTTCCCTTTCAGGCGCGACTGGCACTATCGCGACGTCCTTCCAACACAGCAGCGAACTCTTTCGAGTTTGAACATCCCCAAAATCCGCCTCCAAACTCCATTCCACCTCACGATCTTGAATCTACAAAGGAATCCACACCTCGTCACCTAAATCGAGTCGAATACTCAACCCTAGTCTTCGCTGCTATGAACCGTTAACCCACAACCACTGATCGCATCCTATGAAACCCATCTCAGCTGGAAGCCCCATTCAATACGATCTCGAATACGTTTGGTTTGGAATTTATAGAATTTCACTTGAATTTCTTTTGAATTTTCTTATAAACTCATATTTGGTTCGTGAGAAAATTCTGTGATGGCCAGGAATGAGTTTGACCGAAGTGAATAAGGTTTAGGGTTATGAAGGTAAGTTAGGGTATTTATATGATTTTTATAAATTATTTTATATTGATTTTTATTCAATCGTTATCTTCGCTTGTCTTTTAAAAATCCCTACGATCACATACAATACCCAAAAATCATGAAAATTGACATGCAGCTACAGTTCGACATTATGGTCCCAACGAAACTGGTTTCATCGAATTCCGACTCCGTTTGCTCGCACAGCGTATCTTTAACAGTCAAAATACTGACTGTTTTTCACTCTAAAAATCCGTACGGCCACACAGTGACTCTAAAAATCACGGAAACTAACATCTAGTAACTATTTGACATTGCGGATCTAAAAAAATTAGTTTCGTCGAATTCTGACTTCGTTTGCAAAAGTGGCTATTTTTAAAGCTCTGGATGACCCATTTAAATATATAAATATATTTAAATAAAATTAAATAAAATATAAATAAATTAATATTATCGTATATATTCACAACAGAATATCATACAATTCCACTGGGATTTATAACTCGATACTTCAAATCCGGGTCAACCCGATATTAGATTTATATTGAAATTCCTTTTAAAAAAATAAATAATTCCTTTATAAATTATAAAGGAATTCCATAGCGACTTTTCTAAAATTTGATTTGGACATAAATCAAAATCTATACGACGAAATCCAGATTTTTCTCTTCCACTAGAAAGATATACTCCACCAGCTTCGTGCGTTTCTTGTTTCGCAGAAATCCGGCTTAAAACGAATCATGTACATTCAGTTGAAGTTCGAATCGCCAAATTACGAACTGCAGTGCCATTTCGAGCTCGATTTTAATTATAATATAATTATACATTCAAACTGTTGTCGATTGAATATATTCGTCAACATAATTCAACTCTAAGCTGAATTAAATCTAAGGGACGACCCCGTTCACAGAATACTGTGATTTCCAATATTCCTGATTATTTTGAATTAAATATATTATTTAATTTATTATTTTAATTAAATATTCGCCATTATTTAATTTCACGACCAGTAAATCCTTTAATCCACCATTTATATAATTAAATAAATTAATTATAATACCTCTGCCAATGCGGGTCATTACAATTTCAGTAAAACCAAGAATATTTAAATCTGTTTAAGCATATCTTTCTAAAGAACGTAAGAAACTGAAATTTCACTTTAAAATTAAATAGTTATGGCTAGTTTGAGATTTAGAAAAGTCGCTATAGAATTTATATATTTTTAATATAATATATGGCCCTTAAAAATAGCCATTTTGCAAACGACCTCCGTTTTCGACGAAACCACTTTTGTTGGAACCGGAATGTCAAATTATTGCTAGATTTCAATTTTCTTAATTGTTCAAATTAATATGTGAGTGTGGCAAACGAAATGTGTTTTGTCAATTTCGGTCAAATTTAATCGACTTGAAAATGACTATTTTTCAAACAGTCTCAGAATTCGAGGAAATTAGTTTTGTTAGGATCGTATCGTCCAAACAAAGCCAGAAATAATTTTTTTGGATTTTTCTGAGTTCGTATGTGGCCCCAGTGGATTTAAATAGACGATCAAATTTATTATTTAAATGATTTAAATAATAAATTAAAGATTTCAGGCCATAGAAAGTCGTTTGGGCTGACGAGACCTAGCCTATTGGATCCGGAACAAGGGCTATTGGCTAGGGTCACCTTCGGTTGGACTGAAATCGGATTAATTTATGAGGTATGGTTTTATTTGTAAAAATCACATTAAAATATTATAAATAATTCAAAGAAAACCCTAAAAACATTATTCATTGTCTCTGAGCCGCCGCCACCATGATTTCAATGGCCATTACCGCTCCATCCTTTCTCCACTAATTTCCACCAATCCCTTCATCGAATCTCCTTCCTCTTTTGGACTTTTTTGTGGAAATTTCCTAGCTCTCAATTTCTATACGGTTGGATCAACCTCTGGTGACCCGAACGACGAGACTCACGCACCCAAACCCGCGAAAATCACTTCGCCGTCGAGCAGCCATAGCACCACCGAGTGGGCCCCCCTTGTCGTCGTGAGTGCGCCTCCCCTAGCTAGATGAGGTGCCATCTTCTGATTGCTGTCCAACGGCTTGTGGTGTTCGGAAAATCTAAACCTAAGATCGAACCTATTTCTGAAAAACAGCGGCCTTGTTTTGAGAAGAAGAGTATGGCATATTATTTTATTATTTTATTAATTTAAATTGTTACAACCTTAAATAAATCATAACTAATACATACGATATCGAAACTGAACAATTTCAGTTCCTATTCGATCGTGAAACTGAGATCTGCGCTGTTGTCCATACTAGATCCAATTCCGAGCAGTTCAAATTTTGGACCAATTTGCGTTACGACTGTGAGAATTCTTATTTTTATAATTAATTAATTAATTTAATTGTTATGTGATGATTGAATGTGTATAATTCAGATCTGTTATGTGATGATATGGTGGATGTTTTATTTATTGTAGTTGATGTATAAACACAGATTTGGTTGTGTTTCAATAAAATAATCACCTTGTTTATTTATTGATTTGGATTAGAATTTCTAGATCAATAAAAATAATCACCTTGCTATGTTGAATTTCACTGGACTAGAATTTACAAATCGATGAAAATAATCATTATTGTATATTTATTGATTTGGATTAAAATTTCCAGATCAATAAAAATAATCACCTTGTTTATTTATTTTTTTGGATTAGAATTTCCAAATCGATAAAAAATAAATCATTTTGTAAAATCATTGATTGGGAATAGAATTGCCATTCTGATAAAAATAAATCATTTTGTTATGTTGTGTGACGATCCCAAAATCCGAGGGGCGGTATTAAGGATAATCATTGGGAAATAACACATTAATCATCATAGCAGAGTACAGATAATAGCAGAAACGATAAATAAAATAATTTTACATGGATATGACAGCGGAATCACAACATGTAGGAATATCAGAATAGCATAACGTGGGATATACTTAGTAAATAAAAAGGAAAGTGATCAGTCATCATCGCCAGACATACATGCAGTGAGACATAATAAGAGTATCAGTCTACATCGCCGAAGGCGGAATACAAATACATATAATAAGAAATACGGAAAGTAAATCAGTCTGCATCGCCTGTGGCGGAATCATAATGTAAGTATAGTAATGGCGGAAAATGTCAAAGTCATCTCTGTGAAGTCAGCCTCGCCATGAGCCAAAAATGCACTCTATGCAGCAGTGCAGAACCAAAAACCACCTGTCACCTGTGTACTAGGTTGCCCGTGTGAAAATAAGGGCACCCGCGTTTGCAAAGTGAAACAAACAACGAGTCAGTCATGGGGACTGGTATAAGGAATCTATTTAACAGTTAAACAACAGTAATAGCAAATCATAGGACCACGCCACTTTCGCGGAACGGGTTGACTCCAGTGATTGCTAGTGCATTCAAAAACGAAGTAAATTCTTTTAAAACAACGCAATGCTTTTAGAAAGAATGAAGCCATTATAAGACTCAAGTCCCATCACACAATGCAACGCAAGCCGGAGGATAGAGTTTTACCTTATAATAGCCAAATATGCTTGATACGTATAAAGCAAAATCATTTGATATTATTACTAGTGCATATATATTTCAAAAATGAATAGCATCATAAATATCAATCATAGGCGACATGAGCGTCCCATGCCACTATGTCGCCATATATAAGTTACAATCGAATCCGTTATCTCGTATTGGAAATTGGATTTCCGTCATGAGTCGAGGCAAGGGGCAAGCTCCTCCCCGCTTCGAGACACTCTAGCAAATGCCTCGGGACTACACACTCTGGGTAACCCCTGGATCGGCTGGGCCGGTCCTCTCTTACGTTTGAGGATTATTTATTCCTAAACACACGTTTCCCGGTCCTTACAGACCTATAATCGAGGCGCCTCGCATTCCAACAACCACAAAGGTGAAAAGTAGATATATATGTCAGGGCTGGTAAGTCACTGACACCACCATAGCTAGAAAGAAACGTCGTGCTCTCCCAGCGGTCCGTATCCCGTTTTTAACTCATACCGGGGTGTGAGGTTCGCGAATCTACGAAATACACAAAGCTAGGCCACGCAGACCTTTCTTTGACCATCATCCACAAAACTTTGCTTTACAACAGAAGCCTTGATCACAGCATCTTGGCATGCCACATAGGCAGTCCACTCCATACGATTGATTTCCATCGATATATAACCTCTAAGCTCGTACGTCTCAGAGAAGGGCGTTAAGCAAAAGAATAAATTCTCCGCCGCCAAACAGATATATATTTAATAGAGATCAATCAGTATAGAACAAAATCCAATGTCAGACACACAGTCCATTTACAAGTCCGTCCTGGGTCTGAACGAAACTGGAGGCGTCAATTCCTCGTATATCCGTCCAATCAACACATACGTTCAGACGGCTACTACTTCCGTCCCCTTCCGGTAGCTACTCCGGTTAGGAACCTCAGTAGCGCCCATCCAACCGATACGAAGATCGTCGGTCTTGAATCGTCTTTGCATTTTCCAATTCGAATCGCTCGATAAATTATTTGAAATGAGGGTTAGCTCGGCCTTTTCAAATAATTCACGTCATTTAGAATTTAAATCGATTCATTTTATGGTTATGTTATTCGACATCCATCTTTTGGGTTCTTTAGTGTTATTTTCATGTCATACACATACAACCATCAAATATCAAACAATTCAAGCCCAATTAGTTTATTTGCAACCTATGTTGCTTATAATATTTTATAACGATTTTTCGCCATTTTTATATATTTAAAAATGGCCATATCTAATTAAACAACGTTTCAGGTCATGTCGTGGCACTGGCGCTATTTTTCCCTTAATTTGTTTTACACATATCGGAAAATCTAACCGTTGGATTTCTACAAAGTCTATATCAGTGGGAAGATATTCCCAAAGCGAACCCAGCGGTTCCAATTTCGTGAGAATCCGACGGTCGGATCTTCCACACTAATCATTTGAAGTTATGGTTTCAAAATTCGAACTGCAGCGTCGTTATTCGATTCTATTTTAATTATATTTATATTTATATATAAATATAATCGATTTTGGCGCTGTTTTTCTTCAGATTTGAATTAAACATTCCGGACAATCCAACCGTTGGATTTTTACAAGGTTGGTGCCGTTGGAAAGATATTTCCAAGGCGAACCCAGCGGTTGCGGTTTCGGGAAAATCCGATGGTCGGATTTCTCATACTAACCGTTTCAAATTACGATTCCGAAACGCGAGCTGCACGGCCTCTATTCCTTTAATTATATTTATATTTATATATATAAATATAGTTCAATCTATAATTTCAACTATAGCTCATTCTATATTTTCAACTTCGTTTTCACTTCAAATATTTCACTAACGCCTTAATATTTCGAAAAATTTCGCCATAACCTCCTTTGTACGGGGAGGGGTTTGGAAATTTATTGGGCCGTATTAGGTACCCAATAAATCCTAAAAAGCCTTCACATATTTATATTGATATATTTTGGTGTTTACGGGGGAGCATGTACTGATAATCACTCCAGAGAATAAATTCCCGTCACCCCGTTTCCGTGTGGAAATAAATAGTCCATGTGCCGTATCTAATAACTAGAGCGACGTGATTATTGTCAACTCCAGACCCGTGTGGGGTTTTTATTAATCTGGCAGTTTATCGTTATAATTTATATAGTCCTGGTCAGTCATCAGTTCAACCTGTAGTACATAGTCATCGCCATACAAGCCTCTTGCTTATATGGTAAATCTTCCACCTCGTCACACAAGCTCCAATTGCTTATGTGGAATATGATGAAGTATGCCTATCGTCAAGAAGTATGCCATGTAGTGTAGTTCAAAATTAATTGTTACTATCCTATGGCGTTATTTATTATTTCACACAGAAAAACCAGCACTCCGCATCCAATGGCATTCACAGGAGTTGATATATAAATAAAATTGCGCAGCCAACTCATCAAGGTTTACCTATTTGTCGGGCATGCAAATAATTTCTTTACTCTACAGCTAATCCATTTTTCCTGTTCAACACATGTATATATATGCAGAACAAAGCTAATAATAATATTTCTAGCAAACTATTATTTATTTCAACACGTGTGTATTTTTAACTAAGCGTACACATGATAAAAGGAATATTTTTATCATCAAAAATATTTATTCGACACATGTGTATTTTTAACTAAGCGTATACATGATAAAAGGAATATTTTTATCATCAAAAATATTTATTCGACACGTGTGTATTTTTAACTAAGCGTATACATGATAAAAGGAATATTTTTATCATCAAAAATATTTATTCGACACGTGTGTATTTTTAACACTTCATATTTACTATAAAAATATAGTTTTCACTGTCGATTCATTTTATTTTTAAAAGGTGATAACATTCAACACATGAACTTCAATTCAACGAATGAATTGCAACTCAACACATGAATATACGATATATTTTGTATATATATAAAAATGTGATTTTTATCGCTAAAGCCATTTGTTAAAATTCGAATAATATTCAACACATGAATTCCAACTCAACGAATGAATTGCAACTCAACACATGAATATTCGATATAGTTTGTATATATATAAAAATGTGATTTTTATCGCTAAAGCCATTTGTTTAAATTCGAATAATATTCAACACATGAATTTCAACTCAACGAATGAATTGCAACTCAACACATGAATATCCGATATAGTTTGTATAGATATAAAAATGTGATTTTTATCGCTAAAGCCATTTGTTTAAATTCAAATAATATTCAAAACATGAATTTCAACTCAACGAATGAATTGCAACTCAACACATGAATATTCGATATAGTTTGTATATATATAAAAATGTGATTTTTATCGCTAAAGCCATTTGTTTAAATTCGAATAATATTCAACACATGAATATTCGATATAGTTTGTATAGATATAAAAATGTGATTTTTATTGCTAAAGCCATTTTGTTTAAATTCAAATAATATTCAACACATGAATTTCAACTCAACGAATGAATTGCAACTCAACGCATGAATATTCGATATAGTTTGTATATGTATAAAAATGTGATTTTTATTGCTAAAGCCATTTGTTAAAATTCGAATAATATTCAACACATGAATTTCAACTCAACGAATGAATTGCAACTCAACACATGAATATTCGATATAGTTTGTATATAATTTCAATGAATGAAAATTATTCTAACACATAATTATTTCAGAAAATTTCAGCAGCATAACGGCAGGGTAGTTGAAACCGGGACCGTCCCTAGTACGGCTCCTCGCTCTACCTTAAAACCTCGCGGTTTTTGACAATGGGGATCATGCATCTAGTTTGCATGCATGCGGCATGTTTTATTTTCAATTCCACAATCCTATTCTATTTTGTTTCAACCACAAGAGGGTATTTTTCAACCACAAAGGTATTTTTCAACCATAAAGGTATTTTTCAACCATAATATCAACCACAAACAATTATTCCCAACCATTCGTCATACCATATAATATCACGTCTATCACAAGCAATAAATATCGTCCATGGTTTGTGGACGAGGGGAGTATGTATATATATATATATATAATAATTCACTTGCATTTCATCATAATTCAAAGCATATATGTTTCAAACAACGCTTGTATAATTTATACATCGCTAATATAACTTATACAACACATGTACATGAGGTATACAATGCGTATATAATTTACACTTCGCTTATATAATTTATACAACGCGATTTCATTCACACAAATAGTTTAGATTCCTCACATTGGATATTGCGGTGCTAAAAATCGTAGGAAGGTCAGAAAAATCCGCGGCTTCTTCTAGAATGTAGAGAGCCTCCTTGCGGTCATGGTGTCTCCTGTTTCATCGAATTTCGTTGAAGAACGAAAAAGATATCATTTTTCAAAGCTTTGCAACGCTTTAAAGTGTTAAAACAGTTTAAAATAATATAAGCCGTTAGTTTTCAAACCTGCTCAATTCTAGGTTTGGATTATTCTCTTGATTCGTAGCTCTATAGGATGATCAGACTGTTGGACGTCGTCGAGGGAGGGAAGAGCTTTCCGGCCTGGTAGTCTGAGGTGGTGCGACGGCGAATCGAGGCGGCGGCGGCTCCAGGAAGGCGACGACTTTGAAGCGCCAGAACTCGACGACGGCGGCTCTGTTGGTGGCGAAGTTGGGTCGGATGTGGAGAGGGGAGTACGGCGAACAAAACTCCAACGGTGGTCGGCAGTGAAACGGCCTTAGGCGGCGGCGATATCAGCGAGAAGTTTTGAACGACGTGCGTCGTTCGATCGTTCTGGCGGCTAGGGTTTTAGAGCTTTTTTTTTAAAAAAAGAAAATTTCCTATTGGCCAGAATTTATAGGAAATTTTTAAATAGTGTTTTTGCAAACGGACTCCTTTTTAAACCCAACGACTGTCACCCCAAGCTAAATACCCCCATTCCGGACACAATGGGATATGTTTCGTTGGCCATTTCGACTGTTACAGTCAGTTATTTTTCAAATTAAAATATAAAACATTCGATATTTAATTTAAACGCACCTTTCAATTTGCCAGGGCCACAAACTGAATCGAAAAATTCCAGAAAAATAAATCTAGCTTTGTTTTGACGATACGGTCCTAACAAAACCAGTTTCGTCGAATTCTGAGCTCGTTTGAAAAATGGCCATTTTTAGGTCGACCCATTTTAACAGAATTTGACCAAACACGTTATCTTTTGCCCCGCTCACATACTAGCTTCAAAAATTATGAAATTTGAAACCTAGCAATAATTTTACATCCCGGACCCAACAAAAGTGGTTTCGTCGAATTCCGAGGTCATTTGCAAAATCTCAATTTTCAAGGGCTATATATACTATATAGCGACCTTTCTGAAAATTCATTTGGCCATAACTTTTGATTTCCGCTATGAAATTTCGATTTTTCAGATTCGTTAGAAAGGTATTGATAAACAGATTTAAATATTTTCAGTTTCGTCAAAATCCGTTATATTTTCCACCCGGTATAGTCAGACAAAGTTTGTATTCAAAATTTCAAACGGCCATACCATACCAAACTCTATATTTTATTGAAATACGCTATTTCAATCCTTCAAATTTCTCGTAACAACTCGTATTTCGATAACATGTTAAAACGAGAATCAAGGCAGAATTTAATTTTAAATTCTGAATCAAGTAAAACGGGCTATGCCATTGCGTTCGTCTTGGAAAAATACGCGAAATAGAGTCCGAAATTTTGTAAATCGGAGTCCGTATGACCCGGTTAAGGCCCAAAGAAGTTTTCGGGAAATTTGAATTTCGAGACATGCAGAGATGGGGCCAGGCGGGAAAATTCCCGCCCAGACAAGTCGACTTGGCTGTCGACTTGCAAGTCGACAGGCATGTCGACAGGCAAGTCGACAGGGCTGTCGACTTTCCCTGTCGGCTGATTCTGGCCTGGTGCACCTATTTTCTATCTTGGCTAGGTTTTTGGGCCTGGTTTGAAATCTGACGGTTCAGGTTGGTCCTAGGGTTAATCTAAGGGTCCTAACTAGCCTAATCTTCTATAAATAAACCCCTAACCTACCCCTAAACCCTCATTATTCACTCATGTAACTAAACTATGGCCAAATTTCTACTCTCATGGCCTCCACTCAACTATCCTAGCCTCCACTTCATTTCTATGAGAGGTTTCATGATCATGAGAGTATTAGAGAGTCCCTATGTTAGTATGAGAGCTCCTCAAGTTGATTTCAAGGCAAAAGTTTTGGTCTTTGTTCATAAAGATGGTGTATTTGTTGATTTGGAGCATCCATCTTTGGGTTTTTGGATGATGGCATGCATAAGCTTCATCACAAGCTTTAGTTTAATCGATTTAGGCCTTCATAGCAATGTAAGCACTTTCCTTACTTTTAGATATTAACTATGAAGTTAAATGTTCATGTTGCAAGTTTGGGTTTGATCATTGAGAATGATATATGCTATCATGTCATGCAAGTTTGTGAAGTCATTATCTTGATCTTATGAGCTAAAAGCTACAACCTTTATGTTGAAATGTTGCATTATGCAACATGAGAACCTTCATAATCATTATGTCAACTTGCATATGAAGTCATAATCCGTATATGATGATATATGCGAGTTCCTAGCCATCATTCCATGTCTTTTGTCACCATGATTCGCTTATGTGCCAAGTTTGGGTTTATGCATGTTTTTGAGGCTGAAGAATGTAACATGCAAGCTAATGAACACACGTGTGCCTCATTTGCCACCATGATTAACTTGTGGCTTAATACCCACTTTTGTCATTCCTTTGCCAAGTCTCTTCTTTTAATCCATTACATTGTTGCGAACGTATATGCGAGTTTAAAAGCATTGGGTTATGTTATGGGTAATTTCTAATGACATGAAAATACAACTTGAAAACATGGCTTGAAATATAACATGGAAGTTGACATGTAAGTATGCATAAGAACATAAGCTTGGGAATTTACCTATTAAGTTAGGTCTACCCTTTGGGAATTTACCTATTAAGTTAGGTCTACCCAAATGCTTGAAAAACTTGTAACATGTTTTGGAAACATGATGAACATGACACTTAGATAATATAAGTGTGGCCAACTCGAGGTTGGGTTGAGTTTGCAACGTAAAACTACCCGGAACCGACCGGCCTAACTAGTAGTTGCAAACAATAGGACCCAATGTGAGAAGTTGGTCATGTTGTGCTTGAACCCGAGGTTAGACCAAGTTGTGGTGTAAAGCTACCCGGAACCGACCGGCTTAACTAGTAACCACAACAAGGTCTAATGTGAGAGGTTGGGGTGCATTAAGTAATTAATGTCACATGATAGGGTTAAGTTAATTTGATTAATGACTCTTAACCAAATATGACATGGATAAAGGGGTTAAGTAAATTGATTAGGCTAATGATACTTAACAAAACATGACAAGGTTGGGTAGGTTAAGTGATTTGATTTGCCTAATGACACTTAACCATTTTTATACGACTAATGGACGTGGATTAAGTTAACCAATACTTAATCAATCCAACATGATAACTTGATAAGGTTAAGTGGGATCGGGTTTGATTTCTTAATGACACTTAACCATGCAAGATGATTAGGGGATGGTGTTAAGTAATTTACACTTAACTAATCCGACTTGGTAATTAGATGGGGTTAAGTAATTAAGGATTAACTAATCTAACCACGGTAATTAGATGGGGTTAAGTAATCCACACTTAACTAATCTAAACACGGTAATTCGATGGGGTTAAGTTAAACACTTAACCAATTTAAACTTGGTAATTCAATAAGGTTAAGTAACCAATACTTAACCAACTTAACGTGATAATTTAATGGGGTTAAGCAACTTATACTTAACCAATTATACATGATGATTTGATGGGGTTAAGTAACCTACACTTAACCAATCTAATACGCGGACCTGATAAGGTTAAGTCACAAGACCTTTTTAGAATATACTTAACCATTGTAGTACGATTAGAGGATGGGGTTAAGCCAACCTATACTTAACCAATCCGACTCGATAATTTGATGGGATTAAGATAATCTATGCTTAATCGATCTAGCAAGATAATCCGATAGGATTAAGGTAAGCTAGTACTTGACCAATTTGACTTGATAGGGTTAAGTCATGAGCCTCTGGGTACACTTAACCAACTTGTGGGACTAAGTCTTGAACTTAAATACTTAGCCAATCTTTGACGTGATTCGTGGGCGGGTTAAGTCATGGACTTGAATGATAACACTTAACCCAATAGACAAACCCTAGCTATAAGAACTAGGTAGAAAACCGTGGTTAATCAAGGATAACGAGAAAGGAAGCTAAGTGGTAAACCTTAGTTAAGGGTAACTAAGTAATAATTCTTAGCTAAGGACATAGGACTAATTCTCAAAGCGATGAGTAACCTGATGCGGTAGGTCATCGCTTAGTATACGAGGAGGAGAAAGCTATCTGACTTGGATAAAAGCTCCAGCGCACTGGGTGCCGAAGTGGAAGCTTCGGGGGACGTGAGGATATTCTTGGGATCCCTCTGTGGGCTGCCAGGTAGTTACACTAGGCCCATGAGAGGTTAAGGTCTACGTTAGAAGGACCAAGAGTATGCCTTGGTTGCTATGCGAGCGACCTAAAGACTGGGATGGATTAGCGTGGAGTCGACGATTCTTGTTTTTGCCCTGGATAGCGCATCGCCGACTACCTACCATCTTTAGTCAATCGTGTACGTACGGAAAGGCAGGGAACCCCCAACAGACCATGTGCTTGCTATCGAGTCATGGGTGAGGTTGGCCCGTAGGAAAGTGGGGCTATAGTGGGGTCGGGGAGTGGTTCTCATACCTGATTTTTCTTGGATTGTCTTTCAGTAGTTGAGGGAGGGGTCACGTGGGACCATAGCCACGGGTACAAAAGCAGACCTTGATATCTGCATCTGCAGACGACTTAAAGCTCCCGAACGAGTTCCATATTTCTTAGTTTGCCCTGGAACGGAACTCGGATGGCACATTGAGGAACATGTGCATCTAGACATGGAAAACGATTCACGATACATACGTGGGATGAAGGGCGCGGTTGACGGGTGGCGTAATCCCTAGTGGTCCTAGGTGGCCAAAACCCAAACCGAGACACGGAAACGTTCATTAGGTAGCATAATCCCTAGCGGTCGCATAAATCCTAAGTGGACGCGCGATAGTTCATGGTAAGGAAACACAACTAGATCAAGGGTTGCAGTCCAAAACAACTTCAAGGATAAAACGTTTACATGGGAAAGCCCGTACGGCCTACGGCAAAGGACTGAACTTATACATGGAAAGAAACATATGAGTTGGGAAAACCTACATATGCTATATATTAGGTTGACATGGACCATTACATGACGTTGGGCAAGGGACATTCATGGTTAACACATGACGCAGGTTGGGATACTAGTACGAGAGGTGCAGAGCGGATATACAGGATAGATGCCATGGGACGTTATACGCGATAGATATCTTGGGATATTATACTTGATAGAAACCTGACAATGTGATACCTTGTTTTATCTTGACATCGTAGTTTATCACGACACCCTAGTTTATCTGAGTTCAGTAGTTCATCCTGTTATTTTGATTTAATTGACCTATCTTGTATCATGCTTATGTTCATCTCAGTTTCTCATGACAGTTAACTTTACTAGTTTTTATACTAATAGTAGATAGGGCTTACTCAGTCTTTTTGACTGACCCGTTTTGTTTCGCCTCTTTTCTTCCATCCCCCCCAGGTTACAGGGAGGAAACACTGCTGTTTAGTTCGGACTTCTTCTGCTTGAAGGTCATCATGGATGGCTTGGACTTTTCCTGGCTATGGCTACTTTACTGTTTTTACTTGGGGAATAATTTATGAAAAAAAGTCTTTATGCTTCTTTACTATTGAAAGCAGGTTTTGATGTACTCTGATGTAAAAGGCTTTAGACCTTATGTATTCATGTTATGAAAGATTGATTTTACTTCCGCTATTTTATGTGTTCTATCTTGTGATGTTTCTGTGCATGTTTACCAATAATGCCCCTCTAAAGCTAGTGCATTCCCTTGCGAGTGACCCTAGCGGAGGCGGGGTGTTACATTTGGTATCAGAGCAGAAGGTTACCAGACTGGGCAAAAGTTTTTAAAACCTTCTGAAAACTATTTGGAAAACCGTTTATAAAGAAGCATTTTTCAAGAAAAGTTTGTTTTAAAATGGCTATTACCCAAAAGCCATTAGCACCATTCTTTGATTCCTTGATTGAATCTCATTTCCTTTCTTTCCTCCATCCATGGTCACAGTAGTTCTCACTGTGACTAATCTTTGTCTAGCCACGTAGGTGTTTCCCGTACGATGGAGGTGGTTCTGGAGAGACCCATTGCCGTGTTACAGGAAAGGATAATAAAGAGCAAGGGTAAAGGATACGAGTTTAAGGATGAGCAACTTGTTGGTATGGCTCAACCCAGAATGAGAGAGAAAGATGAACAATGAAACCCATGACGAGAGAGTACCTTTGGCATGGTGAAACGGGGCGGATAGTTAAGTATCATGGGACAAGGACAAGATCATCGGGAGGGCAGTAGTATGCTCTCATTTCTAGGGTACCTCGGAAGGAGGGTAACGATCTTGTTAAAGGTTTAGCTTTTCTTCTCTATCATCCCTTTAGGACTTTGGTTTGATCATCGTATCATTTAAGTCTGCTTCGATAGTTGAGTCTCTGCACCTTAAGTACTAGCGTAATAGAGAATCCCATTTTTGTCTCAAGTCCTGTGGAGAATTGGTCCATTTATTCATGACTTGTTTTGGATTTGAGAATGACATGCCTCGGTTATGGATGGATTCTAGGGATGAAGTGGTTATCCAGTAAGGGGTGCCACTCTCGGTAGTTAGACTCTTGACTAGCCTTGGTAATACCCTCGAAGTCTCGTGGAACCTTTTGGCTTCGGTCATGATTAGTTACCTAGAATCCCTTGATACCTTTATTGGAAATTTGAAGCCCGATCGAGTGGTGTTCGCCGATAAACGGATGGTTTATTTCACTTATGCATGGGTTATGGAAATCACCCTAGTAAGTGCACTTGATAACCCGGTTGGCATCTGTTTACTTTCAAGAGAAAGTTCTACTATGTGGAATACCTTATGGTACGAGGTCCGAGATTCACTAGTGAATTTTGGAAAGCTTGCATGAGATCATGAGTACGCAGTCATGTTTGCGCTAAGTGTGCGAGTGGAACGAGAGGCGACGAAGAAATGAGTTCCAGCTCATGTTATGGAAACAGGAAATAAGAAGCTACGAAATCGTGAAGTTAAAGGACGGTCAAGGCACAATGGAATTGAGCTCAAGGAAATACGACTTTGATGGTCAAAGACTAGATACGCGCATGATATCTCTTTTTGGGAGTATATCCTTGATCCCTGTTTTCTGTAGAGCTTACTTGTAGGCTATCTTTTGTGGACATCCTCTTGGTCCTATTTTTTGTTACAAACCCCATAAGGAGTTTGTCTTGTTTATCTTCTCGACCCTGTTTCAGGGAATCCTAGGTAGAACCCTATGGATGTAAACATGTATTTGAAACATGTTATGATTGATATGGTTGCAAGTGGTTGCAAGTGGTTGCTCGTGGATGCGCGAATATACATTAGACACTAGCTCGACTCGGTCACATTTCATATTGCATATGCACGAGTATTTATACTTGTTTATGGATGAAATCGAATGTGTTATCATGCGGTTGTTGCATATGAATGAATGATTGTGCACGCATATAGCATCTATATGACTAGGACTATTTGCATACATGTTGGATTCATGGCACTTAACATATCTTGCATTAGAAAGATCATTCAGGCCTGATCATTAGCATTAGCTAAGGAACATGTACACACACGTTTTGCATATATTCATATAGCATTAGAAATCATCTAAGGACAATGATTGCTTGTGGATGATGTTTTGAGTAGATGGATGATGGATGGTAGGATATGTTCTTCCTAACTTGGAGATTTCGGGGACGAAATCCTAAAAGGTGGGGAGAATGTAACAACTCGTATTTCGATAACATGTTAAAACGAGAATCAAGGCAGAATTTAGTTTTAAATTCTGAATCAAGTAAAACGGGCTATGCCATTGCGTTCGTCTCGGAAAAATACGCGAAATAGAGTCCGAAATTTTGTAAATCGGAGTCCGTATGACCCGGTTAAGGCCCAAAGAAGTTTTCAGGAAATTTGAATTTCGAAACATGCAGAGATGGGGCCAGGCGGGAAAATCCCCGCCCAGACAAGTCGACAGGGCTGTCGACTTGCAAGTCGACAGGCATGTCGACAGGCAAGTCGACAGGGCTGTCGACTTGCCCTGTCGGCTGATTCTGGCCTGGTGCACCTATTTTCTATCTTGGCTAGGTTTTTGGGCCTGGTTTGAAATCTGACGGTTCAGGTTGGTCCTAGGGTTAATCTAAGGGTCCTAACTAGCCTAATCTTCTATAAATAAACCCCTAACCTACCCCTAAACCCTCATTATTCACTCATGTAACTAAACTATGGCCAAATTTCTACTCTCATGGCCTCCACTCAACTATCCTAGCCTCCACTTCATTTCTATGAGAGGTTTCATGATCATGAGAGTATTAGAGAGTCCCTATGTTAGTATGAGAGCTCCTCAAGTTGATTTCAAGGCAAAAGTTTTGGTCTTTGTTCATAAAGATGGTGTATTTGTTGATTTGGAGCATCCATCTTTGGGTTTTTGGATGATGGCATGCATAAGCTTCATCACAAGCTTTAGTTTAATCGATTTAGGCCTTCATAGCAATGTAAGCCCTTTCCTTACTTTTAGATATTAACTATGAAGTTAAATGTTCATGTTGCAAGTTTGGGTTTGATCATTGAGAATGATATATGCTATCATGTCATGCAAGTTTGTGAAGTCATTATCTTGATCTTATGAGCTAAAAGCTACAACCTTTATGTTGAAATGTTGCATTATGCAACATGAGAACCTTCATAATCATTATGTCAACTTGCATATGAAGTCATAATCCTTATATGATGATATATGCGAGTTCCTAGCCATCATTCCATGTCTTTTGTCACCATGATTCGCTTATGTGCCAAGTTTGGGTTTATGCATGTTTTTGAGGCTTAAGAATGTAACATGCAAGCTAATGAACACATTTGTGCCTCATTTGCCACCATGATTAACTTGTGGCTTAATACCCACTTTTGTCATTCCTTTGCCAAGGCTCTTCTTTTAATCCATTACGTTGTTGCGAACGTATATGCGAGTTTAAAAGCGTTGGGTTATGTTATGGGTAATTTCTAATGACATGAAAATACAACTTGAAAACATGGCTTGAAATATAACATGGAAGTTGACATGTAAGTATGCATAAGAACATAAGCTTGGGAATTTACCTATTAAGTTAGGTCTACCCTTTGGGAATTTACCTATTAAGTTAGGTCTACCCAAATGCTTGAAAAACTTGTAACATGTTTTGGAAACATGATGAACATGACACTTAGATAATATAAGTGTGGCCAACTCGAGGTTGGGTTGAGTTTGCAACGTAAAACTACCCGGAACCGACCGGCCTAACTAGTAGTTGCAAACAATAGGACCCAATGTGAGAAGTTGGTCATGTTGTGCTTGAACCCGAGGTTAGACCAAGTTGTGGTGTAAAGCTACCCGGAACCGACCGGCTTAACTAGTAACCACAACAAGGTCTAATGTGAGAGGTTGGGGTGCATTAAGTAATTAATGTCACATGATAGGGTTAAGTTAATTTGATTAATGACTCTTAACCAAATATGACATGGATAAAGGGGTTAAGTAAATTGATTAGGCTAATGATACTTAACAAAACATGACAAGGTTGGGTAGGTTAAGTGATTTGATTTGCCTAATGACACTTAACCATTTTCATACGACTAATGGACGGGGATTAAGTTAACCAATACTTAATCAATCCAACATGATAACTTGATAAGGTTAAGTGGGATCGGGTTTGATTTCTTAATGACACTTAACCATGCAAGATGATTAGGGGATGGGGTTAAGTAATTTACACTTAACTAATCCGACTTGGTAATTAGATGGGGTTAAGTAATTAAGGCTTAACTAATCTAACCACGGTAATTAGATGGGGTTAAGTAATCCACACTTAACTAATCTAAACACGGTAATTCGATGGGGTTAAGTTAAACACTTAACCAATTTAAACTTGGTAATTCAATAAGGTTAAGTAACCAATACTTAACCAACTTAACGTGATAATTTAATGGGGTTAAGCAACTTATACTTAACCAATTATACATGATGATTTGATGGGGTTAAGTAACCTACACTTAACCAATCTAATACGCGGACCTGATAAGTTTAAGTCACAAGACCTTTTTAGAATATACTTAACCATTGTAGTACGATTAGAGGATGGGGTTAAGCCAACCTATACTTAACCAATCCGACTCGATAATTTGATGGGATTAAGATAATCTATGCTTAATCGATCTAGCAAGATAATCCGATAGGATTAAGGTAAGCTAGTACTTGACCAATTTGACTTGATAGGGTTAAGTCATGAGCCTCTGGGTACACTTAACCAACTTGTGGGACTAAGTCTTGAACTTAAATACTTAGCCAATCTTTGACGTGATTCGTGGGCGGGTTAAGTCATGGATTTGAATGATAACACTTAACCCAATAGACAAACCCTAGCTAGAAGAACTAGGTAGAAAACCGTGGTTAATCAAGGATAACGGGAAAGGAAGCTAAGTGGTAAACCTTAGTTAAGGGTAACTAAGTAATAATTCTTAGCTAAGGACATAGGACTAATTCTCAAAGCGATGAGTAACCTGATGCGGTAGGTCATCGCTTAGTATACGAGGAGGAGCAAGCTATCTGACTTGGATAAAAGCTCCAGCGCACTGGGTGCCGAAGTGGAAGCTTCGGGGGACGTGAGGATATTCTTGGGATCCCTCTGTGGGCTGCCAGGTAGTTACACTAGGCCCATGAGAGGTTAAGGTCTATGTTAGAAGGACCAAGAGTATGCCTTGGTTGCTATGCGAGCGACCTAAAGACTGGGATGGACTAGCGTGGAGTCGACGATTCTTGTTTTTGCCCTGGATAGCGCATCGCCGACTACCTACCATCTTTAGTCAATCGTGTACGTACAGAAAGGCAGGGAACCCCCAACAGACCATGTGCTTGCTATCGAGTCATGGGTGAGGTTGGCCCGTAGGAAAGTGGGGCTATAGTGGGGCCGGGGAGTGGTTCTCATACATGATTTTTCTTAGATTGTCTTTCAGTAGTTGAGGGAGGGGTCACGTGGGACCATAGCCACGGGTACAAAAACAGACCTTGATATCTGCATCAGCAGACGACTTAAAGCTCCCGACCGAGTTCCATATTTCTTAGTTTGCCCTGGCACGGAACTCGGATGGCACATTGAGGAACATGTGCATCTAGACATGGAAAACGATTCACGATACATACGTGGGATGAAGGGCGCGGTTGACGGGTGGCGTAATCCCTAGTGGTCCTAGGTGGCCAAAACCCAAACCGAGACACAGAAACGTTCATTAGGTAGCATAATCCCTAGCGGTCCTAGGTGGCATAAATCCTAAGTGGACGCGCGATAGTTCATGGTAAGGAAACACAACTAGATCAAGGGTTGCAGTCCAAAACAACTTCAAGGATAAAACGTTTACATGGGAAAGCCCGTACGGCCTACGGCAAAGGACTGAACTTATACATGGAAAGAAACATACGAGTTAGGAAAACCTACATATGCTATATATTAGGTTGACATGGACCATTACATGACGTTAGGCAAGGGACATTCATGGTTAACACATGACGCAGGTTGGGATACTAGTACGAGAGGTGCAGAGCGGATATACAGGATAGATGCCATGGGACGTTATACGCGATAGATATCTTGGGATATTATACTTGATAGAAACCTGACAATGTGATACCTTGTTTTATCTTGACATCGTAGTTTATCACGACACCCTAGTTTATCTGAGTTCAGTAGTTCATCCTATTATTTTGATTTAATTGACCTATCTTGTATCATGCTTATGTTCATCTCAGTTTCTCATGACAGTTAACTTTACTAGTTTTTATACTAA
Source organism: Allium sativum (assembly GCA_030737875.1). Lineage (NCBI taxonomy): Eukaryota > Viridiplantae > Streptophyta > Magnoliopsida > Asparagales > Amaryllidaceae > Allium > Allium sativum. The sequence goes on from JASFAX010000034.1 coordinate 9,097,501, forward strand.
CAGTAGATAGGGCTTACTCAGTCTTTTTGACTGACCCGTTTTGTTTCGCCTCTTTTCTTCCGTTCCCCTCCCCCCCCCCCCCCCTCGCCCAGGTTACAGGGAGGAAACACTGTTGTTTAGTTCGGACTTCTTCTGCTTGAAGGTCATCATGGATGGCTTGGACTTTTCCTGGCTATGGCTACTTTACTGTTTTTACTTGGGGAATAATTTATGAAAAAAAGTCTTTATGCTTCTTTACTATTGCAAGACAGGTTTTGATGTACTCTGATGTAAAAGGCTTTAGACCTTATGTATTCATGTTATGAAAGATTGATTTTACTTCCGCTATTTTATGTGTTCTGTCTTGTGATGTTTCTGTGCATGTTTACCAATAATGCCCCTCTAAAGCTAGTGCATTCCCTTGCGAGTGACCCTAGCGGAGGCGGGGTGTTACATTTCTTGTTAATAACCTGATTTAAAAATTTTAAACTGGTTCACATTTTCCGGGTTATTACATGTTGAATTGCATTAGATTCCCAATTCAACATCAAAACATAATTTGGATTATTTTTGTTGACTTGAATAAAATTGTCAATTCAATATAAAATTAGTATCTTGATCATATTTGTTGAATTGAATAGATTGTCAATTCATTATTTAAAATATCTTTTTAACATTTTTGAGCATTGAAATAGGATTGTCAATTTAACATAAAACATTATTTCATCATTTTTATTGTATTGAATTAGAAATGTCAATACAATGGAAAATATATCATTTTTTTATCATTGAACTGAGAAAAGTTATTCCTTCGTTTTCATTCTTTAATGCAAATATACATAGAAAATTAAAATATTCTTTTATTTGCATTCTTTTATGCAAATATACATAGAAATATAAAATGCTCTTTTATTTGCATTCTTTTATGCAAATACACTTTGAAATATAAAATATTCTTTTATTTGCATTCTCTAACGCAAATATGCTTTGGTATAAGAAAATCATAATTTTGTTTGCAATTTTATATGCAAACAAAACATTAGAATTAAAAGGTCATATTTTTGTTTGCAATTTTAGATGCAAACAAAACATTAGAATTAAAATCATCATTTTGTTTACATTTTAGATGTAAACATAAACATTAGAATGAATATACAGTTTTATTTTGTATATTGAATAGAAGTATAAATGATTTAAAAGGTTACATTTTTGTTTGTAAATTAAGTTGCAAACAAAACGTTTAGAAAAAGATTTCATTTTTATTTGCATATTTAGATGCAAATAAACATTTAGAAAAAAAAAGATTTCATTTTTATCTGCATATTTAGATGCAAATAAACAGCATAGTAAAGATTTCATTTTTATTTCAAATTTAGGTGCAAATAAACAACGTAGAAAAGATTTCATTTTTATATGCATATTTTGATGCAAAATCAACACCGTAGGAAGAAGTTGCATTCTGTTTACAAAATTGGTTGTAAACTAAACATTATAATAAAAATTACATGTTTATTTACATTATAGATGTAAATAAAAGCTTAAATTAAAAAGTTACATTTTTTATTCAATTTAGATGTGAATAAGAGAGTAGATTAAAAAGTTATAATTTTTATTTACATTCTAGATGTAAATAAAATAATAGATTAAAGAATTACATTTTTATTTACATGCTAGTAAAAATAAAAGACTAGAATTGAAAGTTGCATTTTTTTTTTGTTGTCATTTTACAGAAAATAAAAAGAGTGGAATTAAATATCACATTTTATCGTCATTTTATATTAAACAAAAAGAAAAGGTTTTAAATTTTTCATTTTTTAGTTGTCTTTTTAGGGACAATAAAAAGAATAGATTTTAGTGTTATATTTTTATTGTCCTTTTATATGCATTAAAATGAATTAGATATCAAAATGGAATAGGTGAACAATAAAAATATACATCTTTGTTTCGTATGTGGGAATCATTAAAATTTCTCATTGTTGAAATGTTACACTTCCATCTACAAGTTCTCCAACTTGTTTATGTGATCGGGAAGATAATTATTCACACATCGCCCAAGTGAACAAATAATCTATTATTTGTTTGTTGGTTGAAACCCCACACGGGTGTTGGGACGACATTTGATATACATTATCCCCAATATTTAAAATATCAATCGATGGATTGACATTCTGTGTTGAGCATTACTTATTTATTTATTTTAATGCTCACAGTTATAAATCTCACTTTGGATGTAAATGTATTGTTTGATGATTGTTTATCATTATCGTTGGATATATGCAATATATGAAATCCATATAACTGAATTATATGGTAATTGATTGTGTCACATTCAGATTCAGAATATTTTTAATAAAATAATATTTTTAAAAATGAAGAACATCTTTATATAAAGAATATTTTGAAGTAAAGAAGTTTGTAAATAAAGAATATTTTAAAATTCTGAATATTTTAAATAACATTCAATGTAAAATAAAACTATGATTTTTATGTCCGTTTTAGAATGGATATAAAAATATAAAATATGAAGACGTGTTATGTAGGGACACTATTTTTAACCTGAACGAGTTTATCGATTGATTTATTTCACTTTAAAATGAAGTGGTCTATAAATCTAATATTTTGAAAATATAAATATTTTAATATGATAAAATAAAGAATATTCAATTTTGCTTTAAAATTTAGAATGAATATAAAATCATTTTAAAATAAATTTACAAATATTTTATAAAATACGTTTAAATAGAAGTCGATGATATATATATATATATACATATATATATAATGGCCTGAATAGAACGCGCCGCACAGCGACCGTTCTCGAATTTCAACCATTAACTTCAAATTGATGTAACAGGAGATCTGACCGTCAGATTCTCCTAAAACCAGAACCGTTGGTTTCGTATCAAAAAGAGCTTTCCAATGAATATAAGATTTTTGAAATCTAATGGTTAGATTTGGATTTATGTCCAAATCAATTTCAGAAAAGGTTGTTATGGATGCAGTTCGATGACTGTTTATGGAAATCGACTGTAAAGGCCTTAATAAAATTATTTAAAATATATAAAAATTATGTAAAATCATAATAAATGTTTTAAAAAGATTTTTAGTTGAAAATTCCAATTTTGTAAAGGCAAAATATAATTTTTATCAAAATGAACTAGTTATTAACTAAAAAGATAATCCAATATTTTAAAATAAATATATTGGATTTTGGGTTATCGTGAATGGTGTCTTAAATGACACTATTCTTAAAACACCGTGTAAAAGGAATAAATATTTTAATCAATATTAATAGAGTTTTCAAATTATATTTAGTTATTGGAATAAAGTGAAATGTGAATTGGGTTTATTGTGAACTGTGTTTTTAAAAACGACATTTGTTCTTTAACCCAATTAACAGTGAAAATATAATTCAGAATTTATAAATCTTTTATTAAGATTTAAATGGAAATTTTCCAAAATAAAGTTTCCAATTTAATACATTAAATTGGAATTGAATGAAATTTGGTTCGGTAATAATCGAGATGAGCTTCTGTAAAAGAAGGCTGTTACTATATATGGAATTTAAAAGGCTTTGCCGTTATTCCATATTTATTATTGGTCTGATACAGAAATTTATATCGATTATATATTGATTCGATTTCTGTAAAAATTCCATATTTAATGGAAGATGATTCTGGGTTTATTGTGAATTGTGTTTCAAATGACATCGGTTCTTTAACCAAGTTAAAGATAAGTTTAATTTCTTAAATTTGAATAATCTTTAAGTAATGATCTTAGAGATTAAAAAGGATAACTTTAAAGAATTTTATCTTTGATAAAATTAATGGGGACTCTTCCCTAATATTGTGAATATTCTACTAAAAGAACATTCTGAATTGGAATGAGGCATTGGATGTGTTTTTATAGCACTTGATTTTAAATTACGCGAGTTATTCGGAAAGACCGGGTTTAACCCATTCTGAATAATGAATACGACGACTAATAGTCGAAGAAATTGAAGACGGTGCAAGACAGACGATCTTCAAGTCGAATGGATGAGTTGCTACTGATGCCCATGATTGGAGTAGCTACCTTGAAGGGGCTACAGTGGTAACCGTCCGGACATACATGTTGATTGTTCGGATATGCGAGGAATAAGGTTCCTCCGGTTTCGTTCAAACACGGAACGGACTTGTAAATGGATGGTATCTCTAACGTTGTATTCCTTTACATTGTATCTGTTGATTTTTGTTAATATATATCTGTTGGTAGCAGAGAATTCATTCTTTTGCTTAATACCCTTCTCTGAGACATATGAGCTCAGAGGTTATATATTGGCAGAAATCAATGGTAGGGATTGACAATGCGGCATACTAAGATGCATGGATCAAGGCTTTTGTTGAAAAGCAGAGCCTTGTGGATGATGATCAAAGCATAGCCTATTTAGGCATAGCTTTGTGTATTACGTTACCTCGCGAGGCTCACACCCCGGTAGAGTCAAAAACGGTACAAGGGAACGCAGGGAGTGCACACGTTTCTTTCTAGCTAGAAGTGGTGTTTGGGTTTTTACACGGCCCGACATTTTTACTTATGTGGTTGATGGATTGAGGCACCTCGGATTTTTATTGGTCGCCAATGGCCAATTTATAGGTCCAATAGGATCGGGAAGCGTGTGTTCAAGAATTGCCAATCCATTAAAGTATTTGTGGACCGGCCCTGCAGGATCCTGAGACATTGCTAGAGTGTCTCGAATCGGTTAAGAGATCGTCCCTACCTTGACTCATGATGGAATCCAACTTCCAATACGACATCATGCGGTTTTGATTGTACAACTAGTATGGCGACATAGTATATGGTAGCTATGTCGTCTATGATTAATACATTATGATTGAAATTGTTTTTAAAACATATCTACACTAATAATAATATCAAATACGTTTTATCGTATCAAGCATCTTTTGACCATTATAAGGTAAAACTCTATCCTCCGGTTTGCGTTGCATTATGTGATGGGACCTGAGTCTTATAATGGTTTCATTTTTCTAAAAACCATTGTGTTGTTTAACGATTTACTTTATTTTATGCACTGGCGATCCAATGGAGTAAACCCATTCCGCGTTAGCAGCGTGCCTGTGATTAGCCTTATTATTAAGTAAGTTAAATAAGATTTCTCATACCAGTCCCATGACTGACCTGTAGTTTGTTTCACTTGCAAACTCGGGTGCCCTTTTTTCCACATGGGCAGTCGAGTAGCTTATTTTGCAGATATATTAAGCAGGATTCTGGATTGAAGCTTAAAGCTGTGTCCGGGGTGTTGATAGACTTCCGCTGTATCAGTTTAGTTATTTATGCTACTTTGTATTATTTATTGTAATAAGTCTTCCGTTGTATATTATTTATCGATGTACTCTGATGTAACATTATTATGATGTTTATAAAAGTCTGTTGTTATTGTTCTAATGTATTATATTCCCAAAGTTAATATGCAGGTTCTGAACGATTTTAATCGATTTAGCGATCGATTAATATCGGGCAAAATGCATATCATTACATTCTCACTCTAATTTATTTTCTGGTTAAATATATGTACAGGATGCAGACGGTGCTTAGTAGCACCCAACACCTTTGTTTGAAACCATGTTTGTTTGGTTGTTTGGTTGACTGGTTTATTTATTTGAATTTGGTTTGGGAAGTGAAATGAATGGATTTGAATTTGGTTTGTATATGGCGTGAGCCATTATTAGGCGAGGGATAGGGCTAGACCTTTTTTCGGTTCTAGTATCGCGCCGTTATGCTGCTGAAATTTTCTAAAAATGTTAGAACGATAAAAATATCATTTTTATTGTATAATGAATTGTATAAAATATTCATGAGTTGAAATAAATATTTTATAGTTAAAAATATAATTTTTAACGAGTATATGAATAAAATAATTATTCATTTACAAACCAGACGATTTGTTTATGTACACACATTTGACTGGTATTGATTGGGACGATATATTTTACACATTGCCCAACTGCACAAATAATAATCATTGTTTGTTGTTTGAAAACCCCGCACGGGTATTGGGATGATATTGAACATACACAAATCCCAATTGTTTAGTTGTATGTCAATCGATTGGTTGACAGGCTGCTGTAAGCATTAATTATTTATATTTAACGCTTATGCAGTTGTGTAATGCATTCTGGATGATGGTTGAGTGTGTTTGATTATTGTTGTGTACATGTGTGTATGAAATCCATATAAACAAAATTATATGGTAATTGACTGTGTCTAGTTCCATTTAGGAAACAACGAATATTTTAAATTAACGAATATTTTAGAATGACGAATAATGAATATTTTAAAATGACTAATATTTTAAAATAATATTCAGTAATGGATCAAAATATGATTTTGATGTCCGATATGGGATGGACACGAAAATATTGAAATATATGAAGCCGTGTTGATTAGTTTAACGCCATTTTGACGTGAACGATATTTATATCAATTGTATTCATTTTTATAATGAATATCGAAAAGGAAATGATTTCAAAATCTGATATTTTGAAAATATTATCATTTATATATTATAATGATAAGGAAAATTCAATTTTGATTTAAAATTGAAAATGAAGTTGGAATCATTTTAAAACGAATTTATAAAATACATTTTAAATAGAAATCGATGAAATATATATAATATATATATATTATATACATTTAATGGCCTGAATAGAACGTGCCACGGCAGTTCGCGAATTTCGACCATTGACTTCGAATTGATATTACGGGAGATTCGACCATCGAATTCTCCTAAAACCAGAACCGTTGGGTTCGTATCGAAAAGAGCTTTCCAACGAATATATGAGATTTGAAATCTAACGAATAGAATTAGAATTATGTCCAAATCAAATTTGGAAAAGGTCGTTGTAAGTGCAGTTTGATGACCGTTTATGGAAGAAAGGGCCTTAATAAAATTATTAAAAATATCGATAATTTGTGTAAAATCATAATAAATGATTTGGAAAGAAATGGGATGGAAAATTCCACGTTTGTAAATATAAAAATATATTTTTATCGAAATGAATTAGTTATTAACTAGATTTAAAGTCCAATAATTTTTAAATAAAATAAATTGGGTTTGTGAGTGGTTTTAATATAACCAGAATTTCTAACATATGAATAGGAGTGGATTTGGAATGGAAATAATCTTCGGAATATTTCAATATTAGATTTCGTGATTATACGGATATTGTTATGGAAATTTGGAAGATATATTTTATATCGTTATTTCCAATACGATATTTGTTGGTTTCAGAATTTGATGATGAATATAAGCCGATATAATTTCTATTCAGAGCCTTGTATTTAGTATCAAATTGGATTTTGGGTTTGTCGTGAACGGTGTCTTCATTAACATTGTTCTTAAACCCAGTTGAGAATAGAATAAATCTTTTAATTAAGATTTAGAGAAATTTACCAATAACTAATATTTAATTCGAATTGAATTAAGAATTGGATTTTGGGTTTGTCATGAACGGTGTCTTCATTAACATTGTTCTTAAACCCAGTTGAGAAAAGAATAAATCTTTTAATTAAGATTTAGAGAAATTTACCAATTAATTAATATTTAATTGGAATTGAATTAGGAATTGGATTTTGGGTTTATCATGAACGGTGTTTTAAATAACACGTGTTCTTTAACCCGATCTACAGTAAAATGTGATTTGGAATATATAAATCTTTAATTAAGATTTAATGGGATTTTCCAAAGTAAGGTTTTTCAATTAATTAATATTTTATAGGAATGGAATGGAATTCGATTTGGTAATAATCGAAATGAACTTCTGTGGAGGAAGACTGTTAATACATATGGAATTTAAATGGCTTTCTCGTTATTTCATTTATATTATTGGTCGAATACGGAAATTGATATCGATTATATATTGATCTGTTTTCCGTGAAGACTCCTTAATTAATGGAATGTGATTTGGGTTTATCGTGAACTGTGTTTTAAATGACATTAGTTCTTTAACCCAGTTAAATATAGGATTACATGTCTAACATTGTATTTCGAACTCTATGGTTGATCTCTGCTAAATATATATCTGTTTGGTGGCGAAAAATTTATTCTCTTGCTTAACATCCTTCTCTAAGATGTACGAGCTTAGAGGTTATATACAGGCAGAAATCAATAGCACGGTGTAGATTGTCGATGCGTCATGTTTGATTTTCCAAAGTTAAATAATCATTAATATTGATTTTTGGGAAGATTAAAACCAATTGGAGTTTTAATGAATCTTTAATTAGATTGAAATGTGAATTGATAATTTAAATTATCAAATTCGGGAAATGATCGAGAGTGGAGTATCACCAGTTTTGCTCTAAGCGTTAGTTAAATCTTTAATTAGATTTGAACGGGAAATGGTAATTAATTTTACCGATAACATCTTGGTGTTAGTAATGGAGTAGTACCAGTTTCGCCCCATGGGATAAATAGGTGGGGTTTAGGAAATTAAATAAATGATTACTTCGGTAAGGTGCGTTAATCCCTACTATTTTGGAAAACCTTAGTTTGGTTTGAATTAATATCCAAAGGAAGGTTAAAGAATAAATCTAAAGGATTTATCTTTGATAAAATTAATGGGAACCTTTCCTTAATGATATGAATATTTAAATAAAAGAATATTCAGAATTGGAATGAGGCGTATGTTGTGTTTTAATAGCACTTGTTTATTATATACACGAGTTATTTGGAAAGGTCGGGTTTATACCCATTTTGAATAACTGACTCGACGATAAGTCGACGATGAAGACAGTAGTTGAAGACCGGAGGTCTTCACATCGTTTGGATGATTACTGATGTCTTGATTGGGATGTACATCCAAGCGAGGTAACAAGTGGTGATCATCCAGACATACATGGAGATTGACCAGATATGCGAGGACCTCTCTCATGTATTGGACATATGGGACAAGGAATAAGGTGCCTCCGGTTTCGTTCAGACCTAGAACGAACTTGTAAATGGATGTGTGTCTGACGTTGGATTTTATTCTGTGTTGATTGATCTTTATTAAATATATATCTGTTTGGCGGCGGAGAATTTATTCTCTTGCTTAACGCCCTTCTCTTGACGTACGAGCTCAGAGGTTATATATCGATAGACATCAGTTGCATAGCGTGAATTGCCAGTGTGGCGTGCTGAGATGCAAAGGATCAAGGCTTCTGTTGAAAAGCAGAGTCTTGTGGTTGATGATCAAAGAACAGCTTTATATAGCATAGCTTTGTGTATAGCGTTAATTCGCGGGCCTCACACCTCAGTATGAGTCAAAAACTAGATAAGGGACAGCAGGGAGTGCATGACGTATCTTTCTAGCTATGGGTGGTGTCATGGTATGGAGCCCAGACATTTATTTATTTTTACCTATGTCGATGATGGATACCGAGGTTCCTCGATTATATCGGTTACTACGGAGCCGATGGATAGGTCCTATAGGACCGGGAAACGTGTGTTTAGGAATTTCTAATCCTCAAACGTAAGAGAGGACCGGCCCTGCAAGATCCAAGGGTTGCCCAAAGTGCATAGTCCTGAGACATTTTCTAGAGTGTATCGAAGTGGTTAGGAGTACATCCCTTGCCTAGACTCTTGACGGAAATCCAATTTCCAATACATGACATTTCGATTTTGATTGCAGAGCCTAGTATTGGCGACATGATATATGGTACCCATGTCGTCTATGATTGATACATTTATATTTGAAGTTGTTTTATACACTAGGCACTCATAATAGTATCAAATGATTTGTTTTAAACGTACCAAGCATGTTTGGCTATTATAAGGGAAAACCCTATCCTCCGACTTGCGTTGCATTATGTGATGGAACGTGGGTCTTATAATAGCTTCAGTTTTCCAAAAAGCATTGCGTTGTTAGTTTTATGCACTGGTATTCTTGGGAGGAAACCCGTTCCATGTTATACGGCGTGGTCCCTTGATTTACTTTATTTATAAAATAAAGATTTAATAACTGTTTTAGTTCTCACACCAGTCACCTGACTGACCTGGAGTTTATTGTTTTAATCTAAACTCTGGGTGCCCCTATTTTCCACACGGGCAGCTAGTAGTTTTGGCTTTGCAGATATTATATTCACAAGATCCTGGTTTACAGCTGGAGCTATATTCGGAACGCTTTGTATCCGTGTATTTCTTTCAATTGTGTTTTGTATTATTTTCTGCTGCTATTTAATCTATTTTAATCTTTGATATTTTCCAATGTATATTATTTATTCATACTTTGTATATTCATGTACTCTGATGTAAATTGTTGTAATAAGCAATGAAATGTTCTTCTTTTTGCGTTCCGATTAGTCCTATTCTCATACAATCTGTTCTTTCTCTTCTCTTCGGAGACCGGGGAAGTTCGGGTCATTATAATTTGGTATCAGAGCATTGGTTTACAAAGCTCGAGAACAAGGCATATTAGAAGTAAACGAAAGAATTAATCAGAGATTGGATTAGTAATATCCAATGAGAATGACTCGTTAGAGATAGGATCAGTAGCATCCTAGAACGAGCGTATTTTAAAAATAAAAATGATAACAAATTTTGTTTTGAAAATTTAAAACCATTTTATACGTATTTGAATATTTATTTTATATTGAATTTGGACAATCGAGTACATAAATATTTTGCATGTATGCCTTGCAAACGTATATTTGAAGTTTTAATATACTGGATAAATATAGAATCACACTCTAGTCGCCTGGGGATGATTCTGATGATGGGGCTCCATCATCGGTGTTATTTTCGAGCTTCGAAAGTGGGATATCTATATATTTCCAATTGATTTATGTGAGAACCAAAACTAGATAGGGTCTATTGTTGTGACTTAGCATCAAAATGGATTTTTTATATGTATAAAAGTTATGAATTTGAAAAGATAATCAACTAATTGATTACTGGTTATGTTGTTTGATTATTGGTTGATTAATTAAAGTTTTGAACCATTAAGCCAAATTGAACCAAATGTTGAACTGACTTGAAAATTGATTGCAATTGCATGCCTATACATGTATATATATTGGACAGGTCATAGCAAGGAGGCTAGCGAAGAGGAATAAAATTGTATGCCTGACAAATAGGTACATATTTACTAATTTATTGGGTTTGGATGATTTTATGAGCCGATTGGCTAGCCGCTTGGCTTTTTATTTTTATACTTTTGGATGATGAGGGCCCTGCAAGGCTTGGTGCAGTTTTAAATGTCTCCCCGTGCAAAGGAGGTTATGGTGAAATTTTTAAAAAAAATTGGGTGTTAGCCAAATTTTTGAAGAATTGGATAATTCTTAGAAACTAAAAAGTTGAAGAATGAAAGCCAAAATGAAAGTTGAGTTGATTAGTTAAACAACTTTTAGCTCCGTTCCTTTTCGAGGACGAAATGATTTTAAGTGGGGGAGATTATAACAACCGGGAAAATCGAAACCAATTTAAAAAAATTATTTTGGCAATTTTAATGAATTTTGAATATTTAAAATGATTTATTTTAAATAATAACGACTAGAAATTTATTTATGAATAGAATTAGAACATATAAATTTATTTAAATCGAAGTTAGAATATAAATATTTATTTTAATTACAAAAGGAAATGGAAATGGTGCGGTAGTTTGAAATTCAATTTCAAATTTCAAATTTCAAATGAATGTACAGGATTCAGAATAAATAGGATTTTAGTAAAACCAGAAGTATTTGAATCTGTTTGAAAATATCTTCCCAACGAATGTGAAAAATCCAGATTTCATAACGGGAATAAAATGTTATGTCCAGTTGAAAATTCAGAATAGTCGTTATAGAATTTATATAATATATAGCCCTTAAAAATAGCGATTTTGCAAACAACCTCCATTTTCGATGAGACCGCTTTTGTTGGATCCGGAATGTCAAATTATTGCTTGATTCCAATTTTCATTATTTTTGGAATCAATATGTGAGGGTGGTGAATTTAAACGTGGTTGGTCATTTCAGTTTGAATTTAATCGACTGGAAAAGGACCGTTTTTCAAACGGTCTCCAAATTCGATGAAATTAGTTTTTTCAGGACCGTATCATCAAAATATAGCTAGATTTATTTTTGTGGAATTTTTGGAGTCTGTATGTTTCCCCGGTAAATTGAAATGTATGTTTAAAATTCAATATATAGATTTATATTTTAATTTGAACGAAAAATGGTCGAAACAATCAAATTGGCTTACCGGAATATCCCATTGCATTCGGAATGGGGATAATTAGCTAGGGGCGACAGTCATTGGATTTGAATTGGAGTTCGAATAAAAAAAATGTACCTTTTGGAATTTAAAATAATTAAATATATATATAATTAAATAAAGTCAACCCCCCTTCTCCTTTATCTCCCACGTTCAAAATCAATTAGGATAAAAAAACCTCTGAAACCCGTCGTACCCTTCCCCATCTCCACGACACCGCCGTAGGGGATCATCCATGCGCCGCCGGACCCCCAGCTCCTCCTCCCCATCGCCTCTTCCCTCTCCTCCCTCCCCTCTTTAAAACCCGCGAGCCACACTCCCCAAATCCAAACCCTAGCCGCCGCCTTTCTCCTGGCCTCCACCGCGCCACCAGACCACCCTCGCTGAACCCCCCCCCCCCCCTCCCGCCACCTAGCGCCGCCAGCGCCCCCTTCTAACGGTAAGTTTTATTTATTTATTTAATTTAAGTTTTTTTATATAGTAATCTTTTAAAAAAATCTGATTTATATGTACAAATCGTTAAATTTATTCTCGGTTTTAATACAATTAAAATATGATTTTTATTTTTTTGAATAGTGATTAAAAATATGATTTTTATTTGTTTGAATAGCGATTAAAAATATGATTTTCATTTGTTTGAATAGCGAATAAAGTTAGTATTTTTGAAAATATAAAGTTATGATTTTTGAAAATATAAAGATATGATTTTTGAAAATATAAAGATATGATTTTTGAAAATATAAAAATATGATTTTTGTTTCTTTAAAAATATGATTTTTATATACTTAGCATTAGTATAAAAAATTCGATTTTTATCATTTGAATAGCAATATAAAAATATAATTTTTATTGTGAAGTAGCAATATAAAAATATAATTTTTATAATGAAGTAGCAAATATAAAAATATAATTTTTATAATGTAGTAGAGAATATAAAAATATAAATTTTATAATGAAGTAGCAGATATAAAAATTTGATTTTTATAATGAAGTAGCGATATAAAAATATGACTTTTAATATATAAACATCATATTAAAAATGTGATTTTTACTATGAACAGCGTGGAAAGGATTGCGTTGGAATTTCGGGCATATCCAAACGGTTCAGAAATTCAGAAATAAAACTAGAGGAGTGGATCCCAAAGGTGAGAACTTCCCACTCTAATTTATTTTCTAGTTAAATATTTATACTAGGATGCAGATGGTGCTTAGTAGCACCCGACACCTTTGTCTGAAACCATGTTTGTTTGGTTGATTGGTTTATTTGTTTGAATTTGGTTTGGAAAGTGAAATGAATGGATTAGAATTTGGTTTGTATATGGCGCGAGCCATTATTAGACTAGGGATAAGGCTGGACCTTATTCCGGTTCTAGTATCGCGCCCTTATGCTGCCAAAATTTTCGAAAAATGTTAGAACGATAAAAATATCATTTTTATTGTATAATGAACTGTATAAAATATTCATGAGTTGAAATAAATATTTTATAGTTAAAAATATAATTTTTAACGAGTATACGAATAAAATAAATATTCATTTACAAATTAGACGATTTGTTTATGTACACACATTTGACTGATATTGATTGGGACGATATATTTTACACATCGCCCAACTGCACAAATAATCATCGTTGTTTGTTGTTTGAAAACCCCACATGGGTATTGGGATGATATTGGACATACACTAATCCCAATTGTTTAGTTGTATGTCAATCGATTGGTTGACAGGCTGTTGTAAGCGTTAATTATTTATATTTAACGCTTATGCAGTTGTGTAATGCACTTTGGATGATGGTTGACTGTGTTTGATTATTGTTGTGTACATGTGTGTATGAAATCCTTATAAACAAAATTATATGGTAATTGACTGTGTCTGATTCCAATTCAGAAAGAACGAATATTTTAGAGTGACAATAATGAATATTTTAAAATGACTAATCTTTTAAAATAATATTCAGTAATGGATCAAAATATGACTTTAATGTCCAATATGGGATGGACACTGTGACGATCCCAAAACCCCGTGACACGGTGTTAAGGATAATCATTGGAATATAACACATTAATCATTATTAGCAGATCACAGATAATAGCATAAACAGATAATAGAATCATTTACACACATATGACAGCGGAATCATATAGATATCATCACATCAGAGAAGCACAGTACAGGATACAACTTAGTGCATAATGATACATAATCAGTCACCATCGCCTGAGGCGGAATCATACATAAAGAGTACACAAAATAAATATCAGTCTACATCGCCAATGGCGGAATCATAATATAGATACAATAATGGCGGAGAAAATCCAAGTCAGCACGGTGTAGTCAAGCCTCACCATGAGCCAAAAGGTGCGTCAGAAACCTGTAACTAGGCTGCCCGTGTGAAAACGAGGGCACCCGAGTTTGCAAGGTGAAACAAACTACGAGTCAGTCATGGGACTGGTATGAGAAATCTACTTAACTTATTGACAAAAATAATAAGGCAAATCAAAGGACCACGCCACTTTCGCGGAACGGGTTTACTCCAATGAGTGCTAGTGCATGAAATAAAGTAAATGATTAAATCATCGCAATGCTTTTCATAAAATGAAGCCATTATAAGACTCAGGTCCCATCACACAATGCAACGCAAGCCGGAGGATAGAGTTTTACCTTATAATGGCCAAAAATGCTTCATACGAGTAAAACAAAAGTGTTTGATATTATTACTAGTGTACATATGTTTCAAAAGCGAATTCAATCATAAATATCAATCCTAGACGGCATGGGTACCATATATCATGTCGCCATACTAGTAATACAATCACATTCGCACATTTCGTATTGGGAATTGGATTCCTTCATGAGTCGAGGCAAGGGGCAAGCTCCTCTCCGTTCGAGACACTCTAGCAAATGTCCCAGGACCCCACTATGATCCTTGGAATCGGCTGGGCCGGTCCTCTCTTACTTTTGAGGATTAGTTATTCCTGAACACACGTTTCCCAGTCCTTACAGACCTATAATCGAGGCGCCTCGCATTCCAACAACCACACAGGTGAAAAGTATATATAATGTCAGGGCTGGTAGGTCATTGACACCACCATAGCTAGAAAGAAACGCCGTGCTCTCCCAGCGGTCCATCTCCCGTTTTTGACTCATACCGAGGTGTGAGGCTCGCGAATTCACGTCATACACAAATCTACGTCACACAGACCATGCTTTGATCATCAACCACAAGACTTTGCTTTGCAACAGAAGCCTTGATCATATGCCACTTAGGCGTGCCACACAGGCAATCCACTCCATGCGATTGATTTCTATCAGTATATAACCTCTGAGCTCGTACGTCTCAGAGAAGGGCGTTAAGCAAGAGAATAAATTCTCCGCCGCCAAACAGATATATATTTAACAGAGATCAATCAGCACAGAACAAAATCCAATGTCAGACACATAGTCCATTTACAAGTCGGTTCTGGGTCTGAACGAAACCGGAGGCACCAATTCCTCGCATATCCGTACAATCAACAGTGTGTTTGGACGGCTACTACTTCAGATCCTTCATGGTAGCTACTCCAATCACGAGCATCAGTAGCGCCCATCCATCCAATGTGAAGATCGTCGGTCTTCAACCGTCTTCGACTCTTCGACTTCTCAACGTCGATCGATTATTTGAAATGAGATGAACTCGGCCTTTACAAATAACCCACGTATTTTTAGATTTTCAAATCCATTAATCACATGGTTGGATTATTCAACATTCACATTTCAGTTCTTTAGTTATAATTCTCATGTTAAATACATTCAACCATCACATATCAAGCAAACACAACGAAATTGGTTTATTTCCACTCTATATCGTCTATAGTATTTTATAACGATATATCGCCATTTTTATTTATTTTAAAACGGCCATATTTAATTAGACGACGTTTCAGGTCATGTCGATGCACTGGCACTGCTTTTCACTAATTTTGTTTTACACATATCTGGAAATCTAACCGTTGGATCTTCACAAAATTTATATCATTAGGAAGGTCATTTCAAAACGAATCCAACGGTTTTAGTTTTGGGAAAATCCGACAGTCGGATCTTCCACACTAGTCATATGAAGTTATGATTTCAATTTACGAACTGCAGCGTAGTTATTCGATTTAATTTAATTATATTTATATATATATAATCGTTTCTAGCGCTGTTTTTCTTCAGATTTGAATTAAACATTCCAGACAATCCAACCGTCGGATCTTCACAAAGTTGGTGCCGTTGGAAAGATATTTCCTAGGCGACCTTAACGGTTGCGGTTTCGGGAAAATCCAATGGTCGAATTTCACGCACTAGTCGTTTGAAATTACGGTTTCAAAACACGAACTGCACGGCCACGTTTCGTTTTAATTTTATTTATATTTATATTTATATATTCATATAAATATAGTTCATTCAAAAATTCCTATATCGTTTTCACTTCAATTATTTCACTAACGCCTTCAAATTTTGGAAAATTTCGCCATAACCTCCTTTGTACGGGAGGGGCTGGGAAAATTCCCAAATAGCCACATGGGCGTCTCATGTCAAAAAGAAAAAGAAAAAGCCAAGCGGCTAGCCAACAGGCTCATAAAATCATCACCCAAATAAAACAGTAAATGTGTACCTATTTGTCGGGCACAAAAATTTATTCCTCTTCTCTAGCCCCTTTGCTATAACCTGTTCAATAAATATGCATGTACATATATATACAATTTTTATCACTTATCATTTTCCATTCAACTTCATGTTTGATTTACTTTGGTTTAAAAACACCACTCATCCTAATGTTGCATGCATAGGCTAAAATCATATCATTAGCTAATTAATGTATATTTCAACTCATGCACATTTATTTGAACAAGTGGCTATTTTTAACATTTCACATTTCAAAGATGATAATTTGGCGAACAAAAATAGATTTCAACACATGACTGTTTTATTTAGTTCCTATGCATGTTAAAAATAATATTTCTTCACCAATATTTATTTCAACGTCCGCATATCTCTAGCATATCACATATATGATAAAAATGATATTTTTATCATTTAAAATATTTATTCGACAAATGGATGTTTTCGACACTTCATAGTTTCAATAAAAATGTAATTTTTATTGTTCGATCTTTTTATTCAACACATGAACTTTTCCACTACACACACTTCTCAACACATGAGCATTTCCACACATGGATATTTTATTTATGTTGTTCATATAAGAAAGATAGAATTTTATTTTTGAAACTATTCATATATATAAGGCGAATATTTTTCATACTTCATATATATTATAAAAATGTGATTTTTATTGTTTAAACACTTCATTCACAAATGAATTTAATTTTCATACATCACTTTTCAACACATGAACATTTCCACACATGGATATAGTTTCAACATATGACTTTAATTTCAACGCATGAAAATAATTTCAACATATGAAAATTATTCTAACACATAAAGATTATTCAAAATTTCGGCAGCATAACGGCAGGGTAGTTAAAACCGGCACCGTCCCTAGTACGGCTCCTTGCTCTACCTTAAAACCTCGCGGTTTTTGACAATGGGGATTCATGCATCTAATTCGCACGCAGGCGGCATGTTTTATTTTTATTTCCACAAATATTTCCAATTCATTTCAATCACCAATGGGTATTTTTCAACCACAACCAAACAATATCAACCACAAACAATTATTCAACCATTCGTATTTTTCATCCAATATTTCACACCAATTCACAACAATAAATATCGTCCATGGTTTGTGGATGAGGGGAGTATGTATATATATATATATATATATATATATTAATTGCTATATTTCACTTGCATTTCAACACATATATCAATTATTCTATGCATGTAAAATTCATACTTCGCTTATATAGCTTACACTACGCATGTACATGAGGTATACAACACGTATATAATTTATATTTCGCTAATATAATTTATACACGACATTTCCATTCAAATTCTTTTAATTTAGATTTCTCACCTTGGATTTCGGAGTGCTAAAAATTTTAGATGACTCAGAAAAATCCGCGGCTTCTTCTATGTGGTAGAGAGCTTCCTTGCGGTCCCGATGTTTCCTGTTTCATCGAATTTCGTCAACACACCAAAAAGATATGATTTTTCAAAGTGCAAACATAAAAAAGAACTCACCTTTCACGATGGTTCAAAACTAGGTTTGCGGTTTTCGCGAGAACCGAGGCACGAGGGGATGATCGGCGGGTTGGACATGGAAGAGGGAAGAGAGGGCTATCTGTCGATGGTGGTTTGGTGGCGCTCGGTGGTCAGGATCGTCGGCGGTGGCGGCAGGAAGGTCGGGACTTTCTGGGCTCGATTCAGGCGGAGGAGGGGTCGGTCGGGGTCATGGTGGGGTCGGATTTGAAGAGGAGGCGGAGGCGCGTCGAGGGGTGGTGGCGGCGTTGGCTGGAAGTGGCCGTAGCGGCGGCAGCGGAGGAGAGAAGGGGGGAATGGGTTTCGCCGTTGATTCAAGGGTTTAGGGGGTTTTTTTATTTTTTTTAATTATGAAAGAAAAAATCCTATTGGCCGATATATATATTATATTTTTAAATAGAATTTTCTCCAACGAACTCCTTTTTAAACCCAACGACTATCGTCCCTAGCTAAATACCCCCATCCTGGACACAATGGGATAGGTTTCATTGGCCAATTCGACAGTTACGGTCAGTTATTTTTTAAATTAAAATATAAAACATTTAATTTTAACTTTGAACGTACATTTCAATTTGCCAGGGCCACAAACTGATTCGAAAAATTCCAGAAAAATAAATCTAGCTATGTTTTGACGCTACGGTCCCAATAAAACTAGTTTCGTCAATTCCTGAGATCGTTTGAAAAATGGTCATTTTCTGGTCGATCCAATTTAACAGAAATTGACCAAACACATTTTCTTTTGCCACGCTCACATACTAGCTTCAAAAATTATGAAATTTGAAACCAAGCAATAGTTCGACATCCCGGACCCAACAAAAGTGGTTTCGTCGAATTCCGAGGTCGTATGCAAAATATCAATTTTTCAGGGCTATATATTCTATATAGCGACCGTTCTGAAAATTCATTCGGCCATAACTTTTGATTCCCGTTATGAAACTTCGATTTTTCAGATTCGTTAGAAAGGTATTGATAAACAGATTTAAATATTTTTGGTTTCACTAAAATCCTTTATATTCTCCACCCTGCACAGTCAGTCAAAGTTTGAATTCAAATTTTCAAACTGACTCACTATTTCTAATTCACTATTTTATTGAAATATTCTATTTCAATTGTTTAAATTACTTTGAAATCACCAATTTAAAATTTTTAAATTGGCCCGTATTTTCCGGATTATTACAGACACGGAAATATTGAAATATATAATGTCGTTTTGATTAGTTTAACACTATTTTGACGTGAACGATATTTATATCGATTGTATTCATTTTTATAATGAATATCGAAAAGTTAATGATTTCAAAATCTGATATTTTGAAAATATTATCATTTATATATTATAATGATAAGGAAAATTGAATTTTGATTTAAAATTGAAAATGAAGTTGGAATCATTTTAAAACGAATTTATAAAATACGTGTTAAATATAAATCGACGAAATATATATAATATATATTATATATATTTAATGGCCTGAATAGAACGCGCTATGCCGTGGCAGTTCGCGAATTTCGACCATTAATTTCGAATTGACATTACGGGAGATCCGAGCGTCGGATTCTCCTAAAATAGGAACTATTGGGTTCGTATCGAAAAGAGCTTTCAACAAATATAAGAGATTTGAAATCTAACGGTTGGATTTGGAATTATGTCCAAATCAAATTTGGAAAAGGTCGCTGTAAGTGCAGTTCGATGACCGTTTATGGAAATCAACTAAAAGAGCCTAAATAAAATTATTAAAAATATTGATAATTTGTGTAAAATCATAATAAATGATTTGGAAAGAATTGGGATGAAAAATTCCACATTTTAAAGATAAAAATATATTTTTATCGAAATTAACCAGTTATTAACTAGATTTGAAGTCCAATAATTTTTAAATAAAATAAATTGGGTTTGTGAATGGTTTTAATATAACCAGAATTTCTAATATATGAATTAGAGTGGATTGGGAATGGAAATAATCTTCGGAATATTTCGATATTGGATTCCATAATTATACGGATATTGTTATGGAAATTTGAAAGATATATTTTATATCGTTATTTCCAATACGATAATTGTTGGTTTCAGAATTTGATATTGAATATAATCAGATATAATTTCTATTCAAAGCCTTGTATTTAGTATCAAATTGGATTTTGGGTTTGTCATGAACGGTGTCTTCATTAACATTGTTCTTAAACCCAGTCGAGAAAAGAATAGATCTTTTAATTAAGATTTAGAGAAATTTACCAATTAACTAATATTTAATTGGAATTGAATTAAGAATTGGATTTTGGGTTTGTCATGAACGGTGTCTTCATTAACATTGTTCTTAAACCCAGTTGAGAAAAAAATAAATCTTTTAATTAAGATTTAGAGAAATTTACTAATTAATTAATATTTAATTGGAATTGAAATAAGAATTGGATTTTGGGTTTATCGTGAACGGTGTTTTAAACAACACTTGTTCTTTAACCCGATCTACAGTAAAATGTGATTTGGAATATATAAATCTTTAATTAAGATTTAATAGGATTTTCCAAAGTAAGGTTTTTCAATTAATTAATATTTAATTGGAATGAAATGGAATTCGATTTGGTAATGATTGAAATGAACTTCTGTGGAGGAAGACTGTTAATACATATGGAATTTAAAAGGCTTTGTCGTTATTCCATTTATATTGTTAGTCGGATACGGAAATTGATACCGATTATATATTGATCTTTTTTCTGTGAAGATTCCATAATTAATGGAATGTGATTTGGGTTTATCGTGAACTATGTTTTAAATGACATTAGTTCTTTAACCCAGTTAAAGACAGGATTTCATGTCTAACATTGTATTTCGAACTGTATAGTTGATATGTGCTAAATATATATCTGTTTAGTGGCGGAGAATTTATTCTCTTTCTTAACACCCTTCTCTAAGACATACGAGCTTAGAGGTTATATATAGGCAGAAATCAATAGTACGGTGTAGATTGTCGATGCGGAATGTTTGATTTCCCAAAGTTAAATAATCATTAATATTGATTTTTGGGAAGATTAAAACCAAGTGGAGTTTTAATGAATCTTTAATTAGATTGAAATGTGAATTGATAATTTAAATTATCAAATTCGGGAAATGATCAAGAGTGGAGTCTCACCAATTTTTCTCCAAGCGATTGTTAAATCTTTAATTAGATTTGAACGGGAAATGGTAATTAATTTTACCGATAACACCGTGGTGTTAATTATGGAGTATTACCTGTTTTGCTCCATGGGATGAATAGGTTGGGATTGGGAAAGTAAATAAATGATTACTTCGGTAAGGTGCGCTAATCCCCACTAGTTTCGAAAACCTTAATTTGGTTTGAATTAATATCCAAAGGAAGATTAAAGAATTTATCTTTGATAAAATTAATGGGAACCTTTCCCAAATGATATGAATATTTAAATAAAAGAATATTCATAATTGGAATGAGGCGTATGTTGTGTTTTTATAGCACTTGTTTATTATATACGTGAGTTATCCGGAAAGGCCGGGTTTATACCCATTTTGAATAACTGACTCGACGATAAGTCGACGATGAAGACGGTGGTTGAAGATCGGAGGTCTTCACATCATTTGGATGATTACTGATGTATTGATTGGACTGTACACCCAAGACGAGGTAATAAGTGGTGATCGTCCATACGTGCTTGGAGATCGACCGGATTTGCGAGGACCTCTCTCCTGTATTGGACATATGGGACAAGGAATAAGGTGCCTCTGGTTTCGTTTAGACCCAGAACGAACTTGTAAATGGATGTGTGTCGGGCATTGAATTTTATTCTGTGTTGATTGATCCCTATTAAATATATATTTGTTTGGCGGCGGAGAATTTATTCTCTTGTTTAACGCCCTTCTCTAAGACGTATGAGCTCAGAGGTTATATATCGATAGACATCAGTTGCATGGTGTGAATTGCCAGTGTGGCATGCTGAGATGCAAAGTATCAAGACTTCTGTTGAAAAGCAGAGTCTTGTGGTTGATGACAAAGCATGGCTTTAATATAGCATAGCTTTGTGTATAGCATTAATTCACGGGCATCACACCTCGATATGAGTCAAAAACGAGATTAGGGACAGCATGGAATGCATGACGTTTCTTTCTAGCTATGGGTGGTGTCATTGTATGGAGCCTAGACATTTATTTATTTTTACCTATGTGGATGATGGATAGCGAGGCGCCTCGGTTATATCGGTTACTACGGAGCCGATGGATAGGTCCTATTGGACCGAGAAATGTGTGTTCAGGAATTGCCAATCCTCAAATATAAGAGAGGACCGGACCTGCAAGATCCAAGGGTTGCCCAAAATGCGTAGTCCTGAGACATTGGCTAGAGTGTCTCGAAGCGTTTAGGTGTACATCCCTTGCCTAGACTCATGACGGAAATCCAATATCCAATACGTGACATTTCGGTTTTGGTTGTAGAGCCTAGTATTGGCGACATGATATATGGTACCCATTCCGTCAATGATTGGTACATTTATATTTGAAGTTGTTTTATACACTATGCACTAATAGTATCAAATGATTTGTTTTAAACGTACCAAGCATGTTTAGCATTATAAGGGAAAACCCTATCTTCCGGCTTGCGTTGCATTGTGTGATGGAACCTGGGTCTTATAATAGCTTTATTTTTTCCAAAAAGCATTGTGCTGTTTGTTTTATGCACTGGTATTCTTGGGAGGAAACCCGTTCCGTGTTATACGGCTTGGTCCCTTGATTTACTTTATTTTTAAAGTTAAGATTTAATAACTGTTTTAGTTCTTGCAGCAGTCACCTGACTAACCTGGAGTTTATTGTTTTAACCTAAACTCTGGGTGCCCCTAT
This sequence comes from Allium sativum, assembly GCA_030737875.1. Lineage (NCBI taxonomy): Eukaryota > Viridiplantae > Streptophyta > Magnoliopsida > Asparagales > Amaryllidaceae > Allium > Allium sativum. The sequence continues at coordinate 9,120,745 of JASFAX010000034.1, forward strand.
TTTCCACACGGGCAGCTAGTAGTTTTGGTTTTGCAGATATTATATTCACAGGATCCTGATTTACAGCTGGAGCTATATTAGGAACATTCTGTGTTCGTGTATTTCTTTCAATTGTGTTTTGTATTATTTTCCGCTGCTATGTTATGTATTTTAATCTCTGATATTTTCTGATGTATATTATTTATTCATACTCTGTATATTCTTGTACTCTGATGTAAATTATTGTAATAAGCAATGAAATGTTCTTCTGTTTGCGTTCCGATTAGTCCTGTTCTCAGACAATATGTTCTTTCTCTTCTCTTCGGCGACCGGGGAAGTTCGGGTCGTTATAATTTTGATGTTTGAATGGTTAAAAAGGGATGTATTCTTGTTGGCCTATCATTGATAGACAGGGTATACATATTTTTCTGAAAACTATTTTGATCATAACTTTCATGTTACTGATCGATATATTAGAAAAATCGAAGTTCTAGTAATTAACCTTAGGATTTAGGCTACAATTTTCATGTTTAATTTTGTGTGATTTTGAAGTTTGTATGGTCTGTGCCATGGTTGAGATTTATTGTATGTTCTTATGTTGATTTCTATACTATAAACGTTTTAATAAAGTGATTTTAAAACAATAACTTTCTCTATATTTATACATATTTAGCCTTGAGATAATTATTTTCATATTTTTTTCATCTTATAAATAAAAATGTTTCAAGCCAACGGTACAAACGATACTTTTGAAACATAGAAAATTTCAAAGAAATAATCTGAATGTTTTCTCAATTAAAATTATAATCTCGATTTTTCAAAACCTATTATTTTCGGTATATAAAGTTACAAGTTTTTGCACACTTCCAGAAAGCAAGAACATGATTTTAAGTAATGTAACTAATTGCGTGGTATGCAACACGTTGGTTGATTTGATCAAAGATATTTGTTATTTCCCGATGTGAAGTAGGATGACTTGTAGTAAATTGATTAATAAAACGTACGGTATGGGACGTATTGTTTTCACTTTTCGAGTTACTGTTACGTAGTCTGTGACACATTCTCTGTTGTTTGTTGTTATTTTCTAGTACTTGCTTCGGGGGGGAGCTAGGCTCGGGGGAGTCTTATATGCGTATTCACTTGACCGGGGGGGTCAAGATACACTCGGCCTGGGGGTGGACGCCTGAATACGTGTATAGTACTTGGATAAGCTCGGGGGGAGCTCATTAGTTGAAGCACGTGCAATAATTTGATGTTTTGGATCTGTTTTGTGGTTTTGGTGGTTTTGATGATTTTGGTGTTGATGATGCTTTGGATCCGTCTTTGGTGATCTGTGATAATGAATTTCTATCATGGCCTCATGGCTAATTTATGGATTTAAAATTTAAGATATTTTTTGAGTTGTTTGAACTCTTGTGAGTTTTTTATGCATAATTTGGAGTATTTTGATGATAATTTTGGAGTATGTGTTTGATGCCCTTTGGTGTTTTAAAAGATGATGCACATGTTTAGCTCAAATCTAACCCTTGTTGATTGTATTTAATTTCCTTTTGTTGACTCTATGTTGTTCATGTGACCTTATATTATATATGATATGTCAACTTACTCTTCTCTAAGTAAGAAGAGTTTTCCCATATTTAACCTTATATCAATATCATCTAATCATTTTTTTCAGCTAGACTGGCCTATGTATTTATTGCTTGGGTCAAATCGAGTTCGTTTAGGTAAATATATGGATTTGATCTTTCTTGGTGTAACTTTAGCTATATCTTTTTGGAGCTATATCTTGAGTCTTGTGTTAGAAATTTTGAGTTACTTGATGTGTGTTTGTTTGACACTCGTTGTATTTGTACATGGTCAATTGTACCATTCGAGTAAGTATTAATGTATTGTTATGATTCCTCTATTTGTAAGCCTATGTGCTCTTTCCTGTGATATGTTATATTTTTACTATGTTCTAAACATGGTCCTTAGCCACCGTAGTTTGTAATAGACATGTATTAAGTATGTCGATCCTCTTCAGGTAAGAAAGAAAAATCTATACATCCAATCGGCGTATTTGATACTTGTATAATATAAAAATTATGGTTAGGCATTCATAACCAGCCCAATTCTCTGCTCTAATAGACAATGTTACCAACTGATGCTCTTAATATGGGTGGATATCGAGGTGGGGCATTACAAAATGGTATCGTAGCAAAACTCAGAACGAAGTACAATGAACACATAACAGAAGCAGAATAATACATGTGTGTTACAACAAGGAAGGATAACATACATGGTTATTTCTACCATCTAACATTATTATCTTAATCTGTGTTCTTGAGTATCTAAGTCTTAAGTGAGTGCTAGCTTTGAGAATATGTCTAGGAATGTATTTTATTCTATAGTATTCCATGAGTTGAACTTGATCATCCAAGATATATCTTTCTAGACATTTCCATCCTCCTAAATTCTCTTGTTATTCTTAATCTTGAATTTAAAATTTGGTGCAACTTATAACCTGTCCTCTTGAGTTTAGTTGATCTTTGAGTTTAATAAAAATAAAATGGGATGTGTAAGTGAATGAAATCCAAGACATTAAAAGTGAAATACATTTTGAATAAAGAGCGGCAATTTGGGAACTAATCAAAGGGGCACAACGAAAGCTAGTGAATTGTTTCGGCTGTGCTAAATTTAATTAATTATTAAATCAAGTTAAAGGGATGGAATATTGGTGACTAATTGTTGAGTCTTGATATATGTCCAATTTTTAATTTAAGAACAAATCAAGAGTATGTATGAAGAAAAAACTGTAATCTTCGGTAAACCCTTAAAATTTATGACTTTCTTCAGTGGTGAATCATCGATGGGGTATTTTTAAGGGGCTCTGATTGATACGTCTGATCAAATATATCGATAAGAATTTCTTAAATGCTTATACAAGACGAATGTAAAACATTCATGTGAATAGTGTTAAATCACCGTATTATATGAGGATAATAGAAAGAAATGGCAAGGTAATAGCCATATTACATCGACATTGCAGTCAAGAGACGAAGAGAACTGTAATAAATAGGTGGTTTAATATTATTCGAAGCGAATTAAAATATTACTAAGGGAAAAAAATTTGTCTTAAGGAAATTAAGAGATAAATATGAAGTGTTTTGAGAATTGTTTTAAATGAGTAACTATCTTGAACATGAGTAATATTTTAGAATACACCTCCTATAATTGAGTAAATTGACAACATGATCCAATTTTTCTATTACTATCTCGAGAGCAAAACACATATTATTCTATTATTGAAACTAAAACAAAATCGACTATATCTTTTTCATTTCTTAACCGAATTTGATGATATGAGATGTTTTGGAAATCATAAATCACGTGCTACAAGTTTAAGGAATTGATTTTTTGAGATTTTGATGTTTTTTGGTTGAAATTATGTTTGTATGTTGTTGTCCTAATAGCAAAATGATAGCAATAACAATCATTGACCTTAGAATTGTATTAGCTCGTTTTACTCTCATTCCTGCTTGGTCTTGATATCAGTAGGTTAGATATATCAGGAGAATTTGAAATTAAATTTAAATGGAATTTCAATTTATTTTGTGTTAAATTTAAATTTAAATTGTATTGAATTCAAATACAAGTTTTGAGGTATCCTTCTTAGTTTTCATTGTTTTCGAGAATGGTTTTCACTATACCATTTTAAAATATGGACATTTCAAATTATATATAGTATTTTAAAATTATTTTTCTAAATAAAAATATATTTATTTCCTATAATAAAGGAATTTTAAATATTGGTTTTAATAATCATTCTCGGAACCCATTTTAAATTCCTATTTTCTCTAATAAATTATTTTATAAGTAATAATAAATTTTACTTACTTTTATGAATTTCGGAAATATGAGAAAGAAAATTAAACGATAAAGTAAAACATGTGCATGGGGCACGTGAAGTTGCTTATCGATTAATACTGGACTTATATGATCGAAACCGTTTCGATGGACTATTTCAGGTTATTTAAGATGTCATTAAATTTGGCTAGATTGTATGGTTCTTGAACTCCAATTTAGACGTATATTTGATGAAGGACCATTTTCAGATGAATTTATTAATCGTCGACGAAATGAGGCAAATTTAGAGCGAGAAATTCTTACTTGAAGTTATGGTTATAAATAACCATATAAATGTTATTTTTACTTGTCGAGGAGATATGTATGTTTACATATATTTAGTTTAGTACAGTGATACAAAAATATATTTTTGACCACATAAACCACAAAATATCGCAAAACTCAAAACACAAAAAATGGAGAAGAATATTTAAGCTTCCGAAACCCTAAAAAATGAACATCAAGGACATGCAAGCCATTTGCACCTATTGCAATTTTTTTCCTTCCTTTCTATTTTCTGAATTTGGCGAATTAATTCTCCAACTGAAGCTTGATTTGCTGAAGCATAGAGACAACCCAAAACTCTCTTTGATTTAATTAAAAAGGAGGGAATTTTGGCATTAGATTTAGAGAATGGCATGGGTTTCTTTCTTTTTACAGAAAGAAGAATGGAGGATAAGAGGAAAATGAGAGCGTGTATTGCTCTGTGGTTAAGCATTTAAAATTTGTTAAAGTATAAGAAAGTGATGCCCCATCCCAAGACCTACATAAGTAAAGAGAATTACTAAGTAATCATGTCTGCTAAGGTAGAGAATAGGGCTGGTTAAGGGCGACGAACATAGTAATGTATTGGTTAAGAGCTAAGTATATCGTTGTTGTTTTTTTACCTCCCCTAGTTCCTAAATAATACGGTACTATGGTGGTTTAGGATCATTTCAAAATAAATGTAATATATGAACATATAGCAGTAATTGAACAGCCAACCTAGATGAATATACATATGTCACAATACATCATACATAATACATCGTACATAAATAGTTGGGAACTGGCAAATATACGTACGCAACCATCCTACAAAGTTATAGGCACGATATGATTGAGTACAACAAAAGGTCGACTATCTAAAAGATACTAAGTTCTAGTCCGGAAAATATAGTCCAATAAAGGCAAGAAAAATGATCCAAGAGAAGTAAGTTATCCATTCCTAAACAGCAGCTCGGTCTGACCCAAGCAATAAATACATGGTTCAGTCTAGTTTGATCAAGATGATTAGCGGTAAGTGATAAATATAACATTTTGTAAGGGAAGCATTCCATTGTTAGAAAGGAATGAATAAACTTAGATGTGCTCGAATCTCAATGGTTAACCCACGAACGCAATGGTATATGTTTCGGGATCAAATTCTGAAATCACAAAATATCGATATTTTTCGACAACTAATCAAGTATATATATATATATTACGCACGAGGCGTTACACGTAGTAACACGTTGCGACGTAGTGCATTCTAAAAGGGATAAATATGATATTATGAAATTTCACCGATGAAATATAGAAATTGTTAAGGAAATAAATGTGAAAATAAAATTACACAAAGATACACTAACTTCACCTAGCGTCTACATTTGTCTCGGACATTACTAGTAAAACTTTTAGCCACTTATAGACCCTTAAAATAGCTCAAAATATGTAAATAAACATTCTAACTATATGTCCTATAGATACCTTAACTTAATACCCTAAGTTAAGAACCATGAACTAGCACCTAAGGAAGGAGTTTAGAAACTAAATAAAAGAGAAAAACTAAAAATAATAGACATAGTGTTTTTTTTTGTAGATTTCACAATAATAAAATACCACTCATATTATCATCTTTACTTTGGTCCTTTAAATATTTAATTGGGAATCAAAAAGGGAATGAGACTGAAGGAAAATCCCGAGAACAATTTTAGGTTGAAGGATACAAGTTTTAAAATTCAATCAAAGGACAATAAAATGATATATTCGTATAGCATTATATAGATATAATTCTATGTTCATATAGCAGTACACATCTAATGTTATGAAATAAATTTTATACTAATAATTGATGATGATGATATACATGTGCAGTTAACGCCCTGCTAGTCTCGTAGCGGATTACCACTGCTACACTTTTCCCAAATGGCCTCTGATATAGCCTCTTTGTTTAAGCTTCGATATATTCCGCTATTCTTGATATATCCCGTTATTTCCACTATATTACATTATTCCTGCTATATCTTTTATGAAAGAAATGAATTAGAAAATGACATCTATGCATAAAAATTATAAAGTTAGGTTTTTTAATTGAATATTTTTAATATGTATTTTTAGAAACAAAAATACAATAAAATTTGATTAAGTTAAATAACAATTTATGTTTATTTAAAGATATTTGCACATATTTTTTGTTTAAAATTAAGAATGTACTAATTATTACTAAACTAAGTGCTAATTTTTTCTTTAATTGTCGTTTTTTACATTCATAAAAACATTACAAACGAGTTACATGTGTTATTTTAGAGTCATCCGTTGTTATTTTCTCACTTTATCCCCGCTATGACTTTTTAGACCTCCGTGGAATGACCCTGCTTTTAACTAGAATTCAATATGTTTTTTTACTATAGTATACAAATGGTTTTCTAATTTCAAAGTTATAAGCCAGAGCCATTCTTTTCTAACCAGGATACCAAAGTTTTACCAATATAAAAATATTAGTTTATATAGAAAATGTTTTGGTACATATATATGAGGATGTATATACCCCTCTTGCTTTAAATCGGAGTAGAAAGAAAGTAAGAGATCCATTGACCCCATTATAGATCAATGTTCAACACAGATCCAAAAATGATACTCTTGTGTCTACATAAATGATGCTTTCAAAAATGATACTATCAATAATGATACTCTTATGCATACAAAAATTATAATTTCATAAAATGATACTTATATGCATCCAGAAATGATACTTGCAAAAATGGTACTTTTCAAAAATGATACTTTGATGTATACAGAAATGATACTATCTAAAATGATACTCTTATGCATACAGAAATGATACTTTCATAAAATGATACTTATATGCATCCAGAAATGATATTTGGAAAAATAGTACTTTTAAAAAATGATACTCTGATGTATACAGAAATGATACTTCCAAAAAATGATACTTTTATGACAATGTGTGTGACATGTGCATGTTTACTATCCTGGTCTTTGGTGCATGGGTCTACATTGCACCTTGGGTTTGATCTCCTCTGATATGAACTGAACCAAGTGTACCCATGTGCACCACTTTTGTATTTGAGTTTACTGAAAGAATGCACCAATAACCCAGCTTGTAAACTTGTACATGTACACTTCTCTTTGCATAATGAGTCCAGATTGACTAATACATATAATATTAGAAAATTTTCATAATTCAAACATATATTTTCCCAATTTCAGTTTGCAAAATGGATCATAATACGTAAACAATAACAGCAGAATAGAAATATGGCATTACAACAGATAATGTACATCAAATTACACTGGACGTAGTATAATCATCAGAGTTACATAGCATAACAGGATCATACTTAGTACAGAATACGGTTTCAGCTTAATATACAATGTCTGCAGCGGAGTCAAACATAATATACATAATAGTTTCTGAAACAGTACAATAGAAATGATAAAGGACCATCATCAGCTTCCACAGCTTCCATCCATAGCCAAAATGAACCAAGCTAAAACCTGAATACAAGGTTGCTCGTGTAGAAAATAGGGACACCCGAGTTTGCAAAGTGAAACAAACTACGAGTCAGTCATGGGACTGGTATGAGAAATCTTACTTAACATATTTAATAATAAGGTCAATCACAGGACCACGTAGCTAACGCGGAACGGGTTTACTCCATTAGATTGCCTGTAATAACCCGGAAAATACAAGCCAATTTAAAATTTTTAAATTGATTATTTCAAAGGAATTTGAACAATTGAAATATAATATTTCAATAAAATAGTGAATTAGAAATAGTGAGTCAGTTTGAAAATTCGAATTCAAACTTTGACCGACTGTGCAGGGTGGAAAATATAACGGATTTTAGCGAAACCAAAAATATTTAAATCTGTTATTCAATACCTTTCTAACGAATCCGAAAAATCGAAGTTTCATAACGGGAATCAAAAGTTATGGCCGAATGAATTTTCAGAAGGGTCGGTATAAAGAATATATAGCCCTGGAAAATTGATATTTTGCATACGACCTCGGAATTCGACGAAACCACTTTTGTTGGGTCCGGGATGTCAAACAATTGCTAGGTTTCAAATTTCATAATTTTTGAAGCTAGTATGTGAGCGTGGCAAAAGAAAATGTGTTTGGTCGATTTCTATTAAATTGGATCGACCAGAAAATGGCCATTTTGCAAACGACCTCAGAATTAGACGAAACTAGTTTTGTTGGGACCGTAGAGTCAAAACATAGCTAGATTTATTTTTCTGGAATTTTTCGAATCAGTTTGTGGCCCTGGCAAATTGAAATGTGCGTTCAGAGTTAAAAATTAAATGTTTTATACTTTAATTTGAAAAATAACTGACTGTAACCGTCGAATTGGCCTACGAAACATATACCATTGTGTCCGGAATGGGGGTATTTAGCTGGGGGCGATAGTCGTTGGGTTTAAAAAGGAGTTCGTTTGAGAAAACACTATTTAAAAATTTAATATAGTCCTCGGCCAATCATATTTCTCCATTCATAAAAAAAATAAAAAATAAATATCAGAAACCCCCCCCCCCCCCCCCCGACCCCGACATCGACGACGGAAAAGCTTCCCCCCCCCCTTCCCTGGCGATTTCCGATCGCCACAGCCCGAATTAGCTCCTCCCCCAGTTCAACTTTTTGTAGTTCTTCTTCCCCTCTTCAAATCCATATAAGGAGCTCCCCCTATCGTTGCTTCTACGTCAAGATATCCCCTTCCAAAGTTCCGACCTTTAAACCGCCGCCGCCGATCTGGACCACCGAACGCCACCAAACCGCCGTGCGCCTGTAGCCCTCTCGAAGCTCTTCCACGTCCAACTCCCTGATCGTCCCCTCGTGCCCCGGTTCTCGCGAAAACTGTAAACCTAGTTTTGAAGCTTCGTGAAAGTGAGTTTTTCTTTGATCTTTACACTTTGAAAAATCATATCTTTTTGGTGTGTTGATGAAATTCGATGAAACAGGAAACATCGAGACCGCAAGGAAGCTCTCTACCCAATAGAAGAAGCTGCGGATTTTTCTGACATCGTATCGATTTTTAGCGCTCAGAAAACCAAGGTGAGAAATCTAAATTAACGTGAAATTGAATGGAAAATGTCGTGTATAATTTATATAAGCGAAATATAAATTACATACGTGTTGTATACCTCATGTACATGCGTAGTGTAAGCTATATAAGTGAAGTATGAATTTTTACATGCATAGAATAATTGATATATGTGTTAAAATGCAAGTGAGATATAGCAAATATATATATATATACTCCCCTCGTCCACAAACCATGGACGATATTTATTGTGGTAAATTGGTGTGAAATATTGGATGAAAAATACGAATGGTTGAATAATTGTTTGTGGTTGATATTGCTTGGTTGTGGCTGAAAAATACCCATTGGTGATTGAAATGAATTGGAAATATTTGTGGAAATAAAAATAAACATGCCGCCTGCGTGCGAATTAGATGCATGAATCCCCATTGTCAAAAACCGCGAGGTTTTAAGGTAGAGCGAGGAGCCGTACTAGGGACGGTGCCGGTTTTAACTACCCTGCCGTTATGCTGCCGAAATTTTGAATAATCTTTATGTGTTATAATTATTTTCATGTGTTGAAATTATCTTCTTGCGTTGAAATTAAAGTCATATATTGAAACTATGTCCATGTATGGAAATATTCATGTGTTGAAAAGTGTTGTATGAAAATTAAATTCATTTGTGAATGAATGAAGTGTTTAAACAATAAAAATCACATTTTTATATATATATATGAAGTATGAAAAATATTCGCCTTGTATAAATAATTTCAACAATAAAAATCCCATCTTTCTAATATAAACAACATAAATAAAATGTCCATGTGTGGAGATGCTCATTTGTTGAGAAGTGTGTGTAGTGGAAAAGTTCATGTGTTGAATAAAAAGATCAAACGATAAAAAAATACATTTTTATTGAAACTATGAAGTGTTAAAACATCCATTCGTCGAATAAATATTTTAAATGATAAAAATGTCATTTTTATCATATGTGTGATATGCGGACGTTGAAATAAATATTTGTGATAGAAATATTATTTTTAACATGCATAGGAACTAAATAAAATAGTCATGTGTTGAAATCTATTTTAGTTCGCCAAAATTATCATATTTGAAATGTGAAGTGTTAAAAATAGCCACTTGTTCAAATAAATGTGCATGAGTTGAAATATACATTAACTAGCTAATGATATGATTTTAGCCTATGCATGCAACATTAGAATGAATGGTGTTTTTAAACCAAAGCAAATCAAATATGAAATTGAATGGAAAATGATAAATGTTAGAAATTGTATATATGTACAAGCATATCTATTGAACAGGTTAAAGCAAAAGGGGCTAGAGAAGAGAAATAGAATTTTGTGCCCGACAAATAGGTACACATTTACCGCTTTGTTTGGGTGATGATTTTATGAGCCTGTTGGCTAGCCGCTTGGCTTTTTCTTTTTCTTTTTGATATGAGACGCCCGTGTGGCTATTTGGGAATTTTCCCAGACCCTCCCGTACAAAGGAGGTTATGGCGAAATTTTCCAAAATTTAAAGGCGTTAGTGAAATAGTTGAAGTGGAAACGATATAGGAATTTTTGAATGAACTATATTTATATAAATATAAATAGAATTAAAACGAAACGTGGCCGTGTAGTTCGTGTTTTGAAATCGTGATTTCAAACGATTAGTGCGGGAAATCCGACCATTGGATTTTCCCGAAACCGCAACCGTTGGGTTCGCCTTGGAAATATCTTTCCAACGGCACCAACTTTGTGAAGATCTGACGGTTGGATTGTCTGGAATGTTTAATTCAAAACTGAAGAAAAACAGCGCCAGAAACGATTATATTTATATATATATATATAAACAAATATAATTAAATTAAATCGAATAACGACGCTGCAGTTCGTAAATTGAAATCGTAACTTCAAATGGTTAGTGTGGAAGATCCGACCGTCGGATTTTCCCAAAACTGAAACCGTTGGATTTGTTTTGAAATGACCTTCCTAATGATGTAAAATTTGTTAAGATCCAACGGTTAGATTTTTATATATGTGTAAAACAAAATTAATGAAAAGCAGCGCCAGTGCATCGACACGACCTGAAACGTCGTTCAATTAAATATGGCCGTTTTAAATTAAATTAAAATGGCGATATATCGTTATAAAGTACTATAGACGATATAGAGTGAAAATAAACCAATTTTGTTGTGTTTGCTTGATATGTGATGGTTGAATGTATTTGACATGAAAATTATAACTAAATAACTGAAATGTGAATGTTGAATAGTCCAACCACGTGATTAATTGATTTGGAAATCTAAATATACGTGGGTTATTTGAAAAGGCCGAGTTTAACTCATTTCAAATAATTGATTGACGTTGAGAAGTCGAAGAGTCGAAGACGACTGAAGACCGACGATCTCCACATTGGATGGATGGGCGCTACTGATGCTCGTGATTGGAGTAGCTACCATGAAGGAATTGAAGTAGTAGTCGTCCACACATACTGTTGATTGTACGGATATGCGAGGAATTGGTGCCTCCGGTTTCGTTCAGACCCAGAACGGACTTGTAAATGGACTGTGTGTCTGACATTGGATTTTGTTCTGTGTTGATTGATCTCTGTTAAATATATATCTGTTTGGCGGCAGAGAATTTATTCTCTTGCTTAACGCCCTTCTTTGAGACGTACGAGCTCAGAGGTTATGTATTGACAGAAATCAGTCGCATGGAGTGGATTGCCTGTGTGGCACGCCTAAGTGGCATATGATCAAGGTTTCTGTTGCAAAGCAAAGTCTTGTGGTTGATGATCAAAGCATGGTCTGTGTGACGTAGCTTTGTGTATAACGTGAATTCGCGAGCCTCACACCTCGGTATGAGTCAAAAACGGGAGAGTGACTGCAGGGAGAGCACGGCGTTTCTTTCTAGCTAAGGTGGTGTCAGTGACCTACCAACCCTGACATTATATATACTTTTCACCTGTGTGGTTGTTGGAATGCGAGGCGCCTCGATATAGGTCTGTAAGGACCGGGAAACGTGTGTTCAGGAATAATTAATCCTCAAAAGTAAGAGAGGACCGGCCCTAAAGATCCAAGGATCATAGTGGGGTCCTGGGACATTTGCTAGAGTGTCTCGAATCGGAGAGGAGCTTGCCCCTTGCCTCGACTCATGAAGGAATCCAATTTCCAATACGAAATGTGCGGACGTGATTGTATTACTAGTATGGCGACATAGTGGTATGGGTCATTTATGTCGCCTATGATTGATATTTATGATTGAAATCGCTTTTGAAACATATATGCACTAGTAATAATATCAAGCACTTTTGTTTTATTCGTATGAAGCATCTTTGGCCATTATAAGGTAAAAACTCTATCCTCTGGCTTGCGTTGCATTGTGTGATGGGACCTGAGTCTTATAATGGCTTCATTTTATAAAAAGCATTGCGTTGATTTAATCATTTATTTTATTTCATGCACTAGCACTCATTGGAGTAAACCCGTTCCGCAAAAGTGGCGTGGTCCTTTGATTTGCCTTATTATTGTTGTTAATAAGTTGAGTAGATTTCTCATACCAGTCCCATGACTGACTCGTAGTTTGTTTCACCTTGCAAACTCGGATGCCCTCATTTTCACACGGGCAGCCTAGTTACAGGTTTCTGACGCACCTTTTGGCTCATGGCGAGGCTTGACTACACCGTGCTGACTTGGATTTTCTCCGCCATTATTGTATCTAAATTATGATTCCGCCATTGGCGATGTAGACTGATATTCCTTTTGTGTACTCTTTATGTATGATTCCGCCTCAGGCGATGGTGACTGATTATGTATCATTATGCACTAAGTTGTATCCTGTACTGTGCTTCTCTGATGTGATGATATCTATATGATTCCGCTGTCATATGTGTGTAAATTATTCTATTTTCTGTTTATGCTATTACCTGTGATCTGCTAATGATGATTAATGTGTTATATTCCAATGATTACCCTTAACACCGTGTCACGGGGTTTTGGGATCGTCACAGCTGGTATCAGAGCTTTGGTTAACCTTAGTTCTGGTGTCTAACACATTAGGCACTTCGTCAAAATAGAATCAGTAGTATTCTAAGGCGAGTCGCTCATTAGAGATAGGACTAGTAAGGTCCTAGAATGAGCTGAGCAGAATAGCAAAAACAATTGATCAGTCCATCGTTATCTTTCCGTAAAATTTTCCGCTTAAATATGCAGTTGACTATCATTTCTGTTAGCTGACCTTTCCGTTCTTATATAGAATTTGACAAATGGCTACCAGAGCTGCCGCCGCTAGAGGAGGTCGTGCCGGCCGAGGCCGAGGAAGAGGAGAAGTCCCAGCTCAAGAAGGACCTTTGATACAACCTCCGGCAGCTCAATACTTCGAGCTTGACCGTGTAGCTAAGAGATATAAGAACTTAGGAGGCAAGACCTTCTCGGGAACTGACACTGTAATAGAGGCCCTTGCATGGCTCAAAACATGCGAGAAAATTCTTGAAGGCCTAAGGCTTGGAGACGAAGACAAAGCTATTATGGGCGCCTGGCTTATGCAGGAACAAGCTGAATTATGGTGGGAATCTCTTACCGTCGGGAATAGAGAAGTTGGAAGAACATGGGATGGATTTAAAGAACTCTTCAAGGAGAAATATGTCCCAGAACAAGCTTTAGAAAGAATGCACGATGACTTCGCCAATCTCCAGCAAGGGGATCTTTCCGTGCAAGATTATCTGAACTAATTTACAATGTTGTCGCCCTATGCTCCAGAACTCGTCGCCACTGCAAAATCCAAAAATAAGAGGTTTATCCTTGGACTAAGACGACAATATCATGATAGAGCCATGGCCCATGTCAAGCTGGATTTCAACGAGCTGGTGGAAATGACATGCAACTATGAAGACCTTGATCAAAGGCATCTGGATCAGGATCGCGCTAGAAGCCAAGCCGGAAACAAGCGCAAGCCTGCTGTAAATCAGGGCGAGTCAAGCCAAGCAACATCTTCAAAACCTCAGACTGGCAAGCCGCCAAGAGGAAATTGCTTTAACTGTGGTAAGCCGGGGCACTACTCAAACGTCTGCACAGCTCCGAAGAGGCAGAAGACTAATTCTCCAGGCTCGAGCCAAGGCTCTCAGAACCCTCGCTCGTGCTTCAATTGTCGCAAGACCGATCATCTGGTCAAAGACTGTCCTTTGCTGAAGAAAGCTACAGTAGCTCATGTCTATGACGGGTCTAGCCCGACAGCTGCTTCCGATGGAGCAGGTAAACCCGATGTTTTGGGAGGTACCCTTATAATTAAAAATATTCCTGTTTCTGTATTGTTTGACACAGGTGCATCGCGTAGTTTTATTGCTAGAAACACAGTGCACAAATTAAAGTTAAAACAGCGAAAGCTCAAGGAATCAGTGGAAGTTCATAACCCGATAGGGGGTCCTGTTACTCTCGGTTCATATTGTAGAGTGCCGATCTCTTATTCTTCCTACAAGTTTCCCATTAATTTAATTGCTATGGATTTTCCCGAATTCGACGTTATCCTTGGGTTAGAATGGTTAACGAAATATGAAGCTGAGGTAAATTGTGCGGAAAGAATCGTTAAAATTTGAACGAAGCTTGGATATATTACGGTTCCCTGTCATGGTTCGAATCCGAATAGAGAAGAATTTTGGTCAGCATTGGAACTTATCCCCACTTCCATGGAAAGGATTCCGATTGTTAGCAACTTTGCGGATGTGTTTGAAGAAGTTGAAAACTTACCTCCGCAAAGAGAAATAGAATTCCGAATTGATCTAATTCCCAATGCCAGACCAGTGGTACATCCAATTCGCAGAATGACTCCGAAAGAAAAAGAAGAATTAGGCGATCAAACTTGTCAACTGTTGTGGAAGGGTCTAATCAGACCTAGTTTTTCTAATTGGGGTGCGGCTGTTGTGTTTGTCCCAAAGTCAGACGGTACTCTTAGATTATGTGTTGATTACCGAGACCTCAACAAACAGACGCTTAAAAATAAATATCCATTACCCCGCATTGATGATTTGCTAGACCAATTGAATGGGGCGAAAGTATTTTCCCGAATGGACCTAGCTACAGGTTTTCATCAATTGAGAATAGCAGAAGAGTGTGTTCCTTTGACCGCTTTCAGAGGTCCAGACATATTTTATGAATGGTTAGTAATGTCGTTTGGCCTATGTAACGCTCCAGCATACTTTGTCGATCTAATGAATAGAATGTTCAGGGGAGTTCTGAATAAATTTGTCCTCGTATTCATTGATGATATTTTAATCTACTCCAAATCAAAACCCGAGCATGAAAAACACTTAGAACAAGTATTGGAGATTCTAAGGAAGAACGTCTTCAAAGCCAAATTCTCTAAATGTGTCTTCTGGCAAGAAGAAGTTAAATTTCTTGGCCATGTCGTGTCAGAGAAAGGAATTTCTGTTGACCCAAGAAAAATAACAGCGATTCAGGACTGGAAACAACCCACTACTCCCACAGAAGTTAGAAGTTTTATGGGGTTGGCTAGTTATTATCGAAAGTTCATTAAGGATTTTTCAAAGATATCCGGGCCATTAACGAAGCTCACAAAGAAACATGAGAAGTATAAGTGGACTTCCGACTGTGAAGAAGCTTTCCAGGAATTGAAATCGAAGCTGACCACGTCTCCAGTGTTAACTATTATTGATGGCAATCAGGATTTAACGGTTTGGACAGATGCTTCTATTAGAGGTCTTGGTGCAGTGTTAATGCAGAGAGGCCAAGTAGTCGCTTATGCAAGCCGCCAATTGAAACCGCATGAGAAGAATTATGTGACTCATGATCTTGAGTTGTTAGCCATCGTTTTTGCATTGAAAATCTAGAGGCATTATTTATTGGGCGAGAAATTTATACTGTACACAGATCATCAATCATTGAAGTATTTATATACCCAGAAAGATCTGAATCTGAGACAACAGCGTTGGCTAGAATTTCTTGCAGCGTATGATCTTGATATCCTGTATACGCCGGGGAAGGCTAACGTTGTAGCGGATGCACTTAGTAGAAAAACCGCAAGCATTTCCAATCTTATAATTACAGCTGGATGGATTGATAGGATATCTATTCTCCAGAAAAGTGACAATTTTGTAACAGAGATGGTAAAAAGGATTCAAAGGGGCGAAGGCTCCAGTTTCCAAGTGGATAGTGAGGGAGTTCTGAGGCTGAATAGAAGAATATGTGTTCCCGACATTCCGGAGCTTAAAAGAGAGGTGCCGGATGAATGCCATAAATCCAAATTTTGCATCCATCCTGGGGTGAGTAAAATGTACAACGATATCAAACGCACTTTCTGGTGGAAGGCAATGAAAAGGGATATTTCTTTGTATGTTAGCAGATGCCCTACTTGTCAATTGGTCAAGAGTGACCAACAGAAGCTAGCTGGACGGTTGCAACCGTTGGAAGTCCCAGGCTGGAAATGGGAACAGATTTCCATGGATTTCATAGATGGTTTGCCGCGAACCAAGAAAGGTAACGACAGCATTTGGGTAATCGTAGATCGCTTCACGAAGACTGCCCATTTTATACCTGTCAGATCCAATAGAACTGCTCAAAGTCTAGCACAGATATATTTCAAAGAAATTGTTAAGCTGCATGGAATTCCCATCAGCATAGTCAGTGATAGAGATCCCCTATTTACTAGCAAGTTCTGGGAGGCTTTCCAGACAGAATTGGGAACGAAACTGAATTTGAGCACCGCTTATCACCCACAAACAGATGGCCAAACTGAGCGGGTGAATAGAATTCTAGAAGATTTATTGCGGGCTTGTATAATTGATTTTGGTGGGTCATGGGAAGATCATTTGCATTTGGCAGAGTTCTCATATAACAATAGCTATCAAGCAAGTTTGAGAATGTCACCATTTGAAGCATTATATGGCAGACCCTGCAGATCTCCAGCATGTTGGGTAGAACCTGGCAACAGACTTGTACTAGGACCCGATATGATTAGAGAAGCATCTGATAAAGTCGACTTCATCAAGAAGCGATTGAAAACCGCCCAAAGCCGATAGAAAGTTATGCAGACTCTAGAAGGAGAGATTTGACATTTACTGTTGGTGATCATGTTTATTTAAAGGTTTCTCCGATGAGAGGAGTAATCAGATTTGGAAAGACTGGGAAGTTGGCACCGAGATTTATTGGTCCCTTTCCTATACTTGAACGTATTGGAACTCTTGCTTATAGGGTTCAATTACCAGATTGGTTGCCTGGAGTGCACAATGTATTTCACGTATCTCAACTTAGGAGACATGTGCATGATCCGGATCTTGTTGTAGAAGAAGCAGCGCAACGGGATGTGGAGATAACTCCAAAATTGGCACTCAGAACAGAGCCATTAAAGATTGTTGGCAAAGAAACTAAAGAACTCAGAAGCAAAAAGGTTCATTTAGTTAAAGTGCAGTGGAGCAGTGATCCTAGAGACTGTACTTGAGAGACTGAGGAAAGCATTAAGCAAGCTTACCCCAAATGCAGAGTGGATATCTCTGACTAACTCCGGTGCAAGGTACTTTTACAATACTTCGCATTTACCTTTTATTTCCTACTTTACTGTTGTTTCCTTTTCGAGGACGAAAAGTTTTAAGTAGGGGAGATTGTAATAACCCGGAAAATACGAGCCAATTTAAAATTTTTAAATTGATTATTTCAAAGGAATTTGAACAATTGAAATAGAATATTTCAATAAAATAGTGAATTAGAAATAGTGAGTCAGTTTGAAAATTCGAATTCAAACTTTGACCGAATGTGCAGGGTGGAAAATATAACGGATTTTAGCGAAACCAAAAATATTTAAATCTGTTATTCAATACCTTTCTAACGAATTTGAAAAATCGAAGTTTCATAACGGGAATCAAAAGTTATGGCCGAATGAATTTTCAGAAGGGTCGGTATATAGAATATATAGCCCTGGAAAATTGATATTTTGCATACGACCTCGGAATTCGACGAAACCACTTTTGTTGGGTCCGGGATGTCAAACAATTGCTAGGTTTCAAATTTCATAATTTTTGAAGCTAGTATGTGAGCGTGGCAAAAGAAAATGTCTTTGGTCGATTTCTGTTAAATTGGATCGACCAGAAAATGGCCATTTTGCAAACAACCTCAGAATTCGACGAAACGAGTTTTGTTGGGACCGTAGATTCAAAACATAGCTAGATTTATTTTTCTGGAATTTTTCGAATCAGTTTGTGGCCCTGGCAAATTGAAATGTGCGTTCAGAGTTAAAAATTAAATGTTTTATACTTTAATTTGAAAAATAACTGACTGTAACCGTCGAATTGGCCTACGAAACATATCCCATTGTGTCCGGAATGGGGGTATTTAGCTAGGGGCGACAGCCGTTGGGTTTAAAAAGGAGTTCGTTTGAGAAAACACTATTTAAAAATTTAATATAGTCCCCGGCCAATCATATTTCTCCATTCATAAATTAAAAAAAAAAATCAGAAACCCCCCCCCCCCCCCCCGACCCCGACATCGACGACGGAAAAGCTTCCCCCTTCCCTGGCGATTTCTGATCGCCACAGCCCGAATTAGCTCCTCCCCCAGTTCAACATTTTGTAGTTCTTCTTCCCCTCTTCAAATCCATATAAGGAGCTCCCCCTATCGTTGCTTCTACGTCAAGATATCCCCTTCCAAAGTTCCGATCTGGACCACCGAACGCCACCAAACCGTCGCGCGCCTGTAGCCCTCTCGAAGCTCTTCCACGTCCAACTCCCTGATCGTCCCCTCGTGCCCCGATTCTCGCGAAAACTGTAAACCTAGTTTTGAAGCTTCATGAAAGTGAGTTTTTCTTTGATCTTTACACTTTGAAAAAACATATCTTTTTGGTGTGTTGACGAAATTCGATGAAACAGGAAACATCGAGACCGCAAGGAAGCTCTCTACCCAATAGAAGAAGCTGCGGATTTTTCTGACATCGTATCGATTTTTAGCGCTCAGAAAACCAAGGTGAGAAATCTAAATTAACGTGAAATTGAATGGAAAATGTCGTGTATAATTTATATAAGCGAAATATAAATTACATACGTGTTGTATACCTCATGTACATGCGTAGTGTAAGCTATATAAGCGAAGTATGAATTTTTACATGCATAGAATAATTGATATATGTGTTAAAATGCAAGTGAGATATAGCAAATATATATATATATATATATACTCCCCTCGTCCACAAACCATGGACGATATTTATTGTGGTAAATTGGTGTGAAATATTGGATGAAAAATACGAATGGTTGAATAATTGTTTGTGGTTGATATTGCTTGGTTGTGGTTGAAAAATACCCATTGGTGATTGAAATGAATTGGAAATATTTGTGGAAATAAAAATAAACATGCCGCCTGCGTGCGAATTAGATGCATGAATCCCCATTGTCAAAAACCGCGAGGTTTTAAGGTAGAGCGAGGAGCCGTACTAGGGACGGTGCCGGTTGTAACACCCCGAATTTTAGTTAGTGCTAAAATTCACTAATTACAGAATAAATAATCTCAGATGTGGGAATTGGGGGAAACGGGCTGCGTCATTGCGTTCGTCTCGGAAAAATACGTGAAATAGAGTCCGAGTTTGCGTAAAACGGGTACCGTATGAAAGAGATATGGACGAACGAAGTTAGGCAGAAAACCAGAAACAGGCCAGAAATGCACTGGCGCACTTGTGAAGTGCGCCAGTACAAAGATACACTGGCGCACTTGGGAAGTGCGCCCGTGCCGAGCCAAGAAACCTGCACAGTTTCTAGAGAGTTCTGTGGTTGGGTGCACCAGGTTGCACCAGGTTGGGTTTCAGGCTGGCTAGAAGGGCTGGTTCTAGAGATTTCCTAAATCTAAGGGTCCTAATCTAATCTAGGGTTAATCTAAGGGCCTAAAACACTCACCTAATCCTATAAATAAGACCATAACCCTACCCTAATTCATTCATAATTAAATCTAGTAACTAAACTATGGCAAATTGAAACTTGAGAGAGCCTCCATCAAAATTAGAGAAGGGATAGCATTCCAAATCAACTTCTAGCCTCTTAATCTTCTTCATTAGTTTGCTAATTTTGTTTTGGTGAGCTTCTATCCCCTTAATAATCAATTGTTAAATTGATTAAGATAGGATATGATGATGTATGGTTATGTTTGTGGATCAATGTGTTTATGCAAGCTTAATATTGTATATGTCATGTGTTTTGCAAGTTATATGCTCTATGTCATGCAAGTTTAGTGTATGTGTTCATGACATTTTTATGCAAGTTGATGTTATATCCTTATGCAAGTTTGGTGCTATGTTTCATAATGATTATGATGCAAAACACTAAGTTGGACATTAATCTATTATGCAACATGTTAAGCATGCTTATGAAGTTATGTGAATAAATATGCAAGTTAGGTGTATGCTCAAATGCAAGATTAACATGTTATGCATGCATATGAAGTTATGTGAATGATTATGCAAGTTATGTGTATGTTCAAATGCAAGATTAATATGTTATGCATGCATATGAAGTTATGTGAATAATGATGCAAGTTATGAGTATGTTTAAATGCAAGATTAACATGTTATGCATGCATATGAAGTTATGTGAATGATTATGCAAGTTAGGTGTATGCTCAAATGCAAGATTACCATGTTATGCATGCTTATGAGGTCATGTGAATAATTATGCAAGTTATGTAGATGCTTAAGAGCAAGTTGGGTTAATATGTGTTCATATATGCAAGTTGACATCCTCTTAACCCATGACAAAGTTATATGCTAAACCCATGATATGTGTGATGGATCTTCCCCTTTTATTATGTCATGAAATGAGAACGATTTACGTGGGGAACGATGGGGTGGGTAAATATGTTAATAAATGAATGATTGGGTATGATTAAGCATACCATAAAAATAAATTACCATAAGTGGGAATTTACCTATTGAGTTAGGTCTACCCCATGGGAATTTACCTATTGAGTTAGGTCTACCCATGTTATGGAAAACTTGATATTAATTAGGGATAATTAATATGGGGGTGATTAATTAGGTGTAATTAATCGACTAAGACACGAGGTTGGACTCATTTGTAGTGTAAAACTGCCCGGACCCGACCGGCTTAACCAGTTGCTACAAATGTCAGCCCAATGTGAGAGGTCTTAGCCATAAATTAAATACGTGATTAAGGTAAAGACACGAGGTTAGACTCTGTTATGACGTAAGACTGCCCGGGTTCTACCGGCTTAACCAGGCGGTCATAACAGCCAGTCTAATGTGGGAGGTCTTTATGGGAGATCACGGTCTTAATTAATTAAGAAACACTTAACCATGGTAGCATGTAGTGGGACATGAGGGGTTAAGTGGGTGCCTTGGGTGGCATGAGGAAATTTTGTGGTTGCCTTGGGTGGCATGTGGAATCTAGTGGGTTGCCTTGGGTGGCAATAGAAAATACGATTAGAATACTTAACCAAGTGGAAACATGTAATTAAACATGATTAAAGGGTTAAGTGGGATACACTAGATATTTGACAAGCTTAAGTGGGTAGCTTGTGGGGGCCCATTTCAACCAATATCCCAAACGTATCTTTGTGGGCTCGACCCATGTCGAGTGATGGGACACGCATATTGGGCTTGATTATAAGAGGCCAAAACGGGTTAGCGGTGGCAACGCAAGTCCAACGGGCTTCATATGCGTGTGTGGGCCCGGGCTGGTAGATAAGCCGTTGTTGCATCGTGTAGATATAAAGCCGTGCACCATTAGTATTGGGTAGCCACTTTAGGGGAGTGATACACCCCACTGTGGGACCAGCACGGGTATCTACGGTAGGGAGCCGATCATGGGGAGTAGTGGGTACACCTAGTGAAGATAGGGGCAGACGGCACCTATGTAGGGGTACACGAAACTACTGGGTAAGAATTACTGAGTACACCTAGTAGAGATAGGGGCAGACGACACCTATGTAGTGGGCTAGGAGTACATGAAATTATTGGGGAAATTTTCTAAGTCCTTGGAAGGGATCAACCTTTAAGTAGGAATGACTGGTGTGGTGCAGTTAGTAATTATCCTTGGGTGGGTAGATGCGTCCTGACGGTTATCTTAGTTCATCCTATGTTGTTGGCTATTTAGTGTAGTCATTATCCCCAAAGGTACCGTACCAAGTTCATGTCATACCCTAATTACTTTAATAATTGTATTGTTAAGGTTATAGGGCTCACTCAGACTTATGTCTGACCCCGTTGTTTTTATATTTTTCCCAACCCTCAGGTCCTACGGTGGATCCTAGCGGTAGTAGAGCTTGATCGGATTGCTGTTCCAGCCTTTGGGAGCTTGGGTAGATGTAAAGCTCCAGTTATCCAGTTATCTTTTCTTTTGTTATGGCTATTGTATGAGAGAGTGGGATTATGTACTTCTTTATTTTGACGGATATTGTACTTGACTTTTATCATGGCTTTATGATGTAACCAGACATGTTTATTTCCGCTGTTATGAGATGATGTTTTAAAATTTCAAGTACTATTTATATCTGTCTTGGTGTAATTTTTCTGTTCTATATTCACTAAAATACTCCACCGATGCTATGGCATTCCCTTAGTGAGTGACCATAGCGGGTGTGGGGTGTTACACGTGGTATCAGAGCAAAGGTTACCGGAACAGATAAAATTTTTAGAAAACTATTTTTCTAAAACATTTTTGGAAAAGATATTTTCAAAAACATGTTTTTTTAAAGAGAAAAGTTTTTGAAAGAAAAGCATAATCCCCAATAGCCATATCTATATCCTTCGAATTCTCCGTTTTGAATCTTTCCTTTTTCGTTTCAGCATGGCCGAGAATCTTAATTTTCCGGAGGGTGTGACGATACCAGTATGGTATAGGAGATTGATGGAGGCTAGGGCCACCACTACGGGTCCAGCAAATGTTCCTCCACCAACGGTAGCACCCGATCTTCCTCCTCCCCCTCCTCCTCTCACGGATACTTTTGCTAAGACTTGCAAGGAATTCAAAGCTATGGGAGGAAAACCTTTTCAAGGATCTGAAACTTTTGTGGAGGCTAGAGATTGGCTTAAGGAGGTGGAAGAGTTGATAGATATCTTTGAGATGGAAGAAGGAAAGAAAGTCAAGTTGGCTGCTTGGTTAATGAAGGGAGAGGCCTCATTCTGGTGGGAGGTCACTAATGGAGAACGCCCCGTTGACTCTTGGGCGGATTTCAGGCAAAGATTTGTGGCAAAGTTTCTCTCAAGGGCGGAGGAGAACTTGTATATGGAGAGATTCCTGACTCTAAAGCAAGGAAATCTTTCGGTGAAGGAATATGTTAACAAGTTTAATCAATTGGCAAGGTTTGGCCTAGATATGGTGAATACACCGGAGAAGAAGGCTTTGCGGTTCGTGAAAGGCTTGAATGAACCGATGCATGGGTTGGCTATGACTCATATCCCTATGGGGGCCACCTTTGAGAAGCTAGTTGACATGGCACTCATGTATGAAGAAGGGAAGAGTCCCAATGCTAGTCAGGCACCCGAAAAGAAGGGAGACCAAAAGAGACCTCAACAACAGCAAAGCAAAGGTGGGAAAGGCAACGGTGGCAAGGGCAAGAAGAAGAAGTGTTTCAATTGTGGGACACCTGGTCACCTAAGCAAGGATTGTCGCAAGAAGAAGAAGACTGGCTGCTTCCACTGTGGCGAAGCAGGGCATCTTGTGAAAGACTGTCCCAAGAAGGGGCAAAGGACGGGATCTACCTCGGGAGGACAGGTGCAAGCTCTTATGGCACCGAGTCAGGCTAGGGGGCAAGTACAGGCTCTCGCGGTTCCACCGATTCAGGAGAGAGGTAGAACTATTTCTGTGGAAAGTCTGGTTTTTCTATTTGATCATCCTGTCCGTACATTGTTTGATTCAGGTGCATCGCATTCGTTTATCTCATCATCATTAGTTGAGTCACTGCACTTAGACACCAGTCTTGTAGATGATCCCTTGGTTGTTTCAAACCCAATTGGGGGCTCCACTTATTTATCCATGATATGTTTGGGTTTGAAGATTTCTATACTTAGCATAGAGTTTAGATGTGATGCTTTTGTGTTGGGCTTCACGGGCTATGGGTTGATTTTGGGCATGGACTGGTTATCCAGAAATAGTGCCGTTCTTGATTGCGAAAGGAGAGTTGTTAGGCTCATGACCCGCTTGGGTAACACTCTCGAGATCTCTTGTAATCCCATGGACTCTGTTATGCTAAGTTATCTTGAGTCGCTTGACGCTTCGGTCGAGAGTTTGCAATCTGTTAGAGTGGTCCGGGAATATCCGGATGTGTTTGAGGAGGTGAGGGGCTTACCTCCAAAGCGGGAGATTGACTTCCGAATATATCTGGTGGATAATGCTAAACCGGTATCTTTACCAGTGCGCCACATGGCTCCTCGTGAAAGGAGGGAACTCCATAAGCAAGTAGGAGAGTTGCTTGAGAAGGGGTTCATAAGACGAAGTATATCGGAGTGGGGTGCTCCAGTAGTTTTTGCTACGAAGGCGGATGGGTCCCTCAGGCTTTGTGTAGACTACAGGGAACTCAACAAGCTCACAAAGAAGAATAGACACCCATTGCCGAGGATTGATGATCTTTTCGATCAGTTGGTTGGCGCTTCAGTATTTTCTCAGTTGGACTTAGCCACGGGGTTTCATCAGTTGAGGGTGGCTGAGGATAGCATTGACAAGACTGCCTTTAGGACTCCGGATGGTTTCTATGAGTGGCTGGTGATGCCATTTGGGTTGACGAACGCCCCTGCATACTTTGTTGATTTGATGAGTAGGGTGTTCAGGGAGTTCCTTAATAAATTCGTGGTGGTCTTTGTGGATGATATCTTAGTATTTTCTAAGAGTGAGGAAGAGCATGCCCTACATCTTAGGGAAGTGTTGAGGACTCTTCGAGCGCATAGCCTTAAGGCTAAATTCTCTAAATGTCACTTCTGGAGGAAGGAAGTACGGTTCTTGGGGCACGTGGTCTCCAAGGAGGGGATAGCCGTGGATCCCGCGAAGGTAGTATCAGTCCAAGATTGGAAGGTTCCCAGAAATGCTACCGAAGTAAGAAGTTTCTTGGGGTTGGCGGGTTATTATAGGAAGTTCATTAAAGACTTCGCGAAGATATCAGCCCCATTAACCCGCTTAACGAAGAAGAATCTTGTTTTTGCATGGGACGTAGATTGTGATGATGCGTTCCGACGGTTAAAGAGAGCTTTAACCATTGCTCCAGTTTTAGTGTTGCCAGATGGGAGCAAGCCATTTGTTGTCTATACCGATGCCTGTGGGACAGGACTTGGCGCAGTCTTAATGCAAGAGGGAAGGGTAATAGCCTATGGTGGAAGGCAGTTAAGGCCACATGAGAAAAATTACCCTACCCATGATCTAGAGTTGGCCGCTATTGTTTTTGCGCTTAAGATCTGGCGCCATTATCTTCTTGGTGAGAGATTCGAGTTGTTCACTGACCATAAATCTTTGAAGTACTTGTTCTCTCAGAAGGATCTAAATTTAAGACAGCAAAGGTGGATGGAGTTCTTAGCATCTTATGATTTCGAGATAGCGTATACCCCTGGCAAGGGTAACGTGGTGGCGGACGCCTTGAGCAGGAAGAGGTTGTCCTTGAGTCCATTGTTCGTGGAACGACGAAGCTTGGAGTTTATCTCGATGTTTGATTTCAGACCTTCCATTGATTATGTACCCGGTTTGCTAGCTTCCTTGGAAGTTAGGCCTACTCTTTTCGGGCGGATTGGGGAAGCCCAGAGGGACGACCCACAGTTGGTTGAGTTGATAGAGAAGCTCATAAGGGGGGAGTCGTCCAGCCATTTGAGTAGGTACACCCTAGACGATAGGGGGTGCTTGCGTAGAGACGGTAGACTTTGTGTACCGCAAGATGAAGGGTTGAGGAAGGTTATTCTTGATGATGCACACCGTTCTAGGATGACCATTCATCCCGGTGGGGATAAGATGTACCAAGACATGAAGAGGGTTTTCTTCTGGGCCGGTATGAAGAAAGATGTGGCCGAATATGTAGCTCGATGCTTGGTGTGCCAGCAAGTGAAGGCAGAGCAAAGGAAACCAGGTGGGTTGCTTCACCCATTGGAGGTTCCGCAATGGAAGTGGGATAGCGTCTCGATGGACTTTATTGACGGGTTACCCAGATCGAGGAAGGGTAATACAGGAATTTGGGTGGTGGTAGATAGACTTACTAAGAGCGCCCATTTCATACCCGTGAAGAGCAAGAGGACCGCTCCATGGCTAGCTTCAGTATATCTTCGAGAGATAGTTCGATTACATGGGGTACCCTCTAGCATAGTTAGTGATCGAGATCCTATCTTCACTAGCGAGTTCTGGAGAAGTTTGCAAGAAGCAGTGGGGACTCAATTGTGTCTGAGCACCGCATATCATCCTCAGACGGACGGCCAGACTGAGAGGGTGAATCATGTTCTAGAAGACCTTTTGAGGCTTTGTATCTTAGATTTTGGAGGTACATGGGAAGAGCATCTTCCATTGGTGGAGTTCGCATATAATAACAGCTTTCAGTCCAGTATTGGTATGGCTCCTTTCGAAGCTCTCTATGGAAGGCCTTGTCGATCACCTACATGTTGGTGGGAATCTACGGATAAGATCTTGCTTGGGCCTGATATGGTTAGGGAGACTTCTGAGAAGATTGACTTGATTCGGAGAAGGATGAAAGCAGCGCAGGATAGGCAAAAATCTTATGCGGACAAGAGAAGGACGGATCTTGAGTTTGAGGTTGGGGATATGGTTTTTGTTAAGGTATCTCCGTTGAGAAATGTTGTTCGCTTCGGATCCGTTGGGAAGTTAGCACCAAGGTTTGTTGGGCTGTTTCCTATCAAGGAAAGGATTGGACGGATGGCATATAGGGTGGAGTTGCCCGACAGACTTAGCGGTGTTCATGATGTATTCCATGTATCACATCTGAGGAAATGCTTACATGAGACCGCAGAGGTGGTAGAGCCGAGCTTGCTTAGAGATATAGAGATAGAGCGTGATGCGACTATTAGACGAGCTCCTACTCGCATCCTTGGGTCAGAGACTAGGAAGTTAAGAAACAGAGAGGTTCAACTAGTCAAGGTGCAATGGGGAGAAGATGAGAGCAACACAACTTGGGAGACGGAAGCGAAGATGCGTTCATTGTACCCATTTCTTTTTGAGGGTATGTCTTTACTTTCTCCTTTATCGCTTGTCTAGTACTTATCTTATCTTTAGTATGTCCTCTCGTTAGTACCTTTGACCTTTAGATAGGGTAAACCTATGGTTGAAACATGTGTTTGAGACATGTTATGGGTGATGGATGCAAGTGGATGCAAGTGTTTGCTAGTGGTTGCTTGTGGATGCATATACACACACTCTAGGCACTAGATCGGCTCAGTCACTTCATATTGCATATTGCATAAAATTGTGTGTAGGAAAATATCTATGGATGTATAATGGTTGTGTTATCACATGGATGATGCATTTTGGTGAATGATTGTGCACTCATGTAGATATTGTATGTGTCAATAGGGTTTTCTCGCATACATAGTGGATGCATGGCACTATCATGGTTTGCATATGTTCATACATTAGATAGGGGACATATACACACACTTTTTGCATATGCTCATACATCATTAGAAATTGTTCTAAGGACAATGGATGCCGTGTTTGATGGATTGAGTAGATGGTTGTTTGGATGGTAGGATATTCATTCTCCTTAGCTTAGAGATTTCGGGGACGAAATCCTTTAAGGAGGGGAGAATGTAACACCCCGAATTTTAGTTAGTGCTAAAATTCACTAATTACAGAATAAATAATCTCAGATGTGGGAATTGGGGGAAACGGGCTGTGTCATTGCGTTCGTCTCGGAAAAATACGTGAAATAGAGTCCGAGTTTGCGTAAAACGGGTACCGTATGAAAGAGATATGGACGAACGAAGTTAGGCAGAAAACCAGAAACAGGCCAGAAATGCACTGGCGCACTTGTGAAGTGCGCCAGTACAAAGATACACTGGCGCACTTGGGAAGTGCGCCCGTGCCGAGCCAAGAAACCTGCACAGTTTCTAGAGAGTTCTGTGGTTGGGTGCACCAGGTTGCACCAGGTTGGGTTTCAGGCTGGCTAGAAGGGCTGGTTCTAGAGATTTCCTAAATCTAAGGGTCCTAATCTAATCTAGGGTTAATCTAAGGGCCTAAAACACTCACCTAATCCTATAAATAAGACCCTAACCCTACCCTAATTCATTCATAATTAAATCTAGTAACTAAACTATGGCAAATTGAAACTTGAGAGAGCCTCCATCAAAATTAGAGAAGGGATAGCATTCCAAATCAACTTCTAGCCTCTTAATCTTCTTCATTAGTTTGCTAATTTTGTTTTGGTGAGCTTCTATCCCCTTAATAATCAATTGTTAAATTGATTAAGATAGGATATGATGATGTATGGTTATGTTTGTGGATCAATGTGTTTATGCAAGCTTAATATTGTATATGTCATGTGTTTTGCAAGTTATATGCTCTATGTCATGCAAGTTTAGTGTATGTGTTCATGACATTTTTATGCAAGTTGATGTTATATCCTTATGCAAGTTTGGTGCTATGTTTCATAATGATTATGATGCAAAACACTAAGTTGGACATTAATCTATTATGCAACATGTTAAGCATGCTTATGAAGTTATGTGAATAAATATGCAAGTTAGGTGTATGCTCAAATGCAAGATTAACATGTTATGCATGCATATGAAGTTATGTGAATGATTATGCAAGTTATGTGTATGTTCAAATGCAAGATTAATATGTTATGCATGCATATGAAGTTATGTGAATAATGATGCAAGTTATGTGTATGTTTAAATGCAAGATTAACATGTTATGCATGCATATGAAGTTATGTGAATGATTATGCAAGTTAGGTGTATGCTCAAATGCAAGATTACCATGTTATGCATGCTTATGAGGTGATGTGAATAATTATGCAAGTTATGTAGATGCTTAAGAGCAATTGGGTTAATATGTGTTCATATATGCAAGTTGACATCCTCTTAACCCATGACAAAGTTATATGCTAAACCCATGATATGTGTGATGGATCTTCCCCTTTTATTATGTCATGAAATGAGAACGATTTACGTGGGGAACGATGGGGTGGGTAAATATGTTAATAAATGAATGATTGGGTATGATTAAGCATACCATAAAAATAAATTACCATAAGTGGGAATTTACCTATTGAGTTAGGTCTACCCCATGGGAATTTACCTATTGAGTTAGGTCTACCCATGTTATGGAAAACTTGATATTAATTAGGGATAATTAATATGGGGGTGATTAATTAGGTGTAATTAATCGACTAAGACACGAGGTTGGACTCATTTATAGTGTAAAACTGCCCGGACCCGACCGGCTTAACCAGTTGCTACAAATGTCAGCCCAATGTGAGAGGTCTTAGCCATAAATTAAATACGTGATTAAGGTAAAGACACGAGGTTAGACTCTGTTATGACGTAAGACTGCCCGGGTTCTACCGGCTTAACCAGGCGGTCATAACAGCCAGTCTAATGTGGGAGGTCTTTATGGGAGATCACGGTCTTAATTAATTAAGAAACACTTAACCATGGTAGCATGTAGTGGGACATGAGGGGTTAAGTGGGTGCCTTGGGTGGCATGAGGAAATTTTGTGGTTGCCTTGGGTGGCATGTGGAATCTAGTGGGTTGCCTTGGGTGGCAATAGAAAATACGATTAGAATACTTAACCAAGTGGAAACATGTAATTAAACATGATTAAAGGGTTAAGTGGGATACACTAGATATTTGACAAGCTTAAGTGGGTAGCTTGTGGGGGCCCATTTCAACCAATATCCCAAACGTATCTTTGTGGGCTCGACCCATGTCGAGTGACGGGACACGCATATTGGGCTTGATTATAAGAGGCCAAAACGGGTTAGCGGTGGCAACGCAAGTCCAACGGGCTTCATATGCGTGTGTGGGCCCGGGCTGGTAGATAAGCCGTTGTTGCATCGTGTAGATATAAAGCCGTGCACCGTTAGTATTGGGTAGCCACTTTAGGGGAGTGATACACCCCACTGTGGGACCAGCACGGGTATCTACGGTAGGGAGCCGATCATGGGGAGTAGTGGGTACACCTAGTGAAGATAGGGGCAGACGGCACCTATGTAGGGGTACACGAAACTACTGGGTAAGAATTACTGAGTACACCTAGTAGAGATAGGGGCAGACGGCACCTATGTAGTGGGCTAGGAGTACATGAAATTATTGGGGAAATTTTCTAAGTCCTTGGAAGGGATCAACCTTTAAGTAGGAATGACTGGTGTGGTGCAGTTAGTAATTATCCTTGGGTGGGTAGATGCGTCCTGACGGTTATCTTAGTTCATCCTATGTTGTTGGCTATTTAGTGTAGTCATTATCCCCAAAGGTACCGTACCAAGTTCATGTCATACCCTAATTACTTTAATAATTGTATTGTTAAGGTTATAGGGCTCACTCAGACTTATGTCTGACCCCGTTGTTTTTATATTTTTCCCAACCCTCAGGTCCTACGGTGGATCCTAGCGGTAGTAGAGCTTGATCGGATTGCTGTTCCAGCCTTTGGGAGCTTGGGTAGATGTAAAGCTCCAGTTATCCAGTTATCTTTTCTTTTGTTATGGCTATTGTATGAGAGAGTGGGATTATGTACTTCTTTATTTTGACGGATATTGTACTTGACTTTTATCATGGCTTTATGATGTAACCAGACATGTTTATTTCCGCTGTTATGAGATGATGTTTTAAAATTTCAAGTACTATTTATATCTGTCTTGGTGTAATTTTTCTGTTCTATATTCACTAAAATACTCCACCGATGCTATGGCATTCCCTTAGTGAGTGACCATAGCGGGTGTGGGGTGTTACACCGGTTTTAACTACCCTGCCGTTATGCTGCCGAAATTTTGAATAATCTTTGTGTGTTAGAATTATTTTCATGTGTTAAAATTATCTTCTTGCGTTGAAATTAAAGTCATATATTGAAACTATGTCCATGTGTGGAAATATTCATGTGTTGAAAAGTGTTGTATGAAAATTAAATTCATTTGTGAATGAATGAAGTGTTTAAACAATAAAAATCACATTTATATATATATATATGAAGTATGAAAAATATTCGCCTTGTATAAATAATTTCAACAATAAAAATCCCATCTTTCTAATATAAACAACATAAATAAAATGTCCATGTGTGGAGATGCTCATTTGTTGAGAAGTGTGTGTAGTGGAAAAGTTCATGTGTTGAATAAAAAGATCAAACGATAAAAAATTACATTTTTATTGAAACTATGAAGTGTTAAAACATCCATTCGTCGAATAAACATTTTAAATGATAAAAATATCATTTTTATCATATGTGTGATATGCTAAAGATATGCGGACGTTGAAATAAATATTTGTGATAGAAATATTATTTTTAACATGCATAGGAACTAAATAAAATAGTCATGTGTTGAAATCTATTTTAGTTCGCCAAAATTATCATCTTTGAAATGTGAAGTGTTAAAAATAGCCACTTGTTCAAATAAACGTGCATGAGTTGAAATATACATTAACTAGCTAATGATATGATTTTAGCCTATGCATGCAACATTAGAATGAATGGTGTTTTTAAACCAAAGCAAATCAAATATGAAATTGAATGGAAAATGATAAATGTTAGAAATTGTATATATGTACATGCATATCTATTGAACAGGTTAAAGCAAAAGGGGCTAGAGAAGAGAAATAGAATTTTGTGCCCGACAAATAGGTACACATTGGGTGATGATTTTATGAGCCTGTTGGCTAGCCGCTTGGCTTTTTCTTTTTCTTTTTGATATGAGACGCCTGTGTGGCTATTTGGGAATTTTCCCAGACCCTCCCGTACAAAGGAGGTTATGGCGAAATTTTCCAAAATTTAAAGGCGTTAGTGAAATAGTTGAAGTGGAAACGATATAGGAATTTTTGAATGAACTATATTTATATAAATATATAAATATAAATAGAATTAAAACGAAACGTGGCCATGCAGTTTGTGTTTTGAAACCGTGATTTCAAACGATTAGTGCGGGAAATCCGACCATTGGATTTTCCCGAAACCGCAACCGTTGGGTTCGCCTTGGAAATATCTTTCCAACGGCACTAACTTTGTGAAGATCTGACGGTTGGATTGTCTGGAATGTTTAATTCAAAACTGAAGAAAAACAGCGCCAGAAACGATTATATTTATATATATATATAAATATAATTAAATTAAATCGAATAACGACGCTGCAGTTCGTAAATTGAAATCGTAACTTCAAATGGTTAGTGTGGAAGATCCAACCGTCGGATTTTCCCAAAACTGAAACCGTTGGATTTGTTTTGAAATGACCTTCCTGATGATGTAAAATTTGTGAAGATCCAATGGTTAGATTTTCATATATGTGTAAAACAAAATTAATGAAAAGCAGCGCTAGTGCATCGACACGACCTGAAATGTCTTTCAATTAAATATGGCCGTTTTAAATTAAATAAAAATGGCGATATATCGTTATAAAGTACTATAGACAATATAGAGTGAAAATAAACCAATTTTGTTGTGTTTGCTTGATATGTGATGGTTGAATGTATTTGACATGAAAATTATAACTAAATAACTGAAATGTGAATGTTGAATAGTCCAACCACGTGATTAATTGATTTGGAAATCTAAATATACGTGGGTTATTTGAAAAGGCTGAGTTTAACTCATTTCAAATAATCGATCGACGTTGAGAAGTCGAAGAGTCGAAGACGACTGAAGACCGACGATCTCCACATTGGATGGATGGGCGCTACTGATGCTCGTGATTGGAGTAGCTACCATGAAGGAATTGAAGTAGTAGCCGTCCACACATACTGTTGATTGTACGGATATGCGAGGAATTGGTGCCTCCGGTTTCGTTCAGACCCAGAACGGACTTGTAAATGGACTGTGTGTCTGACATTGGATTTTGTTCTGTGTTGATTGATCTCTGTTAAATATATATCTGTTTGGCGACAGAGAATTTATTCTCTTGCTTAACGCCCTTCTTTGAGACGTACGAGCTCAGAGGTTATGTATTGACAGAAATCAGTCGCATGGAGTGGATTGCCTGTGTGGCACGCCTAAGTGGCATATGATCAAGGCTTCTGTTGCAAAGCAAAGTCTTGTGGTTGATGATCAAAGCATGGTCTGTGTGACGCAGCTTTGTGTATAACGTGAATTCGCGAGCCTCACACCTCGGTATGAGTCAAAAACGGGAGAGTGACTGCAGGGAGAGCACGACGTTTCTTTCTAGCTAAGGTGGTGTCAGTGACCTACCAACCCTGACATTATATATACTTTTCACCTATGTGGTTGTTGGAATGCGAGGCGCCTCGATATAGGTCTGTAAGGACCGGGAAACGTGTGTTCAGGAATAATTAATCCTCAAAAGTAAGAGAGGACCGGCCCTGAAGATCCAAGGATCATAGTGGGGTCCTGGGACATTTGTTAGAGTGTCTCGAATCGGAGAGGAGCTTGCCCCTTGCCTCGACTCATGAAGGAATCCAATTTCCAATACGAAATGTGCGGACGTGATTGTATTACTAGTATGGCGACATAGTGGTATGGGTCATTTATGCCGCCTATGATTGATATTTATGATTGAAATCGCTTTTGAAACATATATGCACTAGTAATAATATCAAGCACTTTTGTTTTATTCGTATGAAGCATCTTTGGCCATTATAAGGTAAAAACTCTATCCTCCGGCTTGCGTTGCATTGTGTGATGGGACCTGAGTCTTATAATGGCTTCATTTTATAAAAAGCATTGCGTTGATTTAATCATTTATTTTATTTCATGCACTAGCACTCATTGGAGTAAACCCGTTCCGCGAAAGTGGGCGTGGTCCTTTGATTTGCCTTATTATTGTTGTTAATAAGTTGAGTAGATTTCTCATACCAGTCCCATGACTGACTCGTAGTTTGTTTCACCTTGCAAACTCGGGTGCCCTCATTTTCACACGGGTAGCCTAGTTACAGGTTTCTGACGCACCTTTTGGCTCATGGCGAGGCTTGACTACACCGTGCTGACTTGGATTTTCTCCGCCATTATTGTATCTAAATTATGATTCCGCCATTGGCGATGTAGACTGATATTCCTTTTGTGTACTCTTTATGTATGATTCCACCTCAGGCGATGGTGACTGATTATGTATCATTATGCACTATGTTGTATCCTTTACTGTGCTTCTCTGATGTGATGATATCTATATGATTCCGCTGTCATATGTGTGTAAATTATTCTATTTTCTGTTTATGCTATTACCTGTGATCTGCTAATGATGATTAATGTGTTATATTCCAATGATTATCCTTAACACCGTGTCACGGGGTTTTGGGATCGTCACATTGCCAGTGCATAAATAAAGTAAATCATTTAAACAACGCAGTGCTTTTTATAGGAAAATGAAGCCATTATAAGACTCGAGTCCTATTACACTATGCAATGCAAGCCGGAGGATAGAGTTTTACATTATAATGGCCAAAATATGCTTGATACGTATAAAACGAAATCTTTTGATATTATTACTAGTGCATATATGTTTCAAAAACAATTTCAATCATAATGTACCAATCATAGATGGCATAGCTACCATTTACTATGTCACCATATATAGGATTACAATTAAAACCATACAATGTCGTATTGGAAGTTGGATTTCCATCATGAACCAAGGCAAGGGATCGCCCATACCGAATTCGAGACACTCTAACCTGTGTCTCAGGCTCAGAGCTCGAGTGCGCCTTGGATCTTCAGGGTCGGTCCTCTCTTACGTTTGAGGATTGGTTATTCCTGAACAATGCGTTTTCCTGCCCTATGGGGCGTAAGTCTGGTCAGGATGTCGACCATATCCATCCATCGGCACTGTAGTGATCGATATATCCAAGGTACCTCGCTTCCATCATCCACATAAGTAAAAAATGTCTGGGCTGACATCACTCCTAGCTAGAAAGAAACGCATGTTCTCCCTGCAGTCCTCTCCCATTTCTGGTTCATACAGGGGTGTGAGACTCGTGAATTAACGCTATACACAAAGCTATGCTATTTAAAGTCATGCTTTGATCATCAACCATAAGGCTCTGCTTTTCAACAAAAGCCTTGATCACTTGCATCTCAGCATGCCACATTGACATTCCATGCCATGCGACTGATGTCTATCGACATATAACCTTTAAGCTTGTACGTCTTAGAGAAGGGTGTTAAGCAAGAGAATAAATTCTCCGCCACCAAATAGATATATATCTAATAGAATCAATCAGCACAGAATAAAATTCAATGTCAGACACACATCCATTTACTAGTTCGTTCTGGGTCTGAATGAAACCGGAGGCACCTTATTCCTCGTCCCATATGTCCAATGCAGGGGAGAGGCCCTTGCACATCCGAACAATCAACAAATACGTCCGGACAACTACCCCTGTAACCCTTTCAAGGCAGCAACTCCAATCAAAGGCATCAGCAGCCATCCATTCGATGTGAAGATTATCGGTCTTGCACTATCTTCAAATCTTCGACTTTTATCGTCGATCAATTATTTGAAATGAGAATTAACTCGTCCTTTTCAAATAATTCGCATATACATTGAATTCAAATCAATTCTTTTCATAGTTAAATTATTTGACATTCACGTTTCAATTCAATATAATATTTTCATGTCAAATACATCTAACCATCAGAATATCCAATAAACCAAGTAAAATCAGTTTATTTCCATTCCATATCGTTCATAATATTTTATAACGATTTATCACTATTTTTATTTATTTAAAAATAGCTCATTTTAATTAAACGACGCTTTAGGTTATTACGCGGCCCTGGCGCTGTTTTCTTTAGATTTGATTTGCACATTTATCCAAATCTAACCATTGGATCTTAACAAATTTAATACCGTTGGAAAGATCTTTCCAAAGCGAACCCAACGGTTTCGGTTTCGGAAAAATTCGATGGTCAGATCTCTCGGTATAATCGTTTAAAGTTACAATTCCAAAACGCGAACTGTAGCTGCGCGATTCATTTTATTTTAATATATATATATATATGTATATGTATATGTATGTATGTATATATAATTCATTCGACGATTTCCTAACCATTTTCGTTTCAAAATTTTGGCTAACTCCTTTAAATTTTGGAAAAATTCGACATAGCCTCCTTTGCACGGAGAGGGGTTTGGAAATTTATTAGGCTGTATTAGGCACCCAATAAATCCAGAATAAGCATAAACAATTTTTAGTGATTTATTCTATGCCCAAGGAAGTGTGTAAAAATCATAACTCCAGAGAATAAATTCTCGTTACCTTGTCTAATGTTGGAAAACAAATAATCCATGTGTCATATCTAATAACTAGAGAGACGTGATTATTGTCAACTCCAGACCTGTGTGGGGTTTTTATTAAATCTGACAATTTACCATTATATTTTATTTAGTCCATATTAGTCTTCAGTTCAACTTGTAATTCTGTCATCACCATACAAGCGTCTTACCCATATGGTAATCCCAACCTCGTCACATAAGCTCCAAATGCTTATATAGTATATGATAAAGTATGTTATCTTCACGAAGTATGCCATGCAGTGTAGTTCAAAATTAATTGTTGCTATTCTATAGTGTTGTTTATAATCTCAAACAGAATAACTAGCACACCACATCCAATGGCACTCTGTAACAACCCGAAAATCTGGGCCAGTTAAAAATTTTTATTTTGGCAATTTTAGCGAATTTTGATTATTTAAAAAGTATTATTTTAAATAATATCGACGAGAAAAATGTTTTGAATTGAATTCGACGTATATATTTATATACGTCGTCGTTAGAATATAAATAATTATATATAATTATAAAAGGAATTGAAAATGGCGCGGTAGTTCGATAATTCGATTTCAAACTTCAATTGAATGTACCGGGTGCAAAACAAACCGGATTTTAGTGAAACCAAAAACATTAGAATCTAATTGATAATATCTTTCCAACGAATCTGAAAAATCAAAATTGCATAACGGGAATCAAAAGATATGTCCAGTTGAAAATTCTGAATAGTCGCTGTGAAATTCAGGCCCTTAAAAATGGACATTTTGCAAACGATCCCGGATTTCGACGAAACACTTTTGTTGGGTCCGTGATGTCAAATTATTGCTAGGTTTCAAATTTCATAATTTTTCGATTCAATATGTGAGCGTGGCAAGGGAAAACGCGTTTGACCAGTTTTAGTTGATTTTAATCGACTGGAAAATGGCCATTTTTCAAACGGCCTCAGAATTCGACGAAACTAGTTTTGTTAGGACCGTATCGTCAATACGAAGCTAGAAAATATTTTTCTGGAATTTTTCGAGTCTGTATGTGACCCCGGTAATTTGAAATGTACGTGTAAAATTCAATATAGTGATTTAAATATAAATTCAACGGAAACTGATCAAAACGATCGAATCAGCTTGCGATACATATCCCATTGTGTTCGGAATGGGGGTAAAACGCTATGGACGACAGGCGGTGGGCCTCGTTTAGAGGTCGTATGGAAAAGTCAACTTTTTGTAAATTAAATAATTAAAAATTAAATTTCTCTCTCTTCCCTTATACCTTCTTTCTGCCCCCCCCCCCATATTCCCAAACCCGATTTCATCTTTCAAAAGAAAAAAAAAGAAAAAATGCGATCCCTGATCGATCGAGCGCCCTCCGCCTCAGCGCGACGGCGAGCCACCGCGCCTCCAGGCGCGGCGCCCCCCTGCTGCCGCGTTTCGCCCTCCGCAACTCCCACTCCCATCGCCTCCCTCCGCCTCCTGTCGCAGCCCTCACCACCACACCCCCTCCCTTAAAACGCTGTGCCATCCATTGCTTTCCTTCGCCTGAGCACAACCGCGCCTCCACCTCACCGATGAACGCCGCCCCGGCCAGCACCAGGCCTCGCAACCTCTTCCGCCCTCTGGCCATCCACCGACCGTGCGCCCCCCCTAAAGAAAAAAGGTAAACAACATTTAATTTACTTTATTTTCAGCATTTTATTTCAGTTAGTTATTTATTTTTGTTTATTTAAATAAATTAGTTCCAAAGGAAAAAAAATCTGTTTTTATAGGAAGAAAGATATGATTTTTAAATGATTAAAAATATGATTTTTATATTTTTAAAGTATTAAAAATATGATTTTTATATTTTTAAAGTATTAAAAATATAATCTTTATTACGTAGAAGATGTAAAAATATGGTTTTTGTTTATGTAGAGAATTAAAAATATAATTTTTTACATGATAGGAATATTAGAAATATCATCCTTATATGTGTAGCAAAATAAAAATGTGATTTTTATAATGATGAAATTGAAAAGGCGAAATCCTTATAGTTAAAAAGACGAAATCTTTATAGTTAAAAAGACGAAATCTTTATATTTGAAAAGGCCAAATCTTTATATGAAGAATAGCGTGATTAACATAGAATTTTTTATCTATGTAACATCGTTGTAAAAATAGAATTTTTATCCATATAGCGAGGTAATAAAAAATTGATTTTTATATATTCAATAGCGAAGTAAAAATTCGATTTTTATATATTGAATAACGAAGTAAAAATTCGATTTTTACATATGTAGAGAATACGGGCAACGAAGGTGACAAAAATGCGATAACAATGAAGATTCCTATCAAAGAAGAGTCAAGATGATTAGATAGCTATCGGTGAGAATTTCTCACCTTTCAAATTCTTTTCTAGTTATATATATATACTAGGATGCAGACGGTGT
Source organism: Allium sativum (assembly GCA_030737875.1). NCBI lineage: Eukaryota > Viridiplantae > Streptophyta > Magnoliopsida > Asparagales > Amaryllidaceae > Allium > Allium sativum. Next base: position 9,159,668 of record JASFAX010000034.1, read on the forward strand.
TTAGTAGCACCCGACACAATCGTCCACAGACCATGGACTTGTTTGTTTGATTACAAAAATTAGTTAGATTATTTGATTGAAATTGAATTGTTTGGTGAAATGAATAGATTTGATTGATGTGTGAATGGCGTGGGCCTTCACTAGACCGGGGATAAGGCTAGGCCTCGTCCCGTTTCTAGTATCGTGCCGTTATGCCGCCGAAATTTTCTAAAATAAGTTAGAAAAATAAAAATATCATTTTATTTAAAGAATGAACTGAATAAAAATTCATATGGTCAAATAAAATGTTTTATTGTTAAAAATATAATTTTTAACGTGAATATGAATATAGTAAATGTGAATAAATAAATATCTACAAACAAATCGGCCGTTTTGTTTATATACACTGATTTGACTGATATTGATTGGGTCGATAAATTTTACACGTCGCCCAACTGCACGAATAAAATCTGTGTTTGATTGTTTGAAACCCCACACGGGTATTGGGATGAAATTTGAAGTTCACTCATCCTAACTGATTCAATATGTCGATCGATTGATTGACAGGCTGTTATAAGCGTTAGATATCTATATTTGATGCTTATACAGTGTAGTGCACTTTGGTTGATGGTTGATTATTTTTCAATGCTATGATATACGTGTGATGTATGAAAATCCATACAATTAACTTTATATGGTGATTGATTGGGCCTCATTCCAATTTAGAAAATAAAGAATATTATAAAATAAAGGTTCATGTGTTGACTGTACTCATCCGTTGAGATTAGTCATGTGTTGAACGAAATATTTTAACAATAAAATTTATATCTTTATCTCTATAAAATAAAGGTTCATGTGTTGACTGTACTCATCCATTGAGATTAGTCATGTGTTGAACGAAATAATTTAACAAAAATAGTCACACGTGGACAGTACTCACTCGCTGAGATTAGTCGTGTGTTGACAAAAATAAATATTCATTTGTTGAATAAAATGTAGGAATATATGAAGCCGTATTGATTAGATTGATGCCATTTTGACTTGAACGATATTTATATCGGTTTTATTCATTTTATAATGAATATCGAAAGTGATTTCAAAATCTGAAAATTTGAAAAGAATTGAAATTCGAATTGAAATTAAATAGAAATAATTCGAATTGAAATTGAATAGAAATGAATTCGAATTGAAATTGAATAGAAATGAATTCGAATTGAAATTGAATTGAATTGAAAACGAACTGCAATTGAATTAGAAATGAATTTGAATTGAAATCAAATTGAAATGAATTTAAAACGGTTTATAAAGCACGTTTTGAATTGAAATCGACGAAGTATATATTATATATATTATATATATATAATATAATGGCCTGAATAGAACGCGCCGCGCCGCGGCAGTTCGCGAATTTCGACCACTGAATTCGAACGGACATTACGGGAGATCCGACCGTCGGATTCTCCTAAAACCGGAACCGTTGGGTTCGTATCGAAAAGAGCTTTCTATCGAATATTGGAAATTAGAAATCTAACGGTTGGATTTGGAATTATGTCCAAATCAAATTTGAAAAAGGTCGTTGTAAGTGCAGTTCGATGGCCGTTGATGGAAATCGACTGTACGGGCCTTGATAAAATTATTAAAAATAGTAATAATTTGTGTAAAATCATAAGAAATGATTTAGAAAGAATTGGGATGAAAAACTCCATATTTGAAAAGATAAAAATAGATTTTTATCGAAATGAAATAGTTTTGAACTAGAATTACAATTCTATTTATTTTTAAATAAATAAATTGAATTTGAAATGGTTTTGAAAATAACCAGAATTTCCAATGATTGCATTGGAATGGATTTGAATCGAAATTGCCTTCGGAATATTTCGATGTTGGATTTCGTGATGATACAGATATTGTTATGGGAATTTGAAAGATATATATATCGTTATTTCCAATGCGATATTTGTTAGTCGTAGAATTCGATATTGAATATAAGCCGATATATTTTCTATTCAGAGCCTTGTATTGAATATCAAATGTGATTTGGGTTTGTCGTGAATGGTGTCTTCATTAACATTGTTCTTGAACCCAGTTGAGAAAAGATTTAATCTTTTTATTTGGATTTAATGAAGTGTACCAATTAAATAATATTTAAATTGGAATTGAATCGATACTGATTTTTGGGTTTATCGTGGACAGTGTTTTAAATAACACTCGTTCTTTAGCCCGATAATTAATGGAATGTGATTTTGGGTTTATCGTGAACTGTGTTTTATATGACACTGATTCTTTAACCCAGTTAGCGATTAAAACTAAGTGGAGTTTTAATGAATCTTTAATTAGATTGAAATGATCGAGAATGGAGTATCACCAGTTTTGCTCCAGGCGATAGTTAAATCTTTAATTAGATTTGAACATGAAATGGTAATTGAATTTACCGATAACACCGTGGTGTTAGATATGAAATATTACCAGTTTTACTTCATGGGAAGAATAGGTTGGGATTGGGAAATTAAAACAAATGATTACTTCGGTAAGGCTCGTTAATCCCGACTAGTTGAATCGAAATTCAAAAGAAGATTAAAGAATAAATTCAAGGAATTTATCTTGGATAAAATTAATGGGAACCTTTCCCTATGAATGTGAAATTTAGAAACTAACTGTCGGTTAGCTAAGTAGAACGGTTTTCTGGATATTGATCTGATGTTGGTTTCGGCCTTCAGGGTTAATATTTGGGAAATTATTCTCTTGATTAATTTATGGTTAGTGACTGATGAATTGGAATGAGGCGTATGTTGTGTTTGTGTAACACTTATTTAAAATATACGCGAGTTATTTGGAAAGACCGGGTTTATCCCAATCTGAATGACTGATACGACGATAAGTCGAAGATGAAGACGATGGTCGAAGACCAGAAGTCTTCACGTCGTTTGGGTAATTACTGATGATCTTGATTGGGCTGTACACCCAAGAAGATGGAAACAGTTGGTGATCGTCCAGACATACTTGGAGATCGATGGATATGCGGGGTACTAGGTGCCTCCGGTTTCGTTCAGACCCAGAACGGACTTGTAAATGGACTGTGTGTCCGACATTGAATTTTAGTCTATGTGGTTGATTTCTATTAAATATATATCTGTTTGGAGGCGGAGAATTTATTCTCTTGCTTAACGCCCTTCTCTGAGACGTACGAGCTCAGGGGTTATATACTGATGGATATCAAACGCATAGAGTGAATTGCCTGTGTGGCACGCCTAAGTGGCAAATGATCAAGGCTTCTGTTGAAAAGCAAAGTCTTGTGGTTGATGATCAAAGCACGGCCTTTGAGGCGTAGCTTTGTGTAACGTTTACTTCGCGAGTTTCACACCCGGTATGAACCAAAAACGGGAGAAGGACCTCAGGGAGGACAAGCGTTTCTTTCTAGTTAGAAGTGGCGTCAGTGGTTTTACACGCCCTGACGAGTTTGACTTATGTGGTTGTTGCTGTTGCGAGGCGCCTCGGTTTGATCGGACGATCCGGGTCCGATGGAGTCATTCGTTGGCTCATTGACGCCCCAAAGGGCGGGGAGACGTATTGTTCAGGCATAATAATCCACATCGGTGGACCGGCCCTGTCGCTCCAAGGCTTGCCTGCGCGCTTGCCTGAGACACGGGCTAGAGCATCTCGAATCGATAGAGGACGATCCCTGGCCTCGGTTCATAGATGGAAATCCAATTTCCAAATATGTGACATTTGCGGTTTTATTTGTAAACCTATATATGGCGACATAGTGGCATGGGACGCTCATGTCGCCTATGATTGATATTTATAATTTGAAGTTGTTTTATACACTATGCACTTATAATAGTATCAAATGATTTGTTTTTAAACGTATCAATCATTCTTGGCTATTATAAGGTAAAAACCCTATCCCCCGGCTTGTGTTGCATTGTGTGATAGGACCTGGGTCTTATAATAGCTTCATTTTTCTTTATTTAGCATTGCGCTGTTGTTTTATGCACTGGTATTCTTGGGAGGAAACCCGTTCCGTGTTATACGGCGTGGTCCCTTAATTTACCGAACTTTAAAAATAAAGATTAATAACTGTTTTAGTTCTCACACCAGTCACATGACTGACCTGGAGTTTATTATTTTAACCTAAACTCTGGGTGCCCTTATTTTGACATGGGCAGCTATTAGTTTTGGTTTTGCAGATTTATATTCATAGGATCCTGGTTTACAGCTGGAACGATATCTGGAAAGCTTTGTATCCGTATATCTACTTCTAGTTGTGTATTGTATTATTTTCCGCTGCGATGTATTTAAATGTAATCTCTGATATTTTCTGTGTAATATTTATTCATTTATACTCTGTGTATTCTTGTAATCTGATGTATTGTTGTAATATACAATGAAATGTTCTTCCGTCTGCGTTCTATTTTGTCCTGTTCTCAAACGATAGGGCGTTTCGAACGGTCTAGATCGTTTTAGCGATTGGTTCGGACCGAGCGAAATTCCTTCTCGTCACAGTTGGTATCAGAGCTTTGGTTTACAAAACTCAGAGAACAAGGCACATTAGAACCATACGAAAGAATTCATCAGAAACTGGATTAGTAACATCCAACGGGAATGATTCGTTAGAGATGGGATCAGTAGTATCCTAGAACGAGTGTGAAGAGTATATTTTTAAAGTGAAAACAAATTTTGTTTTAAAAATTTAAATCAATTATTCGTACTTGATTATTTATTTGTATTGATTTGGATAGTCCAGTATATAAAGTTTTTGCATATACGCCTTGCAAACGTGTATTTGAAGTTTTAATATACTGGATAGATATAGAATTACACTCTAATCGCCCGGAGAGGATTTTGATGATGGAGCTCCATCATTAGAATTTATATTCGAGTGACGAATGTGAAAACCCGTAACTTCCCCGTAAAGGAAAGTGTCGGATAGTTCGAGAACAAGCCACAACAGAACACATACAGAAGAACATTTCATTGTATATTACAACAATGCATCAGATTACAAGAATATACAGAGTAAAAATGAATATTACACAGAAATATCAGAGATTTAAATTACATTTAAATACATAGCAGCGGAAAATAATACAATACACAACTAGAATGAGATATACGGATACAAAGCTTTCCGGATATCGTTCCAGCTGTAAAACAGGATCCTGCGAATATAAATCTGCAAAACCAAAACTACTAGCTGCCCGTGTCAAAATAGGGGCACCCAGAGTTTAGGTTAAAACAATAAACTCCAGGTCAGTCATGTGACTGGTGTGAGAACTAAAACAGTTATTAATCTTTATTTTCAAAGTTAGGTAAATCAAGGGACCACGCCGTATAACACGGAACGGGTTTCCTCCCAAGAATACCCGTGCATAAAACAACAGCGCAATGCTAAATAAAGAAAAATGAAGCTGTTATAAGACCCAGGTCCTATCACACAATGCAACGCAAGCCGGGGGATAGGGTTTTCCCTTATAACAGCCAAAGAATGCTTGATACGTTTAAAACAAATCATTTGATACTATTATAAGTGCATAGTGTATAAAACAACTTCAAATCATAAGTATCAATCGTAGGCGGCATGAGCGTCCCATGCCACTATGTCGCCATATATAGATTTACAATCGAAATCGCAAAGTTACGTATTTGGAAATTGGGTTTCCATCTATGAACCGAGGCAAAAGATAGTCCTCAACCGATTCGAGACGCTCTAGCCCGCCCCTCAGGATCAGAGCTCGAGTGACCCTTCGATCCTCAGGGCCAGTCCACCGATGTGGATTAAACTTAAACCCTGAACATGCGTTTCCCCGCCCTATGGGGCGTAAACGAGCCAACTAAATGACTCCATCGGTTCGAGAACGACCGATCAATCCGAGGCGCCTCGCAACAGCAACAACCACATAAGTCAAACTCGTCAGGGCGTGTAAAACCACTGACGCCACTTCTAGCTAGAAAGAAACGCATGCCCTCCCTGACGTCCTCTCCCGTTTTTGGTTCATACCGGGTGTGAAGCTCGCGAATCAACGTTACACAAAGCTACGCCACAAAGGCCATGCTTCGATCATCAACCACAAGACTTTGCTTTTCAACAGAAGCCTCGATCAATTGCCACTTAGGCATGCCACACAGGCAATTCACTCTATGCGTTTGATATCCATCAGTATATAACCTCTGAGCTCGTACGTCTCAGAGAAGGGCGTTAAGCAAGAGAATAAATTCTCCGCCGCCAAACAGATATATATTTAATAGAAATCAATCACACAGACTAAAATCCAATGTCAGACACACAGTCCATTTACAAGTCCGTTCTGGGTCTGAACGAAACCGGAGGCACCTAGTACCCCGCATATCCATCGATCTCCAAGTACGTCTGGACGATCACTAACTGTTTCCATCTTCTTGGATGTACAACCCAATCAAGATCATCAGTAATTACCCAAACGACGTGAAGACCTCCGGTCTTCGACCATCGTCTTCATCTTCGACTTATCGTCATATCAGTTATTCGGAATGGGATAAACCCGGTCTTTCCGAATAACTCGCGTATACTTTAAATAAGTGTTGCACAAACACAACATACGCCTCATTCCAATTCATCAGTCACTAACCGTAAATTAATCAAGAGAATAATTTCCCAAATATTAACCCCGAAGGCCGAAACCAACATCAGGTCAATATCCAGAAAACCCTTCTGCTTAGCTAACCGACAGTTAGTTTCTAAATTTCACATTCATAGGGAAAGGTTCCCATTAATTTTATCCAAGATAAATTCCTTGAATTTATTCTTTAATCTCCTTTGAATATCAATTCAAACTAGTCGGGATTAGCGAACCACACCGAAGTAATCATTTATTTTATTTCCCAATCCCAACCTATTCATCCCATGAAGTACAACTGGTTATACTTCATATCTAACACCACAGTGTTATCGGTAAATTCAATTACCATTTCACGTTCAAATCTAATTAAAGATTTAACTATCGCCTGGAGCAAAACTGGTGGTACTCCATTTTCGATCTTTTCAATCTAATTAAAGATTCATTAAAACTCCACTTAGTTTTAATCTGTGACTGGGTTAAAGAATCAGTGTCATTTAAAACACGGTTCACGATAAACCCAAAATCACATCACATTTCAATCAGTCCCTAATTGTAAATTAGCAAGTGAGCAATTCCCTAAGTATTAATCCCGAAGGCCGAAACCAACATCAGATCAATACCTCGGAAACTATTCAACTTAACTAATCTCCAGTTAGTTTCTGATTTTCTTAACTCCTTTAGGTCTAAGAACTGTATTATTGAAGATACCGTTCACGACAACCCAAAATCACATTTCATTAATGATCGGGTTAAAGAACGAGTGTTATTTAAAACACTGTCCACGATAAACCCAAAAATCAATATCAATTCAATTCCAATTAAACATTATTTAATTGGTACACTTCATTAAATCTAAATAAAAAGATTTAATCTTTTCTCCACTGGGTTCAAGAACAGTGTTAATGAAGACACCATTCACGACAAACCCAAATCACATTTGATATTAAATACAAGGCTCTGAATAGAAAATATCCCGGCTTATATTCAATATCAAATTCTACGATTAACAAATGTCGTATTGGAAATAACGATATAAATATATATATCTTTCAAATTTCCATAACAACATCTGCATAATCCCGAATTCCAACATCGAAATATTCCGAAGACAATTTCGATTCAAATCCACTCCAATGCAATCATTGGAAATTCTGGTTATTTTCAAAACCATTTCAAATCCAATTTATTTATTTAAAAAAAATAGAATTATAATTCTAGTTCAAAACTAGTTCATTTCGATAAAAATCTATTTTTATCTTTTCAAACATGAAGTTTTTCATCCCAAATCTTCACAAATCATTTCTTATGATTTTACACAAATTATTACTATTTTTAATAATTTTATCAAGGCCCGTACAGTCGATTTCCATCAATGGCCATCGAACTGCACTTACAACGACCTTTTTCAAATTTGATTCGGACATAATTCCAAATCCAACCGTTAGATTTCTAATTTCTAATATTCGTTAGAAAGCTCTTTTCGATACGAACCCAACGGTTCCGGTTTTAGGAGAATCCGACGGTCGGATCTCCCGCAATGTCCGTTTGAAATAAATGGTCGAAATTCACGAACTGCCGCGGCACGGCGCGTTCTATTCAGGCCATTATATTATATATATAATATATATATAATATATTTCGTCGATTTCTATTTAAAACGAATTATATAAATAGTTTTAAATTCGTTTCAAAAGCAATTTCAACTTCCGTTTCAATTCAATTCATTTCGAAATCGTTTTCAATTCAATTCATTTCGAAATCGTTTTCAATTCAATTCATTTCGAAATCGTTTTCAATTCAATTCATTTCGAAATCGTTTTCAATTCAATTCATTTCGAAATCGTTTTCAATTCATTTCATTTCGAAATCGTTTTCAATTCAATTCATTTCGAAATCGTTTTCAATTCATTTCATTTCGAAATCGTTTTCAATTCATTTCATTTCGAAATCGTTTTCAATTCAATTCATTTCGAAATCGTTTTCAATTCATTTCATTTCGAAATCGTTTTAATCGATATAAATATCGTTCACGTCAAAATGGCGTCAATCTAATCAACACGGCTTCATAAATTTCTATTTTCAAATATTCTATTTCAAATATCTCTTTTTCAAAATAGTTGTTATTATCGAATTATTTCGTTCAACACATGACCAATCTCAATGGATGAGTACTGTCAACACATGAACTTTTATTTTATATCGATAAAGGTGTAAATTTTATTACTAAAATATTTCGTTCAACACATGACCAATCTCAATGGATGAGTACTGTCAACACATGAACTTTTATTTTATATCGATAAAGGTGTAAATTTTATTACTAAAATATTTCGTTCAACACATGACCAATCTCAATGGATGAGTACTGTCAACACATGAACTTTTATTTTATAATATTCTTTATTTTTCAAATTGGAATGAGGCCCAATCAATTACCATATAAAGTTAATTACATGGATTTTCATACATTACACACATAATAGCATTGAAAAATAATCAACCATCAACCAAAGTGCACTACACTGTATAAGCATCAAATATAGATATCTAACGCTTATAACAGCCTGTCAATCAATCGATCGACATATTTAATCAATCAGGATGAGTGAACTTCAAATTTCATCCCAACACCTGTGTGGGGTTTCAAACAATCAAACACATATTTTATTTGTGTTGTTGGGCGATGTGTAAAAGTTATCGACCCAATCAATGTCCTTCAAATAGGTGTACATAAACAAACCGTTCGGTTTGCAAATGAATATTTTATTTTATTCACTTTACGTTAAAAATTATATTTTTAACGACAAAACATTTTATTCTAACATATGAATTTCTATTCAGTTCATTCTTTAAATAAAATGATATTTTTTATTTTTCTAACTTATTTTAGAAAATTTCGGCGGCATAACGGCACGATACTAGAAACGGGAAGAGGCCTAGCCTTATCCCCGGTCTAGTGAAGGCCCTCGCCATTCACACATCAATCAAATCAATTTCATCTCACCAAACAATTCAAACAAATAATCCAACTAATCTATGCAACCAAACAACCAAGTCCATGGTCTGTGGACGATTGTGTCGGGTGCTACTAAGCACCGTCTGCATCCTAGTATATATATATAACTAGAAAATAAATTTGAAAGGTGAGAAATTCTCACATATAGCTATCCTAGCTCCACGGCACTTCATTGATAGAAATCTTCATTGCTATCGCATCTTCGTCATCTTCGTTGCCCGAATTCTCTACATATGTAAAAAAAATCGAATTTTTACTTTTTGATGTCTTTAAAATAAAAATCACATTTTTATTTGTTCGTTTTCAAATTTAAAATCATATTTTTATAATCACTTCATATATTTAAAAATCGAATTTTTTTACTATGCTATTCAATATATAAAAATCATATTTTTACTATCACGCTCTATGGATAAAACTTCTATTTCTACATTGCTACTATGTAGATAAAAATTCCATTTCAAAGATATAGATTTCGCCCTTATAAAAGTATAGATTTCGCCTTTTCTAATATGAAGTTTTCGCCTTTATAAAAATAAAGTTTCCTCCTTTATAAAAATAAATTTTTCTCCTTTCAAAAACATAGATTTCATCATTATAAAAATTACCACTTTATCTCAACGTATATAAAATAAAAATCAGATTTTTATTTCGCTACATATACAAAGATGATATTTTTATATTCTCTATCCTATAAAGATTATATTTTTAATACTTTAAAAATATAAAAATCATATTTTTAATATTTCTATATAGTAAAGATTATATTTTTAATATTCCTACGATGTAAAAATTATATTTTTATTGCTTTAAAAATATAAGAATCATACCTTACTTCTTTTACCTAATAAAAATTCCGTCTTTTCTATTTTTAAAAATATGATCTTTATTTTTGCAAGTTCAAATCTTTTTCTATTAAAAGATTAAACCTTTTTCTATTTCAAAGTTTAAACCTTTAAAATAAAATCAGTTTTATTTATTTCTTTAAAAATCAGTTTTTAAAATTCTTTTTCAAATCAAATCAGTAATTAGCAAAACAAAATAAAAATAAAAAAGTAAATTAACCCTACTTACCGCAGCCTGCGAAAAAGGGGGGGTCGATGGTGTTCGTCGGCGGCAGGCTTCAGGGGGGGCGTCGATGTGGTGTTCGGTGGGTTGTCAGCTTCGAGATGAGGGCGGGGTGCTGCTTCGATTGCGTCGCGACTTCGAGATGAGGGCGGCAGGGTGTTCGAGGGCTTCGACGATGTCTCGAGGGGGGGCGGCGGCTCGATTGATTTAGGTTTTCTCTTTTCTTTTTTCTTTTTTTTTGTTTCTGAATAATGAATCGGGGGGGGGCCAATGAAGAAGAAAAAGGGGGGAGAAAATTAAAATAATATATATTTTTTTATTAATTAATTATTTAATTTTGGTAAAAAGGTTGACTTTTACATACGACCTCGAAACGAGGCCTACCGCCTGTCGTCCATAGCGTTTTACCCCTATTCCGAACACAATGGGATATGTATCGTAAGTTGATTTGATCGTTACAATCAGTTTCCGTTGAATTTACATTTAAATCCTTATATTGAATTTTAAACGTACATTTCAAATTACCGGGGTCACATACTAACTAGAAAAAATACAGAAAAATATTTTCTAGCTTCTAATTGATAATACGGTCCTAAAACAACTAGTTTCGTCGAATTCTGAGACCGTTTGAAAAATGGCCATTTTCCAGTCGATTAAAATCAACTGAAACTGGTCAAACGCGTTTTCCTTTGCCACGCTCACATATTGATTCGAAAAATTATGAAATTTGAAACCTAGCAATAACTTGACACCACGGACCCAACAAAACTGGTTTCGTCGAAATCCGAGGTCATTTGCAAAATGTCCATTTTTAAGGGCCTGAATTCCATAGCGACTATTCAGAATTTTCAACTAGACATATCTTTTGATTCCCGCTATGAAATTTCGATTATTCGGATCCGTTGGAAAGATATCATCAATTAGATCCTATTGTTTTTGGTTTCGCTAAAATCCGGATTGTTTTGCACCCGGTACATTCAATTGAAGTTTGAAATCGAATTATCGAACTACCGCGCCATTTTCAATTCCTTTTATATATATAAATAAATATTTATATTCTAACGACGACGTATATAATACATACGTCGAATTATATTCAAAATAAATTTCCCGTCGATATTATTTAAAATAATCTATTTTAAATATCCAAAATTCGCTAAAATTGCCAAAATAAAATTTTTAAACTGGCCCAGATTTTCCGGGTTGTTACAATCTCCCCCACTTAAAACTTTTCGTCCCCGAAAAGGAACAAAGTCGAAAGTGGTTTGATTAATCAACTCTACGCTCGATCTGACTTCCATTCTCCAACTCTTTAGTTTCTGAGAATTTTCAAAAATTTCAAAAATTTGGCTAACACCCTAAATTTTTGAAAAATTTCGCCATAACCTCCCCTGCACCGGGAGCATCGGGGAATTTCAAATAGCTTCCCCGGTCCTTCAGATCTCAAAAAGAAAAAGAAAAAGCCAAGCGGCTAGCCAATAGGCTCATAAAATCATCATCACCCAAACAAAACAGTAAATTATGTAGTAAACATGTACCTATTTGTCGGGCAAACAAATTTTATTCTTCGGCTCTAGCCTCCTTGCTATGACCTGCTCAATGATATACATGTATATGCAAGCAGATGCGACCAATTTTCAATACAGTTCAATATTTGGTTCAATTAGGCATAATGGTTCAAAATTATCAAACAAATAAACAATCAACACAAACATCAATCAATTAGTGAATTAGAGTTTCAAATTCATAAATTTGATACATATACAGAAAATCATGTTTTTGATGCCAAATCACAACAATGTATTCTAGCTATATAAGTTTTGGTTCTCACACCAGTCTAATGGAAATATATAGAAATCACACCTTCGAAACACGAACATAATTATTGATGATGCCATGGTCATTATCAACATCATCTCCGGACGACTAGAGTGTAATTCTATATCTATTCAATATATTAAAACTTTGAATACACGTGGATCAGACGTATACGCAAAATCTATATATACTGGATTGTCCACATCAATATAAATAGATAATCAGATACGAATAAATGATTTAAATTTTCAAAACAAAAATTGTCTTCATTTGAAAAATATACTCTTCACACTCGTTCTAGGATACTACTGATCCCATCTCTAACGTGTCATTCTCGTTGGATATTACTAATCCACTTTCTGATGAATTCTTTCGTATGGTTCTAATGTGCCTTGTTCTCTAGCTTTGTAAACCAAAGCTCTGATACCAACTGTGAAAACCCGTAACTTCCCCGTAAAGGAAAGTGTCAGATAGTTCGAGAACAAGCCACAACAGAACGCATACAGAAGAACATTTCATTGTATATTACAACAATGCATCAGATTACAAGAATATACAGAGTAAAAATGAATATTACACAGAAATATCAGAGATTTAAATTACATTTAAATACATAGCAGCGGAAAATAATACAATACACAACTAGAATGAGATATACTGATACAAAGCTTTCCGGATATCGTTCCAGCTGTAAACCAGGATCCTGCGAATATAAATCTGCAAAACCAAAACTACTAGCTGCCCGTGTCAAAATAGGGGCATCCAGAGTTTAGGTTAAAACAATAAACTCCAGGTCAGTCATGTGACTGGTGTGAGAACTAAAACAGTTATTAATCTTTATTTTCAAAGTTAGGTAAATCAAGGGACCACGCCGTATAACACGGAACGGGTTTCCTCCCAAGAATACCCGTGCATAAAACAACAGCGCAATGCTAAATAAAGAAAAATGAAGCTGTTATAAGACCCAGGTCCTATCACACAATGCAACGCAAGCCGGGGGATAGGGTTTTCCCTTATAACAGCCAAAGAATGCTTGATACGTTTAAAACAAATCATTTGATACTATTATAAGTGCATAGTGTATAAAACAACTTCAAATCATAAGTATCAATCGTAGGCGGCATGAGCGTCCCATGCCATTATGTCGCCATATATAGATTTACAATCGAAATCGCAAAGTTACGTATTTGGAAATTGGGTTTCCATCTATGAACCGAGGCAAAAGATAGTCCTCAACCGATTCGAGACGCTCTAGCCCGCCCCTCAGGATCAGAGCTCGAGTGACCCTTGGATCCTCAGGGCCAGTCCACCGATGTGGATTAAACTTAAACCCTGAACATGCGTTTCCCCGCCCTATGGGGCGTAAACGAGCCAACTAAATGACTCCATCGGTTCGAGAACGACCGATCAATCCGAGGCGCCTCGCAACAGCAACAACCACATAAGTCAAACTCGTCAGGGCGTGTAAAATCACTGACGCCACTTCTAGCTAGAAAGAAACGCATGCCCTCCCTGACGTCCTCTCCCGTTTTTGGTTCATACCGGGTGTGAAGCTCGCGAATCAACGTTACACAAAGCTACGCCACAAAGGCCGTGCTTTGATCATCAACCACAAGACTTTGCTTTTCAACAGAAGCCTCGATCAATTGCCACTTAGGCATGCCACACAGGCAATTCACTCTATGCGTTTGGTGTCCATCAGTATATAACCTCTGAGCTCGTACGTCTCAGAGAAGGGCGTTAAGCAAGAGAATAAATTCTCCGCCGCCAAACAGATATATATTTAATAGAAATCAATCACACAGACTAAAATCCAATGTCAGACACACAGTCCATTTACAAGTCCGTTCTGGGTCTGAACGAAACCGGAGGCACCTAGTACCCCGCATATCCATCGATCTCCAAGTACGTCTGGACGATCACTAACTGTTTCCATCTTCTTGGGTGTACAGCCCAATCAAGATCATCAGTAATTACCCAAACGACGTGAAGACCTCCGGTCTTCGACCATCGTCTTCATCTTCGACTTATCGTCGTATCAGTTATTCGGAATGGGATAAACCCGGTCTTTCCGAATAACTCGCGTATACTTTAAATAAGTGTTGCACAAACACAACATACGCCTCATTCCAATTCATCAGTCACTAACCGTAAATTAATCAAGAGAATAATTTCCCAAATATTAACCCCGAAGGTCGAAACCAACATCAGGTCAATATCCAGAAAACCCTTCTGCTTAGCTAACCGATAGTTAGTTTCTAAATTTCACATTCATAGGGAAAGGTTCCCATTAATTTTATCCAAGATAAATTCCTTGAATTTATTCTTTAATCTCCTTTGAATATCAATTCAAACTAGTCGGGATTAGCGAACCACACCGAAGTAATCATTTATTTTATTTCCCAATCCCAACCTATTCATCCCATGAAGTACAACTGGTTATACTTCATATCTAACACCACAGTGTTATCGGTAAATTCAATTACCATTTCACGTTCAAATCTAATTAAAGATTTAACTATCGCCTGGAGCAAAATTGGTGGTACTCCATTTTCGATCTTTTCAATCTATTTAAAGATTCATTAAAACTCCACTTAGTTTTAATCTGTGACTGGGTTAAAGAATCAGTGTCATTTAAAACACGGTTCACGATAAACCCAAAATCACATCACATTTCAATCAGTCCCTAATTGTAAATTAGCAAGTGAGCAATTCCCTAAGTATTAATCCCGAAGGCCGAAACCAACATCAGATCAATACCTCGGAAACTATTCAACTTAACTAATCTCCAGTTAGTTTCTGATTTTCTTAACTCCTTTAGGTCTAAGAACTGTATTATTGAAGATACCGTTCACGACAACCCAAAATCATATTTCATTGATGATCGGGTTAAAGAACGAGTGTTATTTAAAACACTGTCCACGATAAACCCAAAAATCAATATCAATTCAATTCCAATTAAACATTATTTAATTGGTACACTTCATTAAATCTAAATAAAAAGATTTAATCTTTTCTCCACTGGGTTCAAGAACAGTGTTAATGAAGACACCATTCACGACAAACCCAAATCACATTTGATATTAAATACAAGGCTCTGAATAGAAAATATCCCGGCTTATATTCAATATCAAATTCTACGATTAACAAATGTCGTATTGGAAATAACGATATAAATATATATCTTTCAAATTTCCATAACAACATCTGCATAATCCCGAATTCCAACATCGAAATATTCCGAAGACAATTTCGATTCAAATCCACTCCAATGCAATCATTGGAAATTCTGGTTATTTTCAAAACCATTTCAAATCCAATTTATTTATTTAAAAATAAATAGAATTATAATTCTAGTTCAAAACTAGTTCATTTCGATAAAAATCTATTTTTATCTTTTCAAACATGAAGTTTTTCATCCCAAATCTTCACAAATCATTTCTTATGATTTTACACAAATTATTACTATTTTTAATAATTTTATCAAGGCCCGTACAGTCGATTTCCATCAATGGCCATCGAACTGCACTTACAGCGACCTTTTTCAAATTTGATTTGGACATAATTCCAAATCCAACCTTTAGATTTCTAATTTCTAATATTCGTTAGAAAGCTCTTTTCGATACGAACCCAACGGTTCTGGTTTTAGGAGAATCCGACGGTCGGATCTCCCGCAATGTCCGTTTGAAATAAATGGTCGAAATTCACGAACTGCCGCAGCGCGGCGCGTTCTATTCAGGCCATTATATTATATATATAATATATATATAATATATTTCGTCGATTTCTATTTAAAACGAATTATATAAATAGTTTTAAATTCGTTTCAAAAGCAATTTCAACTACCGTTTCAATTCAATTCAATTCGAAATCGTTTTCAATTCAATTCATTTCGAAATCGTTTTCAATTCAATTCATTTCGAAATCGTTTTCAATTCAATTCATTTCGAAATCGTTTTCAATTCAATTCATTTCGAAATCGTTTTCAATTCATTTCATTTCGAAATCGTTTTCAATTCAATTCATTTCGAAATCGTTTTCAATTCATTTCATTTCGAAATCGTTTTCAATTCATTTCATTTCGAAATCGTTTTCAATTCAATTCATTTCGAAATCGTTTTCAATTCATTTCATTTTGAAATCGTTTTAATCGATATAAATATCGTTCACGTCAAAATGGCGTCAATCTAATCAACACGGCTTCATAAATTTCTATTTTCAAATATTCTATTTCAAATATCTCTTTTTCAAAATAGTTGTTATTATCGAAATATTTCGTTCAACACATGACCAATCTCAATGGATGAGTACTGTCAACACATGAACTTTTATTTTATATCGATAAAGGTGTAAATTTTATTACTAAAATATTTCGTTCAACACATGACCAATCTCAATGGATGAGTGCTGTCAACACATGAACTTTTATTTTATATCGATAAAGGTGTAAATTTTATTACTAAAATATTTCGTTCAACACATGACCAATCTCAATGGATGAGTACTGTAAACACATGAACTTTTATTTTATAATATTCTTTATTTTTCAAATCGGAATGAGGCCCAATCAATTACCATATAAAGTTAATTACATGGATTTTCATACATTACACACATAATAGCATTGAAAAATAATCAACCATCAACCAAAGTGCACTACACTGTATAAGCATCAAATATAGATATCTAACGCTTATAACAGCCTGTCAATCAATCGATCGACATATTTAATCAATCAGGATGAGTGAACTTCAAATTTCATCCCAACACCCGTGTGGGGTTTCAAACAATCAAACACATATTTTATTTGTGTTGTTGGGCGATGTGTAAAATTTATCGACCCAATCAATGTCCTTCAAATAGGTGTACATAAACAAACCGTTCGGTTTGCAAATGAATATTTTATTTTATTCACTTTACGTTAAAAATTATATTTTTAACGACAAAACATTTTATTCTAACATATGAATTTCTATTCAGTTCATTCTTTAAATAAAATGATATTTTTTATTTTTCTAACTTATTTTAGAAAATTTCGGCGGCATAACGGCACGATACTAGAAACGGGACGAGGCCTAGCCTTATCCCCGGTCTAGTGAAGGCCCTCGCCATTCACACATCAATCAAATCAATTTCATCTCACCAAACAATTCAAACAAATAATCCAACTAATCTATGCAACCAAACAAACAAGTCCATGGTCTGTGGACGATTGTGTCGGGTGCTACTAAGCACCGTCTGCATCCTAGTATATATATATAACTAGAAAATAAATTTGAAAGGTGAGAAATTCTCACATATAGCTATCCTAGCTCCACGGCACTTCATTGATAGAAATCTTCATTGCTATCGCATCTTCGTCATCTTCGTTGCCCGAATTCTCTACATATGTAAAAAAAATCGAATTTTTACTTTTTGATGTCTTTAAAATAAAAATCACATTTTTATTTGTTCGTTTTCAAATTTAAAATCATATTTTTATAATCACTTCATATATTTAAAAATCGAATTTTTTTACTATGCTATTCAATATATAAAAATCATATTTTTACTATCACGCTCTATGGATAAAACTTCTATTTCTACATTGCTACTATGTAGATAAAAATTCCATTTCAAAGATATAGATTTCGCCCTTATAAAAGTATAGATTTCGCCTTTTCTAATATGAAGTTTTCGCCTTTATAAAAATAAAGTTTCCTCCTTTATAAAAATAAAGTTTTCTCCTTTCAAAAACATAGATTTCATCATTATAAAAATTACCACTTTATCTCAACGTATATAAAATAAAAATCAGATTTTTATTTCGCTACATATACAAAGATGATATTTTTATATTCTCTATCCTATAAAGATTATATTTTTAATACTTTAAAAATATAAAAATCATATTTTTAATATTTCTATATAGTAAAGATTATATTTTTAATATTCCTACGATGTAAAAATTATATTTTTATTGCTTTAAAAATATAAGAATCATACCTTACTTCTTTTACCTAATAAAAATTCCGTCTTTTCTATTTTTAAAAATATGATCTTTATTTTTGCAAGTTCAAATCTTTTTCTATTAAAAGATTAAACCTTTTTCTATTTCAAAGTTTAAACCTTTAAAATAAAATCAGTTTTATTTATTTCTTTAAAAATCAGTTTTTAAAATTCTTTTTCAAATCAAATCAGTAATTAGCAAAACAAAATAAAAATAAAAAAGTAAATTAACCCTACTTACCGCAGCCTGCGAAAAAGGGGGGGTCGATGGTGTTCGTCGGCGGCAGGCTTCAGGGGGGGCGTCGATGTGGTGTTCGGTGGGTTGTCGGCTTCGAGATGAGGGCGGGGTGCTGCTTCGATTGCGTCGCGACTTCGAGATGAGGGCGGCAGGGTGTTCGAGGGCTTCGACGATGTCTCGAGGGGCGGCGGCGGCTCGATTGATTTAGGTTTTCTCTTTTTTTTCTGAATAATGAATCGGGGGGGCCAATGAAGAAGAAAAAGGGGGGAGAAAATTAAAATAATATATATTTTTTTATTAATTAATTATTTAATTTTGGTAAAAAGGTTGACTTTTACATACGACCTCGAAACGAGGCCTACCGCCTGTCGTCCATAGCGTTTTACCCCCATTCCGAACACAATGGGATATGTATCGTAAGCTGATTTGATCGTTACAATCAGTTTCCGTTGAATTTACATTTAAATCCTTATTTTGAATTTTAAACGTACATTTCAAATTACCAGGGTCACATACTAACTAGAAAATTTCCAGAAAAATATTTTCTAGCTTCTAATTGACGATACGGTCCTAACAAAACTAGTTTCGTCGAATTCTGAGACCGTTTGAAAAATGGCCGTTTTCCAGTCGATTAAAATCAACTGAAACTGGTCAAACGCGTTTTCCTTTGCCACGCTCACATATTGATTCGAAAAATTATGAAATTTGAAACCTAGCAATAACTTGACACCACGGACCCAACAAAACTGGTTTCGTCGAAATCCGAGGTCATTTGCAAAATGTCCATTTTTAAGGGCCTGAATTCCATAGCGACTATTCAGAATTTTCAACTAGACATATCTTTTGATTCCCGCTATGAAATTTCGATTATTCGGATCCGTTGGAAAGATATCATCAATTAGATCCTATTGTTTTTGGTTTCGCTAAAATCCGGATTGTTTTGCACTCGGTACATTCAATTGAAGTTTGAAATCGAATTATCGAACTACCGCGCCATTTTCAATTCCTTTTATATATATAAATAAATATTTATATTCTAACGATGACGTATATAATATATACGTCGAATTATATTCAAAATAAATTTCCCGTCGATATTATTTAAAATAATCTATTTTAAATATCCAAAATTCGCTAAAATTGCCAAAATAAAAATTTTAAACTGGCCCAGATTTTCCGGGTTGTTACAACGAACGTGTAATATCTATATATTTTCTATTGACTGGTGTGAGAACCAATAATTAGATAGGGCCTATTGTTGTGATTTGGTATCAAAAACATGATTTTTGTATATGTATCAAAATTATGAATTTGAAGCTCTAATTCACTAATTGATTGATGTTTGTGTTGTTTGTTTAATTGTTTGATAATTTTGAACCATTACGCCTGATTGAATCAAATATTAATTTGTATTGAAAATTAGCCGCATTTGCTTGCGTATACTTGTACTTACGTTGAACAGGTCATAGCAAGGAGGCTAGAGCAGAGAATAAAATTTGTTTGCCGAACAAATAGGTACATGTTTATTACATAATTTACTGTATTGTTTGGGTGATGATGATTTTATGAGCCTATTGGCTAGCCGCTTGGCTTTTTCTTTTTCTTTTTGAGATCAGAAGGCCTGTATGGCAATTTCGGGATTTTCCCGTGGCTCCCGGTGCAGGGGAGGTTATGGCGAAATTTTTCGAAAATTTAGGGTGTTAGTCAAATTTTTGAAAATTTGAAAATTCTCAGAAACTGAAAAGTTGGAGAATGGAAGCCAGATCGAACGTAGAGTTGATTAATCAAACCACTTTCGACTTTGTTCCTTTTCGGGGACGAAAAGTTTTAAGTGGGGGAGATTGTAACAACCCGAAAATCTGGGCTAGTTTAAAATTTTTATTTTGGCAATTTTAGCGAATTTTGATTATTTAAAAAGTATTATTTTAAATAATATCGACGAGAAAAATGTTTTGAATTGAATTCGACGTATATATTTATATACGTCGTCGTTAGAATATAAATAATTATATATAATTATAAAAGGAATTGAAAATGGTGCGGTAGTTCGATAATTCGATTTCAAACTTCAATTGAATGTACCGGGTGCAAAACAAACCGGATTTTAGTGAAACCAAAAACATTAGAATCTAATTGATAATATCTTTCCAACGAATCTGAAAACTCAAATTGCATAACGGGAATCAAAAGATATGTCCAGTTGAAAATTCTGAATAGTCGCTGTGAAATTCAGGCCCTTAAAAATGGACATTTTGCAAATGATCACGGATTTCGACGAAACCACTTTTGTTGGGTCCGTGATGTCAAATTATTGCTAGGTTTCAAATTTCATAATTTTTCGATTCAATATGTGAGCTTGGCAAGGGAAAACGCGTTTGGCCAGTTTCAGTTGATTTTAATCGACTGGAAAATGGCCATTTTTCAAACGGCCTCAGAATTCGATGAAACTAGTTTTGTTAGGACCGTATCGTCAATACGAAGCTAGAAAATATTTTTCTGGAATTTTTCGAGTCCGTATGTGACCCCTGTAATTTGAAATGTACGTGTAAAATTCAATATAGTGATTTAAATGCAAATTCAATGGAAACTGATCGAAACGATCGAATCAGCTTGCGATACATATCCCATTGTGTTCGGAATGGGGGTAAAATGCTATGGACGACAGGCGGTGGGCCTCGTTTAGAGGACGTATGGAAAAGTCAACTTTTTGTAAATTAAATAATTAAAAATTAAATTTCTCTCTCTTCCCTTATACCATCTATCTGCCCCCCCCCCCATATTCCCAAACCCGATTTCATCTTTCAGAAGAAAAAAAAGAAAAAATGCGATCCCTGATCGATCGAGCGCCCTCCGCCTCATCGCGACGGCGAGCCACCGCGCCTCCAGGCGCTGCGCCCCCCTGCTGCCGCGTTTTGCCCTCCGCAACTCCCACTCCCATCGCCTCCCTCCGCCTCCTATCGCAGCCCTCACCACCGCACCCCCTCCCTTAAAACGCTGTGCCACCCATTGCTTTCCCTCGCCTGAGCACAGCCGCGCCTCCACCTCGCCGATGAACGCCGCCCCGGCCAGCACCAGGCCTCGCAACCTCCTCCGCCCTCTGGCCATCCACCGACCGTGCGCCCCCCTAAAGAAAAAAGGTAAACAACATTTAATTTACTTTATTTTCAGCATTTTATTTCAGTTAGTTATTTATTTTTGTTTATTTAAATAAATTAGTTCCAAAGGAAAAAAAATCTGTTTTTATAGGAAGAAAGATATGATTTTTAAATGATTAAAAATATGATTTTTATATTTTTAAAGTATTAAAAATATGATTTTTATATTTTTAAAGTATTAAAAATATAATCTTTATCACGTAGAAGATGTAAAAATATGGTTTTTGTTTATGTAGAGAATTAAAAATATAATTTTTTACATGATAGGAATATTATAAGTATCATCCTTATATGTGTAGCAAAATAAAATTGTGATTTTTATAATGATGAAATTGAAAAGGCGAAATCTTTATAGTTAAAAAGACGAAATCTTTATAGTTAAAAAGACGAAATCTTTATATTTGAAAAGGCCAAATCTTTATATGAAGAATAGCGTGATTAACATAGAATTTTTATCTATGTAACATCGTTGTAAAAATAGAATTTTTATCCATATAGCGAGGTAATAAAAAATTGATTTTTATATATTCAATAGCGAAGTAAAAATTCGATTTTTATATATTGAATAACGAAGTAAAAATTCGATTTTTACATATGTAGAGAATACGGGCAACGAAGGTGACAAAAATGCGATAAAAATGAAGATTCCTATCAAAGAAGAGTCAAGATGATTGGATAGCTATCGGTGAGAATTTCTCACCTTTCAAATTCTTTTCTAGTTATATATATATATATATACTAGGATGCAGACGGTGTTTAGTAGCACCCGACACAATCGTCCACAGACCATGGACTTTTTTGTTTGTTTGCAAAAATTAGTTAGATTATTTGATTGAAATTGAATTGTTTGGTGAAATGAATAGATTTGATTGATGTGTGAATGGCGTGGGCCTTCACTAGACCGGGGATAAGGCTAGGCCTCGTCCCATTTCTAGTATCGTGCCGTTATGCCGCCGAAATTTTCTAAAATAAGTTAGAAAAATAAAAATATCATTTTATTTAAAGAATGAACTGAATAAAAATTCATATGTTCAAATAAAATGTTTTATCGTTAAAAATATAATTTTTAACGTGAATATGAATATAGTAAATGTGAATAAATAAATATCTATAAACAAATCGGCCGATTTGTTTATATACACTGATTTGACTGATATTGATTGGGTCGATAAATTTTACACATCGCCCAACTGCACGAATAAAATCTGTGTTTGATTGTTTGAAACCCCACACGGGTGTTGGGATGAAATTTGAAGTTCACTCATCCTAACTGATTCAATATGTCGATCGATTGATTGACAGGCTGTTATAAGCGTTAGATATCTATATTTGATGCTTATACAGTGTAGTGCACTTTGGTTGATGGTTGATTATTTTACAATGCTATGATATACGTGTGATGTATGAAAATCCATACAATTAACTTTATATGGTGATTGATTGGGCCTCATTCCAATTTAGAAAATAAAGAATATTATAAAATAAAGGTTCATGTGTTGACTGTACTCATCCGTTGAGATTAGTCATGTGTTGAACGAAATATTTTAACAATAAAATTTATATCTTTATCTCTATAAAATAAAGGTTCATGTGTTGACTGTACTCATCCGTTGAGATTTGTCATGTGTTGAACGAAATAATTTAACAAAAATAGTCACACGTGGACAGTACTCACTCGCTGAGATTAGTCGTGTGTTGACAAAAATAAATATTCATTTGTTGAATAAAATGTAGGAATATATGAAGCCGTATTGATTAGATTGACGCCATTTTGACGTGAACGATATTTATATCGATTTTATTCATTTTATAATGAATATCGAAAGTGATTTCAAAATCTGAAAATTTGAAAAGAATTGAAATTCGAATTGAAATTAAATAGAAATAAATTCGAACTGAAATTGAATAGAAATGAATTCGAATTGAAATAGAATAGAAATGAATTCGAATTGAAATTGAATTGAATTGAAAACGAACTGCAATTGAATTAGAAATGAATTTGAATTGAAATCAAATTGAAATGAATTAAAAACGATTTATAAAGCACGTTTTGAATTGAAATCGATGAAGTATATATTATATATATTATATATATAATATAATGGCCTGAATAGAACGCGCCGCGCCGCGGCAGTTCGCGAATTTCGACCATTGACTTCAAACGGACATTACGTGAGATCCGACCGTCGGATTCTCCTAAAACCGGAACCATTGGGTTCGTATCGAAAAGAGCTTTCTATCGAATATTGGAAATTAGAAATCTAACGGTTGGATTTGGAATTATGTCCAAATCAAATTTGAAAAAGGTTGTTGTAAGTGCAGTTCGATGGCCATTGATGGAAATCGACTGTACGGGCCTTGATAGA
This sequence comes from Allium sativum, assembly GCA_030737875.1. NCBI lineage: Eukaryota > Viridiplantae > Streptophyta > Magnoliopsida > Asparagales > Amaryllidaceae > Allium > Allium sativum. The sequence continues at coordinate 9,183,892 of JASFAX010000034.1, forward strand.
ATTATTAAAAATAGTAATATTTGTGTAAAATCATAAGAAATGATTTAGAAAGAATTGGGATGAAAAACTCCATATTTGAAAAGATAAAAATAGATATTTATCGAAATGAACTAGTTTAGAACTAGAATTACAATTCTATTTATTTTTAAATAAATAAATTGAATTTGAAATGGTTTTGAAAATAACCAGAATTTCCAATGATTGCATTGGAATGGATTTGAATCGAAATTGCCTTCGGAATATTTCGATGTTGGATTTCGTGATGATACAGATATTGTTATGGGAATTTGAAAGATATATATATATATCGTTATTTCCAATGCGATATTTGTTAGTCGTAGAATTCGATATTGAATATAAGCCGATATATTTTCTATTCAGAGCCTTGTATTGAATATCAAATGTGATTTGGGTTTGTCGTGAATGGTGTCTTCATTAACACTGTTCTTGAACCCAGTTGAGAAAAGATTTAATCTTTTTATTTGGATTTAATGAAGTGTACCAATTAAATAATATTTAAATTGGAATTGAATCGATATTGATTTTTGGGTTTATCGTGGACAATGCTTTAAATAACACTCGTTCTTTAACCCGATAATTAATGGAATGTGATTTTGGGTTTATCGTGAACTGTGTTTTAAATGACACTGATTCTTTAACCCAGTTAGCGATTAAAACTAAGTGGAGTTTTAATGAATCTTTAATTAGATTGAAATGATCGAGAATGGAGTATCACCAGTTTTTCTCCAGGCGATAGTTAAATCTTTAATTAGATTTGAACGTGAAATGGTAATTGAATTTACCGATAACACCGTGGTGTTAGATATGAAGTATTACCAGTTTTACTTCATGGGATGAATAGGTTGGGATTGGGAAATTAAAACAAATGATTACTTCGGTAAGGCTCGTTAATCCCGACTAGTTGAATCGAAATTCAAAAGAAGATTAAAGAATAAATTCAAGGAATTTATCTTGGATAAAATTAATGGGGACCTTTCCCTATGAATGTGAAATTTAGAAACTAACTATCGGTTAGCTAAGTAGAACGGTTTTCTGGATATTGATCTGATGTTGGTTTCGGCCTTCGGGGTTAATATTTGGGAAATTATTCTCTTGGTTAATTTACGGTTAGTGACTGATGAATTGGAATGAGGCGTATGTTGTGTTTGTGTAACACTTACTTAAAATATACGCGAGTTATTTGGACAGACCGGATTTATCCCATTCTGAATAACTGATACGACGATAAGTCGAAGATGAAGACGATGGTCGAAGACCAGAAGTCTTCACGTCGTTTGGTAATTACTGATGATCTTGATTGGGCTATACACCCAAGAAGATGGAAACAGTTGGTGATCGTCCAGACGTACTTGGAGATCGATGGATATGCGGGGTACTAGGTGCCTCCGGTTTCATTCTGACCAAGAACGGACTTGTAAATGGACTGTGTGTCCGACATTGGATTTTAGTCTGTGTGGTTGATTTCTATTAAATATATATCTGTTTGGCGGCGGAGAATTTATTCTCTTGCTTAACGCCCTTCTCTTAGACGTACGAGCTCAGGGGTTATATACTGATGGATATCAAACGCATAGAGTGAATTGCCTGTGTGGCACGCCTAAGTGGCAAATGATCAAGGCTTCTGTTGAAAAGCAAAGTCTTGTGGTTGATGATCAAAGCACGGCCTTTGAGGCTTAGCTTTGTGTAATGTTTACTTCGCGAGTTTCACACCCGGTATGAACCAAAAACGGGAGAAGGACCTCAGGGAGGACATGCGTTTCTTTCTAGTTAGAAGTGGCGTCAGTGGTTTTACACGCCCTGACGAGTTTGACTTATGTGGTTGTTGCTGTTGCGAGGCGCCTCGGTTTGATCGGACGATCCGGGTCTGATGGAGTCATTCGTTGGCTCATTGACGCCCCAAAGGGCGGGGAGACGTATTGTTCAGGCATAATAATCCACATCGGTGGACCGGCCCTGTCGCTCCAAGGCTTGCCTGCGCGCTTGCCTGAGACACGGGCTAGAGCGTCTCGAATCGGTAGAGGATGATCCCTGGCCTCGGTTCATAGATGGAAATCCAATTTCCAAATACGTGACATTTGCGGTTTTATTTGTAAACCTATATATGGCGACATAGTGGCATGGGACGCTCATGTCGCCTATGATTGATATTTATGATTTGAAGTTGTTTTGTACACTATGAACTTATAATAGTATCAAATGATTTGTTTTTAAACGTATCAAGCATTCTTGGCTATTATAAGGTAAAATCCCTATCCCCCGGCTTGCGTTGCATTGTGTGATAGGACCTGGGTCTTACAATAGCTTCATTTTTCTTTATTTAGCATTGCGCTGTTGTTTTATGCACTGGTATTCTTGGGAGGAAACCCGTTCCGTGTTATACGGCGTGGTCCCTTGATTTACCGAACTTTAAAAATAAAGATTAATAACTGTTTTAGTTCTCACACCAGTCACATGACTGACCTGGAGTTTATTGTTTTAACCTAAACTCTGGGTGCCCTTATTTTGACACGGGCAGCTAGTAGTTTTGGTTTTGCAGATTTATATTCACAGGATCCTGGTTTACAGCTGGAACGATATCCGGAAAGCTTTGTATCCGTATATCTACTTCTAGTTGTGTATTGTATTATTTTCCGCTGCGATGTATTTAAATGTAATCTCTAATATTTTCTGTGTAATATTTATTCATTTATACTCTGTATATTCTTGTAATCTGATGTATTGTTGTAATATACAATGAAATGTTCTTCCGTCTGCATTCTATTTTGTTCTGTTCTCAAACGATAGGGCGTTTCGAACGGTCTAGATCGGTTTAGCGATTGGTTCGGACCGAGCGAAATTCCTTCTCGTCACACACTCATAGGAGTTTATATAATAATTAAATTGCACAGCCAACTCAATAAGGCTTACCTATTTGTCGGGCACGTAAATAAATTCTTTACTCTACAGCTAATCCATTTTCCTGTTCAGCATATATATATATATATATATATATATGCATATCTATGCTAAAAGTAATATTTTTAACGAACAAATATTTATTTTCATACATGGTTATTTTTAACACTTCATATTCATGTTAAAAATAATATTTTCAATGAACAAACATTTATTTCAACTCATGGTTATTTTTAACACTTCATATTCATGTTAAAAATATTATTTCTGGCGAACAAAAATATATTTCAACGCATGACCATTTTATTCAGTTCATATACATGTTAAAATTAATATTTATAGCAAACAAATATTTATTTTAACACTTGGTTATTCTTAACTCTTCATATGCACAATAAAAATGTTAATTTATTGTTTCAACAATTTATTCAACACATGGATATTTTTAAAACTTCATATATACAATAAAAAATATGATTTTTATTATTAAAACATTTTATTTCAAACATGAATAATTTTATTACTTCACATACATGATAAAAATGATATTTTTATCGTTTAAAGAATTTATTCAACATATGAATATTTTTGTAACTTCACATACATGATAAAAATGATATTTTTATTGTTCAAAGAATTTATTCAACATATGAATATTTTCATAACTCACATACATGATAAAAATGATAATTTTATCATTCAAAGAATTTATTCAACATATGAATATTTTTATAACTTCACATACATGATAAAAATGATATTTTCATCGTTCAACGAATTTATTCAACATATGAATATTTTTATAACTTCACATACATGATAAAAATGATATTTTTATTGTTCAAAGAATTTATTCAACATATGAACATTTTTCAACACATGAATATCTCAAAAAAAATCGGCATTACAATGGTAGGGTATATAGCACCGGCACCGTGTCCAGCATGGCTCCTCTACTATCCTAGGCCTTGCAGCATTACAATAATTTCATTTCAATGATTTCCACAATACCATTCATTTTCACAACACCATGAATTTACTACAAAAACAGCCAATTTTGTTGCAACCACAATCAATTTCCACAACATAATCATCACACAATCAATTTATATCGTCCATTGTCTATGGACGAGGGGAACATACATACATACATATATATATATAACGTATTTATTTCCATTTCAATTTCATTTAACGCATATATAATTTATACAGCGTATGTATAATTTATACATCGCTTATATAATTTATACAACGCCCATATATGAGATATACAATGCGTATATAATTTATACATCGCTTATATAATTTATACAACACCCATATATGAGATATACAATGCGTGTATAATTTATACATCGCTTATATAATTTATACATCGCTTTTCCATTCCAATTTGAATTTAGAAATCTCACATTGGGTTCCACTCCTCCTTAAATTGTAGAGGCCTCCAAATACGTTCCAGTCTCTTTTAGAATGTAGCGCACGATGTCACAGTCCCAATGTCTCTTGTTTCACTGGATTTCGACAACATACGAAAAAGATATGATTTTTATTCCATAAATTAACTTTCGCAACGCTTTAATGTGTTATAATCAGTTTAAAATAAATAGGTCGATACATTCAGCACTTGGTTCGAAATTAGGTTTGCAAATTCTACTCAAACCGTGTAGTTTGAAGACGATCGACCACTGCCATGTCGTAGTGCTCCGAGAGCCACGCCTAGGGGTATCGACGGCGTTGAACTCGGTGGTGGTGGCAAGGAGAAAAGGCAGTGCGAACGAAATCACTTCAAGAAGATGATTTGCACCAAACACTCAACGATAATATTCCAAACTTGTATGAATTTGAAGATCTCAAGATTCTCTACAAAATTCTCTAAAGAATCGATCGATTTCGTTGTGTGGTTTGGGAGAAATCGAAGAGAGAAGGTTGGAAGATTTTCCGTCGTTTGTTTATGAGAGGGTCGGGTTTTCTAGAAAAGTAACGATGAATTCTTATTGGTTCAGGATATTTATAATTAATTTATTCTATTCTTTTAATTCCGAAAATACTCTTTAATCCATACGAACTGCAAATCAAATACAATGACTATCGCCCCTAGCTAAATATCCCCATTTCGAACACAATGGAATATGTTTTGTAAGCACATTCGACTATTTCAGCTTGTTTTTCTTCAAATTAAAATATAAAATATTCAATATTAGATTTGAACGTACATTTTAATTTGTCGGGGCCACATACTGACTCCAAAAATTCCAGAAAAATAAATCTAGCTATGTTTGGACGATACGGTCCTAAAAAAAATTAATTTTGTCGAATTTGGAGACAGTTTGAAAAAAAGTCTTTTTTTGGTCGATCTAATTCAAACTGAAATTACCAAACGCGTTTTAATTAACCACGCTCACATATTAATTCCAAAAATTATGGAATTTTAAATCTATTAATAATTTGACGTTCCGGATCCAACCAAAGGGGTTTCGATAAAAAAGGAGGTAGTTTGCGAAATGTCTATTTTTAAGGGCTATATATTATATTCAATTCCATAACGACTATTTTAAATTTTAAACAGGACATAGCTTTCAATTCTCATTATGAAATATGGATTTTTCACATTCGTTAGAAAGATATAATTAAACAAATACAAATATTTTTAGTTTTACTGAAATTCGATTTATTTTGAATTCTGTATATTTATTCAAAATTAGAAATCGAATTTTCAAACTACCGCGCTATTTCAGGCTCGTTTATAATTAAAATAAATATATACGTTCTAACTTCGATTTAAATAAATTTTAAATCGTTATTATTTAAAATAAATCATTTTAAACATTCAAAATCCATTAAAATAGCTAAAATAAAAATTTTAAATTGGTTCTGATTTTCCGGGTTGTTACACAAACTTAATCTCTCTTATCCTCTAAATGTAATTTTCCCATGGCTCAGCTTAATATTTACAAAACCGATTCATAACGTAATTCTCAAGGATTCATGTAGATACAGCAATTCGTATGCTTTTATTTTCTAACTTAAGCATGCTAACATCCATGAAAACAAGCCAAACTCCTAACCCAGTTTCTACTTAGCTCCATTATTACCTGAAAAAGCACTAGAGGCTGCCTTATCATATAATGAGACACCCCATTTGCCATGAGCAAACAAGGTCAGACTATTGTGTCTGGTATGAGCATTCTCAATCAAAACTTAATAATAAAAATTAAGATAAAATCTATGAAGAAATTCTATTTTGAAAGACATTATCCTTTAATTAATTAATAATCTTGTGCAAATGCACTTTCACTGGTTTATGCAACGTTTATCAATAGTGTTCAGGTTAATACATAAAAATCACTCATATATATGTACATAATAGAGTAAATCCATCCTGATAATATTAGGATATATAGCCATAATGCATTCACATTTGCCCTAGGAAGTTTTCCAGGAAAACTCAAGTTTCTTGAATTTATTTCCTAGCATATATCAATTGGTTTAAATACCCTGGTCTCATCTGTATAAGTGAATCACTGGGACACATTGTAGTGATCTTATTCACATCACTGCACAAAGATCTCAGGACCAAAATTAGACAGTGTGTCAAACTTACAACTCAAGTGCAAGCCAATCAACAACATCTTGACCAAAAATACCTTAGTTAAATTACCAAGTGTTTTTCCTTAAATTTTCCAGTGACTATTTACTTAAATTTGGTAAAATAACACAGTTAGATTCACTTCATAATGCCATGGATTTCATAGAAACCACCCAAACAACCAAAACAACCATTCAAGCGAGAATATAAACCATCCAGTATATATAAATATTCCAGGAAATCATTTTATCCTAGGTTTTAATAAGGTAAAATCCTTTTCTAAATATAGCCACTTATACATATGTATATATTTGTCTGGATATAGATCTGATATTAATCTACGATTGTTATGAATATTTTTTGAGAGTTTTTGCCACTATGCATAAACTGGTTTCAAACGGATTCCAAAACCTAGCTGAGACATAATTGTTGGAGAATGGAGTTTTGATGACAACAACCTTATTTAAATTATCATTGGTTATAAAATACATACTAACACTTTTTGTACATAATATATATATATATATACACACACACACATATGTAGGAATTATATACAGGAAATATTACTGAAGACTGTACAGTTTAAAGATGATAGAGATTCAGAATTCAGACAAATTTCAAGACTCATGAGTATTCAAGATTAATATAGTTATAGAGTCTAGATTTTGTAAGACTCTATATAGCACTCCAGGTTCAATATTCAAATTCTTATATTTAAATTCTGATTTCCAAACTATATTTTCTATCCTCAGTTCTCTCTATTTTATTTTTTATCTTTTTTTATTTATTTATCATTGTCTTTGTTTTTCAAACTTAAGTTTTATATATTCATGTTTTTATACTTTATATAGTTTTAAACCTTATAACTTTATAAATATGTTAATATAGTTTAAATTTATGTTTTCATATGTTTTTCTACTTTATAATATTAATTTACAATACTATATTTTTATTCAAGAATTTCCAGAATTATATTTATATAAAAACACTTGAAAAATGTTTAAATTTCGAATTTACACTAGAGTACGTCGACATACATAAAACACTATGTCGACATATAACTGTCAGAAATTAAATTTGAAAGGAAGTGTCTTTTCACCATTTGAAACGTTTCAGAAACGTTACAACCTTTCATACACTATAAAAAGGGATTGAATTCGAATTTTTAGTCATCTCTTCTTCCCCACTTTCACTCTCTTTCATTATATAATCATTCTTAATCACTTTTATGATTTCTACACTTATACTCTGCCAAATTCAATTCTGTTTTGATCAAACTTCTTCTCTCTACACTCTCTTCTCATCTCTCTCTGAATCAAGTGCTATTGAAGAGTTATAGGGCTGTTTGTAATTGCTTGGGTTGAGTAAAGTAGGAATCGGTGTGTTCCTTGTAGCCGAGAAATCAAGGAGTAGGAATCGATGCTTTCCTTGTAGCCGTGAAATCAAGGAGCAGGAATCGATGCTTTCCTTGTAGCCGTGAAATCAAGGAGTAGGAATCGATGCTTTCCTTGTAGCCGTGAAATCAAGGAAGTAGGAATTGGTGGTATCCCTTGTAGCGTGAAATCAAGGAGGTTGTACTTGACTATTGATATAGCAATAAAACTCTGCGCAATCCAGCGTTGTGTGGGACTGGATGTAACGACCCGGGATTTTAGACTCCGAAAATCGACACAAAAACCCAGCGTCGACTGTTCAGACATCGAAAATACCGAATCATTAATAGGAAGAAATTAGAGGGTGAGATAGAAAAGATAGAACTAATAGAATAGAAGAAGAAGAACACAACTGAGCATAATCAAAGTGAACACGAATCTCACAGCGGAACGAATAAAATATATTATATAACATAAGCTTTGAAATACAAATATGTTTTGTACATATATACATACCATCATCAGAGTACACATAACATTTGATTCAGCGGAAGTAACTCTAAATAACTAACGTTGAAGCCTCCTACTTCAAGCTCCTCCAAGTGTATCTGTAAAAGCCTGAAAAACTTGACTGCCGTACAAATTTGGGCACCCAAGAGTTTAGGAAAAACAAAACAAAACAAACTCTAGGTCAGTCATGGGACTGGTGTGAGTAAATTCCAACCATATGGCTTAACTTGAAAAAAAATCCTTTTTGAAACAAAAAGGATAATAGTAAGACCAATCCACACATAAACATGGACGGCTTTTACCTTACTATAACCCAAAATATCTTTGATATCAAAATCCAGTGATATTATAATAATGTCTAATCAAGTAAATAACCAAATAGCAGAACGCTTGCATCTCACGCTCTACATACATAGTATAAAATCAAAAAAAACCACAGGGCGCTTATTGGAGATTGGATTCCAACTATGACAAGGTATGGGACCACCTTCTGATGATGTATCTCTAGAGGCGAATACACCTGGGTTCAACAAGAACGTCTTGCAACCCGGCCCACACATGACCGACCACTCATTTCGCTTGAGTGTATCGAATGTATATCACCAACGGTTGGACTCAAACCACCGTTCCCGAACGGGCAGAATCGATAGATTTAGAAACAAAAGGAATTTCTCTAGATAGGTGATTATACACCCTAATGGGAGCGACCCACATAGCCATGCTGCCTGCCCGATTTTTGTCATTTCCCGGCTGTGAAGCTTGAGGCTACGCCTACCTTTTAGAACATCTGATCACCATTCACTTTGAATGCCACATCGTCAAACCCGTTAAATCACTAGTTGATCTTCCCAAAATATTACGGGTATAAAAGCCAAGAGAAACGAATTTCTCCGCCACCAGACGTAATACCTTGAAAAGATCGTCTTATGTGACCGTTAGGAATACTCTGTCAGGCATTCATCCATACAAGTTGTCCTGGGTCTGGACAAACAGAAAGCACCATTCTGAACAGGACGACCCTTGCACTTCCCTCCGTCTTCAATTTTCTTCAGCATAATTTGCAGCGCTTATGCCTATACGGAGTGGTTTCAGATAGTATATCCAACCGGTCTCCCCGTATAGACAACGATGGTTAAAACACTTCGATAGTCGGTTGTTTAACTATCGAAGTAAAAACAACATCCATTCAATGTACAACCAATATCACACAAATCACAGGCACTTTTTATTTAACATTCGTTCTTATATCTCTTTGGACAAACGTCATTACTTATTACTTTTGAATAAGTGAATTTCAAACCAAGCTGTTTTCCTTGCCTAGGGAGTGCTACTGTATATAAACATCACACTTAAGTTTTGGTTAACAGCGTTTCATTTATCGTTACAGTTCAAACTAGCTATACGCTGCTATATCCCTTTATAACTAATCTTGACATAACAGTCACGCTTAAGCCTAGTCAACAGCGTTACTTTACTGCTATAGTTCTGAGACTAGCAATATGCTACTATATTCCACTTTATAATTAATCTCAACACCTTTTTCCGTTACAAATTCTTGACATCTCTTTTCATTACAAAAATCTTGATATCTCTTTTCGTTACAAAAATCTTGATATCTCTTTTCGTTACAAAAATCTTGATATCTCTTTTCGTTACAACAATCTTGATAGTCGGTGTTTTGAAAATAAACATCCATCAAACCATTTCACAATCTCGGCACTTTCTAATATTTCATTATTCATATTTTTTCTAGATATTTCCAAAACTGTTTAACCTCATACTTCTTTGAAAAACCCATTTCCAAATATTATAGCACTTGTTCACCCACATTCTAGAAGATATACATTTATTTAATATCTGGAACATTTCCATCTTCCTTACCTTTCTTATTTTCTGTACTTTTAGAAAATACACATTATTAATGTTGGAAAAACATTTCAAAACTCCATTTCTAAACTTCTCGTTAATCAGATCAATTTAGTTTAACACAAATAGAAATATCTACTTACAAAATGTTTACTTTCTGACCACTATTCACTTTTATTAAAATATCATTTCGCAATAGGAATCTAGACTCGTTTAACTACCCTTATTTCAAATACGATCATACTCCAAACATAGAATTATACTTTATTTCATAAGCATCTTTAAAATCGACTACTTGTTTTTGATATACTTAAAACAAGTCATCGCCTCCTTGTTTAATCAAGATTCAATTTCTGTTATTTAGAAATAATAAATAATCGATTCTTCCTATTTAAATTCGAATCAATTTATATCTAACTCACAGTATCAAAAACACCAGTTTATAATAGAACTTCTATTATAAATTTATAATTTCGCTTCAGTTATAAAGATATAATTTTTATAATTGAACTTCGTTGATTTGTTTGCCGGTCAACCAATTTCTTAACAAAATGGGTTTATGGTTGACTGTCGCTAATATCGTTTGTTTACCAAATCAATATAACGTTGAATTTCCATTCAACATGGTTCAAACAGTGCACAGACAGTACATCTAAATATTTAGGAATCCGGTTGAGTTCCTCCAACCGGTTTCCGCATCCATAGGTGTTATTCAAATCAATATCCAACCAATGGTGTGTGCATATGCAACGATGTATAATATTTCAATCAATTTAATCACACAGCATTCAATCATTATTTAAAATATAATTAAAATATTTTAAATAAACAGAGTTAGTGAATTTACTCACCTTTGCGCGTTAACCGTTAAATAACGATTTGCGTCGGCTGATTTTATCCTGAAATTCCAGTGGCTCTGTTCTCCAAGAAATACGTTCCACAATGTATATTCGAATGTAATGCTTATGACGGATCCGGTCACGTTCAATTCTCTTTTAGCCTTAATCCCGTATTAGACCAATAAATATCCCGGTCTTCTGTCGTCACCATTTGAATTTGCGCACTCACTCCCCAAATATCCACTTTGTACATGCAATTGAACGCATCAGCTCGGAACCATTTTTCCCTAAGTTTGTTTGCTTCCATTCATCTCCACCATTACCGCACCCTGTGTCTGCGTCGAAGTCCTTAAGCCAGCGTCATACAGTGCCGAGTTGGAACAAAACTCCTTGATCTGACTTGCTGAGCATGCCAACAGCGAAGACCCCACGGCCACGTCATGCTCCATTACTATATTTACTTTATTTAAACTAACCCCATACGCTAGTCTTCTTCCTCCATTTTCCGCATCTACTCCTTCCATTCTTCATATACCCAGCAAATGTTCAATTCCCATACACTACCAAGGACTGCTCACGTGTTACCACATCCTCACATAATAAAACACCTCACGGCAGCGCATGGTACTTCCTGTACTGAGAAGAACGGCAGCCTTCCCATTCACTATTTCCGATCCCAAACTCACGCCACTCTTCACAGCTCACATTTCCTCCATGCACTACACAGACCCACTCAATTCCAAGTACTTGTTGTCCCTCCCATCCGACCTCATGGCCCCTGCTCTCTCTACCGCGACATCATCTGCACCGCCGTACGAAAACTCCTCAACCCTCGCACTCCTATGAATATAACTCCAAGCTCGAAATCATGTATTAAGTTTCCATTACTCACGGACTTAAACCCTAAGCTTACTGCTTTCTGGCCTGCATTCTCGCTTCGATCTTTATAAGTATATAAATAAGTACTTTAATTTTCACGCCATTTAACTTGCTTAAAGATTTTTTTTTCCACTGAAATGAGGAAAAACAGGATAGCGTGTGTTTATATAGGCGTGTGAATACTTCAGCGCCAAGTAATAGAGATGTAGGCAAGGTACGTTGGCTATATTGATTAGATTGGAGTAAGCACAGGATTTGATTTAGACAATTCGAGGTCTGCTGCGTATGGGGAAACTGTGAAACTTGTTAGACCAGCTAGTTTGTATAGGGCAGTCGTACCATAGGGCTATTCTACAGTGAGTTTTCATTTCTATATTTCAAGTTATACACAAAGATAGACGTTATATATATTTTATTTTATGTTAAGTCATGTCGAAATATTTGATTATCATTTACCAGATTTGGCTAGGATTTTGTAAAGGATTGCAGACGTTTTGCGCAACTGTGCAAGGATATCTAGTATGGCCTGATTGTATGCATCGTTTGGGCTCAGTCTAGGGTCTACATTTTCGAACTTTCACTTCAATTCCCTGCTTGGATGTTGAAAGGGGGCAGCCTCTATGCTTTGAAATACTGGATAGCACAGAGTGAATTGTATGAATTTTCATTTCATATCTCAGTATTTAGGTTTGCAGTTAGCTAGCGTGTGTATTTGCAGTAGGGTACGTTCTCTGTTTGATTAGAAAATTCATGGCAAAGTTTATAGGAGCATGAAGTATGGCAGTAGCATAAGGGTAGGATTTAAATTTGACAATACACGGCAGTATTCTATAGCTAGGATATTTTGTTGTACATTTATGTTTTCTTATCTCTGTGTAGTGTAAGCATCTGTCGCAGGCCATGTTATATGGTACTTCCATGACCGGCAAACTTATAATTTACATATTTTATGGTACGTTCTCTAGGTAGGCTCATGTTTCCTTGGGGTAGGCAACAGACAATACAGATGGGATAGGATACGGGACTTGAGAATTAAGAAATACAGCATACTGTTGGATATTCAAAGTATATTGAAAAGTTCTGTTTTCGTTTGGTCTCAACTTTCCTTTGCTATTCACTGATTACACCTCGGTATCATGTATGATTATATTCATATGTGAGTGTTGCAGACTGAAATAAAAATACAGTTGTGTTTAATGAGGTGTCGCGATTCCGAAAATATAATAATATCGGTAGGTCGATTCATATTTTGAGAACCCAAAATATTGTTACAGGGTGCAAAATACTCCAAATAAAAAGTTGCATATTTAATTAATTAAAAATTACGGTAAAATTCTAAAAATTAAATTATCACTATGTCTCAAAAGAACCTTGTCTAAATTCGAAACTGATATCTAGTTATATCAAATAAACCGTTACGGTCGATATACGATTTCATAGCGACTTTCTGAAAATTTTATTTGGTCGTAACTCACAATTTATAATACGAAATCTTGGTTTTTCACTTCTGTTAGAAAAATACAGTTCAACAGATTCCAACGTTTCTTGTTTCGCAGAAATCCGATTTAAAACGAGTAATGTACACTTAGTTGAAGTTCAGAACGTTAAATCACGAACTGCCGCGATATTACGGGCTTGATTATATTTAATATATTATTTAATATATATTTTTATACGTTCAACTTCGTTTTAACTAATATATAAATTCACTTATATTACAAATTCAATATTTATACAGATTTAAATATTCAAATACAAACCGATAAAAATGCGGGACGTTACACTGGACGTAGGAGCAATTCGAACCAGTATAAAACCCGGTGTGTTCTTTCCTTTTCTGCATTTTTATTTCTGTTTATTTTGCATCCGTGTTTGAATCTGTGTCTGTAATTTTGTTTGTAGTGTTTGATTCATTCTGTTATTCACATAAGTTTTAAATTTTGTTTAAATTCTCACAAGCACTATTCCCCCCTCCTCTAGTGTTTGTTTTGCCTTAACAATCCATTTCGCAATCCCTAACAATTGGTATCAGACCAGGGTTTTTCAAAAAGTTCATAATATGACTTTTGAAAATAGTGATAATGGCAACCAACACTGGTAGCAATAATAGTTCTTTTATAGAGGGTCAATCCACTGTTAGACTACCATTGTTTAATGGTAGTAATTATTCATATTGGGCATGTAGAATGAAAATTTATTTACAGTCAGTAGGTTTAGACAAATGTAATAGTACACAAAATGAGTATGTTGAACCCACAACTGCATTTGTACAATGGACAAATGAACAAAAGGCTGCTACACAGAGCAATTCTAGAGCAATGAATATGTTATTTTGTTCATTAGATAGGAATGAGTTTAATAGAGTATCAGTATGTAAAACTGGTTATGAAATCTGGAGAACTTTACAAGCTACTCATGAAGGAACTAGTAAAGTTAAACAATAGTGTTGCTAGTTAATCAGTTTGAATTATTCAAAATGAACGAGAATGAGTCTATTTCATATGTGTATTGCAGATTTCAAGAGATAGTGCATTCATTAACAACACTTGGAAAAACTTATTCTGAAGCAGATCAAGTCAGAAAAATATTGAATTCACTAACTCCATAATGGGATCAGAAAACTTTGGCTATTGAAGAATCCAATGATGTCAATGAAATGAAGATTGAGGAATTAATCAGAAATTTGATGCCTTATGAAGTCCAATTACAGAAAAGAAAAGAAAACAGATCAACTGAAAAGAAATCTATTGCACTTACAGCAACAAAAAATGATTCTGACTCGAGTAGTGAAGATGATGAAGAAACAGTGCTCATGACAAATCATTTTAGAAGATTTCTAAATTTAGAAGGAAGAGTTATAATCAAGGAAATTCAAAAATTAATGATGGTCGATGTTTTTACTGCAACAAACCAGGCCATATAAAGAAAATGTGTCCATATCGAGACAAATCGGCTCAACAAACTAACAACGGCAATTCATCAAGGAAAAGAAAGAAAGCATATACAGCAACACTAGATGATTCAGATTCATCATCAAGTAATGAAGAACCAAAAACCGGAAATACGAATATATGCTTTACGGCAATTCAAAGTTCAGAAAATCATGAAGAAAAGGATCAAAAAACCTGGTACGCATCAATTAATTTTTTATTTTATTTGGTTGAATGGTTGCTTTGTTTGCTTGCTTTGATTTGAATTTAAAACCTTAAAAACAAATTTTTGAAATTTGAATTTTGAAATTCAAAATAATAATATAATAATAAATAACCAATAAATTAATAAATAAATGGTTTATGTGTATATTAGGATTAGAATTATTTCAGGAAATCGTTAAACCTGGAATATAAATCGATAACATAAATCTCAAAACACAAAAATCCAATTTCCTTTGAAATTAGATAAGTATGTTGACATAAAGAAATGTCTATGTCGATATATATGACCAGTTTGAAATTCAAATTTTGAATTTCAAAAGTTCAAACTTTCAAACTTCCCTCCAATTTTTCACCAACTCCCAAGGTCTAAAAGGTGTCATTTCAATCTGAAAAGTTGTGCCTATTTAATTCATATCCATTCAATTTCTATATATACATTTATCCTTTCTACCTTTCATTCACAACTCAAAACAATATTCTTCATATCTATTATCTTCAAAATTATCAATTTAATGGCTTCTTCAATTCATCTCAAAAATTGAAGATAACCAAAACCATCAAAGGTTATCTTCATAATGACAAAGAATCCATCAAAACCTATGGTAACTATTTAGAAAATGCTAAAGTTAACACGGCTACTTCCGCCATCTTTGGCGACCTTCCCACTTATGATCTCGTCTATCTTTTCGAACACAACGAAGTGTTGAGTCTAATTGACTCTCGTGATAACGACGAAGTATGTTATCCCAAACTCGTTAAGATGTTCTATGCAGATCTCAATCGCGGATTTTACGAAGGCAACGAAAATCAAATTTGAAGTAGTGTCAAAGGCACTCAAATTGTTCTCGATGTCGAATTCTTAGGCACTATTCTAAATTATAGAAACGTGGGCTCAGATTTCTCAAATTTTGCTATCGATGAAACCAATTTGGAAACATTTCACGACATATTCGATGATGGTGCTCCAATGGAATTCAAAAATCGCTTCTTTCGCCCAAAAAAAGGATTGTCAACCTTCTCCTCCAACATACCATCACTCCCCATTCTGGAAATTTCTACAATCCAACTATCAAAGTCCAAAAGGCTCTTTTTGCTATTATGGGTGGATATATCATCAATTGGGTCGAAATGATCCTAAATGAAATAAAGCCTATAGATTTATCTACAAGAGAAAACACTCTCTACTATGGTGTTTATCTCACTCGCATTTTCAAATACTTTAATGTTGATCTTCATGGAGAATAATTTGTGCCTAGAAAAGTGTTTGGCGCATCAAACATTCATCTCATGCAAATTCCTCCCACTTTCAAACCTTATGAGACACTCGAGGCCAAAAAAGATCGAATGTAACAAGAATAAGAGCCAATGGAAGTCGAAGAAGAAGAGGCTTCTATGGAAAGTACTGAGTATCCAATTTTTAAGCGCATTTACAAAGAGACGATTGTTCAAAATCAAGTGAAAATCGTCAACAATCAAAAGAATCTTAACAAGAGACTTTCCAAAATATCCAAATTCACGGTCAAGATAAGAAGAAAGCTTGGAATTTTATCTTCCTCGTCATCATCTGATAACTAGGCCATCTAGTTTAATCTATCTTTATGTATTCAACTATATTTCCTTGTATTTGCTTTCGAATTTTGCATTTAAAGTGTGTCTTGATTAGTTGGATGTACTTGTTTTCTATTAAGTAATGAATGAAGTTTTTTTTATGATAAAATCATCTTTATGTTTCTGGAAAAACTATAAAGCTAATTATAATATAATAGAGTTCAAAAGAATTCAAAATTTCAAAATT
Source organism: Allium sativum (assembly GCA_030737875.1). Classification (NCBI taxonomy): domain Eukaryota; kingdom Viridiplantae; phylum Streptophyta; class Magnoliopsida; order Asparagales; family Amaryllidaceae; genus Allium; species Allium sativum. The sequence goes on from JASFAX010000034.1 coordinate 9,200,820, forward strand.
TTCAAAAATTGCATTGTAGTATGTCGACATAGGAAAAAGAGGGAGAAATTTAGGGGAAGTACCTTTAGGATTTCTTTTTATAATACCAAAGAGGGAGAAATTATAGACATAGATTATAGGATTCTTACAGACGAGGTGAGTATTAGAAGGATCATCATCAATAGGTATATACAGGTATGATATTTTATAAACTAAGGTTGTCATCATCGAAAAGGGGAGATTGTTGTAGAATGGAGTTTTGATGACAACAACCTTATTTCAATTATCATTGATTATAAAATATATACTAACACTTTTTGTATAGAATATATATATACACATATGTAGGAATTATATACAGGAAATTTTACTGAAGACTGTATTGTTTAAAGATGATAGAGATTCAGAATTCAGACAAATTTCAAGACTCATGAGTATTCAAGATTTCAAGATTTCAAGAGTTCAAGATTAATATAGTTATAGAGTCTAGATTTTGTAAGACTCTAAATAGCACTCCGGGTTCAATATTCAAATTCTGATTTTCAAATTCTATTTCTTATCCTCAGTTCTCTCTATTTTATTTTTTATTTTTTATATATCTTTGTCTTTGTTTTTCAAACTTAAGTTTTATATATTCATGTTTTTATACTTTATATAGTTTAAAACCTTATAATTTTATAAATATGTTTATATATTTTAAATTTATGTTTTCATATGTTTTCTACTTTATAATATTGATTTACAACACTATATTTTTATTCAAGAATTTCTAGAATTATATTTATATCGAAACACTTGAAAAAATGTTTAAAATTAAAATTTACACTAGAGTACGTCGACATACATAAAACACTATGTCGACATATAACTGTCAGAAATTTAAATTTGAAAGGAAGTGTCTTTTCACCATTTGAAACATTTCAGAAATGTTACAACCTTTCACACACTATAAAAAGGGATTGAATTCGAATTTTTAATCATCTCTTCCTCTCCACTTTCACTTTCTTTCATTATATAATTATTGTTAATCATTTTTTTTATTTCTACACTTATATTATGCCAAATTCAATTCTGTTTTGATCAAACTTCTTCTCTTTACACTCTCATCTCATCTCTCTCTGAATCAAGTGCTATTGAAAAGTTATAGGGTTGTTTGTAATTGCTTAGTTTGAATAAAGTAGGAATTGGTGTGTTCTTGTAGCCGAGAAATCAAGGAAGTAGGAATCGATGTTTTCCTTGTAGCCATGAAATCAAGGAAGTAGGAACCGGTGGTATCCCGTGTAGCCGTGAAATTAAGGAGGTTGTACTTGACTATTGATATAGTAATAAAACTATGCGCAATCCAGCGTTGTGCGGGACTGGACGTAGGAGCAATATGAACCAATATAAAATACGGTGTGTTATTTCCTTTTTTGCAATTTCATTTGTGTTTATTTAGCATTTGTGTTTGAATCTGTGTCTATAAATGTGTTTGTAGTGTTTGATTCATTATGTTATTCATGTAAGTATTAGATTTTGTTTATTCTCACAAACACTGTTCACCCCCCCCCCCCTAGTGTTTGTTTTGCCTTATCAATCCATTCCGCGATCCCTCACAAGAATGTTGTCATTTTTTATTAGAGATCAGCATACAAAAAATCCTATTGCTCGCTAAATCAAATATTTACAGAGCCTTGGCACCTATACACAAGTATATTGCAGCTTATGTACATTTTTATGAGAGATTGCCATAGATCAGTATCATTTATATGTAACACCACACGTCCGTTAATGTCACTCACAAAGGGAATGCATTAAGTTTCGTGGAGCGTTATAAGTAAACAGAACAGAATATTGCAAGACAGATACATAAAATAGTACTTGAAAAATTTATAACTTTATTGCAGCGGAAATAGAAATAAGTTTGGTTACGTCTTCAGACCCATCTTACCAAAACCAAGTACATAATATCAGTCATGTACAAAAGCCATCAGAGTACATAATTTTTTTAAACCATAATCCCCAATCCAAAATTCCATATGAAAGAGAAACAAAGCTAAGCATTACTTCCAGCACTTCAAGCAGGAAAATCTGAATCACGCTTCAATGTGCCCACCTTGAGAACCTGGGGGGAAAGGAAAGAAAACAGGCGAAACAAAAAGGGTCAGACATAAAGTCTGGCGAGTCCACTGACTTTAACAATATAATTAGTAAAGAAACATGATAAGAACATAAACTGGATATAATAGATGACGGTAACATAAGCAGACATGACAAGGTAAACAAGACGAACAAGATATAACGTTGGTTGCGCTTCTAATAACTATAAGATAATTTCTAGACCGCACCAATACTAGTTTCATACTACAAGATGATCCCTCTTGGCTAAATAGAATGATGATAGCTTCGTGTATTTCTAGCTACCATCATAGGTAAACAACGTGCACCTATCCCCACTAGATGTATCCCCTATCCTCCTTGTTTGATTATGTACCTCTAGCTGCTATCATAGGTAACCAATATGCACCTATCACCACTAGATGTACCATCTTACTAAACATAATAATAATAATAATAATAATGGTAGTTTTGTGTACCCCTAGCTGCTGTCACAGGTGTCGCCTGCTCCTATCTCCACCAGTTGTACCCACTACCCTCCCCATTCAATCGACTCCCTAACTCGTAGATACTTGTGTTGGTCCCACAGTAGGGTGTATCCCTTCCTAAAGTGGCAACCCGATACTACTAAAATTCATGGCTTATATCTACATGATGCAACAATGTCTTACCTAGCAGCCTGGACCCACGAACGTACATGACTCCGTTGGACTTGCGTTGTCATCGCTCTTTACTCTTTTGACCTCTTACGATCAAACCTAGTAAGCGTGTCCCGTCCTCGACCTAGTTCGAGCTCACATATATAGTAAATGGGTTATTGGTTGAAAACAGTCCCCACACTTGACACAAGCTTCCCTCCTAAGCTTGGCCCCCACTAGGAATTCCCACTTAACCCCTTTTTATCCCCATGTCTTGTCACATGTCTCATATTGGTTAAGTGCTTTTATTATATTTCACATGCTACCCATGTTACCCACTTAACCCTTCAATATCCCCATGTCTAATCACATGTCTCATCTTGGTTAAGTGCTTTTATTATATTTCACATGTTGTCCATGTTACTCACTTAACCCTTCAATATCCCCATGTCTAATCACATGTCTCATCTTGGTTAAGTGCTTTTATTATTATGTTTCACATGCTACCCATGTTACCCACTTAACCCCTTTACTATTCCCATGTTTTATACCACATGTTTTATCTCGGTTAAGTGTTCACTAATTTATTATAACTGTAATCTTGCAAGACCTCCCATACTAGATTGTCGTTTTGCGGTTGCTAGATATACCGGGCGGTTCCGGGCAGGCTTATACCGCAATCTGAATCTAACCTCATGTCTTTGCATTATTATGCATCTAATTTCTGCTTTTGACCTCTCACATTAGATTTCCAAATTGCGGTTGCTGGATGTGCCGGGTGGTTCCGGGCAGTCTTATACCGCAATTTGAATCTAACCTCATGTCTTAGGCGTTCATAATCACTTTCTTGATTCAAGTCCTAATTTTAAATCTTGGATTAAAATATATTCTAATTACCCATAATTTCCAATCTAAATTATGTTTATAATTTTAATCCAAATTAGGCCTATAATCTTATGTATACATGTTATGCCAAATTACGCCCAAATTAATTTGTGTTCATTGTTATTAACAATTTATGCCAAACCTCATGTATACAAATTATGTCCAATTATGCCCAGTCCAACTTATGCCAAATCTCATGTATATAATTTATACACAATTATGCCCAAATTGATTTATGCTAATAATCTCATTTTACTACATATTTCCCCAAACTTTTCCCAATCGTTCAAACGTTATTCTTACGCAAATCTCAACACAATATGTTAGGCTCGAAGTTAGCTTAATCTCATAAAAAAAGGAAAAGAAGAGGAGAAGAGAATCAACATCAAGATTGGCGTAAACATACGAACATGCATATGAAACATAAACATGCATATAACGATAAAATGGATCAGAAAGGCATATGAAATATGAACTGGCATAGAACAATAAAATAGATCCAATAGACATATGATAATAGAACTTTGCGTATGAATCTGAAAGATAAGAATTTACACAACTTGATATGATTCATCTTACAGGCATGTTCATATAATCCAATTTACAATCTTATCACAATCACTTTTAATTTAATTATATGTGAGAGTAACGTGGACTCACAGCGACAGGGTTTAGAAGAGAGAATAGATCTGAATTCTGAATTTGATTAGCTAAATCGTTGTTGTAGAATTTGAATCTTATCTTCCAATTTAAATACTCCTATTCTGATTTTCTTTGGAGAAGAGAAGAGAGGCTAGTTTTAGTTTAGATTAGAGCAGCATGAAGGTGCCATGGATTAGTGTAATGAAATTAGGGTTAGGTTTAGGTGTGTTTTTTATAGATGTATTAGGTTAATTAGAACCTTTAGATTAGATTAGAGATCATCCAAACCATCTGACCAGAAAACACGTCATCCAGCCAATCCCTAAAGAACACGTCATCAGATAACTCTCCAGAATTCTGTGCAGGTTTTACCTTGGCATGGGCGCACTTCCCAGGTGCGCCAGTGCATTTTTGTTCTGGCGACTTCACAAGTGTGTCCGTTATCCCAGCCTATTTTCTGCTTTTTCTGCTCAACTTCTATCGTCCATAACTTCTTCATACAGTATCCGTTTTACGCAAATTCAGACTCTATCTCAAGCAGAATTCCGAGACGAACACAATGGCGTAACCCATTTCACCTAATTCTTCTTTTAAAAATTAATTATTCTTTAATTCTCTCTTATGTCATGTTTTAAAATTACGGGGTGTTACATTCTACCCTCCTTAAAGGATTTCGTCCTCGAAATCTTCAAGTTAAGAAAAATGTATCCTAACATCCAATCATCCATTTACTCTCCATCATCCACAAGCATCCATTGTCCTTAAAAGATTTCAAATGCTATATGAACATATGCAAAAGTGTGTGTATATGTTCCTTATCTAATGCAAAGATCAGGCGGTCTACTAATTCAGTTGACCTCCTTAATGCAAAACATGATAGTGCCATGCGTCCATTATGTATGCCAAAGAATTCTAATGATACATATCATTTATTTATAAGTGCACAATCATCCATCCAAATGCAACATCCATATGATAACTCATTCAATATACATCCATTAATTTAAATATGCACACTCATTCATATGCAATATGAAAGTGATTGAGCCGATCTAGTGCCTAATGTGTGTGTAAATGCATCCATGAGCAACCACTAGCAAATACTTACATCCATTTGCATCCACCAAACATAACATGTCTCAAACACATGTTTACAACCAAAGGATTTTCTACCTAAAGATCGAAGATATAATCGAGGGGATACACTAAACGATAGAATATGTATAAACAAAGCGGTAGAAAAAGGAGTAGTTAAGAACATACCCTCAAAAAGGAAAGGGTACGACGCGCGTATCTTGTCTTCAGTATCCCAAGTCGCGTCTCCTTGATCATCTCCTCACTGGACTTTAACCAACTTGAGCTCTTGGTTGCGTAATTTCTTGACCTCCAATTCAATGATGCAAGTAGGAGCTCGTCTAATCATGGCATCTCGCTCCACTTCCACTTCCCTAAGCATGCTTGGCTCTACTGCTTCCGTGGTATCATGTAAACACTTCTGCAAATGCGACACATGAAATACGTCATGAACACCACTGAGCTTCTCAGACAACTTCACTCTGTAGGACATCTGTCCAATTCTTTCTATAATAGGGAATGGCCCTATGAACCTTGGTGCCAATTTCTCTACAGATCCAAAATGAACTACATTGCTCAACGGTGATACTTTAATAAAGACCATGTCTCCAACACTGAACTTAAGACCGGTCCTTCTCTTATCAGCATATGACTTTTGTCGTCCCTGTGCCCTCTTTATGCGTCTTCGAATCAAGTCTATCTTCTCTGAAGTTTCCCTAATCATCTCGGGCCCAAGCAAAATCTTATCCATAGACTCCCACCAATAAGTCGGTGATCGGCAAGGTCGTCCATATAAAGCCTCAAAAGGTGCCATGCTAATACTAGTCTAATGGCTATTGTTGTAGGAGAATTCTATTAATGGAAGATGTTCCTCCCATGTCCCTCCAAAGTCCAAGATACATAACCTCAAAAGATCTTCTAGAATCTGATTCACTCTTTCTTTTTGGTCGTCCATCTGAGGGTGATAATCGGTGCTCAAACACAATTGCGTTCCTATCGCCTCTTGTAAGCTCTTCCAAAACTCACTAGTGAAAATGGGATATCGATCGCTCACAATACTAGAAGGTATGCCAAGTAGACGAACTATATCTCGGAGACAAACAGATGTCAACCATGACGTTGTTCTTCTACTCTTAATGGGAATGAAATGGGCGCTCTTGGTAAGTCTATCTACTACTACCCAAATCCCTGTATTACCCTTCCTTGACTTCGGCAACCCGTCAACGAAATCCATGGAAACACTTTTTCATTTCCACTGTGGAACCTCTAAAGGGTTAAGCAAACCACCAGGCTTCTTTTGCTCAACCTTGACTCGCTGGCACACTAAGCATCTAGAAATGAACTCCACCACATCCTTCTTCATTCCGGCCCAAAGAAAACTTCTTACTTCTGTTGTGCTCTTTGGGATCATCCCATCTTGGATTGCCACCACCTTCGAAGGATCCACTGCTATCCCCTCCTTAGAGACCACGTGCCTTAAGAACCTTACTCCCTTCCTCCGAAAATGGCATTTGGAGCCTTGAGTTGATGTGCTCGAAGGGTCTCTAAGACTTCCCTAGGGTGTAGGGCATGCTCTTCCTCGCTTCTAGAAAATATCAAAATATCATCCACAAAGACCACCACGAAATTGTTTAGAAACTCCCAAAACACCCTACTCATCAAATCTACAAAATATGCGGGTGCATTCATCAAACCAAAAGGCATGACGAGCCACTTGAAGAAACCATCGGGAGTCCTAAAAGCAGTCTTATCTATACTATCCTCAGCTACCCTCAACTGATGAAATCCTTTAGCTAAGTCCATCTGCTAGAAAACCGAAGCACTAACCAACTGATCGAACCAATCATCTATCCTCGGCAATGGGTGTCTGTTCTTCTTTGTGAGCATATTCAGCTCCCTATAGTCCATGCACAATCTAAGGGAACCATCAACCTTCGTGGCAAAAACAACTGGAGCACCCCATTCCGAGATACTTCTTCTTATGAACCCTTTCTCAAGCAACTCTTTCACTTGTTTACTAAGCTCCCTCCTTTCTCTTGGAGCCATGTGGCGCACAGGCAATGCAATTGACTTTGCATTGTCCACCAAGTATATACGGAAATCTATCTCACGTTTTGGAGGTAAGCCCCTAACCTCCTAAAAGACATCATCATACTCACGAACTACTCGAATAGATTACAAATCATTGATGGATGCGTAAAGTGATTCTAGGTAGCTAAGCATCATCGAACCCCTAGGGTCACATGAAATATCAAGGGTCTTTCCATAACGAGTCAACAGTCTAACTACCCTCCTTTCACAGTCTAGGATGGCACCACATCTGCCTAGCCAATCTATCCCTAGAATCAAACCATAGCCAACGAAACCAAGAACGTAGGCGTTGCATTCAAACTTAACGCCCAAGATAGACATTCTCAAATCCCCACAAATCAGAGATAAATTAGCCGAACCACCAATAGGATTTGAGACTACAATGGGATCCATAACTAAACTAGTATTTAGGTGCAGTGTTTCAACTAACGAAGCAAATATAAACGAATGCGTAGTGCCAGAATCAAACAAAGTTCGAACAGGATGATCAAAAAGAAAAATCAAACTTTCGATAGAAATATTTCTACCTCTCTCCTGTCCTGGTCCCAAGAGAGCATGAACCTGCCCTCCAGAAGTAGGCCCTATCCTCTGCCCTTGCCCTTGTCCTTGCCTCCTCGGGCAGTCTTTAATCAGATGTCCTGCCTCACCGTAATGAAAACAACCATGCTTCTTCTTCTTCCTACAGTCTTTAATTACATGGCCCGTTATACCACAATAAGGGCACTTCCTCTTGTCACAGGGTTTATTATTATTTCCACCCTTCTTAGGTTATGCTTTCTTGTTATGTGATTCTTCCACTTTATTTTCACCTTTACCTTCTTCGTGGATTAAAGTCATATCAACAAGTTTCTCAACCTTGGGTTGTGCTCCTTAGCCTAAACTCCCTCATTCACTTTTTTGCCATCCTTGTGTAACATGTTAACAAGTCTCTCGAAAGCTGCCTCCATCGCACGGAAAACCCTAGGAAGCTTGAAAGAAGATTAGCCGCAGGTGAAACTACTACAGCTACAAATGGAGGTTAGGCACTTCTTTGCCCTTCGACGGGCGTCGTAGTCTCATCATGCCTACGGAACCATGCCGTGATGAGGTTATCTCCCAGAAAGCCAGGAGCCCGAGAGACTCAGAAAAGAAGGAAACAAGGATTCAAGCAGAAAAATCAAAAGATAGTGCATATGGCTTTGGCGAATATGTCTTTCAAAACAAAATTTTCTCTTTTTTTCTTAAAAATACTTCTTTTAAAACCATTTTGAAAACAACTTTCTAAATCTTTTATCTAATCTGGTGACCTTCAGCTCTGATACCACGTGCAACACCCCACGTCCGTTAATGTCACTCACAAAGGGAATGCATTAAGTTTCGTGGAGCGTTATAAGTAAACAGAACAAAATATTGCAAGACAGATACATAAAATAGTACTTGAAAATTTTATAACTTTATTGTAGCAGAAACAGAAATAAGTTTGGTTACATCTTCAAACTAATCTTACCAAAACTAAGTACATAATATCAGTCTTGTACAAAAGCCATCAGAGTACATAATTTTGTTTAAACCATAATCCCCAATCCAAAATTCCATATGAAAGAGAAACAAAGCTAAGCATTACTTTCAGCACTTCAAGCAGGAAAGTCCGAATCATCTTCAATGTGCCCACCCTGAGAACTTGGGGGGAAAGGAAACAAAAGAGGTGAAACAAAAAGGGTCAGACATAAAGTCTAGCGAGTCTAGTGACTTTAACAATATAATTAGTAAAGCAACATGATAAGAACATAAACTGGATATAAGAGATGAAGGTAACATAAGCTGACATAACAAGGTAAACAAGATGGACAAGATTAACGTTGATTGCGCTTCTAATCACTATAAGATAATTCCTACACTACACCAATACTAGTTTCATACTAAAAGGTGATCCCTCTTGGCTAAATAGAATGATGATAGCTTTGTGTATTTCTAGCTGCCATCATAGGTAACCAACGTGCACCTATCCCCACTAGATGTATCCACTATCCTCCCTGTTTGATTATGTACCTCTAGCTACTATCATAGGTAACCAATACGCACTTATCACCACTAGATGTACCATCTTACTAAACATAATAATAATAATGGTAGTTTCATGTACCCCTAACTGCTGTCATAGGTGTCGCCTGCTCCTATCTCCACTAGTTGTACCCACTACCCTCCCCATTCGATCGGCTTCCTAACTCGTAGATACACGTGCTGCTCCCACAATAGGGTGTATCACTCCCTAAAGTGGCAACCCGATACTACCAAAATGCACGGCTTATATCTACATGATGCAACAACGTCTTACCAACCAGCCCGCACATGACTCCGTTGGACTTGCGTTGCCACCGCTCTTTACTATTTTGACCTCTTACAATCAAACCCAGTAAATGTGTCCCGTCCTCGACCTAGTTCGAGCTCACATAGATACTAAATGGGTTACTGGTTGAAAAGGGTCCCCATACTTGACACAAGCTTCCTCCTAAGCTTGGCCCCCACTAGGAATTCTCACTTAACCCCTTTTTGTTTTGCCTCTTTTCTTCCCCCATGCCCCCCCCCCCTCAGGTCCTCAGGGTGGGAATAGTGAAGCTTGACTTGGATTCCTTTCTTCTTGAAGTACTTGGAAGTGTTGAAAGTAATGCTCGGCTATTTATAGTGGGATTATGGTTTTACTTTTATGTACTCTGATAATAATTTTGTACAAGATGGATATTTGTGTACTTGACTCCAGTATGTGGTTTTGATGTTGTAACCAAACATGTTTTGTTTTTCCGCTGCAATGAATAATTTTTAATTTTCTTAAGTACCATTTTATATATCTATCTTGTGATATTCTGTTCTATACTCTTATAATCATGAAAGTTAATGCATTCCCTTAGTGAGTGACATTAATGGACATGGGGTGTTACACGTGTATCAGAGCATTAAGGAATTTACTTAAGTTAGGGAGCCGATCAAATGCGGAGGGTAGTAGGTACAACTAGTGAAGATAGGAGCAGGCGGCACCTATGATAGCAGCTAGGGGTACACGAAACTACCATTATTATTATTATTATTATTATTATTATTATTGTTATCATTTTTAGTAAGAGGGTACATCTAGTGGTGATAGGTGCATATTGGTTACGTATGACAGCAGCTAGGGGTACACGAAACTACCATTATTATTATTATTATTATTGTTATTATTATTGTTATCATGTTTAGTAAGAGGGTACATCTAGTGGTGATAGGTGCATATTCGTTACCTATGATAGCAGCTAGAGGTACATAATCAAACAGGGAGGATAGCGGATACATCTGGCGGGGATAGGTGCACGTTGGTTACCTATGATGGCAGCTAGAAATTCACGAAGCTATCATCATTCTATTTAGCTAAGAGGGATAATCTTTCAGTATAAAACTAGTATTGGTGCAGTGTAGGAATTATCTTATAGTGATTAGAAGTGCAATCAACGTTATATCTTGTTCATCTTGTTTACCTTGTCTTGTCTGCTTATGTTACCGTCATCTCTTATATCTAGTTTATGTTCTTATCATGTTGCTTTACTAATTATATTGTTAAAGTCAATGGACTCGCTAGACTTTATGTCTGACCCTTTTTGTTTCGCCTCTTTCTGCAAATTATGAATAGCAAAATCTTACATGTGGTCTCTAACTAAAATTGATTCGGACGTGTTAAGTTAATCAGTCCATAATTGCGTATAAACAAGTGGAGACCACGTGTAACACCCCACGTCCGTTAATGTCACTCATAAAGGGAATGCATTAAGTTTCGTGGAGCACTATAAGTAAACAGAACAGAATATTGCAAGACAGATACACTTGAAAATTTTACAATTTTGTTGCAGCGAAAACAGAAATAAGTTTGGTTGCATCTTCAAACCCATCTTACCAAAACCAAGTACATAATATCAGTCTTGTACAAAAGCCATCAGAGTACATAATTTTTAAAACCATAATCCCCAATCCAAAATGCCATATGAAAGAGAAACAAAGCTAAGCACTACTTTCAGCACTTCAAGCAGGAAAGTCTGAATCACGCTTTAATGTGCCCTCCCTGAGAACCTGAGGGGGGAAGGAAAGAAAAGAGGCGAAACAAAAAGGGTCAGACATAAAGTCTGGCTAGTCCAGTGACTTTAACAATATAATTAGTAAAGCAACATGATAAGAACATAAACTGGATATAAGAGATGACGGTAACATAAGCAGATATGACAAGGTAAACAAGATGAACAAGATATAACGTTGATTGTGCTTCTAATCACTATAAGATAATTCCTACACTAAACCAATACTAGTTTCATACTAAAAGATGATCCCTCTTGGCTAAATAGAATGATGATAGCTTCGTGTATTTCTAGCTGCCATCATAGGTAACCAATGTGCACCTATCAGCACTAGATTTATCCACTATCCTCCATGTTTGATTATGTACCTCTAGCTGCTATCATAGGTAACCAATATGCAGCTATCACCACTAGATGTACCCTCTTATTAAACATAACAATAATAATAATAATAATAATAATAATAATAATAATAATGGTAGTTTTGTATACTCCTAGCTGTTGTCATAGGTGCCGCTTGCTCCTATCTCCACTAATTGTACCCACTACCCTCCATATTCGATCAGCTCCCTAACTCGTAGATTCCCGTGCTGGTCCCACAGTAGGGTGTATCACTCCCTAAAGTGGTAACACAATACTACTAAAATGCACGGCTTATATCTACACGATGCAACAACGTCTTACCTACCAGCCCAGACCCACGCATGCACATGACTCCGTTGGACTTGCGTTGCCACCGCTCTTTACTCTTTTGACCTCTTACAATCAAACTAGTAAGCGCATCTCGTCCTGGACCTAGTTTGAGCTCATATAGATACTAAAAATGGGTTAATGGTTGAAAAGGGTCCCCACACTTGACAAAAGCTCCCCTCCTAGGCTTGGTCCCCACTAGGATTTCTCACTTACCCCTTTTATTACTCCCATGTCATACCACATGCCTTATCATAGTTAAGTGCTCTTAATTATGTTTCACATTCTACCCATGTTACCCACTTAACCCCTTTTCCATTCCCATGTCTTATCACATGTCTCATCATGGTTAAGTGCTTTTAGTTGTGTTTCACATGCTACCCATGTCACCCACTTAACCCCTTTTCCATTCCCATGTCTTATCACATGTCTCATCATGGTTAAGTGTTTAATAATTCATTATAATGGTAATCTCGCAAGACCTCCCACATTAGATTGTCGTTTTGCGGTTGCTGGATATGTCGGGCGGTTCCGGGCAGTCTTACACTGCAATCCGTATCTAACATCGTGTCTTTGCATTATTACGTATCTAATTTCTGCCTTTGACTCCTCACATTATATTACCAAATTGCGGTTGCTGGATGTGCCGGGCGGTTCCAGGCAGTCTTATACCGCAATTCGAATCTAGCTTCGTGTCTTAGGCATTCATTATCACTTTCTTGTTTCAAGTCCCAATTTTAAATCTTGGATTAAAATATATTCCAATTACCCATAATTTCCACTCTACATTATATTTATAATTTTAATCCAAATTAGGCCTATAATCTTATGTATACATGTTATACCAAATTACGCCCAAATTAATTTGCATTCATTGTTATTAACAATTTATGCCAAACCTCATGTATACAAATTATATCCAATTATGCCTAATCCAACTTATGCCAAATCTCATGTAACCAATTTATACGCAATTACGCCCAAATTGGTTTATGCCAATAATCTCATTTTATTACATATTTCCCCAAACTTTTCCCAATCGTTCAAACGTTATTCGTACGCAAATCTTAACATAATGTGTTAGGCTCGAAGTTAGCCTAATCTCATAAAAAAAAAGGAAAAGAAGAAGGGAAGATAATCATGTCAACAAAACTGGCATAAAAGAGGCATATGAAACATGAACTGGCATAGAATAATAAAATAGATCCAATTAGGCATATGGAATATGAACTGGCATAGAACAATGAAATAGATCCAATAAGCATATGATAACAGAACTTTGGGCATGAATCTAAAAGATAAGAATTTACACAACTTGATATGATTCATCTTACAGGCATGTTCATAAAATCCAATTTAAAATCTTATCACAATCACTTTTAAATTAATTATATGTGAAAGTAACATAGACTCACAGCGACAGGATTTAGAATAGAGAATAGATCTAATTTCTGAATTTGATTAGCTAAACAGTTGTTGTAGAATTTGATTCTTATCTTCCAATTTGAATACACCTATTCTGATTTGCTTTGAAGAAGAGAAGAGAGGCTAGCTTTAATTTAGATTAGAGCAGCATGGAGGCGCTATGGATTAGTGTAATGAAATTAGGGTTAGGTTTAGGTGTGTTTTTATAGATGTATTAGGTGAATTAGGACCTTTAGATTAGATTAGAGATCATATAAACCATCTGACCAGAAAACACGTCATCCAGACAATCCCCGAAGGACACGTCATCAGAGAACTCTCCAAAATTCTGTGCAGGTTTTTCCTTGGCATTTCGCACTTCCCAGGTGCGCCATTGCATTTTGTTCTGGCGCACTTCCCAAGTGCACCAGTTATCCTGACCTGTTTTCTAAATTTTCTGCCCAACTTCTATCATCCATTCGTCCCCGAAATCTTCAAGTTATGAAGAATGTATCCTACCATCCAATCATCCATCTATTCAACCATCATCCACAAGCATCCATTGTCCTTAAAAGATTTCAAATGCTATATGAACATATGCAAAAGTGTGTGTACATGTTCCTTATCTAATGCAAAGATCATGCGGTCTACTGATTCAGTTGACCTCCTTAATGCAAAACATAATAATTCCATGTATCCATTATGTATGCAAAACTCGGATGGCACTATCATGTTTTGCATTAAGGAGGTCAACTGAATCAGTAGACCGCCTGATCTTTGCATTAGATAAGGAACATATACACACACTTTTGCATATGTTCATATAGCATTTGTAGTCTTTTAAGGACAGTGGATGCTTGTGGATGATGTATGAATAAATGAATGATTGGATGGTAGTATACATTCTTCTTAACTTGAAGATTTCGGGGATGAAATCCTTTAAGGAAGGAAGAATGTAACACCCCGTAATTTTAAAACATGACATAAGAGATAATTAAAGAATAATTAATTTTTAAAAGAAGAATTAAGTGAAACGGGTTATGCCATTGCGTTCGTCTCGGAATTCTTCTTGAGATAGAGTCCGATTTTGCATAAAACGGATACTATATGAAGGAGTTATGGACGATAGAAGTTGGGCAGAAAAAGCAGAAAACAGGCCAGGATAACTGGCGCACTTGGGAAGTGCGCCAGAACAAAACTGTACTGGCGCACCTGGGAAGTGCGCCCATGCCAAGGCAAAACCTGCACAGAATTATGGAGAGTTCTCTTATGATGTGTCCTTCGGGGATTGGCTGGATGACGTGTTTTCTTGTCAGATGGTTCATATGATCTCTAATCTAATTTAAAGGTCCTAATTCACCTAATGCATCTATAAAAACACACATAAACCTAACCCTAATTTCATTACACTAATCCATGGAGCCTCCATGCTGCTCTAATCTAAATTAAAACTAGCTCTCTTCTCTTCTCCAAAGCAAATCAGAATAGGAGTATTCAAATTGGAAGATAAGAATCAAATTCTACAACAACGGTTTAGCTAATCAAATTCAGAATTCAGATATATTCTCTATTCTAAATCTTGTCGCTATGAGTCTATGTTACTTTCACATATTATTAATTTATAAGTGATTGTGATAAGATTTTAAATTGGATTTTATGAACATGCATGTAAGATGAATCATATCAAGTTGTGTAAATTCTTATCTTTCAGATTCATACCCAAAGTTATGTTATCATATGCCTATTGGATCTATTTCATTGTTCTATGCCAGTTCATATTCCATATGCCTAATTGGATCTATATTATTGTTCTATGCCAGTTCATGTTTCATATGCCACTTTTATGCCGGTCTTGATGACATGATTCTCTTCCCTTCTTCTTCTTTTTTTTATGAGATTAGGCTAACTTCGAGCCCAACATATTACGTTAAGATTTGCGTAAGAATAACGTTTGAACGATTGGGAAAAGTTTGGGGAAATATGTAATAAAATGAGATTATTGGCATAAATCAATTTGTGCCATGGGTTAGTGTAATGAAATTAGGGTTAAGTTTAGGTGTGTTTTTATAGATGTATTAGGTGAATTAGGACCTTTAGATTAGATTAGAGATCATCTGAACCATCTGACCGGAAAACACGTCATCCAGCCAATCCCCGAAGGACATATCATTAGAGAACTCTCCAGAATTCTGTGCAGGTCTTGCCTCGGCATTAACTTAACCCTTTTATCATTCCCATGTCTTACCATAGGTCTCATCTTGGTTAAGTGAGGTTCTTAGGGCACGTGGTCTCATGGAAGGGATAGTTGTGGATCCCGCGAAGGTGGTAGCAATCCAAGATTGGAAGACTCTTAAGAATGCTACAGAAATAAGAAGTTTTCTTGGTTTGGCAGGCTATTATAGAAAGTTCATCAAGGACTTTGCTAAGATATCAGCCCCGCTTACACGGTTGACGAAAAAGAATTTGACCTTTTCTTGGGATGTTGACTGTGACGATGCTTTCCAACGTTTGAAGAGGGCATTGACGACAACTCCAATTTTAGTTTTGCCGGATGGGAGTAAACCTTTCACAGTGTATACCGATGCTTGTGGGACAGGGCTTGGTGCAGTTTTAATGCAAGAGGGAAGGGTGATATGTTATGTTGGAAGGCAACTGAAGGCCTATGAGAAGAATTACCCTACCCACGACTTAGAGTTAGATGCCATAGTTTTTGCGCTTAAGTCTTGGCATCACTATTTGCTTAGTGAGAGGTTTGAGTTGTATACAGACCATAAGTCACTAAAGTATTTGTTCTCCCAAAAAGATTTAAACTTAAGGCAACAAAGGTGGATGGAGTTCTTAGCATCCTACGATTCTGAGATTGCATATACCCTTGGCAAGGGTAACGTTGTAGCTGACGCCTTGAGTAGAAAGAAGTTGACTTTGAGTCCTTTGTTTGTCGAGCGGCAGAGTTTAGAGTATATCTCTACTTTGACTTTGGACCCTCTGTCGATTATGTACCTGGTTTGTTGACATCGTTAGAGGTGCGACCTTTGCTTTTGGGACAGATAGGTGCAGCACAGCGAGATAACCCACAGCTGATAGAGATAGTAGACAAACTCATAAGAGGGGAGTTTTCGAGCCATCTTAGTAGGTATACTATAGATGAGAAAGGTTGCTTGCGTAGGGATGAGAGACTTTGCGTATCACAAGACGTGAGTTTGAGAAGGGCAATCCTTGAAAAGGCACATCGTTCTAAGATGCCCATACATCCCGGTGGTGACAAGATGTATAAGGACATGAAGCGAGTTTTCTTTTGGGCCGGAATGAAGAAGGATGTGGCTGAGTTCGTTTCTAGATGCTTAGTGTGCCAGCAAGTCAATGCTGAGCAAAAGAAGCCTAGTGGTTTGCTTCACCCTTTAGAAGTTCCGCAGTGGAAGTGCGAAAGTGTTTCCATGGATTTCGTCTACGGGTTGCCGAGGTCAAGGAAGGGTAATACGGGGATTTGGGTGGTAGTAGATAGATTTACCAAGAGCGCCCACGCCAAAGCAAAACCTGCACAGAATTTTGGAGAGTTCTCTGATGATGTGTCCTTCGAGGATTGGCTGGATGACGTGTTTTCTGGTCAGATGGTTCAAATGATCTCTAATCTAATCTAATCTAAAGGTCCTAATTCACCTAATACATCTATAAAAACACACTTAAACCTAACCCTAATTTCATTACACTAATCCATGGCGCCTCCATGCTGCTCTAATCTAAATTAAAACTAGCCTCTCTTCTGGTGTTACATTCTCCCATCCTTAAAGGATTTCGTCCCTCCGAAATCTTCAAGTTAAGAAGAATGTATCGTACCATCCAATCATCCATCATCCACAAGCATCCATTGTTCTTAAAAGATTTCAAATGCTATATGAACATATTAAAAAATGTGTGTATATGTTCCTTATCTAATGCAAAGATCAGACGGTCTACTGATTCAGTTGACCTCCTTAATGAAAAACATGATAGTGCCATGCCTACATTATGTATGCCAAAGAATCCTAATGATACATATCATTTCTATATGAGTGCACAACCATTCATTCAAATGCAGCATCCATATGGTAACACATTCAAGATACATCCATTAACTTAAATATGCACACTCATTCATATGCAATATGAAAGTGATTGAGCTGATCTAGTGCCTAATGTGTGTGTAAATGCATCCACGAGCAACCACTAGCAAATACTTACATCCACTTGCATCCACCAAACATAACTTGTCTCAAATACATGTTTACAACAATAGGATTTTCTACCTAAAGATCGAAGATATAATCGAGAGGATACACTAAACGATAGAACAAGTATAAACAAAGTGGTAGAAAAAGGAGAAGTTAAGATCATACCCTCAAAAACGAAAGGGTACGACATGCGTATCTTGTCTTCAGTCTCCCAAGTCATGTCTCCTTATATGGACGACCTGGGAAGTGCGCCCATGCCGAGGCAAAACCTACACAGAATTCTGGAGAGTTCTCTGATGATGTATCCTTCGGGGATTGGCTGGATGACGTGTTTTCTGGTCAGATGGTTTAGATGATCTCTAATCTAATCTAAAGGTCCTAATTCACCTAATACATCTATAAAAACACACATAAACCTAATCCTAATTTCATTACACTAATCCATGATGCCTCCATGCTGCTCTGATCTAAATTAAAACTAGCCTCTCTTCTCTTCTCCAAAGCAAATCAGAATTAGAGTATTCAAATTGGAAGATAGGAATCAAATTCTACAACAATGATTTAGCTAATCAAAATCAGAAATCAGATTCAGATCTATTCTCTCTTATTAATCCTGTCACTATGAGTCTATGTTACTTTCACATATAATTAAAAAGTAATTGTGATAAGATTGTAAATTGAATTTAATGATCATACCTGTAAGTAAGACGAATCATATCAAGTTTAGTAGATTCTTATCTTTCAGATTCATAACTAAATTACTGTTTTCATATGCTTAATTGGATCTATTTTATTGTTCTATGCCAGTTCATGTTTCGTATGCCTCTTTTACGCCAGTTTGATGACATGAATTTCTTCCCTTCTTCTTTTCCTTTTTTTTATGAGATCAGACTAACTTCGATCCTAACATATTACGTTGAGATTTGCGTACGAATAACGTTTGAATGATTGGAAAAAGTTTGGGGAAGTTTGTAATAAAATGAGATTATTGACATAAATCAATTTGAGCATAATTGTGTATAAATTGTATACATGAGATTTGGCATAAGTTGGATTGGGCATAATTGGATATAATTTGTATACATGAGGTTTGGCATAAATTGTTAATAACAATGAATGCAAATTAATTTGAGCGTAATTTGGCATAACATGTATACATAAGATTATAGGCCTAATTTGGATTAAAATTATAAACATAATTTAGATTGGAAATTATGGGTAAATGGAGTATATTTTAATCCAAGATTTAAAATTGGGACTTGAATCAAGAAAGTGATAATGAACACCTAAGACACGAGGTTAGATTCGAATTGTGGTATAAGACTGCCCGGAACTGCCTGGCACATCCAGCGACCGCAATTTGGTAATCTAATGTGAGAGGTAAAAGGAAAAAAATTAGATGCGTAATAATGTAAAGACACGAGGTTAGATTCGTTTTGCGGTATAAGACTGCCCGGAACTGCCCGGCATATCCAACAACCGCAAAATGGCAATCTTATGTGAGAAGTCTTGCAAGATTACGATTAAAATGAATTAATGAACACTTAACCAAGATAAGACATGTGGTAAGGCATGGGAATGATAAAAGGGTTAAGTGGGTAACATTCGTAGCATGTGAAACATAATTAAAACACTTAACCAAGATGAGACATGTGATTAGACATGGGGATAAAGAGGGGTTATGTGGGAATTCCTAGTGGGGACCAAGCTTAGGAGGGAAGCTTGTGTCAAGTGGGTGGACCCTTTTCAACCAGTAACCCATTTAGTATCTATGTGAGCTCGAACTAGGTCGAGGACGGGACACGCTTACTGGGGCTGATTGTAAGAGGTCAATAAAGAGTTAGCGATGGCAGTGCAAGTCCAACGGAGTCATGTGCACATGGGGGTCCGGGCTGGTAGGTAAGACGTTGTTGCATCGGGTAGGTATAAGCCATGCATTTTAGTAGTATCGGGTTGCCACTTTAAGAGTGATACACCCTACTATGGGACGAGCACGGGTATCTATGAGTTAGGGAGTCGATCGAATGGGGAGGGTACACTACACCATAATGACCATTTGGCAACACTTAATGTTTTCAACTGCCAACACTTATATGTGTTGTAGACTAGTGACACTAATATGTGTTGATATAGTAAAAATGTGTCACCAAAAATGTACTAACACTTATATGTGTTGATATGCCTGGTCAACCCTTATATTCCGAGGGCAAAAGGGTAAGTTCTCAACCATAACCTAATCGGAACCTCAATCCTTTCGCCCTCAACGCTTATTCCTTTTACGGCCGTGTCATAAGAAAATTAAAAAAAAGACTTCGAAGAATTGATATCAGCGATCCCTCTCTCTAATTGAAGGATTCTAGATTTCTCAATTCGGTATTAGTCTTTCATATCCTCTCTCCACCCGTTTCTCAATCATCGACTACGAATTTGGGATTGTAGGAATCACGATAATTGGGACTTCGAATTGGGGATTCTAGGAATCACGAATTGGGGCATCTAGGTATCACGATAAATTGTTTAATTATATTAGGAATAGTTGAAATTGAAGGTACCCTGTGTCACACTCAAAGCTTTCATCTTTATTTGATAATTTTAGGAGCAGCTCAAGAGGTCGAGGTCAGATTCGAGTTTGAGGTCGCAAAAATCGATTTCGAGTAGGTGATTTCTATCATTTTGGCTATCGTTCTACTTGATGATTGTTTATTATTGATTGTTAATGGTATGTGGAAACTGTGTTTATTATTGACTGTTAATGGTATGTGGAAACTGTGTTTTCTGAACTTGATTGTGTTTATATTACTTGCTGAAGGGATGAAACATAACATATAAAATGATATGTGGATGTGCCTACATCTTAGAACAGCACAGTAAAGTTCAGTTTTTTATATATATTCATGCAAGGAATAGGTACATAGCAAAGGTACGCATGTGTTCAAGAATTGAGTAAAAATGATTTTCCTATTTAAAGTGTTCAATTGTATATAGAGATATTGAAGAGGGAATGACATGTAAATCGATGTGTGCATATGCTGCCTCACTTACACAGTATGTTATATACAAATGGATAGGCATATAACTACAATACCATCCTTCAACCCTGCGTATACCTCGCGTAATCTACTCATAACCATTTACAATGGCGATTACTTTTTAGATGTTGTTAGTTATTTAAAATTTGAATAGATATTAAGTTTTGTAATCGATCAAGTATATAATATCTCTTAGCTGGAGATTCTTCTAGTTTGACTATCAAGTTGTGATAGATACTATAAATCCGTAAGCTTATATTCTCAAGGAGCAGAGCACATCTATGATCATTATTCTGAAAATGATCGTCCCAAAAGTAGTCATATAATGAAAATAATGAATATTCAAAAACTAATTGCTTGGTTATTTATTTTTCTTTATAATATGTAGAAGGGTAATTTGGATTCCACTATTTTTTTTTTAAAATATACATCAGAGCAACATCAATAAAAGGAAAAGAAGCATGTGCAGAGTTCGCAATACCATGTTGCATTAAATAATAATTTTGAATTATTAAAATTATCATTAGTGCATTATGGTGTAAGAAATTCTATACATAATTAATAAATCCTTATAGTTGTGTCTACAGTTCCTTGGCAATCCTATGCAGCCTGGGAGTAGAAACCAAAATCTATTAATGTTGATTCGGATACTATGTTGCCATGTTTTTTGATTTACATAATTGATTGTAGCAAAACATAATTGATTGTAACAAAACTTAAGGGTTGCCCTGTGTCCACCCTGCTGCTAAATGTGTGCTCAGCCATTGTCTTACCTTTGTACTTGGACATGTTGATAGAAAATAAGTTTATGTTTACTTCACATGGATAGTGGAGATAGAGATACAAAGAAATTCAGAGTAAACAGAGAATAAACATTAGAAATAAAATAGAAATAGCCGCAAACAAGTTATACAGTGGTTTGACGTTCATTGCCTATCTCCATTTGAAGTACTTTATGATTTTATTATTGATTTGAGAGTTGCAAACAAATATATGATGACTTTTAGATGGTGAGTGGTTTAAAATTTGAAACTGGGCATGGATATTGTTACAGATGCGCAAATAAATGTTTTGAGTTCTACCTAGGCAGAAAACGGATCTATATTCTTGGATATTGTTTTGACGATGACCCAGCGTTGATTAAACCTGTCCAGGGCATTACCAATGTCAAACATCAGGTAATTCCTCTCCTCTTTATATTTGCATATCAGATGTAGCTAGTGTAATATTTGTTGCTCACCATCACAAGCACACTATATGTTGTAACTGGTTTGTGCCGGCCTCGACATTTGCTTTGAATTTCAAACACAACCTCACGTTTGTTATTCTGCTATAGCCCGGATGGTGGAAATTTTCTTTCTTTTTTGTTGTATTTGAATACATGTTTCACTCTATTTAATTTTTTACAACTTATTTGGGTACTAAAATTCATATATATTCAATCTTGATCGATGACTGTTTCTTTCTATTTCTTCCACTATCCTTCATTGTTTTGACTTAAAAATCAAACACAACAGTATAACCTATATGATGTGTATTTAACGTTGGATTTTTGCAATCTTAAAATCGCAGTGTTGAAATAACACAGTTTAATTCTAATTAGCATTTTCTATGTATTCGATGCTTTTACTTTTGCGAATTTTTCTGTTATATACAACGTAAATTGATTTATTTATATTTTCTTTTTCTGGTATGTAAGTTTAATTCATTGTATGGGTTAACAGTATTTAGGTGGAGATACTTATATCAAATTTCCGTTGCCTGTAAACTGCATTCATTAGGTTGCATTAATTTCGAATTTATACTAGCTGTCGATGGCTTTTTGCATACTAAAATTAATTGATTTTTGCATTTTTGGTATTGAAGTTTGCTGGCTTCTTTCTGGGTAATGCTTGTACAGGCAAGTCAACGACTACCCCTTTCATGACCAATTAGATGTTTAATACTTTAAATATTTCTCTGTGAATTGCAGGAAAAAATGTTTGATGAGCATTTCGATTCTTAGGCTAATGCAGGAGCATCAAAGACCTACCCTCGACAGGAGCATCATGTTACAAGTAGGTGACTCATATATGTTAATATTTGGTTTTTGTTGCGCTACTAGTTAATCAAATGGTCAGAAAGTTTAGACTTTTATGTGCTTTGTTTTTTGGAAGTGATGTCTTGAAATTTTTATGAACTTTTAGATGTATTTATTAATGAAATGAACCTTTTAACTAACTGATTAAATGAGAATAATTTCATTGTTTTGGCAAATTTTATTTTGTTTTGTTCTTTAGGAAAAGTCAATGGTTTTAGCTGATATTTGTCCTAATACTAACACTGAGTTAAAATAATATTGAACAAACTGACCAAAGGTAGCTAGAAATAAATATGCATAAGTTTTCTTATTCTAAGACCTTGAAATGGTACGACTATCATCACACACAAAAGGCTGAGAAAAAGAAGGAAAAAACCGAAGTATCTACTTTATATTCTGGTGTATGCTCGTAAGTTTATATATAATTTACTTATCTTGTTAATTCTTACCGAATTGGTCATGTTGTAACTTACGCACTTTAAATACCACAATTCGTCAGTAATATTGGGTCTGTGAATCTACATTTAAAAGTTTGGAAAGTATATATATACACACTTGATCAGTTTAACCGCCAGTTTACCTGAGTAATCAACATTTGAAATTTTCCTTTTTACTGTGTATATAAGTGTTTATATGTATGTATGCTGGGATAATTACTCATATGGGTCGTTTACTTGAACAATCTGAACTTGAAATATGCCTTTGTTTGGGAAAAGATAGGAAAAAAATACCCTGCAACTTGATTTACTGTAGCAAACTTGAAATTTATATACGTAGGCACTTGTGTTTTGTTTCTATACCACTTGACATTGATACATTTTGGGTTCTGGTTGGCTGTTTCCAAGGGTATTTTGGAACTGATATAATATATTGTTCCTTGAGTTCTTTGTTTGAATGCAAACTGCCCTATATTCATGCTGCCTAAGTCCTTGATACATATATGTTGCGCATCATATAATATTGTTGTCTGACATTAAATTGTATATATGCATTGAACCTGGGAATTTGTTTGCGTTGAACCCATATATTCCGATTTGATCAGACAACTTCTTTATACATAACACTATGCGTATAATATAATTATTGTCTTGCTTTAAAATTGGTTATTACTTGATTTTCATTTTTATACGTAGCCTCTTAGGATATGTCCTGACATGTTTCAATACAGCGTACAGCTAAAATCGCCTTCACATGCATTAGCAACTTACCTGACATGAATAAATTTGTACACAAACATACATACATACATACATACATACATATACATATACATATATATGTGTTCCCGAAATGTATTGTCATGCCTTATAAAGGAACCCAGTAATGACTGCACATGTTCGAAATTTAGAGAACATATGCATCCTATGAAACTAACTCGACTTTTTAAATTTCATTCCCATGTCAGCCTACATCTAAATGCATTTTTTTCTAATAGTTTTTACTATTCTAATAGCATATATAATAACTAGAGCAGAAATAAGTACAATGTCACTAAAATAGAACCAACCAATGCTTCCAGGATGCACCACTAATTTTGTATGCCAACAAACTATGAAGCCTATATCCATCCACCTTTTTTTTTAATTAACACATCCTGCTATTTTTCCTTTTTAAACCTTAACGACACAATGTACGTAATTTAGTTAATTCTTTGATAAAATATTGCTTTTCATTTCTGCAAAATATGACCATCATCTTTCAATTATGCCGCTATAAGATCGAAATGAAAACACATTAATATATGGGCTGTGATTTCTCCAAAACACATGTTTTATTATAGTGGATTTACATGTTCGGAGATCTTCTCTGATATTTTGGTGAATTTATATCATCTCCTCCATCAATACCAGAGCTTCCCATAAATCACTCTGTCGTGTGAATTTAATTCAGCTAATGTACAATCGTGGCACCATAGAGTTGTAGATGCTCACCGCTTAGGAAATTGTAGTATACTACTAAGCTGTTATTTGTTTTTTGTTTTTTTGGTTCTTGGTATGAGTGTGTATGTCTCTCTGTGTGTATTGCCAAAATCTTTTGTTGGATGAACTATTATCTGGAACACCATGGTAAGAGGTACACATAAATACATAAGTATTAGTGAATTAGCCACCTCGGTTGTATTTATTTATGTCACTTTTTCGCCCTGCAAATCATTCGAGAAAAGCCCAACAAAAATATTAAGAAAATGTGGAACAAAGTATTTGTTTTATTAAAATGCATTGCAAATGTGCATTTTAATGTTTTGTTTGCATTGTAGTCGGTATGGAAGGCCATTATAGTGTGTAGTACTAATTTATTAAAAAATGGACAGTGATAAAAATCAATTTAAACTGCAGCAAACATTTTTTTTCTTTCCTTTCAAGTCTTATTATTTGGGTACAGTAACCGCAATTTTACTAACGGTAGTAGAAAATCAATTCAGATAATACTCATGTTCTATTTATGATATAATAATGTAAACAAATGGAAAGTTTTGTAAGCAAGAGGACATGAAATTATTTTCAAGTCCTGCATCATAAGCTTTGGAGGCGTATATTTAAATCAGTCATTTTTTTTAATGCATTGCAGAATTAAGAAATTTTTCTTAAATCATAAGAACGAAGAAACTACTCATTGAATTGGTTGATAGTTATAACAGAGAAGCTATTTTGATTGATATTTTATTTGTATGGAGTCACATCTACAGGTTGAAAATTTCATTTGAAAGGCTTTATTTTTGAAGGCAAAAGAACAAATCTAGGACTTGTATATAATATATTGATTTCAACCTTGGTTAACCATTCGCAAGAATGACTATATTATGGTCAAGGGTAGGCCACTTTGGATTTTTTTTTACTCTTTTTTACCCTCGACAGTAAAATTGGTCAAAGACCTACCCTCGACAGGCTGGAACCATTCACAAGAATGTCTTAGCTGCACCTACAAATAATAATGTAGAACGAAACATCTATCTAATGAATTTTGTGATGGGAAATTTCATTTATCTACCATGCCGCTCAGTTTATTTTATTAACCAAGTTTCGGAATCGGTGATGGAGACACGAATGCAAATAACTTGCCCAACTCTGGCCCTGCTCAAGCGGGGAGCCTTGTGCACTGGGTAGATGGCAATGAAAGAAAAATCTTACCTCATTGATTATTTTTTTTTGTGTTGGGAAGTTATTTTATTTACTGATAGAAATATATTGCTAAAGTTAATTTTAGGACAACTCACCTTGAAATTTTGTATTTAACTTTCAGGGTCAATACAAGTCAATAGTAGTCTTTCCTGTCTGCACCAAAGTTTCTGTCACGTTTGATCCATTTATGTACTTATCATTGCCACTACCTTCAAAAACAACAAGAAGTATGACAATATGCTTGTTTAGTGGTGATGGAAGCTCTCTTCCGACACCATTCACCGTAGATGTGCCTAAAGCTGGTACATGTAGAGATCTGCTTCAAGCTTTATGTACCGCCTGCAATTTACCAAGTTTCGAAGATTTGTTGTTATCAGAAGTGAGATTCTTACTTTCTAATTTGGTTTTCCTTCATGAAATTCTTCTGATATAAACAAATTCATCTTTTAAGCAGGTATTTGACAATCGAATCTACCGCTACCTAGATTTTTATGGGCCTCTATCCGGCATAAGAGATGACGTCCGTTTAGCGGCTTACAGGTAATTTCCTATCTTTGATTAATATGCTATTTAGCATCCCAATATCCTATTAAATTGATGTGACATCTATTACTTGATTTAATAAAAGCAACTTACTTAACATGGACTATTTGTTTGGTTCTTTTGTTTAGCCAAACATGCAGCTGGATATGCTACAAGAAGAGAACAAATATATGCTTGAGAAGGTAACTATTTTATGAGTGCTATCGTACTAATTTTCTACCCTTTTTTACCTGCTTTCTTTCAACAATGAAATTTAATTAATTTTTTTTAGCTACGATCTGCACAAGAGAAATGTGAGGAAGCAGAGGCTAGAGCAAAAATACTTGAAAACCAGGTAAAACTGGACATATGATCTATTGCTTGTCATTTGAATATGATCGAACAGTTTATTACAACCAATGTTTGACTGATTTTGTAATGATTGGATGGTAATCTGGTTCTTTCACTGCACCAATTTTTCTTAAACTTTTTTTATGTCCATCTATCGATGACGTTATATATATTTGTTGTTTAATTACATGGGCATTTTTTGTTTAATTGCAGGTTGCCGCACTTGTAGATGGAATATCGTTAGAAGCTCGACTACTTAGCAAGTAACTTTGTGAATATCTTAAAAATATTTGTCCAATAGTTTGAATGTGATTTATGACATTGTCTGTGTTTATTCAACTTTGTCGGAAGAAGGCTTATGAAATTCCTGAAACATTCCATTCAGGTTTGTTTTGCGGTCTTTTCCCCCAACTATTTTGTCCTTCATTTATTACAATTCACAGTATCCTCATTTGTGCAACACACAAACAATTACATGGGAAGCTATGTCGTGCAATTAGCTCCACTTCTTCCATAAAGCAAGTAAAATGATACAAGCTTCAAAAGCAATTGCCGACAAGAATAAAAAGGACAATTTTCGTCAATGGTCTATGAAATTATAAAATCAAGTTGCAAGTCAAGTGGCGAATCAAGTGTCAATCCAAATCAATGATAAATCATTTGCTTCATCCTCAAAACGGACATTACAAGCTTTGTGAATTTTCGGATGGAGGCTTTGTGATATGGTCCACGTTTCGCCTTCGCAGTATCTAAAATTCTGTGTATCTTTAGTAAAACTTTGTATTGCTTTTTATAATTCGAACTTGATATTTTGGTATTTTGAAATTGGAAGCATGTAACAAATATTTTGAGCATTATGCAAATGTGAAATTGTTGAATTTGAAATATGGTAGTACCAAATCTTATATTGAATTGATATGTTGAATTATATATGTGATTGGAAATCATAAAAACATGTTATGCTCATTTATAAGTGTTAGCAATTTATGTATGCCAACATTTATAAGAGTTAGTAGGGATTATGATACTGACATTTATAAGTGTTACCATATCTTATAGTCCAACATTAATAAGTGTTAGCAATGAATATGTTTGTAACTCTTATAAGTGTTGTCATATCTTATGGTTCCAACATTTATAAGTGTTAGCAATGAATATGTTTGTAACTCTTATAAGTGTTACCATATTAGCAATGAATATGTTTGTAACTCTTATAAGTGTTACCATATCTTATGGTTCCAACATTTATAAGTGTTAGCAATGAATATGTTCGTAACACTTATAAGTGTTAGCAATGAATATGTTTGTAACACTTATAAGTGTTAGCAGTTACTCTATTCGTAACATTTATAAGTGTTACACGAAATTCCTCACAGGCCGTTGGTGACACTTAAAAGTGTTACAGAAATTATTTGTAACACCTATACTTGTTGGGAATCCCCTGTTTTGGTGTAGTGGTAGTGTATACAACTAGTGGAGATAGGAGCAGGCAGCACCTATGACAGCGGCTAGGAGTACACGAAGCTACCAACAATATTATTATTACTATGTTTAGTAAGAAGGATCAACTTTCAGTATGGAACTAGCATTGGTGTGGTGTAGGAATTATCTTATAGTGATTAAAAGCGCAATCAACATTATATCTTGTTCATCTTGTTTACCTTGTCATATATGCTTATGTTACAGTCATCTCTTATATCCAGCTTATGTCCTTATCCTATTACTTTACTGATTATATTTTTAAAGTCACTAGACTCGCCAGACTTATGTCTGACCCCTTTTTGTTTCTCCTCTTTTCTTTCTTCCCTCCCCTCCCTCCCCCCCCCCCCCGCCCCCAGGTCCTTAGGGTGGGAATAGTGAAGCTTGACTTGGATTCCTTTCTTATTGAAGTGCTTGGAAGTGTTGAAAGTAAAGTTCAGCTTTATCTCTTTTTCATTATGGCTATTTGGAGTGGGATTATGTTTTTACTTTTATGTACTCTGATAATAATTTTGTACAAGATGGATATTTATGTACTTGCCTTTAGCATGTGGTTGCATGTGGTTTTGATGTTGTAACCAAACATGTTTTAATTTTCCGCTGCAATGAATAAATTTTGAGTTTTCTTAAGTACCATTTTATATATCTGTCTTGTGATATTCTATTCTATACTCTTATAATACTCCATGAAAGTTATTGCATTCCCTTAGTGAGTGACATTAATGGACGTGGGGTGTTACACGTGGTCCACATGTTAACAAGTCTCTTATAAGCTGCCTCCATCGCACAGAAAACCCTACAAAGCTTGAAAGAAGATTAGCCGCAGGTGAAACTACTACGGCTACAGATGGAGGTTGGGCACTTCTTTGCCCTCCGACGTGTGCCATAGTTTTTTAACATGCCTGCGTAACTATGGCGAAAAGAAAGGAAAAAGAGATTCAAGTAGAGAATCGAAAGAAAGATATATGGCTTTTTGGGATTATGTTTTTCATAATAAACTTTTCTCTTGAAAGTACTCTCTTTAAAACATGTCTTTGAAAATACTTCTTTCTAAAAATGCTTTTGAAAACGGTTTTCAAAATCTTTTATCTGTTCTGGTAACCATGTGTAACATGTTATCAAGTTTGTCGAAAGCTGCCTCCATCGCACGGAAAACCCTACGAAGCTTGAAAGAAGATTAGCTGCAGGTGAAACTGCTACGGCTACAGATGGAGGTTAGGCACTTCTTTGCCCTTCGACAGGCGTCGTAGTCTCATCATGCCTACAGAACCAAGAACATAGGCGTTGCATTCAAACTTAACGCCCAAGATAGACATTCTCAAATCCCGACAAATCGGAGATAAATGAGCCAAACCACCAATAGGATTTGAGACTACAATGAGATCCATAACAAAACTAGTATTTAGGTGCAGTGTTTCAACTAGCGAAGCAGATATAAACTAATGCGAAGCGCCAGAATCAAAAAAAGTTCAAACAGGATGATCAAAAAGAAAAATCAAACTTTAGACAGAAATGTTTCTACCTCTCTCCTGTCCTGGTGCCATGAGAGCATGAACCTACCCTCCAGAAGTAGGCCATGTCCTCTTGACACAGGGTTATTATTTAAAAGTGATTTAAAATTGGGACTAGTGGAGACCACGTGTAAGATTTTGCCATTCATTATCTCAAATTTATTAGCTAAATCCTTAATAACCACGTGTAACACCCTACGTCCATTAATGTCACTCACTAAGGGAATGCATTAACTTTCATGGAGTATTATAAGAGTATAGAATAGAATATCACAAGACAGATATAGAAAATGGTACTTAAGAAAATTCAAAATTTATTCATTGCAGCGGAAAAGCAAAACATGTTTGGTTACAACATCAAAACCACATGCAACCACATGCTAAAGCCAAGTACATAAATATCCATCTTGTACAAAATTATTATCATAGTACATAAAAGTAAAACCATAATCCTACTCCAAATAGCCATAATGAAAAAGAGATCAAGTTGAGCATTACTTTCAACACTTCCAAGCACTTCAAGAAGAAAGGAATCTAAATCAAGCTTCACTATTCCCATCCTGATGACTTGGGAAGGGGAAAAGAAAGAAAAAGAGGCGAAACAAAAAGGGGTCAGACATAAGTCTGGCGAGTCTAGTGACTTTAACAATATAATCAGTAAAGTAACAGGACAAGGACATAAATTGGATATAAGAGATAACTGTAACATAAGCAGATATGACAAGGTAAACAAGATGAACAAGATATAACGTTGACTGCGCTTCTAATCACTATAAGATAATTCCTACACTGCACCAATGCTAGTTCCATACAGAAAGTTGATCTCTCTTACTAAACATAGTAATAATAATAATGATGCTAGTTTCGTGTACTCCTAGCTTCTGTCATAGGTGTCGCCTTCTCCAATCTCCACTAGTTGTACCCACTACCCTCCCCACTCGATCGGCTCCCTAACTCATAGATACCCGTGCTGGTCCCATAGTAGGGTGTATCACTCCCTAAAGTGTCGACCTGATACTACTAAAATGCACGGCTTATACCTACACAACACAACAGCGTCTTACCTACCAGCCCAGACTCACGCATGCACATGACTCCGTTGGACTTGCACTGCCATCGCTAACACTTTATTGACCTCTTACAATCAACCCCAGTAAGCGTGTCCCGTCCTCGACCTAGTTCAAGCTTACATAGATATTAAATGGGTTACTGGTTGAAAAAGGTCCACCCACTTGACACAAGCTTCCCTCCTAAGCCTGGTCCCCACTAGGAATTCCCACTTAACCCCTCTTTATCCCCACGTCTAATCACATGTCTCATCTTGGTTAAGTGTTTTAATTATATTTCACATGCTACCCATGTTACCCACTTAACCTTTTTATCATTCCCATGCCTTACCACATGTCTTATCTTTGTTAAGTGTTCATTAATTCATTTTAATTGTAATCTTGCAAGACCTCTCACATTAGATTACCAAATTGCGGTCGCTGGATGTGCCGGGCAGTTCCGGGCAGTCTTATACCGCAATTCGAATCTAACCTCGTGTCTTAGGCGTTTATTATCACTTCCTTGATTCAAGTCCCAATTTTAAATCTTGGATTAAAATATACTCCAATTACCCGTAATTTCCAATCTAAATTATGTTTATAATTTTAATCCAAATTAGGCATATAATCTTATGTATACATGTTATGCCCAATTACGCTCAAATTAATTTGCATTCATTGTTATTAACAATTTATGTCAAACCTCATGTATACAAATTATATCCAATTATGCCCAATCCAACTTATTCCAAATCTCATATATACAATTTATACACAATTATGCTAAATTGATTTATGCCAAAAATCTCATTTTATTAAAAATTTCCCCAAACTTTTACCAATCGTTCAAACGTTATTCGTATGCAAATCTCAACGTAATATGTTAGGCTCGAAGTTAGACTAATCTCATTAAAAAAGGAAAAGAAGAAGCGAAGAGAATCATGTCATCAAACTGGCATAAAAGAGGCATATGAAACATGAACTGGCACAGAACAAGAAAGTAGAAACTAAAAAGGGGGGAAAGAATAATAAACCCCGTGACAAGAGGAAGTGTCTTTATTGTGGTATAACGGGCCATGTAATTAGGGACTGTAGGATGAACAAGAAGCATGGTTATTTTCATTGTGGTGAGGTAGACATCTGATTAAAGACTGCCCAAGGAGGCAAGGACAAGGGCAAGGATAGAGGACAGGATCTACTTCTGGAGGGCAGGTTCATGCTCTCATGGCACATAGACAAGAGAGAGATAGAAACATTTCTGCTGAAAGTTTGATTTTCCTTTTTGATCATCCTATTCAAAATTTGTTTGATTCTGGCACTTCACATTCATTTATATCTGCTTCGTTAGTTGAAACACTGCACCTAAATGCTAGTCTAGTTATGGATCTCGTTGCTGCCTCAAATCCTATGGGGGACATGGCTCATCTTTCTATGTTATGTCGGGATTGGAGAATATATGTGTATAGCGTTGAGTTCGAATGCAATGCTTATGTGCTTGGTTTCACGGGCTATGGGTTGATTCTAGGAATGGATTGGCTAGCCAGATATGGTGTCATTCTCAACTGTGAGAAGAGGGTAGTTAGACAGTTGACTAGTTTGGGTAATACTCTTGATATCTCTTGTGACCCTAAGGGTTCTGTTATGCTTAGCTACCTAGAATCTCTTGACACATCTATTGATGATTTGCAATTTGTTCGAGTAGTCCCTGAGTATGCAGATGTCTTTGAGGAGGTTAGGGGCTTACCTCCGAAACGCGAGATAGATTTCCGTATATACTTGGTGGACAATGCAAAGCCAGTTGCATTGCCAGTACGCCACATGGCTCCAAGAGAAAGGAGGGAGCTTAGTAAACTAGTGAAAGAGTTGCTTGAGAAAGGATTCATAAGGAGAAGTATCTCGGAGTGGGGTGCTCCTTTTGTTTTTTTCCATGAAGGCTGATGGTTCGCTTAGATTGTGCATGGAATATAGGGAGCTAAATAAGCTCATGAAGAAAAACAGATACCTATTGCCTAGGATAGATGATTTGTTCGATCAATTGGTTTGTGCTTCGGTTTTCTCACAGTTGGACTTGGCTACAGGATTTCATCAGTTGAGAGTAGCTGAGGATAGTATAGATGAGACTGCTTTTAGGACTCCCGACGATTTCTTCGAGTGGATCGTCATGCCTTTTGGTTTGACGATTGCACCTGCATATTTCGTAGACTTGATGAGTAGGGTGTTTAGGGAGTTTCTAAACAAGTTTGTGGTAGTCTTTGTGGATCATATCTTGATATTCTCTAGAAGCAAGGAAGAGCATGCCCTACATCTTAGGGAAGTCTTAGAGACCCTTCGTGTAATGACCCGGAATTTTGACGACTTTGGTTATCGCCATAAACTCAATGATGACTAACCAAATATCGAAAAATACCAGTCATTAGTGAAAGAAATTAGAGGGCGAGGAAAGATAAGATAGAAACTTAGAGTAGAAAAAGAAGAAGAACACAATATCAGAGTAACACGAATCTCACAGCGGAACGAATAAATATATTTCATAACATAACTTTGAAATACAAATCTGTACTTGAATATACATATCATTATCAAAGTATAGCACTTACAACACAGCGGAAATAACTATAGCTATATGATCCTGAAGCCTCCTGCTCCAAGCTCTTCCAGTATATCTGTAAATCCTGACTACTTGAATGCCCGTACAAATTTAGGCACCCAAGAGTTTAGGGAGACAAATAAATAAACTCTGGGTCAGTCATGGGACTGGTATGAGTAAAACAGTTTAAAACAGTTCAAGCAGGTAATCGATATCTCATAAGGCCACGCCGTATAACGGAACGGGTTTTTCCCTTATGAGAATCCAAATTATCTTTATATCAAAACCTTTTGATATTATAACAATTTGGATTCTCATAAGGGAAAAACCCGTTCCGTTATATGGCGTGGTCTTATGAGATATCGATTACTTGCTTGAACTGTTTTAAACTGTTTTACTCATACCAGTCCCATGGCTGACCCGGATTTTATTTGTTTGTTTCCCTAAACTCTTGGGTGCCTAAATTTGTATGGGCAGTCAAGCAGTCAGGATTTACAGATATACTGGAAGAGCTTGGAGCAGGAGGCTTTAGGATCATATAGCTATAGTTATTTCCGCTGTGTTGTAAGTGTTGTACTTTGATAACGATATGTATATTCAATACAGATTTGTATTTCAAAGTTATGTTATGAAATATATTTATTCGTTCCGCTATGAGATTCGTGTTACTCTGATATTGTGTTCTTCTTCTTCTTCTTCTTCTACTCTAAGTTTCTATCTTATCTTTCCTCACCCTCTAATTTCTTTCACTAATGACTGGTATTTTTCGATATTTGGTTAGTCATCATTGAGTTTATGGCGATAACCAAAGTCGTCAAAATCCCGGGTCATTACAGTTGGTATCAGAGCTTAAGTTAAGTGAATTACCTTGGCTCTGTGGCGTGACTCAGTAGAGATAGGGTTAGTAATACCCTAGATTGAGTTGAGTGTATATATACACGAGTGAACGTATTCGTAGATGATATAAAAATTTGTTTTATATTGTGGAGATTTATTGGTTAAGTAGTTTATGAGTACTGGTCGATCAACTTGATCCACTGTATTGATAAGGGTTACTAAACACTTGAATACGATGGGTCGACACGGTGTGTTTTGAAAAGAGGGTAAACGATATAATTTTACCCAACGTATATTTTGATATATAGTGGGTATATTGGTTGTTATTATAATCGAGTAAGATTATAAATTTAATGGTTATGTAAATAACCAATCAGAATTCATATAAGTGAAATACGTGAAATCAGATGAGTTAAATCTAAAATTTAAACCAGAAATTGAATTAAAACTCTGGAGAATTGGATAAGTGTTTGTAAATGGATTTGGATTAAAAATAAGGAAAATTTAAGATCTTGGAGGATTTTAAATTGTTTTACAAGCCGTGTGAGTTATATTTTGAAATGAATTTCAGAGTGGAAATGTTTAGAAATGGTTTTATAGTATTGAACTCACTTCGATCGCTGGAAAATAGATTCTGATGATGACAGCTGCATCGTCAGTATTCATTTTCGAGTTATAAGTGACAAATTACTACCAGAGATACTGTTTTGAAATAGTTTTGGGAAAGACAAGTTGTGTTGAATTTCAAAATGGGATTTATAATATAGAGTTGAATATAGAATTTGAATAAAGAGAATTCAAATAGAATTGAATATAGAAATTCAAAGGGAGTTTGAATATATGAAATTCAATGGAATTGAAATAGAATTTAAATAAGAAAATTCAAAGGGGATTTGAATATAGAAAATTCAAAGGGGATTTGAATATAGAAATTCAAATGAGATTTGAATAAAGAAGATTTAAATAATGGAAAATTGAATATAGAATTCATATAGAGTAATAATGAAATTTGAATATAGAATTCAAATAGTTCGAAATGAAAATTGAATATAGAATTCAAATAGAGTGAAATGGAATTTGAATATAGGAATTCAAATATAGAACTTGAATATACAAAATATAAAGGAATTCAAATATAGAATTTGAACATAGAAATTCAAATGGGATTTATAATATAGAAGTGAAATAGAATTAGAATTTGAATAATAGAAGTGATATAAAATTTGAATAAGAGATTTGAAATGAAATTCAAATATAGAATTTGAATAAGAGAATTGAAATGGAATTTGAATATAGGAAATTCAAATAGAATTGAAATGGAATTCGATTAGTTGATAAAAAAGTTAAACTTATATTTGAACATGTATATTCAAATAAAAAGGTGAAATAGGTAAACCAGTTAATTAGCCATTAGTAAATGGATCTTGAATTGAAGTTGAACTTTAGATAAGTAAAGGGGACTGGTAAATTTATATTTGAAATCGAATATGAAACCTGAGTTTGAAAAAGTAGAATTTAATTAGTTAATAAGCAAGTTAAAATATATTTGGACATGTCATGTTCAAATATAAAAGTGAAACAGACTAAAGAGTTAATTAACAAATTAATTAACGAATTGAGTTAAAACGATCAGGTGTAGTTAAAATAGATTGGGCAGGTATAAATATACATGAGATAGGTATGGATAAGGTATGAAGGTATATAAATAGAATGCTCGATGTAAAGGTATGTATTTAATTCATATATGAGATTTTATGCGCCGTATCGGCTAGCCGCTTGGCTTTTTCTTTATCTTTTGGATTGGTAAGGGCCATGGGAGGCTATTTGAAATATCCCGATGCTCCTGGTACAATGGAGGTTATGGCGAATTTTTCCGGGAATTTAAGGAGTTAGAATATTTTTAAGATAATTTGATAGTTAGAAATCAACGTATCGATATATATATAGAAGTCGATAAGGAAACGAACTTAGAAATAGAATAGAAAAAACAAAAAGGAAGACTAAGAATAAAATCTAGTAAGAATAGAAAGAGGAAGCGTATACGTGTTTAAAAGTGAATAAGTAGTTGTATGGTATCGATTATTCGAGTAAGTAGTCATATCTGTTTTGACGTTATAAATGATTATTCAGTCAAGGTCTGAGAGGTAGTTATACCCCAACTTGATTGATTTCATTATTAATAAATAAATAGTAAGATTTCAGGCTCGAAGATCAATGTTGAATAAGAGTTAGTTGAATATAGTATTTGGGTTGTCGTAACGATGTTTTACACAACATCCATTTTAACCCAAATAAGTGTAAGCTTGGAAATATAATAAAGAATATTTCCTAAGTATAGAAATAAAAGAGATCGGAAAAGAGATAAGTAATGGGAATATTTTCCAATTATAAATAGCATATATTTTCTAAGTTTAGAAAATAAAGGAAGGCGATATTCGGAAATGTTTCCCAAATAACATAAAAGAGCAATAAGGTTATTGAAAATATTTGGTTAACAAATATTGATAAAGAAATAGAGAAGTGATTTAACTAATGGAATATTGATTATGGGCTCAGTTGAATTTCAAAAAGGAAATTTTGATTTTTGAAAAGAGTAAACTATTTAAAAAAAAACTCCTAGGGAAAGACTGTTTAAATTAAAAACAAATTTAACAGAAATTTGTGAAAGCAGATTTGAATTAAAGTAAAGTCAGTTAAGTGGTAACTGAAGTTGAATTGAAATCGAATAAGATTGGATTTGTGAAATTAGAATCCGAAATGGTATTGGATTGAGGAGTTAAGGAATTGAAAATCAAGAATTGAACTTGAATTGAAATGGAATTTGGCTTGGATATAAGCGAATGGTTGTGTTGGAGATAAAAACTAATTTCGAGTTTGATTGGCATGACATTGGTATATGCTGAATTGATAACAGGTGGAAGGGATATAATGATATGCCGACAAAAAGGTACAAGTTTATATTTCTATTGGATATAATATTTATGAGCCGAATTGGCAAGCCGCTTGGCTTTTTGATTTTCTTTTGGGTTGGAGATGGCCTAGAGGGGAAAGTTGGAGTTTGACCGATTGACCAGTATAAAGGAGGTGCTGGCGAAATTTTTCGAAGAGTTAAGGGGTTAGAAAATTTTTCAGGATTTTTGAAAATTTTCGTTGATAAGAATTAAATAAATTTTTAATTGAAATTAAATTGGTCCAGTTGGAAACTGAAGTTAAGAAGTGAACAAATATGTTCTAACCAGTCGATAGGGTCGTTTTCTACCTTAGCAATTTCGAGGACGAAATTATTTTAAGTGGGGAAGATTGTAATGACCCGCATTGGCAGAGGTATTATAATTAATTAATTTAATTATTGAAATGGTAGTTTAGAGAATTTAATGGTCGTGGAATTAAATAATGGTGAATATTTAATTTAAATTAATAAATTAAATAATATATTTAATTCTGAAATAATCAGAATTGGCTGAAATGGTGATATGGTGTGAATTGGATTATTTAAAATATATAGTTCAGCTTAGAATTGAATTTGAATAACGAATA
Source organism: Allium sativum (assembly GCA_030737875.1). Taxonomy (NCBI): domain Eukaryota; kingdom Viridiplantae; phylum Streptophyta; class Magnoliopsida; order Asparagales; family Amaryllidaceae; genus Allium; species Allium sativum. Next base: position 9,238,702 of record JASFAX010000034.1, read on the forward strand.
TATTATATAAACGACAGTTTGAACGTAGAGTTATAATATAATTAAAATCGAGCTTGAAATGGCGTTGTAGTTCGTAAATTGGCGATTCGGACTTTAACTGAATGTACAGGATTCGTTTTAAGCCGGATTTCTGTGAAACAAGAAACGTGTGGAGCTGGTGGAGTATATCTTTCTAGTGGAAGAGAAAAATCGGGATTTCGTCGGGTAGATTTTTATGTATGTCCAACTCAAATTTTAGAAAAGTCGCAGTAGATTTCCTTTATAATTTATAAAGGAATTATTTATATTTGAAAAAGGAATTTCAATATAAATCGAGTATCGGGTTGACCCAGATCGAAATATCGAGTTAGAAATTCATATAGGAATATTCTAGAGCTGTATGGTATTTCACTGTGAATATATACGATAATATTAAATAATTTATATTTAATTTAATTATATTTAAATGTATTTATATATTTAAATGGGTCATTCAGAGCTTTAAAAATAGCCAGTTTTGCAAATGAAGTCGGAATTCGCCGAAACTAATTTTGATGGATCCGCAATGTCAAATAGTTGTTAGATTTCCAGTTTCGTGACTTTTGAAGTTTGTGTGTGGCCGTACGGATTTTTAGAGTGAAAATTAGTCAGTATTTCGACGGTTAAAAATACGCTGTGTGAGCATACGGAGTCGGAATTCGACAAAACCAGTTTCGTTGGGACCGTAATGTTGAACTGAAGGTGCATGTCTAGTTTGGTGATTTTTGGGTATCGTATGTAATCACTGGGATTTTTAGAAGGCAAATACAAGGAGAAAATCGATAAAATAAAATAGAAAAAACAAATTAAAAATATCCTAAGTAATTTCTAGTCCTAAACAAGGCCACGTTCACCTCATTCTTGGCCACAAATGATACCAACCCCAACACAGCCTATATAACCGCATACAAACCATTCACAGTAAAGTTCTTTCTTCAAAAATCAAGATCAAAAGGAATAAAATTCCTAAAATCATAGAATGGATTTGAATGGACTCATTGAGGCTTTCTTAACAGCCTGGTACGAATCTGGTACAACTCGATCACGTTGTTGTCGATGTCAGTTAATCCAGCAACTGCTAGGGTTAATGGGATTTTGGTGCATCAAGTGGGATCTTTGAGGGTGTATTTGGTTTGGTGAGGTGATTCCGCATGTATGGGTGGAGTTTCAAGAGGTTCGGTTGAACTTGGCGTCGGGGGTTTTTCTGTAGCCGGCGTAGTCGCACCTTCCAGAAGCCACCGACTTCGAAGATTTGGGTATGGGGAGGTTGTGCTCGCGAAGAGGGAGGATATGGTGAAATCAGTAGATGAGTTCATGGGTTTATCGAAAGGGAAGGAGACCATTCAAAATCGGAAATGGAGCTGGAGTGAAATGAGGAGAAGGTCGATGGAAGCAATCGGGGAAGATGGGATAACTGTAGAGGCGGGTCTGTTTTGTAGTGGAGACTGGGCCGGGTATTTGTGTGGGTGAGGCCCGATTTAATTAAATCAAGTTATTTTAATTTAGATTTAAGTTCAAACTTGTAAATGCCATATCTCCGTCATACTGTATCAGAAATTCGAACGGTCAGATCCGTTGGGATCGTATGGACGGGAGCAACACAATGAGACTGACCGGGAGTGAATCCGAGCTCGTTACAATTTATTGCAAAATAAATTGTCCATCTGAATCAACGACAATTATCGTTATTAACGATGATAGTCCAATGTGAGTAAATCTCACTAACTCTAAACAGTTTATAATTTCATGTTGTATTTTTAGGACTGTTAGAATTTGTCTGATTGACTGTGTGTTGACTGTTTGATTGAACTGCTAGTCAGTTAGTTGAATTTCTATATTGATTCTGTTTAACAGAATATATCATATGGAACTGAAAGTGATGTTATCTATATTGTTTAACATCTATGATGCAGGGAGACAGGTTGGAGGAATCCAACTGGATTCCTCAACATTTATTTACTGTTTTCATATATTGTGATATATGATGTGATGTATATCTGTTATGGATTATGTGTGTTAGAATGATGCTGATCATTGTTATTCGATATTTTAAATATCATAAAAGACCCTGGGATGTAAAAAGAATTATTTCAATGTATATTGAAATAAAGGGGTTTTATAAAATCAATAGATTTTAAAAAGTGAAATATTTCGAAAGTAGAAAAAAGGGAAAATGTTTTTAAAACAAATAGAGTTTTATAAAAGGGAAATCATTCGTAAAGTGAAGAACTGTTACTAAAAGTAAATCTTTATAAATGAATAGTTTATTCAAAAAGGAGTTATCGAATTTAGTTATTCGAATAAAGTTAAATCGAATATTAGTGATTCGAATAGTAAAGGGAGTTAAACGATGTTAGTTTAATCGAGTTAAAGGGAGTTAATCGATGTTAGTTTAATCGATTAGAGTTGAAGCAAATGAGTTAATCGAATATAGTTTATTCGAATAGAATAAAGGAGTTAATCGAATATAGTTCATTCGAATAGAGTAAAAGGAGTTAATCGAATATAGTTTATTCGAATAGAATAAAGGAGTTAATCGATGTTAGTTTAATCGATTAAAGTTAAATTAAAAGGAGTTAATCGAATATAGTTTATTCGAATAGAAAGTAAAAGGAGTAAATCGAATATAGTTTATTCAAATAGAAAGTAAAATGAGTTAATCGAATATAGTTTATTCAAATAGAAGCAAAGGAGTTAATCGAATATAGTTTATTCGAATAGAGAGTAAAATGAGTTAATCGAATATAGTTTATTCGAATAGAAGCAAAGGAGTTAATCGAATATAGTTTATTCGAATAGAGAGTAAAATGAGTTAATCAAATATAGTTTATTCGAATAGAAGCAATGAGTTAATCAAATATAGGTTATTCAAATAGAATTAAAAGAGTTATCGAATATAGTTTATTCTATAGGAGTTAAGTGAATAGAGTTAGAGTTAAATCAAAAGGAGTTAAGTGAATAGAGTTAGAGTTAAATCAAAAGAGTTAAGTGAATAGAATAAATTGAATAGAGTTATTGAATATACCTTATCGAAGGAAATAATTATCGAATAGAAAAGATTTGAAAGAGAGTTACGTAAAGAAGTTTGTTAAAGAATTAGAAGGGTGAATTTTGTCTATTTCAAGGTTAGAAACGTTGTTCAATTAAGGTCTGAGAGGTAGTATTACCCCAACTTGATTGACTTCATTTTTAACTAAGGAATGGTTAAGGTTCGATAGTAAAGGATGGTTAAGTGAATTTAGTAATTAAAGGAAATGGTTTGAGTTGGCATCGCGATGGTTTGTTTAAACATCTATCTAAGTCCAATGAAGAAGCTTTGGAAATGTTTTCCAAATAAGAAACCAGAAATGTTTTCCAATAAAGAAAACAAGAAATGGAAATGTTTTCCATTGTTAATAACGTATATTTTCCAAATTTAGAAAATAAGAAATATTGAATATAGGGAAACAGGAGATAAGTAAATTAATGAAATAAAGAGATAGATGTTGAATGATGTTTGATCGATATAAATTTCCATTTGGAAATAATATCGTTATTTGCACACCTGTTTTCTTCGATAGTTAAATCACAGACTATCGAAGTTTTGACCATTTTAACGTTGTTAATATGGAGAGACCGGTTGGATTATTATCCAAAGAACCACTCTGTATTGGCATAAGCGTTGCGAATCATATATGCCAAGGGAAATTGAAGATGGAGTTATGCAAGGGCTATCCTGTTTACAGAATAGTGCCTTCGGTTCATCCTGTTCCTGGGTGACTTGTATGGATGGATGTCTGACAGAGTATGTCCAGACGATCACGTATATTGATTTCTCCAACCGTACCAAGAGTGGAAGTGAAGAAGGAAACCTCTTTTAGCTAACACATAATGTATGGTTGAGGACGTCAATCGGTGATTTGATGGATTTGACGATGTGACATTCGAAGTGAATCTGGTGTGATGATAAAGCGTAGCTTCTAGCCTCACATCCGGTAAATGACAGAAATCGGGCAGGCAGCATGGCTAAGTCGGTCGCACCGAAGTAGGGTGTATAATCACCTGATCTAGAGTTTCATTTACTTCTAAAAAACTATTTTTGATGTTGTCCCATTCGGGAAACGGTTGCTGATCCCAACCGTCGGTGATATACATTCGATACACTCAAGCGAAATGAGTGGTCGGCCATGTGTGGCCGGGTTGTAAGATGTTCTTGTTGAACCCAGTGTATTCCTCTCTAGAGGTACACTAGCGAAAGGTGGTTCCATACCTTGTCATAGTTGGAAATCCATTACCCAATACGTGCTTGCAGTTTTGATTGTATACTATATATGTAGAACGTGAGATGAAAGCGTTTCTGCTAGATGATTATTATATTGTGGTTGATAGACATTATTATAATATCAAAAGGTTTTGATATAAAGATAATTTGGATTCTCATAAGGGAAAAACCCGTTCCGTTATACGGCGTGGTCTTATGAGATATCGATTACCTGCTTGAACTGTTTTAAACGGTTTTACTCATACCAGTCCCATGACTGACCCGGAGTTTATTTGTTTGTTTCCCTAAACTCTTGGGTGCCTAAATTTGTACGGGCATTCAAGTAGTCAGGATTTACTGATATACTGGAAGAGCTTGGAGCAGGAGGCTTCAGAATCATATAGCTATAGTTATTTCCGTTGTGTTGTAAGTGTTGTACTTTGATAATGATATGTATATTCAAGTACAGATTTGTATTTCAAAGTTATGTTATGAAATATATTTATTCGTTCCGCTGTGAGATTCGTGTTACTCTGATATTGTGTTCTTCTTCTTCTTCTACTCTAAGTTTCTATCTTATCTTTCCTCGCCCTCTAATTTCTTTCACTAATGACTGGTATTTTTCGATATTTGGTTAGTCATCATTGAGTTTATGGCGATAACCAAAGTCGTCAAAATCCCGGGTCATTACACTTCGAGCACATCAACTCAAAGCTAAGTTCTCCAAATGTCATTTTCGGAGGAAGGAAGTGAGGTTCTTAGGGCACGTGGTCTCTAAGGAAAGGATAGCAGTAGATCCCGCGAAGGTGGTAGCAATCCAAGATTGAAAGATTCCTAAGAATGCAACAGAAGTAAGAAGTTTTCTTGGTTTGGCGGGCTATTACAGAAAATTCATTAAGGACTTTGCTAAGATATCAGCCCCGCTTACACCGTTGACGAAAAAGAATTTGACCTTTTCTTGGGATGTTGATTGTGACGATGCTTTCCAACGTTTGAAGAGGGCATTGACGACAGCTCCAGTTTTAGTTTTGCCTGATGGGAGTAAACCGTTCACAGTGTATACCGATGCTTTCGGGATAGGGCTTAGCGCAGTTTTGATGCAAGAGGGAAGGGTGATATGCTATGGTGGAAGGCAGTTAAAGGCCCATGATTCTGGAGAGTTCTCTAATGACGTGTCCTTCGGGTATTGGCTGGATGACGTGTTTTCTGGTCAGACGGTTCAGATGATCTCTAATCTAATCTAAAGGTTCTAATTCACCTAATACATCTATAAAAATCACACCTAAACCTAACCCTAATTTCATTACACTAATCCGTGGTGCCTCCATGTTGCTCTAATCTAAAGTAAAACGAGCCTCTCTTCTCCAAAGCAAATCAGAAGAGGAGTATTCAAATTGGAAGACAAGAATCAAATTCTGCAACAACGGTTTAGCTAATCAAATTCAAAATTCAGATCTATTCTCTCTTTTAAACCCTGTCATTGTGAGTCCACGTGACTTTCAAATATAATTAATTTAAAAGTGATTGTGATAAGATTATAAATTGGATTTTATGAACATGCCTGTAAGATGAATCATATCAAGTTGTGTAAATTCTTATCTTTCAGATTCATACCCAAAGTTCTATTATCATATGCCTATTGGATCTATTTTATTGTTCAATGTCAGTTCATATTTCATATGCCTTTTGGATCCAGTTTATCGTTATATCCCTATTTATGTTTCATATGCTTATTCGTATGTTTACGCCAATCTTGATGTTGATTCTCTTCTCCTCTTCTTTTCCTTTTTTTTTACGAGATTAGGCTAACTTCGAGCCTAACATATTGCGTTGAGATTTACGTATGAATAACGTTTGAACGATTGGGAAAAGTTTGGGGAAATATGTAATAAAATGAGATTATTGGCATAAATCAATTTGGGCATAATTGTGTATAAGTTGTAAACATGAGATTTGGCCTAAGTTGGACTGGGCATAATTGGATATAATTTGTATACATGAGGTTTGGCATAAATTGTTAATAACAATGAACACAAATTAATTTGGGCGTTATTTGGCATAACATATATACATGAGATTATAGGCCTAATTTGGATTAAAATTATAAACATAATTTAGATTGGAAATTATGGGTAATTGGAATATATTTTTAATCCAAGATTTAAAATTGGAACTTGAATCAAGAAAGTGATAATGAACGCCTAAGACACGAGGTTAGAATCGAATAGCGGTATAAGACTGCCCGGAACCGCCCGGCACATCCAGTAACCGCAATTTGGTAATCTAATGTGAGAGGTCAAAGGTAGAAATTAGATGCATAATAATGCAAAGACAGGAGGTTGAATTCAGATTGCGGTATAAGCCTACCCGGAACCACCCGGCATATCCAGCAACCGCAAAACGGCAATCTAATGTGGGAGGTCTTGAAAGATTACGGTTATAATGAATTAGTGAGCTCTTAAACAAGATAAAACATATGGTATAAGACATGGGAATAGTAAAGGGGTTAAGTGGGTAACATGGGTAGCATGTGAAACATAATAATAAAAGCACTTAACCAAGATGAGACATGCAATTAGACATGGGGATATTGAAGGGTTAAGTGGGTAGCATGTGAAATATAATAAAAGCACTTAATCAAAATGAGACATGTGATTAGACATGAGGATATTGAAGAGTTAAGTAGGTAACATGGGTAGCATATGAAATGTAATAAAATCACTTAACCAAGATGATACATGTGATAAGACATAGGGATAAAAAGAGGTTAAGTGGGAATTCCTAGTGGAGGCCAAGCTTAGGAGGGAAGCTTGTGTCAAGTGTGGGGACCCTTTTTAACCAATAACTCATTTAGTATCTATGTGTGCTCAAACTAGGTCGAGGACGGGACACGCTTACTGGGTTTGATTGTAAGAGGTCAAAAGTGTAAAGAGCGGTGGCAACTCAAGTCCAACGGAGTCATGTGCGTGTGTGGGTCCGGGCTGGTAGGTAAGACGTTGTTGCATCATGCAGATATAAGCCATGCATTTTAGTAGTATCGGGTTTCCACTTTAGGGAGTGATACACCCTACTGTGGAACCAGCACGGGTATCTACGAGTTAGGGAACCGATCGAATGGGGAGGGTAGTGGGTACAACTAGTGGAGATAGGAGCAAGCGGCACCTATGATAGCAGCTAGGGGTACACGAAACTACCATTATTATTATTATTATGTTTAGTAAGAGGGTACATCTAGTGGTGATAGGTGCATATTGGTTACCTATGATAGCAGCTAGAGGTACATAATCAAACAGGGAGGATAGTGGATAAATCTAGTGGGGATAGGTGCACGTTGGTTACCTATGATGGCAGTTAGAAATACACAAAGCTATCATCATTCTATTTAGCCAAGAGGGATCATATTTTAGTATGAAACTACTATTGGTGCGGTGTAGGAATTATCTTATAGTGATTAGAAGCGCAATCAACGTTATATCTTGTTCATCTTGTTTACCTTGTCATATCTGCTTATGTTACCGTCATTTCTTATATCCAGTTTACGTTCTATCATGCTGCTTTACTACTTATATTGTTAAAGTCACTGGACTCGCCGGACTTTATGTCTAACCTTTTTCATTTCGCTTCTTTTCTTTCATTTCCCCCCTCCCCCCAGGTTCTCAGGGTGGGCACATTGTAGCGTGATTCAGACTTTCCTACTTGAAGTGCTGAAAGTAATGCTTAGCTTTGTTTCTCTTTCATATGGCATTTTGGATTGGTAATTATGGTTTAAAAAAATTATGTACTCTGATGGCTTTTGTAAAAGACTGATATTATGTACTTGGTTTTGGTAATATGGGCTTGAAAATGTAAAACTTATTTCTGTTTCCGCTGCAATAAAGTTATAAATTTTTCAAGTACTATTTTATGTATCTGTCTTGCGGTATTATTTTCTGTTTACTTATAACGCTCCACGAAACTTAATGCATTCCCCATGTGAGTGACATTAACGGACGTGGGGTGTTACATTATATATCCCAGATTTATGGGGTTTTCAAAGTATCATAAAACTAAATATTCAAATAAATCTGAATCCATGTTGTAAGACTCCATAATTTCTAAATAAAATTATTGACATATTTGCAATCACACATAGACAGGAAAAATAATCAGAGGATCAAATTCAAAGTAAAATGATCATATAAAAATATTGGCTGCCTCTTTAATCTAAGGACTTAATGCCATTTGTTTTAATACTCACCAAAACTTTTCTTATATGCTTAAGAAACCAAAGAACTCTTGCTTTTCCCCAAGCTTCCCTTCTTCCTTTCTAAATAAATTTTATGTATTTTTACTTGTTTTCGCTAGGCAGTTTAATTTTACCCGTCTACCCGTACTTATATCAACAAATTCCTAGGGTTTTGCAGGTTATACAAAGTCAGTTTTGCCCCTTATCATATCACGCTATTTGTGTGAGTGTTATTCACATTATTTTGCATTGTTTTCTTCTTGTGCTCCGGTATAAAATCTGCATTACTTTTCAGAGATAAAGAAAATGTTTTAAAATCATTTCCCTCTATAACAAGTCATGACAAAATAGCAAATGGACATAATAATCCCCCTTTTCTAAATCTGGCTATTCACTATTTAATCTTGGTGCAACTTGTTTTACCATATACATGTATATGTATTATCTCAAACCTTCTTTATGTTGTACATTAAATCAGGCTATACGATTTAATTTAATTGCCATTGGAATACATGTATACTCATATACATAAATCACATTATTTATCCTGGAATTATGGTTTTGTCTTGTGCATGTCCCTATTGTACACATGTGTACACACGCATATATGCACACGGATTCAAAAACCCCACTATTTCCAGTTTAAATTCAGTAAACATTTTAAACCATGTTAAAAATAGTTTTTTTTTACTAAAATCTTTGGGTCATTACAAATACCCCACCTTTTAGGTTTTGTGTCCTCACAATTTTCCTCAAAATTGAATAAAAAAAATCAGTTTGACTTAGAGATTATAAACCCTGATTAAACACATTCATCCAATTAATTAAATTGGCTCATCAAACATAAGACACACTTTTGAAGTAATTTCAAAAATAGAGATACCTTTAATTTGCAAACAGCTTAGGATAATTTACCCTAACCTTGTCTTCTAATTCCCATGTGCAATCATTTGGATCGATACTCCACTGCACTTTCACAAGCTTCAGGGTTTTATTTCTCAATTTCTTTACCTCTTTAGCCAAAATCCTCACTGGTTCTTTTTCATAAACCAAATATGAATTTATCTGAACTTGTGATGGTGTCTCCAAAATATCTTGCTTGTCATGAACCCACCTTCTCAATTGTGATACATGAAAAATATTGTGTATCCCTTGCATATCTTTAATTTATGTGCTAAAGAAACAATTCTTTCCAGAATTTTGTATGGTCCAACATACCTGGGTGTCAGTTTGCCAGGCTTCCCAAACCTTAACACCTTTTTCATTGGTAAAATTTTGATGAAGACAAAGTCCCCCACTTGGTATTCAACTTGCCTCATCTTTCTATCTGCATATTTCTTTTGTCCGTCTTGTGCAGATGCCATCCTTTTCCTTATCAATGCAACTTTTCAGTTGTCTCTTTTATATACTCTGGTCCTAATATTACTCTTTCCCAGTGCCAACCCAGCATGTAGGAGATAAACATAGTCTTCCATATAAGGCCTCAAATGGTTCCATTCTTATAGTGCTTTGATAATTGTTATTATATGTAAATTCAGCTAAGTGGAGGTGTTCTTCCCAGTTACTCTCAAAATCTAAAACACGGGCCCTCAATCCTCTAGCACTTTGTTAACTACTTCAGTTTGCCCATCTGATTGAGGGTGGTAAGCAGTTCTCATTCAAAGCTCACTTCCCATGGCCTCCTGAAAACTTCTCCAAAATTTAGATGTGAAGATAGTGTCTCTATCACTCATAATAATCTTGGGTATGCCTTTCAATTTTACTTTTTCCTTCATGAATATTTGAGTCAGTTTTGGTGCACTTCTATCTGACTTCACTGGAATGAAATGTGCTACTTTAGTTAGCCTATCAACCACTACCCATATACTAGTATTTCTTCCTTTTGTTCTTGGTAGACCATCTACAAAATCCATGTAGATATCCTCCTATTTCACCTGAGGTATACTTAAAGGTTGAAATAAACCTGCAGGTTTTTGTGTCTCTGCCTTTATCTGTTGGCAAATTATACATTTAGCTACAAATTTTGCTACATCACTTTTCATTCTTTCTACCAATAATCCCTCTTAAGACTACGATACATTTTGGTATTCCTTGAGTGTATGGAGTACTTGCTTCCATGATATTCATTTAGTATCTCCTCTTTAAATTCTGAATTTCCAGGCACCCAAATTCTATTTTTATTCCTTGCATATCCCTTCTCATCAATGTGCATATTTTTCACTTCCTCTCTCTTTCCAAAAGGGTTTTCTTTTCTAAAATAATGGGATCTTGATTTTGCATATTTCCTACTTTCAGAATTTGCAAGGTGACCATACTTAACCTCCCCACATTTTCTTGTACATCTTGCACTTCCATGTTCGCATCATTATTCTCTCTTATCTTCAGATCAGTGAGTAACATTAAATTCTTGAATTCTTCTATCATCATTAAACTTATTTTAGCATGTTTCCTACTCAAGGCATCAGCTACTTTATTTGCTTTTCCTAGTGTGTACAAAATGTCAAAATCATAAGTAGTTAAAACCTCAACCCATCTATGTTGCCTTATATTAAATCTTTTTGTGAAAATAAATATTTCAAGGATTTATGGTCAGTGTAGAGCTCAAATTTGATTCCTAACAAATAATGTCTCCATAGCTTTAAAGCATATACCACTGCTGCTAGCTCTAAGCCATGTGTTGCATGCCTAACTTCATGTGATTTTAATTGCCTTGATGCATATGCCACTACTTGACCTTGTTGCATCAATACTGCTCCTAAATCATACCTACATGCATCTGTATATAATGTTAAGTCATGGTTTCCTTCTGGTACCTTTAAGACAGGTGCATTCACCAATGCTTCTTTTACCTCCACAAAAGCTTTTTCACATTTTTCAGTCCAAACATAGGCTTGATTCTTTGTAACACACCACCTCCATTAAGGGCACTCACAAAGGGAATGCCTTAACTTCAGTGGAGCATTTTTGGTAAACAGACAAAGAATATCACAAGACAAATATAAAATTTTTGCAGTGGAATATAAACAACTTTATTAAATCACCAAAATACTTTGTTACATAGTACCATGAGTCATAAAACCATTACAACAAAACACTTCTGTCTTACATCATCAGAGTACATAGGTATTTAAAAGAAAAACATCATTTCCCATATTAAAGAGCAAGCCATATAAGAGACAGAGACTCGAGCCATACTTCAAAAGTAGCTCCTAGAAGATGATATCCAAATCCTGACTAAACCTGGGTGTTTCCTCCCTGAGAACCTGGGGGGAACGGAAGAAAAGAGGCGAAAGAAACTAGGTCAGACATACGTCTGGCGAGTCCAGTGACTTTTAGCCAGTAAATAAATAAAGGTAAACATGACAGGCATACAAAGTGGATAAGAGGATTCATGGTACAGATGACAGGTATGACAGGACAAATAAGGTAAGGTGTATGCATGCTTCACTACAAACTACTCTGCACTATTACTAGTAAAATCAAGATGGGATGATCCCTTCTGCTATCCATAATAACGATAATGATGGTGGTAGTTTCGTGTATTCCTAGCTGCTGTCATAGGTGCCGCCTGCTCCTATCTCAACTAGTCGTACCCACTACCCTCCTACTATAAATTGATAGATTTAGGGCATACGTCCGGGTATACCCTAACCACTACCCTAATCGATTGGCATCCTACTCTGTAGATACCGTGTGTTGGTCCCATAACTAGGGGGTATCACTTCCCTAAAGTGGCAACCCAAGGTGTGCACAGTTATACCTACTGGTGTCACGGTCGTCTTGTCCCCCTCTGCCCGGCCCATGCACGCACATGTCCCCGGTCGGTTTGCGCCGCCGACACCATCCGTTTCGTTTTGGATCTCTTACAATCAATCAGTAAGCGTGCCCCTTCCCCGCCTAGTACGAAGTTCTTTACTTTGATACCCCTCCGGGTTACTGATTGAAATGGGTCCCACACAACATGATACAAGCTCTCCCCTATGTCTTGTATCCCCACTAGGTTTTCTACTGATTATGTATACCCTAAGATTTCTTTAATTACATAGCCCTCAATCAGTTATGCGTACCTATAGGTGTCTTTAATACATAACCCTTAATCTACCTATCGGTTATGCTTACCTATAGGTGTCTTTAATACATAACTCTATCTATTCCCATTAGTTATGTGTACCATTAAGGGTGTCTTTAATACATAACTTTACTATTTTGCCTCGGTTATGTATACCATTAGGTGTCTTTAATTACATAACCCTTTTTATCCGGTTAAGTTTGTGGGCCTATATATATTAATATTACCCACCTACCCTTCAACTGTACTTAACCCCCCCACTGATTTAACCCTATTTATTTAATGGTTAAGTTTGTGGGCCTATATATATTAATATTACCCACCTATCCTTCAGTTGTACTTAACCCACCTACAATCCAACTCATTTACTTAACCCTAACTTATGTCTATCATCATACAGTCCACATGTATTAAGTTAGATTAAGTAGTCTTTTCTTATTACCATGTCCAATTATGGTTATATTGGGCTAGACCTCCCACATTAGGCCTACAACATGTGGATGTTGGATATGCCGGTCGGGTCCGGGCAGTCTTATTCCACAGTTGGGTCTAACCTCGTGTCTTAACCCGAGTCGTATTCACAAACTTAGACCTCTCACATTAGGTTCAACATTAGTGGTTGCTGGATATGTCGGTCGGGTCCGGGCAGACTTCCACCACTAATGTAACCTAACCTCGTGTCATAAGTGTTAATTAAATTTTCGGACTTTAATTACTTAAACATTCCTCTTTTGATTAATTAAGTTAATTAATTAATCCTTTCCTTTTTATAGGTGTCAATACCTATTTTATTAACAATTTGAAATTCCTGTCTATAAATGGTCATATTCAAATTATACCATTTTTACTCAACTTTACCTATGTCATAATAGGTAATTATTTATATGTTTCCCTACTAGAATCATGTGTCCAATTTACATAATCACTGTATAAATTATGCCTATTACAAATTCCCCTTTTTCCCCGTTTCTTAACTAGCGTAATCGCGTGCATTTTGGCGTTATCGAGGCTACAAAGTAGCCTCGCCACAACAATAAAATAAAGGGAATGACAAGGTGATTGTTTCAGTACAATTTTTTGGCATAAGCATGAAAACTAGGGAAAATGACATGATAACTTCGCATATAATTATGATTCACTACATAATTAACAACTTGCATAGATTCATGATTTTGCAACATAACAACTTGCATAGGTTCATGATTTTCAACATAACAACTTGCATAGGTTCATGAATTAACAACATAATTAACACCTCACATAGGTTCATGATTCACAACATAACAACTTGCATAGGTGACTTGCATAGGTTCATGATTCACAACATAACAACTTGCATAGGTGACTTGCATGATCTCATAACAACTTGCAACTTGCATAGATTCATTAATTCGCAACATAATAACTTGCATAGGTAACTTGCATAGGTTTATGAATTTCACTTGCATAATTTCATGATTCACCACAACAATAAACTTGTATAATTTCATGATCCACAACAACAATAAACTTGTATAATTTCATGATCCACAACAACAATAAACTTGCATAACTACAAACAACATATACCCAAATCATAGTCAACCACAATTCACTTTTATCTATTTAAACCTAAAAGTGACTAGAACTCACCGAAAAAGGGGTCTTGAGTTTTGTGATCTGAATTCTGTAATTGATTAGCGTTCCCTTATTGTAGACAATTTCATTGTTGAGATTAGACTTTGATTTGATTTGAAGTGCTGTCTTTAATTTGCTTCTAGTTGGTGGCGGCTACTCTAGGGTTTGGAGTGACAACGTGACGGCCATTGATCTAATTTTGATTTGATTTTAGGGTTTGAGTCTACCCATGTTTATATAAAATTTCAATTTAATTATAGCCGTTGGATGATCTTAGGGTTAATCAAAACCACTCAGTTAGGATAGGGTGACATCTCAGCCCTAATGACTAAGCAAGGAGTCAGAAAGGACTCAGCAATGAGTCACAGTGTGGATTAGATCACACCAGAAAGCTGTGCAGGCTTTCTGCTCGGCCTGGGCGCACTTGGGAAGTGCGCCAGTGTATTTTTGTACTGGCGCACTTCCCAAGTGCGCCAGTGCATTTTTTTCTTTTTCTTCTTCTGGTTTTTCCGCCTAACTTCGTTCGTCCATATCTCCATCATATGGTGTCCGTTTTATGCAAACTCGGACTCTATCTCAAGCAGAATTCCGAGACGAACGCAATGGCGCAACCTGTTTCCCTTAATTCCCACATTTGAAATTAAGTATTCTTAAATTTATTTAATTTGATTATTCAACAATTCAGGGTGTTACATTCTCCCCTACTTAAAGGAATTCGTCCCCGAAATCTTCAAGTTAAGAAGAATGTGTCCTACCATCCAATCACCCATCTACTCAACAATCATCCACAAGCATCCATTGTCCTTAGAAAACTTCTAATGTTGTATGAACACATGCAAAAGTGTGTGTGTATATGTTCCTTATCTAATGCAAAGATTAGGCGGTCCACTAATTCAGTTGACCTCCTTAATGCGAATTATGTCAGTGCCATGAGTCCAACATGTATGCAATTTTCCTATTTGATACATATTATCTCTTCATGTGTGCACAACCATTCATCAAAATGCAGCATCCATATGATAACACAACTATTATACATCCATTACCCTAAATACGCACACATTTTTATATGCAATATGAAAGTGATTTGAGCCGATCTAGTTCCTAATGTGTGTGTAAATGCATCCACGAGCAACCACTAGCAAACACTTGCATCCACTTGTAACCATCAAACATAACATGTCGCAAACACATGTTTACATCCATGGATTTCCTATCTAAAGGTCGAAGATTCGGTTGATGGGATACAAACAAATGATATAACTAAAAAAAAAGCTCTGTTCCCATTTGACATCGGTTAAGAGAATAATTCCCTAAGTTTCAGCCCCGAAGACCGAAATCAACATCAGACTGACGCTCAGAGAATTACCCCCATTAAACAATGTCAAAACTGGAAATCTACTTCATGCTTCGAGTAGAAACCCCTATCCTTCAGAAATATTCAGATACTTACAGACTACTGGTATGGATCAGATTACAGAATGATTCTCAGAAAGCTAAGCATAACAGACCCTTGCGGGTCACAAGAAACTTTGGGGGTCTTCCCATGACAAGTTAGAAACTTAACGACCCTCCTCTCAAAATCTAGAACGGCCCTCTACATAGAAAGCTGGTCCATTTAGAACCAACCCATAGCCCATAAACTTGAGCACATAAATGTCACATTCAAATTTTTGACGCCTAACACAGATAATTTCAACCCCTTACAAATCACCAATAAATGAGCCGAACCACCAAAGGGGTTTGAAACAACTACGGGATCAGAAACAAGACTAGTATTAAAGTGCAGATTCTCAATTACAAAATCAAAATGCCAGAATCCAAAAGAGTCTTAACTTCATAAGGAAATTAAACCTTTTACATAAATTTTTCCTATCTCTATCCTATCCATCTGCCATGAGAGCATTCGCCTGCCCTCCAGAAGTCCCTTGCGATCCCTGCGCCTTTGTGCATTCCTTGGAGAAGTGTCCGACCTCTCCGCACTTAAAGCAATTGAACTTCCTCCTTTTACATTCTTTGACTAGGTGACCTTCTTTCCCACAATAGTGGCATTTCCTCTTATCCTTTCCCTTGTCATCCTTCTCGCCTTTCTTCTGCTGTTGCTGTCCTTTCTTGGGTCCCGCCTTCTCATTTTTCAATGTCCCTTCAACTTTTTCCTCTTTCTTTGCTCCCTTGTCCTGTTCATGCATTAGGGCCATATCCACCAGCTTTTCAAAAGTGGCCCCCATGGGAACGTGGGTCATAGCCAATCCGTGTAGCGGCTCATTCAAGCCTTTAACAAATCTCAGAGCCTTCTTCTCAGGTGTGTTCACCAAGTCTAAGCCAAACCTTGCCAACTGATTGAACTTGTTGACGTACTCTTTTACTGACAGATTCCACTGCTTCAATGCCAAGAACCTTTCCATGTCTAGATTTTCTTCTTCTCGTGAGAGAAATTTCGCCTTAAACCTACGCCTGAAATCCGGCCATGTATCAACTGGACGCTCTCCATTAGTGACCTCCCACCAAAACGAGGCCTCATCCTTCATTAACCAGGCAGCTAACTGGACCTTTCTTCCATCTTCTACCTCAAAGATTCCAAACAATTCTTCCACCTCCGTTAGCCAATTTCAAGCTTCAACAAACGTCTCCGACCCGTGAAAAGGTTTCCCGCCCATTGCCCGAAAGTCCTTACATATCTTTGCAAAAGTAACAACACGAGGAGGGGGAGGAGGAGGAACGGGTGCAGCTGGGGGAGGAGGAACATTTGCTCGACCGGCGGCGGTGGCCCTAGATTCCAAATACCTCCTAAACCATCCTGATATCAGTACACCCTCTGGAAGGTTAAGATCCTCAGACATGCTAAGAAGAAAAAGGGAGAGATTTTAGAAAAAGGACCGAAGGATACTACATATGGATTTTTGGGGAATTTTTTTTTCAAAACAGGCTTTCCTTTTTGAAAATACTTTCTTTTAAAACCTTTTTGAAAAATATTTTCAAAACTTTTATCTAATCTGGCAACCTTCAGCTCTGATACCAAGTGTAACACCCCACCTCCATTAAGGTCACTCACAAAGGGAATGCCTTAACTTTAGTGGAGCGTTTTTGGTAAACAGACACAGAATATCACAAGACAGAAATAAAAAATTTACAGCGGAAAATAAACAACTTTATTAAATCACCAAAATACTTTGTTACATAATACCATGAGTCATAAAACCATTACAACAAAACACTTCTGTCTTACATCATCAGAGTACATAGGTATTTAAAAGAAAAACATCATTCCCCATATTAAAGAACAAGCCATATAAGATACAGAGACTCGAGACATACTTCAGAAGTAGCTCCTAGAAGATGATATCCAAATCCTGACTAAACCTGGGTGTTTCCTCCTTGAGAACCTGGGGGGAACAGAAGAAAAGTGGCAAAACATACTAGGTCAGACATACGTCTGCTGAGTCCAGTGACTTTTAGCCAGTAAATAAATAAAGGTAAACATGACAGGCATACAAAGTGGATAAGAGGATTCACGGTACAGATGACAGGTATGACAGGAAAAATAAGGTAAGGTGTATGCATGCTTCACTACAAACTACTCTGCACTATTACTAATAAAATCAAGATGGGATGATCCCTTCTGTTATCCATAATAACGATAATGATGGTGGAAGTTTCGTGTATTCCTAGCTGCTGTCATAGGTGTCACCTGCTCCTATCTCAGTTAGTCGTACCCACTACCCTCCTACTATAAATTGGTAGATTTAGGGCATACGTCCGAGTATACCCTAACCACTACCCTAATCGATCGGCTCCCTACTCTGTAGATACCATGTGCTGGTCCCACAACTAGGGGTATCACTTCCCAAAAGTGGCAACCCAAGGTGTGCACAGTTATACCTACTGGTATAACGGTCGTCTTGTCCCCCTCTGCCCGGCCCATGCACGCACATGTCCCCGGTCGGTTTGCGCCGCCCACACCATCCGTTTTGTTTTGGATCTCTTACAATCAATCATTAAGCGTGCCCCTTCCCCGCCTAGTACGGAGTTCTTTACTTTGATACCCCTCCGGGTTACTAACTGAAATGGGTCCCACACAACATGATACAAACTCTCCCCTATGTCTTGTATCCCCACTAGGTTTTCTACTGACTATGTATACCCTAAGGTGTCTTTAATTACATAGCCCTCAATCAGTTATGTGTACCTATAGGTGACTTTAATACATAACCCTTAATCTACCTATCGGTTATGCTTACCTATAGGTGTCTTTAATACATAACTCTATCTATTCCCATTAGTTATGCGTACCCCTAAGGGTGTCTTTAATACATAACTTTACTATTTTTTCCCCGGTTATGTATACCATTAGGTGTCTTTAATTACATAACCCTTTTTATCCGGTTAAGTTTGTGGGCCTATATATATTAATATTACCCACCTACCCTTCAGTTGTACTTAACCCTCCCACTGATTTAATCCTATTTATTTAATTGTTAAGTTTGTGAGCCTATATATATATTAATATTACCCACCTACCCTTAAGTTGTACTTAACCCACCCACAGTCCAACTCATTTACTTAACCCTAACTTATGCCAATCATCATACAGTCCACATGTATTAAGTTAGGTTAAGTAGTCTTTTCTTATTACCATGTCCAATTATGGTTATATTGGGCTAGACCTCCCATATTAGGCCTACAACATGTGGATGCTGCATATGTCGGTCGGGTCCGGGCAGTCTTATTCCACAGTTGGGTATAACCTCGTGTCTTAGCCCGAGTCGTATTCACATACTTAGACCTCTCACATCAAGTTCAACATTAGTGGCTGCTGGATATGCCGGTCGGGTTCGGGCAAACTTCCACCACTAATGTAACCTAACCTCGTGTCATAAGTGTTAATTAAATTTTCAGACTTTAATTACTTAAACATTCCTCTTTTGATTAATTAAGTTAATTAATTAATCCTTTCCTTTTTATAGGTGTCAATACCTATTTTATTAACAATTTGAATTTCCTTTCCATAAATGGTCATATTCAAATTATACCATTTTTACTCAACTTTACCTATGTCATAATAGGTAATTATTTATATGTTTCCCTGCAAGAATCATGTGTCCAATTTACATAATCAATGTATAAATTATGCCTATTACATATTCCCCTTTTTCCCCGTTTCTTAACTAGCATAATCGCGTGCATTTTGGCATTATCGAGGCTACTAAGTAGCCTCGCCACAACAATAAAATAAAGGGAATGACAAGGTGATTGTTTCAGTACAATTTTTTGGCATAAGCATGACAACTAGGGAAAATGACATGATAACTTCGCATATAATTATGATTCACCACATAATTAACAACTTGCATAGATTCATGATTTTGCAACATAACAACTTGCATAGGTTCATGATTTTCAACATAACAACTTGCATAGGTTCATGAATTAACAACATAATTAACACCTCACATAGGTTCATGATTCACAACATAACAACTTGCATAGGTGACTTGCATAGGTTCATGATTCACAACATAACAACTTGCATAGGTGACTTGCATGATCTCATAACAACTTGCAACTTGCATAGATTCATTAATTCGCAACATAATAACTTGCATATGTAACTTGCATAGGTTTATGAATTTCACTTGCATAATTTCATGATTCACCACAACAATAAACTTGTATAATTTCATGATCCACAACAACAACAAACTTGTATAATTTCATGATCCACAACAACAATAAACTTGCATAACTACAAACAACATATACCCAAATCATAGTCAACCACAATTCACTTTTATCTATTTAAACCTAAAAGTGAGTAGAACTCACCGAAAAAGGGGTCTTGAGTTCTGGGATCTGAATTCTGTAATTGATTAGCGTTCCCTTGTTGTAGACAATTTCATTGTTGAGATTAGACTTTGATTTGATTTGAAGTGTTGTCTTTAATTTGCTTCTAGTTGGTGGCGGCTACTCTAAGGTTTGGAGTGACAACATGACGGCCATTGATCTAAATTTGATTTGATTTTAGGGTTTGAGTCTACCCATGTTTATATAGAATTTCAATTTAATAATAGCCGTCGGATGATCTTAGGGTTAATCGAAATGACTCAGTCAGGATAGGGTGAAACCTCAGCCCTAATGACTCAGCAAGGAGTCAGAAAGGACTCAGCAATGAGTCACAGTGTGGATCAGATCACACCAGAAAGCTGTGCAGGCTTTCTGCTCGGCCTGGGCGCACTTGGGAAGTGCGCAAGTGTATTTTTGTACTGGCGCACTTCCCAAGTGAGACAGTGCATTTTTTTCTTTTTCTTCTTCTAGTTTTTCCGCTTAATTTCGTTCGTCCATATCTCCATCATATGGTGTCCGTTTTACGCAAACTCGGACTCTATCTCAAGCAGAATTCCGAGACGAACGCAATAGCGCAACCCGTTTCCCTTAATTCCCACATTTGAAATTAAGTATTCTTAAATTTAGTTAATTTTATTATTCAACAATTCGGGGTGTTACGTTCTTCCTTGTTAAATTCGTGAGTGGTGCTGATTTTTTAGAAAAATCCTTAATGAATCTCCTATAGTACCCAGCCATCCCCATGAATGATCTCATTTCACTCACTGTTTTGGGTCTTTCCCATGTCTTTATGGCTATCACCTTACTTGGATTTACTGAAATCCCTTGTGCAGAGATTACATGTCCAAGAAAGTTTACCTCCTTTCTCCAAAAGACACATTTAGAAAATTTTGCTTTTAAATTGTTTTGCCTTAATCTACTCAAGACTAAATTCAAATGATTTTTGTGTTCCTCCATTATTTTTGAATAAATCAAAATGTTATCTATAAAAATTAACACAAAATTGTCCAAATAATCCCTAAATATCCTATTCATCAAATCAACAAAATAAGATGGTGCATTAGTCAGTCCAAAGGTGTAGTAACCCGAAAATCCGGGGGAATTTGAGCTGACTAAATAACACAAGTCCAACCCAAATCGCACTGGAAATTCAAGAAACTAATAGAAAGAAGTCAGAGGGTGAGGATAGATAAGATAGAACTTATAGAATAGAAGAAGAAGAAGAACATCATCATCAGAGTAAACACGAATCTCACAGCGGAACGAGTAAAATATAACATAACTTTTGAAATACAAACAGTTATATATATAATAGCACTTATCAGAGTACAGCACTTACAACACAGCGGAAATAATAATAGCTATAGAATCCTGAAGCCTCCTGCTCCAAGCTCTCCAAGTGTATCTGTAAAATCCCGACTACTTGACTGCCCGTACAAATTTAGGCACCCAAGAGTTTAGGGAAAACAACAAAATAAACTCCGGGTCAGTCATGGGACTGGTGTGAGTAAAACAATTTAGTACTTGATTTAATAAAGGATATCTCACAAGACCACGCCGCATAACGGAACGGGTTTTACCCTTATGAGAATCCAAATAACTTTTCAAAGCAATATCATTCTGATATTATAATAATGTCTAAGTACAAATAAATATCAATCTAGCAGAAACGTTTGCATCTCACGTTACTACATATATAGTATACAATCAAAATCGCAAGAACGTATTGGATGATTGGATTTCCAACTATGACAAGGTATGGAACCACCTTCCGATCAGTGTACTCTAGGAACGATACACTGGAGTTCAACAAGAACATCTTGCAACTCAGCCACACATGACCGACCACTCATTTCGCTTGAGTGTATCGAATGTACATCACCAACGGTTGGGATCAGCAACCGTTCCCGTATATATATGGGACAGCATTGATAGATTTAAGAAACAAATGAATATTCACTAGATAGGTGATTATACACCCTACTTCGGTGCGACCGACTTAGCCATGCTGCCTGCCCGATTTCTGTCATTTACCGGATGATGAGGCTAGAAGCTACGCTTTATCATTACATCAGATTCACTTCGAATGCTACATTGTCAAATCCATCGAGAATCACTAATTGACGTCTACAACAGTACATTACGTGTTAGCTAAAGAAGTTTCCTTCTCCGCTTCCACTCTTGGTATAGTTGCAGAAATCAATGTAAGTGACCGTCTGGAAATACTATGTCAGACATCCATCTTCATTCACTTAGAAATGTCACATCGTCATACCCGCCAAATCACAAATTGACTTATCCAAAAATAACACGGGTATACAGCTAAGAGAAACGAATTCCTCCGCCACCAAACGTGAATACGTTTGAACAGATCAACTTACGCGATCCATTGGATATACTCTGTCAGACCTTCGTCCATACAAGTTGTCCTGGGACTGGACAAACCGAAGGCACTATTCTGTAAACAGGATAGCCCTTGCATGTTACTCCGTCTTCAATTATCTTTGGCATATATGATTCGCGACGCTTATGCCAATACAGAGTAGTTCTTTGGATAATAATCCAACCGGTTTCTCCATATCAACAACGTTAAAATGGTCAAAACTTCGATAGTCTGTGATTTAACCATCAAAGAAAAACAAGTGTGCAAACAACGATATTATTCCCAGATGGAAATTATATCGAACAAACATCATTTAACATTAATCTCTTTTAGTTCATTTATTTACTTATCTCATGTTTCCCTATATTCTAAATTCTTATTTTCTTTTATCAGAAAACATTTCTGATTCTCGTTTGGAAAACATTTCCAAAACTCCTTTACGATCAAACCTTACCATTTCTTAGTTAAGAAGGAAGTCACTCAAGTTGGGGTATAATTACCTCTCAGACCTTAACTGAACAACGTTATACTTCGAAATGGTCAAAGTTTATCTTTTAATCTTTAACAACTTCTTTATGCCTTTCTCGGATTCAATTTTACTAATCTACTTCTATATTTAAAACATTGGTTATAACGATAACGTTAAAATCCCTACTTTTGAATTATCTAACTTTAATTATAACTTCTATTCTTATTAGTGAATAATTAATCTAACACTTATTTATTTATAAATAAATAAATAAATCTCTATTTAAACACTGGAAAGTATAAGTACTTTCCCGAATTCGATATAATCGAATTTGCCGATTAACTCTCTTCGAGAAATCTCTATTTGATTAACTCTTCTTCGAATAACCTATATTCGATTAACTTCTTCCTTTTCAAATATCTCATATTTGAAAATCTTACTTTCGAATAAACTATATTCGAAAATCTCTTTTCGAATAACTCTTGTTCGATAAATCTCACTTCGATCAACTAATATTCGATAAATTCTTCCTTTTCAAATATCCCATCTTTGAAAAACCTCACTTCGATTAAACTATAATCGATAACTCCCTTCGATGAACTAACATCGATAACTCCTTTCGATGAAACTAACATCGATAACTTTAACTCGACGAACTTAACTCGACTAACTTGACTCGACTAACTCGACTTACTTGGTTCGACCAATTCGATTCGATTAACTAGGCTCGACTAACTCTATTGGTTTAACTCTAATCGATTAGTTCTATGGTTTAACCCTAATCGATAAATTCTATTTGACTAACCCTATTCGGCTAACTCGACTAACTTGGTTCGACCGACCAGGTTTGACTAACTTGACCCATTTGGTTTGACTGACCAGGTTTGGCTAACCTGACCCATTTGGTTTTACTGACCAGGTTTGGCTAACCTGACCCATTTGGTTTTACTGACCATGTTTGGCTAACCTGACCCATTTGGTTTGACCATTTGGTTCGAATACCATATTCGACTAACTCTTCTCGATTCATTAAAACCGATTAACTCATCTCGATTGACTAAATCAATTAACTCCTATCGATTAACTAAATCGATAAACTCCTTTTGATTAACTAAGTTTGATTTACTCGACTCGACTGACCAGGTTCGACTAACTTGACCAGCTTGACTCGATTGGTTCGACTCGACCAGCTCGACTCGGTTGGTTTGACTCGACCATCTTGACTCGATTGGTTCGACTCGACCATTTTGGGCTCGATTGGTTCGACTAGCTTGACTAGTTTGGTTCGACTAGCTTGGTTTGACCACTTGACTAACTTGATTCGAATATTTATATCCGACTAACTAACTTTTCTTTTATTTCAATTTATTTTAACTTCTATTTATTTCCTAAATAGATTTCCTTTTGTATAATCTATTTATTTTCCTAAATAGATTTTCCTTTATAACTTTAATTATTTAATCCCTAATTAAATATCCTTTATTCTATTTATTTAATCTAAATAAATATTCCTTTATTTTATTTATTTATTTCTAAATAAATATCCTTTTATAAAATCCTTCGATTTTATAAATAGATTCATTTTCAAATATAAATATTGAAAATCCCCTTTTCTACATTTTCCGTGTTTTCTATTGTTTTTAAACAACCAACTGTCAATGATCAATATCATCCAAACATATAAAATCAACAACAGATTATATATCACAGTATATATCACAATATACAAATAACCGTAAAATAAATGTTGAGGAATCCAGTCGGATTCCTCCAACCTGTTTCCCTGCATCCACTGATGTTAAACAACGTATATAACATCACTTGCATTTCTAATGAAATACACTGATAACAAAATCACCGTTTAATAACGATATATATATATATCCATACTGTTTTCAATCAATTATTTAACAGTCCAATCTACAGTCCAATTTAACAATACAACTTAACAGTCCAAATTAACAGTACATAACTAGCAGTCAAATACAGAAATAAAATACAATTTATATTAAAATATAAATTGAGGAGAGTTAGTGAGTTTTTACTCACATTTGCGCATTAGCCGTTAAATAACGGTTTGCGTTTTGTTTGACTGCGACAGACAATTTATTTCGCCATAAATTGTAACGAGCTCCGATGGACTTCATGTCAGTGTCATTTCGTTGCTCCCGTCCATACGATCCCAACGCAACTTACGGTTCGTGATTCTGATTCACTATGCAAAAGTTATGCATCATACAAGTTATTATACAATAAATTGAATTCAAACTTAATTAACTAAAGTATATGGGCCTCACCCTTATTCTCTAAAACGGCCCATCCCCCCTTTAAAAGCCCATACCGAGCCTTTCTTCTCCGGATGATCTTGCTCCAGTACACACGCAACCTGCACCATTTCTATCGTTTCCATCCTTCCAATGCTCCCAAATCCTTCGACAAACACCAAAATCGACTACACCATTACGCATTTGATTCCAATCTCCACCTACTTCTCACCAAAAGGTTTCGCTCGATCATCAAAATCAAAACTCGTCGAAGACCATTTCCGACGTCCTCTGCACAAAACCATTGACATTTTTTTTTATAAAATCCCAGAAAATTAAAATAGGTGCTAAATCCCATGCCAAATTCAAATACGAACTCTATTTGGAGGATAATCGCTTCAATGATCTAACGAACCCAATTTTAACCATCGTTGCAGAAAAGCTCGAGGATCCTGCTGACGTCGATCCTCATGAAATTAGTATGTGTGTGAAAAGGGACTCACGAGTAATCTAAATATACTTATATCCTAATTTATAGGATTTTATATTGATTTATATGAATTATTGAAGATCAAATGATTTACTGTAAGAAAAAAATGGCGGCGCAAATACTTCTGACCAGAGGAATGAAGAGATTAGGTTTAGAAATTTTTAGTTGGGGTATTTATAGGATTTTATATTAATTTTTAATTCACATTTTATATTTTATTTTTAAGCAACCGTTGATTTTGTTCGTCCTCTAAAATTCCTATGATCACATACGGTACCTAAAAATCACGAAACTGGACATGCAGTTATACCTCGACATTACGGTCCCAATGAAACTGGTTTCGTCGAATACCGACTCCGTTTGCTCACACAGCATATTTTTAACCGTCAAAATACTGACTGTTTTACACTCTAAAAATCCGTACGGTCACACAGTGACTCTAAAAATCACGAAACTGGAAATCTAACAACTATTTGATATTGCGGATCCAACAAAACTGGTTTTGTCGAATTCCGCCTTCGTTTGCAAAAGTGGCTATTTTTAATGCTCTAAATAGCCTATTTAAATATATAAATATATTTAAATATAATTGAATTAATTATTAAAATTAATTATTATCGTATATCTTCACATATGATATCGTACAGCCCCAGAATATCATATCAGAGTTTACAGCTTGATATTTCAGATTCCAGATTATCTCGATATTCAGTTTATACTGAAAATCCATTTATAACGTATATAAAGCGTCGCAAATTATAAAGGAACTCCACAGCGACTTTTCTGAAATTTGATTTGGACGTAAATCAAAATCTACACGACGAAATCCCGATTTTTCTCTTCCACTAGAAAGATATACTCCACCAGCTCCACACGTTTCTTGTTTCACAGAAATCCGGCTTAAAACGAATCCTGTACATTCAGTTGAAGTTCAAATCGCCAAATAGCGAACTGCCGCGCCATTTCAAGCTCTGTTTTAATTATATTATAATTCTACGTTCACTGTCGTCAATTCAATATAATCGTTATTATATTTCGAATCGAAATTCCACCAAATCTCGTATGCTATTCAATTCACACGATATTGTGAATTTCACTATTTCCGACTATTTCGACATTATAATATATTATTATATTATAATTATTTATTAAATATTCAATATTATTTAATTAAACGATCATTAAATTCTCTAAATCACCAATTATATAATTAAATAAATTAATTGTTCAACAGCTAAAATGCGGGTCACTACATTCTTCCCCACTTAAAATAATTTCGTCCTCGAAATTGCTAAGCTAGGGGACGACCCTATCTATTGGAATTCCTAAGATTTGTTTATCCTTTATTTCTGATTTTAACTGAACCAATTAATATCGACTAAAATATTAATTTATTCCGACTAACTAAATTTTCAAAAATTTTGAAAAAAAATTTAACACTTTAAATTTTCGGAAAATTTTGCCAGCGTCTCCTTTGTACTGGTCAATAGCTCAAACTCGAACTCGCCTCTCTGGGCCTTCTTCACCCAAAAGAAAATCAAACAGCCAAGCGGCTTGCCAATTCGGTTCATAAATCTCATATCCATATATAATATAAACTGGTACCTTTTTGTTGGGAATATCAACTCTATCACTTCCATATGCTATCAACTCAGCATATACCAGTGTTATTTCCATCAAATTCCAATCAGTTCATATCCTCAAAACCAAATCGAATTTCATTCGAACCCGAATATCAAATTTCAAATTCTTAACTCATCAACCCAATTCCAGAACAGATTATTCTCTAATCCAATTCAATTCTATTTAACTCAGTTCAAGTTAATATTTCAATTTATTTCTACTATCTTATTCTATTTAACTTCATAAGTTAAAATTAAATTCCGAAACTTAATTTCCTGGGTCTATTTCAAATCAATTTGAAATTACAATGCCAATTCAAAACCTTTGAATTTCTAAACAACTTGTTTTCTCAAAGCAATTCAAAAACAAAACCTTTGGTAGTAGTCCGTCACTTAGAACTCGAAAATGAACACTGATGATGTCGCGATTCATCATCAGAATCTATTTTCCAGCTATCGAAGTGAGTTCAATACTATTTCACTTTCAAAAATCATTTCTAACCACTTCCATTTTGAAAACAGTTCAAAATCTCCCAGGAACTTAAAATTTACTTATTTTAATTCCAATTCTGATTTAACTTCAGATTCAATTCGTCTTACTTCATATACTTTACTGATATGAATTCTGATTAGTTATTTATAACCATTTCATCTTTTTATAATCTCATTCGATTTTTCTAACAACCAACACAACCAATATACTATATTAATTTCAAAACATATCATGTCGGTTCATCGTATTTAAGTGTTTATAAAACTCCTACCGATACAGTGGATCAAACTGATCGTCCAGAATTCATAAGCCACTCAATCAATAAATCTCCACAATATAAAACCATTTTATATTCAATAACATATACGCTCTCTTGTATATATATACACTCAACTCAATCTAGGATATTACTAATCCCATCTCTACTGAGTTACGCCACAGAGTTATGTCCGATCACTAAAACATAAGCTCTGATACCAACTGTAGTAACCCGAAAATCCGGGGGAATTTGAGCTGACTAAATAACACAAGTCCAACCCAAATCGCACTGGAAATTCAAGAAACTAATAGAAAGAAGTCAGAGGGTGAGGATAGATAAGATAGAACTTATAGAATAGAAGAAGAAGAAGAACATCATCATCAGAGTAAACACGAATCTCACAGCGGAACGAGTAAAATATAACATAACTTTTGAAATACAAACAGTTATATATATAATAGCACTTATCAGAGTACAGCACTTACAACACAGCGGAAATAATAATAGCTATAGAATCCTGAAGCCTCCTGCTCCAAGCTCTCCAAGTGTATCTGTAAAATCCCGACTACTTGACTGCCCGTACAAATTTAGGCACCCAAGAGTTTAGGGAAAACAACAAAATAAACTCCGGG
Organism: Allium sativum; assembly: GCA_030737875.1. Taxonomy (NCBI): domain Eukaryota; kingdom Viridiplantae; phylum Streptophyta; class Magnoliopsida; order Asparagales; family Amaryllidaceae; genus Allium; species Allium sativum. The sequence continues at coordinate 9,267,324 of JASFAX010000034.1, forward strand.
TCAGTCATGGGACTGGTGTGAGTAAAACAATTTAGTACTTGATTTAATAAAGGATATCTCACAAGACCACGCCGCATAACGGAACGGGTTTTACCCTTATGAGAATCCAAATAACTTTTCAAAGCAATATCATTCTGATATTATAATAATGTCTAAGTACAAATAAATATCAATCTAGCAAAAACGTTTGCATCTCACGTTACTACATATATAGTATACAATCAAAATCGCAAGAACGTATTGGATGATTGGATTTCCAACTATGACAAGGTATGGAACCACCTTCCGATCAGTGTACTCTAGGAACGATACACTGGAGTTCAACAAGAACATCTTGCAATTCAGCCACACATGACCGACCACTCATTTCGCTTGAGTGTATCGAATGTACATCACCAACGGTTGGGATCAGCAACCGTTCCCGTATATATATGGGACAGCATTGATAGATTTAAGAAACAAATGAATATTCACTAGATAGGTGATTATACACCCTACTTCGGTGCGACCGACTTAGCCATGCTGCCTGCCCGATTTCTGTCATTTACCGGATGATGAGGCTAGAAGCTACGCTTTATCATTACATCAGATTCACTTCGAATGCTACATTGTCAAATCCATCGAGAATCACTAATTGACGTCTACAACAGTACATTACGTGTTAGCTAAAGAAGTTTCCTTCTCCGCTTCCACTCTTGGTATAGTTGCAGAAATCAATGTAAGTGACCGTCTGGAAATACTATGTCAGACATCCATCTTCATTCACTTAGAAATGTCACATCGTCATACCCGCCAAATCACAAATTGACTTATCCAAAAATAACACGGGTATACAGCTAAGAGAAACGAATTCCTCCGCCACCAAACGTGAATACGTTTGAACAGATCAACTTACGCGATCCATTGGATATACTCTGTCAGACCTTCGTCCATACAAGTTGTCCTGGGACTGGACAAACCGAAGGCACTATTCTGTAAACAGGATAGCCCTTGCATGTTACTCCGTCTTCAATTATCTTTGGCATATATGATTCGCGACGCTTATGCCAATACAGAGTAGTTCTTTGGATAATAATCCAACCGGTTTCTCCATATCAACAACGTTAAAATGGTCAAAACTTCGATAGTCTGTGATTTAACCATCAAAGAAAAACAAGTGTGCAAACAACGATATTATTCCCAGATGGAAATTATATCGAACAAACATCATTTAACATTAATCTCTTTTAGTTCATTTATTTACTTATCTCATGTTTCCCTATATTCTAAATTCTTATTTTCTTTTATCAGAAAACATTTCTGATTCTCGTTTGGAAAACATTTCCAAAACTCCTTTACGATCAAACCTTACCATTTCTTAGTTAAGAAGGAAGTCACTCAAGTTGGGGTATAATTACCTCTCAGACCTTAACTGAACAACGTTATACTTCGAAATGGTCAAAGTTTATCTTTTAATCTTTAACAACTTCTTTATGCCTTTCTCGGATTCAATTTTACTAATCTACTTCTATATTTAAAACATTGGTTATAACGATAACGTTAAAATCCCTACTTTTGAATTATCTAACTTTAATTATAACTTCTATTCTTATTAGTGAATAATTAATCTAACACTTATTTATTTATAAATAAATAAATAAATCTCTATTTAAACACTGGAAAGTATAAGTACTTTCCCGAATTCGATATAATCGAATTTGCCGATTAACTCTCTTCGAGAAATCTCTATTTGATTAACTCTTCTTCGAATAACCTATATTCGATTAACTTCTTCCTTTTCAAATATCTCATATTTGAAAATCTTACTTTCGAATAAACTATATTCGAAAATCTCTTTTCGAATAACTCTTGTTCGATAAATCTCACTTCGATCAACTAATATTCGATAAATTCTTCCTTTTCAAATATCCCATCTTTGAAAAACCTCACTTCGATTAAACTATAATCGATAACTCCCTTCGATGAACTAACATCGATAACTCCTTTCGATGAAACTAACATCGATAACTTTAACTCGACGAACTTAACTCGACTAACTTAACTTGACTCGACTAACTCGACTTACTTGGTTCGACCAATTCGATTCGATTAACTAGGCTCGACTAACTCTATTGGTTTAACTCTAATCGATTAGTTCTATGGTTTAACCCTAATCGATAAATTCTATTTGACTAACCCTATTCGGCTAACTCGACTAACTTGGTTCGACCGACCAGGTTTGACTAACTTGACCCATTTGGTTTGACTGACCAGGTTTGGCTAACCTGACCCATTTGGTTTTACTGACCAGGTTTGGCTAACCTGACCCATTTGGTTTTACTGACCATGTTTGGCTAACCTGACCCATTTGGTTTGACCATTTGGTTCGAATACCATATTCGACTAACTCTTCTCGATTCATTAAAACCGATTAACTCATCTCGATTGACTAAATCAATTAACTCCTATCGATTAACTAAATCGATAAACTCCTTTTGATTAACTAAGTTTGATTTACTCGACTCGACTGACCAGGTTCGACTAACTTGACCAGCTTGACTCGATTGGTTCGACTCGACCAGCTCGACTCGGTTGGTTTGACTCGACCATCTTGACTCGATTGGTTCGACTCGACCATTTTGGGCTCGATTGGTTCGACTAGCTTGACTAGTTTGGTTCGACTAGCTTGGTTTGACCACTTGACTAACTTGATTCGAATATTTATATCCGACTAACTAACTTTTCTTTTATTTCAATTTATTTTAACTTCTATTTATTTCCTAAATAGATTTCCTTTTGTATAATCTATTTATTTTCCTAAATAGATTTTCCTTTATAACTTTAATTATTTAATCCCTAATTAAATATCCTTTATTCTATTTATTTAATCTAAATAAATATTCCTTTATTTTATTTATTTATTTCTAAATAAATATCCTTTTATAAAATCCTTCGATTTTATAAATAGATTCATTTTCAAATATAAATATTGAAAATCCCCTTTTCTACATTTTCCGTGTTTTCTATTGTTTTTAAACAACCAACTGTCAATGATCAATATCATCCAAACATATAAAATCAACAACAGATTATATATCACAGTATATATCACAATATACAAATAACCGTAAAATAAATGTTGAGGAATCCAGTCGGATTCCTCCAACCTGTTTCCCTGCATCCACTGATGTTAAACAACGTATATAACATCACTTGCATTTCTAATGAAATACACTGATAACAAAATCACCGTTTAATAACGATATATATATATATATATCCATACTGTTTTCAATCAATTATTTAACAGTCCAATCTACAGTCCAATTTAACAATACAACTTAACAGTCCAAATTAACAGTACATAACTAGCAGTCAAATACAGAAATAAAATACAATTTATATTAAAATATAAATTGAGGAGAGTTAGTGAGTTTTTACTCACATTTGCGCATTAGCCGTTAAATAACGGTTTGCGTTTTGTTTGACTGCGACGGACAATTTATTTCGCCATAAATTGTAACGAGCTCCGATGGACTTCATGTCAGTGTCATTTCGTTGCTCCCGTCCATACGATCCCAACGCAACTTACGGTTCGTGATTCTGATTCACTATGCTAAAGTTATGCATCATACAAGTTATTATACAATAAATTGAATTCAAACTTAATTTACTAAAGTATATGGGCCTCACCCTTATTCTCTAAAACGGCCCATCCCCCCTTTAAAAGCCCATACCGAGCCTTTCTTCTCCGGATGATCTTGCTCCAGTACACACGCAACCTGCACCATTTCTATCGTTTCCATCCTTCCAATGCTCCCAAATCCTTCGACAAACACCAAAATCGACTACACCATTACGCATTTGATTCCAATCTCCACCTACTTCTCACCAAAAGGTTTCGCTCGATCATCAAAATCAAAACTCGTCGAAGACCATTTCCGACGTCCTCTGCACAAAACCATTGACATTTTTTTTTTATAAAATCCCAGAAAATTTAAATAGGTGCTAAATCCCATGCCAAATTCAAATACGAACTCTATTTGGAGGATAATCGCTTCAATGATCTAACGAACCCAATTTTAACCATCGTTGCAGAAAAGCTCGAGGATCCTGCTGACGTCGATCCTCATGAAATTAGTATGTGTGTGAAAAGGGACTCACGAGTAATCTAAATATACTTATATCCTAATTTATAGGATTTTATATTGATTTATATGAATTATTGAAGATCAAATGATTTACTGTAAGAAAAAAATGGCGGCGCAAATACTTCTGACCAGAGGAATGAAGAGATTAGGTTTAGAAATTTTTAGTTGGGGTATTTATAGGATTTTATATTAATTTTTAATTCACATTTTATATTTTATTTTTAAGCAACCGTTGATTTTGTTCGTCCTCTAAAATTCCTATGATCACATACGGTACCTAAAAATCACGAAACTGGACATGCAGTTATACCTCGACATTACGGTCCCAATGAAACTGGTTTCGTCGAATACCGACTCCGTTTGCTCACACAGCATATTTTTAACCGTCAAAATACTGACTGTTTTACACTCTAAAAATCCGTACGGTCACACAGTGACTCTAAAAATCACGAAACTGGAAATCTAACAACTATTTGATATTGCGGATCCAACAAAACTGGTTTTGTCGAATTCCGCCTTCGTTTGCAAAAGTGGCTATTTTTAATGCTCTAAATAGCCTATTTAAATATATAAATATATTTAAATATAATTGAATTAATTATTAAAATTAATTATTATCGTATATCTTCACATATGATATCGTACAGCCCCAGAATATCATATCAGAGTTTACAGCTTGATATTTCAGATTCCAGATTATCTCGATATTCAGTTTATACTGAAAATCCATTTATAACGTATATAAAGCGTCGCAAATTATAAAGGAACTCCACAGCGACTTTTCTGAAATTTGATTTGGACGTAAATCAAAATCTACACGACGAAATCCCGATTTTTCTCTTCCACTAGAAAGATATACTCCACCAGCTCCACACGTTTCTTGTTTCACAGAAATCCGGCTTAAAACGAATCCTGTACATTCAGTTGAAGTTCAAATCGCCAAATAGCGAACTGCCGCGCCATTTCAAGCTCTGTTTTAATTATATTATAATTCTACGTTCACTGTCGTCAATTCAATATAATTGTTATTATATTTCGAATCGAAATTCCACCAAATCTCGTATGCTATTCAATTCACACAATATTGTGAATTTCACTATTTCCGACTATTTCGACATTATAATATATTATTATATTATAATTATTTATTAAATATTCAATATTATTTAATTAAACGATCATTAAATTCTCTAAATCACCAATTATATAATTAAATAAATTAATTGTTCAACAGCTAAAATGCGGGTCACTACAAAAGGGCATTACTAAAAATTCATAAAACCCATACCTGGTGTTAAATGTTGTGTATTTAATGCTAAACTCTTCCACTTTCGTTTGGTGAAAACCAGAGGCTAAATCAAGTCTAGAAAACACTTTTGATCCAGCCAGTTGATCAAAAAGATCATCAATTCTTGGCAGAGGGTGTTTGTTCTTTATGGTTAATTTATTTAATTCCCTTTGGTATATACACAACCTTAAAGAACCATCTTGCTTCATCACAAATACCAGTGGTGCACCCCAAAAACAATTACTTGGTCTTGTAAAACCATTCTCTTCTAATTCCTCTAACTGTTTCTTCAGTTCTATAAGTTCACTTGGCCCCGTTGTGGTAGGCTTTTTAATCACTGGACATGCCCCTGGGATTAAGTTAATTTGAAATTCCACTGGTCTATTTTGTGGGATACCTTTAACTTCCCCAAAAACATCCAAGTATTCATTTACTATGGGTATGTGTTCAATTGAAAATTCAGAAGTTTCATCACCTAACCCACATAAATGAAATAACCTTCTTTCCTTGGCAGATTCACAATTAACTGTAATTCTTTGCTTCTTACTGTTTCAGAATGAAATGGTGGATGTTTCTAAATTAATTATAGCCTTGTGTTGCTTTAACCAATCCATGCCCAATATAATACCTATATCTGGGTAATTTAAAACATATAAATTAGAAATAAAAGTATTTCCTCCTATAATTAACTTTGCATCGACACACAACATATCCAAGACACAAGAACTTCCTAGAGGGCTTTTAACAAGTAAAGGTCTTTCCAGAAAAATACAATTCAGTTTCAATGTCCTAACTATATCATGAGAGATCAAAGAATGTGTTGCTCGTGTATCAAATACCACTGATATAGGCACTTGGAAATAAATAATATACCTTCCATTTGTCCAAGGTTTTCTGCATTAGATTCCACAATGGATTTGCCTTTTGCCTCTAAAGTTGCCACTTTACCTTGCTGCTTAATCTCAGGGCAGTTTTTCTTGAAATGGCCTTCCTTCCCATATGTATAACACTTGAATGCTCCACCCTTTCAATTCTGGACACTTTGGTTTAATATGTTCTTCTTTGCCACAGTGATGACACACTACTTTCTTCTTGTTTTCACCTGTCTTGGCATCACTGGTTTTCTTTCTTCCAGCATCTTCCTGTTTCTTTTCATATGGGTGATACTTTCCCTTACCCTTTTTATTATTGTTGTTCTTAAAATTTATGTATTTTTTCCTTTCTTTGTCACGTTGCTCAAAGTTCAAAGCCAAATCTATGACTTGATCAAAAGTTTTGTTAACATAGGGTAACATCGCTCTACCCAAGGCTGGATTCAGTCCTTTAATGTACCTGCTATTTTTAGATGCTTCATCAGTAATTAGCATAGTCCCCATACTTTGACAATCCTTCAAATTTTTGGGTGTACTTAGTGATACTTAAATTCCCTTGTTTAAGTCTAATAAACTCTTCAAGCAAAGCTGCCTTAGAAGATGCAGGCACAAATCTAGCTTGAATCAATTCCTTAAATTGATTCCATGTAATGTCATTTTCAACTCTTCCAGCTATGACTACCACCCACCAACTCAAAGCTACTCCCTTCAGTTGTCTAGAAGCTACTTGCCTCTTCCTTCGATCATCTAATTGCATATTTCCAAAAATCCTCTCCAAGGTTCTAAGCTAAACCCGGATTTCCATTACACTTTCAGTGCCTTCAAAGCCTTTGCCTTCCAAATGAGTATTGGTCTTTAGTAATTTGGAGAGCTCTTCATGTGGATTCTCGGGTTTATGCCATATTCCTTCCCTCGGAGCATTCACTAATTCTTGCATATTCACCATAGGTGGTGCTCTTGGTCTTCTTGCCATGTTTCTTAAGTGAAAGGGATTTTTGGGTTAGCTAAGTTTCCTACTCATATATGGGATTATTCCCTCATATATGTATATAACAATCAAGCACACACGTGCAACCAATCATACCAATTGAAGTGAATTATTCTATCTCCTAATAATAAGGTATTATCTATGTTTTTAAATTAACACGGCTCTGATACCAAAATGGAATGACCCTGCTTTTAACTAGAATTTGGTATGTTTTTTTTTACTACAGTACACAAATGGTTTTCTAATTTCAAAGTTATAAGGCAGAGCCATTCTTTTCAAATCAAAAGTCCAGGATCCCAAAGATTTACCAATATAAAAATATTAGTTCATATAGAAAATGTTTTGGTATATATATATGAGGATATATATACCTCACTTGCTTTAAATCAGAGTAGAAAGAAAGCAAGAGATCCATTGACCCCATTATAGATCAATGTTGAACACAGATCCAAAAATGATACTCTTGTGCTTACAGAAATAATGCTTTCAAAAATGATATTATAAAAAAAATACTCTTATGCATACAGAAATGATACTTTCAAAAAATGTTACTTATATGCATCCAGAAATGATACTTGCAAAAATGGTACTTTTCAAAAATGATATTCTGATGTATACAGAAATGATACTTTAGGAATGGTACTATTAGAAATGATACTCTTATGCATACAGAAATGATGCTTTCATAAAATGATACTTATATGCATCCAGAAATGATACTTGCAAAAATGGTACTTTTCAAAAATGATACTCTGATGTATACAGAAATGATACTTTTATGATAATGTGTGTGACATGTGCATGTTTACTATCCTGGTCTTTAGTGCATGGGTTTACATTGCACCCTGGGTTAGACCTCCTCTGATATGAACTGAACCAAGTGTGCCCATGTGCACCACTTTTGTATTTGAGTTTACTGAAAGAATGCACCAATAACCCAGCTTGTAAACTTGTACATGTACACTTCTCTTTGCATAATGAGTCCAGATTGACTAATACATATAATATTGGAAAATTTCCATAATTCAAACATATATTTTCCCAATTTCAGTTTGCAAAATGGATCATATAAAATACTACTTTAGCTCAGTCATTAAAATAGTACATTGAACTTAATCTCTCGTATCCTCTAAATATAATTTTCCTATGGCTCAGCTTAATATTTACAAAAATGATTCATAAAGTAATTCTCAAGGATTCATGCAGATACAACAATTCATAAGCTTTTATTTTCTAACTTAAGCATGCTAACATCCATGAAAACAAGCCAGACTCCTAACCCAGTTTCTACTTAGCTCCATCATTACCTGAAAAAGCATTAGAGGTTGCCTCATCATATAATGAGACACCCCATTTGCCATGAGCAAACAAGGTCAGACTAATGTGTCTGGTATGAGCATTCTCAATCAAAACTTAATAATAAAAATTAGGTTAAAATCTATGAAGAGATTCTATTTTAAAAGACAATATCCTTTACTTAATTAATAAGCTTGTGCAAATTCACTTTCACTGATTTATTCAATGTTTATCAATAGTGTTCAGATTAAGACATACAAATCACTCATACATAGGTACACAACACAGTAAATCCATCCTGATAATATTAGGATATATAGCCATAATGCATTCACATTTGCCTTGGGAAGTTTTCCAGGAAAACTCAAGTTCCTTGTATTTATTTCCTAGCATATATCAATTGGTTTAAATACCCGGGTCTCATCTGTATAAGTGAATCACTGGGACACATTGTAGTGATCTAATTCACATCACTGCACAAAGATCTCAGGACCAAAATTAGGCCATGTGTCAACCTTACAACTCAAATGCAAGCCATTCAACATCATCTTGACCAAAAATACCTTAGTTAAATTACTAAGTGTTTTTCCTTATATTTTCCAGTGACTATTTACCTAAATATGGTAAACTAACACAGTTAGATTCACTTCATAATGCCATGGATTTCATAGAAACCACCCAAACAATCAAAACAACCATTCAAGCAAGAATATAAACCATTCAGTATATATATATGTATGTATGTATGTATGTATGTATATGTATACGTATATGTATTTGTGTGTGTGTGTGTTGTGTGTGTTGTCTAGGAAATCATTTTATCTTAGGGTTTTAATAAGGTAAAATCCTTGTCTAAATATAGCCACTTATACATATGTATATGCTTGTCTGGATATAGATCTAATATTAAGTTATGGTTGTTATGAATATTTTTTTTATAGTTATATGTATATGCTTGTCTGGATATAGATCTAATATTAATCTATAGCTGTTATGAATATTTTTTGAGAGTTTTTTTCGTCATGCATAAACTGGTTTCAGATGAATTTCAAAACCTAGCTGAGACATAATGTTGACATTTTTTATTAGAGATTAGCACATAGAAAATCCTATTGCTCTCTAAATCAAATATTTACCGAGCCTCAGCACCTATACACAAGTATATTGCAGCTTATCTACATTTTTATGAGAGATTGCTATAGATCAGTATCATTTATATGTCCAGATTTATGGGTTTTTCTAAGTATCATAAAAAGGGTTTCCAAGATATCATAAAACTAAATATTCAAATAAATCTGAATCCATGTTGTAAGACTCCATAATTTCTAAATAGACTTATTAACATATTTGCAATCACATTTAGATAGGAAAAATAATCAGAGGATCAAATTCAAAGTAAAATGAACATATAAAAATATTGGCTGCTTCTTTAGTCTTAGGACTTAATGCCATTTGTTTTAATACTCACCAAAACTTTTCTTCTATGCTTAAGAAACCAAAGAACTCTTGTTTTTCCCCAAGCTTCCCTTCTTCCTTTCTAAATAAATTTTATGTATTTTTACTTATTTTCACTAGGCAGTTTAATTTTGCCCGTCTACCCTTACTTATATCATCAAATTCCTAGGGTTTTGCAGGTTATACAAAGTCAGTTTTGCCCCTTATCAGATCATGCTATTTGTGTGAGTGTTATTCACATTATTTTGCTTTGTTTTCTTTATAGTGCTCGGGTATAAAATCTGCATTACTTTTTAGAGATAAAGCAAAATATTTTTAAATGATTTTCCCTCCATAACAAGTCATGACAAAATAACAAATGGACATAATAATCCCCCTTTTTCTAAATCTGGCTATGCACTATTAAATCTTGGTGCAACTTGTCTTTACCATATACACTATATGTATTATCTCAAACCTTCTTTATGTTGTACATTAAATCAAGCTATACGATTTAATTTAATTGCCAGTGCAATACATGTATACTCATATACATAAATCACATTATTTATCCTGGAATTATGGTTTTGCCTTGTGCATGTCCCTGTTGTACACATGTGTACACACACATATATGCGCACGGGTTCAAAAACCCCACTATTTCCAGTTTAAATTCAGTAAACATTTTACTAAAAGCTTTGGGTCATTACTCTCTGTCATATTGGATCCGCTAAGCGTTTTAACTGCACAGTAATATACATAAACATAAACCAATTAAAAGCTTAAATTTATATGTTCATTTGCATAAAGAAGGAATATATTTTCGGGAATACTTGAAATACTGGCTACTTTCTGGACTTCACAATCATGGAAGACACTGTTAGTGGAACCATCAATATTAGTAGCACTAAGCTTAAAAGAAAAACCTTTGCTTACAAATGACAAAGAATCCAAACTTAAATTAATCATTACTCAACAATTTAAGCTCAAATAATGAAATTAAAATGTAAGTAGTTATGTAAGAGACATGATAATATATAATGTTGATCATGTTTTCACAACAAGAAGAAAAAAATGCATCTTTTGAGATAATTGACACACGTAAAAAAGTGAAAGGAAGGACTAAGAGTTCAAAAGAGATGATATCAAAAGAGATGATATACACAGTAAGAGTTTAAATTATGTATTCTGTTGAGAATAAAGTTAGTTTTTTCTTTAATCCTTCTTAAGCCTCTTCTTCAAATCCATGTCTTTTATTTTATCCACTTTTCTTTTATGTTTTTTTTTTTTTTTTCCTTTTTTCTTTTTTTATGTTAATCTCTTTTGTATTTTTAATTTACATATCATGTGTAGCTTCGTTCAAGCAGTTAGATCATATTTTTTTTGTTAATTAGTTTACATTTCCTTTTATATTTAAGTTGAAATTTTCTTATATTGATATATGTTCAAATAAGAATAGCTAAACCCATTTAGGGGAAGATGTAGCTCTCATCAATTATAGAAAATTAAACATAAGTGATCTCATTTATGCTCTACTCTTGTATGCTTAATAGAAAGTTGGACGTTTATGTAAATTTGTTGTTTAATCTGTCACTTGAAAAAAAATCTATGTATTAGAGTGTAGGAGCAGAATGTAAGAGGTCATGGGCTCTTTTCTGTCGGGTCCCTTTGTTAGGATAATATTTTTTATACTATCTAAATTTGTATATAAGTACCCAACTTAATAAAAAGGAAAAAAAAGAACTTAAGCATATTGTTACGATGAACCAATTTAAAATACCGGGTTTTCACATTGTATTCAATCTTTTCAACCGTATCCGATAAATGTTCCCTCCATTTGCATAATTGTCCTGTTCATCTGTCCCGGTTCGTTCTCCATCACCTTTCTTCCCTTCCCAATCTCTCCTATTCTCGAATAGCACCCCCTACAACCGAAAAAAAAAAAAAAAAAAAAAACACGAAGTTTCTATAGTAGACACTTCGTTTTTTCAATAGTACATGCATTTTCTTTCAATAAGACGATATACATTGTTGTGTAGTATATCGCACCTGTGATGTCAATTATATGTATTGAACAAACTGACTTCTATGTTGGAGTAGGCTTATCACCTGGCGATTTGGGTTACTTCTTCATGCAATAATCAAAACATGTATTTGACTACATATTATGCATTATTTAATATATTTTATATTACATATAAGCATTAAAGTGCTAGTTTTAAACGATTTCGCCACATTAGTTACTCCAAGCACATCCGAAATTTTAAAACTTCAAATTATATATGTACACTAAAGAAAACACACTTAGATTACTAATAATACTCAAATGAATAATGTTGGAGGACCCATGAAAACAATATCAGAAAAAAGAAGACTTGAAAATGGAGGTAGAAAATCAAAGAGGGTAAGATCTTTGTAGGAACAATGATCATTGTTATTTAATTTTCTATTTTTTCTTTAGTTTTCCAAACTTCAAAAATTATCATATTCAAAACATATCTTGAATAAATGGATTATCAAAAATTCCCAAAATAACCTACCATCCTTCTTCCTTATTATGGGAACCAAATATGAAAATATAAAATATTGTTTGGTTTGTTTAATGTTTTAAGTTTTTAGTTTTCAGCGTTAATTAAGAAAATTGCAAAAGTTTCAAGTATAGCAGAGGTGACGCATAATCCACCTTCCTTGTACCACGGCCCACGAAAATATAAATTTGTTAGAAAGCTACAAATCTACCGGTCTCCTAACACAGCCCACGAAAATATAAATTTGTGATCCACATTTGAAAGCTACATATAAATTAATTAATTTCTTAACCCGCATCCTCACTCCATCCCTCATTGTCCGTGTTCCGCTACAACTAACAAAAAAGGCTACAAAAAACAGATGTGCAGATTAAATGGCGCATACGCAAGTTAAAATCACCAAAAACAGTCTCAAGGAAAACATAAAATAAGATGAGTGATACAGCTATACAGCTTAAAACTAGCTCTTAAAACATATGTTATTGGCTGACAATACAAGAAATAATATTATTCCTCAAACGAGCATCAAAATGCCTTCACACGGTGACAAAATTCTTCAAGACTTCAATCACCTCTTAGAAAGAAACAGGATCCAATTTCTATGACAACACATTTCCCAGGCGTGTAGTTCTCGTCTCCTGACTTAAACAGTTCTGTATTAACACATGGTCAATTTGTCATCTCCGATGTGCAAAATATATAAACCTTCAGTAATATAATTAGCTATAAAATTAATTCAAAATTCAACTGCAGAGATTTTCCTTTTGAACTTTAACTGAGCACAGTTCGATAATTTTGCTACCAAAATCATTGATTCAAGTTGATCTCTTCTTCTGGTTGATCTGTTTCACCTCCTTCGTGAGCATTCTTGGTGCAATAGCCATGGCCATTAGCTCTTGGAATAATAGTTTGCATGCGTAAGGTATATGAACCTGCAAATCATCAACTTGTGTTGAGACACATTTGAAAACTGACAATACAAACTGAAAAAAATACAATACAACATTAAAAAATGAATCCTAGTCTAAAACAATAATGAATGGTGCCATGCAGCGTACCACGCTTGTAAAAACAGCCTCCAAGAGAGAGAAATTATCTAGGAAAGATTGCTTGATGACTGAGCTTCAATTTAATTTCACCAGGAAAATTTTCATAAAACACCGACTCTGCTGTTTGAACTTCTAAATTTAAATTGATTTATCTTTTCACGTGCATTTTAATTTGATTTAAATTAAAGTTTGGATTACATACTATTTTGGGTTCATTGTTCATTATCCATATAATGATTTTCCTCAATCCCAACATGAGCAAAGTTTTGATTAAAAATTAATTTTTGAATGAAAAAATTGAGCACCAAAATTCAGGTTTTGAATCAAAAAGCAAGTAATGATTCAAGTTTGCGAAGTTAACCTAAAATGAGCTTCAAATGGATTTAAAATTTTCATAATCACGAGCAAGCAAAAAATAGAATGAAGAATAAATCGGCACATGACTCGTCTTAAACACACCTGTACTATATCAGTCTTGTTCTTGCATCCACGGCACTCAAACGAATTCTTCTTAAGGTTTGCTATAGCAATGAGACCGCACTTCTCACAAACATGAACCCTGTATGCATCACTTTGGTCAAACAGTCTTTCCTTGAGAAAATGTGCAGCCCCATGAGCAATCATACAGTCCCTCTCCATCTCCCCGAATCGAAGACCTCCATCGCGAGATCTTCCTTCTGCTGGCTGCCTAGTTAGAATCTGTACTGGCCCTCGCCCTCTTGAATGGATCTTGTCATCAACCATATGTTTCAGCCTCTGGTAGTACGTGGGACCCAAGAATATCATTGCGCTTAACCTTCGACCAGTGTGGCCATTATACATTGTCTCAAATCCTCGCATTTGATAACCGCATTTATGAAGAGCTTTGCTAATATTGTCCACCTGAGCAATTACATACTTCATAAGTTGAGAACATAACCAACATTTCACAAAAGATAATTATTCTCAATTACACCCACTCTGACAGACAACTCATGGATACTCAAAATACATGATTCTAGTGTCCTAGTTGATCTAAGCAGACATACGAGTCAATGGATCAATGTTCCATTGCTTGAGCAATTACTGAGGCCTACCCAGCGATTGAAGCAAAGAGCTACTGCATTGAATAGTCAAATTATCAATCGAATTTGAATTAACAATTGACAATCAGTTTGTAAATCGACAATTGTCACTGGAAAGTGTGATTGCTCTAATAAAGAACACAGCGTTCCAGATCACCTCCCATGATCATTTAAGTTTCTTAATCTGTTGGCATGCCTGATCCAAGGTCAACATATATAAAAATAAGAAAATAAAGCATACATGAGTACTTCGTAACAGGAGCTATCAGAAAAAAAAAAATCTAAGAATGAGTAGTTTTTGCTAATGGATGCACCGAAAACTGATCCAAAATATTGTATACCGTAGTATTAGTATTTTCTGATTCTAAATATCAGGTTTCATTCAACACAATCATAAAAATCCAGTATTCTGGATTTTCCCTAGATTAATCCTATATAGTTTCACTCCAGACAAACTTATTTGTATAACATTCAAACCTAATGGGGATATACATCAAGTGTTATTAACACTGATGCTGGTGTGCTAGAAAAATTGGCTTATTACCGTGACATCAGTGAAAGGAGTAGCATCTCCTTCTTTTCCCATATGAGCAGCAACCTTGCCCATAATACATTCAATGAGTTGACCAATGGTCATACGAGAAGGAATAGCATGTGGATTGACAATAATATCAGGTGTGATTCCTTCAACAGTCCATGGCATGTCCTCTTGAGTGTATGTCATACCAACGGTACCTTTCTGACCATGTCTACTACTAAATTTATCTCCAATTTGAGGAATCCTAACAGATCTCATTCGTACTTTCACAAATCTCAAACCATCAGCATTTGTAGTCAGCAAAACCTAATTAAGATGAAAAAGTTAGATTAATTAAACACGTAACCTATTTATTTCTTGTACTTCAATGAAATAAAATTTAATCACCTGGTCAACCATCCCACTTTCACTGTGTCGTAAACTAGTACTATGATCTCTCTTGGTGTATCTAGAAGCTTGACCTTGAGCATCATCTTGAGGTATTGGAGATGTTTTTCCAATAATGACATCTTCACCTGATACCCTTGTACCCTAATTTAATGTACAGAGGTCATGAAATGAACATTTGGAGAACTGCACAAAATATGTGAAACAAAGATAAATGAAAGAAAAGAAAAAAATCTCACAGGAGGTGCAAGACCATCATCATCCAATTTATCGTATGATCCATGACGCATACCCTGCACATTTTTGGATGGTCATTAACTGTAACGTAAAACAGATACACCTTACATATATATTCTGAGTACTACAAATTGAAAACTCATACCATTGTATTTTCCCTATTTGGACGACCAAAATCCTCTTTCACAAGGGTTCCCATTTTTTTCTCTTCATCTCTGTAACAGGTATGTTATTAGAATACTGAAACAACATAATCAAGAGAAAATTTATAGCGCCACAATATTACCTGTATGAGCGAAAGAACAATGATCGGAAGAAACCACGATCTATTGAAGACTGATTCATGATAACAGAATCTTCTTGGTTGTAGCCAGAGTAACAAGAAATAGCAACAATGGCATTCTTCATTGTTTACAAAGATATCATAAGGAGCTATGCATAACAATTTAAAAAAAAAAAAAAAAAAAAAGCAATTCAATTAGGATTACTGTATATTACAATGCCAGCAGGAAGTTGACGGAAGTGTAAATGCTCCATAGCTCGCGTTGTAACAAGAGGCTTCTGAGGATAATACAGAACGTATGCTAAGGTATCCTGTAAAATGCAATATACTTATTAGTTTATCGAATAAGAGAATTATCATGAGAAGTAATAACTATGAGCATACCATTCTCAACTGGTAATTCGTTACATATATTCCCATGGCTTGTTTACCCATTGCAGATTGGTAAGTATTACGTGGACTCTGAAGTCAATAATATAGAACGAAAAATGAGAACAGTGATAAAAATTAATTAATTTGCTCAAATTTAATGAAAATATTGTTTTTACCTGGTTATGATCTGGGAAAGGTATAATTGATGCACAAACACCCAATATCAATGATGGGTGAATCTCACAGTGGGTGTATGTTTCAGAATATGCCTCCCCTGGATTTTGCCTTGCGTTCACGAGATCCTGTGTGTATAATTAGACATATGAGGAGCAAAACCAAAGCAAGATCATGGTACTTCGCCTAGTACTAGGATACAAATAAGCTAGTCAATAGGCAGATGTTTTCTATAGCAATATTTTTGTTAGCATCTCCCTCAAGAATTGGTATTCGTTTGGTATTATAGTCGATGTTAATTTATCATTCTTAACGTCCCTAATTTAAAACCGAACATGAAAATTTTGTTTCATTCGGCTCCTTTATGGAAAATTGATGTATTCTCAGAAACAAAAATTAGATCCATAACATCCATGTCGGCTTTTCTTATTAAAGACACCCAAAGCCACTCGCTTTCTAGATGATCCCTCTAGAGAAGGGGGATTCTATTGTTTCAAATCTGTCTAATCTAGTTGCTTCATTCCCTATTTCTACTCAAGAGATCCTAAGGGGAAAAAATTAATTTAGATTCCACCGAGCATATGCAACCTAATAGTGAGTCACTGCTTGGCAAATCCTAGGTTATTTGGGCTCCATTCAAGGTTTGGTTAACTGACGTGCAAGTGGTTGTTGACATGCAAAAGCTTCCAGACAGCAAGATTTTCAACTTAATATTACATACCAATATGCAAACAAGTTCAACGCCTACTCATTACGGTAATGCTTGCTGGATGAAAGCACAATTAGATCAAACAACTCACGTTAATAGTCATAGAAATCATAGTTGTCTCTTCTTCTTCAGTGTCAATGTACTCGATAAACCCTTTCGCAACAAGATCATGCCAACCATCTTCTTGGGCCTCCTAATATGAAGAAAGAGGTGTAATGGTAAATAATCTTTAAAGAAACAATGCACCGAAAAATTCTTCAGAATTTGATAATCAAACCCTTTGCTGCAAAGCTTGTATATGTCGTTTTTTTATCAGTAGCCTCTGCTTTTCGACAATGAATAGCGGTCTACTGCATCGACCATAATCTGTATATAGTCGCAATTCCTTAAGACGGATGTCTCGGATAACTCCTACCTCGGTATTCACATCAATCTGGAATTCAATAAAGAAACAGAAGTTACATCTTTATTACATGTATTATACATACTATTACATGCACTGCACCTAAAATCAAATGTCATTAGAGATAGAAAAAGATTGTGGTGTTCAGGGTATCACTGCATTCTCTGATTTATCACCGTTAATCCCCTTTCATGATGTAAAAATAACATATAGATTAACACATCAACCATAAATTCTCTAACCAATTTGGAAATACAGCATATGCAAGTCCTAGTGTACGGCGGTGAAGTGATAAAACCACAATGTTCAAAATATTCGAACCTAAACCATAGCAGAAACATTGGGGAACTAACTTTATTTTAAAATACTGAGGAACTTGTGCATTGTGCAAAGAAGAGAGATGATGGTATGTAGAAAGTTTAGGCTAATACCAACAAGGCAACAACAAACAACATTTATATATGCATATATGCAAAGAAGGCATCACCACTAACGAGAATCAAAGGTATCTACCTGTCTCCTCAACTGTCTCAAGGTCTTCACTAGTAAGTCGGGATTCCTATGAATGCCGACCCAACAACCATTGACAAAGATTTTTGTTGCCTGAGGAATAACAGCGGGAGATATTTCCTGAAATGACAAGAGATCGGTACATTATTTGTACATTACTCCACCAACGAAAATTACACGATCCTACATAACAATCGGCACCAATATCACCTGAGAACAGCAAGCATCTAAGGCGTAAGAAATACCTCAAAATTTTCGGTACTCCATTCCTCTAGAAACTCCAATATCGGATTAGCAGCTGATCCCACCGTAATGTATACCATCAAGGCAAGATTTTTCACCAATCCACAAGCCTTGCACACACAAAAAGGAAATATAAGAATGTGCAATCAGACTGTGCTGGATGAGATCGCTTTGCTTTTATATCTAGGCTGAACATGCATGATCTAAAAAGCTATAATTTTTCCCAAGCATGTGTGCTATACCATATCTGTTTTATACTTACAAATTAGTAAGATAATTGTTGATCAAACTATCCTACCTGTCCTTCGGGTGTTTCAGCAGGACACATCATACCCCAATGTGAGTTATGAAGCTGGCGAGGTTTTGCCAACTTTCCTGTGTAAATTATCCTTCCATCAGAATAATGCTTTTCATACAGATGATGATAATCAAATGCTAAATAATCGAGTACCTTCTCGACCAATAGGAGAGTTCAGCCTCCGCAAATGAGAAAGAGTTGATGCATATGTTAAGCGATTCAGCACCTATCAAGTCAAAATAAACGAAGAATGTTAAAAAAGAGAGACAAAGGGTAGCACAAGACAAATGTAGAGAACAAAGTTACCTGTGAAACCCCTGCCCTGGTACCAGCATTATTAGCAGCTCCCCAGTTTCCCGTAGCAAGAGAATACTTCAGACCAGTTGTGATGGTCTTGGCTTTAATTGCAAATTGCAAATTAACATCTTTCCCACTGTCAACACACTGTTAAAAATCACTGACAATTAGCAAACATCATCATGAAATGACCAAGTGAATTGCCGAAGCCACATAACATGTAGTAACACATTCATTAGAGTACTAACCTTCTGAACATAAGATCGTACATCTCTTGTCAATTTTCTAAATAACTGAAAAGAGAAAAAGAAAAAATTAGAAGGTACTGTGAAAAAATTTAAATATAAATATCACTATACCTAAATCCATAAGAAAACAAACCTGTCTGAACAAACCACCAAGTAAAGGACCAGCAAGGTCAAGTCTTTTATTTCCATAATGATCCCTGTCATCTTCCGGTCTCCGACCCAGTGCACAAAGCAATAGCCTATGGATGATATATCTAACAAAATATCATAGCAAATGTTAGACATTGTTCTCTACCAATAATTTAGCAACTTTACTTGTATATGATGAAAGCTGGCGGAATACCCAAAATAATACGCTTTCTTGGTTTCACAATATTCCCCAACACCAACATGAGGTAACATCTCTTTTTGAAGAATTTCTTTCGCATACCTACAGTTGATGTAAGAAAACATACAGTATTATCACCAAAGATCAATATGTGATTAATCCAGAAGATTTTAAAATGGCATGGTTGTGAGAATAACATACTTGATTCTCTTCTCTTTTGTCACTCCAACAGAGTTCCCACGTCTTCCTATGTAATCCAGTGCTACCTAAGAAATTTACATTATAAACAATGTTCAACCGACAGCAGAGTGAAATCTGGCTTACTACGAAATTCAGTGTCTTAATGTAATAAATTATACTACAAATTAATCAGGATGAGCTTCAATAGTAACAATTTTTACAATATATAGGAGATAACATGCTGATGGAGTTTCTGCATGGCCTTTGTTACTTCCCCTACAAGGGTTCAAGTGGTACAGAGCTTAAGTACATTCTGCCACCATAAATACAAGGGACTTACCTATGTGAGTGTGTGTATGCTTTATCGAATCTCTATACTTCCAAAGTTAATACAATTTTTTAAATCATTAAAAGTTAGCACAACCAATTAAATGGTAAGCTGAATATCTTTGAGGCAACAAAACTAGGAAACAATTCACAGTGGCACATTATTATTGAATCATGTTGATGGAAACATGCGTAAATAAATTTTAGTTGCATAAATAAAACGAACCTGCTGGTTTTGGATCACAAAAGCTTCTTCAAGAGATGGACGCAGAAGCTCCATCATTGCAGTATCAGAAAAATCATAGCATATGTGTTCCAATATGTCTTTATCCGCAACAAAACCTAATGCTCTAAATACAATGATTATAGGTATATCTGATTTAATATATGGAAGGTTTGTTCGAATATACTGCCCTGACGAACCCTGCAGTTGTTGCAGTTACAGAGTGATACATATCAGCACACAAATTTTGACTGCCTCATTTGAGTTCATAAAAAACAAGAGAACGTTACCCCTTTCGCACTTGCACGAGAAAGCATGCGAACATTCATGCTACTAGCAGGCCTGTTCTGATTTTCCGCCATGGAACGAACTTCAGCAACATAGGCATACTTGTTGGGTTGTCGTTTTTTAAACACATAAACATGATTGGTGCTCATTTTCTCCTGGGCAATCAGAACTTTCTCACTTCCGTTAATTATAAAATAGCCACCTTGATCGTATGGGCACTCTCCAAGTTCTGTTAGATCCTTCTCAGAATTTTGGTACAGCGTACAATAACTAGATCTTAACATGATAGGAACCTACAACCATTTAACTACATATCAGTCTATACTGCAAAATGTTGAATCTTCACAAAATAACAATCATAATAATTATCTATCTAGCAAAATTATAATGCAAATACTTAGACTAAAATATACTGCAATATAAAAAACAAAAAATATCCTTTAAAAATATTAATACATATAAAGGACATTTTGATCATTTGGTTACCCGGTTTAAGGCCACGGGTTTTGACAGAGGGTTCTCATAGTTTATTTATCTATTTACCTTTTACCCAAACTATATATGCCAAATGCTTAGTAATCAGAAATTGGAAACCAAATTAAGGATATAAAAGTCATTCCATTTTGCCATGCTCTCAGCAGAAGATAATTCATTTCTGTAAAAATTTACGGTTATAGGTTAAATCCCAAACTAGCTTCTTAAAAAGGACATGATTTTAGTTTTTGCAGGAAATTCATGGTATCAGAATTGGTTTTTGGATCAAGCTCAAACAATTTCTTCGAAGAAGTGGACAGCTATTCTGCTCCATACAATGCAAACAGTGGTAAGTTCACTATCAAATTTAATGCCTGCATCTTTGATGTGTTGCTTTTCAAGCTTGTTTTGTGTGTAAAAAAGTGGTTCTAAATATAGTTTACTGTTAATAAAGATTGCAGAAGGCTTTTGAAAAGTTTATGCGGATTAATACTCCAAGTTCTTCACTAATTTAAGACTATATAATTTTATAGTACTTTTAGTTTCCCATGTAAGAGTAACATGCATGTGTTTTTCAAAAAATAGATATCTACATCAAAAGATTCTAAGTACATCTTAGCTTAGTGAGTAAATTAAGTTGCTGAATTTCTGTTTACCTGACACAACCTGAGCTTCTAAGTACATCAAAAAATAGATATCTACATCAAAAGTGTACTCTTACGATTTGCACTTGGATACATTTTCATCTGCAGAAACTTTTTAAGCGTGTTGCACCAGCTAATTGGATTTCTCAGGGGCAATTATTTTAACAACATACAAAAGGTTTCTGGGCAGTTCTAAAATATTTGCATTTGAAGAGCAGAGCAGAAAATTGTCCTTGGGCTGTTGATACTAACACAACCTGAGATTTATGAGAGTATTCACTATCTATGTTTGCTTACGCTATTTTACATCATACACACACACTTCAGACTGTAAATTAAACTCGATATCCTTTTATTTGCTTAAATAATTTATCAAAATGAGTGTGTGTGACCACTTACAAACTGTTGCAAGCACCTTGAGAAATTATAATATTGCAACCACATACTTGCAAAGAAATTGCACCATGTTAAGAAGGAAAAGGTTAGTGTAAGAATTTTATGACATCAAATAACATTACCCTAGCAACGTAAGTGCCAAAATATATCTAAACAATATTTATTCGACGCGGAATGAAGATAACAAAATGCAGGAGAATAAGAGCAACTGTTAATTTATTAGCACTACGAAACAAATCCAGAATGAAATGTTAAACAATATGGATGTGCGTAAACAGAGAGAATTTCTTATGAAGCCAACCCATTCCTTACGATCTTTGAAAAGGTTAATACTCAACTGACAGTTTGACTAATAAACGAACCAAGTGTCACACTTACTATATCCCACTTAATGATAGTCAGAAACAAACTATTTTCATTTCATTTGTTATTATGACGATAAATAAAAGGAATTGATTAACAACTATTTTGAACAGAAAATACATAAATTATTACCACCCTGCTTGCATACCAGAAAAAGATCACAGTTATTTTGACAGTAAACAAACAACCGTTTTAATGCAAGAACAGGGTAACTTACAAATTAATCGACAAACGGTGAATCAAAAACATTCCATCACACTGAAATCGACATGAAAAATATATTCTTCCCCCTTGGCATGCCAGATAAACCAAAAAAAAAAGGTTTATTTTGCAACTTAATGGGAAAATATAAAATAAACACACTGAATTATTTTTACCAACAAAAAAAGAAACATGTACATGCAGCTTTAAAGAAATCGTACATTCTTTGACTTGTTTCAACATACAGCGATTAAGATTATAAAGAGCAGAGCCATGATTATAAAGACCCATACCCGATGCTCCTACATACTGTATAGATTTACTTCTTTTTTTAACGTTGCTCTCCAATCTCATTAGTATCTATATGTAACCACATTCCAGGTAATAAGTAGCATACCACAGCTTTAAACTTATCATTTCTCATTTCTAAGAACATTTTCTAAGATTACATGCATGCAAATCGAGTTGAAATCTAGACACGGACTTACATGCATCTAAGACACAACTGTTGTTTAATTAAAATTTTGTGTGGTTCAAGTTCATGCAGATTTTATTCTGTCAAATTGGAATAAAACATTGAGTGTGGATACACTCAAATTTTTCAAACTGGAATTTAAATCGTAGATTTAAAAGAACCGTGTTTTAAGCAAGGATGTAAAAATCACTACGTAAATGCTAGACGATAAGCATGAACTAGAGATCAATTGCCAAGGCGAAAATTAATCGAAGCTAAGTGTTTTTGATAGGTTCATATATTTTGGATAAATTTCTAGTATATTGCTTAGTACTAACTGATCCATGAAAATACAAGAGATTTGGAAGTAACCATGGAGAAAAAAGCTTGAAACAAATAATCCGATGCTTATAAGATGCATCAAGCCCAAACTGGTGCATAATTGAAGCCTATAAACTTGTTAATCCGATGCTTATAAGATGCATCAAGCCTAAATCGGTGCATAATTGAAGCCTATAAACTTGTTTATATGCCTAAATAATACAGTAAGTCTCATCCAGGCAGACTGCAGAAGGTCTATGCAAAAACCTGGTGGTAAGGCTAGCGTAACATCTAAGTGGGAGTCTAGAAGGATTTTTACAACATTGATTTTGAAGTTTCTATACACTTTGCAATCGATTTCGATGTTTGAAATTCTGCATGAACACAGTTTTCTTATTACATATTACTATTTTGTTTTAAAAAAACTTATAATTGAAATTGTGAATCCAAATTAGTCTATTACATATTTAATGAGTTGAATGTTTTTAAAATTGTAGTTTCAACAAAATTTGAATTGGAATGTACATCAATTCGTAAAGGGAGAAATCAGATCGTAAATTGTAGGATTTTAAGATGTTCGAACCTATAATTCCCTGGAAGAAAACAATCATGGATCATGTACATTTGTTGCGCAGCTGTTAACTTATTCTACACTTGAGAAAGTATTTCAAAACAAAGCACGTTAGTTGTCTCTTCTTTTGAGATAGCATCATTCAACTACGAAATTGGTTCTCGAGTAGATCCCGGTTTAGTGGATGGGTGCAGTTTTCTGATTAAACTAACACTGATTCAAAGACTATGGTCGTATGCATAATTTGTAGCTTTATCATTTTTCAACGCCTATTTTTAGATGGACATGTTTATGCTTTTTCAAATTTGCCATGTTCTATTTATTACGTTAGAACTTCCTAAATTAGTGGGTTTTTTGTTGTTGTTTGGGGTGGGGGGAGGGGTACGCATATATTATGATTATCTATGAAAATCGATGAAACAAAAACAATGGATGATGCTCTTTGGCAGTTACAATAGTCATTTACCATTCCTGTTTCGAGTTCACAAACACGGTGAAATTAACGGATTCCATCTTTCGAATGTACATAATTTGTGTACTGGTTGTTTAAATGATTGATCCCAAGTAAAACCAGCACAATGCATAATCCTTTTATTAAACATTATTCTACTAGCCTAATTTAAATAGAACCATATGGTAAAAGCACAAACACTCCATAAACAATATCAGTAAGGCCATAGGTTCAAATTCAACATTCAACCATACTACCCCACCCTAGTTTCGACCATACTACCCCAGTTTTTTAATCCGAACCACTAAATCAAAAGGTTTAATTTTGTCATCGTTAATAGTTGCATCGGTCATCACATAAACCTTGCCAAGAAAGGCTGCTGAATACAAACCTATCTCTGCAATACGGCATTAATATTTCAATAGAACTAATGCTAATAACATAAAAAGAAATTAAGCTCGCATCTTGCTATGCTCACATCCCTGGGCATGCCTCTATACTGGTAATAATGATAATTATAATAATAGACATATAAATAACTGCTTTAAGAGCAGAAATATATTAAAGATGACTATAGTAGCTTAACTGTAGTATTAAGTAAAATATAAATATAGATGTTAATATCGATATCAGACTAAAGGGTCGTCTAACACAATTCCATACACACCTTGCCGATGAAAACTTTGGTGAAATCTTGAGCCTCCGCTACTTCTTCACAATCATGACCTTTCTTTATAATTCTTTTACTGACATCAACATATAAAGGTGCAGCGTAAGTCAAGTTCCTTAAACGCGCTGCTTTTGGAAATAATGTAGCAGTTTCTCCATCGGATTCTGTCATCATAGGTCGACTCAAATATATCTGACCGAAGCTTATCTTGTAGATCGTCTGGCCATGCAAAAGTAACGTTACTCGTTACATATGTTACTGGTAAAAAGAGTTTAAAAAAAAAAACTTCAACATATTTAGCATGGGAATGCAAAAGCAGTTCAAACTAGAAGCTAGTTCCCTTATCACAATAAGCAAGTCAGAGATTATACTGTTAATTTTTAAATTGCTCCCATTTGATCTAGAACTTGTTTCCCGGTAAATTCATCATTTGAGAGAAGTAGCATAATCTATAAACTACATATGCTTACAGGGTCTACTTCGACACAAAATTAGACCATCTGTGACATAAAAAGATCTACACCATTAAATCCTTTTGTTCTTGTATGGGAGATGGAAATCAGCAGGCAATCTAACGATGGAGTTCTAATGTGCCTATATTTTTTTTGTCTCCACGTACTTTCCCATGCTTACATAACGCATAATTTTATGGTTCTAGGGGTCATTGGTTCTTTCTCTCTTTTTTCACCGGTTTACCTCAGCAAAATCGGATTGACGGCCAGGGTTGTGCTGGGATTCAGGCCGGATCTCAATGTCGGCAGCTTCATCGACGATCTCCTGCATCGTATTCTGTATAAATTCATCGAACGAATCGAGCTGTTGCCTGACCAATCCCTTCTCTTCGAAATAAGCACTAATCACAGCCCAAGCATCCTCTTGGGTAATCTCTTCTTCTTCGTCTTCCTCTTCGTTTTCCATCATGTACTCGTCCCCTAACTCCATTTGTTCTAGATCAAAATTAGTTAATTTAGTTTCAGATATTGATTTAGCGTGCAGGGGCGTAAAACCCTAGTTCGATTTAGCCCTCTTTGTCCAACGAGGAACGAAATGAAATGAAGAAGTCTGAAAGATTGGAATAAATAGAACGAAAATACTGCAACCGGTTAAATCTGTAACCGACTGATATAAGGGCCATCATCCAGACCGCATAATCTTTTCCCACCCTCTAACATCCACCGTTCATCCCATTTCCCTCATCGTTTTATGGGTTATGCAAGCAAGATAAATTAAGCATTTCCAATGTAACAAAATGAACGATAAATACATTTATGACCGTAAACGTGATGTTTATGCGAAGCGTTTGAGCAATGTGATTTTTAATTTAATTGATTGATGGTTAATTAATTATTTGTTTTGTTGTATAATATGTGTTTTATTAAAATAAAGGAACAGTGTATAAATTAAAACACATGCAAAATTAATTAAGCTATCTTTAGAAAATACAACGATAAAATGCATGTGTAATACGATTGCAATACCTCACTAATAATAGCCACTTCATCAAAATCAAATTCAAATCATAACTTCACTAAAGTCCAATTTTATCCTCGTCTGGAACGTTGAACTAAACAGCCATATCTGTATGGTTTATAGAATTTGACGTTAAGCCTACGTTGTTTCTTGTAGGACTATCTGGATTCAAATGAGAATTTCATTTGTCTCCCGTGCGTTCAATCAATGATGTCATACGCTTATCATTAGCGTCTACACGACAACTTGTCATACTATACGTGCATTAGAAGATGAACCAATGAACAAGGATTGCTGCATTGGAGCTTGTTGCACTGAAGTTTAATGTAATTGAAGATTGGTCGGTTAATTCAAATTGGGAATTTGATCACCTTATGTTTTATCCAGTTGATTAATAAATGCCTAAAAACATAGTGTTCTATCAGACCGAGTCTATTAATGGAGATGTATTGTGTTGCGTTGGTTCTAGTGTCAGAGCAGTCATATACGATGTTCGTCAAGTTACACCCATATTTTGAAACAATTGTTGCATCAACTCTCAAATTCCAAGCAGTGTTTTCCTATATTTCAGAATAATTGATCCAAATCTATACAACTAATAAAATATTACAAATAAAAAAAAGCATTGTAACGCCCCACCTCTATACTCGCATTAGCCAAGGCCATTGCGAACAATGGTGCCAACTAACCTGAAGAATAAGGCGGTTGAGGAGCGACCATCTGTATATTAGCTTTGAACGAATGTTAAATATGTCGGATAACGTGATCTATCATTTTAAATCTCATAAGGAATTTCGACACATCTAAATCAAGTTTAAATCTACTACACAGTGGATACATATAATTTGGAAAGCAATATAAAATACATAACAATAAAATCAGAGTCAGACACAGATATTCACATCGCTAAGGCCGAAATACATATGAATATAACTCATGAGTATAATTACAAAGTTAGTGGTCATGGTTGAACCACTATACAACAAAAGAATAGGTACAAGTAGGGGTGTTATGGTAACGGTAAATTTACCATTACCAGTCGAACGGTAACCATTTTTGATTGAAATCGGTATACCAGTTATAACGGTATGGTAATGGTAAATTTACCATTCTTAACGGTAAATTATCGGTAATATTTCTTCAATACCAATAGTAACAATAATTTTACTAGTTAATTAAAAACATAAGTATACTCATCTGATATGTTTTATTGCATGCATTTAGAACTAAATAATTGATTATATTTAGTTTAATAATCAGGTGAAATAATTCTAGGTACGCTTATTTTCTTTCTCATTTATGTTTGTTATAAACTAACACTACGTAAACTACAATAAAGAGGCACTATGTACAAAAAATATGTCAAGATATAAATTTTGATGGACAAATGGTAATTTACTATTATCAATGTAACGGTTATCAGATTATCGGTATACCAGTCTTCCGTATACCAATCGATCGGTAACGGTAAGCAATTTTGACTTACCAGTAAAAACGGTATAGTAATGGTATTTGCCAAATGGTAATGGTAACAATTACCATAACAGCCCTAGGCACAAGCTCTAGCCAAAAGAATATGTATACAAAGATGACTCATATACACAACCCAAAATTAATACAATAACAATGTAGACATGAAAAACCAAGTCTTGAAAAAGCACCTGCAATATTCAGTCTGACCCAAGTATTATTTATAAGTAAACAATAAACGTATCAGTCTAACCGTACTCATCATAATAAAGTAGGATAGAAATAGAGATATAAGTAGATAACGACATATAAGCAACAACGATCATGTTCACCCATAAGCATGAAACCCCAAAAATGTCTAACTACATCTCTAAGAGATCCCCACTACACATCCCACACACTATGCACACCACACACAAGTTGAACCGAAGTTCCCTACGAATCCGAAGATCGCCAAACAATATGAACCGAAGCTCCCCACAAATCTGAAGATAGCCAAACAACATGAATTGAAGTTCCCGGCGAATCCGAAGATTGCCAAACAATATAAACCGAAGTTCCCCGCGAATTCGAAGATCGCCAAACAACATGAACCGAAGTTCCCCGCGAAGCCGAAGATCGTCGTTAGTGTGAACTACGCCAAGCTAGTAAATATAATAGTCGAGCTACATGTCCCATAATCACTTGATCTACTCGAATATTTACAAACAAAATGTATTTTCCACTGGAAGTACTAAACGATCATTGCCACGGTTTTCAATCGAATGAATCCAAGAATTAAACGTCAAAGCAAACACAAGAGTTCATAGTCCTGGTTTTACTAAGGCGTTTAATTAGATTTCCCATACGAACGAGAAAAAGTTTTATGAAATCATATACTAGTAGATAGTAAAACAATTTGGGAAATAACTTTATATAATGATGAAGTAGAATCAAAAACCGTTTAGTAAAAGATTTGGTATCTACTAATAATTTAAAAACCTTTTTATGGCAAATCTCGTGTAATATCAATCGAAATAACGACCGAACAAAGAATTCACGTTTTCATTACATAAACAAAGTCTCACAACTATCGAGTATAATTTCGTTCACCACGAATAAATCGAAAATTCATAAAATCAAAACGTAGAAATCTGTGAACCAAAGAAACTAAAAAGTAAAAAAAAAAAAAGGCAAAATGGGCCGAAACTCGGCGGGGAAAGAGCCTGAATGAACCTAAACTATTGACCATGGTTTCCACCGATCAACAGTAGAAAAACAGGCATCAGACGTCTGAGCACCGAGGACAGATGTCTGAGCTGACAGACAACAGTTTTTCTATTTTTCCCGAGAGCTTGGACAAATGTCTAACCTATTTGGTCAGACGTTTGAGCTGAAGCAATTAAATATTTTGCCTATGAAATGAATATGCAATTGTTTTAGTCGGGCTCGGACCATTGGTGATAGTATATGATGTTTTCTAAGTTTAAGTTAAAATGAGGCATCTAATGCTTGCCGAAACAACCTATAGCACCAAATTCAATCCACTATCAAGATTCACTCTTTAAATTCATGTAATCGAGTTCAAACACTCATAATCCGGAAATTTCATACTCAAACATAACAATCATACAATGCACACATTGCATGCACAACACAAACGTGCCATAGACATACTTGACAAGCAAAATGGCTTGAGGCAATAGATGTGAGTTATCTAATAACTCAACTTTGCTTGTTTAGAAACAACGAATTGATCCAATAACAAGCTAGAACACCTCCCTTCCAATATAGATTGTTAATCTTCAATCTTAACATGTATAAACGAGTTCCTAAGAATTAGGTCATAGAAAAATCACAAATTGAAGAGGAAGCAAGAGGGGGAAGATGGAGATGAAGCTTATCAAAGCTTTCCCTTGGATTTGCACATGATTTCAACAAGAATTGGAGCTCCTAGGCTTAACTAGGTTTAGGGAATTTTAATTTTCCTTTCCCCCATTTTCTATTTTTGATGAAGTGTTTAAGTGAATGAAGAGGAGAGGCCTGATGGAGCTCTTAAGGGAAGTGGCTAGGTTGGCTAAACTAAGACCCAACTGAAGCCCTTATATTCGCAAACTCGAAATATATTGATGCTTATAGTTTTTGACCACGTAAATAGCATTTTGAACTCAATGGAAGTGATTTCGAGTCCAAATTCGTCTATATGTAAAAAGTGATATTTTAGTTATACACTCAAATGATAAAAGACCAGATTTAACCCAACTCTAAAGGTATCGATATTTATAGTTTTCAAAGTCACAAGCGACCTTTTGAACTCAATGAAAGTGGTTTTGATTCCAAATTCATCTGTATGCAAAATGTGGTTTTTTGGATATATACACGATTAACAACGATATATTTAAATATATTATCGTAAAATATGCGGGTTGTTACAAACTTCCCCCCAAGCACCAACAAAAATCTATATGAAAGTAGATTAACTTAAGAAATTCACTTTTGAATAATCTTAAAATTTTTAACCTTGAGTTCTAATTAGCTAAATAACCTAAGTTTATACACGTATAATGTCCAAATAAAAGTCATGAACATATATGAGCAACTAACTTATTTTTCCCATAAGTGTTTTCGGCAAATTAGAATTTTCTTACTCAAATTTTGTATATTATAAACCCTCAATTTAAATAAATATTCAAATTTTAATCGCGAATCACTTTACCGCGATTTTTCTGAAAAATGAAAACTTGAATCACCCAAATTCTTGAAATAAACCCAAAAGATATAGAAGAGTATAAAATGAAAAGGCGCCCGAACAATAAAAAGTGAGAGCATACAAAAACTATGGATCACAAAGTGATCATAAACGAACAAAGAGGAAAGTGTAATTTACATTAAGCCGGTAAATATGTGAGTTTAGCCAAATGTCCCGTAACCATTGACTTAACTCAAGTATTTACAAACAAATTGCAAAAATCCACTATCAAATATCATATCAACCCCGATGCAAAAGTCATATAACTCAAATATAAAATTTACGTGCATCCATATTATACTTCAACCAATTGGAATTCAAAACAAAATTTTATTTTAAATTCAAATTATCATCCATGGTAACAAATTCTTACTTAGAAGCACGAAAATGAATCTTGATGATGTTGCAATCACCACCAATATTATTCTCCTTCAATATATCAAGATTAACATCCAACGATTGCAAATTAGCAATCAATATTAATGATTTGCTTCACCATCGATTTATACAAAATTACTAATATCATGGTTCAATGGAGATGCATATCATTGATATTTAATAAAAGTATTGGTCAAAATTGTCTCATCAAAGTATTTAGAAACTCCTATTGATATTGTGGCGTCCCACGTCTCGATCTGAATTCCTAACGTACTCAATGGGCAACTTAACACAATAAAAAAAACTACATCCAAATAAGGATGCAATTACTTATTTATGGATTAAATTTTCAATCGTAAATAAATAAACAACCAATTCATATTGCTTACTGGAAATAATTTATCCACTTTTGCCTCGCAAAACTAACCTCAAACACATCTGTATCTTACTTAGCCAAAATTATTTTATTAAACTGTTTCATAAAAGAATTAAGAAAACTTCATAACTAAGTCCCAAAAGTTATTTCGACTCAAATTCATTTCATAGTTATAAATCTCGTTCACAAATTATACATGTATATTTCTTATTTAAATTTAATTTAAATGGTTCTCTTTTAGGTTGAATTCTTATCTAACATTATCATCGAACACCACATAGTCAAATCGTGAAACTAAATTCAAAAGGTGTTCATTTTCAATGCTCCCAAATTATTAATCAACGCAACCCATGCAAACATAAGGATAAGACTACTCTCATCCAAACAAAATTATAAATACCCCTAGAGAATTGTACTACGAATTCCTACACATGAAAGGAATGAGACTCTAAGTTCGTATGGGCCAAGATTCACAAAGATGAACTCAAATAAATTTGATTGGTCAAACAAGGATCATAATATAAGATAGGATATGACGTGTCCTAAAACTGGATTTAAATCCTAAACATGATTTCCTAAGAAACTTACGATAATGATCCTCGCTATAATATTTTATATTGTTTCGAACTTAGCTCTGATACAAAGTGTAACGCCCCACCTCTATACTTGCGTTAGCCAAGGCCATTGCAAGCAATGGTGTCAACTAACCCGAAGAATAAGGCTATTGAGGAGCGACTATCTATATATTAGCTTTGAACAAGTGTTAAATATGTCAGATAACGTGGTTTAACTTTTTAAATCTCATGAGGAAATCCGATACATTTAAATCAAGTACAAATCTACTACACAGTGACTACATATAATTCGGAAAGCAATATAAAATACATAACAATAAAATTAGAGTCAAACACAGATATTCACATCACTAAGGCGGAAATAGATATGAATATAACTCATGAGTATAATTACAAAGTTAGTGGTCATGGTCGAACCACTATACAAAAAAAGAATAGGTACAAGCTCTAGCCAAAAGAATATGTATACAAAGATGTCTCATATACATATAACCCAAAATTACTACAATAACAATGTAGACATAAAAAACCAAGAAGTGATCCTTGTTTGAAGTCTTGAAAAAGCACCTGCAATACTCAGCCTAACCCGAGTATTATTTATAAGAAAATAAACAATAAACGGATCAGTCTAACTGTACTCATCATAATAAACCGGGATAGAAATAGAGATATTGGTAGAAAATGACATATAAGCCACAACGATCATCTTCACCCATAAGCATGAAACCCGTAAAATGTCTAACCAACATCTCTAAGAAATCCCCACTACACATCCCACACACCATGCACACCACACACAAGTCGAACCGAGGTTCCCTGCAGATCCGAAGATCGCCAAACAACATGAACCGAAGTTCCCCGCGAATCCGAAGATCGCCAAACAACATGAACCGAAGTTCCCCGCGAATCTAAAGATCGCCGTTAGTGTAAATTACGCCAAGCTAGTAAATATAATAGTCGAGCTACATGTCCCATAACCACTTGCTCTACTCGAATATTTACAAACAAACTATATTCTCCACTAGAAGTACTAAACGATCATTTCCACGGTTTTCAATCGATCGAGTCCAAGAATTAACCGTCAAAGCAAACACAAGGGTTCATAATCCTGGTTTTTACTAAGGTGTTTAATTAGATTTCTCATACGAACGAGAAAAAGGTTTATGAAATCATATACTAGTAGATAGTAAAACAATTTGGGAAATAACTTCATATAATGAAGTAGAATTAAAAACCGTTTAGTAAAAGATTTGTATCTACTAATAATTTGAAAACCCTTTTATATAGTTTCAAAATGGCAAATCTCGTGTAATATCGATCGAGATAATGATCAAACAAAGAATCCACGTTTTCATTATGTAAACAAAGTCTCACAACTATCGATTATAATTTCATTCACCATGAATAAATCGAAAGTCCATAAAATCAAAACGTAGAAATCTGTGAACCAGATAAACTAAAAAGTAATTAACAAAGGCGAAATGGGCCGAAACTCGGCCGGGAAAGAGCCTGAATGGACCTAAACCGTTGACCGTGGTCTCTACTGGTCAACAGCACAAAAACAGACATTAGTCGTCTGAGCAGCCAGGACATACGTCTAAGCCAACAAGCAACATTTTTTCTATTTTTCCCGAGAGCTTGGACAGACGTCTGACCTATATGGTCAGACTTCTGAGCTGAAGCAATTAAATATTTTGCCTATGAAATGAATGTGCAATTGGTTTTGGTCGGGCTAGTATATGATGTTTTTTAAGTTAAAAACGAGGCATCTAGTGCTTACTGAAGCAACCTATAACACCAAATTCAATCCACTACCAAGATTCACTCTTTGAATTCGTATAATTGAATTCAAACACTCATAAACCAGAAATTTCACACTCAAACATACCAATCATACAATGCACACAATGCATACACAACACAAACGTGCCATAGGCACACTAGACAAGCCCAATGGCTTGAGGCAATAGATGTGAGTTCTCCAAGAACTCACCTTTGCTTGTTTAGAAACAAGGAATCGATCCAATGACAAGCTAGAACACCTCTCTTCCAATATAGCTTGTTAACCTTCAATCTAAACACATATAAACAAGTTTCCTAAGAATTAGGTCATAGAAAAATCACAGATTGAAGAGGAAACAAGATGGGGAAGATGAAGATGAAGCTTACAAAGCTTTTCCTTGGATTTGCACACAATTTCAACAAGAATTGGAGCTCCTATGATTAACTAGGTTTGGGGAATTTCAATTTCCCTTTTATTTCCCCCATTTTCTATTTTTGATGAAGAGTTTGAGTGAATGAAGAGGAGAGGGTTGATGGAGCTCTCAAGGAAAGTGGCTAGTTTGGCTAAACCAAGACCCAATGGAAGTACCAAAATTCACAAACTCGAAATACATCGATGCTTATAGTTTTTGATCATGTAAACGATATTTTGAACTTAATGGAAGTGATTTCGAGTCCAAATTCGTCCATATGTAAAAAGTGATATTTTGGTCATACACTCAAATGAGAAAAGACCAAATTTCACCCAACTCTAAAGGTATTGATGTTTATAGTTTTAAACGTCACAAACGGCCTTTTAAACTCAATGAAAGTGGTTTCGAGTCCAAATTCATTCGTATGCAAAATGTGACTTTTTGGACATATACGCGATTAACGGCGATATATTTGAATAAAATATTTAAATATATTATCGTAAAATATGCGGGTTGTTACATGCATATGCTCCACAACTCATCGCTATCTAGAAGTTTGTTTATGAGGATCCCACCCAACACCATTTTTGTTGCACGAGCTTTCATACGTAACCAAATTTCTTCTAAGAGTATCATACTTATATCTGATTTTTACTTCGTATATCAGTTCAATAACGCAAATGTCTTCGGCTGCTCGGTTGAAATTTTCCGCTAAAGCTTTGTGTACTTCTTTTTCATTGGTACCACAAGTAGAAAATGCTTATACAACACATTTCAGCATAATCGGAGTAGCCTCATACGAGAACTGATGAGGAGCTCTTTGATTTTTCATTTTGGTGGCAAAAATTATCAACAAATTATTAAAAAAAAACTGTAGAGATATAAATACAGATAAAGATGCTAACAAATACTTGAATAGCCTTGTAAATTTACGGAAATAAGTACATGTTTGATGGTTTGGAATAGGAAAGATGGAGATGTTGAAGGGGAATCACATAAAAGGGGGAAGGGGAAAGGAGCCGTTGGGGGGGGGGGGGGAGGTTGGATGCGTCTGGCGCAAATCCAACTATATTTTTTCCTCAACTGCTGGAACAACATTGAGTTGAGGAAGTAATGTTGCAACATTAGACACATCGAAAGTGCAACCGCAGAATGGTTTGGCTGCGAACGACACCAAAGGGTGCATTTATAATGAATGAAACTAGAAAATCTAAGCTTGCCACTTAAGCGAGGAAGTAAAGTGAATAGAGAATATGTATATGATTGTGAACGGTGCATTTGAGTTATGATTTAAAATTTTCTTGATTTATATTTAATTAATTATGTGTTTTATTTAACAGCATGAGTTTAACAAAAAATTATATTACTCAATTTTTCACTAGAACATACTCCTATATTTTAATTTCAAACACATGCAAATGAACAAATTAAAACTACGTACTAGACTACGAAATAGACTAAACTAGTATGTCATAAATCCAAATATCTCATCATTGGACAATGTTTCCACCATATCCAAGTTTGGGGGATCTTTGCAAAAAATAATCATAATCTACTATAAGTGAACATGTATAGTAGTAGATGGTATAGAATAACAATGTTGAATGGCATCAACGAAATGATCGGTCTATACGAACGGTTGCCCAATAATATGCTTGTTCAAGTTGTCATGTTCGGCCTGTCTACTATGTCTAAACTGAATAGGTACGGTGCCTCCAACCACCCAAGTGGAATACAATGTTACACCAGTAATGGCAGGTAGAACTGGTGGAGGTTGAGGTATTGGATATTTGTAATGTCATTTACTATATAGCCTCCAAAAAGCCAATCCAACTTTCTAAATTTGAATGAGGAAATTCCCTTAAATCTTTATAATTTCATGCAACGATGTTTCATCATTCTTCAAAACCGTCCAACTGATTGTTCTTTACATCTGATATGACTCTATATATCCATAGAAGTTTGTCTTGATCACCTCAGGAATGTTTCAGGTTGTCATATTTGTTCCTCATTCTATGTATGGAACTAATCATGGTTCAGCCAACCATTAAATAATGTTGTCATCGAAGCATAAAACCCATTGATTGAAGTTCTACTGTCCAACAGGTAATTAATGCATAGATCTATAAAAAGTTCCCACCTTTCCGGTATTCACAAAGCAATGAGCTAGGAAGAAGCCCACGTAGTAACATAACCAAAAGAATATATCATACTGAAAAATGAAAATTACAAAATGTAAGAAAAATCATAGAAAAATATATGTTACAGACACAGAAAAACTAAATATAATAACGAAAAACATTACCTTAAAATCAGCTCTTTGTAGGAACCGAGAAAAGAAAACATAGGTTGTTTGGAGCTAGTACGGGAAGGAGGCAGGTTGAATTTTTAGAGAAGGAGAAACTAAATGAAAGTAGTAGGAGGAAAATGACAAGACGCGTCAACCCCATGTATCATTTTCCTTTACTTGGTCGAATAATCCAAATTTTTGCTTTGGAATGTTGGAGCATTTAACGCACCGTGGGCACCAACAACGGAAACAAGGTAATTTAACTGTGAATGGCACAAGATGCAACTAGGGTTGGGAAATTAATGTGCTCCTGACATAAGAGATTTTTTTTAGAGAAGTTTAAGCGAAAAACAAAGGTGAAATGTCAGATGCAGCTTGGATTACGGTTAGGGAAATAGAAAAACGACCTAGGAAATTGAGGATCTAAAAATAAATAGGGGAACAAAGGAAGCTTTGGTGTCTCTATAATCATAAAAAAAATTAGGGTTGTTCGATTTGAAAATATTCTTTTCTTTCGCGTTCTCAGTCGTCTAGTTTAAAATACATGGAGAAAGAAAAGAAGATGGAAAACAATAGATTCAGAAAATGATTAACATAGAGGATTAAAAATATTTTTGAAACACCCCACCCTACATTAAGGTCACTTACAAAGGGAATGCCTTAACTTTGGTGGAGGTTTATAAGTAAAAGTCACAGATAAAACACAAGACAGATATAAACACATACATATAAGCAGCGGAAAACAAACAGACTTTTATATCATAAAATACTTGTTCATACAAACCTTTCCATAATTGTCTCATAATAACTTTCAAAACATTACATCATCATTTCTGTCTTGATTATTAAATAAAGAAGCATAAAACATGATAAAAGCTGCATAAATCCCCATAGAACATGTCCAAAAGCCATAGCCAAAGAAAGAGAGTCCAAACCGCACATCTACTATCTTGAAGCTTGCAAAGAGTCTGACTAAGTTGAGTTGTTTGCTCCCTGTGGACCCGAGGGGGGGAATGGAAGAAAAGAAGACGAAAGAAAAACAGAGTCAGACATAAAGCCTGGTAAGTCTAGTGACTCTTCAGTATGAGAATAAGAATAAGGGCATGATAGGTATAAACTGGAAACAGGAAAGTATCATAAACTAAGATAAAGCAGTTTTGAAATGAATATACTATCGCACCCCACACTATATCTCTGCACCTACATGTATTAGTTCTGAACTCACACCCCATAATGAGGGTGAAGTGATCCCCTTCTTCTAAAGATCGGCTCCTACTCGCAAAATCATATGTGTCATACGGCCCCCAAAGAGTGTAGATACCTATGATGTTCCACCATGGAGTGTATCAAGTCCCATGGTGGCGGCCCGACACAATCCTAGAATGCATAGGGTATACTACTGGTGCCCCCAGTGCCCTATTTGTCTGCTCCGAAGTGTGTGCACGCCCACACTCCGTTAGAACCCACACTGTTGCACCCACCGCCATCGCTTTTGACCGCTTACAATCAGCCCAGTAATCGTGCCCCACCCTGCCTAGTTTCAGGGTACCATGATACCTAATTGGGTTACTGCTGAAATGGGTCCCTGTTACTAGGCTTTTCTAGTCAAACATGTTAAGTGGTTAAGTGTCTGTATTTACCTAACCCCACCCATCAATTTAGTTAACATGTTGAATTGGTTAAGTGTTTTAGTTAACTTAACCCTACCATCCTGACTGTCTGTCCTTAGCTTTTTAAAGCACCGACCACTCACATTAGACAGGTATTGTTACGGTTACTGGATGTGCCGGTCGATTCCGGGCAGATTTACACCGTAACTCAGTCTAACCTCGGGTCCTTATTGGGCTCAATGCTTAACCTCTCACATTGGATAGGTATTGTTGTGACTACTGGACAGCCGGGCGGGTCCGGGAAGGTTTACATCACAACTCAATCCAACCTCGTGTTAAGCATATTCGTATTTTCTAAATTTACATATTTGTCTCTTTTACTTGTTATATGTAAATTTGTTAACAATTAAATGTTGTGGCCCACATTCCAAGTTCATCCTTTTTGGTATAAGAATTTATACCATTTAAGTGCCACCAATTTTGGTATGTGACAAACATGCCAATTTCATACATTTTACCA
Source organism: Allium sativum (assembly GCA_030737875.1). NCBI lineage: Eukaryota > Viridiplantae > Streptophyta > Magnoliopsida > Asparagales > Amaryllidaceae > Allium > Allium sativum. Next base: position 9,306,175 of record JASFAX010000034.1, read on the forward strand.
ATTTATATCAAGTTTCCCTATAATTACCAATTTTCCCAACGTTACCCCGTCTAAGTATTAGGCTAACCATCTTAGCCTAATTTTCGTCCGCATAATTTTTTAACATATAATATTAGGCTAAAAACTCAGCCTAATTTAGCGTACACAAAATTGGCATAAAGAAATTCATTAATGCAAACATGACATAGGTGTAAACTTGCAAAATAGTCAACATGAATGTCATAGGTGTGAACTTGCAACGTAGACTAAATCAACATACATATATGTGAATTTGCAACGTAGACTAAATCAATTTACATATATGTGAACTTGCATTGAAATAGGGATCTAACTAAATAGGTGTCACATGAATTAGCATATGTTTTAGACAACATAAGCCTAAACATGTTTAGATCTAGGCATAACATCGAATGTGAACTAGATCAAATCAATGTCTAATTATAACATGAAACATGTATTAAAGTGGATCTTGGCATGGATCCAATTAGGAACTTGCAACTTTTGTATAAACATATGAACATGTATATGAACTTAATCATTTAGGCACAGAGGTTCTAGCATAAAGCATATACATGAGATCTTAACTTGGACATATCACATACAACTTATATAATCACATAAACATATAGGCGTAGATTATAACATGAACTATACAACTTGCATGCGATGTTGTTTTCATTTGAATGGATCCAATCACCAAGTAAATTTAACCACAAACATTCCAACCATTTGCAATACAATCATTTCAATACATAGATTAACATCGTCGTTATACAATAGCACAATTCCATTTCCATTTTACATCGCATCAAATCTTAATTTTATTCCCATCGGAAAAATCACTATACTTACAACAAACGACGAACTTGAATTCTAAATTTTGAGTTCTGAATTTGAAATGCTTTCCTTTGGGTAGACAAACATTGTTTTGATTCTTGTTTTACTTTAGTTTTGCTCGCCTCTAAACTTTCTACAAGTGGAGGCTACTCTTGGCTTCCTTCCAGCAGCATGACGGCTCTAGTTCTATATTATTTGTGTGAATTTAGGTTGAGACTAGAGTTTTTTATATAGAATTTCAAATTGATTAGAGTCGTCGATGAAGCTAGAGTTAATCAAGGCCATCCATCTCAAGAGAAGCCAATCAGAAAGCGACAAGTCAGCCCTAGTGACACAGCCAAGCCCCAAAAATCGAGCCAGGACCAGACCAGGCAGATCAGGTCGACCAGGCAGGTCGAATTGTAGGTCGACCCCCAGGTTGACCCCCTGGTCGACCTGGGTCTTGGGCGGGATAATTCCCACCCAGCCCAGTTTTGGTCCAAATTTGAATTTTGAACTTTGTTTTTGGGTTGTTTGAATTTTAAATCGAATTCTGAAACTTCCAGAGGTCATAATTCCTTCATACGGAGTCCGATTTACGCAAACTCGGACTCTATCTCAAGCAGAATTCCGAGATGAACGCAATGGCGTAACCCGTTTCCCTTAATTCTTTCATTTAGAAATAATTATACTTTAATTTGTTAATTTACTGTTAACAGAAAATTTGGGGTGTTACATTCTCCCCTCCTTTTAGGATTTCGTCCCCGAAATCTTCAAGTCTGGGAGAACGTACATCCTAACATCCAATCGTCCATCTACTCAACCATCAAACATAGGCGCCCATTGTCCTTAAAAGACTTCTAATGCTTTATGATCATATGCATAGTGTGTGTATATGTCCTTATCTAATGCAAAATCAGGCGGTCTACTGATTCAGTTGACCTCCTTAATGAAAATCATGCAGGTGTCATGAATCCATTATGTATGCAAATTTTTCCTTACTCATAATTCTACATGAGTGCGCAACCATTCATACAAATGCGACATCCATATAACAACATATCAAGTTTCAACCACATACAAATATGAATACATATATGCATATGCAATATGAAGTGACTGAGCCGATCTAAAACCTAAGTTGTGTGTGTATATGCATCCATGAGCAACCACTAGCAACCACTTGCAACCATTTGCAGCCATCAATCATAACATGTTTCAATTACATGTTTACATCCAAAGGGGTTTCTACCTAAGGATAAAGGATAAGATCGAGGAGATATACCTAAAAAGATAGATACAAGCATAACTTAAGGAAAAAGAGAGATCAAAGATGTACCCTCAAAAAGAAAAGGGTAAGCCGCACGTATTCTGTCCTCAGTTTCCCAAGTTGCGTCTTCCTCGGCGTCGCTCCACTGAACTTTAACGAGCTTGACTTCGCGGTTGCGTAGCTTTTTCACTTCAGTTCCTACAATTCGAGTTGGAACTCTCCTCACAGTTGCTTCGCGTTCCACTTCGGCTTCTTCTAGAATGCTTGGCTCCACCACTTCCGCAGATTCATGTAGACATTTACGGAGATGAGAAACGTGAAAGACGTTGTGAATTCCAGACAACCTTTCAGGCAGCTCTACTCTATAAGCCATTTTCCCAATCTTCTCGATGATAGGGAACGGTCCTACAAATCTTGGTACTAGCTTTCTTGCGGATCCAAAGCGAACGACGTTCCTTAAAGGAGATACCTTAAGGAAAACCCTGCCCCCAACCTCAAACTCAAGGTCGGTCCTTCTTTTGTTGGCGTAGGATTTCTATCAGTCTTGGGCAGTCTTCATTCTCTTTCGTATCAAGTCCACTTTTTCTGAAGTCTCTCTAATCATGTCTGGCCCAAGTATAATCTTGTCAGTAGACTCCCACCAACAAGTTGGTGATCGGCACAGTCTTCCATACAAAGCTTCGAAGGGCGCCATACCGATGGTGGCTTGGTAGCTGTTGTTGTAGGCGAATTCCACTAAAGGAAGATGATCTTCCCATGTCCCTCCACAGTCTCAAAAGATCCTCTAATATTATATTCACCCTTTCCATCTGACCATCATTTTGGGGGTGATAGGCCGTGCTCAAGCATAACTGTGTGCCTACAGCTTCTTGCAGACTCCGCCAAAACTCGCTCGTAAAGATGGGATCCCGGTCACTCACTATGCTGGAGGGTATTCCATGGAGCCGGACTATTTCCTTGAGATAAAGAGAGGCTAGAGATGAGGCAGTCCTTCTACTCTTGATAGGTATAAAGTGGGCGCTTTTAGTGAGCCTGTCCACTATTACCCAAATGCTAGTATTTCTAATCATGTCTGGCCCAAGTATAATCTTGTCAGTAGACTCCCACCAACAAGTTGGTGATCGGCACAGTCTTCCATACAAAGCTTCGAAGGGCGCCATACCGATGGTGGCTTGGTAGCTGTTGTTGTAGGCGAATTCCACTAAAGGAAGATGATCTTCCCATGTCCCTCCGAAGTCAAGGATGCACAGTCTCAAAAGATCCTCTAATATTATATTCACCCTTTCCGTCTGACCATCATTTTGGGGGTGATAGGCCGTGCTCAAGCATAACTATGTGCCTACAGCTTCTTGCAGACTCCGCCAAAACTCGCTCGTAAAGATGGGATCTCGGTCACTCACTATGCTGGAGGGTATTCCATGGAGCCGGACTATTTCCTTGAGATAAAGAGAGGCTAGAGATGAGGCAGTCCTTCTACTCTTGATAGGTATAAAGTGGGCGCTTTTAGTGAGCCTGTCCACAATTACCCAAATGCTAGTATTGCCCCTTCTTGACCTAGGCAACCCATCAATGAAGTCCATTGAAATGCTATCCCACTTCCATTGCGGGACTTCTAGAGGATGAAGCAGTCCTCCAGGCTTCTTTTGTTCTGCCTTGACCTGTTGGCAGGTCACGCACTTAGAAACGAAATCTGCCACATCCTTCTTCATGCCGCTCCAATAGAAAAATCTCTTCACGTCCTTGTACATATTGTCTCCACCTGGGTGTATTGTCATCTTGGAATGATGTGCTTCCTCGAGAACCATCTTTACTAAATCCCTTACTTGTGGGACACATAGCCTTCCATCTTACCTTAGCCAACCTTTATCATCGATGGAGTACCTATTGAGGTGACTGGAAGTTTCACCCCTAATTAGTTTATCAATCACATCCACAAGCTGAGGGTCTTCTCGTTGTGCGGTCCCTATTGAGTCTAAAAGAGTGGGCCGTACTTCTAGGGATGCCAATAAACCAGGTACAAAATCATAGGAGGGCCTAAAGTCAAAACTAGCTATATACTCCAAGCTTTGCCTTTCTACAAAGAGAGGGCTTAAGGTCAGTTTCTGTAACACCCCTAAGTCCCACATCGTGGAAGCCTGTGTGAAGTGGGTACTTATATAGTAAAGCCCATCTCTTACTAACGCCGAGGCCTTTTGAGGAACAAAACCCCACACCTATACGGTGGCTAAGTTGGGGACAATATCTTGCGTTAACGGAGGTGCAGGCTTTTACAGGTCCCAGGATTGAAACCTGGCTATGACACCACTGTAACAGCCCGCACCTCCGTTAACGCAAGATATTGTCCCCAACTTAGCCACCGTATAGGTGTGGGGTTTTGTTCCTCAAAAGGCCTCGGCGTTAGTAAGAGATGGGCTTTACTATATAAGTACCCACATCACACAGGCTTCCACGATGTGGGACTTAGGGGTGTTACAGTTTCTTTCTGCTCAACGCGTCTGCTACTACGTTGCCTTTGCCAGGAGTATAGGAAATCTCAAAGTCATATGAGGCAAGGAACTCCATCCACCTTTGCTGCCTCAAATTAATATCTTTCTACGAGAAAAGATACTTCAACTATTTATGGTCAGTATATAATTCGAACTTCTCACCTAGGAGATAATGGCGCCAAGATTTAAGCGTAAAGACGATGGCGGCCAACTCTAGATCGTGGGTTGGGTAGTTCTTTTCATGAACTTTCAATTGTCTTCCACCATAAGCTACTACCCTCCCTTCTTGCATCAGAACAGCGCCTAGCCCCGTACCACAAGCATCCGTGTATACTGTGAACATCTTGCTTCCATCAGGCAAAGTCAGAACTGGGGCTGTTGTAAGAGCCCTTTTTAGGCATTGGAAAGCAATATCACAGTCCAAGTCCCAAGCGAATGCTAGATTCTTCTTTGTTAGCCTTGTGAGTGGAGCTGAGATTTTTGCGAAATCCCTAATGAACTTTTGGTAAAAACCTGCTAGCCCGAGAAAGCTTCGGACTTCGGTTGCATTTCTTGGTGTCTTCCAATCTTGCACTGCCACCACTTTCACAGGGTCCACAGCTAACCCCTCTTTGGACACTATATGTCCAAGAAATCTTACTTCTTCTCTCCAAAAGTGGCACTTGGAGAATTTAGCTTTTAGCTGATGTGCACGGAGAGTATCCATGATCTCCTTCAGATGCTGAGCATGTTCTTCCTCATTCTTTGTGAAGATCAAAATATCGTCTACGAAGACCACCACGAACTTATTGAGAAATTCTCTGAACACCCTGCTCATTAGGTCTACGAAATAAGCGGGTGCGTTTGTCAAGCCGAAAGGCATGACAAGTCACTCGAAGAAACCGTCTGGGGTTCTAAACGCCGTTTTATCAAAACTATCTTCAGCCACTCTTAGCTAATGGAACCCAGTAGCTAGATCAAGTTGGGAGAAGACCGACGCACCTACAAGCTGATCAAACAGATCGTTTATTCTGGGAAGCGAGTGTCTATTCTTTTTAGTCAGCTTGTTTAGCTCCCTATAGTCCACACAGAGACGTAGTGAACCATCTTCTTTAGTGCCGAACACCACTGGAGCACCCCATTCCGAGATACTCTGCCTTATAAACCCCTTCTCGAGAAGCTCCTTAACTTGCTTACTGAGCTTCTTTCTCTCTTTTGGAGCCATGTGTCTAACAGGTAGAGCTACGGGCTTTGCATTATCAACAAGATATATGCGGAAGTCTATTTCCCGCTTCGGAGGTAAGTCTTTCACCTCTTCAAAGACATCCGGATATTCCCGGACCACTCTAACCAACTGCAAATTCTCAACAGAAGCATTAAGCGACTCTAGATAACTAAGCATAACAGCATTCAAGGGATTACAAGAAATTTCTAGAGTGTTACCTAGCTGAGTCAAGAGTCTAACCACTCTTTTCTCACAATCAAGAATGGCACCATTACTGTATAACCAGTCCATGCCTAATATCAGCCCATATCCTGAGAAGCCCAAAACAAAGGTACTACATCTAAATTCAACACTTAGAATAGAGATTTTCAAATCCAAGCAAACCATCGACAAATAAGCCGAGCCCCTAATTAGATTTGAAACAACCAAGGGATCTTCTACCATACTAGTGTCTAGGTGCAGAGATTCTACTAAAGCAGATGAAATAAAGGAGTGTGATGCACCAGAATCAAAGAGAGTGCGAACTGGATGATCATACAGATAAACTAAGCTTTCTACAGAAATATTTCTACCTCGTTCCTGTGGAGGTGCCACCAACGCGTGAACCTGTCCTCATGAGGTAGATCCAGTCCTCTATCCCTGCCCCCGCTTCTTTGGGCAGTCCTTAGCCAAGTGTCCAGTCTCACCACAACTGAAGCAACCACCATTCATCTTCGCCTTCTTCTTTCTGCAGTCTTTCGCTTTATGTCCAACAATGTCACAGAAATCGCGCTTTCTCTTTTCACGAGATTTGTTGTTCCTCCCGCCTTTCTTGAAGTCTATTTTCTTAGCCTGTAAACCCTCTTTCTTTTCTTGAGGCACTTCCGCCTTTGCCTCTTTCTTGCCTTTATCTTCCTCGTGTAGCAGCGCCATGTCCACCAAGCTTTCATAGGTCGCTCCCATGGGTATATGGGTCATAACAAGGCTATGCAGAGGCTCATTCATACCTTTGATGAAGCGAAGGGCCTTCTTGTGTTGGGTGTTTACTAAATCCAGCCCAAATCTGGCCAACTGATTAAACTGATTGACGTACTCCTTGATTGTCATATTTCCTTGTTTAAGAGTTAGGAACTTCTCCATCTGCAGGCTTCTTTCAACTTGGGAGAGGAATTTCATCTCAAACCTCGTCCTGAAATCTTCCCAAGTTTCCACTGGCCTCTCAGCATGGGTAAATTCCCACCAATAGGAAGCTTCGTCTTTGAGCAACCACACTGCTAGCTGTATCTTTTGCCTGTCGTCAACTTCGAAGATAACGAATAAATCTTCAGTCTCCTTCAGCCAGTTCCTTGCTACCACAAATGATTCAGTTCCATAAAAGTCCTTTCCTCACATAGCCTTGAAGTCTCTACACGTCTTAGCGAAAGTATTTCCACGAGGAGGAGGAGGAGGAACCGCTGCCACTGTTGGAGGAGGAATGTCTGTTGGGCCCGCACCATTGGCCCTAGCTTCTAGGTACCTTCGGAACCAACCAGGTATCGGTACTCCTTCTGGAAGGTTAAGATCTCCAGACATGCTGGAACAAAAAGGAAAGTATTCAAGACAAAAGGATAGAGAGATAGTGAATATGGCTTTTGGGGAATTATGCCTTTTAAAAACAACTCTTTTTCTTGAAAAAGAACGCTTCTTTAAACTTCTTTTTGAAAATAGTTTCAAAAACTTTTATATAGTCTGGTAAACCTGTGCTCTGATACCAAGTGAAACACCCCACCCTCCATTAAGGTCACTCACAAAGGGAATGCCTTAACTTTGGTGGAGGTTTATAAGTAAAAGTCACAGATAAAACACAAGACTGATATAAACACATATATATAAGCAGCGGAAAACAAACAGACTTTTATTTCATAAAATACTTGTTCATACAAAACATTTCCATAATTGTCTCATAATAACTTCCAAAACATTACATCCTCATTTCTGTCTTGATTATTAAATAAAGAAGCATAAAACATGATAAAAGCTGCAGAAATCCCCATAGAACATGTCCAAAAGCCATAGCCAAAGAAAGAGTCCAAACCGCACATCTACTATCTTGAAGCTTGCAAAGAGTCTGACTAAGCTGAGTTGTTTCCTCCATGTGGACCTAGGGGGGAGGGTGAACGAAAGAAAAAAGAAGACGAAAGAAAAACAGAGTCAGACATAAAGCCTGGTAAGTCTAGTGACTCTTCAGTATGAGAATAAGAATAAGGGCATGATAGGTATAAACTGGAAACAGGAAAATATCATAAACTAAGATAAAGCAGTTTTGAAATGAATATACTATCGCACCCCACACTATATCTCTACACCTACATGTATTAGTTCTGAACTGGCACCCCGTGATGAGGGTGAAGTGATCCCCTTTTTCTAAAGATCGGCTCCTACTCGCAAAATCATATGTGTCATATGACCCCCAAAGAGTGTAGATACCTATGTTGGTCCCACCATGAGGTGTATCAAGTCCCATGGTGGCGGCCCGACACAATCCTAGAATGCATAGGGTATACTACTGGTGCCCCCAGTGCCCTGTTTGTCTGCTCCGAAGTGTGTGCATGCCCGCACTCCTTTAGAACCCACACTGTTGCACCCACCGCCGTCGCTTTTGACCGCTTACAATCAGCCCAGTAATCGTGCCCCACCCTGCCTAGTTTCAGGGTACCATGATACCTAATTGGGTTACTGCTGAAATGGTTCCCCGTTACTAGGGTTTTCTAGTCAAACATGTTAAGTGGTTAAGTGTCTGTATTTACCTAACCCCACCCATCAGTTTAGTTAACATGTTGAATTGGTTAAGTGTTTTAGTTAACTTAACCCTACCATCCTGACTGTCTGTCCTTAGCTTTTTAAAGCACCGACCACTCACATTAGACAGGTATTGTTATGGTTACTGGATGTGCCGGTCGATTCTGGGCTGATTTACACCGTAACTCAGTCTAACCTCGGGTCCTTATTGGGCTCAATGCTTAACCTCTCACATTGGATAGGTATTGTTGTGACTACTGGACAGCCGGGCGGGTCTGGGCAGGTTTACATCACAACTCAATCCAACCTCGTGTTAAGCATATTCGTATTTTCTAAATTTACATATTTGTCTCTTTTACTTGTTATATGTAAATTTGTTAACAATTAAATGTTGTGGCCCACATTCCAAGTTCATCCTTTTTGGTATAAGAATTTATACCATTTAAGTGCCACCAATTTTGGCATGTGACAAACATGCCAATTTCATATATTTTACCAATTTATGTCAAGTTTCCCTATAATTACCAATTTTCCCAACGTTACCCCGTCTAAGTATTAGGCTAACCATCTTAGCCTAATTTTCGTCCGCATAATTTTTTAACATATAATATTAGGCTAAAAACTTAGCCTAATTTGGCGTACACAAAATTGGCGTAAAGAAATTCATTAACGCAAACATGACATAGGTGTAAACTTGCAAAATAGTCAACATGAATGTCATAGGTGTGAACTTGCAACGTAGACTAAATCAACATACATATATGTGAATTTGCAACATAGACTAAATCAATTTACATATATGTGAACTTGCATTGAAATAGGGATCTAACTAAATAGGTGTAACATGAATTAGCATATGATTTAGACAACATAAGCCTAAACATGTTTAAATCTAGGCATAACATCGAATGTGAACTAGATCAAATCATATGTCTAATTATAACATGAAACATGTATTAAAGTGGATCTTGGCATGGATCCAATTAGGAACTTGCAACTTTTGTATAAACATATGTACATGTATATGATCTTAATCATTTCGGCATAGAGGTTATAGCATAAAGTATATACATGAGATCTTAACTTGGACATATCACATACAACTTATATAATCACATAAACATATAGGTGTAGATTATAACATGAACTATACAACTTGCATGTGATGTTGTTTTCATTTGAATGGATCCAATCACCAAGTAAATTTAACCACAAACATTCCAACCATTCGCAATACAATCATTTCAATACATAGATTAACATCGTCGTTATACAATAGCACAATTCCATTTCCATTTTACATCGCATCAAATCTTAATTTTATTCCCATCGGAAAAATCACTATACTTACAACAAACGACGAACTTGAATTCTGAATTCTGAGTTCTGAATTTGAAATGCTTTCCTTTGGGAAGACAAACATTGTTTTGATTCTTGTTTTACTTTAGTTTTGCTCATCTCTAAACTTTCTACAAGTGGAGGCTACTCTTGGCTTCCTTCCAGCAGCATGACGGCTCTAGTTCTATATTATTTGTGTGAATTTAGGTTGAGACTAGAGTTGTTTATATAGAATTTCAAATTGATTAGAGCCGTCGATGAAGCTAGAGTTAATCAAGGCCATCCATCTCAAGAGAAGCCAATCAGAAAGCGACAAGTCAGCCCTATGACACAGCCAAGCCCCAAAAATCGAGTCAGGACCAGACCAGGCAGATCAGGTCGACCAGGCAGGTCGACCCCCAGGTCGACTATGTAGTCAACCTGGGTATACCCAGGTCGACTCCCAGGTCGACCCCCCGGTCGACCTGGGTCCTGGGCGGGATAATTCCCGCCCAGACCAGTTTTGGTCCAAATTTGAATTTTGAACTTTTTTTTAGGCTGTTTGAATTTTAAATCGAATTCTGAAACTTCCGGAGGTCATAACTCCTTCACACGGAGTCCGATTTACGCAAACTTGGACTCTATCTCAAGCAGAATTCCGAGACGAACGCAATGGCGTAACCCGTTTTCCTTACTTCTTTCATTTAGAATTAATTATACTTTAATTTGTTAATTTACTGTTAATAGAAAATTCGGGGTGTTACAATTTTTTCCTTATTTTCTGTCTTTTAGAAAATATCAACAGCTAGATTTCATCTTATCATTTTCCTCTCCGTTAGAATGATTAGGTTCTCCAACTTCTCTTCTTTCATGTCATTGACATGCATATTAAAATATCAAACACAAAATACATTTTCGAAATAATTGCTATCTTAGTTTTAGGTCTTTTCTATTTATTTTGATATGTATATCTCTATTTTTTTAAATGAATGTAATCCAAATGGGTAATTTGGCAATTTTACCAAACTTGGCAAGTGCCCATAAAAATTAGTACAATTGCATGTCGTTGGAAGTCGAATCATACAATTGAATAATTTTGAAAAAGAACATTTATTTTATGTTCATTATCAATTTCAGTAAAATGTATAGTAATGGTAATATGTTGGAAAATGTAAGAAATATGCATCTATGTGGTGTATCCGATTGTATAGCGGCCCACGAGATTTTGACCCCAACAATTGACACAAAAACATCTTGTCGATTATTCAAGAACCGAAAACACAGGATCGTTATTAGAAAGAAATTAGAGGGTGACATAAGAAAAAAGTTAGAACAGAAGAAAAGAAGAAGAAATACCATAGAATCAGAGTCTCACATGAAATAAAATATAATATAAAAATAAAACTTTCTTGAGAGCTTTGAAATAAAATTTACAATCATCAAAGTACATCAACACATCTGGACAGTTATATTAACATGTCCTCATATACAACACACAACAGAATAGTATCAATATAATATCATACGTATGAACTCTTCCAGCTCGTCTCTTCACAACATTCGACAGCCTGAAAATGTACAACTCGGTCTAACTCGAGCATTACAAACGTCGGATCAGTCTGGTGAACTAGTGCGAGAAAACCACATTAAGTTTAAAGGCATCACACAATTTGATTTTTACGTCAGAATCTTTTCAAAAGAAAAGGATAATCGTAAGACCAAATCCATACATAAATACGAACGGTTTTTACCTTACGATAGCCCAAAATATTTTTGAAATCAATATCTTTTCTGATATTACAATAATGTCTAAGTACAAGTAAATATCAATCTAGTGAAACGCTTGCATCTCACGCTCCACATACATAGTATACAATCAAAACCACGGGCTCTTATTGGAGAATGGATTTCCAAGCAAGGTATGGGACCACCTTTCCGACAATGTACCTTCAGAGATGAATACATTGGGGTTCAACAGGAACATTTTACAACCCAAGCTAAACATGACCGACCCCTCACTTCTCTTGAGAGTACCGAATATATCATTACCATGGTTGGGGGTTAGCCAACCGAACCGATAGCATACATACATAAATAAAAGGGACAACCGAGGGCATTTGATTTCTCTAGATCAGGAAATGATATACCCTTTTGATGGGTGCGATTCATATAGCCATGCGACCTACCCGATTTTGTGTCATTTCCCGGTTGATGAGGCTTGAGGTTAACATTACCTTTAGAACAACATATCACCACTCACTTTGAATGCCACATCGTCAGATCCATCAGATATCACTAATTAACGTCCACAAAAATACTCTAGTTGTTAAGCTAAGAGGAGTGCCCCTCTTCGCCACCAACTATAGTACGTTTGAAGAAATCAACGTACATGATTCCTTTGGAAATACTCTGCCAGACATCCGTCCATACAAGTCATTCAAGAACAGATGAACCGAAGGTACTCTCCTACTGCCTTCAATATAAGTATCACCCTATGGATCAGTAGCGAGAAGTCCTTGCAATTTGTAAATTCCAACCACGATAGAACCACAGTATATCTGTGATAACCCGAACTTCCCCGCTCTCCGAAGAGAAGAGAAAGAACAGATTGTCTGAGAACACGACAAATCAGAACACATACAGAAGAACATTTCATTGCTTGTTACAACAATTTACATCAGAGTACAAGAATATACAGAGTATGAATAATTTACACATTGTAAAATATCAGAGATTAAAATACATTACATAGCAGCGACAAATAATACAAAACACAACTGAAAGAGATACACAGATACAGAGCTTTGCGAATATTATTCCAGTTGTAAACCAGGATCCTGTGAATATAAATCCGCAAAACTAAAACTATTAGCTGCCTGTGTGGAAAATAAGGGCACCCAGAGTTTAGGTTAAAACAATAATCTCCAGGTCGGTCATATGACTGGTATGAGAACTAAAACAATTATTTAAAATTTTACATTAAAATATAATATATCAAGGGACCACGCCGTATGACACGGAACGGGTTTCCTCCCAAGAATACCAGTGCATAAACAGTTATAAACAATGCAATGCTTTTTAAAAAATGAAGCTGTTATAAGACTCAGGTCCCATCACACAATGCAACGCAAGCCGGAGGATAGAGTTTTATCTTATAATAGCCAAACATGCTTGGTACGTTTAATTTTTTTTATTTTGATACTATTATAGTGTATAGTGTATGAAAAAAACTTCAAATATAAATGTATCAACCATAGGCGGCACAGTGCCCCATCCCACTATGTCGCCATACAAGGCTCTACAAATAAAACCGAAATGTCACGTATTGGAAATTGGATTTCTGTCATGAGTCGAGGCATGGGATGGCTCCTCACCGATTTGAGACACTCTAGCAAATGACTCAAGATTCGGACGCTGGCGAACCCTTGGATCTTCAGGGCTGGTCCACACATAGCGGATTGGTTATACCTGAACACACGTTTCCTGGTCCTATCGGACCTATCCACCGGCTCCGTAGAGACCGATATATCCGAGGCGCCTCGCATTCCAATAACCACACAGGTAAAAATAATATAAATGTCGGGGCATGCAAAACCCCGACACCATCCATAGATAGAAAGAAACATCGTGATCTCCCTGCAGTCATGATCCCGTTTTTGAATCATACCGAGGTGTGAGGCTCGCGAATTAACGCCATACAAAAAGCTATGCCACACAGGCCGTGCTTTGATCATCAACCACAAGACTCTGCTTTTCAACAGAAGCCTTGATCCTTTGCATCTCAGCATGCCACACAGGCAATTCACGTCATGCGACTGATGTCTATCGATATATAACCTCTGAGCTTGTACGTCTCAGAGAAGGGCGTTAAGCAAGAGAATATATTCTCCGCCGCCAAACAGATATATATTTAATAGAAATCAATCAACACAGAATAAAATCCAATGTCAGACACATAGTCCATTTACAAGTTCGTTCTGGGTGTGAACGAAACCAGAGGCACCTTATTCCTCGTCCTATATATCCAATACAGGACAGAGGCCCTCTCTTATCCGTCGATCTAGAAGTACGTCTGAACGATCACCACTTATTACCTCGTCTTGGGTGTACAGCCCAATCAAGACATCATTAATAATCCAAACGATGTGAAGACCTCCGATCTTCAACCACCGTCTTCATCGTCGACTTATCGTCGAATCAGTTATTCAAAATGGGTATAAACCCGGCCCTTCCAAATAACTCTCGTATATAATAAACAAGTGCTATAAAAACACAACATACGCCTCATTCCAATTCAGAATATTCTTTTATTCAAATATTCACATTCTTAGGGATATGTTCCCATTAATTTTATCAAAGATAAATTCTTTTAAATTTATTCTTTAATCTACCTTTGAATATCAATTCAAACCATATTAAGGTTTTCCAAACTAGTCGGAATTAACGCACCTTACTAAAGTAACCCTTTATTTAATTTCCCAATCACAACCTATTCATTCCATGGAGCAAAACTGGTATTACCCCATAACTAACATCACAGTGTTATCGGTAAATTTAATTACCATTTCCCGTTTAAATATAATTAAAGATTTAACTATCGCTTGGAGAAAAATTGGTGATACTCCACTCTCGATCATTTCCCAAATTTGATAATTTAAATCATCAGTTCACATTTCAATCTAATTAAAGATTCATTAAAACTCCAATTAGTTTTAGTCTTCCCAAAAATCAATATTAATGATTATTTAACTTTGAAAACACAAACATGTCGCATCGACAATCTACACCGTACTATTGATTTCTGCCGATATATAACCTCTAAGCTCGTACGTCTCAGAGAAGGGTGTTAAGCAAGAGAATAAATTCTCCGCCACCAAACAGATATATATTTAGCAGAGATCAACCATGCAGATCGAAATACAATGACAGACATGTAATCCTGCCTTTAACTGGGTTAAAGAACTAATGTCATTTAAAACACAGTTCACAATAAACCCAAATCATATTCCATTAATTATGGAATCTTCACGGAAAAACAAATCAATATATAATCGATATCAATTTCCATATCCGACCAATGATATAAATGGATTAACGGCAAAGCCTTTTAAATTCCTTATGTATTAACAGTCTTCCCCCACAGAAGTTCACTTCGATTATTATCAAATCGAATTCCATTCAATTCCAATTTAATATATTAAATTGGAAAACTTTACTTTGGAAAATTCTCGTTAAATCTCAATAAAAAGATTTATAAATTCCAAATCACATTTCACTGTAAATCGGGTTAAAGAACGAATGTCGTTAAAAAAACACAGTTCACAATAAACCCAATTCACATTCCATTTTCAATTCCAATCAAATGTTAATTAATTGAAAATTCTTCTTTAAATCTTAATTAAAATATTTATTCTTTTCACACGGGGTTTAAGAACAGTGTTACTGAAGACCCCATCCCATCGGTCTCTAACCGTAAATTAGTAAGAGAACAATTCCCTAAGTATTAATCCCGAAGGCCAAAACCAACATCAGATCAATACCCAGGAAACCATTCAACTTAGCTAATCTCCAGTTAACAGTATTATTAAAGATACCATTCATGACAAGCCCAAAATCTCAATCCATTGTTAATTGGGTTAAAGAACAAGTGTTATTTAAAACACCATTCACGATAAACCCAAAAACAAATTTGATATTAAACACAAGGCTCTGAATAGAAAATATACCGGCTTATATTCAGTATCAAATTCTGTAACCAACAAATCGTTTTGGGAATAACGATATATATATATATATATCTTCCAAATTCTTCCACAATGTCCGTATAATCACGGAATCCAATATCTAAATATTCCAAAGATAAATTCAATTCAAATCCACTCCAATTCATTTATTGGAAATTCCGATTATTTTTAAAACCATTTCAAATCCAATTTATTTATTTAAAAATATTGGATTATAATTCTAGTTCATAACTAGTTCATTTCGATAAAAATATAATTTTATCTTTTCAAACATGGAATTTTTCATCCCAATTCTTTCCAAATCATTTGTTATGATTTTACACAAATTATTGATATTTTTAATAATTTTATCAAGGCCCGTACAGTCGATTTCCATAGACGGTCATCGAACGTCACTTAAAACGTCCTTTTCCAAATTTGATTTGGACATAATTCCAAATCTAACCGTTAGATTTCAAATCTCTAATATTCGTTGGAAAGCCCTTTTCGATACGAACCTAATGGTTCTAGTTTTAGGAGAATCCGACGGTCAGATCTCCCGTAATGTCCATTCGAAGTCAATGGTCGAAATTCGCGAACTGCCGCAGCGCGTTCTATTCAGGCCATTAAATATGTATAATATATATATATATATATATATATATATATATATTTCGTCGATTTCCATTTAAAACATATTTTATAAATCGTTTTAAATTTGTTTTCAAAACGATTTCAACTTCATATTCAATTTCAAATCAAAATTGAATATTTCATATCATTAATATATAAATGATAATATTTTCAAAACATTAGATTTTGAAATCACTTCCTTTTCGATATTCATTATAAAAGTGAATAAAATTGATAAAAATATCGTTCACAACAAAATGGCGTTAATCTAATCAACACGGCTTCATATATTTAAATATTTTCGTGTCCATCTCAAATCGGACATCAAAATCAGATTTTGATCTTTTACTGAATATTATTTTAAAATATTCATTATTTTAAAATATTCGTTATTTTAAAATATTCATTCTTTCTGAACTGGAATCAGACACAGTCAATCACCATATAATGTTATTTATATGGATTTCATATAACACATGTATAAAATAACAATGATAAACAATCAACCATCATCCAGAGTGCATTACACAACTGCATAAGCGTTAAATATAAATAATTAACGCTTATAACAACCTGTCAACCCATCGATTGACATACAACTAAATATTGGGATTAGTGTATGTGCAATATCATCCCAATACCCGTGTGGGGTTTCAATCAACAAATACTGATTATTATTTATGCAGTTGGGCGATGTGTAAAATATATCGTCCCAATCCATATCAGTCAAATGTGTGTACATAAACAAATCGTCCGATTTGTAAATGAATATTTATTTTATTCATATACACGTTAAAAATTATTATTTTAACAATAAAATATTTACTGTCCAAATATTTTATTTTCATTTCACATCACAATCAATTCAAACAAACAAATCAACCAAACCAAACGATCAAACAAGTCATCCATGGTTTGTGGGCGACGGGGAGCAGTTCATGTATGATGTTAAAATAAATAACTGTACAAGAAATTACAGTGAGGAGTTCTCACCTTTGGTTTCCACTCTGTCATTCCTTAAAGGACGGTTTCGATTCCATTTTGATTTCAGTCCGTGCCATCGTCATCTGTTTCACGCAGTTGATATTAAAAAAATCACATTTTTATCATTACGCTTTACATATAAAAATCACATTCTTATATTGCTGCTATGTATATAAAAGTCGTATTTCTATTATCTCTACATAGCTACTTCATATATAAAAATCGAATTTTTATTTTATGTCTTTTATTTAAAAATTACATTTCTAAAACGAAGCTACATATATAAAAATTATTTTTTTAAAGCGAAATTATCTAAATAAAAATCTTATTTTTATTTTCATATCATTCACATAAAAATCACATTTCTAATATTATCAAAATCATAACTTTTCCCTTTTATCTAATCTTTTCTACTTCAAAGATCTAATCTTTTCTACTTCAAAAATCTAATCTTTTCCACTTCAAAGATTTAATCTTTATCTACATTAAAAAATCTAATTTTTTTATAGCAAAAATCATTTTTAATATATAATGAAAATCATTAAATAAATAAAGAGAAATAAATTAAAATTAAAAAAAACTTACAAGTGGTTTGAAATGGAGAGAGGTGGGCTTCTTCACGGTAGGAGGTGGCTCAGACGGTGCGGCGGTCGGAGTTGGTGCCACGGTGGCCGGAGCGGCGCTGGAGGGGGGTCTAGGGCTCGCGGTTGGTCGGGGTTCGATTTAGAGGAGGAGGCCAAGGGGGAGGAGCTAGAGGCGGAGGGAAGGGGAGCGCCAGAGAAAAGGGGGGCGAGTCGACGGTGGTGGCCGGTATGGAGGAGGGTGATGGCGATTTGGGGAGCAACGGGTTTTTTTATTTTCTTCGTTCAATCAAAAATGAACAGGTGGGAGGGCTGAAAGAAATAAAGGGATTGACCTGAAATATTTACATTTAATTTAATTTTAAATTCCCCAAAAGTTGATTTTTTTTCTCAACCTCCAAGTCGACCGCAATGACTGCCATCCCTAACTAATTACCCCCATTCCAAATGCAATGGGATATGTATCGTAAGCCCGTTCGACTGTTTCGATAGGTTTTTGTAACAACCCGTATTTTCCATAACCTGTTATAACATAAATCGAGGCAGAATTTAATTTATAAATCTGAATCAAGGGAAACGGGCTATGCCATTGCGTTCATCTCGGAAAAATACGCGAAATAGAGTCTGAGTTTTCGAAAATCGGAGTCCGTATGACCCGATTAAGGCCCAACGAAGTTTTCAGAAAATTTCTAAGTAAAAACAGATTTCAAATTCAAACTTGAATTTGGAAAATTGGGCCAGTTGGGCCAGGCGGGAAAATTCCCGCCACAGTACCCAAGTCGACAGCCCTGTCGACTTGGGAGTCGACTGGGTCTGACCAGGTCGACAGCCCTGTCGACTTGGCTGTCGACTTGGCTCAGACGACCAGTCCTGCCTAGTGCACCATTTTGAGAATGTGTTGAGCTAGGGGGCCAGATTCGGTTTAGAGGGTTGAGATTGGAACTAGGGTTTAATCCTATGGTCTAAAACACTTGCCTAATCTATAAATAAGACCCTAACCTACCCTAAATCATCATTAATCTATCCTACAACTAAACTATGGCAAAATCAATCCTCTCATGGCCTCCACTCTCTTCATAAATTCCTAAATCAATTTTTAAGTGATTTTCCATGCATACAAGTATTTTTAGACTTGTATGATCCTCTTTAGCTTGCATTCAACTCAAGTTGCTATATTTGCATCATAAAGAAAGAGTCTTGATCAATCTTGCTTGCATTTTGGGGTTTTATTGGTTGCATAAGGGTTTTCTTACAATTGCTATACTCATTTGAGTCCACATAAGCATTGTAAGCCTATTTCTACTCTTGTATTTTAACTATGAAGTTAATATGTTATGTTGCAAGTTGAGTTTGGGTTTAATCATGATATGTGCTTTGATCTTATGATTTTATGCATAAGCTTACTCTACGCATGTTAGTAAAGTCATTACCTTGGCTTTATGCATAGAAAGATATGATCTTTGGTTGGAAATGTTGCATGATGCAACTTTGAAACTCTCATAAACCTTGTATTAACATGCATATAATGTTATATGCATGTTACTAGTCCTTATCTCATGCTATCTATGGCCATGTTCCGCCTATTTGCCAAGTTTGATGTTATGCATGCATATGAACCTTATGCAAGTTGAAACCATGTTATGCATGCATATGAACCTTATGCAAGTTGAAACCATGTTATGCATGCATATGAACCTTATGCAAGTTGAAACCATGTTATGCATGCATATGAACCTTATGCAAGTTGAAACCATGTTATGCATGTATATGAACCTTATGCAAGTTGAAAACCATGTTATGCATGCATATGAACACTATGCAAGTTAAAATGATGTTATGCATGCTTATGAATATTTTGCAAGTTGATAACATGATATGCAAGTTTATGATCATATCTTTGTCTCATATGCCACCATGTTTAACTTGTGGCTCCAACACCTTTATGTCATGGTTATGCCAAGTTCCCTCTTTCTATCCTTTATGCGCTATTGCGATATGTAAGCGATGGGATTGCGTTTGGGGTTGGGTAAACTTAAAAGACATAAAAACATAAGCTTGGGAATTTACCTATTAAGTTAGGTCTACCCATTGAGAATTTACCTATTAAGTTAGGTCTACCCAATTGCTTGAAAACTTGTAATGTGTTTTGGAAACATGATGGACATGACACTTAGAAAACATGAGAATGGCCAACTCGAGGTTGGGTTGAGCTTGTAGCATAAACCTACCCGGAACCGACCGGCTTAACTAGTGGCTACAAGCAATAGGACCCAATGTGAGTAGTTGGTCATGTTGCACGTGAAACCCAAGGTTAGACTAAGTTGTGGTGTAAACCTACCCAGACCCGCCCGGCCTAACTAGTAACCACAACAAGGTCTAATGTGAGAGGTTGGGTGCATTAAATTAATTAATGCCACATGGTAGGGTTAAGTCATGGACCGCTTGAATACTTAACCAATTAAACACGATGGGTTGGTAGGGTTAAGTCATGAACTTTGGGTACACTTAACCAACTTGGTACTTGGATGAGTTGGGTTAACCACGTTTAACCCATTAAGGAAATCCTAGTTACGTGGTCCTTTGCACCAGTAACCCTCTTGGTTGTATCATGATACCCTAGGGACTAGGCTAGGGTGGGGCACGATTACTGGGATGACATGTAAGCGACCAAAACGACGGCTGAGTAGGTGCGCCGGTGTAGGTTCAGGCGGGCCATGGTCGTGCACATGGTCCGGAGTTGAAAAAGCAGGCACGGGCACCAGTAGGTTTAAACTGTGCGTGCTTGGTTTGTGTCAGTGGTTGACACCCTAGGGCTTGATACACCCTAGGGTGGACCTAGCACAGTTTAGCTACACTTCGTAGTTGGGCCGTAAGACACCGACACTTGACGAGTTAGGCTTTAGGAGAGCCGATCGACTAGACCGTGCTAGTTGGACCTTGGTTTTGGATCATTCATGATGTTGGGCCAAACTTGGGCCTGGGGATCACTTCTTGTTTACACTTGACATGACTTGTGATACTAGTACACTTGGTGCAAACCTCAACCTTGTATATGCGGTGCCACACTTGATCTATCTTGATGATTTTTTTTTCCATGTCAGTTATCATCCTATGACTCATCCTTGTTTACATATACAGTTAACTTTATTAGTTGTTGTACAATAGTAGGTAGGACTTACCAGTCTTTCGACTGACCCATTTTCTTTCGCCTCTTTTCTTTCGTTCCCCCCCCCAGGTTTACAGGGTGGGAATACCGGCACTCAGCTTGGATCTTAGCAGCTTTTCTTGGATAGCTCATGTATGCTTTGGACTTGAGCTTGCTATGGTTTCCTACTCTGGGGATAGCTACTTTATGTTTTCCTTTCCAGTTTCTAGTTTTATGTTTCTAGACTTTGTTTATGGAAAATAATGATCAAGTACTGTGTTGTAACTTAACTTATGGTTTTGATATGCTAGTTTTTATCCGCTGCTATATTTACTCTGTTTTTACTTATATGTTCCGTCTTGTGATATCTGCATGCATGTTTACCTTAATTAAAACGCCCCTCCAAAGTCAGTGCCCTTGTAAGAGTGGCACTGGCGGAGGTGGGGTGTTACATTTGGTATCAGAGCATAAGGTTTACGAGATTGGAACAAAAAGGGTTTTAAAGTTACTTTTAAAAGCTATTTTCAAAAACAATTAAGTATTTTCCAAAGAAAAGTCTAGTTTATTTTGAAAGGCTATCCCCCAAGAGCCATAAGCACTATCCTTCGTTTCCTCGTTCTAAATCTATCTTTTCCTTTTTCAGCATGGCCGATCTCAATCTTCCTGAGGGAGTCACCATTCCCGGATGGTTCCGGAGGTACTTGGAAGCTAGGGCCAACAATGCAGGTCCAGCAACCACTCCCACTATCACTGAGGTTCCACCTCCTCCTCCTCCTCAGCAACCACAAGCCGATTTCGCCAAGGTTTACAAGGACTTCAAGGCAGTGGGTGGCAAAAAATTTATTGGGACGGAGACTTTTGTGGAAGCAAGAAATTGGTTGAAGGAGACCGAAGATCTCTTTGCCATCTTTGATATAGAGGACCGTAGAAAGGTTCTGTTGGCGGTTTGGCTACTAAAGGAGGAAGCTTCTTATTGGTGGGAGGTCACCAGTGCTACTAGGCCCGTAGAAACCTGGGCCGACTTTAGGGCAAGGTTTGGGCTTAAGTTTTTATCGTCTGCGGAGGCAAATTTGCAACTAGAGAAGTTCATAGCCTTGAAGCAAGGAGACATGACGGTGAGAGAATATGTGAATAAGTTCAACCAGCTTGCCCGATTCGGTTTGTACATGGTCAATACTCCCGAGAAGAAGGCTCTACGTTTTGCACGAGGGTTAAATGAGCCATTACAAGGTCTAGCCATGTCACACATACCCATGGGGGCCACTTTCGAGAGCCTAGTAGACATGGCATTGCTGCAGGGAGAGGATAAGAATGGGAAGAAAGAAGTCAAGCCCAATGAGACTCAGCCTAAGAAGACAGACTCCCAGTGGGGAGGGAATCAGAGTAATCAGAACAACAAGAACAATAAGAACAACAAGGGCAACAAGAACAAGGCAAAGGACACAAGAAAGTGCCACTTCTGTGGGATTGTTGGGCACGTAGCCAAGGACTGTAGGAAGAAGAGAATGAAAATGGGTGGATGCTTTCATTGTGGAGAGGCGGGACATTTTAGCAAGGATTGCCCTAAGAAGCAGGGGCATGGACAGACTCAGCGCGCAGGTTCATCTGGAGGGCAAGTACATGCTCTCAACACCGCTCCAGTTCAGGACCGAGGTACTATTTCTGTGGAAAGTCTTGTTTATATTTCTGGTTTTCCTGTTCGCACTTTGTTTGATTCTGGCGCATCGCATACCTTTATTTCTTCTGATGTTGTTGGAAGTTTGCACCTAAGTACTAGTCTTGTTGAGGATCCCGTTAGTGTTTCAAATCCGATTGGGGGTTCAGCCCATTTATCTATGATCTGTATGGATTTGAGGATTTCTATCTTGACCGTAGAATTCTCGTGTGATGCTTATGTTCTCGGGTTCACGGGATACGGGTTGATCTTGGGCATGGATTGGTTGTCCCGCTATGGAGCCATTCTTGATTGTGAGCATAGGGTGGTGAGACTCATGACTCGCCTTGGTAATACCCTAGAGATTTCTTGCAACCCGCTAGATCCCGTCATGCTATGTTATCTTGAATCTCTTGACTCGTCTATCGATGATCTGCAATCTGTAAGGGTGGTTCGAGAATACCCTGATGTTTTTGAAGAAGTTAAGGGGTTACCCCCTAAGCGAGAGATAGATTTCCGCATTTATCTGGTTGATAATGCTAAGCCAGTCTCTTTACCAGTTAGGCACATGGCCCCGCGTGAAAGGAGAGAGCTTAGTAAGCAAATCAAGGAGCTACTTGAGAAGAATTTTATTAGGCGAAGCATTTCCGAATGGGGTGCTCCTGTGGTGTTCGCTACTAAGGCAGACGGCTCGCTTCGTCTATGTGTTGATTATCGAGAGTTGAACAAGCTGACCAAGAAGAATAGGCATCCATTACCGAGGATAGATGACCTCTTCGACCAGCTTGTTGGTGCTTCTGTTTTCTCTCAGCTTGATTTAGCCACCGGATTTCATCAGCTTAGAGTGGCCGAAGACAGCATTGATAAGACTGCATTTAGGACTCCAGACGGATTCTTTGAATGGCTTGTCATGCCATTCGGCTTGACTAATGCACTCGCCTACTTCGTAGATTTGATGAGTAGGGTGTTCAGGGAGTTCCTTAACAAGTTTGTTGTTGTCTTCGTGGATGATATTCTGATCTTTTCAAAAGACGAGGAAGAACATTCTAGACACCTCAAGGAAGTGATGGATACGCTTAGAGGCCATCAGTTGAAAGCCAAGTTCTCCAAATGCCACTTTTGGAGAAAGGAAGTCCGATTTCTTGGGCATATAGTTTCTAAGCAGGGTATAGCTGTGGATCCGCGAAAGTGGTTGCAGTTCAAGACTGGAAGACTCCTAAGAATGCAACCGAGGTGCGAAGCTTCCTCGGTCTGGCAGGCTACTATAGGAAGTTCATTAGAGACTTCGCTAAGATTTCGGCCCCTCTCACTAGATTGACGAAGAAGAACTTAGTCTTTGCATGGGACTTAGAGTGTGAGCTTGCTTTTCAAAGGCTCAAAAGGGCCCTTACCACAGCTCCAGTTTTGGCATTACCCGATGGCGGTAAGATGTTTACCGTGTATACCGATGCATGTGGCACGGGGTTAGGCGCTGTTCTGATGCAGGAGAGAAGAGTGATATGTTATGGGGGTAGGCAACTTAAAGTTCATGAGAAGGACTACCCCACTCATGACTTGGAGTTAGCGGCGATTGTCTTTGCACTCAAGTCCTGGCGCCACTATCTTTTAGGCGAAAGGTTTGAGTTGTATACTGATCACAAATCACTCAAGTATCTCTTCTCGCAGAAAGATCTGAATCTTAGGCAGCAAAGGTGGATGGAATTCTTGGCATCATACGACTTCGAGATAGCTTATACCCCTGGCAAGGGTAATGTTGTGGCTGATGCACTAAGCAGAAAGAGGTTGACCCTAAGTCCTCTATTCGTTGAGATGAAGAATTTAGAGTATGTGGCAACCTTTGATTTCTCTTTGGCGATTGAGTCGATGACCGGTTCTTTAGCATCTCTGGAACTCAGACCTACCCTTCTTGATCAAGTTGGAGCTTCGCAGAAAGAAGACCCTCAGATAATTGAGATTATGGATAAGCTGATACGAGGAGAGACGTCTAGTCATCTCGCTCGATATTCTATTGATGACAAGGGT
Source organism: Allium sativum (assembly GCA_030737875.1). Lineage (NCBI taxonomy): Eukaryota > Viridiplantae > Streptophyta > Magnoliopsida > Asparagales > Amaryllidaceae > Allium > Allium sativum. The sequence continues at coordinate 9,330,767 of JASFAX010000034.1, forward strand.
TGGCTGAGGAGAGATGGAAGGTTATGTGTTCCAGTGGTAGAAGATCTAGTAAGAAAAGTTCTTGAGGAAGCGCATCGCTCTAAGTTGACTATACATCCAGGCGGAGATAAGATGTATAAAGATATGAAGCGTATTTTCTCTTGGCCTGGGATGAAGAAGGATGTGGTAGAGTTTGTTTCTAGATGTATCATTTGCCAGCAAGTTAAGGCCGAGTCGAAGAAGCCCGGTGGGCTATTGCATCCTCTTGACGTTCCACTTTGGAAGTGGGAGAGTATTTCCATGGATTTTATTGATGGGCTACCAAGGTCAAGGAAAGGGAATACGAGCATTTGGGTTATTGTGGACAGACTTACGAAGAGTGCTCATTTCATTCCGGTAAAGAGCAAGAGGACCGCATCTTGGCTAGCGTCTGTATATCTTCGTGAGATTGTGAGACTTCATGGAGTCCCTTCTAGTATAGTCAGTGACCGTGACCCAATCTTTACAAGTCAGTTCTGGAATAGCTTGCAAGAAGCCATGGGCACGAGGTTGAATCTAAGTACTGCTTATCACCCACAAACGGACGGTCAAACCGAAAGGGTGAATAGGGTACTCGAGGATCTGTTAAGGCTTTGTATTCTGGATTTTGGTGGTACTTGGGAAGACCATCTTCCTCTTGTTGAGTTTGCATATAATAACAGTTATCAAGCAAGCATAGGGATGGCACCATTTGAAGCTTTATATGGGAGGTCGTGCAAGTCGCCTACATGTTGGTGGGAGACTACAGATAAGCTTATACTTGGGCCTGATATGATCAGAGATGCATCCGAGAAGATCGAGTTGATTCGAAGACGGATGAAAGCGGCCCAAGACCGACAGAAATCCTATGCTGATAAGCGAAGATCTGATTTGGAGTTTGATGTTGGAGATATGGTTTTCGTGAAGGTTTCTCCTTTGCGGAATGTGGTCCGATTTGGAGCCGTTGGGAAGTTAGCACCGAGATTCGTTGGACCCTTCCCTATTATAGAGAGGATCGGGCAGATGGCTTATAGAGTGAAATTGCCCGAGAAGCTTGCCGGAGTACACGATGTTTTTCATGTCTCGCATCTCCGGAAGTGTTTACATGAGTCAGCAGAGGTTGTTGAGCCAAGTGTTCTGGAAGATGTGGAAGTGGAGAAAGAAGCTACTTTGAGGAGAGCTCCGATTCGTATCTTGGGGACGGAGACCAAGAAGCTAAGGAATCGAGAGGTCAAGTTGGTGAAGGTTCAATGGGGTGAAGCCGAAGAAGACGCAACTTGGGAAACCGAGGAGAAGATGCGTGGGCTTTATCCATTCCTTTTTGAGGGTACACTCTCAATCTCTTTTCTTTGTTAGCATATCTTTCTCTTTGCTATCCATGTTTATCTGGTTATCGTGCTAATCTTGTCATGAGAACCTTAGGTAGAAACCCTTTGGATGAAACATGTGTTTGAAACATGTTATGCTTGATGGTTGCAAGTGGCTGTAAGTGGTTGCAAGTGGTTACTCGTGGATGCATTATACACGATTAGGCACTAGATCGGCTCACACACTCCTCATATTGCATATACATGAGTGTTTATGCTTATTCATGGATGAATATTTTTTTTGTGTTATCACATGGATGTTGCATATGGATGTATGTGATGTGCACACATATAGATGTTATACATTATGTTAGGAAGTGCATACATATGGATTCATTTCACTAACATAATTTGCATTGATGATATTTGCATTAGATAAGGACATATACACACACCTTTGCATATGTTCATACAGCATTTGGAATCTTGTAAGGACAATGATTGCTCGTGGATGATGTTTTGAGTAGATGGATGATTGGATGGTAGGATACGTTCCTCCTAACTTGAAGATTTCGGGGACGAAATCCTTTTAAGGAAGGGAGAATGTAACAACCCGTATTTTCCATAACCTGTTATAACATAAATCGAGGCAGAATTTAATTTATAAATCTGAATCAAGTGAAACAGGCTATGCCATTGCGTTCGTCTCGGAAAAATACGCGAAATAGAGTCCGAGTTTTCGAAAATCGGAGTCCGTATGACCCGATTAAGGCCCAACGAAGTTTTCAGAAAATTTCTAAGTAAAAACAGATTTCAAATTCAAACTTGAATTTGGAAAATTGGGCCAGTTGGGCCAGGCGGGAAAATTCCCGCCACAGTACCCAAGTCGACAGCCCTGTCGACTTGGGAGTCGACTGGGTCTGACCAGGTCGACAGCCCTGTCGACTTGGCTGTCGACTTGGCTCAGACGACCAGTCCTGCCTGGTGCACCATTTTGAGAATGTGTTGAGCTAGGGGGCCAGATTCGGTTTAGAGGGTTGAGATTGGAACTAGGGTTTAATCCTATGGTCTAAAACACTTGCCTAATCTATAAATAAGACCCTAACCTACCCTAAATCATCATTAATCTATCCTACAACTAAACTATGGAAAAATCAATCCTCTCATGGCCTCCACTCTCTTCATAAATTCCTAAATCAATTTTTAAGTGATTTTCCATGCATACAAGTATTTTTAGACTTGTATGATCCTCTTTAGCTTGCATTCAACTCAAGTTGCTATATTTGCATCATAAAGAAAGAGTCTTGATCAATCTTGCTTGCATTTTGGGGTTTTATTGGTTGCATAAGGGTTTTCTTACAATTGCTATACTCATTTGAGTCCACATAAGCATTGTAAGCCTATTTCTACTCTTGTATTTTAACTATGAAGTTAATATGTTATGTTGCAAGTTGAGTTTGGGTTTAATCATGATATGTGCTTTGATCTTATGATTTTATGCATAAGCTTACTCTACGCATGTTAGTAAAGTCATTACCTTGGCTTTATGCATAGAAAGATATGATCTTTGGTTGGAAATGTTGCATGATGCAACTTTGAAACTCTCATAAACCTTGTATTAACATGCATATAATGTTATATGCATGTTACTAGTCCTTATCTCATGCTATCTATGGCCATGTTCCGCCTATTTGCCAAGTTTGATGTTATGCATGCATATGAACCTTATGCAAGTTGAAACCATGTTATGCATGCATATGAACCTTATGCAAGTTGAAACCATGTTATGCATGCATATGAACCTTATGCAAGTTGAAACCATGTTATGCATGCATATGAACCTTATGCAAGTTGAAACCATGTTATGCATGTATATGAACCTTATGCAAGTTGAAAACCATGTTATGCATGCATATGAACACTATGCAAGTTAAAATGATGTTATGCATGCTTATGAATATTTTGCAAGTTTATAACATGATATGCAAGTTTATGATCATATCTTTGTCTCATATGCCACCATGTTTAACTTGTGGCTCCAACACCTTTATGCCATGGTTATGCCAAGTTCCCTCTTTCTATCCTTTATGCGCTATTGCGATATGTAAGCGATGGGATTGCGTTTGGGGTTGGGTAAACTTAAAATACATAAAAACATAAGCTTGGGAATTTACCTATTAAGTTAGGTCTACCCATTGGGAATTTACCTATTAAGTTAGGTCTACCCAATTGCTTGAAAACTTGTAATGTGTTTTGGAAACATGATGGACATGACACTTAGAAAACATGAGAATGGCCAACTCGAGGTTGGGTTGAGCTTGTAGCATAAACCTACCCGGAACCGACCGGCTTAACTAGTGGCTACAAGCAATAGGACCCAATGTGAGTAGTTGGTCATATTGCACGTGAAACCCGAGGTTAGACTAAGTTGTGGTGTAAACCTACCCGGACCCGCCCGGCCTAACTAGTAACCACAACAAGGTCTAATGTGAGAGGTTGGGTGCATTAAATTAATTAATGCCACATGGTAGGGTTAAGTCATGGACCGCTTGAATACTTAACCAATTAAACACGATGGGTTGGTAGGGTTAAGTCATGAACCTTGGGTACACTTAACCAACTTGGTACTTGGATGAGTTGGGTTAACCACGTTTAACCCATTAAGGAAACCCTAGTTACGTGGTCCTTTGCACCAGTAACCCTCTTGGTTGTATCATGATACCCTAGGGACTAGGCTAGGGTGGGGCACGATTACTGGGATGACATGTAAGCGACCAAAACGACGGCTGAGTAGGTGCGCTGGTGTAGGTTCAGGCGGGCCATGGTCGTGCACATGGTCCGGAGTTGAAAAAGCAGGCACGGGCACCAGTAGGTTTAAACTGTGCGTGCTTGGTTTGTGTCAGTGGTTGACACCCTAGGGCTTGATACACCCTAGGGTGGACCTAGCACAGTTTAGCTACACTTCGTAGTTGGGCCGTAAGACACCGACACTTGACGAGTTAGGCTTTAGGAGAGCCGATCGACTAGACCGTGCTAGTTGGACCTTGGTTTTGGATCATTCATGATGTTGGGCCAAACTTGGGCCTGGGGATCACTTCTTGTTTACACTTGACATGACTTGTGATACTAGTACACTTGGTGTAAACCTCAACCTTGTATATGCGGTGCCACACTTGATCTATCTTGTTGAATTTTTTTTTCCATGTCAGTTATCATCCTATGACTCATCCTTGTTTACATATACAGTTAACTTTATTAGTTGTTGTACAATAGTAGGTAGGACTTGCCAGTCTTTCGACTGACCCATTTTCTTTCGCCTCTTTTCTTTCGTTCCCCCCCCCCAGGTTTACAGGGTGGGAATACCGGCACTCAGCTTGGATCTTAGCAGCTTTTCTTGGATAGCTCATGTATGCTTTGGACTTGAGCTTGCTATGGTTTCCTACTCTGGGGATAGCTACTTTATGTTTTCCTTTCCAGTTTCCAGTTTTATGTTTCTAGACTTTGTTTATGGAAAATAATGATCAAGTACTGTGTTGTAACTTAACTTATGGTTTTGATATGCTAGTTTTTATCCGCTGCTATATTTACTCTGTTTTTACTTATATGTTCCGTCTTGTGATATCTGCATGCATGTTTACCTTAATTAAAACGCCCCTCCAAAGTCAGTGCCCTTGTAAGAGTGGCACTGGCGGAGGTGGGGTGTTACAGTTTTTATCAAATTTAAAATATAATTCAATATCTATTGAATTTGAACACACATTTTAATTTACCGGGGCAACATACTGACTCTAAAATTCCATAAAAATAAATCTGGCTATGTTTTGACGATATGGTCCTAAAAGAACTAATTTCATCGAATTTTGAGACCGTTTGAAAAACGGCCATTTTCCAGTCGATTAAATTTAACTAAAACTGGTCAAACGTGTTTAAATGCGCCACACTCACATACTAATTCTAAAAACTATGAAAATTAGAATCTAGCAATAATTCGACATCCTGGATCCAACAAAAGTGGTTCCATCGAAAACGGAGGTCGTTTGCAAAATCTTCATTTTAAGGGCTATATTTCCATAGCGACTATTCTAAACTTTCAACTGGACATAAATTTTTACTCCTGCTATGAAATTTCAATTTTTCAAATTCGTTGGAAAGACATTTTCAAACAGATTCAAATATTCCTGGTTTCACTAAAATCCGGTTTATTTTGAATCCTGTACGTTCATTTGAAATTTGAAATCGAATTTACAAACTACCGTGCCATTTCCAATTCCTTTTATAATTAAATAAATATTTATATTCTAACTTTGATTCAAATAAATATATACATTCTAATTCTATTCAAAATAAATTTCTTGTCGTTATTATTTAAAATAATTCATTTTATATATTCAAAATTCATTAAAATTGCCAAAATAAAAAAAATTAAATTGGTTTTGATTTTCCGGTTTGTTACAATCTCCCCCACTTAAAATCTTTTCGTCCTCGAAAAGGAACGGAGCTGAAATTTGTTTAACTAACCAACTCAACTTTCATTCTTCAACTTTTCAGTTTCTAAGAAATTCTATTTTTTCAAAAATTTGGCTAACACCCTAAATTTTCGAATTTTTTGGCCATAACCTCCTTTGTACGGGGAATATCGGGAAAATCCCCAAACCGCCACATAGGCCCTTTCATCTCAAAAAGAAAAAGAAAAAGCCAAGCGGCTAGCCAATCGGCTCATAAAATCATCCAAACCCAAGAAATAAGTAAACATGTACCTATTTGTCGGGAATACAATTTTATTCCTCTACTCTAGCCTCCTTGCAATGACCTGTTCACACACACGTATATGTATATGCATGCAATCTCAAACACTTTTCAATTCAATTTTAGATTTGATACAATTTGGCTTAATGGTTCAAAATTTTAATTAATCAAACCAATAATCAAACAACACAATCAACAATCAATTTGTTGATTATCGTTTCAAATACATAATTTTTAAATATATAAAAATCCATTTTTGATGCCAAGTCACAACAATAGACCCTATCTAGTTTTGGTTCTCACACCAGTCAATTGGAAACGTATAGAAATCCCACTTTCGAAACTCGAACATAGAATCTGATGATGATATATCAATCATCAGAATCATCTCCGGGCGACTAGAGTGTGATTCTATATCTATCCAGTATATTAAAACTTCGAATATACGTTTGCAAGGTGTATATGCAAAATCTTTATATACTTGATTGTCCAAATTCAATATAAAATAAATATTCAAATACGTATAAAATGGTTTAAATTTTCAAAACAAAATTTGATTTTATTTTTATTTTAAAAACACTACTCTTTACACTCATTTTAGGATACTTCTGATCCTATCTCTAACGAGTCATTCTTATTGGATATTACTAATCCAATCTCTGACGAATTCTTTTGTTTGGTTCTAATGTGCCTTGTTCTCTAGCTCTGTAAACCAAAGCTTTGATACCAAATGTGATAACCCGAACTTCCCCGCTCTCCGAAGAGAAGAGAAAGAATGGATTGTCTGAGAACACGACAAATCAGAACACAAACAGAAGAACATTTCATTGCTTATTACAATAATTTACATCAGAGTACAAGAATATACGGAGTATGAATAATTTACACATTGTAAAATATCAGAGATTAAAATACATTACATAGCAGCGGAAAATAATACAAAACACAACTGAAAGAGACACACAAATACAGAGCTTTGTGAATATTATTCCAGCTGTAAGCCGGGATCCTGTGAATATAAATCTGCAAAACCAAAACTATTAGCTACCCGTGTGGAAAATAGGGGCACCCAGAGTTTAGGTTAAAACAATAATCTTCAGGTCAGTCATGTGACTGGTGTGAGAACTAAAACACAAATCATTTTGATACTATTATAGTGTAAAGTGTATGAAAATAACTACAAATATAAATGTATCAATCATAGGCGGTACAGTGCCCCATCCCACTATGTCGCCATACTAGGCTCTACAAATAAAACCGAAATGTCACGTATTGGAAATTGGATTTCTGTCATGAGTCGAGGCAAGGGATGGCTCCTCACCGATTTGAGACACTCTAGCAAATGACTCAAGATTCGGACGCTGGCGAACCCTTGGATCTTCAGGGCTGGTCCACACATAGCAGATTGGTTATACCTGAACACATGTTTCCCAGTCCTATCGGACCTATCCATCGGCTCCGTAGAGACCGATATATGCGAGGCGCCTCGCATTCCAACAACCACACAGGTAAAAATAATATAAATGTCGGGGCATTCAAAACCCCGACACCACCCATAGATATAAAGAAACATCGTGATCTCCCTGCAGTCACGATCCCGTTTTTGACTCATATCAAGGTGTGAGGCTCGCGAATTAACGCCATACAAAAAGCTATGCCACACAGGCTGTGCTTTGATCATCAACCACAAGACTCTGCTTTTCAACAGAAGCCTGGATCCTTTGCATCTCAGCATGCCATACAGGCAATTCACGTCATGCGACTGATGTCTATCGATATATAACCTCGAAGCTCGTACGTCTCAGAGAAGGGCGTTAAGCAAGAGAATAAATTCTCCACCGCCAAATAGATATATATTTAATAGAAATCAATCAACACAGAATAAAATCCAATGTCAGACACGCAGTCCATTTACACGTTCGTTCTGGGTCTAAACGAAACCAGAGGCACCTTATTCCTCGTCCCATATATCCAATGCAGGACAGAGGCCCTCGCTTATCCTTCGATCTCCAAGTACGTCTGAACGATCATCACTTATTACCTCGTCTTGGGTGTACAGCCCAATCAAGACATCATTAATAATCCAAATGATGTGAAGACCTCCGGTCTTCAACCACCGTCTTCATTGTCGACTTATCGTCGAATCAGTTATTCAAAATGGGTATAAACCCGGCCCTTCCAAATAACTCTCGTATATAATAAACAAGTGCTATAAAAACACAACATACGCCTCATTCCAATTCAGAATATTCTTTTATTCAAATATTCACATTCTTAGGGATATGTTCCCATTAATTTTATCAAAGATAAATTCTTTTAAATTTATTCTTTAATCTACCTTTGAATATCAATTCAAACCATATTAAGGTTTTCCAAACTAGTCGGGATTAATGCACCTTACTAAAGTAACCCTTTATTTAATTTCCCAATCCCAACCTATTCATCCCATGGAGCAAAACTGGTATTACCCCATAACTAACATCACAGTGTTATCGATAAATTTAACTACCATTTCCCGTTCAAATCTAATTAAAGATTTAACTATCGCTTGGAGCAAAATTTGTGATACTCCACTCTCGATCATTTCCCAAATTTGATAATTTAAATTATCAATTCACATTTCAATCTAATTAAAGATTCATTAAAACTCCAATTAGTTTTAATCTTCCCAAAAATCAATATTAATGATTATTTAACTTTGAAAACACAAACATGTCACATCGGCAATCTACACCGTACTATTGATTTCTGCCGATATATAACCTCTAAGCTCGTATGTCTCAGAGAAGGGTGTTAAGCAAGAGAACAAATTCTCCGCCACCAAACAGATATATATTTAGCAGAGATCAACCATACAGTTCGAAATACAATGAAGACATGTAATCCTGCCTTTAAACGGGTTAAAGAACTAATGTCATTTAAAACACAGTTCACAATAAACCCAAATCATATTATGGAATCAATATATAATCGATATCATTTTCCGTATCCGACTAATAATATAAATGGAATAACGAAAAAGCCATTTAAATTCCATATGTATTAACAGTCTTCCCCCCACAAAAGTTCACTTCGATTATTATCAAATCGAATTCCATTCAATACCAATTTAATATATTTAATTGGAAAACTTTACTTTGGAAAATTCTAGTTAAATCTCAATAAATAGATTTATAAACTCCAAATCACATTTCACTGTAAATCGAGTTAAAAAACAAATGTCGTTAAAAAAACACAGTTTACAATAAACCCAATTCACATTCCATTTTCAATTCCGATTAAATGTTAATTAATTGAAAATTCTTCTTTAAATCTTAATTAAAAGATTTATTATTTTCACACGAGGTTTAAGAACAGTGTTACTGAAGACCCCATCCCATCAGTCTCTAACTGTAAATTAGTAAGAGAACAATTCCCTAAGTATTAATCTCGAAGGCCGAAACCAACATCAGATCAATACCCAGGAAACCATTCAACTTAGCTAATCTCTAGTTAGTTTATAATTTTCTTAACTTCATTGGGTTTAAGAACAGTGTTATTAAAGATACCATTCACGACAAACCCAAAATGTCATTCCATTGTTAATCGGGTTAAATAACAAGTGTTATTTAAAACTCTGTTCACGATAAACCCAAAAACAAATTTGATATTAAATACAAGGCTCTGAATAGAAAATATATCGGCTTATATTCAATATCAAATTCTGTAACCAACAAATATCGTAATGGGAATAATGATATATATATATATATATATATATCTTCCAAATTCCTCCACAATGTCTGTATAATCACGGAATCCAATATCCAAATATTCTGAAGATAACTTCGATTCAAATCCATTCCAATTCATATATTGGAAATTCTGATTACTTTTAAAACCATTTCAAATCCAATTTATTTATTTAAAAATATTGGATTATAATTCTAGTTCATAACTAGTTCATTTCGATAAAAATATATTTTTATCTTTTCAAACATAGAATTTTTCATCCCAATTCTTTTAAAATCGTTTAATATGATTTTACACAAATTATTGATATTTTTAATAATTTTATCAAGGCCTGTACAGTTAATTTCCATAAACGGTCATCGAACTGCACTTACAACGACCTTTTCGAAATTTGATTTGGACATAACTCCAAATCCAACCGTTAGATTTCAAATCTCTAATATTCATTGGAAATCTCTTTTCGATACGAACCCAACGGTTCCAGTTTTAGGAGAATCCGACGGTCGGATCTCCCGTAATGCCATTCGAAGTCAATGGTCGAAATTCGTGAACTACCGCGGTGCTTTCTATTCAGGCCATTAAATACATAATATATATATATATACATATTATATATATTTTGTCGATTTCCATTTAAAACGTATTTTATAAATCGTTTTAAATTTGTTTTCAAAATGATTTCAACTTCATATTCAATTTCAAATCAAAATTGAATATTCCATATCATTAATGTATAAATGATAATATTTTCAAAACATTAGATTTTGAAATCACTTCCTTTTCGATATTCATTATAAAAATGAATAAAATCGATATAAATATCAAAATGACGTTAATCTAATCGACACAGCTTCATATATTTAAGTATTTTCGTGTCCATCCCAAATTGGACATCAAAATCAGATTTTGATCTTTTACTGAATAGTATTTTAAAATATTCATTTTTTTTTAAATATTCTTTATTTTAAAATATTCATTCTTTCTGAACTGGAATCAGACACAGTTAATCACCATATAATGTTATTTATATGGATTTCATACAACACATGTATAGAACAACAATGATAAACAATCAACCATCATCCAGAGTGCATTACACAACTGCATAAGCGTTAAATATAAATAATTAACGCTTATAACAGCCTGTCAACCAATCGATTGACATACAACTAAATTTTGAAATTAGTGTATGTCCAATATCATCCCAATACCGTGTGGGGTTTCAATCAACAAACACTGATTATTATTTGGCAGTTGGGCGATGTGTAAAATATATTGTCCCAATCCATATCAGTCAAATGTGTGTACATAAACAAATCATCCGATTTGTAAATGAATATTTATTTTATTCATATACACGTTAAAAATTATATTTTTAACAATAAAATATTTATTGTCCAAATATTTTATTTTCCATTTCACATCACAATCAATTCAAACAAACAAATCAACAAAATCAAACAATCAAACAAGTCGTCCATGGTCTGTGGACGAACGGGAGCAGTTCATATATGCAGTTATAAAATAAATAACTGTACAAGAAATTACAGTGAGGAGTTCTCACTCCGTCATTCTTTAAAGGACGGTTTCGATTCCGTTTTGATTTTAGTCCGTTCCATCGTCATCTGTTTCACGCAGTTGATATTAAAAAAATCACATTTTTATCATTACGCTTTACATATAAAAATCACATTTTTATATTGCAACTATGTATATAAAAGTCATATTTATATTATCGCTACATAGCTACTTCATATATAAAAATCGAATTTTTATTCTATGTCTTTTATTTAAAAATTACATTTCTAAAACGAAGCTACATATATAAAAATTATATTTTTAAAGCGAAGTTATCTGAATAAAAATCATATTTTTATTTTCATACTAGTCACATAAAAATCACATTTCTAATATTATCAAAAATCATAACTTTTCCCTTTTAAAAATCTAATCTTTTCTACTTCAAAGATCTAATATTTTCTACTTCAAAGATCTAATCTTTTCTACTTCAAAGATTTAATCTTTATCTACATTAAAAAATATAATTTTTTATAGCAAAAATCATTTTTTAATATATACTGAAAATCATTAAATAAATAAAGAGAAATAATGTAATGTTCCGCATTTCTATCGGTTTATATTTGGATATTTAAATCAGTTTAAATATTGAATTTAGAATATAAGTGATTTATTTATTAGTTTAAAACGAAGTTGAATGTATAAATATATATATTAAATATAATCGAGCTCATAATGACGCTGCAGTTCGTAATTTAACGTTCTGAACTTCAACTGAGTGTACATGACCCGTTATAAGTCGAATTTTCGCGAAATAAGAAACGTTGGAATCTGTTGAACTGTATCTTTCTAATGGAAGTGAAAAACCAAGATTTCGCATTATAGATTTCGAGTTATATCCAAATCAAATTTTCGAATAGTCGCTATGGAATCGTTTATCGATCGTAACAGTTTATTCGATATAACTAGATATCAGTTTCGAATTTGGAGAAGATTCTTTTGAGGCGTAGTGATAATTTAATTTTTAGAATTTTACTATAATTTTTAAATAATTAAATAAGATACTTTTTATTTGGAGTATTTTGCACCCTATACCAATATTTTGGGGTTTCATAATATGAGTTAACCTACCGGTATTATTATATTTTTGGAATCGTGGCACCTCGCTGGACACAACCGTAATCTTATTTCTGTCCATAATAGTTCGGACATGAATGTAATTACGTGACGGGATACACTTTCTTACAAAGTAAAGTTAAATTCATATAAAGTAATCATTAAACAAAATATACACTTACCAACCCAACATTTACAGGGCTATCTAAATAAAGTAAGCTAATCTAAATAACATGTTCACAGCCTAAATGTTCTAGGCATGTCCCTTTCCCAAATACTTCAAGGCAAAGAAAAGCAACGACATTGTGTAATCAAATCAAAATATCTCCAATATATGCACGACATGAGTCTTCAAATCACAATTTTGTTGAAAATATAACCTATGCTACCACCTACAAATGTACGACAGCCAACCATTTTCCAAACCGTGAAGACAAAGGAAAGAAAATTTGACATGCTAATCTATGAAGTCACAAAGCTACCCATCCCTTTCAAAACAAATTTATGATGGAAAATGCAGCGCAGACCTACCTTAATCTTTCACGTTGAAGATCCGGTTTCAGCTAGCGTAACATTTCAAATCACCGGCCTAGTAGTCTCTACGGCTTCCACTAAGGACCATTCATGAAGACCCTATATGATATGAATAGAAAGGGAGCGTACGTCCTAATATAAAATACCAGCCTTCATCAGTATGCAAACCATACGCCTATCCCACGGCTATACAAGAGAAATTATAAAAGCTGCAAACCTATGGAAGTAGAAATGAAATGTCAGCAAGCTGGTTTGGTGACTGACACTATTTCAAAGGAACGTATACAGCAGTAACAGACCTTCCCCTTTTATACACAGCTATATCTTGGAAATATAAGCTGCTCTACAAAGCACGCCTAGGAAAGATACAGTCAGATACTATAAACCTATTACTTCATTACTAAGCTACATTATACTAAAGATCAACTTAGACCCACCAAAATGGCAGTTGTACACTTTATAAGGAAGGACCATACCTGTTAAGTATCTTCGTACATACTATAAGAGAGAAAATAGCACGCAGACCCTACATAAATTATGAGCAGAAGCACATGCCTGGCTATCACCCATCTACACAGCTAAACCTTGAAGACAAAGTAATACACAGTAACCTATCACTACCCTATAACGCTACAACGTAAGTACCAAGCAACATACCCGTGATTGCCAAGTTTTGTCACATTAAAATACTGGCTACGAATTCTTTTTTCTAGGGATTCATCTTTTTTTTCTTAACCAACTCTTCTCTGTATTGACTATGGTTTTCCATTCTTTTTCTGCCATCATCTTGATACCATAAACTCATCTATCCTCTTCTGCAAATGCATTCAAAATAAATCTTAATCGAATTCCTTAATCATCCCTCATGCTCTCCGATTTTCTTGTTCCCATTTTTCCATCATCGTTCTCGAGCTCTCGCCGTAACGAACCCTTCTCTTCTTAATCGATCAGCTCAACGCTGGCTTTGGGTTCAATGGATCGGAGTGTAAACGCGGAACTGCAGTATGATAAGGGTGGGACGGAGCAGCCCAGGATGGTGTTCAATATAGTGCAGAAGGGGGTGGACAACATGGGTTTCGAAAATCCCATGATGCATGCTTGTGAGAAAATGGTGAACACGCCAAATATTGGAGTATGATAATATAAAATGGAGAAGAACTTGTGGTGTTTTCTCTGAAGGGTTCATATATTTGGCGGAAACATGGACGTGAGAAACTTTCTGAAGGGGACTGGGCATGCAACATTAAGAGAATGGATGGTAGGACAAGGTTATATTCATTTGAGGGGCTGTTTTTTTTTTGCCACTGGCATGAAATATGGATGCGAAGTGATGTAGTTAGACTGGAAAAGAAGAGAAGAAGGCCAAAAGGGAATGCATGGGATCAGGTGTAGAAGTACTGTATACTATTTGGAGTAGTATAGGTGCTATTTGTTTTGGTGTTAGAAATAAGAGGAAGTTGGAAATGAAAGAAATGATGCATGGGTTTGTTTGCAAATGAAGTGGACGTGTGGACGTTTATACAGTATGGTGCGAAGCTTCATTGTATACGGCGTTCGTTGCTTTTGGTGTAGGAGGGACGGTTGGAACAGGTGGTCACCGTGGTGTCGAGCAAGAAGTTAAGGATAAGTTCGACAAAAGGGTGCGTTGTGCGTAGAGAAGGGAAGTCCAGTAAATAAATGAAGATGTTGGCAATGAAAAAGCTTGTGTAGAAAAGTGAATCTGGGGGAGACCACAAAATGAAGAGAAGGGGCTTGTGAGGAGCAGTGTGAGGGTGGAAGAATGGAGTGTGCTCATTGGGAAGCGGTGCGCTGGAATGGTGATGAGTTCAACGCTGATGGTAAAGGAATGATCGAACGGATCGCAACCGGATCCGATAGGAGCGTAACGACCGGATCTACATCGTGGAGTGTATTGCACGGAGAATAGAGCCATTGGGAGTTCATGAGAAAATCAACTGACGCAAATCGTTATTTAACGGTTAACGCGCCAAGGTGAGTAAATTCACTAACTCTGTTCTATTTTAAAATATTATAATTATATTTTAAATATTGGTTGAACGTTGTGTGATGGTCGCTTCGGTAGATTACAATTAAATTGGTTGAATTATATATCGTTGCATATATACACATCATTGGTTGGACCGATTCCATCGATTATAATATTTCCTGGTATGGAATCAGTGTTAATTGTTGACTAACATCGGTGGATGCAGGAAACCGGTTAGAGGAATCCAACTGGATTCCTCAATATTTATATGTACTGTTTGTTTTATATAGATGCACTGTTTGAACCCAAATGACTTTTGAAACCTTGTTGATATTAGCGTTGAATGGAAATTCAAACGTTATTTTGATTTAATCAATAGATGATATCGATTAAGAAAGTGGCAACAACCAACCACAAATGTATCATTTGTTTTAACCGCTATTGTTTTACCAAAATCCCACCATGTGCGAAGCACGTGTTTCACCATACTTACTAAATGATTTGGTAAAGTGGATTCTTATATTAATAAGATTAATAAGTAAGTAGGAAGAGATTAACTTGATGACTAATAACAAGAATTTATTGTTTTAAGAACAATTAAATGAGATATTTACAAATAGATTATGGTTGATTTCATATTAAGTAAGATTAGTTAGAATTGATTATTGTTTATTTAACAGTAAATGAGATCATTTAGAAATATTTTTTTTTATAGTAATCGATACAAGTGAAATTATTTGGATTAATAAATGTTATTTATTCAAAATGAAAAGATTTGTTAGAATTGATTAGTGGGTTAATCATGGCTAAATATTTACCAAGCAAACTATTTTGATCAATAATTGGTTATTTAATTAAATTAGATTGGGATGATTAATCTAATGTAATAAATTAATGAATAGTTGATTTAGTTTAAAGAAGATTTAAAGTATAAGGGATTTGTCTAAAGAAGACAAAGAGAAGAGGAATGTTTAATAAGGGATTTGTCTAAGAAAGACGAAGTGGAGAGAAATGTTTAAAAATGGATTTGTATAAGCTAATGTAAATAACCGAGTTTTCAAAAGAAGGATATGGCGTCATAAAACCATATTTAAAATATAGCAAGAAGCACGATTACAGATTTTAAAGTATAAGGGGTTAGAGTTATGAACTTATATCTATTCTAAGATAAGAATGTTGTTGATCAAGGTCTGAGAGGTAATTAAAATACCCTAATTTGAACGGCTTCACTATTATCGAAGGATGGTATTTGTTTGTAACGGAAAGAGATGTTAAGATTTTTGTAATGGAAAGAGATGTCAAGATTTTTGTAACGGAAAAAGATGTCTAGATTTTTGTGACGGAAAGAGATGTCAAGATTAGTTATAAAGAGAATATTACATCATATGACAAGTCCTAGAACTATAGCGATAAAATAACGCTGCTGACTAAAATTAAGCGTGACTGTTATGTCGAGATTAGTTATTGGGGAATATTAGAGCGTATGACAAGTTTTTGAACTACAACGATTAAATTAGCGCTGTTAACCAAGCTTAAGCGTGATTTTTTTATATATAGCACTACTCCCTAGGGAATGTAAACAGTTTGGTTCGAAATCCACTTATTCGGAAGTAATAAATAACGATGTTTGTCCAAAGAAAATATAAGAATAAGAGTTTTAATAACTGAGAATGTTTTCCAAGAAGTGTGAAAGTGCTAAAACGGGGTTTGAGAAATATCTAGTAATATATAGGAATTTGAATAATAAAAACGAATGTTAAATAAAAGCGCACGTGGTTGTGTGATGTTTAGATGTACATTTGAATGGATGTTGTTTTTACTTCGATAGTTAAATAACCGACTATCGAAGTGTTTTGACCATCGTTGTCAATACAGAGAGACCGGTTGGATATATTATCTGAAACCACTCCGTATAGGCATAAGCGCTGCGAAGTTGATTATTCTGAAGACAATTGAAGACGGAGTGAAATGCAAGGGTCGTCCTGATCTAGAATGGTGTTTTCTGTTTGTCCAGTCCCAGGACAACTTGTATGGACGAATGTCTGACAAAGTATTCCTAACGGTCACATAAGACGATCTTTTCAAGGTATTACGTCTGGTGGTGGAGAAATTCGTTTCTCTTAGCTTTTATACCCGTAATATTTTTGGGAAGATCAACTAGTGATTTGATGGGTTTGACGATGTGGCATTCAAAGTGTATGGTGGCCAGATGTTCTAAAAGATAGACGTTGCCTCAAGCTTCACAACCAGGAAATAACAAAAATCAGGCAGGCAACATGGCTATGTGGGTCGCTCCCATTAGCGTGTATAATCACCTATCTAGAGAAATCCCTTTTACTTCTTTAATCTATCGATGCTGTCCCTTTTCGGGAAACGGTGGTTTGAGCCCAACCGTTGGTGATATACATTCGATACACTCAAGCGAAATGAGTGGTCGGTCATGTGTGGGCCGGGTTGCAAGACGTTCTCGTTGAACCCAGTGTATTCGCCTCTAGAGATACACTATCGGCAGGTGGTCCCATACCTTGTCATAGTTGGAATCGAATCTCCAATAAGCGCCCTGCGGGTTTTGATTTTATACTATATATGTAGAGCTTGAGATGCAAGCGTTCTGCTATTTGGTTATTTACTTGATTAGACATTATTATAATATCACTGGATTTTGATATCAAAATATTTTGGGTTATAGTAAGGTAAAAACCGTCCATGTTTATGAGTGGGTTGGTCTTACTATTATCCTTTTGTTTCAAAAGGATTTTCAAAGTTAAACCGTATGGTTGGAATTTACTCACACCAGTCCCATGACTGACCCAGAGTTTATTTTGTTTGTTTTCCCTAAACTCTTGGGTGCCCAAATTTGTACGGGCAGTCAAGTGTTTTAGGCTTTTACAGATACGCTTGGAGGAGCTTGATGCAGGAGTCTTCGGTGTTAGTTATTTAGAGATTATTTTTGCTGTGATATGATGTATTGTACTCTGATAATGGTATGTATATACAATACAGTTTTGTATTTTCAAAGTTATGTTTTATTCGTTCCGCTGTGAGATTCGTGTTTACTATGATTCTACTCGGTTGCGTTCTTCTTCTTCTTCTTCTTCTTCTTCTATTCTATTAGTTCTATCTTATCTTTCTCATCCTCTTATTTCTTTCTATTAATGATCTGAATTTTCGTACACTTTGAGTTGAATGTGTAGGATATTATTCAACTCAAATTAGTACGGATTTCCGGGTCGTTACAGTTGGTATCAGAGCTGAAGGTTAAGTGTTTACCTTGGCTTTATGGCGTAACTCAATAGAGATGGAGTTAGTAATACTCTAAATTGAGTTTTAGTGTATAAATATGAGCGCGTATTTGTAAATTGATATAAAAACTGTTGTGTTGGTTGGTTTGGCAAGTGGTTTATGAATTCTGGTCGATACTGGATTGCAAACTGTATCGATAGGTATTTCTAAACTCTTGAACAGAGTAATTCGATATGGTATGTTTTGAAAAGAGGGTAAATGAAATAATTTATCCAAAAATTTATTTTGATATGAAAAAGTATTTATATTGGAGTTATTACAATATATATATTGAATGTGTCAGTCGTAATTATAATCGAATAGGGTTATAATTGAATTGGTTATAAATAACCAATAAGAATTAACATAAGTGTAATTCAGTTGAATTGAATCTAAATTTAAAACCAGAATGGGATTTAAACTCTGGAAATTTGGAAAAATATTTGTACATGGATATGAGCTGTATTTATGGAAATTCTAAAATCCTGGGGAGATTTTAAATGTATTCCAAGTATTGTTAAAGATATTTTGAAATAATTTCAAAATGAAAGCATTTGAGAATGAGTTTTGGAAATAATATAGTATTAAACTCACTTCGGTCACTGGAAAATAATTCCGACGATGTTCGCGCCATCATCAGTGTTCATTTTCGAGTTTCTAAGTGATGGATTACTACCAAAAAATTTGTTTTGAAATAATTTGTTCGGAAACTCAAATGTTTTGAATTGCTATGTTATGAATATATATGTATATGATTTCATACTGATTTGAAATAAATACCAGGAATTTGAATTTGGAGATGAAGATAACTGATTTGATAAATAAATCAGTAAATTGAATGTCGTAATAAAACTTAACAAGGTTAATAGTTTGGAGTTGAGAATGAAATTGGAGTTGAAATAGAATTTGGTTAGGTAAAAAGTGAAAGATTGGGTTGAGAATGGATTGATGAAGATCAACCAACGATGTTTGGATATATACTAGTTTGATAGTAGATGGCATAAACAGAATTGAATGCCCAACAGAGAAGGTACACGTTTATATACGAGTATGAGATTTTTATGAGTCGGTTTGGGCAGGCC
Source organism: Allium sativum (assembly GCA_030737875.1). NCBI lineage: Eukaryota > Viridiplantae > Streptophyta > Magnoliopsida > Asparagales > Amaryllidaceae > Allium > Allium sativum. Next base: position 9,350,068 of record JASFAX010000034.1, read on the forward strand.
GTTTGGCTATTAGATTTTCTTTTGGATTGTAGAAGGCACAGAGTGGCAAGTTGTTGTAGTACCGAATAAGCCGTGCAGAGGAGATGCTGACAAAATTCTCTGAAAATTTAAGCTGTTAGAAAATTTTCAGAATTTTCGAAATATTTGTTAATAAGAAGAAATAAATATTTAATGGAAATAAATTAATTCAGTTGAAATTGAAGATAAGAAGCGAAAGAAAAAAAAGATTTTTAACCTGTTTACAATAGAGATTGTAGCATTTTCCCAATCTTAGCAATTTTGAGGACGAAATTATTTTAAGGGGGAAGGAATGTAATGTCCCGCATTTCTATCGGTTTATATTTGGATATTTAAATCAGTTTAAATATTGAATTTAGAATATAAGTGATTTATTTATTAGTTTAAAACGAAGTTGAACGTATAAATATATATATTAATTACAATCGAGCTCATAATGACGCTGCAGTTCGTAATTTAACGTTCTGAACTTCAACTGAGTGTACATGACTCGTTATAAGTCGGATTTCCCCGAAATAAGAAACGTTGGAATCTGTTGAACTGTATCTTTCTAATGGAAGTGAAAAACCAAGATTTTGCGTTATAGATTTCGAGTGTTATCCAAATCAAATTTTCAAATAGTCGCTATAGAATCGTTTATCGACCGTAACAGTTTATTCGATATAACTAGATATCGGTTTCGAATTTGGAGAAGATTCTTTTGAGGCGTGGTGATAATTTAATTTTTAGAATTTTACTGTAATTTTTAAATAATTAAATAAGCTACTATTTATTTGGAGTATTTTGCACCCTATACCAATATTTTGGGGTTTCATAATATGAGTTAACCTACCGGTATTATTATATTTTTGAAATCGTGGCACCTCGCTGGACACAACCGTAATCTTATTTCTGTCCATAATAGTTCGGACATGAATGTAATTTTACGTGACGGGATACACTTTCTTACAAAGTAAAGTTAAATTCATATAAAGTAATTATTAAACAAAATATACACTTACCAACCCAACATTTACAGGGCTATCTAAATAAAGTAAGCTAATCTAAATAACATGTTCACAGCCTAAATGTTCTAGGCATGTCCCTTTCCCAAATACTTCAAGGCAAAGAAAAGCAACGGCATTGTGTAATCAAATCAAAATATCTCCAATATATGCACAGCGTGAGTCTTCAAATCACAATTTTGTTGAAAATATAACCTATGCTACCACCTACAAATGTACGACGGCCAACTATTTTCCAAACCTTGAAGACAATGGAAAGAAAATTTGACATGCTAATCTATGAAGTCACAAAGCAACCCATCCCTTTCAAAACAAATTTATGATGGAAAATGCAGCGCAGGCCTACCTTAATCTTTCACGTTGAAGATCTGGTTTCAGCTAGCGTAACATTTCAAATCACCGGCCTAGTAGTCTCTACGGCTTTCACTTAGGACCACTCATGCAGACCCTATATGATATGAATAGAAAGGGAGTGTACGTCCTAATATAAAATACCAGCCTACATCACTATGCAAACCATACGCCTATCACACGGCTATACAAGAGAAATTATAAAATCTGTAAACCTATGGAAGTAGAAATGAAATGTCAGCAAGCTGGTTTGGTGACTGACACTATTTCAAAGGAACGTATACAGCAGTAATAGACCTTCCCCTTTTATGCACAGCTATATCTTGGAAATATAAGCTGCTCTACAAAGCACGCCTAGGAAAGATACAGTCAGATACTATAAACCTATTACTTCATTACTAAGCTACATTATACTAAAGATCAACTTAGACCCACCAAAATGGCAGTTGTACACTTTATAAGGAAGGACCATACCTGTTAAGTATCTTCGTACATACTATAGGAGAGAAAATAGCACGCAGACCCTACATAAATTATGAGCAGAAGCACATGCCTGGCTATCACCCATCTACACAGCTAAACCTTGAAGACAAAGTAATACACAGTAACTTATCACTACCCTATAAAGCTACAACGTAAGTACCAAGCAACATACCCGTGATTGCCAAGTTTTGTCACATTAAAATACTGGCTATGAATTCTTTTTGCTAGGGATTCATCTTTTCTTTTCTTAACCAACTCTTCTCTGTATTGACTATGGTTTTCCATTCTTTTTCTGCCATCATCTTGATACCATAAACTCATCTATCCTCTTCTGCAAATGCATTCAAAATAAAACTTAATCGAATTCCTTAATCATCCCTCATGCTCTCCGATTTTCTTGTTCCCATTTTTCCATCATCGTTCTCGAGCTCTCGACCGTAACGAACCCTTCTCTTCTTAATCGATCAGCTCGACGCTGGCTTTGGGTTCAATGGATCGGAGTGTAAACGCGGAACTGCAGTATGATAAGGGTGGGACGGAGCAACCCAGGATGGTGTCCAATATAGTGCAGGAGGGGGTGGACAACATGGGTTTCGAAAATCCCATGATGCATGCTTGTGAGAAAATGGTGAACACGCCAAATATTGGAGTATGCTAATATAAAATGGAGCAGAACTTGTGGTGTTTTCTCTGAAGGGTTCATATATTTGGCGGAAACATGGACGTGAGAAACTTTTTGAAGGGGACTGGGCATGCAACATTAAGAGAATGGATGGTAGGACAAGGTTATATTCATTTGAGGGGAAGTGCTGTTTTTTTTTTGCCACTGGCATGAAATATGGATGCGAAGTGATGTAGTTAGACTGGAAAAGAAGAGAAGAAGGCCAAAAGAGAATGTATGGGATCAGGTGTAGAAGTACTGTATACTATTTGGAGTAGTATAGGTGCTATTAGTTTTGGTGTTAGAAATAAGAGGAAGTTGGAAATGAAAGAAATGATGCATGGGTTTGTTTGCAAATGAAGTGGACGTGTGGACGTTTATACAGTATGGCGCGAAGCTTCATTGTATACGGCGTTCGTTGCTTTTGGTGTAGGAGGGACGGTTGGAACAGGTGGTCACCGTGGTGTCGAGCTAGAAGTCAAGGGGATGTTCGGAAAAAGGATGCGTTGTGCGTAGAGAAGGGAAGTCCAGTAAATAAATGAAGATGTTGGCAATGAAAAAGCTTGTGTAGAAAAGTGAATCTGGGGGAGACAACAAAATGAAGAGAAGGGGCTTGTGAGGAGCACTGTGAGGGTGGAAGAATGGAGTGTGCTCATTGGGAAGCGATGCGCTGGAATGGTGATGAGTTCAACGCTGATGGTAAAGGAATGATCGAACGGATCGCAATCGGATCCGATAGGAGCGTAACGACCGGATCTACATCAAGGAATGTATTGCACAGAGAATAGAGCCACTGGGAGTTCATGAGAAAATCAACTGATGCAAATCGTTATTTAACGGTTAACGCGCCAAGGTGAGTAAATTCACTAACTCTGTTCCATTTTAAAATATTATAATTATATTTTAAATATTGGTTGAACGTTATGTGATGGTCGCTTCGGTAGATTACAATTAAATTGGTTGAATTATATATCGTTGCATATATACACATCATTGGTTGGACTGATTCCATCGATTATAATATTTCCTGGTATGGAATCAGTATTAATTGTTGACTAACATTGGTGGATGCAGGAAACCGGTTAGAGGAATCCAACCGGATTCCTCAATATTTATATGTATTGTTTGTTTTATATAGATGCACTGTTTGAACCCAAATGACTTTTGAAACCTTGTTGATATTAGCGTTGAATGGAAATTCAAACGTTATTTTGATTTAATCAATAGATGATATCGATTAAGAAAGTGGCAACAACCAACCACAAATGTATCATTTGTTTTAACTGCTATTGTTTTACCAAAATCCCACCGTGTGTGAAGCACGTGTTTCACCATACTTACTAAATGATTTGGTAAAGTGGATTCTTATATTAATAAGATTAATAAGTAAGTAGGAAGAGATTAACTTGATGATTAATAACAAAAATTTATTGTTTTAAGAACAATTAAATGAGATATTTACAAATAGATTATGGTTGATTTCATATTAAGTAAGATTAGTTAGAATCGATTATTGTTTATTTAATAGTAAATGAGATCATTTAGAAATAAATTATTATTTTTATAGTAATCGATACAAGTGAAATTATTTGGATTAATAAATGTTATTTATTCAAAATGAAAAGATTTGTTAGAATTGATTAGTGGGTTAATCATGGCTAAATATTTACCAAGCAAACTGTTTTGATCAATAATCGGTTATTTAATTAAATTAGATTGGGCTGATTAATCTAATGTAATAAATTAACGAATAGTTGATTTAGTTTAAATAAGATTTTAAAGTATAAGGGATTTGTCTAAAGAAGACGAAGAGAAGAGGAATGTTTAATAAGGGATTTGTCTAAGAAAGACGAAGTGGAGAGAAATGTTTAAAAATGGATTTGTATAAGCTAATGTAAATAACTGAGTTTTCAAAAGAAGGATATGGCATCATAAAACCATATTTAAAATATAGCAAGAAGCACAATTACAGATTTTAAAGTATAAGGGGTTAGAGTTACGAACTTATATCTATTCTAAGATAAGAATGTTGTTGATCAAGGTCTGAGAGGTAATTAAAATACACCAACTTGAACGGCTTCACTATTATCGAAGGATGGTATTTGTTTGTAACAGAAAGAGATGTCAAGATTTTTGTAACGGAAAGAGATGTCAAGATTGTTGTAACGGAAAGAGATGTCAAGATTTTTGTGATGGAAAGAGATGTCAAGATTAGTTATAAAGAGAATATTACAGCGTATGACAAGTCCACCTATTAGATTGGTTAAGTATAGGTTACTTAACCTCATCAAATCATCACGTATAATTGGTTAAGTATAAGTTACTTAACCCCATTAAATTACCGTGTTAAATTGGTTAAGTATTGGTTACTTAACCTCATTGAATTAACGCATTTAGATTGGTTGAGTGTTTAACTTAACCCCACCGAATTACCGTGTTTAGATTAGTTAAGTGAAGGTTACTTAACCCCATCTAATTACCGTGTTTAGATTAGTTAAGTCTAAGTTACTTAACCCCATCTAATTACCGTGTTTAGATTAGTTAAGTCTAAGTTACTTAACCCCATCTAATTACCGTGTTTAGATTAGTTAAGTGTGGATTACTTAACCCCATCTAATTACCCAGTCGGATTAGTTAAGCGTAAATTACTTAACCCCATCCCCTAATTGTCTTGTATGGTTAAGTGTCATTAAGAAATCAAGCCCGGTCCCACTTAACCTACCCATTCGTGTCATATCGGTTAAGTGTCATTAGTCAAATTTACTTAACCTTATCATGTGGCATTAATTTAATTAATGCACTCTTAACCTCTCACATTAGACCTTGTTGTGGTTACTAGTTAAGCCGGGCGGGTCCGGGTAGTTTTACACCACAACCTAGTCTAACCTCGGGTCTTAAGCGCGACATGACCAACTTCTCACATTGGATCCTATTGTTTGTAGCCACTAGTTAAGCCGGGCGGGTCCGGGTAGATTTATGCTACAAACTCAACCCAACCTCGAGTTGGCCATTTTCATGTTTGGTCTAGTGTCTTGTTACACTTACAACCCATACGTGTCAAGTTTCTAAGTCCCATGCTCATAGCCAAAGTTACATGTTGTCACGTTTATACCAATTTACCCAAATCATGTTTCATGTCATTAAAGTTTACCCATAACATAACCCCAACGCTTTTAAACTCGCATATACATTCGCAACAACGTATAATGTTTTAAAAGAAGGAACTTGGCAAAGGCATGAAAAAAAGGTGTATAAGGCCACAAGTTAAACATGGTGGAAATGAGGCATAAATGTGCTCACAAACTTGCATGTTACATTGTCAAGCCTCAAAAACATGCATAACATTCAAACTTGGCAAATAGGCGATACATGGTCATAGATGACAAGAAATGATGACAAGTAACTCGCATATAACATCACATAAGGGTTATGACTTCATATGCAAGTTAACCTAAAGGTTATGAGGGTTCTCATGTTGCATAATGCAACATTTCAACATAAAGGTTATAGCTTTTAACCCACAAGATCAAGGTAATGACTTTATAGACTTGCATAACATGATAGCATGTATCATACTTAATGATCAGACCCAAACTTGCAACATTCATTTAACTTTATAGTTAATATCTAAGAGTAGGAGGGGGCTTACAATGCTATGAAGGCACAAATCAACGTATAAAACAAAGCTTGAGACGAAGCCATTCATGCTATCACCCAAAAACCCCATAAGAACAAGCTCCAAATGAAACCCTTGAGCAAATATCAATAAAAATCCTTGCTTTGAAGAAGAAAGGTTTCAACTTTGGCTTTGAATGAAGCTTATGAGCTCTCATGCAAGATCCTTGCTTTTTGGTCAAGAAAAGGTTGCAACTTTGGCTAGAATGCAACTTATGAACTCTCATACAAACATGAAATCACTCAAATGATCATAGAATCTCTCATGAATGAAGAAAAGAGGCTCCTTTACTTTGAAACTAGCTTAGAACACTTAAGCTATCATGAAGAAGAAGATGGAGGCCATGGGTTGAAGTGGAGGCCATGATGAGGAATCATTTTGGCATAGTTTAGTTGTAGTATTGAATAATGGTGATTTAGGCTAGGTTTAGGGGTCTTTTTATAGAGGATTAGGATAGTACTAGCCATAGGATTAACCCTAGATTCAATCCAAGCCATCAAAGCATGTCTTGGGGAAGAAGTCAAGTGTAGGAACCATCTAGGGCCTTTAGATTAAAGCTGAACCATGAGAACCATTCAAATGCAAAATCTGCATTTGAGCGAATCGGCCCACGGGTTGACAGCCAAACACCCTGGATTAACCCCTAGTCGACCCAGCGAGCTCGGGTCGACCTCAAAAATCGGCCGGTTCGATTATTCCCCTCTCCCAATTCGCTGTTTTGAACATTTTTGCATATTTATATATTTAATTTTCAATTATATATATGTATATCAATATATATATATATATATATATTTCTCTGCGCAACCCATTTCACTTAATTAAGTATACTTTAATTTGTGAATTTTTATGTTCAAATTACGGGGTGTTACAATGTGGCATTCAAAGTGTATGGTGGCCAGATGTTCTAAAAGATAGACGTAGCCTCAAGCTTCACAACCAGAAAATGACAAAAATCGGGCAGGCAGCATGGCTATGTGGGTCGCTCCCATTAGGGTGTATAATCACATATCTAGAGAAATTCCTTTTACTTCTTTAATCTTTCGATGCTGTCCCTTTTCGGGAAACGGTGATTTGAGCCCAACCGTTGGTGATATACATTCGATACACTCAAGCGAAATGAGTGGTTGGTCATGTGTGGGCCGGGTTGCAAGACGTTCTTGTTGAACCCAGTGTATTCGCCTCTAGAGATACACTATCGGCAGGTGGTCCCACACCTTGTCATAGTTGGAATCCAATCTCCAATGAGCGCCCTGCGGGTTTTGATTTTATACTATATATGTAGAGCGTGAGATGCAAGCGTTCTGCTATTTGGTTATTTACTTGATTAGACATTATTATAATATCATTGGATTTTGATATCAAAATATTTTGGGTTATAGTAAGGTAAAAACCGTCCATGTTTATGAGTGAGTTGGTCTTACTATTATCCTTTTGTTTCAAAAGGATTTTCAAAGTTAAACCGTATGGTTGGAATTTACTCACACCAGTCCCATGTCTGACCCAGAGTTTATTTTGTTTGTTTTCCCTAAACTCTTGGGTGCCCAAATTTGTACGGGCAGTCAAGTGTTTCAAGCTTTTACAGATACGCTTTGAGGAGCTTGATGCAGGAGTCTTCAGTGTTAGTTATTTAGAGATTATTTCTGCTGTGATATGATGTATTGTACTCTGATAATGGTATGTATATACAATACAATTTTGTATTTTCAAAGTTATGTTTTATTCGTTCCGCTGTGAGATTCGTGTTTACTATGATTCTACTCGGTTGCGTTCTTCTTCTTCTTCTTCTATTCTATTAGTTCTATCTTATCTTTCTCATCCTCTTATTTCTTTCTATTAATGATCTGAATTTTCGTACACTTTGAGTTGATCTTGAGAGCTTTGAAATAAAACTTACAATCATCAAAGTACATCAACACATCTGGACAGTTATATTAACCTGCCCTCATATACAACACACAGCGGAATAGTATCAATATAGTATCATATGTATGAACTCTTCCAGCTCGTCTCTTCGCAGCATTTGATAACCTGAACCTATACAACTCGGTTTAACCCGAGCATTACAATCGTCGGATTAGCCTGTAAACCAGAGCGCGAAAAACACACTAAGTTTAAAGGCATCACACAATTTGATTTTTTCAAAAAAAATTCGAAAGACAAGGATAATTGTAAGACCCAATCCACACATAAATACGAACAGTTTTTAACTTACGATAACCCAATTTTTTTTGAAATCAATATCTTTTCTGATATGATTATAATGTCTAATACAAGTAAATATCAATCTAGCGGAACACTTGCATCTCACGCTCCACATACACAGTATACAATCGAAATCGCGGGCTCTTATTGGAGAATGGATTTCCTAGCAAGGTATGGGACTACCTTTCCGACAACGCACCTCCGGAGATGAATACATTGGGGTTCAACAAGAACATCTTTCAACCGAAGTTAAACATGACCGGCCCCTCACTTCTCTTGAGAGTACTGAATATATCATTACCACGGTTGGGGGCCAGCCAACCGAACCGCTAGCATACATACATAAATAAAAGGGACAACCAAAGGCATTTGATTTCTCCAGATCAGGTAATAATATACCCTTTTGATGGGTACGACCCACATAACCATGCGACCTACTCGATTTTGTTCCATTTCCTGATATATAAGGCTTGAGGTTAGCATTACCTTTAGAACAGCATATCACCATTCACTTTGAATGCCACATCGTCATGTCCATCAGATATCACTAATTGACGTCCACAAAAATACTCTAGTTGTTAAGCTAAGAGAAGTGCCTCTCTCCGCCACCAAAATTGGTACGTTTAAAGAAATCAATGTACGCGATTCCTTTGGAAATACTCTGTCAGACATCCATCCATACAAGTCATCCAGGAACAGGACGAACTGTTGGTACTCTCCTACTGCATCCAATACAAGAATAACCCCATGGATCAATAGCGAGAAGTCCTTGCAATCCGTAGATTTCAACCACGACAGAACCATAGTATTATCTTTGGCTACAGACCAGATATTATTAGCAGTTCTTCCATTTTATGAAGATCCACAGTCTTTAATAGTTCCATCTCGATCAGCATCTTCCATTTATTCGTATTTATTGGTCGGAATGGTTTTCGAATATAGATTTGATCTCGGTCTTTTCGTGCCAACAATCATATGGGTCAGATTTGATAATCGGTTATTTATCTATCAAATAAACAATCATTAAAATTAATGAGTTCACTGATTCAGTACTCAACATTACTTGGCCTTTATTTTAAATAATTAACGAATGGTTAATTTAAAACTTAAAAATCTTTTCTTATATCAACATAGTATTTCACTTCTTATTTAACATAACATTCTTTCAAAACTATTTTGTTTACCTAGAATTAAATCATATACATATATATGTTTCCACTATGGTTTTTAATAAATTTCACTTAAACATCGTTACTTGAAAACAATATCCAACTCTGACTCTTTTAGAATAAACCCATTCCAGATTCAACTTTCCATTTCCTTTAACTTTGGAAAATATCTTTATAGTTTCATACAATCTCTTTTTATTTACTTTTGGAATATCATTATATATATACATATATATATATCCTCAAATCTTCCCATTTCTGTTACTTTGGAAATCTCATTATATACACTCTAATCTTGCAATTTACGTTACGTTATTATTTCTCATATGGAAATAATAAATTATTCTTAACCCCTTTCCCATTACAAATTAATACCATCCTCAAATAATACTGAAGTCGTTCAAATTGGGGTATTAATTAACCTCTCAGACCTTGATCAACAACGTTCACATCTCAAGATAGATATGAGTTGTAATCTAAGACTGATTATTCTAATATCAAACCAAATCCCATTAAACTATTTTATTTAAATATGGTTTATAAAACCTTCTTATTTTTTTGAAAATCTCTTTCTCGGATATAACCATTATTTCTTAATTCAATAATTAAGTAATTTTTTTATAAAACACCACCTTTTAACCTCTACCTCTTTAAAGAAGTTCATTTTCATAACTTGGATTTGCTTACAAAATCCGATGATTCCCTTCTTTTACCAAATTCACTTTTACCAATTTCGTTTCAAATCCATTCAACCATTTCCCGCTTTGAAAATCTTATTTCAGTCTTTCCCTTTTTACTTAATCTCATTATTGAGTAACGTTAATTTAAAATTAACGCTTTAATACCTTAAACCTCATTTATATAACTCTGGTTTAATATAAACCCTTTTTATCTTAATTTCCTTTTACTTAATTCAAATATTTAAGTCATGTTTATTTTAAGCTATCGTATTCGCTTAAAATTTATTTTATAACTTTGTTATAAAAACTCAGGTTTAAAATAAAACCCATTCATAAACTCCTTTCACAATCCAGTTAGATTCCATTTCAACTTCGATTGCTTTTTAAATGAATTTCAATTAAAAAGTAATTTTCGTAAATTATTATTAATCAGAATAATAATTTACTTAAATCATTAACAACTTCAGTAGTTAATTTCTTTATTAACTAAAATAAATAGTGAATTCCTTTTTAAAATCTTATTAAAAACAAAACAATTATTCGTTAAACTATTTTATTAGATTGATTCAAAGCAAATTAATTTAATACTCGATGCCAGTTAAGATAGTCAACTTAGTCAACTTAAACCGTGGTTATCTTATTAATCGATTTCAATTAGTTCTCACTTTAAATTAATTAATAATATAGTTAATTTAAATAATTCCATTTAATTACTTTTTAACAAAACAATTATCCAAACTTAACCGTTAGGTTAATTTTCTATTCTCATACTCATAAATCAGATTGACATCAGAATTTACTTTATAAAATCAATTAATAACTAATTATAAATTTAAATAATAAATAATATTTATTTATTTCCTCTTAACAAACTTTTATTCAAATACAGATTTAAAAATCTATCTTCAGTTATAGAATAAATTTTGTAACTTTATTCGGTTGATTCACGTGACTGTAAATCACCATTTATAAAACGATTAATTTATAAGCCATATGCTGCCCATTACTCAACCAATAGCGCCCATTGGTTAAAACAAAACAAATGTTGAATTTCAGTTCAACGGTCAACCATCAAATCAATCACCTAATCAGACCAGTTCATATAATGATAATATGAAAATAAATAATATTTAATATATTTGAGGAATCTAGTTGGATCCTCCAACCTGTTCTTTCCTATATCCAAATCAGTTATCTCATATCATATCATTCTATTCCATTTAACTGATAATTTCTATAATAATAAATAATGACTATTTAACATCAACCAATTAACAAAACAATTCAAACAATTAAACACGTTTATTTTATAAACGTGACCAACAAGGTAAGTTACATCCATTGGGTCTAATCATTGAAATAATGTTTTGGTATTTCATTAAGAATAAACGAAGGTTTAATTTCATTGGTTAAATCGACAAATGAATATATAATTAGTAAACAATCAACCATTAGCAACCAGAGGACACGATTATAAAACCCGACTTATATAAAATATAAGTGGAAAGAACTAAGTGAGTTTAACTCAACTTGACTAATTCGTTGTTAAATAGTTCATTTCAGTTAAATTAAACAAGCGTTTAATTTAACTGAAAAACACAGTTGATTCCAGTCGTGTCCAGTTCCATTCCATAATGTAGTGCTCGTTGAGACGAATCCAACATCTCTTGAATCGTCCAATTCTAATCACATATGGATAAGAAATAAATATTTAAAGTTAACACTAATTTAATTATAAATTAATTTCCTTAATTACTATTTTAAACTAATTACTTTTTAATTAAACAACCCGGCTCCTTTTTTTGGAGAAAACATGCCGACTTCCTTGTTTCAGTTATCCGCTACTTCCTTCGTTAAAACCACCTAAAACACGCACGGTTTATACAATAGTATAAGTTAAATGATTCAAAGAGTATAATACTTCTTAATTAAATTATATAGACTCCTAGTTACTTTCACTATCAGGTCCACTTTCGTTAATTAATAGACCGACCCATTATATTTCTTCCTACCGTTCCTTCTTCCAATTTCATTTAAACTAATCAACCTATTTATTATCTTATTATAACTTCATTACTACTAACGTTTTAATAGAAAGGGGCCGACAAAACTTTACTGTGGTCTGAAATAAATAAATAGGCTGTTAATGTAATTACATTAGCTAAAATATTGGGCGAACCCTTCTGTAAATTCATCACTTCTGTATCCTCTTCATCTCCAACTTCAATTTAAACCCCGCTTGCCTTTAACCGTGACTGCAACCATCGTCCATCCATCGGACGATGATCCAAGGCCGCCATCTTGATCGCCAGGGTTTTCTCCGTCATCGCCCTGCGTGGCTTTCCACTTGGAGTTGTCCTTCGCATGTAGTACTCCACCAATCGCCGACACTCCACAATCAAATTCCGGTCAGCACAGTTCATCAGAGATGATCTTGACTGGTCAGAATGTCGATCTCGATGAGCTAGTGATAATTTCAGTTGGAAGTCTTTCAGACGTAGCGTGGATTTTTGTGAAAATTGGTGAAGAAGGTTCGAATCAATGAGAATCATTCATTTGTTTTTAGAGGGGCAAATTCTATTTGAACCCAAGAATTTGCTGAGTAAACCCAGCAAATCCGAAAAAACAAGGTGAACCCAATGTTTTGCTGAGTTCACCCATGTATTATTTAAAAAAAAGACATTTTTACCCTCCCTCGTAGGACCCCTACGAGATTCTTTACTCCACCTCGTAGAGCTCCTGCGAGATTCTTTATTATACATCGTAGAGTCCCTACGAGGTAAAGTAAAGAATCTCGTAGGGGCTCTACGAGGTGGAGTAAAGAATCTCGTAGGGGTCCTACGAGGTATGCTGAAAATTGGAAAAAAAAATATTGTAAAGTAAGGGTAGTTTAGTCATCGTTTTTTCTGGGTATACTCAGCAAATTCTTGGGTCCAAATAGAATTTGCCTTTTAGAGGAGGCGGCCAGACATACGTTGACCGCGAGTAGCAAGGTTGACCCAATTTAGGGGTTTGCTAAAGGCTATTTATAGAGAGGGGTTAGAATTAAAAATTATTAACAATACTTCACCTTGAAGTAACAAGCAAAAATACCCACATAGGATTTCTGGTTATGATGAAAATTATAATCCTAGCATAGAAAAATATTCCGGGCACGATGAGACAGGTTTTGCCAATCGTTTATCGAAAGTCCTTTATAACAAACTAAAAATAACTCATTTAAATTTCCCACAATCACAAAATAAATCCAATCAACTTGAAACCTTAACATTCTACTAGACCTTTTCATTACGGATCCAATGAAAATTATTTCGTAAAAATCAGAGTTCATTTGGCTAGTCGTTTATTCCTTTAAAGTCACCCCTGTCTAAAATGACCAAAATAATATAAATGATTAAGGCGTTTATCGTTGCCACGATCAAACGGTAAGTCTGATTGATACGAAAATCGAAATCTTATAATAATTAATTAATACGAATCCAATGGCACAAGTTTCGTCACATTCCAAGACTGTTTCCCGATACACTATTTCGCCAAACAATGCTATTTTGGACACCAAAATAACTGATGTCCAAAAATAATAAACTACCTACCTACTTTGATTCTAAACTTCAATACAAACTTAACGGAATTGGTTTCGTGCTTAATTCGATCGTCTGCTCAAGTTATACAAAATTCCCCTTTATTAAATTAAATTAAATTAATTATGCGCTATAGAAAATGATTGGGCGTTTACAGTTGTCGTTGTCATATACGACATCGGTTTGCCATGAAATTTAATATCGTGTAATAATTTAATGTTACGGTTCCAATGAAACTAATTTCATCGAAAACAGAGACTGTTTGCAAAATGGCTATTTTACTTCTTATAAAATATAAACAAAATATTAGTTAAATTCCATAATAATCAAATAAAATAATAAAAATTTGTTATTATAGTATTTATCCAAATAAAACTATCATATGGTTTCAAATATAAACCAGTATGGATTTTACAACTCAATATTATCAATTTCGAGTCAAGACGGTATCAAAATTATATTAAAACCCTATTATATTAATTAATAAACGTTATATTTTAATAATGATTTCCATTGCGACTATTTTAAAATTTGATTTGGCCATAATTTATAATCTATAACACGAAATCTGGTTTTTTCTCTTTCATTGGAAATTTATAATCAACAAGATTCCAACATTTCTTGTTTCACAGAAATCCGACTTATATCAGATCATGTATATTCAAATAAAGTTCAAAACTCAATATTACGAACTGCCGCGCCATTTCGAGCTCGGTTTATATTATATATAAAATAACGTTAAAACTTAGTTTTAACAACGAACTCAGTATTAAAATCCATTAATATTCCAATATAATATTTAAAATAATTTAATATTTGACTACCAAAAATACGGGACTTCACAAATTGTTTGGCTTCTAGGGTTACAAACTCTATCTCAGGTTCAGTAGGCTATTTACATAAATTTGTCATTCCGTTATGTTGAATGAGACTAATCTTATATTTGATTTAGCTAGGAAAATCAATTTGATATAGATTATATTCGAAATAAGGAACTAATCTATTAGGTCGGTCACTTGAATCATGAAAGCACCAATTGGAACATTAGAGATTTATATGAGCTGAATAAATGCAATAAAATAGGAACTATTTTAAAAGGGAAATAATATTAATCTTATTGGAAAAAACAAATGAGACCGCCTATGTTTTTGCTTTTATAAAAGTTTAAGGAATTTTTTATATCGATAGTTAGGTGCTTTCCCTGCTATGGGTTTCAAAAGGTTCAATGATGGTTGAAAAAAAAACTATGTTAAGCTCATGTAATCCATTATTAACCATTTATCTGATGCATCGGAAGTTGACTTTTTTAAATGTCTTGAAAGTTTATGGTCATGTATTGATAGGAAGACCTAAAGCGTGTGTGTTTAAATCTCTTACCGTTAATCTCTAGATATTAGAGTGCATTTCAAAGCAACTAGATTTTCAAGTGAGTTCCCACCTATGAAAGGTCTATGAAGTAGTTCAACCAGTTTATTATTAACGGTAATTTAATTGAATTTCATTTAATAATAAGTTATTTACTTGGTCAAACTATTAAAGAAATCCTCTTGATTGTACTCTTATCATTTTTTTATTAACGAAGAAATGGAAGGCGTGCTCCTCATTTTGATGATTCATCCTTCACAAGGCCATGAATCATCGTTGTAACGACATCAATCCTGACTCAACGGAATTGCTCCCAGGTCCTTATATGCCTCTATATATATGTGAAAAGTTGGGTTTTCGCCATTCAAATAATTAACGACCCAATGTTTGAATAAATTATTTTAGTATTCAATCATTCAAAAAATTGATTGCAATGTTATCTATCCTTAATCAATTCATCTTTGAAATTTCCATGAAGAGAATGCAACCCGTTGACCAAATTTTTATAATTATAGTTCCCAACCTTTATGATTCTAAAGTAAACTCATTTTGGAAAAAATTGGCTGCAACCCCTTTGCAAACTAACTTAAAAATATCCCAAAACAACATACATTGCATCTCATATCTAAAGCATCTCATTACCGAGGACGTACAAGAATAATTATGACGACCTCACTACACCATCGACACCCAAATTAACTAAATAGTGCGTTACTGACGTGCTTGACCAATATAGAATAATCATCAAGTTGTAAATGAAATAAAAAATACATAATCTATCTTATATCTTACACCATTTGCAATTTAATATAACATACAACAAAAATATAAAAAGGAGAGAAAATGATAACTAAGCGAACCAACTATCAGAGCACAAAATCCATGAAGTTACATATCATTGTAATAGAGTTTATACAAACTAAAATAATATAATAACTATTTCATAGCAATAGAAATAAGTAGACATCGTTAAGGCTTCGCAGTGTAGCAAAGAAAAATAGGCATAGAAATTCATATATACATATAATATGAGACAACCCAATCCAACTCGTTCTTTGCACAGCTACTACGTCGCATATAAACTTGCTATCTAATAAACTCATTTAAGAGTATTCAAAACAATATAAAACAAAGCGTAAAACATCGAGTCAAATAATAGTCTAATGCAAGCGGTGAATGAATTCCAAGATACCATACAAGTAGATATAATAATAAACAAGGGTATATGAACCATACCTGATGTGTCCTCACAATTAAAGATTTACCATATAACTCTACGAATTACCATAAAGTAATATATTAAAAGAATAAGATTACAGATGTTCAAATATCCCCATCTCTAGTACCTACCTCTAATGATATCCATAGGTGATATCTTACGAAAGAAATCAACGAAGGAAACCATGACATCCATCCAACAATCCTCTGTATCGGTCGATATGATTTGGAAATATGACAATGCTTATGACTTTTCATGCCAAAAATTAATGGAAATTCCGATTTTTAGTGTACTTATCTTTAGCCTAAAGAAGCCCAAACCCATTCAAGCAAACTAGAAAACATCATTGGCATTTCTTGCAAAGTCCTCATTCCCTCCCTCTCTCAGAGTTTCACTCAGATCCCAATAAAATAAATCACTCAGCACAGGGCCAAAATGAATTGGCATCGAGTTATGTACTAAGCCAATTTTGGCTGAGTTTTTCCCCTTCTTGTAGCACTCCATCCTTTGAGTGTTGTAGACCTCGGTCTTTTCCTCAAAATAACTCTGTAGTACATTAAAGATATGGTTTTCAAGTACTAGAAACAACTCGTTATAGTGCCCAACGCTTAGCAATTTTCCTACATCTTGCTTATGTTTGTCTCCTCTATTCTTTCACTGGAGAACCCTATCACCACCGATCGATTTTCACTATAATAAATAACTTGGTACCGAACAAAGCAACATAGTATTGACCTATAAACTTAGTTTTAATGGAACATGAAATCTAGAATCACTCTTCCAAGTTTCATTCAATTCCAAACCATCTTTACCATCAAATTGAATTTTGTAACACCCCATAAAAAGTTTTACATTAGCTAATTAATAATTAGTTAGGCTCCAAAAATGCAAATTGTGCAAATGATGGAATTTAATCACAAAACCTGTCTTATTGCATTTATGATGATTTTCTGAGCAACTTATATTTGGAGTTTCGCAATCGAAGTTCAAACAAAGAAGATATAGTTGATAAACGATTTTGAAATGGATAACTAATAAATAAAGAGTTTACATTTGTATGCAAGTTGACCCCTTTATTGGGTAGGCCGATCGGTAGTGGTTGACCCGCGTAGAGGGAGGATCGACCTATTTAGCACTAGTAGGTTTCGCCCTTTGTCCAATTGTCGAGATTATGTATATTCTAATCCTCCCTCCTCTTCTCATATTTTCTAGAAGAAATAATGAAGCTCTGTCATTTCTTCTTCTCCACTATTCCTTCAAATTATAAAATACACTGTATATTTACAAATTGGAAAGGAACAAAAATTAGATGTAATAAAACAAATGAATCAATGCCATGTAATAATGATATAAACTTTAATGTAGTAAATTTATATTTCCTTCTAACCACAAATATCGTCTCAAATTTGAAATTCTTACACACACAGATATATATATATATATATATATATATATATATGTATATGTAACACTCTTTATACCTTATTCTTTGGTTAATAAGAAGATGGGGTAAATCTTTGTTTAGTTCAGTTTTAAAGATTTGGAATAGAAAGATGAGTGCGAAATTTTATAAGTTGTTTATGAAATTGATTTTTTTTGTTGGGAGTTTTTTATTTTATACTTAAAGAAATAAAAATATTACATGAATTTTAGGCTCAAATTACATAAATAAAGCATTGCCTACATATTCTTATTCTATAATAATATGGGAACTTGGTTAGATTGCTATTTACACCTAGATCTGTCACAGAGATTATAAAAGTTGAACGTTAATGAATTGTACAATTTATTCCATATCTTTACCTAGGTTGTAAAAATAGCAATATAATTCTATTTATTACCCTAGTACTTTTGAAATGTGAGTTTTCAATATTTCAATTGTTAGAAAGGTTATCCATTTGATTCTTATAGATTAGTTTGATTTTCTTATTTTTATAGAAAATACAACATAAGTTTGAAAGGAATATATGTAAAAAGATACGTACAATACAATTTTTTTTCATAGTTAATGCTACCTATTTCAAATGAAAAGAGAAAGAGTCATTTCTTTAACTTTAAAAAGAGATAAATATTTGTTTCTAAGTTAACTCTTTTGGCCAAAGCTAATTTATGGAACTTATAATTGAGATTCTTTTAGAAATACTATTCCAATAGTCATGGAAAAGAATGTACCAGTTAAAAATTTATAAACTAGAATGTAATAAATGGAGAAAAATATTTATATGTACTTACCCGAACTTACCAATTAAAAATGTAACTTTACTAATCTGATAATCTATAGGTGATGTTCTTTTTAAATATAATTATGCATCAAAACAAACCGAGGAATGAGTAAAATAATTAAGATCCAAATAAATAGACAATGAATGTGAAATGAATTTAGGAGTTACAAAAATAAATAGGGTACAAATGGATTAGCGAGTCTAATAAATAATAATGTTAATGTAATAATTACAGAATACTTATGGAAAGATTACTACTACTAATCAATTAATAAATAAATGTTTTAAGAAGTGACTGTTGGAGTAATAATTATTTATATGGAAATTAGGTTCAAAGGCCTATCATTTTAACATAATAAGTATTAAGGATGCACTTCTAAAATATTAGTGTTAAGGACAATTTATAGGATAAAGATATATCAATTATCATTTTTAGTTATACAGGAATAATGAAATGATAATTAATAAATTGAATTTACCATTATTCCTATATAACTGAAAATGATAAATTAATTTACTTTTTCAATAGATAGTCCTTAATGTTAATACCCTAGTTATTGATTTTGATGAAAACAACCATATAAACATTACTGCTAGTATATCTTTGAGTTAAGCGGTTATATCAGATATATTACGAAGTCATCTATAAAGATAAACAAGAGTACAAAAGAGGAGTTACAAAAGAAGATTAATCAGAGAAATGGAAGAATAACAGAGGAAGGATAATCAGAACAATCGAAGACTAAAGACTATTAGCAAATAATGCTAAAGAAGAGAGGTGTTTGAAGTGATGAGAAATTGGTTGAACCTTAGAATATCTTGTTAAAGATCCCATGACAATTATACTTGAAGACAATCAGCCATTTAACTTTACCGAATCACAAAACCCACAAATATAAGGTTATCTGAAATGCTGAAAATCTGGAACACATTCGAAACACTTATAAGTGTTGCTACAACATATATGTTGTTGTATGTCAATATATATGTCGTATGTCAACATATAACAAATTTTTCAGATTTTCAAATTCAAATTAAGAAGTTATTTCCCTCCACTAAAATACATATCCTTTCAAACACTATTTAAAGGCTCAGGAATTTTGACATCAATTTTTCTTATTTTCTTCTACTCCTTCTCCATATATTTTCTATACAAATCCACTGAATACTATCCAATTATTCTTGCAAATCCACTGTCTTTCACTCCAATTATTCATTGATTTGCAAGCCACACAATATCAGAGAGTTGTACTTGAATTCTGTTGGGGAATGCGGATTAAGGATCTTAAGGCAAAACTGACACTATAGGGGGGCGAATAGTGTTTTAAAGAGATTATGGAAAACTTAAACAATCTTGAAATACTATATGAATCACACAATGATTATCACACCCGAAATGATCACAAACACATAAACAATCACAACACATATATAAGTAAATATAAAATGAAGAACACAACATATTTTATACTGGTTCAGATTACTCCTACGTCTAGTCCCACGCAACGCTGGATTGCGCAGAGCTTTATTAATACTAGTATCAATCTTTGCAACACCCTAGATTTCACGGCTACAAGGTTCACACTGTTCCCTTTCCTTAATTTCAGGACTACAAGGAACACACCCTTTCCCAGACAATTCCCAAATGATTACAATAACCCTAGAACTCTTCGATGGCACTTCAAACAGAGAGTAGTTCATAGAGATTGAGAAGAGAAGAAGTTTGATATAATTTGAGTACAAATCGGTAGAGTATAAGCGTAGAAATCAAGAAATTTATGTATAATAATGGTGGTATAAGATAGGATGAAGATGGGGAAGAAGAAGTGATAAAAACTTTGAAATTAACTCCTATTTATACAGGTTGAAAGGTTGTAATGTTCCTGAAGCGTTTCAAATATGAAAAGACACTTCCTTTGAAAATTGAAAAAATGACAGTTATATGTCGACAAGCTCAAATATGTATGTCGACATATGCATGTTGTTTTTGAATTTAAAATCATTTTTTAAGTGTTAAAACAAATATATATTTTCTGGAAATTCTTGAATCAAAACTAGTGTTTTAAAATGAGTTTTCTAAAGTGTAAAAACATATAAAAATATAATATAAACATATTTATAAAATTATATGATATAAGTCTATAAAACATATATTATAAACATATATATATATATATATTATAACTTTATAAACTATAAACATATATATATATATATATATATTTGAAATCATAAGTAGAAACTTATAATAATTTGAAATCATTTAGAGAAGGAGTTTGAAAATAATTTTGAAATCAATTTGAAAAGATATTTGAA
This sequence comes from Allium sativum, assembly GCA_030737875.1. NCBI lineage: Eukaryota > Viridiplantae > Streptophyta > Magnoliopsida > Asparagales > Amaryllidaceae > Allium > Allium sativum. The sequence continues at coordinate 9,371,018 of JASFAX010000034.1, forward strand.
AATAGAATTTGAAAAAGCTAACCCGGAGTTTTACATATATACTAGACTCTATTACTTGACAATCTTGAGCTCTTGAAATCTTGATTATCTTGATACTCATGAGTCTTGAATTCCTTGATATCTTGAATTTCTAATATTGTACAGTCTTCAATATTCATATCCTGCATATATATATATATATATATACACACACACACACACACACACACACACACACACACACATATACGTACACATACATACATACATATATATATATATATCTTTACTATAATGCCAATTCCTTATTTGTGGTGAAGCTTTTTCACCTTCCAAAACTAGCCTTCAAGTCCACCCACCTAAAAGAAACGTCAACATATAGGCTTGGGCAGTCCAGACATTTTCATTCCCATTTCGATATCCCACTAACATCGGTTACACACACGTTTATTTCCTTCCGTTTCCACCGCCTTTCTCCTTTCCGTCTCCACATTCTCCTCACTTTTGTTCATGCCGTCAATTCATTTTCTTTCTCCCAACCCTAACTTTCTTCTTCCTGTCATCAACGTTCAACGGCCATTTCCTTCCCCTATCACCTATTACGTCCATCACTCCTTCCAATCTGACAGTTCGCCCGGTACTCAAATCGCGTTTTACCTCCACCTCCACCACGGCTTCACAGGAGAAATAGGTATATATTTCCGTCCTTCCTCCTGATTCGTTTACTTTATTATTTTGTACGTTTTATTTGTTCAGATCTGATGTTGTACGTTCTCACTTACCTCTTCCTTTCCAGATCTGTTAGCAACTACTGCTGATTATCCAGATCTGTTAGCAACTACTGCTGATTATTGCTCTTTGACCAACTGATATTGCAGGCAAAAACATATGTAAGCTATTTTCACATTTACCCTCTACATCTATTTTATCCTGTTTTTGTATTAATGAGTTAGCTCACAAAATAAAAAAAACAGGCAAATTTTCGATATTGAGGTAGAAAAAAAAACATGTTCAGTAGGTAGATGCAACTGCCAGAATTTGAATGGAGAAGGATAAAGACGTGTCTGACTTAGTAGGACAAGTGGTTTATAATTAAGGTATGAAAAAGATGTAAGTGCAAGTATTAATTCTTTTATATACGAATAAAACTGAAAAATTGATAGGAAAGTGCTAAAACACATGAAACATTATGATTTGGGAGTTGAGATATTGGTTTATTTTTTATCATTGAAACCATGTCAAAGTGAAAATTTCATTGAATAGGGTTTCTTTCTCTCTGTATAGTAACAGTGAATGTTCACATTTATAGTACTACAATATTATAAGTTGTATTAATCAACGTCAGCTTATTTATTAAATAATAGTGCATGAATAATAATCATTTGTTTGCAAAACGTCTTTTACACAATGCCAGAGATTTCATTATTTAAATGGGCAACATTGTCCGTTTAAATCATGCGATCTTTTGTGTTGTGTAGAATCATTTGCAAACGCAATTATTTTTGTTACACCTGCACTATTATTTAGTTTGTTTTCCTGGCGTTTTTATTTCCTACATTTTAGTACTTCATACTCAGCTACATTGTATACAAATGCAGTTCCACATTTGTATACATGACTTCTTTTACTAATCACGTATGTATCTGTCTATATATATATCTATGCATGTTGGTCTTTGTACATGTACGAAATATTTACGTCTTCATGACCTTTTTTGACATGTACATTGTGATAACTATCGACAAGTCTTCACATGCAGCAGTAGTTGCAAATTCTACATTTCAAGAAGTTGCAAATTGTACATCCGTTGTGTTTCGAAGTTTTTGCATTTGCCAAGGTATGCATCAACTGCATGCATTAAGCAGACTTTACAACTCCTTACTTTTTGACATGCATTAGTAATTTCCCCTAATTCGGAGACAAAATTACTGATGAACAATCATTTAAACTTTCATTACTTTACTTACTTTGATTCACGTTTGATTCAGGTTTCAAGGAAAATTGCAGACTTTCATTACTTTACCTACGAATTAAATGATCAAATACAGGTATTGCTTCTTTTATTTTTTTGTTAACCTTTCCATCATTTTAAGTTTTGTGCCAGATTTTCCTTTTATATAATTATCTGAAAAAGTAACCATTTTTATATATTTTTTTCTTTAATACTGATCACCAATCAAGTATACAATTTATACTATTTTTTATGTATCTGTTTAAATGTTTTAAATTGAAAATGTGCAGATTCATGATATCTAATCAACTTAAATTGTAGCATCAAGGATATTTTTGGTTTTTAATTAGTATAGACTATAGAGACATGCACGCTGCTTGCAGCTCCTGTTGTTGGAGTTTATCTTATGGTTAACTTGACTACTTTGTGCTAGGTGCGGAAACAATGTAGATGGAAGGAGGAAGGATTGGTTTGATGCTCAATTGCCATCTACGAAACGTTGTTGGTAGTGGGCTTGGCAGTGATAATGCCAGTTGATGGGTATTCTACGGCTGAACAAGAGCAGCAGTGGGCAGTTAACATCGAAGGGTATAGCGTTTGTTTTAGGTGGCTTAAAATGGGTAAGCCTGAACAACTCTTTTTACTACGGAATATGTTAATGTTGGTGAAAATAGAGTTTTGATGTTATTTTAATTTATCAAACTCTTAATTTTTTTCATTTCAGAAATTTTGCTGTTGTTCGTCAACAAAAAAATAGACAGTTTTCAGCTTCGCTGTTTTGCCGTAAATTATGTACATGGATGACATATTCAAAAGGTTTTGCATCATAAGCCAGCATTTCAAAACAAATAATACAAGAACGGATTTCCTTTACGCATGTTTTTCCTTTCATATGTAAGTCTGATATATTAACATGCCAAAAAAATCATTCACAAATCATTTTTTGCCTAAGTTTGGACAGGCTTTTGTTTGTAGGCGGCTTCCAGGTTTTGTCAACAGTAGGTGCTGCAAGGTTTTGGAGGAAAAATAATGAAAGAGACGTGGAATGAAGGCATCAAGTTGAATCTTGGTAGTTGGTATTACGAAAGAGACTCACTAATTCTGATGGTACATGCTTTGCTTTTATTACTACTGCACATTTACCTTTAAATGAAACTTCAGTTCTACTATTTGTCGTTTTGATTTTCACAGTAAGAAATTGGTAAAAGATTACTACTGCTAACAATATGCACTTACTTTAGCTTTGATTTCTTTTCTTCCTTAAGTGATGTAGGAATTATTGAAATTCCTTATGTTGAGTTAATCAGTTTCTGAATTCTGATTCCAATTGCAACAATAAGGGAATATGCTAACTTCTTACCATATGTTCTAACAGACATGCCTTTTAACTCTACAAAAATAAACCTTTACATTTTAATTGCTCATTAACTCCTTTTCTTGTTTATCTCTCATATGTTGGCCTAGCAACTGATGGTCCCCAGTTACAACATTAGTCAATTCTTATTAATATTTAGTCATTTCCCATTTTTATTTGTAAATTTCAAATCATGGTGTTTGGGTTTATTGATTTAAAATTTGTTAATAAATATGATGAATAATGTTGCACAAGTGTGGTCATTAGTTTTGGTTGGATCAGTCTACATTTTTTAAGTCTATTCTTTCTTCTATTGGAAGACAAAATAATGCAATATATGTGCTTGGTTAGACTAAATTACGACTGAATAATGATAGATAAATTAGACTGTGTTTGTTATACTGAATAGTATAAGTTATCCTGCCGTTTGCAACTGATTTCATGTTTGACTTAGCTCTTCTTCTCAAAGTATCTCCAAATATATTGGAGATATACACATCAGCATAGCAGTTATGCGCTGATTATATTCGTGTATGACTTATTCAACCCTTATTTCCCTCCTTCCTTTTAGTAGTATCCTTCAACCGTTACAACCAAATGAATGAGTTATGTAATATTTCTATCCTTTTTTCTCGATTATTTTTTCCTACCCATTTCTTTCTCATTCGTATTTGCTGTTTCCACCATTTGCAATACATCTACCAACCACTTCTCTCTTTCTTTCTTCTACAACTACTACACTTTTTACAATTTGCTTATTTCTTGAACAACTCAATGAATGATCAACAACGAGAGCACCGGCGTTTGGCTCAGCGAGGTAGACGTGCTCGGATGTCAACCGACGAACGAGAAGTACATATGGCAAATCATAGGCAACGGCGCCATGCAGAACGAATCCAAATGAATACCCTGTCCGCCATTACCACACGCTATAACTGCGGTAGGAATTTTACTGCCACTCAACAATTCCTCCGTCACATGCTACCTCAACCCACTTACTGCCAACACTATCATGCGAAATTATTCTTTCACGAGACATCCGAAAATTGCTGCTCAAATGGGAAAATTGTAGTTCACCACTCTTTCCCACCTCCGGAGTTATTGGCTTTATTCACCGCTGATGGAGAATGCGGTTCGCACTTTCGCACAAACATAAGATCATATAACAATGCTTTTGCATTCACTTCTATGGGTGCTAATATTGATCAAAACTTGGCCAATGCACGAAATGGAATATACTCTTACCGTGCACAAGGTTCTATCTACCATAGCATTGGAAGTATTCTCCCCGCGCCCGCTACTAGGCCAAGATATCTATAGCTCTACATCTACGATACCGATCATGAGATTGAAAATCGACAACAAGATAACGCACTCTTACGTCCCGACATCTTACACACACTACAACAAATTTTAGATGTTTACAACCCTTATGTCCATATGTTGAGACATTTGGGATAGAGTGCTAATGTTGGTGAATGCAAACTTATTATAAAAGAAGTTACAGTTGATCGTCATCTTCATCACTTACCAACTGCATCTCAAGTTGCAGGAATCATTGTTGGAGATATTAATGAAAGAGATATTGTAGTTCAAACCAGATCAGGAACTCTACAACGAGTTCCCGACACAACAGGCTTTTACGATCCACTACAATATCCGCTTCTACTTCCACGCGGTGAACAGGGTTGGGACCTAAATATCCATAATACCGGTGACAACATAATCAGTTGTATAGCTTACTACTCGCATTTGTTACAGGTACATTTCCCCTTAACCCATTACACAACATTTCGTTTCAAGATTTTTGTGTAGCACGGGTAAAAGGCCTATAGGTCCATTTCTTTTAGTTGAACCTTGCTGTTAATTTCTATGTTGCATCACCTCATTTCTCCTTATTGTATATAGTCTATATTATATAGACGTTGTTTCACTCATTTATGAATTTGGTTGAATTTTGTGGTTTTTGTTCATGTTTGTATGCACTGATTATTGCTTGCAAATCGTTTGTTCACGGACATGAAGAATGTTACTATTTATGTTTCAGAATCTATATATATCATGCAAGGAGAGTCCCATAGTTTGATAGCTGCTTAGGTTTGTTAGAAACCTTTATTTTTTAAAATATGCAATATTTCTTTATTCATGATTTAAGTATGCACTGATTATATTTCTTTTTAATGGTGCAATTTTTAGGACTTCGTATTTGTTGGATGGATTTATGTTTTCTCACAATTTCTATCTTTAAATCTGTATATCTCAAGTTTTCCTATTTCTGCGTATCCTCCAATCTTCTAAATAAACTGTGTTAACCGATTACTATTTTATCATTATCGTCTTCCACACTTTTGCACCAATTTCAGTTCAAGTTTAAGAACTAATTTATTTTTCTTTTAGGGATGCGTACAAAGTATATTGTTTACATTGATCTCCTTTTGAGTTCGGTTTAGTAATTTTAGCATTTTACTAACCTTATGAAAAATGTACAAGTTAGTTTGTAACTCTCATTATCTGTTGCAATGAGATTGTAAGAAGAAACATGCAGGCCTTATTAATGCAATATCAGTTATGGTCTAATATGATTGACAACTTTGCCTGAATGTTCAATTTTAATGGTAAAAGACGTTTTTTTTCCTTTTTAGAATTAAACCAACCAACATCTTATCATCCAAAATTGGTAGTTTCAAATGTTAGATTTCTATGATGGTCTTTTACAAATTTAGCTGCTTCTGCAGTCATAGTTGCATGTCATTGCCATGTTTTTGGTCTTATTTCTTTACAAAAGTGCAGTGCACAATTATTTCTGTCGTTTTACTTTTTCTCAACATTTTGTATTATTCAATATTTATTCATTGTTGAATTAAATTATTTCATTGAATTTTTTTGTTAATAGACTGAAAAATGCTCCGTTAATCTAATTAATTTATGCCAATGCAATAATTGATTTCATGTGTGTTTTTACCATTTTGCATGCTCTGAAATTGAGGATTATATATACTATAACATTAAAATTGATTGTGGTTTCTCCGGCTCTAAGGCATTCTATAACTCCACCGTGAATTGTTGGTTCCTCCCATTCATAACAGCCCCCTCACAATATTTCGTTTCATGCTTTTTGATTGCTTTTCCTCTAATCTGCATTTCACGCTATTTTGTCTTTTGCTTCCAGATACGACCTTTCTCAACGTCTCTTTTGCTTCATGGAGGTCGTCTACTTCAGCAATTCGTTGTTGACACTTTTGTTAAAATTGAAACAATGCGGCTTCGATATATTCGAGATCATCAACACACCATTCGAGCTGATTTATATCAGGGTCTGCAAGATGCTCTCGCAACAGGCGAGACAAGCGCCAGTAAGCACCTTTTCTTCATACCCCGCACTATCCCTAACTTAGACCTATGTTTCTATTCAGTTTTTTCACTCATTACATATAGGTAACGTTGGTGTTAAAAGAGTTTTGCCTGCGTCTCATGTTGGCAACCCTCGCGACATGCATCATCGATACCAAGACGCAATGGCAATAGTACGAAGGTATGGCAAACCCGACTTATTTATCACTATAACATGTAATCCTAATTGGGCTGAAATAACACAAGAACTGCTGCCCTTTCAACAACCTTTCGACCGACCTGATTTAACAACTAGGGTTTTTCGTGCAAAACTCGAACAACTAAAACAAGATCTATATGACAAGCACGTTCTAGGAAAAGTCGTTGCACATGTTCACGTAATTGAGTTCCAAAAAAGGGGATTGCCGCACTCACATATGCTAATTATTCTTCATGAAACTGATAAACTTAGCACCCCTGATGCTTATGACTCTATCGTTCGTGCTGAAATTCCAAATCAAGATTTAGAACCTGATTTGTACACCGTAGTTATGAAACATATGATTCATCATCCATGTGGTCGTTTCAACTCCAATTCCACTTGCATGCGAGACGGAAAATGTAAAAAGGAATTTCCTAAACCTTTTGCACCTTTTACTATAAAAGGCAATGATTCATACCCTATTTATAGAAGACGCGATATTCCACTACATAATCAAACAACTAATACGCTAATTGACAACCGTTGGGTAGTTCCATATAATCCGTACTTAGTGCTGAAATACGATTGCCATATAAATGTTGAAGTTTGCTCCAGTATTAAATCAGTAAAATATCTTTATAAATACGTTTATAAAGGCTCTGATCGCGTCTCTATGGAACTATCTTCTACAACAAATGACAACGATGAAATTTCTAAATTTGTCAACGCTAGATGGATTTGTGCACCTGAGTTCCTATGGCGACTCTTCAAGTTTCAACTTAGGAATATGTCCCCATCTGTTATAGGCTTACAAATACATCTACCTAATTTGCAACAACTTCATTTTCAGCCACATGAAACATTAGATTCCATTATAAGTGATGAAGAAAGAACTAAAACTATGCTTACAATTTTTTTCGAATGTAACTCATGTAACGAGGAAGCACGAATATATCTATACCATGAATTCCCCGAACATTATTGGTGGGACTCCACCCATAAACAATGGGTACGTAGACGAAATAATCGTAAAGTAATTGGTCGAATTTACACAGTTTCTCCAACCGAAGGCGAACATTACTACTTACGTTTGCTTTTAAATCATGTAAGAGGCCCCCTGTCTTTTGAGGACTTACGCACTGTTAACGGAATTCAGTACTCAACATTCAAACAAGTAGCCAAGCACAGAGGCCTTCTTGAAAATGATGATAGTATTCATGACTGCTTAACTGATGCTTCCAATACTTACATGCCTACAGCTTTACGACGTTTATTTGTTACTATTATGGTATACTGCGAACCATGTGGTGTATGAGAATTATGGGAAGAGTTTGGCCTTTCTTGGCTGAAGATTATCAATCTTCCTCCTCTACCACAATCCCAAATGCAATACTAATCAGTAGATGTCTATTTGATATTAACAATCTTCTTAAACATTACAACAAATCAATTTATGATTACGATTTACCGCATTCTTCGCTACGCTCACTACACAGTCACACTATTTCCTCCCTTATCCTGGATGAACAAACAATACCTGTATCACCCACCGATTTACAATCAATTAACTATTTCAATGCTGAACAAAAAGCTTCGTTTTATATGATTTTGCATTTCATAAATACCAAAAAACCCTCCATTTTCTTTATCGACGGTCCTGGAGGGACAGGTAAAACATTTTTGTACACAGCACTTTTAGCTCATCTACGAAATGATGGTCATATTGCGCTTGCTACCGCCACTTCTGGAATAGCTTCTATTGATTTACCCGGTGGTAGAACTGCTCACTCACGTTTTAAGATTTTGATTAATTTAGATTGTTCATCCTCCTGCCATATTCCTAGACAATCCGATCTTGCTAAACTATTAACCATTGCATCTGTTCTACTTTGGGATGAAGCGACCATGGCACACCGTCATGCATTTGAGGCGTTGGACAGAACATTAAGAGATTTGACCTCTATCGATGTTCCATTTGGTGGAAAAATTGTTATCTTAGGCGGAGATTTCCGTCAGGTATTACCGGTTGTCCAAGGAGCAACTAGAGCTCAAACAACTGATGCATGTATACTTCGCTCTTATTTGTGGTCTTCCGTTAAAGTAATTCACCTAACTCAAAATATGAGAGCACGAAATGATATATCATATGCTGATTTTGTTTTACGTATTGGAAATGGAACCGAAACAGCCATACAAGACGACATTATCAAACTACCGGATGATATTGTTCTACCATGGGAGGGAACAAATTCTTTGTTTTCTTTGATTGATGAAATCTATCCTTCTTTATCCGATAACTATGAAAACACAAGCTATATATTAAACAGAGCAATATTAACACCAAAAAATGAAAGCGCAAACGAAATTAACAACATGATCATTACTAGATTTCCCGGTGATGAACACATCTACTACTCTTTTGATAAGGTTGACGATGATACAAATAACTTATATCAACCTGAGTTTCTTAACTCGCTTACTCCAAGTGGTATGCCACCACATAAATTAACTCTTAAAACTGGATCTCCAATTATGTTACTACGAAATTTAGATCCACCTATTGGATTATGTAATGGCATGCGACTAATATGTAGAGTTTTTCATAGAAACGTTATTGATGCTGAGATATCTTTCGGTCAATTTAAAGGTACACGCGTGTTTATTCCACGAATACCTCTTAAACCATCTGAAAACTTAAATCTTCCTTTCAGCTTAACCCATAAACAATTCCCCATTCGACTAGATTTCGCTTTAACTATTAACAAATCACAAGGACAAACGATTCCACACGTTGGCATTTATCTTCCGGACCACGTTTTCACCCACAGACAACTTTACGTTGCTTTATCTAGAGGAATTTCGCGTTCATCAACAAAAATCTTAGTTAAAAATGGAACACTACCACGCAAAACAGGTACACACACCAAAAATGTTTTCTACACTGATGTTTTGTCAACGTGTTCTCAACTTATTAACGTTATTAACCAAGCTCACATTACTAAATTTGCAACCAAGGGATTTTATGATATGTACAACATTACACTGCACTACATCACTTTCAATTTTTCTTCCATACTCCAATAATTTTCTCACAATAAAAAATTTGGACCACCCACTGCACAACACGTATGTTAGCTAACTTATTTAAAGTTTATGTTTAAAATATGATAACAATACTACACATCATAAAATCCCTTGAACCGTTTTTAACTCCGCCATCTATGATGCTTTCCTCATCTAGATGTCGGTCTCAAGCCCGGATGGAGGAGGAGAGGAAACATGTGCCGGTTCTTTCTTTGTCGTTACCGTTTTTACTTCATTACTTCTTCCTCTTCTCTGCTCAGCTCTGCTGTTACTTCTTTTATATGGATAGCTGACAAACTTTCTTTTAGTTTGCATTATGCTTGATACTTGACGAACATTATTTTCTTTATTTGTAATATGATATTTTTTGCAATTGGAACATCCATGACAACATAACAGTCAACTTTCACGATTTTCCTTCATCAGGTACGAATGACGTTCAGTTCTTTATTCATATCATTTCTTTCAAATTACTTTCGCATGTCTTCATTCACCTGTGGTCTTCACGATATACATGCAGGCTACATCACATTCTTTACGATTGCTGAATGACTTTGCCAACTACACTTTTACTGACGGGTACTTATTTCGCTGACATTTAGCATTAGTTCATTCATCGACGTGTAAACAGTTTCTAAAACTATAATTTATATTAATTATAATTACCACTTACATGCAGATGGGATTGGACTTCTTGGTTGAAGCATACATCAACCTAAAGCTGTTATACCACTAACCATTCTTTTTCTTTCCTGAATGGGTACCCAATTTGCATTATTATTTTTCTCAGCATGTGTACTCAATTTGCATGTTGGTACATACAATTATGTGATATATCAACTCTGTAATATAATGTTAACATGAGTTTTTCTCTTTGTATACACACAGGATCATTGCAACAGTTTTGTTTTTCAATCAGTCGTCAAATTCTTCCAACTGCAGGAAAACTACTAAACAAAGTTAATAAGGTACTCTCCAAATTTATATAAATATTTACGTACTATCCATCGGCAAGTTGGTTGAATATAACCTGTATATTATGGTACGAAAACTTCTTGAAGTCAAAGAAAATAACGGATTCTTAGGATTTCAGTACATATATTTCCATCCAGAAAGGACCTGTATGGCAACTACATTCATATAGATAATATATATGCTACAATTTTCAGTACAAGCTACAGGGAAAAGTACCTTGAAATTCATGATAACGGCACGACTATGATTTAATTCATAAGAAAAACATTATGAATTTGAGGTTCAATACTTTTGCTAAAAATTGTTTTTACAGTCCCATAGCATTCTTACTTTGTTTCAGTTTTGGTTTTAATTCTTGCTCTATTCTGTGGATATATGCAGGCAACTATCACATACTATCTACTTTAAATACATAAAAATCCTACTGTCATTTTTATTATTCTTTATGACTTCATTTCACTACAAAATCATATTGTAAACTCAATTTTGCGTTATAAAATGTGCTTCGTATTACTACACACCCACCAGCGACCAAACTAGCGCTTTAATATACCAACACTTTGTTTATTTACACATTATGTTCCATTATGCAGTTGAGGAAGGAAAGCTGATTGCTATAGATGATTTCACTCAGATGGGAAAGGAGACCAACTGCAGAAAAACTACTAAACAAAGTTAATAAGGTACTCTACAATGGATTCAACATCATAATGTTGTAAATAAACAGAACATTTATACATGGCTTTTTTTTCTAGCTTAACGGAAGGGAACCAAACAACCATGATCTATCATTTGCGCTACATCCAAGAAAATATTCAAACAAATGCTAATATTTTGTGCGTAGGTTAGGATGTTTTAATCAAAAAAGGTTTTCATTAGATATGGTATTATGCTTATGTGACTACCAAGTCTAATTGTTGTATTTTTTTATTTGGCGTTATTTTACATAGTATGTATCCCTATTTACTTTCAAATTATGCAATTGTGTTCAGACACATGCAAACTGGGACGATGAATCCAACCATGTCTCCCAGCTTATGAAACCGAGATGCTGGCCAAACAGGTGCAAATTTTTTTTACCATTATATTTGTTTATATTTCTATGAATTGACCCTAAAAGCTTCTTAGTCCATACATAAATCTCTATTTATATGTTAGCATATGCTCATAAGTATTTTGAATAATATCTTATTTGTTTTACGTCCTTTAAGTTTGCATTTATTCAAAGGCTGCTATTTTTGCATATGTGTTTCGTGGATCCATATTATTACTGCATGCCAACTCATATATTGGTAACAAACTGACCAACTCATAACCACACCCCCTTTTTTTCTCCTAATTTTAATCCACAATTTGACTCCTTCCTTTATTATTTGTTTCCAAAATAGCTCACTGCACTGATCACACGCACTCACAAATATCGAATATTTTCTCCTTGAATTGGTTTACCACGTTTACATCCTATTTTTTCTCCATAAATTACCAATTCTTAACTTCTTTCCTCAACGATCTCCTTTTTTCCCTCATTTCCACTTCCCATTTTTGCTACACCTGTTCAGTACGTTTGCAACCATACTGTTTTACTCCTATATATTTGTATCCACATGCACTGCTTTATTCCTACATTCATTACTCTTCTTTACTTTCGATTACAACTGCACTTTCATAACTACAAAATGCCAAAGGTACTACAACCCTTTCACTTCCATTATTACTGTTTTATTTATTTTTTCACTACTCTTTCTTCTTGCTCACTTTACAAACTGTTACCTACTTTCGTTAAACACAGCCCAAAGGTTCAGCTAAAGGTAAAGAGTTGGCAATGCCTCCTACTGAAATGCAGACACGTAAAAGCTCCCGTAATTCAAAAAATCAAACTACTACAAGCTACGACACGCCTGCTGAAATCCCGGACGAGTTGGATCGCAACAGCACTCAAACTCACATACCTACTGAGAACCAAGTTAACCACAATGATGCCACTTCACACGACTCTGTTCACAATGACACAGCTGACTTTTATGATGACGAGCACTGGAATGACCCGGTAGTGGTGAGCTTTATTTTTAACTTAATCAAAATTTCTTTTTTCTACCATCTTATAAGTATAGAATCCAAACGATTAACTCACTTTTTCAATAATCAACAACTTGCATAAATTGATAGGGTTTTTGCTGAGCTTGAAAGCCGTTCATGTTCACGTTCACGTTCATGATTCCTGCTGCTCTTGCTTCTGCTATGCTCTTTGCTTGACGTCCCTTTTTTTTTCTCCAACATGTTGTTCTTTTTTAGCTATCTGCTACCAAATAAATAGCACTACCTGCTAAGAGCTATGTAATAAACACTTGCTGCAAGGATGACACGCACAAATCGAGAAATGGTCCAAATAAACACTTGCTGCATGTATTTTGCATGTAATAAATAGTTCCTCAATTCTGTACTGACGCATGTTTTTAGTTCGTAACTGAAATAAACCTGGACTGCAGTGTTCTCTGTTTTCCTATTACATGTACAGATTTGCTTTATACGCACAAACAGTCTTTGTGGCTGCTCTTCAAACTTGAATTTCAGCTTTGGTCAAATACATCTATGCACACGCCCATCGGGCGTGCGGGTGTACTGGTATAAATATATACATATTCTAGACAAAAGATGTTAGTATATATTTTATAATCAATAATGTAAATAATTAAAACAAGGTTGTTGTCATCAAAATTCCATTCTCCAACAATCTCTCCTTTTGATGATGACAACCTTGATTTATAAAATATTCATACCTGATATTACCTGTTGACCTATTTCCTTGAATACTCCCCCTTTCACCATGAATTTCTTCTGACTCCCCCTTAAACTATGCCTATTTCTTATTTTATAATTTCTCCCCCTTTACCATTATCAAAAACTACATTCACAAAAAATTAGTATCATTTTTACACAAAACTGATACATATATTTTATATATTGTACATAATAATATATTATAATATTTGTGGGTATCAGTCTAAAAAATGCATATAATGCATATTAATATTTATGCAAATGTACGTTGCTAGATATAATTTTTACGTGTAATGAGGTATCAATTTTACAGTTTTAACTTTCAGGTGCCAGTTTTACATTTGTTATGGTATCGGTGTCTATAAAATAACAAAGAGTCCGTAAAATAACAAAATAATTCTAAATTGTAAAGGTGTATGGTAGTAGTTATCCGTGTTATATAAAATGTAGAAGTGTACGGTATGAGTTTAGCATGTGATACGATATTAGTTTTGTAAGTGATATAGTATCAGTTTTGCCAAAATATTGAAACATTCTAGCGTGTTCAGGTGTATGGTATCGGTTTTGTCTAAATAAGAAATTATTCTAATGTGTTCAGGTTTTCGATATCAGCTTTGCATGTTTTATGGTATCATTTTTGCTAAAATAACAAAAACATTCTTTTGTTTTAAGGTGTATGGTTTTTTATACGTTAACTATATCAGTTTTTCTTTCTTCACATTCTAAGCATCATTTTTGTTGAAATTTAATATGAAATCTGTGTATTTTAGTATTACAGTAGTATCAGTTTTGTTCTTATTGATATTAAATCAACATTTTCAAAGCTTGAAGTCGTTTATATCATTCCAAACAAACAATATTCATTATTTTTGCTTATGATCTTACCGAATCCACTTCTTTATCTTCAGACTCTTCAGTTTGAATTTGTTTGCCCTTTTTTGCTATTTCCTGTTGAACATTTTCAGTATTGTTACACAATATTAACAATAACATAAGTTTTTTATTCTAAGGTATCATTTTCCTTAATTTTTTCTTCCTTTGTTTTCTTATTAATTTTTTAGTGTTTTTTGGGTCATCTTCCTTTTTCATTCTTCTTTCTCTAGTTTCCACATTTTTCTCTTCGTTCACTGGCATTTTGTGGAGTTGTTCATCAACTACGGTTTGCATATGTTCTACCAGGGTTTGAAATTCCTTTTGAACTTGCGTTCAACTGGTGGTTCTTCTTCAACTAGGGTTTCCACTATTTGTTGAAGATCTTTATCACATTCAATTAGGGCTTCCATTCGCGGTTGCGTTTGCTGTTGCCCTTGTGGTTGATATGGTGCTGATTTTTGCTGTTCGGCTGAGTTTTGTGGTTCGATTGTAGGAGATGTTGCATGCGGATTTTGGTTTGGTTGCCACTAAAGATGATTTCGTGCTTTTTTTGATAAAATTAGAAACGTTTTTTGTAAAAGTAGAGTGGTAGGAGATCGAACAGAGAGGAGTGAAAGAAAGAAAAGATTATCGTTTATTTTAGGTCAAGCTATTTGTCTTTTTAAATAAAGTTTTAGGCGCATGTCCTTGTAAATTCCCCCCGCAAGAATAAGGTTGCTAAATTAATTGATTTAAAGGCAAAAAGGAAATGAATACTAAAGATTTACTTGCCTGATTTGGCAAAGAATTATCGTACAACTGTTGCGCAACCAGCTGCGAAGCTTACCCTACAAATTAATAAGGAACTACTTGCCGCTCGTAGCTTGGGTGGTTTGAGAGTTGGGAGATGGGAATCAAAGCACAGTGTGCAGATAGGTTTGAATTCTGCTGCAAACCACTTTGAGAGCTTGACGTTAAGCATCCGTGTGCAACGATTAAACAAAGCGGGGTAGACACACGACGTGGGGTTTACTTAAGTGAGTATCAATGTATACTATGATCTTAAGGTTCCCATGTTACTAACAATTCGAACATATAAATAGATATTATAGAAGCAAACTAAATCAAAAGATCTATCACTTATCCGCATGACTACAAGATGAAAGTAGTACCAAACATAATGCAAATAGCCAGATCTCGAAAACAAGGCAACAATAAGTTCACATTCGAAGAAATAGCTAAATAACAGGTGGTTCAGGAGGTTATAAAAATATGGAAGTCGGAGATTTTATTTTTAAGGACAAACTTTCAAACTTTTTTAACATCAAAGACAGACTCTTCAAAATTTAGTCATAAAGACAACATATAAAAGATGAAACAATACAGTATCATTATATGTAAAAGTTATGAAAACCGGTACCATGCACACTGTCCTTCTCACCAAATTTTATCTTTATGGTATATTTAGTTGAAACGTTTGTCCTCATTAAAAAATTGAGATCATGTCCTTAAATCTAAAAATTTGATGAATTTTATCCTCTATACTATTTTTTGCTTTTTTCATTTCCCCCTTGCACAAAATAACTCATCCGCGAAACATGGTTACCCGCTAGTACTAGTTTGAAACGACCTGAGTAAGCCTTTTTTTTTTTTTTCCTTTCTTTTATTGGAAAGTCATAACCATTTCATTTTGGTTCACGAAAAACCGTAAAAACGACTTGTTTAAATCGATAAACGAGCCATAAATTGCAAAATAGAAAGTCAAACCAAAGAGAATGGAGATATGGTAATCCCTAAGAATGCATCGAATTATCATCATTAGTAATGTCGCCCCATTACAAATGCTGTTATCATCATCTACAAAGTTCAGTCAGAAAACCAAACTTAAACATACAAACACCATGAAACAATCCACAATCGCCTCTCCAACCAAAACAAAAAAGATCAAAAGGTAATCAAACCCACGAGTTTTCTTTCAAGAAACAAACACACACACAGACAAACTAATTAACAAACTGTGCACCAAACCACCACCCAATTTTTGCTTACTTACAAGCCACCATATGAGGTCTAGACGGACCCAAATTTCCCTTTCCAGCCATTGCCGACACACTTCTGGTCGACCTCATAGATGCAGTCCTTGACACTGCATCCGTGTCGTTGCTCTTCTTCGTGTTCCTAATAAAGCTCTGCACCTCCTTGGTCGTGGAAGCCGTGCTTTCTAATTCGTTCTCTTTAAGAGATGGTAGCGCGCCAATGCTATGCCTTCTTTGGCGCTTGGAGCGTGCACTGTTGCTCGACTCCTCTTCTTTATGGAGGCACCTGTTTCTTTGACTGGATGATTTTATCATTCTGGGGTTGTTAGTCATACGAGGTTTCAGTTGCGGAGTTTGCATTTTGTTTTCCCAAGGACGCGATGCATTCCACCTCTCCATCCAGCTCCAGCTCCATTCCCGGTTGTTTGGGTCTGCGTACCCCCCGTTTGTTGATCTTCTTGATGTCCCCTTCCACTATGTTCATAAACATATTTTAGATATCCTTATAATATTTTATTTTATTTTTAAGGTGTAAATCAATTCATAAAGTTCAAAAATTTGTGCATGTCTAACTAAGATTAATTAAGTTGCCAGGGTTATGGAACTTCAACAGTCTACTAGTTACTGTATTAAGGGTTCTGCTTGCTCCATGGTATATTGTGTACACATTTTTGATTGTGAAGAAATCGTTTTCTCCTCTTTAATCAACAAATATGAGGAAACTGAATTTGCGTGGCAATAGTATTTTATTGGAAGTGCAAATCTATACTTGAAGTGTATAAATTCATGCATGTTTATTAATTATGATTTTAAGCTAGGGGAAAGACATGTTACACTTATATAATTTTGATTTAAACGTCAACGATAAAAAATCATTTATAGCCATTTTCATCAGAAAATATGAATAAATTGAATTAGTGCTATAATGGCTTTTTCCTGTGGTGCATTAGAATAGAAAGACCTATGAAACACACTAAGGATCAACCTTTTATGAAGTGCATTAGAATGAAAGATTATGTACCTGGTGATTGAATGCATATGCGAGTGCTCTTTCTCTTTTTATTGCAGCCTCTTGTTTGTTCTGTAGTTGTGCTTCGATTTGTTCTTTAGACCTAAGAGTATCATCCCATTCTTCAGACATCTGCTGCCAAATATGCATTGTTATTTGATGTATGTATCGAAAAAAAAAAAAAAAAGGTAATGCGATATAGGAACGAAAGCAGTAGCCTACCCGCAGCTTCTCAACTTCCTTTTCATGTTTCAACTGAAACTGGCGCTGAAGAGCCTGGTTTTCTTCTAACATCCTAATCCTTCTTGCATGAATTTGGGCTTGAGCTCTGGCCATTGTTTGCATGCATTGTAAGATGGCTGAAGTCTGTCGCTTAACCGCATTGCTATTTGTCAATGACTTCAGCCTCATCAGACCTTTCAGAGAACGCAGCTGTTTTCTGGCCTTCATATCATATAAATAAGAAGAAAAATAGTATAAACTTTACAAAATATATGGTAGCATTCAAAATGCAAATTCGATAGAGAAATAAAATAGATACCATGAAACGTCTGAAAGCTGTTTGGATTTTGATTGCCGCGGCATCTTCATTAGGAGATCGCCAGAAATTAGTCGAAGTTGGGATTCGAATAATTTCAAAAGTGTCATAATAATCATCAAGCTTGTGATAACTAGTTTCAAGAACAATAGGAGCAGAATTCCGAGGAGCAGGATATCTTGGTGAGTCTAAATCAAAATTGCTACAGCTTACACATCCCCATCCCCTCTTACGTTTGTTGTTATGTTTCTGCCATATCATACATAGTCAATTAATGTACATTACAGATGCAAGCCTGGATATAGTGCAAGTTTATGTGAAAAATATGTTCTAATACTAATTGATTCTCGATTAATTAGATGTGCAAAACAAAATCAAATGAAACATTCATACCTGGTAGTGTTTCTCCTCTGAAAAGAAGAAATCGAACCATCTCCTTATCTTCCCCATATCTCCTCTTCTGGAATAAGAATAACAATATATACTTCATTGGTAGAATACAGATAATTGTTGGCAGAACAAATTGCATCTTATATGTAAAATAGGAATGCAATGCATGGAAATTAAACAGAGAAGAGGTGCATAAAGATTTTATAAAAATGGCAAAAAGAATCAATATAATTTCAGGCTTAAAGCATAACTATTATAAGGAAAGTAAACAAGAAGGGAATTGTTGGTAGGGCGAACCTGGAGATAGAGAAGGATGACAATGGGAGAAAGGCAAGGAGAAATTCTGTTTCTGTCTCTTCCTTAAAAAAATTATGATTGATGGAAGAGACAAACAATAAATTTACATGCTAAATTTAGTTATTTAACAACTGCTATAATAGCTTCAGGACTTGAGGGTGATTGAGTTTTCATGGAAGCAGCCAGCCTTGTTGCATAAAACAAGATGATAACTATCACACGCTACTTTTAGCATTTTAAATAACTAGCAGAATAGACAGCAACGGGAGATCTAATTGTATGGTTGTATAATTTTGAAGAAAATAAAACTGTTTGCTGTATTTTTATTAGTAATCTATTAAACAAGTAATGATAATATCCCACAAAACAGTACTTGCATTACTACGACCAAAAATAGAAATATCAAAGAAGATGCACTGTATAGAATAGTTAACAACTAAACGATGGAAGTTTTATATGAAGGTACAAATGTACATGCATATATGCATCAGGCGAGAGAGAAGAAATCTGCTTTCTACCTGCAAAGTACGACAATAGGCCCTTTTTTCTACCTGCAAATTACTATGTTGCTATTTTCTAACTACAAAGTATGACAATCAACCCTGTATCAATGCTAAGTGAATATGGGCCAGCTCTCTAACAAAACTTGATTCAGGAAGTTCATTTTTGGACCTATGCAATAGTTATAGAAACTGAGATATATCAGATATTATTATCCATAGATTTCTGTTTTCTTTTTTTTTGTTTTATATCTATTTCAGATTTTGCAGTTCACTATTAAACTTGCGTTGATGCTTTTTTTATATGTAGAAACGGCAAAAAGCCAAATCATGGTAAAGAACGATGCAAGAAGATATAGCAATTAGACATATCATTTCTACCAAATTGTTATTATCATAAAATTAAAAAGAATGAACAAATCAAAACTATATAATCTAATGCTTCTAAATCTTAATTCCATCATGTCTAAACCAAAGGAGTAGAGCAAGCAGAGATAGCCGGATCGAACAGAGCAGGTACAAGATATTTTCTTCCATTTGCAGTCTTAATTCACAAGATATTTTCTTCCATTCTGTAAATGTATTCGATGGGTCCACCAATAGTTTGATATGTCTCATATCATAAAATATAAGTTATAATACAAGTATATAGCACATTACACACTCTCCCCTTACAAACTAGCTTTAAGGGTGAGTTCTATCTAATGGACCGTATCGTTTGGTGCTTTCTATTAGAACCGCTCGACGGAAGTTTGAGCCGCAAGAGGGGCAACCTATAGATTGGACTAAAATACTGATAGGTAAGTGAAGCCGTCCAAAGAGAAAAATGCTACAGTCGGATTAGTGTCGATAGAGTGGAGCGACATGGACATTGGACTTTCGAAAAACAGTGAAATGATATGTTCCATATCATAAAATATAAGATATATAACGCAAGTATATAACCCATTAGGCACCCTCCCCTTATAAACTAGCTTTTAGGGGTGAGTTCTACCTAATGAGTCGTATCATAGCTATTTATCGCTTCTGCATATGTTGAGGACTCTCAGTTAGCACTACTTCAAAGTTACCGCCGATCCTTTTGAAGTTTCAATTCACAATCTCATTTTTAAACTTACCACTGTTACCGACTAAATTGAATATTTTCATCGCAACAATTATTTCTTTGTACATCAACAAATATTTGTTTACAAATTCCGTTTTTTGGCATATGCCACTAAGTTTTCCTTGCTCCAATTACTTCTACTACCCATATTTCAACACCATTTTACGGTTCTACTCTCAGTTGTATTTCACTAATCTTCAAATTGTGTTCTTCGTAACATTATTTTATTCGTTTAGCAAACATCCATGGTGTGATCAGTATGTCTTACGCGATGAGAACGATAATAGACCACCTGCTACGTTCAGTTGAATAAAAATTTATAGTATGTTTGGTTATTTATTTAACATAATCAATACAACCTATAATTTTTTTTTTATAATTTTTAATATTAATAATTTGCACAAACAAAGTCCGTTTGCGTCGTACTTTACGATGCCATCATACCATATAGTTGGTTCAAACTGAATAATGGAATTTTTCATTCTTCAATTTATATAATTATTTAATTTTCATAAAATTTCGACGTGTATTGTTTACTAAAATTAATCAATTAATTATAGATTTATTAAACTAAAATTAATCAATTAAATACCGTACTCAAATATCCCTTATCTAACAATAAACGCATTTTTGTTCTACTAACTTCCTTGCTTAAATAGCCCGTACAACTATCTCATTATCCTTCATTGCAAATGCACCTTAATACATCACACATGCCTACCACCACAAAATGTCTTCTAAGTTTAGATTCTTAAAGATCCCCATGTGTGTAGCACGAGTTCCAACTAGTTATTAGAATATAATGATAATAAGTTTTTTTGAGTGAGATGGTTATGTAGTGCAAGATTGCACAATCGGTTAAATTAAAAATATAGAAAAATAAGTAGTTCGGTCAACAAGCATGACTGATAGCCAAAAAATGGATTATAGTCTGATTAAGTGTAAATTAAACACGCTACAACAGAATTGGCTAACTAAACATTAAAAAGTAGCCCTAAAAACAACAAGCTCTAGCAAAACAAAACGAAGCATCAAGTGTGAGTCAGTTAAGAAGAGTAGCAGCCAAAAATATATACTACCATGGTCTCATGTGAGGACTGCGTTAAATAGTGCCAAGATCATCCGAGCTTCCCATGGATTCAGCAGAAGACTTGTCAGCTCCCCCAAGTTAAAATCATCATGGCTTTGAAAATGTCAAAATTTAGTAATTTACCTACAAGTTACTAAGTCTCCAATAATCATGGCTTTGCAAATGTCAAAATTTAGAAATTTTGGTATATATGATCTCCTTAGCATTAACATCTTCCGAGGTGTAGCGGAACGCTCATATATATATATATATATATATATATATATATATATATATATATATATATATAAGGAAGGTTCCATGGCACCTCTATTTGGTAGCACCTCATTTATAGCCACACATTTATATTAATAAAAGTTAGTGGGTCGAGAGAGAGTTAGTGAGAGAGAAACGGAAATACGTGGTGGAAATCAGGACTTTCAGTTAGCACTACTTCAAAGTTACCGCCGATCCTTTTGAAGTCTCAATTCACAATCTCATTTTTCAAACTTAACATTGTTACCGACTAAATTGAGTATTTTTATCGCAACAATTATTTCTTTGTACATCAACAAATGTTTGTTTACAAATTTTGTTTTTTGGCATATGCCACTAAGTTTTCCTTGCTCCAACTACTTCTACTACCCATATTTCAACACCATTTTACGGTTCAACTCTCAGTCGTATTTCACTAATCTTCAAATTGTGTTCTTCGTAACATTATTTTATTCATTTAGCAAACATCCATTGTGTGATCAGTATGTCTTACGCGATGAGAACGATAACAGACCACCTACTACGTTCAGTTGAATAAAAATTTATAGTATGTTTGGTTATTTATTTAACATAATCAATACACCTATAATTTTTTTTATATAATTTTTAATATTAATAATTTGCACAAACATAGTCTGTTTCAGGCGTCGTACTTTACGCTGCCATCATACCATATAGTTGGTTCAAACTGAATAATGGAATTTTTCATTCTTCAATTTATATAATTATTTAATTTTCATAAAATTTCGACACGTATTGTTTACTTAAATTAATCAATTAATTATAGATTTATTAAACTAAAATTAATCAATTAAATACCGTGCTCATGTTAAAATTGGTGATACGCAAATCACAATTTTGGGAAACAAATAATCTTACATATTTTGTGGAGAGGTTTGTTGCTAGATTTGGTGCTAGATTTGATGAAGAGATTTGGTGGTGAAGAGATTTGGTGCTAGATTTTATGGATAGATATTGGTTGCTATATTTGTGGACATTTATTGCAAGGATATTTCGTGTTATATTCAAATAGTTTTATAACATATATGAAGATAATTTGGATGCCAATTTTTCTTGGGCATGAAGCAATGCTCTCTATAAAAAGGGCCAGCTGATATCTTCATTAGGTGTGGGTGAAAGCCACCAAGAGGGTGGGTGAGAGCCACCAAGAGTGGGTGAGAGCCACCAAGAGTGGTGGTGAGAGCCACCAAGAGTGGTCATTCTAACTATTCCAAATTGAGCGTTCTCCTTCAAATTTGTTAGCCATTAGATATTCTCTACCTATTTCTCAATAAAGTTATTGTTTCAAGTTGCAATTGTTTGTAACGATAGTTGAGATCAATTGTAAACAATTTTTTATTAGTGAATCAATAAAGAGAGTGGCTAGTTGGAATATCGTGTGCTCATATTTCCGATATTATTTGTGTTGTTTTTTTATTTTTCAATCAAATTCATCTTCAAGTAATTGGGTGGTAAAGATCCAATTTTTTTGGCCTTTTGTCAAGCTTCCGCTGCGCACAAAAATCATAACAGTTTGGTATCAGAGCAATTTTTGCATAACAGATTGGTATCAGAGCCAGTTCATCACATAGCTTGGAGTGATTTTAGATTGAAGATTGTAGATGTCGGAGATGATCTTGCTTTCATGGATGGCTATAGTAGAGTAGGAGATTTTGAGAATTTGGAATGAAGAACCTTGTAACACCCCGTGAATTCTCTAACATTAAGCTTCACAAATTAAAGTGTAATTAATTCTAAATGAAAGAATTAAGGGAAATGGGTTACGCCATTGCGTTCGTCTCGGAATTCTGCTTGAGATAGAGTCCGAGTTTGCGTGAATCGGACTCCGTATAAAGGAGTTATGACCTTCAGAAGTTTAAGAATAAAATTTAAAGTTCAAACAGCTCGGTTTCAAATTCAAAATTCGAAAAACAGGTTCAAACTGGGCTGGGCGGGAAACTTCCCGCCCAGGGACCAGGTCGACCATAGGGTCGACCATGGTGTCGATCTGGTCACCCCAGGTCGACCATAGTGTCGACCTGGGTGTCGACCTGCCAGTCGACCTACCTGGTCGACCTGGCTGGCTGGGTCTGGCTCGAATTTCTATGGCTCGCTGTGTCATTAGGGCTGACATGTCACCTCTTGATTGGCTCTTTGAACTTTTTATGGTCTAGATTCTTCCTGTCTTCATCTGACGGCTCAAAACAATTTAAAAATCTATAAATACACACTAAGTCTCAACTAAAATTCACAAAAAAAAATAAGATGGGAGTCGTCATGCTGCCAGGAAGGAATTGAGCGTAGCCGTCAAGAGAGAGGAGCTTAGAGATGAATCAAATTAAGAAGAAGACTAAAAGCTTAATCAAATTAATCAACGCAATGTTAATCTACCCAAAGAAACGCATCTCAATTTCAGAATTCAGAATCCAGAATTCAAGATTCTGCATTCGTTGTAAGTATAGTGACCTTTCAGAATATGAATAAAAACTGTGACGTGATTCGATGTAAATGAAAATAGAATTGTGTTATTGTATGAATTCTATGTATTGCAATAATTCTGTCATGACTTGTGTATTGATATTTGTGGCATAAATTGATTGATGCAAGCCTATTGGATATTTGTATATGAAAGTAATAGCAATAGCAAGTTGTGGCAAAAACTAGTAATTGATCCCTTTATGTTTATGTCGACGGCATGGACTATATATTTTCCCTTAGTCTAAGTTAGAATTTATGCAAACATGTTCTAGATTTGAGACCTTTTATGCCTACATGACTCAAAACCTATGAACACATTCTTATGTTTATTTGCAAGTATAATTGGATCTATGTTAAGTATCGTTTGGGGTTTCATAAACTATGCAAGTTCATGTTGAAATGGGCTATATGATTAGATGTTAAAATTGGACATTTTGGTGAATATACAACATGCTAGTTTGGGGTTTCAAATTTATTAGCCATTAGATATTCTCTACATATTTCTCAATAAAGTTATTGATTCAAGTTGTAATTGTTTGTAACGATAGTTGAGATCGATTGTAAACAATTTTTTATTAGTGAATCAATAAAGAGGGTGGTTGGGTGGAATATCGTGTGCTCATATTTCCGATATTATTTATGTTTTTTTTTTTTCCAATCAAATTCATCTTCAAGTGATTGGGTGATAAAGATCCAATTTTTCTTGGCCTTTTGTCAAGCTTCCGCTGCGCACAAAAATCATAACAGCTCAAGTATCCCTTCTCTACCAGTAAACGCATTTTTGTTTTACTAACTTCTTTGCTTAAATAACCTGCACAACTATCTCATTATCCTTCATTGCAAATGCACCTTAATACATCACACATGCCTACCACCACAAAATGTCTTCTAAGTTTAGATTCTTAAAGATCCCCATGTGTGTAACATGAGTTCCAACTAGTTATAATATAATGATAATAAGTTTTTTGAGTGAGATGGTTGTGTAGTGCGAGACTGCACAATCGATTAAATTAAAAATATAGAGAAATAAGTCGTTCGGTCAACAAGCACGACTGATAGCCAAAAAATGGACTATAGTCTGATTAAGTGTAAATTAAACATGCTACAAAAGAATGGGCTAACTAAACATAAAAAAGTAGCCCTAAAAACAACAAGCTCTAGCAAAACAAAACGAAGCATCAAGTGTGAGTTAGTTAAGAAGAGGAGCAACCAAAAATATATACTACCATGGTCTCGTGTGAGGACTGCGTTAAACAGTGCCAAGATCATCGGAGCTTCCCATGGATTCAGCAGAAGGCTTCTCAGCTCCCCCAAGTTAAAATCATCCTGGCTTTGAAAATGTCAAAATTTAGTAATTTACCTGCAAGTTACTAAGTCTCCAATAATCCTGGCTTTGCAAATGTCAAAATTTAGTAATTTTGGTATATATGATCTCCTTAGCATTAACATCTTCCAAGGCAAAATATCATATTTTAGGGAAATTTCTAACTCATCAAAATTCATTTTTTTAATATATTAGTTATCGAAATTATTTAATATGATACTTTAATTTGAATGTTACTTTTGATGGACAAGAATCATCGGAATAATCAAACTATTTACAGAAATGATGTTGATGTAAATTAGATCACATACACAAAAAGTTATTTGATTCCTAAAACTGTAGATGACAGAACATGAATCAGTGGTCTAGTGATGATTTGTACATATTGCAGCAGCCTTTTTTTTCCTGCTGAATCTCTACGGAAAAAAGTAGCTTACCTCTCTCTAGCATCTACATTAGGAGTTCATCCAAAGTCTGTTGCAAAATATTCATGCTAGAATAAATCGATATGTGCATGTAGAATAAGCCATAGAGCCATCAAACAGCTTCCCTTCAGTTACATACATGCATGACATGATTTTAATGCTTCCAAAAGGTCACTTGTAACATATTTTTCGGATCCATTAAACCATGCAACCCGTAACTGAAACAAGATTTAGTAACTATTCAAAGAATGTGTGTGATCAAGTGCGGAGTGCAGTTTCCACTGCCGAATTTTGTTTATTTATACTGTAACCGATGCTACACCAGATAGAACTATACAATATTACCATATCTTGCACGTACACTTAAAACTTAGTTAGTTAAACGAGTGGGTTTTTAAGTTTGTTACCTCTTGAAAATGCTGTAAGATTCACTGTCCATACCATTCCTTTGAATAATCCATTGCCTATTCGTTTTCGGTATCCGAGAAACTCTTCAGCAAGGAATAATCCATTGAATAATCCACGTACTATTCCCTTTTGCATTCTGCAAGATCTTACTGCATCATCTATCTAACTACCAGTAAAGAAGAGTTTGTTAAGCAACAATACACACAAGTTTGTGATGATGTTTCATCTTCTTGAATGCTACTTTGAGCACCCACTCAATCTCTTTGACCTCACCACACATCCATAAAGCTCCAAAGTAGACCTATATTTCAATAAAATTTTAGATAACAATATCCCACCTTCCTGGTTTAGACACAATACAACAATTATGAAACTGAGTTTCCTCAGACCCCTCGTAGTAAATTTCTCGAACAGCTTGCGTGCTTCTCTAAAACCTGTTGAATTTGCGTAGACCAAAAGGAAAATTCGATCATTGGAACTTGCATGTCAATCTCTCCTCTCTTTCTCCACATTCTCACAATAGAATCAGCTTCCAGTACATCCCAGCTCAACAAAAGCTTTGAAACATGCTTTTAAAAAAGCCCAAATCATATATTTGAAATCCCTTTACTATCATTTCATTTGAAATACTCTTTACCCAAACTAGGATTCCGCTAACTTATTACACCTACCATCGGAACATAGAATTTGTAACCCACCCCGAAACAATTTGACCAGATGCGCAGGAAAATATTTTCAGTTTCAGACCAATGTTTTTCAGGTTTCTGACATAACCAAACAACAAAATTTGATGTCTGTTTTCTATCATTATCAATGCAATTCCATGACAATTCCGCAGTAGCCGTTGAGTACGCACACTAGCAAGCAATAAGTCAGCCTATCCCATGTAGAGGTGTTAAGTGCATACAGCCGTTTACCGCACCAATTGGTTAATACTTTGGATACTTTGGGTTAACCGAATCATCGATTAACTAAATGTTTGGGTAATCGAATTTTTTCGGTTAATGCGATTTGGTAGAGGTCGGTTGAATTAATTAACCATAATCATAATATATATATATATATATATATATATATATATATATATATATATATATATATATGAGCATATATATATATATGTATATATATATATGAGCATATATATATATATATGTATTAGCGTTCAACAACATCTCAAAAACAGAGCATCCTAGTCTTTCTACTTGCATCACTAATTTATAGTAAAATAAGTTAGTGGGAGGAAAAAAAGAGTTATTGGGAGGAGAGAGAAACTGAAATGTATTGTAATACCCCGTAATTTTATAACACTAAGATTCACAAATCAAGGCAGAATTAAATTTTAAAATTCAAAATCAATGGAAACGGGTTACGCCATTGCGTTCGTCTCGAAATTCTGCTTGAAAACGAGTCCGAGTTTGCGAGAATCGGAATCCGTATGAGGGAGATATGACCCTCCGAAGTTTCAGGAATTTTCAGAATCGAAAACAGCTCGAAATTCGAATTCGAAATCAAAACCCAGAAGCAGGCTGGGCGGGAAAATTCCCGCCCAGGACCCAGGTCGACTAGGGAGTCGACTGGGTAGTCGACCCCCCCTGACCAGGTCGACTGGGCAGTCGACCTGGGGGTCGACCTGGGTGCAAAACCCACTTTTGGGCCTGGGTGCATTCTGATGTACCTGGTCTCGTTTTCTGCCTAGATTCGTCCGCCTAATCCTATATAAACAGCCCCTAGTCTCCTTCTCTATTCACAATTCTTCTCTAACCTTATGCTGCAAAGATTCTTGGTGGATATGGCTTCTTCTCCTCCTCTAAATTAAATAATAAATAAAATAGTATGTAAAATAAATCAAGACGAGGAAATGCTGCTCAAGACTTTCAAGAGGAGATTCAAAACAAGCTAGGATTCAAGTGAAGATTCAAATGACTTCAACGACTGTTTTTCTACGAATCTAATATAATCTCTGTAAGTCGGTTACTTTTTAGATTTGAACGTTTTCTCTATTCTGACATGAAATTAAAGGAATAAAAGAATATGCCAAATCTTTCTGTTCGAATCAGTGCTTATATCCTTGGACTTAATTAAGAACTGTTATGGTTCGATGACCAATAAGACTGTGACTATGAAACTATGGACCTTAAAACCATATGCCTCTTTGACTATGAACATTGCCTACGACTGTGACTCATGACTGTGAGAATTATTTTCCTTTGACTATGAACATCGCCTATGACTGTGATTCATTAACTGTGAGGATTTATTGCCTATGACTATGGATATAAGGTTATTATTTATGCCCATGACACTGTAGTTACAAAACCATGTTGTACCCCAAACTGGCATTATATTGGATCTAGGCTTGACTTTCTATTTCTAGTTATCCTTGGATTTTGATCTTGGGAATTTACCTATTAAGTTAGGTCTACCCATGTTCTTGAACCTATACTATTCAACCCTTTTTATGTCGTAATATTACCAGATCTATATGCCTGTGAATTATCATCTTATGCCAGTTATTATGTCTATTCTTTCATGGCATTTTGGTTCATTCCCTTTTATCCACGAATCTAGATTTATTTATAATCTAGGTTGAATCACGAGTTTACGAACGATGGGAATACGTTTTGGGAAAAACATGAAATTGACTAAACTTGGAAATTGGCATAATTTGGGAACATGCATTATAGCATGACTATTAAGATGAATATTAGAATAACAAGTCTAGTTTTGACATGAACTGAAATTAGAATATTAAATCAGAATTGGGTGGCTAAATTAAGCATGATAAGTATATTAGCATAATTGTGAATAATTTACATACTTTGGGCGTAAATGGTAAATGGTTAAATGGGCCACAAAGTAGGTAGTTGGTATGCAAATAATTTACACACGCACACACACACACAGATATATATATATATATATATATATATATATATATATATATATATATATATATACACAAAAACACACACACATGTATGTGTCTGCGTGTGTGTCTTCGTATATGTCTGTGTATTTTCGGTTAATGGTTAACCGAAAGTATGTTATATGGTTAACCATAATTTGGTCAGTTAACCAAATGTTCGGTTTACCGAATTTGTCGGTTAACGCGGTTGTTCAGTTTAGGTCGGTTGAATCGGTTCGGTCGATTAACCATAATAAATGCCCATCACTAATCCCACGCTGTTTCGCATATGTTGGAAAAATAACATTTGGTTGTACCTACTTTTCCTTTTTCGTAGTTTTTAATATTAAAGCAGGATGAAAACCTGTTTATATTTCTGTGAGACATTCATGTTAGCTTAATGTTTGTTTGCTTTACTCGTTATCATGTATATTAGTGTAAGCCACGCATTACAAACGACAATAATATTAGAACTTTTATTTATTATTTTAATGTTAAAAAGAAAACTTTGTTATCCAGTGTATGATAAATTTTGATGAGATATATAAACTATAAATTATTTTTATTTGTGCATTTGATAAACAAAATAATTTTATTATTCTTGTTAATAGTGTGTAACTCATGTGTTGCATACGACAATATTATTAAAATAGTATTTATTATTTTAATATTAAAATGAAAACTTTATTAAAACTTTGATGTGAAATACACGAACTATTAATTAAAATATGTATTATTGTTTGTGTGTAATTTATATTCTATAGCTTACACAAACAATATGTATGTGTGTGCATTTTAGATTTTTTTAATCATTTTTGTTAATATAGATATACATGTTGAAATTGATGTATGTTAGTATTTTATTCGATGAATTAGTAAATATTATTTAGTTGAATTTGTTTAAAGAAGTTAAATGTAAAATTATGAAGTTAGTTTAACTGTATAGCATAGCAGGAAGAACTGAAAAGAAATTTGTAAAAAAATGTATAAATTTGTTGTGGAGTTACTTGTTCAAAAAGAATTTTAGGATATAATGTATGGTAATAACCACGATGGTCCAAGTCGATCCTTTCATGTCTCCACCGGGTTTTCGGTTCAAAGGGATGGTTTAACCTCCCTTTCACTTTCTCGGTTACTCATCTCCACCGTACTAACTCGAACTACGCTCTGATGATTCTACGTTGTTTGACTTTGCCTTATCGGGGCTATCTTCATTCCGGTTTAGTCCATGTGGAGATCTTATTATCCCTTCCACTAAGTTGTGGAGAACTCTTGGTCCTCTCCAGCTTCCGGTAGCCTTATTGTTGTGTTTTCTCTCAAACTCAAACATCTCAAAGCTTGGCTGGTTTGGAACGTGCAGGTTCAATAATTTCTTCATGTAACGACCTAGTAGTATTCGACGCCCGAATTGCAACAATAACACATAAACCCGTATTATTTGCCAGAACTCAAGTACCGACAACACCACATAGTTAATAGAAAGAAATTAGAGGATGAGATAAGCAAGAAAGAAAGTTAGAATAGAAGAATAAGAATAGGAGCTAACACAGAATCAAAGTCTCACGCAGCGGAACAAAACATAATATAGAAATATATCTTTATTGAAAGTTTGAGATAATACTTACATCATCAGAGTACATTAATACATCCAGATGGTTATAAAAACCTATCCTCATATACAATACATAGCGGAATACAGAATATAATTCTACATATGGACTTCTCCAACTCATCTCCAAACTTCACAGTATCCAATAACCTGAACCTGTAAAACTCATTTTGACCCGAGCATTGCAAATGCTAGGATTAGTCTGAGGAACCAGCGTGAGAAAACTCACTAAGTTTAAGGGATCATTCATATTAATTTTAAAGTTAAAATTCTTTTCGAATGAAAAGGATAATCGTAAGACCAAATCCACACATAAAACGGACGGTTTTTACCTTACGATAACCCAAAACATTTTTGAAACTCATACCTATTTTGATATTATAATAATGTCTATATTAAGTAAATAACAATTTAGTAGACCGCTTGCATCTCATGCTCTACATATATAATAAAAAATCGAAAACCGCGGGTGCTTATTGGATATTTGATTTCCAAGTATGACAAGGTATGGAACCACTTTCCGATAGTGTATATCTGGAGAGGAATACACTGGGTTCAACAAAAACATCTTGCAACCCAACCACACATGACTGACCACTTATTTCTCTTAAGTGTATCAAATATATTGTCACCTTACGGTTGCGCAACTACCGCTTCCCGGGAGATACAGAAATGAAAAGAAGTAACAAATATGAATATTCTCTAGATGGTGACAATGCACCCTAATTGGGAGCGACCCACTTAGCCATGCTGCCTGCTCGATTTTTGTCATTTCCCGGTTGTGAGGCTTGAGGTCATAAATATCACCCTATAGCATCTGGCCACCATTTACTTTTGAATCTCACATCGTCCATACACGTCATCTAGGAACAGGATGGACTGAAGGCACCCTCCTGCCACATCCTAGGAATCACCCTATAGATCAGTAACGAGTAAACCTTGCAATCCGTAGATTCCAACCGCGACAGAACACAGTATATCTCAAGGGGCCAACCTGAGATTTTAAGTAGTCCTCCCGTTTTATGAAGATCTACGGTCTTCATATGCTCCATCTCGATCATCATCTGATATCTTCCATGATTTCGTATTTGCTGGTCGAATGGTTTTTAAATATAAATTCGATCCCGGTCTTTTCGAACCAACAATCAATAATTGGCCAGATTTGATAATCGGTTATTTAACTATAAAATAAACAATATCCATCCATAAAAATAAAACACATTTATTGGGTCAGTATACAACTTCACTTGGCCTTTTTGATTAGCCAGTCATTAATTTAAAACTTCTATATTTCCAGCATTTGGAAAACATTCCTCTTTTCTAATTTAATATAAGAATATTCAATTATTCTCTCACTTTTACTTCATTAGTCTTCTCATTGTAAATTGGTAAGTGAATAATTCTCTAAGTACCAACCCAAAGGCCGAAACCAATATCAGATTGACACCTCGAAAGTTACTCAACTCAAGCAACGTACAATAGGTTCTAATTTCTTGTAAAACGACATCATATCCCTTATCATACTCAGTAAATCTTTTAAAACATTATAGATAAACCTTGACTCAAATATAAATCAAATACTATATGAATGCTTACTTCAAATCCGTTCTGGTTATATCTTAATAAAATCCTATCTCTTGTTTTAAAATACACGAGTTAGGATCGAATCCTTATAACTTATCTCGCCAAACCATTCTAATTCAATTTGGGTTTCTATTTCGATTTCAATTTTATATCTTTACACTTTTGAATTCCATCCATTCATAACTCGTTTCAACAATCGAAAACATATATTCCATTAAACTTGGTTTTTAACATCTTCATCCATATTGGGTTTCAGAAATTCAATTAAATAGAATTCCTAGAAGAATTCCATTTAGAGTTACTTATATATTTAATATAAATTCGCTTAAACATTAATTTAACCATAAACAATACCATATGGTTTCATTAACCTCCATTTATAAAATTCCAAGATTTATTACTTTGATTATAATAAAATAAATAATAATAACTTTCAATATAATCTCAATCAAGTTGTTTCTTAAAAACAATTAGTTTTAGTTATTAATCGTTAGGTTATTATCTGCTCACTTGCTTTTAAATCTTATTAACATAAAATTTTACTTCATAAAAGCATTTAATAATTCTTATAACTTAACAAATAAATAATAAATATTAATTTCTTTTTATTAATTTTTATTCAGAATAATAGATTTCAAAACTATCTTCGGTTATAAAATAAATTTATAACTTCATTTCTGTTGATTCACCTAACGGTAAATCAATATTTATTAAACAATTTTATCTTTAGGCCATTTGCCACCAATTACTCAACCAATACTGTCCATTGGTTAACCACAAACAAATGTTGAATTTAAATTCTACGATCAATGATCAAATCAATCATCCAATCAGACTGATTAAACAGTTCATATAATTGTAATATGAAAAAAACAACAAATTTGAGGATCCAATTGGATCCCTCCAACTTGTTTTTCCCTGCATCCAAATACGTTACTTCAAATAAAATTAGCTATTTCGAATAACAGATATAATAGATCAAAAATTAATAGCAATCTAAACGTTCACATTTTAATTTAATACATTTACATTATTATAAACATAGCCAATGAGGTAAGTTAACGCATTTGGAAATAATCGTTAAAATATAACGATCAGTTTCAATTAAATTAAATGAACATTTAACTTAAATTGGTTCTAAAAATATTAAGCATATATTCAAATAATCATCTAATCATTAGCAAACATAGCACACCAACATTAAACCCGACTTATATAAAATATAAATTGGGACAAAAACTGAGTGAGTTGAACTCACCTTGGGTTTCCATTCGTAATCAAAACGACTTGATTTAATTAAATAAAACATGCGTTTAATTTAGTTAAAAAGTCCAGCTGCTTCCAACTCCGTCTGTTCCAAATCCATAATGTAGTTCTCGTCGTTATGGTACCAATGTCCTTGGTTTGTTTGATTTTGTTGTTGTATGACCAAGATAATAATTTAATAGGATATTCACTTACTTAAATAATATTATAAAAACTTAAATAATATTTTATTAATCTAACATACTTGCGTTAATTAATTGTCGATTGGGAGCCTGTAGGCATCAATTAGGTACATTTAATTTACACCTAGGTTTTCGTTATATACAACTTAAAGAAATATTATAAATAACTTAACAACATGTTATATTTATAACTTATGATATATATATATACACACACACCCCCCATACCTGACCACGTGTAGACTTAACAAAGCACAAATACATTACTGGTGGGTATTTTCCAATTTCTCTAGCAACGTGTATTATCAATTTAGGCAAGATTAGGCATAATTAAATACTAGATTAGTCATATAAAATCATTGATCAGGCTTACTTACTATATTGTTCATTTTCTTCCTGTTTCACCTGTCTTGTTCGAATGTTATTTCGCCAACCCGCATGCCTCGTTGGACAGACACAACACCCCGCCTCATGTGACTTCCCCACATAATTTTCTGACCCTTTCCACGTCTGTTATTCCTCTCCTCCCCACGATATACATGACTCCAATCCCCGCATCCTTCACATTCCATACTTCTCCTTCTTCTTTTTTATTATTTATAAAAAGGCCAAAGCCCAGTCCACCTTATAGCCCACGCCTTAATTAATTACACAGCCCGCCAACCCTACAAATCTTTCTTCCCCCATGCTTCCTCCGAAACCATCCTGCTGCTCTCCATCCCACGCAACCGCCTTCCATCCTCTTCTCTTTTTTGTACCTGATGCTCGTAAATACCACATCACCCCTCTCCGCTGCTCTTCCCCTCAAGCTCCTCCAGTTTTTCTCCTATGCTATGTCAGATCTCTGGCGATAGCCTTTCAGAGCCCATGCACACATCTTCACGCGCTCATGTCTCCCCGTTTAACTGGAAATCATCTTCTATTTTGTTTATATGCTCTGCCCCGCCATCCATGTTTTTGCTCAAGCCACACAGTAAGATACCGTAACCCACCTTCTGCTACTCGCTTCGTCCCATTCTTCACAAGAATCCAAAACATCACGCAACTTGTAATCCCCTCCAATCGTTATACAGTTTATTCTTTTTTTCTTTTTAATGGCAACTGCATTTATTTGTGTTTTAGGAAAATAATGCAAATGAAAGGAGGTGTGCAGTGTATATATACATGCAAAAAATGAATATAAGGATCACGTAACATCAGTAGCCATATGTTTATATCAATTTAGGGTTGCAGTTTATAAGTTCACATAGTAGGAAGCTTCAGCTATCACGACTTTGATGGATAGGAGTGTTGTAACACCCTAAGTCCATTAATGTCACTCACTAAGGGAATGCATTAACTTTCATGGAGTATTA
Organism: Allium sativum; assembly: GCA_030737875.1. Classification (NCBI taxonomy): domain Eukaryota; kingdom Viridiplantae; phylum Streptophyta; class Magnoliopsida; order Asparagales; family Amaryllidaceae; genus Allium; species Allium sativum. The sequence goes on from JASFAX010000034.1 coordinate 9,406,282, forward strand.
TAAGAGTATAGAACAGAATATCACAAGACAGATATATAAAATGGCACTTAAGAAAATTCAAAGTTTATTCATTACAGCGGAAAAGCAAAACATGTTCGGTTACAACATCAAAACTATATACTAAAGCCAAGTACACAAATATCCATCTTGTAACAAATTATTATCAGAGTACATAAAAGTAAAACCATAATCCCACTCCTTATAGCCATAATGAAAAGAGATAAAGCTGAGCATTACTCTCAACACTTCCAAGCACATTAAGAAGAAAGGAATTCAAGTCAAACTTCACTAATCCCACCCTGAGGACCTGGGGGAGGAGGGGAAGAAAAGAGGCAAAAAAAAAAGGGTCATACATACGTCTGGCGAGTCTAGTAACTTTAACAATATAATCAGTAAAGTAACAGGATAAGAACATAACTGTATATAAGAGATGACTGTAACATAAGCAAATATGATAGGGTAAACAAGATGAACAAGATATAACGTTGATTGCGCTTCTAATCACTATAAGATAATTCCTACACCGCACCAATGCTAGTTCCATACTGAAAGTTGATCCCTCTTACTAAATATAATAATAATGATGATGATGGTAGTTTCGTGTACTTCTAGCTGTTGTCATAGGTGCCTCCTGCTCCTATCTCCACTAGTTGTACCCACTACCCTCCCCATTCGACTGGCTCCCTAACTTGTAGATAGTCGTGCTGGCCCCATAGTAGGGTGTATCACTCCCTAAACTGGCAACCCGATACTACTAAAATGCATGGCTTATACCAACATGATGCAACAACGTCTTACCTACAAGCCTGGACCCACGCACGCACATGACTCCGTTGGACTTGCACTGCCATCGCTAACTCTTTATTGATGTAATGACCCGGGATTTTGGCGACTTTGGTTATTGACATAAACACGATGATGACTAACCAAACATCGAAAAATACCGGTCATTAATAGAAGGAAAACGGAGGGTGAGGAAAGATAAGATAGAAACTTAGAATAGAAGAAGAAGAAGAACACAACATCAGAGTAACACGAACCTCACAGCGGAACGAATAACATATAATATATATAACATAACTTGAAATATACATCTGTACTTGAATACACATCATTATCAAAGTACAACACTTACAACACAGTGGAAATAACTATAGCTATATGATCCTGAAGCCTCCTGCTCCAGCGCTTCAAGTATCTGTAAATTCCTGACTACTTGACTGCCCGTACAAAATTGGGCAACCAAGAGTTTGGGGAAAACAAAACAAAATAAACTCCGGGTCAGTCATGGGACTGGTATGAGTAAAACAGTTTAAAACAGTTTGAACAGGTAAACGATATCTCATAAGACCACGCCGTATAATGGAACGGGTTTTTCCTTTATGAGAATCCAAAGTATCTTTATATCAAAAACCTTTTGATATTATAATAATGTCTATCAACCACAGTATAATAATCATCTAGCAGAAACGCTTTCATCTCACGTTCTACATATATAGTATACAATCAAAACCGCAAGCACGTATTGGGTAATGGATTTCCAACTATGACAAGGTATGGAACCACCTTTCGCTAGTGTACCTGTAGAGAGGAATACACTGGATTCAACAAGAACATCTTGCAACCCGGCCACACATGACCGACCACTCATTTCGCTTGAGTGTATCGAATGTATATCACCAACGGTTGGGATCAGCAACCGTTTCCCGAATGGGACAACATCAACAATAGATTTTTAGAAGTAAATGAAACTCTAGATCAGGTGATTATACACCCTACTTCGGTGCGACCGACTTAGCCATGCTGCCTGCCCGATTTCTGTCATTTACCGGATGTGAGGCTAGAAGCTACGCTTTATCATCACACCAGATTCACTTTGAATGCCACATCGTCAAATCCATCAAATCACCGATTGACATCCTCAACCATAGATTATGTGTTAGCTAAAAGAAGTTTCCTTCTCTGCTTCCACTCTTGGTACGATTGGAGAAATAAATATACGTGATCGTCTGGAAATACTCTGTCAGACATCCGTCCATACAAGTCATCCAGGAACAGGATGAACCGAAGGCACTATTCAATACATCCATCTTAGACACTGTTATCTAAGACTTATACAATAGCCCTCGTACTTTACTCCATCTTCAATTATCTTTGGCATATATGATTCGGATAACTCCTCTAACTCTATTCACATAACTCCTGTCGAATAAACTATATTCGATAACTCCCCTAACTCTATTCGAATAAACTATATTCGATTAACTCCTCTAATTCCATTCGAATAAACTATATTCGATTTATTCCCTTAACTCCATTTAACTCTATTCGAATAACTAATATTCGATAACCCTATTTAACTCTTATTCGAATAACTAATATTCGATAACTCTATTTAACTCTAATTCGAATAACTAATATTCGATAACTCCTTTTACTTTATTCGAATCATTAATATTCGATTAACTCAATTGAATAACTCTAGTACGATTAACTCTATCGATTTACTCAAACTGATTAACTCTAACTGGTTTAACTCTAACTGGTTAACTCTAACTGGTTTAACTCTAACTGGTTAACTCTATTCAGCTAATTCGACTCGACTAACCCCTTTCGAATAACATATTCGATTTACTAACTTTCGAATACCATATTCGATTTAACTCCTTCGAATACCATATTCGATTTAACTTCTTTCGAATACCATATTCGATTTAACTCCGTTATTCGCTGTATAAAGATTTCCTTTTTAACAACGTTTATTCATTTTTAAAGATTTACTTTTAGCAACGGTTCTCCGCTTAAAAAATGATTTCCTTCTTATACAGTTTCCTTTTTATAACGTTTTCCCTTTTATAACGTCCTATTCCATTATAAAAAATTTCCCTTTTTAACTCTATTTATTTTCTAATAATTCCTATCAATTCTATTTGTAAATGATTTACAAATATTTCCTTTTCTATTATTCTATTTGCAGATGGTTTGCAAATATTTCCTTTTCAAATCTATTCTTTGATTTTATAATTTCCCTTTTCTAAATATCTCCTATTTATAAATATTCCAATTTTTGTTTTATTTTCAAATGTCACTTTGAAAATATTCCCTTATCAACATTTCAGTATGTTATGGTGTTCAACATATCAAATCACGATGATCTGTATCGTCCAAGCACATATAATCGACAACAGATTATATATCACATCATATATCACAATATATGAAAAACAATAAAATAACTGTTGAGGAATCCAGTCGGATTGCTCCAACCTGTTTCCTTGCATCCACAGATGTTACACAATAAAATCAACATCACTTTCAGTTCCATATGATATATTCTGTTAAATAGAATCAATATAGAAATTCAACTAACTGACTAGCAGTTCAATCAAACAGTCAACACATAGTCAATCAGCCAATATTTAACAGTTCTAAAAATACAACATGAAATTATAAACTATTCAGAGTCAGTGAGATTTACTCACATTTGTAGTTCATCGTTAAAGAACGATAAATTGTTATTTGATTTGAATCAAACAGTTTATTTCACCATAAATTCTAGCGAGCTCTGATGGACTTCCAGTCAGTGTCATTTTGTTGCTCCTGTCCATATGATCCTAACGTGACCGACTGTTCGAATTTCTGATACAGTATGGCCAAGATATTGATCATACAAGTTATACAATTATTTAAATGGACACAAAATTAAAATTAGGCTGTTTATTTTCAACTAGGCCTTACCATATTAATTTGGCCCATCATTTCATTTAAGCCTACTCCTCTTTATCCAACTGGGCTCTCCACAAACCCATCAGCCTAACATCGGACCTTCTTCCCCGATAAGATTTTCAGCCTCAGCTCTCTTGGCTCACGCTACTTCAGACAACGGTTATCCCTTCATCTCAAACCAAAAATCCAACGCCCCCGTTTGTTTTCCTCCTCGACTCCCCTACATACCCGTTTTGACTCAAAACTGCTTCTTCTCTCCTCAGAAAAACACCCGTTGCTCCTGTATTTGCCATGACCGAATATTTCCAACCAATTTTCTCCTTCTCTGATTCACGATTTCTCCAACGAACTGTTTCGTCAGCTTCCTCCTTCCGAGACCACCTTCGCCATCACTATCAGGCAGAACCCGATCAACATCAACTCATCGCGGTTTTCAGATGATACCGCGCTCCTACTGTATTTCGAGATACTCAAATCCTTCACCGAAATCTTTGAAATACCACCAACACTCAGTGGAACCCAAATCTAATACTCAAAACCAAAATCGAGGCTTCGAATTCCAGAAACAACAAACCCTAGCCTATTGTTTACATGCGGCTTTGACGGAAAAATCATGATCAAGCATCCAGATATCGGTACGAATTTGTAGAGCGACACCCAGTGAATCGAAATTAACTTGTTTCGAGATTCCAGGAGTTTCCCTTAATTTTAGTTTGATTTTTGAAGACCACGAAAAGTTTTGAGGAAAAATTAAGCGGCAGCTGAGGATTTTGACTTAGAGGAAATGTTTTAAGGGTTTGGTTGGGTAAAGGACCTTATATAGTAGCACTAAAATATTTTTATATCCGATTTTATTTTGATTTAAAAGCAACCGCTAAAGGGATTTATTGTTAAAAATTCCTATGGTTACACACAATACCGAAAAATCATGAAAATTGGCAGGCAGGTAGAGTTTGACATTACTGACCCAACAAAACTGGTTTCATTGAATTCCGACTCTGTTTGCTCACATAGCGTATTTTTAACTGTCAAAATACTGAATGTTTTTCACTCTAAAAATCCGTACGGCCACACTGTGACTCTAAAAATCACGAAACTGGAAATCTAAGAACTATTTGACATTGCGGATCCAACATAATTAGTTTCGTCGAATTCCGACTTCGTTTGCAAAAGTGGCTTATTTTTACAGCTCTGAATGACCCATTTAAATATATAAATATATTTAAATTTAATTAAATTAAATATAAATAAATTTATATTATTGTATATATTCACAGTGGAATACCATACAGCTCTAGAATATTCCTATATGAATTTCTAACTTGATATTCACTTCTGGGTTAACCCGATATTCGGTTTATATTGAAATTCCTTTTTTAAAATATAAATAATTCCTTTATAAATTATAAAGGAATTCCACAGCAACTTTTCTAAAATTTGATTTGGACGTAAATCCAAATCTACACGATGAAATCCAGATTTTTCTCTTCCACTAGAAAGATATACTTTAGCAGCTCCACACATTTCTTGTTTCATAGAAATCCGGCTTAAAACGAATCATGTACCTTCAGTTGAAGTTCAAATCGCCAGATTACAAACTGCAACGCCATTTCGAGCTCGATTATAATTATATTATAATCTATACGTTCAAACTGTCGTTTATATAATATATTCGTTATTCAAATTCAATTCCAAGCTGAATTAAATATCACAGATGATCCAGTTCACACCATATCGCCATTTCAGCTAATTCTGATTAATTCAAAATTAAATATATTATTTAATTTATTATGTTAAATTAAATATTCACCATTATTTAATTAAACCACCATTTAATTAACTATATCACTATTTATAAAATTAAATAAATTAATTATAATACCTCTGCCAATGCGGGTCATTACAATCTTTCCCACTTAAAATAATTTCGTCCTCGAAATTGCTAAAATGTAGAGGACGACCCTATCGACTGGTTAGAACATATTTGTTCACCTCTCAACTCCAGTTTCAATTGAACCAATTTAATTTCAATTAAATTATTAATTAAATCTTATCAACAAAAATCCTGAAAATTTGCTAATGCCTTAACTCTTCAAAAAATTTCGCCAGCACCTCCTTTATATTGGTCAATCGGTCAAACTCCCACTCGCCTTTCTGGGCCATCTCCATCCCAAAAGAAAATCAAACAGCCAAGCGGCTTGCCAATTCGGCTCATAAATCTTATATCCAATAGAAATATAAACTTGTACCTTTTGTCGGCATATCATTATATCCTTTCCACCTGTTATCAGTTCAGCAGATACAAGGGTCATCCCAATCAAATTCCAATCTGCTTTTATCCACGACACAACCATTCGCTTATATCCGAGCCAAATATCATTTCAACTCGAGTTTCTTCTCAATTCCTAACTCTTAAATTGATTATCACATTACACTTCAAATTTGAATTTCACAATCCGATTTGTCTTGATATCATTCTAATTCAATCTCAGTTACCACTTTACTGGCTTTACTTTAATTCAAAATTGCGTTCACAAATTTCTGTTAAATTTGTTTTTAATTCTAGCAGTCTTTCCCTAGGAGTTTTTAAACAGTTTACTCTTTTCAAAAATCAAAATTTCCTTTTGAACATGTCACTGAGCCCTTAATTAATATACCATTAGTTAAATCACTTCTCTATGTCTTTATCAATATTTGTTAACCAAATATTTTCAATAACAATATTGGCCTTTTATGTTATTTGGAAAACATTTCCGAATATCGCCTTCCTTTATTTTCTAAATTTTAGAAAATATATGCTATTTATATATTCCAATTACTTATCTCTTTTCCGATCTCATTTATTTCTATACTTAGGAAATATTCTTTACTATATTTCCAAGCTTACACTTACTTGGGTTAAAACGGATGTTGTGTAAAACATCGTTACGACAACCCACATACTATATTCAACTAACTCTTATTCAACATTGATCATCGAGCCTGAAATCTTACTATTTATTTGTTAATAATGAAATCAATTAAGTTGGGGTATAACTACCTCTCAGACCTTAACTGAATAACATTTATAACGTCAAAACAGATATGAATACTTACTCGAATAATCAATACCATACAACTATTTGTTCACTTTTAAACATGTATACGCTTCCTCTTTCTACTCTTACTAGATTTTATTCTTAGTCTTCCTTTTTGATTTTACTATTCTATTTCTAAGTTCGTTTCCTTATCGACTTCTATATTTATATATATTGATACGTTGATTTCTAACTATCAAATTATCTTAAAAATATTCTAACTCCTTAAATTCCCGGAAAAATTCGCCATAACCTCCTTTGTACCAGGAGCATTGGGATATTTCAAATAGCCTCCCATGTGTGACGGCAAGGAATTTCGCTCGGTCCGAACCAGTCGCTAAACCGACCCAGACCGTTCGGATAGTTCGAGAACAGGCCACAACAGAACGCATATAAAAGAACATTTCACTGTATCTTACAACAATGCATCAGAATACAAGAATATACAGAGTATAAATGAATATTACACAGAAATATTAGAGATTTAAATTACATTAAATACATAGCAGCGGAAAATAATACAATACACACTAGAAAAAGATATATGGATACAAAGCTTTCCGGATATCGTTCCAGCTGTAAACCAGGATCCTGTGAATACAAATCTGCAAAACCAAAACTACTAGCTGCCCGTGTCAAAATAAGGGCACCGAGAGTTTAGGTTAAAACAATAAACTCCAGGTCAGTCATGGGACTGGTGTGAGAACTAAAACAGTTATTAATCTTTATTTTTAAAGTTAGGTAAATCAAGGGACCACGCCGTTTAACACGGAACGGGTTTCCTCCCAAGAATACCAGTGCATAAAACAAACAGCGCAATGCTAAATAGAGAAAAATGAAGCTGTTATAAGACCCAGGTCCTATCACACAATGCAACGCAAGCCGGGGGATAGGGTTTTCCCTTATAACAGCCAAAGAATGCTTGATACGTTTAAAAACAAATCATTTGATACTATTATAAGTGCATAGTGTATAAAACAACTTCAAATCATAAGTATCAATCATAGGCGGCATGGGTACCATATATCATGTCGCCATATATAGGTTTACAAATAAAACCGCAAATGTCACGTATTTGGAAATTGGATTTCCATCTATGAACCGAGGCAAAAGATAGTCCTCAACCGATTCGAGACAATATAGCCCATGTCTCAGGTCCCAGACTCAGGTGGGCCTTGGATCGTCAGGGCCGGTCCACCGATGTGGATTATTATGCCTGAACAATACGTCTCTCCGCCCTATGGGGCGTAAATGAGCCAACAAATGACTCCATCGGACCCAGATCGTCCGATCAAACCGAGGCGCCTCGCAACAGCAACAACAACATAAGTCAAACTCGCCAGGGCGTGTAAAACCACTGACGCCACTTCTAGCTAGAAAGAAACGCAAGTCCTCCCTGAGGTCCGTCTCCCGTTTTTGGTTCATACCGGGTGTGAAACTCGCGAATCAAACGTTACACAAAGCTACGCCACAAAGGCCTTGCTTCGATCATCACCACAAGACTTTGCTTTTCAACAGAAGCCTCGATCAATTGCCACTTAGGCATGCCACATAGGCAATTCACTCCATGCGTTTGATATCCATCAATATATAACCCCTGAGCTCGTACGTCTCAGAGAAGGGCGTTAAGCAAGAGAATAAATTCTCCGCCGCCAAACAGATATATATTTAATAGAAATCAATCACACGGACTAAAATCCAATGTCAGACACACAGTCCATTTACAAGTCCGTTCTGGGTCTGAACGAAACCGGAGGCACCTAGTACCCCGCATATCCATCGATCTCTAAGTACGTCTGGACGACCACCAACTGTTTCCATCTTCTTGGGTGTACAGCCCAATCAAGATCATCAGTAATCACCCAAACGACGTGAAGACTTCCGGTCTTCGACCATCGTCTTCATCTTCGACTTATCGTCGTATCAGTTATTCAGAATGGGATAAACCCGGTCTTTCTGAATAACTCGCGTATATTTTAAATAAGTGTTACACAAACACAACATACGCCTCATTCCAATTCATTAGTCACTAACCGTAAATTAATCAAGAGAATAATTCCCCAAACATTAACCCCGAAGGCCGAAACCAACATCAGATCAATATCCAGAAAACCATTCTGCTTGGCTAACCGACAGTTAGTTTCTAAATTTCACATTCATAGGGAAAGGTTCCCATTAATTTTATCAAAGATAAATCATTAAAATTTATTCTTTAATCTATTTTTGAATATCAATTCAAATTAGTCGGGATTAACGAACTTTACCGAAGTAATCCTTTGTTTTAATTTCCCAATCCCAGCCTATTCATCCCATGAAGTAAAACTGGTTATACTTCATATCTAACACCACAGTGTCATCGGTAAATTCAATTATCATTTCACGTTCAAATCTAATTAAAGATTTAACTAACGCCTGGAGTAAAACTGGTGGTACTCCATTTCGATTATTTCAATCTAATTAAAGATTCATTAAAACTCCACTTAGTTTTAATCGTTAACTGGGTTAAAGAATCCGTGTCATTTAAAACACGGTTCACGATAAACCCAAAGTCACATTCCATTAATTATCGGGTTAAAGAACGAGTGTTATTTAAAACACTGTTCACGATAAACCCAAAAATCAATATCAATTCAATTCCAATTAAATATTATTTAATTGGTACACTTCATTAAATCTAAATAAAAAGATTTAATCTTTTCTCAACTGGGTTCAAGAACAGTGTTAATGAAGACACCATTCACGACAAACCCAAATCACATTTGATATTCAATACAAGGCTCTGAATAGAAAATATCCCGGCTTATATTCAATATCAAATTCTACGACCAACAAATATCGTATTGGAAATAACGATATATAAATATCTTTCAAATTTCCATAACAACACCTGTATAATCACGAAATTCAACATCGAAAAGTTCCGAAGACAATTTCGATTCAAATCCATTCCAATGCAATTATTGGAAATTCTGGTTATTTTCAAAACCATTTCAATATTCAATTCATTTATTTAAAAATAAATAGAATTGTAATTCTAGTTCAAAACTAGTTCATTTCGATAAAAATCTATTTTTATCTTTTCAAATATGGAGTTTTTTATCCCAATTCTTTCTAAATCATTTCTTATGATTTTACACAAATTATTACTATTTTTAATAATTTTATCAAGGCCTGTACAGTCGATTTCCATCAACGGCCATCGAACTGCACTTACAGCGACCTTTTTCAAATTTGATTTGGACATAATTCCAAATCCAACCGTTAGATTTCAAATTTCTAATATTCGTTAGAAATCTCTTTTCGATACGAACCCAACGGTTCCGGTTTTAGGAGAATCCGACGGTCGGATCTCCCGTAATGTCCGTTTGAAATAAATGGTCGAAATTCACGAACTGCCGCGGCGCGGCGCGTTCTATTCAGGCCATTATATTATATATATAATATATATAATATATACTTCATCGATTTCTATTTAAAACGAATTATATAAATAGTTTTAAATTCGTTTCAAAAGCAATTTCAACTTCCATTTCAATTCAAATCAAAATTGAATTCTTCTTTATAAATTCGTTTTAAAATTCATTTCTATTCAATTCAAATTTCAATTCAATTTGAATTCATTTCAATTCAATTCATTTCGAAATCGTTTTCAATTCAATTCATTTCGAAATCGTTTTCAATTCATTTCATTTCGAAATCGTTTTCAATTCATTTCATTTCGAAATCGTTTTCAATTCAATTCATTTCGAAATCGTTTTCAATTCAATTCATTTCGAAATCGTTTTCAATTCAATTCATTTCGAAATCGTTTTCAATTCATTTCATTTCGAAATCGTTTTCAATTCAATTCTTATCGTTTTCAATTCAATTCATTTCGATATCATTTTCAATTCAATTCATTTCGAAATCGTTTTCAATTCAATTCATTTCGAAATCGTTTTCAATTCAATTCATTTCGAAATCGTTTTCAATTCAATTCATTTCGAAATCGTTTTCAATTCAATTCATTTCGAAATCGTTTTCAATTCATTTCATTTCGAAATCGTTTTCAATTCATTTCATTTCGAAATCGTTTTCAATTCAATTCATTTCGAAATCGTTTTCAATTCAATTCATTTCGAAATCGTTTTCAATTCATTTCATTTCGAAATCGTTTTCAATTCATTTCATTTCGAAATCGTTTTCAATTCATTTCATTTCGAAATCGTTTTCAATTCAATTCATTTCGAAATCGTTTTCAATTCAATTCATTTCGAAATCGTTTTCAATTCAATTCATTTCGAAATCGTTTTCAATTCAATTCATTTCGAAATCGTTTTCAATTCATTTCATTTCGAAATCGTTTTCAATTCAATTCATTTCGAAATCGTTTTCAATTCAATTCATTTCGAAATCGTTTAAAATCGATATAAATATCGTTCACGTCAAAATGGCGTCAATCTAATCATCACGGCTTCACATATTTCTATTTTCAAATATTCTATTTTAAAATAGTTGTTATTATCAAAATATTTCGTTCAACACATGACCAATCTCAATGGATGAGTACTGTCAACACATGAACTTTATTTTATATCGATAAAGATGTAAATTTTATTACTAAAATATTTCGTTCAACACATGACCAATCTCAAAGGATGAGTACTGTCAACACATGAACTTTTATTTTATAATATTCTTTATTTTTCAAATTGGAATGAGGCCCAATCAATTACCATATAAAGTTAATTATATGGATTTTCATACATCACATGTATAATAGCATTGAAAAATAATCAACCATCAACCAAAGTGCACCACACTGTATAAGCATCAAAGATAGATATCTAACGCTTATAACAGCCTGTCAATCAATCGATCGACATATTTAATCAATCAGGATGAGTGAACTTCAAATTTCATCCCAACACCCGTGTGGGGTTTCAAACAATCAAACACAGATTTTAGTTGTGCAGTTGGGCGATGTGTAAAATTTATCGACCCAATCAATGTCCTTCAAATAGGTGTACATAAACAAACCGTTCGGTTTGTAAATGAATATTTTATTTATTCACATTCCCGTTAAAAATTATATTTTTAACGATAAAAACATTTTATTTCAACATATGAATTTCTATTCAGTTCATTCTTTAAATAAAATGATATTTTTATTTTTCTAACTTATTTTAGAAAATTTCGGCGGCATAACGGCACGATACTAGAAACGGGACGAGGCCTAGCCTTATCCCCGGTCTAGTGAAGGCCCACGCCATTCACACATCAATCAAAATCACCAAACAACCAAATTCAAATCACATCATATAACTAATCTATGCAACCAAACAAACAAGTCCATGGTCTGTGGACGATTGTGTCGGGTGCTACTAAACACCGTCTGCATCCTAGTATATATATATATAACTAGAAAAATTAAATTGAAAGGTGAGAAGAACTGTGAAAACCCGTAACTTCCCCGCTAAGGAAAGCATCGGATAGTTCGAGAACAAGCCACACCAGAACGCATACAGAAGAACATATCATTGTATATTACGACAATGCATCAGATTACAAGAATATACAGAGTATAAATGAATATTACACAGAAATATCAGAGATTTAAGTTACATTTAAATACATAGCAGCGGAAAATAATAAAATACACAACTAGAAGAGATATACGGATTCAAAGCTTTCTGGATATCATTCCAGCTGTAAACCAGGATCCTGCGAATATAAATCTGCAAAACCAAAACTACTAGCTGCCCGTGTCAAAATAGGGGCACCCAGAGTTTAGGTTAAAACAATAAACTCCAGGTCAGTCATGTGACTGGTGTGAGAACTAAAACAGTTATTATACTTTATTTTTAAAGTTAGGTAAATCAAGGGACCACGCCGTATAACACGGAACGGGTTTCCTCCCAAGAATACCAGTGCTTAAAACAAACAGCGCAATGCTAAATAAAGAAAAATGAAGCTGTTATAAGACCCAGGTCCTATCACACAATGCAACGCAAGCCGGGGGATAGGGTTTTCCCTTATAACAGCCAAAGAATGCTTGATACGTTTAAAACAAATCATTTGATACTATTATAAGTGCATAGTGTATAAAACAACTTCAAATCATAAGTATCAATCATAGGCGACATGAGCGTCCCATGCCACTATGTCGCCATATATAGGTTTACAAATAAAACCGCAAAGTCACGTATTTGGAAATTGGATTTCCATCTATGAACCGAGGCAAAAGATAGTCCTCAACCGATTCGAGACAATCTAGCCCATGTCTCAGGTCCCAGACTCAGGTGGGCCTTGGATCGTCAGGGCCGGTCCACCGATGTGGATTATTATGCCTGAACAATACGTCTCTCCGCCCTATGGGGCGTAAATGAGCCAACAAATGACTCCATCGGACCCAGATCGTCCGATCAAACCGAGGCGCCTCGCAACAGCAACAACAACATAAGTCAAACTCGTCAGGGCGTGTAAAACCACTGACGCCACTTCTAGCTAGAAAGAAACGCAAGTCCTCCCTGAGGTCCGTCTCCCGTTTTTGGTTCATACCGGGTGTGAAACTCGCGAATCAAACGTTACACAAAGCTACGTCACAAAGGCCTTGCTTTGATCATCACCACAAGACTTTGCTTTACAACAGAAGCCTCGATCAATTGCCACTTAGGCATGCCACACAGGCAATTCACTCCATGCGTTTGATATCCATCAATATATAACCCCTGAGCTCGTACGTCTCAGAGAAGGGCGTTAAGCAAGAGAATAAATTCTCCGCCGCCAAACAGATATATATTTAATAGAGATCAACCACACGGACTAAAATCCAATGTCAGACACACAGTCCATTTACAAGTCCATTCTGGGTCTGAACGAAACCGGAGGCACCTAGTACCCCGCATATCCATTGATCTCCAAGTACGTCTGGACGATCACTAACTGTTTCCATCTTCTTGGGTGTACAGCCCAATCAAGATCATCAGTAAGCACCCAAACGACGTGAAGACTTCTGGTCTTCGACCACCGTCTTCATCTTCGACTTATCGTCGTATCAGTTATTCAGAATGGGATAAACCCGGTCTTTCCGAATAACTCGCGTATATTTTAAATAAGTGTTACACAAACACAACATACGCCTCATTCCAATTCATCAGTCACTAACCGTAAATTAATCAAGAGAATAATTCCCCAAATATTAACCCCGAAGGCCGAAACCAACATCAGATCAATATCCAGAAAACCATTCTGCTTGGATAACCGACAGTTAGTTTCTAAATTTCACATTCATAGGGAAAGGTTCCCATTAAATTTATCCAAGATAAATTCCTTGAATTTATTCTTTAATCTATTTTTGAATATCAATTCAAACTAGTCGGGATTAACGAAACTTACCGAAGTAATCACTTGTTTTAAATTTCCCAATCCCAACCTATTCATCCCATGAAGTAAAACTGGTAGTACTTCATATCTAACACCATGGTGTTATCGGTAAATTCAATTACCATTTCACGTTCAAATCTAATTAAAGATTTAACTATCGCCTGGAGCAAAACTGGTGATACTCCATTCTCGACCATTTCAATCTAATTGAAGATTCATTAAAACCCCACTTAGTTTTAATCGTTAACTGGGTTAAAGAATCCGTGTCATTTAAAAACACGGTTCACAATAAACCCAAAGTCACATTCATTAATTATCGGGTTAAAGAACAAGTGTTATTTAAAACACTGTTCACGATAAACCCAAAAATCAATATCAATTCAATTTCAATTAAATATTATTTAATTGATACACTTCATTAAATCTAAATAAAAAGATTTAATCTTTTCTCAACTGGGTTCAAGAACAGTGTTAGTGAAGACACCATTCACGACAAACCCAAATCACATTTGATATTCAATACAAGGCTCTGAATAGAAAATATATCGGCTTATATTCAATATCAAATTCTACGACTAACAAATGTCGCATTGGAAATAACGATATAAATATATATCTTTCAAATTTCCATAACAACATCTGTATAATCACGAATTCCAACATCGAATTATTCCGAAGACAATTTCGATTCAAATCCACTCCAATGCGATCATTGGAAATTTTGGTTATTTTTAAAACCCTTTTCAAATTCAATTTATTTATTTAAAAATAAATAGAATTATAATTCTAGTTCAAAACTAGTTCATTTCGATAAAAATCTATTTTTATCCTTTCAAATATGGAGTTTTTCATCCCAAATCTTCACAAATCATTTCTTATGATTTTACACAAATTATTACTATTTTTAATAATTTTATCAAGGCCCGTACAGTCGATTTCCATCAACGGCCATCGAACTGCACTTACAACGACCTTTTTCGAATTTGATTTGGACGTATCTCCAAATCCAACCGTTAGATTTTGAATTTCTAATATTCGTTAGAAAGCTCTTTTCTATACGAACCCAACGGTTCCGGTTTTAGGAGAATCCGACGGTCGGATCTCCCGTAATGTCCGTTTGAAATAAATGGTCGAAATTCACGAACTGCCGCGGCGCGGCGCGTTCTATTCAGGCCATTATATTATATATAATATATATAATATATACTTCGTCGATTTCTATTTAAAACGAATTATATAAATAGTTTTAAAATCATTTCAAAAGCAATTTCAACTTTCTTTTCAATTCAATTCAAAATTGACTTCTCCTTTATAAATTCGTTTTAAAATTCAATTCTATTCAATTCAAATTTCAATTCAATTTGAATTCATTTCAATTCGCTTTCAATTCAATTTGAATTCGTTTTCAATTCAATTCATTTCGAAATCGTTTTCAATTTAATTTGAATTCGTTTTCAATTCAATTCATTTCGAAATCGTTTTCAATTCAATTTGAATTCGTTTTCAATTCAATTTATTTCGAAATCGTTTTCAATTCAATTCATTTCGAAATCGTTTTCTATTCAATTTATTTCGAAATCGTTTTCAATTCAACTCATTTCGAAATCGTTTTCAATTCAATTCATTTCGAAATCGTTATATATTCAATTCATTTCGAAATCGTTATATATTCAATTCATTTCGAAATCGTTTTCAATTTAATTCATTTCGAAATCGTTTTCAATTCAATTTATTTTATATACGTTGAAGTAAAGTGATGATTTTTTTTAATGATGAAATCTATATATAGAGAATAGCGTTATAAAAATAGAATTTTTATCTATATATTAGCGGTAAAGAAATATGATTTTTATATATTGAATAGCATAGTAAAAATTCGATTTTTAAATATATGAAGTGATTATTAAAATATGATTTTTAAATTGAAAGTGAATAAATAAAAATGTGAATTTTATTTTGAAGACATCGAAATATAAAAATGTGTGATTTTTATATATGTAGTGAATACGGGCAACGAAGGTGATTAAAAGGCGAGAACGACGAAGAATTCTGCAAAAGAAGTGCCGTGGAGCTAGGATAGCTATATGTGAGAATTTCTCACCTTTCAAATTTATTTTCTAGTTATATGTATATACTAGGATGCAGACGGTGCTTAGTAGCACCCGACACAATCGTCCACAGACCATGGACTTGTTTGTTTGGTTGCATAGCTTAGTTATATGATTTGAGTTGAATTGAAAACGATTTCGAAATGAATTGAATTGAAAACGAATTCAAATTAAATTGAAAACGATTTCGAAATAAGTTGAATTGAAAACGATTTCGAAATAAATTGAATTGAAAACGATTTCGAAATAAGCTAGAGAACAAGACACATTAGAACCATACAAAAGAATTCATCAGATCTTGGATTAGTAATATCCAATGGAATGACTCGTTAGAGATGGGATCAGTAGTATCCTAGAACGAGTGTGAAGAGTAGTGTTTTTGATAAATAAAAGTGAAAACAAACTTTGTTTGAAAATATAAATCAATTATTCGTATTTGATTATTTATTTATATTGATGTGGACAATCCAGTATATATAGATTTTGCCTATACGTCTGATCCACGTGTATTCGAAATTTTAATATACTGGATAGATATAGAATTGCACTCTAATCGCCCGGAGATGATTTTGATGATGGAGCTCCATCATTAGAATTTATGTTCGAGTGACGAAAGTGGGCTTTCTATATATTTCCTATTGACTGGTGTGAGAACCAAAATTAGATAGGGCTTATTGTTGTGATTTGGCATCAAAAACATGATTTTAGTATATGTATCAAAATTATGAATTTGGAACGTTAATCCACTAATTGATTGATGTTTGTGTTGTTTGTTTGTTTGTTTGATAATTTTGAACCATTATGCCTAATTGAACCAAATATTGAATTATATTGAAAATTGGTTGCATTTGCTTGCATATACATATATATCATTGAACAGGTCATAGCAAGGAGGCTAGAGCCAGAGAATAAAATTTGTTTGCCCGACAAATAGGTACATGTTTACTACATAATTTCCTGTTTTGTTTGGGTGATGATGATTTTATGAGCCTATTGGCTAGCCGCTTGGCTTTTTCTTTTTCTTTTTGAGATCTGAAGGACCGGGGAAGCTATTTGAAATTCCCCGATGCTCCCGGTGCAGGGGAGGTTATGGCGAAATTTTTCGAAAATTTAGGGTGTTAGCCAAATTTTTGAAATTTTGAAAATTCTCATAAACTAAAAAGTTGGAGAATGGAAGCCAGATCGAGCGTAGAGCTGATTAATCAAACCACTTTCGACTTTGTTCCTTTTCGGGGACGAAAAGTTTTAAGTGGGGGAGATTGTAACAACCCGTAAAATCTGGGCCAGTTTAAAATTTTTATTTTGGCAATTTTAGCGAATTTTGATTATTTAAAATGAATTATTTTAAATAATATCGACGAGAAATTTATTTTGAATAGAATTCGAACGTATATATTATATACGCCGTCGTTAGAATATAAATATTTATATATAATTATAAATAGAATTGAAAATGGCGCGGTAGATCGATAATTCGATTTCAAACTTCAATTGAATGTACCGGGTGCAAAATAATCCGGATTTTAGTGAAACCAAAAATAATATTATCTAATTGTGAATATCTTTCCAACGAATCCGAATAATTGAAATTTCATAGCGGGGATCAAAAGATATGTCCAGTTGAAAATTCTGAATAGTCGCTATGGAATTTAGGCCCTTAAAAATGGACATTTTGCAAATGACCTCGGATTTCGACGAAACCAGTTTTGTTGGGTCCGTGGTGTCAAACTATTGCTAGATTTCAAATTTCATAATTTTTCGAATCAATATGTGAGCATGGCGAAGTTAAACGCGTTTGACCGGTTTCAGTTGATTTTAATCGACTGGAAAATGGCCATTTTTCAAACGGTCTCAGAATTCGACGAAATTAGTTTTGTTAGGATCGTATCGTCAATACGAAGCTAGAAAATATTTTTATGGAATTTTTAGAGTTAGTATGTGACCCCGGTAATTTGAAATGTGCGTTTAAATTGAATATATAAAGAATTATACTTTAAATTTAACGAAAACTGATCGAAACAGTCGAATCAGCCTGTGATACATATCCCATTGTGTTCGGAATGGGGGTAATTAGCTATGGACGACAGTCGGTGGGCTTGATTTCGGGTTTGAAATAAAAGTCAACCTTTTGGAATAAAAATAGAATAAATATATATATATATATATTATATTACCCTCTCTATTCTCTCTCCCTTACCGTACAATTCAGATCGAAGAAATTAAAAAAAAAAAAAAAACTCGAGACCGCATCGCTGGCGCGTGCGCGCCGTTCGTCGCCATCGCTTCCCCCCTTTCCACATCTCCTCCGCCCAACCGCCCTCCGACCAAGCTGCCGGAGCTGACCTCGAACCCCCTCCTCTAGCTCCCCCTCGCGTCGCCATTCCCCTCAATCCCCCAAACCAGAAATCCCCAATCGAAGCTCTGAAGGCCGCCAGCCCCGACGAGCTCCGCCGCCCCAAGGCCAACCGCCACCTCCAGCAGTCCCCTTCCCCCTTCAATCGACGGTGGTAGACCCCCCCTCTCTGTAAGTCCTTTTTTTTTCTTTTTATTTATTATTTTATTTTTGTTTTATATTTACAGATTAAAAACTGTTTTTATTTTAAAGATTAAATACTGTTTTTATTTTAACAGTTTAAAAACTGATTATTGAAAAGTTTAAAAACTGATTTTTGAAAAGTTTAAAAACTAATTTTTGAAAAGATTTAAACTTTATAAGGGAAAAGATTTAAAACTGACTTTAAAAAGAAAAAGATGTGATCTTTAAAATAGAAAAGACGGAATTTTTATTAAGTAAAAGAAATAAAAATATGATTTTTATATGTTGAACTTCGAATTAAAAATATGATTTTTATATATTGAACTTCGAATTAAAAATATGATTTTTATATGTTGAACTTCGAAATAAAAATATGATTTTTATATGTTGAACTTCGAAATAAAAATATGATTTTTATATGTTGAACTTCGAAATAAAAATATGATTTTTATATGTTGAACTTCGAAATAAAAATATGATTTTTATATATTGAACTTCGAAATAAAAATATGATTTTTATATGTTGAACTTCGAATTAAAAATATGATTTTTATATGTTGAACTTCGAAATAAAAATATGATTTTTATATATTGAATAGCGAAGTAAAAATTCGATTTTTACATATGTAGTGAATACGGGCAACGAAAGCGACAAAGGGCGAGATTGGCGAAGACTTCTGCAAGGAAAAAGTCAAGATGATTGGATAGCTATAAGTGAGAACTTCTCACCTTTCAATTTAATTTTTCTAGTTATATATATATATATATATATACTAGGATGCAGACGGTGTTTAGTAGCACCCGACACAATCGTCCACAGACCATGGACTTGTTTGTTTGGTTGCATAGATTAGTTATATGATGTGATTTGAATTTGGTTGTTTAGTGATTTTGATTGATGTGTGAATGGCGTGGGCCTTCACTAAACCGGGGATAAGGCTAGGCCTCGTCCCGTTTCTAGTATCGTGCCGTTATGCCGCCGAAATTTTCTAAAATAAGTTAGAAAAATAAAAATATCATTTTATTTAAAGAATGAACTAAATAGAAATTCATATGTTGAAATAAAATGTTTTATCATTAAAAAAAAAAAAAAATTTAACGTGAATGTGAATAAATAAAATATTCATTTACAAACCAGACGGTTTGTTAATGTACACTGATTTGACTGACATTGATTGGGTCGATAAATTTTACACATCGCCCAACTGCACAAATAAAATATTTGTTTGATTGTTTGAAACCCTACACGGGTGTTAGGATGAAATATGCAGTTCACTCATCCTGATTGGTTAAATATGTCGATCGATTGATTGACAGGCTGTTATAAGCGTTAGATATCTATATTTGATGCTTATACAGTGTAGTGCACTTTGGTTGATGGTTGATTATCTTTCAATGCTATTATATACATGTGTTGTATGAAAATCCATATAATTAACTTTATAGGGTAATTGATTGGGCCTCATTCCAATTTAGAAAATAAAGAACAACATAAAATAAATGTTCATGTGTTGACAGTACTCATCCATTGAGATTGGTCATGTGTTGAACGAAATATTTAGTAATAAAATTTACATCTTTATCAATATAAAATAAAGGTTCATGTGTTGACAGTACTCATCCATTGAGATTGGTCATGTGTTGAACGAAATATTTTGATAATAACAACTATTTTGAAAAAGAAATATTTGAAATAGAATATTTGAAAATAGAAATTTATGAAGCCGAGTTGATTAGATTGACGCCATTTTGACGTAAACGATTTATATCGATTCTATTCATTTTGAAATGAAATGAATTGAAAACGATTTCGAAATGAATTGAATTGAAAACGATTTCGAAATGAAATGAATTGAAAACGATTTCGAAATGAAATGAATTGAAAACGATTTCGAAATGAATTGAAAACGATTTCGAAATGAAATGAATTGAAAACGATTTCGAAATGAAATGAATTGAAAACGATTTCGAAATGAAATGAATTGAAAACGATTTCGAAATGAAATGAATTGAAAACGATTTCGAAATGAAATGAATTGAAAACGAATTCGAAATGAATTGAATTGAAAACGAATTCAAATTGAATTGAAAGCAAATTGAAATGAATTCAATTTGAATTGAATAGAAATGAATTTTAAAACGAATTTATAAAGAAGAATTCAATTTTGATTTGAATTGAAATGCAAGTTGAAATTGCTTTTGAAACGAATTTAAAACTATTTATATAATTCGTTTTGAATAGAAATCGACGAAATATATATTATATATATTATATATATAATATAATGGCCTGAATAGAACGCGCCGCGCCGCGGCAGTTCGTGAATTTCGACCATTTATTTCAAACGGACATTACGGGAGATCCGACCGTCGGATTCTCCTAAAACCGGAACCGTTGGGTTCGTATCGAAAAGAGCTTTCTAACGAATATTAGAAATTTGAAATCTAACGGGTGGATTTGGAGTTACGTCCAAATCAAATTTGAAAAAGGTCGCTGTAAGTGCAGTTCGATGGCCATTGATGGAAATCGACTGTACGGGCCTTGATAAAATTATTAAAAATAGTAATAATTTGTGTAAAATCATAAGAAATGATTGAGAAAGAATTGAGATGAAAAACTCCATATTTGAAAAGATAAAAATAGATTTTTATCGAAATTAACTGGTTTTGAACTAGAATTATAATTCTATTTATTTTTAAAATAAATAAACTGAATTTAAAAAGGGTTTTGAAAATAACCAGAATTTCCAATGATTGCATTGGAGTGGATTTGAATCGAAATTGTCTTCGGAATATTTCGATGTTGGAATTCGTGATTATACAGATGTTGTTATGGAAATTTGAAAGATATATATTTATATCGTTATTTCCAATACGACATTTGTTAATCGTAGAATTTGATATTGAATATAAGCCGATATATTTTCTATTCAGAGCCTTATATTGAATATCAAATGTGATTTGGGTTTGTCGTGAATGGTGTCTTCATTAACACTGTTCTTGAACCCAGTTGAGAAAAGATTAAATCTTTTTATTTAGATTTAATGAAGTGTACCAATTAAATGATATTTAATTGGAATTGAATTGATATTGATTTTTGGGTTTATCGTGAATAATGTTTTAAATAACACTTGTTCTTTAACCCGATAATTAATGGAATGTGATTTTGGGTTTATCGTGAACTGTGTTTTAAATGACACGGATTCTTTAACCCAGTTAACGATTAAAACTAAGTGGAGTTTTAATGAATCTTTAATTAGATTGAAATGATCGAAAATGGAGTATCACCAGTTTTGCTCCAGGCGATAGTTAAATCTTTAATTAGATTTGAACGTGAAATGGTAATTGAATTACCGATAACACTGTGGTGTTAGATATGAAGTATTACCAGTTTTACTTCATGGGATGAATAGGTTGGGATGGGGAAATTAAAATAAATGATTACTTCGGTAAGGTTCGCTAATCCCGACTAGTTTGAATTGAGATTCAAAAATAGATTAAAGAATAAATTCAAGAAATTTGTCTTGGATAAAATTAATGGGAACATTTCCCTATGAATGTGAAATTTAGAAACTAACTGTCGGTTGGCCAAGCAGAATGGTTTTCTGGATATTGATCTGATGTTGGTTTCGGCCTTCAGGGTTAATATTTGGGAAATTATTCTCTTGATTAATTTACGGTTAGTGACTGATGAATTGGAATGAGGACAGAGAGGGGAGGGTCTACCACCGTCGATTGAAAATATACGCGAGTTATTCGGAAAGACCGGGTTTATCCCATTCTGAATAACTGATACGACGATAAGTCGAAGATGAAGACGATGGTCGAAGACCGGAAGTCTTCATGTCGTTTGGGTGATTACTGATGATCTTGATTTGGCTGTACACCCAAGAAGATGAAAACAGTTGGTGGTCGTCCAGACGTACTTGGAGATCGATGGATATGCGGGGTACTAGGTGCCTCCGGTTTCGTTCAGACCCAGAATGGACTTGTAAATGGACTGTGTGTCTGACATTGGATTTTAGTCCGTGTGATTGATTTCTATTAAATATATATCTGTTTGGCGGCGGAGAATTTATTCTCTTGCTTAACGCCCTTCTCTGAGACGTACGAGCTCAGGGGTTATATATTGATGGATATCAAACGCATGGAGTGAATTGCCTATGTGGCATGCCTAAGTGGCAATTGATCGAGGCTTCTGTTGAAAAGCAAAGTCTTGTGGTGATGATCGAAGCAAGGCCTTTGTGGCGTAGCTTTGTGTAACGTTTGATTCGCGAGTTTCACACCCGGTATGAACCAAAAATGGGAGACGGACCTCAGGGAGGACTTGCGTTTCTTTCTAGCTAGAAGTGGCGTCAGTGGTTTTACACGCCCTGACGAGTTTGACTTATGTTGTTGTTGCTGTTGCGAGGCGCCTCGGTTTGATCGGACGATCCGGGTCCGATGGAGTCATTTGTTGGCTCATTTATGCCCCATAGGGCGGAGAGACGTATTGTTCAGGCATAATAATCCACATCGGTGGACCGGCCCTGACGATCCAAGGCCCACCTGAGTCTGGGACCTGAGACAAGGGCTAGATTGTCTCGAATCGGTTGAGGACTATCTTTTGCCTCGGTTCATAGATGGAAATCCAATTTCCAAATACGTGACATTTGCGGTTTTATTTGTAAACCTATATATCGCGACATGATATATGGTACCCATGCCGCCTATGATTGATACTTATGATTTGAAGTTGTTTTATACACTATGCACTTATAATAGTATCAAATGATTTGTTTTTAAACGTATCAAGCATTCTTTGGCTGTTATAAGGGAAAACCCTATCCCCCGGCTTGCGTTGCATTGTGTGATAGGACCTGGGTCTTATAACAGCTTCATTTTTCTCTATTTAGCATTGCGCTGTTTGTTTTATGCACTAGTATTCTTGGGAGGAAAC
Source organism: Allium sativum (assembly GCA_030737875.1). NCBI lineage: Eukaryota > Viridiplantae > Streptophyta > Magnoliopsida > Asparagales > Amaryllidaceae > Allium > Allium sativum. The sequence continues at coordinate 9,430,033 of JASFAX010000034.1, forward strand.
CCGTTCCGTGTTATACGGCGTGGTCCCTTGATTTACCTAACTTTAAAAATAAAGTATAATAACTGTTTTAGTTCTCACACCAGTCACATGACTGACCTGGAGTTTATTGTTTTGACCTAAACTCTGGGTGCCCTTATTTTCGACACGGGCAGCTAGTAGTTTTGGTTTTGCAGATTTATATTCACAGGATCCTGGTTTACAGCTGGAACGATATCCGGAAGGCTTTGTATCCGTATATCTCCTCTAGTTGTGTATTGTAATATTTTCCGCTGCTATGTATTTAAATGTAATTTAAATCTCTGATATTTCTGTGTTATATTCATTTATACTCTGTATATTCTTGTAATCTGATGCATTGTTGTAATATACAATGAAATATTCTTTTGTATGCGTTCTGTTTTGTCGTGTTCTCAAACGATAGGGCGTTTCGAACGGTCTGGGTCGGTTTAGCGACTGGTTCGGACCGAGCGAAATTCCTTGCCGTCACACCATGGCCCTCACCAATCCAAAAGAAAAAGAAATAGCCAAGCGGCTTGCCAATACGACGCATAAAATCTCATATATGAATTAAATACATACCTTTTCGTCGAGCATTCTATTTATATACCTTCGTACCTTATCCATACCTATCCCATGTATATTTATACCTGCCCAATCTATTTTAACTATACCTGATCTTTTTAACTCAGTTCGTTAATTAATTTGCTAATTAACTCTTTAGTCTATTTCACTTTTATATTTGAACATGACATGTTCAAATATATTTTAACTTGCTTACTAACTAATTTGAATCCAAATTTTTAAATTTAAGTCCTATATTCGATTTCGAATATCATTTTCAAATCCAATTCACCTTTCAAAGTTCAACTTCAAATTCCAAACTTGATTAACTAATTCCTCTTCGACTTAATTAATTCTATTCAATTTCTATTCAAATTTTATATTATAATTCCCGTTTGAATTTCTATATTCAAATTCTATATATCAAATTCTATTATTCAAATTCTATTATTCAAATTCTATATATCAAATTCTATTCAAATTTTATAGTTTAAATATCATTTGAATTCTATATTCAAATTCCATATATTCAAATTCTATATTTGAATTCCATTTGAATTCTATATTCAAATTCCATTTGAATTTCTATATTCAAACTCTATTTCGATTCCATTGAATTTCATATATTCAAACTCCCTTTGAATTTCTATATTCAAATCCTATTATTACTCTATATGAATTCTATATTCAATTTTCCATTATTTAAATCTTCTTTATTCAAATCTCATTTGAATTTATATATTCAAATCCCCTTTGAATTTTCTATTTAAATTCTATGTTTGAACTTCCTTTATTCAAATTCCTTTAAATAAGTCTCGATTTCAATTCCTTTTGAAATCGATATTTCTACCTTAGGAAAATAGATTTCCCTTTCAATTTCACACTTGTGTTTTTATTTCTGAATTATCCAATGATAAATTCTTTTCACTTCATTTATAAACTTCGTTTATAAAAGTACTATTTATAAACTTCGTTTATAAAGGAACTTCTCGTTTTATTTCTTTTAAACAAGTTAATATTTCAAATCTATTTAAAAATTCAAATTCTATATTTTAAATCCCATTTTGAAATTCAACACAACTTGTCATTCCCAAAACAAATTCAAAACAGTATCTCTGGTAGTAATTTGTCACTTACAACTCGAAAATGGATACTGATGATGTAGCTGTCATCATCAGAATCTATTTTCTAGCGATCGAAGTGAGTTCAATACTATAAAACCATTTCTAAACATTGCCACTTTGAAATTCATTTCAAAATATAATTCACACTGCTTGTAAAACAATTTAAAATCTCCCAGGATCTTAAATTTTCCTTATTCTTAATCCAAATCCATTTACAAACACTTATCCAATTTTCCAGAATTTTAATTCAATTTCTGGTTTTAAAATTTTAGATTCAACTCATCTAATTTCACATATTTCACTTATATGAATTATGATTGGTTATTTACATAACCATTTAATTTATAATCTTACTCGATTATAATAACAACCAATATATCCATTATATTATAATTTTGATATATATATATCTTCTCTATATCAAGATATACCTTTGGTAAACTTATTTTAATTTACCTTCTTTTCAAAACATATAGTGTCGACCCATCGTATTCGAGTGTTTATAAACTCCTACCGATACAGTGGATCAAACTAATCGACCAGAACCCATAAACTACTCAACCAATAAATCCCCACAATATAAAACAATTTTTATATCAATAACAAATACACTCACTCGTATATATACACTCAACTCAATCTAGGTATTACTAACCCTATCTCTATCGAGTCACGCCACAGAGCCATGGTAATACACTTAACCTTATGCTCTGATACCAACTGTAATGACACGGGATTTTGGCGACTTTGGTCAACGACATAAACACGACGACGACTAACCAAACATCGAAAAATACCGGTCATTAATAGAAAGAAAATGGTGGGTGAGGAAAGATAAGATAGAAACTTAGAATAGAAGAAGAAGAACACAACATCAGAGTAACACGAACCTCACAGCAGAACGAATAACATATAATATATATAACATAACTTGAAATATACATCTGTACTTGAATATACATCATTATCAAAGTACAACACTTACAACACAGCGGAAATAACTATAGCTATATGATCCTAAAGCCTCCTGCTCCAGCGCTTCAAGTATCTGTAAATTCCTGACTACTTGACTGCCCGTACAAAATTGGGCACCCAAGAGTTTAGGGAAAACAAAACAAAATAAACTCCGGGTCAGTCATCGGACTGGTATGAGTAAAACAGTTTAAAACAGTTTGAACAGGTAAACGATATCTCATAAGACCACGCCGTATAACGTAATGGGTTTTTCCCTTATGAGAATCCAAAGTATCTTTATATCAAAAACCTTTTGATATTATAATAATGTCTATCAACCACAGTATAATAATCATCTAGCAGAAACGCTTTCATCTCACGTTCTACATATATAGTATACAATCAAAACCGCAAGCATGTATTGGGTAATGGATTTTCAACTATGACAAGGTATGGAACCACCTTTCGCTAGTGTACCTCTAGAGAGGAATACACTGGATTCAACAAGAACATCTTGCAACCCGGCCACACATGACCGACCACTCATTTCGCTTGAGTGTATCGAATGTATATCACCAATGGTTGGGATCAGCAACCGTTTCCCAAATGGGACAGCATCAATAATAGATTTTTAGAAGTAAATGAAACTCTAGATCAGGTGATTATACACCCTACTTCGGTGCAACCGACTTAGCCATGCTGCTTGCCCGATTTCTGTCATTTACCGGATGTGAGGCTAGAAGCTACGCTTTATCATCACACCAAATTCACTTTGAATGCCACATCGTCAAATCCATCAAATCACCGATTGACGTCCTCAACCATACATTATGTGTTAGCTAAAAGAAGTTTCCTTCTCTGCTTCCACTCTTGGTATGATTGGAGAAATCAATATACGTGATCGTCTGGAAATACTCTGTCAGACATCCGTCCATACAAGTCATCCAGGAACAGGATGAACCGAAGGCACTATTCAATACATCCATCTTAGACACCTAAGACTTATACAATAGCCCTCGTACTTTACTCCGTCTTCAATTATCTTTGGCATATATGATTCGCAACGCTTATGCCAATACAGCTTTGGATAATAATCCAACCGGTCTCTCCATATTAACAATGTTAAAATGGTCAAAAACTTCGATAGTCTGTGATTTAACTATCGAAGGAAAATACGTGTGCAAACAACGATATCATTTCCAGATGGAAATTATATCGATCAAACATCATTTAACATTTATCTCCTTAGTTCATTTTTCATCTCCTGTTTCCCTATATTCAACAGTTCTTATTTTCTAAATTTAGAAAATATATGTTATTACCATTGGAAAACATTTCCATTTCTTGTTTTCTATATCAGAAAACATTTCTGATTCTTATTTGGAAAACATTTCCAAAACTCCTTCATTGGACTTAGACAGATGTTTAAACAAACCACCGCGATGCCAACTCAAACCATTACGCTTATTAACTAAATTCCTTTAACCACCTTCACTATCGAACCTTAACCATTCCTTAGTTAAAAATGAAGTCAATCAAGTTGGGGTAATACTACCTCTCAGACCTTAACTGAACAACGTTTCTAACCTTGAAATAGACAAAGTTCACCTTTATATTTATTTAACTAACTTCCTTACTTAACCTTTTCTTTCGAGTAACTATATTCGATTAACTTTTTTCAATTAACTCTATTCGATTACGTCCTTTGGATTAACTCTATTCACTTAACTCCTGTCGAAACTCTATTCACTTAACTCCTGTCGAATAAACTATATTCGATAACTCCCCTAACTCTATTCGAATAAAATATTCGATTAACTCCTCTAATTCCATTCGAATAAACTATATTCGATTTATTCCCTTAACTCCATTTAACTCTATTCGAATAACTAATATTCGATAACCCTATTTAACTCTTATTCGAATAACTAATATTCGATAACTCTATTTAACTCTTATTCGAATAACTAATATTCGATAACTCCTTTTACTTTATTCGAATCACTAATATTCGATTAACTCAATTGAATAACTCTAGTTCGATTAACTCTATCGATTTACTCTAACTGATTAACTCTAATTGGTTAACTCTAACTGGTTTAACTCTAACTGGTTAACACTATTCAGCTAACTCGACTCGACTAACCCCTTTCGAATAACATATTCGATTTACTAACTTTCGAATACCATATTCGATTTAACTCCTTCGAATACCATATTCAATTTAACTTCTTTCGAATACCATATTCGATTTAACTCCTTTATTCGCTGTATAAAGATTTCCTTTTTAACAACGTTTATTCATTTTTAAAGATTTACTTTTAGTAACGGTTCTCCACTTAAAAAATGATTTCCTTCTTATACAGTTTCCTTTTTATAACGTTTTCCCTTTTATAACGTCCTATTCCGTTATAAATAAATTTCCCTTTTTAACTCCATTTATTTTCTAATAATTCCTATCAATTCTATTTGTAAATGATTTACAAATATTTCCTTTTCTATTATTCTATTTGCAAATGGTTTGCAAATATTTCCTTTTCAAATCTATTCTTTGATTTTATAATTTCCCTTTTCTAAATATCTCCTATTTATAAATATTCCAATTTTTGTTTTATTTTCAAATGTCACTTTGAAAATATTCCCTTATCAACATTTCAGTATGTTATGGTGTTCAACATATCAAATCACGATGACCAGTATCGTCCAAGCATATATAATCGACAACAGATTATATATCACATCATATATCATAATATATGAAAAACAATAAAATAACAGTTGAGGAATCCAGTCGGATTCCTCCAACCTGTTTCCCTGCATCCACAGATGTTACACAATAAAATCAACATCTCTTTCAGTTCCATATGATATATTCTGTTAATCAGAATCAATATGGAAATTCAACTAACTGACTAGCAGTTCAATCAAACAGTCAACACACAGTCAATCAGCCAATATTTAACAGTTCTAAAAATACAACATGAAATTATAAACTGTTCAGAGTTAGTGAGATTTACTCACATTTGCAGTTCATCGTTAAAGAACGATAAACTGTTATTTGATTTGAATCAAACAATTTATTTCGCCATAAATTCTAACGAGCTCTGATGGACTTCCAGTCAGTGTCATTTTGTTGCTCCCGTCCATACGATCCTAACGTGACTGACGGTTCGAATTTCTGATACAGTATGGCTAAGATATTGATCATACAAGTTATACAATTATTTAAATGGATACAAAATTAAAATTAGGCTGTTTATTTTCAACCAGGCCTTACCATATTAATTTGGCCCATCATTTCATTTAAGCCTACTCCTCTTTATCCAACTGGGCTCTCCACAAACCCATCAGCCTAACATCGGACCTTCTTCCCCGATAAGATTTTCAGCCTCAGCTCTCTTGGCTCACGCTACTTCAGACAACGGTTATCCCTTCATCTCCTGTTTGACTCTGTCATTTGTTTCACAGTCATACCTTATCTTCCAGTTATAGCTTATCCTAGTTACTTTAAAAGATATATTGTTAAAGTTATCATACTCGCCAGACTTCATGTCTGACTCCCTTTGTTTTTTCCTCTTTTCTTCCTTCACCCCCCTCAGGTTCTCAGGGTGGGACTAGCACTAGTGGAACTTGACTTGGATCTTTTCTGAAGTACTTGGATTGCTGAAGTGAAGTTCAGCTTATCCTTTATCATGGCTATTAAATTTGGGATTATGTTTTTTATTTTTATATACTCTGATTTTGTCAAGATGGATATTTTGTACTTGACTCTAGTCTTTGGTCTTGATGATGTAACCAAACATATTTACCTTCTGCTGCAATAAATAAAGTTTTAAATTTTCAAGTACTGCTTTATATCTGTCTTGTTGTGATTTTCTATTCTATATTCACTTAAAATGCTCAATGGAAGTTAATGCATTCCCTTTGTGAGTGACATTAATGGACGTGGGGTGTTACACGTGGTATCAGAGCTGAAGGTTACCAGAACAGATATGAATTTTGAAAAATGGTTTTTCAAAAGACAATTTCATAAAGAAGTACCTTCAAAAGTATGTTTTAAGGAAAGTATTTTCAAGAGAAAAGCTTATTTTAGAAAGCATAACCCTAAGAGCCATATATCTTTCCTTCGATTCTCCATTTTGAATCTCTTCCTCTTTCCCTTTTGAATCTCTTCCTCCGTGTATAGATGCTTTTTCCTAAGATATATGAAGACTTCCGTACGATGGGCGGAAAACCGCTTCATGGGACTTAGACGTTTGTCGGGGCTAGAAGTTGGCTCAAGAAAGTGGAGGACTTGTCGGTATCTTTGAGATAGAGCATGATGCGACGATTCGACGAGCTCCTACATGCATTCTTGGGTCGGAGGTTAAGAAGTTGAGGAATCGAGAGGTCAAGCTAGTCAAAGTGCAATGGGGAGATGATGAGAGCAACGCTACTTGGGAGACAGAAGAGCAGATGCGTTCATTATCCCTTTTTCTTTTCGAGGGTATGTCTTTTAGTTTCTCCTTTATCGCTTACCTTATACTTATCTTATCTTTAGTATGTCCTCTCGTTAGTACCTTTGACCTTTAGATAAGGTAGTCCTATGGTTGAAACATGTGTTTGAGACATGTTATGTATGATGGATGCATGTGGATGCAAGTGTTTGCTAGTGGTTGCTCGTGGATGCATATTCACACACTTTAGGCACTAGATCGGCTCAGTCACTTCATATTGCATATTGCATATAAATGTGTGTACATATTTAAGTAATGGATGTGTGATGGTTGTACTATCATATGGATGTTGCATTTTGGTGAGTGGTTGTGCATGCATGTAAAGATAATATGTATCGATAGGATTCTTTCGCATACATAATGGACGCATGGCACTATCATGGTTTGCATTAAGGAGGTCAACTGAATCAGTAGACCGCCTGATTTTGTATTAGATAAGGAACATATACACACACTTCTTGCATATGTTCATACAACATTAGAAAATGTTAAGGACAATGGATGCCTGTGTTTGATGGTTGAGTAGATGGTTGTTTGGATGGTAGGATACGTTCTTCTTGACTTAGAGATTTCGAGGACGAAATCCTTTAAGTATGGGAGAATGTAACACCCTGAATTTTTGAATAATCGAGTCAACTAAATAAAAGAATAATTAATCTCAGATGTGAGAATTAAGGGAAACGGGTTGCGCCATTGTGTTCGGCTAGGAATTCTGGTTGAGATAGAGTCCGAGTTTGCGTAAATTGGAATCCGTATGAAAAAGATATCTTTAAATTAAATATTGCAGCAAAACATGAAAAAAAAGAATGAAAAAAGAACAAATGTTTAGCATTGTTCTAAGGTTTGTAAGCAAAAGACTTAGTAGCTCATATGGTTGGAACATGTGACTTGCATACAAGAGGTACAGAGTTCGATCCCCGCCAACGCCATATTTTTGTTTTAGGGGAATGGCTAAAAAGCAGTTTAGTGTGAACGCGGTTCAAAAAGTAGTTTAGTGTGAAAATGGTTAATTAGGAAGATAGAAATATATATATATATATATATAAAATAAAATTCAACCTAAAATTTAAGAAAAAAAAATTCAAAATAGTGGAAGTGGGAAGGCAAAACACCAAACCGACCTATTTTATGGGTCGACCCAAGACCCGCTGGGTCGACTCAGGAGGTTTGGAATTGGTCCCATCGGCCCTAAATGGTCTATGACGAAATTTTATGTTTTAGGGCTTAGGTGGCGAATTCTGGTTGGTCTGTTGACATCATTTCTTGGTTTCTAAGGCCTAGATGGATTCTAGAGTGATCTGACGGCTGTAAGTAAATATAATTCCTATATAAACGCTCCAAAGCCTCATTCTAAAACCTAAATAAAATTGGAACCATAGCCGTCATGCCGCTGGAGTAGCTCATCTTTTCTTGAAGCTTAGGAAATTACAAATCAAAGATTCAAACAACAACGAACACACTATCTTCATCTCTAATCCGATTCATTGTGAATATGATTTCATTAACAAGATAATTCTTAATTTAATTGTGATATGCTTATCTTTGGATTATGAGAATATGGTTGTGATTCATATGACTTGCTAGTTTGTATTATTTATGATGTAAACGTATAACAAGTTGTTAATCTATGTTAGTAGGTTGTTCCTTATGCTTAATCATACAAGTATAACTTGATTATGCTATGACATTAGAATTTTATTCAATTGAGATGATAGTCACATGCAAGTTCATTTGTAGATTATACGTAAATTTGTAAATGAATTTTATGCAAGTTTTGGGATGTTAAATCATATGTTATATATATATATGAATTTTATGCAAGTTTAGGGATGTTTAACCATGTGTTATATATATAAATGAATCTTATGCAAGTTTTGGGATGTTAAATCACATGTAAATTTATGAATCTTATGCAAGTCGTAGGTGGAATATATATAGGTTCATATGTGAATTGTGGAGATACAAATGCTAGTTTATATGTAAACATGTGACCTTAATTTACATGCTTAGATCCATATGCAAGTCCACATCTTTTTAGATCTATATGCAAGTTCATATCTTTTTAGATCCATACGCAAGTTTACACCTTTAAGTCTAGAACTATGACATACATAGTTTAATCAAGTTTACACCTTTATGTTGGATCTATGACATACATAGTTTATGCAAGTTTACACCTTTATGTTGGAACTATGACATACATAGTTTATGCAAGTTTGTGACAATTACCTATGCTAGTTTGGGTGAAAAATTATAGTCATGCATGCAAGTTCACGCCTTTTAGATCTATGATTTTAGACCCTTGGCAATACAAAGTCTATGCAAGTTATGTTGTAATTCTTAATTGCAAGTTAGGTGCAAGTTAGACCTATTTTGTGTGTTGTGCAAATTTGTGATGTTTTCCCCTTTTATGTGTTAGACTATTTACTAGTCTAATATATATATATATATATATATATCATGTTAAGAGAACGAACGATGCGGGGATAATATATATATATATATATATCATGTTAAGAGAACGAACGATGCGGGGATAATGGGGGAATATTAAATATACACATATTGTGAATTGGCATGTAATGGCCTTAAAAGGCATATAATTAAATGGAGACACTAATTGGTATAATTTTCATAATGAAATCAATGTAAATTGCCTTAAAGGCATAAAATTTAATTAAGGCATTAATTGGTAATTAATGTGCAGTAATGGACATAATTTAAGTGACAATTATGGACATAAGCCTTAAAAAAGGCATATAATTAATTGGTGATGTTAATTGGTATAATTTATATACCATAAATAGATGAACATAATTTAGGTGACAAATTATGGACATAAGTAAATTTGGAATTTACTGACAAATTTGAATAGGGATAATTAATCCAAATTTGGGGTGTAAAGATTATGTATAATAATCAATGCCTAAGACACGAGGTTGGACTCATTTGTGCTGCAAGACTACCCGGACCCGCCCGACAAATCCAGCAGCCACAAATGGTAGCCCAATGTGAGAGGTCAAAGGCCCAAATTAAATGCGTAACGGTTGTATGGACACGACGTTAGGCTCGTTTGTGGTGTAAGACTGCCCGGACCCGCCCGGCAAATCCAACAGCCACAAATGCCAGCCTAATGTGAGAGGTCCTACAGGGGTTACAGTAGTAATAAATTAGGTAACACTTAACCAAAGTAAACATGTAGTGGGACATGGGGGTTAAGTGGGTGACATGTGGGTGACATGAGGAAATACGATTAGTAGCACTTAACCAAGATAAACATGTAAGTAGGACATGGGGGTTAAGTGAGTGCCTTGGGTGGCATGTGCAAATACGAATAGAAACACTTAACCAAATTTAAACATGTAAGTGGACATGAATAAGAAGGGGTTAAGTGGGATGTACTAGTGGGGACCAAGCTTAGGTGGAAAGCTTGTGTCAAGTAATGGGGGCCCGTTTCAACCAGTAACCCATGAGTTTCTTTGTGGGCTCGACCCAAGTCGAGGACGGGACACGCGTACTGGGCTTGACTGTAAGAGGCCAAAACGGGTTAGCGGTGGCAACGCAAGTCCAACGGGTTCATGTGCGTGTGTGGGCCCGAGCTGGTAGGTAAGATGTTGTTGCATCGTGTATGTATAAGCCGTGAATCTCTGGTAGCATTGGGTTGCCACTTTGGGGAGTGATACATCCCACTGTGGGACCAACACGGGTATTTACGAGTTAGGGAGCCGATCAAATGGGGAAGGTAGTGGGTACGACTAGTGGAGATAGGAGCAGGCGGCACCTATGACAGCAGCTAAGAGTACAATTACCATATTATAAATATTGTAGTTAAAATGGGGCGGGTAATAGGTGCAACTAGTGGAGATAGGGGCAGGCGGCGCCTATGACAGCAACTAGGGGTACACGAAACTACCATTATCACATCTGTTATGTTCAGTAGGCGGGATCAACTTTTGGAGTGACTAGTATTGGTGCAGTTAGTATTAGTTCGGTATAACTTAGTAATTACCCTTAAGTACGTGGAAGCGCGACTTAACATTATCTTATTTCTCATGTTTGACTCTGTCATTTGTTTCACAGTCATACCTTATCTTCCAGTTATAGCTTATCCTAGATACTTTAAAAGTTATATTGTTAAAGTTATCATACTCGCCAGACTTTATGTCTGACCCCCTTTGTTTTCGCCTCTTTTCTTCCTCCCCCCCCTCAGGTTCTCAGGGTGGGACTAGCACTAGTGGAACTTGACTTGGATCTTTTCTGAAGTACTTGGATTGCTGAAGTGAAGTTCATCTCATCCTTTATCATGGCTATTAAAGTTGGGATTATGTTTCTTATTTTTATATACTCTGATTTTGTCAAGATGGATATTTTGTACTTGACTCTAGTCTTTGGTCTTGATGATGTAACCAAACATATTTACCTTCTGCTGCAATAAATGAAGTTTTAAATTTTCAAGTACTGCTTTATATCTGTCTTGTTGTGATTTTCTGTTCTATATTCACTTAAAATGATCCATGGAAGTTAACGCATTCCCTTTGTGAGTGACATTAATGGACATGGGGTGTTACAGTTTTGGTTTTGTAGATTCATATTCACAGGATCCTGGTTTACAGCTGGAATGATATTCGGAAAGCTCTGTATCCGTATATTCCTTTCAATTGTGTTTTATATTATTTTCCACTGCATTGTAATTTGTAAATCTATGATATTTTTCTGATGTATAATATTTATTCATACTCTGTATATTCTTGTATTCTGATGAAATTGTTGTAATAAGCAATGAAATGTTATTTTGTTTGTGTTCTGATTCGTCTTGTCCTCAATTCAATCCGGGCTTTCCTTCACGGGGAAGATCGGGTCATCTCATTCTTTCAGACAATAGTTTAACCCACCAGGTACAAAAAGGTTATCAAACTATCGACTTTTAGGATCCAATAAAGCCTTGGAACTCCGAAATCGGATTAAAATTTGTACGACTTTTATCCGATCAAGAACACCCTTGAAATTAGTTTCTAATGATGCAATTAGAAGATAGAACGAAGAAGAGAAGAAGAATGAATTTGCGACACTATATAGGCGTTGAAATTAAGAAATTCGCAACACTTCAATGGTGTAGAAAATTGCAGTATGCAGAATTTCGAGGGGAAGAAGAAGAAGAAATAATTTCGAAGTGATTTGCAACATTTTGAGTGCTGCTATTTATAGACAACGAAGTGTTGTGTCTATTCATAACAGTCACATCCGTTGCAATTTGAAAACGTCGCGCCCCTTCATTTGAAATTGAAATGTTATGTCTCTTCGTCTGCAACGTTCTGAAAACGTTTCAATTCAAACCATCTCGCCTTTATAACGTTTCAAAAATTCCTGCCTCTATTTAAATTTCATTCGGGTTCATGGGCTGAAATTCGGCCTATTTCAGTTTTATAAGAACAGTCTAAAAATATTGCTTATCGGACCAGAGACCCACAACCCGCACCTTGCCCGGTTCGGTCAGACGAACAGGGGCGGCGGCGCGCGTGTGTGATATAGAGATGCATAGTCTCCCTCCTCACAACAAGGTAAACATTTGGGTGCCCCAAGGCAGCAATGCCCCAACACACTTGTGAGAAGGCTATTGATACAGTGGCATGCCTCTCAATCTTCTACAATGTGGAACTAATCCCCACACCATCTCTTCTTCCATTCTTGCTTCCCTTTTCAAAAAAACTGGCCCAAACCCCGAAACACTTTGAAAATTTACAACATGCTTCACTAGGTAATAACAACTTGATTAGAAAATAATATAGGGTAGGTAAGAAAATATGTATATATGGTTGTAGGCTCCGTTTAAAAGATGAGACAGACAGCGTGGACAATGTATTTTCAATTCTATGATGGAAGTTTAGAATGTGGGTAGGCTGTTGTCCTTTTTATTAGTTTCTTAGGGTTAAGTTATACACACATTATTATTTTTGTACATGGTCAATAAATTCCTACCACTATTTATGTTACCGTTAAATATATATGCATCGCCAAACACCAACTCCAAATTCAATGAAAATAAATACACTGTTACGTCTTGACATTGCAGTCCCAATAAAATTAATTTCGCTGGAAACGGACTTCGTTTGCACAACGACATTATTTTAATTTCAATATATTTATTGGTTCACATTTAAATTGAACATACGGACAAAATAACTCCAATTGGCTCTAAACCAGGAACCTAGCAATAACTAACCATACTATTCCAATAAAATTTGTTTCATTGAAAATGGAGATTGTTTGAAAAATGACTATTTCTAACACTTATATAATATTATAAAATTTCAAAACAAACCAATTTAATAATAATAAATAAATTATCATTATCGTATATATATCCAAAATGGAAATATATATAGCTTTAAATTTAAATTGTATGGGATTATAGCCCATCGTTTAAAAATTTCAAGTTAAACAATGTAAAAATTCTTATTTAATTTATTAAATAAACATTATTGTTTATTAACGATTTCCATAGCGACTATTTAAAATTTGATTTGAACATAACTTACAACTTATAAGACGAAATCTCGGATTTTCACTTTCATTAAAAAAATTATAATCAAATAGATTTGATGATTCTTGTTTCATAGAATTTCGACCTAAAATGGATTTTGTATAATCAACTAAGTTCAAAACTCAATATTGCGAACTACCGCAACGTTACGAGTTATTTTAAAATAAATATAAAATATATTCAAACGTCAGTTTAATAAATGAATTATATATATTATAATACAATTATAATACCAACTCAACATTTAATATAATAAAATATATTAAATACTTGACTATCAAAAATACAGAACGTTGCAATCCTTCCCCCTTAAAAGAATTTTGTCCCCGAAATCGCTAAGTAAGAAGAATGCTCCAATCCCAATTATTTTCAAAATAATTAATTCAAATTATTACCAAAAATATTCTAAGTTTTAAAATTTACGAATAATTTCACCAGCATCTCCTCTGCACGGCTCGATCAGAACAACTACAAACGCCACTCCGGGCCTCACACCAATCAAAAGAAAATGAAAGCCAAATGGCAACCCAACTCAGGGGTATAAAACCAATCATTCAACCAATATATTAAGGTTTACCTATTTCTCAGGCAATCAACTCCAATAACCAAGCAAGTCAATTAACATCTCTTTTCTCTTTCCAACCTGCACTTACTCAATTTATAAAGCAAATACAACTACAGGACTGAATTATTCAGTTTTATTTCAAATGTTATTATATTCCAATTCATTATATTGAAATTTATTTTCTTAGCTTCCAATTCATTTAACTGTCGATGAATTCTTATTCAATCAATATAATATCCAATAAACAATCAATTCACTATGAACATAACCAAGTCATTTCATTTTCCTTCTAATCTTATTTGACTTAACTTAAGTTAAATTATGATTTATTTATAATTTCATATTAAAATTCTTACTCATAGATTCTTCTGGTTATATTAAACCATTCAAATTTACAATCTCATTTGAATTCTATTCAAATCTATCAACAAATAAGTATTCCAATAATTTGATAAAATTATTTCTTTTCTATACAAAATATAATTTGGGAAAAATTATTTCATTTACCCCCTTTACCAAAAAAAATATAGTGTCAGTTGTCAGTTTAACTTTAATCGATCAAACAACACAATACAAAACATTTGTATATATAAAATTTGCAAATACGCGCACTCAACTCAATTTAGGGTATTACTAACCACATCTCTATCGAGTTATACCACAGAGAAAGGGTTGCTACTAAACCTTATGCTGTGATACCACTGTAACGACCCAGTGTAATTCGATACCCGAATTCCAACAATAATACATAAACCTATATTATTTGCCAGAACTCAAGTATCGAAAACACCAGATAATTAATAGAAAGAAATTAGAGGGTGAGATAAACAAGAAAGAAAGTTAGAATAGAAGAGTAAGAATAGGAACTAACACTGAATCAAAGTCTCACATCGCACTGGAACAAAATATAATATAGAAATAAATATTTATTGAAAGTTTGAGATAATACTAACATCATCAGAGTACATTAATACATCCAGATGGTTATAACAACCAGTCCTCATATACAATACACAGTGGAATACAAAATATAATTCATACGTCTATGCTTCTCCAACTCATCTACGGACTTCACAATATCCAATAACCAGAACCTGTAAAACTCGGTCTGACCCGAGCATTGTAAATGCTAGGATCAGTCTGGGGAACCAGCGTGAGAAAACACACTAAGTTTAAGGGATCGTCTATCTTGATTTTAAAGTCAAAATTCTTTTCGAACAAAAAGGATAATCGTAAGACCAAATCCATAAATAAACACAGATGGTTTTTACCTTACGATAACCCAAAATATTTTTGAAACTCATACCTATTCTGATATTATAATAATGTCTATATCAAGTAAATAACAATCTAGCAAAATGCTTGCATCTCACGCTCTACATATATAACAAAAATTGAAAACCACGGGCGCTTATTGGAGATTGAATTTCCAAGTATGACAAGGTATGGGACCACCTTCCGATAGTGTATCTCTAAAGAGGAATACACTGGGTTCAACAAGAACATCTTGCAACCCGGCCACACATGACTGACCACTCATTTCTCTTGAGTGTATCGAATATATTGTCACCTTACTGCTGCACAACTACCCTTTTTTGAGAGATATAGAAATGAAAACAAGTAACAAATATGAATATTCTCTAAATGGTGACAATACACCCTAATTGGGAGCGACCCATTTAGCCATGCTTGTAACACCCCGAAATTTTAAAGAGCACTATAACGATAAACTAAAGAATACTTAATTAAATATCGGGGAGGAGTTTTGCTTAAGATAGACTCCGAGTTTGCGTAAAACGGACATCGTATGAGAAAGTTATTAAGCTTAGAATTTTGTATACGTATAAGAGAATTATATATATACAAACCAAGTCAGAATTTTCAAATTTGAATCAAACAGCGAAGCGGGGGAAGAAGGGGGAATCGATCCTAGAGGGTTCGACCCAAGGGGGGTGGGCCGTCCTAAGTCGGTTTGGGTCGACCCAATAAAGATCCAGGATAATTCTTTTGGCTGAACGTGGACTTGTTTAGTGCCTTGATTCATGGCCTTAGGCTATAAATAGGAACCCATTTCTATTGTTTTTACACTTAAAAAACAATGGAGACAACGAGATGCTGCCCCAACTTGGATTGAATTAGCCTATTTCTTTAACAATAGCTTATACGCATACAAGAATTTCTTCTACAACTTCAGCCTAATTATTCTCTGTTCTTTAGATCCAATCTTTGTTAGTTCATGTCATTTTTAGATATTAACATTTACCAAGTAATCCTTACATGTATATAAATTTGGATCCAAACCTATGCCTTTTAAGAATTTGACTCATGCTAAACATATCTATCGTTACATGTATTCCTCTGTACACCTGATCTATTGTTCATTTCTTATATGCCTATTTCTGATATGCCTATTTATGTTATCATATGCCTATTCTATTATTATGCCTATTTCTATTGTCTTCTCTCCCTCATTCCCTTTTTATTTTTATATCCTAAGCTATGTTCGAGCCTAGGCATATCGCTGGAATATGCGAACGAACAAAATTAGAAACGATTGGGATGGATAAATTGGGGCATATATTGTATTATGATCATGATTGGGATTTAGGGGCATAACCTATACTATGATGTATAACTAAAATTTTGGGAATATCTTATACTATGAATTATGACTTAAGGTTTGGGGAATGTAAATATGTAGGCTTAATTTATAAATTAAGTGGAACATGTAATGAAATTGTAAACAACATGTGAAACCTGTTTAGATCTGTGGGGGATGGGGGGTGGGGGTTATATGAACCTAGTAACCTGTAATACTTAACCTATTTAGATCTGTAGGAGTTATATAAACCTATTAAATTGTGGGTGTTAAGTAAACCTATATAAACTGTAGGGATTAAGTAAATCTATTAAATCTGCGGGGGTTACACGAACCCGTTAAACTTAACCTGTTTTAACTGTTGGGGTTATGCGGGCTTGTTAATCTGTTAGGCATGACCTATCAAAATCCTTGTAGTTGGGGATACAAGCCTAGGGGTGGCTTATGTCATCTGTTGCGTGGGACCTGTATCAGTCGGTGTAATGACCCGCATTCAATGCATCGGGGGATCGTAGAATATTTATTTCATTCTCATACGAAGTCGTATGGTCGTGTAACTTTGGGAAACGACCCGGGTCATTTCCCATGTTCACGACTTTTGCCGAATTTTAAATGACCGTTTTTCCCTTGGCGAATCTTATTTCGCATATATCTTCTGATTGGTAAGGAGTTTCGACCTAAAACCACTTCCATTGGATTCAGATGATGGTTCACCTTTCTGTAGAGTGGTCACATTAATCAAACGGATTTACCGCTTGGAAGATATGGTTGATATAAGGTTTGGAAGGTGAAAAACAACATAATTGGGCTTAACAGGGTGATTAACAGCTAAGCCCACAACCCATTTCGGGATTAGGGTTATGGGAGGGTTGATAGGGTTTGGGAAATCAGTTTTATTCATTTTTCTAGCTGCCATTTACCTTCCTCTAACCCTAGCAATGGCCTCCAATTCCCAAATCACATTTTAATCACCTGCTAATTACATATTAAGCTAATCAACATCAAATCAAGGCAAATTAACATCAAATTGGAGGTAGAGCTGTTGTGTTGCATTGGAATTTGACCCAAATAAGAGATATCTTTAGATCTGAGATTTATTTTTGGCTAAGGTGAGTGATTAACATGTTTATTCACTAATTACGGCTAATTAGGGGTGATTAGTGATAATTAGCGAAATATGCATCATAAAAATATGGAAAAATATGTAGAAATTTTAAAATATTATTTTATGCCCCTGTTAGAAATTTGGGTTAATTTAGATTAATTTTGTTAATCCTATTGTTAGATGTGACTAAACATGATTAAGGGGAAAACATGGGTTTTGGGTATGTTTGATCTAAATAACCTATATGCTTGATGTTTTGATCTTTTTGATTGAACCCATATGCTATTACTACTGTTTGGAATGCTTCATGATTGTTTAGCAAGGTTAGAATGGTTGAAAACGCCGTTGTATGGCGTAAATAACTTGCTGGGAATAGCGTAGGAATCCAATTCAGATCGATGGGGAAGGACCGGGTCAGGTCGTATAACCCACCCACGAACTGCCCCATGTATTCGAGCCGATGCCAGGACCCGAACCCACTCGTACTTGCTCCTCCGAGCTGAACCGACCCACTCGCGGAACACCCCGATCCTCTCGCATATGAAGTCCTCTAACCCGAACCGCATTCCACAAACCAGAGCGCCACGAACCAGAAGCTCCGAACCGTGAGTTGCTTGCACCACCTGAACCAGAGCGTCCACGAGCCAATGACAGGGAATGAACTATGAACTGCTGGTCACGAACCTACCCACTGCTCCGAACACAAACCGGATGATGTCATGAACGGACCCTGGTAGAGTGTCATGACCCGATGGAGATGACCACGAACCCAACTACTTCAAGAGGACCGAACTGAACCGGAGGAGATCAAAAATCCGAGATGCAAAGGAAATCCAAGTGGGAAGTTATTACTCAAGATCCAGATAGGAACCAACGAGTGAACTTCAAGGATTGGATTTTGCTGCGGGACATGCGCAAAGGGGTTATCGATATCTATAACTTTGATTCACTATTGACGGGAGGGCATTGACTATGGACCAGTGCGGTGGGGTCAAAGTTGTTTGGAGTTGAACTTCATCAGGACCCCCAAGGGCAAAGTGGTCGTAGTAAGGTTTGGATGGAGCTGGGCTCCGTCATATCCCCAAATGGTTCTAGTGACCAAAGTGGTGGATATCGTATGCTTTACGCATCGAGTGAGAGATGTGAGGAAAATTTCTCTGTTTGATGTTTGCTATCACCATGATATGCACACTCCCATTTACACTTTATGTTAGTGTTACCTTAGAGTATTGTACATCTTGTTGTGCTAACTCTTTGGTTGCAGGTCCAGATTCAGGTATGATTATTTATGCCTGTCATTGCTTTACTTTACTGCTACCGCTCATGCCAGACTTTTGTATGACCCAGAGTTTTATGTCTCTTCTTATTACTCTGGGTGCTCCTAAACGAGCAGACTAGGGACATGTTAGGTTGTTATGCACGAGTAGCTGTCTGGAGACGAGCAGGATGTTACACGTACTATTTACATATATTCTCCCTGTGTTGTTATTGGTCACTACTTTAGGTATTAGTAGTGTACCTTTTCTATTTTGCTTTAGAGATAGTATTTTGGGGTTGTAATAATGGTTTGGATCATAAGCTGTATTTTGGATTTCGCTGCTATGATGGTTTAGTTTTCAGCTTATGCATTATCTCGCCTATTTTATGTCAAGTATGTTATTATTATATTTTATTCCATGCGCCGTGAGATATAATACAAGTTCTTTGGTGATTCATATTTCCAAATCCTTTTCCTTTGACGATCGTCCTGTGCTAGTCGGGCATCAGCACAACGCATTTCAAGGAAATGTCGGCTGGTCCGGGGCGGGCCGTCACACTTGGTATCGGAGCCCTAGGTTGCGTAATTTAACCTAGGGAAGACATCAGGGAGAGATAATATACGTATCTGAGAGCACGTATTTGTGATATTTTGGTTTTTAAAAGCTATATATATACTATTAGTATATCTAAGGATGAAGTCGTACTGCACTGGCACCACTAAGGAGATGGTTAATCGTTTTCTCTTTACAGACTGAACGATGAGCCGATATTCGAGGAGTACGGGTTAAGGGGCCAATAATGAGAATGTCCCTGATATAAGGACGATGTTTACTACCTTCATGCGGGAGATGCTTAGGGATGTTCAAGGAGTTGTTTCTAATGTTGCTAACGGTGGTGGTGCAATAGTGTAGGCGCCTAAGGCCGATTTCGCCAAGCTCAGCAAGGATTATACTGATCTTGGTAGAACGTCGTTCCACGGAAGGGAATCATCTGTGGAGGTTCAAGATTGGCTTGATAGTTATGATCACATCTTCAAGGATTTGGGGATCGATGATGCAATGAAGAGAAAGTTAGCATCGCATCAACTTCAAGGATGGGCTATGAATTGGTGGAATGTCATTAAAGCGACTACTCCTGAGGATCAAGTTACTTAGGATTAGTTTAAGACTTGCTTCAGTGACAAGTTTATTCCAACTACTCAGAAATCAGAATTATTCAGGAAGTTTTTGGAGCTTAAGCAGAATGGTAGGACAGTCTCAGAATATATTGCTGAATTCGATACCTTACCGAAATATGGATTATCTCTTATCGATACTGCTAAAAAGAAGAATGAAAAGTTCATAACCGGCTTAGATGAGTACTTGGGGGAAAGACTTATAAACCACATCGATGAGACTTTTGAATCTGTTGTGGGGAAAGCATTGATATCTGATAGCCTTTACCCCAAGTCAAAGTCCAAGGTTGCTACTACATCTGCAGAGGAGCCAAAAACCACAGGAAAGCGGTGAAAGCAAGAAGAATTCCCAGAATAAGAGAAAACAGAATCAAATCAAGGAAGGTCAGAAGAAGAATAAGAAGGATGTCAAGTGATTTAGTTGTGGCAAGAAGGGACACTATGCCAGAGATTGTCAGGAAAAGCCTGAGGAAAGGAAGTGCTTCAATTGCGGCCAAGCGGGACATCACAAGAATGAATGTCCACAACCCCCTAAAGAGAAGAAGATTGTAAAAGCATACGCTATCAATGTTGTTCCTTCTTCATCGAATGCCCCAACTGCGTCGCAGAAGGGAAAATGTGTCATTATCCAAGGTATGCTTTCCATTTATGATGTTCATGATCAAGTTTTGTATGATACCGGAGCTTCCCATTCCTTCGTATCTAGTGACCTGGCAGATAGGTTGGAATTCGAAACCGAGCTTGTCGATAGACCTTTAGTTGTGACGAACCCGATCGGTGGTTCAACTAGCATTAGTATGATTTGCCATAATTTGTTCTGATCGAGCCACATATGCATGTTTACATGTGATTGTTTTGTTTTAGGCTTTACTGGGTTTGGCATTATTTTGGGAGTCGATTGGCTCCAAGGGTATAGGGTGGTATTGGGTACCTACCTAGTGACAACGATGATAACTGGAGTTAGCGAAGGTAAGAGATTATCATTGTCGCAAGTTCTAGTTGTCTCTGGGAGGCAAGTGTACGTTGGACGTGTAGTGGTCTGGTTAGAATTGAGGTTACAATTAACCCTTGACATATGACATGGGCCGTCATGCGATCAACGATAGTTTCGAAGCAGGATTGGAGAGGATAGCCAGAGTCAGTTATGAGTGCTCGAATGTTTGGTTGTTTTGCTTATATCATCTCATGTAGATTGTCGAAATTCGGAGGAGATGTTCCTTGGGTGCTTATTTGATATTAGTTTAGGCCTTTGGTGCTTGTGCTTAGGGAATGTCGAGTTCGACTAGGATGGTTTGCGTGAGATATAAGTAGTTGTTGTGACTTCCACTGAATGATATCTTTGTTTACTTAAGGAGTGATGTGCAACCCGTGACATGATAAGACTGTTCAATGATATGGACTGCTTCGAGTGGGACTCGATAGGGCTATGAGATGGCTCGAGTGGGACTCGAGAAGGCTAATATAATGGATTCACTTGGGTGGGAACCGAGTTGAAGATAGAGTTGTGGATATATCTTCTGATGGAGTGCTAAGGAATAGCCAATAGTTTGGAGTGTTCTAGGCAGACTCGAAGCAGGGGTATCTGGGGACGCCCATTTACCTTGGATCCGTTGGACGTGATCTAGTTATCATTGGAGGATAAACGTACGTTGGGCATGCGGTAGTCCGTTTGGAGTTGGGGCTTCCATTAGCCCTTGAGATTGGTTGGACCAGTCATATGGGTATCGACGTATTCATGGCTTTAGCAGGTAATAGATAGGACTTGTTTGATGGATGCTATGGTTGCTATGTTTGTTCCTATTTTCTTCTCTTGAGTAGACTATCACTTGTAGGATTCTGGCGATGGGGAATGAAGAAATGATGATATACACGGATGCCTATGGTATCAGACTAGGTGCGATAGCTGATGCATTGAGTAGGAGACAGGCCAGTTTAGATGTTATGTTTCTTGAATGGAAACAACTAGAATATATCGCGGGATATGGTTTCAGACTTAAGTATGGATTAGATCCAGTGATGTTAACAATTTTATAATCAGACTGACTTTGATGAATGGATTAGTTCCGGTCAGAGGGACAATCCTTACCTATTAGAAATCCCTGAATGGAAATAAGAACAAGTCTCAATGGATTTCATTGACGGTTTACCAAGGACTAGATCGAGTCACGATAGTATTTGGGTGATTGTGGATCGATTGACTAAGAGTGCAAGGTTTATACCGGTCAAGTAGAATAGAACGACAACTAAGTTAGCAGAATTGTATATGAAGTAGGTAGTGAGATTTCATGGAGTACCCAAAGGTAATATGAGTGACTGGGATCCATTATTTACTAGTGGGTTTTGGAAGAGCTTACAAGAAGCGTTAGGGTCAGAATTACATCTCAGTATCGCATACCATCCCCAAACCGACTTTCAAATAGAGAGGGTGAATCGTGTATTAGAGGATCTCCTGAGAGCTTGTATATTGGATTTTGGAGGTTCATGGGATGACCCTTTGCATCTGGTTGAGTTCGCATATAATAATAGTTATCAATCCAGTATTGGTATGGCTCCATTTGAAGCTTTATATGGAAGACCGTGCAACTCACTGTCATGTTGGTTGGAAACCGGCGAGAAATTTGTGCTTGGACCAGATGTAATAAGATAAACATCAGATAAAACCAAGGTTATCCAACAACGAATGAAGGCTACCCAAGATAGGCAGAAGAGCTAATATGATAAAAGACAATGAGATTTGAAATTC
Source organism: Allium sativum (assembly GCA_030737875.1). Classification (NCBI taxonomy): domain Eukaryota; kingdom Viridiplantae; phylum Streptophyta; class Magnoliopsida; order Asparagales; family Amaryllidaceae; genus Allium; species Allium sativum. Next base: position 9,453,155 of record JASFAX010000034.1, read on the forward strand.
TCCGTTAACGACTTGGTATTTGTCAAGATCTCTCCATTGATAAGTGCGACTCGATTTGGTAGGAGAGGTAAGTTAGCACCAAGATTTGTTGGTCCATTCCCAGTTCTCGAACAAGTTGGGAATTTAGCATATAAAGTTGAGTTGCCTAACAAGATGGCGGGAGTTCACGACGTATTTCATGTTTCCCAGTTAAGGAAGTTTGTAAACAATTCTGATATGACTATTTCACCGGAGCAGTTGGACGATATCGAGGTAGAACCTGAAGCGGTTGGGAACCGCAGACCGATTCTTACTGTCAAGCACGATACAAAGCAGCTTCGAAGGAAGATGATGGAACCGGTGAAAGTCCAGTGGGGTGATAATGAGCATGATTATACTTAGGAAACAAAGGAGAGCAAAAGGAAGTCATATCCAGAACTCTATGCCTGGTAAGGTTTTAAGTCGCGATATAGTTATTCCCTTATTAGTAAACCGCGTGCTAAGATAGGCTTGTTGTGTTGTTATGTATGTTTGATTGTTTGTAAATGGTTGATAGTCATGCAGGACACCATTGTGTGTTTTGGTAAAGGAATTTCGAAGGCGAAATTTCTTAAAGGGGGAGAGTGTAATGACCCACATTCTACATATTGAGGGATCATAAATATTTATTTCATATTCATACGAAGTCATATGGTCGTGTAACCTTGGGAAACGACTATTGGGGTCATTTCCCATGTTCACGATTTTTGCCGAATTTTAAATGACCATTTTCCCCTGGCGAATCTTATTTCGCCTATAACTTTTGATTTCTAAGGAGTTTTAACCTGAAACCCTTCCATTGGATTCAGATGGTGGTTTACCTTTCCGTAAAGTGGTCACATTAATCAAACGGACATACCGTTTGGGAGATATGGCTGAAATAAGGTTTGGAAGGTGAAATAAGGTTTGGAAGGTGAAAAACAACATAATTGGGCTTAACCGGGTGAATAACATCTAAGCCCATAACCCATTTCAGGATTAGGGTTATGGGAAGGTTGATAGGGTTTGGGAAATCAGTTTTATTCATTTTTCTAGCCGCCATTTACCTTCCTCTAACCCTAGCAATGGCTTCCAACTCCCAAATCACCTTTTAATCAGCTTCTAATCACATATTAAGCTAATCAACATCAGATCAAGGCAAATTAACATGAAATTTGAGGTAGAGCTGCTGTGTTGCATTGGAATTCTACCCAAATCAGAGATATTTTCAGATCTGAGATTTATTTGTGGCTAAGGTGAGTGATTAGCATGTTTATTCACTATTTACGGCTAATTAGGGTGCTTGGTGATAATTAGTGAAATTATGCATCATAAAAATATGGAAAATTATATAGAAATGTTAAAATATTATTTATGTCTCTGTTAGAAATTTGAGTTAATTTAGATTAAGTTTTCTAATCCTATTGTTAGATATGACTAAACATGATTAAGGGGAAAACATGGGTTTTGGGTATGTTTTATCTAAATAACCTATATGCTTGATGTTTTGATATTTTTGATTGAGCCCATATGCTATTAATACTATTTGGAATGCTTCATGATTGTTTAGCAAGGTTAGAATGGTTGAAAACGCCGTCATGTGGCGTAAATAGCCTGCTGGGAATAATGCAGGAATCTGAATCGGATCGGTGAGGGAGGCGGAGTCGGGTCGTATAACCCACCCACGAACCGCCCCATGTATTCGAGCCGATGCTAGAACCCGAACCCACTCGTGCTTGCTCCTCCGAGACGAATCGACCCACTCGCGTAACAGCCCGATCCGCTCGCATCTAAAGTCGTCCAACCCAAACCGCCTTCCATGAACCAGAAGCTCCGAACCTGAGTTATTTGCACCACCCGAACCAGACCGTCCACAAGCCGATGCTAGGGAATGAACCACGAACTGTTGGTTATGAACCAACCCACTACTCCAACCCGAACCGGATGATGTCATGAACCGACCCTGGTAGATGTCACGACTCGATGAAGATGACCACGAATCGAACTACTTCAGGAGGACCGAACCGAACCGAGGAGATCGAAAATCCGAGATGCAAAGGAAATCCAAGTGGGAAGTTATTACTCAGGATCCAAATGGAAACCAACGAGTGAACTTCAAGGGTCGGGCTTGGCTGCGGGATGTGTGCAAAGGGGTTATCGATATCTATAACTTTGATTCACTATTGATGGGAGGGGCATTAAATATGGACGAGTGCGGTGGGGTCAAAGTTGTATGGAGTCGAAATCCATCAGGACCCCCAAGGGCAAAGTGGTCGTAGTAAGGTTTGGATGGAGCTGGGCTCCGTCATGTTCCCAAATGGTTCTAGTGACCAAAGTGGTGGATATCATATGCTTTACGCACAGAGTGAGAGATGTGAGGACGATTGCTATGTTTGATGTTTGCTATCACCATGACATTGACACTCCTATTTTACACTTTATGTTAGTGTTACCTTAGAGTATTGTACTTCTTGTTGTGCTGACTCTTTGGTTGCAGGTCCAGGTATGATTATTCATACCTGTTATTGCTTTATTTTGCTACTACTGCTCATACAAGACTTTTGTATGACCCAGAGTTATATGTCTCTTCTTATTACTCTGGGTGCTCCTAAACGAGCAGACTAGAGACATGTTAGGTGATTATGCATGAATAGCTTTCCAGAGACGAGCATGAGGCTTTCACGTACTATTTACATATATTTTCTCTATGTTGTTGATGGTCACTACTTTGGGTATTAGTAGTGTACCTTTTCAATTTTGCTTTAGAGACAGTATTTTGGAGTTGTAATAATGGTTTGGATCATAAGATGTATTTTGGATTCCGCTGTTATGATGGTTTAGTTTTCAGCTTATGCACTGTCTCGCCTGTTTTATGTCAAGTATGTTATTATTATATTTTATTCCATGCACTGTGAGATATACTACAGGTTCTTTGGTGATTCATAGTTTAAATCCTTTTCCTTTGACGACCGTCCCATGCTAGTTGGGCATTGGCACAACACATTTCGGGGAAATGTCGGCTAGTCCAGGGAGGGCCATCACAGTTAGTAACCCATTCTGGTATCAAAAGGGGGACCCCGCACTAGATAGGGGTTAGGGCATGCTTATTGAGCTGATTACAAGAGGTTCATATGGGTGGAGGCATTCTAGTGGCGCATTCCAATGGAGTCATGTGCGTGCATGAGTCTGACTTGTTTGGGAAAATAAGCCACTATAACACTGTAAATAGGTTTGTGTCCTTCTGGGGGTTGCCATTTTAGGAAGTGATACATCCTACTATAGGGCCGACATAGGGTATTTACAGGATATGGAGCCAATCGATTGAGGTTAGTAATTAGGGTACATCTAGTCCTATCTATTTAGGTTCCTGTGGTTTCTGTTTGGTGGTAACACCCATTATTTGTGTTGGGGTACCTGTTATTTCTATTTGGGATAAAACCCATTACTAGAAGTACACCTAAGTCTACCATTATGTTTCTGTTGGGATCATATATGTTATACTAGTATTTGTGGAGAGAAAAGTATTTGAGAAGCGTAATTTGTTTAGTTCTTTCTGCTTATCCTGTTCATACCTGTTATATGATATTGTTATCTCTCATCTAGATTATATGCCTGTCATGATGCTTTTACTTATTTATATGATAAACGTAACTGGACACGCCAGAGTTTATGCCTGACACATTTTGTTTCCTTTTCTCTCTCTCTTCCTTTCCCCTCCAGGTTCTCAAGGTGGGAATACTCAGGCTTGATTAGGATTCTCTCTTCTGTTTCTACTTGGATTTGGAATTTCTTTAATGTACCGCTTTGACTTCTTATCTACTTGTTTACGACTACTTATAGGGACTATGGATTTTGTACTTCTGTACGCTAATGTATTTTAGTGCAAGACAGATGTTTTTATTTGGTATATTTTATTGCAGTATTTTAGTCAGATGTTGTAATTGGATTTGAGATCACGATGTTTTCTGTTGGAAAATAAAGATTTAAATTTCCGCTGCTATTTTATACATCCATCTTGTGAGATTCTATTCTATTTATCTATAACATTTCACGGAACTTAATGCATTCTATTAAAGAGTGACATTAATGGACGTGGGGTGTCATATTTGGTATCAAAGCAGAAGGTTACAAGATCAGATAAAAGGTTTTGAAAATTGTTTTCAAAAAAGTCTCAGAAAGAAAGTATTTTCAAAAGAAAAGTCTATTTTTAAAAAACATATTCCCTAAAGCCGTATGAAATATCTTTCGATTCTCTGTTTGAATCTCTTTTCCTTTTATTTCAGCATGTCTGGGGAACCGAATATTTCTAAGGGATTTCAGATACCGGCTTGGTTCTGTAGATATCTCGAGGTTACGACACCTGCCAGAGGCCAAGCAAACACCCTTTCGCCAGTTGCAGCTGCTGTTCCTCCTCCTCCGCGAGTGGATAATTTCTCTAAGATATGCAAGGATTTCTGTGCTATGAGAGAAATTCCATTCCGTGGGACTGAGGGCTTTGTAGAAGCACAAAACTGGCTAAAAGAGACGGAGGATTTGGTTGGAATTTTTGAGGTTGACGACCATAGGAAGATTCAGTTGGCCACTTGGCAGTTGAAGGATGAGACTTCATTCTGGTGGGAAGTGACGCAAGCAAGGCATCTAGTTGAGACTTGGGACTATTTCCGACATAGATTCGAGATGAAGTTTCTTTTTCAGGAAGAAGAGAGTACACAAATAGAAAGGTTTCTGGCACTTAAGCAAGGAAGCATGTCTGTTAAAGAATATGTCAATAAGTTCAATCAGGTTGCAAGGTTTGGGCTGGAATTGATGAATACCTGCACAAGAAAGGTTTGAGGTTCACGAGAGGATTGAATGAACCTCTCCAAGGAACGGCATTGTCTCATATTCCATTGGGGTCTAATTTTGAGAAGCTGGTTGATATGGAATTAATGAACAAAGATGACGAGGATGAGAAAAAGGAGGCTAAGACTAAAGAGACACAAAACAAGAAAGTGTGGCCCAAGAAAGAACAGCAACAACAAAAGAAAGGCGTAAAGAACGACAAAGCTTAAGGCAATAAGAAATGTCGTGGTTGTGGGATGGGCGAGGAATGAACTACAAACCAACAAGAGTGGAACTGAAAGCCGTACGGAATCCAATCTTCTTTGGCGAAAAAGGAAGAATACTTGTTTCCACTGTGGTGAGGTCGGACACTATTCTAGGGAGTGCCCGAAGAAGCAAGGACATGGCCAAAGAGAAGGATCTTCTAGAGGGCAGGTGCATGCTCTTGAGGCTGGAGTACCGGATAAATATAGGAAAGTTTCCGTTGAAAGTTTGATTTCTCTTTCCGATCATCCTGTTCGGACTCTTTTTGATTCTGGCGCTTCACATTCTTTATATCTGATTCTGTGGCTGAGTCTCTGCACCTTAGTACTAGTATGATTTCATATCCCGTTGTTGTCTCAAACCCCATTGGGGGCATGACTTATCTGTCTATGATTTGTCGGAGTTTGAGGATATCTGTATTGGGCGTCGAGTTTGAGTGCGACACATATGTGCTTGGTTTTATGGGCTATGGATTGATTCTAGCGATGGATTGGCTAGCCATGTATGTTGCCATTCTAAATTATGAAAGGAGGGTCGTTAGACTCTTGACTTGCCGAAGAAGGACACTCGAGATTTCTTGTGATCCAAGGGGGTCTATCATGCTTAGTTTTCTAGAATCACTTGATGCTTCTGTCGATGATTTGTGATCTGTACCTTCATGCAGAATTTCAATCTTATTATTTCAGTGACTTTTATGTGGTTTTACCCATACCGTCCGATCCATATTGGTCTCTATTGAAGTTTAGCTCTGATACATGTATGGGCTAAGAGTATAGCTATACTATGTTCATTTTAAAACTAGAATGCGCCAAACCGGTATTCGCTAATTGTTTGCACCTCCTTCAAGCTGTCCAAGGTGAGATTTTCACTCACGATTTCTTTGAGTTCAAGTTTTTTGACTTCAATAATGTGTATTCGGATGTTTTCGAGGAGGTTAAGGGCTTACCTCCGAGGCGTGAGATTGATTTCCGGAATACTTGGTGGATAATGTGAAGCCAGTTGCATTGCATGTGCGCCAGATGGCTCCTAGGGAAAAGAGGGAGCTTAGCAAGCAAGTAGGGGAGCTACTTGAGAAGGGGTTTATTAGGCAAAGCATATAGGAATGGGGTGCTCTAGTCATCTTTGCAACTAAGGCGGATGGCTCGCTTCCCTTATGTGTGGATTACAGAGAGTTAAATAAACTCACTAAGAAGAATAGGCACCCACTTCCGAGGATTGATGATCTGTTTGACCATCTTGTAGGTGCATCTGTTTTCTCTCAGTTAGACTTGGCCACGGGGTTTCATCAGTTGAGGGTGGCTGAGGATAGTATAAACAAGACCGCTTTCAGAACTCCAAATGGTTTCTTTGAGTGGCTAGTCATGCCTTTTGGGTTGACAAATGCACCCTCGTATTTTGTGGATCTGATGAGTAGGGTGTTCCGGGAGTTTCTAAATAAGTTCGTTGTGGTCTTTGTGGTTGACATTCTGATCATCTCGAAGAGCGAGTAAGAGCATGCCCTACACTTAGGGTAGGTTTTGAGGACTCTCCTAGTGCACCAGCTTAAGGCAAAATTCTCCAAGTATCACTTTTGGAGAAAGGAAGTAAGATTTCTGGGGCATGTGGTCTCCAAGTATAGGATAACTGTGGATCCCGCGAAAGTAGTTGCAGTTCAAGATTAGAAGGTTCCAAAGAATGCAACGAAGGTGAGGAGTTTTCTTGGTTTAGTAGGATATTATAGGAAGTTTATTAAGGACTTCGCAAAGATATCAGCCCCACTCACTAGACCGACGAAGAAGAATCTGACCTTTTCTTGGGATATTGACTGTGAGGATGCTTTTCAGCGATTGAAGAGGGCTATGACAACAACCCTAGTCTTGACTATGCCTGATGGAAACAAAGTGTTCATAGTATACACTGATGCATGTGGTATAGGGCTTGGTGCCATCCTGATGCAAGAGGGAAGGGTAGTATGTTACAGTGGTAGACAGTTAAGAGTTCACGAGAAGAACTACCCTACCCTTGATTTAGAGTTGGCTGCTATAGTATTCGCGCTTAAGACTTAGCAGCTTTATTTGCTTGGAGTGAGGTTCGAGTTATACACGGACTATAAGTCACTCAAGTATATATTCTCGTAGAGGGAACTCAATTTGAGACAACAGAGATGGATGGAGTTCCTAGCGTCCTATGGTTTTTAGATTGCTTATACCCTTGGTAAGGGTAATGTGGTCGCAGATGCGTTGAGTAGGAAAAGTATGACTTTGAGTCCTCTATTCGTAGAGGCGGAGCTTGGAGTACATATCGACCTACTCTTATGGATCAGATAGGATCTTCACTGCAAGAGGACCCACAAATAGCAGACATTTTAGATAGGCTCAGTAGAGCGAGACTTCTAGTCACCTCAGTAGATTCCACGGATAATAGAGATTGGTTGCGATGGGAGTAAAGGCTTTGTGTTCCCCGAGTTGGGAGTCTGTTGAAGACAGTCTTTGAGGAAGACCATCATTCTAGGATGACTATTCATCCGGCCGGTGGTAAGATGTATAGAGACATGAAGAGGGTTTTCTTTTGGATTGGAATGAAGAAAGATGTAGCGGAGTTTGTCTCCGGATGTTTAGTTTGCCAACAAGTCAAAGCTGAGAAGAGGAAGCTCGGCGGCTTACTTCACCCTTTGGAGGTCCCGCAGTGGAAGTGGGAGAGCGTCTCTATGGATTTCATTGATGGTTTGTCTATATCGAGGAAGGGCAACACCAGTATCTTGGTTATAGTTGACAGGCTTACTAAGAGCGCTCAATTCATTCATGTTAAATGTAAGAGAACAACTGCATGATTGGCATCAGTTTATCTTCTGAGATAGTCCGTCTACATGGAGTACCTTCTAGCATAGTGAGTGATCGTGACCCCGTCCTCACTAGTGAGTTTTGGAAGAGACTACAAGAGGAATTAGGTAAATAGTTATGTTTGAGGATGACATATCATCCTCGGACAGATGGGCAGACCGAGAGGGTGAATAGAGTTCTGGCGGTTCCTTTGAGGCTGTGTATCCTAGACTTCGGAGGGACTTGGGAGGAGCATCTTCCGTTAGTTGAGTTTGCCTACAACAACGGTTATCAGGCTAGTATTGGCATGGCACCCTTCGAAGCGTTGTAAGACGACCTTGCAGATCACCGACTTGTTGGTGGGAGTCTACAGATAGGCTTCTATTTGGACCCGAGATGACTAGAGAAACCTCGGAAAAGATTGATCTTATCCGTAGATGCACGAATAAAGCTCAGGACAGGCAGAAGTCATACACAGATAAGAGAATGACCGATATTGAGTTTTAGGTAGAGAAATGGTTTTCATCAAAGTATCACCTCAGAGGAATGTGGTTCGTTTTGGATCTGTAGGGAAATTGGCACCAAGGTTTGTAGGGCCATTTCCCATAGTGGATAGGATAGGTGAAATGGCCTATTGGGTGAAGCTACTGGAAAGGTTGGCGCGTGTTCATGATGTTTCCACTTTTCTCATTTGCGGAAGTGTCTGCTTAACACCGCAGAGGTAGTTGAGCCGAGCATGTTTGAGGAAGTAGAGGTAGAATGGGAGGCGACAGTTCAATAAGTTCCTACCCGTATTCTTGGATCAGAGGTTAAGAAGCTTCGCAACCGAGTGGTCAAGTTAATGAAAGTTCAATGGGGAGAAGATCGCAAAGATGCAACTTGGGAGACTGAAGACAAGATTCACGCTTCGTACTGTAACAACCCACATTTTACGTATCGGAAGATCGTAAAATATTTTTATTTCATTCCCTGAGGTTTGGATTATTCTCATCTTTTAATATGCGGCTTATGGGGATGTAAAACATGTCCATAATTTTTACCGATTTTTTTTCTGACCATTTTACCCCTGTTAGTCTTGCATAGTGCATAACTTTTGACTCAGGTCGAATCAGAGGGTGAGACCTGTGCCAGTGGAAAGGAATTGATGTTTGCCTTTCCGTAGAGTGGTTACATAAAGGATTTGGCTTAGCGATTTGGGAAAATCATTGTTTTAAGGTTTTTCAGTTGGCTGTTCAGGTTTTGGGAGCCTAATGGGCTGATTTGGGCGAGGCCCATTAATGGGCTGGTGGAAACTATAAATAGAGGGTGAGAGGTATGGGAAATAGTTTACTTCGCCATTCTCTCATTTGATGGCCTTGTGCTCCTCCTTCCTCTAATACCTTTTTACCATTTCTATACCATTGGAGGCTTGATCTACGTCAACTGAAACAAGGATTCATTGGATCAAGGTGTTTGGTGCAAAGTGCTTGCTGTTCGGATTCCTATTTCATTGGGTTTTTCTTGTTTGGGAGAATTCGTGAGTGGATTACATCTCTCATATGGTTTCAATGAAGTGTATGAGTGTTTGTTCGTGTTTTTCGTCAATTTCAAGTATGTTTCCATAGATCTATGTATTGGTAAGTCCATTTTTCTATAAATCACCCTATGATCTGATTTAGCAAGTTTAAATAGGTAATTGCTATGCTACTCCATATGATTATGCCAGTTAGGATATATAGTTTTGTTCATATGCATATTTATGGTAATTTTGTGTTGGATCTAGATTAACCCTAGAGGGGGGGTGAATAGGGTTTATCACAGTTTTTAACTGAAATAAAAAAAAAACTGACAGGATATTAAAATAATAAACAGATCACAGAGAATATCAGAAACTGAAATGCAGAAAATAAATCACACACAGATATACCCAGCTTCGGCAAAACCCTGCCTACTGCTGCATTTCTAAGGTTTCTACTAGGTGATAGAACAGTTCCCGCATACAAGACCATGTACACTCGCAAACCCCTGCTCCTATTCTAACCCTACGCTCAAACCCCTAGACTGATTCAAACCCCTGAATCAGATTTTCCCCAGATTACAAACCCGTAACCTGTATTCCTAGATTTTACAGAGTCTAGTATTGTCAGTTAACTCCTAACTGAAACTCCCCTAGAGTTTTACAGACTCTAGAAAATTGTTTCGACGGTTTACAGAACAGGAATTGAAACAATACACAATAAAAACAAATTAAAGTTGAACAATAAAAAAAAAAACCTTTTAATAATTAAGCCCAAAGTCCTTTGACTCTTGGCCGGCCCACTCTCCTTTTGTTTGCACCCGATCCCTTTACTTTCTCTTTTGCTCTGGGAAACAGAAATGGCGGCGTCGATTCTAGGGTTTTTCTTCTGACCCAAATCACGACTTCATGAGCTCTGGAAAATCGTACTCTGTTGCTCGAATTCGTTAGCCTCTATGCTTGGTGATTGGGTATACTTCCGATCGAAAAGCTTTGTGAGTTTTCTGAATTGATTTGCTATGTTTTCTCTTTGAATTGTTGAATGGTTTTTTCGATTCAATTGTTTGTGGTTTCGATCTGTTGATAGCCAATGATGATGAGGGTGTTTAAATAGGGATAAACAAACCCTACATAAACTCTGATTTCACCAAAGAATGGCTCGATCTGATTAGGGTTTCCCCTTTTGTCTGTCTTCAATTTGAATTGTTGCTTTCCGACTTTGAAATATACTCTGATTGCTGAAACGTCTCTGTAAAAAATTGGAAACAAAATAAATGATTTCCATTGTTGATTAATTCGGTTTTAAAAAATAATTCTGAAAAGAAAAAAAAACTTCCCTTTTTGCTATCCCTTGATTTAGCACCGTATATTTTAAAAAAAAAAAATAATTTGAAATTTAAATTGTGGCCACTTGCTTGATTTATTTTTCTTGCGTGATTTCTGGTCTGCCTTGAATTGCATTCGAGTTTCCAGATTTAACACTTGCCAAAAATGAATCTCTGATTTGTTTTCCTTTGGTCCACTGTAATTTTCCCATGAACACATTCCTGAAAACTATTTGTTGCCTTTTTGTTCATCATTGAATACGATGCACTGATGGATTAAATAAAAGATTTCTTGCTAAGTTCAACTGTGTGACATTGGTCCCCTTAGTTTGATTTCATAAATTCGCCATAAGTGCTTTTAAACCTATGAACCATTCTCTGAAATTCCCTTGCACATTTCTGTGCTGTATATCCATGCTGAACTGATCATACTGATATGCTCCATTAATCACTTGTAGCCATGCATGTCTGAACTGATTTGAGTCTTGCACTTGCACTTGTCCATCTATGCCACTCATACTTCATGCACTTGTGGTTCGGCTTTGACTTATACTCCAGCACCATTTGCTACTGTAACTTGTTGCTCATGAAAGCTAGGACATGAGCCTGCCTGCACTTGCATATTGACTCATTCCATGCATCACATGATATTTCTGCATGTTGTATGCTGTGATTACTTGTGTAGCTTGAACCTTGACATTTGCTACTGTAGTACTTGAACGCTTGCATATGATAAATTTGAAATGAAATTGAATGTTCAACTCACTTGCCCTTGACTTATTTACCATAATGTAGCCACTTGATGCTTTGAACATGTAGACATGCTGGTTTGACTTGACTCGAACCATGTTGTTGTAGTGAATGATTACTCGACCACTTTGCACCACCATGACACTTGCACATTCACACTTGTACACTTGGATCATGCTGCTATCATTCATCATGCTGCTCGGCCCCTTTGAGCTGCTTTGCATGCCATGCTCCAATTTGCACTTGTACTCCTCTTTTGACTTGTGTTGGACTTGCAAACTGTTTTGTTTTTACTGCTTTAGCCATTGTTCGAGCTTGTTTGGGCTGAAATGTTGTATTTTGGCTCCATGTTGACTTTGCTGATTTTTGGCTTCATGTTGACCACCATGTACAGTTGACACTCCACTTCACTGCTTTGACCTTGTTGACTTGTGTTTGTGAAGAAACATCATGCTGCTATGTGACTTTATATTTGCACTTACATTGCTTCACTAATTATTGCTGAACCAATTTTATTGTGCTCGGCCCTTCCTTGCTTGTATATGCTCCATCACCACGCAGTCATGTCCCTTGGTGGTTGCTCGACCACTTTGCTACACACACATGTATTTGACCATATTTGACTCCATACATATGCTATAGCATTCTCGACCATGCTGACTTTGTTTTGTCCTCGGCCATGTTTATTGTGCACTGGGTCGAGCAGGTCCACGTGGCTACTCCTCAGTTGCACACAGAATTGGCGTGGTAGTGCACACGTGTATATTCATGCACGTGTGTACATGCAGCCATTCAGACTGATTTTCCTGTCCCTGCACAAATATACGTGTATATACATACACATGTGTGTATACATGTATGTGCGCGTGCTATATTCACAAAACAGATCGAGTCATGAAAAATGATGAGAAACACACCAGAAAACTGAGGCACATAAAATTTTAAAAATAAAATTTATATTTGCATGTGTTCAATTTTATTTTTATTGCAGTATACTGTGTGTGTGTGTGTTTCATGTGACAGGTAAGCAGGTGATGACTGGACTGACTGAAGACTGACTAGAAGACTGTGAAGACTGGACTAACAATGAAGACTGAAGACAGTGTTGAGTGTCTGCATATGTGTCAATGTGAAAGAATGTATATATGAGTTGTGTAAACAAAGTAAGTGTTGTAGTGATGAATTGTACTGAAGTTTGTAATAAACAAATTTATTTGAAATAAAATATCATTTTATTGTTGTCAAACGAACTTGTCTATTATATTCTGTTACAATATACAGTGAATGTTTAAATAGTGGAGTTATACAAAGTTGTACTGTTTGAATGTTAGAAATATAATATTCAATTCAAATATTATATTCCTATCTGTGTTGTATATATAAAACATTACAATAACAAACACATTTATAATAATATATATTTGTTTGTTATCATCAAACAAAAATCATATAATTGTGTATACAACTGCGTTATATACAACAATCTCCCCCTTTTGATGATGACAAACAAATAAAAGATTTTGATTACAATAAATGTGTTTGACAGTGAATTCTGAACTCCCCCTATTTATTAGCTCCCCCTACAACAGAAATTCCCCCTCTAACTGTGCATGAGTGAAAAGAATGTAAAAGGATTCAGAATTCTCAAAATTAAAATATTTATAAAATATTCACTCATAAATCAAAATCTAATCCATTCTCCCCCTTTTGTTATCATCAAAAGGATACAGATTTTAAAACACCGATGAAAATTGACTAAAAATATAATTTCAGCTGAAAAGGAAGAATGGTCATCATAAATTTCAATCAGTCAAACAAAAATCATAATATTCTAAGAACAGGTGGCATATTTCACATTGTAGAAAATGACGGATATACGATGAATTTTATAAAAATGAGGAGAGTTATAAAAAATATGAATATTTCCCAATTATTTTCAAAAGAATTTTATAAAATTAGAGCACCAAAAACGGTGATGGGTTTGGATTATAATTAAAAATTCAATTTAAGTGAGAAAATCGAATAATCTCAAATCTCAATATCTATTAATCAACAAATCATAATACGTCATAATATTTTCAACACATTTCACAGATTAGAGAGATGGATTGATAGGTTGATTTTTACACACCAAGGAGAATTTCAATTTTATTTCAGTTTTTAGCACATTTTTTTTTTTTATTTATTTAAGAGCACACTGACCACGCATAACCAGAGCTTGGATTTTTAAATGAGGTCAGTCGCAGCTTAAATTATAAGTTGTCTCTTAACCATGCATGACCAGAGCTTGGATTTTTAAATGAGGTTAGAGACACACTTATATATTTATTATATATATTTATCATTTCATCTTTTAAAAAGAAACACTCCTTGGTATAAAACCAATATATGGATGATAGAAAATGTGGTAGGTACAGAAATGGACTGTGAAATAAATTTCTAAATTAATTTTATTATGAAATATGACCAACTGTACCGAGATTATTGAAAATTTTCAATTATCACTAATTCTGAATAATAATATAACCACAATTCCATCACAAATATTTTCACTGTTTATTTAAAATGATTTTAAGAAAAAATTAAACTCTCCACATTTATATAAAATCATAATGGATGGCAGAAGGATGATAAGTAATGAAGATGGCCGTGAAATAATTGCCAGTTCAAAGATATTATAATAAATATTCAACCATCATGAAAATCTAAATAAAATTCTCCTCTTGTTGTGAAATATACTGCAGTCACAATTCATCACAATTTCTAAATCTGGTTATAATTTTGATGAATTATAAATACAGTTTAATTTGGATATTGATTTCAATTTCTGAAAGAATAATCAATAAATAATTTTAAAATTGAAAATCAATTACAAGAGGAATATGCTGAGCTATACATGACAAGAAAAAAAAAATATATACAGCAAAAAAAAATATGCAGCACTTTTAAACTGATACCACATGGTGTCTCTACAAAGTGAAAAATTAGAACAGATGGATGAAAAAAAAACTGATACCAAATGTAGTCTCCCTTATTGAGGAAATTAATTACACCATGATGGACTATCATGGACATCTCAGACCAAAGAAATTTAAACACAAATTCAGCCAGACAAATTTAGCACATTTATTTGTATAAGGCAAAAAAAATATGTGTGGATCTATACAAGGTGAAGATTTGAATCTCAGTACAGATGGATGAGACAAATATAAGGCGCTTCTGATACCAAATGTTCTCGCTTTCTCGAGGATTTTAATGACACCCCGGTGGCAAACAATGGTACCTCAGTCAACAGAAAAGACTTAATTAAAAAGCAAGCAACTCAAGCACACAAATTTCATTTATCAGAGTACGATAAATCTTTGATACCAAATCAAGCAGTCCTTAAACAAAATATTTACAAATCAATTTCTTATAATCAGAGCAGCATGATTCCAAAACAAACATTTTTCAAAAACAGTATCAGAGCAGCACAGAGAAATCAGTATCACAACAGACTTGTCAAGATGTTGGTCACATAAGGTGGTTCATGATCCAAGATTTGCAAATATACTCTATTTTAAATCATTTTAAGAAATGTAAAAGTATTAATGAATCAATCACACCAGGTTATATTTCAGATTCAAGATATGTGTGAGATCCAATAAATCAATAATTTCAAATGATTTTAAACAAACATATATTCAAATCAAATAATCATGAAATAACAATGATTTTCAAAGACCATTTTAAAAAAAACATTTTCAAGAATTTCTCAAAACTATTTCTGACAAGCCCAAGAGAAATTTCAGGTCATTTACATCAAATTTGAAAATATTCATGATCGGGATAATTTATTTGAAATCACATGAATCAATGTAAAGTTTTGGGATATAATGAATCAGTCACACAAGATTGACAATTTCAAAAAAATAAGAGGTGTGTGATATTCAAAATATCTAGAATTTCAGATGATTTCAAACAAACATATTTCAATATAATGATCATGAATAAAGATGAATTCCAAGATGTATCACTGATACAAGCCAATCTGAAAATCAATGAAATTATCACAACTGATAAATAACAGAGTGCTATAATGAGTATAATATTTTGACCTTTTCTAAAATGAATTAGAATAAACTCAGAACAGCAAAGGTGTGTGACATTTCATTAAATATTCAGATCTTCAAAAAAAATTAGAATTCAAATTAACAATGTTCAAGATATGACATGAATTCTTCAGCACTGTTATGAATTCAAGAATAAAATAAACTTTTAAACAATTGCAGATAATTACAAGATTAAATTCAGAATCCGGAAATGATTATAAACAAGAGAGTTCTATTCAAATAAAATGAATTTCCAGAAAGTCATGAGACCTGCAATTGGAAGTTTAAGAAGCACAAAATAAACACAGAGATATGGTAGTGACTAATCAAAGAAAAAAAAAACAACCAGAAGAAAAAAAATAAAATAGAAGGGGTAGAAGAAGGAGAAATAAACCAAAAAAAATATTTACAAGGATGAAGTTAGAAAACATACCTGACATATGATGAGAAACATAATTTCTAACTTATCGGACTTGGCTAAGAAACATTGAATGATTCAATGACATGAAGCAGTTTGAATCGTTTTCTCTTTTTAGCACAGTTGTTTCTCAGCCACTTCAGGTACCTGACAGTTTAGAGAATCGAGTGGTCTAACAAAATTTGTAAAACCACTCATAATTGAATTCATACGTTTTGGTACCCAGACCTGTTTATATAACAATCCATCTGAATTTACCTTTGTACCCTTCGGAACCCAAATCTGTTTGAATTTAACGAGGTTTGTTTTATCTCCTTTTGGGATCCAGGATTGTTTAGATGAATTATTACAAAACAAATTCAAATTTTGTTTTTGAAAAAAATCCTTTGGAATTAACAAAGTTCAAATTAGCAAGATGATTCTTTTCAAAGAAAGTTGAAGGATTTTTAAAATCGTTTGAGCTTCTCCTTTCAGAAAACTCAGATTTCCCAAAACCAAGTCCACTTCTATTTCCCAATGAAAATTGATTTTTCAACAACATATTTAAAGATTTCTCACCATTTGAAAATTTTGCCAGGGTTGTTTCAAGTTGTTGAATTTTAGTTTTAAGATCACCATTTTCTTTCAATAAATCTGAACAATCATTTTCAGTGATCTTACATCTTTCAAAATTAGATTTCAAAACCAAATTTTCATTTTTAAGCAGATTAATTTTGGTTTGGGACTCAGCAATCTCAGACTCAAAAAGTTTTTGTTTTTCAAACCCAAATTTCTTGGATTTTTCAATCTCGTTTTCCAGTTCTTTCAAAATCAAATCGGATTTCAACAAATTCTCCTTTTCAGCAATTTTAAGTTTGGAATATATATCAGTCTTAAAACTTTCAAGTTCCTTTTTCAAAAGATTATTCAAATTTGATAACTCAGCCTTGTTCTCATTTAAGATCAAAATTTCATTTTCAAACTTTTCAATATTTTTATTGAAATGAACAAGATTGGTTTTCAATTTCAGACAATTTTTGCAAACTGAATTTGAAGAATTTTTAAAATAGTCAAGCTGTGATTCCAAATAATCAATTTTGCTGGTCAACTCAGAATTCCCAGATTTCAGAGATTTGTTTTTAGATTTGAGTTTATCAACAGATTTAGTTAAATCAACACACATATAAACCAAATCTTCGTATGAGAAATTTTCAACTTCAGCATCTGTTGATTCTTCATCATCTGATCCTTCTGAATTTTCATTTGTAAATCCTGTTAAACAGACTTCTGAATCTGAGTTGACTTTCTCTGGTTTTGAGCTGCAGTTGTCAATTTGTCCAAACTTTGTATTGAGAGCTATCCAGATTTCCTGCGCAGTTAAACAATGGGAGATCAGACTGTATTGATCATTGTCAAGATAAGAATACAGAATATGTGTAGCACGAGAATTAAAAACTTTATCTACCATATCGTACCCATTGATAACAACATCCCAACATTTAATATTGACAGATTTTAAATAAAATTCCATTCTGGATTTCCAGTTTAAAAAATCTGTTCCAGTGAAAATAGTTGGAGATGAACTGGACTGACTCTCTATCGACTGACAACAAGGATTCACCATTTCTCTAGAGTTAAAGAAAACCTGCTCTTGTACCACTTGTTGGATCTAGATTAACCCTAGAGGGGGGGTGAATAGGGTTTATCACAGTTTTTAACTGAAATAAAAAAAAAACTGACAGGATATTAAAATAATAAACAGATCACAGAGAATATCAGAAACTGAAATGCAGAAAATAAATCACACACAGATATACCCAGCTTCGGCAAAACCCTGCCTACTGCTGCATTTCTAAGGTTTCTACTAGGTGATAGAACAGTTCCCGCATACAAGACCATGTACACTCGCAAACCCCTGCTCCTATTCTAACCCTACGCTCAAACCCCTAGACTGATTCAAACCCCTGAATCAGATTTTCCCCAGATTACAAACCCGTAACCTGTATTCCTAGATTTTACAGAGTCTAGTATTGTCAGTTAACTCCTAACTGAAACTCCCCTAGAGTTTTACAGACTCTAGAAAATTGTTTCGATGGTTTACAGAACAGGAATTGAAACAATACACAATAAAAACAAATTAAAGTTGAACAATTAGAAAAAAAAAACCTTTTAATAATTAAGCCCAAAGTCCTTTAACTCTTGGCCGGCCCACTCTCCTTTTGTTTGCACCCGATCCCTTTACTTTCTCTTTTGCTCTGGGAAACAGAAATGGCGGCGTCGATTCTAGGGTTTTTCTTCTGACCCAAATCACGACTTCATGAGCTCTGGAAAATCGTACTCTGGTGCTCGAATTCGTTAGCCTCTATGCTTGGTGATTGGGTATACTTCCGATCGAAAAGCTTTGTGAGTTTTCTGAATTGATTTGCTATGTTTTCTCTTTGAATTGTTGAATGGTTTTTTCGATTCAATTGTTTGTGGTTTCGATCTGTTGATAGCCGTTGATGATGAGGGTGTTTAAATAGGGATAAACAAACCCTACATAAACTCTGATTTCACCAAAGAATGGCTCGATCTGATTAGGGTTTCCCCTTTTGTCTGTCTTCAATTTGAATTGTTGCTTCCCGACTTTGAAATATACTCTGATTGCTGAAACGTCTCTGTAAAAAATTGGAAACAAAATAAATGATTTCCATTGTTGATTAATTCGGTTTTAAAAAATAATTCTGAAAAGAAAAAAAAACTTCCCTTTTTGCTATCCCTTGATTTAGCACCGTATATTTTTTTAAAAAAAAAATAATTTGAAATTTAAATTGTGGCCACTTGCTTGATTTATTTTTCTTGCGTGATTTCTGGTCTGCCTTGAATTGCATTCGAGTTTCCAGATTTAACACTTGCCAAAAATGAATCTCTGATTTGTTTTCCTTTGGTCCACTGTAATTTTCCCATGAACACATTCCTGAAAACTATTTGTTGCCTTTTTGTTCATCATTGAATACGATGCACTGATGGATTAAATAAAAGATTTCTTGCTAAGTTCAACTGTGTGACATTGGTCCCCTTAGTTTGATTTCTGAAATTCGCCATAAGTGCTTTTAAACCTATGAACCATTCTCTGAAATTCCCTTGCACATTTCTGTGCTGTATATCCATGCTGAACTGATCATACTGATATGCTCCATTAATCACTTGTAGCCATGCATGTCTGAACTGATTTGAGTCTTGCACTTGCACTTGTCCATCTATGTCACTCATACTTCATGCACTTGTGGTTCGGCTTTGACTTATACTCCAGCACCATTTGCTACTGTAACTTGTTGCTCATGAAAGCTAGGACATGAGCCTGCCTGCACTTGCATATTGACTCATTCCATGCATCACATGATATTTCTGCATGTTGTATGCTGTGATTACTTGTGTAGCTTGAACCTTGACATTTGCTACTGTAGTACTTGAACGCTTGCATATGATAAATTTGAAATGAAATTGAATGTTCAACTCACTTGCCCTTGACTTATTTACCATAATGTAGCCACTTGATGCTTTGAACATGTAGACATGCTGGTTTGACTTGACTCGAACCATGTTGTTGTAGTGAATGATTACTCGACCACTTTGCACCACCATGACACTTGCACATTCACACTTGTACACTTGGATCATGCTGCTATCATTCATCATGTTGCTCGGCCCCTTTGAGCTGCTTTGCATGCCATGCTCCAATTTGCACTTGTACTCCTCTTTTGACTTGTGTTGGACTTGCAAACTGTTTTGTTTTTACTGCTTTAGCCATTGTTCGAGCTTGTTTGGGCTGAAATGTTGTATTTTGGCTCCATGTTGACTTTGCTGATTTTTGGCTTCATGTTGACCACCATGTACAGTTGACACTCCACTTCACTGCTTTGACCTTGTTGACTTGTGTTTGTGAAGAAACATCATGCTGCTATGTGACTTTATATTTGCACTTACATTGCTTCACTAATTATTGCTGAACCAATTTTATTGTGCTCGGCCCTTCCTTGCTTGTATATGCTCCATCACCACGCAGTCATGTCCCTTGGTGGTTGCTCGACCACTTTGCTACACACACATGTATTTGACCATATTTGACTCCATACATATGCTATGGCATTCTCGACCATGCTGACTTTGTTTTGTCCTCGGCCATGTTTATTGTGCACTGGGTCGAGCAGGTCCACGTGGCTACTCCTCAGTTGCACACAGAATTGGCGTGGCAGTGCACACGTGTATATTCATGCACGTGTGTACATGCAACCATTCAGACTGATTTTCCTGTCCCTGCACAAATATACGTGTATATACATACACATGTGTGTGTATACATGTATGTGCGCGTGCTATATTCAAAAAACAGATCGAGTCATGAAAAATGATGAGAAACACACCAGAAAACTGAGGCACATAAAATTTTAAAAATAAAATTTATATTTGCATGTGTTCAATTTTATTTTTATTGCAGTATACTGTGTGTGTGTGTGTTTCATGTGACAGGTAAGCAGGTGATGACTGGACTGACTGAAGACTGACAGAAGACCGTGAAGACTGGACTAACAATGAAGACTGAAGACAGTGTTGAGTGTCTGCATATGTGTCAATGTGAAAGAATGTATATATGAGTTGTGTAAACAAAGTAAGTGTTGTAGTGATGAATTGTACTGAAGTTTGTAATAAACAAATTTATTTGAAATAAAATATCATTTTATTGTTGTCAAACGAACTTGTCTATTATATTCTGTTTATATACAAGTACAATATACAGTGAATGTTTAAATAGTGGAGTTATACAGAGTTGTACTGTTTGAATGTTAGAAATATAATATTCAATTCAAATATTATATTCCTATCTGTGTTGTATATATAAAACATTACAATAACAAACACATTTATAATAATATATATTTGTTTGTTATCATCAAACAAAAATCATATAATTGTGTATACAACTGCGTTATATACAACATTTTGGTGAATTTTGCATAACTATTAATGGAATTGCCATATTGGTGTTATTGTTGATTTCATATCGTGCTTGTGGTCATATGGGATGAATTGGATGAGTTGATTTCTCGATTGTGTCGATTAGTGAAGATTTAGTCGAAATTAGTGTTGCATTGAAGTAGTGCAGGTTTTTGGTCGCACGGAAGGGGGTCGGTCGCGCCCAAATGTTGTCTTGGAGAACAAGAAAAGAAGAGGCTCGAGCGAGCCAGGGGGTAGGTCAGTGTGCAAGTAGAAAATGCCTGGGGTCTTAGTTCTGGAGAACAGGTGATCGGTCGCTCCTAGTAGTGGGTCGGTTGAGCGACCCTAAAGTAGAGTAATGGGTTCAAGCATGCGAGCCTGGGTAATTGGTTTGAGCAAGTAAGCCCAAAGCCGTGTGAATTGGGAAGGAGTATGGTGGGTCGGTCGACTGTTGAAGGGTAGGTTGGTCTTGTCAAAAGGGAAGGGTCGGTTGGTCTTGTCAAAAGGGAATGGTCAGTCGCTCCTAAGAAGAAGGGACGGTTGGCTATTGATGGTCGGTCGGCTACTGGAGGGTAGGACGGTCGTATGAGTATAGAAGGGTCAGTTGCTACTGGGGTAAAGGGGGTCGGTCGGTCTTCTGAAGAATGGCCTGGTCATTCATAATGACTCAGGTCTGATTGTGTTGTGAAGATTGAGCCTTATATTGATTGTTGTTCAGTTCAATGGTGTGGTGACTTTGATATATTTCCAGAAGGGAGTGTTTGAAGTGACGTGATGAGTTCATTGATTGGTGTAAAGCAACGAATGTGCAGACAACGAAAAAAGTGTTGGGTTGTGGATAAAGGTTACTCGAGTGGGACTTGAGTTTGTGATTGGTTGCCGGTGACGACGACTAGAGATGCGAAGGCCGAGAGATTATCGTTGTCATAAGTTCTAGCAGACTCAAAGCAGGGGCATTTTGGGCAGTCATGAAGGGCCTCGTACTTTGGGCAGTTGTGAAGGGCCTAGTTGTTGATGACAAACATACGAGTCATGATGACACATGGAGTTGTGCTGGAATTGGGGTTACCATTAGCCCCTGACATATGACAGTCATGATGGGCTGTCATATGATTAATGATGGTCTCAAAGCAGGATTAGCAGTGATAGCCAGAGTCAGTCATGGATGTTTGTTGATTTGGATGCTCTATTTGTACCATCTCATGTAGGTATCTAACGTCGAAGGAGATATTCCTTAGGTGCTTGTCTGATATTGGTTTATGCCTCTGGGGCTTGTGCTTGAGGGATGTTGAATTCGATTAGGATGGTTTACATGGGATATATATTAATTTGGATGTCATGAGTGCTTCGCCATGATTGAATGGATGTTTTGGTTTACATGGATGAATGGTTGAATTGTTTGATGTAAAAGCTATCACAATCGGAAGTGGGGAAGATGGGTGTGAGTTATTCTTGGGTGTTGGGTAGTGGTTGGTAAATCTACCCATTCTCATTTACTTTATTGATGAAGTTTGTTAGTTGTTTTATCTCTCACTAAGACTGTTGTCTGACTCAAGGTTTTATGTTTCTTATTACCTTGAGCTGTTCATCCGGTTGTGGATGGGCAGACTGAGTAACAGGTGATGCTGTAGTGAGGACGATGATGCCGATCGATGGCGAATAAGAGGCTCACGTACCAGTTTTATTACTATCTAGTATTTTCTATTTCTGCTAATACTATGTACTCTGAGGGATGTAGTGAGGATCTTTGTACATAAATATTATACTAAATTGTATGGATCTTTCTACGGGTTCTGTTAAGAGTTTTCAGTTTCTGTGCAATTGGATTTCACTATTATTACGTGTTGTATATGTTTTATTATATATTATCCTTGTGTTGTGAGATTTATGATAGATTTTGATGGTGCTTACCTACTTCGATGATTGTCCAAAGCTGTCTGACACACCTTTTAACGCATTATTCTTCTTGTTTAGTGCAGGGGTTATGGGTGGTCGTCACATTTGGTATCAAAGCTCTGGTTATCAGTTTTAGCCAAAGTTCAAAGACATAATTACGTATGAGAGACGTATTTGTAGATTTTAGTTGGATGCTTACTATATTTACTAGCATATATAGTAGTAATGGTTGTTTTCCTTTAGCAATTTTTCTTGGAAGCGGCTAATTATTCTAAATTGCAGATTTAGAATGAGCAGACGGTCATCAAAACACGTTGCTCGGGGAGCTAATACTGGAGGGGGAATGGTAGCGAACCAGACTACCCAACCATGTTCGAGGCCATGACGGCAGCGATCATGAATAGGGTTCCCGCTCCAGTGGCGACTACGATTGATGTTAGAGTTCCAGTGCCTAGGGTTTAAATTTGCAAAGCTATGCAAAGACTTTTCTTCATTGGGAGGAAAACAATTCAAGGGCACTGAACCTGTTGAAGAAGTTCAAAGGTGGCTGGATACTTATGTTAGGATCTTCAAGGACTTGGGAATTGATGATGCAATAAAGAGGAAGCTTGCATCAAGTTAGCTAGAGGGCAGAGCAATGGACTAGTGGAACTCTGTCGCACTTGAGACCCCTGAAGAGAATATTTCATGGGAGCTATTCCAAACTAAGTTTGAAGCGAGTTTTATCTCCATCATGCAAAAGTCCATTCTATTTAAGATATTCGTGGAGCTTAAATAGAATGGTCGCCCAGTTTTTGACTATATTTATGACTTCGAGGCTTTGTCAAAGTATGCTCGTTCATATGTGGATATTCCTTATCAAAAGAACGGGAATTCGGTCTTGGGGTTGGATGAATATCTTGGAATCAGCTTGTGGATCACCTCGATGATAACTTTGACAAGATCGTCGAGAAGGCTTTGAGGAATGAAAGTCTGTTTCCTAAGAAGATGTCTGTTGTTGCACCTAAGGAAGAACATAGACACAATAGGGTGGTAATAGCAAGAAGAGGAAGCAGCAACAACAGAAAGGAAAAAATGGCCAGAGCGAGTCTTTTTGCTTCAATTGCCAACAGAAAGGCCATTTTGCTAATTAATGCAAGAATCCGAAGGTTGGGAGGAAGTGTCACAATTATGGCAAGACTGGACATCTCAAAAAGGACTGTTCGGAACCAACAAAAGGCAAGCAGATTGTGAAGGCATATGCTTTGGAAGTCGTGCCAACTTTCTCAAGAGCTCCTACTGTAGAGGAAAAAGGAAAGAGTGCCGTGGTACAAGGTGCTCTTTCTATTCAAAGTGTTTTAGTTCGTGTGTTATTTGATACTAGGGAATCGCATTCATTCATTTGCAATGAACTTGTTTGTCGCTTGACGAAGCTTACTAAGAAGCATGCTAAGTTTAATTGGACGTCAGAATGCGAAGCAGCTTTTTATGAGCTAAAAGAAAGATTAACTACCCCACCAATGTTAACGATTATAGATGGCAATGAGGATTTAACTGTCTATACAAATGCTTCAGGTGAAGGAGTAAGTGCAGTGTTAATTCAAAGGGGAATGGTTATTGCTTATGCTAGTCAACATATGAAGCCACATGAGAAAAGGTATGCTACTCATGATCTAGAGCTGTCAGCTGTGGTATTTACCTTAAAAATTTGGAGACATTATTTATTGGGTGAGAAGTTCGAGTTATATACATATCAAACATCTTTGAAATATCTATTCACCCATAAAGAACTGAATATGAGGCGACAACATTGGTTACAGTTCCTCACAGCTTATGATCTTGATATTTTATATACTCTAGGAAAAGCCAATGTTGTCGCAGATGCGCTTATCAGAAAGAATGCAATCGTTGCTAATATGATTATTACGCCTTCATTGATCAAGAAGAATTATGTTCTATAGAAAGAGATGAGCTTATTCAAAAGATTAGCATAAGGATTCAGGAAGGTGAAGCCTTAAAATTTCAGGTTGATAGTAAAGGAGTTCTGAGATTGCAAGGATGAATTTGTGTTCCGAATATTCCTGAGCTTAGAAGAGAGGTAATTGATGAATGTCACAAGTCTAAGCTTAGTATACATCCAGCGGTGAGTAAGATATATCGAGACTTAAAACGCACATTTTGGTGGAAATCGATGAAAAGAGATATCTCAATATATGTTAGCATGTGTCCAACTTGAAAATAGGTTAAGAGTGATCAACAGAAGGTCGCTAGATTGTTCATCCATTAGAGATTCCGAAATGGAAGTAGGATCAAATTTTTATGGATTTTGTTGATGGACTTCCTGAAACCAAGAAAAGTAATGAAGGCATATGGGTTATTGTAGATCGTTTAACGAAGTGCATTCATTTTCTTCTAGTGAAAGCTAATAGAACAACTCAGAGTCTGGCTCAATTATATTTTAGTGAAATTGTTAGATTACATGGAGTTCCCAGTAGCATTGTCAATGATTGCGATCTGATTTTCGCCAGTAAGTTTTGGGAAGAATTTCAGTCTAAGTTGGGAACAAAGCTAAATCTTAGCACTACATATCATCCTTAGACAGATGGTCAGACCGAGAGGGTGAATCGTATTTTGGAAGATCTGTTACGAGCATATATTCTTGATTTTGGAGGATCTTGGGAAGATTATATACATCTGGTTGAGTTCTCATATAATAACAGCTTCCAGGCTAGTTTAAAGATGTAACTGGTTGAGGCATTATATGATAGACCTTGTAGATCTCTTGCATGTTGGATAGAGCCTGGTAATCGGCTAATGTTGAGTCTGGATATAATCCAAGAAGCTGCAGATAAAGTAGACTTTCTTAAGAAGCGATTAAAAGCTGCACAGAGCCGACATAAAAGTTATGCAGATTCTAGAAGAAGAGATGTAACATTTGCTATAGGCGATCTAGTATATTAGAATGTTTCTCCGTTAAAAGGAGTTGTTCATTTTGGGAAAACAGGAAAGTTAGCACCTAAGTATATTGGTCCATTCCCGATTTTGGAAAGGATAGGAACTCTAGCTTACAAGGTTCAGTTACCAGATTGGTTTCCCGGAGTACATGATGTGTTCCACGATTCTTAGCTCTGAAAAACGTGCATGGTCCAGACTTGATTGTTGAAAAGGCATTACAAGAATTTATGGAAATTTCTCCGAATTTAGCTGTGCATAGAGAGCCGATGAATATAATTGGCCGAGAAACAAGAGTTCTAAGGAATAAGAAAGTAAACTTGGTTAAAATGCAGTGGAGTGGAGGTTCTAGAGACTGTACATGGGAGACAGAGGATAATATTAAATAGGCTTATCCCAGGTGCATAGTGAATATATATGAGTAGCTCTTATAAGAGGTAAACTTATGTTATATTATCATTTTATTACCTGCTTTACTGTTTTCTTCCTTTTCGATGACCAAAAGTTTTAAGTGGGGGAGACTGTAATAACCCGGAATTTCAGAACCAATTTAAAAATTATTTTTAATATAATTTTATGTGAAAATACGAATGAATTTCAAAAATTCGATTATTTAAAGCTAACTTGATCAGTTTACAAAGCAACGTTATAGAGATGACCTTGGATTTCAACGGAACTTTTTTATTGAATCCGTAGCATCGAATAATGGTAGAATCCCAAATTTCATAATTTTTGGAGTTAGCCTGTAGGCGTGCAAGAATAAAACATACGCTAAAATCGCATATTGAAATCAAGTTGAAGCACGATCAAAAAATAAAACGGAAGGACAAACAAACTTGGAATTCCACGAAACATGTTCTGTGGGACCCGGAATTACATTTATTGTCAAAATCCAAAATTTCGTGGCAAAAGGAATTAATTTGTGGCTGTGCGATCAAAAGAGGTGGAGGTTAACTAGCACACTTTTATAAGCTTGAACAAAATGGAGGCCATCTAATGGGCCAAAGTGGTTTTGTTGAGAGCCACAGGATTGTGCCACCTCAACGATTCGCATGAGGGGTAGTAATTTTATAAATAAGCCCCTCTTCTTTTCTCTTTTTCCATCCTCCTTCCTCTCACTTTTGTAAAAACCTCCTTCCACCCTCTTTCTCCTTTAATGGCATCCCTACCCCCACCCCGCCGACCCCACCCGCCGTACACCACCAGACTGCACCTCCCCCTCCCCACGTTGCCACCTGCTAGGCTAGCCACCGCTGGTGGGTCTTCTCCTCCCTTTTTTGCTCCAAACACATCCTTTACTCCATTTTTCACACATCACCACCCTCTTACACCTCTAGCCACCTCCTACACCACGCACATCCCCCGAAAACCCCTCCCTTTGCTGCGACAGCCCAAACAGCGGACCCTGCGAGCCCCACAACCCCTTTTGTGCCCACTTCGTCCTCCGTTTAGCTCTGAACTCTCGGAACTTCAAGTATTCGCTAGTTAGCGAGTGTTAGCGAGTTGTTTAAGCTTCGTAGGCCATCGGAAAGTCGTATAGAAGCCTGATAAGTGTCGCCAAAGCTGTAGCAGTGGTAGCATTTACGCATTCCTTCCATTCGAAGCTTAGGGGAGTAGAAACAGTTGTTGAGAAATCCAAAGCAATAAAAAGGGCTACTTAGATTCAATAGTTTAATAGTTAAGTAATGGAGTTAAAAGTCAAGTAGAGCGATAAAAATATGATTTTTATCTGATGTTGCTAAGAAATTGTAACTCATTTAAAAAAGATTAAATAAAATAAATGGTTAACTTTTAATTGTAAATAGTTAATAATAAAATTTATCATGATGTTATATGATAAATATTGTTTCATAATAGTAATTTATTATGATTTTAGTTAATGATTAGTAAGATAAAAAATTATCATTTTTAATTGATATATGCGTAGTTATGTGAGGTTGTACGAAATTAAAATTCACATAGAAGGGAAATAAATTTAATAGACTATCGATTGTCTGTTAGAAATATTTCATAATGTTTATCACTGACCATACAAGTATATTGATATGTTAAACATTGAGTAGTTCGAGAAAAATATCATTTTTATCTGATATACGGGATATCCTTTGAGTTCAACACATAAACTATACACCAAGTTTATTGAAAATTTATGGAGCCTTAAATGGCATTGATTAAGTAATTTAATTATTATTATTGATTGTGAGTGAATTGGATGCGTTGTGACGGTTGCTTGTGTGTAATAAAAATATACACCACTAGATAATGAACAATAATTGTGGACCACAATGCATAACATAACATACCCATATAAACATGTAATTGTTTGAAGCTTATATGATGTGAACCGTATAACATGTAAGTGTTTGATGCTTATACAACGAGAACAGAAGAAGAACCGCATAGCAGGTAATTGTCTGATGCTTATCCGATGTGGATTGGACAGTATAACCATATAAGCATGTAATTGTTTGATGCTTATATGATGTGGACCTAACAACCATATAACGATAAATCCCTGGATTTAATAACAAACCCCACATGGGTCTTGAGATGACAGAAATTTTCACGTCTCTTGTGTGTATGTAAGAAACATGAATCGTGATATAATCCCTACACGGATCTTGGGAAGATGTTTTTTACATGTCTCCCTTGTGTGTAGATAAGTCATAGTTGTTTGTGTACATGAGGTAAACGCCACATGAGTGTTGGGATGATAATTTTTTGCACATCTCCCGATTGATTTTGGTTGGATATATATATATATATATTGATCTATAAGTGCCTAGAGAGGCGAGTTGTGGTTTTTCCGAGCACTTGGTACAAAGTAGGTTATGGCGAAGTTTTTCGAAAATAAAATCCGTTGGCCAAATAGTTAATAAACAAAATGGTTTGAAAGTAGTTCGATGTATAATATATATATACTTCGAATATAAATTAAAATAGAATGTATTACATAGCAGTAGTTCGCGATTTCGATGTGCAATTTTAAATGAGTATACAGGTAGATCCGAAGGTCGGATTTTCCCAAAATTAGAACTATTGGATTCGTTTTGAAAAATCTTTCTAGCGACAATAAATACGTTAAGATCCAACGGTTAGATTTTGAGAAATGCTTAATTCAAATTTGGATGAAAATAACACCAGGGCAGCTGAATGACTTGAAACGTCGTTCAACTAAAATAGACTATTTTTATATATATAAAAATAGGGAAAAATCATTTTAAAATATAGTAAATGATTTGGGATAAGTATAAACCAGTTTCACATAGTGTGAAGATAAAAATGGTTAAGTTGAATTTGGGAATTGTATAAATGCTTATATAACTGTTATGAAAAAGAATTTGGAAATAAGAATTTTAATTCTTGATTTGAATTAAATTCTTTAGTAACCCTTTTAAATAAGGATATGAATTGAATTATGAAAGCCAAATAACTTAACTAGATTTGAGAACGAGATTGTACATCTTATGAAAAAGAACTAATTAAAAAGAAGTTTAATTGGTAAATCAATAATTCAAAATAAAGATTTTGATTTGAGTATGGGAGGATTATTTGAAAATACCGGGTTTAACACATTTCATATAATTGAACGACGATTAATAGTCGAAGATATTGAAGACGGTGCAAGACCGACAATCTTCACATCGAAAGGATTACTACTGATGCCCTGGATTTGGGTAGCTCCCTTGAAGGGGTTATAGTGGTAGTTTTCCATACGTACTTGCTGATTGTCCGGATATGCGAGGACCTCTCTCATGTATTGGACCTATGGGATGAGGAATAAAGTGCCTCCGGTTTCGTTCAGACCCAGAACGGACTTGTAAATGGATTGTGTGTCTGACTCGATATTCTGAACTGTACTAATTGATTTCTGTTGAATATACATATATATACATATATATATATATATATATATATTTGTTTAGAGGTGGTGAATTTATTCTCTTAGCCTAACACCCTTCTCTGAAACTCATGAGCTTAGAGGTTATAAATTGGTAGCAATAAGTTGTATATTCTACGTTGACTGTGTGGAGTGCTAAGATGCATGGATCAAAGCTTTCATTGAAATGTAGAGCTTTGTGGATGATGATCAAAGAACGAATGATATGGCATAGCTTTGTGTATGGCATTAATTCGCAAACTTCACACCTCGGTATGAGTCAAAAACGGGATGAGGGACCATAGAAAGAACTTGCGTTTCTTTCTAGCTAGAAGTTATGCCATGGTATAAAGCCCAGGCATATTTACTTATGTGGATGATGGAAATCAAGGCTCCTCGGATATGACCACAAATGGCTAAAATGGTCGACGTACTGGCCAAGAGATCTGATAGGACCAAGAAACACAGTGTTAAGGAAATTGTCCAATCAGCAACGTACAATTGACCAACCCTGTCGATCAAATGGTCACCCAAGTGTGTGGTCCTAGACATCTTGCTAGAGATGGTCCAAATCGGAAGGAGAGATCCCTTTCCTTGGCTCAGGATGGAAATCCAAATTCCATTACGCGAATTTACGGTTTTAGTTGTATACTAACGACGACATAATAGGATGGGGTATTATGCCATCTAGGATTGATACATTTATTTTGGAAATTGTTTTAAAACAATTAAACACTAATGATAATATCAAATGAGTTTATTTCTCGTGTTAAGCATGTTTGGTCATTATAAGGTAAAACTCTATCCTCCAGCTGCATTGTGTGATGGGACCTAAGTCTTATAATGGCTTCATTTTTCAAAAAGCATTGCGTTGTTCTATTTACTGTTTCAGTTATTTCTATGAACTGCATTCGTATGGAGTAAACCCATACCGTGATATACGACATGGTCCCATGATATGCTTATTTTAAACAAGTTAAGTTAACGGTAGAATTTCCCATACCAGTCTCATGACCGACTCAAAGTTTGTTTTTCCCTTCCAAACTCGGATGCCTATTATTTTTACACAAGCAGCCTAGTAAACAGGTTTAGCTTGCTTTCTCTTGGGGATGTGTACTAGAGCGTCTATCTCTATTTTAGTTTGGACCTGAAGATGAAGCTTATATATTTCTTTTGGAGCTTATAAAGACACTACCTTATGTATATTATGCTATATTATGTGATCTGCTGATGTGATTAATGTGTTATATTCCAACAACTATCCATTCCGCTGGGATCGGGTGTTTGGGGTTGTCACATTTCTCCTTTCCATGTGTTTGCCTCTAGCAACAGTCCTAGTCTTATTTTCCCTTGGGTCTGCTTGAGGTAGCCTTAGGTGATAGGGTGCACCATGTGTGGTGTTGCGCCTCTGGTAGTCTAGATTTCACTCGCTCCTATACTATAAGCTAGGTTAGTTGTAGTAGACGATCACTTTAAAAACTGATTGTAGTAAAGGCAATGTCTTTATTGTTAAGGACTGGTATGTTGATGGTTTTGATGAAAATAACCTTGTTTCTACTATGTTCTGATTATTATTGTTATAAAATATATATAAAAACAATTTTCTAGAATATATATTTGTGTATATTGGAAATCAATGTAGGTATTTTATAACTGAAGACTGTACAGTTCACAAGAATCAAGATTTCAAATTGAAGAGTTCAAGTTTCAAGGCTTGTGAGTATCAAGAAATCAAGAGTTCAAGTTTCAAGACTCATGAGTATCAAGAAATCAAGAGTTTAAGATTTCAAGAATTATATAATCAGTATGTCTAGAAATTCTGTTAAAACTCATGTTAGCACTTGATTCTATTTTTAAATTTAAATTCTATTCTTAAAATTTAAATCTTGATTTTAAACTTGGTTTCAAAATAATTTCAAATTTATTTAGTTAATTTTAAATCTTATTTTCAAATGATTTCGAAATTACTTCCTTATTCAAAATATATTCTTCTCTGTTTTAATATATATTTTAACTCCTTGTAGTTATTTTCTAAACTCTTGAAAACTAGTTTATATTTAGATTTATGTTTTATAGATTTTGAACTAAAGTTCATTTGTTTTATAATTACTTATGTTGTCTAGCCTTCTTGCTTATATTAAGTTTTCAACATAAATGTATAGTCTTATATATTTGTACTTTTATATCAATTCAATTTAATTCCTTAATTATTTTTAGTATGTCTTTTTATAAGTTTTAAAATATATTTTCACTTTAATAAGAATGTTTAAAAATAAAGGAATTTAATCTGTTTCAACTATGGATTCACCATAATTTATTTAAATATTATTTACTTTGTTTTAAAACTATATTTTTGAAAATATACTAGCATATGTCGACATAGCTTTTATGCATGTCGACATACCAGTCGTTAAAATGTTTTTTAATTTTAAAAAGAGGTGTATTTTGAATTCAAATCCTTTCAGAAATGTTGTGACTATTGGAAACCTATAAATACCTTCTAGAATTCGATTTTTTTAATAAATAATAATCTTCTTCTTTCTCTCTTTACATCTTACCATTATAATGTTTTATTTGTTGATTTCCTACACTTATACTATATCGATTTAATAGAAATCATATCATTCTTTTTCTCTTTCAATTTTAAATCAAAATCTCTTTGAATTCAAGTGCTTCTCAAGATTTATAGGTTGTTTGTAATCAAAGATCTCAAGATCAAGTCTTATAGAGTCAATACTACAAAAACTGATAAGAGAAAGGTGTGGTCCTATCCCGCTAAAAGTGATTGGGTGCGATTGTGTCCCGAAAATCGATTGGGTGTAAAGTTATGGCTCGAAAATCAACTTAGTCTCACTATACTTGGAATCAGTTAGGGTGTGCCCTTGTAGCCCTGAAATTAAATATTGTAATTGGATTTGTTGAATAAAAATCCACATCAACCCAGCATTGTGTGGGATTGGATGTCGGGGAGTCCCGAACCAGTATAAAATCCCGATGTATACATTCCTTTTATTGATTTTACTTTTACTTTCTGCATTTTGTGATTGATTATGTGTTCGTGAGTATCTTTGATCTGTATACTGTGTGTTTGATTCGAAAATATTTCAAGAAATTTAATAAATTTCATTAAAAACTATTCACCCCTTAGTGTTTAACTTGCCTTAAGATCCTTAATCTGCATCTTCAACAATCTGTATCAGAGTATTGGTTTTCAAAGTTTTCATAATCTGAATTGTGAAAACTTCAAATGGAAACTAACACTGGAATTGTCGCTAATGGTAGTCATTCGTAGAGGGCCAGTTCATTGTTAGACCACCACTTTTTAATGGCAGTAACTATGCAAACTGGGCATGTAGAATGATAATTTATTTACAGTCTATAGGATTAGACGCATGGAATATCACACAAACCGAATATGGTTAACCCATTGTCAATTTTTCATAATGGACTAATGATCAGAAAGCTGCTGCACATGATAATTCTAAGGCTATGAATATTTTATTATATTCACTAGATATGAATGAACTTAATAGGGTATCTGTTTGTATATCTGCATATGAAATCTGGAAAACTTTGCAAGTAAGTCATGAAGCAACAAGCTATGTTAAACAAACTAGAATATCCATGTTAACCAATCAGTTTGAGTTATTTAAAATGAATCAGAATGAGTCTATCTCCGATATGTACTGCCTGTTCCAGGAAATCAAGCATTCATCAATGGATTTAGGAAAATCATACTATTAGGAAGATCAAGTTAGAAAAATTCTTAATTCATTAAAATCTAATTGGGATCAAAAGACACTTGCAATCGAAGAAGCCAATGGCATTAGTACAATGAAAATTGACGAAATAATCAGTAATTTAATGTCATTTGAAGTTCAGATGCAAGGAAGAAAATAAAATAAATGATCAAAAAAATCAATAGCATTTAAGGCATCAATTGAAGATTCAGACTCAGACAGTGATGATGATAAACAGATAGCACTAATGACAAGGAATTTAAGAAAATTTCTAAGATATAGAAAAAGGAATAATTTCAGGCAGAGAAATCATATGAATAATAATAATGAAAATCCGGTAATATTAGATGTTATAACTACGACGAATTAGGCCATTTGAAAAGGTTTTATCCATATCAAACAAAATCAACCTACTAATGACAATTTCATCGAAGAAAAGGAAAAGAGTGTATGCAGCGACTTTAGACGATTAAGATTCATCTTTAAGTGATGAAGAGCAAGAAACAAATAATTCGAATATGTGCTTAACAGCAATTCACAAATCAGAAGAATTGAAGAACAAATCTAAAATAGGTACGCCTTAATAATTATTTAAATGAATTGTTTGATTGCTTGCTTGATTGTTTGTATTGTTTGAAAATTGAATTTTCAATTCAAAATTAAAATTTGAAATTTAAGATTTAAAATAATAATTATTTAATAATAATATAGAAAGTATTTTTATATTAAATATTGTTCGAGGAAATAATTAAATAAGAATACAGGATTATAGATAATTCAAAAGTAAAAATTCAAAAGTTACCGTGAAAATATAAAGGGGTATGTCGACATAACCATTTGCCTATGTCGACATATACCGGAAAAGTCAAATTTGAATTTCAAAATTTTAAATTCAAACTTTTGAAATTCCCACCAACTTCAATATGACTAAAAAGGTGTCATTTAAACCAGCGAATTGTCCTTTGATTCTCTATATTTACTACCTATTCCTTTCATTTCTTTTCCATCTTTATTTCAAAATTCACAACTACTCTTCATATTCATATACTCTTTATAACCATTCTAATGGTCCCCTCAAGCACTCCAAAAACCATGAGATTAACCAAGACTATCAAGGGTTTCCTCTTTAATAACCCGGATGCTATCCAAGATTACATTATCTATGTAAATTTTGGCAAAGTAGACACGGGAAAATTTGCTATCATTAGTGATTTTGCTTCTTATGAACTTGAACCTCTCTGTTATCAAATGGAATTTTGAGTCTTATTGATTCTCGGGATAATGATGAAGTTTGTTATCCTAAAAATGTTTTATGCAAAACTTAATCGCGACTTTTATCAAGGAAGGGAAGATGAAATTTGGAGTAATGTTAAGGGTACACAAATTATTCTAGATTGTGATGTTCTAAATAACATTATGGGTCGCAAGAATATGGGGATGGATTTTTTTGATTTTAATATCCAAGAAAGTGGTTTGGAAACTTTTCAGCATATTTTTGAAAACGATGAAAATTTAGAATTCAAAAATCATTTTTATCTTCCAAAAGCAAGAATCGTCAATTTATTACTTCAACATACCATCACCCCTCGGTTCGGAAATTTGAATAACCCTACCATGAAAGTTAGCAAGGCCCTTTTTGCTATCTTTGGAAATTATGAAATTAATTGGGCTAACGTAATTTTAAGTGAATTTCAATCAAAGGAAAGTACATTATGTCTTGGAGTTTACCTTACATATATTTTCAAATATTTTGGAGTCGATTTCAAAGGAGAAGAGTTCATTTCTAGAAAAGTTTTCAATAAGGGAAATATTTCTCTTATGAAGATCCCACTTGTGTTTCATCCATATGAAACATATGCGGAAAAATGAGCAAGAATTGAAGAATAAGAAGAAATGGATATTGAAGAAGAGGAAGAAGATACCTCTTTATAAAGCATTGAAGTTTCTACCAACCCCTCAAAGAAAACAATTCTCTAAAATCAAAATATTTTAGCCAAAACCCAAAAGTTACTTAAGACATCATTTAATAAGAAATTTGAAAAGATCTCTACTAAAATGAGTAAGTTCTTTGGCAAAGTTGGAAGAAAACTTGGCTTATCATCCTACTCCTCTACTGAATTCTAAGTTTAGTATTTTGATCGCCCGTAACTTCCCCGTGAAGGAAAGCCCGAATTACCTTGAGAACACGACAAATCAGAACGCAAACAGAAGAACATTTCATTGTATATTACAACAGTTCCATCAGAATACAATAATATACAGAGTATGAATTAATATTACACAGAAAATATCAGAGATTTAAATTACATTTAAATACATCGCAGCGGAAAAACAATACAAAGCACAACTAGAAGAGATATACGGATACAGAGCTTTCCGGATATCGCTCCAGCTGTAAATCAGAATCCTGTGAATATAAATCTGCAAAACCAAAACTACTAGCTGCCCGTGTGGAAACTAGGGACACCCAGAGTTTAGGTTAAAACAATAAACTCCAGGTCAGTCATGTGACTGGTGTGAGAACTAAAACAGTTATTAATCTTTGTTTTTAAAGTTAGGTAAATCATGGGACCACGCCGTATAACATGGAACGGGTTTCCTCCCAAGAATACCAGTGCAGAAAACAAACAGCGCAACGCTAAATAAAGAACAATGAAGCTATTATAAGACTCAGATCCCATCACACAATGCAACGCAAGCCGGAGGATAGGGTTTTCCCTTATAATAGCCAAATATGCTTGATACGCGAAATTTCATCTTATATTATTACTATAAGTGAAGAAAACAACTTCAAATATAGATGTATCAATCATAGACGACATGGGTACCATATATCATGTCGCCAATACTAGGCTCTACAATTAAAACCGCCAAATGTCATATTTGGAAATTGGATTTCCATCATGGTGGCTCCTGATTCGAAAGATCGATCGCGTAGTGTCATCTACAACGGCTTACGTCTCAGCTAGAGAAAACACCGTAATGCACATCCGCACTTTTGGGAAATCGAGTATCACTGCGGCTTACGTCCCGGCGAGAGAAAACACCGCTTACCCTATCCCTCTGAGCACTAAGCTCAATCTCGGTCGATCGAATCCACGACACCACTAAGGTGCCCGCCCACTAAAAAGCATACTGATCAAACCATCAATTTACCACCATACCAGGGTGTGAGGCTCGCGAATCAACGCTATACACAAAGCCGTGCTATATTAAAGCTACGCTTTGATCATCATCCACCAAACTTTGCTTTTCAACAAAAGTCTGGATCACTGCATCTCAGCATGTCACACTATCAATCCATATCGTACCACTGATTTCTGCCAATATATAACCTCTGAGCTCGTATGTCCCAGAGAAGGGCGTTAAGCAAGAGAATAAATTCTCCGCTGCCAAACAGATATATATTTAGCAGAGATCAACGAATACAATATAAAGGAATACAATGTCAGATACACCATCCATTTACAAGTCCGTTCTAGGTCTGAACGAAACCGGAGGCACTTTCCTCGCATATTCGTCGACCTCCAAGCACGTCCGGACGACTACTACTTTAGCCCCCTTCAAGGAAGCTACTCCCATCGTGAGCATCAGTAGCACCCATCCATTCGATGTGAAGATCGTCGGCCTTGCACCGTCTTCAATCTCTTCGACTCGTCGTCGAATCAGTTATTCAGAATGGGTTATACCCGGACTTTCTGAATAACTCGCGTATCTTAATCAACAAGTGCTATAAAACACAATATACGCCTCATTCCAATTCAGAATATTCTTTTATTTAGATATTCACACTCCTAGGGAAATATTCCCATTAATTTTATCAAAGATAAATTCTTTTAAATTTATTTTTTAATCATCCTTTGGATGTCATTTCAAACCAGATTATGGTTTTCCAAACTAGTCGAGATTAGCGAACCACACCGAAGTAATTATTTATTTTATTTCCCAATCCCAACCTATTCATCCCTTGGAGCAAAACAGTTATCACCCCATAACTAATACCACGGTGTTATCGGTAAATTTAATTACCATTTAACGTTCAAATCTAATTAAAGATTTAACTATCGCTAGGAGTAAAACTGGTGATACTCCCCTTTTCGATCATTTCCAAATTTTGATAATTTAAATTATCAATTCATATTTCAATCTAATTAAAGATTCATTAAAACTCCTTTTACTGGGTTAAAGAAGTAATGTCACTTAAAACACAGTCCATGATAAACCCAATCACATTCTATTTCAATTCCAATTAAATATATTAGAAATTCTGGTTATTTAAAACCCATTTGAAATTCAATTTGTTTATTTCAAAAATAAATTGATTTTAATTCTAGTTCAAAACTAGTTCATTTCGATAAAAATCTATTTTTATCTTTTCAAATATGGACTTTTTCATCCCAATTTTTCCCAAATCATTTCTTTTGATTTTACACAAATTATAGATATTTTTAATTATTTTATCAAGGCCCGTACAGTCGATTTCCACCTACGGCCATCGAACTGCACTTACAACGACCTTTTCCAAATTTGATTTGGACATAATTCCAAATCCAACCGTTAGATTTCAAATTTCTAATATTCATTGGAAAGCTCTTTTCGATACGAACCCAACGGTTCCGGTTTGAGGAGAATCCGACGGTCGGATCTCCCGTAATGTCCGTTCGAAGTCAATGGTCGAAATTCGCGAACTGCCGTGGCGCGGCGCGTTCTATTCAGGCCATTATATTATATATATAATAGATATTTCGTCGATTTCTATTTAAAATGAATTTTATAAATCGTTTAAATTCGTTTCAAAAACAGTTTCAAATTCCTTTTCAATTTCAAATCAAAGTTCAATTTTTCCTTATAAGTTCGTTTTAAATTCATTTCAATTCAATTCAAATTCGATTTCAATTTCTATTTAATTCAATTCGATTTCAATTTCTATTCTATTCAATTCGAATTCAATTTCTATTCTATTCAATTCGAATTCAATTTCTATTCTATTCAATTCGAATTCAATTTCTATTCTATTCAATTCGACTTCAATTTCTATTCTATTCAATTCGAATTCAATTTCTATTCTATTCAATTCGAATTCAATTTCTATTCTATTCAATTCGAATTCAATTTCTATTCTATTCAATTCAAATTCAATTTCTATTCTATTCAATTCGACTTCAATTTCTATTCTATTCTATTCGACTTCAATTTCTGTTTTATTCAATTTAAATTCATTTTCTATTTTATTTAATTCGAATTCAATTTCTATTTCGAATTCAATTTCTATTCTATTCAATTCGACTTCAATTTCTATTTTATTCAATACGAATTCAATTTCTATTCTATTCAATTCGACTTCAATTTCTATTTTATTCAATTCGACTTCAATTTCTATTTTATTCAATTTAAATTCATTTTCTATTTTATTCAATTCGAATTCAATTTCTATTCTATTCAATTCATTTTCTATATCTCTTTCTAAATATTCATTTTAAAAACGAACATAATCGATATAAATATCGTTCACGTCAAAATAGCGCATCTCTAATCAACACGGCTTTATATTTTTCAATAACTTCGTTATTCTTTTTAACAAATGAATATTTATTCTATTCAACACATGAATCTATATTTCTTTCAACACATGACTAATCTCAACAAATGAGTACTGTCCACATGTGACTATATTTTATAATATTCTTTATTTTCCCAATTGGAATGAGGCCCAATCAATTACCATATAATGTTAATTATATGGATTCCACACAACACGTGTATATCACAACAACGATAAATAATCAACCATCATCCAAAGTGCACAACACAACTGCGTAAGCATCAAA
Organism: Allium sativum; assembly: GCA_030737875.1. NCBI lineage: Eukaryota > Viridiplantae > Streptophyta > Magnoliopsida > Asparagales > Amaryllidaceae > Allium > Allium sativum. The sequence goes on from JASFAX010000034.1 coordinate 9,492,342, forward strand.
TATATATAATCAACGCTTACACAGTCTGTCGACCAATCGATCGACATACAATTAATTAATTGGGATTAGTGTACGCTAATTATCATCCCAACACCCGTGTGGGGTTTCAACAATCAAACACAGATTTTATTTGTGCAGTTGGGCGATGTGTAAAATTTATCGTCCCAATCAATATCAGTCAAATGGGTGTATATAAACAAATCGTTCGATTTGTTTATAAATATATATTTCATTTTATATACACGTTAAAAATTATATTTTTAACTATATAAATATTTTATTTCACTATATAAATATTTTATTTCATTCCACAACACACATTCAATTTTTCACATCAAAATCAAACAAACAAGCATACAAGCCGTCCATGGTCTGTGGACGACGGGTGTCGGGTGCTGCTAAGCACCGTATGCATCCTAGTATATATATTAACTAGAAATAGAAGATTAAAGTGAGAAGTTCTCGCCTTGGAGATCCACTCCTCCATTATCTATTTTTGAATGGTTCGGATAATGCCAAAAATTCCAATGCGACCCCTTTCTGCTGTTCCTAGTAAAAATCATATTTTTATTGCTTCATTTCAATAAATAAAAATTCTATTATATTCCTACTTCATATATATAAAAATCGAATTTTTATCTTCATGAATCCTATATAAAATCTACCCTTTCTATTTTTAAAAAATCTATTTCTGTTTTTAAAAATCACATCTTTATTCAATTAAAAATCTCGCCTTTTCACGATTAAAAATCATTCCTTTACATAACCAAAAGTACGATCTTTTTGTAATTGAAGATCTTAACTTTCTTAATTTATAAACCTCATTTTTCTAATCTTTTTCATCTTAAAAATCTAATCTTTTTCGTTTTTTTTAAATTATATTTTTAAAACAATATTTATTTATTTTATAAACAGTACTAATTTTATATTATAAACTTTGCTAATTTTATATTATAAACTGATTTATAAAACCATGATTTCTAATATAAAAACTGAATTAAACCATGATTTTTAATGTAAAAACTGAAATAAACAATGTCATTATACTTTAGAAATTACCTTTCACTGTTTGTTCTTCTTTCTCGTTCCTGTACAAAGTTGCTGAAACCCCAAAAAAAACTCACTGTCCTCTCTTCATGTCGCGCGCCACCAGGATGGACGGGAGCTCGACCAAGCTGCCTCACGTCGGAGAGATTGGGGCGCCGCACCTCCTCCGTCAACAGCGTCGAGTTCGGCCCCCTATAGCGCCTGGAAAGTCGTGACGAACGGCTGCACTTGTTGCCATTCAATCGCCCAAATTACTTCACCAGATCTGATCTTTGCCTTATGAAATCAAAGCTCGTGAGGAGCTCTTGAGTTTTGTTTTATAAGTTTTGCATTTTGATTTGTGAATTTTTCATGATTAGCGATCGAAACCTGGAGTGATTTGGCCATCGGTTGAAGAGATGACGGCGGGCTGAGAATATGATTAGGGTTTGCAAAAAAATAGGGTTATTTATATATATTTAATTATTATTTTAAATTCTTTTGAATCCAATAGTTACATGTTTATCCATATGAAATCTAAATCAAACCCAACGACTGTCGCCCCCAGCTAATTACCCCCATTCCGAACACAATGGGATGTGTACCGTAGGCTGATTCGATCGTTTCGATCAGTTTTCGTCAAATTTAAAATATAACTCATTATATTGAATTTTAAACTTACATTTCAATTTACCGAGGCCACATACGAACCCTATAAATTCCAAAATAATATTTTTTAGCTTCGTATTGACGATACGGTCCTAACAAAACTAATTTCGTCAAATTCTGAGACCGTTTGAAAAATGGTCATTTTCCAGTCGATTAAAATCAACTGAAACTGGTCAAACGCGTTTTCCTTTGCCACGCTCACATATTGATTCAGAAAATTATGAAATTTGAAACCTAATAATAATTTGACGTCACGGATCCAACAAAAGTGGTTTCGTCGAAATCCGAGATCGTTTGCAAAATGGATATTTTCAGGGGCCGAAATTCCATAGCGACTATCCTGAAATTTCAACTGGACATATCTTTTGATTCCCGCTATGAAATTTCAATTTGTTGGATTCATTGGAAAGATACCATCAATTAGATTCAAATATTTTTGGTTTCACTAAAATCCGGTTTATTTTGCACCCGGTACATTCATTTGAACTTTGAAATCGAATTACCGAACTACCACGCCATTTTCAATTCCTTTTATAATTTAAAATAAATATTTATTTTCTAACGACGATCTATATAAATATATTCTTTCGAATTATATTCAAAATAAAATTTTCGTCAATATTATTTAAAATAATTCATTTCAAATATTCAAAATTCATTAAATTCGCCAAAATAAAAAAATTTAAACTGGCCTAGATTTTCGGCTTGTTACAATCTCCCCCACTTAAAACTTTTCGTCCCCGAAAAGGAACAAAGTCGAAAGTGGTTTGATTAATCAACTCTACGTTCGATCTGGCTTCCATTCTCCAACTTTTCAGTTTCTGAGAATTTTCAAATTCTTCAAAAATTTGGCTAACACCCGGAATTTTCGAAAAATTTCGCCATATACGGGGAGAGGTTTGGAAATTTATTAGGCCGTATTAGGTACCTAATAAATCCTAATAAGCATACACATATTTATAGTGATATATTCTGGTGTTTACAGGGGAGCATGTGTGACGACAAGACATTTCGCTCGGTCCGAACCAGTCGCTAAACCGATCCAGGCCGTTCGAAACGCCCTATCGTTTGAGAACAGGACAAAACAGAACTCATATAAAAGAACGTTTCATTGTATATTACAACAATGCATCAGATTACAAGAATATACAGAGTATAAATGAATATTACACAGAAATATCAGAGATTTAAATTACATTTAAATACATAGCAGCGGAAAATAATACAATACACAACTAGAATGAGATATACGGATACAAAGCTTTCCGGATGTCGTTCCAGCTGTAAACCAGGATCCTGTGAATATAAATCTGCAAAACCGAAACTACTAGCTGCCCGTGTCAAAATAAGGGCACCCAGAGTTTAGGTTAAAACAATAAACTCCAGGTCAGTCATGTGACTGGTGTGAGAACTAAAACAGTTAATCTTTATTTTAAAGTTAGGTAAATCAAGGGACCACGCCGTATAACACGGAACGGGTTTCCTCCCAAGAATACCAGTGCATAAAACAAACAGCGCAATGCTAAATAAAGAAGAATGAAGCTATTATAAGACCCAGTTCCCATCACACAATGCAATCGCAAGCCGGAGGATAGGGTTTTTACCTTATAATAGCCAAGAATGCTTGATACGTTGAAAACAAATCATTTGATACTATTATAAGTGCATAGTATATAAAACAACTTCAAATCATAAGTATCAATCATAGGCGGCATAAGTGCCCCATCCCACTATGTCACCATATATAGGTTTACATATAAAACCGCAAAGTCACGTATTTGGAAATTGGATTTCCATCTATGAACCGAGGCAAAAGATAGTCCTCAACCGATTCGAGACTGCCTAGCCCGAGTCTCAGGCAAGCGCGCAGGCAAGCCTTGGAGCGACAGGGCCGGTCCACCGATGTGGATTATTATACCTGAGCACTACGTTTCGCCGCCCTTTGGGGCGTAAGCGAGCCAACGAATGACTCCATCGGACCCGGATCGTCCGATCTAACCGAGGCGCCTCGCAACAGCAACAACCACATAAGTCAAACTCATCAGGGCGTGTAAAACCACTGACGCCACTTCTAGCTAGGAGGAAACGCAGGCCCTCCCTGAGGTCCGTCTCCCGTTTTTGGTTCATACCGGGTGTGAAACACGCGAGGTAAACGTTACACAAAGCTACGCCACAAAGGCCGTGCTTTGATCATCACCACAAGACTTTGCTTTTCAACAGAAGCCTTGATCTTTTGCATCTTAGCATGCCACACAGGCAAACCATCCTATGCAACCGATATCAGTCACACAGAATGAAATCCGATGTCAGACACACAGTCCATTTACAAGTCCGTTCTGGGTCTGAACGAAACCGGAGGCACCCAGTACCCCGCATATCCATCGATCTCCAAGTACGTCTGGACGATCACTAACTGTTTCCATCTTCTTGGGTGTACAGCCCAATCAAGATCATCAGTAATTACCCAAACGACGTGAAGACCTCCGGTCTTCGACCATCGTCTTCATCTTCGACTTATCGTCGTATCAGTTATTCAGAATGGGATAAACCCGGTCTTTCCGAATAACTCGCGTATATTTTAAATAAGTGTTACACAAACACAACATACGCCTCATTCCAATTCATTAGTCACTAACCGTAAATTAATCAAGAGAATAATTTCCCAAATATTAACCCCGAAGGCCGAAACCAACATCAGATCAATATCCAGAAAACCATTCTGCTTGGCCAACCGACAGTTAGTTTCTAAATTTCACATTCATAGGGAAATGTTCCCATTAATTTTATCCAAGATAAATTTCTTGAATTTATTCTTCTTTTGAATTTCGATTCAACTAGTCAAGATTAACGAACCTTACCGAAGTAATCATTGGTTTTAATTTCCCAATCCCAACCTATTTATCCCATGAAGTAAAACTGGTAATACTTCATATCTAACACCACAGTGTTATCGGTAAATTCAATTACCATTTCACGTTCAAATCCAATTAAAGATTTATCTATCGCCTGGAGCAAAACTGGTGATACTCCATTTCGAATATTTCAATCTAATTAAAGATTCATTAAAACTCCACTTAGTTTTAATCTGTGACTGGGTTAAAGAATCAGTGTCATTTAAAACACGGTTCACGATAAACCCAAAATCACATCACATTTCAATCAGTCCCTAATTGTAAATTAGCAAGTGAGCAATTCCCTAAGTATTAATCCCGAAGGCCGAAACCAACATCAGATCAATGCCTCGGAAACTATTCAACTTAACTAATCTCCAGTTAGTTTCTAATTTTCTTAACTCCTTTAGGTCTAAGAACTGTATTATTGAAGATACCGTTCACGACAACCCAAAATCACATTTCATTAATGATCGGGTTAAAGAACGAGTGTTATTTAAAACACTGTCCACGATAAACCCAAAAATCAATATCGATTCAATTCCAATTAAATATCATTTAATTGGTACACTTCATTAAATCTAAATAAAAAGATTTAATCATTTCTCAACTGGGTTCAAGAACAGTGTTAGTGAAGACACCATTCACGACAAACCCAAATCACATTTGATATTCAATATAAGGCTCTGAATAGAAAATATATCGGCTTATATTCAATATCAAATTCTACGATTAACAAATGTCGCATTGGAAATAACGATACAAATATATCTTTCAAATTTCCATAACAACACCTGTATAATCACGAATTCCAACATCGAAATATTCCGAAGACAACTTCGATTCAAATCCACTCCAATGCAATCATTAGATATTCTGGTTATTTTTAAAACCCTTTTATAATTCAATTTATTTATTTAAAAATAAATAGAATTATAATTCTAGTTCAAAACCAGTTCATTTCGATAAAAATCTATTTTTATCTTTTCAAATATGGAGTTTTTCATCCCAAATCTTTCTAAATCATTTCTTATGATTTTACACAAATTATTACTATTTTTAATAATTTTATCAAGGCCCGTACAGTCGATTTCCATCAACGGCCATCGAACTGCACTTACAGCGACCTTTTTCAAATTTGATTTGGACATAATTCCAAATCCAACCGTTAGATTTCAAATTTCTAATTTTCATTAGAAAGCTCTTTTCGATACGAACCCAACGGTTCCGGTTTCAGGAGAATCCGACGGTCGGATCTCCCGTAATGCCCGTTTGAAATAAATGGTCGAAATTCACGAACTGCCGCGGCGCGGCGCGTTCTATTCAGGCCATTATATTATATATATAATATATATATAATATATATTTCGTCGATTTCTATTTAAAACGAATTTTATAAATAGTTTTAACTTCGATTCAAAAGCAATTTCAACTACCATTTCAATTCAAATCAAAATTGAATTCTTCTTTATAAATTCGTTTTAAAATTCATTTCTATTCAATTCAAATTTCAATTCAATTTGAATTCATTTCAATTCACTTTCAATTCAATTTGAATTCGTTTTCAATTCAATTCATTCCGAAATCGTTTTCAATTCAATTCATTTCGAAATCGTTTTCAATTCATTTTGAATTCGTTTTCAATTCAATTCATTTCGAAATCGTTTTCAATTCATTTTGAATTCGTTTTCAATTCAATTCATTTCGAAATCGTTTTCAATTCATTTTGAATTCGTTTTCAATTCAATTCATTTTGAATTCGTTTTCAATTCAATTCATTTCGAAATCGTTTTCAATTCATTTTGAATTCGTTTTCAATTCAATTCATTTCGAAATCGTTTTCAATTCATTTTGAATTCGTTTTCAATTCAATTCATTTCGAAATCGTTTTCAATTCAATTCATTTCGAAATCGTTTTCAATTCATTTTGAATTCGTTTTCAATTCAATTCATTTCGAAATCGTTTTCAATTCAATTCATTTCAAAATCGTTTTCAATTCATTTTGAATTCGTTTTCAATTCATTTTGAATTCGTTTTCAATTCATTTTGAATTCGTTTTCAATCGATATAAATATCGTTCACGTCAAAATGGCGTCAATCTAATCAACACGGCTTCATAAATTTCTATTTTCAAAATAGTTGTTATTATCAAAATATTTCGTTCAACACATGACCAATCTCAATAGATGAGTACTGTCAACACATGAACTTTTATTTTATATTGATAAAGATGTAAATTTTATTACTAAAATATTTCGTTCAACACATGACCAATCTCAATGAATGAGTACTGTCAACACATGAACTTTTATTTTATAATATTCTTTGTTTTTCAAATTGGAATGAGGCCCAATCAATTTCCATATAAAATTAATTATATGGATTCTCATACATCACATGTATATAATAGCATTGAAAAATAATCAATCATCAACCAAAGTGCACTACACTGTATAAGCATCAAATATAGATATCTAACGCTTATAACAGCCTGTCAATCCATCGATCGACATATTTAATCAATCAGGATGAGTGAACTGCATATTTCATCCTAACACCCGTGTGGGGTTTTCAAACAATCAAACAAATATTTTATTTGTGCAGTTGGGCGATGTGTAAAATTTATCGTCCCAATCAATGTCGTTCAAATAGGTGTACATAAACAAACTGTCCGGTTTGTAAATGAATATTTATTCACATTCACGTTAAAAATTATATTTCTAACGATAAAACATTTTATTTCAACCTATGAATTTCTATTCAATTCATTTACACAATAAAATGATATTTTTATTTTTCTAACATATTTTAGAAAATTTCGGCGGCATAACGGCACGATACTAGAAACGGGACAAGGCCTAGCCTTATCCCCGGTCTAGTGAAGGCCCACGCCATTCACACATCAATCAAATCAATTTCATCTTACCCAAACAATTCAATTCAAACAAATAATCCAACTAATCTATGCAACCAAACAAACAAGTCCATGGTCTGTGGACGATTGTGTCGGGTGCTACTAAGCACCGTCTGCATCCTAGTATATATATATAACTAGCAAAATAAATTGAAAGGTGAGAAATTCTCACATATAGCTATCCTAGCTCCACGGCTCTTCATTTGCAGAAGTCTTCGTCGTTTCGCCTCCTTTCACTTTCTTTGCCCGTATCCTCTACATATGTAAAAAATCGAGTTTTTACTTCGCTATTCAATATATAAAAATCGAATTTTTAGTTCGCTATTGAATATATAAAAATCGAATTTTTAGTTCGCTATTCAATATATAAAAATCGAATTTTTAGTTTGCTATTCAATATATAAAAATCGAATTTTTAGTTTGCTATTCAATATATAAAAATCGAATTTTTAGTTCGCTATTCAATATATAAAAATCGAATTTTTAGCTACTATGTTATATAGATAAAAATTATATTTTTATCACGCTATTTTCTATATAAAGATTTCGCCTTTTTAAATTTAAAGTTTTCACCTTTTTAAATTTAAAGTTTTCACCTTTTTAAATTTAAAGTTTTCACCTTTTTAAAAATCATCACTTGATTTCAACGTATATAAAATAAAAATCAGATTTTTATTTTGCTACATATACAAAGATGATATTTTTATGTTCTCTATCCTATAAAGATTATATTTTTAATACTTTAAAAATATAAAAATCATATTTTTATCACTTCTACATAATAAAGATTCCGCCTTTTCTATTTTTAGAGTTCAACCCTTTTCTAATTTTAAAGTTAAAAAATTAAAATCAGTTTTTAAAATGCTTTAAAATCAGTTTTTAAAATGTTTTATAATCAGTTTTTAAAATGCTTTAAAATCAGTTTTTAAAATGTTTTATAGTCAGTTTTTAAAATGCTTTAAAATCAGTTTTTTTAGCTTTTTTTTTAAAATCAGTTTTTAACATAAAATAAAAAAAAACAGTTTTAACATAATAAAAAAAACAGAAAATTAACCAATGTAAATTTATTTTTAAAACTGATTTTTAAAGCTATATTTTTCTCTAAAAGGAATGAAATAAAATAAAACAATAAAACAAAAAAAAAAAAAAAACTTACAGCGCCGCCTTCAGGGGGGGTCTCTTTGAGTTCGCCGGAGGTGGCTAGGGGGGGGGGAGAGGTCGGCGGACATCACGGGGGGGGGGGGGGGGGGAGAGGTCGGCGGACATCACGGGGGGGGGGGGGGGTCTGCGTGCATCGATTCAGGGGGGGTTGCTTCGCGATAGGGGGGGGGTGCTTCGGTGGCTCGCCGCGGCACTGGGGAGGGTGGGGTTTCGATGGGGGAGCTGCGGTGGTCGGCGCCGCCTAGGGGCGCGACGGATTCCGCCTCCGTCCTCTTTTTTTTTTTTTTTTCTTTTCCTCCAGAAAGGGTTTTGAATCGGGGGGGGGGGGGCGAGCAATAATAAAGGGGAGGAGAGAGAGAAAAATTAATTAATTTTTTTATTAATTTAAAATTCAAAAAGTTGACTTTTACATACGACCTCTAATCGAGGCCCACCGCCTGTCGCCCGTAGCGTTTCACCCCCATTCTGAACACAATGGGATTTGTATCGTAAGCTGATTCGATCGTTTCACTTAGTTTCCGTTGAATTTACATTTAAATCACTATATTGAATTTTAAACGTACATTTCAAATTACTGGGGTCACATACTAACTAGAAAAATTCCCGAAAAATATTTTCTAGCTTCGTATTGACGATACGGTCCTAACAAAACTAGTTTCGTCGAATTCTGAGACCGTTGGAAAAATGGCCAATTTCCAGTCGATTAAAATCAACTGAAACGGGTCAAACGCGTTTTCCTTTGCCACGCTCACATATTGATTCAAAAAATTATGAAATTTGGAATCTAGCAATAACTTTACATCCCGGACCCAACAAAACTGGTTTCGTCGAAATCCGAGGTCGTTTGCAAAATGTCCATTTTTAAGGGCCTGAATTCCATAGCGACTATTCAGAATTTTCAACTGGACATATCTTTTGATTCCCGCTATGAAATCTTGATTATTCGGATTCAATGGAAAGATATTATCAATTAGATCCTAATGTTTTTGGTTTCACTAAAATCCGGATTGTTTTGCACCCGGTACATTCAATTGAAGTTTGAAATCGAATTATCGAACTACCGCGCCATTTTCAATTCTATTATAATTATATATAATTATTTATATTCTAACGACGGCGCGTATAAATATATACGTTTGAATTCTCTTCAAAATAAATTTCTCGTTGATATTATTTAAAATAATTCATTTTAAATAATCAAAATTCGCTAAAATTGCCAAAATAAAAAAAAATTAAACTGGCCCAGATTTTCGGGTTGTTACAGCATGTATTGATAATAACTCCAGAGAATAAATTCTCGTCACCCTGTCAAAGCCTGAGGGAGTGTGTATTTTAAATGCTCCAGAGGATAAATCCTCGTCACCTCGTCCCGTGTGGGAAATAAATAGTCCATGTGCCGTATCTAATAACTAGAGAGACGTGATTATTGTCAACTCTAGACCCATGTGGGTTTTTTATTAATCTGGCAATTTTATCGTTATAATTTAAATAGTCCATATCAGTCATCAGTTCAACCAGTAAAATATAGTCATCGCCATACAAGCCTCTCGCTCGTATGGTAAATCTTCCACCTCATCACACAAGCTCCAAATGCTTATGTGGTATATGATGAAGTATGCCTATCTTCCAGAAGTATGCCATGTAATGTAGTTCAAAATTAATTGTTGTTATCCTATGACGATGTTTATTATTTCACACAGAATAACCCGCACTCCGCATCCAATGGCATTCACAGGAGTTGATATAATAATATTTCGCATCCAACTCATTAAGGTTTACCTATTTGTCGAGCACGCAAATAAAATCTTTACTCAACAGCTATCTGAATTCCTGTTCAAACATATATAATGCACAAGTATATATATATTTCTAACTATTTTCTAATCAGTTCAACGTACGATTTAATTGAATAAATTTGTTCTGGTTTTTATTGATGATATTCAAATCTTCTGTAAATCAAAGGCCGAAAAGGAACATAACAATGGAAGCCGAAAAGGAACGAAGCCGAAAGTTGTTTAACAAATCAACTCAACTTCCATTATTTCGACTACGGCTTAAGTTCTTCAACTTTTCAGTTTCTAAGAACTTTCCAAATTTTTCAAAAATTTGGCTAACACCCTAAATTTTCGAAAAATTTCGCCATAACCTCCCCTGCACCGGGAGCACCGGGAAAATCCCGAAATTGCCATGTAGGCCTTCTGATCTCAAAAAGAAAAGGCCAAGCGGCTAGCCAATCAGCTCATAAAATCATCATCACCCAAACAAAACAGTAAATTATAGTAAATATGTACCTATTTGTCGGGCAAACAAATTTTATTCTCTGCTCTAGGCTCCTTGCTATGACCTGTTCAATGTAAGTACATGTATATGCAAGCAAATGCGACTAATTTTCAATACAATTCAATATTTGATTCTATTAGGCTAAATGGTTCAAAATTATCAAACAAATAAATAAACAACACAACCATCAATCAATTAGTGGATTAATGTTTCAAATTCATAATTTTGATACATACACAGAAAACCATGATTTTGATGCCAATTCACAACAATAAATCTATCTATATAAGTTTTGGTTCTCACACCAATCTAATGGAAATATATAGATATCACACCTTCGAAACACGAACATAAGTTCTGATGATGATCGATCAATCATCAGAGCCATCTCCGGGTGTCTAGAATGTGATTCTATATCTATCCAGTATATTGAAACTTCGAACCTACGTTCATGACGCGTATGTGCAAAATCTTTATATGTTGGATTGTCCAAATTCAATATAAATAAATATTAAAATACGTATAAAACGATTTAAATTTCAAACAAAATTGTTTTCATTTGAAAAATATACTCTTCACACTCGTTCTAGGATACTACTGATCCCATCTATAATGAGTCACTCCCATTGGATATTACTAATCCAATTTCTGATGAATTCTTTCGTTTGGTACTAATGTGTCATGTTCTCTAGCTCTGTAAACCAGAGCTCTGATACCAACTATGATCGCCCGTAACTTCCCCGTGAAGGAAAGCCCGGATTACCTTGAGAACACGACAAATCAGAACGCAAACAGAAGAACATTTCATTATATATTACAACAGTTCCATCAGAATACAAGAATATACAGAGTATGAATTAATATTACACAGAAAATATCAGAGATTTAAATTACATTTAAATACATCGCAGCGGAAAAACAATACAAAGCACAACTAGAAGAGATATACGGATACAGAGCTTTCCGGATATCGCTCCAGCTGTAAATTAGGATCCTGTGAATATAAATCTGCAAAACCAAAACTACTAGTTGCCCGTGTGGAAAATAGGGGCACCCAGAGTTTAGGTTAAAACAATAAACTCCAGGTCAGTCATGTGACTGATGTGAGAACTAAAACAGTTATTAATCTTTGTTTTTAAAGTTAGGTAAATCAAGGGACCACGCTGTATAACACGGAACGGGTTTCCTCCCAAGAATACCAGTGCAGAAAACAAACAGCGCAATGCTAAATAAAGAACAATGAAGCTATTATAAGACCCAGATCCCATCACACAATGCAACGCAAGCCGGAGGATAGGGTTTTCCCTTATAATAGCCAAATATGCTTGATACGCGAAATTTCATCTTATATTATTACTATAAGTGAAGAAAACAACTTCAAATATAGATGTATCAATCATAGACGGCATGGGTACCATATATCATGTCGCCAATACTAGGCTCTACAATCAAAACCGCCAAATGTCATATTTGGAAATTGGATTTCCATCATGGTGGCTCCTGATTCGAAAGATCGATCGCATAGTGCCATCTACAACGGCTTACATCTCAGCTAGAGAAAACACCGTAATGCACATCCACACTTTTGGGAAATCGAATATCACTGCGGCTTACGTCCCGGCGAGAGAAAACATCGCTTACCCTATCCCTCTGAGCACTAAGCTCAATCTCGGTCGATCGAATCCACGACACCACTAAGGTGCCCGTCCACTAAAAAGCATACTGATCAAACCATCAGTTTACCACTATACTGGGGTGTGAGGCTCGCGAATCAACGCTATACACAAAGCCGTGCTATATTAAAGCTATGCTTTGATCATCATCCACCAAACTTTGCTTTTCAACAAAAGTCTGGATCACTGCATCTCATCATGTCACACTATCAGTCCATATCGTACCACTGATTTCTGCCAATATATAACCTCTGAGCTCGTATGTCCCAGAGAAGGGCGTTAAGAAAGAGAATAAATTCTCCGCCGTAAAACAGATATATATTTAGCAGAGATCAACGAATACAATATAAAGGAATACAATGTCAGACACACCATCCATTTACAAGTCTGTTCTAGGTCTGAACGAAACCGGAGGCACTTTCCTCGCATATCCGTCGACCTCCAAGCACGTCCGGACGACTACTACTTTAGCCCCCTTCAAGGTAGCTACTCCCATCGTGAGCATCAGTAGCACCCATCCATTCGATGTGAAGATCATCGGCCTTGCACCGTCTTCAATCTCTTCGACTCGTCGTCGAATCAGTTATTCAGAATGGGTTATACCCGGACTTTCTGAATAACTCGTGTATCTTAATCAACAAGTGCTATAAAACACAATATACGCCTCATTCCAATTCAGAATATTCTTTTATTCAGATATTCACACTCCTAGGGAAATATTCCCATTAATTTTATCAAAGATAAAATCTTTTAAATTTATTTTTTAATCTTCCTTTGGATGTCATTTCAAACCAGATTATGGTTTTCCAAACTAGTCGATATTAGCGAACCACACCGAAGTAATTATTTAATTTATTTCCCAATCCCAACCTATTCATCCCTTGGAGCAAAACAGTTATTACCCCATAACTAACACCACGGTGTTATCGGTAAATTTAATTACAATTTCACGTTCAAATCTAATTAAAGATTTAACTATCGCTTGGAGTAAAACTGGTGATACTCCCCTTTTCGATCATTTCCAAATTTTGATAATTTAAATTATCAATTCATATTTCAATCTAATTAAAGATTCATTAAAACTCCTTTTACTGGGTTAAAGAACTAATGTCACTTAAAACACAGTCCACGATAAACCCAATCACATTCTATTTCAATTCCAATTAAATATAATAGAAATTATGGTTATTTAAAACCCATTTCAAATTCAATTTGTTTATTTCAAAAATAAATTGATTTTAATTCTAGTTCAAAACTAGTTCATTTCGATAAAAATCTATTTTTATCTTTTCAAATATGGAGTTTTTCATCCCAATTTTTCCCAAATCATTTCTTTTGATTTTACACAAATTATAGATATTTTTAATTATTTTATCAAGGCCCGTATAGTCGATTTCCACCTACGGCCATCGAACTGCACTTACAGCGACCTTTTCCAAATTTGATTTGGACATAATTCCAAATCCAACTGTTAGATTTCAAATTTCTAATATTCATTGGAAAGATCTTTTCGATACGAACCCAACGGTTCCGGTTTGAGGAGAATCCGACGGTCGGATCTCCCGTAATGTCTGTTCGAAGTCAATGGTCGAAATTCGCGAACTGCCGCGGCGCGGCGCGTTCTATTCAGGCCATTATATTATATATATAATATATATAATATATATTTCATCGATTTCTATTTAAAATGAATTTTATAAATCGTTTAAATTCGTTTCAAAAACAATTTCAAATTCCTTTTCAATTTCAAATCAAAGTTCAATTTTTCCTTATAAGTTCGTTTTAAATTCATTTCAAATTCGATTTCAATTTCTATTCAATTCAATTCGATTTCAATTTCTATTCTATTCAATTCGAATTCAATTTCTATTCTATTCAATTCGAATTCGAATTCAATTTCTATTATATTCAATTTGAATTCAATTTCTATTCTATTCAATTCGACTTCAATTTCTATTTTATTCAATTCGAATTCAATTTCTATTTTATTCAATTCGAATTCAATTTCTATTCTATTCAATTCGAATTCAATTTCTATTCTATTCAATTCGAATTCAATTTCTATTCTATTCAATTCGGATTCAATTTCTATTCTATTCAATTCGACTTCAATTTCTATTCTATTCTATTCGACTTCAATTTCTATTTTATTCAATTTAAATTCATTTTCTATTTTATTCAATTCGAATTCAATTTCTATTCTATTCAATTCGAATTCAATTTCTATTCTATTCAATTCGACTTCAATTTCTATTTTATTCAATTCGAATTCAATTTTTATTCTATTCAATTCGACTTCAATTTCTATTTTATTCAATTCGACTTCAATTTCTATTTTATTCAATTTAAATTCATTTTCTATTTTATTCAATTCGAATTCAATTTCTATTCTATTCAATTCATTTTCTATATCTCTTTCTAAATATTCATTTTAAAAACGAATATAATCGATATAAATACCGTTCGCGTCAAAATAGTGCATCTCTAATCAACACGGCTTTATATTTTTCAATAACTTCGTTATTCTTTTCAACAAATGAATATTTATTTTATTCAACACATGAATCTATATTTCTTTCAACACATGACTAATCTCAACAAATGAGTACTGTCCACATGTGACTATATTTTATAATATTCTTTATTTTCCCAATTGGAATGAGGCCCAATCAATTACCATATAATGTTAATTATATCGATTCCACACAACACATGTATATCACAACAACGATAAATGATCAACCATCATCCAAAGTGCACAACACAACTGCATAAGCATCAAATATATATAATCAATGCTTACATAGTCTATCGACCAATCGATCGACATACAATTAATTAATTGGGATTAGTGTACGCCAATTATCATCCCAACACCCGTGTGGGGTTTCAACAATCAAACACAGATTTTATTTGTGCAGTTAGGCGATGTGTAAAATTTATCGTCCCAATCAATATCAGTCAAATGTGTGTATATAAACAAATCGTTCGATTTGTTTATAAATATATATTTCATTTTATATACACGTTAAAAATTATATTTTTAACTATATAAATATTTTATTTCATTCCACAACACACATTCAATTTTTCACATCAAAATCAAACAAACAAGCATACAAGCCGTCCATGGTCTGTGGACGATGGGTGTCGGGTGCTGCTAAGCACCGTCTGCATCCTAGTATATATATTAACTAGAAATAGAAGATTAAAGTGAGAAGTTCTCACCTTGGAGATCCACTCCTCCATTATCTATTTTTGAACGGTTCGGATAATGCCAAAAATTCCAATGCGACCCCTTTCTGCTGTTCCTAGTAAAAATCATATTTTTATTACTTCATTTCAATAAATAAAAATTCTATTTTATTCCTACTTCATATATATAACAATCGAATTTTTATCTTCATGAATCCTATATAAAATCTAACCTTTCTATTTTTAAAAAATATAACCTTTCTGTTTTTAAAAATCACATCTTTATTCGATTAAAAATCTCGCCTTTTCACGATTAAAAATCATTCCTTTACATAACCAAAAGTACGATCTTTTTGTAATTGAAGATCTTAACTTTCTTAATTTATAAACCTCATTTTTCTAATCTTTTTCATCTTAAAAATCTAATCTTTTTCGTTTTTTTTTAAATTATATTTTTAAAACAATATTTATTTATTTTATAAACAGTACTAATTTTATATTATAAACGTTGCTAATTTTATATTATAAACTGATTTATAAAACCATGATTTCTAATATAAAAACTGAATTAAACCATGATTTTTAATGTAAAAACTGAAATAAACAATGTCATTATACTTTAGAAATTACCTTTCACTGTTTGTTCTTCTTTCTCGTTCCTGTATAAAGTTGCTGAAACCCCAAAAAAACTCACTGTCCTCTCTTCATGTCGCGCGCCACCAGGATGGACGGGAGCTCGACCAAGCTGCCTCACATCGGAGAGATTGGGGCGCCGCGCCTCCTCCGTCAACATCGTCGAGTTCGGCCTCCTGTAGCGCCTGGAAAGTCGTGACGAACGGCGGCACTTGTTGCCATTCAATCGCCCAAATTACTTCACCAGATCTGATCTTTGCCTTATGAAATCAAAGCTCATGAGGAGCTCTTGAGTTTTGTTTTATAAGTTTTGCATTTTGATTTGTGAATTTTTCATGATTAGCGATCGAAACCTGGAGCGATTTGGCCATCGGTTGAAGAGATGACGGCGGGCTGAGAATATGATTAGGGTTTGCAAAAAAAAATTAGGGTTATTTATATATATTTAATTATTATTTTAAATTCTTTTGAATCCAATAGTTACATGTTTATCGATATGAAATCTAAATCAAACCCAACGACTTTCTCCCCCAGCTAATTACCCCCATTTCGAACACAATGGGATGTGTACCGTAGGCTAATTCGATCGTTTCGATTAGTTTTCGTTAAATTTAAAAATATAACTCATTATATTGAATTTTAAACGTACATTTCAATTTACCGGGGCCACATACAAACCCTATAAATTCCAGAATAATATTTTCTAGCTTCGTATTGACGATACGGTCCTAACAAAACTAATTTCGTCAAATTCTGAGACCGTTTGAAAAATGGTCATTTTCCAGTCGATTAAAATCAACTGAAACTGGTCAAACGCGTTTTCCTTTGCCACGCTCACATATTGATTCAGAAAATTACGAAATTTGAAACCTAACAAAAATTTGACGTCACGGATCCAACAAAAGTGGTTTCGTCGAAATCCGAGATCGTTTGCAAAATGGATATTTTCAGGGGCCGAAATTCCATAGCGACTATCCTGAAATTTCAACTGGACATATCTTTTGATTCCCACTATGAAATTTCAATTTGTCGGATTCGTTGGAAAGATACCATCAATTAGATCCAAATATTTTTGGTTTCACTAAAATCCGGTTTATTTTGCACCCGGTACATTCATTTGAACTTTGAAATCGAATTATCGAACTACCGCGCCATTTTCAATTCCTTTTATTATTTAAAATAAATATTTATTTTCTAACAACGATCTATATAAATATGTTCGTTCGAATTATATTCTAAATAAAATTTTCGTCGATATTATTTAAAATAATTCATTTTAAATATTCAAAATTCATTAAATTCGCCAAAATAAAATTTTTAAACTGGCCCAGATTTTCGGGTTGTTACAAGTATCGTATTGTATTTGTTTGTATTTTAATTTCTACATGACTATCTTAAGTTATCATTAGAGTGAAATGAAGTCCTTTATTTATGTCTATACTTGTTCAAACATCTATGGAATTACTATTAAAATAAAAATAAGTTATATAAGTCGAAATGGATCCCAAAACATCGAAATTCTTCAAAACTTGAAATAGCACATGTATATGACAACATATACATTTACCCATGTCGACATATAACAGTTCAATTTCCAGAACTGTTTGAATTCAAAACAACTCTAACCAACTCATGTCTATTCAGTTTAAACAAATTTTAGAGCCTATTTATACCCTTTCCTTTCAGAAAAACTTATCCATTCATTTCTCATATACTTCCTTTCACTATTTCTTAATATAATCAAAACTATGGCTACTCAAATCCATAATCTTAGTGAAAACCTTAAAGAAATTCTTAATTCCTTCAAGAATATCCTCTCAATTATTCCCCATAATTAGTGTCGTCTAGAATTGAGTCAAGTAAAAATGATCAAAAAACAAGAGAAACATTTTGATGCAATTCAATGGTTGATAGCCTCTCTTTCAAAAAATGAAGACAACATCACTGGAGCACCTCTCACCAAAGACAAAGAAAACTGGGATGCTGTAAAGGCTGATCCACTCTTTGGTGAAGATAGTTGGGTTAAAGTTACTCAAAATGTATTAATTTGTTTTAATTTGTGTGGTTTGGTTGATTTATTTCAAACTTGTAAATAAAATACTATGATTATGGTGCGGTTTGATTCGGTTCGATTGGATTACTTGAATGCATTGACATATATATATATATACACACACTGTATATATATTGACCTGGTATGATTTATTTGATCCTAAATGAAGTTTATAGTCATATTTATTCAAGTTATAATAGTTATAATATTATAGTTATTTATTTTTAGACTAGTATGTAGATTTATACCTTAGTTTTAAGGGACGTGTTTGAATTTAGTTAGGATTATACAATTTTTGTTGATGACAAAGGGGAAGAATTATAAATAGGCTTAGATTAAGATGGAGTTAGTAGTTTTAGGGGAATAATCGAAGAATCAAGACATTAGGTATGAATATTTTATAACTAAGGTTGTCATCATCAAAAAAAGGTAGATTGTTAAGGACTGGTGTAACACCCCGTAATTTAAAGAATACTATAATGATGAAATAAAGAATACATAGCTAAATATTTAGGAATTAAGTAAAATGGACTACACCATTGTGTTCGTCTCGGAATTTTGCTTAAGATAGACTTCGAGTTCGCGTAAAACGGACATCGTATGAGGAAGTTATTAAACTTATGAGTTTGTGTGTGTATAAGAGAATTATATATAAACCAATCAAGTTCAGAATTCAAAATAATTCGAAAATCAGAGCGGGAAATCGAAGCAGGATTCTGGCCTGTTGGGTTTCAATCCCAACCCTATAGGTTCGACCCTAGGGTCGACCCACACAAGGGGGTGTCGACCCTAGGGTCGACCCCGGGGTGGACCCACCCCAGATCTAGGGTAGATTCTTACCCTACACCTGGATGCGTTTCTAAACGGATTCATTGGCATTAGGCTAAAAATAGGATATCATTTCTATTGTTTTATTCACCCAAAACAATGGAGACACCGAGGTGCTGCCCCAGCTTGGACTGAATTAGCCCATTCTTCTGCAACAGTGACTTATACGTATTCAAGAATCTCTGCTACAACATCAACATTCTTTTCTCGGTTCTTTATATCCAGTCTCTGTGAGTTTATGTTGCTTTTAGATATAAACATTTAACAACTAATCCTGATATGTTTATAAATCTAGATCTAAACCTATGCCTGTTAAGAAACCAATTCATATTTAAACAGATCTGTCATTACATGTACACCTGATTTACTATTCAGTTCTTATTAGCCTATTTCTGATATTCCTACTTTTACTATTATATGCATATTCTGTTCTCTTCTCTCCCTCTTTCGCTTTTTATTTTTATAGATGGGCTACCTTCGAGCATAGGCCTATCGCTGAAATATGTGAACAAACGAAATTGGGAACGGTTGGGAAGGATAAATTGGGGGCATAACTTGTATTATGAATCATAACTAGGATTTGAAGGTTTAACCTATAGTGTAATGTAAGACTAAACTTGGGGCATATGTTATACTATGAATTATGACTGTAATTTAGGGCATATAAATCTGTAGGCTTAATTTTAGATTAAGCAGAACACGTTAATGAAACTGTAAGTAACCTGCTGTAACTTGTAGAGATGTTTAAAATGACTAATTTGCTGAAATCTGTTGAAACTGAATACTTTAATTGAAAAAACCTATGATGAGCATGAGTAATTCATAAATAGGATTATTAGACCAAAACGATAGTTAACACAATTATGGCAATTTAGAAATGTAAACCATACTTAGACACGAGGTTAAATTCAACTTGTGGTAGAAGTCTGCCCGGAACCGCCCGGCAAATCCAGCATCCACAAGTTGTTAATTTAATATGAGGGGCCTAGTACGTAAATATACATGTAACGGTGCTAAGACAGAAGGTTAAGTCCAACTTGTAGTAGAAATCTGCCTGGAACCGCCCGACATATCCAGCGTCCGCAAGTGGTCAACTTAATGTGGGAGGTTTGGTGCATTAACTTACACGAACGAGGAATGATAATAACCTGTTAACCTGTTTAATCCGTGGGGTTTATATAAGCTTTTAAACTGTAACTTGTTGAATCTATGGGGTTAAGTTGAATCTGCGAGGTTAAGTAAATATGTTTAATATGTGGGATTTATATGAACCTGTTAATACGTAAGACTTAACCCGTTATATCTGTTAGGGTTATATGACCCCGTTAATCTATAATACTTAACCTGTTTAAATCTATGGGGTTATATGAACCTATTAAATTGTGTGTGTGTGTGGGGGGGGGGGGGTTAAGTAAACCTGTTTGAATCTGTGGCGGTTAAGTAAATCTATTAAATCATTGGGGGGTTATATGAACCCGATAAACTTAACCTATTTTATATGTTGGGGTTATGTAGGCTTGTTTAACCGTCAGGCCTAACATGTCAAAATCCTAGTAGTTGGGGATACAATCCTAGGGGGTGGCTTGTATCATTTGTGGTGTGGGACCCGTATCAGTCAGTGACCCACACAGGTATCATAAGGGGACCCCGAACTAGGTAAGGGTCAGGGGGACGCTTACTGAGCTGATTATAAGAGGTTTATATGGGTGGATGTGTTCGATGGCATGTTCCAACGGAGTCGTTTGCGTGCATGGGTCCGATTGATCGGGAAAATAAGACGCTGTGACACTAGTAGATATGGTTGCGACTATCGAGAGAGGTTGCCACTTTAGGAAGAGATACATCCTACTGTGGGATCGGCACAGGGTATCTACAGGATTGGGAGCCGATCGATTGAGGGTAGTAATCAGGTACATCTAGTCCTGCCTGTTTAGGTGCCTATTATTATAGTTTGGGGGTAACAACGTTGTTTCTATTGGGGTGCCTGTTATTATCGTTTGGGGTCTTAGAGGTAAACCCATCACTAGAAGTATAATTAAGTCAACCATTATGTTTCTGTTGGGATCATTCTATTTCTTTTATACTAGTATTGGTGCAGAGAAAAGTACTTGAGAAGCGTAATACGTTATGTTCATTCTGCTTATCCTGTTTAGTTTGTTATACCTATCATATGATACTATTATCTCTAATTCAGTTTATACGTCTATCATGATGCTTTTACTTATTTATATGCTAAAACTAACCGGACTCGCCAGACTTTATGCCTGACCCGTTTTGTTTCCTTTTCTCTTCCTTCCTCTTTCCTCCCAGGTTCTTAGGGTGGGAGTGCTCAGGCTTGATTAGGATTCTCTCTTCTATTTCTGCTTGGAGTTGCTTAGATGTACTGCTTTGATTTCCTGTTTATCCTGCTATGGCTATTAACTATGATTTTATATTTATGTACTCTGATGGTTTTAGTACAAGGCAGATACCTTTATTGATGTAACTGGTTCTCAGTATTTCAGACTGGTGTTGTAATCGGATTTTGGACCACGATGTTTTGTTGGAAAACAAAGTTTTAAATTTTCGTTGTTGTTTTATATCTTTCTTGTGATGTTTATGTTCCTGTTTACCTGTAACGCTTAACGAGACTTAATGCATTCTATTAAAGAGTGACATTAACGGACATGGGGTGTCACATTTGGTATCAGAGCTGAAGGTTACAAGATCAAATAAAAGATTTTGAAAATTGTTTTCAAAAGGCTTCAAAAGAAAGTTTTCTCAAAGAAAAGTGTTCGTGAAAAACATATTTCTCAAAGCCATATAAAATATTTCTCGATTCTCCGCTTGAATCCTTTTTCCTTTTCTTTTCAACATGTCCGGGGAACCGATTCTTCCTAAAGGGTGTCCCCATTGCGGCATGGTTCTGTAGGCATGTTAAAAATACGACACATGTCAAAGGGCAAGGAAGTTACTAACCTCCATTTGTAGCTATAGTAGTTCCACCTGTGGCTAATTTTCTCTCAAGCTTCATAAGGATTTCTGTACGATGGAGGAAGCTTTTAAGAGACATGTTAGCATGTTACACAAGGATGGTGAAGAGGATAATAAGGGAGTTAGGGCTAAGGAGCACAACCCAAGGATGAGAAAATGGTGACCAAAGAAGGGAACATAGATGAAAGAAGGAAAGCCTAATAAAGTTCAAATAAAGGCAAGCAGATGTGTCACGGTTGTGGGAACGTGAGTTATTTGGTCAAAAATCGCCGAAAAAGGAAGAATCCTTGTATCAGCTGTGGCAAAGTTGGACATTATTCTAGGGAGTGCCCGAAGAAGCAAGGACAGAGCTAAAGGGAGGGATCTTATGGAGGGTAGGTGCATGATCTCGAGGCCAACATATCAGATAGAAGTAGGAAAGTTTCTGTTGAAGGTTTGATTTCTCTTTATGATCATCTTGTTAGGACTCTTTTTGATTTTGGTGCTTCGCATTCTTTTTTATCTGATTTTGTGGTTGGGTCTCCGCACCTTAGTACTAGTATGGTTTCAGATCCCATAATTGTCTCAAACCCCATTGGGGGCAAGACTCATCTGTCTATGATTTGTCGGGGTTTGAGGAAATTTTTGTGTTGGGCGTCGAGTTTGAATGCGATGCATATGTGATTGGTTTTATGGGCCATGATTTGATTCTAGGGATAGATTGGATAACCATGTATGATTCCATTATAGACTATGAGAGGAGGGTCATTAGACTTTTGACTTGCCATTGGAGGACTCTCAAGATTTCTTATGACCCAAAGGGGTCTGTCATGCTAGTTTCCTAGAATCACTTGATGCATTTGTCGATGATTTACGATTTGTACCGGTAGTCCGTGAGTATTCAGATGTTTTTGAGGAGGTTAGGGGCTTATCTCCGAGGCGCGATATTGATTTTCGGATATACTTGGTGGATAATGCAAAGCCATTCGCATTGCCTATGCGTCACATGGATCCTAGGGAAAGAAGGGAGATCGGCAAGCAAGCAGGGGAGTTTCTGAATAAGTTTGTTGTGGTCTTTGTGGATGATATTCTGATCTTCTCGAAGAGTAAGGAAGAGCATGCCCAACATTTAGGGGAGGTTCTGAAGACTCTCCGCGCGCACCAGCTTATGGTTAAATTCTCCAAATGTCATTTTTGG
Organism: Allium sativum; assembly: GCA_030737875.1. Lineage (NCBI taxonomy): Eukaryota > Viridiplantae > Streptophyta > Magnoliopsida > Asparagales > Amaryllidaceae > Allium > Allium sativum. The sequence goes on from JASFAX010000034.1 coordinate 9,515,816, forward strand.
ATAAAGGAAGTGAGATTTCTAGGGCATGTGGTCTCTAAGGATGGGATAGCAGTGGATCTCGCAAAAGTAGTTACAGTTCAAGACTAGAAGGTTCCAAAGAATGCAATGAAGGTGAAGAGTTTTCTTAGTTTAGCGGGCTACTATAAAAAGTTTATTAAAGACTTCGCGAGGATACCGGCTCTACTCACTGAACCGACGAAGAAGAATCTGACCTTTTCTTGGAACATTGATTGTGAGGATGCTTTTCAGCGACCAAAGAGGGCTCTAACAACAACCCTAGTTTTGACTTTACCTGATGAGAACAAAGTGTTCACGATATATACTGATGCATGGGATACAGAGCTCGGTGCCATCTTGATACAAGAGGGAAGGGTAGTATGCTACGGTGGTAGACAGTTGAGAGTTCATGAGAAGAACTACCTTACCCATGTTTTGGAATTAGCTGCTATTGTATTCACGCTTAAGACTTGGCAGTAGTATCTGCTTGGAGAGAGAGGTTCGAGTTATACATGGACCATAAGTCACTCAAGTATCTGTTCTCCCAGAAGGATCTTAAATCAAGACAATGGAAATAGGCTTCTACTTGGGCCTGAGATGATTAGAGAAACTTCAGAAAAGAAGGATCTTATATGCAGATGCATAAAGACGGCTCGGAACAGGCAGAAGTCATATACAGATAAGAGGAGGACCGATATTAAGTTTGAGGTGGGAGATATGGTTTTCATTAAAGTATCACCTCTGAGGAATGTGGTTCGTTTTGGATCTATAGGGAAATTGGCGCCACCGTTTGTAAGGCCATTTCCCATAGTGGAAAGAATAGGTAAAATGGCATATAGAGTAAAGCAACCGGAAAGATTTGCGGGTATTCATGATGTTTTACATGTTTCTCATTTGCGGAAGTGTCTGCATAATACTGCAAAAGTAGTTGAGCCGAGTATGCTTGAGGAAGTAGAGGTAGAACGGGAGGCGATAGTTAGATGAGTTCCTACCCGTATTCTGAGATCAAAGTTAAGAAGCTTCGTAACCTAGAGGTCAAATTGATGAAAGTTCAATGGGGCGAAGACCGCGAGGATGCAACTTGGGAGACTGAAGACAAGATTCATGTTTTGTACCCTTTTCTTTTCAAGGGTATGTTCTTAACTTCTTTTTCCAAAGCTTTTATTTGTACTTGTTTCTGTCATCTAAGTATGTCCTATCGATCGAATCTTTGACCTTTAGGTATGGAACCAATGGATGTAAACATGTTTTTAAGACATGTTATGTTTGATGAATTCAAGTGGATACAAGTGTTTGCTAGTGGTTGTTCATGGATGCATATACACACACACTAGGCACTAGATCGGCTCCATCACTCTCATACTGCATATGGATGTGTGTGCATATTTTTCTTTTTATGGATGGAAATGGGTGTATCATCACATGAATGTTGCATTTGGGTGGATGATTGTGCACACATATAACATTTACATGACATACTAGGACTATTTGTATACATGTTGGATTCATGGCATTGGCATACATTGCATAAAGTAGGTCGACTTAATCAGTATATCGCCTGATCTTTCGCATTAGTATAGGGACATATATACACACCTTTGCATATGTTCATATAAGCATTAGAAAACTTCTAAGGACAATGGATGCCTATGATTGGTGGATGAGTAGATGGATTATTGATGTTAGGATATATATTCTTCTTAACTTGGAGATTTCGGGGACGAAATCCTTTAAATAGGGGAGAATGTAACACCTGGTAATTTTAAAGAATACTATAATGATAAACTAAAGAATACGTAATTAAATATTTGGGAGTTAAGTAAAATGGATTGCATCATTGCGTTCGTCTTAGAATTCTTCTTAAGATAGACTCTGAGAATGCGTAAAACGGACATCGTATGAGGAAGTTATTAAGCTTAGAAGTTTGTATGTGTATAAGAGAATTGTATATAAACAAATCAAGATCAGAATTCAAAATAAATTGAAAATCAGAGCAGGAAATCGAAGCGAGATTATGTCCCATTGGGGGTCAACCTGCACCCCTTGGGATCGACACTAGGGCCGACCCACACAAGGGGGTGCCAACCCTAGGGTTGACACCGGGGTCGACCCACCCTAGATCTGAGGCAGATTCATACCCTTCACCTGGACGCATTTCTAAATGAGATTCGTTGGTGGTAGGCTATAAATAAGACAACATTTTATTGTTTTATTCACCCAAAACAATGGAGATGCCAAGATGTTGCCCCAGCTTGGATTAAATTAGCCTATTCTTCTGCAACGACGACTTATACGTATTCAAGAATCTCTACTACAACATCAACATTCTTTTCTCAGTTCTTTAGATCCAGTCTCCATGAGTTTATGTTGCTTTTAGATATTAACATTTAACAAGTAATACTGACCTGTTTATAAATCTGGATCTAAATCTATACCTCTTAAGAAACAAATTCATATCTAAACAGGTCTGTCATTACATGTACACCTGATTTACTGTTCAGTGCTTGTATGCCTATTTCTGATATGCCTACTTCTGCTATCATATGCCTATTATGTTATTATGCCTATTTCTGTTCTCTTCTCTCCCTCTTTTTCTTTTTACTTTTATAGCCAGGCAACCTTCGAGCCTAGGCCTATCACTGAAATATGCGAACGAACGAAATTAGGAAGGGTTTGGAAAGAAAAATTGGGGGAATAACTTGTATTATGAATCATGACTGAATTTGAGGGCATAACCTATACTGTAATGTAAGAGTAAACTTGGGTCATATGTTATACTGTGAATTGTGACTGTAATTTAGGGCATATAAATCTGTATGCTTAATTTAAGATTAAGCGGAACATGTTATTGAAACTGTAGTTAACCTGTTGTAACTTGCAGAGATGTTTAAAATGACTAATATGCTGAAACCTGTTGAAACTGAATACTTTAATTGTTAAAAACCTACGGTGAGCATGAGTAATTCCTAAATAGGATTGTTAGACCAAAAATATTGTTAACACAATTATGACAATTAAGAAATATTTGACAGCACTTAGACACGGGGTTAAATTCAACTTATGGTAGAAGTTTGCCCGGAACCGTCCGGCAAATCCAGCATCCACAAGTTGTTAATTTAATGTGAGGGGCCTAGTGCATAAATATACATGTAACGGCGCTAAGACATGAGGTTATGTCCAACTTGTGGTAGAAGTCTGCCCAGAACCACCTGGCATATCCAACGTCCACAAGTGGTCAACTTAATGTGAGAGGTCTGGTGCATTAACACACATGAACGGGGAATGATAATAACCTGTTAACTTGTTTAATCCGTGAGGTTTATATAAGCCTTTAAACTGTAACTTATTGAGTCTGTAGGGTTAAGTAAATTTGTTGAATCTGCAGGGTTAAGTAAATCTGTTTAATCTAATGGGTTTATATAAACCTGTTAATATGTAAGAATTAATATGTTATATCTGTTAGGGTTATATGAACCCGTTAATCTGTAATACTAATCTTGTTTAAATAAGTGGTGTTAAACGAACCTGTTAAATTGGGGGGGGGGGGGTTTAAGTAAACCTGTTTGAATCAGTGGCGGTTTAGTAAATCTATTAAATCAGTGGGGGGTTATACGAACCCGATAAACTAAACCTGTTTTATATATTGGGTTATGCGGGCTTGTTAAACTGTTAGGCATAACCTATCAAAATCCTAGTAGTTGGGGATACAAGCCTTGAGGGTGGCTTGTATCATTTGTGGTGTGGGACTCATATCAGTCAGTAACCCATACAAGTATCATAGGGGGTCCTCGAACTAGGTAGGGGTCAGCGGCACGCTTACTGAGCTGATTACATGAGGTTTATATGGGTCGAGGTGTTCGATGGCGCCTTCCAACGGAGTCGTATGCATGCATGGGTCCGCTTGATCGGGAAAATAAGACGCTGTGACACCAATAGATATGGTTGTGACTATCAGAGAGGTTGCCACTTTAGGAAGTGATACATCCTACTGTGGGACCGTCATAGGGTATCTACGGGATAGGGAGCCGATCGATTGGGGGTAGAAATTAGGGTACATTTAGTCCTGCATGTTTAGGTGCTTATTATTATTGTTTGGGGTAACACCCGTTATTTCTGTTGAGGTGCCTGCTATTATCGCTTAGGGGTAAAACCCATCATTAGAAGTGCACCTAAGTCTACCGTTATGTTTCTCTTGGGATCATTCTATTTCTGTTATACTAGTATTGGTGCGGAGAAAAGTATTTGAGAAGCGTAATATGTTCTGTTCATCCTGCTTATCCTGTTCAGTCTGTTATACCTATCATATGATATTATTATCTCTTATCCAGTTTATATGCCTATCATGATGCTTTTACTTATTTATATGCTAAAAGTAAATGGATTCACCAGACTTTATGTCTGACTCATTTTGTTTCCTTTTCTCTCTCTTTCCCTTCCCCTAAGGTTCTCAGGGTGGGAGTACTCAGACTTGATTAGGATTTTCTCTTCAGTTTCTGCTTGGAGTTGCTTAGATGTACTGCTTTGATTTCCTGTCTACCTTACTGTGCTATTTTTGGGAACTATGATTTTATATTTATGTACTCTGATGGTTTTAGTACAAGGCATATACTTTTATTGATGGAATTGGTTTTCAGTATTTTAGACTGATGTTGTAACCGGATTTTGGATCACGATGTTTTCTGTTAGAAAATAAAGTTTTAAATTTCCGCTGTTATTTTATATCTGTCTTGTGATGTTTATGTTTATGTTTATGTTTACCTATAATGCTTCATGGAACTTAATGCATTCTGTTAAAGCGTGACATTAACAGTAGTGGGGTGTCACATTTAAGATGTCTATGATGATGGTTTTGATGACAACAACTTTGTTTCTACTATGTTTAAAGTATTATTGTTATGAACTATATACTAACATGATTTTCTAGAATATATATATGTGTGTGTGCACATGAAATATATGCAGGTATTTTATAATTGAAAGACTGTACAGTTCACAAGAATCAAGATTAAAAGTAGAAGAGTTTAAGTTTCAAGACTCGTGAGTATCAAGAGTTCAAGAATTGTAGAGTCAGTTTGTCTAGAAATTCTGTCAAAACTCTGGTTAGCACTTGATTCTATTTTTAAATTTAAATTATATTCTTAAAATTTAAATCTTGATTTTAAACTTGATTTCAAAATAATTTCTAATTTATTTACTTAACCTTAAAACTTGTTACCAAATGATTTCAAAATTACTTTCTTATTCAGAATATATTCTTCTCTATTTTAAAATATTCTTTAACTCCTGATAATTATTTCTAAACTCCTGAAAATTAGCTCATATTCAAATTTATGTTTTATAGATATTGAACTAAAGTTTAATTTGTTTTATAATTACTTATGTTATCTAACCATCTTGTTTATATTAAGTTTTTATATATATGTACAGTTTTATATATTTATACTTTTATATTAGCTCATATTTAATTACTTAATTATTTTTAGTATATCTTTATATAAGTTTTAAAATATATTTTTACTCTGAAAAGGATATTTAAAAATAAAGGAATTTAATTTGTTTCAACTATGGATTCACCATAATTTATTTAAATATTATTTACTTTGTTTTAAAATTATATTTTTGAAAATACATTGGCATATGTTGACATATGGTTTTATGCATGTCAACATACTAGCTGTTAAGTTTTTTTTTTTAAATTTTGAAAAGAAGTGTCTTTTGAATTCAATTCCTTTCATAAATGTTGTGACTATTGGATTCCTATAAATACCTTCCAAAATTCGATTTTTTAATAACTAGTAATCTTCTTCTTCCTCTCTTTACATCCAACCATTAAAATAATTTATTTCTTGATTTCCTACACTTATACTCTGTCAATTTCAATAGGAATCCTATCATTCTTCTTCTCTTTCAATTCTAAATCAAAATATCTTTGAATTCAAGTGCTTCTTAAGAGTTATAGGCTGTTTGAAATTAAATATCTCAATATCAAGTCCAATAGAGTCAATACTACAAAAACTGACAAGAGAAGGGTGTGGTCCTGTGTCGTTTAAAGTGACTGGGTGTGATTGGGTGCGGGAAATCGATTAGGTGTAAAGTTGTGGCTCGGAAATCAATTAAGTTTCACTGTTGTTGGAATTAGTTGGGGTGTGCCCTTGTAGCCTTGAAATCAAGGATTGTAATTAGATTTGTTGAATAAAAATCCACATTAACCCAGCATTGTATGGGATTGGATGTAGAGGAGTCTCGAACCAGTATAAAATCCCGGTGTATACTTTCCTTTTATTGCTTTTACTTTTACTTTCTACATTCTATGATTGCTACTGTGTTTGTGAATATCTATGATCAATATGTTGCGTGTTTGATTCAAAAAGGTTTCAAGAAATTTAATAAATTCCACTATACGCTATTCATCCCCCTTTATTGTTTAACTTGCCTTAAGATCCTTAATCCGCATCTCTAACAACTATCACTATTGTTAGACAAAATATGGCACTAACACCCAAAAAGTCATGTTTAGAGAATGAAATATGAAGAAATAATTAAAAAAAGCAAGAAAAGGCAAGATAATAACATTTTTATAGCGGTTCGACATTAATGGGCCTACATCCACTTCATAATCTCTTGATTCGCCAAGAAATTACAATGAGTATAATCCTCAACCCTCAACTTACAATGATTTAATCTCTCTGAATTCACTAATTTGATCGAAGAAAAAAAAGGTGATTATCTATTGTTGAGTGTTGGCCATGGTCTACGTGCATAATAGAAGTGCCAAAAGTCCCTGAAATCTTCCAAAAATGTTGTATTTGTAGGCATAGCAGCAAGCCAGTTCGCGGGTCGAACACGTGGCACCCTGGCCTTGTTTTTCGGAAGGAGTGGCTGTAGTTAAAAGGCAGTTATATGGAGACAGTGGACCGGGTCATGGAAACTTGGTGGCACCTGCGAGTCCTAAAGAGATATTCAGGAGAGAAGTGGGAGCGGGTTGTTAGCATAGCTTCAGGTTCAGGTCCCATTCGACCCGACCTAGGTTCCATTTGACCCGACCGGATTTCACTCGACCCGAGGCTCCTATTCGACCCGGAACTCTGTTTTTACTAGAATGTGGTCTTCGACCCGAGCTGGGGATTCATCCGATCCAAGCTGGAACCCTATTCAAGCTAAGGTAAGCAGGAAGGATCTTCTTCGATTCGAGACTTTGTGTACACTCTTCTTCGACCCTGGTATGCTCTTAATGATGCTGCGCTTAGACGAGCCCAAAGGTGATCGAACTAGGGTTTGGCCAATAGTGTTCAAGCTTGTCCGGATCCATGCTCGAGCCCTGACTGGCCCTGCCCTTGATAGCTACAGGGTGATGGCCTTTCCAAAAGGCGTGTCAACACCTTTATTTTATATATTTATTATTTGTTACAATAAAAAGTGTTATGGATCACTATAAAAACTGGTTGGCTTTACAAAAAAATATGATATGACACATAAGAATTTCATGAATTTTTATTTTATCACAATTTACACATAATTTAGTTTTCTACAAACTTTATTTATCATCTTCCAATGTATTTGCACCCAAATATTAAGTTTTAAACTCAGTTTATCCCCAACTTTTTATTTAGCACAATTTGACCATAAAAGTTTATTTTTTACTTTATTCTTCACCAAAACATATTATTTAAACTTATTTTCCCCAAGTTTATCCCAACCCAAATGCATTTCCCACATATTCCATATTTAATCATTTTCAATGACTAAACAAAATTTCGCCAAGTTAATTCCAAAACCCAAATTCTAAACTTAAACTAAGATAATTATTTAAATTATCTATCCCAAATTATGTTTATCTCTTGATTAATAAATTACAATCTCATTATAATTTATTATTTTTGTCATTAATGGGTAATTGCAAAACCAAGGCTGTTATATGCATGAACCATCATAAAGTAAATAATTTTAGCTAAGAGCCAAATTGTATTTCGAAATACCAAAGACTTCCTTCTATAAGATAAAATAAATAACACCTTTATTATATGATATATTAGCATAAATGTTGTATAAAAAGCATACGGTTTATACGACAAACTCCATTGTAAAAATAAATGTTTATTATTTAAGTACAATTAGAACTTAAACATACATGAGTATGTATGGACGTTCAGTAGCACCCTTGCTTTAAAACATCTTTATCATATATTGAAATAAGTCATATTTTATAAAGATGATCCTTTATAAGTGGACGTTTACAAAATTTTATAGCACTTGCAATAATATATCTCAGGATATGATACAGATGCTCCAAAACTAAGTTGTCACTGATAAAATAACTATTGACCATTGAATCTCATTATATTCACATATTGATTGAAATCAAGGGGTAATTCAACAATTGAGATCTGTTGTCACCAATTTGTTCCCCTGGTATAATTTCTCCTATAATATTTACAAACTCATAAACGGATGTGTATAAATGCATATGCCATTAAATCATACAAAGTTGTAGAGCCATTTTTTTTAAAAATGAACTTATAACTTGATGTGAATACAGTCCACAACATAAGCCCAACGGCTAAGTGCTTTGTGTTGTGGTAACAACGGCATAGGTTTAGAACCCAAAAAGCTTGCCAAAATCTATTCGTGCGTATACAGTAAGAACAACCACTTATGTGGTGCTCGCGGACCAAGCTAGGTGCATATAAGGATATTATGACTTCGTTTGATTTCCCTTTGATAAAAATAAAAAACTTAATGTGAATACAATTAAACAATATATTTGATTATAACTGGATATGGTATGTGCATGTACTTTGTTTATGCAAGGTACCAAATATACAAGTGACAACGAATCAAGTTTATAATAACCTTTGGTAGAATGAGACAAAAAAAATGAGATTTACATTTCACAAGATCATTTTCATTATAAATAATCTATAAAGACAAAATTCAGCATAACAATTGTGAAGTATAACATTATAACTTCCTTAAAATTTTGTAGTAACAGTTGGAACTAATAAGGGAAGTGAGCTATAACTACTAAAAGACTAAATGGTTTGATCAACCCAGTTGTTCTACGTAAAAGGAAGGCTTAAAAAAATCCAAGTTTTGTTAAAGTGAAACAAAGTAGTATACTATGACCAAATTTATAATCTAAGAACAAACATCCAACAAACCATAGAACCTCCTTTTAAATAAACGGCCCATTATTAACTTAATGTCAAATCTATTTTACGTATATATCATCTTCTTACGACATTTTTTATGTATGACCGAATATGAAATACCATACAACATTGTAAACATAATTGTTAAATGGATGCATATTACGAAAATCATAAGTAAGTTAAATTCAAAAGCCGCATTGGATCCAATGTGTAATAAAAACAAAAATTGTTCTCTTTCTTCTCATTTTTGGTTTGGATTTAGTGTGATATGACAACAAAAAATGTTCTCTTTCCTTTAAGGGCTTGGATTCATGAGTTTAATCCTTCTGTCAAACTGCATTTTCTATACATGCTTTTTATACCACGTGTTGCCAGTAATTGGCTCTATAAATTAAATTTTCTACTAACGGACTACATCAATGATACATGAGTGGCCGGATTATGAAAGATCTATGTACCAAACACACACAAACATATAGAGAGAGTACATTACAATGAAACTAAGGATGGTTGCACTAAGATATCACATACTAAAATTATATAAACCTACTGGAAAATAAAATGGAAGCACGTTCTAAAAGATAGTAAAATTTGACATCTAATCTACGACAATGATGCTCATATAATCGAACGAGATAATGTTGATCAAAATGTTATTCCTTTTAACACAATCCTTATATTTTGCAGCTTTTATAGCTAACTCTTCATTATACATTCCCAAAACTTCCAAAGCACAAAGAACCTTTTCTTCTTTCAATTTTTACATCTACATGCCGAAGAGCTAGTCTTAAAAAACATGATGAAGAAAATATAAAAACCAACTTATCATTCGAGGACTAATGCGGCATCCTCATGCATATGCTAAATCTCTTAAATGAGATCTATAGTATTGATTCTTGTGAATTTTGATAACAGCTATTATGAAAACACAATCGGAACTGTATCTTCGAGTTATGCAGCTATTTCAGATATATTAAGTAGACATTTACATATAAACAAGTACTCATCGGAAGGAAATAAGGTTAATATAGGAAATGGAAAAACAAAATATAAGTAAAATGCTAAAAGGACAGAGGTGTCTGAAATGGTCAGCAGTTGGTTGAATCATAAAAATTTCTTACTAAAGAGATCTCATGGAAATTAGACATGAAGAACATCAACATTTGACCTCAACTGAATCATAAAATCCACAAACAATATGTACTTTTGAAATATGAAATTTGCAATACATATTCGTGTTGCCTTTTTTCTTTGGAATCGCCTATAGGTCGATATGTGGTCTCTTAGTATATTGACATACTTCTGACTGGTTGGTGTTTTTTTTATTAATAAGTGTTTTAAATATTATATAAAGGGATTTTCCTCTACTTCTTCACCAAAAAGTGCGTCTCTTCAACCACTATATAGAGCTTTTGGAAAATTAATTTTCTAAAAAATTCTCTCTTCTTTATTGTACTTTTTCCATTTCATATGTTCATAAAAAATCCATCAGATATTCTTCCACTGTCTTTGAAAATTCATCATTTTTCACTCCATTTTTCCATTGATTTGCAAACCACACAATATTAAAGAGTTTCTACTTGAATTTGTATCATTCTTTCTTCAGTTTCATCATGTTCCTCAAATAATCCAAAGATATATTATCAGTAAAGGTTTAAGGGATCATTTTACCAAATCTAAAGGAATTCGTATAGAACATACAATTTGTCATACTTTTTTGTTGGTGGTGAAAATGAGATGGTGTTCTTATAGTTTATGAAATAAGGGATGATCTCATAAAGCAAGACGGTGTATCTTGTAGTTCAAGAAATAAAGAATATAAAGGTATTCTTGTCATCTATGAAAACAAGTGACTATAGTGGAAGTCTGCACGATGAAGTTCAGGACTGGATGTAAAACTGATTAGCCCAAATTAGTAAAATAGATCCGGGAGTTATTTTCTTTAGTGCACTTATTGTACTATATACTCATTTCTATTTGCAATATGGTAGATGTAATTAAATTCATTAGTTAGTTTTATAGATTTATAATATACACTTTACCTCCATTGATGTTTAAAGCCTTAAAGTTCACTATACAATGAGTTTACAACCCCCATTTTCCAATAAATTCCAATTTTGAAATGTGGTATCGTTTCTTTGAAATGTATAACAACAAAAAGTTGCTAGTTATATATTCTATTAGTTAATCTTTTACTGATATGTGAGACCGAATACATGTTAAGCATAATTCAAGAGGAAAGGTAAATGCCCAAATTGCTGTTAAGCTAGGATAAAGATTTCCCGAGTGCATAACTTTTGTCTCAGTTTTGTGATATGCCATAAAAATTTCAAGTCTCTAAACTCAACAATCAAATTATTGTCGAGTGGAAATACAAGATTATGAGAACATCCTTCGATATTTTTTTAATTTTTCCAATATATATATATATATATATATATATATGAGCTTTATCTTATAGAACCATGACTATCGCTACAATTAATTTAAATGCATATGCTAGTATAATATAGTGTTGACTTTACACATCTTTGTTTTAAGTATTATAAGAGTGATGTACATCTTATGGTTTGAAAACTTGAGATGATGTGTTGAAATCTGCCGTTCATTTTGTAAGATATTCAACTTCGATGTTCGATGTTCTTGTACTATTATATTCTATTGATTAATGATCTAGTTAACGATTTTTGTAATGCATCAAAATTTATCAAAAAATTACACTAATACCTTTAGATAAGATAATTATTATTCAAATTAAGTGAAATCATATCAGAAAGTAGTGTTCATGCAAATTTAAACTATTATTATTTCATCATTTTACCTATGCATGCTTTGATTGGATCCTAAAGGTATCTTTTAACTTATAACAGCTTATAATATATTTTAGTCATTATCCCCCAATAAATAATGATATAACTTTCTTTGTGTAAGATAGAAGGGAATCCAACTTTTAAGTATGCCGAAATTATACATAGTAAAATAAACTTGGATTTTTCAAGTTACTGACTTCTATAATCCACCAAAATATATATGCATACATATACATATATAGTGCATATAAAGAGAAACAGTTGAACGTTTGACTAGCAAATTAATTAATCTTTAGTCTGTTACATAATATAATACTATAAATACCAAAATTTTCATCGGCCATGTGACAACCGCCCACAGCCCCTACATTTAACAAGAAGAATAATGTGCTGAAAGACATGCTGGCAATGGACGATCATCATGGTATGATAACACAATCGAAATTTGTCATAAATCTCATAGCACAAGGATAAAATATAATAAAATATATACAACAGTTATTAATAGTGAAGCATGAAACACTAGACTTTTATAATGACTAGAAAGTATATCCATAGACTTGAATTACAACAGTAGTGTTTATACAAATTGCCTCACTACAAAACTTAGAGAATAACAAACAGCGGAAATCCGAGTACTATATAGTAGAAAGATAGTATGCTAGCCTCATGCTCGCCTCCGAACAGCTACACCGTCCTCACTAAGAAATCACCTGTCACCTAGTTTGCCCATCCACAACCGAATGAACAGCCCAAGGTAATAAGAGGGAAACATAAAACCTTGAGTCAGACAACAGTCTTAGTGAGCGATAAAATAGCTAACAAACATCATCAATAAAGTATATGAGAATAGGTAGATTAACAAACCAATTTACTAAACACCAGAGAAGAACTCAACTCCCGTCTGCCCCCACATCGGACAGTGATAGCCTTTACATCAAACAATTCAACCATTAATCCATGGAAATCATGGTAAAGCATTCATGATATCCAAATTATGTATCTCATGTAAACCATCCTAATCGAATTCAACATCCCCAAGTACAAGCCCTAGAGGCCTAAACCAATATCAGACAAGCACCCAAGAAACATATCCTTCGACGTTGGACAATCTACATGAGATGGTACGAACAAAGCAACCAAACATCAAACATCCATGACTGACTCTGGCTATCACCACTAATCCTGCTTTGAAACCATTGTTAATCTTATGACGCCCCATCACGACTGCCATATGTAAAGGGCTAATGGTAACCCCAGTTCTAGCAAAAACTCCATACGCCATCATGACTCGTATGTTTGTCTTCTCAAATCTCGACAACTAGGCCCTTCACGACTGCCCAAGGTACAAGGCCCTTCATGATTGCCTAAGGTATCCAGTCTTTGAGTCTGATAGAACTTACGATAATGATAATCTCTCGGCCTTCGCATCTCTAGCCATTAACTCCGATGACCATTCATTAACTCAAGTCCCCCTTGAGTACCCATTATCCACGAACTCAAAACATTCTTGAGTCGTCTTCCCATTCGATGCTTTACACTGATTATCGAACTTATCACACCACTTCGAACATCGTCATCTGGACTCTCATCGAAGTCAACAACACCATTGAACCACAACACTCAAGCCATTTACCACAGCGTTTAGAAGCGCTGCTAAAACTCTTCAACACACCGGCCGACCGACCCTACGAGATCAGACACCGACCGAGCCACCCTCCAGCATTAAGACCGACTGACCGCTCCCTAGAAGCCCGACTGACCAGCCCTTCACATTTCGACCGACCCACACCACATTACTCAACCGACCCAATAAAGTTGTTCGACCCAACTAAGGAAGCACGACCGACCGTTCTTGCTCGACCCCCCTTGGTGACCGACCCCCTTGGCTTCTGAAATGACTGTGCCCGTGTATCTCTGCTCGACCGACCCTTGTCTCACCTTGCACGACCAGAGATCAATCCGAGCAACGCTTGACCGACCCCCCCACGTGCGACCGACCACCTGTTGTACTGCACAATGTACTACATGTTGTACTACGCTGTGACGGCCCGCCCCGCACCAACCGACATTTACTCCAAAAGTGCGCTGTACACATGTCCAGTTAGCACGGAACGGGTCGTCAGAAGAAAAGGAAAGAAGGAAATGAACTAACAAGGAACCTGTAAAATGTCTTACAGCGCATGGAACAAAATATAATAATAACATACTTGACATAAAACAGGTGAGACAGTGCATCAGCTGAAAATAAACTAACATAGCAGAGGAAAATCCAAGTACAGCTTATGATCCAAAGTTAACATTATTACAACTTTCCAAACTGTCTCAAAAGCAAGATAAAGGAGGTACACTACTAATGCCCAAGTAGCGACCACCAATGACACAGGGAGAATATCTATATATCATACGTGGAAGCCTCCTGCTCGCCTCCGAATCGGCTACTCGCGCATCACCAGCTAACCTGTCTCTAGTCTGCTCGTGTGAGCACCCAGAGTAATAAGAGGAGACATAAAACTCTGGATCAGACATAAAGCCTGGTATGAGCGATAAGCATCTAACAGAACAATAACAGGTAGACTAAAACATACCTGAACCTGGACCTACAACCAAAGAGTTAGCACTACATACTGTACAACACTCTAAGGTGCCATTTCAAATGGTGTAAAGATAATGGGGGTGGGGGTGTGCATGTCATAGTGATGGCAAACAATCAAGCATAACAACCATCCTCACATCTCTCACTCAGTGCATAAAGCATACGATATTCACCACTTCGATTACCCAACATACCTTGCTATGATCACTTTTCCACATGAAGTCATAAATGGCTTCACTGCACTGATACATAGCCACTAATCCTTTGCTATGTCCACTTTGCCCCATGGAGTCGCAATGACCCCACTGCACTGGCTCATAGCCTCACTAATCCTTTACTATGTCCACTCTGCCCCATGGAGTCACAATGACCCCACTGCACTAGCTCATAGTCCTACTACGCATCACTTTGCCCCTCAAGTCATAATGACTCTACTGCACTGATAACGTAGTCTTGCTACCATCACCTTGCCCCTCGAGTCATAATGACTCTACTGCATTGATAAGTAGCCCATCATCCATTTTCAGTGTTGAATCGAAGTTATGAACGTCGACAACTCCTTAGCACACGTCCCGCAGCAAAGCCCAACCATGAAGTGAACTCGTGGGTTCCCCATTGAATCCTGAGCTCTAACTTCCACTTGGACTACCTTTGCATCTCGGGTTATTGGTCATCACTGGTATTCGGTCCGGTTTTCTTGTCCATGACTTTCGGTTCGGTTCGGCCATGGCGTTCGGGTCTTCAGCTCATACTATGTTGTTCAATCTTCACGTTCGGTTCGGATTGGTCACATCACTTCGGTTCGGGTGTTACTCCCGGTTCGGTTCTCCTCGTGCTCTCCGATCCCACGCTACTCCCCTTCGTTTGTGATGCTCCGGTCCGATCCCACTCCTAGTTCTTGTCCGATCCGATCCAGCTTCACCCCAATTCAATCCGGTCCGGGCCTTCCTTCTCGCCCTAGCATTTGTATGTTGCTAGAGACGCTACCACTTTGGCTCGGTTCGGTTACCCGATCCGACCCCCTTATCCGATCCGGATTCCTGTAGCACCTCCTGCAACTTTTCCAGTAAGTGTTTTACGCCATTCGATGGCATTTTCGACCATTCTAATTATTCTAATCAATCACATAGCATACCACAAAGTCATAGCAACAAGTAGAAGTGACCTCAAACACCTAAACATCAATGTGATAGGTTAAAATGGATCAAACCTACCCATAATCCCATATTTCCCCTTAAGCATGTTTGGGTGAAACTAATGATGTGATTAGCAAAACTTAACCAAATTAACCCAAATTCATATCCGTGGTCTAAAACATCATTTCGAATTTTATAAATATTTTTCCAGAATTTTATCATGTTTAAATTCGCTAATTAACACTAATTACCCTTAATTAGCTATGATTAGTGAGGAACTATGCAAATCACTCACCTTAGCCACAAATAAAACTTAGATCTGAAATAAATCTCTGATTTGGTGCGAATCCCAATGCTAAGCAGCAGCTCTAATCGTTGATTTGGTGTAGATCTCCCTTGATTTGATGTTGTTAAGCTTAATCCTTGATTAGAAGATGATTTGGAGGTGATTTAGAGGTTGGAGGCCATTTTTAGGGTTTCTAAGAGGTAAGTGGAGGCTAGAAAACTGAAATGGAATGATTCTCTAACCCTTTTCAGCCTCCCCATAACCCTAATCCCGAAATGGGTTATGGGCCCATTTACTAACCACCCTATTTGGCCCGGTTAAGCAGTTTTCACCTTCCAAACCTTATTTCAGCCATATCTCCCAAATGGTAAGTCCGTTTTTCACATATGACCACTCTACGGAAATGTAAACCATCAAACGAATCTAATGGAATTGGTTTCTGGTCAAAATTCCTTTCCAATCAAAAGTTATGGCCAAAACAAGATCAGCTAGGGGCAAAACGGTCATTTAAAAATCGACAAAAATCATGAACATGGGAAATGACTCCAATGGTTATTTCCCAAAGTTACATGACCATACGACTTCATATGGAAAAAGAAATAAATATTCTACGATCCTCCGGTGCGTAGAATGCGGGTTGTTACATTCTCCCCCCTTAAGAAATTTCGCCCCCGAAATTCCCTAACCAAAACACACAAAGGGTCCCGCATGCCTATCAACCATAAAGCAACAATCAAACATGCCAAACAAGCAAAACAAATCTATCCTAGCATGCGGAATAACTAAATTGTAAAGTAAATCTTACCAGGCAAAGAGTTCTGGATACATCTTTCTAATGCTCTCCTCTGTCTTCCAAGTACAGTCATTCTCGTTCTCGCCCCACTGAACCTTGACTAGCCTCACCGCCTTCCTTCGAAGTTGCTTCGTATCGTGCTCGACAATACGAATCGGCTTGCGGTTCCCAACCGCCTCGGGTTCTACTTCAAAGTCCTCTAACTGTTCAGGTGAAATAGTCATATCTGGGTCGTGAACGAACTTTCTTAGTTGGGAAACATGAAATACGTTGTGAACTCCCGTCATCTTCTCTGGTAAGTCAACTCTATATGCCGAATTCCCGACTAGTTCAAGAACAGGGAATGGGCCAACAAATCTTGGTGCCAACTTGCCTCCTGCCAAATCGTATCACGCTCTTTAACGGAGAAACCTTGACAAACACCAAGTCACCAACGGAGAATTTTAAGTCTCTTCTCCTCTTGTCAGCATAACTCTTCTGCCTGTCTTGGGCAGTCTTCATTCGTTGTCGAATGATCTTAATCTTATCTGAAGTTTACCTTACCACATCTGGTCCAAGCATAAACTTCTCGCCGGTCTCTATCCAACATGATGGTGAGTTGCACGGTCTTCCGTACAAAGCTTCATATGGAGCCATACCGATACTGGATTGGTAGCTATTATTATATGCAAGCTCTACTAGATGCAAATGGTCATCCCATGATCCACCAAAATCTAATATACAAGCTCTCAAGAGATCTTCCAATATACGATTCACCCTCTCCGTCTGACCGTCGGTCTGAGGATGATATGCGGTACTGAGATGTAATTTTGACCCTAGAGCCTCTTGTAAGCTATTCCAAAACCCACTAGTAAACAACGGGTCTCGGTCACTCACAATGCCTTTAGGTACTCCATGAAATCTCACTACCCACTTCATATACAATTCTACCAACTTAGCTGCCGTTCTGGTCGATTTGACTGGTATAATCTTGCACTCTTAGTCAATCGATCCACAATTATCCATATGCTATCATGTCCCGTTCTAGTTCTTGGTAAACCATCGATGAAATCCATCGAGACTTGCTCCCATTTCCACTCGGGAATTTCTAATGGTTGCAACAAACCACTAGGCTTCCTTTGCTCGGCTTTAACTAGCTGGCAATTCATGCATTTGGATATAAAATTCCCAACGTCTCTTTTCATCCCTTCCCAGTAGTAAGTCTGCTTCATATCTCGATACATCTTATTACCACCGGGATGTATAGTTAGTTTTGAGTGGTGACATTCTCTAAGCACTTCATCTCTCAAACCATTCACGTTGGGTACAACTAGTCTTCCATTTTTTCTAAGCCATCCATCTCGATCAAGCCCATACAAATTCATCTCCTCACCATCGATGTTCATCTCTAACTTGGAGATGATTTCCAATAGATTAGGATCGTCCCTCTGGCTGGAACCAATCCACTCTATCAAAGTGGGTCTGATCGTCAAACTAGCTAGCACTTCTGGATCCAGTTCGCAATTTGGTCTGAAATCAAACCCTGCGATATACTCGAGTTGCTTCCATTCAAGAAACATAGCCCCTAAACTGGCATGTCTCCTACTCAAGGCATCGGCTACCGCATTACCTTTCCCAGGTGTGTATGCGATATCAAAATCATACGAAGCCAAGAACTCTAACCATCTCTGCTGACGAAGATTCAGATCTTTCTGAGAGAAGAGTTACTTTAACGACTTATGATCGGTAAACAACTCAAATCTTTTTCCCAAGAGATAGTGTCTCCACATCTTTAATGTGAACACGATCGCTGCTAATTCCAAATCATGGGTAGGATACTTCTTCTCATGCGGCTTTAGCTGCCGACTAGCATAAGCTACAACCCTACCTCCTTGCATTAATACAGCACCTAGTCGGGTACCATAAGCATCCGTGTATACCGTCATTTCTTCATTCCCTTTAGGAATGACTAGCACTGGCGCACACGTCAACCTTTCCTTTAGACTCTTGAATGAATTCTCACACACTCCGTCCCAGACGAAGGCCTGATTCATCTTAGTCAACTGAGTCAACGGTGCTGCTATCTTAGAGAAGTCCTGGATAAACTTACGATAATATCCAGCTAACCCCAAGAAACTTCTTATGTCTGTTGCATTCTTGGGCGTAGGCCAATCCTGTACCGTAGCCACATTCGCAGGGTCCACGGCAATACCATTCTCTGAAACAACATGGCCCAAGAATCTCACTTCCCTCCTCCAGAAGTGACACTTAGAGAATTTCTCTTTCAATTGGTGTTTCCTCAACACCTCCATCACTATCCTCAAGTGTCCCTTGTGTTCCTCTTCTGTCCTCGAGTAAACAAGGATATCGTCTACGAACACAAGAAAAAACTTATTCAATTGATCTCTGAATACTCGATTCATAAGATCCACAAAGTAGGCTGGTGCATTGGTCAACCCAAATGGCATGACCAACCACTCATAGAATCCAGACGGTGTCCTAAATGCCATCTTCGGAACACTCTCATCCGCTACTCGGAGCTGATGAAATCCTGTCGCGAGGTCCAACTGGGAGAACACGCTTGCTCCTTCCAGTTGATCAAACAAATCATCTATCTGCGGTAGAGGATAATTATTCTTCCTCGTTACCTTATTCAACTCGCGATAGTCCACACACAAGCGAAGGGAACCAACTGCCTTAGTGGCAAACACAACTGGTGCTCCCCACTCGGAGACACTTCTTCTAATAAATCCCTTCTTCAAAATATTGCTGACTTGCACCCCGAGCTCTCGCTGCTCCCTTGGTGACACACGACGAAGTGGCATCACTATAGGTCTGGCATCTTTCACTAAATCAATACGGAACTCAATCTCTCGGTGTGGTGGAAGCCCGGTCACCTCCTCGAAGACGTCCGGATACTGGCCAACCACGGGCACATCTGACAACTCATCATGCGGGATGTCGAGGGAATTTATAAAACTAGCCATTACCCCATCACTAGGTAGACTACCAAACACTACCCTCCGCCCATCATCCGCCCTAACTGTCACCAAAAAGCCCTCACAGTCTACCACCACCCCGTATCTTTGGAGCCAATCGACCCCTAATATAATGCCATACCCAGTAAAGTCCAAAACAAAGCAATCACAAACAAACATACATCCACGACTCAATAAGACCAAATTTCGGCAAATCATACAAAGGCTAGTCGAACCACCAATCGGGTTCGTCACAACCAATGGTCTATCAACTATCTCGGGTTCCAGTCCCAACCTATCTACCAGGTCACTAGATATGAAGGAACGGGAAGCCCCAGTATCAAACAAAACTCGAACGAGTACACCATAAATAGTGAGGATACCTTGAATAATGACATTCTTTCCTTTCTCCGCCGCAGTTGGGGCATTCGACGAAGAAGGAACAACATCAATAGCATATGCTTTCACAATCTGCTTCTCCTTAAGAGGTTGCAGACACTTATCCTTATGATGTCCCACTTGGCCACAGTTGTAGCACTTCCTTTCCGCTGGCTTGGCCCAGCATTCTTTAGCATAATTGCCCTTCTTACCACAACTGAAGCACTCAACTTCTTTCTTGTTATTTTTCTGGCCATCCTTAGATTGGCTCTGCTTCCTCTTATTCTGAGAGTTATTCTTGCCTCCACCGCCTGCTTGTGGCTTCGGCCCTTCTGCAGAGGCAGCCTCAGTCTTTGGCTTAGGGTAAAGACTCTCTGATCTCAAAGCTTTCCCCACATTCGATTCAAAAGTCTCATCGATGTGGTTGAAATCCTTTCCCCCAAGTATCCGTCCAACTCAGTAATGAACTTCTCATTCTTCTTCTCAGGAGTATCGATAAGAGATAGTCCATACTTCGACAAAGTGTCGAACTCAGCAATATAGTCCGAGACCGCCCTTCCATTCTGCTTGAGTTCCAAGAATCTCTTAAACAATACTGACTTCTGGGCAGCTGGAATGAACTTCTCGCTAAAGCGAGCCTTGAACTGATCCCAAGTAACCTGATCTTCTGGAGTAGCTATTCTAATGGCATTCCACCAATTCATCGCTCGCCCTTGCAGCTGACGAGACGCTAGTCTTCTCTTCATCGCATCCTCGATACCTAAGTCGTCGAAGATACGATCACAGCTATCCAACCAATCCTGAACATCTGTGGCCGACTCCGTTCCGTGGAATGGCTTCCCACCAAGGTTAGTGTAATCCTTGCACAACTTGGCGAAATCGACCCTAGGCGCCTGCACTACTGGACCACCACCACCATTTCCGGGATTGGGAATTGTCCCTTGCACCTCCCTAAGCATGTCTCTCATGAGGTCAGTAAACATCGCCCTCATGTCAGCAACATTCCCATTATTGGTTCCCCTACCAGCTCCTCTTGCATATCGGCTCATCGTCAATCTGTAAAAGGGAAACGATTAACGACCTCATAGTGGTGCTAGTGCAGTACGACTTCATTCTTATACTACTAATAGTATATATATAGCTTTTGAAAACCAAAGTAATCACAAATACGCTCTCTCATATACGTACTATCTCTCCCTAGTGTCTTTCCCTAGGTTAACTACGCAACCTAGAGCTCTGATACCAAATGTGACGGCCCGCCCCGCACCAACCGACATTCACTCCAAAAGTGCGCTGTACACATGTCCAGTTAGCACGGAATGGGTCGTCAGAAGAAAAGGAAAGAAGGAAATGAACTAACAAGGAACCTGTAAAATGTCTCACAGCGCATGGAACAAAATATAATAATAACATACTTGACATAAAACAGGTGAGACATTGCATAAGCTGAAAATAAACTAACATAGCAGCGGAAAATCCAAGTACAGCTTATGATCCAAAGTTAACATTATTACAACTTTCCAAACTATCTCAAAAGCAAAAGCAAGATAAAGGAGGTACACTACTAATGCCCAAGTAGCAACCACCAACGACATAGGGAGAATATCTATATATCATACGTGGAAGCCTCCTGCTCGCCTCCGAATCAGCTACTCGCGCATCACTAGCTAACCTGTCTCTAGTCTGCTCGTGTGAGCACCCAGAGTAATAAGAGGAGACATAAAACTCTGGGTCAGACATAAAGCCTGGTATGAGCGATAAGCATCTAACGGAACAATAACAGGTAGACTAAAACATACCTGAACCTGGACCTGCAACCAAAGAGTTAGCACTACATACTGTACAACACTCTAAGATGCCATTTCAAATGGTGTAAAGATAATGGGGGTGGGGGTGTGCATGTCATAGTGATGGCAAACAATTAAGCATAACAACCATCCTCACATCTCTCACTCAGTGCATAAAGCATACGATATTCACCACTTCGATTACCCAACATACCTTACTATGATCACTTTGCCCCATGAAGTGATAAATGGCTTCACTGCACTGATACATAGCCACTAATCCTTTGCTATGTCCACTTTGCGCCATGGAGTCGCAATGACCCCACTGCACTCGCTCATAGCCTCACTAATCCTTTACTATGTCCACTCTGCCCCATGGAGTCACAATGACCCCACTGCACTGGCTCATAGTTCTACTACGCATCACTTTGCCCCTCAAGTCATAATGACTCTACTGCACTGATAACGTAGTCTTGCTACCATCACCTTGCCCCTCGAGTCATAATGACTCTACTGCACTGTTAAGTAGCCCATCATCCATTTGAGTGGTGAATCGAAGTTATGAACGTCGACAACTCCTTAGCACACGTCCCGCAGCAAAGCCCAACCATGAAGTGAACTCGTGGGTTCCCCATTGAATCCTGAGCTCTAACTTCCACTTGGACTACCTTTGCATCTCGGGTTATTGGTCATCACTGGTATTCGGTTCGGTTTTCTTGTCCATGACTTTCGGTTCGGTTCGACCATGGCGTTCGGTTCTTCAGCTCGTACTATGTTGTTCAATCTTCACGTTCGGTTCGGATTGGTCACATCACTTCGGTTCGGGTGTTACTCCCGGTTCGGTTCTCCTCGTGCTCTCCGATCCCACGCTACGCCCCTTCGTTTGTGATGCTCCGGTCCGATCCCACTCCTAGTTCTTGTCCTATCCGATCCAGCTTCACCCCAATTCGATCCTGTCCGGGCCTTCCTTCTCGCCCTAGCATTTGTATGTTGCTGGAGACGCTACCACTTTGGCTCGGTTCGGCTACCCGATCCGACCCCTTATCCGATCTAGATTCCTGTAGCACCTCCTGCAACTTTTCCAACAAGTGTTTTACGCCATTCGACGGCGTTTTCGACCATTCTAATTATTCTAATCAATCACAAAGCATACCACAAAGTCATAGCAACAAGTAGAAGTGACCTCAAACACCAAAACATCAATGTGATAGGTTAAAATGGATCAAACCTACCCATAACCCCATATTTCCCCTTAAGCATGTTTGGGTGAAACTAATGATGTGATTAGCAAAACTTAACCAAATTAACCCAAATTCATATCAGTGGTCTAAAACATCATTTCGAATTTTATAAATATTTTTCCAGAATTTTATCATGTTTAAATTCACTAGTTAACACTAATTACCCTTAATTAGCTAGGATTAGTGAGGAACTATGAAATCACTCACCTTAGCCACAAATAAAACTTAGATCTGAAACAAGTCTCTGATTTGGTGCGAATCCCAATGCTAAGAAGCAGCTCTAATCGTTGATTTGGTGTAGATCTCCCTTGATTTGATGTTGCTAAGCTTAATCCTTGATTAGAAGATGATTTGGAGGTGATTTAGAAGTTGGAGGCCATTTTTAGGGTTTCTAAGAGGTAAGTGGAGGCTAGAAAACTGAAATGGAATGATTCTCTAACCCTTTTCAGCCTCCCCATAACCCTAATCCCGAAATGGGTTATGGACCCATTCACTAATCACCCTATTTGGCCCGGTTAAGCAGTTTTTCACCTTCCAAACCTTTTTTCAGCCATATCTCCGAAACATTAAGTCCGTTTTTCACATATGAACACTCTACGGAGAGATAAACCATCAAACGAATCTAATGGAAGTGGTTTCAGGTCAAAATTCCTTTCCAATCAAAAGTTATGACCAAAACAAGATCAGCTAGGGGCAAAACGGTCATTTAAAAATCGACAAAAATCATGAACATGGGAAATGACTCCAATGGTTATTTCCCAAAGTTACATGACCATACAACTTCATATGGAAAAAGAAATAAATATTCTACGATCCTCCGGTGCGTAGAATGCGGGTTGTTACATACTCGCTCGATCCGTAGCCTGCACAGCCCCAATTCAAGTCTAATTTCGACGAAAACTTCACAAAATGACACAATCGACAAAATATACGCGTCTAAATTATCCAATACAACCATAAGCATGTTATGAGATCACTAACAACATTAATATGACAATTTCTATCAAAATCATACAATTTCACCAAAATCATAATAAATGAACATATGATCTAAATAGCGGATCTAACTTACATAAACATATGAAATAGCATAGAAACTATTGGTTTAAACTTGTTAAATAAAATTCTATAGTAATTCATATGAAAATGAACTTACCAAGGTGTAGATCTATGAGAAAATGCTTGAATTTTATGAAAAACATGATCAAACATTCATATACTTGATTGAATCCGTGTGAGAGATGCATATCATTCACCAATTCTCCAAATCAAAGCAAAAACAATGAATTAATATTGTGGACAACAAGGAATTGGATTCAAACTCCTTGATTCGATGAGCTCTCCCTTACAACGGTGTAAAGCTAGCCTTAAATGGTGCAGATCTTCGATTTCCTAAGCTTTAATGGTGGAATGATGGAGGAATAAAGGATCCCTTGGCTCTTCCAAATGAGAGAATAAGGAAAATAAACTACTTCCTATACCCCCCACCTCCTATTTATATCCTTCCACCAACCCACTAATGGGTCTCTTCAAATCAGCCCATTATGGCTTAAAAACCTAAACAACCAACTGTTAAACCTTAAAACGGCGATTTCTTCCAAATCGTTGTGACGAATCTTTAATGTAACAACTCTAGGGAATAGCAATCATTATTTCCTTTCCAATGACATAGGTCTCACCACATGATCCGACCTGAGTCAAAAGTGATGCCCTGTACAAGACTGACAGTGGAAAAATGGTTACAAAAAAATTGGTAAAAATTATGGACATGTCTCACATCTCCATAAGCAACATATCTAAATATGAGAATGATCCAACCCTCGGAGCATAAAATAAAAATATTTTACGATCCTCTAGTATGTAAAATGTGGGCTGTTACATTCTCCCTCCCTTAGGAATTTCGCCCCCAAAATTCCAAGCAAACACAAGCAACCACAACAATTTCGCATGCCTATCACCCATGAGAAGCCAATTCTATCATCCAGACTAGCAACCATCAGGCCATGCATCCATAGCCTTATCCTAGCACGTGGAATTCTACCAAACAATAACAAGATACAATGATATAATGATGATACGATGTCAAAGGGTCCTACTAACGAAGAGTTCTGGATGAGTCGTATTCATGCTCTCTTCCATCTCCCACTACTATCATCGCCCTCCTCACTCCATTGTACCTTAACTAGCTTATTTCTATTCATTCCCCACAACACGAAGTGGCTTACGAGGTCTCTTAACTACGGTCTCGACTTCTAGGTAGGAGATTCCACCACATTCGAATCATACACAAACTTCCGTGAAACGACACATGGAAAACATTATGCACACTCGACATCTTCTCGGGTAACTCCAATCTATATGCGAGCTTTCCAATTCGCTCGACTATGGGAAATGGTCCAACGAACCTAGGAGTTAACTTTCCTTTATTTTCAAATCAGACCACATACTTTAACGGCGAAATCTTCACAAAAACCATATCGCCTACGTCGAATTCCAAATCCATACGACGTTTATCAGCACAGCTTTTCTGACAATCTTGGGCTGCCTTCATTCGTCGCCAAACGATCTTAATACAATATGAGGTCTCTCTTATCATCTCTGGCCTAAGTATCAACTTATCTCCAGTTTCTAACCAAGATGCCGGAGAATTACACGACCTCCCATACAACGCCACGTATGGTGCCATCCCAATACTAGACTGGTAGCTATTATTATATGCAAACTCAACAAGATGTAGTTGGTCTTCCTACGATCCTCCGAAGTCCAACACACAAGCCCTTAGGAGATCTTCTAAAACTCGATTGACTCTCTCGGTCAGATCATCCGTTTGGGGATGATAAGCCGTACTCAAGCACAACTCTATTCCCAAAGCTTCTTGCAAACTTTTCCAAAATCCACTCGTAAACAATGGATCTTGGTCACTTACTATACTCTTTGGGATACCATGGAATCGAACTAACCATTTCACATAAAGTTTAGCCAACTTCTATGTCGTCCTAGTCAACTTGACAGGAATGAACCTTGCACTTTTGGTCAAGCGATCTACGATGACCCAAATCCCTTCGTTTCCTACCCTGGTTCTAGGTAGTCCATCGATAAAATCCATCGATATCTACTCCCACTTCCACGTATGAACTTCCAATTGCTGAAGCAAACCACTCGGCTTCTTCTGTTCAACTTTCACCAACTGAAAGTTCATGCACTTGGAAATGAACTTTCCAATATCTCACGTCATCCCCTCCCGGTAGTAGGCTCGCTTCATGTAATCATACATCTTATTACCACCGGGATGAATTGTCAACTTTGAGTGATGACATTCCCTCAGAACCTCATCTCTCAATCCGTTAATATCAGGAACAACTAGTCGCCCTTGCTTTCGAAGCCAACCTTCTCGATTGACTTCGAACTCTTTATTCTCTTGTCCAATTTTTGGATAAACTCGACAAGCTTCACATCTCGCTTTTGGCTCTTGCCAATCCTTTCGATAAGAGTAGGTCTTATCAATAATGTTGCCAACATTTCAGGCTCCAACTCGCACCTTGGCCTAAAATCAAACCTTACCAAATACTTGAGGCTCTTCCATTCCAAAAATATCTCTCCCAAACTTGCATGTATTCTCAACGCATCTGCAACTGTGTTACCCTTGCCCGGAGTATAGGCTATACCAAAATCATATGATCCCAGAAACTTTAACCATCGTTGTTGCCGAAGATTCAAATCCTTTTGGTTGAAAAGATACTTCAGCGTCTTGTGATCCGCAAACAACTTGAATCGACTCCTAACAGGTAACGTCTCCACATCTTCAGAGCAAACACAATTGTCGCCAACTCCAAATCATGAGTTAGGTAATTTCTCTCATGCAGCTTTAGTTGTCGACTCGCGTAGGCCACAACCTTATCTTTCTGCGTTAGCACTACTCCAAGTCCAGTACCACATGCATCGATATACACAACCATCTCTTTATTCCCACTTGGAATAGTTAGGACAGGAGCACTCGTCAGTCTCTCCTTTAGGATCCCGAACGCTTGTTCACACTTTGCATCCCATGTAATGACTTGGTTTTTCTTCATCAATCCTGTCAACGATGCAGCTGTCTTAGAGAAATCCTTGATAAACCGTCGGTAATATCCAGCCAACCCAAGGAAACTCCGAACATCCATCACATTCTTAAGTCGATCCCAGTCCTGGATTGCTGCCACCTTAGCGGGGTCAACCACTATTCCACTAGAAACTGCATGGCCTAAGAACCTCACTTCGCTCTTCCAGAAGTGACATTTCGAAAACTTAGCTCTCAGTTGATGCTTTCGCAGGACTTCCAGTACAACTCTCAAGTGCATCTTGTGCTCTTCCACATTTCGAGAATAAACCAAAATATCATCCACGAACACAAGCACAAACTTGTTCAACTAATCTCTGAAAACTCTATTCATAAGATCCACAAGGTATGCTGGAGCGCTCGTCAACCCAAATGGCATCACCAACCATTCGAAGAAACCGGATGGTGTCCTAAAAGCAGTCTTCGGCACACTATCTATCGCCACACTCAACTGGTGAAATCCCATAGCTAAATCCATCTATGGAAACACTTTGGCCTCGTGAAGCTGATCGAACAAGTCATCAATCATCGGCAACGGATACTTATTCTTCTTGGCCACCTTGTTCAGATCATGATAGTCCACACACGATCTTAACGAGCCATCTGTCTTGGTTGCAAACACAACTGGTGCACCCCACTCGAAAGCACTCCTCCGAATGAATCCTTTTCCCAAAAGGTCACGAACTTGCACCTCTAACTTTCGCTGTTCCTTAGGCGCCATCCTCCTAAGAGGCATAACGATTGGTCTAGCACCTTCGACCAAATCGATCCTAAACTCAATCTCATGATGCAACGGCAACCCTTTGACCTCGTCAAAGACATCCCCATACTCATTAGCAATCAGCACAGATTACAAGTCTTCCTGTGGAATCACAAGCAAATATAGATAGCTTACGAGGACCCCGTCTTCGGGCTTACATCTAATCAACACCTTTCGCCCTTCCACATCCTTGACTCTCATATCTAGCTACTCGCAATTCACCCTTACCGCATACCTCTTGAGCCAATACATTCCCAAGATGATCCCAAACCCAGCGAAGTTAAGAATAAAGCAATCACACACAAATGAACAATCATGACTCGACAACACTAGATCACGACACAACATGCACAAACTGATGAACCCCCAACTGGATTAGTCACGGTCAATGGTCTATCACAAATTCAGGGTTCCAAACCCAAGCAGCACACTAGCTCATTACAAACGAATGAATGCGATGCTCCAGTATCAAATAAAACTCGAACTGAAACACCGCGGATAGAAAGAGTACCCTGTACGACGACACCCTTTCCTTTCTCCTCTGCAGTAGGAGCTCTCAAAGAAGTTGGTATGGCTTCCAAAACATAAGCCTTCACAATATTCTTTCCTGTAGCCGGTTCCATACAGTCCTTCTTGAGATGCCTATTCTTGCCGCAATTGTGACACTTCCTCTCAACCTTCAGATTCTTGCACTCATTAGCAAAATGGCCTTTCTGTTGGCAGTTAAAGCAAACCACCTCACTCCTAGGCTTCTTCTGGCCATCTTTTCCTTTCTATTATTGATGCTACCTCTTCTTATTATTACCACCCTGTTGTAGTTTCAGAGTTTCCTTGGTTGTAGTGACAACATTCGCTTCCTTAGGAAATAAGCTCCCATGTCGAACAGATTTTTCCATGAGCTTCTCAAATGAATCATCACGGTGATCAACCAATGGTTTTCCGATGTAGCCATCCAGACCCATGACGAATTTCTCGTTCCTCTGATAGGGTATATCAATTTTTGAACGAGCATAGTTGGATATGGCTTCAAAGTTAGAAATATAGTCAAGCACAGAACGACCAATCTGCTTCAATTCCATAAGTTTCTTGAATAAAGCAGATTTATGAGATTTGGAGATAAATTTTTCTTCAAACTTAGCCTGGAATTGCTCCTATGAAATCTCTTCCTATGGAGTCTCAAGTTTAATTGATTTCCACCATTCCATGGCTCTGCCAAGCAGCCGCCTTGATGCAAGCTTCCTCTTAGTTGCATCATCCAACCCTAAGTCTCCAAAGATACGAACAAAAGAATCCATCCATCTCTAAACCTCTTCAGATGGTTCTGCTCCTTTAAATAGCATTCCCCCTAGAGATGTATAATCTTTGCATAACTTCGCAAAATCCATAACCTTAGGCAATTGAACACCTACATCTACCGCAGCTGCCACTGGAGCGGGCACCCTTCGCATGATTGCCTACATCATGGCTTCAAACATGGTAGGGTAATCTGGTTCACTGCCATTTTCCCTTCCAGTATTAGCATCCCTAGCATCGTGTCTTGATGCTCGTCGACTCATTCTAAATCTACAATTTAACACTTTCAAGAAAACTGCTAAAGGAATACAAACGCTACTACTATATATTCTAATACATACAGTAAGAATCCAACTGAAATCTACAAGTATGTCTCTCACACGTAATTATGTCTTAGAACTTTGGCTAAAATCGTTAATCAGAGATCTGATACCAAATGCGACGACCGCCCACAGCTCCCGCACTAAACAAGAAGAATAATGCGCTGAAAGACGTGCCGGGCAGCTATGTACGATCATCATGGCATGATAACACAATAAAAACCTGTCGTAAGTCTCACAGCGCAAGGATAAAACATAATAGAATATATACAACAAGTATTAATAGTGAAGCAGGAAACAATAAACTTTCATAACGACTAGAAAGTATATCTATAGACTTGAATTGCAACCATAATGTTTGTATAAATTGCCTCACTACAACATTCAGAGAATAAAAAACAGCGGAAATCCGAATACTGTACAGTAGAAAGATAGTACGCTAGCCTCCTGCTCGCCTCCGAACAGCTACACTGTCCTTACTAAGCAATCACCTGTCACCTAGTCTACCCATCCACGACCAGATGAACAGTCCAAGGTAATAAGAGGGAAACATAAAACCTTGAGTCAGACAATAGTCTTAGTGAGCGGTAAAACAGCTAACAAACATCATCAATAAAGTATATGAGACTAGGTAGATTAACAAACCAATCTACCAAATACCATAGAAGAATCAACTCCTGTCTTCCCTACATCGGACAGTGATAGCCTTTACATCAAACAATTCAACCATTCATCCATGGAAAACAGAACACCCATTCAATCATGGTAAAGCATTTATGATATCCAAATTATGTATCTCATGTAAACCATCTTAATCGGATTCAACATGCCCCAAGCACAAGCCTCAGAGGCCTAAACCAATATCAGACAAGCACCCAAGAAACATCTCCTTCGACGCTGCACAATCTACATGAGATGGTACGAACAGAGCAACTAAACAATCAAACATCCATGACTGACTCTGGCTGTCACCGCCAATCCTACATTGATACCATCGTTAAACGTATGATGGCCCATCATGACTTCCATATGTAAAGGGTTGATGGTAAACCCAGTTCTAGCAAAAACTCCATATGCCATCATGACTCGTATGTTTGTCTTCTCAAATCTCGACAACTAGGCCCTTCATGACTGCCCAAGGTACGAGGCCCTTCATGATTGCCTAAGGTACCCATGCTTTGAGTCTAATAGAACTTACGATAATGATAATCTCTCGGCCTTCGCATCTCTAGCCATTAACTCCGATGACCATTCATTAACTCAAATCCCCCTTGAGTACCCATTATCCATGAACTCAAAACATCCTTGAATCATCTTCCCATTCGATGCTTTACACCGATCATCAAACTTATCACACCACTTCGAACATCCTCATCTGTACTCTCATCGAAGTCACCATCACAATCGAACCACAACACTCAGGTTATTCACCATAGCGTTTAGAAGCGCTGCTAAAACTCTTCAACCACCGGCCGATCGACCCTATGAGATCAGAGACCATCTGAGCCACCCTCCAGCATTAAGGCCGTCCGACCTCTCCCTATAAGCCTGACCGACCAACCCTACACCTTTCGACCGACCCACACTACATTGCTTAATCGACCCAATACAGATGTCCAACCCAACCAAGGAAGCACGACCGACCGTTCTTGCTCGACCCCCTTGGTGACCGACCCTCTTTGATTCTAAGATGACCAAGCCCATGTATCTCTGCTCAACCGACCCCTGTCTTACCTTGCATGACCAGAGACCGGCCCGAGAAATGCTTGACCGACCCCCCTACGTGCGACCGACCCCCTGTTGTACTACACATTGTACTACATGTTGTACAACGCGCTCAACCCGTAGCCTGCACAGCCCCAATTCAGGTCCAATTTCGACCAAAACTTCACCAATCGACAGAATCGACGAAACATACTCTTCTAATTCATCCAATACAACCATAAGCATATTATGAGATCACTAACAATATGAATATGACAATTTCTATCAAAATCATACAATTTCACCAAAAACGTAATAAATGAACATATGATTTAAATTGCGGATCTAACTTGCAAAAACATATAAAATAGCATAGAAATTGCTGGTTTAAACTTGCTAAATCAAATTCTATAGTGACTTATATGAAAATGAACTTACCAAGGTGTAGACCCATGAGAAAATGCTCGAATTTGATGAAAAACATGATCAAACATTCATATACTTGATTGAATATGTGTGATAGGTGCATATTACTCACCAATTTTGCAAATCAAAGCAAAAACAATGAATTAAGATTCTGGACATCAAAGAATTGGATCCAAACTCCTTGATTCGGTGAGCTCTCCCTTGCAACAGTGTTGATCTAGCCTCGAATGGTGTAGATCTTCGATTTCCTAAGTTTTAATGGTGGAATGATGAAGGAATGAAGGATCCCTTGGCTCTTCCAAATGAGAGAATAGGGAAAATAAACTATTTCCCATACCTCCCACCCCTATTTATAGCCTTCCTCTAGCCCACTAATGGGCCTCTTCAAATCAGCCTATTATGGCTTAAAAACCTAAACAACCAACTGTTAAACCTTAAAACAGCGATTTCTTCCAAACCGTTGAGCCAAACCTTTAATGTAACAACTCTAGGGAAAGGCAATCATCATTTCCTTTCCAATGGCACAGGTCTCACCACCTGATTCGACATGAGTCAAAAGTTATGCCCTATACAAGACTGATAGGGGAAAAATGTTCACAAACAAACTTGGTAAAAATTATGGATATGTCTCACATTTTGATAAACAACATATCAAAATATGAGAAGATCCAACCCTCAGGGAATAAAGTTAAAATATTTTATGATCCTCCGATAAGTAAAATGCAGGCTGTTACAAGCCAAGTATAAAGAGGCGGAAGTTCCCAGGCCAGAAGAACAAAGGTCTTAAGGAAATAAAGTGGAATCAAGCAGAAAACCCTTGGAGGAAGCCATGGTGACACCGACAGTAGGGAAATTATAAAGAACAGAAGCAACAATATCCAAAGAGCAAGAAAGGAGAAAACCTAGCCAACATACTGTCAATACCAACAAAGGAGACAGCTTGGTACTGATACAGGGAAAATGGTAGCAGAGCGA
Organism: Allium sativum; assembly: GCA_030737875.1. Taxonomy (NCBI): domain Eukaryota; kingdom Viridiplantae; phylum Streptophyta; class Magnoliopsida; order Asparagales; family Amaryllidaceae; genus Allium; species Allium sativum. The sequence goes on from JASFAX010000034.1 coordinate 9,548,520, forward strand.
CGTCGGAAGCAATATGTGAAGAATAAGAAATCAAAAGAGGTTATTGTACTGCTACCGAAAGCAATCGATCTGGTTTCGACTCTAAAAGCATACACTTCAACTCTAAAACCCAGAATCGTGAAAAAGGGAAATACGAGACTAAGTTGGGCTAGAGCAAAGGGCTATCGGTACCAATATACTTGGTGTTGATACTGTAATAAGGAAGCAGATTAGAAATCATCAGAAAGAATTCCAAAACCACACTATCGCAAGGATGAAACCGGAACCTGAAGTAAGCCGCTCAGGAGAAACAAAGGTTATCTGCACTAACATGCTTAGTGTCGATACCGATACCAAAGAGGATGCTAGAGCAAAGAAAACACTCAAACGTCACCAAAAACAACTCAAAACTTAGAATTGGCTATAAGAACTAAAGCTTATAACAATACCGAAGCCAGAACGAACATAGGAAGTAAAATGATTAGAATAAAGCAAAAGAAGAGCTATCAATACATATGATTTGACACCGAAATCAAAAGATAAAAAACAAGATTAAAGCCTTATAACAACACCGAAAGCAAACAGTGAAGAAAAGCAAATATTGAAGCCAGGTACCAGTATAGGAGGAAAGAGTGTCATTCACAAAGAAAATGATACATTATACCAAGATCCCATGGAAACACAAGACCAACAACAAAGTAGAAGGACAAATAAAAGTGCTATCGCTACCAACAGGCATGGTAGCTATACCGAGAGCAACATAAAAATTACTAGGAAAAGAGTATTGAAACAACTCTTGAAGACAAGCCGACTCTGGATAGTTACTTCGAAAGTAGAAGCTTCAAGGAAAAGAGATTCTAGAGGAAAACAGTACCGAAACAAGGGAGATCGACACCCGGAAACTGACATCGTAACCAACAAGGCGGGTCAACTTGGAAGCATTTACCGAAAGCCAGGTACATAGAGAAATAGAGATAACTAAACCGACATCGAGTAAATGCCCAATATTGGCACCAAAGTCTTCAAAATATGCTACTGGAAGCCGAGAACAGAAGATGATAAAATCAGCATCAGTGCACCTTGGTTTTGTTTCATCTCTTCAACAAGTTTAGCAATGAGCATAACGACCCTATTGTTCTGATGGAAAGAAGAACCTATAATTTGCTTTTCGGGAAATTTCCAAACGAACAATTTCACTTACAAAACTCTGGCACCGAAACCAAGAGATGTGAAAGCAGACCGAAACATTCCTAAACAAAAATAAAGCCTACAATAACACTCTGAAGGAAAAAGAGGTCAAAATCCAATAACTAGCACCGAAAGCCAATGAAACGGCCGACACCGAGACCCAGCATCATTGCCAAATCCGAAAGTGGGCTTTTGGCTGTTTACTACCAAAGGGGGCCCAATATGCCTATAAATAAGATCCCAAGGGTCTCGATTTAGGGGACTTCTCCTCATTCTCAAATTTTGTACACATTTTAGAGAGCATAAACCCTAATTTGTAAATCAAATTGGGAATTTCCCTTGTAACTGCCACCATGAATAGAATCATTAAAGCCCTTAAAGTGGACGTAGATTCAATCAGAACCTAACCACTATAAATTGTTGTGTTCTTATTATTTTCGTACATTATTCCATCTTCTTTTATATGTTTGATTACATCCTTGTATGCTTTTGAATTACCAAAATACCTTCTACTAGATGTCTAGCTTCCTAACCAGTCTTACACTTAGGAACCCTTATCCCAAGGTAACTCTTGGTCCTTGAGTCTCGTAAGCGTGATGCTCACCTCTTTGAAGGAAAAGTAACAAATCTTTGGGCTTAAGACCTTGATATCTAGGAAACGGCAAACCAACTCAAGCTAGTAGGAACTAAATAATCCTTAAGCTCCCTTAGGACAACATCCTAACCTTATTTTTAGTGTTAACAAAAAATATTGTCAGCATTTTGGTACTAGAAGGAAGGATTGAACCTCCGATCCTTTGGATAACCTTACCACATCTCTAGCTGTTTAGTCCCAGTTGGACCGAGTTTGAAAGAAGTGATACCAAGGAAAAAGGATCTCAATAGACTTTCTGAATTTCGATTTGCTATTTAGTGTGACGATCCCAAAATACGAGGTGCGGTATTAAGGATAATCATTGGAATATAACACATCAATCATCATAGCAGAGTACAGATAATAGCAAAAACAATAAATAGAATAATTTTACATAGATATGACAGCGGAATCATAACATGTAACAACATCAGAATAGCACAACGTAGGATATAACTTAGTAAATAAAAGGGGAAATGATCAGTCACCATCGCCAGAGGCGGAATATATACATGCAGTGAGACATAATAAGGGTATCAGTCTACATCGCCGAAGGCGGTACATATACATACGATAATAAGTACTGAAAGTAAAGCAGTCTGCATCGCCTGTGGCGGAATCATAATATAAGTACAATAATGGCGGAAAATGTCAAAGTCATCTCTGTGAAGTCAGCCTCGCCATGAGCCAAAATGCACTCTATGCAACAGTGCAGAGCCAAAAACAACCTGTCACCTGTGAACTAGGCTGCCCGTGTGAAAATAAGGGCACCCGCGTTTGCAAAGTGAAACAAACAACGAGTCAGTCATGGGGACTGGTATGAGAAATCTATTTAACAGTTAAACAATCAGTAATAAGCAAATCATAGGACCATGCCACTTTCGTGGAACGGGTTTACTCCAGTGATTGCTGGTGCATTTAAAACAAAGTAAATTCTTTAAAACAACGCAATGCTTTTTAAAAAAGAATGAAGCCATTATAAGACTCAAGTCCCATCATACAATGCAACGCAAGCCGGAGGATAGAGTTTTACCTTATAATGGCCAAATATGCTTAATACGTATAAAGCAAAATCATTTGATATTATTACTAGTGCATATATGTTTCAAAACGAATAACATCATAAATATCAATCATAGGCGACATGAGCGTCCCATGCCACTATGTCGCCATATATAAGTTACAATCGAATCCGTTATCTCGTATTGGAAATTGGATTTCCGTCATGAGTCGAGGCAAGGGTCAAGCTCCTCTCCGCTTCGAGACATTCTAGCAAACGTCTCAGGACTACACACTCTGGGTAACCCTGGATCGGCTGGGCCGGTCCACTCTTAAGTTTGAGGATTGGCAATTCCTGAACACACGTTTCCCGGTCCTTACATACCTATAATCGAGGCGCCTCGCATTCCAACAACCACAAAGGTGAAAAGTAGATATAAATGTCAGGGCTGGTAAGTCACTGACACCACCATAGCTAGAAAGAAACGTCGTGCTCTCCCAGCGGTCCGTATCCCGTTTTTAACTCATACCGAGGTGTGAGGCTCGCGAATCGACGCTATACACAAAGCTAGGCCACGTAGACCGTGCTTTGATCATCATCCACAAGACTTTGCTTTGCAACAAAAGCCTTGATCACAGCATCTTGGCATGCCACATAGGCAATCCACTCCATACGATTGATTTCTATCGATATATAACCTCTGAGCTCGTACGTCTCAGAGAAGGGCGTTAAGCAAAAGAATAAATTCTCCGCCGCCAAACAGATATATATTTAACAGAGATCAATCAGTATAGAACAAAATCCAATGTCAGACACACAGTCCATTTACAAGTCCGTTCTGGGTCTGAACGAAACCGGAGGCGTCAAATTCCTCGTATATCCGTACAATCAACACATACGTTCGGACGGCTACTACTTCCGTTCCTTCACGGTAGCTACTCCGGTCAGGAACCTCAGCAGCGCCCATCCAACCGATACGAAGATCGTCGGTCTTGAATCTTCTTTGTATTTTCCAATTCGAATCGCTCGAAAAATTATTTGAAATGAGGGTTAGCTTGGCCTTTTCAAATAATCCACGTAATTAGAATTTAAATCAATTCTTTCCATGGTTATATTATTCGACATCCATATTTCAGTTCTTTAGTGTTATTTTCGTGCCAAACACATACAACCATCAAATATCAAACAATTCAAGCCCAATTGGTTTATTTACAATCTATGTTGCTTATAATATTTTATAACGATTTTTTGCCATTTTTATTTATTTAAAATGGCCATATTTAATTAAACGACGTTTCAGGTCGTGTCGTGGCACTGGCGCTGTTTTTTCCCTAATTTTTTTTACACATATCGGAAAATCTAACCGTTGGATTTCTACAAAGTCTATATCAGTGGGAAGGTATTCCCAAAGCGAACCCAACTGTTCCAGTTTCGTGAGAATCTGACGGTCGGATCTTCCACACTAGTCGTTTGAAGTTACGGTTTCAAAATTCGAACTGCAGCGTCGTTATTCGATTTAATTTAATTATATTTATATTTATATATAAATATAAATGATTCTGGCGCTGTTTTTCTTCATATTTGAATTAAACATTCCAGACAATCCAACCTTTGGATTTTTACAAGGTTGGTGCCGTTGGAAAGATATTTCCAAGGCGAACCGAGCGGTTGCGGTTTCGAGAAAATCCAATGGTCGGATTTCCCGCATTAATCGTTTGAAATCACGGTTTCAAAATACGAACTGCACGGCCACGTTTCGTTTTAATTTTATTTATATTTATATATTTATATAAATATAGTTCATTCAAAAATCCCTATATCGTTTTCACTTCAATTATTTCACTAACGCCTTTAAATTTTGGAAAATTTCGCCATAACCTCCTTTGTACGGGAGAGGCTGGGAAAATTCCCAAATAGCCACACGGGCGTCTCATGTCAAAAAGAAAAAGAAAAAGCCAAGCGGCTAGCCAACAGGCTCATAAAATCATCACCCAAACAAAACAGTAAATGTGTACCTATTTGTCGGGCACAAAATTTTATTCCTCTTCTCTAGCCCCTTTGCTATAACCTGTTCAATAAATATGCATGTACATATATGCAGTTTTTATCACTTATCATTTTCCATTCAACTTTATATTTGATTTACTTTGGTTTTGAAAACACCATTCATTCTAATGTTGCATGCATAGGCTAAAATAATATCGTTAGCTAGTTAATGTATATTTCAACTCATGCACGTTTATTTGAACAAGTGGCTATTTTTAACACTGCTCATTTCGAAGTTGATAAATTTGGCGAACTAAAATAGATTTCAACACATGACTATTTTATTTAGTTCCTATGCATGTTAAAAATAATATTTCATTCACAAATATTTATTTCAACGTCCGCATCTCTTTAGCATATCACATATATGATAAAAATGATATTTTTATCATTTAAAATATTTATTCGACAAATGGATGTTTTCTACACTTCATAGTTCCAATAAAAATGTAATTTTTTATTGTCTATTCATTTTATTTTAAAATACGATAACATTCAACACATGAATTTTAATTCAACGAATGAATTTCAACTCAACACATGAATATTCTCTATAGTTTGTATATATATAAAAATGTGATTTTTATCGCTAAAGCTATTTGTTTAAATTCAAATAATATTCAACACATGAATTTCGATTCAACGAATGAATTTCAACTCAACACATGAATATTCTCTATGGTTGTATATATATAAAAATGTGATTTTTATCGCTAAAGCTATTTGTTTAAATTCAAATAATATTCAACACATGAATTTCGATTCAACGAATGAATTTCAACTCAACACATGAATATTGGTTTCAGCATATGTAATTTATTTCAATGAATGAAAATTATTCTAACACATGAATTTTTTCAGAAAATTTCGGTAGCATAACGGCAGGGTAGTTAAAACCGGGACCGTCCCTAGTACGGCTCCTCGCTCTTCCTTAAAACCTCGCGGTTTTTGACAATGGGGATCATGCATCTAGTTCGCACGCAGGCGGCATGTTTTATTTTCAATTCCACAATCCTATTCTAATTTGTTTCAACCACAAGAGGGTATTTTTCAACCACAAAGGTATTTTTCAACCACAATATCAACCACAAACAATTATTTCCAAACATTCGTCATACCATATAATATCACGTCAATCACAAGCAATAAATATCGTCCATGGTCTGTGGACGAGGGGAGTGTATATATATATATATATATATATATATATATATATATTATTTCTATAATTCACTTGCATTTCATCACAATTCAAAGCATATATGTTTCATACAACGCTTGTATAATTTATACATCGCTAATATAACTTATACAACACATGTACATGAGGTATACAATGCGTATATAATTTACACTTAGCTTATTTAATTTATACAACACGATTCCATTCACACAATTTAGTTTAGATTCCTCACATTGGTTTTTGCAGTGCTAAAAATCGTAGGGAGATCAGAAAAATCCGAGGCTTCTTCTATATGGTAGAGAGCCTCCTTGCGGTCACGGTGTCTCCTATTTCATCAAATTTCGTTAACGAACGAAAAAGATATTATTTTTCAAAGTTTTGCAACGCTTAAAAGTGTTATTTTTATTTCAAAATTTCGAAGCAGAAAGGTTTTTAAACCTTCAAAACTAGGTTTTGATTTTAAAATCAAACCGTACCTTGTTGCTCTGATCAGGCCCTGCGACGTTGAAGGGCTACGAATCAGCTCTCGATCGATGGTGGTGGCGGCAGACTCGGCGGCTCCAGCAGGCCACGGCGGCGCTCCAAAGGGGCTGACTTCCTCCTGGAAATTCGACGCGAATAAGCAAGGGTCTTCGACGAGACTTGTTCTGATTTGAAGAGGGGAGGGAGGCGATCAGAATCTTCAACTGGAGGTGGCGGCGATATGGGCTGTGGCGGCGGCAAAATCGATGGGAAGGATGGAGCAACGTGAATCGTCGATATCGCTTGGCGGCTAGGGTTTTTAAGATATTTTAAGAAAATAAAATAATAAAAGAAAAAATATGATTGGCCAATGGTTTTATAGTTTTGAAAATTGGGGTTTTGTCAAACGAACTCGAAATCAGACCCAACGACTGTCACCCCTAGCTAAATACCCCCATTCCAGACACAATGGGATATGTTTCGTTGGCCCATTTGACTGTTACAGTCAGTTATTTTTCAAATTAAAATATAAAACATTCAATATTTAATTTGAACGTACATTTCAATTTGCCAGGGCTACAAACTGAATCGAAAAATTTCAGAAAAATAAATCTAGCTTTGTTTTGATGATACGGTCCTAACAAAACCAGTTTCGTCGAATTCTGAGCTCGTTTGAAAAATGGCCATTTTTAGGTCGACCCTTTTTAATAGAAATTGACAAATCACATTTTCTTTTGCCCCGCTCACATACTAGCTTCAAAAATTATGAAATTTGAAACCTAGCAATAATTTGACATTCCGGACCCAACAAAAGTGGTTTCGTAGAATTTCGAGGTCGTATGCAAAATATCAATTTTCAAGGGCTATATATGCTATATAGCGACCTTTCAGAAAATTCATTTGGCCATAACTTTTGATTCCCATTATGAAACTTCGATTTTTCAGATTCGTTAGTAAGGTATTCATAAACAGATTTAAATATTTTCAGTTTCGCTAAAATCCGTTATATTTTCCACCTGGTATAGTCAGACAAAGGTTGTATCCAAAATTTCAAACTGCCTTACTATTCCTAATTCTTTATTTTATTGAAATATGCTATTTCAATTATTCAAATCCTTTGGTAATAACCAATTTTAAAAATTTTAAATTGGTTCACATTTTTCGGGTTATTACAATCTCCACCACTTAAAACTTTTCGTCCTCGAAAAGGAAATAACAGCAAAGTAGGAAATAAAATGTAAATGCAAAGTATTGTAAAGGTACCTTGCACCAGAGTTAGTCAGATATGTCCACTCTGCATTTGGGTAGGCTTATTTAATGCTTTCCTCAGTCTCCCAAGTACAGTCTCTAGGATCACCACTCCACTACACTTTGATTAAATGAATCTTTTTGCTCCTTAGCTCTCTAGTTTCTTTGCCAACTATCTTTAATGGCTCTCTTCTGAGCGCTAATTCTGGAGTTATGTCTATATCCTGTTGCGCTGCTTCTTCCACAACAAGATCTGGATCATGAACATGTTTTCTGAGTTGAGACACGTGGAACACATCATGTACACCAGGCAACCAATCAGGTAATGAAACTCCATATGCAAGAGTTCCAATCCGTTCAAGTATAGGAAAGGGACCAATAAATCTCGGTGCCAACTTCCCAGTCTTGCCAAATCTGATTACCCCCCCACATTGGAGAAACTCTTAAATAAACATAATCGCCCATGGAAAATGATAAGTCTCTTCTTCTCGCATCAGCATAACTTTTCTGTCGGCTTTGTGCGGTTTTCAATCGCTTCTTAATGAAATCGACTTTATCGGATGCTTCTCGAATCATATCGGGCCCTAACACAAGTCTGTTGCCAGGTTATACCCAACGTGCGGGAGATCTGCACGGTCTACCGTATAATGCTTCAAATGGGGACATTCCCAGACTTGCTTGATAGCTATTGTTATAAGAGAATTTGGCTAAATGTAAGTGATCTTCCCATGAGCCTCCAAAATCGATAACGCAAGCCCGTAGTAAATCTTCTAGAATTCTATTCACCCGCTCAGTTTGGCCATCTGTCTGAGGGTGATAAGCGGTGCTTAAATTCAATTTGGTTCCCAATTCATTCTGGAATGCTTCCCAGAATTTGCTAGTAAATAGGGGATCTCTATCACTGACTATATTGAGCGGCACTCCATGTAGTTTAACTATTTCTTTGAAGTAAATCTGTGCTAAACTTTGAGCCGTTCTGTTGGATCGGACAGGTATGAAATGGGCAGTCTTTGTGAAGCGATATACAATTACCCATATACTGTCGTTTCCTTTCTTAGTTCGAGGCAAACCATCAATGAAGTCCATCGAAATTTGCTCCCACTTCCATCCTGGAATTTCTAAAGGTTGTAATAGTCCAGCTAATTTCTGCTGATCGCTCTTAACTAGCTGACAAGTGGAGCACCTGCTAACATATAATGAAATATCTCTTTTCATTGCCTTCCACTAGAATGTGCGCTTGATATCGTTATACATTTTGCTCACACCGGGATGGATGCTGAGTTTAGACTTGTGACATTCATCCAGTACTTCCCTCTTGAGCTTAGGAATTTCTGGCACACAAATTCGCCCTCGTAATCTTAGGACCCCTTGGCTATCTAGGCTAAAATCTGAGGGTTTTCCTTCTCGGATCCGCTGGCTAATCCTTTAATAAATTCATCGTCTTTCTGTAGAATAGTAATCTTATCTCCTAAGGAAGAAGTAATGATAAAACTGGCGATGATTTCATTCTTTCTGCTGAGCGCATCCGCTACAACATTGGCTTTCCCTGGAGTGTATAGAATTTCAAAATCGTATGCTGCAAGGAATTCTAACCAACGCTGTTGTCTCAAGTTTAGATCTTTCTGAGTGAATAGATATTTCAGGGATTGATGATCCGTAAATAGTTCGAACTTCTCACCCAATAAATAATGTCTCCAGATTCTTAAAGCAAACACGATAGCTAATAACTCAAGATCATGAGTTGCATAGTTTCTTTCATGCGGCTTCAGCTGACGGCTGGCATAAGCGACCACTTGGCCTTTTTGCATTAATACTGCGCCTAGCCCTCTAATAGAAGCATCTGTCCATATGGTCAAGTCTTGGTTGCTTTCTATAATTGTCAATACTGGAGCGGTTGTCAACTTCAGCTCCTGGAAAGCTTCTTCACATTCGGGAGTCCATTTGAATTTCTCATGCTTCTTTGTAAGCTTTGTCAAGACAACTGATATCTTTGAAAAATCCTGAACGAATTTCCGATAGTAACTAGCCAATCCAAGGAAACTTCGAACTTCTGTGGGGGTAGTGGGTTGTTTCCAGTTCTGAATCGCTGTAATTTTGCTTGGATATACAACAATCCCTTCTTTTGATACGACATGGCCTAGGAACTTAACTTCATCCTGCCAGAAGACACATTTAGAAAATTTAGCTTTCAAGACATTTCTCCTTATAATTTTCAACACTTGTTCTAAATGTTTTGCATGTTCGCCTTCCGACTTTGAGTAGATTAAAATGTCATCGATGAAGACTAGAACAAATTTATTCAATACACGACGGAACACTCTGTTCATAAGATCGACGAAGTATGTCGGAGCGTTACACAAGCCGAACGACATTACTAACCATTTGTAGAATAAATCGGGACCCCTGAAGGTCGTCAAAGGAACAAAGTCTTCGGCTATACGTAATTGGTGGAAACCTGTAGCTAGGTCCATTCTAGAGAATACTATTGCCCCATTTAATTGATCTAACAGATCATCTATACGTGGCAAGGGATATTTGTTCTTCAGTGTCTGCTTATTGAGATCTCGGTAATCAACACAAAGTCTTAGAGTACCGTCTGATTTCGGGACAAATACTACTGCTGCTCCCCAAGCTGAAAAGCTCGGTCTGATCAGACCTTTCCAAAGCAATTCTCGGGTTTGACTACCCAACTCTTCTTTTTCTTTCGGGGCCATTCTTCTTATTGGATGTACTACTGGTCGGGCGTTAGGAATTAGATCTATTCTAAATTCAATTTCCCTTTGCGGCGGTAAGTTTTCTACTTCTTCAAACACATCCGCGTAGTTTTTAACGACCGGTCACCTATTGATTCTAACAACTGATTGCAGGGTTGATCATTCGGACTTTTCAATTCATAGATGTGGATCTCGGACCTATGAATGGGGGTATTCCCGATACTCATAAAGAAAAAGGGAAGTGATTTGGACAAAAAGGGAAGTGACTTGGACAAAAAGAGAAGTGACTTGGACAAAAAGAAACGAAGTGACTTAGACAAATATTGTTTGTCGATAGCCTCGGACCAATCAATCGAATATTGACTCATACGTAATGAAGGGGGAGTAACTTCTAAAGAAGACCAAAATTCTGTTCTATTAATTTCTGAACCGAGACATGGTATAGTGATATGCCCAAATTTTGTTTTAACTTTCACGATTCTTTCGGCGCATCTAACTTCGGCCTTATATTTTGTCAACCAGTCCAACCCCAGTATAATATCAAATTCGGAAAGGTCCATGACAATCGAATCAAAAGGAAATCGGTATCGAGAAAAGGAAATAGGTAATTTGCAATAGGTACTGAGACTAACAGAACCTCCTATCGGGTTTTGAACTTTAATTGGTTCCTTAAGCTTTCTTTGTTTCAATTTTAACTTATGAACAATGTTACCAGAAATGAAGCTACGTGATGCACCAGTATCAAAAAGTACAGAAACAGGAATATTTTTAATGGTAAGGGTACCTCCCAAGACGTCGGGTTTACCTGATCCATCAGTGATAGCTGGCGGGGTCTCCCCGTCATACACATGAGCCACTTGTGCATTCTGCTTCAGAGGACAATTCCTGCTATAGTGCCCTTTCTTATGGCAGTTGTAGCATTCGACTGAGTCTGGATTTGCCTTTGGCTTCCTCGGGGCTTTGCACACATTAGAAAAATGTCCTGGCTTCCCGCAGTTGTAGCAATTTCCTTTCGGTATCTTTCCAGGTTTCTGAGTAGCGGCCGCTGTAATGCTAGACTCTGGCTGATCTGCTGAAGCCTTGCGCTTATTTCCAGCTTGGCTTTTGGCGCGGTGTTGGTTGGCGTGTCTTTCATCCATATCTTCATAATTGCAAGCCATTTCTACCAATTCTGAGAAGGAGAGTTTGATGTTGCTCATGGCTCTGTCATGGTACTTGCGCTTTAGCCCAAATATAAACCTCTTGTTCTTAGCTTTGTTAGTCATAATAAGCTCTGGAGCATAGCGCGACAACTGAGTGAATTTATTGAGGTAATCTTGGATAGAGAGATCTCCCTGCTGGAGATTAGCAAACTGCTCTCACATCCTCTCTAAGGCCTGTTCAGGTACAAACTTCTCGTTGAACATGGTCTTGAATTGCTCCCAGGTCCTGACAGTACCTGCTGCATCCTCTGAGGTGATGGCATCCCACCACAACTCCGCTTCATCCTGTAAGAGCCAAATACCCAGTCGTGCTTTGTTGTTAGTCTCCAAATCCATGCCTTCAAAGATCTTTTCACATGTCTTCAACCAAGCAATAGCCTCTGTCACTGTGCCAAGGCCAGAAAAGGGTTTTCCCCCCAGGTTCCTATACCTCTTAGCTACTCTGTCTAGCTCAAAGTCCTGGGGTGCTGGTGGCTGAATAATAGGGCCTTACTCAACTACGGGGATATTCCCCCGTCCTCCTGCTACTCCTGCTCGGCCTCCACAGCCTCCTCTAGCTGCTGCTGCTCGCGTAGCCATCAGAAAGAGTACTGTATAAGCAAGAAAAGAGTCAAGCTCACAGATTTGATAATTTTCTTATATGATAAGGCAGGGGAACATAAGGAAAGGTAATGATGTACTGATCAAATTATTTTGCTAATCTGCTTAGCTCATTCTAGGACATTGCTAATCCCATCTCTAATGAGCTACTCGCCTTAGAACGCTACTGATTCTATTCTGACGAGGTGTTTAATGTGTTAGATCCCAGAACTAAGGTTAACCAAAGCTCTGATACCAACTGTGACGATCCCAAAATCCGAGGTGCGGTATTAAGGATAATCATTGGAATATAACACATCAATCATCATAGCAGAGTACAGATAATAGCAAAAACAATAAATAGAATAATTTTACATAGATATGACAGCGGAATCATAACATGTAAGAACATCAGAATAGCACAACGTAGGATATAACTTAGTAAATAAAAGGGGAAATGATCAGTCACCATCGCCAGAGGCGGAATATATACATGCAGTAAGACATAATAAGGGTATCAGTCTACATCGCCGAAGGCGGTACATATACATACGATAATAAGTACTGAAAGTAAAGCAGTCTGCATCGCCTGTGGCGGAATCATAATATAAGTACAATAATGGCGGAAAATGTCAAAGTCATCTCTGTGAAGTCAGCCTCGCCATGAGCCAAAATGCACTCTATGCAACAGTGCAGAGCCAAAAACAACCTGTCACCTGTGAACTAGGCTGCCCGTGTGAAAATAAGGGCACCCGCGTTTGCAAAGTGAAACAAACAACGAGTCAGTCATGGGGACTGGTATGAGAAATCTATTTAACAGTTAAACAATCGGTAATAAGCAAATCATAGGACCATGCCACTTTCGCGGAACGGGTTTACTCCAGTGATTGCTAGTGCATTTAAAACAAAGTAATTTCTTTAAAACAACGCAATGCTTTTTAAAAAAGAATGAAGCCATTATAAGACTCAAGTCCCATCATACAATGCAACGCAAGCCGGAGGATAGAGTTTTACCTTATAATGGCCAAATATGCTTAATACGTATAAAGCAAAATCATTTGATATTATTACTAGTGCATATATGTTTCAAAACGAATAGCATCATAAATATCAATCATAGGCGACATGAGCGTCCCATGCCACTATGTCGCCATATATAAGTTACAATCGAATCCGTTATCTCGTATTGGAAATTGGATTTCCGTCATGAGTCGAGGCAAGGGGCAAGCTCCTCTCTGCTTCGAGACATTCTAGCAAACGTCTTAGGACTACACACTCTGGGTAACCCTGGATCGGCTGGGTCGGTCCTCTCTTACGTTTAAGGATTGGCAATTCCTGAACACACGTTTCCCGGTCCTTACAGACCTATTATCGAGGCGCCTCGCATTCCAACAACACAAAGGTGAAAAGTAGATATAAATGTCAGGGCTGGTAAGTCACTGACACCACTATAGCTAGAAAGAAACGTCGTGCTCTCCCAGCGGTCCGTATCCCGTTTTTAACTCATACCGAGGTGTGAGGCTCACGAATCTACGCTATACACAAAGCCAGGCCACGTAGACCGTGCTTTGATCATCATCCACAAGACTTTGCTTTGCAACAGAAGCCTTGATCACAGCATCTTGGCATGCCACATAGGCAATCCACTCCATACGACTGATTTCTATCGATATATAACCTCTGAGCTCGTACGTCTCAGAGAAGGGCGTTAAGCAAAAGAATAAATTCTCCACTGCCAAACAGATATATATTTAACAGAGATCAATCAGTATAGAACGAAATCCAATGTCAGACACACAGTCCATTTACAAGTCCGTTCTGGGTCTGAACGAAACCGGAGGCATCAAATTCCTCGTATATCCGTACAATCAACACATACGTTCGGACGGCTACTACTTCCGTTCCTTCACGGTAGCTACTCTGGTCAGGAACCTCAGCAGCGCCCATCCAACCGATACGAAGATCGTCGGTCTTGAATCTTCTTTGTATTTTCCAATTCGAATCGCTCGAAAAATTATTCGAAATGAGGGTTAGCTCGGCCTTTTCAAATAATCCACGTAATTAGAATTTAAATCAATTCTTTCCATGGTTATATTATTCGACATCCATATTTCAGTTCTTTAGTGTTATTTCGTGCCAAACACATACAACCATCAAATATCAAACAATTCAAGCCCAATTGGTTTATTTACAATCTATGTTGCTTATAATATTTTATAACGATTTTTCGCCATTTTTATTTATTTAAAATGGCCATATTTAATTAAACGACGTTTCAGGTCGTGTCGTGGCACTGGCGCTGTTTTTTCCCTAATTTGTTTTACACATATCGGAAAATCTAACCGTTGGATTTCTACAAAGTCTATATCAGTGGGAAGGTATTCCCAAAGCGAACCCAACGGTTCCAGTTTCGTGAGAATCCGACGGTCGGATCTTCCACACTAGTCGTTTGAAGTTACGGTTTCAAAATTCGAACTGCAGCGTCGTTATTCGATTTAATTTAATTATATTTATATTTATATATAAATATAAACGATTCTGGCGCTATTTTTCTTCAGATTTGAATTAAACATTCCAGACAATCCAACCGTTGGATTTTTACAAGGTTGGTGCCGTTGGAAAGATATTTCCAAGGCGAACCCAGCGGTTGCGGTTTCGGGAAAATCCAATGGTCGGATTTCCCGCATTAATCGTTTGAAATCACGGTTTCAAAATACGAACTGCACGGCCACGTTTCGTTTTAATTTTATTTATATTTATATATTTATATAAATATAGTTCATTCAATAATCCCTATATCGTTTTCACTTCAATTATTTCACTAACGCCTTTAAATTTTGGAAAATTTCGCCATAACCTCCTTTGTACGGGAGGGGCTGGGAAAATTCCCAAATAGCCACACGGGCGTCTCATGTCAAAAAGGAAAAGAAAAAGCCAAGCGGCTAGCCAACAGGCTCATAAAATCATCACCCAAACAAAACAGTAAATGTGTACCTATTTGTCGGGCACAAAATTTTATTCCTCTTCTCTAGCCCCTTTGATATAACCTGTTCAATAGATATGCATGTACATATATGCAGTTTTTATCACTTATCATTTTCCATTCAACTTCATATTTGATTTACTTTGGTTTTGAAAACACCATTCATTCTAATGTTGCATGCATAGCTTAAAATCATATCATTAGCTAGTTAATGTATATTTCAACTCATGCACATTTATTTGAACAAGTGGCTATTTTTAACACTGCTCATTTCAAAGATGATAAATTTGGCGAACTAAAATAGATTTCAACACATGACTATTTTATTTAGTTCCTATGCATGTTAAAAATAATATTTCATTCACAAATATTTATTTCAACGTCCACATCTCTTTAGCATATCACATATATGATAAAAATGATATTTTTATCATTTAAAATATTTATTCGACAAATGGATGTTTTCTACACTTCATAGTTCCAATAAAAATGTAATTTTTTATGGTCTATTCATTTTATTTTAAAATACGGTAACATTCAACACATGAATTTTAATTCAACGAATGAATTTCAACTCAACACATGAATATTCTCTATAGTTTGTATATATATAAAAATGTGATTTTTATCGCTAAAGCTATTTGTTTAAATTCAAATAATATTCAACACATGAATTTCGATTCAACGAATGAATTTCAACTCAACACATGAATATTCTCTATGGTTGTATATATATAAAAATGTGATTTTTATCGCTAAAGATATTTGTTTAAATTCAAATAATATTCAACACATGAATTTCGATTCAACGAATGAATTTCAACTCAACACATGAATATTGGTTTCAACGTATGTAATTTATTTCAACGAATGAAAATTATTCTAACACATGAATTTTTTCAGAAAATTTCGGCAGCATAACGGCAGGGTAGTTAAAACCGGGACCGTCCCTAGTACGGCTCCTCGCTCTACCTTAAAACCTCGCGGTTTTTGACAATGGGGATCATGCATCTAGTTCGCACGCAGGCGTCATGTTTTATTTTCAATTCCACAATCCTATTCTAATTTGTTTCAACCACAAAGGTATTTTTCAACCACAAAGGTATTTTTCAACCACAATATCAACCACAAACAATTATTTCCAAACATTCGTCATACCATATAATATCACGTCAATCACAAGCAATAAATATCGTCCATGGTCTGTGGACGAGGGGAGTGTATATATATATATATATATATATATATATATATATATATATATATTATTTCTATAATTCACTTGCATTTCAACACAATTCAAAGCATATATGTTTCATACAACGCTTGTATAATTTATACATCGCTAATATAACTTATACAACACATGTACATGAGGTATACAATGCGTATATAATTTACACTTAGCTTATTTAATTTATACAACACGATTCCATTCACACAATTTAGTTTAGATTCCTCACATTGGTTTTTGCAGTGCTAAAAATCGTAGGGAGATCAGAAAAATCTACGGCTTCTTCTATGTGGTAAAGAGCCTCCTTGCGGTCACGATGTCTCCTATTTCATCAAATTTCGTTAACGGACGAAAAATATATTATTTATCAAAGTTTTGCAACGCTTAAAAGTGTTATTTTTATTTCAGAATTTCGAAGCAGAAAGGTTTTTAAACCTTCAAAACTAGGTTTTGATTTTAAAATCAAACCGTACCTTGTTGCTCCGATCAGGCCCTGCGACGTTGAAGGGCTACGAACCAGCTCTCGATCGATGGTGGTGGCGGCAGACTCGGCGGCTCCAGCAGGCCACGTCGGCGCTCCAAAGGGGCTGACTTCCTCCTGGAAATTCGACGTGAATAAGCAAGGGTCTTCGACGAGGCTTGTTCTGATTTGAAGAGGGGAGGGAGGCGATCAGAATCTTCAACTGGAGGTGGCGGCGATATGGGCTGTGGCGGCGGCAAAATCGATGGGAAGGACGGAGCAACGTGAATCGTCGATATCGCTTGGCGGCTAGGGTTTTTAAGATATTTTCAGAAAATAAAATAATAAAAGAAAAAATATGATTGGCCAATGGTTTTATAGTTTTGAAAATTGGGGTTTTGTCAAACGAACTCGAAATCAAACCCAATGACTGTCGCTCCTAGCTAAATACCCCCATTCCGGACACAACGGGATATGTTTCGTTGGCCCATTTGACTGTTACAGTCCGTTATTTTTCAAATTAAAATATAAAACATTCAATATTTAATTTGAACGTACATTTCAATTTGCCAGGGCCACCAACTGAATCGAAAAATTCCAGAAAAATAAATCTAGCTTTGTTTTGACGATACGGTCCTAACAAAACCAGTTTCGTCGAATTCTGAGTTCGTTTGAAAAATGGCCATTTTTAGGTCGACCCTTTTTTAACAGAAATTGACAAATCACATTTTCTTTTGCCCCGCTCACATACTAGCTTCAAAAATTATGAAATTTGAAACCTAGCAATAATTTGACATCCCGGACCCAACAAAAGTGGTTTCGATTCCGAGGTCGTATGCAAAATATCAATTTTCAAGGGCTATATATGATATATAGCGACCTTTCAGAAAATTCATTTGGCCATAACTTTTGATTCCCGTTATGAAACTTCGATTTTTCAGATTCGTTAGAAAGGTATTCATAAACAGATTTAAATATTTCCAGTTTCGCTAAAATCCGTTATATTTTCCACCTGGTATAGTCAGACAAAGTTTGTATCCAAAATTTCAAACTGCCTTACTATTCCTAATTCTTTATTTTATTGAAATATGTTATTTCAGTTATTCAAATCCTTTGGTAATAACCAATTTTAAAAATTTTAAATTGGTTCACATTTTCCGGGTTATTACATTTAGTGTGCCATTGATCCAAGGGTTGTTTAGCCTTAAACCTCCAACATTTCCGCTCATATATTCTTCCATAATTCCCATTTCATCCTTACCTTATATTCCATCATAACGAAATACTCTCTGAATCAATTAAAGATGGTTAAACCGCAAGACAACTGGGAGCAAGATTCCGACACATCATTTGTTATAGAAACTAGCATACTTTCGAAGGGCAACTCAGCAAATTTGGAAACTGGGGAACCTCCTATTTTAGCGGAAGGAAAAGATGATGAATTAGAAGCATTATACTTAACTTTACAGATTGATGCTACTAGGAGGTCTACTGAAGAGAATTCAACCTAAAGCGCTTTTGAAATGGAGTCTGAAATGAAGGCACCACCCGAATTCAATAGACGAATTAGATTCCCGTCAAATCTATTGATTAATTAGTTACACAAAGAAGTAATCAAAAATCAAAAGAGATTACTAATGCAGAAGGAGATATAACCCCATCATTCGACCTAAATGCTGCAGGAGCAAGCGGACCCCCAATCCTAACACAACCTCTAAACCTATGTTTTGTAGACGAGAATGCCAAAAGGATAAAGGCCCTAGAACAACAACTACTTGAAATGAAGAAATTAGGGGAAAATACTCTGTCATAAAAGTTTTCGGAAAGCACCAAATCAAATCAATTGGACGAAGTTAAGCCTTCAACTTTAACAAGAAAAGCGAGCAACGAATTGGAAATATTGTGCTTAGCAACACAAATTGATATTACTAGAAGATCTATTGAAGCAGACTTGGTCCGAAGATCCTCAAAGATAGTACTCTATGAAGTAGAGTCGAGAGATGACTGCTCCTACGCCTACCTATCCCAACTCTAGATTTGTTAACTCTCATAATGATGGTACTGAGCTCGGAGGTAAGCAGGAAGCCTCTGGATCTGGAGCTTCTAACTCTACTCATGGAAACTGCTATAATTGCGGGTTAAGGGACTATTACTCTAGTAAATGTCCTAAGTCTTGTGCTTGTCACATTTGCAAAACCCAGGGACATGTAGCACTTTCATGTCCCATATTTCAAAAGGTAGCTAGTTGTTGTATAAACCCCTAGCAATACTTCTTCCAAGAAAAATAATTGTTATTTTATTACTTTTTATGGATGCTTTGTATGGTTCATATTTAGACAACCTTACTAGAAATTGCAACCCCAATTGATAGTTCTGTAGTACCAAGTTTAGTACAAGAACTTGGCCTTGGTAAACTTAGGACCCAACCTTCTTTCTTTTAGTAAGAAAAGGACTGATAGTAGTACTTGATTCGGTAGAATAGTTAGCTCAGTAAGCCTAGGATGGGTGAAATATTCACCGCTGAATGTTGTATGATAGTAGTGTTATTTTTTTTTTGATTGAAACAAAAAACATTGTCACATCGATGGGTTTACTAAATACTTCGACATTACAGATTCTGAACGATAGTTTTTGTTTCATGCCTGACTTTGTTAAAGCATCAATTATGCGACATTTGGTTAAAATTCGCATATCTACTAGCTTAATCTGGTCACACTTTCCCACTTTATCTTTGGTAGTCATTAGTAATTTGACCACCTGTGTAGCTTCGACTTTACTTTAAGTATTTATGATCACCACTACACGAGTTGTGTGCTCATCACTACACGAGTTGTGTGCACATCACTACACGAGCTATGTGCTCACCATCACGTGAGTTGTGTGCTCATCACGACTCGAGCTGTGTGCTCATCGCTGCACGAGCTGTGTGCTCCATCTGATTTGTGTACTCAAGTAATCTCTAGTCTAAAAAGGAGTACGTTCTAATCTCTTCTCAAAAAGGAGTACGTTCTACCTTTGCTCTAAAAAGAGTATGTCCTAGACTCTTCTCTAAACATGAGCACGTTCCATTTCAACTTACATCTTATCCCACGGAAGGGAACAAAAGCTCGTAGGGAGCACTTGGATCACGTACATTCTCTTTTCACATCTTATCCCACAAAAGGGAACAAAAGCCCAAAGGGAGAAATTAAAGCACATACAACCTCTGCTTAAAACAAAGCTGAAACGGCCAATGAAAGCCCAAGGAAGTGGCTCATCAAATCCAATCAAAGCCCAAGGAAGTGGCTCATCAAATCAAAGCCCAAAGGAGTGGCTCATCAGATCAAGTCAAAGCTCAAAGAAGGATCTTGCAAATCAGAACAAAGCCCAGCGGGTGGCTCAAAAAGCCGAAGTGAAAAATCCACTAAAAACCCAAATCCAGGTTTGGTTTAAGACTTCTATTATTACTAGAAGTAGATTTCTGGTCTTCTATTAAATACCTGAATCTGGGTTTGGTTCGGGACTTCTATAATTGCCATAATTGGATTTCTGGTCTTCTATTAAATACCTGAATCTGGTTTCGGTTCCAGACTTCTATAATTGTTAGAAGTGGTTTTTTGGTCTTTTATTAAATACCCGAATCTGGGTTTATTTGGGACGTATATAATTGCCAGAAGTGGATTTCTGGTCTTCTATTAAATATTCAAATTTGGGTTTGGTTCGGGACTTCTATAATTGCCAGAAGTGGATTTTTGGTCTTCTATTAAATACCTGAATCTGGGTTCAGTTTGGGAACTCTATAGGTGCTAGAAGTGGATTTCTGGACTTCTACTAAATACTCGAATCCGGGTTTGGTTTGGCACTTCTATAATTGCCAGAAGTGGATTTCTGGTCTTCTATTAAGTGCTCGAATCTGGGTTTGTTTCGGGACTTCTATAATTGCCAGAAGTAGATTTCAGGTCTTCTATTAAATACCCGAATCTGGGTTCGATTCGGGACTTCTATTATTGCCAAAAGTGGGATTTTGGTCTTCTATTAAAAACCCTAATCTGGATTCTGGTTCAGGGCTTCTATTATCAACATACATGGATTTCGGCTCTTCTGTTGCAAATACCCGAGTATAGGTCTCAGAGCTTTGACTCACGGATTTCCAAGGGAGGATTTCCAGACTTATACCTTAATACCCTAATCTAGGGTTATGAACTTTCCACCCTTATTTTTGGAATAAGGTTGCTGGGTTCTTATAATCATGCCCAAGTAAAGGGTCAAGCCTACTGTCTTGTTTCCAAAATAGGATTTCTTAGTTGGTTCTCGTGTCGGAATCCAAAGCCTTCTATTTTGAAATCTTGCAACAAAAGCTACATCTCCTCAACACCTCACACAAGGAGGTTCTCTAAACTTACATTATGCATGGTTGCTATTCAAAGACAAATAGTCATATCACTTTATCGCAAGCTTGTCTATTGCCTAGTCATGATTCAGATAATGTCCCGCATAAGTTGTGCAAGTTATCATACACATCCAACAAGACCGACACAAAAATTCTTTGTATTAAGCTTCATACAGAAGAATGGAGTGAAATCCTATATGAGGATATTAGAAACATAAGAAAAGATCATGAACCAAATAGAATCTACATAATTTTTAGATTTATTCCTAAAGCCATTTCATAGATAATACAAAAGTTATACCTTTATGCTACCTTTACATCATTTACTATGCAAGAGACTAACTAAGGAAATATTAGTTGTTGTATTTAAATAGGCGAAGGAAGTTCGCTTATATATCAAAGATTTCTGATATCTCCAGAAGTGGACCTCTAGTCCTATTTCCGACGCATTTTATTAAGGGTTTCTATTCCTTTGCTTATTATTAGGAATGGTTTTCTAAACTTAAATCACAAACACCCAAGTCTGAATCTTATATTGCTATCTCACATTTTCTAGAATGAGCTCTAGATGCTACGAATCCAAATTTAAATTTCAAATTTCTTATTTATATTATAGGAAATGTCTAAACTTTTAAAAATTCACTTTACAAAGGCCTGCATGGGTATACATTGTTGGATTCACATATCATATAATTAAACTTATAAAGACTCACAATTTAAAGCTTAAATTCTGATGTTACACCTTAGTGAACCTAATTTTCTTTCCTATATCATTATTTCGGGTTATGCTAAAACTATTAACCAAATTTCTATAGTACTTCTTGAGTTATAGAAAGGCAGTGCAGGAATCGTTAGATTTTTGTCCTAAAGAACAAAAGCCTCTTTATACCAGAAGGGGGGGGGCTAACTGTTAACACCTAAATTTGCATCAGCCAAATATAAAGAGGCAAAAGTTCCTACTCCAGAAGAACAAAGGGCTTAAGGAAATAAAGCTGGAATCAAGTAGAAAAAGCCTTGTGGGAAGCTAAGGCGACACCGCCAGTAGGGAAATTATAAAGAACAGAAGCAACAATATACAAAGAACAAGAAAGGAGAAAACCTGGCCAACATGATGTCAGTATCAACAAAGGAGACATAGTTTGGTACCGATATAGGGAAACGACAACAGAGAGACATCGAAAGCAATATGCCAAGAATGAGCAATCAAGAGTGGTCGTAGTATCACTAGCGAAAGCAATCAATCTGATTTCGACTCCGAGAGCATATATTTCAACTCCGAACCCAGAACCATGAAAGAGGGAAATACGAGACTAAGTAGGGCTAGAGATACGGGCTATCGATACCAATATACTTGGTATCGATACCGTAACATTGAAGCAGCTTTGAAATCATTAAAAGGAATTCTGAAACCACACCATCGCAAGGCGAAACTGGAACCAAATACTGTTGAAGTAACCCGAAACTCAGGAGAAAGACAGGTCATGTACACTAACATGCTTTGTCTCGATACCGATACCAAAGAGGATGCTAGAGCAAAGACAATACTCAAACATCACCAAAAACATGGGCAAAAGCTTGGGATTTACTATCGGAACTAAAGCTTATAACAACACCGAAACTAGAATGATCAAAAGATAAGCGAACAAGATCAACGGCTTAAGGCGATACGTAAAGAAAACTGTGAAGAAAAGGCAAATATTGAAGTCAGGCATCAGTATAGAAGGAAACACTATCGTGCATAAAGAAAAGGATACACTATACCAAGATCCAATGGAAGCATAAGACCAACAACAAAGTAAGAGGGCAAATGAAAGTGTTATCACTATCAATAGGCTTGGTAGCGATACCGAGGGCAACACAAATATTACAAGTAAAAGAGTATTGAAACAACTCTTGAAGAAAAGCCGACTCAGGATAGTTACTTCTAAAGCAGAAGCTTCAAGGCAAAGAGATTCTAGAAGAAAACATTACCGAAACCAGAGAGATTGACACACAAAAACCGGCACCGAAAGCCAACAAGGAAGTAGACATCGGAAGCGTTCATCAAAAGCCAGGTACATAGAGAGATAGAGACAACTAAACCGACATTGAGTAAATGCTGAACATTAGCACCAAAGTATTCACAATCTGGTACCGAAAGCCGAGAACAGAAGATGATAAAATCAGCATCAGAGCACTAACAAAGCTCCAACACCGAAACCAAGAGATGCGAAAGCAAATTGAAACATTCATAAACAAGATAAAGCTGATAACAACACTGAGAAGGAAAGAAAGGCCAAAACCCAATAACCGGTACCAAAAGCTTATGAAGCTCCTGACACCGAGATCAAGCATCATTGCCGGATCTGAAATTGGGCTTTTAGTTGTTTACTACCAAAAGAGTGCCCAATATGCCTATAAATAAGACCCAAGAGTCTCATTTTGGGGGATATCTCCCCATTCTCAAATTCTGTACTCATTTTAGAGAGCCCAAACCCTAATCAAATTGGGGATTTCCCTTGTAACCGCCACCATGAATAAAATCATTAAAGCCCTTAAAGTGAATGTAGGTTCAATCAGAACTACACCACTATTGATTGTTGTGTTCCTATCATTTTCGCACATTATTCTGTCTTCTACTATATTTCTGATTACATCCTATTATGCTTTCAAATTACCAAAATACCCTTCTGCAAGCTGTTTAGCTTCCTAACTAGTCTTGCGCTTAGGGAACCCTTATCTCAAGGTAACTATTGGTCCTTAAGTCTTGTTAGCATGATGCTAACCTCTTTGAAGGAAGAGTATTAATCTTCGAGATTAAATCCTTGATTTCTAGGAAATGGTGAACCGACTCATGCTAGTAGGAACTAAATAATCCCTAAGCTCCCTTAGGACCACATCCATTCCCTTACTTTCGGTGTTGATGAAAAATATCATCAACAAAAACCGTATTAATATGTTGCTCGGTAACGATGTCAGTGGGGGAATACCCAAAATATTTGAAGTGATATAAGCTAAAGTTTAAGATAAACATAATTACTTCTCAATAGCATATTGAAAATACATATATTCTTTTGCTTAATAAACCTTCTTCTATTACTATAGATTGTTATTGTATGCCGTGAACTTTTTATATTGATTATATGTTCATGATACAAAGCAACACCCTGACTTTTCTATTAGTACATAAACTTCTATATTTCTTTTTAATAAATATGAATTATAATAAAATTTCTTAGTATGGAAAAAAAATATGATATGTAAATATGCACCATAGTTTGTTTATTTTTCTAGAATTCATTTTTTGGTCATGACCTCCTGTTGAGATAATTAGTTTGTAACATAACATTAAACGCTCGTAAACGTGACATGTGGCATTCATTTGTTTGAAATAAAAAAACAAAACAGTAACCAATTTCATACTGGATGCATATGTCATGTTATTTAATCGGAAGAAAGTAAAAAAACAAGTAACCTCTTATTGCTAGAGTGAACCTTTCATATTATACATCTGCCATATAACGCTGTTAAGAAAACAAATGAATAGTAGCTTCCTTATTTTAGTTTGTATATAGCGTATATGGGTCACAATATAATAACTCATATACGGGCTAAAGCCCAATATACCTGCTGTTGTTAATGTGGCTATATATATAGCCCAATCTCTATACAATTAGTATTATCAAATCATTTTACAACTTTCTGATTGCAAAGCTCTCTCTATCTTTGTTCAGTCATCATTCTATCTTCAATAATTCATCAAACAAAGAAAGTATATCAAATCCAATTTGGTATCAGAGCCATTATTCGCATAACAGCATAAGAAATCAACTCACAATGCATTTGTGTGGGTTTTTCCCATCAGAAAGTTTTCATCACTTGGGAATACTCTCATCTAAGTTGTGTACTCATCATTTGAGAGTCAAATACAACACAAACCATCAGTACCCTCCCTGTAATTCTTGTGAACTAGGCAGCATTAGATCATCTGTACAATATTTCTATATATTGTGTAAATTTGGTCACCAAGAATGAGTTCAAGAAAATCATTAAAACCAGTAAAAGCCGTGCTAGAAATATATTGGTGTATTTTCTTACCTCTTCATTAATCATTTCTGGCAGCTCATACCTGACTTTTTATTGTTTCTTGCCACTTCTGATCTCATTCGGCATCCAATACACAATTGGCATGTTGATTTTCTTCATTATCCCAACTTCAGATTCATTGAAAGTATAGGAGATCAATCCCGAGTATCTGAATTCAATTCTGGAATCAGTCCATAAAATCACATTCCAACACCTGCACAATAGTTTGTAAAGACAATTATTGGCTCTATGAGTAAACTTATTATAGTTCATCTTGAAGAAGACAATTATTTACTATAGAAACCGCAAATCGAGACTATAGTTCAATGATATGGTGTAGAAGGGTTCATTCTTGGTACTACATCCATACCATCAAAGTTTATTACTGATCAGAACAACATAATTGTTGCAAATGAAGGATACATTCAATATCACAAACATGATAGGTTAATAAGTTCTTATGTTTTTTCATCTATAAGTGCCAATTTTCTCCCTCTTATAATTGGCTGTAATTCCTCAAATGACTTATGTACTACTGTTTAAAGAGAATTTAACAATCAATCATCAACTAAAGCTCTTCACTACAAGAGGTAGCTTGAGAATATTCGAATGGAAAATCTTAGTATGAGGGAACACATTTCAAAGGTCAAGAAGTTATGTGATCTACACAATGATTTTGGTAACATTGTTTCATGTTTTATACTTAATGAATGGTATAAATGATGAATATGAAACTGTTGTTGTAGTTATAACTTCTCAAAAAATTATTCCACCAATAGATGAGGTTCATTCAATTTTATTGTCTCATGAAGCAAGGATACGTAGCAAAAGAATTCAAGAAACATCTTTTAATGCTAATCTTGTTACTGATTTTAAATCCAATAATTAGACAGGTAATAATAAAGTATAAAATTCATACCAGAGAGGAAATTGACCCAACAGACGAAGGGGCAGAGGTCGATGGAAAAATAATAACAGACCCAAATGTCAAATATGCGAGAAAATAGGTCATATTGCACTGAAATGTTATTTTAGATATAACAACGACTACTCTACATATCAAGGTCAAGGCAAAAGTAATAACTCAAGTGCAAATGTTGCACAAGCAAATCAGAAAACCAGTTTTAATAGCAATACTCAAAGAAGCAATAATCAAAATGAAATTACTATTGTTTGTCATGTTCAAGATGATAGCTGGTACCCAGATTCTGGACCAACAATTCACATTACTCATAATCTTGACAATCTAAATTTGGGGTGCAAGGAGTACAAAGGTAACAAATCTGTTTCTATGGTAATGGTAAGAAATTTAATATTTCACATATTGGCACTGCATATATCACTGGCAAAAACAACTTTACTTGTATAATTTACTTAGAGTGCCAAAGATCACTAAAAACTTGATTAGCATATCACAATTTGCTAATGATAATGGTGTTTACTTTGAATTCTTTCCAAAAGTTTGTCTAGTTAAGGACATTCTAATTAAGAATATCCTTTTACAGGGTGATCTAAACCATGTATTATACAAGTTTAATTCTGTTAAGGGCCAAAATGATACTTGTGATGACGTGAATCAAAGAAAGAATTGTAACTTGAATGGAATTGAAAATGTTGAAAACATGTAAAAATTATTTGATCTTTGGCACTATAATCTTGGTCATCCAAGTACAAAAAATGTTATCAAAATTTTGAGTGACAATAAATTAAAAATTGATTCTATAAATTTGGCCTATATATGCATGTACTGTCAAATGGGTAAGAGTTATAAACTACCCTTGAGTGATTCATGTACTTAATACACCAAACCACTGCAATTGATTGCTACAGATCTATGGGGTCTTGCTCCTATCTATTCTAATTTTGGTTACAAATATTATATTTCTTTTGTTGATGCTTTTACAAGATTTACTTGGATCTATTTTTTAAAGAATAAATCTGAAACCTACAATGCAATTACAAGCTTTATAACTATGCCTGAAAAATAATTTAAGCCTCTTGTAAAGATTGTACAATCAGATGGAGGCGGTGAATTCAAAAGCTTATGCAATTACTTTCAAGAAAAATGTATTATTTACAGAGCTACATATCTGTATAAATCTCAACAAAATGGACTTGTTAAAAGAGAACATAGGCACATTGTGGAATTTGGTTTAACATTGCTAGCTTAAGCTAGTTTGCCTCTGAAATTTTGGCCAGAGGCCTTCAGTACAACAGTGTATCTTATTAACAAGCAACCAATTGTTGTACTGAAGGGTTCTACCCCACTTGAAAATTTATTTAACATTAAACCAGATTATCATATCTTAAAAAAAATTGGCTACCTATGTTTTCCATATTTAAGGCCCTATAATCTAACAAGTTAAATTTTAGGTCTAAACATTGTACCATTTTGGGTTATAACTAAAAAGGATCAAAACGTATAGATGAGACAAGCAGAATTTATATCAGCAAACATGTTGTTTTCAATGAAAGGGTGTATCCTTACAAGAGCAAAAAACATGAAGGCTACTAGCAAGGCTGTCAATACTAGAACATCTATACCTGTTATACCCAGTATCAATGGAGACTGGAAGTCAATGGATGTTGATGAAGATGTTGATGCTCAAAACACATCACCCATACATGTTGAAGGTCATGATACAATTGACCCTCCCAGTCAAACTTCATCAATAATTGTTTCAACACAAGATTAAAGCCATCAGGTTGAACATGAACATTCAAATAAACAAGGAACAACATTAGAAAGTTCAACAAGCATTGAAATTGAAGAATACTCATCATAACTTGCACTGCCAGTTCATAATGGTCACCCTATGATTGCTAGATCTAAAAGTGGTATCTTCAAACCAAAATTATTTGTTGCATCATCCAGTTGAAAAAAACCTTAATCTTTTGATCAGGCAGTTAAAAATAAAAATGGGAAGGCAGCAATGGATGAGGAATATAATGCTCTCATTAAAAATATAACATGGGATCTTGTATGTCCACCTACCAACAGGAATATAGTTGGATGTAGATAGACATACAAGATGAAAAGAAATCCAGATTGCACAATAAATAAGTATAAAGCTAGGTTAGTAGCCAAAGTTTTTACATAGGAATACAGATTTGATTTTAATCAAACCTTTTCACCTATTATAAAACCAACTACTGTAAGACTAATTCTAACCACATCTTTATATCAGATGTGACATATTAAACATTTGGCTATCAATAATGCATTTTTGAATGGCACATTGGCGGAAGAAATTTACATGCATCAACTAATGGGTTATAATAGCAATCCTAATTATGTATGTAAATTGAATAAAGCCATGTATGACCTAAAGCAGGCTCCTCGTGTTTGGTTTGATAGACTTAAAAATACCCTATTAAAACTAGGCTTTAAGTCAACCAAATCAGATACATCTTTGTTTATCAAAGTCAATAATAATTATGTCATTTACATATCAATATATGTAGATGACCTAATTATTACTGGCAACAACTCTAAGGATATAGACAAACTATCCTAGTATTTAGATCAACAATTTTCTATTAAAGATCTGGGTGAAGTTAATTATTTTATGGGCATATAAGTCAAAAGATTAGATAATGAAATAACTCTATGCCAAAAAATATCACCGAGTTACTGACTAGAAATAAAATGATTAATGTTAATCCTTAACCAACTCCTATGATTTCAAATCAACACTATTCAAAGTATATAGGAGAGGCTATATCAAATATAACTGAGTATAGAAGTGTTATAGGAGCATTACAATATGAAACTATAACCAGACCAGATATTTCTTTCAGTGTTAATAAAGTCTCACAATTTATGCAGAACCCTTTAGACACTCACTGGAAAGCAGTTAAGAGGATTTTGAGACATCTAACAGGAACTGTCAATCATGGTCTAACACCGAAGGCAGGTCAACACCTAAATATAAATGCATATGCAGATGCTAACTGGGCTTCAGATCCAGATGATAAGAGATCTACAACTGGATATTGTGTTTATTTTGGACAAAGTCTAATATCATAGTGTTCTAAAAAGGAACCTACAATATCAAGGTCCAGTACTAAAGCAGAGTACAAAAGTATAGCTAATACAGCTGCGGAGATCAAATGACTGCAATCACTTTTATCAAAACTCAGATTAAAGTCAGATACAAGACCAACTATATGGTGTGAAAACAAAAGTGCAGTTTATATGTCAGAAAATCCAATACAGCATGCCAGAACCAAGCACATCGAAATTGATCTACACTTTGTCCGAAAAATACAAAAATATAGTTAATACAGCTGCGGAGATCAAATAACTGCAATCACTTTTATCAAAACTCAGATTAAAGTCAGATACAAGACCAACTATATGGTGTGAAACAAAAGTGCAGTTTATATGTCAGAAAATCCAATACAGCATGCCAGAACCAAGCACATCGAAATTGATCTACACTTTGTCAGAAAAATGGTTCAAAAAGGAGAAATTCAAGTGAATCACATACCAGGCACTTACCAAAGAGCAAACATTCTGATCAAATCTATATATCGTAAATTTTACTAGATTCAGGTTAGAGTTAAACATCAACAACAAGGATGAGCAAAGCATTAAAAGAAGTAAGCTTTCTACCGCTAGCAGCAAGGATAAGGAAAGGAAATCACCCAGAAAGCCATTTGAATCACTTAAAATCCATCAAAACCCTAAAATCGACAACTCAAATAATTAGGGTTTCTATCAAGAACTCAAGGAAGAGATGGTTGAGCAAATATTTCTCAGATTCAAAGACTACTATGACATACTTCTCAATTTCAAACTTCTAATTGGAGAAATTTTTCCAGCCGCAATGAAGAATCGAAACTAGGGTTTTTGTCTGCCATAGTTTCGAGGGGGGTTGCTAAGAAAACAAATGAATAGCATCTTCCTTATTTTATTTTATATATAGTGCATATGGGTCGCAATATAATAACTCATATACGGGCCAAAGCCCAATATACCTGATGTTGTAAATATGGCTATATATATAGCGCAATCTCCGTATAATTTGTATTATCAAATCATTTTACAACTTTCTGCTTACAAGTCTCTCTATCTTTGTTCAATCTTCATTCTATCTTCAATATTTCATCAAACAAAGGAATTATATCAAATCCTATTAACGGCGTTGAGAATAATAATTCAAATGGCATTACTAAAAAATAGCCAAAAATGGAAGTAGAAAAATGTTTATGGCATATGAGTTCTAGCTTCCAAAACCGCTTGAATGTGTATGCATGCCTTTGTGCATGTATGTACACACATAACACAAAAGCCAATGCCGTTTAAATACTTGAATTAAATAGAGATTGCTTACATTATTGCAGTTAGTGGCTCTATATATTAAACTTGGAATTCAGGCTTCCGTTGCAACCTATAATAGAAGTTAAGCCCGTCTTCAGGTCTTATTTTACGTGATGTAAATTTAGTATATGAAGATTGCTGCTATGTTGCAATTGTGATCAGGTAATCATGTTGTGCATCAAATTAACGCATGTGGAATATAAATAGATAATAAGGAAAAATCAAGCTTTAGTTATTCAAAATGTGTATACATTTAGTTTGAAATAGGGCGTTAAAGCATTTAGGTAATATTTTCTTATTGATTTGGCTGCAACAAACTACTTTAGTGTAGATTTCCTCCTATTAAAGTGATTACCTGTATTGGAAACATCACCATGTCCCTATAAAGAGGATGCAACACAAACCAATATAAGAATAACCAAAATGTAGAAAATTATAGATTCTTCTAATGAGATAAATATGCTTGTTATACTTACTTAATTCTTAAATGAACATTCATAATTCAGTTTGAGTGAAAACGTAAGGTACGATATCTATATATACATCTCTTAA
Organism: Allium sativum; assembly: GCA_030737875.1. Classification (NCBI taxonomy): domain Eukaryota; kingdom Viridiplantae; phylum Streptophyta; class Magnoliopsida; order Asparagales; family Amaryllidaceae; genus Allium; species Allium sativum. Next base: position 9,579,744 of record JASFAX010000034.1, read on the forward strand.
ATTAGATAATCATGTAAAATACGCGATAAGTTGGAAAGAAACCTTAATTACCTTTATGACATTAACTTATTGTTTTCATGGCCTTCTTATATATTTTCATGTTATACTTTTTTATCTTAGTGCATCCATGAGAGAAAAATAAAAAAAAATAACCTATTATTATACGAAGAAGATATTCAATCTGCTTTTTTGGTGAGGAAATAAGATTAGAAGTTTTCTATATATCATACATGGACGTGTATTTAATTAGTCATGTACATAGACTCATGGAAAATATGAAATGTATGGATTTCTCTATTACTCTAAAAGTTGAATTATGTAGCAAAAGATCAAATTACTATAAGGAAATGTATGAAACACCAATTATTGAACCAAATAAAATTACAATACCAAATTGAAAATGCTACCCAAAACAAATAAAGGATAGAAAATATGAATTTATGCAGCACACTCAGATATCATTATAAATTTATATACATAACCCCAAGGTTAAAACTATGACATTTCTGGTGTGATAATTAATATGACTACATATATAATTGGAAAGCAATGAACATTAGTGTGATAAAAATTTAAATATGAATAAACTTGTAAGATTTTGGATCAGTAAATCACCCACCCAAAACACTTTTTATCTCATAGAAATTAACTTTCCTAATTGAAAAATACCTTGAAATAGATAGAATGAGCGTTTGACAAAAAATAGAAGCAGCTGATACCATTTACTAAGCTCGGAACCAAAAAGTAGGTGAATTTATCATATAGGCAAAATAGGTAATTGAATATCCAAGGATTATAATTTCATACTGTGCTCATATTTATATATCTATGAAAAAATAGGAATGCTTAGAAAAGTTTCATATGTTTGTTATTTTTTCTTTGCACAAGAAATCACATAAAGTCAAATGTAGATCAATATTGTGCCATCATGTTATGATATTTTATTTACTATCAATTTCTATTATAGCCAAATTTTTGGAAAAAAATTTACCCTCCCTTGAATTATACTTTTTCTTAACTTAAATTAGACTTTGACATGTTTTGACATATACCTTTGATTCCACATATTTCCACTATATCTAATGTCATTCATGCGCTCTGCACACGAATCAAAGTTCTTCAGAAATGTTGTAACACCCCACCCCAGACTCACCCTAATAAAGAGGATTACTAAGCAATACTGTAAATTAGAGCGGAGAATAAGGCTGTTTAGGAGCGATCATCGATAGCCTTGTATTAGACCAGTGACAAATACGTCGATTGTGTGTATAAATTTTTCTTTCTTACCTTAGGAGGAACGGCGTACTCAGTTCCTGTCTAATATAAAACTACGATGGTAAAGGACCATATTTGCAACGACCCGTATATTTAACGGATAATAAATAATTTATTTAATTATTTAAATAGTGATTCAGAGAATTTAATGGTTGTTTAATTAAATTATATTTAATATTTAATTAATATAAATAATAGAATAATATACTTAATTCTAAAATAATCGAAAATAGTGAAATTCATAATATTGTGTGAATTGGATTATTTATAAAATTTAATTTAGTTTAGAATTTAATTATAATAACGAATGTCGGCGCTATGATACTCAAGACCTATTACCGACATTATTTAAATGAAGTTTGAATGTGTAATTATACTTTAATTATAATCGAGCTCCAAATGGTGCGGCATTTCTCAATTTGGCGATTCGAACTTTAAACGAATGTAACAGAATCCGTTTTTAAGCTGGATTTCTATGAAACAAGAAACGTTCAGAGCTGGTATAGTATATTTTTCTAATGGAAGAGAAAATCGGGATTTCGTCGTATAGATTGTGAGTTATGTCCAAATCAAATGTTTGAAAAGTCACTATGGAATTCCTCTATTATTTATAACTATTTATTTATATTATAAATGGATTTTAATATAAATTGAATATCAATTTAATCTGGGATTTTTTAAATGCCGAGTTACAAATCCCTATATGTTTATTTTGGAGCCGGATTATATTCTGTGTGAATATATACGATAATATTAATTTGTTAATATTTAATTTAATTATTTTTAAATATATTTATATTTAAATGGGTTTATTTAGAGCTTTAAAAATAGACAGTTTTGCAAATGACCCCCATTTTTTACGAAACTAATTTTGTTGGATCCGAAATATTAAATTATTATTAGATTTCAATTTCCGTGATTTTGGAATCATTATATGGCCGTACGGGATTTTAATGTGAAAAACAGTCGATAATTTGACTTTAAAAATATGTTGTGTAAGCAAACGGGCTCGGAATTCGGCAAAACCAGTTTCTTGGGTCCGTAATGTCGAACTATAGCTGTATGTCCATTTTCATCGAATTTGGATATTAGGTGATCATAGGAATTTTTAAACGATGAACGGAATAACGATTTGTTATAAATTAATATAATAATCAATATAAAAATATAAAAACTTCTATATAAATATCCTTCCATTCTTCTAAACCTAATTTCATTTTTTTCTATGGTCAGCGACAATTCCGCCATCATGTTCTTCACAAACCTACCAAAGTTCATGACTTCTAAAATAGATAACAATTCAAGTAAAATCTCTAAATTCCTCAAACAAATTCTATTAACTTCCTATGATGTTTCTCTTCATTAGTAAATAGTTTTCATTGGGTTTGGTAGTGATTTCTGTCGCTGGGTGGAAGACAGCGAAACCTAGGGTTCCCGATATCGGGAGATAGAAGCATCTGCACTCGTTTTTGTTATTAGTTCTGTAATAAGGGGATGAAATGAGGCTTGGGTGCAAATTTCTGGAGTAAACGTTGAGACTGAATGTCGATACTTTTTCTGGAACCCACGGTTTAGCTGTTAGAACGCATTTCCAAAGGGTAGTGCGAGTTCAACTTTTCTGGTATGGAGATGGAGTATTTCGAAAGAGAAGAGTGATGGTGTTTTTGGTTTTTAAAACCGTGGAGAGTTGAGGTTGGAAGATGGATGCAAACGTTGGGAAATGGAGCTGGAAGTTTACTGGAGGAGCGGATTTCATAATATCGGGGAAGAAGGTATTGCGGTCCTAGGCTTTTGAATTGATGATGGGCCATTAAAATTTTTGGTAAAGGCCCAAATAAAAATAAGGGTTTAAGTTTATTTGAATTTAAAATTGTTATACTTGTATAAGTCGTAACTTCGTCATACGGTGTCAGATTAATGAACAGTCAGATCCATTGAAATCGTATGGACGACGGCTTCACCATGGAATTGATTCAGAGTGAATTGGAGCTCGTTACAATTTACAGCGAAATAAATTGGCTGTTAGAATCAACCGACAGTTATCATTATTTAACGATAACCATCCAATGTGAGTAAATCTCACTAATTCTGTACAATTTATATTTTTATAAATATAATCTAGTATTGATAAATGATGATTGATTGTTGTGTGTTGATTGTTGGTTGAATGGCTGATGTATTGATTGAAACTATAGATAACGATATATATATAAATCGTTAATCAAATATTGATTTTTTTAATCGGAATATTTCATATTGAAATGAAATCGATGTTATTTATATTGTTTAACATCTGTGGATGCAGGGAAACTGGTTGGAGGGATCCAACTGGATTCCTCAATATTTATAATACTGTTTGTTTTCATATATTGTGATATATGATGTGATATATAATCTATGATTGATTTTGGATGTGTAGATGATGTTGATCATGGTTATTTGGTATTTTAAATACCATAAGAAATACCAAATGTGAAAAGGGATTTTTTCAAAGTGTAAATTGAAAATAATATATTTATAAAATCAAAGAATTCTATAAAAGGAATATTTATAAAATCAAAGAGTTTTATAAAAGGATTATTTATATAGGAAATAAATAGAAGTATAAAAGGATTATTTATATAGAAATAAATAGAAGTATAAAAGGATTATTTATATAGAAAATAAATAGAAGTATAAAAGGAATATCTATTAAGAAAGTTAATAGAATTATAAAAGGAATATTTGACGAGACATAAAAGAATTATGAGAAGATTATTTAAAGTGGATATTAAATAAAATTTTGTTTTAACAAATAGATTGAGAAGATTAATTTATAAATAATGTTTTATAAATTAAATAAAATATTTTATCACTTGATAAACGGAATATATAAGAGTGAATTTATATAGAGAAGTAGGAATCGGTTTTAACACTGATATTTTAAATGAAATTTGAGCTGCATTTATAAAGGTGATTATAAATGGGATTATAAGTGTTAGAAAAATAAAATGAGATTTTTTATGAATAATTCTATAATTAGAAGTGTAAATAGAAACTGGATTTGGGATATTGCTTTTAAATACGAAATCAAATTGTTTTGATTTTATAAAGAATTATTATTCACATTCTATGTGAAAAATTAGATTAAAGTAAATATTTTGCAAATAAAATATAATAAAAGAATTTGGGGCTTGAATTAGGAATTTTAATGGAATTACTGAAATTAGAAACTGACTGGAAATTAGTTGAGTTGAATGGCTTTTTGGGTATTGATCTGATGTTGGTTTCGGCCTTCGGGGTTTATAATTGGAAAGTTGTTCTATTACTAGTTTACAGTTAGAGATTGATAGAGGTGGGAAGATATTGATGAGTGAATAAGAAATGGAAACGTTTTCCAAATTTAATAACATATATTTTCTAATTTTAGAAAATAAGGAATTTATGAATATATGGAAACGATAAATGAAAATTTGGGAAATGAAATGATGACTGATCGGTAAGATTTCCATTTGGGAATACGACCGTTGTTTGTACACATGTTTTCCTTTGATAGTTAAATCACCGACTATCAAAGATTTTGACCATTTCCGTTGTTAATACAGAGAGACCGGGATTAGATATATTATCTGAAAACCACTCCGTATGGCATTAGCGTTGTGAATCAAATATGATGAAGATAATTGAAGACGGAGTTTTGCAAGGGCTGTTCAGTAAATCCTAGGTAGAAATTGCCTAAAATGGATTTACAGAATAGTGCCTTCGGGTTGTCTAGTCCCAGGACAACTTGAGTGGACGAGTGTCTGACAGAGTATATCTGGTGGATCGCATAAATTGATCGTTTCAAATGTATTTTCGTTGGTGGCAGAGGAATTCGTTTCTCTTAGCTTATACCCGTAGTATTTTTGGAAAAATCAATTTGTGATTTGACGGGTATGAGATGTGGCATTCAAAGAAAATGAAATATGATCCGTTAAAGATACATTATAGCCTCTAGCCTCACAACGGGAAATGGTATAAAATCGGGTAGGTCGCATGGCTAAGTGGTTAGCTGCCAATTAGGGTGTATTGTCACCTGATCTAGAGAAATTCCATTTACTTCTATAATCTATTTCGATGTTGTCCCTTTCGGGAAATGGTTGTTGATCCCAACCGTTGGTGATAATACATTCGGTACACTCAAGAGAAATGAGTGACTGATCATGTTTAGCCTGGGTTACAAGATGTTCTTATTGAACCCGGTGTATTCTTCTATAGAGATACACTGTCATAAGGTGGTCCCATACCTTGCCAGTTGGAATTCATTAACCAATAAACTCCCTCGGTTTTTGATTATATATTATGTATGTGGAACGTGAGATGAAAGCGTTCTACTAAATGATTATTATATTGTGGATGATAGACACTATCATAATATCAAGGGAGTTTTGATAAAAAATATTATTTTTTCTTGCAAAATGATTTTTGATGTTAAATCAAATGCTTTGGATTCTCATAAGGGAAAAACTCGTTCCGTGTTATACAGCGTGGTCTTATGAGATATCGTTTATTTTCTCAAGCTATTTTAAATTGTTTACTCACACCAGTCCCATGACTGACCTGGAGTTTATTTTGTTCTGTTTTCCCTAAACTCTTGGATGCCAAATTTTATATGGGCAGTCATGTAGTCGGGATTTTACAGATATACTAAGAGCCTGGAGCAGGGGGCTTCAGGATTTTATAGCAATTGCTTATTTCCGCTGTGTTGTAAGTGTTGTACTCTGATAAATGTTATTGTATACGTATACTGGTTTTATTTCAAAGTTATGTCATATTTTATTCTTTCCGTTGTGAGATTCGTGTTACTCTGATTCTGTTGTTGTGATCTTCTTCTTCTATTCTAATTTTCTATCTTATCTATTCTCACCCTCTAACTTCTTTCTATTAACTCCGGTATTTTTGATGCTTGGATAGTCGATATTGAGTTTATGTCGATAATCAAGGTCGCAAATTCCCCGGGTCGTTACAATGGTAACCCTGGCTCTGTAGTGTGACTCACTAGGGATGGGGTTAGTAATACACTAGACTGAGTTTAAGTGTATATATATGAGAGAACGTATTTGTAGATTTTATAAAAGTTGTTTTATATTGTGGAGATTTATTGGTTGAGTTGTTTTTGAGTTCTGGTCGATCAGTTTGATCCACTGTATCGGTAGGGGTTTATAAACACTTGAATACGATGGACCGACACAGTATGGTTTGAAAATAAGGGTAAATGAAATAATTTTAACCAAATTATATTTTGATATAAACAAAGTATAAATATTTGATATATTATAGTATATTGGGTGTGTTAGTTGTTATATTAATCGAATAAGATTAAAACTGAGTTGGTTATACATATAATTCATATAAGTATTACGAAATGAATTAAACTGAATTTAAACCAGAATTGAAATTTAAAACTCTGGGATTTGGAAAGGAGTTTGTAAATGGATTTGCATTAAGTATATGAGAATTTTAAAATTCTGGGAGATTTTAAATTGTTTTACAGGCACTGTGAATGGTATTTTGAAATGTATTTCAAAATAGAAGTATTTAGAAATTGTTTTGGAAGTGATATAGTATTGAACTCACTTCGGTCGCTGGAAAATAATTCCGATGATGACTGCGCAACATCAGTGGTGTTCATTTTCGAGTTTCTAAGTGATGGATTGCTACCAAAATTTTTGTTTTTGAATTATTTTGAGAAAAGCAATTTTTTTTTGAATTCCGAAAAGGGATATTTGATTCTAGAAAAGATAAGTTATTTAAAAATTCCTAGGGAAAGATTGTATGAGTTAAAAACAAATTAAATTGAAATTTGTATAAGCAAATTAGAATTAAAGAAAAACTCGTTAAATGGAAATTGAATTGTTTTAGAATGATATCGAGTAAAATTGGATTGTGAGATGGAAATCTGGAATTATATTGGACTGGTAAGTTAAGAGTTGAAATTGGTAATGGCATTTAAGTTGAGAATGAAATTTGGCTTGGATATAAGTGAATAATTGTTTTGAGATTCGATTGATCGAAATTGATTGGAAATCGATTGGTATAGATGGATATATGATCAACAGGTATTGAGTAGAAGCAAGTGCAAGAAATAAAATGGTATGTTCAACAAAGGTACATGTTTCATTCGGTTTGGTGATTTATGAGCTGATTTGGAAAGCCGCTTGGCTATTTAATTTTCTTTTGGGTTGGAGAAGGCCCAGTGAGGCGAGTTGTAGTTCTACCTATTGAGCCGTATAAAGGAGGTGCTGGCTAAATTTTCCGAAAATTTAAGGTGTTAGAAAATTTTCAGGTTTTTTGAAAATTTTAGTTGGTAAGAATAAATTAATATTTAATTGAAATTTAACTGTTCAGTTCAAACTAAAATTAAAGAAGTAAACAAATAATTTTTAACCCAGTCAATAGGCTTTGTTTGCGACCTTAGCAATTTCGAGGACGAAATTATTTTAAGGGGAGAAGAATGTAACGACCCATATTTTTAACGAATAATAAATAATTTATTTAATTATTCAAATAGTAATTCAAAAAATTTAATGGTTGTTTAATTAAATAATATTAAATATTTAATTAATATGAATAATAGAATAATATAATTAATTCCGAAATAATTGAAAATAGTGAAATTCACAATATTGTGTGAAATAGATTATTTATAAGATTTAATTCAATTCAGAATTTAATTATAATAACGAATGTATTATTTAAATGAAGTTTGAACGTATAATTATATTATAATTATAATCGAGTCAAAATGGCGTGGCAGTTCGTAATTTGGCGATTCAAACTTTAAACGAATATACAGAATCCGTTTTAAGTCGGATTTCTTTGAAACAAGAAACACTCAGAGCTGGTGAAGTATATTTTTGTAATGGAAGAGAAAAATCGGGATTTCGTCGTATAGATTATGAGTTATGTCCAAATCAAATTTTTGAAAAGTCGCTACGGAATTCCTTAATAATTTATAATGATTTATTTATATTATAAATGGATTTTTAATATAAATTGAATATTGATTTAATCTGTGATTTTTTAAATGTCGAGTTATTAATGCCGACATGTTTATTTTGCAACTGGATTATATTCTATTTGAATATATATGTGAATATATACGATAATATTAATTTATTAATATTTAATTATTTTTAAATATATTTATATTTAAATGGGTTTATTTAGAGCTTTAAAAATAGCCAATTTTGCAAACGACCCCCGTTTTCGACGAAACTAATTTTGTTGGATCTGAAATATTAAATTATTGTTAGATTTCAATTTCCGTGATTTTTGGAGTCATTATGTGGCCGTATGAGATTTTAATGTGAAAAACAGTCGATGATTTGACTTTAAAAATATGTTGTGTGAGCAAACGGACTCGGAATTCGACAAAACCAGTTTCATTGGGTATGTAATGTCAAACTATAGCTGTATATCCATTTTCATCGAATTTGGATATGTTAGGTGATCATAGGAATTTTTAAACGATGAATGGAATAACGATTGGTTATAAATTAATATAAAAATCAATATAAAAATATTAAAACTTCTCTATAAATATCCTTCCATACTTCTAAACCTAATTTCATTTTTTCTATGGTTAACGACAATTCCGCTGCCATGTTCTTCACAAACATACCAAAATTCGTGACTTCTAAAATAGATAACAATTCAAGGAAAATGTCTAAATTCGTCAAACAAATTCTATTAACTACCTATGATGTTTCTCTTCATCTGTATATAGTTTTCATTGGGTTCGTAGTGATTTCCGTCGCTGGTTAGAAGATAACGAAACCTAGGGTTCCCGATATTAGGAGATAGAAGCATCTGCGCTCTTTTTTGTTATTAGTTTTGTAATGAGGAGGTGAAATGAGGCTTGGGTGCAAATTTCTAGGGTAAATGATGAGATTGAATGTCGATACTTTTTCTGGAACCCACGGTTTAGCTATCAGAACACATTTCCAAAGGGTAGTGCGAGTTCAACTTTTCTGGTATGGAGATGGAGTATTTCGAAAGAGAAGAGTGATGGTGTTTTTGGTTTTTAAAACCGTGGAGAGTTGAGGTCGGAAGATGGACGCAAACGTTGGGAAATGGGGCTCGAAGTTTACTGGAGGAGCGGATTTCATAATATCGGGGAATAAGGTATTGCGGTCCTGGGCTTTTGAATTGATGATGGGCCATTAATTTTTTTTTGTAAAGGCCCAAATAAAAATAAGGGTTTAAGTTTATTTGAATTTAAAATTGTTATACTTGTATAAGTCATAACTTCGTCATATGATGTCAGATTAATGAATGGTCAGATCCATTAGGACCGTATGGACGACGGCTTCACCATGGAATTTATTTAGAGTGAACTGGAGCTCGTTATAATTTATAGCGAAATAAATTGTCTGTTTGAATCAACCGACAATTATCATTATTTAACGATAACCGTCAAATGTGAGTAAATCTCACTAACTCTGTACAGTTTATATTTTTATAAATATAATCTAGTATTGATAAATGATGATTGATTGCTGTGTGTTGATTGTTTGGTTGAATGGCTGATGTATTGGTTGAAATTATAAATAACAATATATATATAAATCGTTAATCAAATATTGATTTTGTTTATCAGAATATTTCATATTGAAATGAAATCGATGTTATTTATATTGTTTAACATCTGTAGATGCAGGGAAACAGGTTGGAGGGATCCAACTGGATTCCTCAATATTTATAATACTGTTTGTTTTCATATATTGTGATATATGATGTGATATATAATCTGTGATTGATTTTGGGTGTATAGATGATGTTGATCATGGTTATTTGGTATTTTAAATACCATAGGAAATACCGGAATGTGAAAAGGGCTTTTTCAAAGTGTAAATTGAAAATTATATATTTATAAAATCAAAGAGTTTTATGAAAGGAATATTTACAAAACCAAAGAATTTTATAAAAGGATTATTTATATAGGAAATAAATAGAAGTATAACAGGATTATTTATACCGGAAATAAATAGAAGTATAAAAGGATTATTTATATAGAAAATAAATAGAATTATAAAAGGAATATTTATTTAGAAAGTAAATAGAATTATAAAAGGAATATTTGACGAGATATAAAAGAAATATGAGAAGATTGTTTAAAGTGGATATTAAATAAAAATCTGTTTTAACAAATAGATTAAGAAGATTAATTTATAAATAATGTTTCATAAATTAAATAAAATATTTTATCATTTGATAAACAGAATATATAAGACTGAATTTATATAGAGAAGTAGGAATCGGTTTTAACACCGATATTTTAAATGGAATTTGAGCAGCATTTATAATGGTGATTATAAATGGGATTATAAGTGTTAAAAAAATAAAATGAGATTTTTTTATGAATAATTCTATAATTAGAAGTATAAATAGAAATTGGATTTAGGATATTGTTTTTAAATACGAAATCAAACTGTTTTGATTTTATAAAGAAATATTATTCACATTCTATGTGAAAAATTAGATTAAAGTAAATATTTTGCAAATGAAATATAATAAAAGAATTTGGGTTTTGAATTAGGAATTTAAATGGAATTACTGAAATTAGAAACTGACTGGAAATTAATTGAGTTGAATGGCTTTCTGGGAATCGATCTGATGTTGGTTTCGACCTTCAGGGTTTATACTTGGAAAGTGGTTCTATTACTAGTTTACGGTTAGAGACTGATAGAGGTGGGAAGATATTGATGCGTGAATCAGAAATGGAAACGTTTTCCAAAGTTAATAACATATATTTTCTAATTTTAGAAAATAAGGAATTTACGAACATATGGAAACGATAAATGGGAAATTGGGAAATGAAATGATGGTTGATCGGTAAGATTTCCATTTTGGAATACGACCGTTGTTTGTATACATGTTTTCCTTTGATAGTTAAATCACCGACTATCAAAGATTTTGACCATTTCCGTTGTCAATACGAAGAGACCGGGATCAGATATATTATCTGAAAACCACTCCGTATGGCATTAGCGTTGCGAATCAAATATGATGAAGATAATTGAAGACGGAGTTATGCAAGGGCTGTTCAGTAAATCCTAGGTAGAAATTGCCCTAAATGGATTTACAGAATAGTGCCTACGGGTTATCCAGTCCCAGGACAACTTGCGTGGACGAGTGTCTGACAGAGTATATCTGGTGGATCGCATAAATTGATCATTTCAAATGTATTTACGTTGGTGGCGGAAGAATTCGTTTCTCTTAGCTTATACCCGTAGTATTTTTGGAAAAATCAATTTATGATTTGACAGGTATGACGATGTGGCATTCAAAGAAAATGAAATATGATATGTTAAAGATACGTTATGGCCTCTGGCCTCACAACGGGAAATGGTATAAAATCGGGTAGGTCGCATGGCTAAGTGGTTAGCTGCCAATTAGGGTGTATTGTCACCTGATCTAGAGAAATTCCATTTACTTCTATAATCTATTTCGATGCTGCCCCTTTCGGGAAACGGTTGCTGATCCCAATCGTTGGTGATAATACATTTGATACACTCAAGCGAAATGAGTGACCGGTCATGTTTAGCCCGGGTTACAAGATGTTCTTGTTGAACCCGGTGTATTCCTCTCTAGAGATACACTATCGGAAGGTGGTTCCATACCTTTCCAGTTGGAATTCATTAACCAATAAACCCCCGCGGTTTTTGATTATATATTATGTATGTGGAACGTGAGATGAAAGCTTTCTGCTATATGATTATTATATTGTGGTTGATAGACACTATCATAATATTAAGGGAGTTTTGATAAAAAAGATCATTGTTTCTTGCAAAAGGATTTTTGATGTTAAATCAAATGCTTTGGATTCTCATAAGGGAAAAACCCGTTCCGTGTTATACGGTGTGGTCTTATGAGATATCGTTTATTTTCTAAAGTTGTTTTAAATTGTTTACTCACACCAGTCCCATGACTGACCCGGAGTTTATTTTTTTTCGTTTTCCATAAACTCTTGGGTGCTCAATTTTGTATGGGCAGTCAAGTAGTCAGGATTTTACAGATACACTGATAGCTTGGAGCAGGAGGCTTCAGGATTTTATAGCAATTGCTTATTTCCGCTGTGTTGTAAGTGTTGTATTCTGACAAATGTTATTGTATACATATACTGGTTTTATTTCAAAGTTATGTTATATTTTATTCGTTCCGCTATGAGATTTGTGTTACTCTGATTCTGTTGTTATGGTCTTCTTCTTCTATTCTAACTTTCTATTTTATCTATTCTCACCCTCTAACTTCTTTCTATTAACTCTGGTATTTCTGATGCTTGGATAGTCGACATTGAGTTTATGTCGATAATCAAGGTCGCAAATTCTCGGGTCGTTACAATATTCAGAATAAATCACAACATATCATAGATCACATATAGGTACAACAACAGAATACAATATATACATGTGTTATATATATGAATGGTTTCATAAGTCATTTACTTAAACAACATGATCTAAATGAATAAATATACACATGATTCGAATACACAAATACACATCTAGGAAATAGATTTAGGTGAGGTAGCCCAAAGGTGAAACTGCTAAATCCAAATCAACAGGAAGCTAAACCTGAAACAACTCGATCTGGCCCGAGTATAAATATATAGGTCCGTCTAGCTTAAACATATCAGTAATGATAATAGATGAAATAAAATATCAAGCATAAATAAATTCATTTCCATAATAAAAGGAATATTAAAATCACAGATTTACTCGAGGCACAAATGCGGTGATTCCCTTCCATTAGAAAGGAATATCATATGCTTAGGATATCAACTTACATTATACTAGTCCACATAATTACTGAGTAGGACACACGAGAGAACACGAACATAGACTTAGATATTACTCTTAACTTGAGCTACCCAAACTCTATGATTTGGGTATTAACACTTGGAATCATTTGACATAAGATGGAAGGTCAAAAATTATGGAAATCACCAGAATCATAGAAATAACATGAATCACAAGAATAATTGACATCACATGAACCATAAGAACCATTGAAATCACCATATAAACACAAATCCTTCGATTACTCAAAGTGATGTATACATAACAGTCATCACAAAGATGGTGAAATCATAATTCAGCACAAAACACAGAAACACATGATTTGGATCCATACAGAATTGGCAAGCCAGAGCTATGCATGCACGTGCTATCACATAGAAATGGCTTGAAGCTACAGGCAGTACTATTATCACACAGAAGAGGCACTCGAATGACCCGAAGGTCCACAGAGTTCACGTAGAATCGAACCGAAGGTCCACAGAGTTCACACAACATTGACCTGAAGATCTAGTACTAGCGATCGCACAGGAATGTATCACAAACTCACAGTCGGTAATCCAAGTAGTAGTAACTGTGTGTCCCATATACCACACGTTATCACTACTGGTTTACTATCGGCTAGTCCGCTCCATACTAGAAATCACAAGAAGCAACAACTTCAATTAGGCGAGTTTGTAATCAACCGATAAAATATACCTTTGTGTCCCAGACCACGAGGTTTACTAAATCATTCGATCACAATCACGCCTTCTCAAAAGATGTAAAAAGGTATGGCTTTATATAATAAAATACTAGGTTTTTGATATAAATTATAAAATGATTCTGAAAATATTTTGGTTTACTTCTTTAAATGTGTGTGTATATATATATATTATTGAAATATTTCTTATATTATTGCTCTGAGACGATATTATTTACAATACCAAAACATATAAAACTATAGTCCCTAAGCTAATATATTTTCATAGAGAAAAAACCTTTATGAAAAAAAATTCACAAAACGTGCACGGTGTAACAAGAAACACAGAAATTATGCATAGAACAATACTTGAAATCAACACAAAAGAGCTACCAAAACACGTGGAATTTGCAGGAAACTCATGTGATCTGAATAATGGATTTTAAATGTTGTAGGATTGCATCTATTCGATCAAATCCATAACAAAAATGTCATTAATGAGTATCAAAATTAGTTGCAAACCATGGCATAAGCCTTAGCAAATAATGAATCTATTAGGTTTCATTAATACATGAAAAGTAACAAAAAGGAGCTTGGCCTCCTTGGAATTTCACGTTTCAGGGGGTCGACCCCTCAACTACTTGGGTCAACCCTAGGGTCGACCGCTCTTAAGCTTAAGTCGAATCCTGGGTCGACCTAAGAGGAGTGTGGGTCGACCCACTTAGATGCAAACTCCAGGTGGAGTTTGCCACTTTCTGTTACATTTTCAAATCATATTCTTGTCATGGAACGCATGATATTTTAAGATGAAACTCTCTATAACTCAAGACTGGAACTTAGGCAACACAAGGAAACAAAGATTACACTAAACAAATATAAATTGAAGGAGATATTAAGTCACAAAGATCAACCCCAAATCTATAGTTTACCGTAAACATATAATTTCAACCTCTCTGTTTACAGTAACACATTTTCTCATCAAAACATCCAAAAACTCAATAACAGAGACATGCACAGTATAAAAGCTAGAATGTATGAGTCGAATAACTCACCTTGCATGGATTTGCACAAATTTGGCCACATATGGCTTACAGTACTGAGATTTCTCAACACGCAAATCCTTCCATCTTACTGTAACCTCATATTCCCTTTTCAAAAGATTAATGCATGATTCCTCTTAGATTCTTGTAGAGATTATCTGTTGTAAGAAAGCTAACAATTTCCCATTTGATTCAGGTTGAAAGTTTGAGTTTTTTTAAAGGGTAGGAAGAGGATTTTGTAATGTTCCATTCTCAGAAAGATAAGGAAGAAAGAGTTTCTTTTATCAGGAGATAGCACGTACTCCCCAAAAAAAATTCTGGATCTGTCTTAAGTTAACTTCCATGAAGCGTTATAGGTAAATAGAAATAGAATCTCACAAGATAGATATATAAAAATAGCAGCAAAAATTTAAACCTTCATTATTCAATAGAAAAAAAATCGTAGTCTGAAATCCAGTTACAACATCTGACTAAAATACTGGAACCAAATACATCAAATAAAAACATCTGTCTTGCGCTAAAAACCATCAAAGTACAGAAATGTAATGTCATAATCTCCACAAGTAGCCATAACAAAGTAGACAAGTAATCACAGCGATTCATCAAAGCTGATCCAGATCCAAGTAGAAACAGAAGAGAGAGAAAGACATAATCACGGCTGAGCATTCCCACCCTGAGAACCTGGGGGGATAAAGAGAGAAAAGGGAAACAAAAAGGGTCAGACATAAAGTTTGGCGAGTCCAGTGACCTTTGACATATAAAGAAGTAAAATCAAGATAGGTTAATAAACTGGATGAGAGATAGCAGTAACCTACAACAGGTATAAATAGGATGAACAAGATAAGCAGAATAAGCAGGGTAATATGGACCTAACTATGCTTCTCACTTACTTTACTCTGCACCAATACTAGTATACATGATTTATGACAGGATTAGGTGTTCCCTAATTATACAATAGAGAAAGAATGATCCAATAGAAACATAATGGTAGGTTTAGGTGTACTCTATTTACATAACGGGTTTTACCCCAAATAGAAATAATAGGTACCTCAATAGAAATAACAGGTGTTACCCCAAACAGAAATAACGTGTACCATAACAGAAACAGGCAGGACTAGATATACCTAATTACTATCTTAAGCCTAATTGTTCTAAAATCGCAAATCCAAAAAAGATTTTGCTTCATCCATGAATAATCGTGCTTCCACTTCAAGGTTTAGAAGTGCCTCTTTCTTTTTTATGGTATGGTCTTTCAGTTTCGTGGTTGAAGTATTTTTTTTATTTAAGATTCAAGTTCAACCATGTATATTAAATACGAATAGAAGTTATGAGATTGGTGTTTTTATTTTTTCGTTGATCGTTTTTAAATTTGATTGGATGTAACTTACCTGTGTTTGAGTTCTTATCGAATATGGGACTCATTTTTGTATTTTAGTCAATTATCCAACTGAAATTAAATGTTTTGCAGGTATGGAAACCTGTCGTATTTCCCTATTAGAACAGAGATGTGTAGAATTGATTTGTTTGTACAATAAAAAGAATTTTTAGACAGATCTATAAAGAAAATAATTGTGTTTTGTAGAATGCATTTTGTGAAGAAATTCAATTTTTTTCTTCCTTTGGAGCTAAACGTGTATTACTATTTAGATGCTCTTCTCAATGGATGTGTATTATTTGCACTAATTTAGGTCATTGGATATTACCATCTTTGTAATTTGTATCGTATCCCCTTGATAAAGCTCCAATTTTATGGAGAAGAAAAAAATAAATTCATTGCTGTGCACTAAACAACCTTCTATCATTTTGCTTGACTAGGTCATTATCTTCTAATGCGTTTATTTTATAACAATATATGCATTATGTATATTTAATTTTTGTCCCTAAGAATTGATACATTATCATTATGGATGTGACCATGGAAGGCACAAGTTTTTATGCCATCAGGCATTGTTAAAATAAGTGCGACAACTTCATAAGTTTTATTCTTCTTCTTCTTGGCTTGCTTCTTTTCGAACATGACCCATTTTCAGAGTATAGCCAATATGTAATAAAATTCTTATTTTTTTTGCTGAAGCACTACCATAATTCACATACTATAATGTATACTTGAAATAGCATGAATCTAATATTTACTTTGATTTTATGAGGTAGAGAGTTTAAACTTATTTGAAATCATTAAGTCATACAAGATTCCAATTAATTTTTATAGATTTTTAAGCCTCTTCTACTTTTTCCTTATTTGATTTTGCCTAAGACCAGATTAGAGTTTTAGAAAAATATGTCAAAAGATGCTCAACCATGATTTTTGGTTTTCTTTATCTCCATTATTCTAGGTATTAACAATTATTATGAAAATAAAGCAGTTCACGTTTGCATAGATTTAAGCCTCTCTTACTATCTTCTTATTTGATTTTGCCTAAGAACAGATTAGAGTTTTATAAGAATATGTCGAAAAAAGCTCAACCATGATTTATGTTTTCTTCGTCCCCATTTTTTCAAATAAAGACCACTGTTTTGAAAGTAAAGCAATCCACATTAGTATTACTTTCAAAGTTTCCGCGGTTTGCGAAATGCGTGCTTCTTTGGGCTCGACATTCAAGGATGCACTCGAGGGTAATACATTATAAGAGCATCTCCAACTCACTTCTATTTTCAATGTAAAGCGAGTGACACATAGACTTTAGACATTATGCTTTGATTTTTAATCTCCAATGCTGAAGTAATAAAAACGTGGAGTATGATGTGGCACGATTTTTGGTAGACAATGTGAATTGAAATGTCTACCACCAGACATTATATACAATGTGAACGGATGACCACCACTAATTTTTTGCCATCTATACAAATTTCAATGCATAAAAATGTTTGCATTGGAGAAAAAAAATTATTTTGTTGTAATATGCAATAATGTAAGTTTAACATTGTCTGAGTACCCATGCCATATAAGTATATCATGAAATAATATTGTTCAGCATTGCAGATGCTTTAAGCATCTTCAATGCTGATGTAATTGAAGTGTAAAGTCAATTACACATAAGCAGTTTGACAACAAGTATTGTTTTTGGTTCTCAAATGCAATTTTGATAGTATCGTGGAATCTGACATGTACAATAAATTTTTTCAGATTATGAAGCAGAATGTCCAGTTTCGAACATCATATTCCACAATTTGAAATGATACACGTCGCCATCTGCTCTCGTTTTTTTTTTTCGTCCTTTCTCCTCCTCCTATACCAGATCTGCCATGAAATTTGTATAGGTCATATAAAGTTCAGAAATAGTGTGGTGCTAAGGGCACCCCAATATGTTCTTCCTAATACCACGACTAAAAAATACCACAAGAATTAGTATTTTACTCTTCTTAATACCACACACTTAAAAAATAGGGGCTACCACACTGTTTTATCCTATTTCGTTCGATTTTCGTTGGTTCTCATTTGTAAAACCGATCAACGAGCTAAACCCTAGATATATAACCGATCAACGAATTCAGCGCCGTAATATACAAATGCCGTGAATAAGGTTTGAATTAAGTAAACTAGAAGAGAAGTAAGAGATTAGGGTTTTAGATCACCACACAATTGAGAGATTACCGTATGAATTTAATTTTCCCACGAAACATGCTAAGAAGACAGCGATTACGAGAGATTATGGTATTTAGATTAGCTTAGTACGTGATTAATTCGGCAAATAATGATTGAGTCAGAGATTACAATGGACAGATAATGTGGTATTAGAAAGCATATAAAATTTAATGAGTTTTAACTTTTTAATTATGGTATTAGGAAGAACGCACTGGCCTTTACCATCACATAGAAATATATCTTCCCACTTCATTCTCATGTCTGAGACAGTTGCGCCGGATTGTATTAAAGTTAAATTATCATAGGATTTTAACAAATCTCAATCCTGTCCGCCTCTACTTAACAAATCACATATCAATGGTAAAAAAAATTTACCTGCTGCTACTCGATTCTTGTACCATCAACTCCCAATTTAGGTATTGTCTATTTCTTTTTGTCGAACGTTGTTTCCTTTTCGATTGGTTTCTAGCAATTTTGATTTGTTTTCCTAAACAAGTAATTACACGAACAACTGTAGTTTCTAAAACATTTGTGTTGTTTAACAATGTTATTCATGCTATTATGTTTGTCACTAATTTTTGTAGGATTTATGACTGTTTATTTATTTAAACATTTGGGCAATTGAGTTGTTTGATATATTGCCTCATACTGCAATTTTTTGACTGAAGGACTGGGCAAGTCTCGGTCCTTATTTGATGAAACTATAGAAATTTTATTATGTATATCACAATATTCTCTTTTTGCTAAAATAATGGTGCTATTCAACCATTAATGATAAAAGATTTTCATTTTTTTCCAAAAGGTGAATAGTTTTATTTTATTTACCTTACTTATATGGTTATATTCTTTTGTGATTTATTATGTTGTGCATGTTTGTTAGTTGCTATGCTAATCTCTTTTTTCATATTCTCAATATTGGAAACCTTAATACCTACAAGAGAGTCAATAGTGGCTATAACAGAGATTTTGGAGTATTTGTATGATCTACATAACACTTTGCTAGCGAAATTTAGGTAACCTTAATACCCCTTAATATAACTGCAAGATAAGTCTTAAGATGGCCGAGGCAAAGGTGTGTATATAACCCCTTAATAGCTCTGCTTGGACTAGCTGAAATGATAGCCAAGTTTTGACATGCAAAATCGATTAATGAAGTTTAAATGTGTCATAACTTGTCCGATTGTACAGTCCAATTTATCCCAACTTTGCAACTAACCTGTGAGATAATTGTTCCATTGTGTTATTAAATTACGCTTTTCTTAAAGTCATATCTAGTTAATGGCAACTGCTAAATCTTACATTCAAGGGATGTAGTATTAGTTGTGGCATCTAATGCTAGTGATAAGTGTGATGATAGCTGGTTGTTTTACACGTTATGTTATTATGTAGGTTTTTTGGATTCCATGGTTATTTCATTATATAGCTGATCATGTTTGGCTGCTTATCTCCTTATAATCAACTTTTTTTTTGGATTCCATGATTATTCCACTATATTGCTGATCATGTTTGGCTGTTTATCTCCTTACAACCAAATGACTTAGAGAACCTTGTTGTTGTACTTGTATCATGTTTAGAAACATAAAAAAATGTTTTAAAACCTACTGATTAAGAATATACTGCTGCTAGAGTTGTAATGGGTATATTCGTTATAAGTAATTCATTGTGTTAATATTTATTGACTTCATTTGGATGACAATATTTCTCCTCCATTCATGAAATTTTAGGCTACTAGTTATGATCCTGAAATGCTTAAAATACTTGACTGTAGTGGAATAAGCTAAATCATATTGATCAATTTAGAATATCAAACAAAAGGAAAATATGTTCACCGTATAATTATATTTTAACTCACTACTTGTTATTGTAGTTGAGATTTGAAGGTGTCCGTGTATTTCTATGTCTTCATCAGAATCAAAATATGGGTTTGGTAGCTCAGACGATGAATGTTCCCTCAACCAAAATCAGTGACTCTATTACGTTCATTCCCACTGTTGCATTGCTGAGTAGATAAAACATGATTTTCCTGTGATTCCAATCAAAATTGGAGATGCTCTAAGGTACATGGATTCGGAACATCAGCTTATTTGGTTATGTTTCTAGTCTGCTTGAAATGAAAAAGCATGTTATTGTTGAATTTTCTGGCTTATTTGGTTAAAAGGCCGTATTTTTTACATAACTTAACCCCTTGATGGTATAATTGAACAGCTGTATCATTCTGACCTTAACACAAATTTTCACATATTTTGATATGCAAGCACTTTAATTGATTTTATGTCACGGATAGCTGTGAAATGTATTATTTGGATTTCAGTTAGTTTATCTTTTCCATGCAATTGGTCATGACCTGATCTTGCTCGTTCTAGGAAACACTTGAATACACTTTCTAGATATCATGACAGGACTATATTTTTAGTTGATTGGTCAAGGTATTATCGCCTTTGCTTGCTGATAAATTTATTTCATCTGCTTAATTTATTTATGTAGCATTATCTTGATTTCCGATTGACATGAGATGTGCTAATTTTCGCTGTCTTTTCTCTTTTCATTGAATCATTGCTAGCATTGTATATTCTAATGGAAAAAGGTAATGGTAATAAATGTTGTTGAATTATGCAGCATAGGCTACATAATATTCAAGGGCATAAGCTACATAATATTCAAGGGCATAAGCTACATAATATTCAAGGGCCTGTGGTTCATTATCATGATTTAACAATAACTAATATTATTACTTCTTCCTATGAATGAACATATACAATAGTAATTCAATTCATGAATTCTCTCTTGCATACATTTGTAGTCATATGACCAAATAATTAAGTAAAATTTTAGAGAATATATAGATTGTGTTAAATAGTCTAGAGATTACATCTTAGAATATGACTCGTCAATCAGTGATGCTACAGAATCTGCACATTATCATTGAACAGACACATGTTTGCAATTTAGGATAAGCTACTACACATTTTAGACATGTATTATGAAGACCGATATACACTGAAAAAGAGTTTTCTTGTGGTTTAGCTGTTGAAACTTCGATCACCATCCAGGTCAGTTGCAACCTGTTTGATATAGGTAGATTGGGCACATCTGTATTCTCACTGTTATTTTTTTCCTAATTAATATTCATTGCATGCTGAAATTGCATTGTGCAGAAGTTTATGTGGAAATTGTTTATTGGCTCCGTTGCTGGTGTTTGCATTCTCATTATTACTGCTATTTTTGCCCAAATAATTGGCCATGCCTTCTCAAGACCACAGAAAGTTCAGATCAAAATAGCACACTTCAGTTAGTTGAACCTTACACTCCTCAATTCAAGTCATTTAACACTGCTGAGGTATGTGTGACTTTGTCATTGTTATTGATTACTTATAGTGAAGACTCAAAATATTGCATAGGATTATGAGTGTGTACACATACGCATGTGCATATAGACATAAATGTGTGATTGTATCAAGGTTTGATATCTTGGTTTTGGTCTTTTCTAATTTTAGGAATTTTGATCTAATTTGCCGGAAAAAAAAAAAATTTGGTTTTGGAATATTGCATTTATATCTGTTTAATTTGTTGAAATAAAATGTATATTTTATCTTTAATTGGAAATTAATATGTAAACGAAGAATACCGAGTCATCATAAATATGTACAGCTTGAAATAATGTTTATTCGTTACTTCGTTCTTAATTTCTTTAATTTCACCAATTATATGCTCTATGATTATATATGTTTCCTAATTTCTATAATTTCACCAATTATATGCTCTATGATTATATATGTTTCCTAAGTTAAAATTTTGAATATTTGTAACTAAATTATTTTAGTTTCTTATGTAAATTTGAATTTCAATAATTGTTTTATCTTCTTCATTGAATCAGAGTTTCGATCTGTAAGCTCAACTAAAGCAATATTTACAGAGGGTAACTCAAAGCAACAAGCTGCAGCTTCAAGCAATTGTTCCTTCAGCAGCGTTCCCTTGATCATTAATTAGTTTCATACTTTGCCGAGTCGAGCTTGTAAAGTGTAGAACGCAAAGTTCAGGGAAGAGGCTTAGCGGTTTCTCAATATGTCAAGTATTCAGGATCTCTTGATTGTGCTATTGAAACAATGAAGAGTGAAGGGATGAAAAGCACTTCTCTAAGATACTTTCTGATGTAGGACTGGGCATTATAAGTGGAGGCATTGCTGGAATGGCTTTTTGGACAGTTGTTTTGCCATTTAATGTTGCAAAAACTGCCATACAAACTGCATCAGATCCAAATGTCGGTCGCATTCTCTTTAGGACATTATACTCGATCTATACAAGCGTAGGGATAAGGGGTTGCTATGCTGGCCTTGGACCAACATTAGTCAGAGCATTTCCTGCAAATGCAGCTGCAATCGTTGTGTGGGAGTTTACTGGTAAGTTCTTAGGAGTTAAGCATGTGACTGAAACCTCATGTTTGTGTTTTACATATGTTTGTTATACCTTATAACTAGCAGTCGGTCTTGTGCTTATCAAAAGTTTCTGCCTCTATTTGAATTGCGTTTCCAGGCTGAGTGCGCACGAATGATGTCTGGAAATCAATGAATCACTATCATTGAATGGCTATACATACCTTTTTTGCTTGGTGTCTGGTAAATTCTTAGAAGTTCAGCCGCAAGCATCAGAGAGATTTTACTGGTTTAACTGATGCAGTGGTGTGTAACCTTGTTTTTTCTAAGAAAATCTCAAATATTGGAGATGAAGAAAACTGGACAAGTTATTCATTTGAATATCATCAGTGGTGGAATATGTAAATTTACCAGTCAAAGAGGTGGGTTAGGTTCTATTCTATTTTTCTTACGATCATGGGACCAATATGTTGTGTTCATATTGAAATCTAAAATTTGACACATAGGAAAATGATGTTGTGAAGTTTGCCTACTAGTTCACTGTATCTTTAAGTTCCATAATGCACAATGATCTGTGCGTTATAGCTATGCCATAAAATGGGCTTGTACCACATATTAAGCGATATTTATACTTCCTTAGAGGTAAAAAAGGAAGGAGAAGTTTGCTTGCAAGAATAGGCTTTCCTTTAATTGACTTATTTTAACATAAATGGTGATATCTGTTCTCTTGTTATCATTATTTATTTCCTGGGGCATCACACTTTTAGAATTTTTGCTAATAGCTCACTAGTCTGTTATTTTTATTGAACTCAGATCTATAATGCATTGATGTCATTTTCTTCAATGCGGCTACTTCTCCATCCTGATTCATATCCTGAATCTAATGAATAGGCTCAGGCAACTTTTATTATAAAATAATTTGAAAATCGTTTGCTTTTATTATCCAATAATTTCCATTGGTTTGAATTTTTAGAAAGTTCTACCAATCACTCTGAAGACGTGTATGAAGAAAGGCTTTGCGCAGTTGAAGTTCTTAATGATGCATTTGGTACTTGTAGTTTTATATATGAACTATGTTTTGTCATTTGTTAACTCAAATTGATATTAATATGAAATTAAAAATATATGTATTGAATTTGGTAACTCATGTATTGAACTTATTTTTTGTTAGTTGATGCTTTATTTTGTTATCATGAATATGTGCTACATTTGTTGATTATCATATTTTATTCGTGTATACATTGCTCTTCAAATTGTTATGCAGATCCATTTTGATTGCTAAAATTAAAATGTATTATATATGAGCTGTAAAAGATTTAGCAATACTATAATATGTTAATTTAATAGTGTCATATAGCCGCTATTGAATAAAAATGTTATAGTAGCAATACTGTGTTATAAAGATTCTAATTTTCATTGGAATTTAGATATATTGTAACGGTGAGAACAAGCTATTATCTTTAAGTAACATAGCGACCAATTTATGCTATAAAACCAGGCTTTTTTATAGCGGTTGTTTTAGTGTTATTAATATTCAATAGTTTTTATAACATGTCGATATACAACGTTTACCGAACCGTTATAGTATTGATTAATAGCAGCTATATACTGCTATAAAAGACAATTTCTGTTGTTAGTGTCCAGTAAGGCCATTCAGAGCAATGTGGCAGTCAAACAATCTGGGGCCAACTCCGGAAAAGTGGAAGTAAATGTTGGAAATCGTGGAAAACGAAATGAAAACCAACAAAAGGGGGCTAATGGAAATCGTGGTCAAAAGGGAAACTCCAGAAAGCGACCCGAATTCTAGATATTTGAGAGCTATACAACATTAAATGGCACTCTGTAAAATATCTACCTTGATACATGCAGTACAGTCCAATATTAGAAACCACCTTCGCGGGAATCCATGGAAAAAGAGCGCGCGACCGAAAATTTTGCTTATTCCATGAATTTTACGGACATGCGACTAATGAATGTCGTCCTCTAAGAGATTTTATCGAGAAATTAATTAGAGAGGGGAAGCTCGATGAGTACAAAGTCGCCCCAAGGGATAAGGGGCAGGGAGCTTCGACTCCCAAACAAGGGCATATGACTCTTCGCGCCACCGCTTAAGAAAAAGCCAAAGGCATTGTGATTAACACCATTGTCGGAGGACCACATCCGGTCGGATATAGAGTTCAGACTATGGAGAGGTATGTAAAATCTAAAAAACATCTCGATGTTGGGGAATCTAGTATCCTCGAAGTTGCTAGTCCCATTAAACAAAGGGGGACGATGACAGATGACATCATTTTCTGCAAAAGAGAATTAGTGGGAGTAGAAACCCCAAGTATTGATCCTTTGGTAATCACGACCATCATTGGCCCAGCCACAGTACGAAAGGTCCTTATTGATAGCAGAAGTTCAATAAACATTCTATTTAAACAAGCCTATGATCAAACGAAGTTGGATCTGAGAGATTTGAAGTCGTGTACCAGCAAGATACGAGGCTTTAACGGGTCGTCCACATAGTCTGTTGGTATTGTTGAGTTACCTGTAGAACTGGGAGAAGGTGAACGCAGGAGAGTGAGAATCCTCCCATTTCTTGTGATGGAAATAAGTTCCCCATATAATGCGTTTTTGGGCCGGCCGGCGCTAGCAGAATTTAAAGCCTGCATCACTCCTTGGTGTTTGCTGTTAAAATTTCCAACGGAAGGCGGAATTGGGACTGTACGGGGAGATCAGGTGACGGGACGGGCATGTTACTCGGTAGAATGGAAAGAACTCCGAGACAGATAAAGTGTAGAGCCCGAAGATAATGCCCCTTCTACAAGGGGGAGGGAGGCATAACAACTACAGATAAACATCCCGGTCGGGACCGTCCAGTTGCCAACTCGAAGATATTGATCTGAAGAGTGGACGAAGAGCTGGGATGTAGGAATACAACCCTAGTGATACCAAGGTGGAAATTTTGATCGATAACGACGACTTGACTAGGGTTTTGAAGATCGGGTCCTATCTTGACCCCCTCCGGATGAGGGAGTTTACTAAATTCCTCCATGCAAACCTTGACGTGTTTGCATGAAACCCATGTTGACATGTGTGGGATTTCTCCTTCCATCATGACTCACTCACTCAACATTGATTGAAAGTACACTCCCATCAAGCATATAAAGGCGAATGCTGGGCCCAGAAAGGTCAGCGACATTGAAAGAAGATATCAAGAAGCTTCAAAACAATGGGTTCATTCGAGACGCAACTTACCCGAAATGGATAGCCAACCCAGTACTTGTGAAGAATGCCAATGTGAAATGGCGAATGTGTATTGATTTTTCAGACCTAAATAAAGCATGCCGTAAAACACTTCCAAAGATCGATTAGCTCGTCAACTCAATGGCTGGACACGAACTCCTCTCGTTCATGGATGCATACTCGGGATATAATCAGATTGCAATGCATGTCTCAGACCAGGAAAATACCGGTTTCATAACAGACCTTGGGCTATATTATTATGTACTCATGCCCTTCGGACTGAAGAATGCGGGGGAACTTATCAGCACCCAGTTAACCGCATGTTCCATGATCACATTGGGAAGACGATGAAGGTGTATGTGGACGATATGTTGGTGAAGTCAAAAGAATCATCTGGCCATGTAAAAGACCTGGCAGAGATGTTCAGCGTTCTTCGTAAGTATGAGATGAAGCTCAATCCTTTTGAAATTTTGTTTGGAGTCACATCAGGAAAGTTCTTGGGTTTCATTGTTAGTTCATGAAGTATCGAGATTAACCCAGATCCGATCTCAGCAATCAAGGAAATTTAAGAACCTCGGAAGATCAAGGACGTGCATAATTTGATAGGGAAGGTAGCAGCTTTGGGACAATTCATATCCAGAGCTACAAACAAGTGCCTTCCCTTCTTTGAGTTGATAAATAGAGGGAAGCACCACTTTGCTTGGACGCAAGGATGTGTCGAAGCCTTTCAAAATTTGCTTGATCATCTGGAGAAACCCTTTGTCTTATCTAAGCCAGTTGACTATGAAGACTTATTTGTGTATCTGGCAGTATCCATGCATGTTATCACCTCAACCTTAATTTGCGAAGAAGATCGAGTGCAATGGTTGGTTTACTATGTAAGAAAAAAAAATGACGGGAGCCGAACATAACTACCCAAGGATTGAGAAATTAGCCTATAACTTACTAATTGCATAGAGGAAGCTCCGCCATTACTTTCAAGCTCATCCCGTCAAACTATATATCTACCATCCACTGCGACAGGTTCTCCAACGGCCTAAAGCATTCGGAAGACTACTCAAATGGAACATCGAGCTAAGTTAATTCGACCTCACCTTTCTTCCGCGAAAATCTATCTAAGGACAAGCACTGGCTGACTTTATAGCCGAGTTCACTACTCCCGAAGATGACGTTCCAGAAAACAACTCCCAACTTCCTAGTGTTGAACCACGAGCGGACAATTGGAAGTTGTATATTGACGGCGCATGTAATGATCAGCGTTCTGGCGCCAAAATCGTGTTATTAACTCCCATAGGACGGTCTATTTATTATGCCCTAAGATGAAATTTCTCGCCACTAAAAACGACTCCGAGTATGAAGCCCTGATTGTTGGACTGAAGCTCACGAGGGAATTGGGAGTGGCAGCGTTAGATATTTTCTGTGATTCGCAACTTATTGTGTTTTAGGTTCGGAGAGAATACCAAACCCGGGGGGTACGGCTTGCCGCCTACCTCAAGCAGTTTGAGGAGCTATTAAGCAATTTTGATCATCATAGCATCTCCCACATTCCCAGAGAAGAAAACTAAAAGGAAGACAGATTGGCAAAATTGGATAGCTCTGATAGTCCGAGCGAAGCAGAACTAGTCCCCATGGAAACCTTAAGCACTCCAAGCATATATCGGATGGAAATTAATTAATCCTTCGAGACTGGGCCTGAAAAGGAATCGTGGATAACTCCCATCAAAAAATTTCTCTTGCATGGAACCCTTTAAGAAAGAAAGAATGAAAAACAATCTCTAGTGCGCCAAGCTTCACAATATATCATTCAAGGAGACGAGCTTTACAGAACGCGATTCTCGATCCCAATGCTCTGACGTGTGGCTACTGATGATATTAAGAGAGTGTTGCGGGAAGTGCACGAAGGGGAATGTGGCGCCCACACTGAGGGACCGACCTTGGCTAAAAAGGTGTTATGATATCGTTATTTTTGGCCTATTATTAGTAAGGATGCAGCCAACTATTCCAAGCGATGTTACAAGTGCCAGAGTTTTGTCCAAATCCCAAGAACTCTGCCGATAGAACTTACCCAAATGGTCAGTCCTTAGTCGTTCGCCGCATGGGGAATTGACATTATTGGGAGTCTCCCTATCTCGAAAGGAGGTGCAAAGTATGCAATCATAGTTGCGGATTACTTTATGAAATGGGACGAAGCTGAACACCTGACCATAATCACGATGAAGGGGGTGATCAACTTAATTGTAAAGAATATCATATGTCGATTTGGGCTACCCCGGACTATCATTATAGAAAATGGAACTCAATTCGAAAGCTTAGAGTTCAGGGATTTTTGCCAATGATAAAACATCGAGAAGTAGTACATAGCTTAGAGTTCAGGTATTTCTGTCAACAAGATTATCAAGTCCATCTTGAAAAAGCATCTGGAACGAGCCAAAGGCTAATGGGTTGATGAGTTACCGTTAGCCCTTTGGGAATACCGTACCACCCATAAGTCTGCCACATGGAATACTCCTTTTTCCTTATCTTATGGCATAGCAGCAGTCATCCCAATAGAGCTCGAAGTCCCTTCTCACAGGATGATATATTATGACCCACTGTCTAACAAGGCACTTCTCCTGGAATCTTTAGACATGGTTGACGAGAAAACAGAATAAGCCAACCTACCTGTTGAAGCACATCGACGATGGGTGGCCCGATATTACAACAAAAAGGTCTGACCGAAGACCTTCGATTTTCGGCGACCTTGTTTTAAAATGGGTCTTCCAACTCTTGTTCATATGGGCCTAAAGTAGGAAGGGGCGCCTTATGTCATCCAAAAGAGGCTTGATAATGGAATCTTCAGGCTAGCGACTGTGGATGGCGAACTTCTTCAAAGAGCGTGGATTGCTGAGCATTTACGATGTTATCTTTCTTAAAACTTTTATTTTATTTCATTCTTAACACTATAATAAGGCATGTCTTGCCGTTTGTTGTTATATATAAATAAGAGATCCTTTCCATGCTAATGTCTTTCTTCTTTGGTTATGCATTGTGATTCGACCAACCAAAGTCAAGTTTCAAACAAAGGGAGTGACAGCCTCCCCGACAACGTTCATTAGCTCCCGCTACAGTGATCCACCCAAGCTCAGTGACTTGCCAAGCCTAGGATTAACTAGATTTGAGTTTGATATCGACACTCAAATCAGCAAACCTCATTCTACGAACTAAAGTGCGGAGACTATACTAGGGCGAGTGTGATAGTTGTACCCAGACTAATAACCACTCAATCCCTAAAACTCTAACTCCTGGTAACTAAGGAGAGAGTATAAAATGACTCACATGCCTTGATACATGGCCGTAAAATTTTCAACTTGAACTCCGGTCGACCTCGGGAAAGTATAAAAGGTTCGGGCGACCAAACCAATTAAAACCTAACTTTGAACCTAGTTCGAATGAATTTTGAGATTCAAAGTTAGTGGAAGCAACTACATTGTGTCTCTGGACTTTGACTATGATTCTTATCTTATAACTCACTATTTGTTACTTGGCTTAGTAATACTTAAGTTGCTAGTATGATGACTGGAGAGCGGTATATAAACTTGCAAACATATAATGTTGTTTACATTGATAGGAATTTCATCCACACAACGTAGATTTATACAAGATAAAAACGCAAGGGCCGCACTTACAAGGACATCCAAAGGGCCTAAGACAACACAAGACTAAATATCATTAAGCCTAAGATGGCTTATCACTGCGCTTCTAACACTTTTCCAATTCTTCCTTTTGGATCAACTCCAAGACTTCCTCAGTATTCATGAGATGCCTTTGCTTTTTGGATTTGATAGCAGAGGAACTGGAATGCTCAAATTTCGATGTGTCATGTTTCCTCTTGCTTTGCTTAGTCAGAGTTGGAGGAGAGGTCTCTTTGGTTATTGGACCCGTAATAGGAGGAATGACTTGGAGAGGTCTGATATCAAGTGGGCCAGTCACTGGTTCACATTTAATAAAGCGGACCTTATTTTCATTCCTGGACTTCATCTCCACAAGAAAAAACTGACTAGTTTTCCCAATCTCCCCTATGTATTCCACTTCTTCCTCTTTCGGTTAAGTACCCTTACCATCTAAACCCTTCAAGGAGTTAATCATCTCTTCGTCTTTGCCTGGTTCAGCAGCGGGGGTCTCTTGTTGCTCCTCCATCGCCTTAGTATTTGGTTCAGAGCTAGCCCCCGCCGTTGGTGTACCTATAGCAGGAAGAGAAACAATCAGACCTGGAGGAATGACATAACTCCCGACTGGAGGTTCTATTGTTAGATGACCAGGTGTAAATATACTTTCTGAACTTGGGGGAGAGAAGGGTTATACCGTTTGCCGAAAAGCCTTTCGGTGTGGCAGAAGTCCTGGCCTTAGGAATGGGGGTGAGAGTTACCTCCGAAAACAGGAGTGGATCATTAGGACTATACTCAGATGCTTTTCCCGAAGGTAGATCTGGAGGAGGAATGGTTGGTTGACCAAGAGTAGAATCGCCAATAGTCCGGGAAGGAGATATGCCACCTTTATTTGCATTGGACTTCCCTCCCTAGATTTTTTTTCCTTTAATCCTGTACCGCTCGGCATCCTTTGCTTCCTTCAATAGCCTCTTTCCCTTAGCTCGCGCCTCCGGCTCGTCCCCTTGCAAGAATTGGTTTATCAGAGCTTCCTTATCTAGTTGTTGCTTGCTGCAACCCCCCTTTCTTCTTCCATAAAAACCTCCTAAGCATCTTCCAAGATTTTTGAATAATCATCAACCCAAGAAAGATTCCTATGACGAAGAACTTGGGCAAAGAACAGAAGCACATCACTACCAAACGCATGACGCATTTCATCTATTTTTGTTGCATGCTCAGTCTTAAGAGTTTGAATCTCGACTTTATGTTGGAGCTGAGAATTAGTGGCACCTTTTATTGCAACATTGGAAATTTTCTCTACCTGTTTTCTAGCCACTTCGGAAGCGGCAAGCTGAGCTTTAAGATTCTACACTTCTAGCTCCAGGAGTCCTCTTTCATTCCTTAAGCTCTCATTTTCAACAGTATGAGACTAACACTGCCAGCCCACTATCTTCACCTCGTCCTGGGCTATGCTCGTAAGGAGTGACCAACGGTCGATTTTGGTGCAAAGGCACTTAGTTTTGATTTTAAAATCCTTCTTGGTCTTCTCGAAATATTTCTTGAGGGTGGCCATCTCGTTTTCGTGCCCTTTCAACTCTTCCTTCAATGACACGAGGGTCTCCTTGTCATACTGCCACTCCATTTGCATACCCTCGATTTCAACTTCATGGGTACTGATAATCTCACATAACTGTCTTGCATATGCATGCATGGCATCATATTGATTTAAAGAAAAATCAACTTCTAACCTAATGCGGTCGCCAAGATTTTTTGGGAATGGCTGAACATCGGGAATGAATATGATGCCGGTAAAGCGGAGAGGGGAAAGGCTTCTTAAAGTTCTTTAATTTTCTTAGCAGGAGTCCTCTCTTATGTGGATGAAATTAATATTCAGGTACATTTATCAGGGCGTTTAGTACGAGCGGTAGGATCCTGACCCCGGGGACTGGTCGGTTGTGACCTTCGAGAGGGATCAGTAGGAGGTCCTGAATGAGGAGGGGAGATTTGGGAGTGTCCACGAGCGGTCTTTTCATCACCCCTAGGGGCTCTGTATTGAGAATGGCAAGAAGAGCGATGTTTCTCTATCTCTCGCTCCTTATCTTTGCCCTTTTGCTTAAGGAATTTTTTCTGCCTCTCCTACTCTCCTTCCTCTTTCTGTCTCTACTCTAATCCTTCTGGTCTTCCCTCTCCTTCCTCTCTTGCTCTTTTTCTTTGTGTTCACATGCCTGCCTATCATCACTCTCTCGATCTCGCCATCCTTGGGACGGAGTAGGACCAGTGGGGCTACCCTTTCTCATGAGGGAGTTGAAGCAATCGTAATAGTGTCCTCCCTTCATGGCACCTGCAATACAACAAAAATACATTAGTGGGCGCTCAACATACATATGAGAAAATAGTGTTGCTATGTGTGGTACTTGTGTAGTGTATGCCCTAAGTGACCCCTCGAATGAACCAAGACCCGGAATATGACTCGTGGTCGTTGCCTCCTTAGACTTGACAGGAGTTGTGTATTCCCCGAATTTGGAAAAGAATGATGCTGAGTCTATATTCTGTGAAGAAAGGAAGTTCTCCGGAATGTCCAAATCTCCCAAGTCACGGTAGGGAGAATCTACTTCCTCTTCTCGAACACCCTGAGCCGAAGACGACCCTTTGCTTACGATAAGATCCTACGGACGAGGATCCTGAGATTGTTTCTCAACCACTTTCTCCACATATTTCTCCCTTATCCCTGAACCTCCTCGGGACTTAAACAGATAGGCCTCCTTGATAATTATCTTCCTAACAACCTTCTTCCCCTTCACCGGAGAGAGAAAAATACTGGCTACATTCCCTCTAACTGAGAGTTGAGTAAAAGGCTCCTCGACTGAGGGTGCGTTCACAACAGCCGCTGAAGTCTCCTTAACTGTGGGCACATCCAATTGTGGAGCAACAGCTGGTGAGGATTGACTCCTGGGGGATCCTAACGTCCTACTTACATCAAGAAGGCAATAGCAGTGTAAAGGCTTGTTAGTTAAGTGTGTCTTAATACTCCGACGCTTTGGATCGAGCCCAACTAGAGTGTGCAGATGATTTTGGAACTCCAAACCTATTGATTTAGTTGGATTATCACCTACAGGAAGACAATCGATGTGAGAAATATTCCTACGACCCATTTAACCGGATATAAGACTTACTGCATTTGAGCCAACGGCGAGCGCATCCTGGTTGCTAAGGGACGAAGAACCAATCATGTCTAATGTCCCCCAGTTTGTTGGGAATGTCTTCAATAATATTTCTGCGAGGGGAAACTTTGAAGAAGAGAAAGGAAGGAGTATAATCCTCTTTGTAAATGAAACTGAAGAAAAAGACTATGCCCTCAAACATCGAGGCTTGAGGAAGGTACTCCATATATAGAACGTACAATAGTAGTAGGTTAGCGTACGCAATGGGGTGAAGCAGCATTGGCGCCAACTTCATACGCCTCAAGAAATCAACAACGAAGGGGTGGATCAGAGGGATGATTCCTATAGTACACATTTGGCGAGTCAGCGCCATGAAGCCTTTTGGTGGATGATGAGGACGTTCGTCTTCTTTGGGAATCTGAATATTGCTCCAAGGAATATTGTGTTTGGCGCTTAACCTTTTTAGTTGTTTCTCGCCCATCGTACAAGGCCACAAATCTATGGGTTTCTCTAAAAATATGGCACCAGGGAGACTGTCTGGTGCATGCCTCATGGTCATTGCTCTGCTTGTGCCACTACTTCTCTGATGGGTGGTGGATTCTTTCTTTAAGCTTGAGTTTTAGCCTTGGGATGAGGATCAAATTTAGTTTCTGATTCGGTGGAAGATTTACTCTCTAAGTCTGGGCGAGTGGGAAGAACCTTTCCCTTACCTACTCTAGAGCCTCTGGTTTCATACCTTCCAGTCATTTTTTAGTTATGCGATTCATGAAAGACTACTGGTTAGAAGGATAAGATCATAACCCTCCCTCCCCAATTTGTGTACTAAAGCATTCGTGAAGTGAAAAGATGACCAAAGAAAGAAAAAGTTAAAGCGTGCTTAAGTTCGTAATGTTCAGTCCATCTTCGAGTTCCAATTCATAAAACCAGGGCTCTATCTTAACTGTCCAGAACATGCATGTGGAAGTGATTAGTTATTCAAGACTTAAATTTGTTCTTAACGGTTGGGTCAACCTCATTTTTGGTTCGATCTCATTTTCGGTTCAGTCTTATTTTCAATTCGGCTAACTCGGGTCGGCGTATTTGGGTTCGAATTGAGAAGTTTCAGTAGTCCACGCAAATGCACGTATTTCCCAAGTCCTGGTTCGACTAATTATACGACCGCTAGAATTTTTGTAAAACACTGCTAAATCCTGTCATCCACCATGATTCAGTCTTCTGGGGTTTGACCAGTAATTCCACAGACCCACAGCTTGGCTCCATCTTTGGAAAGCTGGGGTCGATCGCCATTGCTAATTGAAACAAATGCCTAGATGCTCCTAATCCCAAGAGTGCTCGATCGACTGCCTTACCTCACTGATCCCGGAGTTGCCGTTGTCCCCTTCTGCCTGTCAACATCGTAAGCCTACGACATCACCTGTCGACATCCGCCATGTCTCACTTTCTTTTTCTGCCACGTGGCCTTGAGATCAGCGGTGCCTCGAGATTCAGAATTTGTTGAAAAATGATATGTCTCTTCTCTTCACGCAAACACGAAAACCTATTCCCTTCCCTTCCATCCATCACTGCCCTTCTACAAGCTCTATTCATGACCTCCGTCGCGCCATCCAGTTGCGTCTTCGACGATCTCAACAATCGCGATTCTGACCGCGAATTAAAATAAAAACAATTTAAGTTGAGAAAGAAAAAAGAACAGATTTACATGCGAAATAGCGTGGAATTATGCTTTAAGAATAAGAAAAAGAAGAATCAATTTCTACCCGTGGATTAATCGGGTGGGATGCTATTGAACTTTTGGCGAGAAAGGGTTTTTAGTTTCTTGGATAAAACAGGGTTCGGGCAGCAGTAAAAAGTAAAAAAAAAATGAAGGTGGGCCAGCCTTTTATAGCGAAAAGGGGTGACTCTTCATGTTCTCTTGATGTAACGGTTCGTAATATATGCTGGGTCGATTTTTTGACCTGATGCATTCACCGAACCGAAGGCTTATCGGTTCAACACAGGTTGATCCATGCGAACAAAGTATTGCCTTTCGTACTGATTTGCACGACATTGTCTGACCTGGTCGAGTAGTCTGGAGGCAAAAGATACAAAGCATGCCCCATTCACAACGTGACATGCTTTGGGGGCAAGGTGTTGACCAGCCTTCTTGTAAGGCCGTCAAATTTGCACTAGAGTCAAGACTGTTGACAAAGCCACAGAAAGTAATCCCGTTTCGACCCGCAAATGGGTTCAGCTAAGAAGTTAGTCGACCCGAACCATTGTCGCTTAGTCACATTTGTGGATGAGCGTCCTCGCCCGACTCGAACCTCTTTCGGTCGACCAAGACACAAGTCGACCCGAATCAAAAGCTTCTTCAGATGACACTTATCTTGGGATCAAATAGTTCAGGTCAAGCAACATTTGGTTCGATCATGAAGATCCGAACCCGCGCCTCGCGAAATATCTCAATGGAGACTCGTTCTTGCTCCTACTTGACCGCTTCAAGACTTCCAAGAACATTGGATCATCCACCACTTGTAATTATATAATTGAGTCGTATATTCTCACGTAGAAGGAATGATTCAACAACTTTCTCTGCAATTCTGGGATGGGCAACACGTGTCCTAGCCGGCCCGAGCACTGTAGCATATATAAATAGCCTTCCAGAACATCAAGAAAGGGACAATTTTTTGGGACAAATGTCTTGTATCTTAGTACTATCATGGAGTTGTACTTGAGATTAACCATTGAAATCACATGTTTGTATTCCAAATATTCATATAATCAAGGAATAATAAAGTGGACATCGACTCGTTAACGCCGAACCACTATAAACTTGTGTGTGACTGCATTCTTCCTCTTGCACATTTATTTATCTTCAGTTTTATTCTCTATAATCCCATTTCTTGGGTTTTGTGCCACTTTTTGGTGTCAACATACATAAATAAACAAAACACTTCCATTTGCTGGATCTTAGATTTCGTGTCTCAATTTCAATGATGATTTTCTTTGACTTTAACATTTGTTTTAGGAACAAATTATTTCTCTATATTTGTTAAACATCGATTTGGCATGTATTTTGACATTTTTTTCTTGTAATAATGTTAGGTGTTTTTCCTTTATAATAAGATGAAATTTTTATTTATATTCATTTGGATTCCTACATATAAAATCTCAAACTTTTGTGAACACTGTCGTGTTCATTATTTATATATATTTGTTTATAATGTTCATTTTTTCATGTAATAAATTTTTTGTTTATAATTTTTTTTGTTTATATGTATTTTTTTTTATAATGTTCATTATTTATATATGTTCATTTTTTCATGTAATAATGTTACGTGTTCTTCCTTTATAATCAAATGAAGTTTCTTTTTATAATCCAGTAATCCATAGCATCACTACAAATGTAACAAGGACCCACGTTTCGAGATATATATACAGTTGTTGTCGACGTATAAAGAGGAAAAGCAAGGCAGAAATTCGAATTAAATTCATGTTCAGAGAAATTGTTTTGGTCTTGTAAAGAATTTATGAGTTAGGGAATTGGGCTGTCAAAAGGTAGAAGTTCAAAAACATGCATACAACTGAAGAACATGGTATTTGATTTGACTACAGGTGAAATGAAAGTGAGAACTGGAATTGAACTGGAGAAAACATGCATACCTCAAGCTGTTCTATCTTCTTCCAGGTTCTGTGTTGTAGTTTTCAAGTTTAATCCAATAGGCTGTTTGAAAGCATGAACGTATAATATTTTTTTATCAATGACGGGAGAAAAGCGCTTTGACATACTCATTTGCAGGATCCATCAATTTCCAGTTTGTTCCTACCCTTAATCTTACATACGATGCATACTGCTTCAGTGGGGACAATGCTATTTCATTGGATTCATATTAGATACCACAACAATGGACTGTGTACACAAAACAAGGTTTTGGAGTAATTAGTTTGGGTTTATATGTAATACATACTTCTATTCAATGCACTCCTGCTATTGTATTAACATATTTATATCCGCTCTGTGATTTTCTGCTAAGTATTGTTTTAAAAATATTTAACACTTCCATTGCTGCATATATTGTTAAGAGTGGTATTCAGTTTGTCATTTATATGACTATGGTTATAATGTCTGCGTTGATTGTTCTTTGCTTCCGCTTTGCAACTATAAAACAACTGCAAATATTAATCTTTCCGCACATACATAAATATAGTTATTTTCTTCTTCTGTCTTATTCATCCTTCTGCCTTGGCATTAAACCATAACGCACACGTCCAACGGACATGCCTTAGTGCTGGGCTATATATATTATAGAGCAATGTTTCGCTACATCTCTTATAATATAGGTGAATCTCCCCCTTAATTCCAACCACTTATTCCGATTTTAATATTCATTCATTCCGATTTTAATTTTCATTATTTCTCTCTCGAGAGAAAGAATGAATATTAAAACCGGAATGAGTGGTTGGAATTCAGGAAGAGATTCACCTGCATTATAATATGTATAGCGGAATGTTTCCTATATATATATATATATATATATATATATATATATATATATATATATATATAGAGAGAGAGAGAGAGAGAGAGGGGGGGGGGAAGGGGAGGAGAGAGAGAGAAAGTTTATTTAGATATAAAATTTCAACACAATTGAACTCCACCATTGGATCTTTCCCTGAATTTCACCTCTCCATATAGACAAAAAAAATCCAACGATCTATGATTTGTGTCTCTATGTTTGTGTTTAATTTTGTGTTCAAATAGTCGTCCCTATATATATATATATATATATATATATATATATATATATATATATATATATATATATATATATATATATATATATATATATGAGGTAGGTTCAATGACACCCCTATTTTCTAGCACCCCATTTACACCTCATTTTTAACCACTCATTTGTATTAGAATAATGTAGTGGAGGAAGAAAGAATGAGTGGAAGGAGAAAGAAGGAGAAATTTGTAGTGGAAATCAATGGGCTTTTGGGGTGCCGCACTATTTGGGGTACCATTAAACGCTCGCATATATATATATATATATATATATATATATATATATATATATATATATTAGAATTAATTGACAAGAATAATCCGAAATTTAACCTGTCCGCCCATATTAATCCCAAGTTTGCGTTATTCAAGAATAATCCCAAGTTTAGGGGATGTCTTCCCAAATTGATCCCGATGACTTTTGATGACTTTTTCACGTGTTATTTTGGAATCAATATGGGAAGACACCCCCAAACTTCGGATTAATATGGGAAGATACAAGTAAATGGGATTAATTTGGGAAGAGACCCCATAAACTTGGGATTATTCTTGAATAACGCAAACTTGAGATT
The DNA here is from genome assembly GCA_030737875.1 of Allium sativum. Lineage (NCBI taxonomy): Eukaryota > Viridiplantae > Streptophyta > Magnoliopsida > Asparagales > Amaryllidaceae > Allium > Allium sativum. Next base: position 9,617,868 of record JASFAX010000034.1, read on the forward strand.
AATATGGACGAACAGGTTAAACTTCGGATTATTCTTGTCAATTAATCATATATATTAAGTATGTTCATTAAACCCTGATTCTCATACACAAAACGACCTTCTCGAAATCGATGTCTATCCAAAATTGTCCTTAACTCTACTTCTCATTCCATAGTTATCAGAACTGAACCGTGCATCGAACCGCGACTGTCCAAAGTTCAGTTTTTGAAGGTTGAACGGTCATTGCCGTGCGCTTTTTTTTTTTTTTTTTTTTTTTTTTTCTCTGAAACTTACATTCAACCTAAAATAATAAAAATGTTTGTTAATGAAATCTATAAACTTCACTTGAAGCAATTTCATAATTCTTTTTAAGTTTTAATATGTATAGTTTAAGCTTTAAAATACACAACAAAGATAATTTCTGAACATCTTTATTCTCTAAAGTATATATACTACTGGTACATATACGTCAGTCGTAGATCAATTTTGATGAAAACATATCCATTCTAGATTTCGTTAGCAGCATATAAGTTATTGTTCAAAAAGGCATTGGTTTTAGTGTTCCAAACAATGATGGTACCCAAATTAGGTGTTCCCATGTGTCAGATCAATCTTATCAACTGATTTGCACAAAATCTAATGGTTTTGAGTGGATTGTAGGATCCGTTCTTTACATTATTAATAATATGTGTGGTTGATGTGTGGTGTCGATTTGTCGGGCATATGGGAACATTGGAGTTGGGTATGGAAGAATTGACCCAACAATGATGTGCTTCAGTAAATTCTAACCAATGCAATCTAACTGTCATTCGTCTTCACTCCCTCTACTCTCTCGCTCGTCTATCTTTATCCTCCGCTTTGCATTCACCTCTTGTGCCCCCTCTAAGGATGAGCAATAGCCATAACTCACAAGTATAAGCCTCATTTTGCTGTACCACTGGGGCATCCTGCATCTACAATAAGATCTGGCCACATATTCCCAGTACAAAGATGATTTCAAATTCCGAATCAGCCTGTTATAACTAATTCGCTTTTGCTGTAGAGCCCGAAAGATAGGAGGCCCGAATGGTGCGGAAAGCATCACAAGCACACAATTTACTCCCATGAATTGCGGGATTCCATCTGACGCTTGTCGTTGTTTCCGCACAAACCCGTTTCGGGCCTCGTAGCACTACTCTAACTAATTATACATAACCGAATGGTCACTACAATGTACTTACTATCCCCTCTGACAGTGCCTCTTCTTCCTCCACACACGTATAATAAGCAGGATATATTTGACTGTTCATCATTATAGAGTGCAGTTCATTTAGTAGAAAGGGAAATGTCCATTTCTCAAGGGAAGCGTCTACTTCTGGATGGTTTTATCCGTACTATATATAGCAAATGCCAATGCGCCAATTTTGAACTACTGAACATTCAGTTTATTCTTCACCTTCATTGCGGGCATCCGGAAGTTCAAAATGGAGAGCAACAATTTTCCAGTGTACAACGAGGATCGGTCTTTTTCGTCCCCATCAGCAACTAGATCCAGTAACATCGTCATAAACTATCTTGAAATCGACGCATCACTTTCAGTATTTGCAAACCCAGTAGATCCTGAAGAATATGACAGTGTATTTAAGAATTACTTCAACAAAGAACATTCTTTCAAACCCAAGAATGGATACCTCGACAAACTGCAGGCCGCTCCTCTTTTCTCTGCTGCCCGATCCAAAGCTATTCATTGGATAATCAAAGTATAATATAATCAGTTTCAAACATAGTCGTATGAGCATTCATTTTTAAAATAACCGATGTATGTATAATGTTATAGTCCTGCAGAAGACTACACTTGCATTATGAAACTGCTTTTGCTGCTGTGAATTTCTTTGATCGCTTCTTTTCGACTGTCAACGTATGGGATATGTGGATGGCAGAGTTGATAGCCATAGCCTGTCTTTCTATTGCTTGCAAGAATGAGGAGATTTATGCTCCTAATTTATATGAAATCCAGGTACTTACAAGTACAACAAATCAAATTTAACTTGAACCATAAGTTGATGATAGATAATGTTGCATGCTTACTGTGAAAATTTTAATCCTGCAGTCAGAAGACGCAGAATATGCATATGAACCTGGTACGATCACAGGCATGGAATTGAATGTGCTTAAAGCTCTCAAATGTAATCTTATCTGTGTAACAAGTTATTCCTATCTGGACATCCTGATACATCGAATCAATTCACCTCATCCTGACCTGAGAAGACGCACTGCCAAATTTCTACTGCGAAATCAACTGGGTAACTTTCATTTTTAACTATCTGGGTAATGAGCTTTTGGGTATTTTGCTGACTGATATATACGTTGTGAATTTGGCAGAAGATAAGGTTGTGTTTGGTTTACCATTTTAAGTTTTGGGTTTTCGTCCAGTGCACAACGCATGTAAATCATGGAAAACAACAATTTTAAAAAACAAAGTTAACACACAAAATAAAAAACAAAACAACTTTTATCAATTTTTCATGTTTTGAGAAATAAGAGAAATATGAAGACCAAATCCTCATTTCATGATTGCTACATCCCCTCCGCGGTCCCCTCCATCTTGCTTTCATTCTACCATTCCTCCTTCTACATCTTTCAAGTTTTGTAATTAATTTTGAAAACTAAAAACCCAAAACTCATTTTTAACCAAACACACCCTAAACTTGTGCATTGCAGTGCGATCACGACGGCAGTGGTGGCTTTGCAATGCAGTATCGAGAGACTGATGCCATTTGAAGATGAAGTTGATCAACACTACTCTACCCTTGAGCAACTATTGCCTAGTGAACGTAAGCTATGATATGGCTTTGCAAAAAATGATACTTTTTTCTCCCTTCCATTTTTTGTGTTAAAATTTAAAAATGATGGATATGTAGGAGGATAAGGAAATGTGTTTAACCTTGATAAAGGAGCATATAGAGGCACCATTATTTTGCCCAATGAGCCCGGTTTCAGTACTCAAGAAGCGAAGAAAAACTGCAAGATGCATATCAGATCACCATGAGGATGGTTGGAATCAGAATAAAAAGAGAATGATCTTTTTTTTTTTTTTTTTTTTTTGTTTGTTAACTGTATCATTTGTTATTCATATGGATTTTTATTGTGAATTTTGATGAAGTCCATAATATATTTCAATTACGGTTCAATTAATCAGTCTCATGTGCTGCACAAATCTGTGTTATTCATCAAATACAGTGAATTTCATCCATCAATTTATCAAAATTGTTACGATGGATGATTGGAATATGTTAAGACACAAAGTGGATCGTGGATTTCATCAGTCACTACAACAAAAAACACTTTTCGCAACAGGCGATATCTGTTGCAGTAGACTTATTGCAACAGGCCTGCGCCTCTTGGTATAGCCAAAGTTGCAAAAGGTCCGCAACATTTTCTGCCTGTTGCAATAAGATGTTGCAGTATATTTTTTTGCAACATGCTTTTGCTGTTGCAATAGATCATTTTGCAACAGTGTATGCCTGTTGCAATAGATTCATAAATCTGTAAAAAAAAATACATCGTATGGATTTTTCATATTAAATGTATTAGTTTTCATAATATGTATATCACAGAATTAAATAAACAAATAATTTTTTTATTTTAACAAGGTTTTAATAGAACAAACAATTACAACAGCAAAAGCCTAAGCGAATTAGCAATATTCATCACCTCAAAGACACTGCAAAAAGTACAAACTCAATGCAAAAATCCCCTCCCTTTAAGACCTAAGCGACTTAGCAATATTCCCATCGCTGCCCTTGGGTTAAAACACACCCGGCGTCTTCGCAGTCCCTTCCCCGTACACGATCTTTAGAATCTCTTCCAAAGTTCTATCATACACTATAGAATATTCATTTCCTGCTCTCACATTTCCTGGGATCCTCCCTTCTGCTCCCTTACCTGGAGGCATAGTTACGAAGCAATCAGAAAGTTTAAACTGTTTTCATATGGATTGAACTGCGGCTCCAGTCTACGTCCTATAGCATTACCAATCACATTTGCAAAGTTGCTTGCTGTCAGATCTAGAAATGGCCTCGGAAACCCCTTCACTGTCTTCTTAACCGCTCTGCGTATTCATAACATATACATGGCTATAATTAACCGTATATTTAACTTAAACGCGATTAACAACATTAAATATAAAAGACAGTGAATACTTGATATGTACGACTTCCTGCAAGGCGAACTGAGCGATGATATCATAGACAAACAGGCAGAGTTTGGCCCATTTGACCCCTACGGGCATCGGCCCACCGTCCATCATGTTGGGGGCGGCTTTGTCATGCAGCAACTGTAAAAAAATAATCTGAGAATTTGGGGATAAAGCAGTAGCAACCGTAAAACTACAAAAATAGTTTAACTGCTCCAAATTAAAACTGAAAATAGTAATACCAACTGTAACAGCCCGCCATTTCCACTAAACTATAATAAATGAACATGATGTAGCTGTATAAGGTGACCCATAAACAAGGAGGCAAAACAAAATGATTGGCAGCTGGGTTATTTCACATTCAAGATCTATTATGGAGTTCACTGTAGCTTCCACTTTCACCATTTATTTCTAAATGCTTATCCTATTCTTAATGGACTTGTAACCCTGCCATTCTCATATTCATGCACCACTAGCATTCTCTAGTCTATTTGCTTTGCCAGCATCACTTGGCTCATCTTTTTCATTGGACTTTCTAGAGATATATTAGTATGCTAATAATGATATATATATGGTTCCACTATACCAAATGCAATCACTTGCACATAATTACCAGCATTCATGAACTGTACAAGTTTACTTTAAACTTATCCCTAACAGGAAACATACAGAAAACATATCCCAAAAAGTATATTCAGTAATTAGTCCAACCGATTAATTTTTCTATGCATGTTTACTGGCTATCCATCATCCAACTTTTGCGTACAAATATACGCATTGCAACTACCAAAGGAAGAGGCAACACCCACATCAAAACCAAAATGAATAGTAGAGACCCTTACCGTGCTTGAGGCATAGGAAAGAGCGGGCGCTGCTTAAAGCATGTGAGCTCATCCGAGAAGGAGAGGACCGGAGAAGGGTGGTTTCCAACTGACCCTAAAACTGACGACTTTGGTTTGCTCGCTGGAATGGAGATGAACGCGGCGGACTAGTCATCCATGTGATGACGCAGAGGTTGATTAGAAGAGAAGCGTTTGGGGTTTTCCTGGCGATGGCAGTCACATGGTGGCTGCTGGTGGTTCGATCAGCGGAGGAGCTCGTCGGATCGTTCATAGGTAATGGAGTAGCTCCGGTGAAGGCGCAAGCGTTGGTCGGACGACGCTCAGACAGTGCTTCAACGAGGAGCTGTGGCGGAGGCATTTTTCCCAATTTGGGGAAACCTGAATTTTTGGGGATAATTTTAGTTTTTTTTCTGAAAAATTCCCAGAGAAGGGATTAGTTTGCATGCTATTCACTTGCAGAATTTCAGTTGACCCGACACTTGGATCAAAATTATTTTCCTCTGCAGGATAATTTAATAACACACACACGTGTACATAAAATAAAAAATAGAAGTCTTCGGCCATTCAAGAACAAAGAAGCTGATAGCTTTGAAACATCAGTGAAGTACAATGCATATATAACCTTATAAACAAATGCTTGACATATATCAGGTTTTCTTGTGATAGTAATTCTTTTATGGCAGAGCCATAACCATTGTCTATATCACATATAACTCTACCTTTATCCACGACTGATTTACATGCAAGCTATAACTACTTAGTAGATATATGTTTTTCAAAGCGAGGTTTGTCAGAAAATTTCATGGCCATAAACTAACATAAAAGACTCGATATCTGAAAATATCGTAACTATTCAGCAGTTTCGACGACATGACATATCATACCTAAAGCAATCCCAAAATCTCTGAACATAACATCTTTGCTCGAAGAAATCCGGAAGATAGCATATTTTTTCATTTCTGTTTTTATCATATAGATTTTCTCAAACACTTCTAGGGCGTTCTGCAAAACAAGTCAAAGAACAATAAAATAAAAATACACACACATAATTAGATTGCTACACGTATAAATATCATAAAGTATACAAAAACCAGAATATGTACACATGAAAATACAAAAAGAATATGAAAATAATTACTCTAGAAGCTGCTAACGAGGCTGATGCCGTAGAATGCCAGGTCTTGGTGGGGAACACTGTCGTGGATGGAGATCTTGATAGGGTAACCTGAGGGGCGTCGACGAGGTCGTAGAAGTAGATGCGTTACGTAGAAGCTGGCCTAGCGATAGAAGAAGATACGGGAGGAGCAGCCAGTGCAAGATCAGATGCGATTAGAAAAAGGGAAAGAGGGGTCGGGAAAGCTTTGTGGTTGAGGGTAGGGAGGTAGAAGTCGTCGTTCTCCTGGATGTGGTTATAGGAATTGAAATGGATGGCCTGACAGAGGGTGAACCGATAATTCTTCGCAGAGATCTTAGTATTTCATGAGAAGATGGGAGTGGCGTGACCGTGGAGAGGAAGAATTTAAGTAATATAGTGTGAATTGAGACCGTGAGAATGATGTAAACATTGTGACTGAGTAATTGGAATAAAGCGGGAAGTGAAACATGATAGCGGGAAAATTGCGCGACAACTGAAAATTTTGGAGCGAAATAAGCTGAAATGATTGGCGATGGTAATTTGTGCATTTAGTCCGGTGCGGTGGATTTAGGGGTAGAAAAAATGGAGAGTGTAAATAGAAAAGTGAAAATTATCAGTTAAACTGTGGTAATACAAGGCAAATTAATGCCTTACCATTTTATCAGGAACATTAACATAAACTTTTTTCTTTGAATTTAAGAAAATTTCATAGTTTTTTGCATATGTTTATTGTAAAAAATTAAAATTTTAAAAACAATAAAAATAAAGAAAATTAATAACCATAATTATTGAATACCAAATATTAAATAATAAAGGCGACTTTTTGATTGATATTATTTACTTATTTACTTATTGAATATCAAATAATAAATACTAAATTATTATTTACTTGTTTAATTATTTTTTAATTATTATTTATTTACTTAATTAAAATTTTCACTTTATATTAATCAAAATTTATAATTATTTAATATTATTAAATAGACTACTCTTGATTGTTATACAATTCCCAATAGTTAACTATACGATTTTAACTATTTAAAACTAATTATTAATTGTTAATCAGCAAAAACTACTACTTATTTATTAACGTTTAATAATAAGTAGTTGTTAATACATATTTCAAATTAATTATTATCCATTAGTCTTTTATTACTAATTTATTATTATTTAATAATTATTTTATTATTTTTTAAATGTTAATGATTAATTATTATTATTTAATTATCGATTATAAATATCACTTTTTAATACTTAAATTTTATTATTAATTAATAATTGTTAAATATTAATCTTACTTATTATATAATTACCAGTAGTTAATCATATAATAGTAACTATTTAAAATTAATTATTAAAAGTTAATCATTAAAACATAATACTTATTTTTAATAGTATGTTTTTTGCAATTGGCTTTACCAGTTGTTAAAAAATAGTTATTGCAAGTGGCGAAAACAGTTGCTAAGGATACTAATTCGCAACTAGCTTAGAAGCACAATTGCAAATAATGTGTTTTTTGCAACTGTTACGGAAGCACAGTTGCTAAAGGTATTTTTTTTGCAACAGGAAAGGAAACGCAGTTGCTAAAAATATGTTTTTCGCAACAGAAAGAAAATGTCTGTTGCTAAATCTCATCTATTGCAACTGTTCTGATAGGTCCGTTGCTAAATATCATTTACTGCAACTGTCATTTGTCGCCTGTTGCAAATAGCTAGTTGCCATAGGGTATTTTTCTTGTAGTGAGTTTCAAATGTTGATAATAAATATATGTAGTTTAAAAATGCTGAATGCAGAAATTTGTCCCCGCTTTACATTATTAATCCATGCATATATACTCCTAGTGGTTAATGGTTTGTTAACTAATGTTGGAAAATTTAGTTTTACAAAATGGATAATTAAATGATTCAAAGTACTAAAAGCAGTGAATTAGCAATGTTACAGAATAAATATATAACATGATTATGTGTTATAATATGAATCCATGTTCAACTTAATTACATACTCCAAAACAAAAATCAGCTATCTTCAACAATATTTTGATCATCATCGTTTTATAATCAAAACTATTTCCATCTTCAGATAATGAGGAGTAAGGTTAAGGACAATTTTGGACAGACATCGATTTCGAGAAGGTTGTTTTGTGATGAATGCCTTGTGAATGAGAATCAGGGTTTAATTCTTATGCTGTTGTGGGAGCGGGAGATTCCCCCATTGTCCTCTCCACACCGTCACCTCACCCCCTCCCTCCGGGCCCATCCGGTTTATTTTTTATGTTGTTTGCTAGTGCCGTAGGTCTTGGATTATAGGTTCTCTTTGGATCGTATCTCTATGGGCTTTTTCATTGTTGGAGGGCAATTCTGGAGCTTTTTGGGAGATGGAGCTTAGGGTGGGAGCTGACTTCTTCGCTTATTTTGTAGGTTTCCTGGTGTTCCATATTTGTTCTGTGGAGCACTAGACGAGTGGACATTGTATTTGAGTTTGGCACGAGGCCAGTCAGAGGTCGTTTATTTGGTGTGCTTTCTTGGGTTGGTTTGTCTACTGTTGTATTAGTTATTATTTTCTACATGTTTTTGTGCACTAGCCTTTTCTACGAATTTGTTTTGGTGAGCCGTTGGAGAATGACTTAATTCTCCATTATGTTATATATATATTGAAAAAAAAATCAGATGAATTGAACATAAAATTAAACATAAATATAGAGACACAAATCGTCAGTCGTTGGATTTATTTGTCCTTATGTGGAGGGGTGGAATTCAGGGGAAGATCTAATGGTGAAGTTCGATTGTGTTAAACTTTTGTGTCAAAATGAACTTTCTATATATATATCAGATGAACTTTTGTGTCAAAATGAACTTAATTCTCAATTTCCAAAGTTGTTATCTGAAAATTTTCACTATCAACAAAGAATGGATTATTTTCTGATTCATCACTTGTTCGAATTTGATATTGTTGTTCGAGATGTTCTTTATAAGACGCCATTAAACAAAGAAGTTCATCAAGTTGTCTATCTTTTTCATTTAGCCTTTCTTCCCTCTCATCAAATCGGCATTCTTCAGAATCATTGATTTAAGAGCTCTCATTTTGGATTTCTTGATTCTCAAAATTATAGTCCACATCAATTTCACAGTCAAAATTATTTCCAATGTGGTGGTTGGTTGAATTTTCAGAAAAATGGCAATGATATTGCAAATCATTTTGACCATAAAAATTATGTTCGTAACCAAAACTGTTAAAATTTGAGTTAAAATTTGGGTAGTTTTGGTTATTTTCAGGATGTTGATATGGGCTATAATTTTGAAAATTTTGGTTTACAACCCCATATTGATGTGGATCAAAGCTATATTGGGATTCAAAGCCATTTTCATGTGGATGTGGCTCATAATCGAAATTATTGAAATTTGAATTGAAGTCGCAATTTCGATCATTTATATGATTTTGAAAATGTTGGTCAGTTGGAAAATTTTGAAAATTGTTGACATTGGACTCACGAAATTTTGGAAAATTTTGCTTCATGAGTTGTAATTCATACTCATACTCTTCAAGAGGACGTCTACTACGATTATTATCCCATAATTCTCTCAAGGATTTTTTTGAATCAGACATTTTAAAGAAGTCATGGCAAGACAGAAATTATTCTCAGTTCAAAATAGTATAAAATACTAAGCTGCACTCTATTAATTAACTGACTCAATTAGAAGGGGGAAGAGGGTCTTATGGCCATTCACGTATAGTATAAATACTAAGGGATACGACCAATGTTTTACGGGTAGTATGCAACCTCTTTTGCTAATAGTTCAATAAATTGAACTACTATATATCCGCGATCCAATTATACGAGACAGTCAACTTCACAAAGCACCACTTTTCAATTATACTATTTTGCAAATCAAATCAAGTTTCATAATCAAAAAACGACGAGAGTGGTGATTTTAGTTATGGGAATTCGTACCTCATAAACAGATTCAGAAATATCAGCCACAGAACAGTCATAAAATAATAACAGAAAATTAAAATATTATACAAGCAAGCCGTTGCCCCTGCAGAAGATTTTTACAAGAAATTTCTATATATATATTTTTTAAAGCAGTAGAGCACCTGTAGAGTTCAGAAAATTTTATAGTGGGGTATGGCAGTCCATCCAGAATAAATGAGCAGGACTGACAATTCAACTCAACCGATTGAAAATAGCTTGACCGTCGAATTCCTTGTTTGTTTTGCTTGACTCTGTTTCTTCACTTCACTTAGCCATTGATTTTTGGTCCTTTGAACTTTTTTTCTTTGATTGATTTTTCTCTCTCTCTTGTTCTTCTTCTTCTTCTTTTTTTATAATCTCTTTTTTTTTAATCTACAGGGAAGAGAAAACAAAGAAGTTGACTCGAAATTAAAATCTAAAAACTAAAGAAAAGAGAAATTGAGTGGACTAAAATAAACTGAACTAAACCCTACGACACAAAAAAAAAACAGTCTAAAGCCCTAACAAGAAGAAATACACATCCCTGGATTCTTAGCAAGTCAAACAGACTCACGCACCCTCTCTTTTTTTTTTTATAAAGCACACAAGATTCACGTCCTTTTCTTCAGCAACACCAAATCCAAAATAAACAAATCCTCCAAAAATTGGCAACCAATCCCCCTAAATACGCCGTTTAATCAAAAATAATTCTTCCTTCTTATTCGAAATCGATCGGGTTTTGGTGTGAATTGATTTGGCTCCGGTATCAAACAAAACTCTAACAGGAACATCATAAACAGAAAGCATACCTTGAATGACGACGTTCTTTCCTTTCTCCGCCGCAGTTGGGGCATTCGACGAAGAAGGAATAGCATTAAGAGCATATGCTTTCACCATTTGCTTTTCCTTAGGGGGCTGTGGACACTTGTCCTTGTGATGTCCCATTTGGCCACAGTTGAAGCACTTCCTATCCGCTGGCTTGGCCCGACAATTACTAGCATAATGGCCCTTCTTACCATAGCTGAAGCACTCCACATCTTGCTTATTCTTTTTCTTCTGGCCATCCTTAGCCTGATTCTGCTTTCTCTTATTCTGGGAACCACCCTTGCCTCCACCACTTGCTTGTGGTTTTGGCTCTTCTGCAGATGCAACCTCAGTCTTCGACTTAGGGTAGAGACTTTCTGATCTTAACGCTTTCCCCACAATCGATTCAAATGTCTCATCGATGTGGTTAATAAGTTTTTCCCCAAGTACTGATCCAAACCAGTTATGAATTTCTCATTCTTTTTCTCGGCAGTATCAATGAGAGATAACCCATATTTTGACAAAGTGTCAAATTCAGCAATATACTCCGAGACAGCTCTGCCATTCTGCTTGAGCTCCAAGAATTTCTTAAACAGCATTGACTTCTGAGCAGCTGGAATGAACTTCTCGCTAAAGCGAGCCTTAAACTGCTCCCAAGTAATCTGATCTTCGGGAGTAGCTGCCTTTATAGCATTCCACCAATTCATTGCCCGCCCTTGCAGCTGACGGGACGCTAGCTTTCTCTTCATCGCATCCCCGATACCCAAATCCTCGAAGATACGTTCGCAACTATCCAACCAATCTTGAACATCCGTAGCCGACTCCGTTCCATGGAACGGCTTCCCACCAAGGCTAGTATAATCCTTATTCAGCTTGGCGAAGTTGACTCTTGGTGCCTGCACTATTGGACCACCACCATTTCCACCATTGGGAGCTGCCCTCTGTACATCTCTAAGCATCTCTCTCATGAGGTCAGTAAACATTGTCCTCATGTCAGCAGCATTCCCATTGTTGGCTCCCCTACCAGCACCTCTAGTATATCGGCTCATCGTCAATCTGAAAAAGGAAACGATTAACGACTCCATAGCGGTGGTAGTGCAGTACGACTTCATCCTTATACTACTAATAGCATATATATATTTAGCTTTTAAAAATCAAAATAATCACAAATACGCTCTCTCGTATACGTATATTATCTCTCCCTGATAACTTCCCTAGGTTAACTACGCAACCTAGAGCTCTGATACCAAGTGCGACGGCCCGCCCCGCACCAGCCTGCATTTCCTCCGAAAGTGCGCTGTACACATGCCCGGCTAGCACAGAACGGTCGTCAGAAGAAAAGAAAGAAGGGAATGAACTAATCAAGGAACCTGTAGAATGTCTCACAGCGCATGGAATAAAATATATTAACAACATACTCGACATAAAACAGGTGAGACAGTGCACAAGCTGATAACTAAAATCAACATCAATCATCAGAGCAGCGGAAATCCATATACAGCTTATTACAATTTTCCAAATTTACTGTCTCTAAACAAAAGAAAGCTAAAGTAGAAGATGCACCACCAATTCCCAAGCAGTGATCTTCAACAACACCGGGAGAATATTATATATATATTACGTGGAAGCCTCCTGCTCGTCTCTGGATCATCTACCCGTGCATCACCAGCTAACCTGTCTCTAGTCTGCTCGTGTGAGCACCCAGAGTAATAAGAGGAGACATAAAACTCTGGGTCAGACATAAAGCCTGGTATGAGCGATAAGCATCTAAACAGAATAATAACAGGTATACTAAACCATACCTGAACCTGGACCTGCAACCAAAGAGTTAGTACCACATACCGTACAATACTCCAAGGTGCCAAAATAAATAGTGTAAGAATACGGGGGTGGGGTGTGCATGTCACAATGATAGCAAACAAATCATCCATAGCAATCATCCTCACATCTCTCACTCAGTGCGTAAAGCATACGATATCTATCACTTTGGAACACTAGACAAACTGAGGTAACGACGAATCCCGACTTGTAGAAACCCTGCTATGACCAAGCTAAACATATGGAGTCATGACCAAACATTTTAATGACCCACTTCATTGGTTGTAGCCCTTGGTCCTACCTATGCCATAATGGCCCTGAATCCGCCTTCGTACCTCCTACCATAGTGGTCCAAAGCTATAGACGTCGATAACTCCTTGGCACGCGTCCCGCAGCAAAGCCCAACCATGAAGCGAACTCGTTGATTCCCATCTAAATCTTGAGCTCTAACTTCTCATTTGGACTTCCTTTGCATCTCGGTTTTTGATCGAGTTGGAGTTGGTCTTCAAAAGAGTCGTCGCATAGAAGTGGTCCAGAATTCGATTCGGTTCGGATATATACGTATAACACAGTTCGGTTTGATAGTCATCCTTTCATTCGGTTCGGGTCGGATACTCCACTTTGGGTCGGGTCGGTGTCCTCCTCCGGGTCGGGTCGGTTCAGTGATTCTCCCCCTCCAAATATCGGTTCGATTCGGGTGTGTCTCTGCTTGAGTTCGGTTCGGAGGTCGTTCATCCGATCCGATGCTTTCTGTTTGACTTGTTTGCCTGCTCCGATCCGTCCTATTCCCTTGCTCCGATCCAGTCTGCTCCCTTACTCCGATCCAATCTGCTCCATTGCTCCGATCCGATCTTCTGTCCAACTCCAACTCTAAGCAATGGCCTTCCGTCCTGCCAAACTTCTTCCAGTGACAAGTCCCCATCCAGTTCGGATTCCCTTCGTCAGTTCACTAGTCCGATCCGACCCCTGCTCCGATCCGAACCGGTTCAGGACTTGCACATTTCTGCAACTTTCCAGCGAGCTTTCTACGCCATTCGACGATGTTTTTGACCAATTTAACTATTCTAATCAATCATAAAACATACCATAGAGTCATAGCAACATGTAATAGCAACCACAAACAGCAAACAACAATCCAAATGAATCAAAATGGATCAAAAGTGACTAAAACTTCATATTTTCCTAAAATCCTTCTTAATCATGTTTAAGCACATACTTAGTAAAACTTAATCAAATCGTCTAAATTTTCTAACAGAGGCATGAAATATTATTTAAGAATTTCTAAATATTTTTCCAGAATTTATTAGTGTATAAATTCGCTAATCTTCACTAATTACCCTTAATTACCGTAATTAGTGCAAAAACTATGCAGATCACTCACCTTGGCCACAAATGAAACACCAAAACTGAAATATTCTCTGATTTGGCGCTGTTCCCAATCTTACACAGCAGCTCTCCCTCGGTTCTTGTGCTAATACTCCTTGATTTGGTGTTTGCTAAGCCTAATCTTCAATTAGAAAGTGATTTTTGGGCGTTTTAGAGAGATTCAGAGAGTGGAGGTCATGGCTAGGTCAAGAGGAATGAAAGTGGCAGCTGGAAAATGTCTAAAGAAATGTTTTCTAACCCTAATCAGCCCCTATATACCCCTAAACCCGAAATTCCCCTCTGGGCCTGGCTGCTAATCACCCGGTTAAGCCCAATTAAGCTGTTTTTCACCATCTGAAACTTGTTTCAGCCATATCTCCCAAACGGTGAGTCCGTTTGGCTAATGTGACCACTCTACGGAAAGAGAAACCATCATCCGAAGCCAATGGAAGTGGTTTCAGGTCAAAATTCATTTCCAGTCAAAAGTTATGGTCAAAACAAGTTCAACTAGGGGCAAAACGGTCATTTAAAAAAATCGGGAAAAATCATGAACATGGGAAATGACCCCAATAGTCGTCTCCCAAAGTTACATGACCATACGACTTCGTATGTGAAAGAAATAAATATCCTACGATCCTATGATGCGTAGAATATGGGTCATTACAGCTACACCTCTTATAATGCACATGAATTTATTAAGCTAGGATAAAATTGTCTTTTACGCATTTAACGATTGGATTTGTTGGCAATGATCATTGTTGATTTATGCGTATGATGTTCTTAGATATGTTAAGGAGATATTGAAACTATCTATGTTGTTGCAAAGCCAGTACTGAAATATATATATATATGGATATGAGATACATATAGCTTGCTAATTTAGTGAATTTTTACCAGCTTCCTTTTACCCTCTATACAGCTCGTGGTCTGGCAAGAAAATGATTTTAGTGTGAGGAAAATGAAGGGTCATGCGAAGATGATTTGAACCAGATGTATTAAAATTTGATTTTTATTAATTATTTGATATTTCAGTTCAGAGTTATAATTTGTGAGAAATGCCATTGATCTTTGTTTTATTACCGTAGCTTTGATTTGTGAAAAAAAAAAGTAAGTTTGTGCACATGTTTCAGGAAAATACAGAGGATATGACACGGTCAGTAGTCACTTGGCATAAAGTGTGTGATGGAAGACTAAAATGGGTTAACTAATTGGTATAAATGAATGTATGAATGTTATTGTCTTTAAATTTGTGCATAGTTTACTTTTATGTCTTCTTTTTGTTACTAATGATTTCTGATAAAATTATTTACTTTTAAGGTGACATAATAAAGATAAGAATGGTGGATTGACAGGAAAGTGAATATAATAAGAATTTTTCAAAGAAATTCAAGATATATGTTTGTTTTTATATATTGATGTTATTTTTCAAAAACATTTTAGAGTTTTGTGGAATTTACAATAGCTGGCATCAGAATATTTTTTGTGATGGAAGAAAATTGCTCATATTTTTATAGCTCAATCTTTCATGCGAACAAACCATCCACAAAAAGTAACAAATTTGTTTTATTTATCAATTTTCTTTATATATTGAATTAGTACTATGAATTATTAATTCATTGTTTTTATTATTATTTCTTAAAGTAACTTGCTTTTCCTTGATTTAACGACCGCACTAAAATTCCTTGAATTATTAATTAGTGCTTCAATGACTGCGCTAATTCAGTTTGGTTCTCGTCTTAAACCTAGGGTGTTATAATTTGCACCCCGATTTCCACTTTCGACCTCCACAAAAATCTGTTCGGCGGTGAGCGACTGCCGAACTGTTCATTTTTTTGCGAAATTCCATTCAACGGTGAACGACCGAACACGGTATGGTGGCCGAAAGTGAAAAGCGGGGTGCAAATAGTAGCATCTTAAACCTATCGAGACTCATGTTGTTTCGATTAATAATTTGAATTCTATATCCATGAATTTTGGTCTTGTTTCTGTTGTTGCAAGGAATATTGGTTCAAATCATGCGCAGGTTAATCTGCTTGATGCTGGTGGTTTTCCTATCGAGTGTTCATCTTCTTTTACTGTTGCCCACTATTAAAATTTCTAATCAGTCCCAACAATAATTTAGGTTTCTTTAAACCTGCAACTACGGTGCCTTCAACTGTAGTTCCAAATGTCAATCTCGCATCATCTTGGTCATCCTTGTTTGCCAATAGGACAAGTATGTTAGATTTGACACACTAACCTTTTGAACTCATCCTTTTGCTTGAAGTTGTTGATGCAAGATTTTTTTTTTTTTTTTTTTTTTTTTTTTTTAGCGTGAACAACTTATTGGTTTTTTTCTTAGATGATAATCTCCCTTTAATTGTTGTGAAATACTAGCTTAATAAGTTTTAGCAATTGAAAGGAAAGATAACCATGCGTTTGATAATTGTATGTTCCATGTAACTACCCGCATTTTTACTCACTTCAAACCAACAAAAACCCAAACCCACATCGATTCAACGCAAGAAAAAATATGTTTCGTTAGGATTCATCAGAGAAAAACACAGCAAAATACAAAACTTACAGCGGAACAGAAAAAATATAATATGAAAATATCATTGTAGCGAATTTTATTTTGAAACAAAAACACATTACAATAAAAGTCTGATTTTGCATACCTTTGTCGACTTAACCTAATATACCGATAATATGTACTTTCGGCCTTCTTATTTAGTCTCGATCCTCCGCGGAACTCCAAGTCTTCAAGCATCCATCCTGAAAACACTCACTCGAATCTGACTCGAGCGATAAACACTTCGGTCAGGCTTGGGTTATATCAATTATAAAATAATGTTATCAAACCTAACCATAACAACCATATCCCAACACAACAACCATTCATCCATAGCAACCATAAACAGAACTTGAAAACGTGACTTTTAGAAAAATGAACGATTATAAGCCCCAGGTCCCATCACACAATGCAAGCGCAAACCGGAGGATAGGGGTTTGCCTTATAATCGCAAAACATGCTTGATATAGTTTAAACAAAACATTTCATATTATAATAATGTCTAGGGTGTGAAAACACTTTCGAAAATAAACTTATAAATCTTAGCTCGCATAATGCCCACTATGTTGGCTATATAGGTACAAATGAAAATCGTAAAGAGGTTTCGTATTGGAAATTGGATTCCATCAATGAGCCAGGCTAAGGATTAGTTCCTTAATTATCCGATTCGGGCACCCCTAGCAAGGTCCCAGGAACGTCCAACGTCCCTTCAGCAAGTACAGAGTCGGTCCACTTCTTATACGTAGATTTGTACCCCAATATCTTTCAACCAGGGCATTTCCTTATACGTAGATTGGTACCCTAGTTTTCACTTATCTTTATTCGGATTCATTATACAAAGATATATATCTTCCTTACATTTAATGTTAAATAAATTGTTAAATGAACATCTGGGCTTTCCTTTCGATTCATTCTGATCCTTGCCCAAATAAATAAACGTTGGCCAGGTAAGTTCAGTGTACTATTTGCAGCATCCCTTACCTTGTTAAACACTCTGTTTTCATTTCTGGATCTCATAATCGGGACAGACTTACTCGTGTTTTCCGCATATCCAACCAAAGTAGGTGTTTATTATTTAAAACATTATTTATTCATCCATAATATTTTCAAATAATTTTTTATAATTGAAAAATGATTTTTCCATATTTTTATATATTTTATAGACACCTTTTTTAGAAAAATCCGAATTTGCCACTTGAACTTTCGAAATTGGATTTTCTGGTCAAACTGATTTAGACTTGTAGGAAAATCCGAGCGTTGAAAATGTTTCTTTTTTTTGTTGGAAAGTTATATAAATTTCGAACAAAATGTGATGCGTTTTAAGAAAATATGACTAGATCTCCCGAAATTTCAAATTTCGGGTCGAAATTCACTAACTATCTCTTCGCGACGAGTCCTATTCGAACACAAAAGTGACTTATTATTAAAATTAAGTTAAAATACTTCAAAATAAGTTCAACAATTATTCAAACCATGTTAAATAGCTTTTGGAATTCAATTTCCACATTTTTTACATTTAAATCAATTATTCCACATTTAAAATTAATATTTAAAGTGAGTATTAGGCATACATCCCTATTTTCAAAGTTAATTAGGCTCACGTCCTTCATATATTTTCAAATCAAACCCGGTCCCTATTTTTCCTACTTCCATGTTTTACGTTTTTTGGCCAAAATTTTATGCGCTGTCAAGTAAAAAGAAAAAAAATCTAAAATCTGGAAATGTTCTCGTAAGTCCACGGAAATCAGAAAAAAAGTTGCATACATGTATGCAACTATTACTAATAGTGTCATATATGTATGCAACTATTGGATAAGCTGTTTTCATTGAAAATTTGGACCGAAATTTGCATACATATGTGCAACTATTTGAAATACTTGCAAACATGTATGCAAGTATTGCATGAAAAAAATTTAACTGATATTTTGCCTGCAGATTATTGCACGTATGTATACAACTTTTCTATTTTACTGCACGCCTAAATGCAAAAAAATGTGAACTGACATGCATGCAATTGAATTTTTGCACACTTGTATGCAGGAATTATGCAATACTTGCACAGATGTATGCAAGTAAATCAACACATATGCACGACTGAAAAACATGCACGGATGTATGCAAGAAAATACAAATATGTGCATACTATTATGCATTTAACTGCATTTTCATTGTTTTTCTGTTATTTTGGTTTTTAACGTGGTTTTTGATGGTTTTTTGGTCTGAATTTTTTTATGTTTACGTGTTTTATTTAAATAAGAATATACCAATGGTGGTCGGGATCTCAACCCCCGTAGAATCTCTTTTACGGAAAACAATCTCGTCCCGCATGGTTTTTTGGATCTTGGCTGGGACAGATTCATGGGGAGTGGAGCAACCCTTATAAGTAGCATGCTTTATGGAACTCACATACTCTTCCATTTTCCGAAAGTTGTCGTGTGTGGGATAATGTCCGCCACATATAGTGTTGATCACGATTCCTCGCCTTGGGTTAGATGGACCCGGGGCCGCCTTTGCGGCGCCTGAGGTTTTGAATTTGCTTTGGGAGGAAAAGGTTTTTAGATGTATTGCTCAAGTCGTTTCTCACAGATAAGCTTTTCGATTGCATCCTTGAGCTAGCGGCATTCATTGGTGTTATGTCCGTACACGTCGTGGTATCAGTAGTACCTTCCCGTATTTTTCTCGAGGTCTGTTGATTCTATGATGTGCGGCTTCTTATATGGCAATGTGTTGCATGTATCCTAGTAAATTGTTTCTAAGTCTTCACTCAGCGGGGTGTAGGTCTCAAAGGCTTGGTAAGTGCCGGGTTTTCTTGGCTTGGTTGGGGCCTGACTGTTGCTCCAGCCACCTTGCCTACCATTAGTTGGTCTTTGCCTGTAGGGGCCTTCCCCTTGTTCTAATCAAAGGGCTTTCCTACTTGTTTTCCTCTAAGGTCGTTATTTGCAGCGTCCGCTTGAGGGTCGTTGGGACGACTGGTCTTGGAGAGTCAGATCTGTGTTGCTTCCTTTTGGCATAAGTACTGCCCCGCCTTTTCGTAGAAAGCGTCGAGGCTTTTTGGCTCCTTCCGATCGATCTGTGCTCCGAATTCGGAAGTAGGGAGGACACCTTTCGCTAACTGAAAAAGTACGGTGCAAGGGTCCAGATCCTCGACCTTGACGAGGGCGATGTTGAACTGGGAGAGGTAGCTTTTGAGCGACTCAGTAGGCCCTTTGTATTGGTTGGACAGAGTGAGGGCGTTCTTTGGAGTTGGGATATGCACCCTTAATTGCTTGACCAACTCTTTTGCTAATTGATCTAAGTTGTTAATGGAATCAAGTGGGAGGTGAGAGAACCATAACAAAGCGGTTCCTGATAAGAAGACTGGGAAGCACTTGCATTTCACCAGATCGTTTTTCCGGCTCGAGTCCATTTTCCATTTATATCGATTTAGGAAGGTACATGGATCTATTGTGTCGTCGTAGAGCGGCATATATGGCATATTGAAGCATTGCAGACACTCAGCTTCGTTCACCTTTCTTGTGAAGGGGTTACACCTAATGTGTGCCTCCTATGAATCATGCACGTTCCCTCACATCTCTCTCATGATCCTTCGGACCATGTCGGGAAGATAAGTTGGAAGGAGATTCACCATCGGGATCCATAGATTTTGGCGAGGTTCCAGAGTTCTGTTGCGAGGACGTCTTCTATGGTGAATGTCCGAGTCGTCTTCTTTCTTGTCCTCGACATCTATAATTAGGTCATGGTGATGAGGCGGAGCAGGTTGATGTGGATCCTGCTCTGGAGGAGCGCGGGCCACTAGAAGAGTAGGTTCATTATTGCGATTGGCGATTGTTGGGTTTTGTCGAGGAAGGGTTGGTTGGTCGGACCCAGTCCGTCATTGATGATCAAGCAAGAGCGATCTCGGTATTGTGCCCCCTCATTATATGTTATTGTAGTTCGGTCGTCGTTTCCGTTTCCATTGTCGTTGGCGTTGTCGAGGCCGTTGGTGCAGACGGCGACGTTGTTAATGAGACTAAACCTCCTTCTTTGATGCGGGACCCTCGACTCAGAAGAGGAAGTTTCTGAGACAGTTGGTCGAGCGTTGTTCCGATCTAATTGAAGTCGAGCGACGATGCGCTAACTTTCTTGAAGTGGTCGCATTAGATCGATGTTATTCCTTAATGCTTGATTGAGCTCGACCGCTATGTTCTCATATTTTTCATTAAGCGTGCGGATCTGATCTTGTGTTGCAGGCGCTTCGGGGTCCACAGTAGGAGGGACGTTTTCATTAATGGCCGGGATATCCGCCGGCTAAGGCTGTTGAGATGTTCCGGCTTCGGTTGCGGCTGAAGAACCAACCATTGCGTTCTTTGGTCGCTTTGCCATTGTGAGCGGACTCGGCGGCAGGTCTAGCAAAGGAACCTAAAGCTCGTCGAAGTCGAAATGACACAGTGCGACAAAGGAGAAAATCTGAGTTTTATCAGTGAAAGCATCAAATGTTGATGACAAAAAATGTCATCAACACCCAAGATTCCAATTACTAGGAATTATTATTTTGGTCATGTAATTAAGTGCGGAAAGCGGTAAATAACACGAGAGATTTATAGTGGTTCGACCTCGAGAGAGGCCTACGTCCACTTTGAAGAATCGTTAGAATATTATTTATCACCAAGGATTACAAAGTTGAGGTTAATTCATGATATCTCATTACATTCACTTTCCTAATCATTATATGCTAAATATTTGGGAAAAAGACATTTTTTCCTTCTTCTTCCTCAAAGAGGAGATGCCATTAAAGAGGCTCTTGAAGCTCTTTAGAGGTTCCAAGTGAAAGAATTCATACCCCTTTGAAGTGTGAGGCCAAAGGGTATTTATAGAAGAGGGATTAGGTAGAAGTAGGTAGAAATAGGGGACTACACCCAGAATTTCGCATCCGGCCCGCGCGCACATATTTCGAACCCCCTCTGGGGTGCGAATTTCGCACCCCGTGGGGTGCAAAATTCGTACCCCACGGGGATGCAAAATTCGTACCCCTCCGAGGTACGAGATTCGCACCCAAGTGGTGCAAATTTCGTACCCTGCTGGGTACTAAATTCGTACCCTTTGGGGTACGAAATTCGTACCCCAAGGGATTCGAATTTCGTACCCTGCAAGGCATGAATTCTGTACCCCTTGGAGGTGCAAAATTCGCACCCCAAGGGGTATGAATTTCGCATCCTGCTGGGTGCGAATTTCGTACCCCTTAGGGGTGCAAAATTCGCACCCCAAGGGGTATGAAGTTCATGCCCCGAGAGGCACGAAGACTATATACGCGGGTGCTTGGGGGGATCGAGATTCGGGTTCGCGACTTCTAGGGCTTCAAAGCCTTGGTTCGGAAATATGTTAGGGGCACTGCAAGGCCTTTGTTGGTGGAATCCCTTTTCAACCTGTTTCCTTCGTTCCTAGGCATCCCTCTCGGATTTAGCTCCACGCGATGCGTTGAATTGAGCGTGTCTTATGTACTTTTGGGAACCATACCAAAAAGCTGGTTAACATTTGCCCACCAAAGTACGTCTTATCTTGACATGATGTGCTTTGCATTGGTTGAGATAGTAGTCGAGTTGTTAACTTGTTCTGTAAGCTAAAGGAAAACAGATGTTAGTTGTCTGGCTCGTTCGCTGCGGAATCGCCAGCGAGCTATTGCTAGTGCGGCGACATGCTCATGTCGCCAAGTACTCGCAGTGCATCACCCCTTGTGCATTTGCGGTGGTCGGTATGCATGTGTATGAATACATGTTCATGAGCACATGGTCGTCGTAGCAGTTCAAAAATTTGTTTATTATATATATATATATTGATTGGGCACAAAATTTCAAACTCGAGGGGTTTGGGATTTCGTACCCAGGAGGGCAGAAATCTCAAACCCAAAGGGTTCGAAATTACGAACCCAGAGGGTTCGAAATTATGAACCCAGAGGGTTCAAAATTTCGAGCCCGATGGGTTCCAAATCACTAACCTAGGGGGTTCGAAATTTCGAGCCCTATGGGTTCGAATTTACGAACACAGGCGGTTCGAAATTTTGAGCCCGAGAGATTCGAAACTTCGAACCCAAGGGTTCGGGACAATGGAAATACGAGGGGACTCTCCTTTCTTTTATAAATAGCCCTCCCCCTTTTATTTAACTTTGTACTTATAATTTTCGAGATCGACTGCCATCAAAATGCTTCGATTCCCCTATACTTTGAAGTTTGAACGCGAAATAGGTGGGTCCTCGAGGTCCTTGGAGGCGCGTGCAGAGGCGGGAGCCAAGGGGAGACTTCGAACCCCGATTGGTTCGAGTTCTCGAGCCTCGTTGGGGCTCGAGCCTTTGAACCGCGGTGGGGTTCGAGATTTCGAACCATGGGGGTTCGAGCATGTGTACCTCAGCGAGGTTCGAGTATTTGAACTCTAATGGGATCGAGCATTCGAACCTCGGGGGTTCGAGCATTCGAACCCCGATGGGGTTCGAGTCCTTGGGCCTCACTGGGTCTCGAGCCTTCGAACGCTTACGGGGTTCGAACTTTCGAACCCTGGGGGATCGAGCATTCGAACCCCATGGGCTTCGAACCTCGAAGAGGGATTTCGAGTCTACGAGCATCAAGTGGGGTGCGTTTTCGCAATTGGTCCACCTACTTCGATCCTTTGTTCTCCCGCATTGCCTAAGTAACTGTATTTTTGCATACACTCTGACTTTCCACATAGGATAGAGCATAAACTGGGACTGTTGATTGAACTGTTGGACTATTTTGAACTTCTTCCATGTATCTTTATTTTGCATAACACCGCATGCCCACGTTAGTTTTTACCTACACGAGGGGTACAGGTTATTTTACTACGATGTCTAACACTGATGTGTTAAAATATAGCTAATGATGCAGACAAGATCAAAGACTGGAAAGATCCTGGAAGCCGAGGCTTCCTCGCCCTCGTCACACACATCCGATTCTACCAACAGTGGTAGCTAATGGATCTGCAGGGTCCCAAATGAATTGGCTTATTCGAAAAAAGCCTTGTTCTTTGGACAATCTATCTCATGTCTGGTACTGCATGGTTCCACTCTGCAAGAACTCCGAATCATTCTCTTGAAGCTCATCCTTTTTATGATAAATGATCCGCTTGCTCCGAAATGACCCGACCCAATAGGGAATTCCCAATTCAGTGGACCTTTCGATACAATCAAATAGATTGCCACAAGGGCGCCATATTCTAGGAGCCCAAACTATGTGATTGAATAAATCCTCCTCTATCTGTTGCAGGTCGAGGGCTCCTTCCCCTTCTTCAAACTCCGATGACTGGTAATGAGCTTGAGACTACTAAAGGATCCATTCCTTCTCAAACAGCCATTTTAATAGAAGTATCCGAGCACGGAAAATGAACAGAGGAACATCATTCTCCGGTCATACATGCTAAGGTCGAGAATGTTGACATTATGAGTGGGGATGCATCGGCGGCTCCGATGGCCCCAGATATGCTTCCTAATGCTGTTATCTTGTAAAATCCGACAGACTCGGTGCCATCGTGCATGGATGCTACAACAGTTAAGAAAATGGCATTGCAGTTCAACATACCGGTGGGTGATGTCCGTGCATCAGGAGAGGGTGGCAGGGCTCATGTGCCACCCGAGGGTTTTACCGCTTGGAACAGACAAGCTTGTTTTTCTAGGTGTGTGCCCCCGACCAATGACTTTATTCAGGACATGTTAAGCTATTTCCGCCTTGCATCATCGCAATTGCATTCGAGCGCTTATGCTTCAATCTTAGGCACTTATGTTCTCTACCATGAGTACTTGCATTTGGAACCCACTTGAGAGGACATTCGGTACTTTTTCCATTATAGGAGAACGGTTAGCACATCACCCTCCCATTGGTTCTTGGAAGCATCATCTGCCACAAAAAAATTTGTCGGGAAGTGGCCCAGGCCGTCAATGTTCAAATACGAGTTGTTCTATGTGCGTTACCCTCCCGGAGTCGCTAGGAGATGGATAAAAGGGAGTAAGTTCTCTTCGAACTTCATTCCTTGTTATAAAGTTTTTGGATCCCATGCCTCATTTTTGTCATGTTTTGATCATGGTAGGAAATCCAGAGGCGCCTGCCGGTGACAAGTTCCAGCAATGCCTTAATGCTCTACGAGCGATCCCAATGGAGTTTCGCAATACTGATATAGTGACAAGTGAGGAGCGCCTTTGCCGCGCCATGTTGCTTTCGGATGGTCGGGCTATAATCAGGCCTGCGGTTGCGAGCAGTGTACCGAAAGAGGAGGTTGCGAAAGGCCCCGTGGCTCCTGGTCAGAAAAGAAAGTTACCCCCTGCTGGGCTCAAGTCGAAAAAGGCTGTCAAGTTCCAGTGGGATGTCGGTGGAGACCGGGCTCATGGTGAGGAGGCCGTGGCTGGAGATGAGGGCTTGCTGAGCATTACTATCCCGCCTCTAACAGGAGAAGCAGGAGTAGGAGCGTCGATCAGACCACTGTCTCCAGTGACCTCTCCTAGAACCGCTACCCCACTCGAGGATGAGCGCCAGTTCGATGGCTTAAATGAACTTGACCTAAAAATATCCCCGTGGCCGATTAGGGCAAGCATGAAAGAACAAGCTCTTGCTGCGGAGGGGTTAATTCCTTTGAGCGGACCAAAATTTGGTTTGTTGAGAGTACACTTAGGGCATATACTCATAAACACTGCATAGCATAGAGGCTCATCTAAGTGTGCGACTTGACTAACTCTGATTCGTTTCTTTAACAGGTGATATGGCTAGAGGGCGTGGAAGACGAGGCTATGCATACGGAGATCGCTGACGCTCTAGGAACACTTTCTTCGAGCGCTTCAGAAGGGGAACTAGTTTGTGTGGCACTCCACCTCCACCGGATCGTGGCAGTGAGCACCGAGGTAGGGATCGATCTCGGCGACCTTCGATTCCTCCCCCTCCTCCTCCGATTTGGGTGTTTGAAGGGGATTCTCGACTTTACTTAGGTGGTTCCAGGCCTCCGTCTTTGGCAGGTCCTTCATATACAACACCTTTGGCTCCTGGTCCAACTGCTAAGGGCAAGGAGTTAGCACTCGGCCGTCCGAGACTGGTTGGAGCGACGACAGTGGGGACGCAAGACCTTGCAGAGCCTAGGAGGCGAGAGCTTTCCAGTGACGAAAAGAAAGCATTACTGAAGCGAAACTTTCCTCAGCATTATTTTGATGAGATAATGTTCCTCCATAATCTCCATCCGCCCTTGGTCCGGGAGTCCGGGGACGTCTGGATGCATGTGAGGGCCGAGTATCATCAGACCGACCAACTTCTCAAGTACTCTCGCCAACTCTCGGAACTGATCGGGAAGAAAAACCTGGAGCTCATCAATCGGGGGCTGACCATCGATGCCGAGCGGACCACCATTAGTAATTTGAATGCTGAAATAGGTGAGTTTTGCTTTTTGTATCGTAGACATATTGTTGCTCATTCCTATGTCTTTGAATATTAACTCGTGGGTTTCATCATCGCAGTTGAGATGAAGGAAGCATATGATACGCTCAAGAGGGAGGCCGATCATTACCGCTCTTCTTTCATGGAGACCGTAGCTGATCTAACCACTGAAAACACGACCTTAAAGAGGGAAAAGTATGAGGTGGATAAAACATGTGCCAATCTGGAAAGGGATAATGCGAGAATCTCAGCTCCAGAATGGCAATAATGCTTTGAGAGCGGAGAATGACAGCTTGAAGAGCAGCTCGAGGAGATGAGGAAGGCAAAGGAAGATACGGAGGCCAGCAACAGAGACGTGTTGAGCACGGTCGATGGACTGAAGGCCAAACACCTGAGAGAGGTGGAACAACTGAGGGAACAGTTGGATGATATGGAATTCCAGGTAGAATCGTCCGTGGTGGAAGACATCCAAAATATGTATGTTAAGGTTTTGAGATTCCATGGACTTTCGTGGGTTGATGATTACTCCCGTGAATTAGCTCGGACCTGGGAGAGGTTGGTCCCATATGAAGCTTGTTTGTGCCAAGTAGAGGTGAGCACTCTGGATTAAGCCAACTTATGGTTGACCTCTTGACAGATGAGGAGCGAGCAAAGCTAGAGGAGGGGAGGAGGTTGTTGTAGGAAGATGCCGAAAACGAGATACAGGCAAGACTTGCTGTGGATAAGGGGAAGTCTATTATGATCAAGAGTGTGGTTGTCGAGAAATCGTTTGCAGAAGGAAGTTCTCATCAGCCACCAGTACTTGAAACCGACACCATGAGCGATCCCGTGGTTTGGGCTTGGCTGTCGACTGAGTATAAGTGAATTCCCGGAATTAGGAGAAACCAGATTCACTTTGCCAGTGGTGACGAGTACCCTTTCTTCCCTTTCTACACCATCCTTGTCCAAAGGTAAACTCCATTTACCATGTATCCCCGAGGATTACGTAATTACCGAATTTACGGACTAAAAGGTTGTGTTTTTACTATGTAGCCATTCCTGGATCGACCATGACACCGGGCTTTTCCCCCGTGATTTCCTAAGTGACCGAATCTAGGCCAGGATCTACGCGAATGCAATATGGAGAAGGCAGCGATCAGTTGGACACCTATTCAGATATAAGGATAATGCCCAGCCTTTATGAAGGCCTTATCGAGGAAGGAGAGGTGGATGACGGACAAAGTGCCACTGCCACATGCCCGATGGAGGCCGATATGCCTTCGACGCATGACCTGGTAGAGAATTTAAAGGGCCGGATTCTGGTCAAGTGCGAGGAGGTGGAGGAGAAGCAGAGGCAAGACGAGGATGCCAAGCAAGAGGTCCTAATGAAGACCAGGCCAGAGGCTGAGGGGAGCGCCTCTGAGACAACCGAGCAGAGGAAGGATGATGAGGGGGCAGAAAAGAAGAGGTTTGCTAACGAGGCCTAGAAGAAAATGGAGGATGATGAAGCCAAGCGGAGGGCCATCGAGACCCTTGATAAAACCAAGGCCGTCGATGTTACGCCTCATACATCTCGGAAGCTGGCTGAGCGACGGGCTGCCAGGGAGGCTAAGGAGTAGGCGGAGCGGGCAACCAAGGAGATCCCGGGGAAAGGCAATGCTATAGTATGCCTTGCTGCTGGGGAATGCCCCCAGGATGATGCCACATGTCGCTCCCACTGACGTTACAGAGATCTCGAGCGGCGATGGTGCAGACGATAGGCGCTTCCCGGCTTCTCATGAATCAATTACTTTTCAGAAGGACCGAGGAGGCAGAAGCAGGTCCGGAGAGAAGAGGCCCGGCGCGAGGGATGAACCGTCAACTGCTGAATCTGCAAAGAAAAAGCACAAGAATAAGAAGAAAAGACATGATTAGTGTTAGCAACTTAAGTAGAAGTTACTGTTATTTTGGTAGTGTAGGCCGATAGTTTACGCGAGTACAACCTTCGCTTTTGGTTTTTCAAGACATGTTGTGGTTTTCATGTACACCCTGTCATCAAGAAAGAAAGATGTTAGATACGTAGCTTGCTCAATGTGTGTGTATGAAATTGGAATATGAATTAGTAAAGATCGTAGTTTTATGTCAAGTGTTCGGATTTTCTTCTCATGCTTTCCAACATCCAGTACTTACATAAGCGTACTTATCGTTGCACTCAATATAAAAGTGATCGGGGACTGTGCTCCGAGTTAATTGTTCCAGAGGGATAAGATAGAGCGCTGGTTCTACTAAGTTTCCCTCAGCTCAGGAAACCCGTAGTTTGCGAACCTAGGCTAGTCGCCTGCTATTTTGGGGTGCCTGGGGTAAGTCCCAAGTATAGCGAAGGCGTAGGATGTTGTGTAGTCTGGTGGGTGGCTCTCTCGTTGTTCATCGAGTTGTTGCGAGCTGCAGGCATCATTTATTCGTCAAGAAGAGAAGCCCGGATCATCATCCCATAGGGTCCGATCGTGGCCATGAGCTACCCCTTATCCTTGATAGTTTCGAGGAAGAATTGATTTAAGGTCGGTCTCAGTGCTGCGCTAAGATTCGAATGGCACCCGTAGCCAGGGGAGAAATTTGCATCACTCTTAGTTGGCTGTTGGATGGCCCCAAGGCGCTTGGGACTTGGGCTCGGAATGATTTATCCTCGGTCTCGGCACGGGGACGAGGTTCGAGTTAGTGGTTATTCGAGACCGAGGTTCGAGTTAGTGGTTATTTATACTCGATCGCGCCGTGGGCCGGCGACTCTAGTAGTGTTGCCGGCTCTCGTGCTCAGGGTGTCGGTCGTAGCCAGTCTTGTTTGGCCTCGATGTTGGTTCGAGGTTTGGGTGGCGGTACCGGCTCCCTTGCTCGAGTTGCCGATATGACGATCGAATGTTTGTGTGTAAGTCGGTTGTCAGGATTAATCAAATGCATCATGCGCGGAGTAAACGAAAAGAGATAGGAAGTTGAACATCATTTCTACTAATAACTTTGGCGGTAATAGCCTTTACAATTGCTAGAAAACAAAACATCACTAGAAAGCATAAACAAATGTGTGCTAAGTCATGTAAAATAGTGGCAGAGATGTTTGCTATTCCATGCCCCTGGGAGTTCAGCTCCGTCCACAGTTGCAATTTTGAAAGTTCCATCGCTGAGCTTTCTTTGTATAGAGTACGAGCCTTCCCAACGAGGAGCAAGGTCTGCTGTTGGAGGAAAAACTATTTTAGACGAGGTCGTCGATGTTGAGGTCCTTATGGTGGACCTTGGAGTTGAAGTATCGGGCTATTCTTTGCCGTTGGGCGATGGCTCGGAGATAAGTTGTGCTCCTCTTCTCTTCTAGCAAGTCAGGTGACTACAAAAGTAAGTCCTGGTTTATCTTTAAATCATAATAAGTAACTCGGTGGGATTGAAGCTTGAACTCAATAGGGATGATGGCTTCAGATCCGTAGGCAAGAGTGAAGGAGTGTTTCCGGTTACTCTCTTTTGGGTGGTTCGGTAGGCCCATAGGGCTAGAGGAAGTTCGTCTGCCCACATGCCCCCAACTTTTTCCAGATGCTCCTTTATGATGGATTTGATGACCTTGTTAACCACCTCGACTTGTCCGTTGGCTTGCGGATGAGCCACCGTCGAGAATCTTTTTTCGATGTTGTGCTGCTAACAGAAGGCTTTGAATTCAACGCTTTCGAACTGAGTGTCGTTGTTGGAAATGATAGCTTGAGGGACCCTATATTGGTTAATGTTGTTGCGGACAATGAAGTTGATCATCTTCTTGGTGGTGATTGTTGCGGGAGCTTCGTCCTTTTCCCATTTGGTAAAATAATCAACTGTGCCGACAGCGTACTGTGCCCTACCTCTGGCCATTGGAAGAGTCCCAATGATGTCAATTCCCCACATGGTGAATGGACATGGGATGATCATTCCTGTCAACTCTGTAGGCGGGCTCTTGGGATCTTTGGGAAGCGCTGACACTTGTCATACTTGCGAGCGTAGTTTGCGGTGTCTTGATCGAGCGTAAGCCAATAATAGCCATGTCTAAGTATTTTTCTTGCCATGGTTTGTCCTCCAGTATGATCGCCGCACTCACCCTCATGTACATTAGTGAGCACTCGGATGGCATCGTCATGGGCTACGCATTTGAGCAATGGGGCAGAGAAACCTCTACGGTAGATCCCCCTGTCCATAAGAAGGTAGCGAGATGATTGGCAGACTAGCGCTCGTCTTTCTTTGTAGCGTCCCCGAGGGGTCCCGTGTTGTAGGTAATTCTTGATTGGTGTCATCCAGGATTCAGGTTCGGGTTCGGCGTTCATGGTCGTCTCAGTTTGTGTTTGCTTGATACTTGCGGAGTTGAGCACTTCGACTAGGGAGAACCCTAAGAGTCGCGAATCCTTGGAGCTTGCCAGTTTGGCTAGTGAATTTGCTTTTCATTTTGCTTTCAGGGAATGTGCGTGATGACAAAGTGGTCAAGGTTGGTGAGCAATTCCTGAACCTCGGTTAAATATTGAGCGAGTCGTTCCCCTTAGCTTGATATTCTCCTTGCACCTGGCACACGATAAGTTGTGAATCAGAGAAGATTTGGATGGTCTTTAGTTTGAGCTCGATTGCGATTCTAAGTCCGGCTATCAAGGCCTCATACTCCTTGTCATTGATGGTAGCAGCGAAATTTAGTTTTAATGCGTAGTATATCCGGAGTTCTTCGGGAGTGATGTGCATGACTCCAGTCCCAGAGGAATTGCTATTGGAGGACCCATCCACAACAATTTCCATTTAGTGTCGAGAACTTCAGTGTTCTCTGTAGGAGTCTCCTCAGGAGCAGTGAATTCTACTATGAAATCAGTGAGAGCTTGTCCCAGGATGGCTCGGCGAGGGATAAATGTTATCTCAAACTGGCTCAGTTCCATACTCCACTTTAGTA
Organism: Allium sativum; assembly: GCA_030737875.1. Classification (NCBI taxonomy): domain Eukaryota; kingdom Viridiplantae; phylum Streptophyta; class Magnoliopsida; order Asparagales; family Amaryllidaceae; genus Allium; species Allium sativum. The sequence goes on from JASFAX010000034.1 coordinate 9,648,771, forward strand.
GCCGGCCAAACGCCTCGGGTTGCTGTAGGACCGGTCGCAGCGACTGGTCGGTGTAAACCTTTATGGGATGAGACTGGAAGTATGTTCGTTCCGAAAGGAAATCAATAAGCAGAATGCCAGCTTTTCCAGCTTCGAGTAATTCTTCTCCGCACCCGTCAATCATTTGTTGATGTAGTAGACAGGTCGTTGGACAAAGTTTTCGATGCATACCAGTGCCGCTGATTGCCTGCACGGAAACATCCAAATAAACATATAAGTCCTCGTAGTCCACAGGCTTAGATAAGATAGGTGGCCACTCTAAGTGATTCAGAAGGTCCTCGATGCGGAGACGCATTCTGGGGTCCGCTCAAAGCTGCATTTCCCCTTTTGAAGTAAATCGAAGAAAGGAAGGCACTTGTAGGTGGCCTTAGAGTTGAATTGACTTAAAGCGGCGACCTTTCCGTTTAAACTTTGGACATCTTTGATGTTCTGGGGGACTTGGATATCCCGAATAGCTTGGATTTTTTCTGGATTGGCTTCGACGCCCAGAGAATTGATGATGAAACACAAGAATTTTCCTGAAGCGACACATAGGAACATTTCAGGGGGTTGAGTTTCATGTCGTACTGGCAAAGAACATCAAACATTTCAGAGAGGTCATGGACGAGGTCGCTTGACACTTTAGAATTTACCAATATATCATCCACGTACACCTCCATGGATTTCCCAATTTGGTTTTTGAAGAGATGATTAACCATTCGCTGATAAGTGGCGCCTGCATTCTTGAGACCGAAGGGAAAAATGCGATAGCAACAAAGTCCAAGATCGGTTATGAAAGAGATATGATCCTGGTCACGAACATTCATCGGGATCTGATTGTAGCCTGAATAGGTGTCCATGAAAGATAGCAGCTTGTATCCATCGGTAGAATCATCAAGTCGGTCGGTCTACGGGAGTGGAAAGCTTTCCTTGGGATATGCCTTGTTTAAATCGGAGAAGTCGACGCATGTTCGCCATTTACCATTGGTTTTTTTGACCAGGACTGGATTAGAGAACCATTCGGGGTAGTCAACCTCGCGGATAAAGTTGTTTTTGAGTAGACGGTCCACCTCTTCGTCGAGTGCTTCGGACCTTTCAGGTTCGAGGAAGCGGCATTTCTGCTTGACTGGAGGCATTGTGGGATCTATAGTTAGACAATGGCAAGTGACCACGGGGTTGATGCCCCTCATGTTGGAGTGAGTCCACACGAACACGTCTAGGTTCGCCTTCAAGAAATTCACAAGATCTTCTTTGATTGTGTGATGGAGTTGCTATCCTATCTTTAGCACACTTGATGGATCATCAGAATTGACTGGAATACCCACTGTAGGTTCAACCGGAGTAGCCCTCTCGTATTTGGTCTCTTCATCCTTTCGTGGGTCGTGGTCATCGGAAAGACGACAGTGGCACCTAAGCCAAGGCTCAGACGTCGCTGATTGCTATGCGGAAATGGTCTTGGCGCAAGAAGGCACGGGCATGGCTTTGCCCTTGTCCTTATTGCGTGCATTCTTCCATTCTGCTGTGTAACATTCTCTGGCATTAGCTTGGTCTCCTCTAACTGTTCCAATCCCATTTTCAGTCGGGAATTTCATTTGGAGATACTATGATGACATGCAGATCCGAAAATCTATGAGGAAAGGGCATCCAAAGAAAGCATTGTAAAGGGAATCGATGTATATAACCACGAAAGTGAGGATTCAGACCTGGCTCTGATCCCCCTCGCTGAGTTCTACAGGCAAGTCGATCACTCCCACTGGGTGATTGGAAGCTCCGTTGAAGCCGTGGATTGTGGCGCGACATGGTTTTAAGTCCTTTGTTTCCAATTTCATCTGGTTGTAAGCAACTTTGAAAATGATGTTGACCGAGCTTCCTGAGTCAATCAATACTTTTCAGATAGAAGTGGCACCGATCTAATCTGTGATAACTAGTGGATCAGTGGTTGGGACCTCAACCCCCATAGAATCTCTTTCGTGGAAAACAATGTCGTCCCGCATGGTTTTTATAGCTTGGCTGGGACAGATTCATGGGGAGCAGAGCAAGCCTCATAAGTTGCATGCATTATGGGACTCACATACTCTTCCATTTTCCGAAAGCTGTCATGTGTGGGATAAGGTCCGCTACATATAGTGTTGATCACAATTCCTCGCCTCGGGTTAGATGGACCTGGGGCAGCCTTGGCGGGCGCCTGAGGTGCTGGCGCTAGAGGTTTTGAATTTGCTTCGAGACAAAAAGGTTCTTAGACGTATTCTCAAGTCATTTCTCACAGATAAGATTTTTGATTCCATCCTTGAGCTGGCGGCATTCATTGGTGTTATGTCCGTACACGTCGTGGTATCAGCAGTACCTTCCCGTATTTTTCTCGAGGTCGGTTGATTCTCTGGTGCACGGCTTCTTATATGGCAATGTGTTGCATGTCTACAAATAAATTGTTTCTAAGTCTTCATTCAGTGGGGTGTAGGCCTCGAAGGCTTGGTAAGGTCCGGGTTTTCTTGGCTTGGTCGGGGCCTGACCGTTGTTTCGGTCACCTTGCCTACCATTACTCGGTCTTTGCCTGTAGGGACCTGTACCCTTGTTCTGATCAAAGGGCTCTCCTACTTGTTTCCTCATAGGTCGTTATTTGTAGCGTCAGCTTGAGGTTCATTGGGGTGACTGGTCTCGAAGAGCCAGTTCCGTCTGGCTTCCTTTTGGCATAAGTACTGCCCCGCCTTTTCGTAGAAAGCATCGAGGCTTTTTGGCTGCTTTCGATTAATCCATGCTCTGAATTCGAAAGTAGAGAGGACCCCTTTCGCTAACTGAAAGAGCATGGTGGGAGGTCCGGATCCTCGATCTCAGTGAGGGCGGTGTTGAACCAGGAGAGGTAGCTTTTAAGCAACTCAGCGGGCCCTCGGTATAGGTTGGACAGAGTGAGGGAATTCTTTGGAGTTGGGATATGGACCCTGAATTGCTTGACCAACTCTATCGTTAAATGACCAAAGTCATTAATGGAATTAAGTGGGAGGCGAGAGAATCATAACAGAGTGGTTCCTGATAAGAAGACTGGGAAGCACTTGCATTTGACCGGGTTGTTGCCCTAGCTCGAGTCCATTTCTCATTCATATCGATTTATGCAGGTACAGGGATCAGTTGTGCCGTCGTAAAGCGGCATTTGTGGCATGTTGAAGCGTCACTGCCACTTAGCTTCGTTCACCCTTCTTATGAAGGGGTTATGCCTAATGTGTGCCTCCCATGAATCGTGCACGTTCCCTTGCATCTCCCTCATGATCCTTCGAACCATGTCGGGAAGATAAGTTGGATGGGGATTCACCATCGAGATCCATGGAATTTGGCAAGGTTCCGAAGTTCTGTTGCGAGGGAGTCTTCTATAATGAATGTGTGGGTCATCTTCTTCTATGTCCTCGACATCTATAACTGGGTCCTACTGATGAGGCAGAGCGGGTTGATGTGGATCCTGCTCTGGAGGAGCGCGGGCTTCTGGAAGAGTAGGTTCATCATCGCGATTCGATCGTTGGGTTTTGTTGAGGAAGGGGTTGGTTGGTCGGACCCAGTCCGTTATTGATGATCAAGCGAGAGCGACCTCAGTATTGTGTCCCCTCGCTATATGTTACTGTAGTTTGGTTGCTGTTGCCGTTTCCATTGCCGCTGGCTTAGCCATTGCCGTTGTCGAGGGAGTTGGTGCAGTCGGTGACGTTGTTAATGAGACCAAACCTCCTTCTTTGATGTGGCCCCTCAACTCGGAAGAGAAAGTTTCCGAGACAGTTGGTCGAGGTCAAGCGTTATTCCGAGCTAGTTGAAGTTGGGCGACGATGCGCTGACTTTCTTGGAGTTGTCGCATAAGATCGGTGTTATTCCTTAATGCTTGATTGAGCTCGACCATTGTGTTCTCATATTTTTCATTAAGCGCGCGGATCTGATCTTGTGTTGCGAGCGCTTTGGGGTCCACAGTAGGAAGGACGTCTTCATTAATGGCCGGGATATCCGCCGGTTGAGGCTATTGAGATGTTCCGGCTTTGGCTGCGGCTGAAGAGCCGACCATTGCATTCTTTGGTCGCTTTGCCATCGTGAGCGGACTCGGCAGTAGGTTTAGCAAAGGGACCTAAAGCTCGTCGAAGTCGAGATGACAAGGTGCGACAAAGCGCAAATCCGAGTTTTCTCAATGAAAGCACCAAATGTTGACGGGAAAAAATGTCGTAAACACCCAAGATTCCAATTACTGGGAATTATTATTTTATTCGTGTAATAAGTGCGGAAAGCGGTAAATAACACGAGAGATTTATAGTGGTTCGGCCTCGGGAGAGACCTACGTCCACTATGAAGAGTCGTTGGAATATTATTTTTCACCAAGGATTATAAAGTTGAGGCTAACTCATGATATCTCATTACATTCACTTTCATAATCAGTATATGCTAAGTATTTGGGAAAAAGACAATTTTGTCCTTCTTCTTCCTCAAAGAGGAGATGTCATTAAAGAGGCTCTTGAAGCTCCTTAGAGGTTCCAAGTGAAAGAATTCCAACCCCTTTGAAGTGTGAGGCCAAGGGGTATTTATAGGAGAGGGGTTAGGTAGGAGTTGATAGAAATGGGGACCACACCAAGAATTTCGCACCCTGCCCACGTGCACATATTTCAAACCTTCCTGGGGTGCGAATTTTGTAAATTGTTGGGTACGAATTTCGTACCCCTCACGGGTACGAGATTCGCACCCGAGGGGTTCAAATTTCGTGCCCTGCTGGATACAAAATTCATACCCGAAGGGGTTCGAATTTCATCCCACAAGGCATGAATTTCGTTCCCATTGCAGGTGGGAAATTCGCACCCCAAGGGGTATGAATTTCGCACCCTGTTGGGTGCGAATTTCGTAACCCTTAGGGGTGCGAAATTCACACCCCAAGGGGTACGAAGTTCATGCCCCAAGGGGTATAAAGTTCGTGCCCCGAGGGCGCGAAGACTATATGAGCGGGTGCTTGGAGGGCTCGAGATTCGGGTTCGCGACTCTTGAGGATCTGAAGCCTTGGTTCAGAAATATGTCAGGAGCGCTGCGAGGCATTTGTTGGTGCGATCCCTCTTCAACCTGTTTCGTTCGTTCCTTGGCATCCCTCTCGACTTTAGCTCCACGGGATGCGTTGAGTTGAGAGTGTCTTATGCACTTTTGAGAACTGGACCAAAAAACTGGTTAACACTAGTATACATGGAGGATCAGTCTTTTTCGTCCCCATCAGCAACTACATCCAGTAACATTGTCATAAACTATCTTGAAATTGACACATCAACTTCAGTATTTGCAAACCCAGTAGATCCTGAAGAATATGATAGTGTATTTAATAATTACTTGAGCAAAGAACATTTTTTCAAACCCAAGAATGGATACCTAGACGAACTGCAGGCCCCTCCTCTTTTCTTTACTTCCCGATCCAAAGCTATTCATTGGATAATCAAAGTATAATATAATCAAGCTCTAATTTACCTTTCAGATTCAAACATAGTCATATAAGCATTCATTTTTGAAATAACCGATGTATGTATAATGTTACAGTCCTGTAGAAGACTACACTTGCATTATGAAACTGCATTTGCTGTTGTGAATTTCTTTGATCGCTTCTTTTCTACTATCAATGTAATGGGACATATGGATGGCAGAGTTGATAGCTATAGCCTGCCTTTCTATTGCTTGCAAGAATGAGGAGATTTATGCTCCTAATTTATATGAAATCCAGGTACTTACAACAAATCAAGTTTAACTTGAACAATAAGTTGATAATAAACAATGTTGCATGCTTATTTTGAAAATTTTAATCCTGCAGTCAGAAGACGCAGAATATGCATATGAACCTGGTACGACCACAGACGTGGAATTGAATGTGCTTAAAGCTCTAAAATATAATCTTATCTGTGTAACAAGTTAATCCTATTTGGACATCCTGATACATCAAATAAATTCACCTCATCCTGACCTAAGAAAACGCACTGCCAAATTTCAACTGCGAATTCAACTGGTTAACTTTCATTTTTAACTATCTAGGTAATGAGTTTTTGGGTATTATGCTGACTGATATATATACGTTGTGAATTTGACAGAAGATAACCTTGTGCGCATTGCCGTACAATCACGACGGCAGTGGTGGCTTTGCAATGCAATATCGAGAGACTGATGCCATTTGAAGATGAAGCTGATTAACACTACTCTTCCCTCGAGCAACTATTGCCTAGTGAATGTAATGTATGAATTGGCATTGCCAAAAATGACTTTTTTCTACCTTCCATTTCTTGTGTTAAAATTTAAAAATGATGGATATGTAGGAGGATAAGGAAATGTGTTTAACCTTGATAAAGGAGCATATAGAGGCACCATTGTTTTGCTAAATGAGCCCGGTTTCAGTACTCAAGAAGCGAAGAAAAATTGCAAGATGCATATCAGTTGAAATCAGATCACCATGAGGATGCTTGGAATCAGAATAACAAGAGAATTGGTTTTTCTTTTGCTTTTAGTTTTATGGGTGATGACTGTATCATTTCTTATTTGTATGGATTTTTATTGTGAATTTTGATGAAGTTCATAATATACTTCAATTATGGTTCAATTAATCAGTCTCCCTCTGCCCTATTCTCATGTGCCGCACAAATCTGTGTTATTCATCAAATACAGTGAACTTCATCCATCAATTTATCAAAATTGTTACGAAGGATTATTGGAATATGTTGAGACACAAAGTGGATCGTGGATTTCATCTGTTTCAAATGTTGATAATAAATATATGTAGTTTAAAAATGCTGAATGCAGAAATTTTTACCCACTTTACATTATTAATCCATGCATACATACACCTATCTAGTTGTTAATGGTTTGTTAACTAATGTTGGAAAATTTAGTTTTACAAAATGGATTATTAAATGATTCAAAGTACCAAAAGCAGTGAATTAGCAATGTTACAGCATAGATATATAACATGATTATGTGTTATAATATGAATCCATCTTCAACTTAATTACATACTCCAAAACACAAATTGGCTATCTTCAACAATATGTTGATCATCATCATTTTATAATCAAAATTATTTCAATCTTCCTAATTTAATAAGTCTTTTTCCCCTTTTTTCCCTCCCTACGTGATATCAACATACCATCTACTTCGCTCCTGCATATACGTGAGGTTTAACAGTGACATAACAATATGAACAGTGAGAGAAGACGAACATAGTAATGGGAAAGGTAATGAGGAGTAAGGTTAAGGACAATTTTAGATGGACATCGATTTCGAGAAGGCTGTTTTGTGATGAGTGCCTTATGAATGAGAATCTAGGTTTAATTTTTATGCTATTGCGGGAGCGGGCGATTCCCCCACTCTCCTCTCCAGACCCTTAGCTCACCCCTCCTCCCGGGCCCACCTAGTTTATTTTTTATGTTGTTTGCTAGTGCTGCAGGTCCTAGATTATAGGTTCTCTTTGGATCGTATCTCAATGGGCTTTTGGTTGTTGGAGAGCAATTCTGGAGCTTTTTTGGAGATGGAGCTTAGGGTGGGAGCTGGCTTCTTCGCTTATCTTGTTAGTTGCCTAGTGTTCCATATTTGTTCTATGGAGCACTAGTCCAGTGGACATTGTATTTGAGTTTGGCGTGAGGCCTATCAGAGGTCGTTTATTTGGTGTTATTTCTTGGTTTGGTTGGTCTGCTGTAGTATTTTGTTACTATTTTCTATAGGTATTTGTGCACACAGATTCTGTAGCCTTCTCTACGAATTTTTTTTTGAGCCATTGGAGAATGACTTAATTCTCCCTTATGTTATATATATAGCTGTTTATTGAAACAAAATCAGGGTTTAATGAACATTCTTAATATATATATATATACACACGACTATTTGAACATAAAATTAAACATAAATATAGAGGCACAAATCCTTGACCGTTGGATTTTTTTGTCCTTATGTGGAGTGGTGGAATTCAGGGGAAGATCCAATGGTGAAGTTCAATTGTGTTAAACTTTTGTGTCTAATTAAACTTTCCATATATATATATATATAAAGTTTATCTAGACACATAATCTTGACACAAATAGTGACACAATTAGTTGTACCATTAGATCATCTCATGAATTCCACCTCTTCATATAAAGACAAAAAGATCTAATGGTTGAGGCTTTGTGTCTACTTTTGTGTCCAAGTAACCGCCCATATATATATGTGTGTGTGTGTGTGTGTGTATATATATATATTTATACATATATATATATGAAATGTTTCGCTACACCTCTTATAATGCACATGAGTTTGTTAAGCTAGGATTATAATTGTCTTTTATGCATTTAACGTTCGGATTTGTTGGAAATAATCATTGTTGATTTATGCGTATGATGTTCTCACATATGTTAAGGAGATATTGGAACTATCTATGTTGTTGCAAAGTCAGTAATGAAATATATCCATATATTAATATGAGATACATATAACTTTTTGCTAATTTAGTGAATTTTTACCAGCTTCCTTTTTTTCCTCTATACAGCTCGTGGTCTGGCAAGAAAATGATTTTAATGTAAGGAAAATGAAGGGTCTTGCGAAGATGATTTGAACCACATATATTGAAATTTGATTTTTATTAATTATTTGATATTTCAGTTCAGAGTTATAATTTGTGAGAAATGCCATTGTTTTTGTTTTATTACCATAGCTTTGATTTGTGAAAAATATAAAAAGTAAGTTTGTGCACATGTTTCAGGAAAATACAGAGGATATGACATGGTCAGTAGTCACTTGGCAGAAAGTGTGTGATGGAAGACTAAAATGGGTTAATTAACTGGTATAAATGAATGTATGAATGTTATCATATTTAAATTTGTGCATATTTTACATTTATGTCTTCTTTTTGTTACTGATGATTTCTGATATAATTATTTACTTTTAAGGTGACATACAAAAGATAAGAATGGTGGATTGATAGGAAAGTGAATATAATAAGAATTTTTCATAGAAATTGAAGATATATGTTTGTTTTTATATATTGATGTTATTTTTCAAAAACATTTTAGATTTCTTGGAACTTACAATAGCTGACATCAGAATATTTTTTGTGATGGAAGAAAATTGCTCATCTTTTTATAGCTCAATCTTTCATGCGAACAAACCATCCACAAAAAGTAACAAATTTGTTTTATTAATTGATTTTCTTTATATATTGATTTAGTACTATGAATTATTAATTCATTCTTTTTATTATTATTTCTTAAAGTAACTTGCTCTTCCTTGCATTTAACAACCACATGACTTTTCCACCTAAGATGTATATTAGTAACTATTTTCCACATGCGCACACACACACACACACACACACATATATATATATATATATATATATATATATATATGTTAATGTTATGTCACTGTTGCTCCAAGACATAGTTTCCCCAAGTTTTCATCTAATCAATGCTTCAATGACTGTGCTAATTCAGTTTGGTTCTCGTCTTGAACCTAGGATGTAATTATTTGCACCCCGATTTCCACTTTCGACCACCACAAAAATCTGTTCGGCGGTGAACGACCGCCGAATAGTTCATTTTTTTTGCGAAATTTCGTTCGACGGTGAACGACCGAACACGGTATGGTGGTCGGAAGTGAAAAGCAGGGTGCAAAAAGTAGCATCTTAAACTTGTCGAGACTAATGTTGTTTCGATTAATAATTTGAATTCTATCCATGAATTTTGATCTTGTTGTTTTTGTTGTTGCAAGGAATATTGGTTCAAATCATGCGCAGGTTAATCTGTTTGATGCTGATGGTTTTCCTATTGAGTGTTCTTCTTCTTTTACTGTTGCCCGCTATTAAAAATTTTACCCAGTCCCAACAATAATTTAGGTTTGTTTAAACCTGCAACTACAATGCCTTCAACTGTAGTTCCAAATGTCACTCTCGTAACATCTTGGTCATCCTTGTTTGCCAATAGGCTAAGTATAGTATGTTAGATTCGACACACTAACGTTTTGAACTTATCCTTTTGCTTGAAGTTGTGATGTAAGATTTTTTATTTTTTAAGCGTGAACAACTTATTGGTTTTTCCTTAGATGATAATCTCCCATTAATTGTTGTGAAATACCAGCTTTATAAGTTTTAGCAATTGAAAGGAAATATAACCATGTGTTTGATAATTGTATGTTCTATGTAACTACCCACATTTTTACCCACTTCAAACCAACAAAAACCCGAACCCACATCGATTCAACACAAGCAAAAATATGTTTCGTTAGGATTCATAAGAGAAAAACACAGCGGAATACAAAACTCATAGCGGAACAGATAAAATATAATATGAAAATATCATTGCAATGGATTTTTTTTAAAAAAAACACTTTAAAATAAAAGTTTGATTTTGCATGCCTTTGTCGACTTTACCTAATATACTGTTCAAGATTGATTGGGGGCATACACATAACGCACCCTGCCATCAATCATTCATTCTATTTATTTAAGCGGCATTTTCTCTATGAATGATATTTTCTCTGTCTATGCATTTGCAGGGAAGCACAACTGTGACTTGAATCACTACTAATGTTTGTTAATTTCTCGACACTAACAGAAATAAATGACGAACTCGCAAGCATTTACCATAGTAGGAAACGAACTACTTTATTTACATAGGTGCAGGTTTATACATAAGAACTAAACAAAGGCGAGGGCCGCACTCGCTACAACAACAGCGGACCGAGAAACAGACAGAATGAAAAATAGAACTGCCTCTCATTTGGACTTTGGGGTGGACTTCACTTTCTTGGCAGCGTGAAGTTTTTCTTTCTCCTCTTATTCAGCCTCGGTCTGGATCCGCTTCGGTTTCTTCTTCCTAAAACTGAAGCGTTGGGATCAGTAGAAGATTTTTTAGCAAGCTCTTCACTGATTGATCTAGTTGAAAGTTTAACAACTAACCTAGACCCAGGAGGTACTGTCGCAAGAGGCTTAAAAATTTCGGGATCTATTTCCTCAACTTTTAGCTGCATAAGCTTATCCTACTTGGCCTTCATCTCGGCCAAAGTCATGTCATCGACATTCCCCGAGTCTCCAGTTATAGTAACATCATCATCTTCCTCATGCCCGTCATCGCCACCTCGTTCCGGGAGGTCTTCAGTGGTAGATGGATTGGGAGTCTTCTCGGCAACCTTGTCCTTATCCTTGACCTCTTCCACGGGTTTTGAGCCAGTAACTTCAGCGTGCTTCTCTTTGATCTCTTTAGTAGACCTCCTATCAGTGGTTTCCCTTTGCTGCTCATCGGCCTTTTCAACTGGTTGTGCACCGATAGAATGAAAGTTAACTGGTATTAGCTCAGGAGAAACAATAGGGCCTTCGATTGACTGTCCAATAATGTGGCGAAAGATTGAAATAGCCCTAACAAATTGGGGTGAAAAGGTAGAAATACCTTCAGATGATTTCTAGATTGGGATAGCTAAGGTCTCTGGTGTAGCTTCAGGAATGAGGGTTAAAAAAGATGTCTTAGGAATTCCCGGATTCTCTAGATCATATCCCTATGTTCTGATATGCTCAAGGGCAGCATAAGAAGAACCAGATCCGAGGACATTTTTTCCCTTAGCTTGATGTATCACTTCTTCCATAGCTGCAGCAATGAGTCTGCGTCCTTCAGCCAAGCGCACCGGTTCTTCACCCCTCAGGAATTTCTCCATAAGTTTTTTTTCATCGATGGGATCCACCTTGAGCTCTTTCTTCTCCCATTCGATGATTTCGTCCCACATGTAAATCAGAGTTGTCGGGTAATCCTCGATCCAAGAAATGTCCCAAAATGGATCACTTGAGCAAAGAACTCTATCATTAGCTCACCATAGCCATCCAATTCCCCCTGCACCGCAGAAAGTTTCTCTTGAACCTCTTCGGCGGATTTAATGGCAATGCTTTTGTTCCCCTCGGAGAAGACCGCCCTAGATTCAGCCTCCAGTAGTTTGGCTTCCAATTCGGCATTCATCTAAAGAGAAGTGTACAAGTATATATATATATATATATATATTACGGGTATAGATGTCCCTTCGTGTTCCAGCGGACTAGACACTGAAGCTCGATCCGATCAGCGCATGGCCCCTCTAGCGTAAAGCCTTTTAGCCCATTTTGTACATCGATGGTTGAAGCATGGGCTGGTTAGATAAGACCCACCCGATCTGAAGCATAATCATCAATCACAATATAGTACATGAAATGCATCTGATGGAGAATGTAACAAAATTACAAGTATACATTATAAAAGTTTACCTGGAGGAGCTACTTGGACATTAAACAAAGTTCTCGAAGTTAATTTAAACAACCGAAGCGATTTGTGCATTCCATAGTGTATTTATAGACAACAAGAGATGTGAATTGATGAAGCAACACGACTTTACAGATGAATGGAAACAACTATTCAGTGACTTTGATTCAGGACAAATAGGAAAACCATTTCGAAGCATATTTCATCTCTGATAAAAGTGTACTTCGATGGGGAAAAATGTTAGCCCGCTTTGTGATCGGGCTACACAAAACTAAGGGAATCATTCATCGAACAAGTGTGAGAAAAGAGTATGTAGCAAGCAACCAGATCGGTTCGGGTACCCCCCTAACTGGGCTTTTCCCATTCGAAATGAACAGTTCAAGAAATGAAGAGCGGAGGACACATCCGGATCTGATCGGCGCTTTCCGATCCGAACCCCCATCGCCTCTCCGATCCGAACCATGGCGCTGTATCTGGAATGCACGACCTCCTCCAAATGCAGAGCGGTTAGGAGCCCATTTTCCCACGATCACCTATGTTTATCATGCGTTGTCATCATCATAAGATTTCCGACCCCGATTTTCAAGGGATGAAAGCCACGTGTATCCGAACCGGAGCCATTCAAGAGGGATTTCCCGCCTACAAATACACCACCAAGCATCATTTGATGGGATCTTTTGGCAAATACATGACTCAAACAACTGCTATATCCAAATTTCATCACTTTAATCAGATCAACATCAATCTTTGAAGAATATTTCAGCGAGCGTTCAGTGAAATTATCCATGGTAAAAGTGAGATTGAGCAAAAACAATTGTTGTACTTGTATTCCAATCATCAATCAAAGAAGTTTAAAGTGAACGTAGGCTTTTTAATGTCGAACCACTATAAATCGTGTGTTTTCTTTGTGTTTATTTTCATTTCACCTAGAATTATCAATAGTTTGGATATTAGAACCATTTTTGGATCAAACATATACCGATAATATAGTACTTTCGGCCTTCCTATGAAGTCTCGATCCTCCCCGGAACTCCAATTCTTCAAGCATCCATCCTGAAAACACTCACTCGGATCTGACCCCAACGATAAACACTCTGGTCAGGCTCGGGTTATATCAGTTATAAAATAATGTAATCAAACCCAACCATAGCAACCATATCCAAAAATAACAACCATTCATATATAGCAACCATAAACCAGGTATGAAAAATGACTTATAGAAAAATGAACGATTATAAGCCCTAGGTCCCATCACACACTGCAAGCGCAAACCGAAGGATAGAGGTTTTGCCTTATAATTGCAAAACATGCTTGATATAGTTTAAACCAAACATTTCGTATTATAATAATGTCTAGGGTGTGAAAACACTTTCGAAAATAAACTTATAAATCTTAGCTCGCATATTGCCCCATCCCACTATGTTGGCTACATAGGTACAAATGAAAATCCTAAAGTGGTTTCATATTGGAAATTGGATTCCATCAATGAGCCAGACTAAGGATTAGTTCCTTAATTATCCGATTCTGGCACCCTAGCAAGGTCCTAGGAACGTCCAACATCCCTTCAGCAAGTACAGAGTCGGTCCACTTCTTATACATAGATTGGTACCCTAATATCTTTCAACCAGGGCATTTCCTTATATGTAGATTGGTACCCCAGTTTTCACTTACCTTTATTTCGGATTCATCCTACAAAGATAAATATCTTCCTTACTTTTAATGTTTAGTAAACTGTTAAATGAACATCCGGGCATTCCTTTCGATCCATTCCGTTCCTCGCCTAAATAATTAAATGTTGGCAGGGTAAGTTCAGTGCCCTGCTTGCAACATCCCTTCCCTTGTTAAACACCCTGTTTTCCTTTTTGGGTCTCACAATTGGGACAAACTTACTCGTGGTTTCTGCGTATCCAACCAAAATAGGTGTTTATTATTTATTCGTCCATAATATTTTCATATAATTAATTGTAATTTAAAAATGATTTTTCCATATTTTTATATAGTTTATAAACATCTTTTTTAGAAAAATCCGAATTTGGCACTTGAACTGCTGAAACTGGATTTTTTGGACAAACTGATTTATACTTGTAGGAAAATCCGACCGTTGAAAAACGTTTCATTTTCTTTTGTTGGAAATCTATTTAAATTTTGGATAAAACATGATGTGTTTTAAGAAAATCCGACGGTTAGATCTCCCGGAATTTCAATTTCAAATTTCGGGTCGAAATTCGCTAACTGTCTCTACGCGACGAGTCCTATTCGAACCCAAAAATGTCTTATTATTAAAACTGAGTTGAAATACTTCAAAATAATTTCAATTATTATTCAAGCCATATTAAATAACTTTTGGAATTCAATTTCCACATTTTTACCTTTAAATCAATTATTCCACGTTTAAAATTTAAAACTAATATTTGAAGTGAATATTAGGCACATATCCTTATTTTGAATGTTAATTATGCTCACGTCCTTCTCATGTTTTCAATGCAAACCTGGTCCCCATTTTTCCTACTTCCGTGTTTTGGCCAGAATTTTATGCGTTGTCAGGTAAAAAAAAATTCTAAAATCTGGAAATGTTCTCGGAAGTCCACAGAAAAAACAAAACAAAACATACATGTATGCAACTATTGGATAAGTTGTTTTCATTGAAAATCTGGATCGAAACTTTTATACATGTGTGCAACTATTTGAAATAGTTGCAAACATGTATGCAAGTAATGCATGAAGAAACTTAACTGGTATTTTGCATATAGATTGTTGCACGCATGTGTACAGCTTTTCTGTTTTACTGCACGCCCAAATGCAAAAAAAAAGTGAACTGATATGCATGCAAATGAATTTTTGTACACTTCTATGCAAGAATTATGCAATACTTGGACAGTTGTATGCAAGTAAATAAACACAGATGCACGACTAAAAAACATGCACGGATGTATGCAAGAAAATACAAATATGTGCATACTATTATGCACTTAACTGCATTTTAGTTGTTTTTCTACTCTTTTTTTTTGTTTTTGACGTGGTTTTCGATGGTTTTTTGGTTTGTTTTTTTACGTTTATGTGTTTTATTTAAATAAGAGTTTACGTGATATTTTATATTTTTTTACTGAATTTTCAAAAAATAAGACTTAATTTACAATAAGTTTATGACCGGATGTGAGTCTTATTTGGAAACTTAATAGGGACCTATGCCAAACGGACCCTATTTAAATCATTAAAATAACATTATTCTTCAAAAATGACTATTAAAGTCTCAAAGTTGGCTAACGCCCATCATAAAATAAGTAAGAACATTAAAACCATAATTTCGCAAAACCGAGTCCGTTTATTAAGCAAACACAACTTCAATTTACTATTCATCGTAAAATCGATTTACTATTCGTTTCAACATTCGATAAGCCATAACTTGTTCTTAACTTCTTCAAACCAGTTCGTTCTTTTGCAAAAGTTCATTGTTATGAACTCAATTTCATTTCCGAAAAGTACTGGAACTTAAATTCAAACTTTTATTTTTTTTGATTATTTTATTATTAAAATAATCATTTAAAATCCAATTTCTGGAACGAGACTCATTCAACTCCTGTATAACTCGAGAATTTGGGTATATACAAACATTTAATAAACATAAATAACATGTCCTGTGTCTAATGAGTTGCAACCAAACTCATTAGTTATTTAACCATATATGTCAGCGTCAATTTGGTTTCTATATTCCAGAAAATTTTGCCATAACCTCTCATACACGGGAGCATCGATACAATCATTCTATTGCCTTAAAAGGCCATCCAAATCACATATCAAACCAAATGGTGTTCATAACCGTTGGTCAACCCAATCCAAATATCAGACACGATAACATCCGCAAAACAACCACATACATAATTTAGTGAACACTTGGGACTAGTGTGGGTCATCATCCTAATACCCTATATAGAGGTTTACTAATAAATAACAATCAATATAATAAACACGTGGAACTAGAGTAATTTCATCCCACGACCTATGTAGGGTTTGAACCACATCGACATTTCAAACACACGACAACAAGTATGAAATCATTTCACACAAACGAATACCACAAGCAAGTGTAAGGGGATAAATCACTCACCATCCCAGTAGGTTCCTTAAATTCCTTCACTATAAGACCATCACAGCTTTGCGCTCTCTCTCGAATGTTTAACAACCTAGACATTAAGGGTTATAATTAATATTAGCCGTTGCAATATTAATACCTTTTCTAATTAACATGAATATACCTTTAAATATTTATATTGATTTCCAAATCTACCTATATTCATACATGAGAATACCTTCTCCATGGACTTAGCTAACTTAAATTCATGATTACAATTTTCGAAAATCGTTATAACTCTCATAATAACACATATAAATTTCCTAACACTTAAAGAGTAATCACCGTACTTCCTTTAGGATTTCCATTTCAAATCCAACTCAAATGACATCATTACTTCACATAGGTATTGATTAACCTTAATCCAACCTAAAATCACTTAAATTTTCACTTAGGAATATTCACAATTCCTCTTATAATTTTCTAATCTTCATGTACAAATTTACCAATGATTTTCCTTACTACTTTTAGGAATTAAGTTCCAAATCTTCACATATTCACATATATACCTCATGGAAATACTAAGCAACTAATTATAATCTTAGTTCATGAATACTCACTACAAAATCACCTTGTTTCCTCATTCAGGAATTTCACCTTCTGTGCATACTAATAAAACTAGTTTTAAACACTTTATATCTAACTATTTCTTACCCCAGATGCTTCCAGAACGTAGCTTAGGATGTATAAATCCTTCTCCTAGATTTTCTCCTTCCTTTCTTCTTTATTTTCTTGAATTTTTTTTAATTAATAAAGGGGAAAACGTGAGCAACTCTTGGAGAGGAGATGTGACGGCCCGCCCCGCACCAACCGACATTTACGCCAAAAGTGCGCTGTACACATGTCCGGTTAGCACGGGACGGTAGTCAGAAGGAAAGGAAAGAAAGAAGTGAACAAACAAGGAACCTGTAGAATGTCTCACAGCGCATGGAACAAAATATAATAATAAAATACTTGACATAAAACAGGTGAGACAGTTCATAAGCTGAAACAACTAACATAGCAGCGGAAAATCCAAGTACAGCTTATGATCCAAAGTTAACATTATTACAACTTTTCAAACTGTCTCAAAAAGCAAAGCAAGATAAAGGAGGTACATTACTAATGCCCAAGTAGCGACCACCAACGACACAGGGAGAATATCTTCATATCATACGTGTAAGCATCCTGCTCGCCTCCGAATCAGCTACTCGCGCATCACCAGCTAACCTGTCTCTAGTCTGCTCGTGTGAGCACCCGAAGTAATAAGAAGAGACATAAAACTCTGGGTCAGACATTAAGCATGGTATGAGCGATAAGAATCCAAACAGAACAGTAACAGGTAGACTAAAACATACCTGAACCTGGACCTGCAACCAAAGAGTTAGCACTACATACTGTACAACACTCAAAGGTACCATTTCAAATAGTGTAAAGATAACGGGGGTGGGGGTGTGCATGTCATAGTGATGGCAAACAATTAAGCATAACAACCATCCTCACATCTCTCACTCAGTGCGTAAAGCATACGATATTCACCACTTCGATCACCCAACATACCTTGCTATGATCACTTTGCCCCATGAAGTCATAAATGGCTTCACTGCATTGATACATAGCCACTAATCCATTGCTATGTCCACTTTGCCCCATGGAGTCACAATGACCCCACTGCACTGGCTCATAGCCTCACTAATCCTTTACTATGTCCACTCTGCCCTATGGAGTCACAATGACCCCACTGCACTGGCTCATAGTCTTACTACGCATCACTTTGCCCCTCGAGTCATAATGACTCTACTGCACTGATAACGTAGTCTTGCTACCATCACCTTGCCCCTTGAGTCATAATGACTCTACTGCACTGATAAGTAGCCCATCATCCATTTTCAGTAGTGAATCGAAGTTATGAACGTCGACAACTCCTTAGCACACGTCCCGCAGCAAAGCCCAACCATGAAGTGAACTCATTGGTTCCCAACTGGATCCTGAGCTCTGACTTCCATTTGAACTACCTTTGCATCTCGGTTTATTGGTCATCACCGGATCGGTTCGGATTCCCTTCTTAACAATCGGTTCGGTTCGGCCTTCAACATCCTTCACTAGATCGGATCGGGTTCTCCAGCACGCCACGGTTCGGATCGTCGTCACTATCATCGGGTCGGGTCGGGTCTCCCAGCTCCCTCGCAACGGATCGGTTCGGAGGTGGCTAAACGGATCGGGTCGGGGTCCTTCTGGCGATTCGGGTCGTGCCCCATACTCCATGGTTTGGATCGTACAAATGGATCGGGTGGTCCTGTGCGTGACGCGGTTCGGGTTCAAGCTCCGCCCACCATCGGATCGTGGTCTCCGGTCCGGGTCGTGGCAAGTACCCACGAACGGTTCGGGTCGGGTAAGGGGGGTCCGATCCGATCCCTTCTTGCATTTTTCCTACCACTTTCCAGCGACTGTTTTTACGCCTCTCGACGGCGTTTTCGACCATTCTAACTATTCTAATCAATCACAAAGCATACCAAAAAGTTATAGCAACAAGTAGAAGTGACCTCAAACATCAAAATAACAATATGATAGGTTAAAATGGATCAAATCTAGCCAAAACCCCATATTTTCCCTTAAGCATGTTTAGGTGAAACTAATGATATGATTAGCAAAACTTAACCAAATTAACCCAAATTAATATCAGAGGTCTAAAACATCATTTCGAATTTTATAAATATTTTTCCAGATTTTTATCATGTTTAAATTCGCTAATTAACACTAATTACCCTTAATTAGCCATAATTAGGGAGGAACTATGCAAATCACTCACCTTAGCCACAAATAAGACTTAGATCTGAAGTAAATCTATGATTTGGTGCAAATCCCAATGCTAAACAACAGCTCCAATGTTGATTTGGTGAATTTCTCCCTTGATTTGATGTTGCTAAGCTTAATCCTTGATAAGAAGATGATTTGGAGGTGATTTAGAGGTTGGAGGCCATTTTTAGGGTTTCTAAGAGGTAAGTGGAGGCTAGAAAACTGAAATGGAATGAATCTCTAACTCTTTTCAGCCTCCCCATAACCCTAATCCCGAAATGGGTTATGGGTCCATTCACTAATCACCCTATTTGGCCCGGTTAAGCAGTTTTTCATCTTCCAAACCTTATTTCAGCCATATCTCCCAAACGGTAAGTCCGTTTGGCTATTATGACCACTCTACGGAAAGGTAAACCATCAAACGAATCTATTGGAAGTGGTTTCAGGTCAATATTCCTTTCTAGTCAAAAGTTATGGCCAAAACAAGATCAGCTAGGGGCAAAACAGTCATTTAAAAATCGACAAAAATCATGAACATAGGAAATGACTCTAATGGTTGTTTCCCAAAGTTACTTGACCATACGACTTCATATGGGAAAGAAATAAATATTCTACAATCCTCCGATGTGTAGAATGCGGGTTGTTACATTCCCCCCCCCCCCCCTTAAGAAATTTCGCCCCCGAAATTCCCTAACCAAAACACACAAAGGGTCCCGCATGCCTGTCAACCATAAAACAACAATCAAACATGCAAAACAATCAAAACAAGTCTATCCTAGCATGCGGAATAACTAAATCACAAAGTAAATCTTACCAGGCAAAGAGTTCTGGATACGTCTTTCTAATGCTCTCATCTGTCTCCCAAGTACAGTCATTCTCGTTCTCGCCCCACTGAACCTTGACTAGCTTCACCGCCTTCCTTCGAAGTTGCTTCGTATCATACTCGACAATACAAATCGGCTTGCGGTTCCCAACCGCCTCGGGTTCTACTTCGAAGTCCTCTAACTGATCAGGTGAAATAGTCAAATCTGGGTCGTGTACGAGCTTCCTTAGTTGGGAAACATGAAATACGTTGTGAACTCCCGCCATCTTCTCTGGTAAGTCAACTCTATACGCCAAATTCCCAACTTGTTCGAGAACTGGGAATGGGTCAACAAATCTTGGTGCCAATTTGCCTCTCCTGCCAAATCGTATCACGCTCTTCAATGGAGAAATCTTGACAAACACCAAGTCACCAACGGAGATTTTTAAATCTCTTCTCCTCTTATCAGCATAACTCTTCTGCCTATCTTGGGCAGCCTTCATGCATTGTTGAATGATCTTAATCTTATCTGAAGTTTCCCTCACCACATCTGGTCCAAGCATAAACTTCTCGCCAGTCTCTATCCAACATGATGGTGAGTTGCATGGTCTTCCGTACAAAGCTTCATATGGAGCCATACCGATACTGGATTGGTAGCTATTATTATATGCAAACTCTACTAGATGTAAATGGTCATCCCATGGTCCACCAAAATCCAATATACATGCTCTCAAGAGATCTTCCAATATACGGTTCACCCTCTCTGTCTGACCGTCGGTCTGAGGATGATATGCGGTACTGAGATGTAATTCTGACCCTAGAGCCTCTTGTAAGCTCTTCCAAAACCCACTAGTAAACAACGGGTCTCGGTCACTCACAATGATTTTAGGTACTCCATGAAATCTCACTACCCACTTCATATACAATTCTGCTAACTTAGCTGCTGTTCTGGTCGATTTGACTGGTATAAATCTTGCACTCTTAGTCAATCGATCCACAATTACCCAAATCCTATCATGTCCCGATCTAGTCCTTGGTAAACCATCGATGAAATCCATCAAGACTTGCTCCCATTTCCATTCGGGAATTTCTAATGGTTGCAACAACCCACTAGGCTTCTTTTGCTCGGCTTTAACTAGCTGGCAATTCATGCATTTGGATATAAACTTCCCAACGTCTCTTTTCATCCCTTCCCAGTAGTAAGTCTGCTTCATGTCTCGATACATCTTATTACCACCGGGATGTATAGTCAGTTTTGAGTGATGACATTCTCTAAGCACTTCATCTCTCAAACCATTCACGTTGGGTACAACTAGTCTTCCATTCTTTCTAAGCCATCTCTTGATCAAGCCCATACAAATTCATCTCCTCACCGTCGATGTCCATCTCTAACTTGGAGATGATTTCCAATAGATTAGGATCGTCCCTCTGGCTGGAACCAATCCGCTCTATCAAAGTGGGTCTGATCGCCAAACTAGCTAGCACTTCTGGATCCAATTCGCACTTTGGTCTGAAATCAAACCCTGCGATATACTCCAGTTGCTTCCATTCAAGAAACATAGCCCCTAAACTGGCATGTCTCTTACTTAAGGCATCGGCTACCGCATTACCTTTCCCAGGTGTGTATGCGATATCAAAATCATACGAAGCCAAGAATTCTAACCATCTCTGCTGACGGAGATTCAGATCTTTCTAAGAGAAGAGATACTTTAACGATTTATGATCGGTAAACAACTCAAATCTTTCTCCCAAGAGATAGTGTCTCCACATCTTTAATGCGAACACAATCGCTGCCAGTTCCAAATCATGGGTAGGATACTTCTTCTCATGCGGCTTTAGTTGCCGACTAGCATAAGCTACAACCCTACCTCCTTGCATCAACACAGCACCTAGTCCGGTACCACAAGCATCCGTGTATACCGTCATCTCTTCATTCCCTTTCGGAATGACTAACACTGGTGCACGCGTCAACTTTTCCTTTAGACTCCTGAATGCATTCTCACACACTCCGTCCCAGACGAAGGCCTGATTCTTCTTAGTCAACTGAGTCAACGGTGCTGCTATCTTGGAGAAGTCCTGGATAAACTTACGATAATATCCAGCTAACCCCAAGAAACTTCTTACATCTGTTGCATTCTTGGGCGTAGGCCAATCCTGTACCGTAGCCACCATCGCAGGGTCCACGGCAATACCATTTTCTGAAACAACATGGCCCAAGAATCTCACTTCCCTTCTCCAAAAGTGACACTTAGAGAATTTCGCTTTCAATTGGTGTTTTCGCAACACCTCCATCATTATCCTCAAGTGTCCCTTGTGTTCCTCCTCTATCCTCGAGTAAACAAGGATATCGTCTATGAACACAAGAACAAACTTATTCAACTGATCTCTGAATACTCGATTCATAAGATCCACAAAGTAGGCTGGTGCATTGATCAACCCAAATGGCATGACCAACCACTCATAGAATCCAGACGGCGTCCTAAATGCCGTTTTCGGAACACTCTCATCCGCTACTCGGAGCTGATGAAATCCTGTCGCGAGGTCCAACTGGGAGAACACTCTTGCTCCTTCCAGTTGATCAAACAAATCATCTATCCGCGGTAGAGGATACTTATTCTTCCTCGTTACCTTATTCAACTCGCGATAGTCCACACACAAACGAAGGGAACCATCTGCCTTAGTGGCAAACACAACTGGTGCTCCCCACTCGGAGACACTTCTTCTAATAAATCCCTTCTTCAAAAGATTGCTGACTTGCACCCCGAGCTCTCGCTGCTCCCTTGGTGCCATACGACGAAGTGGCATCACTATAGGCCTGGCATCTTTCACTAAATCAATACGGAACTCAATCTCTCGGTGTGGTGGAAGCCCGGTCACCTCCTCGAAGACGTCCGGATACTGGCCAACCACGGGCACATCTGACAACTCATCATGCGGGATGTCGAGGGAATTTATAAAACTAGCCATTACCCCATCACTAGGTAGAATACCAAACACTACCCTCCACCCATCATCCACCCTAACTGTCACCATAAATCCCTCACAGTCTACCACCACCCCGTATCTTTGGAGCCAATGGACCCCCAATATAATGCCATACCCAGTAAAGCCCAAAACAAAGCAATCACAAACAAACATACATCCATGACTCGATAAGACCAAATTCCTGCAAATCATACTAAGGCTAGTCGAACCACCAATCGGGTTCGTCACAACCAATGGTCTATCGACTATCTCGGGTTCCAGTCCCAACCTATCTACCAGGTCACTAGATATGAAGGAACGGGAAGCCCCAGTATCAAACAAAACTCGAACTGGTACATAATAAATAGAAAGCATACCTTGAATAACAACATTCTTTTCTTTCTCCGCCGCAGTTGGGGCATTCAACGAAGAAGGGACAGCATCAATAGCATATGCTTTCACAATCTGCTTCTCCTTAAGAGGGTGCAGACACTTATCCTTATGATGTCCCACTTAGCCACAGTTGTAGCACTTCCTTTCCGCTGGCTTGGCCCGACATTCTTTAGCATAATGGCCCTTCTTACGACAGCTGAAGCACTCAACATCTTTCTTGTTCTTTTTCTGGCCATCCTTAGATTGGTTCTGCTTCCTCTTTATCTGAGAGTTATTCTTGCCTCCACCGCCTGCTTACGGCTTCAGCCCTTCTTCAGATGCAGCCTCAGCCTTTGACTTAGGGTAAAGACTCTCTGATCTCAAAGCTTTCCCCATAATCGATTCAAAGGTCTCATCGATGTGGTTGATAAGCCTTTCCCCCAAGTATCCATCCAACCCAGTAATGAACTTCTCATTCTTCTTCTCAGGAGTATCGATAAGAGATAGTCCATACTTCGACAAAGTGTCGAACTCAGCAATATAGTCAGAGACTGCTCTACCATTCTGCTTGAGTTCCAAGAATCTCTTAAACAGCACTGACTTCTGGGCAGTTGGAATGAATTTCTCGCTAAAGCGAGCCTTGAACTGATCCCAAGTAACCTGATCTTCTGGAGTAGCTGTTCTAATGGCATTCCACCAATTCATCGCTCGCCCTTGCAGCCGACGAGACGCTAGCCTTCTCTTCATTGCATCCTCGATACCCAAGTCGTCGAAGATACGATCACAGCTATCCAACCAATCCTGAACATCTGTGGCCGACTCCGTTCCGTGGAACGGCTTCCCACCAAGGTTAGTGTAATCCTTGCACAACTTAGCGAAATCGACCCTAGGCGCCTGCATTACTGGACCACCACCATTACAGGGATTGGGAACTGCCCCTTGCACCTCCCTAAGCATATCTCTCATGAGGTCAGTAAACATCGCCCTCATGTCAACAGCATTCCCATTATTGGCTCCCCTACCAGCACCTCTAGCATATCGGCTCATCGTCAATCTGTAAAAGGGAAACGATTAACGACCCCATAGTGGTGCTAGTGCAGTACGACTTCATTCTTATACTACTAATAGTATATACATATATAGCTTTTGAAAACCAAAGTATTCACAAATACGCTCTCTCATATACGTACTATCTCTCCCTAGTGCCTTTCCCTAGGTTAACTACGCAACCTAGCTCTGATACCAAATGTGACGTCCCGCCCTGCACCAACCGACATTTACTCCAAAAGTGCGCTGTATACATGTCCGGTTAGCACGGGACGGTCGTCAGAAGGAAAGGAAAGAAAGAAGTGAACTAACAAGGGACCTGTAGAATGTCTCACAACGCATGGAACAAAATATAATAATAACATACTTGACATAAAACAGGTGAGACAGTGCATAAGCTGAAACAACTAACATAGCAGCGGAAAATCCAAGTACAGCTTATGATCCAAAGTTAACATTATTACAACTTTTCAAACTGTCTCAAAAAGCAAAGCAAGATAAAGGAGGTACACTACTAATGCCCAAGTAGCGACCACCAACGACATAGGGAGAATATCTATATATCATACATGGAAGCCTCATGCTCGCCTTCGAATCAACTACTCGCGCATCACCAGCTAACCTGTCTCTAGTCTGCTCGTGTGAGCACCCACAGTAATAAGAAGAGACATAAAACTCTGGGTCAGACATAAAGCCTGGTATGAGCGATAAGCATCTAAACAGAACAGTAACAGGTAGACTAAAACATACCTGAACCTGGACCTGCAACCAAAGAGTTAGCACTACATACTGTACAACACTCTAAGGTGCCATTTCAAATAGTGTAAAGATAACGGGGGTGGGGGTGTGCATGTCATAGTGATGGAAAACAATTAAGCATAACAACCATCCTCACATCTCTCACTCAGTGCGTAAAGCATACGATATTCACCACTTCGATCACCCAACATACATTGCTATGATCACTTTGCCCCCATGAAGTCATAAATGGCTTCACTGCACTGATACATAGCCACTAATCCTTTGCTATGTCCACTTTGCCCCATAGAGTCACAATGACCCCACTGCACTAGCTCATAACCTCACTAATCCTTTACTATGTCCACTCTGCCCCATGGAGTCACAATGACCCCACTGCACTGGCTCATAGTCTTACTATGCATCACTTTGCCCCTCGAGTCATAATGACTCTACTGCACTGATAACGTAGTCTTGCTACCATCACCTTGCCCCTCGAGTCATAATGACTCTACTGCACTGATAAGTAGCCCATCATCCATTTTCAGTGGTGAATCGAAGTTATTAACGTCGACAACTCCTTAGCACACGTCCCGCAGCAAAGCCCAACCATGAAGTGAACTCATTGGTTCCCAACTGGATCCTGAGCTCTAACTTCCATTTGGACTACCTTTGCATCTCGGGTTATTGGTCATCACCGGATCGGTTCGGATTCCCTTCTTAACAATCGGTTCGGTTCGGCCTTCAACATCCTTCACTAGATCGGATCGGGTTCTCCAGCATGCCACGGTTCGAATCGTCGTCACTATCATCGGGTCGGGTCGGGTCTCCCAGCTCCCTCGCCACGGATCCGTTCGGAGGTGGCTAAACGGATCGTGTCGGGGTCCTTCTGGCGATTCGGGTCGTGCCACATACTCCATGGTTTGGATCATACAAATGGATCGGGTGCTCCTGCGCGTGACGTGGTTCGGGTTCGAGCTCCTCCCACCATCGGATCGTGGTCTCTGGTCCGGGTCGTGGCAAGTACCCACGAACGGTTCGGGTCGGGTAAGGGGGGTCCGATCCGATCCCTTCCTGCATTTTTCCTGCAACTTTCCAGCGACTGTTTTTACGTCTCTCGACGGCGTTTTGGACCATTCTAACTATTCTAATCAATCACAAAGCATACCACAAAGTCATAGCAACAAGTAGAAGTGACGTAAAACATCAAAACAACAATATGATAGGTTAAAATGGATCAAATCTAGCCAAAACTAATGATACCATATTTTCCCTTAAGCATGTTTAGGTGAAACTAATGATATGATTAGCAAAACTCAACCAAATTAACCCAAATTCATATCAGAGGTCTAAAACATCATTTCGAATTTTATAAATATTTTTCCAGATTTTTATCATGTTTAAATTCGCTAATTAACACTAATTACCCTTAATTAGCCATAATTAGTGAGGAACTATGCAAATCACTCATCTTAGCCACAAATAAGACTTAGATCTAAAGTAAATCTATGATTTGGTGCGAATCCCAATGCTAAACAATAGCTCCAATGTTGATTTGGTTTAGTTCTCCCTTGATTTGATGTTGCTAAGCTTAATCCTTGATTAGAAGATGATTTGGAGGTGATTTAGAGGTTGGAGGCCATTTTTAGGGTTTCTAAGAGGTAAGTGGAGGCTAGAAAACTGAAATGGAATGAATCTCTAACTCTTTTCAGCCTCCCCATAACCCTAATCCTGAAATGGGTTATGGGCCCATTCACTAATAACCCTATTTGGCCCGGTTAAGCAGTTTTTCACCTTCCAAACCTTATTTCAGCCATATCTCCTAAACGGTAAGTCCGTTTGGCTATTATGACCACTCTACGGAAAGGTAAACCATCAAACGAATCTAATGGAAATGGTTTTAGGTCAAAATTCCTTTCCAGTCAAAAGTTATGGCCAAAACAAGATCAGCTAGGGGCAAAACGGTCATTTAAAAATCGACAAAAATCATGAACATAGGAAATGACTCTAATGGTTGTTTCCCAAAGTTACTTGACCATACGACTTCATATGGGAAAGAAATAAATATTCTACAATCCTCCGATGTGTAGAATGTGGGTTGTTATAGGAGAGGAACAATTTTCCAGAAGAATGGAGTGATAAGGAAGGGATAAGGTATATATAAAGGGGTAATGCATGGATGCTTGACACGTGTCATATGGATAAGCATTGAAGATCTTATGGCTTAAAATCGTCCTTACCTTCATGAATAGTAAATTTTGTTTTCTCAAGCACCTTTCGGCCTTGCGTCGGAGTATCAAATGATAACAGTTTTCAAAAATTCTTCAACCATAATGTTAAGTTTCTAACGTACTTCAATCATATATGTTCAGATCCAAAATCTCAGTTCGTTTTCATTTTCAAATAATTTATTTTAGTTCTGTTTTATTAATAGCTTCTTATATTGGATAAGGAATTTTCTCAGACTTTATACATAGATAATATCCTACGTTTAGAATTTTCTTGGATAGGTCTCAAGTTCCATTTTTGCCGTTAGCATTATCAAATTCCAATTACCGTTAAAAATTAGTTCAAAGTTTGGCCTTTTATTTTTTCTTTTCCACATACGGATGCCGTTTTACGCGAAACTTCCCTGAGTACTAAAATTCACTATTCCGGATCCAACGGAGGTGGTCTCACGTTCTAGCGACACCCCATTCTCAAGACATCCTCAAGATCGTTTGTTTTTAGTTCAAATTTTAACCTTTCAATCTTTAATCAATATTCAATGGATTTTGTTTTGCCAAACTTGGCTGGTTACCTAGTTTCATTATTCTGAATTCAACGGAACCAGTTTCAGGGTCAGGAAATAAATATTTCTTATACTTCCTTTCTAAGTGTGCTATTTTTATATTAAAACACATTGTTATTACCCTTTTCCAATTATATCATTATCCATTTTCAATTTTATTTTGATTCTTATGAAATTTGAAAGTTCTAAATTGGTTCTAAATTTCCGGGTCGTTACATTCTACTTTGTCCTATCCTTGACTTTGCATTCTTGAAGTTGAGCCGATTATTATTTTGGAAAAGCCTTCTATCATTACCAAATAAAGCCAGTCTATTAACTTTGCAAGCGAACAAGTAATCTCTATCCCTATTTCTCCGTTTCTCAAACATCCTTTCTATTTTTAAGTATGTAGTTGGAATTGATTAGTTGGCAAACTTAATTGGTGAATGGTATGTTCCGATGAGGTGATAGTAAGAAAGGGAAAACTAGGTTATGTTAGAGCTTTGACTGAGGTTAGGCCTGATAGATTTTACCATAATTATTATTGGTTAAGCTAGATCCTGGCCTTGATGCATTGGTAGATGTTGGTTGTAAGTGGAAGTATCTGATATGCACAAACTATAAATTCATTGGTCATCTTGTTGCTTCTTGTAAGCATTCACCTGAACCTACTCCATCGTCCAACGTTGCAGATTTTTTGTAGTGATTCCTATCCTATGGAAGATCCCTCTTCCAAAGTCTTGAAATGAGTTTAGCTTCCCAAACATCTGTCCCCTCTTATCCATGCAGGTGTTGCTACCGTCCCAGTCCCGCAAGCTCTAGTTCAAGCTTTATCACCAACCGGTTTGATTGGTACTCTGAAGACAAGACCCTGGTACTAAAGTTTCACAATTTTGCTATCCCCATTAACTAACTAAGTTTGTCTTGAACCCAGAGTGCAAGCATAGATCCATGTTTTATCTAATTTCTAGTGACTCCTTTATCCCAACTATGGATGAAAACATGGAACACCACAGTGAGATTTTAAAAAACAAAACTTGGTGTAAATGCAATATTTTCGACAGGAATTCCAAGATGTTCAATCCAAAATTTGCTTTATATTTTTCTCAGTATGTTAATGTTGTAGGTGTTGACTCGTGATGATATGAATCCTTCTATTTGCGGAAAGATTAGTACACAGATTTCATTGTTGTTTAGAAATTTAAGCATATTGCACAACTCTTGCGTTGTAGTTAGTTTCGTCTTTCTATTAGCCATTGCGGCCTATTATGCTCACACTTGTATACATTTTATAAAGTGTTGTGACCACTATAAAACAACTTGCTTGTGCAAAATAAGAATGCATTGTTTTGCCTGCTATTTTTTATGTAAATGTATAATATATTTAATTATACTTATATTCATATTTAGATATATACTCCTATAAATAAAATTTTAGTAACGTATACACATACAAATGCATATATCTATATATATGAAATTTGGTACGTTTTTATTAACTTACAAAGAAGTACATAACAAGGTTAGCATATTAACCTGGATACCGCCAAAGAAAATATGCATAAAACAAAATAACACTAGACTAAATACATAAAATAAAATAAAGATGGACCCATAACGAGGTCAACTTCTCCAAATCCGCAAATGTGACCCGCTACAGTTCAACTCACAAAGAAATTTCTCCATGCTTTGGTATTTACAATCATGTTCCTATTTGCTAAATTCAGGTTCTAATTTCTTGATTGTCTTAAGTAATATGGCTTTGAAGATGTAAATGATTTTTTCAAAAGGAAAAAAATATACATAATAGATAGTGAAACACTGTTGGACCCATGATCTTCATCTCAAGCCTTAAACTTCTTCCTTTCTTTAAAATAGCAGCAACCCATAATCAAATGCAAGTTTAGTTACAGTAACTGAATTCAGAATTAATGTGACACCCCATCTCCATTAAGTTCACTCACAAAGGGAATGCCTTAATTTTGGTGGAGTGTTTATTGTGTATAGAACAGAAAAGTAAACAAGACAGATAAATATATTGGTACTTGAAAATAAAAACCACTTTTATTGCAGCGGAGAAATAGTTTGGTTACATCACATCAAAAACCAACTACAAAACCAAATACACTTATTACCCATCTTGGCAAATAAGTTCTGAGTACATAAAATAAAAGACATAACCCCAACATAAAATAGCCATAAATAAGATAAGCTGAACTTTACTTCAGCAATCCAAGCAACTTCCAAAAGAAAGAGATAAATCTTTCCAAATCAAGCTCCACTAGAACTAGTTCCACCCTGAGCACCCAAGGGGGGGAAGGAAGAAAAGATGTGGAAACAAAGGGGGTCAGACATAAAGTCTGGCGAGTGCAATAACCTTAATAATATGATCATTAAAGTAACTAGAATAAGGCATAAGCTGGAAAATAAGGAAACGACTGTGAACCAATGGGCATGACAGAGCAAACAAAGGAAATAAGATGAACAAGGATAATGTTAAAGGCACACCTAATCACTATAAGATAATTACTACATTGCACCACATCAAACACCCTAAAGGTTGATCCCACCTACAGAACTTAATAATGATAATGGTAGTTTCATGTACCCCTAGCTGCCTTTATAGGTGTCGTCTACCTCTATCTCCACTAGTTGTACCCACTACCCCCATTCGATCGGCTCCCTAACTCGTAGATACCCGTACTGGTCCCACAGTGAGGTGTATCACTCCCCAAAGTGGCAACTCGATACCACCAAAGATGCACAGCTTTTGCCTACACGATGCAACAACGTCTTACCTACCAGCCCGGGCCCACACACGCACATGACCCCATTGGACTTGCGTTGCCACTGCTAACCTGTTTTGACCTCTTACAATCAAACCCAGTACGCGTGTCCCGTCCTCGACTTGGGTCGAGCCCACAAAGATACTTAATGGGTTACTAGTCTGATAAGGGCACCCCATGCCTGACACAAGCCTTCCACCTATGCTTGGTCCCCACTAAGGTTTCCCCACTTAACCCCATTCTTATTCATGTCTTCTTACATGTTTCACTTGGTTAAGTGCATCTAATCGTATTTCACATGCTACCCAAGGCATCCACTTGATTTCACATGCCACCTAAGGCACCCACTTAACCCCCCATGTCCCACCACATGTTTATCTGGTTAAGTGTTACTCAATTCATTAGAACCGTAACCTTGTAAAGACCTCCCACATTAGACTGGCATTTGCGGTTGCTGGATTTGTCGGGCGGGTTCGGGCAGTCTTATACCGCAAACGAGCCTAACCTCGTGTCTGTACAACTGTTACGCATTTAATTCATGCATTTGACCTCTCGCATTAGACTGGCATTTGTGGATGCTAGATTTGTCGGGCGGGTCCGGGCAGTCTTACACCATAAAAGAGTCTAACCTCGTGTCTTAGGTGGTTTATTATTACACATCTTTATTTAACCCCAAAGTGGATTAATATCCCTATTCAAATTTGTAAATAAATTCCAAATATACTTATGTCCATAATTACCACCTAAATTATGTCCATTTATTTCAGGTATACAAATTATACCAATTATTGCCTCAAATTAATTGTATGCCTTTCAAGGCCATTACATGCCAATTCTCAATATGTGTATATTCAATATTACCCCCATCGTCCCTACGTTGTTCGTTCGCTTATCATGACATATATATTAGACTAGGAATTAGTCTAACACATAAAAGGGAAGAAACACCGCAAATTTGTATAACACACAAAATGGATCTAACTTACAAATAAGGATTACAACATATCTAGCATAAACTTGGTATTGTCATGAATCTAAACGTAGGCCTAAAGGTGTGAACTTGCATATAGAATATAGTTTTCACCCAAAACTTGCATATATGAATATAGTTTTCACCCCAAACTTGCATAGGCCATAGTCACGAACTTGCATAAAACTATGTACGTCATAGATCTAAACCTAAAGGTGTAAACTTGCATATATGTGAATCCAATTTCTACCTAAACTTGCATATAGTCATTTTACTCGGTTCAGATGTAAACTTGTGTACAATTCACATAGAAACTAGCATATAATATACACCCAAACTTGCATATTAAATGATGTCAAACATAAATCAAGTTGAACATAGGTGATTGGGCATATACAAAGGAATCCACAAAAACTACCATTATGAACAACTAGCATATATTCACAAAATATCACATTTTTTCAATGTTTCACAAACATAGCCATATAACCCAAATTATAACTTAGCCCAATTAACTTGTTAATTGTCTTATTAAAGAAATTGAACTCACAACTCAAGGAAGGTCTTGAGTTCTGGGATCTGTGTTCTGAAATTGATTTATCTTGCCTTTGAAGTAGACAAATTCGTTGTTGTTGTTGTTGTTGTTGTTATAGACTTGAGTTGAATTGAGCTGATTAGCTTTTATTTGCTCCTAGTTGGTGGCGGCTACTCTAGGTTGCAGGGTGATAACATGACGGCCATGGTTCTAATTTTTATTAGGTTTTAGGGTTTGAGTCTACATGTGTTTATATAGAGATTAGGATTAATTTTAGGCCATTCGATCAACCTAGAAGCAACCTGAACCATCCAAAAAGACAACTCAGCCCTAATGACTCAGCAGCAGCTCAGAATTGGGCTTAATTCAAATCTGCCCGAGGGGGTAGATCGACCCCCAGGTCGACCTATAGGGTAGGTCGACACTAAGGTTGACCTGGCCTGGGGCGGGAAATTTCCCGCCTTGCCTGGTTCTGAGTCTGATTTCGTTTTTGAATTTAAATTTGAATTTCTGGAAACTTCCGACAGCTATAACTTCTTCATACGAAGTCCAATCTACGCAAAATCGGACTCTATCTCAACCAGAATTCCAAGACGAACACAATGGCGTAACCCGTTTCCCTTGATTCTCATATTTAAAATTAATTATTCCTAAATTTGTTAGTTTAATGTTAACAGAAAACACGGGGTGTTACATTCTCCCCTCCTTAAAGGATTTCGTCCCCGAAATCTTCATGTTACATATCCTACCATGCAATCGTCCATCTACTCAACCATCAAACACAGGCATCCATTGTCCTTAAAAGACTTCTAATGCTTTCATGTTTATATGCATAGTGTGGGTACATGTCTGTATCTAATGCAAAATCAGGCGGTTTACTGATCCAGTTGACCTCCTTAATGCAAATTATGATAGTGTCATGCATCCATTATGTATGCAAAAAATCCCTAATGATACATATTATTTCTACATGCGTGCACAACCATTCATCTGAACGCGGCATCCATATGATAACACAACCATTATACATCCATTAGCCTAAATAAGCACACATTTATATGCAATATGAAAGTGATTGAGCCGATCTAGTGCCTAATGTGTATGTATATGCATCCACGAGCAACCACTAGCAAACACTTGCATCCACTAGCATCCATCAATCATAACATGTTTCAAATACATGTTTACATCCATTGGCCTCTACCTAAAGATAAAGAATATGACCGAGGAGATACACTAAAAAGGTAGATACAAGCTTGAAAAAACTAAGGAAAAAAAGATCAAAGATGTACTCTCAAAAAGAAAAGGGTAGGCTGCACATATTTTGGCCTCAGTCTCCCAAGTCGCGTCTTCCTCAGTGTCGCTCCATTGAACTTCGACAAGCTTAACTTCACGGTTGCGTAGCTTTTTGACTTCCATCCCTAAGATACGAGTTGGAACTCTCCTCACAGTCGCTTCTCGTTCCACTTTGACTTCCTCTAGTATGCTTGGCTCCACAACTTCTGCCGACTCATGTAAGCACATTCGTAGATGAGAGACATGAAAAACATTATGAACTCCAGCCAGTCTTTCAGGTAGCTCTATTCTATAGGCCATCGTCCCAATCCTTTCGATGATAGGAAATGGTCCTACAAATCGTGGTGCCAACTTTCCTACGGACCCAAAGCGGATGGCATTCCTCAAAGTAGATACTTTAAGGAACACCTTATCCCTAACCTCAAACTCAAGGTCGGTCCTTCTCTTATCTGCATAGGATTTCTGTCTATCTTGGGCAGTCTTCATTCTCCTTCGTATCAAGTCCACTTTCTCTGAAGTCTCTCTAATTATGTCCGGCCCAAGTATAAGTTTATCTGTAGACTCCCACCAACAAGTTGGTGATCGACATGGCCTACCATATAAAGCTTCGAAGGGTTCTATGCCTATAATGGCTTGGTAGCTATTGTTATAAATGAATTCCACCAAAGGGAGATGATCCTCCCAAGATCCTCCAAAGTCAAGAATACACAGTCTCAAAAGGTCTTCCAGTGCTCTATTCACCCTTTCCGTCTGACCATCGGTTTGAGGGTGATAGGCTGTGCTTAAACATAGCTGTGCGCCTGTGGCCTCTTGCAAACTCCTCCAGAACTCGCTTGTAAAGATAGGGTCTCGATCACTCATTATGCTGGAGGGTATCCCATGGAGTCGAACTACCTCCTTAAGATAAATGGAGGCTAAAGACGAGGCGGTCCTCCTACTCTTGAAAGGTATAAAATGAGCGCTGTCCACTATTACCCAAATACCGGTATTTCCCCTTCTTGACCTAGGCAACCCATCAACAAAGTCCATCGAGATGTTTTCCCATTTCCATTGCAGAACTTCTTGAGGATGAAGCAAACCACCAGGCTTCTTCTGCCCCGCCTTGACTTGCTGGCATGTCATGCATTTCGAAACAAATTTAGCTACATCCCTCTTCATGCCATTCCAAAAGAAAACTCTTTTGATATCTTTATACATCTTGTCTCCACCGGGGTGTATGGTCATCTTGGAATGGTGTGCTTCTTCTAGAACCATCTTCACCAAATCTCTTGCTTACAGGACGCATAGTCTTCCATCCCGTCTCAACCAACCCTTATCATCGATGGAGTATCTATTGAGGTGACTAGAAGTCTCTCCCCTAATCAGCTTATCTATCACATCAACTAGCTGAGGGTCCTCACGTTGTGCGGTTCCTATTGAGTCCAACAAAGTAGGCCGCACCTCTAGCATTGCCATCAAGCCAGTCACATAATCAACGGAGGGTCTAAAATCAAAATTTGCTATGCACTCCAAACTTTGCCTTTCTACAAAGAGAGGACTTAAGGTCGGCTTCTTTCTGCTTATAGCGTCTGCTACTACATTTCCTTTACCAAGAGTATAGGAGATCTCAAAATCGTGTGAGGCAAGAAACTCCATCCATCTTTGCTGCCTTAGATTGAGATCTTTATACGAGAAAAGGTACTTCAATGATTTATGGTCAGTATACAATTCAAATTTCTCACCTAAGAGATAGTGGCGCTAAGACTTAAGCACAAAAACGATGGCTGCTAACTCTAGATCGTGGGTTGGGTAGTTTTTCTCATGCACTTTCAAATGCCTTCCACCATAAGCTACTACCTTCCCCTCTTGCATGAAAACAACACCTAGTCCCGTACTGCATGCATCTGTGTATACCGTAAACATCTTGCTTCCATCTGGTAATGTCAAAACTAGGGCTGTTGTCAGGGCCCTCTTCAACCATTGGAAAGTGGCTTCGCAATCCAAATCCCAATTGAAAGTCAGGTTCTTCTTCGTTAACCTTGTAAGTGGAGCTGAGATTTGCGCAAAGTCTTCAATGAACTTGTGATAAAAGCCTGCTAGTCCAAGAAAACTTTGGACTTCAGTTGCATTCTTTGGAACCTTCCAATCCTGGACTGTAACTACTTTTGCAGGGTCCACAGCTAACCCTTCTTTGGACACCACATGCCCAAGAAATCTTACTTCTTCCCTCTAAAGTGGCACTTGGAGAATTTTGCTTTTAACTGATGTGCACGGAGAGTATCCATGACTTCCCTTAAATGCAAAGCATGATCTTCCTCATTCTTCGAGAAAATCAGAATATCATCTACGAAGACCACCAGGAATTTATTGAGAAATTCCCGAAAAACTTTATTCATCAAATCGACGAAATAAGCAGGTGCGTTTGTCAAGCCGAAAGGCATGACGAGCCATTCGAAGAAACCGTCCGGGGTTCTGAACGCGGTCTTATCAGTTCTATCTTCAGCCATTCTTAGTTGATGAAATCCGGTAGCCAAATCTAATTGGGAGAAAACTGTTGCACCTACAACCTGATCGAACAAATCGTCTATTCTTGGCAGTGGGTGCCTATTCTTCTTAGTCAGCTTGTTAATCTCCCTATAATCAACGCATAGGCGAAGTGAACCATCCGCTTTGGTTGCGAACACCACTGGAGCACCCCATTCAGAAATACTCCGCCTTATAAACCTTTTTTCTAGTAGCTCTTTAACTTGCTTGCTAAGCTCCTTTCTCTCTGTTGGAGCCATGTGTCTAACGGGTAAAGCAACATGTTTTGCGTTATCAACTAGGTATATGCGGAAGTCTATCTCCCGCTTCGGAGGCAAGCCCTCTATTTTCTCAAAGACATCCGAGTATTCACGTACCACTCTAATAGACTGCAAATTCTCAACAGACGCGTCAATCGATGCTAGATAACTTAGCATAACAGAATTCATGGGATTACAAGAGATTTCGAGAGTGTTGCTCAAGCGAGTCATAAGCCTAACCTCTCTCTTTTCACAATCTAGGATGGCTCCATTAATGGATAACCAATCCATGCCCAGAATTAAGCCATAGCCCGTGAAGCCCAAAACATAAGCATCACATCTAAACCCAATGCTAAGTATAGAAATTTCCAAATCCAAACAAATAATCGACAAATAGGCTGAGCCTCCAATTGGATTTGAAACAACTAAGTGATCCTCTACTATACTGGTGTTTAAGTGTAGTGACTCAACTAAAGCAGTAGATATAAAAGAGTGTGATGCACCAGAATCAAAGAGTGTGCGAATAGGATGATCAAAAAGATAAACTAAACTTTCAACGCAAATCGTTTTACCTCATTCTTGCAGCGGTGGGGCCACGAGATCCTAGACCTGCCCCTTGCCTGCCCTGGGGCCATGAGAGCCTGAATCCGCCCTCCAGAGGTAGGCCCTGCCCTCTGCCCTTTCTTTGGGCAGTCCTTAATCAGATGTCCTGCCTTGCCACAGTGGAAACAACCAATCTTCTTCTTCCTACAGTCTTTGCTCAGATGGCCTGGTGTCCCACAGTTAAAGCGTCTTTTCTTTCCCTTGCCATTGTTGTCTTTACCACCCTTCTTATTCTGCTGTTGCTGCTGCGGTTTGTTTTGATCCCCTTTCTTCTCAGGTGCCTTATTAGCATTGGCGCCTTTCTCCTCTTCATGCATAAGTGCCATGTCAACCAGTCTTTCAAAGGTGGCCCCCATAGGGATGTGGGTCATAGCTAACCCATGTAGCGGCTCATTCAAACCCTTAACAAGTATTAGGGCCTTCTTTTCAGGTGTATTCACCAAGTCCAAGCCAAATCTCGCCGACTGATTGAACTTGTTGACGTACTCCTTCACTGATAGATTTCCCTGCCTCAATGCCAAAAACCTTCCCATGTATAGATTCTCTTCGGCCCATGAGAGAAACTTTGCCTTAAACCTATGCCTGAAATCCGGCCATGTATCAACTGGACGCTCTCCATTAGTGACCTCCCACCAAAACGAGGCCTCGTCATTCATTAACCAGGAAGTTAATTGGACCTTTCTTCCATCTTCTACCTCAAAGATTCCAAACCATTCTTCCACCTCCTTTAGCTAATTTCGAGCTTAAACAAACGTCTCCGACCAGTGAAAAGGTTTTCCGTCCATTGCCCGAAAGTCCTTGCATGTCTTTGCGAAAGTATCAACACGGAGAGGAGGAGGAGGAGCATTTGTTGGGCCTGCGACATTGGCCCTAGCTTCCAGATACCTTCCAAACCATCCTGGTATCGGTATCCCCTCGGATATCTCGGGAATTCCAGACATGCTGAAAAGAAAATGAAGAGATTCAAACGGAGAATTCGAAAGAAAGATATATTGCTCTTGGGGGTTATGTTTAAAAAAAACATTCCTCTTGAAAATACTCTCCTTAAAGCGTATTTTTGAAAGTATCCTTTATGAAAATGCTTTTTGGAAAAATAGTTGTTCAAAATATCTTATCTGTTCTGGTAACCTTCAGCTCTGACACCACGTGTGACACCCCATCTCCATTAAGGTCACTCAAAAAGGGAATGCCTTAATTTTGGTGGAGCGTTTATTATGTATAGAACAGAAAAGTAAACAAGACAGATAAATATATTGGTACTTGGAAAATAAAAACCACTTTTATTGCAGCGGAGAAATAGTTTGGTTACATCACATCAAAAACCAACTACAAAACCAAATACACTTATTATCCATCTTGACAAATAAGTTCTGAGTACATAAAATAAAAGGCATAACCCCAACATAAAATAGCCATAGATAAGATAGGCTGAACTTTACTTCAGCAATCCAAGCAACTTCCAAAAGAAAGAGATAAAGCTGTCCAAATCAAGCTCCACTAGAACTAGTTCCACCCTGAGCACCTTAGGGGGAGGGGGGTGGAAGGAAGAAAAGAGGTGGAAACAAAGGGGGTCATACATAAAGTCTGGCGAGTGCAATAACTTTAACAATATAATCATTAAAGTAACTAGGATAAGGCATAAGCTGGAAAATAAGGAAATGACTGTGAACCAATGGGAATGACAGAGCAAACAAAGGAAATAAGATGAACAAAGATAACGTTAAAGGCGCACCTAATCACTATAAGATAATTACTACATTGTACAACACCAAACACGCTAAAGGTTGTTCCCGCCTACAGAACTTAATAATGATAATGGTTGTTTTGTGTACCCCTAACTGCCTTCATAGGTGCCGTCTGCCCCTATCTCCACTAGTTGTACCCACTACCCCCATTCGATCGGCTCCCTAACTCGTAGATACCCGTGCTGGTCCCACAGTGGGGTGTATCACTCCCCAAAGTGGCAACCATTACCACCAAAGATGCACGTCTTATACCTACACGATGCAACAACGTCTTACCTACCAGCCCGGGCCCACACACGCACATGACCCCATTGGACTTGCGTTGCCACTGCTAACCTGTTTTGACCTCTTACAATCAAACCCAGTACGCGTGTCTCGTCCTCGACTTGGGTCGAGCCCACAAAGATACTTAATGGGTTACTAGTCTGATAAGGGCACCCCATGCCTGAAACAAGCCTTCCACCTATGCTTGGTCCCCACTAAGGTTTCCCCACTTAACCCCATTCTTATTCATGTCTTCTTACATGTTTCACTTGGTTAAGTGCATCTAATCATATTTCACATGCCACCCAAGGCATCCACTTGATTTCACATGCCACCTAAGGCACCCACTTAACCCCCCATGTCCCACCACATGTTTATCTGGTTAAGTGTTACTCAATTCATTAGAACCGTAACCTTGTAAAGACCTCCCACATTAGACTGGCATTTGCAGTTGCTGGATTTGCAGGGCGGGTCCGCGAAGTCTTATACCGCAAACGAACCTAACCTCGTGTCTTTACAACTGTTACGCATTTAATTCATGTCTTTGACCTCTCATATTAGACTAGCATTTGTGGCTGCTGGATTTGCCGGGCGGGTCCGGGCAGTCTTACATCACATAAGAGTCTAACCTCGTGTCTTAGGCGGTTTATTATTACACATCTTTATTTAAACACAAAGTGGATTAATATCCCTATTCAAATTTGTAAATAAATTCCAAATATACTTATGTCCATAATTGTCACCTAAATTATGTCCATTTATTTCAGGTATACAAATTTTACCAATTATTGCCTCAGATTAATTGTATGCCTTTTAAGGCCATTACCTACCAATTCTCAATATGTGTATATTCAATATTACCCCCATCGTCCCCACGTTGTTCGTTCGCTTATCATGACATATATATATATTAGACTAGCAATTAGTCTAACACATAAAAGGGAAGAAACATTGCAAATTTGTATAACACACAAAATGGATCTAACTTACAAATAAGGATTACAACATATCTAGCATAAACTTGGTATTGTCATGAATCTAAACATAGGCCTAAAGGTGTGAACTTGCATATATGAATATAGTTTTCACCCAAAACTTGCATATATGAATATAGTTTTCACCCCAAACTTGCATAGGCCATAGTCACGAACTTGCATAAAACTATGTATGTCATAGATCTAAACCTAAAGGTGTAAACTTGCATATATGTGAATCCAATTTCTACCTAAACTTGCATATAGTCATTTTACTCGGTTCAGATGTAAACTTGTGTACAATTCACATAGAAACTAGCATATAATCTACACCCAAACTTGCATATAAAATGTTGTCAAACATGAATCAAGTTGAACATAGGCGATTGGGCATATACAAAGGAATCCACAACAAAAACTGTCAATATGAACAACTAGCATATATTCACAAAATATCACATTTTTCCAATGTTTCACAAACATAGCCATATAACCCAAATTATAACCCAACCCAATTAACTTGTTAATTATCTTGTTAAAGAAATTGAACTCAGAAATCAAGGAAGGTCTTGAGTTTTGGGATCAGTGTTCTGAAATTGATTTAGCTCGCCTTTGAAGTAGACAAATTCAATGTTGTTGTTTTTATAGACCTGAGTTGAATTGAGTTGATTAGCTTTTCTTTGCTCCTAGTTGGTGGCGGCTACTCTAGGTTGTAGGGTGATAGCATGACGGCCATGGTTCTAATTTTTATTAGGTTTTAGGGTTTGAGTCTACATGTGTTTATATAGAGATTAGGATCAATTTTAGGCCATCTGATCAATCTAGAAGCAACCTGAACCATCCAAAAAGACAACTCTTCCCTAATGACTCAGCAGCAGCTCAGAATTGGGCTTAATTCAAATCTTTCTGAGGGGGGTAGGTCGACCCCCAGGTCGACCTATAGGGTAGGTCAACACTAAGGTCGACCCCCTGGTCGACCTGGCCTGGGGCGGGAAATTTCCCGCCCTGCCCGGTTCTGAGTCTGAATTCGTTTTTGAATTTAAATTTGAATTTCTGGAAACTTCCGACAGTCATAACTTCTTCATACGAAGTCCAATTTACGCAAACTCGGACTCTATCTCAACCAGAATTCCGGGACAAACACAACGGCGTAACCCGTTTCCCTTGATTCTCATATTTAAAATTAATTATTCCTAAATTCGTTAGTTTAATGTTAACAGAAAACACAGGGTGTTACAATTAACATCTTCTTGGTAATGAAATCTGTAACGATCCAAGATTTTCAGCATTTACTTTAGTTACAGTAAATGTTTTTGAAAATATTTATAAGTTATAAATATTATTTTTAACATGATTTCATATATGATGATGTTTTTATGTTAAATCCCAAACCTAGAAATGCTTAAACTTAAAAGTATTGACAATTTGTTTCATTTATAAGTGTTACAAGAATGTTGCGAATTAAATTGTTTATAATTGGACAAGTGTCCCTTACATGTCACTATGCATGTAGAGAGCTTCATGTTGAAAGACATGTTTCTTGGTTGGTGTAAAGCAAGCATGTAGTAAGCTTTATGATGAAGACATGTATCCTTGGCTAATTTACTAAACTACCCTTGAACATTCCTATATAAAGAGGCTTAAACTCCATTTTTCTATGCCATCCCTCTCTTCTCTTCTCCTTTCTAAAACTCTTGGCCATGGTTTCCTCCTTTCTCCACGTTGGTTCGCCCAAGAGCCTCTCTTTCCTCCTCCTCCTCCTCCTCTTATAATGAGGGAGATTAGTATATAGTATATTATATATATTTTGGTTAAGAAGACGGTGCGCCGAAATACTGTCCGACGATTCATTCAGATAGGCTCGCCTACCGTGAAGATTAGAAAGTTGTTTGGTGAGAACTCTTTAACCACAATTTACATATATAATTAGTAATTAGACTAATTTAAATATAGTGATGAACTATTAGAGGTTAATGATTGTTGATGTTTGTGATGGATGATGGCTGTGTAGATTAGAACACACAGACTATTAAGCGTTAGTGTATAACGCTTTATGCATGGTTTTTTTCTATTTAATAATGTTGATGATGGTTGCTATGAATGTTTATTATGGTTGTTAACATTGTGTGACACACTAAGACACGACAATTACGGTATTACATCAGTGATTGGTTAAATCTCCTCCATAATTAATAATATTATAATAGGTGATTTGGCTAAAAAATATTTTCAAATTTGAAATAATTTGGGAATAGAGTGATAATTAAAGGTTAATAGTTGGGAAAGACACACACACACACACACACATATATATATATATATAAATACGTGTATATTGATGAAGTCTTTTTTAAAAGAAAAATAAAATAAAATAAATACCGGAACGTTCTAGGATGACAAAGAGAATATTGTCTAGGTTTGGGTTTGGAAAATAAAGTTACCTTCTTTCCCTGGCTATTCCTAACAGATCCGAGGGATGGGATGGTTAATTCAAAATTTTAATTTGTAATTTAATATAAAATTATTTGAACTTAGATATAAATTGGAATTTAATATTAAGCGAAAATAAAAGTTAAATTTTAATTCGAAATAATTTGGAAAGTCAATTTAAATTAATTTAAATAATTTTAAATGGTATGTAATGATTTTTTAAGGTATTTTGAAGTATCACACAATAATTTTTATTATGGTCAAAATAGAGCTTGTCGCACAGCGATAGTCGCATGTTTTAGTTGCAAACTTTAAAAGTTTATAACTTTTGTAATTTAAATCGGATTTCCACAAAATAAAAACTGTTTGATTCCTTTTGATAAGAGCTTTCAAATGAGAGAAAGAAGATTTTAATTTTGACTTATAATTTCCAAGTTATATTTAAAACCATTTTGGAAAAGGACACTGTAAGTGCAGTTTGCTAACCATAAAAATGTAAAAAGCTATTTTTAATTTTATAAAAATGTGGAATTTTTTTTGTAAAATAATTAAAATTTATTTAAAAGTGTTTTGAATGGGAAAATTTAAGTTTTGGATAAGATAAACTATATCTTGATCAAACTAGTTA
The DNA here is from genome assembly GCA_030737875.1 of Allium sativum. Classification (NCBI taxonomy): domain Eukaryota; kingdom Viridiplantae; phylum Streptophyta; class Magnoliopsida; order Asparagales; family Amaryllidaceae; genus Allium; species Allium sativum. Next base: position 9,691,597 of record JASFAX010000034.1, read on the forward strand.
AGATAACTGTTTTGTAACACTTTTGCAGCGTGAAATGTTATTATAATATTTCTTTGGAAACAATCTGTTTTGAAAGTTTTGACCCATAAATTGTTTTCTGAATGATAAATAACCATTTTTAAATGATTTTAAATTGTTTTCAAAGGTTTAAAAGTATTAAAAATATTTTATTTGGCATTTAAAATGATTTATTTAATATTAAATGGGTTTTCCAATTTTACATAATTGGATATTGTTGGAGAATAATCTTCGGATGTTTGATATTAATCATGTAGATGATGACTCTTTCTATTCAAGGAATTTGCACGGTAGTTACCGTCATTCTGCTTATACTATGAGTTGGATACGGATATTAATATTGAGGATAAGTCGATGGTATTTCTATCCAGATCCAATACCAAGGGGTTTGATAAATTTTCGAAATAAGATAAGGATTTCTCGATTTGTTTGAGTTGAATAGAAATAATCTTCGGATATTTGATATGAAATTATGTAGTGTAAACGTGTACTATTTAAGGAATTTGAGAAATATTATTATCATTCTTCCTCTTATAGTATTCATTGATTATGAGAATTAATGTTGAATATAAGTAGTTACAATTTCTGTGTAACTTATGTTCAATATCGTTTGATTTGGTTTTTGTCGTGAAGCATATCTTCAATAATATCATTCTTGAAACCCGATGTGATTGAGTTGTGGAAATTCATATCATAATTTGGATATTTAATCAAATCTTTGATTTAATGTAAACGGGATGGAAATATAATCTTTTGATTAAGATTAAAGAGTTGAATATTACGAAATCATTTTAATTGGAAACTATGGTTGAAATTATGAAATGTGGGTTAAGGTTTCGGATAATACTTTATCAAACGGAAAGTTAATTGAGGGTTTGCAGCTAGTTCATCTTTGATTTAAAGGATGTGTTTTAAAGGAGAAAAGTTAAAATATGGATTTTGTTAAAGATAATTTGAGAATGGGTTCAAAGAAGTTTTAATTAACAAGCCCAAGATGGATGGAGATTTGGTTGAAAGCCTATGTGATCCAAAACTGTGTTTTTAAATTTGCGCTTATTATTTGGAAGACCGGGATCAGATATAAAGTCTGAAAACCATTCCAAGTAATAATAGGACGTTACAAAGCAATTCAAGACTTGAGAAATGACGAATAAAGACCAAGAATCCTAGGATTATTTGGATGAATTGTTAATGTCTCGGATCGGGCCGTACACCCGATATGAGGTAATAAGTGCCATGGGATCTGAATATATCTGGAGATTTTCATATGGTTGTTTCGTTCAGACCCAGAACGGACTTTTATGGATTGTGTGTCTGGCATTGTAATTGATAGCATAACACTGATTTCTATTAATATATATTTGATTTGTGACATATGAGTTTAGAGGTTATGTATTGATAGAAATCGGTGATATGTGGTGAATAGACAATGTGGCATACTCAAGTTATGTAATAAGCTAGTGATGATCAAAGCATGGCTTATAAAAGCATAGATATGTGTATATTGTGACCTCAATGAACCTCACACACCGGATTGATGGTAAACTGGCGGTTTGGTTGTATACATATACACAATCTTTGTTGAATCCGAAAGCTTCGGTGGTGGTACCACCTGTGAAACCTGAGGAAATAAAGTATATACGGTGTCTAAGTCTGGATGAAAACCGGGATATATACTTCGTGCTCTATATTAGGTGTCCGAATCTAGATGTTAGCCAAGAGATACTTAGCTTGTATCCTCAATTAATCTTTCGTGCCAGGAACCAGCATGTTGGAAACCCAGTAACCAATACGAGCCTTTCGCTTTGTTTGTAAACTATGTATGTGGGCATAGTTACTATGCTTGCTAAGTTTAATATATTTATTTGTGAAATGGTTTTCAACACTATGCACTAATAATAGTATTAAAAGAGGATTTTCACGTGTGAAAGCATTTTTGGTTATCATATGGTAAAACTCGCTCATTTGGTGTGCGCTTGCATTGTGTGATATGGGACGAGCTTATGATAGCTTCATTTTCCCATAGTCATCACGAATTTCTGTGCATGGATATTCACATGAAGTAAACCTGTTCCGCATTAGCGGCGTGGTCCGGTGAATTTCCCAACTTTAAAATATACCCTAAATAATAACTGTTTTGAGTTCTTATACCAGTCCCACGACTGACCTTGAGTTTATTGTTCCCACACCTAAACTCTGGGTGCCCACATTTTTGCATGGGTAGCTTATAGTTTAGTTTGCTGGTTTAGTCTTCAGAGCTGGATTCAGATTCGGAGCTAGAGTTATGTTTTGGGTTTTATTTCTTCCGATGAGAGAATATTTGTTTTTTCGCTGAGCATATGTTATACTCTATTTCCTTGTAAATCCAATAAATTTTTTGTAATGAAATGAAAAGTTCTGTTATTTTGTACAATTATGTTAGTACCCATAACCATTCGTCTTTATGAACGATTTAAGTTGGTTTAATTACCGCGAGAATCAGGCAAAAAGGCGGATCATTACAGTTGGTATCACAGCTTTGGTTTAAACAAAGCTATGGGGTACAACATATTTTGACAAAAGATAGGATTCATCAGAGTTATAATATCTCATTAGAGATAAGGTTAAGAATACCATAGAATGAGATTTTAGAATATGATGTTTGAGAAAGCGTATTTTGAAAATATAATTTTTTTTGAAACTAAGTAAATCATTTTGGAAGCGTAACACACCTTATAATAAGAATTTTGAGTGTTTTATTTGACATCAAGGTCGGACTGTCAAGTATGTACAGATTTTGAATATACATCTAGCTAACGTATATACGAAATCCAATATATACTAGATAGGTGAATCAAAACACTTCACCAAATTGGTAAGGAAGAACAAAGTGAGGCCGCAATCACAAACATACAAAAAGCATAGAAATAAGAGCACGGAGTTTTTATAGTGGTTCATTCCAATGAGGATCTATGTCCACTCTCATAAGAAATTCCATTATCAATATGTTGATTATAAGATTAATCTCACTCTTACACCAAATTTGACACTCTCACACTTATGGATCGTTCTTAGATTCACCAAGGATCTTCGCTTGATTTTTTGAGAATAGGTGTTTAAAATTGCTTGAGATAATTGTAAGGAAATTTCAGCAGCACTTCGTGGTCCTCCCCCTTACCAAATGAAGGAAAGATGAGGGTATTTATGGGTGGAGTTCAGACCAGGTGACAATTATGTAAATACTGGACTTTCGTTAGGTCGCAGGCGGGCTAGAGGGAGCATTACACGGTCCAAAGTAAGGCGAGGCATACCAAACGAGGCAGAGCGATCCAAAACTTCCTGATACGAGGTGATACGAGCTACAGGAGAGCGGGACGACCCAACTCGTTTTGGTTTAAGGCGGTGCAAGCCAAAGTACGCGGAGCAAGATCGGTTAAGGCGACTCGAGCTTGGCCTATAACGACCCGTATTTTTCAGCGATATAATTAATTTATTTAATTATTTAAATAATGGAAATGGTTGTTTAATTAAATAATATTGAATATTTAATTAAATAAATAATAGAGTAATATATTCAACTTCTGAAATAATGAGAAATAGTGAATTGACAATATAATGTGAACTAGACAATTCAAAGTATTTAATTCAGTTTAGAATTGAATTAGAATAATGAATATATTATTTGAACAGCAGTTTGAATGTATAATTATATTATAATTAAAATCGAGCTCGAAATTGCGCGTCAATTCACTACTTGACGATTTGAACTTCAACTGAATGTACAGGGTCTGTTTTAAGTTGGATTTCTGTGAAACAAGAAACGTTAGGAGCTGGTGAAGTATATTTTTTAGTGGAAGAGAAAAATCAGGATTTCATTGTGTAGATTTTGATTTATGTCCAGATCAAATTTTAGAAAAGTCGCTATGGAATTCCTTTATAATTTATATCGATTTATTTATATTTTAAAAGGATTTTATATATTAATCGAATATCAATCTAACATCGGGTTTTGAAATATTAAGCTATAAATCCCGGTCGAGCTGTATGATTTTCAAGTGTGAATATATACGGTAATATTTATTTTTAAATATTAAATTTAATTGTTTTTAAATATATTTATATATTTAAATGGGTTATTTAGAGCTTTAAAAATAGCCAGTTTTGCAAACGACCTCAGAATTTGACGAAACTAATTTTGTTGGATCCGCAATATTAAATTATTGTTAGCTTTCAGTTTTCATGATTTTTGAAGTCAGTATGAGGTCATACGAGATTTTAATGTGAAAAACAGTCGATATTCTGATGGTAAAAATACGCTGTGTGAGCAAACAGAGTCGGAATTCGAAAAACCAGTTTCGTTGGGACCGAAATGTCGAAATGTAGCTGCATGTCCAGTTTCATGATTTTTGTGTATCATATGTGATCATAGGAATTTTTAACAACATATACAATCAACGTTTGCTTAAAAATAAATAAAATATCTTAACATCCTAAAACCTAATTTAAAAGTCAATCGTTTTTCCGCATCCAGTTTTCTTCCAAAGTGGAAAAAAAATCTTCAAAAATCAAAAAGAATTCATACGAAAATTTATAGATCCTAATATATATATATATATTCGAGTTTGCATCGTTATCCTCTTCGATTCTGTGTGAAGTTCACTGGGTTCGATGTTTGTCTGAGGTAGTGGATTTCTGGAACCACGAATTAGGGTTGGGGAAATCTCATAATTTGGGTGTTAATTCATGAAATAGAGCATACGTTTGGATTGAAGGGAGGATTTAGCATCATGTATAAAAATTTGGGGTGATTAGGTGATGAGAAAGTACGGTGGCTGCACTGTGCAGCGGAGGAAGGATGGGGGTCGGTTTCGGCTAGGGGCTGCCGAACGGGATGTTTGGTATATAGGGAGATAGAGGAGAAGACAAGGAGAAGTATGGTGGTTTTCATTTGTGTTTTAGTGAAGGATGGAGGGAGAAAGATGGATGGGAAGGTGGCGTTAATGGTGGGTGTTTATAGGAGCTCATTCGAATGGGTGGGGGAGATGAACGTTGCGGGTTTGGTTGGGTTAGTGGGTTGATAAAAATTACTGGGTGAGGCCCAAATTAGTTAATTATATTGAAGTTAGTTTTTAATTTAAATTTGTATTCACTTGTTAATATCATAACTTGATCATACGAAATCGAAATTTAGCGAAACAAGATCCATTGGGATCGTATGGACGGACACTACACGATGGAACTGACCGGGAGTGAATTGGAGCTCGTTTGGATTTATGGTGGAATTAAACACCTGAATCAAATCAATGACCAATTATCGTTATTTAACGATAACCGTCCAATGTGAGTAAATCTCACTAACTCTACTCAATTTATATTTTTATAAAATATTTTTAGAATTCATAAATAATGGTTGTTTGCTGTATGTTGGCTGTTTGGTTGAACTGCTAGGCAGTTGATTGAAAATATAGATAACGATATAGATATAAATCGTTAATCAAATATTGATTCTGTTTAGCAGAATATTTCATAGTGAAATGAAATTGATGTTAATTTTATTGTTTAACATCTGTAGATGCAGGGAAACATGTCGGAGGGACCCAACTGGGTTCCTCAACATTTATTTTATTGTTTTTCATATATTGTGTTATATGATGTGATATGAAATTTGTTGTTGATTTTGTATGTTGGAATGATACTGATCATTGTTATATGGTACGTTAAATACCATAACGAATACTGGAATGTTAAAAACGAAATTTTCAATGTTATATTGAAAAGAAATATTTATAAAATCTAAAGATTTTATAAAAAGAAAACTATTTATTTAGAAAATAAATAGATTAAAAAGGAATACTTATTTGTTAATCAAATAGATAGAATTGAAAAGAAATATTTGTAAAATATTTACAAAAAGAATTAAAAAGGAATATTTATTTGAAAAACAAATCGAATAGAAAGAGGAAATATTTGTAAAAAAAATAGAAAAGGAAATGTTTAGATCATAAAAGGAATTGCTTATAAAATCAATGGATTTTATATAAAAAGAAAATATTTTATAAACTAAATAGAATTATCAAAAAGGGATTTATTTTGTAAATAAATAGATTATAAAAGGGAATACTTGAAAAGTGACTAGAATTGTATAAAAGGAGAATTTTACATTTGAAAGGTTTAGACCTGTGCTTCACACACGGGTATAACATGATATGAATTTAAAGCAAAGATTTTAAATAGAATCTATTCCAACAGATAGATTGAGAAGATAAATTTATAAATAATATTTTATAAATGAAATGTTTATCATTGGATAAATAGAATATATAAGTCAGGACTTATGTAGAGAAGTAAGAATCGATTTCAACATCGATATTTGAAACTAAATAAACGTAGAGTTAATCAGTTAAAGTTAATCCGTTAGAGTTAATCAGTTAGAGTTAATCAGTTAGAGTAAATCGATTAGAGTTAGAACTAATCGAATTAGAGTTAACTGAACATAGTTAATCGAATTAGGATAAATTGAATATTAGTTATTCAATTTGAGTTGATCGAATATAGTTATTTGAGATAGAGTTAGTCAAACATAGTTATTCAGGATGAGTTGCCACTTCGTACGACTACTAGCGTAATTCGTAGGGCTATAGATAGCCTACGACGGTCGGATGTTTCCTGAGGGAATCAGGCGTAACCATTGTAATCGCTGCGATCTAGAGTCAAGCGAATGGAGTTAAATCGAATATTAGCCATTCGAAATAAAGTTAAAACAGACATAGTTATTCGAATGTAAGTTAATCGAATATTAGTTATTTGGTAGGAGTTAAATAAGTAGAGTTAATCAAGTAAGTTAATCAAGTTGAGTTAATCGAGCTGAGTTAGTCAAAATGAGTTAATCAAACCAAGTTAATCCAAAGGAGTCATTCGAAATAGTTTATTCAAATAAAATTAAAGGAGTTAATCGAATATAGTTTATTCGAAAGGAGATTAATCGAATGTAAATCATTCGTAGAAAGCTAATCGAATGTAGATCATTCGAAGAGAGATTATCAGATATAGTTATTCAAGGAAAGAGTTATCGAATATAGTTTATTCGAAAAGGAGCTATCAAATTGAGATTATTCAAAAAAGAGAATTATACATTGAATTCGATTATATCGAATTCGGGAAAGTAATATTTACTTTCCATTTTTATCAAGATTTACTTATTTATTAATAAATTAGTGGTTTAGTTATTTAATTAAATTAAGGAATAAAAGTTATACTTTGAAGTTAGATATTTCAGAAGTAGGGATTATAACGCTATAGTTAAAATCAATGTTTTCAAATAAGAAGTGGATTTGTAAAGAGAATCCGAGAGTTTCGCAAGGAAGTTTGTTAAAGATTTGAAAGGTGAACCTTGTCTATTTCGAAGTTAGAAATGTTGTTCAGTTAAGGTCTGAGAGGTAGTTATACCTCAACTTGATTGGCTTCGTCTTTAACTAAGAAATGGTTAAGGTTCGACAGTGAAGGTTGCTTAAGTGAATTTAGTTAATGAGTGTAATGGTTTGAATTGGCTTAGTGGTGTTTTATTTAAACATCTGTTTAAATCAAATGAATAAATTTTGGAAACATTTTCCAAATATAATCAGAGATATTTTATAATCATAGAAAATGAAATGTTGATGAGAAAGAATACTGGAATGACAGTGATACGTGAAACAGAGATGGAAATGTTTTCCAACGATTGATGACGTATATTTTCTAAATTTAGAAAATAAGGATTTACGAGTATATAGAAATGGGAAATGAATAAATAAATGATAAATTAAATTAATGAGATAAGTGTTGATAGATGATTGATTTCCTTTAGGAAATAATATCGTTGTTTGCACACCTGTTTTTCTTTGATAGTTAAATCACCGACTATCGAAATTTTTGACCATTTTTCCGTCGTCAATACGGAGAGACCCGAATCAGATTTATTATCTGAAAACCACTCTGTATAGACGTTAGCGTTACGATCAAATATGATGGAGATAATGAAGACGGAGTTATTTAAGGGCTATCCTGTTTATAAAATAGTGCCTTCGGTTTGTCCAGTCCCAGGACAAACGTGAATGGACGAATGTCTGACAGAGTATATCTATCGGATCACATAAGTTGATCTCTTCAAACATACTTACGTTTGGTAGCGGAGGAATTCATTTCTCTTATCTTTATACCCGTGGTATTTTGGGGGAATCAATGTGTGATTATGTGGCATTCAAAGTGAATGGTGGTCAAATATTCTAAAAGATACGTTATGACCTCAAGCCTCATCAATCGGGAAATGACAGAAATCGGGCAGGCAGCATGGCTAGGTGGGTCGCACCCATTAGGGTGTATATCACCTATCTAGAGAAAATCCATTTCATTCTGTTATCTATTTTCGATGCTGTCCCTTTTCGGGGAACGGTGGGTAGCTCCCAACCGTTGGTAGTATACATTCGATACGCTCAAGCGAAATGAGTGGTCGGTCATGTGTGGGTCGGGTTGCAAGACGTTCTTGTTGAACCCAGTGTATTCGTCTCTAGAGATACACTATCGGCAGGTGGTCCCATACCTTGTCATAGTTGGAATCCAATCTCTAATAGGCGCCCGCGGTTATGTTTGTATTCTATATATGTGGAACGTGAGATGCAAGCGTTCTGCTAGATTGTTATAATTAGACATTATTATAATATCAAAGAAGTATTGATTTCCAAAACTGTTTTGGGTTATCGTAAGGTTAAAACCGTCTGCGTTTATGTGTGGATCGGTCTTACGATTACCTTTTCTTTTGAAAAGGATTTTGAAAAGTTAAACCAAATGATTTGAGTTTGCTCACACCAATCCCATGACTGACCCAGAGTTTTTTTTTTTCCCCTAAACTCTTAGGTGCCCAAAGTTGTACGGGCAATCAAGTAGTTCGGGTCTTTACAGATATACTTGGAGGAGCTTGAAGCAGGAGACTTCAGGATTATATAGCTATTGTTATTTCCGCTGTGTGTAAGCGTTGTACTCTGATAATATTATTATACTGTTTTATTGAAAAGTTATGTTATATATTATATTTTATTCGTTCCGCTGTGAGATTCGTGTTTACTCTGATTGTGTTCTTCTATTCTAATTTTCTATCTTATCTATTCTCACCCTCTAACTTCTTTCTATTAATGATCAGGTATTTCTGATGTCTGAATAGTCAACATGGTAGTTTTGTGTTGATTTTCAGAGCCGAAAATCCCAGTTCATTACATGGACAAAGTGGGGCGACCCAAGCACGCTTAGAATGAGCTAAGTCGGGATGATGAAGTTCGGGATTTGATGAAGCGGGCTAAAACCCCTATCAAGATGGCGATCTAAGAGCCTTGCGGGCTGGCAACTAGGAGAACCAAGATGCCCCCAATGACTTAAGATGCTTAAATGAACCAAAGCATTCTGAACACCACATATCACCTGGGCGACCCAAGACATCGTAACGACCTAGGGCATTTGTGTGAGCTTGAGAGCCCATCGAGTTAGAGAATGACCCAAAGGGCCTATCGACTTAAAATCATAAATCACCCTAAACATGCTCATCATTCTCTAGAAAATATTTTACGGGTTAACATTTTCCCCTCGAAGTTCGTATTTATTGAAAATAATACGGGCTTCGAACTAGTGAGATTAGCATGTAATTTAAGATTTTTAGTTGTTTGGGCCTCCAGACCCTGTGAGTCCCTAAAGTACTTTACCTCTAGGTCGCCCAAATTCTTAGGTCATCGAATGGTCTTAAGTCGTTGTGGCTTGTGGGTCATGTATTGATAAGAGTCCTCTGGTATTCACCTTGGGACTAGACCGTTGTGGGTCCTGCAAAATTGGCTTATTTGTTTAACCTCCCCTATAACTTCTCTTTAAGTCATCACTTTTTTAAAACCCTTACTCAAGCTAGAAAACCTCATTAATGGCAGCCATTATCAGCTAAATCCACCGATCCACTTCATCATCAAAGCAATTAAAGTCCAAACAATTCCTTAGTCCAATGATCAAATTCGGAACTACTCATCACCAAGAATCAGGTGCGATTCAAAGTTTTTACTTTCTATGTATACATATACATTTTAAATCGTGTTTGATATTTTTAGACTTTGTGGGATTATTGCTTGGTACAATTTCAACTATGCATTTGATGACAATGTTGATGTATGTAGCGACTTTGAGCTTGTCCGTTTGTGACGGTCTCGGCTTAACTTTCATGTATGGATTCTCAAAACTTGGTCGTGGCTTTAACTGCTAAGCGTTACTAGGATAATAATCTTGCTCAATTCCATTAACCATGCCCTGCCATCCCTTTTGAAATTGAAGTGCCCCCGTTGTATGTAAACCTCAGGTCGTTTTTTGTAATGGCTCGTGTTGAATTAGGTCGCCGCAACCACTTTCAGGTTTTAGACTGCAACCCTACACTAGATCGTTATGATGATTTAAGCCCTTAGGTCATCATTTCAGTCCTCATCTTTGGATCGCTAAACCCTTGAAGTCCTAGGTCATTAACCCTTGATGACTTAGGTCGTTTACGAACGAAAAAATCTTGAAGTAGAAAGACTTCATGAGGAATCAGACTGTTATAGCGACCTAAGGTTTCCTGGTTGCATAAAACGACCTAGAATCCGATACCATACAGAACGACCCAAAATTTTGAGGTTGGTAGGAAGGTTCTGATACACCTTGAATAAGCTGCTTTCTGGTTTGCCATTCACTTCTTAACAATGCTATTCGCACATGATGTCTAAAAGAACTGAAGGAACCTCGAGTGAGGATACAGCTCGCAAGCACCATAGGTTGGAAAAACTTCCAATGTCGGAAATTGAAACTACCCCTGTTGCCCCCACTTCGGCTGAGCTAAAAGCTATCATAGATAGACTTGGTTATGCTACGAAGCTGCACATTGCTGAGCTTGACGATCGCTTTGAAGGCTGGTGTCTTCAAGGAGTGAACTTCGATTAGTTTGACTTGGATATATATCCGTCTGACAAACACACTATCCCCGAAGATTTGGATATTCTAAAGAATCACTCGCTGATGCAACTTGATGCTATTAGGACTTGGATGGAAAAGCATCTGGAGAAAATTGGCCAATACCACGCACGCAAATTAGGAGCTTGGAACACCTTTGCTTGCGAGCTTCAGAGGACGAATAGAGAGAATATTGAACTCATCACCACTTTGGAGAAGGACAATGCTGTGCTTATTCAGGCTCTTAAGTTTCAAGATGAAATCATTGCTGAACTATCAAGTCCTCGGAGCAAGACAGAAACAACGGGTATTTCTCCTCCTACTAAAGGTGAGGAATGATTGACTGATGAAAAGAAGAAGCTTCCCTATTTGACTTATGCTATTTATCTTTTACGTTCTTATGCTATAGACCGATTGTATATGCGAGTGTCGGTCCTCGCTTAACACTCTTGCGATACTTTGCGTCTGATGTCCCTGTGTATGTCTTTGTGTTGGGTTTGCGATGTGGTGATGGAGTTGTATTTTGTCCGCCATACTTTAAGATTTTATGCTAATGTTGAAAAAAATATTTGTTGTGGTAATCTTTTGGTTTTGGACTCGTATGTCCCATGCTACCTGCTCTGCAATTAAGATAAACTTTTGCGTAATTCCGGACTTATACTCGTTATCAATTGTCCATGTTGATAGCGAATTAGTTAGACACGAACTATAACGAACTTTAACTTTCATTGAATAAAATGCTAGCCTAGGACCATCTTATTTGACGGTTCAAAACTCATTAAATATTGTTCGCATAGTCATAGTATTCTAATTCAAGTTTGTGTTAACGCCTAAAATCGTTTAGTCAACTTAGGTTGACTGTAGATCCCAAACGCTATCACTTTAATGACTCATATGAGCGTGTTAGACACTTTTCACATCTAAGATTCCAGATGCTACACAGGTAGATTTTATTATTCTTCACATCTGACTTTTCAAATGCTACGCGAATAGATTTTTCATTCTTCACATCAAACTTTTTAGATGCTACGCGAATGGACTTTTCATTCTTCACATCTGACTTTTCAGATGCTACGCGAATGGATTTTTCATTCTTCACATCTGACTTTTCAGATGCTACGCGAATGGATTTTTCATTCTTCACATCTGACTTTTCAGATGCTACGCGAATGGATTTTTCATTCTTTACATATGAGTTTTCAGATGCTATGCGAATGGATTTTTCATTCTTCACTTTAAAGTTTTCAGATGCTACACGAATGGATTTTTCATTCTTCACATCTGACTTTTCAGATGCTACGCGAATGAATTTTTCATTCTTCACATCTGACTTTTCAGATGCTACGCAAGCAGATTTTTATTGTCTGTCTTATCGCTTCGCGGGGCAGCTATCAGTCCCTTTACCATCTGCTTGACTTAGCAAGCTATTCTGATTTAGGAACTGAAGCTCTGAACCTCTCACTTAGGGAGGTGCCCCTTTGATAAGAATTTCAGCTCTTCTGCCTGTTTGTCATGGCGCTTGCTTACTGTTTGAATCTTTGCGACTTCCCCATTCACTTTTTAAGGCAGCGTTTTCCCCTCTTTTTGCATTCATGCATGTTGGAATTCACAGCATTCAGCCCTTGAATTAGCGTTGTTGAGGTCGGGATGATATAGGAGCAAGCGCTCGACAGCTGGCACACAATATGAAATCATCTTTTAAGAAAGTTTCGATTTGGAATATGACTTTGCAAGCGAGAAATTCATCATATATGCTCTTAGTCGTAGAGCTGACGTTTAATGTATCTCCTGCAGGTTATTACAGACTGTTTACAATAAGTTTTAAATATGGCAGAAAGTAAAATGCGAGGCAAAGCATGAGCTAAAGCAAGAAGTAAAGCATAAAGTAGAGATATAGCAATGTTGATTGCTTATTCCGAGCCACTCAGGTTGGAGCACCCTCAACAACTATTAGTTGATAATCAGCCTTGGATTAGCTTAAACTGAAGCTAGGTTGCTTGGACCAGACTGATCATTCAATTCTCCTTGCCCCTGAGGAATTGCATAAGGATTCAAAGCTTGCGGATTCTTCACATATTGCTGCAATATGTTTTTCCTAATCAATTCCTCAATGAGGTTTTTCAGGTGTCGGCACTCATTAGTGTTGTGACCAGGTTGGTTGTGAAATCTATAGAACTTTCTCGAGTTTGCTGCTTTGTTGCTTATCCTTATTTGGGTTTGGCTCCGCATATTCCTCAGAATTGTTGGTTGCAAGATAAATGTTTTCTGGAGTGTCATTCGAAGGTGTCGGTTCTGACGAATTGAAAAGCGAGACTTTTTATTTGCCTTGTTGTCGTTCCCGCCACTGATTCGCTTCTGCCCCTAAATACTTTTTTGGTTGGATTGCATAGCTGCACTTTTATGAGCCTCAAGAAGTGGGTTACTATCAATGATCTGAAGGGGCACAGGATTACCGTCTATCCTCAAGTACTCTTCTGCTTTTTTATAGAACTTGTTGAGTGTTGTCGATTCTTTCATTTTTATCCATCTTCCGAATTCGCTCGCTTTGTCTATAGCATCGAGTAGAGCCATAAGGACTATGCACGGCTCTGGGTTTCTTACTTCAGATAGGGCAATGTTGAACCGACGGAGGAAGGCTTTGACAGTTTCTCCTGACTTCGGTTTCATGGCTGAGAGTGTTATAGCGTCCTTGGCCTTGGTAGCATACAAGCGGAACTGCTCTTTGAATTTTTTGGTTAGATCGAAGAACCGATCGATAGATTTGGGAGGCAGCTTCGTGAACTAGAGTGATGCGGCTCTTTCTAAATAGAGAGGGAAATACGTGCATCTCATCTCATCTGTTGCCTTGACTGCACTCATATGCCACTCGTATGTGAACAAAAAGTAGTTCGGGTCAACAAGGCCGTTATATGGAGGTAGAGTTGGTTGATTGAACTTCTTTGGACATTCTGCTTCGAGGATTCTCTCGGTGAATAGAGTCCTATCGGGAGAGAAGTCCCATTCCCTTACATTGTTTTTGCTCGCTTGATTCTTTTTCAAAGCTCGTTCTATCATATTCAAGATGTATTCTTCGGTGTTATGATGCTCTGTGAAGCTGAGCTCTTTCCCCAACGTTCGTCTAGAAATACGGTCTTGATTAGAGAGCTTAGGTGTTTTGCCTTCTCGTCGAGTGGATGCCCCCGTGATAGGGTTGGTGAACTTTTGGGAATTCACATCAGAATGATTCTTAGCTTTTGATCTTAATTCTTCGATATTAGCTTCGTCCCTATCACTTGCCCCATTATAACCGTCTTCCACATCATTATTGTGATTATGATCGGAAGTGGGCGATTTATCATTCCCTTCGAGATCTATATGCATTTTCGGAGGAGCTGGATTTAATCGAGCATTAAGGATGGCATCAAGCTTTTCCATCATCATTTTAGTAGAGGCATCCATTCGATTAGTCACGTTGGCAATAGCGACTTTTAATTCATTTATGGTCGCACCGGCTCCGCTTTTTGAATTTTCGCCAATTTCAAAGTGATTTGTGAGCGGTGTTTCTTCATTAGCAACATGATCGGCTTCTACCATGGTTTTGCTAGTGGTCTTATTAGATTTGGCCATAATTTTAAAGAAGGATGCGACTTAGAATTTTAATGGAAAGGCGTTTAACCTTGTAAGAGGAGGTTAAAGATGTGGACGCGGCCCCACGGTAGGCGCCAATGTTGAGCTAGAAATTTAACTCAACACCAAGGGTGTATCAAAACACTTCACCAAATTGTTAAGGAAGAACAAAGTGAGGCCACAATCACAAACATACAAAAAGCATAGAAATAAGAGCATAAAGTTTTTATAGTGGTACAATCCAATGAGGATCTACGTCCACTCTCATAAGAAATTCCATTATCAATATGTTGATTACAAGATTAATCTCACTCTTACACCAAATTTGACAATCTCACACTTATGGATCGTACTTAGATTCACCAAGGATCTTCGCTTGATTTTTTGAGAATAGGTGTTTAGAATTTCTTGAGATAATTGTATGGAAATTTCAGCAGCACTTCGTGCTCCTTTCCCCCCTCCACTAAATGAAGGAATGATGGGGGTATTTATAGGTGGAGTTCGGACCAGTTGGAAATTATGTAAATACTGGACTCTTGCTTTAGGTCGCACGCGGGCTAAAGGGAGCATTACATGGTCTAAAGCAAGGCGAGGCATACCAAACGAGGCGAAGCGATCCAAAACTTCCTGATACGAGGTGATACAAGCTACAGGAGTGCGGGATGACCCAATACGTTCTGGCTGAAGGCAGTGCGAGCCAAAGGACGCGGAGCATGCTAGGTTAAGGCGGTGCGAGCTTGGACAAAGCGGGGCGACCCAAGCACGCTTAGAACGAGCTAAACCGGGAAGATGAAGTTCAGGCTTTGATGAAGTGGGCTAAACCCCTAGCAAGCTGGCGATCTAAGAGCCCTGCGGGCTGGCAACTAGGAGAACCAAGATGCCCCAATGACTTAAATGCTTAAACGAACTAAGGCTTTATGAACACCACATATCATCTGAGCGACCCAAGACATCGTAACGACCTAGGGTACTTGTGTGAGCTTGAGAGCCCATCGAGTTAGAGAACGACCCAAAGGGCTTATCGACTTAAAATCATAAATCACCCTAAACATGCTCATCATTCTTTGGAAAATATTTTACGGGTTAACAGATGCATCATCATTAGTATTTATTTTTGAGTTTCGAAAGTGGGATAACTATATGATTTTGATTGAAAATGTCGAGAAATTCTTAAAACCATTTAGCTTAGTATTTTAATGGATAAATTTTAATAAAATGTTTTGGTAAATTAATATGAATTGGAATAGATAGCGAAATTTAAATAAGTGACATCTTCAATGTTTGTAAAGAATAAAATTGAATTTTTAAATGAATTAAAATGAAATTTGGTAGTAGAAAAAAACTAGGAGATCTGAAATGGAAAAGGGTGAAATTAAATAGTTTGAAATACTTTAGAATTCGAATGACCTTAAACTCATAAACCCTGAATATGGTTAGGTTGATTAGAAACACTTGAATACCTGGTAAATAAATGGTGCAATTTGATTAAAATATTTAGGTTGAAATTCAATTGTTTAAACATAAATAAGCTAGCTAGATAAATTATGTGAATGAAAAAAATATAGTATAACCCTTTGGATAAGAAATTTATGTCGTCACATAAAACAAAATGGAATTTGGGATATCAAGGGGTGAGTTTTGGATGACTCCAAAGCAAGAAAAAAGAGCACCGGCTCAAAAAGAAGAGACATTAAGGTTTGGAAAATTTAAGGATATCCAGTGTTATAGATGTCTGAAATAAGGTCATCATGCAGCTTTCTACCTAAAGAAATCTAGAAAGAAAAAGAAAGTTATTCGGAAGGATATATGTTGTTTCAAGTGCCAGGGAATAGGAAAATTTGTGGATAAATGTCCAAAGACCAATAAGGAACCCAAGGATCCAACAATAAAAAGAAGTGTCATCGATGCAAGAATAAAGAGCATGTAGTTCGAGATTATCTGTTGAAGAAAGGAGAAAAGCTAGCTGGAGAAGCACCATCTACATCAAAAGTAGTACAAGGAAGAAAATTTTTCAATCCATAAGGTTAACTCTAAAAGTTATATAAGGCTAAAAGGTGAATGTATTTGGATCAAGAACCAATGTATATATAGTCAAGAATGAATGTTTTGAAAATATAATTTTTCCTCTTCGCTTGTTGTTGTGTTTGTTTTGTCTTGACTTGTCATCATCTTTCACCATTATTCAGTCTATCCATGCTTAAGTTTTTCCTCTGAACTATTCCCTTTTCGCCTTGCATGAACCAATCTGTAAACAAGTTGAATTGTAGTGTAAAGTGAATAAATTTTGATTTTCAATTGTTGAATGAAATTGATTTTCCAATTACTTGGAATATGTTAAATAGTTTATATAGTGTTTTATAAACATAGAAATTCAATGACTTGAAATTCTAATATTTTGAAATGTTTAGAAAAGAATAATAATATGATTTGAAAATTATTGTAGCAAAATGATTTATAAACTTCGGGATATGAAATGAAATGATTTGTTACTAAGATTCGAGTAACCCGTGACTAACGAAAGGTATGATGTGGGTGTAAACCCTTGATTGATGGTCTGCTATAGGGTCTGGAGAGACATCATTTATTTATATTGATACATGTAGGTTGTGCCTAGCGGCCTTGTTAGTAGGAGAAACCTCTCGACTTTAATTTTCAAGTTTATATCCTATTGTATATTTGTTTAAAACTAAATTTGGTATTGGTAAGTATTTTGTTTTATATTTGTATGGTTTTAACTATCTCTCCTTTTCGAGGACAAAAAGTTTTAAGGTGGTGAGATTACAACGATCCAAGATTTTCAACGTTTTAATATATGAACTTTTTTATATAAATTGGATTTAATAAGGTTTAAATATGAATTTTGAATCTTGAATATATACCTTGTTTATTTTATAAGTATGACTTTAAAAAGGAAATTTTATTTAAAGGATATATTTAATCTATAAAGATTTTATGAATATTTTAGTATTAGTAAGTGATGATATTATTTAATAATGATATAAGAATATGAATTTTCATGAAGAATTGTTAACTTATTTTCATTGCTCTATTTAATTTAAGATTTTATATAAGTAAATATAAATTGAAATAAATATTTTAAAGTAATTTTTAATTTTGATAGCATATAATGACTTTTGTATGGTTAAGTTACAAGGATTTTATAACTATTTGTTAAATATTCAAATTCTATTTTTAACTATTTTGGTTAATATAGTTTTGACAAAATCAAGGTTTTAAATCTTGGATATCGATCCTGTTTCGTCTCGGGGATTTTATAGACCGTATCTCGTATCGGGGGAAATCTCGGACGAGATGAGTCTAACTCAGGATTTTGTCTCAGATTTCCATCTCGGGTCTAAAATCTCATATCGGAACAATCTCAGGGTACATGATATGTTAAAAATGATATTTTTACAAAATGATTTTTATGAATGTTATTAAAAACATAGTAACTTAAACTTGATTTGCAAAATAACTTTATTATTCTTTATTTTGTAAAAGATCATTCATACTTTAAATCGTAATATACTTAAAATAGAATATTGCTGTATATAAAACATTAAAAGGATCCAAACATTAAAAAATCAGCATAAATAGACCATAAAATGCATAATTTCATAGGTAACATGAACGTAAAGAAGACGAATATGAAAATCATAAGCATTACAGAACATATATAAACATACAATATGGTAATTTAACATACAAAAAGAAAAATAACGAAAGATTATCATGGCTAGATTTGAGCTTTTTAATTATTGTTCTAGTTTTGGCACATATTTAAATTTTAATCAAAAAAACTAAGATCTCGGATGATATTCCAGTATTTCGTCTTAGTCGATATATCGTTCGATATGGTAATATCTTGGGCGATACATTCGAAAGGAGATTTCAAGTGATATTTAATGTTTCATTTCGGAAGGAGCCTAAAACGAGATCTCGGGGGAGATCTCGGGCGATATTTGCAACATTTGAAATAGTGGATAAAATATATGTATATATTATATGATAAATATTTTTAAAAATACTAATAAGTTATAAATATTATTTTTAACATGATATCATATATGTTGATGTTTATATGTTAAAACCCAAACCTAGAAATGCTTACACTTGTAAGTATTGATAATTTGTTTCATTTGTAAGTGTTACAAGAATGTTGCACATTAAATTGTTTATAATTGGACAAGTGTCCCTTACATGTCACCATGCATGTAGAGAGCTTCATATTGAAAGACATGTTTCTTGGTAGGTGTAAAGCATGCATGCAGTACGCTTTATGATAAGGACATGTGTCCTTGGCTAATTTACTAAACTACCCTTGAACATTCCTATATAAAGAGGCTTAAACACCATTTTTCTACATCATCCCTCTCTTCTCATCTCCTTTCTAAAGCTCTTGGCCATGGTTTCCTCCTTCCTCCACGTTGCTTCGGCCAAGAGCCTCTCTTTACTCTTCTGCCTCTTATAAAGGGAGAGAGATTAGTATATATATATATATATATATATATATATATATATATATATATTGGTGAGAAGACGATGCGTCGAAATACTATCTGACGGTTCACTCAACTAGGCTAGCCTACCGTGAAGATTGGAAAGTTGTTTGGTGAGAACTCTTTAACCACAATTTATATATTTAATTAGTAATTAAACTAATTTAAATATATTGATGAATTATTAGTGGTTAATGATTGTTGATGTTTGTGATGGATGATGGTTACGTGGATTAAAACACACATACACTATTAAGCATTAGTGTATAACGCTTTGTGCACAGTTACAATTTATTTAATAATGTTGATGATGGCTTCTATGGATGTTTATAATGGTTGTTAACGTTGTGTGACACACTAATACAAGACAATTATGGTATTGCATCAATGACCAGTTAAATCTCTTCATAATTGACAATATTATAATAGGGGATTTGGCTAAAAAAAATATTTTCAAATTTGAAATAATTTGGGAATATAGTGATAATTAATGGTTAATATTTGGGGAAAATACATATGTGTAAATACATATACATTGATGAAGTCTCTTTTAAAAGAAAAATAAAATTAAATAAATAAATACCGGAACGTTCTAGGATGACAAAGAGGGTAGTGTTTAGGTTTGGGTTTAGAAAATAAAGTTTCCTGCTCTCTCTGGCTATCCCTGACTAATCCAAGGGATAAGATGGTTAATTCAAAATTTTAATTTGTAATTTGATTTGAAATTATATGGATTTAGATATAAATTAGAACTTAATATTAAGTGAAAATTAAAGTTGAATTTTAATCCGAAATAATTTGGAAAGTCAATTTAAATTAATTTAAAATTTTAAAATGGTATATAATGATTTTTTAAAGGTATTTTGAAGCATCATAGAATAATTTTTATTACGGTCAAAATAGAGCTTGTCGCACATCGGCCGTTCGCGTATTTAAGTTGCAAACTTAAAAAATTATAAATTTTTGTAATTTAAATTGGATTTCCATAAAACAAAAAACGTTTGATTCCTTTTAACAAGGGCCTTCAAATGAGTGAAAGAAGATTTTAATTTTGACTTATAATTTTCAGGTTATATTTAAAACCGTTTTGGAAAAGGACGCTGTAAGTGCAGTTTGCCAACCATAAAATGTAAACAATTATTTTTAATATTTTAAAAATATAGATTTTTTTAAAATCATTGTAAGTTATTTAAAAGTGTTTTGAATTGGAAATTTTAAGTTTTGGATAAGATAAATGATATTTTGATCAAACTAGTTAAGATAACTGTTTTGTAACACTTTTACAGTGCTTTTGAAATGTTATTATAATATTTCTGTGGAAACAATCCGTTTGAAAGTTTTGACCCTTAAATTGTTTTCTAAATTATAAGTAACCATTTTTAAATAATTATAAAATGTTTTTAAAGGTTTAAAAGCATTAAAAATAATTTTAGTGGGATTTAAATTGATTTATTTAATATTAAATGGTTTTCCAATTTTAAATAATTGGATATGGTTGGTGGTTAATCTTCAGATGTTTGATATTAATCTTGTAGATGATGACTCTTACTATTCAAGGAATTTAGAAGGAAGTTACCATTATTCTGCTTATATATGAGTTGGATACGAATATTAATATTGAGGATAAGTCGATGGTATTTCTATCCAAATCCAATATCAAGGGGTTTGATAAATTTTTCGAAATAAGATATGGATTTCCCGATTTATTTGAGTTGAGTTGGATAGAAATAATCTTCGGATAATTGATATGAAATTTTGTAGTGTAAACGTGTACTATTTGAGGAATTTGAAAAATATTATTATCGTTATTCCTCTTATAGTATTCGTTGATTATGAGAATTGATATCGAATATAAGTAGATACAATTTGTGTGTAATTTGTGTTCAATATCGACTGATTTGGGTTTTTTCATGAATCATATCTTCAATAATATCATTCTTGTAACCCTTTGAGATTGAGTTGTGGAAATTCATATCGTAATTTGGATATTTAGTCAAATATTTGATTTGAGGAAATCAAATGGGAAGGAAATATAATCTTTTAATTAAGATTAAAGAATTGAATATTACGAAATTGTTTTAATTGGAAACTAGGGTTGAAATTATGAAACGTGGATTAAGATTTTGGATAACACGTTATCAGACGGAAAGTTAATTGAGGGTTTGAGGCTAGATTATCTTTGATTTAAAGGATGTGTTTTAAAGGAGAAAAGTTAAAATATGGATTTTGTTACAGATAATTTGAGAATGGGTTAAAAGAAGTTTTATTTAACAAACCCAAGAAAAATGGAGATTTGGTTGTAAGCCTGCATGATCCATAATTGTGTTTTTAAAATTGCGCTTATTATTTGAAAAGACTGAGATCAGATATAAAGTATGAAAACCATTCCAAGTAATAATACGACGTTACAAAGCAATTCAATACTTGAGAAACGACGAATGAAGATTGGGAATCTTCAGATTATATGGATGGATAGCTGATGTCTCAGATCGAGCCATACACCCGTTTCGAGGTTATAAGTGGCATGAGATCTGAATATATTTGGAGATTTTCGGATGGTTGTTCCGTTCAGACCTAGAACAGACTTGTATGGATTATGTCTCTGACATTGTAATTGACAGCGTAACATGATTTCTGTTAATATATATCTGATTTGTGACATATGAGCTTAGAGGTTATGTATTGATTGAAATCAATGAAATGTGGTGAATGGACAATATGGCATACTCAAGCTATGTAATAAACTAGTGATGATCAAAGCATGGCTTATAGAAGCGTAGCTTTGTGTATACTATGACCTCAAAGAATCTCTCACCCCGGATTGATGGTAAACTGGCGGTAATGTTGTATACATATACATAATCTCTATTGAATTTGAAAGCTTCGGCGGTGGCACCACTTGTGAAACCTGAGCAAATAAAGTATATATGGTGTCTGAGTCTGGATGAAAACCGAGATATATACTTCGTGCTCTATATTCGGTGTCTGAGTCTGGATGTTAGCCGGGAGATACTTAGCTTGTGTCCTCGATTAATCTTTCGTGCCATCAACCAGCATGTTGGAAACCCAATAATCAATACGAGCCTTTCGCTTTGTTTGTAAACTTTGTATGTTGGCATAGTTACTATACTTGCTAAGATTAATATATTTATTTGTGAAATGGTTTTCAACACTATGCACTAATAATAGTATTAAAATTGGATTTTTCACATATGAAAGCATTTTTGGTTATCATAAGGCAAAACTCGCCCATTTGGTGTGTATTTGCATTTTGTGATGTGGGACGAGCTTATGATAGCTTCATTTTCCCAAATTCACTGCGAATTTCTATGTATGGGTATTCACACGAAGTAAACTCATTCTGCGTTAGCAGCGTGGTCCGGTGAATTTCCCAACTTTAAAATTAACCCTAAGTAATAACTGTTTTGTATTCTCACACCATCCCACGACTAACCTGGAGTTTATTGTTCCCACACCAAAACTCTAGGTGCCCACATTTTTGCATGGGCAGCTTGTAATTTAGTTTGCAGGTTTAGTCTTCAGAGTTGGATTCACATTTGGAGCTAGAATTGTGTTTTGGGTTTTACTTCTACCGCTGATAGCATATTTTGTCTTTCCGCTGAGCATATGTTATACTCTTATTCCTTGTAACTCTAATGTCAAATTTTGTATTGAAATGAAAAGTTATGTTATTTTGTGCAATTATGTTCGTACCCATAACCATCTGTCTTTATGAACGATTTAAGTTGGTTTAATTACCGCGAGAATCGAGCAAAAAGGCAGGTCATTACAAAATCTGATTTAATGCTCAATTCCATGTGCAGTAACTAAGTGATATAGCAACAATTCAATAGACTGATAGTCCCTTTGATTCATCCTTCTAGTAACTGATAATATAACTTGAGTTCTTCACTAGAAACTTTGTAATTTCCAAATTAAAATTTGCGTAATACCCATAAGAGACTCTATCATCCAAGTATGAATTTATGTCTATTGCCTGCTTCCCAAAATCATAAACGGGTACACATGATGTTGAAAAACAGTAGTAGAAAAATCCAAGGCAGTGGATGTAAGTCCGTAATGCACAGATCGATGCTTACCAAAGCCAGATTTTTTCTTCAGAAAAAGGAATATTTGGAATTTGGTGGATTTTTTTTACAAAAAACTAATCGTCTAAATTCTTTTTATCTTAGTACCAGAAGCCAGATGCTTACTGACCGTAAATCTAACAGTTAAACTATGGTGTCCATAATAGCCATGTTTCGGAAACATATAATGAACCAACCCAATCTACTTTTGTGATAGGTATGTGAGTTGTTTCTTTAATAGAGTATGTAGATTCCGGAAATGGTATTGCCTAAAAAACTTTGTATTCAGAAGGTGCTTAAAATCCACAGTGGTCTTCATTATATTCGATTTTACAGTAAGCAGTAGAGTTTAGAATGGGTCTAAACTCCAATAAGTTAAAGCAATCCCAAGATACCAGATCTCAAAATTTAAACCGAAAATAGCAAACCGTGATACCGAATATATCGATTTACCTTTTATAGATCGGTTCGAAGTCGAAAGTCAGCCTAATTAAAGAAGATCGGTTCGAGAATGATGGATTGATCTTTAGTGAGATGACTCCTAAAAGAAATCCGAAATGTTAATCCATTGTTGATCGAGGTTGTAGTTTGCGATCATCGTAGAACGATGCATACCATGGTCTTAGCGATTTGGGATAATTCACGGATCTAGTTCTGAATTGTGTAGTAAGAGGCGATTTTAGTAGGAGACTTACCAACGAACAAAATTTCATTGAGTTTTTAAAGGAAAATGAATTGAAACCATGAGAGGGGATTCGTTTTCTTTTGGATCGCCTTTCCTCTCTCCATTGGAGAGAGGAAGAAAGCAGTTTTGTCATTACAAATGCATATTATTTAAATATAAATATTTTTTTTAACCATAGTCATGTATAATATATGTACATATATATGACCATAACTATAAAATAATATTTCACTTTTTTTTACATATTTGTCTAAATTTATTTATAATCAGGCCACATGTATCCAAAAAAATATTATTGTAACGACCTAGAATTTGGGGCCAATTTAAAATTTTTATTTTAGAAATTTTAATGGGTTTTAATATTTCAAATAATCTATTTTAAATAAGAACGACTAAAAAATTTATTTTAAAAACGAATAAAATTAATTTAATTATAAAAGGAGTTTAAAACAGCGTTGTAGTTTGAAAATTTGAATTTGAACTTTGACTGACTGTACCGGATTCATTTTAAATCAGAATTGAACGAAACAAGAAATATTTAAATCTGTTTAATCATATCTTTCAAAAGAATCAGAAAAATTGAAATTTCACTTTAAAAGCTGTAAGTTATGCCCAGTTTAAAATTTAAAAAAGTCGCTGTAGAATTTATATATATATTAATATAATATTTAGCCCTTAAAAATAGTCATTTTTCAAACGACCTCGGTTTTCGACGAAACCACTTTTGTTGGAACCGGAATGTCAAATTATTGCTAAGTTTAATTTTCCAGAATTTTTCGAATTAATTTGTGAGCGTGGCAAAGGAAAATGTGTTTTGTCAATTTCAGTTAAATTTAATCGACCTGAAAATGGCCATTTTTCAAACAGTCTCAGAATTCGACGAAATTAGTTTTGTTAGGACCGTATCGTCATAACAAAGTCAAAAATATATTTTTTGTAATATTTAAAGTTCATATGTGGCCCCGGTAATTTAAAATGCACGTTTAAATTCAATATAAATTAATTTATATTTTAATTTAAAGAAAAACATATCGTAACAGCCGAATTGGGTTACGAAACATGTTCCATTGTGTCTGGAATGGGGGTTATTAGTTGGAGGTGACACTCATTGGGTTTGATTTCGGTTTGAGAGCGATATTGAAATTAAATAAAATTAAAACCAAGGGAAAATATGGTATAAATACCGTATACTATACCAAACCCTATTCCCATCGTTACAGCCGCCACTCCTACTTTTCAATGGCCTAAAAGCACCGAATTAAATTGGTTAAAATCCCTTAATCCACAGTGAATTTTGAAGAACTTATAACATAATTGAAAGGGGAATCTCGAGAGCACCACATCCATTCGGATTTGATGCGCTATAGTGGTGCAAATCGCTCGATTTTGGGGCTGGAAGTCATCGGCTTGGGCGCGGATTTTAGGGTGGTTTGGACCACCGAGCTCGATGGGACTCAGGGCGTGGGGGGCGGCGTCTGGAGGGCTTCGACGTGGCGGTGCTTGATCGAGATACGATGACGCCAGGGAGGAGGCGACGGTGGATGCTCATGTCGAGGTATTTGGGGTTACGGGTTGGAGCAGTAATCAAATAGAAGGAAGAAAGGGTCAATGTAATTAATTATTAATTTAATTATATATTTAAATGTTTAAATCTTTAAATAATCGTAACTCACTCATATGAATTCAGAATCAGATGATTTCTGAAGCGTTGGAACCGTCTTGGACTGATCTACACAGCAGTATGAACCGGATCTGAAATAAAGCAAATCAAAATTTGGAAAATTTCCAGATATGAACTGATCAGAATTAAAACCATTGGTGAGATTTCTATTTTTTTAAAATTAAAATTAATTATTTATTTTATTGTATTCATTCAGTATGAAATTCATGTTGTATGTATGTATTTATTTAAATGTTGATTGTGCTGCGATTGTGATTGTGTGTTCATGATTGTTAGAATTTGTGTATACGATAAAATTATATATTATCGTGTATATAGAATATGTTATTTTCGTGTGTGCCAAGAATTTGGGTATAAAATAAAAATCATATTTTTATTTTATATAAAGAAAAAACATGATAATGGTAGAGAAGTGACAAAACATGATAAAAGTAGAGATTTGTCAAAATATGATTATCATTCGTGTTAGATTAAAAGTAACAAGACGAGATTATCATTTGGGTCAAATTAAAAGTGACAAAACATGATAAAAGTAGAGATTTGTCAAAATATGATTATCATTCGTGTTTGATTAAAAGTAACAAGACGAGATTATCATTTTGGTTAAATTAAAAGTGATGAAACATGATTGCCATTTGTGTTAAATCAGAAGTAACAAAAAATTGAAACCAAAAATAAAATCGCATTTTTTTGAAAGAACGATTTGTGAAATAAATTTACATTTTTTTTTGAAAGAATGATTTGTAAATAAAAAAAATCAACATTTTTATTTGAGATGTATTATGCATATAAAATGACATTTTTGATTGAAACTTGTTATGAAAAAAAAAAGATTAACATTTTTATCATATTTTGTTAAATGAAAAAGATTGACATTTTTGTCACATTATAAAGAAAGGATTAGAAAAAGGACATTCTTTGTTACATTAGAAAGAATGAAATAGGAAATGTATATTTTTATACATTAAAAAGAATGAGTTAATAATGTATATTTTTATATATTAAAAAGGATGGATTAGAAATGATCACTTTTGGTCATACTAAAAGGATGAATTAGAAATGATTATTTTTGTCGTATCAAAAGGAATGGATATTTTTGTGTACATTAAAAGAATTAGATTAGACGACTATTTTGATTACATAAAAAGGATTAGAACAAACTCATTAGTTTGTTTACATTAACAGGATTATAACAAAGTTCATATTTTGATTACATAAAAAGGGATTAGACAAAACTAAATTGTCATTTTGCTAATTGATAAAAGGATAACGTTCTTTTTTGGTTGCAATGGAATAAAATAACATTTTTGTTTTAACATGTTGTATTAGAATAAAAACACCATTATTGTTATAAATATTATGTTGGAATTATAACATCATTTTGATATGAAATGTACAAACATGTGATTTTACATTTTAATGTAAATGATACATTAGAAAATATACATTTTAGTATAAAATGTATTTGCATTTGATTTTACACTTTTAACGTAAATGGTACATTAAAATATAAACATTTTTGATATAAAGAAGTATTTACATGTAATTTACAGTTTTTTTTATAATTAGAATTCATTAAAAAGAATGAATCTTTGTTTGAAACTTGTGAACACGTAATGTACATTTTTATGTAAATGAATTATTTGAAAAGATTAGACAAAATCACCATATTTTGTTACATTGAAAAGATTAGACAAAATCACCATATTTTGTTACATTGAAAAGATTAGACCAAATTATCATATTTTGTACATTAAAAGGAATTAGACAAAATTACAATTTTTGTCACTTTAAAAGAATTAGGGTAAAGGAGACATCTTTGTCATAAAAAAAAAGAATGAATTAGAAATGAATATTTTTGTACATTAAAAGGAATTATACAAAAATGAATATTTTTGTACTTTGAAAAGAATGAGATAAAAAGAGAGTTTTTTGTCACATTAAAAAGAATGAATTAGAAATGGACATTTTGTCATTTATAAAGAATGAAACAAAAACATTTACTTTTGGGTCATTAAAAAGAATGGAGTAAAAATATTCATTTTGCCACTTAAAAAAAAACCAAAATATACATTTTTGGTTATTAAAAATGATTAAACCAAAAATATCCATTTTTGGTCTTTGAAAAGAATTAGATCAAAATTATCATTTTGTTTAGAAATGTTTAATAGGATTAAAGGAACATTTTTGTTAGGCAATGTTTCTTAGGATTAAAAATATCATTAGAGAGAATAAAATAAGAAGGTTACATTTACATGTAGTGTTGACATCATTGAAGAGAATAGAATTAGAAGGTTACATTCACATGTAATATTGATATCATAGAGTTAGAATATTACATTCTCATGTAATATTGTTTTCAATTGAAAGAATATATTTTATTTGTCATTTGTTTACAATAACAAGAGTTAGAATAAAAGATATATTTTTATTGATATTTTATATTCAATAAAAAGAATAGAAATAAAGTCAAGATTTTTATTGTCGCTTGTTAACAATAAAAAGATTAGAGATAAAAGTTAATATTTTTATTGTCGGTTAGTTACAATAAAAAGATCATATGTTATAAATATGATATTAGCGAGGGCTTGGAATATATGTCTGTGATGTTGGAATGTTTGATGTGTTAAATGATCGACGCTAAAAAAAACGCGATATTGTAATAAATTCTGCAAGCGTACAGGTGTGTAGTATGCAGGTCGAACACATGGAGGATAAATTAAATTTTGTTATTTATATATTCCTTGGGCGAGTTAGACAAAATTGGAAGGTGATTAAAATTGAAATTGCTACTTGGTTCAAAATAAAACTAATTGAATCAACGACCAAATTACAATTATCAATAAAACAAATTAAATCTGCGATTGAATTCACAACAGATTCGAATCTAATCGAATCTATAATCAATTCAATGATTAAGAAATAAACAGATTGCTGGAAATAGACTTGTAAGATAGAAATAAATTAACAGGAAAATAAAATTGCAATAACAATTGTGTTCTAGCAAATCTAATTGACTAGACAACACAAATTGCCATGAAAATAAAAATTACAGAATTAAAAGAAAAGAGAAGAAGAAGAAACTTTATTGATTCCAGGATCCATTTTACAATGAGAGTACAGCGGTATTTATAAGATAAAATGTGAACCTCAAACCTTAATCC
Organism: Allium sativum; assembly: GCA_030737875.1. Lineage (NCBI taxonomy): Eukaryota > Viridiplantae > Streptophyta > Magnoliopsida > Asparagales > Amaryllidaceae > Allium > Allium sativum. The sequence goes on from JASFAX010000034.1 coordinate 9,720,300, forward strand.
AATATATGCATATATGGCCCTTTTAATAGCAATTATTTCTCTTATATTAATCAGCAATTATTCCTCCAATCAGCAATTATTCTTCCTATCAACAATTATTCCTCCTATCAGCAATTATTCCTCTCATATCTTCCTTGTTTGACATGTGATTAATTGAAGGGAGATAAGAACGCATGTGATCAATTCTTCCAAACAAGGACGTTTATTAGATTCCCAAGGCAACATAGGATAAAATATTCAAAATTGGTCTTCTTCTTGTGTAATATCTTTGCTTTTCGGGGTGCATGAGAATTGATGAACAAACTGTGAAAATATATGAAAATACACAATGTAAAATTTATTTATTTACAATAAAGATAAATTATAAGCATAAAAAATTAACACTTTTACATGTTAATCAAATACCCCTACACTTATCTTTTACTCGTCCTCGAGTAAAAAGAAGGAAAAATAAAAAAATGAAAAGCTAAACTGGATAGGTCACACTTTCGTAGGAAACACGATTGCATTGAGCGTATGCAACAAGCCGTTAAACTTCTAGGTGTCCCTAGTGGGACAAGTGGTGTCTCATGAGGGTTTTCAGCGGATACTACCCACAAAATCCAAATGCAATGTGCTATGATTCTAATGAAACTACATGAATGCAATGGACATATGCAAAATAAAAACAAAAAATGAAAACAAGACTTGTTTAAAGTGGTACAACAAATTAAATTAACAATTTCTAGTCAGTTGATTTTAATTTAGATATCTCAACTTGTCACAAATTTTCAATATAAATCAAGTTTTCAAATGTTAAATTCCAGTTTGGCCAGTTAGTTCGGTCGATAACATAGTGCAACCATGAAATAAATTCTTAGTTTGCTTGTCACAGTTTGTAAAGTGGTATTCTAATTTCCTTGTGTATGGCTAGTCAAATCAATAAGGTCAAGAAATGTTTGGGCATCATCGCTTATTCTCTATCGCTATAAAATTAAAATTTATGATTAAGTACATACACCTAACTCAGAAGACCAAGGTTTACCACCCATGCACTGCCTTGCAGACTAACGAAGAGTGGGTAAAGAGCTTGGCAGATTGTGCAGACCGTCTTTGACTTTGTCAACAACGTGTCGGTAATCCTTAGGTGTCCAATCTCATAAAATGAGACCAAGATATTCCAACGCTGACTTTGTCAACAACATGTCGGATAGAGCTTGGCGGGTTTGCACACCAACGCTTGATATACAAGCAATGCTGGATACCCTTGGATTACTATTATTATTATTATTGAAAATTTAAGAACAAAAGAGATTACGCAAATTCAGCTTAACACAACTTAGTTTTAAAGAATCGAAAAGCCAATATAAGTATTTTAAGTCCTCCACTCAGTAAACAGTGACTACAATTTAGAATAAACTTCATGGTCATCACCTAAGAATCTCCCTATGTACCAGTTACACTATTATCCCTCAAAATTCAACTTTTCATTTTATTTCTTATTTGATCTTGGCTGAGAGAAAAAAATATTATCAACTGATTAACAATCCTTAACTTATTTTGTTGTATTAATCTAGAATGAGTCATGTTTCAAAAAAAAATGGCATGTTACTACAATCTAAAATGCATGATGGTCCTATTTAAATGGCTGAAAATGAAAAGAAAGAAAAAATAAAGAAAAAACGAAAATGAATGAAATGCAGACTCCCCCCACACTTAGACAAAACAGTGTCCACACTGTAGCACGTTTCCTAAATTTGAATAATAAAACCCATAGATGGTTTGATGCAAAATGATTTGCATAATGAAATGCAGCCTAACTATATGTAAGAATGGATCATATATACAATGATATATGTGTTTACGATGCATGCGATGCAAAGAATGCCACCAACTTTTCCCCCACACTTGGTTCTAGCCCGATGAATTTCATTTCCACTATGTCTAGGCATGTTTTCTAATAAGCAAAAGGTTTTGAAAACCATCTCATCTTTATACCTAGATTTATAGTCCAGTAGATAAATATCCAGGGTCATCCTAACATGAAGTTTTTCAAGCAAGCCAGATTCCAAAAATAATTCATGTGTTCCACAAATTTATCAGTGTAATTGTTCAAAAATTTGTGATCGTATATAAACTCAGTTGCAATCGTGAAATTTAAATTCTGAGTGTTGTTCAAGATTATGTGATCATATTTCTCAATTTGATTCAACGTACTTTTGACACTGACAACTTCAAATTCATTGGAAGTTCCCTCATTTGGCAACTCATCCTCACACAATCCAAAAAACTCATGTTCATTAAAATCCTTTTCCAATTCAGAGTTTTCGAAAAATTCAACGTTTTCATTTTGTTCAAATTCAAAAATTTCAAGTTTTTCGCATCCTGAAAGAGAGAGATCAAAATCTGAGCTTAGATCGTTTTCCTGAAAAGAATCGAAGTCCAAATCATTTGTTGAATTTTGAACAACTTCATTTAGATCGTTATTCTCAATTTCCAAAGTTGTTATCTGAAAATTTTCACTATCAGTAAAGAATGGATTATTTTTTGATTTATCGCTTGTTTGAATTTGATTTTGTTGCTCTCGTTGTTCTTTCAAAGATGCCATTAAACAAACAAGTTCATCCATCTTTTTATTTAGCCTTTCTTCACTCTCATTAAAATGACATTCTTGAGAATCATTGATTTGAGAGGTCTCATTTTGGATTTCTTGATTCTCAAAATTATAGGCCACATCAATTTCACAATCAATATTATTTCCAATGTAGTAATTGTTTGAATTTTCATTTTGATATTGGAAATCATCTTGATTGTAAAAATTATGTTCGTAACCAAAACTGTTGAAATTCGAGGGAAAATTGCAATTTTGGTTATTTGCAAGATGTTGATATGGGCTATAGTTTTGAAAATTTTAGTTTTCAACCTCATATTGGTGTGAATCAAAGCTATATTGGGATTCAAAGCTATTTTGATGTGGATGTGGCTCATAATCGAAATTATTGAAATTTGAATTGAAGTCGCAGTTTCGATCATTTATATGATTTTGAAAATGTTGGTCAGTTGGAAAATTTTGAAAATTGTTGACATTGGACTCACGAAATTTTGGAAAATTTTGCTTCATGAGTTGTAATTCATAGTCATACTCTTCAAGAGGACGTCTACTCTGATTATTATCCCACATTTCTCTCAACGATTTTTTTGAATCAGACATTTTAAAGAAGTCAATGCAAGACATAAGTTGCTCTCACTTCAAAAATAGTATAAAATACTATGTTGTGCTCTATTAATTAACTGACTCAATTAGAAGGGGGAAGAGGGTCTTATGGTCGTTCACGTATAGTATAAATACTAAGGGATACGACCTATGTTTTACGGGTAGTATGCAACCTCTTTTGCTAATAGTTCAATAAATTGAACTACTATATATCCGCGATCCAATTATACGAGACAATCAACTACACAAAGCACCACTTTTCAATTATATTATTTTGCAACGTCTATTTTTATTGTTGAAAACAATGAGAGTGAAGATTTCAGTTATGAAAATCCGTTCCTCACCAAATTAATCAGAATTTTCAGTCATAGAACAATCACAGAATAATAACTGCAGAATTAAAAAAATTGTACAAGCAAGCCGCTGCCCCTACAGAAGATTTTTACAAGCAATTTCTATATTTTTTTAGCAACTGCAGCACCTGTAGAGTTCAGAAAATTTTACAGTGGAAGTATGGCAGGCCGTCCAGTGTAATTTGAGTAGTGCTAGCTATTCAACTCCGCTATTTTGCTTTGCTTGACTTTCAAAACCTTTACTTGATTACTTGAATGCTTTCTGGCCTTGGCTCTGATGTTTGATTATTATTTTTTTGAAAAGAAATAAAACAACAAAAGAAAGAAAGGGGGAAAAACTAAAACAAAAGAATAGACTAGGAAGAAAAAAATAAAAGTAAAACACACCTAAGCTAAATGACACTTCCCCAAAAAAAAAAGAACAAAAAGAAACACTAAGCTAAGTTCATCAAATAAGCAGATAGGCAAAAAGGAAAAAAAAACAAGGACAACTAATAACAAACTAGACTCAACAAAAATAGCCTAGTGCATCAAAAATGGTCAAGCACTCAAAATTGAGAAACCACGCACTGCAATTGCGTTCCAAACAAATGGAAACAAATTTCCCAAAGAGACAGTCAAATGAAAGAATCACGCCACTTTTTATTATCTGTTCTCACAGAACAAAGGTCCTTTTACTCAATACCAAATAAAACCACGCACCCTTGTACTCAGTACCCACAAACTTAATGGGTAATAAAATGCACGATGAACACCTCAAAAACACAAGAAATAAAACCCAAAATACTCACGCCCCTAAATAAAAATAACTTGCCTTTTCAATACCAATTGAATACAATCACGATCCTTTTATAACTCTCACAATCGAACCATCCATAGAACAATTCACTCTTTCGTCTCTTTTTTTTCTCTTTTTTTTTCTTTCTGGAATCGATTCAATTCGAATCAGATTGGGGTTTTGTGATTTGTTGTCTGATTTTGACTTAGGGGTTCGATCTTTTGATTGCGTGGATCTGCGTGTTGGGGTGTGATGAGGTGGATGGGCGGCTTCAGGTGTGGTGGTAAGATTTGAATGGTGATGGGTTTGTGGCAAGAGAGGTGGAGGACGATGTATGAGTTGTGGAATTAATGGTGGTTTGGTTGTTGTTTGTTGAAAGAAGTGGATTTTGATTAAGGGATGATGCTGGTTGAAGGTGTGAACATTGAAGATGAGAGAATGTGATAGGCAGAAGAAATATGAAAGAAAAAAAAACAAAAGAAAGAAGAAATATGAAGAGAGAAAGGAAAGAAAATTTGATTTTTTTTGTTGTAAAAGTAGAAAACAAAATGTAAAAGGGAAAGAAAAAAATAGTTGAAAAGAAATAAATTGAAAAAAAAGGAAAGAAATCAAGTGGCAATGCAGAGAATTAACTACAAGGTAAAGAAAGGAAAAGTTTTCAAAAAGAGATTTTTTTTCAAAGGGAAGCAAAAATCAATGTATTGGAAAGAGGAAAGAGTGAAAAGGAAAGAAATTAAAGAAAAATTGTTTTTTTCATTGTAAAAGTAAAAAAGAAATGCACAAGGAACAAAAAGTTGAAAAAGGGAAAGAATTAATCGGAAAAAAAGGAAAGAAATCAATGAAAACAATTGGAAAACCGGCAAATTCTTGTGACTGTTGATGAACGGTTCATGGTTGAATTGGCTCTAGGGGGAGTAATGGTGGGAAGAGGATTTGGGTAGTTTGAGCGATGGTGGGGAGTTTGGGGTGCAGAAAATAATGTATGAGTTGATGGCCAGAGAAGAAATTTGTAAAGAGAAGAAGGGAAGCAATGTACAGAGAAGGCAAGAACTTGTAAAGTAGGAAAGAAATTGAAAATGGATATATATTTTTTAATTATTGTAAAAGTAGAAAGAGAATGTAGAAGATTGGAAATAAAATGGAAAGATGGAAAGAAATAATGGAAAATTGAAAGAATTTTTTTTAGGCTTGTAAAACAAGAAATAAATTTGTACAAAGGAGGAGAATGATTGAAAAAAAAGAAAAGAAGTAAAAGAAAAAGAATGGCAAAGACAGAAAATCAATGAAAAAGGCAAGTTATTGTTTTTTTTTCTTATTTGGAAGATTACGGTATCATTGAACAACACCGAATCTAACCAATCAAGATTTTTTTTTTAAATATATATACAAGAACACAGAAGGAAAATACGAACAAAAACTAACACGAATCAAAAATTAAATAAATAACAAAATTTAATCTTTACCTCCCCGGCAACGGCGCCAAAAACTTGATCGATGCTAAAAAAACGCAATATTGTAATAAATTCTGCAAGCGTACAGGTGTGTAGTATGCAGGTCGAACACAGGGAGGATAAATTAAATTTTGTTATTTATATATTCCTTGGGCAAGTTAGACAAAATTGGAGGGTGATTAAAATTGAAATTGCAACTTGGTTCAAAATAAAACTAATTGAATCAATGACCAAATTACAATTATCAATAAAACAAATTAAATCTGCGATTGAATTCACAACAGATTCGAATCTAATCGAATCTATAATCAATTCAATGATTAAGAAATAAACAGATTGCTGGAAATAGACTTGCAAGACAGAAATAAATTAACAGGAAAATAAAATTGCAATAACAATTGTGTTCTAGCAAATCTAATTGACTAGACAACACAAATTGCCATGAAAATAAAAATTACAGAATTAAAAGAAAAGAGAAGAAGAAGAAACTTTATTGATTCCAGGATCCATTTTACAATGAGAGTACAACGGTATTTATAAGATAAAATGTCAACCTCAAACCTTAATCCAATATATGCATATATGGCCCTTTTAATCGCAATTATTTCTCTTATATTAATCAGCAATTATTCCTCCAATCAGCAATTATTCTTCCTATCAACAATTATTCCTCCCATCAGCAATTATTCCTCTCATATCTTCCTTGTTTGACATGTGATTAATTGAAGGGAGATAAGATCGCATGTGATCAATTCTTCCAAACAATGACGTTTATTAGATTCCCAAGGCAACATAGGATAAAATATTCAAAATTGGTCTTCTTCTTGTGCAATATCTTTGCTTTTCGGGGTGCATGAGAATTGATGAACAAACTGTCAAAATATATGAAAATACCTAATGTAAAATTTATTTATTTACAATAAAGATAAAGTATAAGCATAAAAAATTAACACTTTTACATGTTAATCATTAAAATATTGTTAGTATATTCAAAATGAATATTACACTTCCATTTAGAAGTCATCCGACTTGTTTATGAGATTGGGTCGATAATTTTTACACATCGCCCAAGTGCACAAATAATTTATTTTTTTGATTGTTGGATGAAACCCCACACGGGTGTTGGGATGATATCTGATCTACACTAGTCCCAATATTTAGTGTAGAATCCACTTTGGTGGTTATTCAGATGTATAGTAATTATTTATCATGATTATTGATTTCATGCAATATATGATTGTTGATTGAGTCACATTCCAATAAAGAATATTCTTTAAAAAGAATATTTTAGAAAATATCTTAGAAAAAGAATATTTTAGAAAAGAATATATTTTTAGAAAAATATATTTTTATTGAGATGAACTAGTTATTAACTAGGATAAATCACTAAATTTAGATTTAATGAAGTTTTCCAATTTGTAATATCTAATTGGAAATTAAATCGAATAAATTGGATTCTGGGTTTGTCGTGAATAGTGTCTTAAATAACACTGTTCTTAAACCTCATACGAAAAGAATAATATTTTAATTTAGATTATTAAAGTTTTCAATTATATTTAGTAATTGAAATAAGATGAAATGTGAGTTGGGTTTATTGTGAACCATATTTTTAAGTGACATGTGTTCTTTAACCCAACTGACAGTGAAAACATGATTTGAAAATTATAAATCTTTTATAAAGATTTAAAGGCGAATTTTCCAAAAGTAAAGTTTTCCCAATTTAATATTAAATTGGAGTTGAATAGAATTCGAATTAATAATAACCGAGATAAGCTTCTGTAAAAGAAGACCGATACTACATATGGAATTTAAGAGGCTTTGCCGTTATTCCATTTATATTATTGGTCGGATACAGAAATTTATAACAAGTATATATTGATTTGAGTTCTGTGAAGATTCCATATTTTATGGAAGATGATTTTGGATTTACTGTGAACTATGTTTTTAAATGACATTAGTTCTTTAACCCAGTTAAAGATAAGACTAATTTCTTAAATTTAAATAATCATTAAAGAATGATTTTGAGATTTAAAACCAAATTGGGATTTTAATAAATCTTTAAAAGAAAGATTTGAGAATAAATTTGAAGAATTTATCTTTGATAAGATAATGTGAATATTTTGTTTAAAAGAATATTCTGAATTGGAATGAGACGTTGGATGTGCTTTTATAGTACTTGATTTTTAATTATAAAATACGTGAGTTATTCGGGAAGACCGGGCTTAACCCATTCCGAATAATTACTATGACGATGAAGAGTCGAAGATGAAGACGGTGGTTGAAGACCGACGATCTTCACATCGAATGGATGTGTTGCTACAGAGACCCTTGATGGGAGTAGCTACCTTGAAGGGGCTTCAGTGGTGGCCGTCCGGACTATTGTTGATTGTTCAGATTTGGTTTTCGCTCAGACCCAGAGCATAAGCTAGTAAATGGATGTGTGTCTGACATTGGATTTCGTTCCATGTGAATTAAATCGATTTCTATTAATGTATGTCTGTTTGGTGGTGGAGGATTTATTCTCTACTTAACACCCTGGTATATATTAATAGTGATTGATCGCATGGCGTGAATTGTCAATGTGGCACGCCAAGATGCAATTGATCAAGGCTTTTGTTGAAAAGCAGGGCCTTGTGGGATGATCAAAGTATAGCCTATTACGGCATAGCTTTGTGTATATCGTGACTTCGCGAGCCTCACACCCGGCATGAGTCAAAAACGGGATATGGACCATAGGGAGTGCACACGTTTCTTTCTAGCTAGTGGTAGTGTCAGTGCTTAAACTGGCTGACATTTTACTTATGTGGATGATGGATTTTGAGGCGCCTCGGATTTTTTTTATATGTCGTTAATGGTCATACTATAGGTTCAAAGGAACCGGGAAACCTGTGTTCAGGCATAACCAATCCACTACCGAGAGGCGGGGACCGGCCCTACCGCTCCAAGGGTTCACTGCAGGGGATCCTGAGGCATTTGCTAGAGTGTCTTGAATCGGAGAGGAGCTTGCCCCTAGCCTCGACTCATGATGGAAATCCAACTTCCAATACGACCTTGCGATTTTGATTGTAGAACTAGTATGGCGACCTAGTAGGATGGGGTACTATGCCGTCTTTGATTAATACATTATGATTGAAATTGTTTTTGAATTATATTAATACCCATATATATACACACTAATACTAAATCCGTTTTATCGTATCAAGCATCTCTTGACCATTATAAGGTAAAACCCTATCCTCCAGTTTGCGTTGCATTGTGTGATGGAACTTGGGTCTTATAATGGTTTCATTTTTCTAAAAAGCATTGCGTTGTTTAACGTCTTACTTTATTTTTTGCACTAGAAATCTAATGGAGTAAACCCGTTCCGCGTTAGCGACGTGGTCCTGTGATTAGCCTTATTATTAGATAGTTAAGTTAAGATTTCTCATACCAGTCCCATGACTGACCTGTAGTTTGTTTCACTGGCAAACTCGGGTGCCCTTATTTTTCCATACGGGCAGTCGAGTAGCTTTTTGCAGATATATTTACAGGATCCTGGTTTACAGCTGAAGCGGTATTCGGAAAGCTCTGTATCCGTGTATTCCTTTCAGTTGTATATTTGCAATATTTTTCCGTTGCTATTTAAATGTAATTTAAAAATCTGATATTATTGTATTTCTATTTTTGTAATAAGTATTCATACTCTATTATATCTTGTACTCTGATGTAATTGTTGTAATCAGCAATAAAATGTTCTTCAGTTTGTACTCTAATGTGTATTGTTCTCAAAGCAATCCAGTTTTTCCTTTACGTGGAAGTTTGGGTCGTTTCATTTGGTATCAGAGCTTTGGTTACAGAGCTCGAGAACAAGACACATTAGAACCGAACGAAAGAATTCATTAGAGATTGGATTAGTAATATCCAATAAGAATAACTCGTTAAAGATGGGATCAGTAGTATCCTAGAACGAGTGTGATGAGTATTATTTTCTTTAAAATAAAAATGAAAACAAAATTTAGTTTTGAAAATTTTATCTAAATATACGTATTTGAGTATGTGATTATATTTTAATGTGGACAATCGAGTATATAAAGATTTTGAATATACGAGTAATTAACGGATATTCGAAGTTTTAATATACTGGATAGATATAGATTCAGACTCTAGTCACCCGGAGATGATTCTGATGGTTGCTAGCGTCATCAGAACTTATGTTCGAGTCTCGAAAGTGGGATTTCTATATATTTCCATTGACTGGTATGAGAAGCAAAACTTAGTTAGGACACATTGTTGTGATTTGCACTAGAAATGTGATTTTTGACTATATATAGAAGTAATATATTTGAAAAGTTAATTGCCTAATTGATTGCTGGTTGTGATGTCTGATAATTAGTTTCACTTATTAGAATATTAGAGTGATAATTAATTAAACAAATAAAATTAAAGTTGGGCCAGTTAATTAAACAACTTTTAGCTTCGTTCCTTTTCGAGGACGAAAAGATTTTAAGTGGGGGCGATTGTAACGACCCAGAATTTGGGGCCAATTTAAAATTTTTATTTTAGAAATTTTAATGGGTTTTAATATTTAAAATAATCTATTTTAAATAAGAACGACTAAAAAATTTATTTTAAAAACGAATAAATTTAATTCAATTATAAAAGGAGTTTAAAACAGCGCTGCAGTTTGAAAATTTGAATTTGAACTTTGACTGACTGTACCGGATTCATTTTAAATCAGAATTGAACGAAACAAGAAATATTTAAATCCGTTTAATCATATCTTTCTAACGAATCTGAAAAATTGAAATTTCACTTTTAAAGTTGTAAGTTATGCCCAATTTAAAATTTAGAAAAGTCGCTGTAGAATTTTTATATATATATTAATATAATATTTAGCCCTTAAAAATAGTCATTTTTCAAACGATCTCGGTTTTCGACGAAACCACTTTTGTTGGAACTGGAGTGTCAAATTATTGCTAAGTTTAATTTTCCAGAAATTTTCGAATTAATTTGTGAGCGTGGCAAAGGAAAATGTGTTTTGTCAATTTCAGTTAAATTTAATCGACCTGAAAATGGCCATTTTTCAAACAGTCTCAGAATTCAACGAAATTAGTTTTGTTACGACCGTATCATCATAACAAAGTCAAAAATAATTTATTTTTTGTAATTTTTAAAGTTCGTATGTGGCCCCGGTAATTTGAAATGTGCGTTTAAATTCAATATAAATTAATTTATATTTTAATTTAAAGAAAAACATATCATAACAGCCGAATTGGGTTACGATTCCATTATGTTCGGAACGGGGGTTATTAGCTAGGGACGACACTCATTGGGTTTGATTTCGGTTTGAGAGCGATATTGAAATTAAATTGAAGTTAAATAAAATTAAAACCAAGGAAAAATATGGTATAAATACCGTATACTATACCAAACGCTATTCCCATCGTTACAGCCGCCACTCCTACTTTTCAATGGCCTAAAACACCAAATTAAATTGGTTAAAATCCCTTAATCCGCAGTGAATTTTGAAGAACTTATAACACTAATTGAAAGGGGAATCTCGAGAGCACCACATCCATTCGGATTTGATGCGCTATAGTGGTGCAAATCGCTCGATTTTGGGGCTGGAAGTCATTGGCTTGGGCGTGGATTTTGGGGTGGTTTGGACCACCGAGCTCGACGGGACTCAGGGCGTGGGGGGCGGCGTCTGGAGGGCTTCGACGTGGCGGTGCTTGATCGAGATACGATGACGCCAGGGAGGAGGCGACGGTGGATGCTCATGTCGAGGTATTTGGGGTTACGGGTTGGAGCAGTAATCAAATAGAAGGAAGAAAGGGTCAATGTAATTAATTATTAATTTAATTATATTTAAATTTTTAAATAATCGTAACTCACTCGTACGAATTCAAAATCAGATGATTTCTGAAGCGTTGGAACCGTCTTGGACTGATCTACACAACAGTATGAACCGGATCTGAAATAAAGAAAATCAAAATTTGGAAAATTTCCAAATCTGAACTGATCAGGATTAAAACCATTGGTGAGATTTCTATTTTTTAAAAATTATAATTAATTATTTATTTTATTGCATTCATTCAGTATGAAATTCATGTTGTATGTATGTATTTATTTAAATGTTGATTGTGCTATGATTGTGATCGTGTGTTCATGATTGTTAGAATTTGTGTATACGATAAAATAGAATATGTTATTTTCGTGTGTGCCAAGAATTTGTGTATAAAATAAAAATCATATTTTTATTTTATATAAAGAAAAACATGATAAAGGTAGAGAAGTGACAAAACATGATAAAAGTAGAGATTTGTCAAAATATGATTATCATTCATGTTAGATTAAAAGTAACAAGACGAGATTATCATTTAGGTTAAATTAAAAGTGACAAAACATGATAAAAGTAGAGATTTGTCAAAATATGATTATCATTCGTGTTAGATTAAAAGTAACAAGACGAGATTATCATTTGGGTTAAATTAAACGTGATGAAACATGATTGCCATTTGTGTTAACTCAGAAGAAACAAAGGATTGAAACCAAAAATAAAATCACATTTTTTTGAAAGAACGATTTGTGAAATAAAATCACTTTTTTTTTGAAAGAATGATTTGTAAATAGAAAAAATCGACATTTTTATTTGAGATGTATTATGCATATAAAATGACATTTTTGATAGAAACTTGTTATGAAAAAAAAAAGATTAACATTTTTATCATATTTTGTTAAATGAAAAAGATTGACATTTTTGTCACATTATAAAGAAAGGATTATAAAAAGGACATTCTTTGTTACATTATAAAGAATGAAATAGGAAATGTATATTTTTATACATTAAAAGAATGAGTTAATTATGTATATTTTTATATATTAAAAAGGATGTATTAGAAATGATCACTTTTGGTCATACTAAAAGGATGAATTAGAAATGATTATTTTTGTCGTATCAAAAGGAATGGATATTTTTGTGTACAATAAAAGAATTAGATTAGACGACTATTTTGATTACATAAAAAGGATTAGAACAAACTCATTATTTTGTTTACATTAACAGGATTATAACAAAGTTCATATTTTGATTACATAAAAAGGGATTAGACAAAACCAAATTGTCATTTTGCTAATTGATAAAAGGATAATGTTCTTTTTTTGTTGCATTGGAATAAAATAACATTTTTGTTATAACATGTTGTATTAGAATAAAAACACCATTATTGTTAGAAATATTATGTTGGAATTATAACATCATTTTGATATGAAATGTACAAACATGTGATTTTACATTTTAATGTGAATGATACATTAGAAAATATACATTTTAATATAAAATGTATTTGCATTTGATTTTACACTTTTAATGTAAATGGTACATTAAAATATAAACATTTTTGATATAAAGATGTATTTACATGTTATTTACATTTTTTTTATAATTAGAATTCATTAAAAAGAATGAATCTTTGTTTGAAACTTGTGAACATGTAATGTACATTTTTATGTAAATGAATTATTTGAAAAGATTAGACAAAATCACCATATTTTGTTACATCGAAAAGATTAGACAAAATCACCATATTTTGTTACATTGAAAAGATTAGACAAAATCACCATATTTTGTTACATTGAAAAGATTAGACCAAATTATCTTATTTTGTACATTAAAAGGAATTAGACAAAATTACTATTTTTGTCACTTTAAAAGAATTAGGGTAAAAGAGACATCTTTGTCATAAAAAAAAGAATGAATTAGAAATGAATATTTTTGTACATTAAAAGGAATTATACAAAAATGAATATTTTTGTACTTTGAAAAGAATGAGATAAAAAGAGAGATTTTTGTCACATTAAAAAGAATGAATTTGAAATGGACATTTTGTCATTTATAAGGAATGAAACAAAAACATTTACTTTTGGGTCATTAAAAAGAATGGAGTAAAAATATTCATTTTGCCACTTTAAAAAAAATTAAACCAAAATATACATTTTTGGTTATTAAAAATGATTAAACCAAAAATATCCATTTTTGGTCATTGAAAAGAATTAGATCAAAATTATCATTTTGTTTAGAAATGTTTAATAGGATTAAAAGAACATTTCTGTTAGGCAATGTTTCTTGGGATTAAAAATATCATTAGAGAGAATAGAATAAGAAGGTTACATTTACATGTAGTGTTGACATCATTGAAGAGAATAGAATTAGAATGTTACATTCACATGTAATATTGATATCATAGAGTTAGAAGATTACATTCTCATGTAATATTGTTTTCTATTGAAAGAATATATTTTATTTGTCATTTGTTTACAACAAAAAGAGTTATAATAAAAGATATATTTTTATTGATATTTTATATTCAATAAAAAGAATAGAAATAAAGTCAAGATTTTTATTGTCGCTTGTTAACAATAAAAAGATTAGAGATAAAAGTTAATATTTTTTATTGTCGGTTAGTTACAATAAAAAGATCATATGCTATAAATATGATATTAGCGAGGGCTTGGAATATATGTTTGTGATGTTGGAATGTTTGATGTGTTAAATATATTGTTAGTATATTCAAAATGAATATTACACTTCCATTTACAAGTCATCCGACGTGTTTATGAGATTGGGTCGATTATTTTTACACATCGCCCAAGTGCACAAATAATTTATTATTTTGATTGTTGGATGAAACCCCACACGGGTGTTGGGATGATATCCGATCTACACTAGTCCCAATATTTAGTGTAGAATCCACTTTGGTTGTTATTTAGATGTATAATAATTATTTATCATGATTATTGATTTCATGCAATATATGATTGTTGATTGAGTCACATTCCAATACAGAATATTCTTTAAAAAGAATATTTTAGAAAATATCTTAGAAAAAGAATATTTTAGAAAAGAATATATTTTTAGAAAAATATATTTTTATTGAGATGAACTAGTTATTAACTAGGATAAATCACTAAATTTAGATTTAATGAAGTTTTCCAATTTGTAATATCTAATTGGATATTAAATCGAATAAATTGGATTCTAGGTTTGTCGTGAATTGGGTCTTAAATAACACTGTTCTTAAACCCCGTACGAAAAGAATAATCTTTTAATTTAGATTATTAAAGTTTTCAATTATATTTATTAATTGAAATAAGATGAAATGTGAGTTGGGTTTATTGTGAACCATGTTTTTAAGTGACACGTGTTCTTTAACCCAACTGACAGTGAAAATTTGTTTTGGAAATTATAAATCTTTTATTAAGATTCAAAGGGGAATTTTCCAAAAGTAAAGTTTTCCCAATTTAATATTAAATTGGAGTTGAATATAATTCGAATTAATAATAACCGAGATAAGCTTCTGTAAATGAAGACCGATACTACATATGGAATTTAAAAGGCTTTGCCGTTATTCCATTTATATTATTGGTCGGATACAGAAATTTGTAACGAGTATATATTGATTTGAGTTCTGTGAAGATTCCATATTTTATGGAAGATGATTTTGGATTTACTGTGAACTATGTTTTTAAATGAAATTAGTTCTTTAACCCAGTTAAAGATAAGATTAATTTCTTAAATAATCATTAAAGGATGATTTTGAGATTTAAAACCAAATTGGGATTTTAATAAATCTTTAAAAGAAAGATTTGAGAATAAATTTGAAGAATTTATCTTTGATAAGATAATGTGAATATTTTGTTTAAAAGAATATTCTGAATTGGAATGAGATGTTGGATGTGCTTTTATAGTACTTGATTTTTAATTATAAAATACGTGAGTTATTTGGGAAGACCGGGCTTAACCCATTCTGAATAATTACTACGACGATGAAGAGCCGAAGATGAAGACGGTGGTTGAGGACCGACGATCTTCACATCGAATGGATGTGTTGCTACAGAGACCCTTGATGGGAGTAGCTACCTTGAAGGGGCTTCAGTGGTGGCCGTCTGGACTATTGTTGATTGTTCGGATTTGGTTTTCGCTCAGACCCAGAGCATAAGCTAGTAAATGGATGCGTGTCTGACATTGGATTTCGTTCCATGTGAATTAAATCGATTTCTGTTAATGTATGTTTGTTTGGTGGTGGAGGATTTAGTCTCTACTTAATACCCTGGTATATATTAATAGTGATTGATCGCATGGCGTGAATTGTCAATGTGGAACGCCAAGATGCAATTGATCTAGGCTTTTGTTGAAAAGCAGGGCCTTGTGGGATGATTAAAGTATAGCCTATTACGGCATAGCTTTGTGTATATCGTGACTTCGCGAGCCTCACACCCCGGTATGAGTCAAAAACGGGATATGGACCGTAGGGAGTGCACACGTTTCTTTCTAGCTAGTGGTAGTGTCGGTGCTTAAACTGGATGGCATTTTACTTATGTAGATGATGGAATTTGAGGCGCCTCGGATTTTTTTTATATGCCGTTAGTGGTCATACTATAGGTTCAAAGGAACCGGGAAACGTGTGTTCAGGCATAACCAATCCACTGCCGATATGCAGGGACCGGCCCTACCGCTCCAAGGGTTCACTGCGGGGGATCCTGAGGCATTTGCTAGAGTGTCTCGAATCGGAGAGGAGCTTGCCCCTAGCTTCGACTCATGATGGAAATCCAACTTCCAATACGACCTTGCGGTTTTGATTGTAGAACTAGTATGGCGACATAGTAGGATGGGGTACTATGACGTCTATGATTAATACATTATGATTGAAATTGTTTTTGAATTATATTAATACCCATAGATATACACACTAATACTAAATCTGTTTTATCGTATCAAGCATCTCTTGACCATTATAAGGTAAAACCCTATCCTCCGGTTTGCGTTGCATTGTGTGATGGGACTTGGGTCTTATAATGGTTTCATTTTTCTAAAAAGCATTGCGTTGTTTAACGTCTTACTTTATTTTATGCACTGGCAATCCGATGGAGTAAACCCGTTCCGCGTTAGCGGCGTGGTCCTGTGATTAGCCTTATTATTAGATAGTTAAGTTAAGATTTCTCATACCAGTCCCATGACTGACATGTAGTTTGTTTCACTGGCAAACTCGGGTGCCCTTATTTTTCCACATGGGCAGTCGAGTAGCTTTTTGCAGATATATTTACAGGATCCTGGTTTACAGCTGAAGCGGTATTCGGAAAGCTCTGTATCCGTTTATTCCTTTCAGTTGTATATTTGCAATATTTTTCCACTGCTATTTAATTGTAATTTAAAACTCTGATATTATTGTATTTCTATTTTTGTAATAAGTATTCATACTCTATTATATCTTGTACTCTGATGTAATTGTTGTAATCAGCAATAAAATATTCTTCAGTTTGTACTCTGATGTGTTTTGTTCTCAAAGCAATCCAGTCTTTACTTTACGGGGAAGTTTGGGTCGTTTCAATTATTATTTCAAAATATTTTATAAAATATTAATTTTTTTTCTGAACCTACTTTCAGCTATTAGATGCTTGATAAACCACAAATGATGTGTCTTAATCCTAGTAAGTGCATATGGTAGACTTTAATAATAATTTTTTAAAATAACTAAAAAAATTCTATTTATCATTCTCTTCTCAATAGCTTATCTAGTGTTTAAATAATTTTCATAGCATATCTAATGTTATATGAGTTATTCATGTAGTATTTAATCTAAGTAAGATTAAATAATAAGAAGTAATTTTAAAAAATTATATCCTTACTATCAAAAATTATATAATCAGTTTTATTCATAGCATGATGTTACAGCTAAATATAAACTATATATATATAGCTAAATAATTTATAGATATATATAATTTAATAAAATATCAACTCTATTATATGTTATGTGATTGAACTTATTTGATGTATATATAAACCAAAGCCTTGAAGCACACTTTGAAATGACAAACTCTCCACATTGAGACCTTTTCTGTTGACCCACCTTTTTTGCAAAGGCTTCACGCTTTGGATTTCTCATCTCTAGATCACTAGGGACTCGAGCATGGACTTGTATAATCTTCGAAATGCATGGATTGAGCATTGGATTCGAAAAATACTTTGAGGTTTAAATGGTAACATTTCGGATCAACATGACCATTGCCTCCGATCGGCATGGCCACCTCATATGGATTAGATCGGCCAAAAAACTTGTCCTAAGATCGATCTTGTTGATACCGTATCAATTCAAGCTGATCTACTCACCTCGGAGGTTGGATCAATATAACTGTGCACTTCAAATCAGCACATCCTTCTTGGCATCAGATCGACCCTTACATCATGCAACGGATTGGCGCATGCCTTGTGGCATTTTCGAATTTGGTATTACAAGATTTGGTATGTTTGGTCTTGGTACTTGAGCAACTCAAGTTTAGTACAACTTTGGATTTAAGGAAAGTGCTAGGATTTAGCACATTGTCTGATTGGTACCGATCCAAATCTGGATCGATATCTGTAACACGCCCACGCCTCTTAACGTTATCCTAACATAGAATCTCGTTAAGAAATATAAAGCGTTGTAGGTATAAAGATATAAACACCACAGAAACTAAGATTCCACAAGACATAATCAAATAAATTTACAGCAGATGAAGAAGACAATTTACATTAGAATAACAAAAACCATTTATTCCAACAAAACCAAATTGTCTCAAAATATCATGTCTCAAATCTCAACTAGAAACAAAATAACATCAGAGTACGTAATTATTAATATTCTCCAAATAGCCAAAGAAACAATGGAATCGTGGAAATGAAAAAGAATAAATTAGTACATCTTCAGCAAGAATCTTTAAGAAAGGATTAGCTAGGAAATCCATTATATGCTTACTCCTTGAGAGCCTAGAGGAGGAGAAAGAAAAGAAAGAAAGGAAAATTAGGTTAGACAAAAAGTCTGGTGAGCTATTGTGATTACTAGTAAGAATGACAGGTAAGTAAAATAGATAAAATAGTAGTTCTATTGTCATAAGAAGGTAAGTGTTTGTGTACCCCTAAAAGTGAACAAGTGAAATTAAGATAGCATAAATGACATAAAAGATTGGTTGTTCTCATTCATAGGATTTGGTAATGATGACTGTTTTGAACTCCTAAAATTTTTGAATAATAAATAAAATGTGGAAGAAATTTCCTAATACTACCCATTTGATCAGATGTCGACCAAGACGTGTATAATCTATGCCTACTATGTGTATTGGTTAATCAGGTCCTTGCCCATCAACAAAAAATATAACCTTACCCATAGGTGTCACAGGGGCTTATTTTCATCAATCGAACCAATTCACGCACAATGATCCGTCGGAATGCACCTATACCCACCCCTGTTTGGACAAACTTACAACCACAACACATCATGGTGTGTGCCCTTGCCTCCTGTTTGAGACCGAAAATGATAAAAGGGTATGCTACATGGAATGGATCCCAACCAACATATAACTTGGCTCAAATTCCCACCTTGATTGGATCCCCACACAAATTTTTATTAAACCCGTAACTTATCCCTGTAAGTCAATATGTTCATATTAAAGCCTAAAGCTATAATTTTAGGCTCGCAATTTACCCTCCTTGTAAATCAGCATGTCCATATTAAAGCCTACTTGCTTGTAACTTAAGTCAATATTTTCATATTAAAGCCTACTTGCATGTAACTTAAGCTAATATGTCCATGTTAAAGCCTAACCATTTTTCAACCAATTCATGTCATATTATAATTGCAATTATACCATACCTGTTTATTGTGATTTTCTAATTATCATATTTATGAAATTTGCTGATTACAGCCCAATTTCTACCATAATTTGTTTAGTAGGCATTTATACGGTCCAAATCAGATTTAATCAAATTATTCTCTTTTTTAGTTACACTTTCAACATATCCAATTTTAGCCTCAGTTCGATTCAACTCAATTAGTTTTACCCCCACCCAAGCGTAAAATAAAAGAAAACGAGTAATAATCCATCATAGGCTATTAGGCATACAGTTCAATACCTAATTCAATCGTATTCATATGCTTTTAGGCATATTTAGGAATAATCCAAACAAACTTCAAAACTAGAAAATAAAAAAGGGAAAAGACATTTGAACATAATAATTTATAGAAATCTGAATAGAAACCGTAGAAATATACAGAGAGATTAACAAGAAGGAAAAAGGAATATATCGAATCTGTAAATAAACTGTATAAAAACTAAATCTAAAAATAATTTGAAAATAATCTAAATCTAAAACATCTACAACTACTATTATATGGATCAAAAACCATATTGTGTTGTGGTTTATATGGAACAAACACTAGAGGAGGGTGAATAGTGTTTTTGAGAATTTAAACAAAATCTAAAACTTATGTTAACTACTATATGGATCAAACACCACAAATACAATCACAGACATAGATTCAAACACAAAAATAAACAGAAATTAAATGCAGAAAAGGAAATAACACACTGTATTTTACACTGGTTCGGAATTGCTCCTATGTCCAGTCCCACGCGACGCTGGATTTCACAAAGTTTTATTACTATATCAACAGTCAATTACAACCTCCTTGATTTCACGGCTACAAGAGATACCACTGATTCCAACCTCCTTGATTTCTCAGCTACAAGGGATACCACCGATTACCCGTCCTTGATTTCATGGCTACAAGGAATACCATCAATTACTTTACTCAACCCAAACAATTACAAACAACCCTATAACTCTTCAATAGCACTTGATTCAGAGAGTAATGAGTAGAGAGTGTAGAGAGAAGAAGATTAATGAAAACCGAATTGAATTTGGCAGAGTATAGGTGTAGAAATCATAAAAATGATAAGATATAATGGTGTAATGAAAGGGAATGAAGTTAGAGAAGAAGAAGTGATTAAAAATTCGAAATCAGCCCCTTTTTATAATGTGTGAAAGTTTTTAACACCCCACATCCATTAATGTCACTCACAAAGGGAATGCATTAATTTTCATGGAGTATTATTGGTGTATAGAAAATAATATATCAAGACAGATACATATATTGGTACTTGAAAATTTTAAAACAACTTTTATTGCAGCGGAGAAATAGTTTGGTTACAACAACATCAAAAACCAATAATAAAACCAAGTACACTTAATATCCATCTTGACAAATTATTTTCTGAGTACATAAAGTAAAAAAGCATAACCCCAACATAAGTAGCCATAAAAGAGATAAGCTGAACTTTACTTTCAGCAATCTAAGCACTTCCAAAAGAGAGAGAAAGAGATCCAAATCAAGCTCCACTAGCACTACTCCCACCCTGAGAACCGGGGTGGGGGGGGAGGGGAGGGGGGAAGGAAGGAAAGCGGCGAAAACAAAGGGGGTCAGACATAAAGTCTGGCAACTCCAATAACTTTAACAATATAATTATTAAAGTAATTAGGATAAGGCATAAACTGGTAAAACAAGGAATGACTGTAAAACAAATGGGCATGACAAAGCAAAAAAGAGGAATAAGATAACGTTAATTGCGCCTCCAACACTATAGGTTAATTACTATACTGCACCAATACTAGTCACCCTAAAATTGGATCCCGCCTACTGAACAAAATAATAATAATAATGGTAGTTTCGTGTACCCCTAGTTGTCTTCATAGGTGCCTCCTGCTCCTATCTCCAATAGTTGTACCCACTACCCTCCCCATTCTAATTACAACATTTATTCATAATATGGTAGTTGTACCCCTAGTTGCCTTCATAGGTGTCGCCTTCTCCTATCTCCTCTAGTCGTACTCACTACCTTCCCCATTCGATCGGCTCCTCAACTCGTAGATACCCGTGCCGGTACCACAGTGGGGTGTATCACTCCCCAAAGTGGCAACCAGATACCACTAAAGATGCACGGCTTATACCTACACGATGCAACAACGTCTTACCTACCAGCCTGGCCTCACACACGCACATGACCCCGTTGGACTTGCATTGCCACCGCTAACCCGTTTTGACCTCTTACAATCAAACCCAGTAAGCGTGTCCCCGTCCTCGATCTAGATCGAGCTCACTCAGATACTAAATGGGTTACTGGTTGGAAAGGGTCCCTATACTTGACACAAGCGTTCCACCTATGCTTGGTCCCCACTAGGATTTCCCACTTAACCCCCTCTTATTTATGTCTTCTTACATGTGTCAACTTGTTTAAGTGTTTGTAATTATATCCCACATGTCACCCATGTTACCCACTTATCAAATCAACATGTGTTATTGGTTAAGCTTTTCTTAACCCTATCCGCTTATCAGATCAATATATATATATATATTATTGGTTAAGCTGGTCTTAACCCAATCCACTTACATATTATTGGTTAAGTTGGTCTTCACCCTATCCACTTATATATTATTGGCTAAGTTGTTCTTAACCTTATCCACTTATCAGATCAATATGTATTATTGGTTCAGTTTGTCTTAACCCTATCCACTTATCAGATTAATATATATATGTTATTGGTTAAGCTGGTCTTAACCCTACCCACTTATCAAATTGTTGGTTAAGCTGGTCTTAACCCTACCCACTTATCAAATTATTGGTTAAGCTGGTCTTAACCCTATCCACTTATCAGATCAATATGTATTATTGGTTAAGATTGTTTAACCCTATCTACTTATCAGATCTATTTGTCATTCATATTCGTCTTTGATCAGCATTAATTAATTATTAATGCACAGACCTCTCACATTAAGTCGATTGCTCGTGGCCATTGGATATGACGGGCGATTCTGGGTAGACTTCCACCACAAGCCAGACTTAACCTCGTGTCTAAGCATCTTTTAATTATGCCTACGATCTCTCACATTAGACTGCTGTTTGCGGTTGCTGGATGTGCCGGGCGGGTCCGGGCTGTGTTATACCACAAACGAGTCTAACCTCGTGTCTTAGGCATTTATTACGCATTTAATTTATGCCTTTGACCCCTTACATTAGACTACCGTTTGTGGTTGCTGGATTTGTCGGGCGGGTCCGGGCAGTCTTATACCACAAACGAGTCTAACCTCGTGTCTTAGGCTTTTATTACTACACATAATTATTCAACCCCAATTTGAATTAATATCCCTATTTCAGATTGTCAATAACTTCCAATTTTAATCCATGTCCATAATTGTCACTTAAATTATGTCCATAATTTTTAGGTCTATAAATTATACCAATTAATGTCTCAAATTAATTATATGCTTTTAAAGCCATTATATGCCAATTCACAATATTAATATTTAATATTTTCCCATGCCCCCACGTCGTTTGTACGTTTAATATGAAATGTGTTAGACCCGCAAATAGTCTAACTCATAAAAAGAAAAGAAACATCACAACTTGCATAACACATAAAATAGATCTAACTTCCAAATAAGAATAGGCTAGCATGTATCAAAACTTGCATGATTATAATTTATATAATCTTAAATTTGCATAATCAATAACTTGCATAGGCAATAGACATAATTTTCATAAACTACAAACTGGCATGGATCAAATTATATAAGATATGATTTGCATAGATCTATACACATAAAGGTGAACTTGCATATATGAACATGGTTTTCGCATAAACTTGCATATGCAATTTAGACATGTAAACTAAGACTTACTGTAACACCCCGTATTTTCTGTGAACTTAGGAATTACAAATATGAGTATAATTAAAATATAAATTCAGAATCAAGGGAAACGGGCTGAGCCATTGTGTTCGTCTCGGAAAAATACGCGAAATAGAGTCCGAAATTTCGTAAATCGGAGTCCATATGACCAAGTTATGGCCTTCCAAAGTTCAGAAAAAAATTAAACAGCATAGACCAGGTCGACTGGGGAGTCGACCCTAGAGTCGACCTGCCCCCAGGGGGTCGACCCTAGAGTCGACCCCAGAGTCGACCTACCCCAGGGGGTCGACCCTAGTGTCGACCTGGGGGTCGACCTGCCTCCCGAATCTGCTTTTCTGCCTGGGTGCGTTCTGATGTATCTGGCCTCGTTTTCTGTCTAGATTCGTCTGCCTAAACCTATTTAAACAGCCCCAAACCCAGCCTTCTCTGCACAATTCTATTCTGCTTCTACTCTGCCTCTGTTCTAAATTAAAAATAAAAATGGCGTCGCTACTTTGCTGGAATCAAAACTAGAAGCTAATCAACATCAACCTAAGCAAATTAGAGATTAAAGCTTCTGCAACAATTCTGCAACAACTAAAGTTCTTTCTTTAATCCAACCAAGGCAAGTACAGTTATTCTCTGCTATAAACATTAATTCTGATTGTGACATGAATTATAAATCTGAATCTGAGGTTATATCTGTTCTGTTTGGATCTATCTTATTTTGTATCTCTTTCCTCTTTCTGTTCTATAGCCAGGCTACCACGAGCCTGAGCCAATCTCATAAGAGATCAACATATGCTAAAATGTTTGGGACAATCAAATGAATGTGCATAAATTGGGCATGACCGATATGTGATTGATTTGAGGAAAGAACATAGGTTGGACTTGGAACTTAGAACATAAATCTTAGGCATAATTGGACTGATCTGTGACTGATTTGAGTATGTAAACTAGATCTAGATCTGTGCATATATGACTGTTTGGGATTATCATATGATAATACATAACTTGCAAATCTGGAATATTAAGATCTGAACTAAAACACATATCATATGTTAGATCTAGATCCTTGGGCATATTTTATAACGGATTATAACTTAGGTGTGAAGATCCATATTAAGATTTGATAACTATCAAGTGTGAATAACACCTAAGTAGGAGATTTTTGAATATATGACGTGCATTAAAATAGATGGCTATAGTTGGTATAATTTATATGTGAATCTTTTGTACTAGGCAAGTGGAACTAAATTGGGACATGTAAATTATGACCATAATCTATGACATGCAAATTCAATGCAAACGTAGGGTATATGATCCTAGTGTGAATCATGACCACTATTTAGGCATGCAAATTTAGGCCAAATTTATAATTAGGCAAGATATAAGAAACTTTAAGGAATGATGAAAATCAGTTATAATTGCCTAATTTTCTAGTTCTGCTATATTTGCCTAATCTGATAGTTTTATTATATCGCCTAATCTGCTAGTTCTGCTATATTGCTTAATCTGCTAGTTCTGCTCTACTGCCTAGTTTACTAGATCTATTCATCTGCTGGATCTGTCATCCGCTAAGTCTGTTGAAAATGCCTAAATCTGTTAAATTTATTTGTTTAAATGCCTAACATGTTAAATGCCAAAATCTGCTAAGTTGTTAAATCTGTTAAATCCGTTAAGTCATATAATCTGGAAAATCTGTTATCTGCTAAAATCTGTTATCTGCTGTGTTGATATAATCATCCTGTTATTGATATAATCTGAATTGGCATATATATTGGGCGTGCGCATAAACGGTAAATTATTAATTAATTGGCCGCAAAGAAAACGTGACTAACTCAAGGTTAGAATGAGTTTGCGGCGTAATTCTGCCCGGAACCGCCCGGCACATCCAGTGGCCACAAACAATAGATTCTAATGTGAGAAGTTAGTCATAACCTGCTTAAGACACGAGGTTAGGTCTGGCTTGTGGCAGAAGTCTGCCCGGAACCGCCCGGCCCATCCAGCGGCCACAAGCTAGCGACCTAATGTGAGAGGTCTGGGCATTAATAATTAATTAATGCAAATCTAAGATAAGAATGACGTCTAAAACGTATTAGGGGAAATAGGGTTAAGCCAACTGGATTAATAGGTGTAGTAAACCCGTCCAGGAATTTGTAGGCCCAATACAAAGTTAGACAAATCTAAAAAATCTGTACATCTGATCTGTTAGTCTGAAAACTTGTTAACCTAATCTGTGAACTAGTAAATCTGAATTCTGTATGTCTGAACTTGTAAACAAGTTAATCTGAAATCTGTTAGTCTGGGGACACAAGGTTAGGAGGGGAATTACTTGTGTCATCTGTTGTTTGGGACCCATATTTGTCAGTAACCCTTTCTGGTATCAAAACTTTGACCCAACAGTAAGTAGGGTCCGGGCACGCTTACTGAACTAATTATAAGCGGTTCATTCTGATAATGGCGAGGGGTGTTGATGGTGCGTTCCAACCGGGTCATGTGCGTGCATGGATCCCGGTCTGCCTCTGAGGATGTAAGACGCCGTGACATCTGTAAATAGGTCTGTGCCAATTGGTTGTCACTTTAGGGAGTGATACACCCTACTGTGGGGCCGACACAGGATATTTATGTATTAGGGAGCCGATCGCTTGGGGTAGGGTTTTAGGGTACACTTAGTTCTGTCTGTTTCTGTTGGTACCGTCTATTTCTGTTGGGTGGTAACACCTGTCTGTTTCTGTGTGGTACCGTCTGTTCGGGTGGTAAAGGCTCATTACTAGTGTACACCTAATTCTACATTCTGTTTCCATAGGGATTAATCTGTTTCTGCTTCTGTCTGTTTCTGATCGGGTAGTAAAGGCCCATTATTAGCATTCTGTTTCTGTTAAATTATTTTGTACCCGTTCCTGCTTCAGTTTAGACACTAGGGTGACACCTTATTCTGTTATACTAGTATTAGTGCAGAGAAGTGTAAAGCAATAGTTTATGTCATTCCGTTCTTCTGTTATATCTGCTACACCTGTTATAGTTATCTCTCATCCAGTTTTATGTTCATGTCATATTATTATTATGTGTTCATATGCTGAAAGTCACTGGACTTGCCAGACTTTTTGTCTGACCCTTGTTGTTTCGCCTCCTTTCTTCCGTTTCCCCCCCAGGTTATCCAAGGAGGGAATACTTTAGCTTGATCCAGATTTCTCTTTGCTTGAAGTGCTTAAAGTATGGCTTGGCTCTGTATAGCTTCCGTTCCATGGGGATTATGATTTTAAACCATGCATTTTGAAGGCTTTTGTACAAGACTGATATTTTGTACTTGAATTCTGAGATTTGAAAGGATGTAACCATATTGATTTCTGTTTCCGCTGTAATAAAGTTAAAAAATTTCAAGTACTGTTTTATCTATCTTGTAAGTTTCTGTTCTGTTTACTAAAATGCTCCACCAAAGTTAAGGCATTCCCTTTGTGAGTGACCTTAACGGAGGTGGGGTGTTACACTTACATATGATTCGCATACAAAATTACATATAAACTAGCATATGATTCACATCCAAACTTATATATAAACTTGCATATATAGTTTAGACATGCAAACTAAGATTTACATATACACTTGCATATGATTTAGACATCTAAATTAATATCACAAAATGAATCATATCTAGCATATGTGTTTAGACATATGAAATAGATCTACTAACATAAGTTAACAAAACTGTCATATGTTCACCAACAGATGATAACAAAGTTAAGTAACATCACATGATTCAACAGTCATGTTCTCATAATCCCAATAATAACTCATCATAATTAATTTATTAATTATTTTGTGAAAGAAATTGTACTCACAAAGACGGATTAGAGAAGAGAATAATTCGTTCGTCTTTTGTATTAGAATCCTAACTTGCAATTCCTAAGCTTTAAGAAGAAGAAGAACTATTCCAGCAGCAGCATGGTGTCCAAGAGATTAATTTAGTTTTAGGTTTAGAGCTTGAGTCTATGCGTGCTTTTATAGAAGTTTAGATCAATACAAGTCATTAGATTATCATAGGAGCAATCAAAACCATCTAGACTTGATAGAGTTATCCAGAATTGCCACATATGCCCTAGTGACTCAGCAACAGGTCAGAAAAGACTCAACAACAAGTCAGAATCGTCATTGTTTTGGATCTGGAGGAGGGGGTAGGTGGACCCCCTGGTCGACATGTATAGGGGAGGTCAACCTGGCCTGGGGTGGGAAAATCTCCGCCCAACCCGCTTCCTTGTTTGAATTCGAATTTTGAATTTAATTCTAAGCTGTTTTAATTTATTTAAACTCCTAAAACTTCTAAGGGCCATAACTTCCTCATACTAAGTCCGATTTACGAAAACTTGGACTCTATTCCAAGCAGAATTTCAAGACGAACGCAATGGCGTAACCCGTTCCCTTCATTCTTGTCCTAAAAATTAAGTGTTCCTAAATTTGTTAATTTTAATATTTAAAATTATGGGGTGTTGCATTCTCCCCTCCTTAAAGGATTTCGCCCCCGAAATCTCCAAGTTAAGGAGAATGTATATCATGCCATCCAATCATCCATCTACTCAATCATCAGACATAGGCATCCATTGTCCTTAAAAGAATTCTAATGCCGTATGAACATATGCAAAAAGTGTGTATATATTCCTTATCTAATGCAAAATCAGGCGGTCTACTGATTCTGTTGACCTCCTTAATGTGAACCATGATAGTGTCATGCGTCCATTATGTATGCAAAAAAATCCTAATGATACATATTTTTTCTACATGCGTGCACCACCATTCATCTAAATGAAGTATCCATATGATAACACAACCATTATACATCCATTAATTTAAATATGCACACATATTTATATGCAATATGAAAGTGATTGAGCCGATCTAGTGCCTAATGTGTGTGTACATGCATGCACGAGCAACCACTAGCAACCACTTGCATCCATTTGCATCCACCAAACATAACATGTCTCAAACACATGTTTACAACCATAGGATTTTTCTAAACTAAATATCGAAGATATAATTGCGAAGTCATACTAAACAATAGGACAAGTATCAACAAAGCGGTAGAGAAAGGAGAAGTAAAAAAACATACCCTCAAAAAGGAAAGGTACAGCGTACGCATCTTGTCTTTCGTTTCTCAAGTCGCGTCTCCTTGATCATTTCCCTGTTGCACCTTGACCAACTTGACCTCTCTGTTGCGTAGCTTTATGACCTCCGATCCAATGATGCATGTAGGGGCTCGTCTAATCGGGGCATCTCACTCCACTTCCACTTCTCTAAGCCTGCTCGGCTCTACTACTTCCAAGATATCTTGTAAACACTTCCGCAAATGTGACATGTGAAACACGTCGTGAACACCACTAAGCTCGTTGCCTATTCTCGTGTCCCTCTAAAATCTAGGATACATAACCTCAAAAGATCTTCAAGGATTCTATTCACCCCTTTCTGTCCGTCCATCCATCTGTGGATGATAAGCGATACTCGTACTTGCCGCCTTTTGCATATCACCTTTTCCTCTTGCATCGAAAACTGCTCCAAGCCCTGTCCCGCAAGCACCAGTATACACTATGAATGGCTTACTTCCATCTAGCAAAACTAAAACTGGAGTCGTCGTCAAAGCCCTCTTCAAATGCTGGAAAGCATCGTCATAGTCACATCCCAAGCAAAAGTCAAGTTCTTATTCGTTAACCGAGTAAGTGAGGCTGATATCTTCGCGAAGTCCTTAATGAACTTCCTATAATAGCCCGCCAGTCCTAGAAAGCTTCTTACTTCTGTTGCATTCTTCGGAATCTTCCAATCTTGGATTGCCACCACCTTTGCGGGATCCACAGCTATCCCTTCCTTAGATACACGAGTCCTAAGAACCTCACTTCTTTTCTCCAAAAATGGCATTTGGACAACTTAGCTTTGAGTTGGTGCACTCGTAGGGTCTCTAAGATTTCCCTAAGATGTAGGCCATGCTCTTCCTCACTTCTAGAGAAAATCAAGATATCGTCCACAAATACTACCACAGACTTGTTTAGAAACTCCCTAAACACTCTATTCATTAAGTCAATGAAGTATGCGGGTGCATTCGTCAAACCAAAAGGCATGACAAGCCACTCGAAGAAACCGTCAGAAGTTCTAAATGCAGTCTTATCTATGCTATCTTCAGCCACCCTTAGCTGATGAAATCCTGTAGCCAAATCCAGCTGCGAGAAAACCGAAGCACCAACCAACTGATCGAATAAATCATCTATCCTCGGTAATGGGTGTCTGTTCTTCTTTGTGAGCTTACTCAGCTCTCTATAGTCCACGCACAATCTAAGTGAACCATCAGCCTTTGTAGAAAAAACAACCAGAGCACCCCATTCTGAAATGCTTCTTCTTATGAACCCCTTCTCAAGCAACTCCTTTACTTGCTTACTGAGTTCTCTTCTCTCTCTCGGAGCCATGTGGCGCACCGGTAATGCAACTGGCTTTGCATTATCTACAAGGTATATACGAAAGTCTATCTCGTGCCTCAGGGGTAAACCCCGAACTTCATCGAAGACATCACCATATTCATTGACCATACGAACAGATTCCAAATCATCGTTGGATGCATCCAGAGATTCTAGGTAGCTAAGCATCACCGGACCTTTAGGGTCACAAGAAATATCAAAGGTCTTGCCACAATGAGTCAACAATCTAACTATCCTTCTTTCACAGTCTAGGATGGCACCGTATCTAGCTAGCCAATCCATGCCTAGAATCAAGCCGTAGCCGATGAAGCCAAGAACGAAGGCGTTGTATTCAAACCCAATGCCCAAGACAGACACTCTCAAATCACGACAAATCATCGAAAGATGAGCCGAACCACCAATAGGATTTGGGACTACTATGGGATCCGTAACTAGACTAGTATTTAGGTGTAGTGTTTTAACTAACAAAGCAGATACAAACGAGTGTGAAGCGCCAGAATTCAAACAAGGTTCGAACAGGATCATCAAAAAGAAAAACCAAACTTCCAGCCAAGATATTTCTACCTCTATCAGGTATGCCAGCCATGAGGGAACGCGTCTGCCCTCCAGAAGATCCTGTACTTTATCCTTACCTTTGCCTTTTGCTTCTTTGGACGATCCTAATAAGATGTCCTGTTTCTCCGTAATGATGACAACTAGTCTTCTTCTTCTTTCTAACGTCTTTATTTAAGTAGTCAGGTATTGCACAAGTGTGGCCCTTCCTTTTTTCATGGCCCCTTGTTATCCTTACCGCCTTTCTTTGGATCTACTTTCTTATCGTATGTCCTATCCATGTCTCTCCTGCACATTCTCCATTTGTGACCTCCTACCAAAATGAGGCTTCGTCCTTCATTAACCAAGCAGCTAATTGAACTTTCCTCCCATCATCTATCTTAAAGGTACCAACAAGTCCTCCACTTCCTTCTAGTCTTGACAAATGTCCCAGTCCCATGAAGCAGTTTTCCGCCCACCGTAGGAAGTTCTTACATATCTTAGAAAAAGCGTCTATAAGGAAGAAATTCAAAACGGAAAGAGGAAGACATCTAAAATGGAGAATCGAAGGAAAGATATATGGATCTTGGGGGATATGTTTTTTAAAATAAACTTTTCTCTTAAAAATACTCTCCTTAAAACCTATTTTTGAAAGTATTTCTTTATAAAATGCTTTTGAAAAACAGTTTTTCAAAATCTCTTATATGTTCTTGGTAACCTTCAGCTCTGATACCACGTGTAACACCCCACGTCCATTAATGTCACTTACAAAGGGAATGCATTAACTTTCATGGAGTATTATTGGTGTATAGAACGGAATATAACAAGACAGATACATATATTGGTACTTGAAAATTTTAAAAACAACTTTTATTGCAGCGGAGAAATAGTTTGGTTGCAACAACGTCAAAACCCAACAATAAAACCAAGTGCACTTAATATTCATCTTGACAAATTATTTTCTGAGTACATAAAGTAAAAAGCATAACCCCAACATAAGTAGCCATAAAAGAGATAAGCTGAACTTTACTTTCAGCAATCCAAGCACTTCCAAAAGA
The DNA here is from genome assembly GCA_030737875.1 of Allium sativum. NCBI lineage: Eukaryota > Viridiplantae > Streptophyta > Magnoliopsida > Asparagales > Amaryllidaceae > Allium > Allium sativum. Next base: position 9,751,641 of record JASFAX010000034.1, read on the forward strand.
GAGAGAAAGAGATCCAAATCAAGCTCCACTAGCACTAGTCCCACCCTGAGAACTTGGGGAGGGGGGAAGGAAGAAAAGAGGCGAAAATAAAGGGGGTCGGGCATAAAGTCTGGCGAGTCCAATAACTTTAACAATATAATTATTAAAGTAATTAGGATAAGGCATAAACTGGTAAAACAAGGAATGACAGTGAAACAAATGGGCATGACAAAGCAAACAAGAGGAATAAGATAACATTAATTGCGCCTCCAATACTATAGGGTGATTACTATACTACACCAATACTAGTCACCCTTAAAGTTGATCCCGCCTACTGAACAAAATAATAATAATGGTAGTTTCGTGTACCCCTAGCTGTCTTCATAGGTGCCGCCTACTCCTATCTCCACTAGTTGTACCCACTACCCTACCCATTCTAATTACAACATTTATTCATAATATGGTAGTTGTACCCCTAGTTGCCTTCATAGGTGCCGCCTTCTCCTATCTCCTCTAGTCGTACTCACTACCTTCCCCATTCGATCGGCTCCTCAACTCGTAGATACCCGTGCCGGTCACACAGTGGGGTGTATCACTCCCCAAAGTGGCAACCAGATACCACTAAAGATGCAGGGCTTATACCTACACGATGCAACAACGTCTTACCTACCAGCCCGGGCCTACGCATGCACATGACCTTGTTGGACTTGCGTTGCCACCGCTAACCCGTTTTGACCTCTTACAATCAAACCCAGTAAGCGTGTCCCGTCCTCGATCTAGATCAAGCTCACTTAGATACTAAATGGGTTACTGGTTGGAAAGGGTCCCCACACTTGACACAAGCTTTCCACCTATGCTTGGTCCCCACTAGGATTTCCCACTTAATCCCCTCTTATTCATGTCTTCTTACATGTTTCAACTTGGTTAAGTGTTTATAATTATATCCCACATGTCACCCATGTTACCCACTTATCAAATCAACCTGTGTTATTGGTTAAGCTTGTCTTAACCCTATCCACTTATCAGATCAATATATATTATTGGTTAAGCTGGTCTTAACCCTATCCACTTATATATTATTGGTTAAGTTGGTTTTAACCCTTTCCACTTATATATTATTGGCTAAGTTGGTCTTAACCCTATCCACTTATCAGATCAATATGTATTATTGGTTAAGTTTATCTTAACCCTATCTACTTATCAGATTAATATATATATATATATATATATATATATTATTAATTAAGCTGGTCTTAACCCTACCCACTTATCAAATTATTGGTTAAGCTGGTCTTAACCCTACCCACTTATCAAATTATTGGTTAAGCTGGTCTTAACCCTATCCACTTATCAGATCAATATGTATTATTGGTTAAGTTTGTCTTAACCCTATCCACTTATCAGATTAATATATATATTATTGGTTAAGTTGGTCTTAACCCTACCCACTTATCAAATTACTAGTTAAGATGGTCTTAACCTTATCCATGTATATGTTATGTATCATATATATATATATATATATATATATATCATATTACATGTTTTACTTAATTTGTGATTAAGTACATCTTAGTCCACAGGTACATTGGTTAAGAGAATAACTCCCTAAGTATCAACCCCGAAGACCGAAATCAACATCAGATTGGTACTCAGAGAATTAATCAACTCAACCAAAATTCTATTTATCATTCATATTCATCTTTGATCAGCATTAATTAATTATTAATGCACAGACCTCTCACATTAAGTCAATTTCTCGTGGTCGTTGGATATGCCTGGCGGTTCTGGGTAGACTTCCACCACAAGCCAGACTTAACCTCGTGTCTAAGCATCTTTTAATTATGCCTATGACCTCTCACATTAGACTGTCGTTTGCGGTTGCTGGATGTGCCGGGCGGGTCCGGGCAGTCTTATACCACAAACGAGTCTAACCTCGTGTCTTAGGCATTTATTACGCATTTAATTTATGCCTTTGACATCTCACATTAGACTACCATTTGTGGTTGCTGGATTTGCCAGGTGGGTACTGGCATTCTTATACCGCAAACGAGTCTAACCTCATTTCTTAGGCGTTTATTACTACACATAATTATTCAACCCCAATTTGAATTAATATCCCTATTTCAGATTGTCAATAACTTCCAATTTTAATCCATGTCCATAATTGTCACTTAAATTATGTCCATAATTTTCAGGTATATAAATTATACCAATTAATGTCTCAAATTAATTATATGCTTTTAAAGCCATTATATGCCAATTCACAATATTAGTATTTAATACTTTCCCATTGTCCCCACAACGTTTGTACGTTTAATATGAAATGTGTTAGACCCGCAAATAGTCTAACTCATAAAAAGAAAAGAAACATCACAACTTGCATAACACATAAAATAGATCTAACTTCCAAATAGGCTAGCATGGATCAAAACTAACATGATTATAATTTATATAATCGTAAATTTGCATAATCAATAACTTGCATAGGCAATAGTCATAAATTGCATAAACTACAAACTGACATGGATCAAATTATATAAGATATGATTTGCATAGATCTATACACATAAAGGTGAACTTGCATATATGAACATGGTTTTCGCATAAACTTGCATATGATCTACATACAAACTTGTATTAAACTTGCATATGCAATTTAGACATGTAAACTAAGACCTACATATGATTCGCATGCAAACTTACATATAAACTAGCATATGATTCACATCCAAACTTATATATAAACTTGCATATATAATTTAGACACGTAAACTAAGATTTACATATACACTTGCTGTAACACCCCACATCCATTAAGGTCACTCACAAAGGGGCCTTACCTTCAATGGAGCATTATGGGTACTAGAACAGAAATATTACAAGACAGACATATATAAAACAGCGGAAGGTAAAGTAGAAGTACTTCAAATCATTTATTAAATATAATTGTTTACAATAAAATCCCATCAACTTTCAAATACCCAATTACATAGCTAAAATATCTGTCTTGCTCAAAAACAAAGAAGCATGAAAATAAATTGTAGTATTCCCCAATAAAGCAAAGCAAGCCATAGCCAAGAGAGATCCAAGCGGCACATGAAAGAGCCTTGGAGCTTGGTAAGATCCGAACTAAGCTGTATTTCCACCCTGCGAACCTGGGGGGGGGGGAATGGAAGAAAAAGAGGCGAAACAAACCGGGTCAGTCTTAAAGACTAAGTAAGTCCTAGTGGCTTTCAGCATAAAAACAGGTGAAGATAATATGGCATGAATAAACTGAAAGTAAACATAAGCATGATGACAAGGTAAGCTACAGGAACGACGAATCAAGTATAACATCCCATGCTTCCTATCAAGAGTATCATCACAAGGTTCCTACCAAGTATCACATTGCAAGGTTTCTATTAAGTATAACATCGCAAGATTTCTAAGCTTCATCATTTCACTATTTTTCCTTGATTTCCTATATTCTCTGCACCACCTAACTAGCGTTTCAATTAGTTTACTCAGTTTTAATTACAAGATAAGTGATCCCCCATAACCCACATGATAGTTTTATAGGTACATATTCCACGATGAGGGTCTCACCTCATATTGACAGTTTCATGTCCCCACCGCACCTATCTTAATTGATCGGCCCTTACTTACAATGTTTCATATGTGTTAAATAGTAAGGTTATCCCAACCCCGTAGTTGTGGTAGCCTTCAGGACTACATCTAATATGAGGATTTTCACCTCAACTAGCCCAATTGCCATAAATGTGTTAGATGTATCCTTACTACCCTAATCGATCGGCTCCTACTCGACCTAGTTCTTGCGGCCCCCTACTCGTAGACACTTGTGTTGGTCCCACCCTAGGGTGTACCAATCCCTAGGATGGCAACCCCAACACCCTTTTTGATGCACAGCTTTATATCTACTGATGCCTAGTGGCTAAATTTTCCACTTCGGAATACGTGCACGCCCGTAATCCGTCGGAACCTGCACCGCTGCATCCACTGCTGCCATTTTGACCGCTTACAATCAGACCAGTAATCGTGCCCCACCCTGCCTAGCTAAAGGTACCGTTGATACCTAATGTGGGTTACTGCTGAAACGGGTCCCGCTATTAGGGTTTTTGTAATGACCCGTATTCTACACATCATAGGATCGTAGAATATTTATTTCTTTCCCGTATGAAGTTGTATGTTCATGTAACTTTGGGAAACATCCATTAGAGTCATTTCCCATGTTCATGATTTTTGTCGATTTTTAAATGACCATTTTGCCCTTAGTTAGTACTGTTTTGGCCATAACTTTTGATTGGAAAGGAATTTTGACCTGAAACCACTTCCATTGGATTTGTTTGATGGTTTACCTTTCCGTAGAGTGGTCATAATAGCCAAAAGGACTTACCTTTTGGGAGATATGGCTGAAATAAGTTTTGGAGGGTGAAAAACTGCTTAACCGGGCCAAATCGGGTGATTAGTGATTAGGCCCATAACCCATTTCGGGATTAGGGTTATGGGGAGGCTGAAATGAGATAGAGGATCATTCCATTTCAGTTTTCTAGCCTCCACTTATCACCAAGGAACCCTAAAAATGGCCTCCAACCTCTAAATCACCTCCAAATCACCTTTTGGTCAAGGATTTGGCTTAGCAACCCCTAATCAAGGACGATCTACACCAAAGCAACATTGGAGCTGCTGTTTAGGATTGGGATTTGCATCAAATCAGAGATTTATTTCAGATCTTAGTTTATTTGTGGCTATGGTGAGTGATTTGCATAGTTTTGCACTAATTAAGGCTAATTAGGGGTGATTAGTGTTAATTAGCGAATTTAAGCATGATAAAATTCGGGAAAAATGTTCATAAATTCTTAAATGATGTTTTAGACCTCTGATATGAATTTGGGTTAATTTGGTTAAGTTTTGCTAATCCTATCATTAGTTCCACCTAAACATGCTTAAGGGGAAATGTGGGATTTTGGGTATGTTTGATCCATTTTAACCTATTATATTGATGTTTTGATGTTTATGGTTGATTATGCATGTTGCTATGACTGTATGAAATGCTTTGTGATTGGTTTCAATAGATAGAATGGTCGAAAACGTCGTCGAATGGCGTAAACACTTGCTGGAACAGTTTCAGAAAACAGTGCAGGTTTCGGATCGGATCGGATATGGAGCTCGGATCGGATATGTTGAACTGGGCAAGGAATCCGATCGGAACCTGAAACTTGAGAAAATTGGCAAAAAGGAAGGCCACGCTAACTGAACTGGGATCGGATCGGATTTAAGAGGAGGGATCGGAGCGGATAGAGGAGGATGGATCAGATCGAAGCGCGTGAAGGATGACGAGGCGAATCGGAGCGGAAGCAGGGACTGGAGGAGAGGCACCCGACCCGACCCGAAGTGAAGCACCCGACCTGACCCGAGGAGAAATACTCGACCCGAACTATACCAGAAGAGGACCCGACCCGAACAGATGGAGGATACCCGACCCGAACCGATGGCTTGAGGAGAAACCCGACCCGACCCAGTATTGACCAATAACCCGAGATGCAAAGGTAGTCCAATATGGGAAGTTAGAGCTCAGGATCCAGTTGGGAACCGATGAGTTCACTTCATGGTTGGACTTTGCTGCGGGACGTGTGCTAAGGAGTTGTCGACGTTCATAACTTCGATTCAACACTAAAAATGAATGATGGCTACTTATTAGTGAAGTAGGGTCATTATGACCTGAGGGGCAAGGTGATGGTAGCAAGAGTACGTTATCAGTGCAGTAGGGTCATTATGACTCGAGGGGCAAGGTGATGCGTAGTACGACTATGAGCCAGTGCAGTGGGGTCATTGCAACTCCATGGGGGCAGAGTGGACATAGTAAGGATTAGTAAGGCTATGAGCCAGTGCAGTGGGGTTCTTGTGACTCCATGGGGCAAAGTGGACATAACAAAGGATTAGTGGCTACGTTATCAGTGCAGTGAAGCCATTTATGACTTCATGGGGCATAGTGATCGTAGCAAGGTATGTTGGGTGATCGAAGTGGTGAATATCGTATGCTTTACGCACTGAGTGAGAGATGTGAGGATGGATGCTATGTTTGATTGTTTGCCATCATTATGACATGCACACCTCCCCCACCTCCGTATCTTTACACCATTTGATATGGTACCTTAGAGTGTTGTACAGTATGTAGTGCTAACTCTTTGGTTGCAGGTCCAGGTTCAGGTATGTTTTAGTCTACCTGTTATTGTTCACTTTAGATGCTTATCGCTCATACCAGGCTTTATGTCTGACCTAGAGTTTTATGTCTCATCTTATTACTCTGGGTGCTCACACGAGCAGACTAGAGACAGGTTAGCTGGTGGTGCGCGAGTAGCTGATTCGGAGGCGGGCAGGAGGCTTCCACGTATGATATATATATACACATTCTCCCTGTGTCGTTAGTGGTCGCTACTTGGGCATTAGTAGTGTACCTCCTTTATCTTACTTTTGCTTTGAGACAGTTTGAAAGTTGTAATAAGCTGTATTTTGGATTTCCGCTGCTATGATGTTTAGTTCTAGTTTTCATCTTATGCACTGTCTCTCCTGTTTTATGTCAAGTATGTTATTATTATATTTTATTCTATGCACTGTGAGACATTCTACAGGTTCTTTGTAAGTTCGTTCTCTTCTTCCCTTTTCTTCTGACGATCCGTCCCATGCTAACTGGACATGTGTACAGCGCACTTTTGGAGTAAATGTCGGTTGGTGCGGGACGGGCCGTCACACTTGGTATCAGAGCCAGGTTGCGTAGTTAACCTAGGGAAAGACACTAGGGAGAGTTAGTACGTATATGAGAGCGCGTATTTGTAATTATTTTGGTTTTCAAAAGCTATGTATATATAAACTATTAGTAGTATAAGAATGAATTCGCACTGCACTAGCACCACTATGGGGTCGTTAATCGTTTCCTTTTTCAGATTGACGATGAGCCGAGACACGAGGGGTGCTGGTAGAGGAACCAACCCAGGGAATGCCGATGACATGAGGGCGATGTTTACTAACCTCATGAGAGACATGCTTAGAGAAGTACAAGGGGCATTTCCCAATCCCGGGGTTGGTGTTGGCCCAGTAGTGCAGGCGCCTAGGGTCGATTTCGCCAAGTTGTGCAAGGATTACACTAATCTTGGTGGGAAGCCGTTCCACGGAACGGAGTCGGCCACAGATGTTCAAGATTGGATGGATAGCTGTGATTGTATCTTTGATGACTTGGGTCTTGAGGATGCGATGAAGAGAAGGCTAGCGTCTCGTTAGCTGCAAGGGCGAGCGATGAATTGGTGGAATGCCATTAGAACAGCTACTCCAGAGGACCAGGTTACTTTGGATCAGTTCAAGGCTCGTTTTAGCAAGAAGTTTATTCCAGCTGCCCAGAAGTCAGTGTTGTTCAAGGGGTTCTTGGAACTCAAGCAGAACGGAAGGGCAGTTTCTGATTATATTGCTGAGTTCGACACTTTGTCGAAGTATGGATTGTCTCTTATCGATACTCCTGAGAAGAAGAATGAGAAGTTCATTACTGGTTTGGATGGATACTTGGGGGAAAGGCTTATCAACCACATCGATGAGACTTTTGAATCGATCGTGGGGAAAGCTTTGAGATCAGAGAGCCTTTACCCTAAGTCAAAGACTGAGGCTGCATCTGCAGAAGGGCCAAAGCCACAAGCAGACGGTGGAGGCAAGAATAACTCTCAGAATAAGAGGAAGCAGGACCAATCAAAAGGTGGCCAGAAAAAGAGCAAGAAGGATGTTGAGTGCTTCAGCTGTGGTAAGAAGGGCCATTATACTAAAGATTGTCGGGCTAAGCCAGCGGATAAGAAGTACTTCAACTGTGGTCAAGTGGGACATTTCAAGGATAAGTGTCCGCAACCTCTTAAGGAGAAGTAGATTGTGAAAGCATATGCTATTGATGTTGTTCCTTCTTCGTCGAATGCCCCAACTGCGGCGGAGAAAGGAAAGAATGTTGTTATTCAAGGTATGCTTTCTATTTATGATGTACCAGTCGAGTTTTGTTTGATACTGGGGCTTCCCGTTCCTTCATATCTAGTGACCTGGTAGATAGGTTGGGACTGGAACCCGAGATAGTCGATAGACCATTGGTTGTGACGAACCAGATTGGTGGTTCGACTAGCCTTAGTATGATTTGCAGGAATTTGGTCTTATCGAGTCATGGATGTATGTTTGTATGTGATTGCTTTGTTTTGGGCTTTACTGGGTATGGCATTATATTGGGAGTCGATTGGCTCCAAAGATACGGGGCGGTGGTAGACTGTGAGGGCTTTTTGGTGACAGTGAGGGCGGATGATGGGCGGAGGGTAGTGTTTGGTAGTCTACCTAGTGATGGGGTTATGGCTAGTTTTGTAAATTCCCTCGACATCCCGCAGGATGAGTTGTCAGATGTGCCAGTGGTTGGCCAGTATCCGACGTCTTCGATGAGGTGACCGGGCTTCCACCACACCGAGAGATTGAGTTCCGTATTGATTTAGTTAAAGATGTCAGACCTATAGTGATGCCACTTCGTCGTATGGCACCAAGGGAGTAGCGAGAGCTCGGGGTGCAAGTCAGCAATCTTTTGAAGAAGGGATTTATTAGAAGGAGTGTCTCCGAGTGGGGAGCACCAGTTCTGTTTGCCACTAAGGCAGATGGTTCCCTTCGTTTGTGCGTGGACTATCGCGAGTTGAATAAGGTGATGAGGAAGAATAAGTATCCTCTACCGCGGATAGATGATTTGTTTGATCAACTGGAAGGAGCAAGAGTGTTCTCCCAGTTGGACCTCGCGACAGGATTTCATCAGCTTCGAGTAGTGGATGAGAGTGTTCCGAAAACGGCATTTAGGATGCCGTCTGGATTTTATGAGTGGTTGGTCATGCCGTTTGGGTTGACCAATGCACCAGCCTACTTTGTGGATCTCATGAATCGAGTATTCAGAGATCAGTTGAATAAGTTTGTTCTTGTGTTCGTGGATGATATCCTTGTTTATTCAAGGACAGAGGAGGAACACAAGGGACACTTGAGGATAGTGATGGAGGTGTTGAGGAATCACCAATTGAAAGCGAAATTCTCTAAGTGTCATTTTTGGAGAAGGGAAGTGAGATTCTTGGGTTATGTTGTTTCCGAGAATGGTATTGCCGTGGACCCTGCGAAGGTGGCTACGGTACAGGATTGGCCTACGCCCAAGAATGTAACAGATGTGAGAAGTTTCTTGGGATTAGCTGGATATTATCGTAAGTTTATCCAGGACTTCTCCAAGATAGCAGCACCGTTGACTCAATTGACTAAGAAGAATCAGTCCTTCGTCTGGGACGGAGTGTGTGAGGATGCCTTCAAGAGTCTAAAGGAGAAGTTGACGCGTGCGCCAGTGTTAGTCATTCCTAAAGGGAATGAAGAGATGACGGTATACACGGATGCTTGTAGTACCGGACTGGGTGCTGTATTGATGCAAGGAGGTAGGGTTGTAGCTTATGCTAGTTGACAGCTAAAGCCGCATGAGAAGAAGTATCCTACCCATGATTTGGAATTGGCAGCGATTGTATTTGCGCTGAAGATGTGGAGACACTATCTCTTGGGAGAAAGATTTGAGTTGTTTACCGAACATAAATCGTTGAAATATCTCTTCTCTCAGAAAGATCTGAATCTCCGTCAGCAGAGATGGTTACAGTTCTTGGCTTCGTATGATTTTGATATCGCATACACACCTAGGAAAGGTAATGCGGTAGCCGATGCCTTGAGTAGGAGACATGCCAGCTTAGGGGCAATGTTTCTTGAGTGGAAGCAACTGGAGTATATCGCGGGGTTTGATTTCAGACCAAAGTGCGAATTGGATCCAGTCATGCTATCTAGTTTGACGATCAGACCCACTTTGATAGAGCGGATTGGTTCTAGCTAGAGGGACGATCCTAAACTATTAGAAATCATCTCCAAGTTAGAGATGAACATCGATGGTGAGGAGATGAATGTGTATGGGCTTGATCGAGATGGATGGCTTAGAAGGAATGGAAGGCTAGTTGTACCCAACGTAAATGGTTTGAGGGATGAAGTGCTTAGAGAATGTCATCACTCAAAACTGACTATACATCCCGGTGGTAATAAGATGTATCGAGACATGAGACAGACTTACTACTGGGAAGGGATGAAAAGAGACGTTGGGAATTTTATATCCAAATTCATGAATTGCCAGCTAGTTAAAGCTGAGCAAAAGAAGCCTAGTGGGTTGTTGCAACCATTAGAAATTCCCGAATGCAAATGGGAGCAAGTCTCGATGGATTTCATCGATGGCCTACCAAGGACTAGATCGGGATATGATAGCATTTGGGTAATTGTGGATCGGTTGACTAAAAGTGCAAGATTTATACCAGTCAAATCGACCAGAACGGCAGCCAAGTTGGCAGAATTGTATATGAAGTGGGTAATGAGATTTCATGGAGTACCCAAAAGCATTGTGAGTGACTGAGACCCGTTGTTCACTAGTGGGTTTTGGAAGAGCTTACAAGAGGCTCTAGGGTCAGGATTACATCTCAGTACCGCATATCATCCTCAGACCGACGGTCAGACGGAGAGGGTGAATCGTATATTGGAAGATCTCTTGAGAGCGTGTATATTGGATTTTGGTGGATCATGGGATGACCATTTGCATCTAGTAGAGTTTGCATATAATAATAGCTACCAATCCAGTATCGGTATGGCTCCATATGAAGCTTTGTACGGAAGATCGTGCACCTCACCATCATGTTGGATAGAGACTGGCGAGAAGTTTGTGCTTGGACCAGATGTGGTGAGAGAAACTTCGGATAAGATCAAGATCATTCAGCAACGAATGAAAGCTGCCCAAGATAGGCAGAAGAGTTATGCTGATAAGAGGAGAAGAGGCTTGAAATTCTCCGTTGGTGACTTGGTGTTTGTCAAGATCTCTCCGTTGAAGAGCGTGATATGATTTGGCAGGAGAGGCAAGTTGGCACCAAGATTTGTTGGCCCATTCCCTGTTCTTGAACTAGTCGGGAATTTGGCATATAGAATTGGCTTACCAGAGAAAATGGCGGGAGTTCACAATGTATTTCATGTTTCCCAACTAAGGAAGTTCGTCCACGACTCAGATATGACTATTTCACCTGATCAGTTAGAGGACTTCGAAGTAGAACCCGAGGCGGTTGGGAACCGCAAGCCGATCCGTATTATGGGGCACGATACGAAGCAACTTCGAAGGAAGGCGGTGAAGCTAGTCAAGGTTCAGTGGGGCGAGGACGAGAATGATTGTACTTGGGAGACAGAGGAGAGCATTAGGAAGGAATATCCAGAACTCTTTGCCTGGTAAGATTTACTTTGCGATTTAGTTATTTTGCATGCTAGGATAGACTTATTTTACTTGTTTTGCATGTTTGATTGTTGTTTTATGATTGATAGGCATGCGGGACCTTTGTGTGTGTTTTGATTAGGAAATTTCGGGGACGAAATTTCTTAAGGGGGGGAGAGTGTAATGACCCGTATTTTACACATCATAGGATCATAGAATATTTATTTCTTTCCCGTATGAAGTTGTATGGTCATGTAACTTTGGGAAACATCCATTAGAGTCATTTCTCATGTTCATGATTTTTGTCGATTTTTAAATGACCATTTTGCCCTTAGTTAGTACTGTTTTGGCCATAACTTTTGATTGGAAAGGAATTTTGACCTGAAACCACTTCCATTGGATTCGTTTGATGGTTTACCTTTCCGTAGAGTGGTCGTAATAGCCAAACGGACTTACCGTTTGGGAGATATGGCTGAAATAAGGTTTGGAGGGTGAAAAACTGCTTAACCGGGCCAAATCGGGTGATTAGTGAGTAGGCCCATAACCCATTTCGGGATTAGGGTTATGGGGAGGCTGAAATGAGATAGAGGATCATTCCATTTCAGTTTTCTAGCCTCCACTTATCACCAAGGAACCCTAAAAATGGTCTCCAACCTCTGAATCACCTCCAAATCACCTTTTGGTAAAGGATTTGGCTTAGCAACCCCTAATCAAGGAAGATCTACACCAAAGCAATATTGGAGCTGCTGTTTAGGATTGGGATTTGCATCAAATCAGAGATTTATTTCAGATCTTAGTTTATTTGTGGCTAAGGTGAGTGATTTGCATAGTTTTGCACTAATTAAGGCTAATTAGGGGTGATTAGTGTTAATTAGAGAATTTAAGCATGATAAAATTCGGGAAAAATGTTCATAAATTCTTAAATGATGTTTTAGACCTCTGATATGAATTTGGGTTAATTTGGTTAAGTTTTGCTAATCCTATCATTAGTTTCACCTAAACATGCTTAAGGGGAAATGTGGGATTTTGGGTATGTTTGATCCATTTTAACCTATTATATTGATGTTTTGATGTTTGTGGTTGATTATACATGTTGCTATGACTGTATGAAATGCTTTGTGATTGGTTTCAATAGATAGAATGGTCGAAAACGTCGTCGAATGGCGTAAACATTTGCTGGAACAGTTTCAGAAAACAGTGCAGGTTTCGGATCGGATCGGATATGGGGCTCGGATCGGATATGTTGAACTGGGCAAGGAATCCGATCAGATCGGAACCTGACACTTGAGAAAATTGGAAAAAAGGAAGGCCACGCTAGCTGAACTGGGATCAGATCGGATTTAAGAGGAGGGATCGGAGCGGATAGAGGAGGATGGATCGGATCGAAGCGCGTGAAGGATGACGAGGCGGATCGGAGCAAAAGCAGGGACTGGAGGAGAGGCACCCGACTCGACCCGAAGTTAAGCACCCGACCCGACCCGAGGAGAAATACTCGACCCGAACCGTACCAGAAGAGGACCCGACCCGAACAAATGGAGGATACCCGACCCGAACCGATGGCTTGAGGAGAAACCCGACCCGACCCAGTATTGACCAATAACCCGAGATGCAAAGGTAGTCCAATATGGGAAGTTAGAGCTCAGGATCCAGTTGGGAACCGATGAGTTCACTTCATGGTTGGACTTTGTTGTGGCACGTGTGCTAAGGAGTTGTCGACGTTCATAACTTTGATTCACCACTAAAAATGAATGATGGCCACTTATCAGGGCAGCAGGGTCATTATGACCTGAGGGGCAAGGTGATGGTAGCAAGACTACGTTATCAGTGCAGTAAGGTCATTATGACCCGAGGGGCAAGGTGATGCGTAGTACGACTATGAGCCAGTGCAGTGGGGTCATTGCGACTCCATGGGGCAGAGTGGACATAGTAAGGATTAGTAAGGCTATGAGTCAGTGTAGTGGGGTTCTTGTGACTCCATGGGGCAAAGTGGACATAGCAAAGGATTAGTGGCTACGTTATCAGTGTAGTGAAGCCATTTATGACTTCATGGGGCAGAGTGATCGTAGCAAGGTATGTTGGGTGATCGAAGTGGTGAATATCGTATGCTTTACACACTGAGTGAGAGATGTGAGGATGGATGCTATGTTTGATTGTTTGCCATCATTATGACATGCACACCTCCCCCACCTCCGTATCTTTACACCGTTTGATATGGTACCTTAGAGTGTTGTACAGTATGTAGTGCTAACTCTTTGGTTGCAGGTCCAGGTTCAGGTATGTTTTAGTCTACCTGTTATTGTTCACTTTAGATGCTTATCACTCATACCAGGCTTTATGTCTGACCCATAGTTTTATGTCTCCTCTTATTACTTTGGGTGCTCACACGAGCAGACTAGAGACAGGTTAGCTAGTGATGCGCGAGTAGCTGATTCGGAGGCGGGCAGGAGGCTTCCACGTATGATATATATATACACATTCTCCCTGTGTCATTGGTGGTCGCTACTTGGGCATTAGTAGTGTACCTCCTTTATCTTACTTTTGCTTTGAGACAGTTTGAAAGTTGTAATAAGCTGTATTTTGGATTTCCGCTGCTATGATGTTTAGTTCTGGTTTTCAGCATATGCACTGTCTCTCCTGTTTTATGTCAAGTATGTTATTATTATATTTTATTCTATGCGCTGTGAGACATTCTACAGGTTCTTTGTAAGTTCGTTCTCTTCTTCCCTTTTCTTCTGACGATCCGTCCCGTGCTAACTGGACATGTGTACAACGCACTTTTGGAGTAAATGTCGATTGGTGCGGGACGGGCCGTCACAGTTTTCCTAGGGTCTATTCGTATACCCCACAGGTTGGTTAAGTGTTATATATTTAACTTAACCCCACTCCCCATCATGATACCGTGGTTAAGTGTTCTCTCTTATGTTACTTAACCCTACCACATGTCTTGTTATATCGGTTAAGCGTTCTCCCCTGTGTTAACTTAACCCTTACCACACCTCACGTTAGATTGGTTAAGTGTATGTTAACTCAACCTCATCCACTAGCTATTTTATAATGGTTAAGTGTTACCATCGTGTATTTACTTAACCCTACCACACATCAGGTTATATTTGTTTGGTGTTATCAACCCATTCAAGTTAAATCAACCCATTTAACTTAACCCTCCCATTCGTCGGATTGCATTGGTTAAGTATTTCGAGTAATTCATGGCTTAACCCGCCCACGTATCATGCTAAGTTGGTTAAGTATTATCTATATGTTCAAGTTGACTTAACCCTGTCACGTGTCATGTTACATTGGTTAAGTGTCATTAGTCTAGTCATATTACTTAACCCACCCATTCATGTCATATCGGTTAAGTGTCATTAGTCTAGTCATATTACTTAACCCACCCATTCATGTCATATCGGTTAAGTGCCATTAGTCTAGTCGTATAACTTAACCCACCCATTCACGTCATATCGGTTAAGTGTCATTAGTCTAGTCATATTACTTAGCCCACCCATTGTCCTGATTAACAGTTATATTGGTTAAGCCCATATTTATAAGTTTTACATGTTCTTAACTCATACCGGTTAAGTCCACATTTACATGTCAAATTTCCATGCCATCCCACCTAACCCTCTAACCATACCCACGTCTTATTATGGTTAATATTCCTTAATTCATTCATTATGACAAACGAATCATGACCTCTCACATTAGACCGTGCACTTTGTGGCCACCGGATTTGTCGGGCAATTCCGGGAAGATTTACACCACAAACTGAGTCTAACCTCGTGTCATAAATCGTTACGCCTACAATTCTACCTTTGACCTCTCACATTAGACTGACACTTTGTGGCTACTGGATTTGCCGGGCGGTTCCGGGCAGATTTACACCACAAACTGAGTCTAACCTCATGTCAAAGGTTCATTAATGGTCGTATTCCCCCCAAAACCCCAATATCAGTTCATGTGTTTAACATATAGAAATGTTCGTGTTCGTGTTCAAGTCAACTACCCAATACACTGTCATTTTCATGTTTCAAATTCCCAACTTTACATATTAATAAACATATGCCAAAGTTCCAAAATTACATGCCAATATATATATATATATATGCCCAATTCTAGTCAGTTTACATACGTCCAATTCTTGCCTATTTACATGTATACTAGGTTTATGCCATTTTACCCATATCAAGTTCTAGCCAAGATTACATGTATCAAGTTTCATGACCAAATAAACCCAAATCAAGATTCATGATGTAGTTATCCCAAACTATAATCCTATTTATTTCAATACATGCCAGTTACCCAAATTCATATTTGTGCCAATTATCAAGATTACAATTGCTTTTACGTTCAAAGTCCCAGTTCTGCTTATGCCCAATCATAAACTTAATCTTTTGATTTAATTTACATAGGCCCGAACTCGTGATTTGATTTACGTGCTAATTCATTATGCCCACTTCATGCCAATTTAATTATGCCAATATGGCCAAGCTTGCAATTTCAATTATATTGACAATACCCCAAATTTCGAATTTCATGTTATGCCATCAATTTTACCAAACATATATATCCAATATAGACAACATTCCCATATTTCCCCGTATTCAATCGTACGCAAATCGCGGTTTAGGCCTAGGTCCGAAATTGACCTAGGTTCATCGAAAGAAAATAAATAGGGGAAGGTAGAATTTGTATAACAATCAGCATAAAGAGAAAACTGGCATAAAAACATCATCTCTGGCATAAAAGATAGATCTTGGTAATAATATCAATATGAATCAAGAAAAAATGATTTACAACAGGTTGAATAGATCATAAGCTTGACATGAGAACGAACATAGAAAAGTCCCAAAACTCAAGATTCAAGAAGCAATTGAAATAGATCTGAATCAATAAACATACTTAAATTCAATTCCACTTTATTCCATGGCCATATTGTAATTTAAATGTTTAAATCTAAAAACAACTAGAACTTACCGAGCATGGCAAATGAATTAAGAACTGAATTTGTTGTAAAAATGTCGCGGCGTTGTTGATTTATTGTCCTGAATCATTGTAGAAGCCTTGTTCTTTGAATTGATTTGAGTATTTGAATGTTTGTACTTTGATTTGGAGATGGCGGCCATGGTTCAAGAGGTATTTTAGCAGCATAATGGTGTAAGAATGATTTGATATGAATTAGGTAAGGTCTAAGGGTGTATTTATAGGGGTAGCGACTAGTTTAGTCCCTTAGATTAACCCTAGAATCAATCCGGACCATCAAAACACGTCTCAGGCTTCAAAAATGAGTTCTGGGTCAAAACAGGCTGACCAGCAGATTTTCTGCTCATCCTGGGCGCACCTGCCAAGTGCGCTAATGCAAAATTGCATGGGCGCACTTCCCAAGTGCGCCAGTGCAATTTTGTTCTGGCGCACTTCCCAAGTGCGCCAGTGCATTCTGGTCGGTTTCCAGTTTTTCTACCTAACTTCTTTCATCCATATCTTCTTCGTACCGTATCTGTTTTACGCAAACTCGGACTCTATTTCAAGCAGAATTCCGAGACGAACGCAATGGCATAACCCGTTTCCCTTGATTCTTATTTTAAAATTTAATTATACCCTGATTTATAGTTTCAACATGTTATTAAAATTCGGGTTGTTATATTCTCCCCTGCTTAAAGGATTTCGTCCCCGAAATCTTCAAGTTAAGAAGAATGTGTCCTACCATCCAATCATCCATCTACTCAATCATCAATCACAGGCATCTATTGTCCTTAAAAGATTTCTAATGTTGTATGAACATATGCAGAAAGTTTGTGTATATGTTCCTTATCTAATGCAAATGATCAGGCCTGATTGATCTTTTTAATGCAAAATATGTTTAGTGCTATGAGTCCAACATGTATGCAAATAGTCCTAGTCACACTAACACTATATGTGTGCACAAACATCCATCCATATGCAACATCCACATGATAACATATTCAAATTCATCCATAATCAAGTATAAACACTCATGCATATGCAATATGAAAGGTGACGGAGCCGATCTAGTGTCTAATGTGCGTGTATATGCATCCATGAGCAACCACTAGCAACCACTTACAACCACTTGCAACCATCAATCATAACATGTCTCAAATACATGTTTACACCCAATTGTTCCTACCTAAAGATATAGTCGAACGATAGAAGCAAGTAAAAACTTTGTGCCCATTAGGTAGAATCAAAACTGGAAATCTATGTCACATATATACTGATTAGGAGAAGAACTCCCTAAGCACCAGCCCGAAGACCAAAATCAACATCAGGCTGACGCCCAAAGAATTACTCAACCCAACGGACACCTTCAAGCCCCAACATGTATTACTAACAGATGATCCCTATGGGGTTTTGCAACAGAAATAGGATTGAGAATAGGACCGAGAGGTTATACTTAAAAGATAACGTACAAGTAACCTCTACAGGAAAAGAGGGATCAAGGATATACTCTTAAAAAGAGATATGATGCGCGTGTCTAGTCTTCAATCTTCTAAGTCGCATTTCCTTGAGCTTAACTCCATTGTGCTTTGACCGTCTTTAGCTTCACAATTTCGTAGCTTCTTAATTCCTATTTCCAAAATATGAGTTGGAACTCATTTCACTGTCGCCTCTCATTCCACTTTCACTTATTCTTTTTCTAGTATACCCAGCTTAAACATAACTACGTACTCATGGTTTCATGCAAGCTCTCCAAAATTCACTAGTGAATTCACTTACTAGAAGGTATTCCACATAAATGAATTATCTCTTGAAAATAAACAAATTCCAACCATGTTGCCAAGTGTACTTACTAAGGTGATTTTCTATAACTCATGCATAAGCGAAATGAACCATCCGCCTTAGTGGCGAACACTACTCGAGCGGATTGATAAATGTATCAAGAGATTCTAGGTAACTAAGCATGGAAGAACCCTAAGGGTTACACTAGACTTCGGGGCTATTATCGAGGCAAGTCAAAAGTCTAACTACCCTCTTTTCATACTCGAGAATGGTATCATTTCTGGATAACCACTCCATCCCTAGAAACAACCCATAGCCCAAAAACATAAGCATTACTTCTAAACTCAACACTTAGCATAGACATTCTCAAATCCAAACAAGTCATGAATAAATGAGCCGATTCCCCAACAAGATTTGAGACAAAAATGGGACCCTTTACTACGCTAGTACTAAGGTGCAGAGACTCAACTATCGAAGCATAATTAAAAAGGATGCGATGTACAAAAACAAAGTTCCCATGGTATGATAGAAAATAAAAGCTAAACTTTTAACAGAAACGTTACCACCTCTTATTAGGTATGCTAGTAGTGAGAGCATACAATTGCCCCCTCGATGATCTTGTCTTTTGCCCTTGCCCTTGTCTTCTAATACTTAACTACATGTCCCTTTTTACCATACTAAAGATACCCTCTCTTGCCTTGGGTTTTATTATTCTTTCACTTTGGCCTCTTTCCTTTCACCTTTTCCTCCTTCGTGGATTAAGCCATATCAACAAGTTTCTCATCCTTAAGCTTGTGTTCTTTATCCTCGTTCTTGTTATCTTTGTATAGCTTATTGACAAGTTTCTAGAAAGCTACCTCCATCGCATGACAACCCTACAAAGCTTGAAATAAGATTAGACGCAGATGGAACTACCACAGCTACAGATGGAAGTTGGGCACTTCTTTGCCCTCCTACATGTGTCGTACACCTACAAAACCATGGTGAAAAGGAAAGAGAGAAGAAACTCAAGGAGAGAATCAAAATATAGTGCATATGGCTTTGGGGAATATGCCTTTCAAATAAAACAAGACTTTTCTTAGAAAATGCTTCTTTGTAGACGGTTTTTGAAAATAGTTTTCAGAAGGTTTTAAAAACTTTTGCCCAGTCCGGTAACCTTCTGCTCTGATACCAAATGTAACACCCCACATCCGTTAAGGTCACTCATAAAGGGAATGCCTTAACTTCAATGAAGCATTATGGGTACTAGAACAGAAATACTACAAGACAGACATATATAAAACAACGGAAGGTAAAGTAGAAGTACTTCAAATCATTTATTAAATATAATTGTTTACAATAAAATCCCATCAACTTTCAAATACCCGATTACATAGCTAAAATATTTGTCTTGCTAAAAAACAAAGAAGCATGAAAATAAATTGTAGTATTCCTCAATAAAGCAAAGCAAGCCATAGCCAAGAGAGATCCAAGAGGCACATGAAAGAGCCTTGGAGCTTGGTAAGATCCGAACTAAGCTGTATTTCCACCCTGTGAACCTAGAGGGGGGGAATGGAAGAAAAAGAGGTGAAACAAACCGGGCCAGTCATAAAGACTGAGTAAGTCCTAGTGGCTTTCAGCATAAAAATAGGTGAAGATAATATGGCATGAATAAACTGAAAGTAAACATAAGCATGATGACAAGGTAAGCTACAGGCACGACGAATCAAGTATAACATCCCATGCTTCCTATCAAGAGTATCATCATAAGGTTCCTACCAAGTATCACATTGCAAGGTTTCTATTAAGTATAACATCGCAAGATTTCTAAGCTTCACCATTTCACTATTTTTCCTTGATTTCCTATATTCTCTCCACCACCTAACTAGCGTTTCAATTAGTTCACTCAGTTTTAATTACAAGACAAGTGATCCCCCATAACCCACATGATAGTTTTATAGGTACATATTCCACGATGAGGGTCCCACCTCATATTGACAGTTTCATGTCCCCACCGCACCTATCTTAATTGATCGGCCCTTACTTACAATGTTTCATATGTGTTAAATACTAAAGTTATCCCAACCCCGTAGTTGTGGTAGCCTTCAGGACTACATCTAATATGAGGATTTTCACCTCAACCAGCCCAATTGCCATAAATGTGTTAGATGTATCCTTACTACCCTAATCGATCGGCTCCTACTCGACCTAGTTCTTGCGGCCCCCTACTCGTAGATACCTGTGCTGGTCCCACCCTAGGGTGTATCAATCCCTAGGATGGCAACCCCGACACCCTTTTTGATGCACAGCTTTATATCTACTGATGCCCAACGGCTAAACTTTCCACTCGGGAATACGTGCACGACCGTAATCCGTCGGAACCTGCACCGCTGCATCCCCTGCCTTCGTTTTGACCGCTTACAATCAGCCCAGTAATCGTGCCCCACCCTGCCTAGCTTAGGGTACCATTGATACCTAATGTGGGTTACTGCTGAAACGGGTCACGCTACTAGGGTTTTCCTAGGGTCTATTCGTATACCCCACAGGTTGGTTAAGTGTTATCTATTTAACTTAACCCCACCCCCATCATGATACTGTGGTTAAGTGTTCTCTCTTGTGTTACTTAACCCTACCGCATGTCTTGTTATATCGGTTAAGAGTTCTCCTTTGTGTTAACTTAACCCTTACCACACCTCACGTTAGATTGGTTAAGTGTATGTTAACTCAACCTCATCCACTAGCCATTTTATAATGGTTAAGTGTTACCCTCGTGTATTTACTTAACCCTACCACACATCAGGTTATATTGGTTGGGTGTTATCAACCCATTCAAGTTAAACAAACCCTCCCGTTCGTAAGATTGCATTGGTTAAGTATTTCAAGTAATTCATGTCTTAACCCGCCCATGTATCATGCTAAGTTGGTTAAGTATTATCTATATGTT
Organism: Allium sativum; assembly: GCA_030737875.1. Lineage (NCBI taxonomy): Eukaryota > Viridiplantae > Streptophyta > Magnoliopsida > Asparagales > Amaryllidaceae > Allium > Allium sativum. The sequence continues at coordinate 9,772,586 of JASFAX010000034.1, forward strand.
CAAGTTGACTTAACCCTGTCACGTGTCATGTTATATTGGTTAAGTGTCATTAGTCTAGTCATATTACTTAACCCACCCATTCAAGTCATATCGGTTAAGTGTCATTAGTCTAGTCATATTACTTAACCTACCCATTCATGTCATATCGGTTAAGTGTCATTATTCTAGTCATACTACTTAACCCACCCATTCATGTCATATCGTTTAAGTGTCATTAGTCTAGTCATATTACTTAACCCACCCATTGGCCTGATTAACAATTATGTTGGTTAAGCCCATATTTATAAGTTTTACATGTTCTTAACTCATACCGGTTAAGTCCACATTTACATGTCAAATTTCCATGTCATCCCACCTATCCCTCTAACCATACCCACGTCTTATTATGGTTAATATTCCTTAATTCATTCATTATGACAAACGAATCATGACCTCTCACATTAGACCGTGCACTTTGTGGCCACTGGAAACTGGATTTGCCGGGCAATTCCGGGCAGATTTACACCACAAACTGAGTCTAACCTCGTGTCATAAATCGTTACGCCTACAATTCGACCTTTGACCTCTCACATTACACTGACACTTTATGGCTACAGGATTTGCCGGCGGTTCCGGGAAGATTTACACCACAAACTGAGTCTAACCTCGTATCAAAGGTTCATTAATGGTCGTGTTCCCCCCAAAACCCCAATATCAGTTTAAGTCAATGTTCGTGTTTAAGTCAATTATCCAATACACAGTCATTTTCATGTTTCAAATTCTCAACTTTACATATTAATAAACATATGCCCAAGTTCCAAAATTACATGCCAATATATATATATATATACCCAATTCTAGTCAGTTTACATATGTCCAATTCTTGCCTATTTACATGTATACCAGGTTTATGCCATTTTACCCATATCAAGTTCTAGCCAGGATTACACGTATCAAGTTTCATGTCCAAATAAACCCAAATCAAGATTCATGATGTAGTTATCCCAAACTATAATCCTTTTTATTTCAATACACGCTAGTTACCCAAATTCATATTTATGCCAATTATCAAGTTTACAATTGCTTTTACGTTCAAAGTCCCAATTCTGCTTATGCCCAATCATAAACTTAATCTTTTGATTTAATTTACATAGGCCAGAACACGTGATTTGATTTACATGCTAATTCATTATGCCCACTTCATGCCAATGGCCAAGCTTGCAATTTCAATTATATTGACAATACCCCCAAATTTCCAATTTCATGTTATTCCATCAATTTTACCAAACATATATATCCAATATAGACAACATTCCCATATTTCCCCGTATTCAATCGTACGCAAATCGCGGTTTAGGCCTAGGTCCGAAATTGACCTAGGTTCATCGAAAGAAAATAAATAGGGGAAGGTATAATTTGCATAACAATCAGCATAGAGAGAAAACTGGCATAAAAACATCATCTCTGGCATAAAAGATAGATCTTGATAATAATATCAATATGAATCAAGAAAAACTGATTTACAATAGGCTGAATAGATCATAAGCTTGACATGAGAACGAACATAGAAAAGTCCCAAAACTCAAGATTCAAGAAGCAATTGAAATAGATCTGAATCAATAAACATACTTAAATCCAATTCCGCTTTATTCCATGGCCATATTGTAATTTAAATGTTTAAATCTAAAAACAACTAGATCTTACCGAGCATGGCAAATGAATTAAGAACTGAATTTGTTTTAAAAATGTCGCGGCGTTGTTGATTTATTGTCTTGAATCATTATAGAAGCCTTGTTCTTTGAATTGATATGAGGTTGAATGTTTGTACTTTGATTTGGAGACGGCAACCATGGTTCAAGAGGTATTTTAGCAGCATAATGGTGTAAGAATGATTTGATATGAATTAGGTTAGGTCTAAGGGTGTATTTATAGGGGTAGCAACTAGTTTAGGCCCTTAGATTAACCCTAGAATCAATCCAAACCATCAAAACACGTCTCACGCTTCAAAAATGAGTTCTGGGTCAAAACAGGCAGACCAGCAGGTTTTCTGCTCGTCCTGGGCGCACCTGCCAAGTGCGCCAATGCAAAATTGCATGGGCGCACTTCCCAAGTGCGCCAGTGCAATTTTGTTCTGGTGCACTTCCCATGTGCGCCAGTGCATTATGGTCGGTTTCTGTTTTTTTCTACCTAATTTCGTTCGTCCATATCTTCTTCGTACGGTATCCGTTTTACGCAAACTCGGACTTATTTCAAGCAGAACTCCGAGACGAACGCAATGGCGTAACCCATTTCCCTTGATTCTTATTTTAAAATTTAATTGTACCCTGATTTCTAGTTTCAACATGTTATTAAAATTCGGGTTGTTACACTTGCATATGATTTAGACATATAAATTAATGTCACAAAATGAATCAAATCTAGCATATGTGTTTAGACATATGAAATAGATCTACTAACATAAGTTAACAAAACTGTCATATGTTCACCAACAGATGATAACAAAGTTAAGTAACGTCACATGATTCAACAGACATGTTCTCATAATAATTAATTTATTAATTATTTTGTGAAAGAAATTGTACTCACAAAGACGAATTAGAGAAGAGAATAATTCGTTCGTCGTTTGTATTAGAATCCTGACTTGCAATTGCTAAGATTTAAGAAGAAGAAGCAGAACTATTCCAGCAGAAGCATGGATGCCAAGAGATTAATTTAGTTTTAGGTTTAGAGCTTGAGTCTATGCGTGCTTTTATAGAAGTTTAGGTCAATATAAGCTGTTAGATTATCATATAAGCAATCACAACCGTCCAGACTAGATAGAGTTATCCAGAATTGCCACTTATGCCCTAGTGACTCAGCAACAGGTTAGAAAAGACTCAGCAACAAGTTAGAATCGTCACTATTTTGGATCTGGGAGAGGGGGGTAGGTGGACCCCCAGGTCGACCTGTATATGGGAGCTTGACCCCCTGGTCGACCTGGCCTGGGGCAGGAAAAATCCCGCCCAACCCGCTTCCTTGTTTGAATTCGAGTTTTGAATTTAATTTTGAGCTGTTCTAATTTATTTAAATTCCTGAAACTTCTGAGGGCCATAACTTCCTCATACAAAGTCCGATTTACGAAAACTTGGACTCTATTCCAAACAGAATTTCGAGACGAACGCAATGGCTTAACCCGTTTCCCTTCATTATTCTCCTAAAATTAAGTGTTCTTAAATTTTTTAATTTTAATATTTAAAATTATGGGGTGTTACAAGTTTGCAACGTCTCATAACCGTCACAAAAAGTGAAAAGACACTTCCTTTCAAAATTGAAAAAATGGCAGTTATATGTCGACATATATATGTGTAAAATTGAAATTTGAACGTGTTTCAAGTGTTTTGTTATATATATATATAATTCTGGAAATTCTTGAATTAAAATATAGTGTTATAAATGAATATTATAAAGTAGAAAATCAAATGAAAACATAAATATAAACTATATAAACAAATTTATAAAATTATAGAGTTTAAAACTATAAATATTAAGTATATATAAAAATATAAATATATAAAACTTGTAGTATAAATCTATAAAACTTAAGTTTTAAAATAAAAAAAAAATAGAAAGAAGAAAGTGATTGAAGATAGAGTTTGAAAATAGAATTTGAAAATAAAAATTGAAAAACAAAATTTGAAATTATTTTGAATTTGAACCTAGAGTGCTATTCAGAGTCTTACATAATCTAGGCTCTATAACTATATTTATCTTGAACTCTTGAATACTCATGATTCTTGAAATATCTTTGAATTCTGAATCTCTAACATCATTAAACTGTACAGTCTTCAATAATATTTCCTGTATAAATATTGCATATGTGTATATATATATATTCTAGATAAATGTGTTAGTATATATTTTATAATCTATTAATATTCAAATAAGGTTGTTGTCATCAAACACCATTCTCTAACAATCTCCCCCTTTTTGATGATGACAACCATTATAAAATATCAGACCTGTATACCTGTTGATGTTGATCCTTCAAATACTCCCCCTAACTATATGAATCCTATAAACTTAAGTCTATATTTTATAATTTCTCCCCCTTTGGAGTAATCCAAAAGAAATTCTAAAGATACTCCCCCTAAATTGTATAACTATCTAAACATATCTTATAAGTTAATCTGTACTAAATTTCTAAGGTATATAAATAACTTTCGTTGAATCCTACATCTATCTACATGTGATAGCCCATAACTTCCCCGGTAAGGAAAGCCCGGATTATCTTGAGAACACGACAAAATAGAATGCAAACAGAAGAACATTTCATTGTTTATTACAACAATTCCATCAGAATACAAGAATATACAGAGTATGAATGAATAAAATACATTCGATAAATATCAGAGATTACAATAAATTACATAGCAGCGGAAAAACAATACAAAACATAACTGAAAGTAATACACGGATACAGAGCTTTCCGAGCATCGTTCTAGATGTAAATCAGGATCCTGTGAATATAAATCTGCAAAACCAAAACTACTAGCTGCCCGTGTGGAAAATAGGGGCACCCAGAGTTTAGGTTAAAACAATAAACTCCAGGTCAGTCATGTGACTGGTGTGAGAACTAAAACAATTATTTAAAACTTTACTTTAAAAGAGAGTAATTCAAGGGACCACGCCGTATAACACGAAATGGGTTTCCTCCCAAGAACATCAGTGCATAGAATAAACAACGCAATTCTTTTTCGAAAAATGAAGCTATTATAAGACCCAGGTCCCATCACACAATGCAAGGCAAGCCGGAGGATAGGGTTTTCCCTTATAATAGCCAAATATGCTTGATACGTTTAAAACAAATCACTTGATACTATTATAGGTGTATAGTTTCAAAACAATTTCAATCATAAATATCAATCATAGACGGCATGGGTACCATATATCATGTCGCCATACTAGTTTTACAATTAAAACTGCAATATCACGTATTGGAAATTGGATTTCCGTCACGAGTCGAGGCAAGGGGCAAGCTCCTCACCGTTCGAGACACTCTAGCAAATGCCTCAGGACCCCACTATGATCCTTGGAATCGGTTGGGCCGGTCCTCTCTTACTTTTGATGATTGGCAATTCCTGAACACACGTTTCCCGGTCCTAACAGACCTATATCCGAGGCGCCTCGCATTCCAACAACCACACAGGTGAAAAATGTATATATATATATATATGTCAGCCAGTTTAAGCACTGACACCACCACTAGCTAGAAAGAAACGTCGTGTTCTCCCAACGGTCCATATCCCGTTTTTGACTCATACCGAAGTGTGAGGCTCGCGAATTCACGCTATACACAAAGCTATGCCACACAGGCTGTGCTTTGATCATCAACCAAAAGACTTTGCTTTTCAAAAGAAGCCTTGATCATCTGCCACTTAGGCGTGCCACACAGGCAATTCATGCCATGCGACTGATGTCCATCGATATACAACCTTTGAGCTTGTACGTCTCAGAGAAGGGCGTTAAGCAAGAGAATAAATTCTCCACCGCCAAACAGATGTATATTTAACAGAGATCAATCAACACAGAGTAAAATCCAATGTCAGACACACAATCCATTTACAAGTTCGTTCTGGGTCTGAACGAAACCGGAGGCACTTTCCTTTTAAGACGTATTTTATAAATCGTTTTAAATTAGTTTTCAAAACCAATTCAAATTCAATTTATTTATTTCAAAAAAATAAATTGATTTTAATTCTAGTTCAAAACTAGTTCATCTCGATAAAAATCTATTTTTATCTTTTCAAATATGGAGTTTTTCATCCTAGTTCTTTTCAAATCATTTCTTATGATTTTACACTAATTATTGATATTTTTAATAATTTTATCAAGGCCCGTACAGTCGATTTCCATCAACGGCCATCGAACTGCACTTACAATGACCTTTTCCAAATTTGATTTGGACATAATTCCAAATCCAACTGTTAGATTTCAAATTTCTAATATTCATTGGAAAGCTCTTTTCGATACGAATCCAGTGGTTCCAGTTTTAGGAGGATCCGACGTCGGATCTCTCGCAACGTCAATTCGAAGTCATTGGTCAAAATTCATGAACTGTCGCGGCGTGGCGCGTTCTATTCAGGCCATTATACTACATATCCTTGCATAAAACACTCCCCTTAAATCCATGCTAAATGATCCTAAATATAACTATCCCTGATTTTGATTCTAATCCTAAAAGATTATAATTCCCCCTAAAATTATGACTGTACTATTCTAATAAACTAAATAGAAGAATAATAAACTAAGCAAACCAATCAATATTTATAATCAATTCAAACAAGCAAGTCAATCCAAATATGCAATTCAAACAAATAATTCAAACAATCATTTGAAGCAATCAATTCAAGCAATCAAACAAATTAAATAATATGTGTTAATAAACACTTTTTGAACCTTCAATTAATCCTACAAATTATAAAACTCCCCCTTAATCTAATACAAGACTAAACCTAGCCTATACTCTAATTTCCTTAAAACTATACTAGGACCTTAATCTAGACTTAGAAATAACTCTAATAAGGTATCCTTAAAATTATGATATAATTAAAGTAATTCAATCCAATCAGTTTAAGTTTGTTGTCAAAAAACATCAATTCAAACATGAAACCAAACATTTCTTGTACTCCTATTTATCCTAAAATCAGTAAAGCTCCTATCAACTACAAATGCATAAATATAGTTCAAACACAACTATCAACCACTAATGAAATTCAACAATGTCAAGCAGTTCAAACAAGTCAATCAAATCAAGCCAAACAAATCGAACAAACCAAACAAGTCAATCAATCTAATCAATTCAATCAAGTCAATCAATTCAATCAACTCAACCAAGTCAATCAATTCAATCAAGCCAATCAATTCAGCCAAGCCAAACAAGTCAATCAAGTTAATAAAGACAAAGTAAATATGTTATGTATTTGATTAATATTCCAAAAAAAACTTTTCATGCTATATACTTGTTATGTATGGAGTTAAAGTTAACATATAATGCAGTATGTTAGCTATAATGCAATATGTCATATGCAAATCTATATGAAATGATATATTGAGTGAAATTCAACTTGGGATGTGAATGCTTTTAATTTGAGATGTACTGTAATTTATAATAATGATGTATGAAATAAGATGTATAATGATATTATGGTAATAATATATAGAATTATTTGATGATTATATGTATTTCTATAAAAGATACTTAAGTTAATATCTAACTATTATGCATATAATAAATTATTTGAATCAATTAAGGATAATGTTAATTTCTAGACTTAGGTTAATTATACAAATGAAAGTGATTGAAATAATAATAAATATAAGAGTTTAATTAAAAAAATATTCATGATAAGTAGTAAAATATTCAAAATAATTATGGAGTTAAATAATATTAGTAGGGTAAATATAGTAAGAATTGAAGATCTTTTTAGAGAGAATATAAAATTATATAAAGTAGACTATAAACATATATTCATAATAGTATACAAAAAATGATTTTAAATTTAAATTTTAGAAATCCAAACATATTTATTTGCAAGAGAACAATTTATATGTTAAAATTTAAATGAAATCTATAGTTATAATTAATAAAAATTGATAATATGAAGTAATATATAAATCTATAACTAAACTTTATTTTTCATGACACAAAAAATCATATATATATATATATTACTATTTTTATACCAAAATATTAGGTTAAATATTCAAGCTTTTATAAACCATAATAAGAAGTCAATATAAGTATTACGTTACAAATAGTATTTGTGAAATCATATGAACAATATATATATATATATATATATATATATATGTTTAAACTATACATGAACAAATAGTCTGTTTTGCGCAAACCAAATGTCTATCTAAAGCAAAAAATTGTAACAGACCAATAGTGCAAACCACTTGCCCAATTTTCATTATTTTTCAACTTATTATTTGATTAATTTATTAATTGATTTATTATTATTCGTTAAAATTTGGGTTGTTACATTCTCCCCTCCTTGAAGGATTTTATGTAACAACCCGGATTTTCAATCGTTTAATTTCGAATATTTAAATTTTGTTTAAATGTTGAGTTGGAAATGTAAATGGATTTTTTTAAATGGATTTTTTCAATTCAATTAGAATACAATTTAATTTCGAATATATCGAATTATCGTAATACGAGAACGAGAATTAATTGAATTCTAGGTTAAAAATGAATTGAAATAATTTCATCAATTAATATAAATTCTATTTGGATTAGAACGATAATAATAATTTACTATTGATGGATTTGATTGTTTCGAAATCGATTTATATTTTATCGATTTAATTTAGCATGCGAAAATAGCTAATTTTCAAACAACCTCGGATTTCAGAAAAACTAATTTTATTAAATGTGTAATGGTTAATTATTATAAGATTTCAAGTCAATCGGAGTTGCTATGTGATCATACACGATATAAACGCGTATTAGTTTACATTTTTAAATTCAAATAGGATTTTTTTTTTCAAATAATCTGGGAATTCGATGAAACTAGATTCATTGAGTCCGGAATGTTGAATTATAGCAGGGAGTTAATTTTCATAGCAATCAGAAGTTCTATGTGAAGGTGCAAATTATAAACATGGAACGAAAAAAAATAGTAAATAGAATATTATAAAATAACGGTCTCTTTCAAAATAAAATCCATACATCAGCATTACATATCCCTACAGATTCTTGCAAAATCCTTACTGCATCTTTACCCATCGTTTTCAAATCTTAGACAATCTAAATAAATAAAAAATCTTAGCAGGATTTTGTCCGTAATTCGTCAAAAAAGTTGGTTGTAGCTTGATTTTTAATCTTCATCGCCCTCTTCATTTAGATTCCATTTGAGAATCAACAAAACAACACCACCTTTATTTTTTTCAACTCAAAATCAACATTTTCCTCTCCTCGTTTGAAACGAAATAGCAGCTCACCCTTTTCAAGCTTCAAAATAAAATTTGTAAGATCAATCTTGTTAAGGAAAAATTCCAATTCTAATTGCTTTGGATCTACATGTTTAAGCTCTACATTTCTGTACCTCTTTCGGTTGGTGTGGTTGATTTTTGGACTGAGCTCATTTAATGGCAGCGACCTAGGGCTGAGCCGCGGTTTTGGAGCAATGATGGAGAATGGAAAGGGTAGTGCAGCGCTTAGGGAGAAGAGGAGCACCTGGCGATGGGGTTTAAGGGGGCTTCATCACTGAAAGTGTCACACATGTGTTAAGATTGGATCGCAACTTGTCGGGGTCACGATTTATACAAGGTGTTCGAGTGCCTTGTTTTAATGATGATAAGAATGAAGGGAGATATGGGTGTTTATAGGAGTTGACACCATATTGTTTCGTTGATGGTGGAGGGAGCGGAGTGTAAAGCAGTTTGACAATGGCTGGTCGTTTCTTTTTGTCTGGAGCGGAAAATCAAAAGAAAGAGGGAGAAAAATTAATTATTTAATTAGGTAATAAAATTTCTAATGATGTTTAGTTATTTAAATATATGTTCTAACTTGTATCACGTATAATTCTTTCATACGGAATCAGATTTCGACGAGATGGAGTATGTTGGGATCGTATCAAAATAAAATTAAACCTGGTGCTCTTAGTCAACCGATACACAATGACTCAAATACTATCATTCCTCGCCCAAGTCCTTAGCAAACTATCAATGAAATCCATTGAAACTTGCTCTCATTTCCACTTGGGAACTCCCAACAGTTGCAACAAACCACTAGGATTTTTTTGTTCAACCTTAACCAATTGGAAATTCATGCACTTGGAGATGAATTTCTCAAAGTCCTTCTTTATGCCTTCCCAATACTACGTTCGCCTCATGTTTCGGTACATCTTGTTACCACCAGGGTGTATAGTCAACTTTGAGTAATGAGACTCCTTAAGTACTTCATCTCTTAATCATCGACGTCAAGTACAACCAATCTCCCACCTTTCTGAAGCCAACCATCATGGTCAAGTTCGTACATACTCTTGACCTCATCATCAATAATAGTTTCCACTTTGGTAATAATCCTCGAAATCTAGGATCGTTCCTCTGCCTAGAACCGATCTATTTGACCAAAGTTTGTCTAATTGTTAAACTTGTCATCATCTATGGCTCCAACTAACATCTATGTCTGAAATTATAACCAACAACATACTCCAGTTGCTTCCACTTTAGAAACATATCCCCCAAACTGACATGCCTCTTACTTAATGCATTAACAACCGCATTACCCTTTCCCGAGGTGTATGGATGATAAAATCATAGGAAGCCAAGAATTCTAATTATCGTTGTTGATGGAGATTTAAATCTTTCTAAGAGAAGAGATACTTCAATAACTTATGATCATAAACAATTCGAAATTTCCCCCCAAAAGATAATGCCTCCACATTTTCAATGCGAACACAGTCGCTGCCAGTTCTAAACCGTCCACAGAAATAAACAGGGATAAAGGTGTGTATATATATATAATACGTGGAAACCTCTTTTCGCCTTCGGTTAGCTACTCGAGCACACCATCCTGTCTCAGGTCTGCTCATTTAAGAGCACCCAAAGTAATAAGAAGCAATGCATGAAACCGCAAGTCAGACAAAGTCTGGTGTAAGCGATAGTAGCCTCAATCACTATATAGAGTAATACAATAAGTATGGAGAATCATACCTGACCTTTTCGTGCATCCAAATATTTGGGCCATATAATCATGTACTCTACTCTATGGTAGCCACAATACTGAGTGAAAATGGAAGTGTGTGTGACATAATGATAGCAACCATCCAAACATAGCAATAATCCTCACGTCCACTCACTCAGTGCATCAAATAAGTGATGCTCAGTACTAAAGCAACCCTACCGACCGAGGCACGTATAGGTTGTACATCAACGAGCTCTGCTAACTCCCACTATGTCATACATCGACGGATATAGTATACAACCTTATCCAGTCCAAACATCGACAGGCTCTTGGGCCCAAACAGATAAGGTTTTATATCGACGAACTCTAATATATCGACATGCCTTTTCTCAGAAGGTGTATCCCACTCCTAAGCATTGTCTATTCCTTTGCACACGTGCCCACAACGAAGTCCAACTTGGAAGTCACTCATATGGTTCCCATCTGGATCCTTAGACAACTTCCCCCACTTAGACTTTCTTCAGATCTTGGGCTTAGGCTAGTCGTATTGGAGTTTTTTTTTCAAAAGAGCTTGATCGTCGTCATGAAGAAACGTCACGCCATGCACCACCATAAGGAACCCTTCCATTGCTACTTTTCTAAATCGACCTAATAACAGTTCGACATCATCGAGCCAAACTTGAGTCCTTAACTCCAGGTAGGGGTGTAAATGAGTCGGAACGGACGGAGTTGTGTCTTAGTCCTATCCTATAAGGGATTCGGATCGACACAGACCGGACACCATATAGCCTCGGACCAAGCCGGACAACGGACTATCCTATCCGATATAGCCTTGGATAATAGAAAAACATCGAATATTTTGGATCGGACCAAACATTGGTGTGTCTTAGTCCTTTCCTATAAGAGAATCATACGGACATAGACCGGACACCATATACCCTCGGACCGAGCCGAACAATGGACCATCCTGTCTGATATACAGCCCTAACTCTGGATCGGCAATGTCGATCCATGCTTGGATTGGCAATGTCGGTCTGGCTTGGATTGTCCTATTCGAGTCAATAATATCGACCTGGAGTTGGTCGATTCAATTTCGAACTGACTACGTCAATCTTGAGCTTGAGCACTTATTCGAGACGAAGCCCGGCTCGACCACCGAGCTGGAAGCCCCCTCCTCTGCTCCATTTTTCTACTTCCACTTTACTCCTAGCCGAATCGGGATCATTCCCTTAGCCGATCAGAATTTGCAAATGTCATAACTTGGCATCTGAAACTCCAAATGACTTGAAACTTGGCCTAGAGCCTTCTGGGACCTTCCTTGTCGTCTCCACAAAGTTTCATGCCGATCCAGATAAGTTAGCCCGACTCGACTATATCTAATCGGTTTGACCGACCCGGAATCTATTGCATGCTTTAAATGATTTTAACTTCTTATTTCGCCAAACGACGGCGTTTTCATCTATCCCTAGTATTCCAAGACACTATTTTAACTCAACAATCATACTCCAATAATATGTAGATCAATCAAATATGATTAAACACAAAATGAACCATATATTTCCCTTATCCCTTAAATTTCGGGATTAATAAACCATGTTGAATCAACTGAAACTTATATATATGTCATTATAGAATTAATAATGGATTATGAACATTTTTCATATTTTTATGGGATGTTTATATGTTAATCTACCTTAATTAGTGAGTAAGAACACTATTGCTCACCTTAACCACCCCAAATTTGTTAGATACGAAAATAGTGAAAGTTTGGCTCGGATTCCAATGAGCTACAGCATCTCTTGACTTGTTTTGGTGATGATATGTACTTTATTTAGTAGTTGGATGCTTAAAGGGGGATTAATTGTTGGTGGAGGCCATTAGTAGGGATTAGAAAGCTTTTTGGGAGTTGAAAATGTGAAAACAAGATATTTTCCTGCCCTTTCAGCTAACACTAAGTCAATCAACCCGAAATGGGTTGTGGGCCCCACCTGCTAACGATCCAAACAACCCATTTAAGCCTCTCCAATCTTATTTCAGTCATTCCTCCAAGACTCTAAGTCTGTTTGCTTAATGTGACCATTCTACGGAATGAGAAACCATCATTAGAATCCAATGGAAGTGATTTCAGGTCTAAATTCTTTACCATCAAATGTTATAGGCGAAACAAGATTCATCAAGGGTAAAATTATCACATTAAAATTCGACAGAAATAGTGAATGTAGGAATTGCCTTATTAGTTATTTTCCAAAGTTATACAATCATTCGACCTCATATGAAAATAACATAAATACCCTATGATCCTCCGATACGTAGAACATGGGTCATTACAATCTCATCAACTCTTAATTGTTGCATATCGACATCGCCTACCTTAGACTCTCTTAAGCCTCTTCTCTTCTTTTGCTTGCATGTATGACTTATTTCCATCTTCAACTGCCGCCATACGCTCATCAATATGCTCGTAGTGTGCAATGTAATTGTTGGTGATCTTTTTCTTCTTTTTGTACTTTCCCTGAGGCCTACCACCAGTACTACTTGTAAATGGGATGTCTTTATGTACACCGGAACTACCAAGACTTGTTTCATCACTTATCTTTCTAAAAAGAAACTGCAATATCGTATGATCTTTGAATGGTTGGTTATTATGTACCATATACAATGCGTTAGCTTGATTGAGCTATATATGATGAAGTATTGTTAAAACATTCAACACAAAACATGATAACTTTGACTAAAAATTTAAAACCATTACACGTTCCAAGTTGTTTTCCCTATTTTGTTGTCTCACTGCAAAAATTAGATTAATTTAAGACAACATAATTTGGTCCTAATTTAAAATATATTGTCTTTAATTTCTTTTTAAGATGCACTAAAGACAATTAATGTGGTATTTAGAATCAAGTCCCTAATTTTGCAAAGACCAACAAAAGCTATTTCAATAAAATGTAAGACCACTAAATTTGTCTCAAGTATGTCATTAACGTTAGGACTTCCTACTGACAATTATGCGGTCTTAAACGTATATTATAAGATAGTAAAATATGGGAACAAGGGTGTCTCAAATTATCATTTTAGCACCCACCTCTTCACCACAATAGTTACTTCTAATTTCAGCGCACATGCAATTTCACAGCATGCATATTTCATGCTTCAGCCGTATATAGAAGAGCATAGCTAATGCTTCAAACTATAGACGCAACACTCAAAAATAGTATATAAGACGTACACAGCAGCATCAAAAACCATACATGGCAGTTTCAGTTTTTTTTTTTTTTTTTTTTTTTTGAAATAAAAATGTGCAAATTCATTAACATGTGAAAGAGGTCAAATAAACTACTTGTAAAAAAAGCCGGTACAACATTAAAGAAAGAAGATGCATTAAACTTAATAGCTCCACAACAATTTTGACAAAATAAATTACAAACAAAGATGTCCAACTATGCAGTAAATATGAAACACTAAATATTATGAAGGAGAAAAAGAAAAACATTGTAATAACCCGGAAAATGTGAACCAATTTAAATTTTTTAAATTAGGTTATTACCAAAGAAATTGAATAATTGAAATAGCCTATTTCAATAAAATATAGAACTGGGTATGGTATTGCAGTTTGAAATTTTGAATATAAACTTTGTCTGACTGTACCGGGCGGAAAATGTAAAGGATTTTAACGAAACTAAAAATATTTAAATCTGTTTATGAATACCTTTCTAATGAATCTGAAAAATCGAAGTTTCATAGCGGGAATCAAAAGTTATGGCCAATTGAATTTTCAGAAAGGTCGCTATATAACATATATAGCCCTTGAAAATTGATATTTTGCATACGACCTTGGAATTCGACGAAACCACTTTTGTTGGGTCCGGGATGTCAAATTATTGCTAAGTTTCAAATTTCATGATTTTTGAAGCTAGTATGTGAGCGGGGCAAAAGAAAATGTGATTGGTCAATTTCTGTTAAAATGGGTCGACCTAAAAATGGCCGTTTTTCAAACGAGCTCAGAATTCGACGAAACTTGTTTTTTTAGGACCGTATCGTCAAAACAAAGCTAGATTTATTTTTCTGGAATTTTTCGATTCAGTTTGTGGCCCTGGCAAATTGAAATGTACGTTTAAATTAAATATTGAATGTTTTATATTTTAATTTAAAAAATAACTGACTGTAACAGTCGAATTGGCCAGCGAAACATATCCCATTATGTCCGGAATGGGGGTATTTAGCTAGGGGCGACAGTCGTTGGGTTTGATTTCGAGTTCGTGTGTGGAAGGGGGTATTTTTGGAATTAAATAAATTAAAAATTAAAATAAAAAGGAGCCGACCAATCAGATCTTTTCTCCTTCATCGATCCTCCAAGCGCAAGGCGGAAAAGTGCTCCCAACTTCTCTCTTCAATTTCTCCACAACCACACAACGAAATCAGGCAAACTAAGATCCATTTTGAAGAGCGTCCAGAGATCTTCAAATCCATACCAACTTCAAGATTTATCATCGAGTATTGAGGGAGATATAGCGCCAAGAAGACTCGGACTTTGCGCCGCCGCCGAGGTCGCTAGGGACCATCGATTCAACCATCAAGGGTAGCGCCGGGAAGCTCTTCCCTTCCTCTTCGACGCAGCACTGGCCGTTCGTCCTATCGCTTCACGGTTTAGCCGAAAAATTGAAACCTAGTTTCGAGCGCACAAAGGAGGTATACGGCTTAATCATTTTTCAACTGATTTTTACACTATAAAGTGTTGCAAACTTGTAAAACTCATATCTTTTAGTGTGTTAATGAAATTCGATGAAACAGGAGACACCGTGACCGCAAGGAGGCTCTCTACATTCTAGAAGAAGCCGCGGATTTTTCTGACCTTCCTACGATTTTTAGCACTGCAATAACCAATGTGAGGAATTTAAACTAATTGTGTGAATGAAATCATGTTGTATAAATTATATAAGCGAAGTGTAAATTATATACGCATTGTATACCTCATGTACATGTGTTGTATAAGTTATATTAGCGATGTATAAATTATACAAGCGTTGAATGAAACATATATGCTTTGAATTGTGATGAAATGCAAGTGAATTATATATATATATATATATATATATATATATATATATATATATATACTCCCCTCGTCCACAGACCATGGACGATATTTATTGCTTGTAATTGTCGTGATATTATATGGTATGACGTATGGTTGGAAATAATTGTTTGTGGTTGATATTGTGGTTGAAAAATACCTTTGTGGTTGAAAAATACCCTCTTGTGGTTGAAACAAATTAGAATAGGATTATGGAATTGAAAATAAAACATGCCGCCTGCGTGCAAACTAGATGCATGATCCCCATTGTCAAAAACCGCGAGGTTTTAAGGTAGAGCGAGGAGCCGTACTAGGGACGGTCCCGGTTTTAACTACCCTGCCGTTATGCTGCCGAAATTTTCTGAAATATTCATGTGTTAGAATAATTTTCATTCGTTGAAATAAATTACATATGCTATATCAAATATTCATGTGTTGAGTTGCAATTCACTCGTTGAGTTGAAATTCATGTGTTGAATATTATTTGAATTTAAACAAATAGCTTTAGCAATAAAAATCACATTTTTATATATATACAAACCATAGCGAATATTCATGTGTTGAGTTGCAATTCATTCGTTGAGTTGAAATTCATGTGTTGAATATTATTTGAATTTAAACAAATAGCTTTAGCAATAAAAATCACATTTTTATATATATACAAACCATAGCGAATATTCATGTGTTGAGTTGCAATTCATTCGTTGAGTTGAAATTCATGTGTTGAATATTATTTGAATTTAAACAAATAGCTTTAGCAATAAAAATCACATTTTTATATATATACAAACCATAGCGAATATTCATGTGTTGAATCGAAATTCGTTCGTCGAGTTGAAATTCATGTGTTGGATGTTATCGTGTTTTAAAATAAAATGAATAGACAATAAAAACTACACCTTTGTTGTGAATATGAAGTGTTAAAAACATTCACATGTTGAATAAATATTTTTGACGATAAAAATATTCCTTTTTTCATGAATATGCTTTGATAAAAATACACACGTGTTGAAATAAATAATAGTTTGCTAGAAATATTATTATTAGCTTTGTTCTGCATATATATACATGTGTTGAACAGGAAAAATGGATTAGCTGTAGAGTAAAGAAATTATTTGCGTGCCCGACAAATAGGTAAACCTTGATGAGTTGGCTGTGCAATTTTATTTATATATCAACTCCGGTGAATGCCATTGGATGCGGAGTGCTGGTTATTCTGTGTGAAATAATAAACATCGCCATAGGATAGTAACAATTAATTTTGAACTACACTACATGGCATACTTCTTGACGATAGGCATACTTCATCGTATTCCATGTAAGCAATTGGAGCTTGTGTGACGAGGTGGAAGATTTACCATACGAGCGAGAGGCTTGTATGGCGATGACTATATACTACAGGTTGAACTGATGACTGATATGGACTATATAAAATATAACGATAAATTGCCAGATTAATAAAAACCCCACACGGGTCTGGAGTTGACAATAATCACGTCGCTCTAGTTATTAGATATGGCACATGGACTATTTATTCCCACACGGAAACGGGGTGACGAGAATTTATTCTCTGGAGTGATTATCTATACATGCTCCCCCGTAAACACCAAAATATATCACTATAAATATGTGGATGCTTTTTAGGATTTATTGGGTACCTAACACGGCCCAATAAATTTCCAAACCCCTCCCCGTACAAAGGAGGTTATGGCGAAATTTTTCGAAATATTAAGGCGTTAGTGAAATATTTGAAGTGAAAATGAAGTTGAAACTATAGAATGAACTATAATTGGAATTATAGGATGATCTATATTTATATATATGAATATAAATATAATTAAAAGGAATCGAAGCCGTGCAGTTCATGTTTCAGAATCGTAATTTGAAACGATTAGTATGAGAAATCCGACCATCGGATTTTCCCGAAAGCGCAACCGCTGGGTTCGCCTTGGAAATATCTTCCCAACGGCACCAACCTTGTAAAAATCCAACGGTTGGATCGTCCGGAAAGCTTAATTCAAATCTGAAGAAAAACAGCGCCAGAATCGTTTATATTTATATATAAATATAAATATAATTAAATTAAATCGAATAATGACGCTGCAGTTCGAATTTTGAAACCGTAACTTCAAACGACTAGTGTGGGAGATCCGACCGTCGGATTTTCACGAAACTGGAACCGTTGGGTTCGTTTTGGGAATATCTTCCCACTGATATAGACTTTGTAGAAATCCAACGGTTAGATTTTCCGATATATGTAAAACAAATTAGGGGGAAAACAACGCCAGTGCCATGGCACGACCTGGAACGTCGTTTAATTAAATATGGCCATTTTTAAATAAATAAAAATGGCGAAAAATCGTTATAAAATATTATAAGAAACATAGATTGCAAATAAACCAATTGGGCTTGAATTGTTTGATATTTGATGGTTGTATGTGTTTGACACGAAAATAACACTAAAGAACTGAAAGATGGGTGTCGAATAATATAACCATAAGAAGAATCGATTTAAATTCTAATGACGTGAATTATTTGAAAAGGCCGAGCTAACCCTCATTTCAAATAATTTATCGAGCGATTCGAATTGGAAAATGCGAAGACGATTCAAGACCGACGATCTTCGTATCGGTTGGATGGGCGCTACTGAGGTTCCTGACCAGAGTAGCTACCGGAAAGGGACGGAAGTAGTAGCCGTCTAAACGTATGTGTTGATTGGACGGATATACGAGGAATTTGACGCCTCCGGTTTCGTTCAGACCCAGAACGGACTTGTAAATGGACTGTGTGTCTGACATTGGATTTTGTTCTATACTGATTGATCTCTGTTAAATATATATCTGTTTGGCGGCGGAGAATTTATTCTTTTGCTTAACGCCCTTCTCTGAGACGTACGAGCTTAGAGGTTATATATCGATGGAAATCAATCGTATGGAGTGGACTGCCTATGTGGCATGCCAAGATGTTGTGATCAAGGCTCATGTTGCAAAGCAAAGTCTTGTGGATGATGATCAAAGCAAGGTCTACGTGGCCTGACTTTGTGTATTTCGTAGATTCGCGAGCCTCACACCTCGGTATGAGTTAAAAACGGGATACGGACCGCTGGGAGAGCACGACGTTTCTTTCTAGCTATGGTGGTGTCAGTGACTTACCAGCCCTGACATTTATATTTACTTTTCACCTTTGTGGTTGTTGGAATGCGAGGCGCCTCGATTATAGGTCTGTAAGGACCGGGAAACGTGTGTTCAGGAATTGCCAATCCTCAAACGTAAGAGAGGACCGGCCCAGCCGAATCCATGGTTGCCCAGAGTGCGTAGTCCTGAGGCATTTGCTAGAATGTCTCGAAGCGGAGAGGAGCTTGCCCCTTGCCTCGACTCATGACGGAAATCCAATTTCCAATATGAAATAACGGACTTGATTGTAGAACTAGTATGGCGACATAGTAGATGGTAGCTATGCCGCCTATGATTGATATTTATGATGCTATTCGTTTTTGAAACATATATGCACTAGTAATAATATCAATTGATTTTGCTTTATACGTATCAAGCATATTTGGCCATTATAAGGTAAAACTCTATCCTCCGGCTTGCGTTGCATTGTATGATGGGACCTGAGTCTTATAATGGCTTTATTCTTTTTAAAAGCATTGCGTTGTTTTAAAAGAATTTACTTTGTTTTAAATGCACTAGCAATCACTGGAGTAAACCCGTTCCGCGAAAGTGGCATGGTCCTATGATTTGCTTATTACTGTTGTTTTAAACTATTAGATAGATTCCTCATACCAGTCCCCATGACTGACTCGTTGTTTGTTTCACTTTGCAAACGCGGGTGCCCTTATTTTCACACGGGCAGCCTAGTTCACAGGTGACAGGTTGTTTTTGGCTCTGCACTGTTGCATAGAGTGCATTTTTGGCTCATGGCGAGGCTGACTTCACAGAGACGACTTTGACATTTTCCGCCATTACTGTACTTATATTATGATTCCGCCACGGGCGATGCAGACTGATTTACTTTTCGTACTTCTTATTGTATGTATATGTACCGCCTTCGGCGATGTAGACTGATACCCTTATTATGTCTCACTGCATGTATGTATCCCGCCTCTGGCGATGATGACTGATCACTTTCCTTTTTATTTACTAAGTTATATCCTACGCTATGCTATTCTGATGTTGTTACATGTTGTGATTCCGCTGTCATATCCATGTAAAATTATTCTATTTATTGTTTTTGCTATTATCTGTACTCTGCTATGATGATTAATGTGTTATATTCCAATGATTATCCTTAATACCGCCCCTCGGATTTTGGGATCGTCACAAACAACTTCATTCTACAATGTCATTGTTAAGAGATTGCTGAAATGTACCATGATGAGACATTTCTTGATACTGTCCAGATTACAGGTTGAACTCGTTTGTGATTGGTCTAAGCAGCTGTATGAATAGCCCAGGTTGTTGTAAAAGACTGAAAGCTTCCCGGTGTTTGATGATACGGAACTGATGGTTGTGCAAACTGAAAAAAAAGACGGGGGAAATCAGACCAGCTGGTTGAGAAATTTGATTAGCATGTTGGGAAAACGAAAATTGTTGTGTTGTTTCTTGGGGTTGTTGTAGCTGTGGTAGCTGTAATGGGGCAGTAGAGCTATATTTGCTAGTTATTGACAACTAAACTTCCTTTTTTGATTAATTTTTTGATCTCTGGTGTCAATATAGTGTTTGTCGATGAATTGGACGCAGTAGAATCTTTGTAGCTTGCGATGTTATTAGCGGAAATAGAAGATTTGGAACCGTTATTTAACACACTACTTGTATTGATGTATGGTGCTCCGTATAATCTACCTCTTGTTAGTCCTCCAGAAGCCTCCACCCATAGTTGTGGATTCCATTCCGTTGCATCCTCATTTAACTCGGCTTTCTTTTTCATATAAGTTTCCAATAAAAAAAATATTTAATATTTATGTAAATGATAGCTGTTGTCATATGTTTGACGAATGAGTTTTCTATCGATGAAATAATCAAATAATGGTTAGAGCTACGGTAACTATTTTGTGAGATGACATTTTTGGTTCAATAAGAGTTTGTTTCTGGTACATGCAAATTCTTGATAACAAATGGATAAAAAGAACCAACAAAGATAAGTAACACGAATTTATTAATTAGTGGGTTAATGTGTGCAATAGGGATAACCTTAAAGATTCAATAACCAAATGATTGTCATACATATTACCTTTCTTTTAGCAAATTTACAGTTCTGCATCCACCATTTCTTGTACCTTTTTTACACTATTTGACCATTGCCAACGTAAAATGTAATAACTTCATTTTATCTTAATTTCCATTATTCTACGTGACCTTAATATTAAGAAGCCCGAAATATACCCTAAAGAGTCAACAATCAAAGTCAAGAGTTTACCTTGATTATCATTAAAGTTAACTCGATTTGGCAAATTCCTTGTTTTGTTAACCAACATTTGTTCAAACCTTTATGTTTCAATTAAGAGCGTATGGGATGACAGAAGTTAAGAAGAATTGCATTATTTATACTTTCAGTTGGGCGGAAATGTAAAGCAAGCTTAAATTACTTTTTGTTCAAAATATTGTGAACAAGTATAGCTAATAAAGACATGTGCAGTGAGGGATGTACCATAAAGATTCAATAACCAAAGCTCTTTATCCCTCGATCTTCATAGTCATAAGTTCGCTATGTCAAATTTCCTGTTTTGCGATCACCGTTTCTTTGAATACTTAAGTGTTTTTCAACCTTTATTAAAATGAAATATAAATAGTGCCTTTTTCCCTCGACTTCCATCATTTTCTCTGTTCTTAACCAAAAGAAGGTGCGAATGTACCCTTAAAATTCAATAACCAAATGGTTATTTTATTCTTATTAATTGTTATTCTAGATCATCATAATTAGTTCCCTTTGACGATTTCCCAGTTTTCGGTCAACATTTATTTAAGCTCTTTATGTCATAACTAACAGCAGATAAAATGATGGAAGTTAAAGAAGAAGTGCTCTGTTTGTATTTTGATATGATAAATTTATTTAAAGAAATGTAGAGCTTAAATAATGTTCTGGAAATTACTTGGTGAATGAGGATTGCTAATAAAATAATGTCTAAATAACGGTTAAGATAAATTAACTATTATGTCTAACTAAAATATTAGGTTAAATAAGATTATATTTCCTCTACATTCAAATTATTGATGGCGAATACGAATAAAGAACCAATAAAACAGCGTGTATTCCACGCACCAGGCTGTTTTTTTCAATTATATAATTTTCGTTAGAGAATTGCATGTCGTGTACTTCCATAACTTATAAGTCTACGCTTAGTTAAGAATCAACGAATGATATTTAACACCTGAATTTTCAATAAAAATAACTTATATAAACTTTTTTTGATTTGCGATCAACAAATGTGCTGCTTGTTGCCGAGGATTCTTTCGTTTTGCCTTTTTCTTTGTCTCTTTTTGTATGCCAATAACAGAAACTATCAGCAAAGCACGCCGGACGACCAGTCTCAAGTTCCCTCAAATTGAATATCAAAATAAATTATTATGACTAATAAGCATGGTTAAAGATATAATTAATAAAATTAGTCTGCAAAGCCAATCAAAATAAGTTTTCAAAACTAGGAGCGATTATGCAAGAAATTTAAGTTGAAATAAAATCAGATCATGAGATCCAAGAGAGAATAAACCAACAGTTTTTGCATTGATAAAAAATGATAAATATTTGTAAGCTTCAGTTGTTTACAATACATAAATGTAATTATTCTTATGTAACGATTAAGAAAAACACTTTTAGCTCAATACACGCCCTTATTCTTATATAATGGCTGAAAAATAATTTTGGCTTATCATTGTGCATCATGTGATGCAATAGATACGCCAACAATATGACGTGTGAGGCCCATCTTTTGGTGCCATATGATTATTCCTCATTTTATTTCCTTTGTCATCATATGTGCTTTTATGCCATTCCATATCAATCATTTGATTCCAAATATTTGCTTGAATCCAACTTGGAGGTGTATCTTTACAGTTGACCATCATAGTAGTTTGCCTTAACTGTTTTGCTTTTTTCCATGCACGATATAGTTTTTTTAAAGAATCGTTGAGGATGTTTTGGTCATCAACCACGTTGTATGTGTATGCTCGTTGTACATAGATAAAATGTATTTTAAACATATTTCAAGGAAAAATGCAATTATTAATTCAAACCGAAAGAAGATAAGTTTACACCTTAAACTCATTAAATAATATTATTCTTTTTTCATGGGGAACTTTAGAAGAAAAAAATAAGTGTTTGTACCATGAAGTGATTGGAAAATCTTAAATCATTCTTTTAATTCTTTTTTGTAGACCCTTCTTTTGGAAATATTTATGTTATTTTTAATGGTAAACGACTAAGCAAGTATAAGAATCCCATCCACACTCTATAATGTCCACAATTAAACAGAGGACTGAACTCTAATTTCAATGCTCATGATGATCTAAAAATAATAATGCATAAATCTTGTAATCTAGTTTCTTGTGCGAATTCGACTTAAGAAAGGTATAATCAAAGAAGAGATAGACTATGTTAGATAACACAAAATTTATCATGAACAATCGATACTCAATCAGTAACTCAATAGATTAAAATCAAGTGAAGTATATCAGCTGTGTATCAAAAGAACAAACAGAATATTGAAACACGCACTGATTTCTGATTAGATTGGAAAAAACTAACCTTTGTTTTCATCGATTAAGTTTCCTCTCGTGTAACTCGGCTGTATGAATTATCGGCCTTGATGATACTGGAAGTTAGGGAGGATTAACACGAATAGAGTGTTGTTTTAAGATCGGAGGAAACGATTTAGGGTTTTAAGTTCCGAAGGAAGAAAAGCGTATATGACCATATTTGAAGAGGATTAACGTGAAATAAAGGGGAAATGATAAAAGTGGATGCGAAAATGAAGGGCTCTATGCGTTGAGACATATCAGGCACCGTTATTAAGTGGTTAATTAGGTGAGACAATATCATTTTGTCCTTAAATAGGCCTCAATTTAATACCAAAATGATGTGTGTCTTTAAAAATTGTCTTAATTTCGTTCTTTTGTTATAGTATCTTGAATGTAAATTAATTATTATTTCTATCCAACGTCGACAAGTGGAACTTATTCTTTTCCATGATTACTTCAAAGAACCAACGATTGTTGGAAGAGTGTTTAAACATCGAAAGTTTAACAAATTACACACAGATTTTTAAAAAGAACTTTCATTTGCTTTGTATCTCTCTCAATGGAATTAAAATATTCAATCCAACAGAATGCTAATTCAGCTTGCTCGTCCGGTGGCTATTTCCGAGCTTTTGGGACATTTGATGGTGGATATTCACTTCTTGTAGTAGGAGATTCATTAATATCGATTCTCGTTGTTTATGTTTTGCTTGCTTGAATGGTAGACAAATTAGGATCCCTATAAACAACTAATTCTTCGGTAATTTCATCGCCTCGTATTGCGTTTTATGGTTTTCCCAATTGTTATCTCTCGATTGATTATTCAAAAATTTTGGCAAAATTTCAAAATGATAAAGCATCATTAACCGTTGTTGGCTTCTGAGAGACACAGTTTTGATCATAATTATAGTTTGGTAAAATAAGAAATATTGTGAATAACTCGAATTTTGGGTATTTAGTAATGATTTGATTTCTATTGGAAACGGTATGAATTTTGATTTTGCGAATGATGATACAAATTCAAAGGTTTGAAAAAAAATTGAGTTTTAATATTATTGTTAAAAATTTAATAATGATATTGGGTTTGATTATGATAAGAATTAAATATATTTGTATTATAACCAAATTGAGTCAGAGTTTAATTATCGTATCTATATTGGGATGTGTTACAAATTGAAATATGAAGATTTTTGAGTTTTTTAATTGATATTTTGACAAAACTATTATTATTTGTAAAAAATTGATAGTGGTAAATGTAAAAGAAATTGATGTAAATAAACTATTTTATATTGTTAGATTACATAGCAAAAAAATAGAAAATGAAAAAAACAACAATCGAAAAAATTTGTTGTTGCCTTTGGTCGGCTTGACTAAAATATATATAGTGGCAACAGTTATTAATTGACTGTTGCCACTTTGTGATCTTAACCGGCTAAGGTAACAACCTTCATTGTTACCTAGGCCACCCACATTTGAGCAACCAAACCCTTATTGAGCGAGGTCACTTCTCAACTAACACAGATTGTGTATGCTTGTTGAATAAAAGTGGGATAGCACTAAGGGATATTAAGCATTCAAATATGTTGTTTTTGAACAATTAAGTGGACTAGCACTAACAATTAAGAATCACAGCTCATCCCAAGCATCTATAAAACGTTTATCATTCCCCTCGTCTTCAAACACGTCCTCAAATCCTTCCCGCTACATTCGTTCCTTTTCAGTTTTCACCTTCCAATTAACTGCAGGACTAAATTTGCAAAAAAGGGTTCCAGAGCTTTTTCCCCCAAATCAAAATTTCGAATTCTTTCAAATAAAATTCAAAAGAAATTTCTTATCGCTTTTCGTTTGTCTCATCTCAAATTCAGCATCCGTGCATTTCTTTTCCAGATTTGGGTCCGTTTCCATTCAGGTACAATACGCAGTTATATGTCCGATCGAACACCAATAAACATGATAAAACAGGCCCATCCATAAAAGAAAGAGGATGCGTTGTTGCTTTCAATGTTGTTGTTGCTGGCGTAAAAGGAGGAGGAGGAAGAACAAACGCGATAAGCAAGGAGGTAAACGCAATATAACAAGGTTTAAGCAGACATTTCTTTACATGTTGTAATCCTGACCTATACAATATGTACACTATACAGAAAATTCAAAATCCAGGTCTGAAACAGCATTCACTAACGTGAATGGAAACATTCAGGCAAGAAGTTTCGCATTCCGGGAGCTTGCTTCAGCCACAAACAATTTTATGCCTGATTCACTTCTGGGTGAAGGTGGCTTTGGTAGAGTTTACAAAGGTTTCTTAGAAAACAGCGACAAGGTAGCATGTTCATGTGTTTTAATCTACTCAAATTACATCACGTATAACGCAAATTGTCTTCTCTGTATGTATCAGATTGTAGCAGTAAAACAACTAGACAGAAGCGGACTTGAGGGCAACAGAGAGTTTTTAGTAAAAGTTTTGATGCTTAGCTTCCTTCATCATCCAAACCTTGTAAAACTTGTGGGATATTGCGCGGATGGAGAACAGCGTCTACTGGTGTATGAATTCATGACCAATGGCTCCTTACAGGACCATTTGTTTGGTAATACATTGCATTTTCGTATGTGTTTTCCTCCATCTTTTGATTCTAGATAAACTGAACACCGTTCTTTAATGTGCAGATCTTCGACCGAATCAAAGCCCATTAGATTGGCCAATGCGAATGAAAATAGCATATGGCGCTGCACAAGGTCTGGAGTACCTACACGACAAGGCAAACCCACCTGTTATATATGGTGATCTAAAATCATCAACTATTCTACTAGATGAACAACTAACGCCAAAATTATCGGATTTCGGGCTTGTAAAACTAGGCCCGGCTGGAGATTTGCCCGTAGCTTCTTCGATGGTTATGGGTACCTATGGCTATTGTGCTCCTGAGTATGCAAGGAGCGGAAGTATCAGTTTGAAGTCCGATGTCTATAGCTTTGGTGTTGTTCTGTTAGAGCTGATCACTGGAAGAAGAGCTATAGACACAACCAAACCAACCAATGATCAGAATTTGGTTACTTGGGTATGTATGTACTACTGGTATTTTTTATTTATTTTAACATGTACATATGAACTGAAGATGTTATTGCTATTTTATACAGGTACAACCAATGTTCAAAGATCAGAAGAGGTACAAAGAGCTGGTGGATCCAGTACTGGAAACCAACTACCCATTAAAAGCGCTGAACCAAGCTGTTGCGATTGCGGCGATGTGTATCCAAGAAGAACCATCGGTGCGCCCGTTCATGTCAGATGTTGTCGTGACATTGAGATTTTTAGCCGAGGCCATTCCTTCATCTGAAGAAATGCCTTCATTGCCTGATCAGATCGAAGCGTCCCATAATTCAAATCCGAGTCTCAGCTTGTCTTACTCTTACAGTTCGGGCGATCACGTCATTGAATCTGCAACTAGTTCAAGAAGCTTGTAGCATGCTTTGTGAATGAAGTTAAGGTCAAAAATGAAACTGCTTTAAGGAGATAGTAAACACATGGAAGTTACTGGTTTGCTGAGAAATGAGAAGGTGAGATGATGCTTCTATATGGTTATCGTCACAGAAGATGATACCACTGTAAAATCGCTGTAGCTTGGAGCTGATTCATTGACAGCGGCATCATCTCTTCTGCGACGGTAACTTGCAAGCAAATTAATGGTGTTCTCTTCTTCTTCTGCCTCTGCTGCTGGGTATCCATTTTGTTTCCTAAGTCTGTAAATTTATGTAAATATTGACATGTTGCCTTAGCCAATGATTGGTGCGGCTGCGTTACTACTTATGTCGGCGACCTTAGATAGGATTCTGTATGTGTGGCTTTCGTTTTGTCAGATTGCAATTATTGTTATTATGGAAATGATACCTATGTCATCTTTCCATCGTCACTGCCTCTACGTGCATATACGTACCATAGAGAACAAACAGAAAGGTCGTAGTCGTTGCAATTTTTAAATCCAGTACGTTTCGCCATCGAAACAAAGTAGTATTCATTCTATGTGTATATAAGGATAAGGTTGTGTCTTTGATTTTCGTAACATTAGCGATGTTACATGTATCCGTAGCTGACTTGTCTTATTCACTGCAACATATTGTGTTCATGACTTGCTGTTGTTTGCTGTACAGCCTGCAATAGGTCGGTTTAAATTAGTAACATGTTTTCGTTAAGCTACCATGTCTCTGCCACAAATCTAACCTACGAGTATGTTATGAGGAGGGGGTCGAACACAAGTTCTGGTGACTGAATTTAAATTATACACTTTGAATAACACTACATATACCGTTCAATTATATTTTCTTATTAATTATGTTACTTGGTTAACAGCACTCAAGGCTTACACACACATCGCACCCATTTACTTTCCAATGGATTAACCTAATACAGTATATATGTAGTTACCTCCAGTATTAAGGTACACCCCATGGTATCCCACTCGCACGGTCTCCGCCATAATACCATTGAAATGTACGCATTCCCTCTTCCTACGCCGAAGTGGCGTACGGACCTCTATGTAACAATATTACATTCCGTATATATCTGTCATTACTATGTTACGCAAACGTACGCGCTGCCACCTTTGTTCGAATCAGATTCCATACTAGAGTAATTCACTCAAGTCTACGATACACCACCCAGAGCAGACATGCATGTATACAGACTGTCCCACGTACGTATTGTTAATTGCAGCTCGATGCCTCAACCGCACGCCTTCTAATGTGCACCGAGTTCCGTGGCAGGGCGAACTCGATCGGGAGCTTTTCCATATCTGTACAGATCCGCCTTTAAGAGCCTCAAAATACAGATATTTCTAGGGTCTGTTTTCCATGGTGACTATGGCCACCTCGGCCACTCCCTCAACTAGTAAAGACTACAAGAGCTAAGCGACATGCCCCAAACAACAAACAATCTAAACGTCCAATTGGCGTCTTCCCTCAACCACCGTACCTCGATAGTGAAAGGTTAATGGTCTATTGGGTTTAGCTCTAGCCTTTTCGCATCCAACTGGCTGTCGATGACGGGTATCCGACGTTCTACTATTCTTTTCGATCGTGACCCTCCGCTTCCCCGTTGAGGCAACCGCCGAATCACCCTGGTGTCACCTCGTCACAACATTCTGACCGCAAAGCTACTTTTCAGTCAAAGCCCACTCACCTAGTAGTTACGCGCAGACCTAACCTCTGTGAGTACAGCCTAAATATCTACCACCGCACAGAGGACTACTAGGAGCACCTTACGTATCTCAGAAAGCCGTGTGCTTCCGCTTCCAGTCCTTCGGAGCCGACAGAATAATCAGATGAATGTGTGCTCCCCTCGTGCCTCATAACACTACGATGATCTACCCCGTTGGCTTATTCACCCTCAAACGTACGAACTGGTCCAAGCACCTCACTTTAATATGTTATTAAACCCTATGTCTAAACATTCTTTAACGCGCTTGCTTTACCTTACCGAGTTTCCATTTAACTTGGTTATCTTAACTATTTATCCAGGTTACCAAGTTCTTTCTAACCCCTTATAACTCTGAGGAATGGTCCTCTGTTGCTTATTAATTTTAGTTATACAACTTAACTCATTTAAGTTTATTAATAAACCCACAACATGTTATTCTCTAAATTGTGATCCAATGTTTGTAATCCACAATCCCTTTATATTCTTGTTTGATTCAAGGTTACAATAACATGTTCTACTTAATATGTAATTAAGTGTATCTTAATTCACAAGTTTTCTATTTAACATGTCACTTAACATTTATGATTAAATAACTTACCTCATTTCCTGAGTTGCCCCATTCTTTCTTATTTAATCGTAATTCCCTCTTATGCTGTCATTACAACTTAACGTTGTTTACTTATTAACTTAGTTCTTTTAACTAATGTTCACTAATAAGTCTCCTCTTCCCATAAATATAACTTATGTTGTCCTCATTTGTAGATTCTAGATTCTCGTTCTCACAAATAACTTAATTTACAATTAAGTACAGCTTATCCCATAACATAAGTTATTCAAATTTTCTTATTGTTTTATTTTAGCCTAAGTTAAAATTCTCATTTGTCTCTAGGACAAATCTTAACATAACATTCTTATCAACATATTTTAGACTTTCAAGTTTTCAAATTACTTAATTTATAATTAAGTACAACTTCTTTCATTTCACAAGTTTTCCCGCTTTTCTCAACTAGTTTCAGATTTTCCCCATTTACCGATTACTTAATTTACAATTAAGTGTCACTTATCTCATTTCACCAGTTATCTCATTTTCTTACTAGTTATAACCTAAGTTATAATCTTCACTTGCCCCTAGGACAAGTCTACCTATTATACAACATTCTCATTAATGTAATTTATTTATAATAGGTTATTATCATTCCCCGTTCATTCCCATATGTATGTGTGTATATATATACATATATACATATATATGCGCTAGACCTTTCACATTAAGCCTACACTTGCGGATACTGGATTTGTCGGGCGGTACCTGGCAGACTTCTACCACAAGTCGACTTAACCTCGTGTCTTAGCACCATTACATGTTTTAATTATACGCTTAGACTCCTCACATTAGATTTACCACTTGTGGATGTTGGAAATGCCGGACGGTTCCGGACAGACTTCTACTACAAGTGTAATCTAACCTCGTGTCTAAGTGCGGTTACAGTTTCTTATTTACTGTAAATCTTTTGTATAATCTAGGCATGTCTATTTCTTCAAATTTCCACTGTAATTTATAATTTACAGGTCATCATACTATGCCTATTCTATGTCATATGTTCAATCTTACATAGTCAATTCTATTCTATCATGTAATCAATTAAACAAATAATTGTTCAAATTTAACAATAACTTGTGATCGCCAAATCAAGTATTTTTTCTAACTTAACATGTAATTTACTCAATTTCTATCATTAACGGTCCAGGTGCATAAATGTCACAAGTAATAGGGAATTGAAACAACAATAATTGCTACACATGTTTTGGCAAATTTCCCAGCATATCAATATGTTTGTTAGATCCAAAATTGGCTCTAACACCCAGACGAGTAATGATTCTACTGAAATGAAATAAAAAAAACAGAGAAAACACACAATTTATAGTGGTTCGGCGTTAAGTAGCCTACGTCCGCTTTCTACTCTTTGAATTGATGTCTTGAATGCAAGTACAACAAAGATTTTCACTCAATTCTCACTTATACAATACATTGATTCACTCAATTTCCTTCACAATATGATTCAAAAGATGATTGTAATCTGAATAAGTTGATGAAATTCAGATAGTAAAGGAGTTTGAGTTCTGAAAATGCCAAAAGATCCTTCCAAATGCCTCTTGATGGTGTATTTATAGGTGAAAAATGCTCCTGGGATGGCTTCGGTTCGGATCCACGTGGCCTCCATCCCATCACTCTGGGGTTCGGATGGGATATGGGTGTGACAACACATCAGTTTAGTGGCAAACATGGGTAGAACGTGGGCATAACCGCTCCGGATTTCAAGGGAACGTGGGGTGAAGCTGTCGTGACTCTGGGTTCAGATCGGGGGTGCTAGCAATCAGGGGATCGGATCGGTTTTGGTGGAAGAATGGAAGGGCGGGTTGAATATACAAAGAGGAAGGAGAGGATCGGGTCTTTCCGCTCCGAACTGGTTATGCCCCCGTGGCTTTGTCTTCTGCTTCACAATCATCTTGGCTTGACAGCTGGGATCCGAACCGGACTTCTAAAAGGGTGCATTTCTTAGTCAATATTCTTCACTTAAATAATCCTTTAACTTTGTGTAGCCTAGTTCACAAAGTAGGCTAACATTTTGCCCCCTCGAAGGATGCTTCTATTGAAGATGGAGCATGCTTTGACATTATCTGACCATTGTTTTTTGAGTTGGAATCGTTGAATGGTCGCTCCCATTCGTTTGTAGAAACGCGTTGCTTCTTAAAGTCATATCTCTTGTTGCCTATATATATATACCATAGAACGTTCCAATTTCTTCCTTTGCTTCAAATAACTCTGAGAACTCCGCTTGATGTCCAATAGCTCTTCCAGGTAAACTTTAGTACATATATTTTTCTTTGAGTTTTCATTCATTTATTAAATCAATACTTGCAGTTATGCTGGGGTTCGGATCCGAATCACATGGTTTTTCCTATTATCGGCGCCGTTACGTCAATGGGTCAAATCATCGTGGGCCTGTCTTCCGGTCCGATCGGAATGGAGGGACATGTTGGTAGGAATACAATGGGCCACTTCACTTTTATATAAATTCGTCATTTTCGTTTCTTTCTCCCTTCTTTTATTTCTATCGTTTTTTTCTTCTGAAATCTGCACCAAAGAAAAACAAAACCCTAGCTCCTAATATCTCAGGAATTCTCCTTTAATTCTCAAATCAATTACTTAGGTGGGTCAAAAACTTCGATTAACTCCCTTTTGACTTGATTTCAGTTCGAATTCATGAATCGTTTGAACGATTTCAGCGTGGAGTTTAGTCGATGCCGCATCTTTCTCCTCCTCGCCACCGTCGTTGATGGCCTCGTCATCATCTCGAGGCGGTTGTGGAGGAGGATTGAAGCTAACGTAGGTCATGCCAACACATAGGCACTTCAGCTTTGATTTTGTTTTTGGCATGAAACTGGGTTTGGTACTAATGAAGGAATAGAAGAGATGAAGAAGGAGAATAGAGAAAGGAAAGGGATCGGTAAGAGGTGGATTGATTGGTGCTAGAGCACTGGGGATAGGGCATGGAGCATCGGATCGGATCGGGAAACAAGGCAATGGACGGAGTAGATAAGCTTAGAATTTTTTGGGGGTTTACTGAGTCAGTTCGGTCTGGCGTTAGCCGATCCGAATAGATTCTCCATCTCAAAGCTGGCTCTATTTCCTCAAAGGTTCTGAACCGATCCGATACAGCTCAACCCAGAGCTCCGAATCGATCCACTTCTAACACTGATCCGCTCCCATCTGCCGCATAAGTGCATGCTCCGAACCGGTCCGGTTCAACACTACATAACCGATCCGAACCATTAAGCTTTGCTTTGAAACATAACCACACCATAATCAACTCAACAAATACTAAACATGACTTCCATCTTCATGGACAGTTAGGATAGAGCCCTTTTTGCTGTACTTTTAGGAATGTTCATATGCACACATAATGGCATTGTCCGTCTTTACGTTGCATTTCTTTACACACTTGTACACTTTAGCTCACACATGTGCACAAGGGGGATACGGGCTATTTTACTCTAACTTATGTTATTGCTCCTTCAGTAGTTTAGCGACCATGGCAGAGAGACGTTCATCTAGGTTAGCAAAAAAGAGAGAAATCGCAGAAACTTCCGAGAAACTCACTCTCGATGACATATCCTCTCCCTCAGACCCTGAATGGGATGATAAGGGCCCAGATTATGAAGTGGAAGCACACAATAGTGAAATATCTTTTGATAGTGAAGTTTCTTTTGGTGATGAAGAGGAAGGAGGGATAGGATATGATCGTGCTCCCGATGAGTTTGAAACTGCCACTATATTGGAGTTACCCAAAAAATCTGTTGAGTCGACGATCGATGACGATAGACTCGTTCGAATATGTCTATAGCATGTAATATTAAAAAGAGATACCCTGGTGCCATCGAAAACAAATAGCCCCTACAATCCACTGGAAGAATTTATGGCAATTACCCGATTAATGTGTCTGGTTGGGGCTATTCCACCGTTTCCGCCTTTATCGTCGATTTTCTGAGATAGATGCGGATTGCCCCCATGCAATAACATCCCAACACTTATGCTTATTTATACACCTTGTATATAGCATACAAAGAAGTTTTAGGTATAGAGCCTACCTTCGATGACGTCCACTTTTTTTATAATTTCAAGCATCGGACTCAAGAAACCCCCTCCTTCTCATATTTTGAATCAGTCATGTTAGCCCTCTTTTTGGTACTAATCTTATCGGGCCAAAACCAAAGCCCAAACGCACAAACAAATACAAGTCGCGCCCCAGGAGACCCATCAGGGGCGCTACATCAAGCAATGGTATATCGGCCCAAATCTAACTCAGTCAGATTAACTGCGTATTACCAGAAAAATCGCTTACCAGGGCGACCGAGTTTCTCGCTTCCAGAAAGAACTCGTCGACCGATTATTTCGGGCCAGCATGGAAGATTTCTACAGAGCCAGTCCACTTAATATCCCGACTTCCAAGGAGATAAAGGCGGTCAACCATATGCGGACAAAGCTCTGCTTTTGATATACCTCTCCATGGATGCCATGTCGGCCACAACTTTCGAGGATACTGTTTATGAGCAGTGGAATCAGTCTTCCAGCCGCAATTCGAGCCAATGGATGGGTTCCACGTATCTAGACCTTCCCGGAATGGCCGGACCATTTCGCAACAGCCCAAGCAGCATTTTCCACCTATAAATACTTCCAAACTTAAAGAGAAAAGGGGACTTCTTTGGGCCAGACGACTTTCTAAAAACTTTTCCTCTCTACTCTCCTCCAGAATCTTAGTCTCTCAAAAGGAAGAAAGGAAAATAATCATTCTCTTTCTTTTCTCTGAGCAGAAAAAGCATTGTATTTGTAATCAAAAAAGAAACGAATAATATATAAAGTGGATGTAGGCATTGTCTTTGCCGAACCACTATAAAAATTCTGTGTGCGCTCTCCATTCTTTTACTTTTTATTGCATATTTAATCTTTACTCGTGTGTAGATCACGCGATTGGGGGTTGATTGTCACTAGTGACCAACTTTTGACGTCAACACTTTGGCGCGCCAGGTAGGGGTAGCGCACCAACACCGCCATCGAGCTTATGCTTATCCCAGGTCATGGCGAACAAACGAAAGAAAGATGCAACATCCTCTCGTCCCGCAAACGCCGATGCAGCTGATGCCGATGCTGCAGAAGCAAGCCACGAAGTTTCCTCTCATGACAATATGTCACGATTCCTTACTCGGGACAACATGGATAAAATCATGGTCGGACTCAGGGACCATATGACATCTCAGGGTAAAGTCCTCGAATGACAACAACAGTTGATGGATCACCTTCTCGGTCGACTGGAAACAGGGTTAAATGCTTCAACATCAATTCCTCCATCGACCGAAGCCGGGGCAATAGCCGATCTTCGGTCTGCACGAAATCAGTCCATTGACCGGGTTACACCTTTGTTTCATCCTGATTTGGCTCCACCAACCGATCGATCCCCACCAAGAATATCACTTCCAGCGACCAGCGCGGTTGCAGCAACAGAACCTCAGGGGGTAGGCGACCAAGATCTAGGTCATCTGACAAATATGCCTCCACTCTTTGGAACATCTCGACCTACCGAATCAGTCGAGCGACCCCCGGGTCCCTCAGAATCAATGCCATTCCCATTACAACCCGGGATCTTGCCGCAGACCGGTCTAACCACTCTTCCTCTTCAACGAAGAGTTGGAGTAGCCTTCCCTTTGAACGAGGGGAGCCACCCTACCATATCGGTCCTCACCGTAGTGGAAGAAACCGCTACCCTAGACCCTCCTAACCTCGCTTCAAATGGGGGCAACCCTGTCCCCCGAACATCACATGCTATGCTGGATCAGCCTAGACCTTTAGCTACAAATATGGATCGATCCGCAACTCATCAGGTTCCAGAGGGGCCATTCTACCCAGAACAACCGGCCATATCTCACTTTCCCTCAAACCTTCACTCAACTCTAAGAGGTCGAGCCTAGCCAACGACCACCCTTCCGAGCATGCTTTTGCCGGATCCTCGTACAGAACCCCCTCAGGATGCAGAGTTAAGTTCATGGCAACGACTCCTTGGAGATGGGAGTCAGCTTGCAAGCATCATCCGACGTTTCACTCGGGGCAATTCTTCGTAGCAAGACATAAACAATGTCAATCGCAGCCCCTTCACTAGAGAAATCAGAAATTCTCGAAACCCATCGGACTTTAGGTTCCCTGCCATCGAACCGTACAATGGTCCCACTGACCCGACCATTCATCTTATCTGATACATGCGACATATGGAAGTACTTGGTGCATCGACCAGCTTCATGGCTAAGTGCTTTCCACTCTTTCTCACAGATATAGCCGTAATGTGGTTTCGGCAGCTAACAACGGAGTCGATCAATAGTTGGAATACTCTGGTCACCCGTTTTATCGAGCAATATCGAGTGCATATCTCTCGACCGAAAAGTGTCATGTTTCTATCTACCATTAAACAGCGATCCGGAGAGACGCTAAGATCCTTCCTCGAAAGGTTCAACGCAGCCGTAACATCTGTCGTTCGGCCCGAGCCATCGATGGTGCTGATGGCAGCCATCGCAGGAGTCCAGAAGAGATCGGAATTCTCGAACTCCTTAACTAGGGATTCTCCCAAAGATATCGATGATTTCTATTCCGAGGCCGAAAGATTCCTCTGACAAGAGGATGCCATCCTTGAGATGGAGAGCCTTGAAGTCTTAGTAGCCAAACAACAAGGTCCACTCAACGACAATGGCTAGAATAAAGGAAGAGGAACGGGCCCCGGAAAAGGATAAACGCAATGTACGACCTCGAAATGAAAACAAATATAATCAGTACACCGAGCTCAATTCCTCTTTGCTCGATATCTATCTCGATATGCGCGAGTCCTTCCCCACTCCAAGGCCACCTCAACGAGAACCGACCCAGATAGAACTTGACTCTGGCAAGCATTGTATATTCCACAACGTAGCTGGACATAACACAAATGATTGCCGACATCTGCGTGATCTCATTGAAGGGCGAGTCAGAAAAGGGGAACTCGCTGAGTATGTCAAAAATCACGCCCCGGCCGTGCTGCCGCGGCCTTCCACCCAAGCTCCTCAGGCTGGTCCGCAAGCTCCTAGGAATGGAAAGGACCCTGAGACTAGCACTCACGGCATTATCATTAATTAGATTTTTTATCTTTTCTCTCAATGAATTTCTTTCAATAATCGGGACGCTTTGTTGCTATGTAATCAATTGTTGTCCTCATAGATTTTCTTTGTAATAAATGCTTAGCAGTTATGAACTTTACTTTTTACAAAAGTAGATCGACTGTTGTAAAATTTCTAAGCCGAACCAGATTAGTGTTCGCCATTAAGCCGAGCATGGTTAAGGCTCGCCCCCCTGTTCTATGTGGTTAGCACGAAAATCTACCACTACTTCAAAACACCTACCCTTTCAAGCGAGATAGGTCGCTTTCTCTTAAACACGAGTGTGGATTACACTCTTTTTCTTTACACCACGAGCGTGCATAGCTCGTTAAACTAACTAACCCAGCATGAGTTGAGCATAAGAAACACTTGCACTAAGCCGAGCATGGTTTATGATCGCCACTAAGCCGAGCATGGTTTATGCTCGCCACCCTCTAAATCCAAGTGGAATAAAATGCTCGAACCATGATTTGTTTTGTATTTGCAGGAACCAACTTTTGTACCAGTGGCGATCATCACCTCGGCCTTAATACGGTTTCCGATAGTTGTTGGTATTCTGGCCTTAATACGACCTGGCATGGTCATTGGATTTCTGGTCTTAATACAACATCGGACCGTCGGTTTTCTGGCTTTAATATGGTCTGGCGCGACCATAGTAGCTCGAGCGTTTGTGCTTCAGTTCAGATTTCAGAATACACCTCCCTCTGTCGATGAAGATATATTCTGAGGGGCAAAGTGTTAGCCCTCTTTTTGGTACTAATCTTATCGGGCCAAAACAAAAGCCCAAACGCACAACCAAATACAAGTCGCGCCCCAGGAGACCCATCAGGGGCGCTACATCAAGCAATGGTATATCGGCCCAAATCTAACTGTAATAACCCGGAAATTCTGAGCTAGTTTAAAATTTTTGTTTCGGCAACTTCGACGAATTTTGAAGATTTAAAATGGATTATTTTAAATAATATCGACGAGAAATTTATTTTGAATATATTTAGAACGTATATATTATATACGCCGTCGTTAGAATATAAAATGAATTTAATTTGAATTGAAAAAAAACGAATTGAATTTGAATTGAATAGAAAACGAATTGAATAGAAAACGAATTGAATTTGAATAGAAAACGAATTGAATTCGAATTGAATAGAAAACAAATTGAATTTGAATTGAATAGAAAACGAATTGAATTCGAATTGAATAGAAAACGAATTGAATTTGAATTGAATAGAAAACGAATTGAATTTGAATTGAATAGAAAATGAATTGAATTTGAATTGAATAGAAAACGAATTGAACTTGATTTGAATAAAAAACGAATTGAATTCAAATTGAATTGAAATTTGAATTGAATTGAGATGAATTTTAAAATGAATTTATAAGGAAAAATTCAATTTTGATATGAATTGGAAATGGAAGTTGAAATGTTTTTGAAACGAATTTAAAACTATTTATAAAATTCGTTTTAAATAGAAATCGATGAAATATATATTATATATATTATATATATAATATAATGGCCTGAATAGAACGCGCCGCGCCGCGGCAGTTCTTAAATTTCGACCATTAACTTCGAACGGACATTACGGGAGATCCGACTGTCGGATTCTCCTAAAATCGGAACCGTTGGGTTCGTATCGAAAAGAGCTTTCTAACGAATATTAGAAATTTGAAATCTAACGGTTGGATTTGGAGATATGTCCAAATCAAATTTGGAAAAGGTCGCTGTAAGTGCAGTTCGATGGCCGTTGATGGAAATCGACTGTACGGGCCTTGATAAAATTATTAAAAATAGTAATAATTTGTGTAAAATCATAAGAAATGATTTGGAAAATTTTTGGATGAAAAACTCCATATTTGAAAAGATAAAAATAGATTTTTATCGAAATGAACTAGTTTAGAACTAAAGTAAAAACCCATTTATTTAAAATAAATAAATTGGATTTGAAATGGGTTTTAAATAGAATTGATTTGTGGGTTTATCGTGAACAATGTTTTAAATAACACTTGTTCTTTAACCCGATAATAAATAGAATGTTATTTGGGTTTATCGTGAACTGTGTTTTAAATGACATTAGTTCTTTAACCCAGTAAAAGGAGTTTTAATGAATCTGCAATTAGATTGAAATGTGAATTGATAATCTAAATTATCAAATTTGGGAAAATGAGCGAGAATGGAGTATCACCAGTTTTGCTCCAAAGCGATAGTTAAATCTTTAATTAGATTTGAACGTGAAATGGTAATTAATTTTACCGATAACACCGTGGTGTTAGATATGGAGTATTACCAGTTTTGCTTCATGGGATGAATAGGTTGGGATTGGGAAATAAAATAAATAATTACTTCGGTGTGGTTCGCTAATCTCGACTAGTTTGGAAAACCATAATTTGGTTTGAAATGATATCCAAAGAAAGATTAAAGGATAAATTTTAAAGAATTTATCTTGGATAAAATTAATAGGAACCTTTCCCTAAGAATATGAAATTTAGAAACTAGCTGTAGGTTAGTTGAGAAGAATGGTTTCCTGGGTATTGATCTGATGTTGGTTTCGGCCTTCGGGATTAATCTTTGGGGAATTGTTCTCTTGCTAATTTACAGTTAGTGACTGATGAATTGGAATGAGGCGTATGTTGTGTTTGTGTAACAATTGTTTTAATATACGCGGGTTGTTCGGAAAGGCCGGGTTTATACCCATTCTGAATAACCGATTCGACGATATGTCGAAGATGAAGACGGTGGTTGAAGACCGGAAGTCTTCACATCGTTTGGGTGATTACTGATGATCTTGATTGGGCTGTACACCCAAGATGAGGGAATCAGTTGGTGGTCGTCCAGTCGTACTTAGAGATCGAGGGATATGCGAGGAAAGTGCCTCCGGTTTCGTTCAGACCCAGAACGAACTTGTAAACGGATTGTGTGTATGACATTGGATTTTATTCTGTGTTGATTGATTTCTGTTAAATATATATCTCTTTGGCGGCGGAGAATTTATTCTCTTGCTTAACGCCCTTCTCTGAGACGTACAAGCTTAGAGGTTATATATCGATAGATATCAATCGCATGGCATGAATTGCCTGTGTGGCACGCTGAGTTGCATGGATCAAGGCTTCTGTTGAAAAGCAAAGTCTTGTGGTTGATGATCGAAGCACGGCCTTTGGGGCGTAGCTTTGTGTATAACGTGAATTCGCGAGCCTCACACCTCAGTATGAGTTAAAAACGGGATAAGGACTGCAGGGAGAGCACGACGTTTCTTTCTAGCTTTGGTGGTGTCAGTGACTTACCAGCCCTGACATTTATATACTTTTCACCTATGTGGTTGTTGGATGAGGCACCTCGATTTTAGGTCTGTAAGGACCGGGAAACGTGTGTTCAGGAATAACTAATCCTCAAACGTAAGAGAGGACCGGCCCTGAAGCATCCAGGGGTTACCCAGAGTGTGTAGTCCCGAGGCATTTGCTAGAATGTATCGAAGCGGAGAGGAGCTTTCCCCTTGCCTCGACTCATGACGGAAATCCAATTTCCAATACGTGATATTGCGGTTTTAATTGTAGAACCAGTATGTCCACATGATATATGGTACCCATGTCGTCTATGATTGATATTTATGATTGAAATTGTTTTGACACTATGCACCTATAATAGTATCAAATGATTTGTTTTAAACGTACCAAGCATGTTTGGCTATTATAAGGGAAAACCCTATCCTTCGGCTTGTGTTGCATTGTGTGATGGGATCTGGGTCTTATAATAGCTTCATTTTTCGAAAAAGCATTGCGCTGTTTATTCTATGCACTGGTATTCTTGGGAGGAAACCCGTTCCGTGTTATACGGCGTGGTCCCTTGAATTACTCTCTTTTAAAGTAAAGTTTTAAATAACTGTTTTAGTTCTCACACCAGTCACATGACTGACCTGGAGTTTATTGTTTTAACCTAAACTCTGGGTGCCCCTATTTTCCGCACGGGCAGCTAGTAGTTTTGGTTTTGCAGATTTATATTCACAGGATCCTGGTTTACAGCTGGAATGATATCCGGAAAGCTCTATATCCGTATATCACCTTCAATTGTGCTTTGTATTATTTTCCGCTGCTATGTAATTTATTGTAATCTCTGATATTTATCGAATGTAATTTATTCAATTATACTCTGTATATTCTTGTATCTGATGGAATTATTGTAATAGCAATGAAATGTTCTCCCGTCTGCGTTCTTTTGTGGCTTGTTCTCGAACTATCCGCACTTTCCTTCACGGGGAAGTTACGGGTTTTCACATTTGGTATCAGAGCTTTGGTTTACAGAGCTCGAGAACAAGGCACATTAGAACCATACGAAAGAATTCATCAGATATTGGATTAGTAATATCCAATTAGAATGACTCGTTAGAGATGGGATCAGTAGTATCCTAGAACGAGTGTGAAGAGTATATTTTTCAACTGAAAACAATTTTGTTTTGAAATTTAAATCGTTTTATACGTATTTGAATATTTATTTATTTTGAATATGGACAATCTAGTATATAAAGATTTTGCATATACGCGTCATGAACGTATATTCGAAGTATTAATATACTGGATAGATATAGAATCACATCCTAGACACCCGGAGATGGTTCTGATGATTGATATATCATCATCAGAATTTGTGTTCGTGTTTCAGAGGTGTGATATCTATATATTTCCATTAGACTGGTGTGAGAACCAAAAACTTATATAGATAGATTTATGGTTGTGTATTGGCATCAAAAACATGATTTTCTGTATATATATATATATATCAAATTATGAATTTGAAACGATAATTCACTAATTGATTGATGTTTGTGTGGTTTGTTTATTTGTTTGATAATTTTGAAACATTTGGCCTAATTGAATCAAATATTGAATTGTACTGAAAATTGTTTGGAAATGCATGCATATACATGTACTTACATTGAACAGGTCATAGCAAGGAGGCTAGAGCAGAGAATAAATTTTGTTTGCCCGACAAATAGGTACATGTTTACTATAATTTACTGTTTTGTTTGGGTGATGATGATTTTATGAGCCGATTGGCTAGCCGCTTAGCTTTTTCTTTTTCTTTTTGAGATCAGAAGGCCTATATGGCGATTTCGGGATTTTCCCGTGCTCCCGGTGCAGGGGAGGTTATGGCGAAATTTTTCGAAAATTTAGGGTGTTAGCCAAATTTTTGAAAAATTTGAAAAGTTTTTAGAAACTAAAAAGTTGAAGAACTTAAGCCGTAAAGAAAATATGGAAAGTTGAGTTGATCAGTAAACAACTTTCGGCTTCGTTCCTTTTCGGGGATGAAAAGTTTTAAGTGAGGGAGATTGCAATAACCCGGAAATTCCGAGCCAGTTTAAAATTTTTGTTTTGGCAACTTCGACGAATTTTGAAGATTTAAAATGGATTATTTCAAATAATATCGACGAGAAATTTATTTTGAATATATTTAGAA
This sequence comes from Allium sativum, assembly GCA_030737875.1. Taxonomy (NCBI): domain Eukaryota; kingdom Viridiplantae; phylum Streptophyta; class Magnoliopsida; order Asparagales; family Amaryllidaceae; genus Allium; species Allium sativum. The sequence continues at coordinate 9,814,412 of JASFAX010000034.1, forward strand.
CGTATATATTATATACGCCGTCGTTAGAATATAAAATGAATTTAATTTGAATTGAAAAAAAAACGAATTGAATTTGAATTGAATAGAAAACGAATTGAATAGAAAACGAATTGAATTTGAATTGAATAGAAAACGAATTGAATTTGAATTGAATAGAAAACGAATTGAATTTGAATTGAATAGAAAACGAATTGAACTTGATTTGAATAGAAAACGAATTGAATTCAAATTGAATTGAAATTTGAATTGAATTGAGATGAATTTTAAAACAAATTTATAAGGAAAAATTGAATTTTGATTTGAATTGGAAATGGAATTTGAAATGTTTTTGAAACGAATTTAAAACTATTTATAAAATTCGTTTTAAATAGAAATCGACGAAATATATATTATATGTTATATATATAATATAATGGCCTGAATAGAACGCGCAGCGCCGCGGCAGTTCGTAAATTTCGACCATTGACTTCGAACGGACATTACGGGAGATCCGACCGTCGGATTCTCCTAAAACCAGAACCGTTGGGTTCGTATCGAAAAGAGCTTTCTAATGAATATTAGAAATTTGAAATCTAACGGTTGGATTTGGAGATATGTCCAAATCAAATTTGGAAAAGGTCGCTGTAAGTGCAGTTCGATGGCCGTTGATGGAAATCGACTGTACGGGCGTTGATAAAATTATTAAAAATAGTAATAATTTGTGTAAAATCATAAGAAATGATTTGGGAAAAATTGGGATGAAAAACTCCATATTTGAAAAGATAAAAATAGATTTTTATCGAAATGAACTAGTTTAGAACTAAAGTAAAAACGCATTTATTTAAAATAAATAAATTGGATTTGAAATGGGTTTTAAATCGAATTGATTTGTGGGTTTATCGTGAACAGTGTTTTAAATAACACTTGTTCTTTAACCCGATAATAAATAGAATGTGATTTGGGTTTATCGTGAACTGTGTTTTAAATGACATTAGTTCTTTAACCCAGTAAAAGGAGTTTTAATGAATCTGCAATTAGATTGAAATGTGAATTGATAATCTAAATTATCAAATTTGGGAAAATGAGCGAGAATGGAGTATCACCAGTTTTGCTCCAAAGCGATAGTTAAATCTTTATTTAGATTTGAACGTGAAATGGTAATTAATTTTACCGATAACACCATGGTGTTAGATATGGAGTATTACCAGTTTTGCTTCATGGGATGAATAGGTTGGGATTGGGAAATAAAATAAATAATTACTCCGGTGTGGTTCGCTAATCTCGACTAGTTTGGAAAACCATAATTTGGTTTGAAATGATATCCAAAGAAAGATTAAAGGATAAATTTTAAAGAATTTATCTTGGATAAAATTAATGGGAACCTTTCCCTAAGAATATGAAATTTAGAAACTAGCTGTAGGTTAGTCAAGAAGAATGGTTTCCTGGGTATTGATCTGATGTTGGTTTCAGCCTTCGGGGTTAATATTTAGGGAATTGTTCTCTTGCTAATTTACGGTTAGTGACTGATGAATTGGAATGAGGCGTATGTTGTGTTTATGTGACATTTGTTTTAATATACTCGGGTTGTTCGAAAAGGCCGGGTTTATACCCAATCTGAATAACCGATTCGACGATATGTCGAAGATGAAGACGGTGGTTGAAGACCGGAAGTCTTCACATCGTTTGGGTGATTACTGATGATCTTGATTGGGCTGTACACCCAAGATGAGGGAATCAGTTGGTGGTCGTCCAGACGTACTTGGAGATCGAGGGATATGCGAGGAAAGTGCCTCCGGTTTCGTTCAGACCTAGAACGAACTTGTAAATGGATTGTGTGTCTGACATTGGATTTTATTCTGTGTTGATTGATTTCTGTTAAATATATATCTGTTTGGCGGCGGAGAATTTATTCTCTTGCTTAACGCCCTTCTCTGAGACGTACGAGCTTAGAGGTTATATATCGATAGATATCAGTCGCATGGCATATATTGCCTGTGTGGCTCGCTGAGTTGCATGGATCAAGGCTTCTGTTGAAAAGCAAAGTCTTGTGGTTGATGATCGAAGCACGACCTTTGGGGTGTAGCTTTGTGTATAACGTGAATTCGCGAGCCTCACACCTCGGTATGAGTTAAAAACGGGATAAGGACTGTAGGGAGAGCACGACGTTTCTTTCTAGCTTTGGTGGTGTCAGTGACTTACCAGCCCTGACATTTATATACTTTTCACCTATGTGGTTGTTGGATGAGGCGCCTCGATTTTAGGTCTGTAAGGACTGGGAAACGTATGTTCAGGAATAACTAATCCTCAAACGTAAGAGAGGACCAGCCCTGAAGCATCCAGGGGTTACCCAGAGTGTGTAGTCCCGAGGCATTTGCTAGAATGTCTCGAAGCGGAGAGGAGCTTGCCCCTTGCCTCGACTCATGACGGAAATCCAATTTCCAATACGTGATATTGCGGTTTTAATTGTAGAATTAGTATGGCGACATGATATATGGTACCCATGCCGTCTATGATTGATATTTATGATTGAAATTGTTTTGACACTATGCACCTATAATAGTATCAAATGATTTGTTTTAAACGTACCAAGCATGTTTGGCTATTATAAGGGAAAACCCTATCCTACGGCTTACGTTGCATTGTGTGATGGGACCTGGGTCTTATAATAGCTTCATTTTTCGAAAAAGCATTGCGCTGTTTATTCTATGCACTGGTATTCTTGGGAGGAAACCCGTTGCGTGTTATACGGCGTGGTCCCTTGAATTACTCTCTTTTAAAGTAAAGTTTTAAATAACTGTTTTAGTTCTCACACCAGTCACATGACTGACCTGGAGTGTATTATTTTAACCTAAACTCTGGGTGCCCCTATTTTCCGCACGGGCAACTAGTAGTTTTGGTTTTGCAGATTTATATTCACAGGATCTTGGTTTACAGCTGGAATGATATCCGGAAAGCTCTGTATCCGTATACCACCTTCAGTTGTGCTTTGTATTATTTTCCGCTGCTATGTAATTTTTTGTAATCTCTGATATTTATCGAATGTAATTTATTCAATTATACTCTGTATATTCTTGTATCTGATGGAATTGTTGTAATAGCAATGAAATGTTCTCCCGTCAGCGTTCTTTTGTGGCTTGTTCTCGAACTATCCGCGCTTTCCTTCATGGGGAAGTTACGGGTTTTCACACTAACTCAGTCAGATTAACTGCGTATTACCAGAAAAATCGCTTACCAGGGCGACCGAGTTTCTCGCTTCCAGAAAGAACTCGTCGACCGGTTATTTCGGGCCAGCGTGGAATATTTCTACAGAGCCAGTCCACTTAATATCCCGACTTCCAAGGAGATAAAGGCGGTCAACCATATGCGGACAAAGCTCTGCTTTTGATATACCTCTCCATGGATGCCACGTCGGCCACAACTTTCAAGGATACGGTTTATGAGCAGTGGAATCAGACTTCCAGCCGCAATTCGAGCCAATGGATGGGTTCCACGTATCTGGACCTTCCCGGAATGGCCGGACCATTTCGCAATAGCCCAAGCAGCATTTTCCACCTATAAATACTTCCAAACTTAAAGAGAAAAGGGGACTTCTCTGGGCCAGATGACTTTCTAAAAACTTTTCCTCTCTACTCTCCTCCAGAATCTTAGTCTCTCAAAAGGAAGAAAGGAAAATAATCATTCTCTTTCTTTTCTCTAAGCAGAAAAAGCATTGTATTTGTAATCAAAAAAGAAAGGAATAATATATAAAGTGGACGTAGGCATTGTCTTTGCCGGACCACTATAAAAATTCTATGTGTGCTCCCCGTTCTTTTACTTTTTATTGCGTATTTTATCTTTACTCGTGTGTAGATCACGCGATTGGGGGTTGATTGTCACTAGTGACCAACTTTTGACGTCAACAAGTCCCGAAAAGGAACATTATTACTATTCCATTTAGCACCATGGCTGACGATTCTAAACTTGAATGGTTTTATATCAGACAGCAGCCGGGGTGCGCCAGGAGATGGACCAAATCAAGTAAAGCACTGACTTTCTAGATTTCAATTTTAAATGCTCATTCCAACACAATGATTTGCGTTCTTTTTCATTTGCAGTTGATAACCCAAAGCAAAAATCGTATCAATTATACTTTGATCGTTTGTATCGGCTTCTCAATGGCGATCAAAAGTTCCTAACCATCGACGAAGTTCTTAAGGATGAGTATCTCCATCATCACGGGTTACTATCTATTACCCGTAGTATAGGTCATAGGACGGGTCCATATGTGTACATACCCCCGGTCGACATTATTCCTGAGACGGGCGAGGGCTCGAAAGGTCCAACAATACCTCTTCGGACTCCACCTTCTCCATGCTCAACTCAGGGCGATGAGTTAGCCAACATAGCTGAAAAGAACATAGAAGGGTATACCATCCCTGATGACGCTATTTCTCCTAAGAAGTCAACATCCCCTAAAGAGCTGTCAATAGACGCTTCTCAAGGAGATGCTCCTACTACCGATGATTCCACATTTAAGGGATTATGAAATCTTCCCCTGCCTGAAACTATCTATACTTAAAAGGACTTTGGCATGAATCCTTTAACCTTCACTTTTTCAGAGGAGACTACTCCCGTGAAGGCCAAAGAGACCGCTCATGCTATTCTGACTTCAGACTCTGGTTTGTTGGGGGGAACACCACTTAGGATGCACATAACACATTCGCACCGCACGTCACAACACTCGTGTCTTATGTGAGCATTGATTCTTAACTCCACTTTTATTGTTGTGCAGGTACAATATCTCGTCCTTACTATGATGTTAGGAAAATTCGTTGTAGCATGTCTAGACCTCCTTCCGACACCGAGCATGATCGCCGTGAGAGCAGGGGCAGAGATGACAGAAGGCCTCACGATTCTCATTGACCACACACCTCACGCTCTCGTTCTCCTGTCCGGTCGGATCTAGACAGATATAAGAGCCACCAAAGTCGTCGTGGGGAAGACACATCACAATCCAAAGATCGAACTTCTCCCCAAGACAAATATAATGGAGAAAAAAGTCCACCGAAACACACCGATTCATGAGACAAGCACAAAGCTTCTGAGAAGCGATTTGGAAAAGGCGATGCAGCCATCGTCCCTGCTAAGCGGAAACACATTGAACTATCATACTGCCAACCCCCACCACTGGATGCTGATTCCAAAACTAAACTGGCATATCTGGAGAAGCAGTTCCCATATCACTACTTTGAGAATCTAACTTTCTTACCTGCACTTGAGCCTATTTCTTCAAAGTAGGCAGATGAGGCTAAGGCAAAGATTGAAGCAGTTGAGAAACAATACTTGGAGATGTACAAGTATTCACGCAATCTTTCCAGAATCATTCAGGCCTTAATTACAGACGTTGATGCAATGAAGAAGGCTGCAGATTCCGATGAGAATGTTTTAAAAAATCTGGAGAAGGACTTAGAAGATACACAGGCTCAACTTGTCATTGCTCAACGAGATGCCACCAACTTCAAACAGCAATTTGAGGAATTACAAAAGCGTTATCATAACTTATTGGAATCTCACAGTCTAGAACGTTTGGAGTTGAAGAAACAAGCGGAACATGGTAAGTCAAACAGTGTCAAAATGCAACTGGCTTACAATACTCTTGAGAAAGAAAAGGCCGAGTTAGTAAGGAAGAATGCCGAGCTGGAGAAACGAAATGCTGACTTGGAGTCCAAGTTAAAGGAATCCGAGACTAGAGCTGCCTTAGCTGAGGGGAATGTGGATAGCACTATTAAGTCTGCTGAAGAAACTCAAAAACAGCTATCAGAGGCTCAAGAAGAATTGCACGGCTTTGGCGAACTAATGATCGAATTCTTTGCACACATAATCCGTCGCCGAAACATCTCTTGGATCGAAGACTATCCGATTACCTTAGTTCACGTATGGAGTCAAATCATCGAATGGGAAAAAGAGGAACTTAAGGTAGACTTCGTTGATGAAGACAAACTCATGGAGAAGTATCTGAGAGATGATGAACCGGCACGTCTGGCCGAGGGGCGTCGCCTTATTGCTGCTGCTATGGAGGAGGAGAAATGCCTGGCCAAACAAAAGAATATCCTTGAAGTTGGTTCCTCTTCTGCTACCGCCGAAGCTACTGGAGTCGAGGGATATGATGCCGAGAATCCGGGATTTCCTAGAGCATCTCTTTTATCTTCTGTGCCCGAATCAACATCAGAGACGGTAGCCGCCCCAATTGAGAAATCATCAGAAGGTATTTCCACCTTTTCACCCCAATTCGTCAAGGTCATCTCCACCTTTCATCACATCATTGGGAAATCGGTCGAGGATCCTTTATTTTCTCCTGAGTTGATAACTGTTGCTTCTCATTCTGTAGGTGCTGAACCAGCCGAGAAGACTGATGAGCCTCGGGGAACCACCATTGGGGAAGAATCCATGGAAAAGGCTCAGGGAGGACAGGATAAGGCTACCATCGTCGAATCCGGAGGGGGAGCTGAACCGCCTAAGGCCGACACTTCTCATGATGATGAAATGATGGATGCTTTGAAAGACGACAATGGTAATGAGGGGCATGAAGAAGATCCTGATGTTGCTATAATCGGGGATTCGAAAAATGCTGATGACATGACTTTGGCTGAAATGAAAGCCGAACAAGAAAAGCGCATGCAGCTGAAAGTCGAGGAATTAAACCCCGAAAGCCTTAAGCCCCTTGCAGTGGTGGATCTTGGATCGAGGTTAGTTGTTAAGCTTTCAACTAGATCAATTACAGAAGAGCTTGCTAAAAAATCTTCTCTTGATTCCAATGTTCCGACTCCTAGGAAGAAATCTACCGATTCTGGTACTTCAACTACAGAGAAGAAGAGGCCAAAGCGTCTCATGTCTGATGCTGAAAAAGAAGCTAGAAATGCTCTTAAGGCTGCCAAAAAATCCAAGTATTCTCAAAAGCCCAAGTGATAATGCGCTTTGTTTTATTTTATTTTGATATTCCACTGGTCCGCTATTATTGTAGTGAGTGTGGCCCTCGCATCTTTTGCTTAGCCTTTCTGTATAAACTCACATGTTTGTGAATAAAGTGGTTTGTTCCCTGCAATGTCTGATATTCGTAAATTTAACATTTAGGTAAAAATGCAAATGAACAGCATGTCATATCACAGTTATATAATAAAGTCATTATTAAGGTGAACATGTGTATATATATATGCCCTCAATCCATCTTGGATAACTGATTAAGACTTACTCAAGATTGATTAAATTCAAAATTCAGCTGCCCCCGATTCTCTGATGGGGCCATATTCTTTTTGTCATTGATGCTTATTCTTTTTAGCATATTTATACTCTCCTGTCTCATAACCAGGTTAGATTATTACTGAGGCAGTCTCTTATCGAGGTGCACCTTCACGCCTCAAGGAACGTCGCCTTCCCGTCCTTTATACTCTCTCTTGTTTCATGAGAGTTAGAGTTAGGAATGTCGTCTTCCCATTCTTTGCATCTTATCATGCAAACGGTCATTTTGTTTGCTCCTGCACATAGGTTATCTCCAATTTTTGAAATTTAATTTAATGTTTTGTGTTTCATTGTCATGACAGAATAATGGTTGAAGATATAAATAATGCAGGAAAATAAATGACACACGATATTTTTATAGTGGTTCAGCTAAGTCGTAGCCTACATCTGCTTCATAATCCTTTGTTCATATAAAAAACTTTTTAAGGCAAATCGTGCCTTTTTACATAGCTTAAAAAACAAAAAGGAAGTCATTTCATATTTAGCTCAGGTATCGTCGCAAGTCCTAAGCGTTCCAAGCTCTGGGAATCTCTTCACCGTCCATGGCCGTTAGCTTGAATGCTCCTGTATCAAGCTTCCGTTAGATGGTGTATGGCCCTTCCCATTTTGGACCCAATTGGATTGAAGGCGGGAAGACTCGTTTCAATACTAAGTCTCCTGGTTCAAAGGTTTTGAAGCGAACTTTCCGGTCATATTAACGTGCTACTTGATGTCGGTGTCTTGAGGCACGCAAGTCTGCTTCGTCTCTTTTTTCTTCAACCATATTAAGAGACTCTAGGAGGAGTGTTCTATTTGTCATCGGGTCATAGTATGCGACTCGATGAGAAGGGACTTCCAATTCTACCGGGATTACTGCTTCTGACCCAAAGGAAAGTGAATAGAGAGTATGGCCAGTGGCCGTCTTAAAGGTTGTCATGTAGGCCCACAAAGCTAGTGGTAACTCATATACCCACTTGGCTTTGGCCCACTCCAACTGCTTCTTGAGAATAGATTTAATGACCTTGTTTATTGCTTCAACCTGGCCATTTGACTGTGGGTAAGCTACAGCAGTGTACCGTTTATCAATCTTGTACTTCTGGCATAAGTTTCTGAATTCGACGCTGTCAAACTGTGTCCCATTATCAATTACGATGGTCTTTGGTATCCCAAATCGACAAATAATGTTTCTGACCAGAAAACTAATCACCTTTCTTGCCGTGATCGTTGTTAAAGGTTTATCTTCCACCCATTTCGTGAAAGAGTCCACGGCGACGATTGCGTACTTTGCTCCCCCTCTGGAAATAGGTAACACTCCAATAATACCAATCCCCCACATGGAAAACGACCATGGGCTTACCCTCGATTTGAGCTGAGTCGGAGGTGCTCTGGGAATCTTGGCAAATCTTTGACATTTGTCGCAGCATCGTTAATAATCAGCCGTGTCTTTATTCACGGTGGGCTAAAAATATCCATATCGTAATACTTTCTTTGCTAGGGTTTGGCCCCTGGTGTGGTCCCCACACTCACCTTCATGTACTTCTTGAAGTACACGTTTGATGTCGTCGTGTGCGATACACCGTAGTAGGGGCATTGAAAACCCCTAGCGATAAAGGACGTCGTCCTATAAAACGTATCTTGCATCCTTACGTCTTACAGCTCATCTTTTGCTCTTCTTCAACGGGAGGGTTCCATTCTTGAGAAAATTCTTGATTGGTGTCATCCATGATTCTCTCTCGGGATCAACTTCCAAGGCTAGTTCCACTTCCATCAGGTCGAAACTCGGTGATTCCAAAACCACTATCGGAACCATTTCAGTTTCTTTAGGATTATCAGAACTTGCTAGCTTTGCCAACCAATCTGCTATCTGATTTTCTATTCTTGGAATATGCGTTATGCTGTAATGCTCCAAACTACCCAACAACTCCTTTACCTTTTTGAGATAAGTAACGAGTCGAGGCCCTTTAGCAATAAATTCCTCCCGAACCTGGCATACAACTATCTTGGAATCGCAACATATATCCAGAGTCTTCACCCCCAGTTCTTTGGCGAGTTTCAGCCCAGCAATCAGGGCTTCGTACTCGGAATCGTTATTGGTAGCATCAAACTCTAATCGCAATGCATAGTAAATAGATCGTCCTTCAGGAGTTATTAAAACAACTCCGGCGTCGGACCTTCGATCATTTTTGGCTCCGTCCATACATAACTTCCATGGACTAAGCTCTAACTCTTGGTCCAAAGTAACCACCTTGTCACCCACCGTTTCCTCTTCGGGAATTGTGAATTCTGCTATAAAGTAGGCCAATGCCTGTCCCCTTATTGATTTTCGTGGCTGAAAATTTAAATCGAATTGACTCAGCTCGATGTTCCATTTAAGTAAATGCCCCGATGCTTCGGATTTTTGCAACACTGATCTTAAAGGTTGATCGGTGTATACAACTATCGGGTGAGCCTGAAAGTAATGACGAAGTTTGCGGGAAGCAATCAGGAGGCTATAAGCATGTTTTTCTATCTTCGTATAATTACGTTCTGCAGTAGCTAGCTTCTTGCTCACGTAGTATACAGGCCTCTGGACTTTATCCTCTTCACATACCAATGCTGTACTGATGGCATGAGATGATACCACTAGGTAGACAAATAAATCCTCATGTTCCACGGGTTTTGATAATATTGGAGGATTTTCTAATAAGTCTAATAAATTCTGGAAAGCCTCCACACAGTCAGGGGTCCACTCAAAATTTTGTTTTCCTCGTTTTATTAGATCAAAGAAAGGTACGCACTTATCTGTGGATTTGGAGATAAACCTGCTCAATGCAGAAATTTTTCCGGCTAGGCTTTGAACATCCTTGATCTTTCGTGGTTCTTCAATATTTCTTATTGCTGCTATTTGACTAGGATTTATCTCAATTCCTCGAGAACTTACGATAAACCCAAGGAATTTTCCAGATGCGACCCCAAATGAGCATTTTAGGGGCTTTAACTTCATTCCATACCTTCGAAGAATATCAAACGTTTCAGCTAAGTCCCTTGTATGGTCGGAAGATTGTTTAGACTTCACAAGCATGTCATCCACGTAAATCTTCATGCTTTTCCCGATTTGATTATAGAACATGCGGTTGACCAAACACTAGTACGTGGCTCCTGCATTCTTTAATACAAATGGCATTACCACATAACAATATAACCCCAAGTCTGTGATGAAACTTGTACGCTCCTGATCTGGTATGTGCATGGGAATTTGATTGTACCCCGAATAGGCATCCATAAAGGATAAAAGCTCGTGTCCAGCCGTCAAGTCTACTAGTTGATCAATTCTGGGAAGAGGAAAACTATCCTTCAGGCAAGCCTTGTTCAAGTCAGAGAAGTCGATACATGTACGCCACTTCCCATTAGATTTTTCGACCAGGACAGGATTTGATATCAAGTCGGGATATTTCGAATCCTTAATGAATCCATTATCCTTTAATTTCTCTACCTCTTCTTTCAAAGCTGCTGACCACTCTGGGCCTAACATCCGTCTCTTCTGTTTGACCGGTGGGTGATTTGGATTAATGCATAAAGAGTGGCTCATAATGGCAGGCGAAATCTCACACCTGTCAGTGTGAGTCCAGGCAAACACATCCAGATTTGCCCTTAAGAAATCAGCCAACTCTTTCGCTCGAACTGGATCCAGCTGCGAGTCGATCTTTAGTACTTTTGTCAAATCTGTCTCATCAATAGGTATATCTGTTGTTATCTCGTTGGGAGTCGCCTTTCTATCCTCGGGTTCTCTATCCTCTCTGGGATCTATATCCTCGAGCACATCTAAGGGTGACTCTCTTGGGGCTGGACCCCTTAATTGCTATGCTGAGTTTTCCTTCGAAGGGGGAGAATCGTCCTTAGTTTCTATATTCAACCCCTTCATTAGCATCTTCAACTCCGTCATGTAACAATCTCGTCCCGTAGCTTGGTCGCCTCTTATTACCCCAATTCCTGCGTCAGTCGGGAATTTAAGCAGCAAGCACCAGGTGCAATACATGCCCTAAACTCGGCAAGGGCCGGTCGGCCTAGGAAAGCGTTGTAGGGTGACTCTACATTCAAAACTAAAAATGGAAGGATCCTCACTCTCTGGCGATCTCCCTATCCTAATGTTACCCGTAATTCTACGTAGTCCATCGGAGCCGTTGGCGCCCCATTGAAGCCACGTATCCATCCTTCGCAGGGCTTTAGATCTTTTGCTTTGAGTCTCATTTGTTCAAAAGCTTTCTTAAAGAGGATATTGACCGAGCTCCCGTTGTCCACCAACACTTTATGGACTAAAGCAGGGCCGATGGTTGTGGTGATTATCAGTTGATCTTCAATTGGGGATTGAACTCCGAAATCATCTCTACTACGGAATATGACGTCGTCTGACATCGTCTTTTGTTGTTTTACTGGAGTAATGTCTTCGAGGTTACTGCATTATCCTACCTCAAAGTGCTTGGCGGCATTGACATACTGATCCATCGCTTTGAAACTATGACTAGCTAGGTTGGTTCCGCCTATAATGGTATTGATAACGATCCCCTTGCCTTTCTTCTGGGATGTGGGTTTTGAAGTAGGTTGGTTTTGGTTCGGGGCTTGTCCCCCTTGCCCCCTGTCCCTTGGGGCAACCTTGTACTCATCTAACTTCCCTTCCTACATCAATCTTTCAACTATATCTTTCAAATGATGGCATTCGTTGGTGGAATGACCGTGGGTTCCATGGAACAAACAAAACTTTCCCGTTGCGATCTATTTTTCAGTGGAGTCTCTGAGTGGTGGTTTTTTGTATTGAAATATGCTGTATGTGTCCAAATAAATGTTTTCCAAGGTATCATTCAATGGCGAATAGTTTTTGAAAGTTTAAAATCGAGGTCTTTTGCTGGAATTGTTCCCTCGGTTCCTACTCCTATTGCCGTTTCCATTCTTGTTGCTGTTACCTCCGTTTTGGCCGACGTTCACTTCAACCTTCCCTGAACTGTCACCAGATTGTTTCACAGCAACATTACTTTGGACACATTCCCTCGAGGCCGCTTCCGACTTTCTCTTCCTATTTGCATGAGCCTCTTCTCGCCTTAAGCGAATATTAGCTTTTTCGTAGAACAATTCCCTAGTAGAGGGCGGTTTCCCGGATAGACAATCCCCAAATTATGTGTCCGGGTCAACTCCTTCTATTAAAGGCATCAGAATAGTGGGTTCATGAGGGTCACTAACTTCGGTGATGGCCAGGTTGAAGCGGTCCAATTATGATTTCAGATATTCGCCTGGAGCCTGTTTAATCCTTGACAACTCTATGATGCTTTTGGATTTGCGGGCGTGAAGTCGAAACTGGTTCATAAAGCGCTCACTTAATTCTGTGAAGTTTGACACTGACCGTGGAGGGAGTCGGGTAAACCACATTAATGCCATGTCTTCTAGGTAAATTGGAAAGGCCTTGCATTTTATAGCATCTGGAGCTGCTGCGACATTCATGAACCATGCGTACCTCATCAGATGCTGTCCCGGGCCCGTTCTCCCTGAATATCGATCCATTTGTGGCAAGTTGAATCGTCGAGGGAACTGAAAGTCTAATATATCATCTGTGAATGGGGTATGACTTCACTCAATGCCCCAGTCCTCATTAGTGTATCGTCGGCTTACGGACATAATCTGACGCACCATCGCCCACACATCGACATTTGTTAATGTCTGCACAGGTTCTCTAGGTCTGATATTCGGATTACCACTGGGTTCCTGATTAGGGGATAACCTCCTATTTCTCGCAGCGGCTGCTCTAAATTGCTCCCTACGCTCCCGGTCGATCTCAGGAGGAAGGGGCTGAAGAAGTTGTTGTTGCGTAGGATTAGTAATGTTAGGATCCCCGGGTAGAACATGGGATCCACGCATGGGCAATAGCATAGGCTCTTTCAAGCTCGGGTCATCAGGCCCTAACATACGAGCATAGCCTTCGCGGGATCCTAAAGATCCAAAAGTTAACTGATCAAGATTCTGAGGTCGCTCAGCCGGCCTTCTTTCACGAGAACGTCCCTCATCTGAAGAAGATAAATAATCTGCAGCAAGGCGACGTGTTGGGGAAGGTGTCTTTTGCCTCCGGAGCTCCTTGAGTTCCCTAATCATGGTGATCATGTTCTCTTGCATGTGAAGACTGTCACATTTATAGGCTTCCAATGCCTCTTTAGTACTCTGGAGCATTTCAAGAAAGCATGAAAAATCTCCTTGTATGACGGGTGCAGATGGATCAGGCTGATCATTGGTCATAGCGGCTGGAATCGGAGCATTGGCAGGAGCTCGAGTAGAAGTTCCAGCTTCACTTTGATTCGGGTCGGATCGGAGCACAGTGATACGGCCGGACCTGTTCGGATGGGGAGAGTGGGTGGCTTTAACATCGCTGGATCGGATCGGATTGGGGTCATCGGTTTGTATCAGTCCTTCCTGACCGGAGCGGTCTGCTCCAGAATCTTGACCACGCGATCTCGTCAAACCATTGTTTGCTGATCTTCGTTCACTTCATTCTCTCGATTAATTTGTATTTCCTTGCCTTTTCCTTTGGCCATAATTTCCAATTCTTCAGTGATTAACCAATAGGTACTTAAATATGTCAAAAACGGAGGATTAACTTCTTTGAACTTTGAAGGTCCAAATAGTAGAATGATAATCCCAAAAAGCGGAGAATCCAAAAAATTCATAGTGAAAGCACCAAAATATTAGATCCAAAATTGGCTCTAACACCCAAACAAGTAATGATTCTACTGAAATGAAATCAAAAAACGGAGAAAACACACAATTTATAGTGGTTCGGCGTTAAATAGCCTACATCCACTTTCTACTCTTTGAATTGATGTCTTGAATGCAAGTACAACAGCGATTTTCACTCAATTCTCACTTATACAATACATCGATTCACTCAATTTCCTTCACAATATGATTCAAAAGATGATTGTAATCTGAATAAGTTGATGAAATTCGGATAGTAAAGGAGTTTGAGTTCTGAAAATGCCAAAAGATCCTTCCAAATGCCTCTTGATGGTGTATTTATAAGTGAAAATGCTCATGGGATGGCTTCGGTTCGGATCCACGTGGCCTCCATCCCATCACTCTCGGGTTCATATGGGATATGGGTGTGACAACACATCAGTTTAGTGGCAAACATGGGTAGAACGTGGGCATAACCACTCCGAATTCCAAGGGAACGTGGGGTGAAGCTGTCGTGACTCTGGGTTCAGATCGGGGGTGCTAGCAACCAGGGGATCAGATCGGTTTTGGTGGAAGAATGGAAGGGCGGATTGAGTATACAAAGAGGAAGGAGCGGATCGGGTCTTTCCGCTCCGAACTGGTTATGCCCCCGTGGCTTTGTCTTCTGCTTCACAATCATCTTGGCTTGACTACTGGGATCCGATCCGAACCGGACTTCTAAAAGGGTGTATTTCTTAGTCAATATTCTTCACTTAAATAATCCTTTAACTTTGTGTAGCCTAGTTCACAAAGTAGGCTAACACATACTAATATTCCAACATGTCATATTCATCACTTTAATCCTTTCTAACATGTGTTTAAACATTTCAACATATCATATCTAAACATGTCATAACAATAATTCAATACTTTTAATTATTTTAGCAAATTCACATTATACGATAACGGGGAATGTTTAAACAGTAATATATCATTACCAAAAATGATATTACTTAAATCCACTCACCTCATTTGCAGATGTAGAAATTCTTCTAAATAGTTGTTGTAGATGAAATCCGACTTTTATCTTTTTGTAGAGTTGGAGTTTGGTTAAAAATCTTGCTTCTTTGTTAATCTAGATTCCAGCAACACAACCCCATTTTATTTTTTTAATTTGGAATGTCATGGAGGCAGAGAAAGAGATGAAGAATTGCGTGTGGATAAAATGGAAGAGACAGAGCCCCTTTTTATAGATTAACAGAACCAATCCTTAACCGTTAGATATTAGGTTTTTCATTCTCACCGTACATGAAATGTTGAGTCAACTACGAATAAGGTCCATTTTGCAATTCATACTTTATTTTACACTGCCTATACATACACAATTTCAATGTTTTGCAGTTTTCAATAGCCTTCTTGTTTTGCTCCCTTTTTAAATTAATTGTACCTATCCTCCTACTTTAATTCATTGCATGTTTTCATGCGTGTATATTCTTTTCTTTAATTGGAATTATCTTCATACATAAGACCTCCTTGTGCATATAGAAAGTCTCCTTATGCGCACAACCTTTATTTTATTTCAAAATTTGCCTCTCTTAATTAATAAATGCTTGACTTATTTCTTTTTAAACTCTTTCTCATTTACTTCAATTTACCATTTTTAACGCATTTTTTCAAATATTATTGTGCGTTATTCACACATTAACCTTTTTTTCATGCATTTATCTTCCATGGCCTTTTTTTATTAACACTTGCATTGATTGTTCTTTTTAATATGAATTTTTTTTTCTTTTAAATACCTTACATATATACTTGTGCGTTCCTTCGTATGTCATTACTTCACATTTTTATTAAGTGCTTTTTCAAACGTACCTTTTTTTTAAATGCGTTAACTTATAACGCTTCCTCTTTTCATTTCTTATTGCATTTATTAGTGTGCGTTACTTTCCTCTATGTTATATATATATATATATATATATATATTCCATTTTAACGCTCGCATGAAATTAAACATTTCTTTATAATGTCATTGCATTAATTATTATCCACACTAACTCTTTTAATTGCATGTATTTTCTTAGCTTTCTTAATGCATTAAAAATTGTACTAATTTCCCTCCTTTTTAATGTATGAATTTATTTATATTATAGTTACCATTATTTTTCCTTATTTATGTTCATGCATATACATATAGTTGTATGTTCAGTTGGCCCTCTCTAAAACAAAGGTTAAAATTATGTCACCGCCGAAGTTCGAACCCCCGACCTCTATATTACATATTAAATGCCTCAACCAACTAAGCTATGAAGTATGAAGTCTTTTTTTAATAAATTTAGAAATAATGGTACTCATTGTTCTCCTTCTTTACCTTTTTTTCATGTTTTGCTGCAATGATTCATTTAAAGGTATCTTTTTCATCTTAAATCGATTTTCTGCAATCCATAGGTCTAAATTGACCAGAAAATCGCACGAATGTAATGACGCTACTCCCTGACCAAATTCTGAAAGCTCTTCAAAATTTTCTTTTTCTTATATGCATTATTTAATTGTTACAAAAATGTGGGGTGTTACATTCTCCCACCCTTAGAGGAAATTTCGTCCTCGAAATTTGATAAGGGTAAAAATCAATTAATCTCTCGCATAATATACATCCATCATGTGTGCATCCAATTTTTGCAAACATTATGCACTTGTGCAAAGTGAAATACAACATAATAATGCATGTATACCTAAGAGGTACTTCCTACGTGTATGCAAATTTTTCAAAAATCCTCTTAAAATATGATGCTCACATCCTAAATATACTGGCAGTTCAATGTGAATGCAATATCTTGAAAATAAAAAATGTTTTTTCATCCAAATTTTCCCACATTCTCACTGAGTAAGAGCATAGTTCATCCAATTGTTGCATCCAAAATTGTAATAACCCGGAAATCCGAGCCAATTTAAAAATTTTATTTTGGCAATTTTAGTGAATTTTGATTATTTAAAATGAATTATTTTAAATAATATCGACGAGAAATTTATTTTGAATAGAATTCGAACGTATATATTATATAGATCGTCGTTAGAATATAAATATTTATTTATAATTATAAAAGGAATTGAAAATGGCGCGGTAGTTCGATAATTCGATTTTAAAATTCAAATGAATGTACAGGATTCAAAATAAACTGGATTTTAGTGAAACCAAAAATATTTGAATCTATTTGTGAATATCTTTCCAACGAATCCGAAAAATTGAAATTTCATAGCGGGGATAAAAAGTTATGCCCAGTTGAAAATTCAGAATAGTCGCTATGGAATTCTGGCCCTTTAAAATGGAAATTTTGCAGATGAGCTCGGATTTCGACGAAACCAATTTTGTTGGATCCGGGATGTAAAGTTATTTCTAGGTTTCAAGTTTCGTAATTTTTCGAATCAATATGTGAGCGTGGCAAAGGAAAACGAGTTTGACCAATTTCAGTTGATTTTAATCGACTGCAAAATGGCCATTTTTCAAATGGTCTCGGAATTTGATGAAATTAGTTTTGTTAGGACCGTATGGTCAATACGAAGCTAGAAAATATTTTCCGGGAATTTTTCGAGTTAGTACGTGGGCCCGGTAAATTGAAATGTGCGTTCAAATTCAATATATAGAGTTATATTTTTATTCTGACGGAAACTGATCGAAACAATTGAATCGGCCTACGAAACATATCCCATTGTGTTCGAAATGGGGGTAATTAGCTATAGACGACAGGCGGTGGGTCTCGTTTGTAGGTCGAAATAAAATGTTGCTTTTAGGAAATTTTAAAATAATAAAATATATATTATTTATATCAAATCCCCCCTCTAATTTCTCCTCCCCCCATTCAATAGATCAGAAAAAAACCTAATCCACCGGTGCACCGCAACCCCCCCCCCCCCCGCTGCGCCAACTTCGCTGTCCCCTCCTTCTTCTTCCTCAATCCTTCCGCTAGCCCTCTCCTCCCCGTTGTCCCTCTCTCCCTCCGAATCTCCTGTAGACCAACGCCCAAGTCGAGCCCCCTTCGCCAATCGCAAACCTCCCACTGCCACCTCCTCCCCCATTCTCTCTCCTATTGTCTCCACCAACGTCGCGCACCATTTTCTCCATCGCAGGCCGAACTCGCAGCCTCCTCCTTCGGGAGCCAATCACCGCATCGTGGACCTCCGCAACCACCCACGATTACTCGCAGTCCAGTCGCAACTCAGCCCAATCGAAACGGTGAGTCCTCTGAATTTGATTTCCATGATTTCCTTTTTAAAAAGTGTCGGCTAAAATGTAAAGATTGGATTTTTAAGTGAAATATCATGGTTTTAAAATCAATTTATAATATGAATAGTGTTGCAAAGATAAGATTTTTATTTGTTAACAAAGATTTGATTTTTATTTAGAAAGAGAATTGACTTTCATTTTTCTTATATGAACATTAGTAGAAAAGATTCGATTTTTAATATGCGAGGAAGATTTGATTTTCTTTAATCAAAAGATTAGATTTTCTTTGATAAAAAGATTAGATTTTTATTTAGGAAAAGATAGGATTTTTATTTAGCTAAAAATGCGATTCTTAAAATCATAAAGATATGATTTTTAAGTAAGTAAAAACAAGATTTTTAATCGCATGAAGATTGGATTTTTAATGAAGTAAAGACTTGGTTTTTAACGAAGTAAAAATATAATTTTTATATTATAGGAATAATAAAAATATGATTTTTATATATTAGAGATAATAAAAATAGGATTTTTATATATGTAGTAAATCAAAAATGTGATTTTTATATATAGTAGACAATAAAAATATCATTTTTATACAGTAGAGATTATAAAAATATAATTTTTGTAAGGTAGAGAATATAAAAATACGATTTTTATATATAGCGAAATAATAATCTGATTTTTATTATATGTATAGTGATATAAAAATGTGATTTTTATTCATATAGTGTTGGAATAAGAATGTGATTTTTAATGTGAACGGCGTGACAAAGACTATGTTGGAAGTACGGGCAAATCTAGATGTTCAGAAATTCAAAAATAAAACTGGAGGAGTGGATCCCTCGGTGAGAACTCCTCACCTTTTATTTAATTTTTCTAGTTAAAATATATACTAGAATGCAGATGGTGTTTAGTAGCACCCGACACCCGTCGTCCACAGACCATGGACGGCTTGTATGCTTGTTTGTTTGATTTTGATGTGTAGTTGTTTGTGTGATGTGATGTGAAATGAAATAAAATATTTTATAGTGGAAAATATTTTATAGTTAAAAACAGAATTTTTAACGTGTATTTAAAATGAAATAAATATAAACAAATCGAACGATTTGTTTATATACACACATTTGACTGATATTGACTGGGACGATAAATTTTACACATCGCCCAACTGCACAAATAAAATCTGTGTTTGATTGTTTGAAACCCCACACGGGTATTGGGATGATATATGACATGCACTAATCCTAGTAATTAGTTGTATGTTGATCGATTGATTGACAGACTGTTATAAGCGTCGAATATTTATATTTGATGCTTATACAGTGTAGAATGCACTTTGGATGATGGTTGATTATTTGTCGTTGTTGATATATACATGCGTTGTATGGGAGTCCATAGAAATAAAATCTATGGTAGTTGATTGGGCCTCATTCCAACTTTGAAATAGAATATTTGAAGAGAACTATTTGAATAGAAATATTTGAAAAAAATAATATTTGAAATAGATTATTTGAAAATAGAAATATATGAAGCCGTGTTGACTAGAATGACGTCATTTTGACGTGAACGATATTTATATCGATTATATTCGTTTTTATAATGAATATTGAAAAGTGATTTCAAAATCGAATATTTTGAAATGAAATTCGAATTAAATTGAATTGAAATGAATTAGAATTCGAATCGAAACGAATTGGAAGTCGAATTAAATTGAAACGAATTAGAATTCGATTTCGAATTGGATTGAAAATGAAATGAATTCGAATTGAAAATGAATTCGAACTGAAATTGAATAGAATTGAATTCGAATTGAAATTGAATAGAAATGAATTCGAATTGAAATTGAATTGAAAACAAACTGAAATTGGATTAAAAATTGAATAGAATTGAAATCTATTTGAAACGAATTTATAAGGAAAAATTCAATTTTGATTTGAATTTGAAATGAAGTTGAAATCGTTTCGAAAACGAATTTAAAACAATTTATAAAATATGTTTTAAAAAGGAAATCGACAAAGTATATATTATATATATTATATATATAATATAATTGCCTGAATAGAACGCGCCGCGCCGCGGTAGTTCGCTAATTTCGACCATTGACTTCGAATGGATATTGCGGGAGATCCGACCGTCGGATTCTCCTAAAACCGGAACCGTTGGGTTCGTATCGAAAAGAGCTTTCTAAAGAATATTAGAAATTAGAAATCTAATGTTTGATTTGGAATTATGTCCAAATCAAATTTGGAAAGGGTCGCTGTAAGTGCAGTTCGATGGCCGTTAATGGAAATCGACTGTACGGGCCTTGATAAAATTATTAAAAATAGTAATAATTTGTGTAAAATCATAAGAAATGATTTGTGAAGAATTAGGATGAAAAACTCCATATTTGAAAAGATAAAAATAGATTTTTATCGAAATGAACTAGTTTTGAACTAGAATTATAATTCATTTATTTTTGAAATAAATAAAGTGGATTTGAAATGGTTTTGAAAAATAACCAGAATTTCCAATATATGAATTGGAATGGATTTGAATCGAAATTGTCTTTGGAATATTTCGATGTTGGATTTCGTGATTATACAGATATTGTTATGGAAATTTGAAAGATATATTTATATCCTTATTTCCAATACGATATTTGTTGGTCGCAGAATTTGATATTGATTATAAGCCGATATATTTTCTATTCAGAGCCTTGTATTTAATATCAAATGGGATTTGGGTTTTCCGTGAACGGTGTCTTCATTAACACTGTTTTTAAGCCCAGTTGAGAAAAGGATTAAATCTTTTTATTTGGATTTAATGAAGTGTACCAATTAAATAATATTTAATTGGAATTGAATTGGGATTGATTTTTGGGTTTGTCGTGAACGGTGTTTTAAATAACACTAGTTCTTTAACCCGATAATTAATGGAATGTGATTTTGGGTTTCATCGTGAGCCGTGTTTTAAATGACATCGGTTCTTTAACCCGGTTAAAGATTAAAACTAAGTGGAGTTTTAATGAATCTTTAATTAGATTGAAATGATCGAGAATGGAGTATCACCAGTTTTGCTCCAGGCGATAGTTAAATCTTTAATTAGATTTGAACGCGAAATGGTAATTGAATTTACCGATAACACCATGGTGTTAGATATGAAGTATGACCAGTTTTACTTCATGGGATGAATAGGTTGGGATTGGGAAATAAAATAAATGATTACTTCGGTGTGGTTCGCTAATCCCGACTAGTTTGAAGTGATATTCAAAGGAAGATTAAAGAATAAATTAAAAAGAATTTATCTTTGATAAAATTAATGGGAACCTTTCCATAAGAATGTGAAATTTAGAAACTAACTGTAGGTTAGCTAAGCAGAATGGTTTCCTGGGTATTGATCTGATGTTGGTTTCGGCCTTCGGGGTTAATATTTGGTGAATTATTCTCTTGTGAATTTGTGGTTAGTGACAGATGAATTGGAATGAGGCGTATGTTGTGTTTGTGTAACACTTCTTTATTATATACGCGAGTTATTCAGAAAGACCGGGTTTATCCCATTCTGAATAACTGATTCGACGTGGTGTCGAGGATGAAGACGGTGGTTGAAGACCGGAGGTCTTCACGTCGTTTGGGTGATTACTGATGATCTTGATTGGGTCGTACACCCAAGAGGAGGGAATCAGTTAGTGGTCGTCCAGACGTACTTGGGGATCGATGGATATGTGGGGTACTAGGTGCCTCCGGTTTCGTTCAGACCCAGAACGAACTTGTAAAAGGACTGTGTGTCTGACATTGGATTTCATTCTGTGTGACTGATATCGGTTGCATAGAGTGGTTTGCCTGTGTGGCATGCTAAGATGCAAATGATCAAGGCTTCTGTTGAAAAGCAGAGTCTTGTGGTGGATGATCAAAGCACAGCCTGTGTGGCATAGCTTTGTGTAACGTTGATTCGCGAGCCTTACACCCCAGTTGTGAACCAGAAACGGGAGAGGACATCAGGGAGGACATGCGTTTCTTTCTAGCTAGAAGTGGCGTCAGTGGTTTTACACGCCCTGACGAGTTTGACTTATGTGGTTGTTGCTGTTGCGAGGCGCCTCAGATATATCGGTCGATCCGAGACCGATGGAGTCATTTGTTGGCTCATTTACGCCCCAAAGGGCGGGGAAACGTAGTGTTCAGGCATAATAATCCAAATCGGTTGACCGGCCCTGACGATCCATAGGGGTTGATGCATTCTGATCCTGAGGCTCGGGCTAGAGAGTCTCGAATCGGTAGAGGACTATCTTTTGCCTTGGTTTACAGATGGAAATCCAACTTCCTAATATGTGACATTTGCGGTTTTGATTGTAGAGCCTAGTATGGCGACATGATATATGGTACCCATGCCGCCTATGATTGATGTTTATGATTTGAACTTGTTTTATACACTATGCACTTATAATAGTATCAAATGATTCGTTTTAAACGTACTAAGCATGTTTGGCTATTATAAGGGAAAACCCTATCCCCCGGCTTGTGTTGCATTGTATGATAGGACCTGGGTCTTATAATAGCTTCATTTTTCCAAAAAGCATTGCGTTGTTTTGTTATATGCACTGGTATTCTTGGGAGGAAACCCATTCCGTTTTATACGGCGTGGTCCTTTGATATATTTGATTTAAAGTAAAGTTTTAAATAACTGTTTTAGTTCTCACACCAGTCTCATGACTGACCTGGAGTTTATTGTTTTAACCTAAACTCTGGGTGCCCTTATTTTGACACGGGCAGCTAGTAGTTTTGGTTTTGCAGATTTATATTCACAGGATCCTGATTAACAGCTGAAATGATATCCGGAAAGCTCTGTATCCGTATATCTCCTTCAATTGTGTATTGTATTATTTTTCCGCTGCAGTAATGTATTTAAATGTAATTTAAATCTCTGATAATGTCTGTGTAATATTTATTCTTACTTTGTATATTCTTGTAATCTGATGGAATTGTTGTAAATAAGCAATGAAATGTACTTCCGCCTGCGTTCTATTTTGTCGTGTTCTCTAGATCATCCGGGCTTTCCTTACCGGGGAAGTTACGGGTTTTCACAAAAATCCAACCAACCAACTTTATTTCTCGAATTTCAGAAAAATCTAATTTTTTAAATTCGATTTCTTATGTTATAAAAAGGAAGAAAACGAAAAATTTCGCATCTTCCATTTTTTTTTTCCAACATTTTTCTAACCGTACTTGGATTTGATGCAACAATTTATAAAGATTCCCCTATTTTTCCTATCCAAGCACGACCCACATAAGAAAATTTTCTTTGTTACAAATTTTCCTTTCCATCTTATCTTGGAAAATTTTATTTTATACAAAAATTTTCGCAAGAAATCACTATTTATAAAATATACCCCATTTTACTTCAAAACCTAATATGTACTTCTTTACATATTTTAAAACTATAACTTTTAAGATTAAAACTTGAAAACACCACAAACCATTTTCTCAGAACTTTTACAATTTAAAGTTCTTAAAAGTTAGCAATGGGGTTAGACTCAAAGCCGGTTTCTAATTTTTCCTAGGCTTTCCTAGTCGCTCCCATAAAGTTAATTCTCTCAACCAAATATATTCCTAATCCTTCTTTCTCCTTTTTTTTAACCTTTTACAATTTATAAGGTTTTACTGCCAAACCCACAAACCCAAAATACTAATCATATGGGATTCACCTTCCTTCCATACAAAATACATTGTACACTTTCCACCCAAATTACCTAAGAGTCTCAGATTTCCATATTCCTTTCTTTAGTGTACAAAACAGTCATCCCAATTCTTACCAGATTATGCTCTTTTTATTTCATGGGTTCCTTTATGGATGTAGGTATATATATATGTATATATAATATTCATATTTAAAAAATACAAATACGTTCACTTACTATTTATACAGGAATCCTAAACCTAAGCTCTAATACCAGATGTAACAACCCGAATTTTGACAGATCGTTTTTTTTTAATTCTAATCTATCAAAAATCATGTTGGTTTGCTTTTGTATCTTGCAAAAAAGACAGAGACATAAAATATGTCAAAGCTCAGAAAATTCCTCACAGCGGAATGGATAAAATATAATATACTCAAAGTATAACCTTATTGTATTAATAATACTGCCTAACCAGTATTCAAAGCTATCATGTTTCCGACACAAATCTAACATGCGAGTATGTTATGAGGAGGGGTCAGAAACAAGTTCTGGTGACTGGATTTAAATTATACACTTTGAATAACACTGCATATGTCGTTCGATCATATTTTCTTATTTATTAGGTTACTTGGGTTAAAAACACTCAAGGCTTACACACATGTCGCACCCATTTACTTCACAGTGGATTAACCTAATACAATATATACGTAGCTACCCCCAATATTAAGATACACCCGATGGTACCCCACTTGCACGGTCTCCGTCATAATACCACCGAAATGTACCCAATCCCTCATCCTACGCCGGAGTGACGTACATACCTCTATATAACAATATTAGGCTCCGCATATATCTGTCATTAGTATGTTACGCAAACGTACGGACTTCCACCTTTGTTCGAATCAGATTCCATACCAGAGTAATGCCCTCAAGTCTACGATACACCACCCAGATCAGACATGCATGTATCTAGACTGTTCCACGTACGTATTGTTAATTGTAGTTCGATGCCTCAACCACACGTCCTCTAATGTGCACCAAGTTCCGTGGCAGGGCGATACAAGAAACACAGAACTCGATCGGGAACTTTTCCATATTTGTACAGGCCCCCGTTTAAGAGCCTTAAAATACAGATATTCCTAGGGTCTGTTTTCCATGTGGCTATGACCCCACCGCGACCCCTCCCTCAACTAGTAAAGACTACAAGAGCTACGCTACATGCCCCTAACAACAAGTAATCTAAACATTCAGTTTGCGTCCCCCATTAATCACTGTACCTCGATAGTGAAAGGTGAATGGTCTATTGGGTTTAGCTCTAGCCTTTTCGCATCCCACTAACTGCCGATGATGGGTATCTGACGATTTACTATCCTTGTTGGTCGTGACTCTCCTCCTTCCCGTTGAGGCAACCACCGAATCACCTTAGTGTCACCTCGTCATAGCCTTCTGGCTACAAAGCTACTTTTGCAGTCAAGGCCCACCCATCTAATAATTACGCGCAGATCCAATTTCTGCGAGCACAGCCTAAACATCTGCCACCACACAAAGGACTACAAGTAGCACCTTAAGTATCTCAGGAAGCCGCGTGCTTGTTAGAGAATGGAGCTTTGATGACAACGACCTTATTTCAATTATCACTGATTATAAAATATATACTAACATCTTTATCTAGAATATATATATATATACACACACACATATGCATGATTTGTATACAAGAATTAATACTGAAGACTGTACAGCTTAAGAGCTTTTAGAGATTCAAAATAGATTCAAGACTCATGAGTAATCAAGATTTCAAGAGTTCAAGATTAATATAATCATAGAGTCTAGATTTTGTAAGACTATAAATAGTACTCTAGGTTCAAATTCAAATTCAAATTATAATTTTTCAATTCTTTTCTCAAATCCCTTTTATTTTATTTTTTATCTTCTCTATTTTGTTTTTCTATTTTATTTTCAATCCTATCTATTTTGTTTTATATTTGTTTCTATTTTTATTCTTCTTCGTTTTTCAAACTTAAGTTTTTACATACTTTATTTATATTTTATAGTTTAAAACCTTATAATTTCATAATTGTATTTATATGGTTTAAAAATATGTTTTCATACGTTTTTCTATCATATAATATTGATTTACAACATTAGAATTTTACTAAAGAATTTCTAGAATTAATTTTGTATCAAAACTCTTGAAAAATGTTTTGAAAATGAAATTTATACATGAGTATGTCGACATAGTAAAATATATGTCGACATATAACAACAAGTTTTCTAATTTTGAAGGGATGTGTCTTTTCACTATTTGAAACAATTCAGAACCGTTGCAACCCTTCATTCTCTATAAAATGAGGTTAAAACCTAATTTTCTAACATCTCTTCTTCTCCATCTCCATCTCCTTTCATCCTATCATTATTCTTAATCATTTTTATGGTTTTTACACTTGTACTGTGCCGAATTCACATTTGATTTGATAAAACTTCTTCTCTCTACATTCTCTACTCTCTGAATCAAGTGCTATTGAAGAGTTATAGAGCTGTTTTGTAATTGCTTGGGTTGAAAGACCTTGTTTGTAAGTCAAAGAGTAAACGGTTTATCCTTGTAGCCGTGAAATCAAGGAATAGGTTTCGGTGTGCCCTTGTTGAGTTGTGAAATCAAAGGATAGGGGTCGGTGTCTCCTTGTTGAGCCATGAAATCAAGGAGGCTGTATTTGGCTATTCGAAAATAGTAATAAAACTCTGCACAATCCAGCGTTGTGCGGGACTGGACGTAGTAGTGATCCGAACCATTATAAAATCCGGTGTGTTCTTTCATTTTCTGCACTTTTATCTTTGTTTATTTTGCATTTGTGTTTGAATTTGTGTCGGTGATTGTGTTTGTGGTATTTGATTCATCCCATAGTTCTCTCTAGTTTTTAGTTTTGTTTAAATTTTTACAAACGCTATTCACCCCCTCTAGTGTTTGCTTTGCCTGAACGATCCATTCCGCAGTCCCTAACAATTGGTATCAGAGCAAGGTCTTTCAAAAAGTTCATAATCCAATTTTTGAAAATTTGGTAAAATGACAACCAACATTGGTAGCAATAATAGTTCTTTTGTAGAGCGTCAATCCACTGTTAGACCATCACTGTTTAATGGTAGTAATTATTCATATTGGGCATGTAGAATGAAAATCTATTTACAGTCTGTAGGATTAGACACATGGAATAGTACACAAAATGAATATGTTGAACCTACAACTGCATTTGCACAATGGACAAATGAACAAAAGGCTACTGTACAAAGCAATTCTAAAGCCATGAATATGTTATTTTGTTCATTAAATAGAAATGAGTTTAATAGAGTATCAGTATGTAAAACTGCTTATGAAATCTGGAGAACTTTACAAGTTACTCATGAAGGAACTACTAAAGTTAAACAGACTAAGATAGGCATGCTAATCAATCAATTTGAATTATTTAAAATGAATGAGAATGAGTCTATTTCAGATATGTATTGTAGATTTCAAGAGATAGTGCATTCACTAACAACACTTGGAAAAATTTATTCCAAAGCAGATCAAGTCAGAAAAATATTAAATTCGTTAACTCAAGAATGGGATCAGAAGACTTTGGCTATAGAAGAAGCCATTGATGTCAATAAAATCAATATTTAAGAGTTAATTGGAAATCTAATGTCATATGAAGTTCAATTACAGAAAAGAAAAGAAAATAGATCAACTGAAAGGAAGACTATTGCATTGAAAGCCACAACATATGATTCTGACTCAAGTAGTGAAGATGATGAAGAAACAACACCATGACAAATCAGTTTAGAAGATTCCTAAAATATAGAAGGAAGGGTTATAATAAAGCAAATTCAAATTTAAATGATGGACGATGCTTTAACTGCAACAAACCAGGACATGTAAAGAAAATGTGTGCATATCCAGACAAATCTACTCAACAACCGGGCAACTCAAACTCATCAAGGAAAAGAAAGAAAGCATATGCATCAACGTTAGATGATTCAGATTCATCATCAAGTGATGAAGAACCAGAAACTTGAAATACAAACATATGCTTTACAGCAATTCAGAATTCAGAAAATCATGAAGAAAAGGATCAAAAAAACTAGGTATGCATTAATTACATTTTAATTTTATTTGGTTGAATGGTTGCTTTGTTTGTTTGCTTTTATTTGAATTTAAAATTTAATAAATTCTTTGAAATTTGAATTTTGAAAGTCAAAATAATAATATAATATTAAATAACCAATAAATTAATAAAATAAAATTGTTTGTATGTTCATTAGGATTAGAAGTATTTCAGGAAATCGTTAAACCCGAAATATAAATCGATAATTTAATTCAAAGCTTGAAAATCCAAAACTCTTTTTGAAACAAGCATTGTATGTCGACATACAGAAATTATATGTCGACATATACAACAGTTTTGAATGAAATTTAAAATTTTGAATTTCAAAAGTTTAAACTTTCAAACTTCCTTCCAATCTTTTCACCAACTTCCAAGGTCTGAAAAGGTGTCCTTTCAATCTGAAAAGTTATGCCTATTCAATTCATATTCGTTCAATTCATATCTATTCATTTTCTATATATATCCATCCTTTCTACCTCTCATTCACAACTCAAAACAACTTTCTTCATATCTATCCTCCTCAAAACTATCATATCAATGGCTTCCTCAAGTTCATCTCATAAATTGAAGATAACCAAAACCATAAAAGGTTATCTTTACAATGATAAAGAGGTCATTGAAACCTATAGTGGCTATTTAGCAAATGCTAACGTTAACACGGGTGCTTTCGCCATCTTTAGCGACTTTCCATCTTATGATCTCGTCTCTCTCTTCCAACACAACGAAATCTTGAGTCTAATTGATTCTCGTGACAATGATGAAGTGTGTTATCCTAAACTCGTGAAGATGTTCTATGCGAATCTCAACCGCGAATTTTATCAAGGCAATGAAAATCAAATTTGGAGTAATGTCAAGGGAAATCAAATTGTTCTCGACACCGATCTTTTAGGAGAAATTCTAAATTGTAGAAGTGAGGGCACGAATTTCTCAACTTTCGCCATCGATGAAACCGATTTGGAAACCTATCACGATATCTTTGAAGATGGTGCTCCAACGGATTTCAAAAATCGTTTCTTTCGTCCAAAAACAAGAATCGTCAACATCCTCTTTCAACACACCATCACTCACCATTCCGGAAATTACAACAATCCAACTCTTAAAGTCCAAAAGGCTCTCTTTTCCATTATGGGTAACTACCTTATCAATTGGGCCGATATGATTCTAAATGAATTTAAGCCCATATATGTATCTTCAAGAGAAAACACTCTCTACTATGGTGTTTATTTCACTCGCATTTTCAAATACTTTGAAGTTGATCTTCACAGGAAAGAATTTGTCTCTAGGAAAGTGTTTGATGCATCAAACATTCATCTCATGCAAATTCCTATCACTTTCAAACCTTATGAGACATATGAGGCCAATCAAGCTTGATTGCAACAAGAGCAAGACCAAATGGAAGTCGAAGAAGAAGAGACTTCTATGGAATGCATCGAGTATCCAACCTCAAATCGTAACCTCAAAGACATGATTATTCAAAATCAAGCATAAATCGTCAAAAATCAAAAGAAGCTTAACAAGAAGCTTTCCAAAATGGCTAAATTCATGGTCAAGATAGGAAGAAAGTTTGGAATTTCATCTTCCTCATCATCATCTGAAAACTAGACCATCTAGTTTAATCTTTCTTTATATATTTCCTTGTATTTGCTTTCGAATCTCGTATTTAAGAGTGTCTTGTTTAGTTGGATGTATTTGCTTTCTATTAAGTAATGAATGGAGTTTTATTTCTGTTTAAATCTTCTTTATGTTTTTGAAAAATCATAAAATATTACAAAAGTTCAAAATAATTCAAAAATTCAAAATTTTCAAAAAACATACTATAGTATGCCGCCATATAACAGAAAAAATTTCAAACTTTTTAAAATTTTAAAATTAAGTAGCTACTCATGTCCATTCAAAATTCCAGACCCTATTTAAGTCCATTTCTTCCAGAAAACTTCATTATTCCATTACTCCTTCTTCCTTAATCATTTCTCATCAAATCCATGGCAAATCCTACTCATAATCTAAGTGAAAATCTAGAAAAAACTCTCAATTCATTCAAAAACATTCTCTCTATCATTCTACGAAATCAACGTCATCTTGAATTGAGTCAAATAAAGATGTCCGAACAACAAGAAAAGCACTTCGATGCAATGCGATGGCTAATCTCTTCTCTTTTCAGAGATGAAGAAAATAATCTCGCAAAGGCTCCACCAACCAAAGAAGATGGAGATTGGGAAGTAACTAAGAAGGATCCTATCTTTGGAGAAGATGGTTGGGTTGAAGTTCCAAGAGACGTTTAGTTATGTTGGTACGATTTGATTGATTTGTTTAAATATGGTTTAGTGTGAATTAGATTATATTGTTTGAAACTTGTACATATTAAGACATATGGCATGACTTAGTTTGGATTGGTTTGTATATATATCAGACAAACATATGTAATAATGATACTTGATTTAGTTTATGTTTAATTATTATACTAAGTATTATTCTCTTTAGTTTAAATAGATTAGGAATGTTTTACTTAGTATTAGTTAATAAATTAAGGGGGAGCATTTTTTAAGGACAGTTACTTATGTTCTATTCAGAGTATTATTCAATTTAGGGGGAGTATTTTTAGGCATATTACTTAGATTCTACAATAGTTTAACTTAGGGGGATTATATTTAATCTTTCTTTTTGATAATGCCAAAGGGGGGAGAAATTATAAAATATAGGCATATTTTTATAGAATTCTTATAGACAGGGGGAGTATAAGAGGATCATCATCAAACAGGTATATACAGGTATGATATTTTATAAACTAAGGTTATCATCATAAAAAAGGGGGAGATTGTTGGAGAATGGAGCTATGATGACAACAACCATATTTCAATTATCATTGATTATAAAATATATACTAACATCTTTATCTAGAATATATATATATATACACACATGTGCAGGATTTGTATACAGGAATTAGTACTGAAGACTGTACAGTTTAAGAGCTTTTATAGATTCAGAATTCAGAATAAATTATAGACTCATGAGTAATCAAGATTTCAAGAGTTCAAGATTAATATAATCATAGAGCCTAGATTTTGTAAGACTCTAAATAGCACTTCAGATTCAAATTCTGATTTTTCAATTCTTTTCTCAAATCCCTTTTATTTTATTTTTCTATCTTCTCTATTTTGTTTTTCTATTTTATTTGCAATCCTCTCTATTTTGTTTTATATTTGTTTCTATTTTATTCTTCTTTGTTTTTCAAACTTAAGTTTTTATATACTTTATTTATATTTTATAGTTTAAAACCTTATAATTTTATAATTATAATTATATAGTTTTAAAATATGTTTTTATATGTTTTTCTATCGTATAATATTGATTTACAACATTAGAATTTTACTCAAGAATTTCCAGAATTAATTTTATATCAAAACTCTTGAAAAATGCTTTGAAAACAAAATTTATACATGAGTATGTCGACATAGTAAAATATGTATGTCGACATATAACATATAGTTTTCTAATTTTGAAGGGAAGTGTCTTTTCACTATTTGAAATGCTTCAGAACCATTGCAACCCTTCATTCTCTATAAAAAGATGTTAAAACCGAATTTTCTTACATCTCTTCTTCTCCATCTTCATCTCCTTTCATCCTATCATTTTTCTTTATCATTTTTATGGTTTTTATACTTATACTCTACCGAATTCACTTTTGATTTGATAAAACTTCTTCTCTCTACTCTATGAATCAAGTGCTATTAAAGAGTTATGGGGCTGTTTTGTAATTGCTTGGGTTGAAAGACCCTGTTTGTAAGTCAAAGAGTAAACGGTTTATCTTTGTAGCCATGAAATCAAGGAATAGGAGTCGGTGTGCCCTTGTTGAGCCGTGAAATCAAGGGATAGGAGTCGGTGTCTCACTATGCCAGAAAAGACCATTCGCAGCGTTTGGAAAACTCTACCAAAACATTTTGGCAGCATTTTAAAGAATGCTGCTGCAGGTCCCGCAACTAAAAGTATTGTTTTTTTGTTGCGTTTCGATAAACGCTACCAAATCTTCCATACAGTTGCGTTTTCCAAACGCTACTGAAGGTTTTTATGTGGGTCATTTTTTTACTTTTATGTAGCGTTTATTTTCTGCAATTAAAATTTTTTCGTTGCATTTATTTTATGCTACTAAAATTCAGATGGTGTATTACATTTTGTTTATGTAGCGTTTCTTAAATGCTACTAAAACATGTTGATTGTTTTACAGCCTATTTTAAATGTTATTATATATTGTTAATAGCTTATATTATTTCTGGCAACCAATTATATAATAGTCATATTAAAATCAACAACAATCACATAAAAGTCTAATTTAAATCAACAATCAATCATACAATCATCATGCTCAAGTAACTGAGAGCACATTAGTTGCATAAGTATTTTTTCATACCCATTTAGATAATAGTTATTTGACAAAATCAGCAAATTCACATACCACATGATTTATAAACAAGTTTACACAATAAGTACTAACAAATATCATAATACGTATAACAATTAAAGTATGTCCATTGTCGTTGATGGTCTTCACTCGAGAAAAGCTAGTTACCTGTAGACAAAGTTGATAATCAACAATAAGAATTTGTCATGAATTATCGAGTAACATTCAAATAATAGTTTATGTCAAAGGAAATGATAAGATGGATACTTTTCTTTTTGTTGGAGGTTGCATGCTACCTGAAGATTGTGACAACATATTTAGATTGTGAATGGTGATATTTGATGATTAGTTGCACTGCAAACTCATGTATTTTAGGTTCTTAAACTGTTAACATGATTTCAATAATAAATGGCATGTTGGTCTAAAGTGTTTTTAGTTATAATATATGGTAAATAAAGTATAAAAAAACGTATATTTGGTTTAATTCGATCAAACACTAGTGAGATTTGTTTGTTGCTATATATAGTCTTGCTACTTAGTTCAACTTTCAGTCAGCCACACCACATTGACACATTCTTTCCTTCCATACACACCATCAAGACAACAACCCTATATCTACTTCTATCTCAACAAAAATTCGCCATCATGACATTTCCAACAAATTGCAGTACATTTCAGCTTCTCCATCATGACACTCAACAATCACCATACATAACAGCATTTGCCAACCCTTTACAGTCCAACTCATCAACTATTGCTGCATCAAAAACTGCACTTCACCACCAGAAACCACCAAAACACTCACCACCCTAAACAATCTTCACCTCATCACCTATTGCTGCATCATGCATTCCTTCGCTATATCTAGTTGAACGTATCCCAAATATTAATTTTCGTAATTTAATTTAACTTTTAATTTTTTAACGTCAAATAGATATATCGACAGTCCTACCATACATCGATCGCATAAATCGATTTAAATGAAGCGAACCCATTATATAATTATTTCAATTATTACTATATAGAATGTTCAAATATATCAATGCTTTATGAGTTATTTATTTCACATTTAATTTTAATAAACAAGTTCAAAATGAAATCTTATCGCTTTAAGTTTCTATATTCAAATAAAACATTCATATTAAATCTTATATTCAGAAATCGAGTTTACAAACTCTAAAATAAATTAAATTTTAGATCTCTAAGTCCAATTCAAGTTATAAACATTATTTCAAAATGTTAGATTTTAACTGGCTTTGTATTTTAAAAACGTTGAAGCTGTCGAGTTGTTATAATCTTTCCCACTCAGCGTTTTTCATCCTTGAATCGTACTTATATCTACAATTATACAAAATACCACTACTAATAAACCTTTCCTTAGTTTTCACCTTATTAGAAAGAAAATAAGTTATAGAAATTTAAAGCTCAAAAAAAAAAATCGACTATTCGGATTTACCGAAAATTGCGACAGCATCTCATTTGCGCAGCCCGATCGGAAAAATTTACAAACACATACTTATAAATATACATCATATCCACACGACAAGGCATCCCAAGCCAGAGGAAAAAAATAAAACCCAAATATGGTATTTATTCTGAAATATGTACCTTTTATTAGTGTTATAAAGCGTATTTGCTTATTTTTAGCGCAAAATCGAGCTCCATAAGCGAAGCATGTCATTGTACCTACTAAACACTCAACAGATAATGGGAATCAACATATAAAAAGTAAAATAATTTAACATAGCATAAACAAGATATAGTATAAGCAAGCATGGCATGTTAACAGCAAAAACACTATTATAGAGCTAAAAATAGCATAAACAGATTCATTATTGTGCCATGATGGATGCTGAAAGTTTGGAGTTGAGTTAAACATGTACTCACTATTATAGAGCTTCCAAAAATGGTAACATTCCTAAGATGGTTTTTCTCTCTCCACTTGTGTTATTCTGCATAGTATCCATCGATATTGCAAATTGACTCGCAACTCTAAACTTGGTTGAATTGCTGCCTTGTCCAAACACCTATATGGTTTTGATTACATTACACTAAAGAAAAGAAAAAAACATACTAAAAACTGATATAAGATGTTGCAAGATCTGAACTAGTTAAGAAACTTCTGATTTACCTGTATGCGTTGTTGTGTGGTATGATCAGATTCCTTGTCGCATGTGTATTCATATGGATTTCCTGGATTCTTAGGAAGCTTAAGTCTTTTTTTCTAATTTGATGTGAAATATACTTGCAGTGAAGATTTATTATCATTGTGGCTGAGGAGAAACTAAATTAAATCACTTTCCATGTGCTATTTGATCAGAATCAAACTGCATTTTTCACAAGTGAGGCAGTTCATGGGAAAATCAATATCAAACAAACTAAATACCATTTTTTATGATCTCAAGACAACCTACGTAACTTTTAATATCATTGAATAATCCTCTTTTTCCAGCTTGTAAAATTTAAAAATATTCATATTCCTGCTCTTAGGACTTTATGTATTGGCTGCTTAATTCTTTCACGGTTGAATGGCTATACTATTTTAGCGGACTGATTTCAATATAAATCAAATTATAAGGTAGAAAATGTTACTTCTGCACATATGAGCCATGATTTAGGCAAAAATGATTTTTCTTATACTTAGCACACATCTATGAAGAAAGAAAAATATAACTACAAAATTAAATACCTGATTATTTCCAAGATAGGATTAAACCCACTAAGCATGTGAAACATGTACCTCGAAACTCCTGCAACAAACACAAAGATCCCAAGCATAACTAAAATCGCAGATGAACTAAAACCGCAATCCTAACATAGGAAAACAACAGAACGTCCTAGTATCAGCAAAAAATCCTAGTATGTCGGAACCAAGGAAAGAAATAAGCATGTGACAAGGTTAAACAGCAAAAAATCTGCGAAAAAATTCAAAGCATAATAAACATTATTTCTAAGAGAAGCGCATCTCCAGAAGAGACATGTTCTATTGTTAAATGACATCCAAGTATGCCCAAACTCATAAAAATGAAACATCACTATGCGATTTAAGCTGGCAAGGAGAATAAAGAATATTATGTATCATGGGCATCTATTTTCATGTTAATTTTACTGGCCATACCTAGACATAAATTCAAGTGAAACATCACTCATATACAGCTAAACGTGATTAAACTTCTTCTTTTGTAGCTTTGATAGTTGGTTATGTAGTGTCCTGTGCTGCCACAGAAATTAATAACTGCAATATCTATCGTATCATTTTCCTCAATCTACATGTATAAACAAATGGTCGAAGCCATTGTTCCAACTAATCCTCAGCTGTTTGTTGTAACAACCCGTAAAATCTGGGCCAGTTTAAAATTTTTATTTTGGCCATTTTAGCGAATTTTGATTATTTAAAATGAATTATTTTAAATAATATCGACGATAAATTTATTCTGGATATAAATCAAACGTATATATTATACGCGTCGTCGTTAGAATATATAATAATTATATAATTATAAAAGGAATTGAAAATGGCGCGGTAGTTCGAAAATTCGATTTCTAATTTCAAATGAATATACAGAATTCAATATAAGTCAGAATTGAACGAAACAAGAAATATTTGAATCTGTATAACTATATCTTTGTAACGAAGTTAGCAAACTGAGATTTCATCTTAGAAATGATAAGATACGTCCAGTTGAAAATTCAGAATAGTCGCTATGGAATTTATATATATTTTATATAATATATAGCCCTTAAAAATGGACATTTTGCAAACGACCTCGGATTTCGACGAAACCAGTTTTGTTAGGTCCGCGATGTCAAGTTATTGCTAGGTTCCAAATTTCATAATTTTTCGAATCAATATGTGAGCGTGGCAAAAGAAAACGCGTTTGACCAGTTTCAGTAGATTTTAATCGACTGGAAAATGGCCATTTTTCTAACGGTCTCAGAATTCGACGAAACTAGTTTTGTTAGGACCGTATCGTCAATACGAAGCTAGAAAATATTTTTCTGGAATTTTTCTATTTAGTATGTGACCCCGGTAATTTGAAATGTGCGTTTAAAATTCAATATAGCAATTTAAATGTAAATTAAACGGAAACTGATAGTAACGATCAAATCAGCTTGCGATACATATCCCATTGTGTTCGGAATGGGGGTATTTCGCTATGGACGGCGGGCGGTGGGCCTCGTTTAGACGTCGTTTGAAAAAGTCAACTTTTAAAAATAAAAAAAAAATAAAAAATTTTTTTTTTTTTATATACCTCTCCTTATAACTACCCAGGCCCCCCCGTTAAAACTAAAATCAAAATAAAAAAAAAAACAAAAAAAAAAGAGAAAAGAAGAAGACGGAGGCGCGCCCACCTTCCAACCACCGCCGCCACTTCACCCCCCCCCCCAGAGCCGCCGCTTCCTCCCTTCTTCCCTTCCTCCAGCTTCCCCTCGATCCTCCTCTTCCCCTCTTCTCCGCGACCCCTCCCTGGCCCCAACGACCATCGCGAGGAAACCCCCCCTTCGAATCGCCCCCTTTTCCACTGCCTTGCAACCAACCGCGCCCTCCACCACCGCCTCCAACGCCTCCACCGCCGACGCCAAGAACCCCCCCCCCCTGTAAGTCCTTTTTCCTTTTTTTTTTATTATTATTATTTTATTTTTTGTTTTATATAAACTGAAATAAAATTAAATACTGTTTTTATTTTAAATTTCAAAACTAATTTCGATTTTAGTTTTTAAAAAAAAACTGTAAAGAATTTTTTTTTTTAAAAAAACTGATTTCTTTTTAGATTATTAAACTGAATTTTAATTAGATTATAAAACTGATTTCTTTTTAGATTATTAAACTGAATTTTAATTAGATTATAAAACTGATTTCTTTTTAGATTATTAAACTGAAATTTTAATTAGATTATAAAACTGATTTGAAAAAGATTATTAAACTGAATTTTAATTAGATTAAAAAACTGAAAACATATTTATTTTAAACATAAAACTTGTTTATTTTAATTTAAAAAGCTATGATTTTTATATGTAGAGAATAAAAAGATTAGATTTTTATTTTATATATGAAGCGACAGAGAAGATTGAACTTTTCATATGAAGTGATATAGAGATAAAAATTCGATTTTTTAATATATGAAGTAATAAAAATATGATTTTTATATTTTTAAAGAATTAAAAATATGATCTTTATATTTTTTAAAATATTAAAAATATAGTCTTTACTATATAGATGATGTCAAAATATAATCTTTGCCTAGTAGGAACTATAAAAATCAAATCTTTATTTTTGAAAAAGGTAAAATCTTTATAGTTAAAAAGGCGAGATTTTTATATATTGAATAACGATAGAAAAATGGAATTTTTATATATTGAATAACGATAGAAAAATGGAATTTTTATATATTGAATAACGATAGAAAAATGGAATTTTTATATATTGAATAACGATAGAAAAATGGGATTTTTATATATTGAACTTTGAAATAAAAATTCGATTTTTATATATTGAACTTTGAAGTAAAAATTCGATTTTTACATATATAGTGACTACGGGCAATGAAGATGACGAAGAGGCGATAACGAAGAAGATTTCTATCAATGAAGTGCCGTGGAGCTAGGATAGCTATATGTGAGAACTTCTCACCTTTCAATTTAATTTTTCTAGTTATATATATATACTAGGATGCAGACGGTGTTTAGTAGCACCCGACACAATCGTCCACAGACCATGGACTTGTTTGTTTGGCTGTTTGGTAATTGATTGCGATATTGGTTTGAATGTGGTTTGTGGTGTGAAAAATCGAATCGATAAATTGGTTAGGATTAGACGTGCGCCGTTATAAGGCGAAGGAGTAAGGCTAGGTTAGACTCTTACTCCAAATTTTGTGGTTTACATAACGAATTGATTTGATTGATGTGTGAATGGCGTGGGCCTTCACTAGACCGGGGATAAGGCTAGGCCTTGTCCCGTTTCTAGTATCGTGCCGTTATGCCGCCGAAATTTTCTAAAATGTGTTAGAAAATAAAAATATCATTTTATTGTGTAAATGAATTGAATAGAAATTCATAGGTTGAAATAAAATGTTTTGTCGTTAAAAATATAATTTTTAACGTGAATGTAAATAAATGAATAGTTATAAACAAATCGGCCGATTTGTTTGTATATACACTGATTTGACTGATATTGATTGGGTCGATAAATTTTACACATCGCCCAATTGCACAAATAAAATCTGTGTTTGATTGTTTGAAACCCCACACGGGTGTTGGGATGAAATTTGAAGTTCACTCATCCTGATTGATTAAATATGTCGATCGATTGATTGACAGGCTGTTATAAGCGTTGAATATCTATATTTGATGCTTATACAGTGTAGTGCACTTTGGTTGATGGTTGATTATTTTCAATGCTATTATATACATGTGTTGTATGCAAATCCATATAATTAATTTTATATGGTAATTGATTGGGCCTCATTCCAGTTTTGAAAAAGAAATATTTGAAAAAGAAATATTTGAAATAGAATATTTGAAAATAGAAATTTATGAAGCCGTGTTGATTAGATTGACGCCATTTTGACGTGAACGAAATTTATATCAATTTTAAGTGATTTCGAAATGAATTAAATTGAAAACGATTTCGAAATGAATTGAATTGAAAACGATTTCGAAATGAAATGAATTGAAAACGATTTCGAAATGAATTGAATTGAAAACGATTTCGAAATGAATTGAATTGAAAACGATTTCGAAATGAATTGAATTGAAAACGATTTCGAAATGAAATGAATTGAAAACGATTTCGAAATGAATTGAATTGAAAACGATTTCGAAATGAAATGAATTGAAAACGATTTCGAAATGAATTGAATTGAAAACGATTTCGAAATGAAATGAATTGAAAACGATTTCGAAATGAATTGAATTGAAAACGATTTCGAAATGAAATGAATTGAAAACGATTTCGAAATGAAATGAATTGAAAACGATTTCGAAATGAAATGAATTGAAAACGATTTCGAAATGAAATGAATTGAAAACGATTTCGAAATGAAATGAATTGAAAACGATTTCGAAATGAATTGAATTGAAAACGATTTCGAAATGAATTGAATTGAAAACGATTTCGAAATGAAATGAATTGAAAACGATTTCGAAATGAATTGAATTGAAAACGATTTCGAAATGAATTGAATTGAAAACGATTTCGAAATGAATTGAATTGAAAACGAATTCGAATTGAATTGAAAACAAATTGAAATGAATTCAAATTGAATTGAAATTTGAATTGAATGGAAATGAATTTTGAGACGAATTTATAAAGAAGGATTCAATTTTGCTTTGAATTGAAATGGAAGTTGAAATAGCTTTTGAAACGATTTTAAAACTATTTATATAATTCGTTTTAAATAAAAATCGACGAAGTATATATTATATATATTATATATATAATATAATGGCCTGAATAGAACGCGCCGCGCCGCGGCAGTTCGTGAATTTCGACCATTTATTTCAAACGGACATTACGGGAGATCCGACCGTCGGATTCTCCTAAAACCGGAACCGTTGGGTTCGTATCGAAAAGAGCTTTCTAACGAATATTAGAAATTTGAAATCTAACGGTTGGATTTGGAATTATGTCCAAATCAAATTTGAAAAAGGTCGTTGTAAGTGCAGTTCGATGGCCGTTGATGGAAATCGACTGTACGGGCCTTGATAAAATTATTAAAAATAGTAATAATTTGTGTAAAATCATAAGAAATGATTTGTGAAGATTTGGGATGAAAAACTCCATATTTGAAAAGATAAAAATAGATTTTTATCGAAATGAACTAGTTTTGAACTAGAATTATAATTCTATTTATTTTTAAATAAATAAATTGAATTCGAAAAGGGTTTTAAAAATAACCAAAATTTCCAATGATTGCATTGGAGTGGATTTGAATCGAAATTGTCTTCGGAATATTTCGATGTTGGAATTCGTGATTATACAGATGTTGTTATGGAAATTTGAAAGATATATATTTATATCGTTATTTCCAATACGACATTTGTTAGTCGTAGAATTTGATGTTGAATATAAGCCGGTATATTTTCTATTCAGAGCCTTATATTGAATATCAAGTGTGATTTGGGTTTGTCGTGAATGGTGTCTTCACTAACACTGTTCTTGAACCCATTTGAGAAAAGATTAAATCTTTTTATTTAGATTTAATGAAGTGTACCAATTAAATGACATTTAATTGGAATTGAATTGATATTGATTTTTGGGTTTATCGTGAACAGTGTTTTAAATAACACTCGTTCTTTAACCCGATAATTAATGAATGTGACTTTGGGTTTATCGTGAACCGTGTTTTAAAAGACACTGATTCTTTAACCCAGTCAAAGATTAAAACTAAGTGGAGTTTTAATGAATCTTTAATTAGATTGAAATGACTGAGAATGGAGTAGCACCAGTTTTGCTCCAAGCGTTAGTTAAATCTTTAATTAGATTTGAACGTGAAATGGTAATTGAATTTACCGATAACACCGTGGTGTTAGATATGAAGTATTACCAGTTTTTACTTCATGGGATGAATAGGTTGGGATTGGGAAATTAAAACAAATGATTACTTCGGTAAGGTTCGCTAATCCCGACTAGTTTGAATTGATATTCAAATATAGATTAAAGAATAAATTCAAGAATTTATCTTTGATAAAATTAATGGGAACCTTTCCCTATGAATGTGAAATTTAGAAACTAACTGTCGGTTAGCCAAACAGAATGGTTTTCTGGATATTGATCTGATGTTGGTTTCGGCCTTCGGGGTTAATATTTGGGGAATTATTCTCTTGATTAATTTACGGTTAGTGACTAATGAATTGGAATGAGGCGTATGTTGTGTTTGTGTAACACTTTTATAAAATATACGCGAGTTATTCGGGAAGACCGGGTTTATCCCATTCTGAATAACTGATACGACGATAAGTCGAAGATGAAGACGATGGTCGAAGACTGGAAGTCTTCACGTCGTTTGGGTAATTACTGATGATCTTGATTGGGCTGTACACCCAAGAAGATGGAAACAGTTAGTGATCGTCCAGACGTACTTGGAGATCGATGGATATGCGGGGTACTAGGTGCCTCCGGTTTCGTTCAGACCCAGGACGGACTTGTAAATGGACTGTGTGTCTGACATCGGATTTCATTCTGTGTGACTGATATCGGTTGCATAGGATGGTTTGCCTGTGTGGCATGCTAAGATGCAAATGATCAAGGCTTCTGTTGAAAAGCAAAGTCTTGTGGTGATGATCAAAGCACGGCCTTTGTGGCGTAGCTTTGTGTAACGTTTACCTCGCGTGTTTCACACCAGGTATGAACCAAAAACGGGAGACGGACCTCAGGGAGGACTTGCGTTTCTTTCTAGTTAGAAGTGGCGTCAGTGGTTTTACACGCCCTGACGAGTTTGACTTATGTGGTTGTTGCTGTTGCGAGGCGCCTCGGTTATATCGGTTTCGGCCGATGCATTCTGGTCGGCTGACGGACCAGACTTACACCCCATAGGGTGGGGAAACGTAGTGTTCAGGCATTTTAATCCACATCGGTGGACCGGCCCTGACGATCCAAGGGCCCACCTGTGTCTGGGTCCTGAGACACGGACTAGAGCGTCTCGAATCGGTTGAGGACTATCTTTTGCCTCGGTTCATAGATGGAAATCCAATTTCCAAATACGTGACTTTGCGGTTTTATTTGTAAACCTATATATGGCGACATGATATATGGTACCCATGCCGCCTATGATTGATACTTATGATTTGAAGTTGTTTATACACTATGCACTTATTATAGTATCAAATGATTTGTTTTAAACGTATCAAGCATTCTTTGGCTGTTATAAGGGAAAACCCTATCCCCCGGCTTGCGTTTGCATTGTGTGATAGGACCTGGGTCTTATAACATCTTCATTTTTCTCTATTTAGCATTGCGCTGGTTGTTTTATGCACTGGTATTCTTGGGAGGAAACCCGTTCCGTGTTATACGGCGTGGTCCCTTGATTTACCTAGCTTTAAAAATAAAGATTAACTGTTTTAGTTCTCACACCAGTCCCATGACTGACCTGGAGTTTATTGTTTTGACCTAAACTCTGGGTGCCCCTATTTTGACACGGGCAGCTAGTAGTTTTGGTTTTGCAGATTTATATTCACAGGATCCTGCTTTACAGCTGGAACGATATCCGGAAAGCTTTGTATCCGTATATCTCTTCTAGTTGTGTATTGTATTATTTTCCGCTGCTATGTATTTAAATGTAATTTAAATCTCTGATATTTCTGTGTAATATTC
Organism: Allium sativum; assembly: GCA_030737875.1. Lineage (NCBI taxonomy): Eukaryota > Viridiplantae > Streptophyta > Magnoliopsida > Asparagales > Amaryllidaceae > Allium > Allium sativum. The sequence goes on from JASFAX010000034.1 coordinate 9,857,033, forward strand.
ATTTATACTCTGTATATTCTTGTAATCTGATGCATTGTTGTAATAAGCAATGAAATGTTCTTTTATATGCGTTCTGTTGTGTCGTGTTCTCGAACTATCCGACGCTTTCCTTTACGGGGAAGTTACGGGTCTTTACAGTTGGTATCAGAGCTTTGGTTTACAAAGCTCAGAGAACAAGGCACATTAGAACCTTACGAAAGAATTCATCAGATATTGGATTAGTAATATCCAATTAGAATGACTCGTTAGAGATGGGATCAGTAGTATCCTAGAACGGGTGTGAAGAGTATATTTTTTAAAGTGAAAACAATTTTTGTTTTGAAAATTTAAATCAATTATTCGTATTTGATTATTTATTTATATTGATGTGGACAATCCAGTATATATAGATTTTGCGTATACGTCTGATCCGCGTGTATTCGAAGTTTTAATATATTGGATAGATATAGAATTACACTCTAATCGCCCGGAGATGATTTTGATGATGGAGCTCCATCATTAGAATTTATATTCGAGAGACGAACGTGTAATATCTATATACTTCCTATTGACTGGTGTGAGAACCAAAATTAGATAGGGCTTATTGTTGTGAATTGGCATCAAAAACATGATTTTTGTATATGTATCAAAATTATCAATTTGAAACTCTAATCCACTAATTGATTGATGTTTGTGTTGTTTGTTTATCTGTTTGATAATTTTGAACCATTTAGCCTAATTGAACCAAATATTGAATTATATTGAAATTTGGTCGCATCTGCTTGCATATACATGTATATCATTGAACAGGTCATAGCAAGGAGGCTAGAGCCAGAGAATAAAATTTGTTTGCCCGACAAATAGGTACATGTTTACTACATAATTTCCTGTTTTGTTTGGGTGATGATGATTTTGTGAGCCTATTGGCTAGCCGCTTGGCTTTTTCTTTTTCTTTTTGAGATCTGAAGGACCGGGGAAGCTATTTGAAATTCCCCGATGCTCCCATTGCAGGGGAGGTTATGGCGAAATTTTTCAAAAATTTAGGGTGTTAGCCAAATTTTTGAAATTTTAGAAATTCTCAGAAACTAAAGAGTTGGAGAATAGAAGCCTGATCGATCGTAGAGTTGATTAATCAAACCACTTTCGACTTTGTTCCTTTTCGGGGACGAAAAGTGTTAAGTGGGGGAGATTGTAACAACCCGTAAAATCTGGGCCAGTTTAAAATTTTTATTTTGGCCATTTTAGCGAATTTTGATTATTTAAAATGAATTATTTTAAATAATATCGACGATAAATTTATTCTGGATATAAATCAAACGTATATATTATACGCGTCGTCGTTAGAATATATAATAATTATATAATTATAAAAGGAATTGAAAATGGCGCGGTAGTTCGAAAATTCGATTTCTAATTTCAAATGAATATACAGAATTCAATATAAGTCAGAATTGAACGAAACAAGAAATATTTGAATCTGTATAACTATATCTTTGTAACGAAGTTAGCAAACTGAGATTTCATCTTAGAAATGATAAGATACGTCCAGTTGAAAATTCAGAATAGTCGCTATGGAATTTATATATATTTTATATAATATATAGCCCTTAAAAATGGACATTTTGCAAACGACCTCGGATTTCGACGAAACCAGTTTTGTTAGGTCCGCGATGTCAAGTTATTGCTAGGTTCCAAATTTCATAATTTTTCGAATCAATATGTGAGCGTGGCAAAAGAAAACGCGTTTGACCAGTTTCAGTAGATTTTAATCGACTGGAAAATGGCCATTTTTCTAACGGTCTCAGAATTCGACGAAACTAGTTTTGTTAGGACCGTATCGTCAATACGAAGCTAGAAAATATTTTTCTGGAATTTTTCTATTTAGTATGTGACCCCGGTAATTTGAAATGTGCGTTTAAAATTCAATATAGCAATTTAAATGTAAATTAAACGGAAACTGATAGTAACGATCAAATCAGCTTGCGATACATATCCCATTGTGTTCGGAATGGGGGTATTTCGCTATGGACGGCGGGCGGTGGGCCTCGTTTAGACGTCGTTTGAAAAAGTCAACTTTTAAAAATAAAAAAAAAATAAAATTTTTTTTTTTTTATATACCTCTCCTTATAACTACCCAGGCCCCCCCGTTAAAACTAAAATCAAAATAAAAAAAAAACAAAAAAAAAAGAGAAAAGAAGAAGACGGAGGCGCGCCCACCTTCCAACCACCGCCGCCACTTCACCCCCCCCCCCCCCCCCCCAGAGCCGCCGCTTCCTCCCTTCTTCCCTTCCTCCAGCTTCCCCTCGATCCTCCTCTTCCCCTCTTCTCCGCGACCCCTCCCTGGCCCCAACAACCATCGCGAGGAACCCCCCCCTTCGAATCGCCCCCTTTTCCACTGCCTTGCAACCAACCGCGCCCTCCACCACCGCCTCCAACGCCTCCACCGCCGACGCCAAGAACCCCCCCCCCCTGTAAGTCCTTTTTCCTTTTTTTTTTATTATTATTATTTTATTTTTTGTTTTATATAAACTGAAATAAAATTAAATACTGTTTTTATTTTAAATTTCAAAACTAATTTCGATTTTAGTTTTTAAAAAAAAACTGTAAAGATTTTTTTTTTTAAAAAAACTGATTTCTTTTTAGATTATTAAACTGAATTTTAATTAGATTATAAAACTGATTTCTTTTTAGATTATTAAACTGAATTTTAATTAGATTATAAAACTGATTTCTTTTTAGATTATTAAACTGAAATTTTAATTAGATTATAAAACTGATTTGAAAAAGATTATTAAACTGAATTTTAATTAGATTAAAAAACTGAAAACATATTTATTTTAAACATAAAACTTGTTTATTTTAATTTAAAAAGCTATGATTTTTATATGTAGAGAATAAAAAGATTAGATTTTTATTTTATATATGAAGCGACAGAGAAGATTGAACTTTTCATATGAAGTGATATAGAGATAAAAATTCGATTTTTTAATATATGAAGTAATAAAAATATGATTTTTATATTTTTAAAGAATTAAAAATATGATCTTTATATTTTTTAAAATATTAAAAATATAGTCTTTACTATATAGATGATGTCAAAATATAATCTTTGCCTAGTAGGAACTATAAAAATCAAATCTTTATTTTTGAAAAAGGTAAAATCTTTATAGTTAAAAAGGCGAGATTTTTATATATTGAATAACGATAGAAAAATGGAATTTTTATATATTGAATAACGATAGAAAAATGGAATTTTTATATATTGAATAACGATAGAAAAATGGAATTTTTATATATTGAATAACGATAGAAAAATGGGATTTTTATATATTGAACTTTGAAATAAAAATTCGATTTTTATATATTGAACTTTGAAGTAAAAATTCGATTTTTACATATATAGTGACTACGGGCAATGAAGATGACGAAGAGGCGATAACGAAGAAGATTTCTATCAATGAAGTGCCGTGGAGCTAGGATAGCTATATGTGAGAACTTCTCACCTTTCAATTTAATTTTTCTAGTTATATATATATACTAGGATGCAGACGGTGTTTAGTAGCACCCGACACAATCGTCCACAGACCATGGACTTGTTTGTTTGGCTGTTTGGTAATTGATTGCGATATTGGTTTGAATGTGGTTTGTGGTGTGAAAAATCGAATCGATAAATTGGTTAGGATTAGACGTGCGCCGTTATAAGGCGAAGGAGTAAGGCTAGGTTAGACTCTTACTCCAATTTTTGTGGTTTACATAACGAATTGATTTGATTGATGTGTGAATGGCGTGGGCCTTCACTAGACCGGGGATAAGGCTAGGCCTTGTCCCGTTTCTAGTATCGTGCCGTTATGCCGCCGAAATTTTCTAAAATGTGTTAGAAAATAAAAATATCATTTTATTGTGTAAATGAATTGAATAGAAATTCATAGGTTGAAATAAAATGTTTTGTCGTTAAAAATATAATTTTTAACGTGAATGTGAATAAATGAATAGTTATAAACAAATCGGCCGATTTGTTTGTATATACACTGATTTGACTGATATTGATTGGGTCGATAAATTTTACACATCGCCCAATTGCACAAATAAAATCTGTGTTTAATTGTTTGAAACCCCACACGGGTGTTGGGATGAAATTTGAAGTTCACTCATCCTGATTGATTAAATATGTCGATCGATTGATTGACAGGCTGTTATAAGCGTTGAATATCTATATTTGATGCTTATACAGTGTAGTGCACTTTGGTTGATGGTTGATTATTTTCAATGCTATTATATACATGTGTTGTATGCAAATCCATATAATTAATTTTATATGGTAATTGATTGGGCCTCATTCCAGTTTTGAAAAAGAAATATTTGAAAAAGAAATATTTGAAATAGAATATTTGAAAATAGAAATTTATGAAGCCGTGTTGATTAGATTGACGCCATTTTGACGTGAACGATATTTATATCAATTTTAAGTGATTTCGAAATGAATTAAATTGAAAACGATTTCGAAATGAATTGAATTGAAAACGATTTCGAAATGAAATGAATTGAAAACGATTTCGAAATGAATTGAATTGAAAACGATTTCGAAATGAATTGAATTGAAAACGATTTCGAAATGAATTGAATTGAAAACGATTTCGAAATGAAATGAATTGAAAACGATTTCGAAATGAATTGAATTGAAAACGATTTCGAAATGAAATGAATTGAAAACGATTTCGAAATGAATTGAATTGAAAACGATTTCGAAATGAAATGAATTGAAAACGATTTCGAAATGAATTGAATTGAAAACGATTTCGAAATGAAATGAATTGAAAACGATTTCGAAATGAAATGAATTGAAAACGATTTCGAAATGAAATGAATTGAAAACGATTTCGAAATGAAATGAATTGAAAACGATTTCGAAATGAAATGAATTGAAAACGATTTCGAAATGAATTGAATTGAAAACGATTTCGAAATGAATTGAATTGAAAACGATTTCGAAATGAAATGAATTGAAAACGATTTCGAAATGAATTGAATTGAAAACGATTTCGAAATGAATTGAATTGAAAACGATTTCGAAATGAATTGAATTGAAAACGAATTCGAATTGAATTGAAAACAAATTGAAATGAATTCAAATTGAATTGAAATTTGAATTGAATGGAAATGAATTTTGAGACGAATTTATAAAGAAGGATTCAATTTTGCTTTGAATTGAAATGGAAGTTGAAATAGCTTTTGAAACGATTTTAAAACTATTTATATAATTCGTTTTAAATAAAAATCGACGAAGTATATATTATATATATTATATATATAATATAATGGCCTGAATAGAACGCGCCGCGCCGCGGCAGTTCGTGAATTTCGACCATTTATTTCAAACGGACATTACGGGAGATCCGACCGTCGGATTCTCCTAAAACCGGAACCGTTGGGTTCGTATCGAAAAGAGCTTTCTAACGAATATTAGAAATTTGAAATCTAACGGTTGGATTTGGAATTATGTCCAAATCAAATTTGAAAAAGGTCGCTGTAAGTGCAGTTCGATGGCCGTTGATGGAAATCGACTGTACGGGCCTTGATAAAATTATTAAAAATAGTAATAATTTGTGTAAAATCATAAGAAATGATTTGTGAAGATTTGGGATGAAAAACTCCATATTTGAAAAGATAAAAATAGATTTTTATCGAAATGAACTAGTTTTGAACTAGAATTATAATTCTATTTATTTTTAAATAAATAAATTGAATTCGAAAAGGGTTTTAAAAATAACCAAAATTTCCAATGATTGCATTGGAGTGGATTTGAATCGAAATTGTCTTCGGAATATTTCGATGTTGGAATTCGTGATTATACAGATGTTGTTATGGAAATTTGAAAGATATATATTTATATCGTTATTTCCAATACGACATTTGTTAGTCGTAGAATTTGATGTTGAATATAAGCCGGTATATTTTCTATTCAGAGCCTTATATTGAATATCAAGTGTGATTTGGGTTTGTCGTGAATGGTGTCTTCACTAACACTGTTCTTGAACCCATTTGAGAAAAGATTAAATCTTTTTATTTAGATTTAATGAAGTGTACCAATTAAATGACATTTAATTGGAATTGAATTGATATTGATTTTTGGGTTTATCGTGAACAGTGTTTTAAATAACACTCGTTCTTTAACCCGATAATTAATGAATGTGACTTTGGGTTTATCGTGAACCGTGTTTTAAAAGGCACTGATTCTTTAACCCAGTCAAAGATTAAAACTAAGTGGAGTTTTAATGAATCTTTAATTAGATTGAAATGACTGAGAATGGAGTAGCACCAGTTTTGCTCCAAGCGTTAGTTAAATCTTTAATTAGATTTGAACGTGAAATGGTAATTGAATTTACCGATAACACCGTGGTGTTAGATATGAAGTATTACCAGTTTTTACTTCATGGGATGAATAGGTTGGGATTGGGAAATTAAAACAAATGATTACTTCGGTAAGGTTCGCTAATCCCGACTAGTTTGAATTGATATTCAAATATAGATTAAAGAATAAATTCAAGAATTTATCTTTGATAAAATTAATGGGAACCTTTCCCTATGAATGTGAAATTTAGAAACTAACTGTCGGTTAGCCAAACAGAATGGTTTTCTGGATATTGATCTGATGTTGGTTTCGGCCTTCGGGGTTAATATTTGGGGAATTATTCTCTTGATTAATTTACGGTTAGTGACTAATGAATTGGAATGAGGCGTATGTTGTGTTTGTGTAACACTTTTATAAAATATACGCGAGTTATTCGGGAAGACCGGGTTTATCCCATTCTGAATAACTGATACGACGATAAGTCGAAGATGAAGACGATGGTCGAAGACTGGAAGTCTTCACGTCGTTTGGGTAATTACTGATGATCTTGATTGGGCTGTACACCCAAGAAGATGGAAACAGTTAGTGATCGTCCAGACGTACTTGGAGATCGATGGATATGCGGGGTACTAGGTGCCTCCGGTTTCGTTCAGACCCAGGACGGACTTGTAAATGGACTGTGTGTCTGACATCGGATTTCATTCTGTGTGACTGATATCGGTTGCATAGGATGGTTTGCCTGTGTGGCATGCTAAGATGCAAATGATCAAGGCTTCTGTTGAAAAGCAAAGTCTTGTGGTGATGATCAAAGCACGGCCTTTGTGGCGTAGCTTTGTGTAACGTTTACCTCGCGTGTTTCACACCAGGTATGAACCAAAAACGGGAGACGGACCTCAGGGAGGACTTGCGTTTCTTTCTAGTTAGAAGTGGCGTCAGTGGTTTTACACGCCCTGACGAGTTTGACTTATGTGGTTGTTGCTGTTGCGAGGCGCCTCGGTTATATCGGTTTCGGCCGATGCATTCTGGTCGGCTGACGGACCAGACTTACACCCCATAGGGTGGGGAAACGTAGTGTTCAGGCATTTTAATCCACATCGGTGGACCGGCCCTGACGATCCAAGGGCCCACCTGTGTCTGGGTCCTGAGACACGGACTAGAGCGTCTCGAATCGGTTGAGGACTATCTTTTGCCTCGGTTCATAGATGGAAATCCAATTTCCAAATACGTGACTTTGCGGTTTTATTTGTAAACCTATATATGGCGACATGATATATGGTACCCATGCCGCCTATGATTGATACTTATGATTTGAAGTTGTTTATACACTATGCACTTATTATAGTATCAAATGATTTGTTTTAAACGTATCAAGCATTCTTTGGCTGTTATAAGGGAAAACCCTATCCCCCGGCTTGCGTTTGCATTGTGTGATAGGACCTGGGTCTTATAACAGCTTCATTTTTCTCTATTTAGCATTGCGCTGGTTGTTTTATGCACTGGTATTCTTGGGAGGAAACCCGTTCCGTGTTATACGGCGTGGTCCCTTGATTTACCTAGCTTTAAAAATAAAGATTAACTGTTTTAGTTCTCACACCAATCCCATGACTGACCTGGAGTTTATTGTTTTGACCTAAACTCTGGGTGCCCCTATTTTGACACGGGCAGCTAGTAGTTTTGGTTTTGCAGATTTATATTCACAGGATCCTGCTTTACAGCTGGAACGATATCCGGAAAGCTTTGTATCCGTATATCTCTTCTAGTTGTGTATTGTATTATTTTCCGCTGCTATGTATTTAAATGTAATTTAAATCTCTGATATTTCTGTGTAATATTCATTTATACTCTGTATATTCTTGTAATCTGATGCATTGTTGTAATAAGCAATGAAATGTTCTTTTATATGCGTTCTGTTGTGTCGTGTTCTCGAACTATCCGACGCTTTCCTTTACGGGGAAGTTACGGGTCTTTACATTTGTAGATATTCATCCAAAAAATTGTAGATTAGGGGGGGAAAAAGGCGTAACTTTAGTGAGACTTGGACGTATATCTCTCGCCAATTTTTCCAAGTACGAAGACAATTTCATGTTCAAAAAATATGTCCAGCTAGGTAAGTTATTTTTCAGAGATTAGTTAGTTCATAAATTTTGTAGAGACACATAAAAATGTATTAGTACAACTGTACTATTGTAATTACTGCTAAAAAATAAGGAACCTATCCTTGTTTACCAAGCATTCCAACAATCCTCCATTCTTCAATTTAGCCTCCAATGTGCCTTGGTTGTTGTGGGTTGTTTTCCCTCACAACGATATGTAGATTTAAACAATTTCAAGACGATTACAACTAACTTATGTGTTGCCCTTTTTCATTTTCATGTGCCTACAGTTGAAAAGAAACACGAAACAAAATTTAGTACTTGCAGATAGCATGACTTCAAGAAAAATAATAAACCTAATAACAATAAACATAGAAAGAGGATAGTGTTGTAATATATATATATATATATATGAATGTTGTGAATATACTTTTATTAGTTCCATATTTAGTCCCACATCATGGGAATAAGCTAAAGATCAGCTCCAAAAGCCTATATATAAAGGAGCCAATGTAATAGAAAGAATATACACCTGAATGAATAGAAATGTCTTCTCTCCCTTATTTCTTCTGTTTTGTGTTTATTTTATAACACGCTATCAGCACGAAGCTCTATTAGAGATATCGTTTGAATTATTCTAGATCTATCATGTAAGTTTTTTTTATGTTTTGAAATCATACAGATCTACATATATGAACTTGTTGTATCTTCTGCTTAGATGTGATCCATACTTCTAGATCACTTTTCTTTTTCAGTTTTTGTAGATCTAGATTATATTTTAGCGGATCTAAATTTTTTATATCTAATTAATTTTTAACTTAGTGGTTTTTAGATATCCACCTATTCATATTTGATCTGGTATTATGGTATACCAATTTTTTTTAGGAAGATCCATTCATTTTTTTTATAATATTATATATGGATCTTTTACCTCATACGCCATACATAAAACATCTTCATTTGCTACTTTATCTCTTCAATAACAGAGAAGCCATTGCTAATAGGTATGCATATATGTAAATAGCAAGCTGCTTGTAAGCCAACATATGTATTAATGTGGCCATTATTTTTGTTATGTAACATGGTGTATGACTCCTTGACGATTTGTAATGTTTCATTATTTGGCTCCTTGACGATTTGTAATGTTTCATTACTATAAGAAGTTCATTATAAATGTTTGAAGAAAGACTTGCAGATTTGGATATTTTTTTTATGATTATGTGCCGTAATATATTCAATTTATTACATCCATGTATATAGTCCTATTCTATTTTACGAGATCTGCATATTTTTTTAATGATATAACAGTACTACAGTTTCATCGTTTTGTCTGTTCATTAATTTAGTTATTCATTTTGATAATTATAGAACATGTATACTGATATGTGAATTTTGTTTAATTAAGCATCTGCAATTATTATTTTTGTGTAGTTCATAAAAATGTCGAACGCTGAAATCCATTTACAATCTTAATGCTTAGAGAGTACCATTAAAAATGGTAATAATCTGTCCTAGTAGGACAAAGCAAAGACCCTGATATTTTTAAGAGGCCATATCCACGATGATCTAAAATCAGAATATTTAACTGAAAAAAAAGATCCTCTCCACTTATGGAGCTCCCTGAAGGAGCATTATGACCAACAGAAGATGGTCATACTTCCAAACACAAAGCAAGAGTCGTTGAACCTGAAGTTCACATGCAAATAACCTGAAGCTCATATGATCTAAAGTCCATATACAAATTTTTTCAAATAAGGAACCTAAAGTTCATATGCAAACAAGGAACCTGAAGTTCATATGCAAACAAGGAACCCGAAGTTCATATGCAAATAAGGAACCCGAAGTTCATATTCAAATGAGAAACATGAAATAAAGCATAAAAGCATATAATTGCATTTAATATTTGCATATAGCAAATGACCTGTAAAAGGAAAGGATTTGAAAATCTATGAAAGGAAAAAATTTCAACAAAAAGGAAAACGCCTTATATTCCAACTTTATGCTACATGTAATCTCTTGAAGAAACTAATTATTGGAAGAGATCATTACATTTATAATAAATACTATTTTCTTGAAGAAAACTAGTAAAATGACTCTCATATGTGAAAAAAGGGGCACTTTCTAGAAAAGTTACTTCAACGTAAAATATATAATAACAATATATGAATTATGATAAAACTTGAAGTTTTATTATAGTCATTTTGGAACATATTATATTTCTAGAAGAAATATTTCATTGTTTCTTAGGAAAACTTTTATAAAGAAAATATGCATCCTGAAGATCATATTGAGTTAAGCTCTAAATATTGATCTTAATTCTGCACACCGGAAGTGAATGCAAAAATTATTTTTGTCATTACATGGAAAATTTAGAACCTGCAGTTTCTAATAAGGCAAGAAGCAATTTTGATATAAAAATAAAGATCTAAAAGATCTTTATATGAGTTGTACAATTTAAAAAAAATGTAATTTTTATGTTTGTGAATTTTATGTATAAATTTACAGGTTTTTCAAATCATTCATATTGAAGAATGAGAAAAAAATTGAATATGAGATATGTAGTTTATTTTTGTTTATAGTTGTGAATTTTATGTACAGATCTGTAAATTTTTGAACCATTCATGTTAGAAATGTAAAATGTTGATTTTGTTATAAATATATTATATTACCTTATTGTCATAAATGCATTGAATGTTAGAGAATGCATTGTTATGATAATTTATTATATTACCATATTGTAATAAATGCATTGAATGCATTAGTTATTGATTAGTTAATTGATGTATGTTTGTATTTGGAATATGAATAAACATATGTATTATTATTCGATGTATTTAGATAGTAATAACTAATGTTGTGGAAGAAAGGATAGAACCACAACCTGAAGTTGTGCAAAGAAAATATTTATGCTGGAAGTTGTATAACTCAAAGTCTTGGACCTGAAGTCTTGCATTATATATATATATGTAAACATTTTTGATAAAGTATACAAGTTTGAAATCTTGTCAATTACCAAAAATGTAAAACCTTCTAAATTAAAAGTATGTTAAAAGATTGAGAACCAGAAGTTCATCATAAATTAATAAACTTGATATACATATGTATGTGTATATATATATATATGCATAGGAACTTGAAGTTCCTTAACCAATGAACTTGAAGTAATTCATAATTTAAAAGCCTGAAGCTTTACTGAAACTATGTGAAATAATAACATTAATAAAATTGATATCCAAAGATTTCACAAGTTTCAAAATGAGCTGTATCTTGCTTATATATTTATATTTGAATATTGTATTGAAGAATAAATTTTGACAACTCAAAGTTGTTATATATTTTATTTGAACCAGAAGTTCAACACAGTGAAACCAGAAGTTCAATACAGCGGAATCATAAGTTCAATACAGTGGAACCAGAAGTTCAACAAAGTTGAATAAGAAGTTCAGTATAGTTTAATAAACTTGAAATTGTTTATATATTATTTGAAAAAGAAGTTCAATATAGATTAACAACTTGAAGTTGTTCATATATTTCATTTGAACCAGAAGTTCAATACAGTTCCAAATCAGATATTTTGGATATTATGATACGATCTTTAAGATTCGCATTGACATTGTTTGGTAAGCAAAAATTAATGATTGGAACCTTATGAACAATTTGTTCTAAAGTAAGTAACTCGAATGAGAAAGAATATGCAAATCAACCACATATGTAATACATAGACGCACGTATATACACATATATGCAAAAAAGTTATTAACAACATGAAGTTGTCATGAGCTCATATTATAAATCATGCATATATTATATTTCAGAAAGTTGATTGACATCAATATTGAATGACCTGAAGTCATGTGCATATTCAAATGATAGAAAATTCCTCCAAGTCATCGGATCAATGAAAGGGAATAGGTAATGCAATATGAATGCATCTTATCAATTAATAAGAGCATTATCCTCCTATAATTGAAATACATCTAATGTATTTGCTAGCTATGATGCTATAATGGATCAAAAATGAATCCAAAGCAGGTTTATTATTTAAAGTGACAATGTTTGTCAACATTGAGGGGGAGGATAAAGGAATCATCGATGTTAATATTTGCTAACATGTAGAATTATGTAAAGTATTAAGTAACCTGCATAAATTATCAATTATGTCCCTAATAGACTTTCTCCAATATACATTTGAATCCCCAAAGGATCAAAAGGCGTTAATGACAGCTGAAAATGTGGTATAAATGTCAGTTCAAAGTATCTTTGGAGTAAGGCATAAAGATGCAAAATAAAGGAGGTAAGTGTTCTTGAAGAAACACTTAAAGGTGTTTTAAAAGAAACACATGACATGATTGTTAAAATTACCCCAGAAGTGGTTTAGGTACCTAAAGTATGAATTTTTTTTGAGATCTCAATAAATCATGTATAGAACAGACAGAAAATAATCATCGATGATAAATTAATAAATAATAAAGCGCTTACATTTATAAATGGATTAAAATCCCATATTAGAGAGAAACATGATTGGCCGTCATGAAATTCTCCTAAATAAGATATATGGACCTGTAGTCCATAAGATATGAACCTGTAGTTCATAAGATAAAATAGAAATATAGATAATGACAAAAGAACATGGAAGTTACTGAAACACCATAGAGTGTTAAGTGCCATGAGCATTGTACTTTTCAGAGATAATTGAATTGATTAAAGTGGTGAAAGTGTTTAAAACACTTACAATACCCTGAAGGTATAAACGATGAAAGTATACAAATTCTAGAAGAATTTGAATAACTTTGGTAGTGATAAAGAGCTAGAAATGTAGATTACGACATTCTTTTAAGTATTGTTGTGATGAAAATCTTGAAATAATTCATGATGAGTAGATCACTTCCTGCTTTCAAGAATTGTTGTAGTGAAACTCTTAATATCCATTGAAGTGGTAGTTGCGATATGCAAAAAAAAATATTATAATATATAAGTTCCTGAAGAACATAAAGAATACAAAAAACATGTCCGATAGATTACAGAATTCTTCTAAGTATTGTTGTAATGAAAATCATGATATACTTCAAGATGAGCAGATTACTTCCTGCTTAGTGTTGCTGTAATGAAAGTTGTCTCATTCATCAAATGTGTATTGCAATATTCAAGCCCGATTGAAACAGAAAATTATAAGCACCTGAAGTGTATTCATAAATGAATATTAGTATCATACAAATCACAAAAAAGTGAGGTGTTTTAAATAAGAAAGCATGCCTGAAGCATGGAAATGCACATGAAGTTGTAAAAGAAAAACTTCATTAAGAAGTATTTGTAAGCAATTTGAGTTATTGAAAGAAGAATACGAATTCAGAGAAAATTATTAAATTAGGGGGAGCATCCATAAGTATGATATAGTGCACTTTTTTTTCTTATCTAAGTTTTTCCCCACTGGGTTTTCTTAATAAGGTTTTAATGAGGCATGGGTCATGATCCAGAAGTATCAACCCAAAAGTAACATACAAAAATAAGTTATAATGTACTCTTTTTCCTTATTTAATTTTTTACCCACTGAGTTTTTCTTAATAAAGTTTTAACGAGGCATAACATTGATCCAGAAGTATCATACTACTTTTGACGTGGTAAATATAACATTGTATGTTGTACTCTTTTTCCTTCACTAAGATTTTTCCTATCGGGTTTTTCTTAGTAAGGTTTTGACGAGGCAACGTTTTGATCCAGAAGTATCAAACATATTTTGATGCAATAAACTATTATTTATGAAGAAGACAAGGCAGTTTGCATGGCTCAAATTCAAGTGAATTATATCAAGTATGAAAGGATGAAGCACATTTCTCCTAAATTTCTCTTCACACATGCATGAAAGGATAATAAGAAAGAGGAGAAACAAATTCAGTTTCAAGAAAAGAGGGTAGATCCGTTCTCAAAGGCAATTTCCAAATCAACATTATAGAAGATGATATACAAAATTGGTATGCGTTGACTACATCAATAGACTAATTGAATAATGAGTTATAAATAAGGGGGAGCATATAAAATTATGCTATAATGTACTTTTTTCCTTTACTAATATTTTTCCCATTGGGTTTTTGTTAGTAAGGTTTTTAATGAGGCATTATCTTAATCCTGAAGTATCAACCCTTACTGTAACATTGTAAAACATGTTACCTAAAGATGAAATGAATTTGCACTCTTTTCCTTGTTTATGTTTTTTCCCACAGGTTTTTTCATAAAAAGGTTTTTAATGAGGCATTGTTTTGATCCTGAAGCATCAAACTCTTTTGAGGAATATCATTTTAATATGATATTCATAGTGTCAGACGTTGTACTCTTTTTCTCGTTCAAGGCTTTTCCCATTGGGTTTTCCTGATAGAGTTTTGAAGGCAACAGACAATAGTTGTATCGACTGAACGGATATATGCAAGCAAGATAATAATAAAGGGGAACAATCATCATATATGTTTTAAAAGGGACAACTTCAAGTTTGCAAAGCATTCAAGTTTTTGAAGACGCATATTCAAGGGGGAGTATTGTAATATATATATATATATATATATATATATGTATGTATATATATGTATGTTGTGAATATGCTTTTATTAGTTGTATGTTTAGTCCCACATCATGGGAATAAGCTAAAGATCAGCTCCAAAAGCCTATATATAAAGGAGTCAAGGTAACAGAAAGAATATACATCTGAATGAATATAAATGTCGTCTCCCCCTTATTTCTTCTATTTTGTGTTCATTTTATAACATATAACATTCACAGTTAAAAACAAATAATTGACCAAAATAATAACTTGAACATATCAACTTTCAATTTCATAGTTCTCTCCTAAATGACCGGCTCTCCCAGTCATATGACTTCATTAATCAGTATGAATGCATGTTCCAGACTCCACTTGTCCCATCCTCAAGTGGCAGAAGGCATAACATTGTTTGAACACAAGGAAGAAAGTGTTCAAGAAAACATCACCAACTCCCCCTTCCCAATATCGCTTCTAGTTGGAATCATGATCTGAATATGAGTCATAACTTTATTAACATAAAAAATAATATAAAAATGGAAATAAGGAACAGGAAGTGGTGGCAGGGGAAGAAAAATACCATAAAACAGTGTCAATACTATTATTCATACAAAGAAGTAATAACACAAAATGGATTTAATGCATAAAACTACCGATCTAATATATTTACCATTTAACCACCCCGCTTTGAATATGTGATGTTCGTTGGCTGAACATAATGTTTGCATGAAAAAAGCCATGGACATATTCTAAATCAACATATAATAATCATATATTCTATCATTTGCAGCAATATATTAGTCTAACGGAATTACATCTTTTATGTATATAAATTTCGTTAAATAGTACTAAGCTTCTGAGGGCAATGCATGAATATATAAGAGGAATATAGTACGTCCTACAAAATCAGTAATAACAATAAAGTAAAGAAGCATTTTACTAAATTTTCAACAGCAAGTTGCAAAAATGTATTACGTGAACGTTAAACTGAATTCTTGCTTGCGATTTCAGAAAAGTTGATGAACCATTGGAGAGAGGAGAAAGCAAGAGAGAAAGAGGAAAAAGATAATAATAAACACACCTGATTAGACTTCTGTGTTGAGTAGGAAGATCTGCATGAACTGAACCATAATTGCACGCACTATGGCTGACGACTATGCTTTGCTTTGGTTGGATAATAACTCACTGTACTTTTGAACAAAATGCATCAGAAAGAGCTACCATTGAGATCGAAGATCGATGAATTAAAAACTGAAAAAGCCAACAAATAATTGGTTAAACACCGTGTTAAAGTCAAAGAACTCAGCCAAGAACTCAACCACTTGAATGGTCCTTTTCTGCACCGTCAAAAATTAAGAATCCCCCTAAGAAAATTCAAAACCGATAAATACAATGAAAAAGAGTCAAAAAACAACCGTTCTTCACATAATTTAATTCTTTTCTTGTTAAGTTTCTTTCACAAATAATAGTTTTAATTTTGTAACCATACATTATACAATTTTTTCTATTTTTCAAACAAAAGTAAAAGCGTGAATTTAAATGGGATCATTCATTGTCATCAAAATTGAAGTGCTACTCTATTTTCCTCCAGTCTAAGATACATTCTTGAAATGCAAAAATGAGTTGTTGCTAATAGCAAGTTTAACCTTGTACATGATCCTTGTCCTTTTTCCGTTGAATACACAATGATACAAATGGAAAAGCATTGATAAAGTTGTATAGAACTTCGACTATGCATTCATTCATTGTTCATCGGCTCTGAGGTCGGCATTGAAATTTATTCTAGTGAATGTCGGGTCTTGAAGGAATCTGAGGATTGCAAACACATCTAACTCCCTTTGAAAATGTCAACATTGTATTGCTTTCTGTATTGGCATTTGAATGTCTTAGAATGATAGTTATAATGTCATTATCTTATATTATCAAAACAACTTTAACATCTATCATGAATTTGCAGATATTTGACATTATATGTCTTCTCTTATATATTTAGGTGATACATTTCACCTATAAGTTTTTTTAAGCAAGAAAACTTCATCTGAAAATATTAATTGCAAATGATGATGAGCTGAAATGCTCATCGATAACTCATGAACCTTTTCAAGGATTGGGGATGGCAAATAAATCAGAGATCTATCTCTTAGTAGATTGATTAATTCATCTTATATTAACTCTTTCCATTTATAACAACTTCTGGAGGAGCATTTTATTCATTTTATTATCAATCAGGCTAGTTAAATTTAGCTTTCACAATAAAATAAAGGATGAGTTTTTGCAAAAAGCATGATAGTATATATTGAGAAAGAAATCGCAAATTAGCTCAACAATGATTCATTATTATGAGTTTGATAAGATAAAAACTAACAGAGTGCAATATGTGAAGATAATTTATATTTTGATGTCATAATATTCCTAGTTTGGTTTTTTTATTAGATTAATCAAGCATGTATGCAATATTTGATAATTTAATGTTGATTAACAACTAAATCATATAATTTATGTAAATACTATACAAGTCCCTTAAAAAAAAAAATTGGCTCCCCTTTTGTCAAATTATTGGTTTCATCATTGGCTTGAGTACTGGGTACTCTCGTAAACATGTACCAATTCATAAAATGATTTATTATGATAGCTTATGCAAGGGTTAAGTGATTTCTGTCACTTTCATTCTTTTAATATTAATACTTCGCCGATGATAATTCGTAAGCATGACAACGATGACGACAATGCATAACATGATCTAATTATCAATTATTCATTAAAAAATGACGTTCTATGCATAATATTATTGATTTTAATATTAATATTAATTATTCATTACAACAACGACTATGCATAATTTGATCTAGTTATTCATTCTTTTAATATCTTAATCACTTTCATTCTTTTAATATCATTAACTAGTTATTATTTTCCATTAACTTTAATATTAATAGATGTTAATACTATATAATTTTCTGATGATGGCAAATATTAATATTAATGGCGAATCATGAACGATGTTATCATTGGCTGGTTATAGAACGACTGGTTAAGATAGGTTAATCAAAATGCCAAAGTTGTCATGAAGATAACTAGTTGTTTGAAAATGTTTTTGAAAATAACTAGTTGTGTATATGCATAGAACGTCATGGTCTTGAAGAAATCTGAGGATTGCAAGCACATCTAGTTCATTTTGAAAATGTCAAAGTCATATTGCTTTCTGCATTGGCATTTGAATGACTTAGAATGATAAAAGGATTGCAAACACATCTAATGATTTTTTGCAACTTTGACATTATCAGCTAGTTATTTCTGTATTGTCATTGAATGATAGATGCTAATTTAGTACTCCCCAACTTAAAGAAATATAGTTACACTAGCTACTGTATTGGCAAATGTCAAAGGGCTATAATTAAATGATGCTAACTAAAACACAAGCTGTAGCGAGTATTGTTTGAAATGAAAAAAAGGATGCTTCTGATTCAAGTTTTATAAAACAAGCATGCTGCATTCCAGGTCAATCAACTACAACTAAATAAGATATTCTTAATTTCGCTTTACATATATCAAATTATATATTTATTTATTGTATAAAAATACTAGATCAAGTTACATGTCAGATTGGAGTTGAGAAAGTCCAAGTATCCTTTCTCTTAAAAAAAGCAATAATTCCAAAGAAAGATGAAGAATTAGAATCATGGATGGTTTCATATCTTCTTTAATGGAGTACTAACAATCCATCTTCTCTATCTCTTTTGCTTGAATGTTATACAATATTGCATAATTACCCATTGATATCTGCCTTTTTCAGAGGCTTCATTGCACCCCGTTAATGTGTGTGTGTGTATATATTTATGAGTTAAGGTACATGGAAAAAAAAATGAGACTTAAAGAAAATGACTACATCTATAGAGATGCCATTTTCTCATTCTTCAAAGTAATCGCTCTTGTTGTAGCGATCAGTATTTAAGAACGATTTGTTGATTCCATCTTTGTTATTGTTACGATATTAGCATGCATAGTAAGCACAGTTTACTATCTGTTTATATTATATTTACTCTTAAACTATAGAACTATGTTGCATAATTTCGCCATTGTTCTAGTTATCTCTGAAGATGCTTACGAATACGCATAAAATAGACAATGATAATTAGATCAAGTTATGCATAGTCGTCATTGTTGTAATAATTAATACAACCAATATTTATGTAAATACTCTACTAGTTATTATTCTCCATTAATATTATTATTATCATTCGCCATTAATATTAACATCATAGGTTCAATGATTGTTCATGGAAGATAGATCAAGTTGTGAAACAGCCGAGAAATTTTGCTTGATCCGAATCAGTCGCTAAACCGACCAAGACCGTTCGAAATGCCTGATTGTTTTGAGAACACGACAAATTAGAACGCAGACAGAAGAACATTTCATTGTTAATTACAACAATTCCATCAGATAACAAGAATATACAGAGTATAAATCAATATTACACATTCGATAAATATCAGAGATTACAATATATTACATAGCAGCGGAAAATAATACAATACACAACTAGAAGTAATACCCTGATACAGAGCTTTCCGAGTATCGTTCCAGCTGTAAATCAGGATCCTATGAATATAAATCTGCAAAACCAAAACTACTAGATGCCCATGTCAAAATAAGGGCACCCAGAGTTTAGGTTAAAACAATAAACTCTAGGTCAGTCATGGGACTGGTGTGAGAACTAAAACAGTTATTTAAAACTATACTTTAAATCAGATATATCAAGGGACCACGCCGTATAACACGGAATGGGTTTCCTCCCAAGAATACCAATCCATATAATAAAACAGCGCAATGTTATTTGGAAAAAATGAAGCTATTATAAGACCCAGGTCCTATCACACAGTGCAACGCAAGCCGGGGGATAGGGTTTTCCCTTATAATAGCCAAACATGCTTAGTACGTTTAAAACAAATCATTTGATACTATTATAAGTGCATAGTGTATAATACAACTTCAAATCATAAGTATCAATTATAGGCGGCATGGGTACCATATATCATGTCGCCAATACTAGGCTCTAGAAATAAAACTGCAAAGTCACGTATTGGAAGTTGGATTTCCTTCTGTGAACCGAGGCAAAAGATAGTACTCTACCGATTCTAGATGCTCTAGTCCGCCCCTCAGGTCAGAGCTCGAGTGACCTTTGGATTGTCAGGGCCGGTCCACCGATGTGGATTAAAATGCTTGAACACTGCGTTTCCCCGTCCTTTGGGGCGTAAATGAGCCAACAAATGACTCCATCGGACCCGGATCGTTCGATCTAACCGAGGCGCCTCGCAACAACAACAACCACATAAGTCAAACTCGCCAGGGCATGTAAAACCACTGACGCCACTTCTAACTAGGAAGAAACGCATGTCCTCCCTGAGGTCCTCTCCCGGTTTTGGTTCACCACCGGGGTGTGAGGCTCGCGAATTCACGTTACACAAAGCTATGCCACACAGGCGGTGCTTTGATCATCAACAACAAGACTTTGCTTTTCGACAGAAGCCTCGATCAATTGCCACTTAGGAATGCCACACAGGCAATTCACTCCATGCGTTTGATATCCATCAATATATAACCTCTGAGCTCGTACGTCTCAGAGAAGGGCGTTAAGCAAGAGAATAAATTCTCCGCCGCCAAATAGATATATATTTAATAGAAATCAATCACACAGAATAAAATCCAATGTCAGACACACAGTCCATTTACAAGTTCGTTCTGGGTCTGAACGAAACCGGAGGCACCTTGTACCTCGCATATCCATCGATCTCCAAGTACGTCTTGACGATCACTAATTGATTCCCTCCTCTTGGGTGTACGGCCCAATCAAGATCATCAGTAATTATCCAAATGACGTGAAGACCTCCGGTCTTCAACTACCGTCTTCATCTTCGACACCACATCGAATTAGTTATTCAGAATGGGATAAACCCGGTCTTTCTGAATAACTCGCGTATATGATAAACAAGTGTTACACAAACACAACATACGCCTCATTCCAATTCAGAACATTCTTGTATTCGAATATTCTTATACTTTAGGAAAGGTTCCCATTAATTTTATCAAAGATAAATTCTTTAAATTTATTCTTTAATCTTCTTTGAATATCAATTCAAACTAGTCGGGATTAGCGAACCACACCAGAGTAATCATTTATTTCCCAGTCCCAACCTATTCATCTCATGAAGTAAAACTGGTAATACTTCATATCTAACACCACGGTGTTATTGGTCAATTCAATTACCATTTCACGTTCAAATCTAATTAAAGATTTAACTATCGCCTGGAGTAAAACTGGTGATACTCCATTCTCGATCTTTTCAATCTAATTAAAGATTCATTAAAACTCCACTTAGTTTTAATCCTTAACCGGGTTAAAGAATCAGTGTCATTTAAAACACCGTTCACGATAAACCCAAAATCACATTCCATTAATTATCGGGTAAAAGAACAAGTGCTATTTAAAACACTGTTCACGATAAAACCAAAGATCAATACCAATTCAATTCCAATTAAATATTATTTAATTGGTACACTTCATTAAATCTAAATAAAAAGATTTAATCTTTTTCTCAACTGGGCTTAAGAACAGTGTTAATGAAGACACCATTCACGACAAACCCAAATCACATTTGATATTAAATACAAGGCTCTGAATAGAAAATATATCGGCTTATATTCAATATCAAATTCTACGACCAACAAATATCGTATTGGAAATAACGATATAATTATATCTTTCAAATTTCCATAACAATATCTGCATAATCACGAAATCCAACATCGAAATTTTCCAAAGACAATTTCGATTCAAATCCATTCCAATTCAATTATTGGAAATTCTGGTTATTTTCAAAACCATTTCAAATCCAATTTATTTATTTTAAAAATAAATAGAATTATAATTCTAGTTCAAAACTAGTTCATTTCGATAAAAATCAATTTTTATCTTTTCAAATATGGGATTTTTCAGCCCAATTCTTTCCAAATCATTTATTATGATTTTACACAAATTATTGATATTTTCAATAATTTTATCAAGGCCCGTACAGTCGATTTCCATCAACGGCGATCGAACTGCACTTACAGGGACCTTTTCCAAATTTGATTTGGACATAATTCCAAATCCAACCGTTAGATTTCAAATCTCTAATATTCATTAGAAATCTCTTTTCGATACGAACCCAACGGTTCCGGTTTTAGGAGAATCCGACGGTCGGATCTCCCGCAATACCCATTCGAAGTCAATGGTCGAAATTCACGAACTACCGCAGCGCGGTGCGTTCTATTCAGGCCATTATACAAACATATATATATATACATATATACACACATATATATATATATATTTCGTCGAGTTCCTTTTAAAACGTATTTTTCAAATCGTTTTAAATTCGTTTTCGAAATGATTTCAACTTCATTTCAAATTCAAATCAAAATTGAAATTTTCAATATAATTTCGTTTTAAATTCATCTCAAATTGATTTCAATTTAAATCGATTTTTAATTCAATTTCAGTTCGTTCTCAATTCAATTAAATTTCAATTCGAATTCATTTCTATTCAATTTCAATTCGAATTCAATTCTATTCAATTTCAATTCGAATTCGTTTCAAATTGATTTCCATTTAATTTCAATTCGATTCGAATTCATTTTAAAAATATTCGATTTTGAAATCGCTTTTCAATATTCATTATAAAAACGAATATAATCGATATAAACATCGTTTGCGTCAAAATGCCATCAATCTAATCAACACGGCTTCATATATTTCTATTTTCAAATATTCTATTTCAAATATTTCTTTTTCAAATATTTCTATTTTCAAATATTCTATTTCAAATATTCTATTTCAAATATTTCTTTTCCAAATATTTCTTTTCTCAAATATTCTATTTCAAATATTTCTATTTTCAAATATTCTATTTCAAATATTTCTTTTTCAAATATTTCTATTTTCAAATATTCCTATTTCAATTCTCAAATATTCTATTTCAAATATTTCCTTTTCAAATATTTCTATTCAAAACTGGAATGAGGCCCAATCAATTACCATAGATTTTATTTCTATGGATTTCCATACAACGCATGTATATATCAACAAAGACAAATAATCAACCATCATCCAAAGTGCATTCTACACTGTGTAAGCATCAAATATAAGTATTTAACGCTCATAACAGTCTGTCAATCAATCGATCGACATACAACTAATTATTAGGATTAGAGTATGTAATATATCATCCCAATACCCGTGTGGGGTTTCAAATAATCAAACATAGATTTTATTTGTGCAGTTGGGCGATGTGTAAAATTTATCGTCCCAATCAATATCAGTCAAATGTGTATATATAGACAAATCGTCCGATTTGTTTATAACTATTTATTTCATTTCGTATACACGTTAAAAATTCTATTTTCAACTACTTAAATATTTTATTTCATTTCACATCACATCACACAATCAACTACACATCAAAATCAAACAAACAAGCATACAAGCCGTCCATGGTCTGTGGACGACGGGTGTCGGGTGCTACTAAACACCGTCTGCATCCTAGTACATATTTCAACTAGAAATAAAATTAAAAGTGATAAGTTCTCACCGACTAGCTAAACTAAACGCCACGACTCTTTATATGTAGGAAATCTTCGCCATGTCTCCTTTTGTTACTTTCGTCGTCTGTATTCACTACATATATAAAAATCACATTTTTATTATCCCTACTATATAAAAATTATATTTTTATAATCTCTACTATATAAAAATTATATTTTATAATCTCTACTATATAAAAATCATATTTTTATTATCTCCACAATTTAAAAATTATATTTTTATATCTGCTTCATATATATAAAAATCGAATTTTTATCGTTACTTCATATGTATAAAAATCGAATTTTTATATAATTAAAAATCACTTCTTTATATCCTTAACATATAAATAAAGATCAAATTTTTATTCTACTTCATTTCAATAAATAAAAATCATATTTTATAAATAAAAATTATATTTTTAAATCAATGATATTTACAAAATAAGTAATAAAAAAAATTAAGAAGCTCACAGTTTAAAATCTGGAACTCCATCGATCTTCCTTCTGTACCATTCCTCATGCCTGTACACTATCGAATCTTCATCGTCTTCTAGGGTTTTTTTCTTTTTCTTTTTTTTTTGCTGGAAGGGGGAAATCGGTAAAAATCAAATTTTTAGTGGAGGGGGCCCACTGGTCAGAGTTATGGTCGGGGAAAGGGCGGAGCAGGTGTCTGAGGCGGAGGCAGGGGGTGCGGTGGCGGGTCATTGGCCTGAGGCGGTTGTTTATTGCGTTCTAGGGCACGTGTTTTCTGGGAATTGGGGGAGGGAAGGGGAAGCGGTGGAGGGGGAGATGGGGGTCACGGCTCGAGCGGCGGAGGCGGTGCAGCCATGGCGGCGGTGGCACAACGCCAGGAAGGGGCGACGGGCTGTAAAAAGGGGGCGGCTCGTTCTTTTTTAATTTTGACTGAGGAGGGAAATAGTGAGGGTTTGACCGATATTTACTTATATATATATATAATAATTTAATATAATTTTTCTTCATAAAAGTTGACTTTGTATACTAACCCCAAACGAGACCCAACAACTGTCGCCCCGGCTAATTACCCACATTTCGAACACAATGGGATATGTATCATAGGATGATTAGACCGTTTCGATCAGTTTTCGTCAAAATCAACATATAACTCTATATATTGAATTTGAACGCGCATTTCAATTTACCGGGGCCACATACTAACTAGAAAAATTCCCAAAAAATATTTTCTAGCTTCGTATTGACGTTGCGGTCCTAACAAAACTAATTTCATCAAATTCTGAGACCATTTGAAAAATGACCATTTTCCAATCGATTAAAATCGACTAAAACTGGTCAAACGCGTTTTCCATTGCCACACTCACATATTAATTCAAAAAATTACGAATTTTGGAATATAGCAATAACTTGACATCACGGATCCAACAAAAGTGGTTTGGTCGAAAACCGAGGTCGTTTGCAAAATTTCCATTTTTAAGGGCCAGAATTCCATAGCGACTATTCTGAAAATTCAACTGGACATAACTTTTGATCCCCGCTATGAAATTTCGATTTTTCAGATTCATTAGAAAGATATTCTCAAATATATTCAAATATTTTTGGTTTCGCTAAAATCCGGTTTATTTTGAATCCTGTACATTCATTTGAAATTTGAAATCGAATTATCGAACTACCGCGCCATTTTCAATTCCTTTTATATATATAAATAAATATTTATATTCTAACGACGATCTATATAATATATATGTTCGAATTCTATTCAAAATAAATTTCTCGTCGATATTATTTAAAATAATTCATTTTAAATAATCAAAATTCACTAAAATTGCCAAAATAAAATTTTAAATTGGCTCGGATTTCCGGGTTATTACAATCTCCCCCACTTAAAACTTTTCGTCCCCGAAAAGGAACGAAGTCGAAAGTTGTTACACAAATCAACTCAACTTTTAGTATTTTCTTTACGGCTTAAGTTCTTTAACTTTTCAGTTTCTAAGAACTTTTCAAAAATTTGGCTAACAACCTAAATTTTCGAAAAATTTCGCCATAACCTCCCCTGCACCGGGGACTTCGGGATATTTCATATAGCCTCCCATGGCCTTCTTCAATCCAAAAGAAAAAGATAAAGCCAATCGGCTCATAAAATCATCATCACCCAAACAAAACAGTAAATTATGGTAAACATGTACCTATTTGTCGGGCAAACAATTTTATTCTTCTGCTCTAGCCTCCTTGCTATGACCTGTTCAATGTAAGTACATGTACATGCATGCAAATGCGATAAATTTTCAATACAATTTACTATTTGGTTCAAATTGGCTATATGGTTCAAATTTATGGATCAAACACTAATCAAACAACACAATCAGCAATCAATTAGTTGATTAGCTTTTCAAATTCATAACTTTGATACATAGTCTAAAAATTAGATTTTTGATGCCAAATCACAACAATAAGCCCTATCTAATTTTGGTTCTCACACCAGCCAATAGGAAATATATAGAAATCTCACTTTCGAAACTCGAACATAAATACTGATGATGCGATCGCTTTAGCGATCATCAAAACCATCTTCGGGCGACTAGAGTGTGATTCTATATCTATCAAGTATATTAAAACTTCGAATACACGCGGATCGGACGTATATGCAAAATCTTTATATACTGCATTGTCCAAATTCAATATAAT
Source organism: Allium sativum (assembly GCA_030737875.1). Taxonomy (NCBI): domain Eukaryota; kingdom Viridiplantae; phylum Streptophyta; class Magnoliopsida; order Asparagales; family Amaryllidaceae; genus Allium; species Allium sativum. The sequence continues at coordinate 9,883,261 of JASFAX010000034.1, forward strand.
ATAAAATAAATAATCAAATACGAATAGTAGATTTAAATTTTCAAAATAAAATTTGTTTTCACTTTTATTTCAAAAACACAACCCTTCACACTCGTTCTAGGATACTGCTGATCCCATCTCTAACGAGTCATTCTCATTGGATATTACTTATCCAATATCTGATGAATTCTTTCGTATGGTTCTAATGTGTCTTGTTCTCTGAGCTTTGTAAACCAAAGCTCTGATACCAAAATGAAATAGCCGAGAAATTTTGCTTGATCCGAATCAGTCGCTAAACCGACCAAGACCGTTCGAAATGCCTGATTGTTTTGAGAACACGACAAATTAGAACACAGACAGAAGAACATTTCATTGTTAATTACAACAAATCCATCAGATAACAAGAATATACAGAGTATAAATCAATATTACACATTCGATAAATATCAGAGATTACAATACATTACATAGCAGCGGAAAATAATACAATACACAACTTGAAGTAATACCGGGATACAGAGCTTTCCGAGTATCGTTCTAGCTGTAAATCAGGATCCTGTGAATATAAATCTGCAAAACCAAAACTACTAGCTACCCGTGTCAAAATAAGGGCACCCATAGTTTAGGTTAAAACAATAAACTCCGGGTCAGTCATGGGACTGGTGTGAGAACTAAAACAGTTATTTAAAACTATACTTTAAATCAGATATATCAAGGGACCACGTCGTATAACACAGAACGGGTTTCCTCCCAAGAATACCAGTGCATATAACAAAACAGCGCAATGTTATTTGCAAAAAATGAAGCTATTATAAGACCCAGGTCCAATCACACAATGCAACGCAAGCCGGGGGATAGGGTTTTCCCTTATAATAGCCAAACATGCTTAGTACGTTTAAAACAAATCATTTGATACTATTATAAGTGCATAGTGTATAAAACAACTTCAAATCATAAGTATCAATCATAGGCGGCATGGGTACCATATATCATGTCGCCAATACTAGGCTTTACAAATAAAACCGCAAAGTCACATATTGGAAGTTGGATTTCCTTCTGTGAACCGAGGCAAAAGATAGTCCTCTACCGATTCGAGACGCTCTAGTCTGCCCCTCAGGTTAGAGCTCGAGTGACCTGTGGATTGTCAGGGCCGGTCCACTGATGTTGATTAAAATGCATGAACATTGCGTTTCTCCGCCCTTTGGGGCGTAAATGAGCCAACGAATGACTCATTGGACCCGGATCGTCCGATCTAACCGAGGCGCCTCGCAACAGCAACAACCACATAAGTCAAACTCTCCAGGGCGTGTAAAATCACTGACACCACTTCTAACTAGAAAGAAACACATGTCCTCCCTGAGGTCCTCTCCCGTTTTTGGTTCACCACCGGGGAGTGAGGCTCGCGAATTCACGTTACACAAATCTATGCCACACAGGCAGTGCTTTGATCATCAACCACAAAACTTTGCTTTTCGACAGAAGCCTTGATCAATTGCCACTTAGGCATGCCACACAGGCAATTCACTCCATGCATTTGATATCCATCAATATATAACCGCTGAGCTCCTATGTCTCAGAGAAGGGCGTTAAGCAAGAGAATAAATTCTCCACTGCCAAACAGATATATATTTAATAGAAATCAATCACACAGAATAAAATCTAATGTCAGACACACAGTCCATTTACAAGTTCGTTCTGGGTCTGAACGAAACCAGAGGCACCTTGTACCTCGCATATCCATCGATCTCTAAGTACGTCTGGACGATCACTAACTGATTCCCTCCTCTTGGGTGTACGGCCCAATCAAGATCATCAGTAATTATCCAAACGACGTGAAGACCTCCGGTCTTCAACCACCGTCTTCATCTTCGACACCACGTCGAATTAGTTATTCAGAATGGGATAAACCCGATCTTTCTTAATAACTCACGTATATAATAAACAAGTGTTACACAAACACAACATACGCCTCATTCCAATTTAGAATATTCTTTTATTCAAATATTCTTATACTTTGGGAAAGGTTCCCGTTAATTTTATCAAAGATAAATTCTTTAAATTTATTCTTTAATCTTCTTTGAATATCAATTCAAACTAGTCGGGATTAGCGAACCACACCGGAGTAATCATTTATTTCCCAATCCCAACCTATTCATCTCATGAAGTAAAACTGGTAATACTTCATATCTAACACCACGGTGTTATCGGTAAATTCAATTACCATTTCACGTTCAAATCTAATTAAAGATTTAACTATCGCCTAGAGTAAAACTGGTGATACTCCATTCTTGATCTTTTCAATCTAATTAAAGATTCATTAAAACTCCACTTAGTTTTAATCCTTAATTTGGTTAAAGAATCAGTGTCATTTAAAAAACGGTTCACGATAAACCCAAAATCACATTCCATTAATTATCGGGTTAAAGAACAAGTGTTATTTAAAACACTGTTCACGATAAACCCAAAAATCGATACCAATTCAATTCCAATTAAATATTATTTAATTTGTACACTTCATTAAATCTAAATAAAAAGATTTAATCTTTTTCTCAACTGGGCTTAAGAATAATGTTAATGAAGACACCATTCACGACAAACCCAAATCACATTTGATATTAAATACAAGGCTCTGAATAGAAAATATATCGACTTATATTCAATATCAAATTCTACGACCAACAAATATCGTATTGGAAATAACGATATAATTATATCTTTCAAATTTCCATAACAATATCTGTATAATCACGAAATCCAACATCAAAATTTTCCAAAGACAATTTCGATTCGAATCCATTACAATTCAATTATTGGAAATTATGGTTATTTTCAAAACCATTTCAAATCCAATTTATTTATTTTAAAAATAAATAGAATTATAATTCTAGTTCAAAACTTGTTCATTTCGATAAAAATCAATTTTTATCTTTTCAAATATGGGATTTTTCAGCCCAATTCTTTCCAAATCATTTATCATGATTTTACACAAATTATTGATATTTTCAATAATTTTATCAAGGCCTGTACAGTCGATTTCCATCAACGACCATCGAACTGCACTTACAGCGACCTTTTCCAAATTTGATTTGGACATAATTCCAAATCCAGCCGTTAGATTTCAAATCTCTAATATTCATTAGAAATCTCTTTTCGATACGAACCCAACGGTTCCGGTTTTAGGAGAATCCGACGATCGGATCTCCCGCAATACCCATTCGAAGTCAATGGCCGAAATTCACGAACTACCGCAGCGCGGCGCGTTCTATTCAGGCCATTATATATATATATAATATTATATATATTTCGTTGATTTCCTTTTAAAACGTATTTTTCAAATCGTTTTAAATTCGTTTTCGAAACGATTTCAACTTCATTTCGAATTCAAATCAAAATTGAATTTTTCAATATAAATTCGTTTTAAATTCATCTCAAATTGATTTCAATTTAAATCGATTTTTAATTCAATTTCAGTACGTTCTCAATTCAATTAAATTTCAATTCGAATTCATTTCTATTCAGTTTCAATTCGAATTCAATTCTATTCAATTTCAATTCTATTCAATTTCAATTCGAATTCATTTCAAATTGATTTCCATTCAATTTCAATTTCAATTCGATTCGAATTCATTTTCAAAATAATCGATTTTGAAATCACTTTTCAATATTCATTATAAAAACGAATATAATCGATATAAATATCGTTTGCGTCAAAATGCCGTCAATCTAATCAACACTGCTTCATATATTTCTATTTTCAAATATTCTATTTCAAATATTTCTTTTTCAAATATTTCTATTTTCAAATATTCTATTTCAGTTTTTTTTTCAAATATTTCTTTTCTCAAATATTCTATTTCAAGTATTCTATTTCAAATATTCTATTTCAAATATTTCTATTTTCAAATATTCTATTTCAAATATTTCTTTTTCAAATATTTCTATTTTCAAATATTCCTATTTCAATTCTCAAATATTCTATTTCAAATATTCTATTTCAAATATTCTATTTCAAATATTCTATTTCAAATATTTCTTTTTCCAATATTTCTATTCAAAACTGGAATGAAGCCCAATCAATTACCATAGATTTTATTTCTATGGATTTTCATACAACGCATGTATATATCAACAATGACAAATAATCAACCATCATCCAAAGTGCATTCTACACTGTATAAGCATTAAATATAAGTATTTAACGCTCATAACAGTCTGTCAATCAATCGATTGACGTACAACTAATTATTGGGATTAGTGTATGTCATATATCATCCCAATACCCGTGTGGGGTTTCAAACAATCAAACACAGATTTTATTTGTACAGTTGGGCGATGTGTAAAATTTATCGTCCCAATCAATATCAGTCAAATGTGTATATATAGACAAATCGTCCGATTTGTTTATAACTATTTATTTCATTTCATATACACGTTAAAAATTCTATTTTCAACTATAAAATATTTTTAAGTACTTAAATATTTTATTTCATTTCACATCACACAATCAACTACACATCAAAATCAAACAAACAAGCATACAAGTCGTCCATGTTCTGTGGACGACGGGTGTTGGGTACTACTAAACACCGTCTGCATCCTAGTATATATTTCAACTAGAAATAAAATTAAAAGTGAGAAGTTCTCACCGACTAGCTAAACCAAACGCCACGACTCTTTATATGTAGGAAATCTTCGCCATGTCTCCTTTTGTTACTTTCGTCATCTGTATTCACTACATATATAAAAATCACAATTTAATTATCCCTACTATATAAAAATTATATTTTTATAATCTTTATTATGTAAAAATTATATTTTTATAATCTCTACTATATAAAAATCATATTTTTATTATCTCCACTATATAAAAATTATATTTTTATATCTGCTTCATATATATAAAAATCGAATTTTTATCGTTACTTCATATGTATAAAAATCGAATTTTTATATAGTTAAAAATCACTTCTTTATATGCTTAACATATAAATAAAGATCAAATTTTTATTCTACTTCATTTCAATAAATAAAAATCATATTTTATAAATAAAAATTATATTTATAAATCAATGTTATTTACAAAATAAGTAATAAAAAAATAAGAAGCTCATAGTTTAAAATCTGGAACTCCGTCAATCTTCCTTCTGTACCATTCCTCATGCCTGTACACTATCGAATCTTCATTGTCTTTTAGGGTTTTTTTCTTTTTTTCTTTTTTTTTGCTGGAAGGGGGAAATCGGTAAAAATCAAATTTTTAGTGGAGGGGGCCCACTGGTCAGAGTTGCGGTCGGGGAAAGGGCGGAGCGGGTGTCTGAGGCGGAGGCAGGGGGTGCGGTGGCGGGTCATTGGCCTGAGGCGGTTGTTTATTGCGGTCTAGGGCACGTGTTTTCTGGGAATTGGGGGAGGGAAGGGGAAGCGGTGGAGGGGGAGATGGGGGGTCACGGCTCGAGCGGCGGAGGCGGGGCAGCCATGGCGGCGGTGGCGCAACGCCAGGAAGGGGTGACGGGCTGTAAAAAGGGGGCGGCTCGTTCTTTTTTTAATTTTGACTGAGGAGGGAAATAGTGAGGGTTTGACTGATATTTACTTATATATATAATAATTTAATATTATTTTTCTTCATAAAAGTTGACTTTGTATACTTACCTCAAACGAGACCCAACGACTATCGCCCCTAGCTAATTACCCACATTCCGAACACAATGGGATATGTATCATAGGCTGATTCGATCGTTTCGATTAGTTTTCGTCAAAATCAACATATAATTCTATATATTGAACTTGAACGCGCATCTCAATTTACAGGGGCCACATACTAACCAGAAAAATTCCCGAAAAATATTTTCTAGCTTCGTTTTGACGATATGGTCCTAACAAAACTAATTTCGTCAAATTCTGAAACCGTTTGAAAAATGACCATTTTCCAGTCGATTAAAATCGACTAAAACTGGTCAAACGCGTTTTCCTTTGCCACGCTCACATATTGATTCGAAAAATTACGAATTTTGGAATCTAGCAATAACTTGACATCACGGATCCAACAAAAGTGGTTTCGTCGAAAACCGAGGTCGTTTGCAAAATTTCCATTTTTAAGGGCCAGAATTCCATAGCGACTATTCTGAAAATTCAACTGGACCTAACTTTTGATCCCTGCTATGAAATTTCAATTTTCAGATTCGTTGGAAAGATATTCTCAATTAGATTCAAATATTTTTGGTTTCGCTAAAATCCGATTTATTTTGAATCCTGTACATTCATTTGAAATTTGAAATCGAATTATCGAACTACCGCGCCATGTTCGGTTCCTTTTTTATATATAAATAAATATTTATATTCTAACGACGATCTATAGAATATATACCTTCGAATTCTATTCAAAATAAATTTCTCGTCGATATTATTTAAAATAATTCATTTTAAATAATCAAAAATCACTATAATTGCTAAAATAAATTTTTTAATTTGGCTCGGATTTCCAGGTTATTACAAGTTGTGTATGCATATATAGTAAAGCTTTCTTCAAAGTAATGTCATTACCATAACTTATAATTCGCCATTAATATTAACATCATGGGATCAGTGATTGTTCGTGGAAGATGGATCAAGTTGTGTATGCATATATAGTAAAGTTTTTCTTCAAAGTAATGTCATTACCATGACTTATAATATGCTTACGCACAAAGTAGTGTATAATCTAGTTCATAACTTATAATGTCAAAGTTGTTTTGGCTAGTTCGTATTCAAATGTCTGTAGTCAAGGACTATATATATATATCCCCTTGATATCACAAATCTATGCAAGCCTGATGTCACTGAGTTTTCAATAATACACTACTTTAGATATTTGCACTCACAAAGCCAAACTCATCGACATTTGAACCCATAGCATTAGGAATATAATCATAACCTGAATCTGAAACCATCTATCAACTCTAAAACCCGATTATACAACATCCCTAATCCCAAGATCAACATTTGAAATTACCAAAGCCTCATAAATGTTATATAAAAGGAGATTGAAATCATAACTTATCCTTTGTGTTTTAGATTTTGGGTGAACTCTATTATCAGCTCATAACAAATCATTACTTGTTTCACTGAAAACATTTAGATGTTGGACATTCCCCTATACCGATATTGATAGATCATTGAGCATACAATCTAATGACAAACTCATGTGCACTGTTGTTCGAACATCCGTGTTTCCCAGATCAGATTTTCTATCGAACATTTTACTATCATCAACTACATTAACTGACATCCCAATTTTTCTCTCTTAAAACTCGGTTAACTCAAACAGATCAACTCTAAGGTCACTTGCATACTGCTGGTTAAATCAACCAAACAGAGAGTTTAATTTTATTTTCAGCAAATCATTTACAATTATTGCTGGTTAAATCAAGTTTAATTTGTGTTAACAATTGTTCAAAGCCCGTGCATATTGTTGGTTAAGTCAACCAGAAAATTTTGATCTTATTCTTGGTTAAGTCAACAAAACACATAGTAACAAATACCAAATCATCAGCAATACGTGTGAAAGCACAACATTTATAAAATCAAATGTTGTAGTTAACCTTTAATTTGATCTAAGAAGTAAAGCAATGGATGAAGGGAGTCATAACAGCCGTGGATCAAATGTCCAACCAATCAATTAATAAAAAATTACCTGAACATATGCTAGCTGCATGAGGAATAGTGGAGAGGAAAGGAGTTAGGCAGCAACTTTAAGACGGAGTGGAAGAGCGTGGTATCCAGACAAACAAATTCAATTCAATGTAGGGAGACTTGTTTTGTTGGCAAACGAGAATAATAATTAATTCCTCTTACGGATTTAGGAATGTAGAAGATAGATGAATGGGGAGATTTATTGGTAGAAGAATAAGACCGAACGTGGGTACGTGGATTGAAAGAAAAGAGGGATGAAATGAAGGAAGACAGAAACGATTAAACGGAGAAGACGAGAAAGGCAGAAAGTAATTTAGGGGAATTAGAGGGGGGAAGTAATTTAGGGTTAGGCGGAAAAATGGAAATAGAGGAGGGAAGCGAAACGAAACTGAGAGAAGTGTTAAAAGTAACTGTATTTTAGTCAACTGTTAAATAAATGTAACCAAAACCCTTAAATACAAAACTAAAAACCAAATTACTCGCATTTACATATTAAACGCTGCCAATAAATGTAACCATATGCATGTTTTCTTGTAGTGTCTCCTTGTTGAGCTGTGAAATCAAGGAGGTGGTATTTGGCTATTTGAAAACAGGAATAAAACTCTGCACAATCCAGCATTTTGCGGGACTGGACGTAGGAGTGATCCGAACCAGTATAAAATCCGTTGTGTTCATTCCTTTTTTGCACTTTTATCTTTATTTATTTTGCATTTGTGTTTGAATTTGTGTTTGTGATTGTGTTTGTGGTGTTTGATTCATCCCGTAGTTCTCTTTAGTTTTTAGTTTTGGTTAAATTCTTACAAACACTATTCACCCCCCTTAGTGTTTGCTTTGCCTGAATGATCCATTCTGCAGTCCCTAACAGTGCTTCCCCTTTCAGTCCTTCGAAGCTGACTGAATAATCAGATGAACGTGTTCTCCCTTCGTGCCTTATAACACTATGATGATCTACCCCGTTTGGTTATTCACCCTCAAATGTACGGACTGGTCCAAGCACCTCACTTTAATATGTTATTAGACCCTATGTCTAAACATTCTTTTACGCGCTTGCTTTACCTTATCAGATTTCCATTTAACTTGGTTTTCTTAACTTTTTATTCAGGTTACCATGTTCTTCCTAGCCCCTTATATCTCTGAGGAATGGGCCCTTCTTGCTTATTAATTTTAGTTATACAATTAACCCATTTAAGTTTACTAATAAGCCCACGACATGTTATCTCTAGATTGTGATTCAAGGTCTGTAATCAATAATCACTTTATATTCATGTTTGATTCAAGGTTACAATAATATGTTCTACTTAATATGTAATTATGTGTATCTTAATTCACATGTTTTCTATTTAACATTTCACTTAAAATTTATGATTAAATATAACTTACCTCGTTTCCTGAGTTGCTTCGTTCTTTCTTATTTAATCATAATTCCCTCTTATGCTATCATTATAACTTAACGTTGTTTACTTATTAACTTAGTTCTTTTAACTAAGGTTCACTACTAAGTCTCCTCTTCCCATAAATATAACTTATGTTGTCCTCATCCGTTGATTTAAGATTCTCGTTCTCATAACTAACTTAATTTACAATTAAGTACAACTTATCCCATAACATAAGTTATTCCAATTTCCTTATTGTTTTATTATAACCTAAGTTATAATTCCCACTTATCTCTAGGATAAATCTTGTAACGACCTGGATTTTTCGAACAGTTATTTTAAATATTTAATATTGTTTAAATATTGAATTAATAATATAAAAGAATTTTTATATTTAATAATCGACTTATAATTGATATAAAGTTTATTTTGAATATATATATAATCATCGCAATATAAGAAATCTAGTATAATTCAATTTGAGATTTAAACCGAGTGAAATTAATTCGGATAATAAATATAGATTCTATGTGAATATAATGGATAATAATTTATTATCGAGGAAGTGTTTAGTTTCCAAATTATTATTTTATTTTATCAATTTAATATGGTCATTTATATTTACATTCATATTAAATATCAAAATATATTCAGTTCAGTACAGAATAGCGTTATAACATTAGAACGTCAGTCCTTACGTTAAAATAGCGGTTTGTGATTTTATGATATGAACCCCGAAATATTTTTATCAGATAAGATCAAAGTCGAATCGAAATATCAAATCAAAATCTAAATAAAATCTATACTTATCAAATCAAATTAATAAAACTACTTACTTCTACCCTAAGTATTTAAAGTACGTACAACCTATATGTTAAGCCACACATCCTACCTTGTACCTGTTCCTTCTACCTGAAGGAAATTTTCCTTATTCAAACGCAATGATTTCCAATTCATTCTTCTGAAAGTAAAATCTATCCAAGCATTACAATATAAAAACCAGAAAATGGCGAGCGCCTTTGATTTTATTTCCCATTCTCAAAACTGATTCAGCTCATTCTCTTGTTCCCCTTTCCTTCTAAAATCGAAACAACGAAAAAAAAACCAATCTCCAGCAGACCGCGATTTAAAGTGAAGCACAAGATGTTTAAAGTCGCGACGGGAAAAGAGAAGCTCGGCAGTGATACTCACAACCTAGGTTGAGCATCGATTTTCAAACAATTAGTCATTCGATTTAAGGGTAGAAGTCGCGGTTGTTATCAAGTATTCGTACTCGATGTGGCATTCATGGGAGGGTGCTGATTGAATCGCGTAGGGTCTGGGGTAGAAGCAATCGCGAATTGGGGTGATAGGTGGTTGCGTTGGATTTTTTGAGCTGCTAGGAAGTATCGATGTAGGAGGACTGAGGCTATTGCGATGGGTTCTAGCGATCGCTATTGATGCGACGCGGCGGAATGGAGATCATGATTTACGGTTGGCAACAGGAAGGGGGCTCGAAGTCATAGTCTAGGGGAGATCTTGAATTGGATCTGAGGTCAGTATTTTTGAACTGTGAGATGAAGAGATAGGTTTGCGTGATTCAGTGGACTGAGGTAGAGTTCAAACACAGAGTGCAGACTGTGTGTAAATTGAGGAACTCGATGATGACATTCAGTTATGGAGTTCAGGCAAAGGGGAAGCTAAACGGTGACGTATAGTGGTTGGTTGCAATAACAGTAAGGTTGTGTACAAGAAAATAGACCCCATCCTTGTTAATTGAAGAAGAATAAGAGCTGTAAACAGTGGATTAAGGTAATTTCTTTTAAGTTAAATTAGTTAATGGGGGTGATTAAGATTTTGAGTTAAGTTAGTACATATATATATATAACTATTGATAACCCTACATGATAAATGACCAGTCTGCAAGGATTAACTAAAATATACAGGAAAGTAATTTATAAGATTTAGAATTTGATTCTATAATCCTATATAGTTAAGCTAATGTACAAACTAAATTGTAAACTTATCATTTGAGTATGAAATTAAGTTTAAAAATTGGAATTTAGTTTACAAGGGTAATTAATTAATTTATTAAGTATAATTGGATAATTGAAATTTTATTAATATTGTCTTACATTGAAAAACAGACATATGAAGGAGTCACTGCGAAATCTATATAATAAGCATCATTAGGTATTAGGCAAATAAAATCACGGTGAGTAAACTCACTTTCTGGATTTTATTTAAATATTTTTTATATGTTGTTCGCTGGTTGTTTACATGCACTGAAATATTTTTGTGGCTATTAAATCTATATTAGTTATTTAGGAATGGTGTTTGTAGTTATTATATATATATTTGTGGTTGGATTCCCGTAGTATCATTAGTGGATGCCTGCGGTATCATTAGCGGATAATTTCCCTATGCGCCCCACAAATGTATATTAGTGAATAACCTTCTATACCACGATATCCTACCTCGAAGCAGGATGGGTATTATTTATGTTGGCTAACGTCTGTGGATGCAGGAAAAACGGGTTAGAGGAATCCAACTGGATTCCTCAAAAATATATTATCTGTTTGTTTGCATATATACTGTCATATAGGATGTGTTAGAAAACCTATCAATTATAATTGGTTGTTCTGAGTGTTTAAAATATCATGGGGCCGAAACGTTGATCTATAAAAATATTGTAAAAGAGATTTTGAGATTTTAAACGGGAAATTCTATTTTTCTAAACATAGAATTTGAAATTCGAATGGACTAAAAATATTGATTTGTTTCGAATAAATAAAACAAGTACTGAAACTTATAAATGATATTTATAAATTAAAATATACAGGAAATTAAAGTGATGAATTATAAATGGTATTTATAAATCAAATATAATGATTTTCATTGGATAATTAGGCAATTGAAGTGAATTTGTAAACGATGTTTGTAAATAAAGTGGACAAATTATCATTGGATAATTTGAATATTTAAATTCAAATGTGAATTTAAAAATAGAAATGGGGAAATTGTTTTAAAGAAATAAACGATGGAATTTATTCTGATGTTCAGAATATAAATTGAACTAAAATAAATCCGTAAGGATTTATGATTTGAATTCGGTTAATTCGAATTTATTTAAATAGAAGTTAAATTGAATATGAAAATAAATTGGATGTTATATATATAAGTTAGTATAAGTAGAAATTTCCAAAATAGGCTTTTGGGTGTAAACAGATTTCGAAATAGACTTGTTTAAATATATAAACAAGGAAATTTATAAAATAGTGGTTATAAATATAATGAATTAATTATCAAGAGATAACTTGATTATTTAAATTCAAATGTGAATTTAAAAATGGAATTTGAAAATAGAAAGTTGAAATAATTTCGAAATGGGAATGACGAAATATATTTCAAAATGCGGATTTTTAAACAGAATAGAAAATAAATCCAAAGGATTTATAATTTGTAAAAGGTATTGGAATTTAATATAGAAATCAAAGTATAAATAAATATATTACCAAGTAAGGAAAAATCGACAATTATTCATAATCGATTTTTTTTGTTGAATTGGGAAAATTGATTTGATATATATTAAAAATATATCAGAATGGAGTTAATTTATTATAAATGAAGTTTAAATGTTTGTATATATAAATATAATTAAAACAAACTCACCACAGCGCGGCAGTTCATGAATTGGCATTTCGAACTTCAATTGAGTTTATAGAACTCAAATTGAGTCGGAATACTTTGAAACAAGAAACGTTAGGACCGATTTGGTAATAATTTTTTTAATGAAAGAGAAAATTCTGGATTTCGTTGTATAGATTTTGAGTTATGTCAAAATCAAATTTTTAGAAAAGCAGCACCATAACCATTATAAAACCATAACGATTTATTCAAATAAATAAAAGGATTTTAAAGAAATAAAATCCGAATTGCCATTAGAAAAATCCAGACTGGAGATATAAAATAAATATGAACTTCAGTGAAGTAAGTGAAATGATTTTTGAAACAAAAATCAGATTTTTAGTTATTAAATAGATTTAACTAATTTTGAAGAATAAATAGTTAATCGAGTTTTGAATCGAAATTAGTGTTGGATAAGTAAATTGGTTTTGTGGATTCATATTCGAAATCGAATTTGAAACTCAAGTTAGAAATGAAATTCTACTTGTTTAAAAGCAAATTAAAATATATTTGAACATGATATGTTCAAAATTAAGGGATTTGGCAAATAGCTAATTAAAGAATAAATTAGCAAATTGAGTTAGGAATGACCATATTGAGTTGGGATAAATTGGAAAACAGGTGAATATAGGTTGAGCAGGTTTGGAATGAAGTATATGAAGGTTATAATTTGTGTGCCCAACAAAAAGGTACATGTTTAAATTTCATATGAGGTTTTATGCGCCGAATCGGCTAGCCGCTTGGCTTTATCTTTTTCTTTTTGATTGGAAAGGCCTGTGTGGCGGTTTGGGGGTTTTATAAATTCTCCCGGTACAAAGGAGGTTATGGCGAAATTTTCCGAAAATTGAAGGAATTAGAATCTTTTTATGAAATTTTGATAGTCAGAAATCAATATATCAATATATATTGAATTCGATAAGGAAACGAATTTAAAATAAAATATTATAAAGAAAAAGGAAATCGATAATCTGGTAATAGAAAGAGAAACATATATATGTTTAAAAATGAATAATGGGTTTGTATGGTGTTGATTTTTTCAGAATAATGGTTTTGTCTGTATTGAAGTTAAGGATGTTTTCAGTCAAGGTCTGAGAGGTAGTTATACCCCAACTTGATTGATTTCATTCTAACCGATAAATAGCAAGATCCAGTCTCGAAGAGAAATATTTGAATAGGAGTTAGCTGAATGCAATATTTTGGGTTGTTTTCAACGATGTTTTACACAATAGTCGATTTAACCCAAGTGGTGGAATTTTGGAAATATAAAAGTAAATATTTCCTTAGTATAATTAAAGTAGTCGGAAAAGAGATAAGTGATTGAAATTGTTTTCAAATTGCAAATAGAATATATTTTCTAAATACAGAAAATAAAAGAAGGCGATACATGGAAATGTTGTTTTTTCAAACAGCGTAAGAGGCCAAGATGATAATTGAAAATATTTGTTTAACAAATATTGATAAGGAAATGGAAAGGGTGATTTAATTAGTGAAATATTAATTAAGAGGCCCAGTATTTGCTTGATGATTGGAATGTTTGTTTATTTTTCTTTGATAGTTAAATAACCGACTATCGAAGTATTTACCAATATCGTTGTCAATATGGAGAGACCGGTTGGATTATTATCCGTGAACCACTCCGTATTGGCAGTAGCGTTGCGAATCAGATTATATGAAGATAATTGAAGATGGAGTAAAGTGCAAGGGCTTTTTTCTATTAATAGAAATTGTGCCTTCGGGTTCGTTCAATCCCAGAACGAACGTATATGGACGAATGTCTGACAAAGTATTTCCAATGATCGCATATGTTGGTCTGTATAAATATATATGATGGTGGAGAATTTATTCCCTTAGCATAATGTCCAGAATATATTTGTGCAAATCAATTAGTGATTAACGGATCTGACAATGTGGCATTCAAAGTGATTGTGCTATATGAATGATAAGAAATCGTAGCCTCAGGCCTTAACAACCGGGGAATGACAAAAATCGGGCAGGCAGCATGGCTATGTGGGTCGCTCCCATTAGGGTGTATAATCACTATCTAGAGAAATTCCTTTTACTTCTTTAATCTATCGATGTTGTCCCTTTTCGAGAAATGGTTGTTGATCCCAACCGTTGGTTATATACATTCGATACACTCAAGCGAAATGAGTGGTCGGTCATGTGTGGGTCGGGTTGCAAGATGTTCTTGTTGAACCCAGTATATTCCTCTCTAGAGATACACTATCGGAAGGTGGTTCCATACCTTGTCATGTTGGAAATCCAATCTCCAATAAGCGCCCAGTGGTTTTTGATTTTATATTATATATGGAGCGTGAGATGCAAGCGTTCCGCTATATGGTTATTTATTTGATTTAGACACTATTATAATATCACTGAATTTTCGCATCAAAATGTTTTGGGTTATAGTAAGGTAAAAACCATCCATGTTTATGTGTGGGCTGGTCTGACTATTATCCTTTCTTTCGAAAGGATTTTGAAAGTTAAACAATTGATTGGAGTTTACTCACACCAGTCCCATGACTGACCCAGAGTTTATTTTGTTTTTGTTTTCCCTAAACTCTTGGGTGCCCAAATTTGTATGGGCAGTCAAGTAGCCGGAATTTTTCAGATTCACTTGGAAGAGCTAGAAGCATGAGGCTTCACCAGTTAGCTATAGACTATCATATTTCCGCTGTGTACTATGTTGTATCTGGGAACAGGTGTTTATAATTGTTCCAGGGATAACTGTTGTGCTCTGATAATGGTATGTATATACAGTTACTGATTTGTATTTCAAAAGTTATGTTATTTAATATATTTTATTCGTTCCGCTGTGAGTTTGTGATCTTCGTTTTCTCCTATTCTAATATTTCTTTCTTTCTATTTCTCATCCTCTAACTTCTTTCTAATAATGATTCGTATTTCTGTGCAATTTGGGTTGGATGTGTGGTGTTATTAGCCAACTCAGATAGTACGGATTTGCAGGCCGTTACAGTTGGTATCAGAGCTTAGGTTGAGAGAATACCTAGGCTTTGGTTGGATTGTGCTCATTAGAGATAGGGCCAGTAGTACCCTAGAATGAGTTGAGTGTATATATACGAGGAAGCGTATTTGTTAATTGATATAAAAGTTGTTTTATATTGTGTTGGCTAGTCTATTGAGTGGCTTATGAATTCTGATCGAATCGTGGGACGCCACAAAGTCGATAAGAATTTCTAAACATTTGAATAGAAAATTCGAGACTGTATTGTTATAATGTGGGTAAATGGAATAACTTTACCCAAAAATTTATTTTTATGTAAAAAGGAATAATTCTTTGAAATTATAATACATGGATGTGTTGGTTGTTATTATAATCAAATGGGATTATAAAATTAAAATGGTTATCTATAAGCAAATAAAATTTGTATATGGGTGAAGTATATACAAAGGAGATGAATTAAAATTTAATTCAAACAAGAATTTGGAATCTAAGTCTTGGGAAGTTGGAAAATATTTTTTGAAGTATATTAAAAGAATATAGCTTTATTTTCGAAGGACTTTTGAATATAAATCATTTTTGAATGGATTTTGAAAGTGATAAAGCACTGAACTCACTTCAGTGGCTGGGAAATAATTCTAATGATGACAGCAACATCATTAGTGTTCATTTTCGAGTTTCTAAGTGATGGATTGCTACCTTAGAAAAGTGTTTGAAGAAAATTTGTTTAAAAGAAAACAAGTTGGTTGAAAAATTCAAATGTTTTGAATTTGTGATGTAAATAAATATGTGTATATATTTATGGGGTTCTAAAGGATTTGGAATATAAACCCGAAAATTTGAATTTTGGAATTTAAATTTAACTTGAGAAAGTTAAAAGGATCGATGTGAATAAATTGACTAGAATTAGATATGAATGAATGGGTTGAAATCATTCAAAGAAAATTAATGAAGATCAAAAGTTTTGGTAGAACTAAGGCTTTTGGAAGTATGAAGTGTTGAGTTTCAACATAAATGAGTTTAAAAAGTTAATGGGTTTGAAGCACTTTTCTACCTTAGTAATTTCGGGGACGAAATTCTTTTAAGGGGGAAAGGATGTAACGACCTGGATTTTTCGAATAGTTATTTTAAATATTTAATATTGTTTAAATATTGAATTAATAATATAAAAAAAATTATATTGAATTATCGACTTATAATTGATATACAGTTTATTTCGAATATATATATAATCATCGTAATATAAAAAATCTAATATAATTCAATTTGAGATTTAAGCTGAGTGAAATTAATTCAGATAATAAATATAAATTGTATGTGAATATAATGGATAATAATTTATTATCGAGAAAATGTTTAGTTTCCGAATTATTGTTTTATTTTATCGATTTAATATGGTCATTTATATTTATGTTCATATTAAATATCAAATCAAATTAATAAAACTACTTACTTCTACCCTAAGTATTTAAAGTACGTACAACCTATATGTTAAGTCACACATCCTACCTTGTACCTGTTCCTTCTACCTGAAGGAAATTTTCTTTATTTAAACACAATGATTCCCATTTCATTCTTCTGAAAATAAAATCGATCTAAGCTTTAAAATATAAAAAACAGAAAATGGCGAGCGCCTTTGATTTTATTTCCCACTCTCAAAACTGATTCAACTCATTCTCTCGTTCCCCTTTCCTTCTAAAATTGAAACCACGTAAAAAAACCAATATCCAACAGATCGCGATTTAAAGTGAAGCGCGAGATGTTTAAAGTCGTGATGGGAAAAGAGAAGCTCGGCAGTGATACTCGCAACCTGGGTTGAGCATCGATTTTCAAACAAGGAGTTGTTCGATTCAAGGGTAGAAGTCGCGGTTGTTATCAAGTATTCGTACTCGATGTGGCGTTCATGGGAGGGTGCTGATTGAATCGCGTAGGGTCTGGGGTAGAAGCAATCGCGAATTGCGGTGATAGGTGGTTGCTTTGGGTTTTTTGAGCTGCTAGGAAATATCGATGTAGGAGGACTGAGGCTATTGCGATGGGTTCTAACGATTGCTGTTGATGCGATGCGGCGGAATGGAGACCGTGATTTAGGGTTGGCAGCGGGAAGGGGGCTCGAAGTCATGGCCTAGGGGAGATCTCGAATTGGATATGAGGTCGGTATTTTTGAACTGCGAGATGAAGAGAAGGGTTTGCGTGATTCAATGGACTAAGGTAGAGTTCAAACACAAGGTGCGGACTGTGTGTAAATTGAGGAACTCGGTGATGACATTCAGTTATGGAGTTCAAGCAAAGGAGATGCTAAACGGTGACGTATAGTGGTTGGTTGCAATAACAGTAAGGTTGCGTAAGATTTTGAGTTAAGTTAGTACATATACATATATATATATGTATATATATATATAACTATTGATAACCCTACATGATAAATGACCAGTCTGCAAGGATTAACTAAAATATACAGGAAAGTAATTTATAAGATTTAGAATTTGATTCTATAATCCTATATAGTTAAGCTAATATACAAACTAAATTGTAAACTTATCATTTGAGTATGAAATTAAGTTTAAAAATTGGAATTTAGTTTACACGGGTAATTAATTAATTTAATTAGCATAATTGGATAATTAAAATTTTATTAATATTGTCTTACATTGAAAAACAGACGTATGAAAGAGTCACTGCGAAATCTATATAATAAGCTTCATAGGGTATTCGGCAAATAAAATCACGGTGAGCAAACTCACTTTCTGGATTTTATTTAAATATTTTTTATATGTTGTTCGCTGGTTGTTTACATGCACTAAAATATTTTTGTGGCTATTAAATCTATATTAGTTATTTAGGATTGGTGTTTGTAGTTATTATATATATATATATTGGTGGTTGGATTCCTGTAGTATCATTAGCAGATACCCGCGGTATCATTAGCGGATGATTTCCCTATGCGCCCCACAATTATATATTAGTGGATGACCTTCTATACCACGATATCCTACCTCGAAGCAGGATGGGTATTATTTATGTTGGCTAACGTCTGTGGATGCAGGAAAAACAGGTTGGAGGAATCCAACTGGATTCCTCAAAAATATATTATCTGTTTGTTTGCATATATACTGTCATATAGGATGTGTTAGAAAACCTATCAATTATAATTGGTTGTTTTGAGTGTTTAAAATATCATGGGGCCGAAACGTTGATCTATAAAAATATTGTAAAAGAGATTTTGAGATTTTAAACGGGAAATTCTATTTTTCTAAACATAGAATTTGAAATTCGAATGGATTAAAAAATATTGATTGGTTTCGAATAAATAAAACAAGTACTGAAACTTATAAACGATATTTATAAATTAAAATATACAGGAAATTGAAGTGATGAATTTATAAATGGTATTTATAAATGAAAAAGAATGATTTTCATTGGATAATCAGGCAATTAAAGTGAATTTGTAAACGGTGTTTATAAATAAAGTGGACAAATTATCATTGGATAATTTGAATATTTAAATTCAAATGTCAATTTAAAAATAGAAATGGGGAAATCATTTTAAAGAAATAAATGATGGAATTTATTCCGATGTTCAGAATATAAATTGAACTAAAATAAATCAGTAAATATTTATGATTTGAATTCGATTAATTCGAATTTAGTTAAATAGAAGTTAATTTGAATATGAAAATAAATTGGATGTTATATATATATATAAGTTAGTATAAGTAGAAATTTCAAAAATAAGCTTTTTGGTGTAAACAGATTTCGAAATAGACTTGTTTAAAAATACAAACAAGGAAATTTATAAAATAGTGGTTATAAATATAATGAATTAATTATCAAGAGATAATTTGGTTATTTAAATTCAAATGTGAATTTAAAAATGGAATTTGAAAATAGAAAGTCGAAATCATTTCGAAATGGGAACGACGAAATATATTTCAAAATGCGGATTTTTAAATAGAATAGAAAATAAATCCAAAGGATTTATAATTTCTAAAAGGAATTGGAATTTAATATAGAAATCGAAGAATAAATAAATATATTCCTAAGTAAGGAAAAATCGACAATAATTGATAATCAATTTTTTTTGTTGAATTGGGAAAATTGATTTGATATATATTAAAAATATATCAGAATGGAGTTGAATTTATTATAAACGAAGCTTAAACGTTTATATATATATATATATATATATATATAATTAAAACGACGCCACAACGCGGCAGTTCGTAAATTGGCGTTTCGAACTTCAATTGAGTATATAGAACTCAAATTGAGTCGGAATCCTTTGAAACAAGAAACGTTAGGACCGATTTGGTAATAATTTTTTTAATGAAAGAGAAAAATCTGGATTTCGTCGTATAGATTTTGAGTTATGTCAAAATAAAATTTTTAGAAAAGCAGCACCATAACCAGTATAAAACCATAACGATTTATTCAAATAAATAAAAGGATTTTAAAGAAATAAAATCCGAATTGCCATTAGAAAAATCCAGACCGGAGATATAAAATAATTATGAACTTCAGTGAAGTAAGTGAAATGATTTTTGAAACAAAAATCAGATTTTTAGTTATTAAATAGATTTAATTAATTTTGAAGAATAAATAGTTAATCGAGTTTTGAATCGAAATTAGTGTTGGATAAGTAAATTGGTTTTGTGGATTCATATTCGAAATCGAATTTGAAACTCAAGTTAGAAATGAAATTCTACTTGTTTAAAAGCGAATTAAAATTTATTTGAACATGATATGTTCAAAATAAAGGGATTTGGCAAAATAGCTAATTAAAGAATAAATTAGCAAATTAAGTTAGGAATGACCGTATTGAGTTGGGATAAATTGGAAAACAGGTGAATATTGGTTGAGTAGGTTTGGAATGAAGTATATGAAGGTTATAATTTGTATGCCCGACAAAAAGGTACACGTTTAAATTTCATATCTGGTTTTATGCGTCGAATCGGCTAGCCGCTTGGCTTTTTCTTTTTCTTTTTGATTGGAAAGTCCTGTGTGGCGGTTTGGGGATTGTACCGATGCTCACGGTACAAAGGAGGTTATGGAGAAATTTTCCGGAAATTTAAGGAGTTAGAATTTTTTTAAGAAATTTTGAGTTAGAAATCAATATATTAATATATATTGAATTCAATAAGGAAACGAATTTAAAATAGAATATTATAAGCATAAAGGAAATCGATAATCTGGTAATAGAAAGAGAAACATATATACGTTTAAAATGAATAATGGGTTTGTATGGTGTTGATTTTTTGGGAATAATGGTTTTGTATGTTTTGAAGTTAAGGATGTTTTCAGTCAAGGTCTGAGAGGTAGTTATACCCCCAACTTGATTGATTTCATTCTAACCAATAAATAGCAAGATCCAGTCTCGAAGAGAAATATTTGAATAAGAGTTAGTTGAATGCAATATTTTTGGGTTGTTTGCAACGATGTTTTACACAATAGTCGATTTAACCCAAGTGGTGGAATTTTGGAAATATAAAAGTAAATATTTCTTGAGTATACTTAAAGTAGTCGGAAAAGAGATAAGTGATTTAAATTGTTTTCGAACTGCAAATAGAATATATTTTCTAAATACAGAAAATAAAAGAAGGCGATACATGGAAATGTTTTTTTTTCAAACAGCGTAAGAGGCCAAGATGATAATTGAAAATATTTGTTTAACAAATATTGATAAGGAAATGGAAAGGGTGATTTAATCAACAAAATATTAATTAAGAGGCCCAGTATTTGTTTGATGATTGGAATGTTTGTTTATTTTTCTTCGATAGTTAAATAACCGACTATCGAAGTATTTGCCAACATCGTTGTCAATATGGAGAGACCGGTTGGATTATTATCCGTGAACTGCTCCATATTGGCAGTAGCGTTGTGAATCATATTATATGAAGATAATCGAAGATGGAGTAAAGTGCAAGGGCTTTTTTCTATTAATAGAAATTGTGTCGTCGGTTTCGTTCAATCCCAGAACGAACGTATATGGACGAATGTCTGACAAAGTATTTCCAATGATCGCATATGTCTATATAAATATATGTGGTGGCGGAGAATTTATTCCCTTAGCATAATATCCAGAATATATTTGTGCAAATCAATTAGTGTTAACGGATCTGACAATGTGGCATTCAAAGTGATTGTGCTATCAATGAATGATAAGAAATCGTAGCCTCAGGCCTTAACAACCGGGGAATGACAAAAATCGGGCAGGTAACATGGCTATGTGGGTCGCTCCCATTAGGGTGTATAATCACATATCTAGAGAAATTCCTTTTACTTCTTTAATCTATCGATGTTGTCCGTTTTCGGGAAACGGTTGCTGATCCCAACCGTTGGTGATATACATTCGATACACTCAAGCGAAATGAGTAGTTGGTCATGTGTGGGCCGGGTTGCAAGATGTTCTTGTTGAACCCAGTGTATTCCTCTCTAGAGACACACTATCGGAAGGTGGTTCCATACCTTGTCATGTTGGAAATCCAATCTCCAATAAGCGCCCTGCAGTTTTTGATTTTATATTATATATGGAGCGTGAGATGCAAGCGTTCCGCTATATGGTTATTTATTTGATTTAGACACTATTATAATATCACTGGATTTTCGTATCAAAATGTTTTGGGTTATAGTAAGGTAAAAACCATCCATGTTTATGTGTGGTCTGGTCTTACTATTATCCTTTCGTTTGAAAGGATTTTGAAATTTAAACAAATGATTGGAGTTTACTCACACCAGTCCCATGACTGACCCAGAGTTTATTTTGTTTTTGTTTTCCCTAAACTCTTGGGTGTCCAAATTTGTACGGGCAGTCAAGTAGTCGGGATTTTTCAGATTCACTTGGAAGAGCTGGAAGCAGGAGGCTACAACAGTTAGCTATAGACTATCATATTTCCGCTATGTACTATGTTGTATATGGAAACAGGTGTTTATAACTGTTCCAGGGATAACTGTTGTGCTTTGATAATGGTATGTATATACAGTTACTGATTTGTATTTCAAAAGTTATGTTATTTAGTATATTTTATTCGTTCCGCTGTGAGTTTGTGATCTTCGTTTTCTCCTATTCTAATATTTCTTTCTTTCTATTTCTCATCCTCTAACTTTTTTCTAATAATGATTCGTATTTTTGTGCAATTTGGGTTGGTCGTGTGGTGTTATTAGCCAACTCAGTTAGTACGGATTTGCGGGCCGTTACAAATCTTAACATAACATTCTTATCAACATATTTCAGACTTTCAAGTTTTCAAATTACTTAATTTATAATTAAGTACAACTTCTTTCAAATCATAAGATTTCCTCCCTTTCTCAACTAGTTTCAGGTTTTTCCCATTTACTGATTACTTAATTTACAATTAAGTGTCACTTATCTCATTTCACCAGTTATCTCATTTTCTTACTAGTTTATTACAACCTAAGTTATAATCTTCACTTGTCCCTAGGACAAGTCTACCTATTGTACAACATTCTCATTCATGTAATTTATTTATAATAGGTTTGTAACGAACTGGGATTTTCGACTCCGAAAATCAACATCAAACTACCATGTTGACCATTCAGACATCGAACATTCCAGATCATTAATAGAAAGAAGTTAGAGGGTGAGATAAGAAAGAAAGAAATATTAGAATAGAAGAGGAAGAAGAAGAAACAACACAACACAGAGTCTCACATCGCAACAGAACAAAATATAATACAGAAATAAATCTTTATTGAGAGCTTTAAAATACTTACAGTATCAGAGTACATCATACACTGGGACAGTTATACTAGCCTGTTCCCATATACAACACACAGCGGAATAGCAGCTATATAATGTCATACGTCTGAACACCTCCAGCTCGTCTTTTCACAACAGTCGATAACCTGAACCTGTACAACCCGGTCTAACCCGAGCATTTACAAAACACCGGGTCAGTCTAGTGAACCAGAGTGAGATAAACTCGCACAGTAATAAGGTAAATCATCCAATCATGATTTTAAAGTTCAAAATCTTTTCAGAAGAAAGGATAATCGTAAGACCAAATCCACCCATAAACACGGACGGTTTTTACCTTACGATAACCCAAACATTTTTGAAACCAATATCTTGTCTGATATTATAATAATGTCTAAATACAAGTAAATATCAATCTAGTGGAACGCTTGCATCTCACGCTCCACATATATAGTATACAATCAAAACCGCAGGCGCTTATTGGAAATTGGATTCCGACCTTGACAAGGTATGGGACCACCTGCCGATAGTGTATCTCTAGAGACGAATACACTGGGTTCAACAAGAACGTCTTGCAACCCGGCCCTCACATGACCGACCCCTCATTTCGCTTGAGAGTATCGAATGTATATCACCGACGGTTGGGATCAGCAACCGTCTCCCGAAAAGGGACAGCATCGAAACATAGATTTAAGAAACAAATAGGACTTCCTCTAGATAGGTGATTATACACCCTAATGGGAGCGACCCACATAGCCATGCTGCCTGCCCGATTTTTGTCATTTCCCGGTTGATGAGGCTTGAGGCCAGAATTAACTCTTGACATCTGGTCGCCATTCACTTTGAATGCCACATCGTCAGATCCGTCAGATATCACTAATTGACGTCCCCAAAAATACTCTAGCTGGAAGCTAAGAGAACGGCGATTCCCCGCCAACAACTATCGCACGTTTGAAGAAATCAACGTACGTGACCCTTTGGAAATACTATGTCAGACATCCGTCCATACAGGTCATCCAGGAACAGGATGAACCGAAGGCACTCTCCTACCACATCCATATAGGAAACACCCCATGGATCAGTAGCGAGAAGTCCTTGCAACCCGTAGATTCCAACTACGACAGAATCACAGCTTATCTCTGCTTGCCAGGCAGAGAATATTAGTGGTTCTTCCGTTTGTGAAAATCCACGGTCTTCATAGCACCATCTCGATCATCTTCTGATATCTTCACGTATTTGTTGGTCAGAATGGTTTTCGAATATAAATTCGATCCCGGTCTTTCCATACCAACAATCGTATTGGACAGATTTGATAGTCGGTGTTTTAACTATCAAAATATATAGTGTTTCAATCCTGACACTCCAATGAGTTCCCTGGTTAAGTATTCAGCATCACATGGCCTTTAACACTGATTTACTTTATTTAAATTAAAACTTCTAACTCTTTTAATATTCAAAAATACGATATTTGGATAACTCTAATTCGATTTAACTCTAATCGATTAACTCTAACTGGTTAACTCTAACTGATTATTCCAATTGACTAACTCGACTTATTTAACTCCTATCGATTAACTAATATTCGACTTAACTCCATTCGCTTGACTCTAGATCGCAGCGATTACAATGGTTACGCCTGATTCCCTCAGGAAACATCCGACCGCCGTAGGCTATCTGCAGCCCTGCGAATTACGCTAGCAGTCGTACGAAATGGCAACTCATCCTTTATTATTTAAATCGGGGAATCCATTAGTTTTAAACAAGGAAATTTATAGCACATATGTATAACGCTGTTTAGATTTTATAGCACGTATGTTATAACCATAGCGTTATAATTACTATTTAGATTTACAAAACGACAGCGCTGTAATCGCTGTTAGATTTACAAAACATTTACCATAGCAACAACGCTAAAATCGCTATTAGATTCATAAAACATATATTTTATAAAAATAGCGCTAAAATCGCTGTTTAGATTTTAAAAACATATTTACTAACGTCTCTTACGATTACCAACTAATATTATCTTCAGATAATCCCGATGTTGTTCAAGTTGGGGTATTTTAATTACCTCTCAGACCTTGATCAAACAACGGTCTTATCCTCAGATAAATATCAGTTATAATCAATACCAAAATTCCATTTATAACTCTGGTTTATAATAAACCTTTTTATCTTCATTTTCTTTGACTTAATTTAATAATTAAGCAACAATTTTAAATTCAAAATTATCACCTTGCTTGAAATCCTCTTATAACTTCGTTATAAAAAGTTCGGGTTTAAATATAAAATCCGTTCATAACTTCTTTCACCATTCAACTGATTACATTTCACTTTGATCACTTTTAAAAATATTTTATTAAATAATTCCTCTAATTGTTTCCTTAAAACAATTATCAAATTTAACCCCTCGGTTCAATTTTTTTTCCTTATCCTTGCAAATCTGACTCACAACAGAATTTACTTTAAAAATAAAGTATTAACCAATTGAAGTTCTAAATAAACGAAATATTTATTTATTCCTCTTTAATAACTTTTATTCAAAATAATATATTCAAAATCTAACTCCAGTTATAAAATAAATTTTATAACTTCATCTCTATCGATTCGCCTGACGGTGAATCGACATTTATAAAGCGTTGATTTTATAGGCCATACGCCGCCAAATACCCAACCAATATCACCCATTGGTTTAAACCAAACAGATGTTGAACATTCAATAATCAACCATCAAATCAATCACCTCAAACAGGACAGTTCATATATGATAATATGAAAACAAACAATATTTTTGAGGAATCCGGTTGGATCCCTCCAACCTGTTCTTCCCTGTACTCGAATGGTTATCTCAAATCAGGCCGTTCAGTTTTGTTTAACTGATAACACTAAATAGCAACCATTCAACATCAACCGCAAACAGTTCAACCATTTAAAACACGTTTATAAATAGACGTGACCAATAAGGTGAGTTACCTTTATTGGAACCAACCGTTAAAAATAACGATTTTGTAATTTACTGAAATTAAACACAGTTTAATTTCATCAGTTAAATCAACAAACAATGGTAGAACTAGCAAACCGGCAACCATCAGCAAGCAGAGCACACAAAATAAAAACCCAATTTATATAAAATATAAAAAGGGTAACTGAGTGAGTTTAACTCACCTTGGGTTTTCCATCTGATGCCAAAACGGTTCGATTCAATCTCGTCCAACGCTGTTCCAGTCGATTCCAAAATACATAGTTCATCCATATGGCCCCAACTCTTTTGTTCTAGTCCAATTCTGATCATATATGAGTTAGTTATTAATAATTTAAGTAATTATAATTCAATTAGAAACTAATCCTTAATTACCGTGTTATATAGTTAGTTACATTTTTAGATAAACAAGGTTTGGCCAATTTACTTCCCGGTTTTGGTTTTTTCATGTTCCAAGCTTTAGATGTTTTCCCATAGACCTGTACGAACCCATGATTTAGTTAATGTATAAGTTAATTAAACAATTTGCTACCTAAATATTTTCTTAATCAACTAATTTATACAACCAATTACATTAATGAAACTTGGGCTGATCCTTTTCTCATACTCCCCGTTTGCCCAGGCTTCACCGACCTGTAAAATCTATGCTGTTGTTAATATAATTTAATAAATATAATCAAATCTTTAATTATCATTGAATGCCAAATTACGTTGTTTGAAATTGACCGAAATGGTTCTGTCCCAAGTCCTTCTCGCGTATCTCCTTCTGACCTTTGCCATTACTATTGGATCCACTCTCAACCTCCTGTATGAATCCAAACATGAGTTTAGCCTATGCTTAATTACGTTTGACTAAAATTGAACTAAGCTAATTACAAAATCCTTTATTACTGTCCCAAAAGGATCGGCCCTAAGAGTACTTCTTCCCTTCCCTTTCGTTTAAGCGTTGCCTACATATAGATTTAAATATTAACAATTCGATTAATACTTAAATCTTGTTTAAAACTAGGTTAACATTAATATTTATACTTAAAAGTATACGGTCGTTCCCCTGCTTCATCCTTATTCCCGAAATTCTGAAGGCATCGCACTGCTCCACTTTGTGTACGCCGCTTCCCTCCCACACCACCGTCGTCCGATCCCTTGCCACCAGGACGCGCCTCATGCCTCGCTCCTCTATCAACGGAAACCACGTCAGATCCGCCCCTCCCAATAACCGGTAAACGCTGCTCAACAGCACACCCTTCATGATCGAACTCCGGTCAAACCGGCACGTCAGAGACCATCTCCACCGGTAGATCTATAGATCTAACCTAGCTCGAGATGATTTGTGATGGAAGTCTCATTATTTAATCACAGAATTTGATATGGTTGGAGGAAGAATTTTGAATCATTTCTGTCGTTCAAAGTGTTAGATGGCGGCTATAACTTCTTTGATTAGTCAGACAGAAAAAGACTAGGGTATTACTTGGCGGTGTTTTTATATTGGGATGAAAACGTGGGAAGCACGGTCTGTTGTGTGCCTTGCAAGTAAAGGAACTGTGAAGCGTGATAACCACGGAAACGTTGGGAAGCTTTGCCAAGAAAGAATTGATTTTATAAATGTATTAGTATTACATATGTTTTTGTTACAGTCGTGCATTGGTATAAGGGTACTGGGTAGACTATCATAACAGTACCATTTTTATTCATTTACATATAGTTAGTGATAGCTTAGGCGGTATGTTGTATTGCTTCGAGTTAAGATTAAAATATTATAAATTGAAACTTTTTCGTAAAGTAACGCGTGAAGATAACCCCAATCGTCTTCTGTTTACTGACAAAAATGCTAATCCTGGTGTAAAAAGATATTCCGGACCCAATGGGACAAGTTTCGTCGCAATCCGAGGTCGTATGAAAAAATTTCCTTTATGAAACCAGAAATAAACACGCATTTTAATTTTTCACGATCACCAGATAAACCCGATCAACTTGAAACTACGAAGTCTGACAATAACTTTTCGATACGAACCCAACGGCACTAATTTCGTCGCATTCTGAGACTGTTGCCCCGATAGACTATTTTTACCGCGAACCGCCCTACCCTTTTTAACGCCAAATTTTCCCATCTCTAAAAATAACAAACTATATACCTATCCTGACTATAATCGACGCTACGAACTCACGGAACTGGTTTCGTCGAAAACAGAGTCCATTTGCAAAACGGCTACTTTAAAGGCCTATAATTTAATAACGATTTTCCATAGCGACTATTTCAAAATTTGATTTGGCCATAACTATCAAACTATAACACGAAATCTAGATTTTCTCTTTCATATGAAAATTATCGTCAATACGGTCCCAACGTGTCTTGTTTTACAAAAATCCGACTTAAATCGAATCCTGTATTCTCAGTTGAAGTTCAGAACTCCAATTTACGAACTGCACGCCATTTTCGAGCTCGATTTTATATTATATATAAATTATAACGTTCAACTTCGTTTTTAATAACGAATTAAATACTAAATTCCATTAATATTCCCAATATAATATTTAAAATAAATAAATTAAATTAAATATTTGACGGCCAAAAACACGGGTCGTTACAAGGTTATTATCATTCTCCGTTCATTCTAATTTTCTTTTACTGTTGTATCTTTCTTTCAATTCCATTTATTCCCATTAGTTACAATTAATGTTGTTTATCATTCCTTCTATTTACACACACACACACACACACACACACATATATATATATATGTATATATTTATGCACTAGACCTCTCACATTAAGCATACACTTGTGGATGCTGGATATGCCGGGCGGTTCCGGGTAAACTTCTACCATAAGTCGACTTAACCTCGTGTCTTAGCACCATTACATGTTTTAATTATACACTTAGATCACACCCGACACTCCTAGCTCAGTTGGTTAGAGGTGGCGAATTGGGATGAGACATAGGTCTCAGGTTCGAGGGTCACCTCTGCCAATTTCTAGGGGTGACTACCTAGGTAGTGTGAAGGCGTTGAAAAATCGGGGTATATCACTACCCGTATTATCAATTATACACTTAGATCACTCACATTAGATTTATCACTTGTGGATGCTGGATATGCCGGGTGGTTCCGGGCGGGCTTCTACCACAAGTCTAATCTAACCTCATGTCTAAGTGCGGTTACAGTTTCTTATTTACTGTAAATCTTTTATATAATATAGGCATGTCTATTTCTTTCAAATTTCCACAGTAGTTTATAATTTACAGGTCATCATATTATGTCTATTCTATGTCATATGTTCTTTCTTACATAATCAATTCTATTCTATCATATAATCAATTAAACAAATAATCGTTCAAATTTAACAATAACTTGTGATCGCCAAATCAAGTAATTTTTCTAACTTAACATGTAATTTTCTCAATTTCTATCGTTAATGGTCCATATGCATAAATATCACAAGTAATAGTGAATTGAAACAACGGTAATTGCTATGCATGTTTTGGCAAATTTCCCAACATATTAATATCTTTAGCATATTAATATTCCAACATGTCATATTCATCACTTTAATCTTTTCTAACATGTGTTTAAACATTTCAACATATCATATCTAAACATGTCATAACAACAATTCAATATTTTTAATTATTTTAGCAAATTCACATTATATGATAACTGGAAATGTTTAAACGATAATATATCATTATCAAAAATGATATAACTTAAATCCACTCACCTCATTTGCAGATCTAGAAATTATTCTAAATAGTTGTTGTAGAAGAAAGCCGACTTTTATCTTTTAGTAGAGTTGGAGGCTGGTTATATATCTTGAATCTTCTTTGTTAATCTAGATTTCAGCAGCATCTCCCCATTTTATTTTTTTAATTTAGAATGTCATGGAGGTAGAGAAAGAGATGAAGAATTGTGTGTGGATAAAATGGGAGAGAGAGCCCCTTTTATAGGTTAATGGAGCCAATGCTTAACCATTAGATATTAGGTTTTTCAATCTAACTGTACATGAAATGCTGAGTCAACTACGAATAAGGCCCATTTTGCATTTCATACTTCATTTTACGCTTCCTATACATATATAATTTTAATGTTTTGCAGTTTTTAATAGCCTTCTTGTTGTGATCTCTTTTTAAATTAATTATACTTATCCTCCTTCATTAATTAATTATATGTTTTCATGCGTGTATATCCATGTCTTTAATTGGAATTATCTTCATACATAAGACATTCTTATGCGTATACAAAGCCTCCTTATGCACACAACCTTTATTTTATTCCAAAATTTGCCTCTCTTAATTAATTGAGGCATGACTTATCTATTTTTAAACTCTTTCTCACTAGTACTTCAATTTACCATTTTTAACGCATTTCTTTCAAATATTATTGTGCGTTATTCACACATTAAACTTCTCTTTTCATGCATATATCTTCCATGACATCTCTTTTTTTTTATTAATGCTTGCATTGATTGCTCTTTTTAATATGAAAAATATTTTTCTTTTGAATACCTTACATATATACTTGTGCGTTCCTTCGTATGTCATTACTTCACATTTTTATTACGTGCTTTTTCAAACGTACCTTTTTTTTAAAATGTGTTAACTTATAATGCTTCCTTTTTTAATTTCTTATTGCATTTATTAGCGTGAGTTACTTTCCTCTATGTTATATATATATATATATATACATATATATATGTTCCATTTTAACGCTCGCATGAAATTAACCATTTCTTTATAATGTCATTGTATTAATTAGTATCCACACTACCTCTTTTAATTGCATGTATTTTCTTACCTTTCTTAATGCATTAAAAATTATACTAATTTTCCACCTCTTTAATGTATGAATTTATTTAAATTATACATCACCATTATTTTTCCTTTATTTATGTTCATGCATATACATATATTTGTATGTATAGTTGACCCTCTCTAAAACAAAGATAAAAATTATGTCACTGTCGGGACTCGAACCCCCGACATCTATATTACATATCCAATGCCTCAGTCAACTAAGCTATAAAGTCTTTAATTAATAAGTTTAGAAACAATGGTACTCATTGTTCTCCTTCTTTACCTTATTTTCATGTTTTGCTGCAATGCTTCATTTAAAGGTATCTCTTTCATCTTAAATCGGTTTTCTGCAATCCATAGGTCTAAATTGACCAGAAATCGCCACGAACGTAATGACTCTACTCCCGTGGCTAAATTCTGGAAGCTCTTCAAAATTTTCTTTTTCTTATATGTATTATTTAATTATTAAATTGTTACAAAAATGCGGCGTGTTACATATACTAGATACGGACTTAAACAAATGCATAGTGCCGTAGCCTAATTAGAGCATTCATAGCAGTAGCCCAACGCTTAAGGACTTTGCGTTATGGGAGTTTGAAACTCGGATTTTCATGCTAAGAGCTTCCCATGTGCATACGCTAAGATCAGCCACTTATGTGGTGCTCTCAGACCAGGCTAGGTGCACTAAGGGGTTTTACGACTCCGGTCGGTTTTCCTTCTAAACAAATTCAAAAAAAATGGTTTGATTTGAGCGAATTTAAGGCATGCTATACCTGGTCACGTGACCTCATCAAAAAGGCGTATTTTATTTAACAAAATAAAATACACTATGCGTTTTTTCTATCTCTCAACAGATTTTGCATTCTACGGCATTTGATATTGTCCAATTCTTGCATTGGCTGCATTCTTTGCATCACACCAACCTTGATGGTAGTCTACTAACCCTAATTTTGGTTTATACCAATCTAAGCGTAGTTGTATAACTTTGATTTTTATTTCTTTTTGAATTTATTTATAGATTTGGATGTGGCTTTGATTTTTTGCCGATTTAATGAACTAAATTTGTCAATTTGAAAAATGTATATCTTCATGGAAGACCTGGAGGACTAAAGTGATATGTAAATAAATTAGAAGAAACTATCACTTTGAATGCGAAATAAAGCTAATAGGGTTTCTGAATACATCGACAGACATCAGAAGAGATAACATATAGTCTATGTTAAATGGATCTAGCCTACTTATCGTTATTTCTTTCATTTGTTTCAAGCCCATGCGGCTATTCTATGTACAACGTGTATATATATAGGTACCCTTGTTGCATTTACATTATCTGATCACATTTTATCTTCTTCAATATTAAAATTACAGTTTCACTTTTGTGGTATCAGAGCGAATTAAAGCCTAATGGCAATATATTACGTCTTAGATATCAAATTTCTTCATTTACAACACAGAGATTGAGAGGCTTTTGTTACTTCTCAGAAGATTCGGTTGCGTGAGTGCAGTGCTGCAAACCTATCGTCCTCGATCCATCATCATCGAAGTAAGCCTTTCAATCATTGTGTAGTATCATTCCGATCAGTCTGGGGGTTTTCATCCATCTCTGATTCATTAAGAATGCTTCAGAACGTAAGTACTTCATCAGGCATTCTTGATTGTTTTTCGATGAAGATCCCCAATTTCAATCTGAATTTATAGTAGCAAGTTGCATAATTCATTTGTTGAAATTATGCTATCCAAGCATCCTAGTTTAGATCTTCTTCCCGACATAATTGTTTCCCCATGGACGGAAACAATGAAACAACAAGTTCTGCGACTTCAGGAGTCGATACTAGTAAGGCCTCATCATAAACAATTATATTGGTTAAACCGAAAAGCCATGTAATTACCACTTCATTAGATGAAAATAATTACATGCTATGGAAGTACCAAGTCGAAACAGCCTTAAATGGCTATGGTTTGCAAAATTTTATCAAGGGAACTATGTCCTTTCCACCATTTGTGATACAAGACAAGGATGGTAATGTGATTAACAACGAAGACTATATAATATATCAAAAGCAAGATATTCTTCTTGCATCTTGGCTTATTTCATCAATTAGTGCAAATTTATTGTCATAAATTAGTGGAAGCAATACATCACATGAAATCTGGTCTGCGATAGAGTAGATATTCAATTCTCAATCAGCATAAAAAATAATGCACTATTGTTGCAGCCCGAAAATCACCGCCCTTCGAATCAACCATAAACTTCACAAGTCCGATCCGAAAGACAAAAATCTGCGGATTGTCATGAGAACAAGACGCATCAGAGCACAGAATAAGAGAACATTTTATTTCTATTACAACAACTTACATTAGAGTATAAGAATATATCAGAGTACAGATAAAGAAATACAGTGGAAAAAATATCAGAGATCAATAAATTACAATACAACAGAAATTTAAATACATAATTATAATCATCGGAAGACTATAAAATAATCCAGAGTACAGCTCTAGCCATAATCCAGGACCATGCGAAAAGAATATCTGCAAAACTCAAACTACTAGCTGCTCGTGGAAAAATATGGGCACCTAGAGTTTAGGTGAGAAACAATAAACTCCGAGTTAGTCATGTGACTGGTGCGAGAACTAAAAACAATTATTAACTTTATTTTAAAGCGAAGCATATCACGGAACCACGCCGTATAATATGGAACGGGTTTCCTCTACATGAATACTACTAAAAAATAGAAACAACGCAATGCTTTTCGAAAAATGAAGCTATTACAAGACTTAGGTCTCATCACGCAATGCAACACAAACCAGAGGATAGTGTTTTATCTTATAATAGCCAAATATACTTAATACGCTTTAAAACAAATATTTTCGATATTATTATAATTTCATAGTGCGGTAAACAACTTCGAATATAAATATATCAATCATAGACGGCATAGTACCCAATCCTACTATGTCTCTATATAGGTTTACAACTAAAATAGAGAAAGTTGCGTATTGGAAATTGGTTTCAATCATGAGCCAAGGCAAGGGATCTCTCCTCCGATTCGGACCATCGCTAGCAAGATGTCTAGGACCACCACACACTTGGGTGAACCTTGGATCGGCAGGGCCTGTCGGACTTACTATCTGGTTAGTACGTCGACCATCTTGGCCTTTTGCGGCCATATCTGAGGCGCGTCGCTTTCCATCATCCGCATAAGTAAATATGTCTAGGCTCCATACCATGACATTACTTCTAGATAGAAAGAAACGCATGTTCTCCCTACGGTCCCTCATCCCGTTTTTGACTCATACCGGGTGTGAAGCTCGCGAATTAACGCTGTATTAAAGCCACGCTTTGATCATCATCCACAAAGATATGCTTTTCAACAAAAGTTTTGATCCATGCATCTTAGTATGCCACATAGTCATTTCAGACTACACAACTGATAGCTACTAATACATAAGCTCTGAGTTCGTACGTCTTAGAGAAAGGTGTTAAGCTAAGAGAATAAATTCTCCGCCACCAAACAAATATATATTCAGCAGATATCAATTAATACAGGTCAGAATAATGTGTCAGACACACAATCCATTTAGAAGTTCGTTTTAGGTTTGAACGAAACCGGAAGCACCTTATTCCTCATCTCATGTCCAATACAGAAGAGAGGTCCGGTCGATCTCCAAGTACGTCTGGATGATCACTGCTTATTACCTCGTTTTGGGTGTACGCCCTCAATTAAGACATCCGTAATCACCTAAACGATGTGAAGATCTCCGGTTTTCAATCACCATCTTCGTATCATCGACTTTTAATTGTAACACCCCTAAGTCCCACATTGTGGAAGCCTGTGTGAAGTGGGTACTTATATAGTAGAGCCCATCTCTTACTAACGCCGAGGCCTTTTGAGGAACAAAACCCCACACCTATACGGTGGCTAAGTTGGGGATAATATCTTGCGTGAACGGAGGTGCGGGTTGTTACAGTGGTATCAGTGCCAATACCCAGCCGGAATTGTGGCTCCTGTGTGGACCATTGTGCCTGGGTGAGGTGTTTGTGAGCCAACGGGGACGTTGGCCTCTGTAGGAGGGGAGAATGTCACACCCTTAAATCCTACATCGTGGAAGCCTATGTGAAGTCGGTACTTATATAGTAGAGCCCATCTCTTACTAACGCCGAGGCCTTTTGAGGAACAAAACCCCACACCTATACGGTGGCTAAGTTGGGGACAATATCTTGCGTGAACGGAGGTGCGGGTTGTTACATTAATTGTCGTAATGGTTGTCCAGAATGCGTTAAATCCGGTCTTTCTGAATAAATCGCGCATCTTTAAAATCATGTAATATATAAACATACCAATGATCCCATTCCACTCCAGAATATTCTTTTATTCAAATATTTATTACATGGGAATTAACCCCACAAATCTTATCAAAGATTTATTTTCATTTAAACCTCTTGTTAAAATCTTTTCTTTGAAAACATTTCAAATTAAAAGATTTTATCATATCTTTTCACTATCTTAAACTAAATTAAGGTTTATATGCCTTGTAGGGACTAACGAGCCTTACCGAATTAATCATTCATTTTACCCCAATCCCAACCTATTCATCCCATGGAGCAAAACTAGTAGTACTCCATATCTAACACTCATCGTGTTATCGGTAAAGTTAATTACCATTTAACGCTCCAAATCTAATTAAAGATTTAACTATCGCATGAAGTAAAACTGGTGGTACTCCATTTCGAACATTTCTCGAATTCGGTAAATTTATTTACCCTACTCACATTTTAATCTAATTGAAGAATCATTAAACCTCTAACTTAGTTTTAATCTCAAAAATCATTACTTAATGATTACTCAACTTTTAGGAAATTAATCATGTTTTTAACTGGGTTAAAGAACTAATGTTACTTAAAACAACGTTCACGGTAAACCAAAAATCGATCTTTCGTCTAATTACAATTTAATTATTAAATTGGAAAACTTCATTAAATCTCACTTAAAATATTTATATCTCAACTTTCATTTCAACTGGGTTTAAGAACCGTGTAATTAAAGACACCATTCACAACAAACCCAAAATCCAATTTGATATTAAATATAAGGCCTTAAATAGAAATCACATCGACTTATATTCAACATCAAATTTTGAAATCAACAAATATCATTTTGGAATAATGATATCTATATTTTCCAAATTCCTCAACAATATCTGTATAATCATGGAATCCAATATCGAAATATTCGAAGATTATTTCCATTCAAGTCCTTTCCATTATGTTGGAAATCTCTGGCTATATAAAAACCATTCACAATCCAATATGTTAATTAAAATCATTGGATTACTAATCTTCTTAGAAAACATCGCCTGATCTTAGTCGAATACACGATGTTCCTTTCAGTTCTTTACTCTAGTTGTTAACTAGTTCATTCAGATACAAATATCTTTTATCTTTTCAAATCTTGGAATATTTCAGCCGTAAATCTTTCTAAATAATTTGTTATGATTTAATATAATTTATTCATATTTTTAATAAATTTATTAAGGCCCTTACAGTCAGTTTTCAATTTCGGCTACCAAACTGCATCCATAGCGACCTTTTTCAAAACCGATTTGGACTTAAATTAAAATCTTATCGTGGCCATTTGGAAGCTCTTTTCAATAAGGACCCAATGGTACGGTTTTAGGAGAATCTGAAGCTCGGATCTCCCGTTGCATCAATTCGAAGTTACAGGTCGACGTTCGCAAACTATTGTTGTGCAACGCGTTCTATTCAAACTCGAATTTGATTTATAATTAAAATAAAATCGAAAACGTTTCCAAAATAGTTTATAAATATTATAAATTATTCACAACTGCCATTTGAAATTCTATTTCAATCATTTACCTTTCAAAAACAAATATCTCAATATCAAATCATTTTAATATTATTTTTCCAAATGTGTTATTTTAAGCTCAAAATCTCCTATAGTTCGTAATAAAAATAAACAAATAATTTTTGATAGAAAATTTCTTTTAAAACGTTGGCTAAATAGCCTAATCAAAACTTCACTTTAAAAGGTTACTACTTATTTCAAAACATAAACTTCGACGTACAAAATCGAATGAAAATTAATTCAAAGTCATTTCGTTTAGTTACGAAAGTTCATCCATATTTTTATATCTTTGCGTCCATCCAAAATCGGACATCAAAATCAAACTTTCATTTTCATCAAATATTATATTATTAAAATATTCGGTTTTCCTCCGAATTGGATTGAAATCTCAACTAATATCCATATAAATAAATTTATACGGATTGCATTCATTATATGCATCCAACAATAGTTGTAAACATCAAACACCCAATTCACATCCAAAGTGAACTTATATCCACACAAGCCGTAAACAAACAATTAACACTTATATCGGTCTGTCAATCATCAATTAACATACAACTAAACACATGAGATTAGTGTACAATCAAACATCATCTCAAGACTCGTGTGGGGTTTTCATCTGATTCAAATTAACCACAAATCCATGAAACTAATCACAACTTATTATTTAGTCTAATCGATATCACTTAAATGGGTGAAGATAAACAAGACGTTCGACTTGTAAATGGATGTTTAATCCAATTTCAACTACCATAAATGTTTTAACATTGTTTTTAACATGTTAATCTACTCAAAATCACATCCAAATCATAACATAATAAATTATCCATGCATCCATCTGGCTTGCAAACAATTTGTAAAGTGAGCTACCATATACCATGTAACAATTTGTGAAAATTAACTAAATAAAAAGCATCATAGATAATCAATATATATTTAGTTATGATTATAACAACTGTAAAAAAAATCAGTTTGAGTGAGAGTTCTCACATTGGTCGTTTATCGTCAAATAACGCTGAACGTCGTCAAAGTAAATCAGACGCCTTCCTTTATCAAAAATTGCCATGATATCTTAATCACTCCAAACAATGTTCATTGCGAAGCTCTCTTCGGCACGGTTCCAATACATCTTGTTTCGCTAAATTCCGATATCGTATGAAAAAATTATGATTTTTACAAGTTTTTATACCTATTTCAACCAACAACGTAGCAACTTATTTATGATCTAACTAGGAGTATTAAATATTTTAAGCTAGAAATTCACACCGCAAGCATCCCTAAATCACGACGCTTCACCATAGGCTCTCGACAAGCTTGCTACAAACTAAAAATGTTGCTTTTTCTCTCTGAATCAACCCAACACTTTGCGGCAATGCCTGAACACTCTCTAACACACGTTATCAAGAATAAACGTGAGATCTTTGGCAGTTTGTAGGCTTCTGGGGACCACACATTCACTGGGAAGCGTGGATGCTGACTGTGGTTGGGTCGTGGAGTTGACACGTGGCAATTAAGGTCCATGTAGAAGGGCTAAGAGGTGTTAGAAGGGGTTAAACACATAAAGGAGAAAGGTTTTAGCAAATGGAACAGTTTAAGGAGGAGAAAAGGGGGAGGAGGGGGCCCACGCACGCTGGGGTGGGGGTTCAGGCCGACGGCAGGTCAGAGGGGAGGTAGGGCAGCGGTGGCGGCGGTTGTGGTGGAGGAGGAGGCAAGGGGAGGACATTGAAGAGGAAGAGGAGGAAGGGGGAGGTGATTTGCAAAAGTGAAAGAAAGAGAGAAAGAAAAGGAAAAGAGGGAGGGGTTTAAACGTAAAATTACAACCTCTTAAGCGGATCGCTGAGGTGGCGCGATCTCGTGGTTGCAACAAAACCACCTTGGCCCATTGGATGACCTCCGTTTCATTTCAATTTTTCTAATTAAATGTTTATAAAAGTGTGCTAGTTCGTCTTCTCCATCTCTTTTGATCGCACCGCCACAAAATAAATTTCGTTTGTTACGAAATTTATGATTCCGACGATAAACGTAATTCCGGATCCAAAAGAGCAGGTTTCGTCGAATTCCAAGTTCGTTTGACCTTTCATTTTATTTTTCAAGCGCGTTTCAGCTTAATTTCAATATGCGATTTCAGCATAGGTTTTTTCTCGCACGCTCACACTCTAGCTCCAAAAATTATGAAATTTGGAATTCTACCATTATTCGATGCTACAGATTCAATAAAAAGAGTTTCGTCGGAATCTGAGGTCATCTCAATAACATTCATTTGTAAACTGATCAAATCAGCTTTAAATTATCGATTTTTGAAACTTAACCTTAAATTCTTATAAAATTATATTAAAAATAATTTTTAAATTGGTTCCAAAATTCTCGGTTGTTACAATCTTCTCCACTTAAAACTTTTCGTTGCCGGAAAGGAGTGAAGCTGAAGGTTGTTTAGTTAACCAACTCAACCTTCATTACAGCTCATGTTCTTCAACTTTCAGTTTCTAAGAACTTTCCTATTTCTCGAAATTTGGCAAACGCCTTAAATTTTCGAAAAATTTCGCCATAACCTCCTTTTTGCGGAGTGATCGGAAAAAATCTCAACTCTCCTCTCTAGACCCTCGTAAATATGTATATATATATGTATGTATATATGTGTGTGTATATATATATATCCAAAAAAAATCAATCGGGAGATGTGTCAAAACTTATCATCCCGACACCCGTGTGGCGTTTATATTGTCAGAACCCGTAACTTCCCCATGAAGGAAAGCGCGGATACTTTGAGAACAACACACCAAAGAACGCAGACGGAAGAACATTTCATTGTTATTACAACAATTCCATCAGATACAAGAATATACAGAGTATAAATGAATAAAAATACATTCGATGAATATCAGAGATTACAATTAATTACATAGCAGTGGAAAAATAATACAAAGCACAACTGAAGGTGATATACGGATACAGAGCTTCCCGGATATCATTCCAGCTGTAAACCAGGATCCTGTGAATATAAATCTGCAAAACCAAAACTACTAGCCGCCCGTGTGGAAAATAGGGGCACCCAGAGTTTAGGTTAAAACAATAAACTCTAGGTCAGTCATGGGACTGGTGTGAGAACCAAAATAGTTATTCAAAACTTTACTTTAAAAGAGAGTAATTCAAGGGACCACGCCATATAACACGGAACGGGTTTCCTCCCAAGAATACTAGTGCATATAACAAAACAGCGCAATGCTCTTTGGAAAAATGAAGCTATTATAAGACCCAGGTCCCATCACACAATGCAACGCAAGCCGGAGGATAGGGTTTTCCCTTGTAATAGCCAAACATGTTTGGTACGTTTAAAACAAATCATTTGATACTATTATAAGTGTATAGTGTCAAAACAATTTCAATCATAGAATGCATGGGTACCATATATCATGTTGCCATACTAGTTCTATAATTAAAACCGCAATATCACGTATTGGAAATTGGATTTCCGTCATGAGTCAAGGTAAGGGGCAAGCTCCTCTCCGTTCGAGACACTCTAGCAAATGTCTCAGGACCCCACTTTGATCCTTGGAATCGGTTGGGCCGGTCCTCACCTAACTTTGGAGGATTGGCAATTCCTGAACACACGTTTCCCGGTCCTAACAGACCTATATCCGAGGTGCCTCGCATTCCAACATCCACACAGGTAAAAAGTATATAAATGTCAGGGCTGGTAGGTCACTGACATCACCCATAGCTAGAAAGAAATGTCGTGTTCTCCCAACGGTCCATATCCCGTTTTTGACTCATACCGAGGTGTGAGGCTCGCGAATTCACGTTATACACAAAGCTGTACCACACAGACCATGCTTTGACCATCAACCACAAGACTTTTCTTTTCAACAGAAGCCTTGATCAATTGCCACTTACGCGTTCCACACTAGCAATATACTCCATGCGACTGATGTCCATCGATATACAACCCCTGAGCTCGTACGTCTCAGAGAATGGCATTAAGCAAGAGAATAAATTCTCTGCCGCCAAACAGATGTATATTTAATAGAGATCAATCAACACAGAATAAAATCCAATGTCAGAAACACAATCCATTTACAAGTTCGTTCTGGGTCTGAACGAAACCGGAGGCACTTTCCTCGCATATCCATCCATCTCCAAGTACGTCTGGACGATCACCAACTGATTCCCTCATCTTGGGTGTACAACCCAATCAAGATCATCAGTAATCACCCAAACGATGTGAAAACTTCCGGTCTTTAACCACCGTCTTCCTCTTTGACATCTCGTCGAATCGGTTATTCAGAATGGGAATAAACCCGGCCTTTCTGAATAACCCACATATATGATAAACAAATGTTACACAAACACAACAAACGCCTCATTCCAATTCTGAATATTCTTTTATTCACAAAATCACATTTTTAGGGAAAGGTTCCCATTAATTTTATCAAAGATAAATTCTTCTAAATTTATTCTTTAATCTTCCTTTGGATATCATTTCAAACCATATTATGGTTTTCCAAACTAGTCGGGATTAGCAAACCACACCGAAGTAATTATTTATTTTATTTCCCAATCCAACCTATTCATCCCATGGAGAAAAACTGGCAATACTCCATACCTAACACCACGGTGTTATCGGTAAAGTTAATTACCATTTCACGTTCAAATCTAATTAAAGATTTAACTATCGCTTTGGAGCAAAACTGGTGGTACTCCATTCTCGATCACCTTTCAGATTTGATAATTTAAATTAACAATTCACATTTCAATCTAATTAAAGATTCATTAAAACACCACTTAGTTTTAATCTTTTCAAAAATCAATATCCTGTCTTTAACTGGGTTAAAGGACCAATGTCATCTAAAACACGGTTCACGATAAACCCAAAATCACTTTCTATTGTTAATCGGGTTAAAGAACAGGTGTTATTCAAAACACCGCTCACGATAAACCCAAAAACCAATTCAAATTCAATTCCAATTAAATATTATTTAATTAATACACTTCATTAAATCTAAATAGAAAGATTTAATCTTTTTCTCTATTGGGCTTAAGAACAGTGTTAATGAAGACACCATTCACGACAAACCCAAATCACATTTGATATTAAATACAAGGATCTGAATAGAAAATATACCGGCTTATATTCAATATCAAATCCTGAAACCAACAAATATTGTAAGGACCCGTAACTTCCCCGTGAAGGAAAGAGCGGATACTTTGAGAACATGACAAAATAGAACTCAGACGGAAGAACATTTCATTGTTATTACAACAATTCCATCAGATACAAGAATATACAGAGTATAAATGAATAAATAACATTCAACAAATATCAAAGATTTAAATAACATTTAAATACATCGCAGCGGAAAATAATACAAAAGCACAACTAGAAGTAATGGACGGATACAGAGCTTTCCGAGCATCGTTCCAGCTGTAAATCAGGACCCTGTGAATATAAATCTGCAAAACCAAAACTACTAGCTGCCCGTGTGGAAAATAGGGGCACCCAGAGTTTAGGTTAAAAAAATAAACTCCAGGTCAGTCATGGGACTGGTGTGAGAACTAAAACAGTT
This sequence comes from Allium sativum, assembly GCA_030737875.1. Classification (NCBI taxonomy): domain Eukaryota; kingdom Viridiplantae; phylum Streptophyta; class Magnoliopsida; order Asparagales; family Amaryllidaceae; genus Allium; species Allium sativum. The sequence continues at coordinate 9,925,812 of JASFAX010000034.1, forward strand.
ATTAATCTTTATTTTAAAGTTCGGTAAATCAAGGGACCACGCCGTATGACACGGAACAAGTTTCCTCCCAAGAATACCAGTGCATAAAACAAACAGCGCAATGTTAAATAAAGAAAAATGAAGCTGTTATAAGACCCAGGTCCCATCACACAATGCAACGCAAGCCGGAGGATAGGGTTTTTACCTTATAACAGCCAAAGCATGCTTGATACGTTAAAAACACATTATTTGATACTGTTATACGTGTATAGTGTCAAAACAATTTCAATCATAAATATCAATCATAGACGGCATAAGTGCCCCATCCCACTATGTCGCCATACTAGGCTCTACAAATAAAACCGAAATACACGTATTGGAAATTGGATTTCCGTCATGAGTCGAGGCAAGGGGCAAGCTCCTCTCCGATTCGAGACACTCTAGCAAATGTCCCAGGACCCCACTATGATCCTTGGATCTTCAGGGTCGGTCCTCTCTTACTTTTGAGGATTAATTATTCCTGAACACACGTTTCCCGGTCCTTACAGACCTATATCTGAGGCGCCTCGTATCCAACAACCACACAGGTGAAAAGTATATAAATGTCAGGGCTGGTAGGTCATTGACATCACCCTAGCTAGAAAGAAACGTCGTGCTCTCCCTGCAGTCACTATCCCGTTTTTGACTCATACCGAGGTGTGAGGCTCGCGAATTCACGCTATACACAAAGCTACGCCACACAGGCTGTGCTTTGATCATCAACCACAAGACTTTGCTTTTCAACAGAAGCCTTGATCAATTGCCACTTACGCGTGCCACACTGGCAATTCACTCCATGCGACTGATGTCCATCGATATACAACCTCTGAGCTCGTACGTCTCAGAGAAGGGCGTTAAGCAAGAGAATAAATTCTCCGCCGCCAAACAGATGTATTTTTAATAGAGATCAATCAAAACAGAATAAAATCCAATGTCAGACACACAATCCATTTACAAGTTCGTTCTGGGTCTGAACAAAACCGGAGGCACTTTCCTCGCATATCCATCCATCTCCATGTACGTCTAGACGATCACCAACTGTTTCCCTCATCTTGGGTGTACAGCCCAATCGAGATCATCAGTAATCACCCAAACGATGTAAAACTTCCGGTCTTCAACCACCGTCTTCATCTTCGACATCTCGTCGAATCGGTTATTCAGAATGGGTATAAACCCGGCCTTTCTGAATAACCCACGTATATGATAAACAAATGTTACACAAACACAACAAACGCCTCATTCCAGTTCAGAATGTTCTTTTATTCACAAAATCACATCCTTAGGGAAAGGTTCCCATTAATTTTATCCAAGATAAATTCTTCTAAATTTATTCTTTAATCTTCCTTTGGATATCATTTCAAACTAGTCGGGATTAGCGAACCACACCGAAGTAATTATTTATTTTATTTCCCAATCCCAACCTATTACTCCCATGGAGCAAAACTGGTAATACTCCATATCTAACACCACAGTATTATCAGTAAAATTAATTACCATTTCACGTTCAAATCTAATTAAAGATTTAACTATCGCTTTGGAGCAAAACTGGTGGTACTCCATTCTCGATCACCTTTCAGATTTGATAATTTAAATTATCAATTCACATTTCAATCTAATTAAAGATTCATTGAAATTCCACTTAGTTTTAATCTTCTCAAAAATCAACATCCTGCCTTTAACTGAGTTAAAGAACCAATGTCATATAAAACACGATTCACGATAAACCCAAATCACATTTGATATTAAATACAAGGCTCTGAATAGAAAATATACCGGCTTATATTCAATATCAAATTCTGAAACCAACAAATATCGTATTGGAAATAACGATATAAAATATATCTTTCAAATTCCCATAACAATATCTATATAGTCACGAAATCCAATATCGAAATATTCCAAAGACAATTTCGATTCAGATCCACTTCCACTTTATATATATTGGAAATTCTGGTTATTTTCAAAACCGATTCAAATTCAATTTATTCATTTAAAAAATAAATTGGTTTTAGTTCTAGTTCAAAACCAGTTCATTTCGATAAAAATCTATTTTTATCCTTTCAAATATGGAGTTTTTCATCCCAGTTCTTTCCAATTCACATATTATGATTTTACACAAATTATTAATATTTTTAATAATTTTATCAAGGCCCGTACAGTCGATTTCCATCAACGGCCATCGAACTGCACTTACAGCGACCTTTTTCAAATTTGATTTGGACATAATTCCAAATCCAACCGTTGGATTTCAAATTTCTAATATTCATTGGAAAGCTATTTTCGATACGAACCCAACAGTTCCAGTTTTAGGAGAATCCGACGGTCGGATCTCCCGCAACGTCAATTCGAAGTCAATGGTCGAAATTCACGAACTGCCGCGGCGCGGCGCATTCTATTCAGGCCATTATATATACAATATATATATATTATATATATTTCGTCGATTTCCTTTTAAAACATATTTTATAAATCGTTTTAAATTCGTTTTCAAAACCATTTCAACGCTACATTCAATTTCAAATCAAAATTGAATATTTCATATCATTACTGTATAAATAATAATATTTTCAAAACATTATATTTTGAAATCACTTCTTTTCTATATTCATTAGAAAAACGAATATAATCGATATAAATATCGTTCACGTCAAAATAGCGCAACTCTAATCTACACGGCTTTATATCTTTCACTAAATTCGTTATTCTATTCAACAAATGAATATTTATTGTAACGACGCGGATTCAGCCCGACCCCAACCGATCGCAAGATCGATCAAGACCGTTCAAAACCCGCGTACGTTAACTTTGGGCATACAACACATCAGAACAAAAACACAGACTTTTATAACATCAATAATAAATGTTACATCAGAGTACAAAATATATCAGAGTACATCAATAAATAATACAGCGGAAGATACATTTACATTAAATTAAATACATTGCAGCGGAACTAATCTCAGTGGAAGGCCATCAGTAACTGGACCCAGCTTCAAACTTCAATCCAGGATCCTGCTTAACTATATCTACAAAAAGCTACTCAACTGCCCGTGTGGAAAGAGGGCACCCGAGTTTGCAAAGTGAAACAAACTACAGGTCAGTCGTGGGACTGGTGTGAGAATTCTATACTTAACTTATCTAATAAGTAGGCTAATCACAGGACCACGCCGCAAACGCAGAACGGGTTTACTCCATTGGATTGCCAGTGCATAATTAAAGTAAATCGTTAAACCACGCAATGTTTTTTTATTAAAAAATGAAACCATTATAAGACCCAGGTCCCATCACACAATGCAACGCACACCAGAGGATAGAGTTTTACCTTATAATGGTCAAAAGATGCTTGATACGTAAAAACGATATTATTATTAGTGTGTATATATATATTTAAAACATTCAAATATAATATCAATCCTAGACGGCATAGGTACCATATACTATGTCGTCGTACTAGTTCTACAATCAAAAACACAAGGGTGTATTGGGAATTGGGTTTCCATCATGAGTCGAGGCTAGGGGCAAGCTCCTCTCCGATTCGAGACACTCTAGCAAATGCCTCAGGATCCCCCGCAGTGAACCCTTGGATCTTCAGGGCCGGTCCCCGCCTATCGGCAGTGGATTAATTATGCCTGAACACACGCTTCCCGGTTCCTTTGAACCTATAATATGACCACTATCGGCCTATAAAAATTTGAGGTGCCTCAAAATCCATCATCTACATAAGTAAAATGTCAGGGCTGGTAGGTCACTGACACCACTCTAGCTAGAAAGAAACGTGTGCACTCCCTGCAGTCCTAATCCCGTTTTTGACTCATACCGGGGTGTGAGGCTCGCGAAGTCACGTTATACACAAAGCTATGCCTAAACAGGTTATGCTTTGATCATCAGCCACAAGGCCTGCTTTTCAACAAAGCCTTGATCATTTGCATCTTAGCATGCCACATTGTCAGGCCCTACCATATTATTGATCATCTACCAATATATATATAATCTCTAAGCTCATACGTCTTAGAGAAGGGTGATAAGTAAAGAATAAATTCTTCACCACCAAAACAGAAATATATAATCAGTAGCGTTTAACAAATACAGTAGAAAGGAATACAATGTCAGACACGCAATCCATTTACAAGTCCGCTCTGGGTCTGAGCGAAACATCGTGTCCGTCGATCTCCAAATGCGTTTGGACGATCATTACCAAATACCTTGCCTTGGAAGGCCAATCCCAATTCAAGATACCAGTCATCATCATCCCAACGATGTGAAGACCTTCAGTCTTCAATCACCGTCTTCGTCTTTGACTCTTGATCGTCGTGATGATTATTCAGAATGGGTTAAACCCGGTCTTTCTGAATAACTCACGTGATTTAAAAACATGTGTTAATAAAATTCAACCAACGTCTCATTCCAATTCCTAATATTCTTTAAATAAAATATTCAAATTCTTAGGGAAAGGTTCCCATTAATTTTATCAAAGATAAATTTTTTTAATTTAATCTTCAATCTTTATTTATCCATATTAAACCAAATTATGGTTTATCCAATCTAATCGGAATTTACGCCTTATCGAAATAATTATAAATTAATTAATCCCCATCCCGATCTTTTATCCCAATTGGTTCAGGTAAACTTAATTTCTATTACCCATTTAAATCTAATTAAAGATTTAATTAACGCATGGAGTTAAACTAGTGGAACTCCATTTTCGATCCTTAGTTCAGTAATTTTATTTACTTAATTCCTCTCCAATCTAATTAAAGTTTTAATTAAACCCTTATTTCGTTTTAACCTTCCAAAGTCATTATTAAATAATTAATCAAAAATTAGGAAATTAATCCCCTCATTAATCCGGGTTAAAGAATAAATGTTATTTAAAACATAATTCACGATAAACCCAAATTCAAGTTTCTTTGTAAATCCGTGGTTATAATTAAACCATTTTTAATTCCCTTTTATTTATTTTAAAATAAATAAACCATTTATTCTGATCAAAATACCATTTCTCATATTAAAATATTATTTTCAAAATATTAATTTTGAAATTAACTCTTTTAATATTCATTATAAAATGGATAATATAAGTTAATAAACTTATTCAGGTTAAAATGATGTTTCTATTTAAAATGGATTAAATAATCCGATTCGTTATATTATCCATTTATGTTTTATAATGGGCCAGACTTCTCACATTAGGCCTACAACTTGTGGATGCTGGATATGCCGGTTGGTTCCGGGCAGACTTATTCCACAGTTGGGCTTAACCTCGAGTCAAAACCCAATTTGTATCCGTGTACTTGGACCTCTCACATTAGGCCCAACATTTATGGCTGTTGGATATGCCGGTTGGTTCCGGGCAGACTTCCGCCATAAACGTGACCTAACATCGTGTCCACGAACAATTATAATTATAATTATAATTATTTTCTAAAAATATTATTTAAAAAAAATAACTAACTTCTAAAATATCATATGTTCCAAAGTATAACTTTACATTGAAATATTCTTTATATTGCCTTTCCAATTTTTCAATAAATATCGACCTTTCCCTATTATTATAATATTATAATAATAATTACTTCAAAAATGGTTTTTAATTACGATATCAAAACATACCATTCCAACATTAAACGTAATCTTTTCCAATCAATCCATTTATGTTAAATTTTAAAATCACATCTTTTAAATTTAGTGTTAACATAAAACGAAAGCTTTTCAATTCAAATCTTCTTGTTATATTTGGAATGTAATTTTACTAATTTAATATTTCATTAAAACTTTCTAAATAATAGAAATTTAGTTTCCTTAATTCAAGCGTCAATTAATTCCATTAATTGAATAATAAATGAAAATTATTTCTTTCATTCAAAATTGGAATGAGACCTACACCATTTCCATATAATTCAATTATATGGATTTCATTCATTTATCTCATAACAATTATCAAACATCCATTAACAGCCAAAGTGCATTTCTAATTAACCACAAGGGTGACGTGTGTTCAAATGTCAACCCCTGACCCGTGTGGGGTTTCAACCAACACAAGTTCGAATAAAATAAACTGTGCTTCTGGACGATGTGTGAAAATTGATCGTCCAATCACATAAACAAGTCAGGTCACTTGTAAATGGCAGTGTGTACATGTGCTTAAATAGAAACATACATAACATACACAATTTGGCATGTTCACATATTTCAAGTTTCAACTATTCGATGTCAAGTTTTCATGTTGAACAAGATGATAATAACATGACACTTATGTTGCAACACATTTCTTTTAACTAATTTAAAATAAAAATAAAATCTTTTATTTCAAAAACAAAATAAAAACTTTAATTATTCAAAAATAAAGATCAAAACTTATTTTAATCATTTCAAAATAAAGAACAAAACTTTATTTATTTTAATCGTTTCAAAATAAAGAACAAAACTTTATTAGTTTTAATCGTTTCAAAACAAAGAACAAAACTTTATTAGCAAATCAAAGATTTAGCCTCTTATAGACAAAAACAAAGTTTTAATCTTTATAGACAAAAACAAAGATTTAGCCTTTTATAATCAAAAACAAAGTTGTAATTTTTGTAACCGAAATCAAAGTTGAAATCTTTGCAAACAAAACCAAAGGTGTAATCTTTGTTAACAAAACCAAAGGTGTAATCTTTGTTAACAAAACCAAAGGTGTAACCTTTCTTAACAAAACCAAAGGTTCAATTTTTATATATAAAAAAAAAGTTTTAATCTTTATAAATAAAATTAAAGTTTCAAGCTTTATAAACAAAAACAAAGATTTAATCTTTTATAAACAAAAACAAAGATTCATTTTATACAAACAAAAACAAAGATTCATTTTAATAAATCAAAAATAAAGATCGAATCTTTATTAATGTTATTCATTTCAAAATAAAAATCAAAACTTTGATTTGTAAATCATGATAAAAGATTAAACTTTATTTATAAATCAAAACAAAAGATTAAACTTTTTTTATTATAATCTTTCTACTTGACATCGAATAACAATTCCCATAATCAATTCCAACTCCAATCATACAACACGTCAATAACAATACAGGCCACAAACATCAATTTCCACCATACAACAATTCAATCCATACAACATTCATTTTATATAATGATAATATAATTAAATTAAATTAATTATATATATATATAAAAAATAGAATCTCACCTTGGTTTGATTCTGAAACCCCGTTCGCATTCAAAAATTGCTGAAATTTCAACAGTCCCCGTTTCAGGTCTGGTCTGCGACATCGCGAAGATCTCATTTTTCTGATTCCAGCGCAACTTACGGTTCGTGAAACGGACCTCGTATGTGAAAGTTATTGAATTATAAACATTGGAAAATTTAAATATTTAATAAATAAAATAATATAAAATAAAAGACCTTTCTTCCTCGTCGTATAACCAAAACCGCCTAGACCCATCGTCGGCCTCATCCTCCTTCTGAACGCACGCTACCCGAGGCCACCAGAGGCCGATCAAACTCCGCCGCCTCGAAGCTCGCGCCAACACCAACCTCCGCCGCCGACATGGAGGAACATGGCCTCCCCTCCAGCTCGCAAATCCGCCCCAAACCTGCCACGTCTTAGCCCCGAAATCGAACAATCCGTGTCGCTGATGATAATCATAGCCGTATAGATTCGAAGCTCCCGAAATTCTCTTCGATTTGATATATAATTTGTTGAAATCCATTGAGCGGATTGAGAGAAATTGATGTTTGAATTTGGGTGTTTTCTGGCCTTCGATTTTGGATATGGCGGCTGGCCAAAATTAGAGTTAGGGTTTTAGGATTTTTTTATTATTATTTTAATATTATTTTAATCTCGAAATTCGTGCTTAAAGATGGATTTTCGGACTGTCTCCGATTTGGGCCTGCTTACTGTCGATCTTAACGTTTTGAGGCCTTCTGAACGCAATGGGCTATGTCTTGGGCCCCAATTCTGATGTCTGTAGCGTTTTTTATTTAAACTCCAATTAAAAATTAATCTCAACACACAACTAATCTCAACACATGAGTACTATCAATACACGACTATTTTTGTTATGCAAAATATTTTATAAAATTATGGTATCTATCGTTTGATTTTTAATTAGACTCCTACTGGAAAGTAGTTCTAATTTTAAATATGATAAAGATGTAAATTTTATTATTTAAAATATTTTACTCAACACATGAATAGTTTCAACACATGAACATCATCAACACATGACTATTTTTATATTCAACACATGAATTTTCTTTTATAATATTTATTATTTTCCCGATTGGAATGAGGCCCAATCAATTACCATGTAACGTTAATTATATGGATTCCACCCAACACATGTATATAATAACAACGATAAACAATCAACCATCATCCAAAGTGCACCACACAACTGCATAAGCATCAAATAAAAATAATCAACGCTTACACAGTCTATCGACCAATCGATCGACATACAATTAAATAATTGGGATTAGTGTACTCAAATATCATCCCAACACCCGTGTGGGGTTTCAAATCAACAAACACAGATTTTTATTTGTGCAGTTGGGCGATGTGTAAAATTTATCGTCCCAATCAGTATCTTTCAAATAGGTGTACATAAACAAACCGTCCGGTTTGTAAATGAATATTTATTTATTCACATTCACTATATTCATATTCACGTTAAAAATTATATTTTTAACGATAATTAATTTATTTCAACCATCTACATTTTATTATCGATTTCACATCAACATCACAAACAAATTTCACAACATATCAAACAAACATACAAGCCGTCCATGGTCTGTGGACGACGGGTGTCGGGTGCTGCTAAGCACCGTCTGCATCCTAGTATATATTTATGACTAGAAAAGGAAATTTAGAGTGAGGAATTCTCACCAACAGCTAATCCAATCGCCTCGACTCTTCTATTGTAGGAAATCATCACTGTTCTCGCCCTTTTGTCACTTTCGTTGCCCATAGCCACTACATATATATAAATCATATTTTTATATTGCTGCTATGTATATAAAAATTCTATTTTTACACCGCTACTATATAGATAAAAATTATATTTTTACATCGCTACTATATAGATAAAAATTATAATTTTACATCGCTACTATATAGATAAAAATTATATTTTTACATCGCTACTATATAAAGATTTCGCCTTTTCAAATATAAAGATCTCGACTTTTCAAATATAAAGATTATATTTTTATACTTCTACAATATAAAAGATTATATTTTTATACTTCTACAATATAAAAGATTATATTTTTATACTTCTACAATATAAAAGATTATATTTTTATACTTCTACAATATAAAAGATTATATTTTTATACTTTCGAAAATATCATCTTTATAGACTAGTTTTCTATATAAAAATCTTAACTTTATATATTAAAACCATATTTTTACTTATATAGCTGAATAATAAAAATAAAAACAACTCACAGGTGGTTTGAAAAGGGGCGTAGGGGCTGCTGGTCTTCGTCGTCGAGTGCTGCGTCGATTTGGGTGCGGGTTTGGCGGGTTTTGGCCGGAGTTAGAAGGGGATAGGGAGGGAAAGAACGGAGAGGGTCGGAGTTAGTGGTTGTGGGTGGTGCGCCGTGGTCTACAGGTGGTGGGGAGGCGGTCAGGGCGTCGGCAGGCAGTGCGAACTCGAATGGGTGCGGGGAGGGGGGGAGGGTCTGCGAGAGGGGGCTCGCGTTGATCGCGAAGGAGGAGGGGGGGTTTCCACCTCGCCGGAGGCGGCGGCTCCCTGGACGCGGCGGCGGTCGGCCAAGGGGGGGCGGCGTGAAATTTTCCTCTTTTTTTTCTTTCAATCTGAACGAAGATGAAAAGGGGGGGCAGAGGGTAAAGAAGGAGGGAAGAGGGTTTTTTTTATTTTATTTTATTTTATTTTATTCCAAAAAGCAACTTTTATTTTCGACCTCAAAACGAGGCCCACCGCCTGTCGTCCACAGCTAATTGCCCCCATTCCGAACACAATGGGATATGTATCGTAAGCTGATTCGACCGTTTCGATTAGTTTCCGTTAAAATCAACATATAACTCTATATATTGAATTTGAACGTGCATTTCAATTTACTGGGGTCACATACAGTCTCTAAAAATTACAGAAAAATATTTTCTAGCTTCGTATTGACGATACGGTCCTAACAAAACTAATTTCGTCGAATTCTGAGACCGTTGGAAAAATGGCCATTTTCCAGTCGATTAAAATCAACTGAAACTGGTCAAACATGTTTTCCTTTGCCACACCCACATATTGATTCAAAAAATTATTAATCTAATCAATAATTTTCTGAATATTCGTTAAATTTAACAAATGGTGCTAATGTTAGTTAATCTTCGATTAACTAAATTTTAAAGTAATTATTGAGTTGTTTAGTGTTAATTAAGTTATTTAATAACCTTTTTAAAATGATTTAATTATCCTATCTTTAGTTAATAATGAAGTTAATTGATGAATGTTTAATTACTGAAATAAAATACCCTTACTCCGTTAATAATAAAGTTGATTATTATCTTAATAATAATAAAAGCAATTGTTCTAATTATCGGAATTCCTTTCCAAAAGGAAATCAAATTATAATGAGATTTTAATTAATAAAAGATTTTAAAAGGTTTATGTTGTAAATCCCAGAATTTTATAAACATAAGTTTACAGAAGACTCTCAAGCTAAGATAGCATTGAAGATAAGCTTTGAACATAATAGACACGGTGTGATGGAAAAGGAATTTCCAAAATAAAAGTCATAAAATGGATTAGCATTCAAAAGATTTGGAATTCCATTTTTAAACAAAATAAGTTATGAAATGGACTAGTATGAAAAGGATTTGAATTTAATCATGTAAGCGAAGTTTGTAAAGAACTTTTAAACCAAGATGATGTTTAAGGATAAATATTTACTTAAGAATTGAATTAAACGTTGTAACTGAATCAAGGACTTTAAAAAGGAAGGATTAAATAGTTTAAGGAATTAAGAGATTAGCGAATGGTTGTTTAATGAATGAATTAAGTAAAAGGGATTTGAAATATATGATATGGTTGTGAAACCATGATTGAAATCAAATGAAAAATGAGATTTTTCTGATGGTTTAATGTCAGTGTTTGAGTTGCAAACTATTATTATCTTGAGATAAGAATGTTGTCGATCAAGGCCTGAGAGGCAATTAGAATACCCCATCTTGAACGGCTTCGCTGTTATCGAGAGATGGTATTTGTTTGTAACGGGTAAGGATGTGAAACGATTTATTATTTTCTTAATAAAAGAACATTGCAACATAAATTTTCAAAGATTTAAAATTGGATAAACCATTGGGTTTCAAAGTACACAATGTGTTATTTTCACAAAGTTTGGTTTAGATATGAAGTATGACCATGTTTATATCATCTAATCGAGTAAATTGCCCTATTTTATAAACTATGAAAATAGTTTTTAAATAACCTTATTTGAGGAAATAAATAATGAGTTTGAATTTGGGAAAATGAGAAAAAAGGCTTATATAAATTAGATTTAGAAATATAATTATAAATGAGATTGGTATATTTTAGTGAATCTAGTTTGAAATCAATGAAACCGTTTGTGATTCGTATTATAAGAAAGGTGTCGAATGATGTATTGTGACCATGAAAGAAATGAAAATAAATTATATACCATTTGGAAATATTTATAGCAATATTTCAAGATAGAAAAGGAAATGGGAAATTGAGTCTTAAAATATGGTTATTTTGAAAGGTAAGTATTGGTTTATTATTTTTGAAGGTAACAAGCCAAAAGGGTTTAGATGAAATTAAATTTATGAAATTGATTATAAGAAATCGATGAAATGGTTTAACAAAATATTTCATATAAAGGACCTGAGGTGCCAATTCACCTAGATATGCTGTTATTATTTGATAGTTAAACAACCGACTATCAAATAAATTGCTAGACCTTTTGATGTGTTGTTTCGAAGAAACCGGTATGCGATCTAGATCCAAAACCACTTCGAATCAAATGTACGTTCGCGACTAACTCGCAGGCTAAAAGATGGAGCATTGAAGACCATTGATCTTCATGACCGGAAGAACTACTTGACAAATTTCTCTGGATTGCAACCAGAGTTATTTGGATTGTGGTTCTATCGTGATTGAAATCCACGGATTTGCAAGGACTACTCGCTACTGATCCTTTTGGGTGATTCCTGTATAGGATGAGGTAAGAGGGTGCCTTCGGTTCATCCTGTTCCTGGATGACTTGTATGAACAAATGTCTGATAGAGTATTTCCTTAAGAATAATGTACGTTGATTTTTAAAAATATACCAAGTTTAGTGGCAGAGAAATTATCTTGCTTAACACCCAGAGTGTATTTGTGGACGTCAATTAGTGATTTGAAGGATTTGACGATGTGGCATTCAAAGTGAATGGAAATGTGCTATTGTAAAAAGATAACGTGACCTCAAGCTTTTCAACCGGGAAATGGCCCAAAATCAGGTGGGCAATATGGTAATGTGGGTCGCACCCATTAAAACGGTATATCAAGACGTTCTTGTTGAACTCCAACGTATTCATCTTCGGAGGTATATTGTCAAAAAAGTGGTCCCATTCCTTACCAGGAAATCCATTCTCCAATAAGAGCCCATAATTTTGATTGTATACTATATAAGTAGAGCGTGAGATGCAAGCGTTCTACTAGATTATTATTTATTTGTGGTTTGATAGACATTGTTATAATATCAGAAAAGATATTGATTTCAAAAATGTTTTGGGTTATTGTATGTGTTTATGTGTGGCCTGGTCTTACTATTATCTTTTTCTCTCAAAAAGGATTCTTCAAAGTTAAACAAGTTGTTTGTGCTGCGAATTTATCACTGAAAGTAATCCAGACTGGTCCGAGTGAATTTTGCTTTGCTTCAAATGTGCTCGGGTCAGACCGAGTATATTTCCAGGTAGGTTTTGCTTGAGTGTCAAGAACTGGAAGCAGGAGGCTTCATCGCTAGTTATATAAAGTGTATTTCCGTTGTGACCGATATGTGTTGTACTTTAATGATTGGTATGTATATACAGTTTTCTTTTGTATAAAGAGATTTGATATATTATATTTTATTCATTCCGCTGTGAGATTCTGATGTGTTCTTCTTCTTTCTTCTATTCTAATGTTTCTTTCTTCCTTTCTCATCCTCTAATTTCTTTCTATTAACAGTCTGGGATTTCGATACTTCGTTTTTGGTAAGTAATACGGGATTATGTATTATTGCCGAAAATTCGAGCGTTGAATTTTTCTGGCAGTTACAGACCTAATCAACGTATAATGATAAATCGCAGGATTTAATAATAAACTCCACAAGGGTCTTGAGATGACAAAAATATACGCGTCTCTCTTCGGTATATATGGCACATGGATCGCGAGATAATCCTAATCACAGGGTTAAGGATTGATAAATTTTGAAACATCTCCCTTGTGTATAGATAAGTCACAATTGTTTGTGAACATGATATATGTAACAATCCGAAAAATGCGAGCCAGTTTAAATTTTTTATTTTGGCAATTTTAGCGAATTTTGAATATTTAAAATGAATTATTTTAAATAATATCGACGAGAAATTTAATTTGAATATAATTTGAACGTATATATTATATAGATCATCGTTAGAATATAAATAATTAATTATAATTATAAAAGGAATGGAAAATGGCGCGGTAGTTCGATAATTCGATTTCAAAGTTCAAATGAATGTACCGGGTGCAAAATAAACCAGATTTTAGCGAAAATTAAAATAATAGGATCTATTTGAGAATATCTTTCCAACGAATCCGAAAAATCAAGATTTCAAAGCGGGAATCAAAAGATACGTCCAGTTGAAAATTCTGAATAGTCGCTATGGAGTTCAAGCCCTTAAAAATGGAAATTTGGAAAACAACCTTGGATTTCGACGAAACCACTTTTATTGGATCCGTGATGTCAAATTATTGCTAGATTCCAAATTTCATAATTTTTCGAATCAATATGTGAGCATGGCAGAGGAAAACGCGTTTGACCAGTTTTAGTTGATTTTAATCGACTGGAAAATGGCCATTTTTCAAACGGTCTCAGAATTCGACGAAATTAGTTTTGATAGGACCGTATCGGCAATACGAAGCTAGAAAATATTTTTCTGGAATTTTTCGAGTTAGTATGCGGCCCCGGTAAATTGAAATGCGCGTTCAAATTCAATATATAGAGTTATATGTTGATTTTGATGAAAACTGATCGAAACGATCGAATCAGCCTACGATACATATCCCATTGTGTTCGGAATGGGGGTAATTAGCTATGAACGACAGGCGGTGGGTTCGAATTGGGCTTCGATATAAAAAGTTGCTTTTTAGAATTTTAAAATAAAATAAAATATATAAAAATATATATTCTCACCCTTGGCCCTCTCTCCTCTCAGTCAAACCAGGATTCAACGTAGAAAAAGAAAAAAAATTGCTGTAGCCCTAACCGCTCCTCCGCTCGCCTCGCCCTTGCATCGACCTCCACCTCCTCCTCCCTACCGCCGCCCCTCCTCTTCACCGATCCGCCACCACCCACGAACCCGCGACCCTCCTCCTTCTTCTTCTTCTTTTGAATAAAACCGCCGCACCCCCCTGAGCCTCGCCCTGACCTCCTCCACCCCCTACTGGCCCCGCCGACGCCCTGTAGCCGCCTTCTCCGACAAACTACACCTCCAACGCAGCGAGAAAACGCCCCCGCTCCTCCTTAGAACAATGTAAGTTATTTAATTTATTTTGTTTTGTTTAATTTATTTTTGCAAATAAAAATATGAATTTTTATATGTAGAAGGTTTGCATTTTTATACAAAAAAAGTTAATATTTTTATGTAGTGAAAGACGATATTTTTAAATGGAGAAAGACGATATTTTTAAATGAAGAAAGGCGAAATCTTTATATGAAGAATAGCGTGATAAAAATATAATCTTTATTATATGAACATCGTTGTAAAAATAGAATTTTTATCTATATAGTAGCAATGTAAAAATAGAATTTTTATCTATATAGTAGCGATGTAAAAATAGAATTTTTATCTATATAGTAACGATGTAAAAATAGAATTTTTATCTATATAGTAGCGGCATAAAAATAGATTTTTTTTAACCTATATAGCAACAATATAAAAATATGATTTTTATATACATAGCAGCAATATAAAAATATGATTTTTATATATGTAGTGGCAACGGGTAACGAAAGTGACAAAAGGCGGGAACTACAACATTTCCTACAATAGAAGTGTCGTGGAGTTGGGATAGCTTTGGTGAGAACTTCTCACTTTAAATTTCTTTTTCTAGTTATATATATATACTAGGATGCACACGGTGCTTAGCAACACCCGACACCCGTCGTCCACAGACCATGGACGGATTGTATGTTTATTTGATGTGTTGTGAAATTTGTTTGTGATGTTGATGTGAAATCGATAATAAAATGTAGATGGTTGAAATAAATTAATTATCGTTAAAAATATAATTTTTAACATGAATATGAATATAGTGAATGTGAATAAATAAATATTCATTTACAAACCGGACGGTTTGTTTATGTACACCTATTTGAAGGATACTGATTGGGACGATAAATTTTACACATCGCCCAACTGCACAAATAAAAATCTGTGTTTGTTGATTTGAAACCCCACACGGGTGTTGGGATGATATTTGAGTACACTAATCCCAATTATTTAATTGTATGTCGATCGATTGGTCGACAGACTGTGTAAGAGTTGATTATTTTTATTTGATGCTTATGCAGTTGTGTGGTGCACTTTGAATGATGGTTGATTGTTTATCGTTGCTATTATATACATGTGTTGGGTGGAATCCATATAATTAACGTTATATGGTAATTGATTGGGCCTCATTCCAATCGGGAAAATAATAAATATTATAAAAGAAAATTCATGTGTTGAATATAAAATAGTCATGTGTTGACGATGTTCATGTGTTGAAACTATTTATGTGTTGAGTAAAATATTTTAACAATAAAATTTACATCTTTATCATATTTAAGATTAGAACCACTTTACAGTTGGAGTCTGATTAAAAATCAAACGATAGATACCATAATTTTATAAAATATATTACATAACAAAAATAGTTGTGGGTTGACAGTACTCATGTGTTGAGATTAGTCGTGTGTTGAAAGAAATATAGATTCATGTGTTGAATAGAATAAATATTCATTTATTGAATAGAATAACGAATTTATTGAAATATATAAAGCCTTGTTGATTAGAGTTGCGCTATTTTGACGTGAACGATATTTATATCGATTATATTCGTTTTTATAGTGAATATAGAAAAGATAGTGATTTCAAAATATCGTTTTGAAAATATTATCATTTATATAGTAATGATATGAAATATCCAATTTTGATTTGAAATTGAATATAGAGTTGAAATGGTTTTGAAAACGAATTTAAAACGAATTATAAAATACGTTTTAAAAGGAAATCGACGAAATATATATAATATATATATATTATATATATAATGGCTTGAATAGAACGCGCCGCGGCAGTTCACGAATTTCGACCATTGACTTCGAATTAACGTTGCGGGAGATCCGACCGTCGGATTCTCCTAAAACCGGAACCGTTGGGTTCGTATCGAAAAGAGCTTTCCAATGAATATTAGAAATTTGAAATCTAACGGTTGATTTTGGAATTATGTCCAAATCAAATTTGGAAAAGGTCGCTGTAAGTGCAGTTCGATGGACGATGATGGAAATCGGCTGTACGGGCCTTGATAAAATTATTAAAAATATTAATAATTTGTGTAAAATCATAATATGTGAATTGGAAAGAACTGGGATGAAAAATTCCACATTTGAAAGGATAAAAATATATTTTTGTCGAAATGAACTAGTTTTGAACTAGAATTAAAATCAATTTATTTTTGAAATAAATAAATTGAATTTGAAAGTGATTTTAAAAATAATCAATATTCCCAATACGCGAATTGGACTGGAGTTGAATCGAAATTATCTTCGGAATATTTCGATGTTGGATTTCGTGACTATACAGATATTGTTATGGGAATTTGAAAGATATATTTTATATCGTTATTTCCAATACGATATTTGTTGGTTTCAGGATTTGATATTGAATATAAGCCGGTATATTTTTTATTCAGAGCCTTGTATTTAATATCAAATGTGATTTGGGTTTGTCGTGAATGGTGTCTTCATTAACACTGTTCTTAAGCCCAATAGAGAAAAAGATTAAATCTTTCTATTTAGATTTAATGAAGTGTACCAATTAAATAATATTTAATTGGAATTGAATTTGAATTGGTTTTTGGGTTCATCGTGAGCGGTGTTTTGAATAACACCTGTTCTTTAACCCGATTAACAATAGAAAGTGATTTTGGGTTTTTCGTGAACCGTGTTTTAGATGACATTGGTTCTTTAACCCAGTTAAAGACAGGATATTGATTTTTGAGAAGATTAAAACTAAGTGGAGTTTTAATGAATCTTTAGTTAGATTGAAATGTGAATTGATAATTTAAATTATCAAATCTGAAAGGTGATCGAGAATGGAGTACCACCAGTTTTGCTCCAAAGCGATAGTTAAATCTTTAATTAGATTTGAACATGAAATGGTAATTAACTTTACCGATAATACCGTGGTGTTAGGTATGGAGTATTGCCAGTTTTTCTCCATGGGATGAATAGGTTGGGATTGGAAAATAAAATAAATAATTACTTCGGTGTGGTTCGCTAATCCCGACTAGTTTGGAAAACCATAATATGGTTTGAAATGATATCCAAAGGAAGATTAAAGAATAAATTTAGAAGAATTTATATTTGATAAAAGTAATGGGAACCTTTCCCTAAGAATGTGATTTTGTGAATAAAAGAATATTCTGAATTGGAATGAGGTGTTTGTTGTGTTTGTGTAACATTTGTTTATCATATACGTGGGTTATTCAGAAAGGCCGGGTTTGTACCCATTCTGAATAACCGATTCGATGAGATGTCGAAGAGGAAGACGGTGGTTGAAGACCGGAAGTTTTCACATCGTTTGGGTGATTACTGATGATCTTGATTGGGCTGTACACCCAAGATGAGGGAATCAGTTGGTGATCGTCCAGACGTACTTGGAGATGGATGGATATGCGAGGAAAGTGCCTCCGGTTTTGTTCAGACCCAGAACGAACTTGTAAATGGATTGTGTGTCTGACATTGGATTTTATTCTGTGTTGATTGATCTCTATTAAATATACATCTGTTTAACGGCAGAGAATTTATTCTCTTGCTTAACGCCCTTCTATGAGACGTACGAGCTCAGAGGTTGTATATTGATGGACATCAGTCGCATGGAGTGAATTGCCAGTGTGGCACGCGTAAGTGGCAATTGATCAAGGCTTCTGTTGAAAAGCAAAGTCTTGTGGTTGATGATCAAATCATGGTCTGTGTGGCGCATCTTTATGTATAACGTGAATTCGCGAGCCTCACACCTCAGTATGAGTCAAAAACGGGATACGGACCGTTGGGAGAACACGACGTTTCTTTCTATCTATGGGTGATGTCAGTGACCTACCAGCCCCGACATTTATATACTTTTTACCTGTGTGGATGTTGGAATGCGAGGCCCCTCGGATATAGGTCTATTAGGACAGGGAAACGTGTGTTCAGGAATTGCCAATCCTCCAAAGTTAGGTGAGGACTGGCCCAACTGATTCCAAGGATCAAAGTGGGGTCCTGAGACATTTGCTACAGTGTCTCGAACAGAGAGGAGCTTGCCCCTTGCCTCGACTCATGACGGAAATCCAATTTCCAATACGTGATATTGCGGTTTTAATTGTAGAACTAGTATGGCGACATGATATATGGTACCCATGCCGTCTATGATTGATATTTATGATTGAAATTGTTTTGACACTATACACTTATAATAGTATCAAATGATTTGTTTTAAACATACCAAGCATGTTTGGCTATTATAAGGGAAAACCCTATCCTTCGGCTTGCGTTGCATTGTGTGATGGGACCTGGGTTTTATAATAGCTTCATTTTTCCAAAGAGCATTGCGCTGTTTTGTTATATGCACTAGTATTCTTAGGAGGAAACCCGTTCCGTGTTATATGGCGTGGTCCCGTGAATTACTCTCTTTTAAAGTATAGTTTGTAATAACTGTTTTAGTTCTTACACTAGTCCCATGACTGACCTGGAGTTTATTGTTTTAACCTAAACTCTGGGTGCCCCTATTTTCGACACGGGAAGCTAGTAGTTTTGGTTTTGCAGATTTATATTCACAGGATCCTGGTTTACAGCTGGAATGATATCCGGAAAGCTCTGTATCCGTATATCACCTTCAGTTGTGCTTTGTATTATTTTTCCGCTGCTATGTAATTAATTGTAATCTCTGATATTCATCGAATGTATTTTTATTCATTTATACTCTGTATATTCTTGTATCTGATGGAATTGTTGTAATAACAATGAAATGTTCTTCCGTCTGCGTTCTTTGGTGTGTTGTTCTCAAAGTATCTGCGCTTTCCTTCACGAGGAAGTTACGGGTTCTGACAGTTGGTATCAGAGCTTTGGTTTACTGAGCTCGAGAACAAGACACATTAGAACCGAACGAAAGAGTTCATCAGATATTGGATTAGTAATCTCCAATTAGAATGACTCGTTAGAGATAGGATCAGTAGTATCCTAGAACGAGTGTGAAGAGTATATTTTTCAAATGAAAACAATATTGTTTTGAAAATTTAAACCATTTTATACGTATTTGAATATTTATTTATATTGAATTTCGACAATCGAGTATATAAAGATTTCGCGTATACGCGTCATGAACGTATATTCGAAGTTTTAATATACTGGATAGATATGGAATCACATTCTAGACACCCAGGGATAATTCTGGTGATGTGGCCACATCATCAGTATTTGTGTTCGTGTTTCGAAGGTGTGATTTCTATATATTTCCATTAGACTGGTGTGAGAACCAAAATTTAACTAGATAGGTTTATTGTTGTGAATTGGCATCAAAAACATGATTTTTTGTATATATCAAAATTATGAATTTGAAACGTTAATTCACTAATTTATTGATGGTTGTGTTGTTTGTTTATTTGTTTGAAATTTTGAACCATTTAGCCTAATAGAATCGAATATTGAATTGTATTGAAAATTAGTCGCTTTTGCTTGCATATACATGTACTTACATTGAACAAGTCATAGCAAGGAGGCTAGAGAAAAGAATAAAAATTTGTTTGCCCGACAAATAGGTACATATTTACTATAATTTACTGTTTTGTTTGGGTGATGATGATTTTATGAGCCGATTGGCTAGCCGCTTGGCTTTTTCTTTTTCTTTTTGAGATCAGAGGGCCTGTATGGCAATTTCTGGATTTTCTCGGTGCTCCCGGTGCAAAGGACGTTATGGCGAAAATTTTCGAAAATTTAGGGTGTTAGCCAAATTTTTGAAAAATTTGAAAAGTTCTTAGAAACTGAAAAGTTGAAGAACTTAAGCCGTAGCGAAAAGAATGGAAGTTGAGTTGATTAGTTAAACAACTTTCGGCTTCGTTCCTTTTCGGGGACGAAAAGTTTTAAGTGGGGGAGATTGTAACAACCCGGAAAATGCGAGCCAGTTTAAAATTTTTATTTTGGCAATTTTATCGAATTTTGAATATTTAAAATGGATTATTTTAAATAATATCGACAAGAAATTTAATTTGAATAGAATTCGAACGTATATATTATATAGATCATCGTTAGAATATAAATAATTATTTATTATTATAAAAGGAATTGAAAATGGTGCGGCAGTTCGATAATTCGATTTCAAAGTTCAAATGAATGTACCGGGTGCAAAATAAACCGGATTTTAGCGAAACTGAAAATAATAGGATCTATTTGAGAATATCTTTCCAACGAATCCGAAAAATCAAGATTTCATAGCGGGAATCAAAAGATACGTCCAGTTGAAAATTCTGAATAGTCGCTATGGAGTTCAAGCCCTTAAAAATGGAAATTTTGCAAACAACCTCGGATTTCGACGAAACCACTTTTGTTGGATCCGTGATATCAAATTATTTCTAGATTCCAAATTTCATAATTTTTCGAATCAATACGTGAGTGTGGCAGAGGAAAACGCATTTGACCAGTTTCTGTTGATTTTAATCGACTGGAAAATGGCCATTTTCAAACGGACTCAGAATTCGACGAAATTAGTTTTGATAGGACCGTATCGGCAATACGAAGCTAGAAAATATTTTTCTGGAATTTTTCGAGTTAGTATGCGGCCCCGGTAAATTGAAATGCGCGTTCAAATTCAGTATATAGAGTTATATGTTGATTTTGATGAAAACTGATCGAAACGATCGAATCAGCCTACGATACATATCCCATTGTGTTCAGAATGTGGGTAATTAGCTATGGACGACAGGCGGTGGGTTTGAATTGGGCTTCGATATAAAAATTTGCTTTTTAGAATTTTAAAATAAAATAAAATATATAAAAATATATATTCTCACCCTTGGCCCTCTCTCCTCTCAGTCAAACCAGGATTCAACGTAGAAAAAGAAAAAAAATTCAAAATTGCTGTAGCCCTAACCGCTCCTCTGCCCGCCTCGCCCTTGCATCGACCTCCACCTCCTCCTCCCTACCGCCGCCCCTCCTCTTCACCGATCCGCCACCACCCACGAACACGCGACCCCCCTCCTCCTCCTCCTTCTTCTGAATAAAACTGCCGCACCCCCCCTGAGCCTCGCCCCGACCTCCTCCACCCCCTACTGGCCCCGCCGACGCCCTGTAGCCGCCTTCTCCGACAAACTACACCTCCAACGCAGCGAGAAAACGCCCCCGCTCCTCCTTAAAACAATGTAAGTTATTTAATTTATTTTGTTTTGTTTAATTTATTTTTGCAAATAAAAATCTGAATTTTTATATGTAGAAGGTTTACATTTTTATACAAATAAAGTTAATATTTTTATGTAGTGAAAGACGATATTTTTAAATGGAGAAAGACGATATTTTTAAATGAAGAAAGGCGAAATCTTTATGAAGAATAGCGTGATAAAATACAATCTTTATTATATGAACATCTTGTAAAAATAGAATTTTTATCTATATAGTAGCGATGTAAAAATAGAATTCTTATCTATATAGTAGCGATGCAAAAATAGAATTTTTATCTATATAGTAGCGGCGTAAAAATAGATTTTTTTACCTATATAGCAACAATATAAAAATATTATTTTTGTATACATAGCAACAATATAAAAATGTGATTTTTATATATGTAGAGGCTACGGGTAACGAAAGTGACAAAAGGCGGGAACTACAAGATTTCCTGCATTAGAAGTGTCGTGGAGTTGGGATAGCTTTGGTGAGAACTTCTCACTTTAAATTTCTTTTTCTAGTTATATATATATATATATACTAGGATGCACACGGTGCTTAGCAGCACCCGACACCCGTCGTCCACAGACCATGGACGGCTTGTATGTTTGTTTGATGTGTTATGAAATTTGTTTGTGATGTTGATGTGAAATCGATAATAAAATGTAGATGGTTGAAATAAATTAATTATCGTTAAAAATATAATTTTTAACGTGAATATGAATATAGTGAATGTGAATAAATATTCATTTACAAACCGGACGGTTTGTTTATGTTCACCTATTTGAAGGATACTGATTGGGACGATAAATTTTACACATCGCCCAACTGCACAAATAAAAATATATGTTTGTTGATTTGAAACCCCACATGGGTGTTGGGATGATATTTGAGTACACTAATCCCAATTATTTAATTGTATGTCGATCGATTGGTCGACAGACTGTGTAAGCGTTGATTATTTTTATTTGATGCTTATGCAGTTGTGTGGTGCACTTTGGATGATGGGTGATTGTTTATCGTTGCTATTATATACATGTGTTGGGTGGAATCCATATAATTAACGTTATATGGTAATTGATTGGGCCTCATTCCAATCAGGAAAATAATAAATATTATAAAAGAAAATTCATGTGTTGAATATAAAAATAGTCATGTGTTGACGATGTTCATGTGTTGAAACTATTTATGTGTTGAGTAAAATATTTTAACAATAAAATTTTCATCTTTATCATATTTAAGATTAGAACCACTTTACAGTTGGAGTCTGATTAAAAATCAAACGATAGATACCATAATTTTATAAAATATATTACATAACAAAAATAGTTGTGTGTTGACGATACTCATGTGTTGAGATTAGTCGTGTGTTGAAAGAAATATAGATTCATGTGTTGAATAGAATAAATATTCATTTGTTGAATAGAATAACGAATTTATTGAAATATATAAAGCCGTGTTGATTAGAGTTGCGCTATTTTGACGTGAACGATATTTATATCGATTATATTCATTTTTATAGTGAATATAGAAAAGATAGTGATTTCAAAATATCGTTTTGAAAATATTATCATTTATATAGTAATGATATGAAATATCCAATTTTGATTTGAAATTGAATATAGAGTTGAAATGGTTTTGAAAACGAATTTAAAACGAATTATAAAATACGTTTTAAAAGGAAATCGACGAAATATATATAATATATATATATTATATATATAATGGCCTGAATAGAACGCGTCGCGCCGCGGTAGTTCGCGAATTTCGACCATTGACTTCGAATTGACGTTGCGGGAGATTCGACCGTCGGATTCTCCTTAAACCGGAACCGTTGGGTTCGTATCGAAAAGAGCTTTCCAATGAATATTAGAAATTTGAAATCTAACGGTTGTATTTGGAATTATGTCCAAATCAAATTTGGAAAAGGTCGTTGTAAGTGCAGTTCGATGGCCGTTGATGGAAATCGACTGTACGGGCCTTGATAAAATTATTAAAAATATTAATAATTTGTGTAAAATCATAATATGTGAATTGGAAAAAACTGGGATGAAAAATTCCACATTTGAAAGGATAAAAATATATTTTTGTCGAAATGAACTAGTTTTGAACTAGAATTAAAATCAATTTATTTTTTAAATAAATAAATTGAATTTGAAAGTGATTTTAAAAATAATCAATATTCCCAATACATGAATTGGACTGGAGTTGAATCGAAATTATCTTCGGAATATTTCGATGTTGGATTTCGTGACTATACAGATATTGTTATGGGAATTTGAAAGATATATTTTATATCGTTATTTCCAATACGATATTTGTAATAACCCGGAAATGCGAGCCAGTTTAAAAAATTTATTTTGGAAATTTTAGTGAATTTTGGATATTTAAAATGAATTATTTTAAATAATATCGACGAGAAATTTATTTTGAAATGAATAGAACGTATATATTTATATGCGTCGTCGTTAGAATATAAATAATTATATATAATTATAAATGGAATTGAAAATGGCGCGGTAGTTCGATAATTTGATTTCAAACTTCAATTGAACATACCTGGTGCAAAATAAACCGGATTTTAGTGAAACCAAAAATATTAGAATCTAATGGAGAATATCTTTCCAACGAATCCGAAAAATTGAAATTTCATAGCGGGAATCAAAAGATATGTCCAGTTGAAAATTCTGAATAGTCGCTATGAAATTCAGGCCCTGAAAAATGGAAATTTTACAAATGACTTCGGATTTCGACGAAATCACTTTTGTTGGATCCGTGATGTCATCAAATTAATCCAATTGTCAATTTCAAATTAAAACGGTTGATTTTTGCCAACTGTACATATCAATTAACAGTTAATTGATTTCCATTACCATTTCCCTCTAAAATTAATTAAATAACTTAATTAATTTAAAACGTCATTTAATTGTTAAAAAAAAAATATTTCATTTTACTAACCCGTAGGTTAGTTTCTGATTTCAGTTCATAACTCTCGTTAATGACATTAAAATTCTTATTATAAAATATTTAATAATTCCTTTTCAAAACATGATTATAAATGTATAAATATATTTATAATCTTCTTATTCATTTCTTAAATAAAATAAACTCAAAACTTTAATTCAGTTATAAAATAAATTTTATAATTTAAAACTACGTCAATTCGCCTGATGGCAAAACGACGTCTTGAAACAATAGATTTTAGGCCATCACTGCCAACCACTTAATCAATACTATAGATTGATTAAAATCACCACAACAATCACATCCATTTAACAATCAACATTCAAATAGGATTCAGTGTTGTTGGGGGTTCAATCAGTTCATGTGTAAACAATATAAAAATAAACAACATACATGATATTTGAGGAATCCCATCGGATCCCTCCAACCTGTTCTTCCCTGCATCATAGATTATTATAACATTTCATGATAGCATAAAATTTTAAATAAATAAATTAACGACTATAATATAATTAGCAACAAATATTAATCAACCACAAGCATTCAAGGTGTCCAATCAACCAATATATATTGTTGATGGTATTTTGATTATATGAACCTACCACATCATAGCAGTCCAACAAAATGTGAGAGATAACTCACCAATTATTCGATGATCGATGATTTCAGTGTCGTTTCGTATAATTTTAAATAGCATTTAAAATTACATGAAATTCTAACTGCTTCCATTTCCGACCAAACCAGCTTGTACGCCTCGGCTTCATCGCCACGATCCCAACGAGTCCTGTTTCGTCTGATTTCGTTATCGTATGTAAAAGATATGGTTTTTACAAGTATTGTATTGATTTAATTAATTGAATAAATAAATTAACTTGATTATCGTACCTTAATTAAAAACATTAGTGCCTAATTACCAATTAATCCACGTCAGTAGGCCATAAGCTTTCACACATTATCTCCTTCCTCAATCTTCTGAAACACGATTTTCTCCAATTCACCAAAGCACGACTTCTTCCATCGCCACCCGCCGACGCTAGGCACCACCGGAGACAGCCTCGACCCCTGCCCTGACACCGTGCCACCGTATGCCACATCCACCTAAAACGCCTTGCCCTAGTCCGCCACGATGTCGCCAGAAATCCCAATCGACCGTTTTCGTTTAACCCCGTTGAACCACCTCCACACACCACCATCGATCGCCAAAATCTACCAGTGTCACCACCTTGCATCCCTCTTTCTACAACCTTCAGATACCCTGGCCCAACAACCAACGTCGATGTTGGAAATTCACCAAATCCGACCATTGCTTTCATAAAACACCCAAAAAATAGCCTCTCCGATCATCTAACCCTATAGGCCACCACGTCTAGTTTCAGCAACACAACCAAAAGAAAAAATGTCCCCCATCCTCTCCACTACAACTTTGCTTCAGGGACGATCATCTGAAACCGACAACCTCACCCGCAAAACAAGGAAAAACGAAACTGTCCAGGTTCGGATTTAACCCGATTCTGACCACCACAGTCGTCCTTACCACCCCAAATTTTATCTACACCTCCCCATCTACCTCCTCTACAATATTCATGTTGATCACCACCCCCGATTCTTTCCAGATTTTAAAGAAATAAATTAAAATGAAAATTGGACTGAATTGCAAAATTGATGAACGATTTATGATTTGGGATTTTAGGGTTTTGGGTTAGGGTCTATTTATTGTGTGGGAATTTAGGTTTTAATAATTTTTTATTCTATTATAATATTCATTGATGCCTATCGCCAATCCTGTTCGTCATTTATTAATTCGTACGCTCACATACAAACTCCTTTCGAAATGAAAATTGGCGTCATGGTATAATTTGACGTTACGGTCCTAATGAAACTTGTTTCGTCGAATTCCGAGTCCGTTTGCTCAAACAACGTTCGTTCACGTTCAAATGGTCGTTTTATTTGCATTTAATATTTTGCATAGGCGTACCTTTTGCGAGCATTATTATGCGATAAACGATAAATTATACTCGAGCTTGCTTAGTTAGCATGCCAAACTGGATTCAAATTACTCCAGAATTCTCTTGGATAAATTTTAAAGTTGAATTAGCTCTTCCGCACCTGTTCTCAACTTCAATGAACTTCATTAGTTTTCAAAATAATGTCAATTGGGTTCAAGTATACATATCATCTATTTCAACACACACAATTCAATTCACATGAAACTTATTTATAAATATTTCTTAACAATCCAATTATTTCTTTAAATATCCATTCAAATTCATTAAATTTGGATTTATTCAACTTGATCATTTCGGGTTGGTTTTCAACCAAGTCTGTCCATTTTTAGGTTTATATTCAAGCAATCAACCATGCAACCCAAACGTATAATTCAAATCAACATTAGTAAATCTAAACGATTGATCATATTATAATAATTTTAGAAAATTATTACTTTTACTTCTTTACAAAATATATTGGGCACAAATAGTTTAAAGATAATTTTATATCAAATTACAAATACGGACTCTCATACATATATATAAACACAAACTCTATCTAGGGCTTTACTAACCCTATCTCTATCGAGTTACGCCACAGAGCCAAGGTTATCACTAAACCAATAGCTCTGATACCAACTGTAATGGTCCGGAAAATTCGAAGCTTGAATTTTTGACAATAACACATAATCCCTTATTACTTGCCAAAAACCCAAGTATTGAAATCCCAGTTTGTAAATAAAAAGAAATTAGAGGATAAGAAAGGAAGAAAGAAATATTAGAATAGAAGAAAGAAGAAGAACACATCAGAATCTCACAGCGGAACGAATAAAATATAATATATCAAATCTCTTTATGAAAAAAAAACTGTATATACATACCAATCATCAGAGTACAACACATATCAGTCACAGCGGAAATAGACTTTATATAACTAGCGGTGAAACCTCTTGCTTCTAGCTCTTGAAATTCCAACCGAAACCTACTGGAAATATACTCCGTCTGATCCGAGCACATCTAAAGCAAAGCAAAATTCACCTGGATCATTCTGGAATACTTTCGGTGATAAATTCACAACACAAACAACTTGTTTAACTTTGAAAAATCCTTTTTGAGAGAAAAGGATAATAGTAAGACCAGCCCACACATAAACACGGACGGTTTTCACCTTACTATAACCCAGAACATTTTTGAAATCAATATATTTTCTGATATTATAATAATGTCTATCAATCCACAAATAAATAATAATCTAGCATAACGCTTGCATCTCACGCTCTACGTATATAGTATACAATCAAAACTGCAGGCTCTTATTGGAGAATGGATTTCCTCCTAGGTATGGGAACACATTTCCCACAATGTACCTCTGGAGATGAATACATTGGGGTTCAACAAGAACATCTTACAACCCGGCTGCAAATGAGCGGCCCTTCATTTCTCTTGAGAGTACCGAATATATCATTATCACGGTTAGGGGCCAACTAACCGAACCGATAACATACATATAAAAATGAAAAGGGATAACCGAAGACATTTGATTTCTCCAGATCAGGTAATGATATACCCTTTTAATGGATGCGACCCACATAGCCACGATACCTACCTGATTTTGTGCCATTTCCTGTTTAATGAAGCTTGAAACCACGTTATCTTTTTACAATAGCACATTTCCATTCACTTTAAATTCCAGATCGTCAGATCCGTCAAATCACTAATTGACGTCCATATATACACTCTGGGTGTTAAGCAAGAGAATTTCTCCACCACCAAACTTGGTATATTTGTAAAAATAAACGTATATGATTCTTAAGAAAATACTTTGTTAGACGTTCATTCATACAAGTCATCCAAAAACAGGATGAACCGAAGGCACCCTCTTACCGCATCCTATTTAGGAATCACCCCCAAAGGATCATTAGCGAGCAGTCCATGCAAATCCATTGATTTCAGTCATGACAGAATCACAATCCAAATAACTCTGGCTGCAATCCAGAGAAATTTGTCAAGTAGTTCTTCCGCTCATGAAGATCAACGGTCTTTAATGCTCCATCTTTTAGCCTGCGAGTTAGTCGCGAACGTACAGTTGATTCGAAGTGGTTTAGGGTCTAGTTCCCATCTTGGTTTCTTCGAAACAACATGTCAAAAGGTCTAGAAATTTATTTGGTAGTCAATTGTTTAACTATCAAATCATAACAGCATATCTAGGTGAGCTGGCAGCTTAGGTGCTTTATATGAAATATTTCATTAAACCATTTCATCGATTTCTTATAATCGATTTCATAAATTTAATTTCATCTAAACCCCTTTGGTTTGTTACCTTCGAAAAAAAAAATCAGTACTTATCTTTCAAAATAACCATATTTTCAGACTCAATTTCCCATTTCCTTTACTATCTTGAAATATCGCTAAAATATTTCCAAAATGTATATAATTTATTTTCATATCTTTTATGACCACAATACATCATTCGACACCTTTCTTATAATACGAATCTCAAACGGTTTCATTGATTTCAAACTAGATTCACTAAAATTTACCAATCTCATTTATAATTATATTTCTAAATCCAATTTATATAAGCCTTTATTCTCATTTGCCCAGATTCAAACTAATTATTTATTTCCTCAAATAAGGGTATTTACAAACTATTTTCTTAGTTAAAAAAATAGTGCAATTTACCCGATTAAATGATATAAACATAGTCGTACTTCATATCTAAACCAAATATTGTGAAAATAACACATTGTATACTTTAAAACCCAATAGTTCGTCCAGTTTTAAATCTTTGCAAATTTATATTGCAATATTCTTTTATTAAGAAAATAATAAATCATTCCACATCCTTACTCGTTATAAACTAATACCATCTCTCGATAATAGAGAAGTCGTTCAAGTTGTGGTATTCTAATTACCTCTCAAACCTTGATCGACAACGTTCTTATCTCAAGATAATAATAGTCTGAAACTCAAACATTGACATTAAACCATCACAAAAATCTCATTTTTCATTTGATTTCAATTATGGTTTCATAACCATATTATATATTTCCAATCCCTTTTACTTAATTCGTTCATTAAACAACCATTCGCTAATCTCTTAATTCCTTAAACTATTTAATCCTTTCTTTTTAAAGTCCTTGATTCAATTACAACGTTTAATTCAATTCTTAAGTAAGCATTCATCTTTAGACATCATCTTGGTTTAAAACTTCTTTACAAACTTTGTTTATATGTCTAAATTCAAATCCTTTTCATATTAGTCCATTTCATAACTTATTTTGTTTAAAAAGGGAATTCCTAATCTTTAGAATTCCAATCTATTTTATAACTTCTATTTTGGAAATTCCTTTTTGAGCACACCGCTTCTATTATGTTCAAAGCTTATCTTCAATACCATCTTAGCTTGAGAGTCCTATGTAAACTTATGTTTATAAAATTCTAGGATTTACAACAAAACCCTTTTAAAATCTTTTCCTAATTAAAATCTCATTATAATTGGATTTCCTTTTGGAAAGGTATTCCAATAATTAGAGCAACAACTTTTATTATTATTAAGATAAAAATTAACTTTATTATTAACCGAATAAGGGTAGCTTATTTCAATAATTAATCATTCATCAATTAACTTCATTATTAACTAAAGATAGGATAATTAAATCATTTTAAAAAGGTTATTAAATAACTTAATTAACACTAAACAACTCGATAATTACTTTAAAATTTAGTTAATCGAAGATTTACTAACATTAGCACCATTTGTTAAATTTAACTTCAGAAAATTATTGATTAGATTAATTTAAATCAAATTAATCCAATTGTCAATTTCAAATTAAAGCGGTTGATTTTTGCTAATTGTACATATCAGTTAACGGATTTCCATTACCATTTCCCTCTTAAATTAATTAAATAACTTAATTAATTTAAAACGTCATTTAATTGTTTAAAAAACAATTATTCCATTTTACTAACCTATTGGTTAGTTTCTGATTTCAATTCATAACTCTCATTAATGACATTAAAATTCTTATTACAAAATATTTAATAATTCCTATTAACAACATGATTATAAATGTATAAATATATTTATAAACTTCTTATTCATTTCTTAAATAAAATAAACTCAAAACTTTAATTTAGTTACAAAATAAATTTTATAATTTAAAACTACGTCAATTCGCCTGACAACAAAACGACTTCTTGAAATAACAGATTTTAGGTCATCACTGCCAACCACTTAATCAATACCATCGATTGATTAAAATCGCCACAACAATCACATCTATATAACCATCAACATTCAAACAGGATTCAGTGTCATTGGGGGTTCAATCAATTCATGTGTAAACAATATAAAAATAAACATACGTGATATTTGAGGAATCCCGTCTGATCCCTCCAACCTGTTCTTTCCTGCATCACAGATTATTATAACATTTCATGATAGCATAAAATTTTAAAGAAATAAATTAACAACTATAATATAATTAACAACAACTATTAATCAACCATAAGCATTCAAGGCGTCCAATCAACCAATATATATTATTAATGGTATTTTAATTATATGAATTTACCACATAATAGCAGTCCAGATAAGTGTGAGAGTTAACTCACCAATTATTCGATGACCGATGATTTCAGCATCGTTTCGTATAATTTTAAACAGCATTTAAAATTACATGAAATCCCAACTGCTTCCGTTTTCGACCAAACCAGCTTTTACCCTCGGCTTCGTCGCCACGATCCCAACGAGTACTGTTTCATCAAATTTCGTTATCGTATGTAAAAGATATAGTTTTTACAAGTATTGTGTTGATTTAATTAATTAAATAAATTAATTAACTTGATTGTCTTACCTTAATTAAAAACGTTAGTGCCTATTTACCAAATAATCCACGTCAGCAGGCCATAAGCTTTCATGCATTATCTCCTTCCTCAATCCTCTAAAACCCGACTTTCTCCAATTCACCAAAGCACGACTTCTTCCATCGCCACCTGTCGACGCTAGGCACCACCGGAGACAACCTCGTCCCCTGTCCTGACACCGTGCCATGGTATGCCACCTCCACCTAAAATGCCTTGCCCTAGACCCCCATGACGCCACTAGAAATCCCAATCGACCGGTTTCCGTTCAAACCCGTCGAACCACCTCCACACACCACCATCAATCGCCAAAATCCACCAGTGTCACCATCTCGCATCCCTCTTTCTCCGAACTTCAGATACCCTGGCCCAACGACCAACGTAGATGCCGGAAAGTCACCAAATCCGACCACTGCTTTCATAAAACACCCCAAAAATAGCCTCTCCGATCATCTAACCCTACACGCCACCACGTCCAGTTTCAGGCAACACAACCAAAAGAAGAAATGTCCCCCATCCTCTCCACTACAACTTCGCTTCAGGGACGATCATCTGAAATCGACCATCTCACCCGCAAAATGAGGAAAAACGAAATTGTCCAATTTTGGATCTAACTCGATTCCAACCACCACAGTCTTCCTTACCCCCCCCCCCCCAATTTTATCTACACATCCTGATCTACCTCCTCTACAATATTCCAGTTGATCACCACCCCCCGATTCTTTCCAGATTTTGAAGAAATAAATTAAAACGAAAATTGGACTAAATTGCAAAATTGATGAATGATTTCTGATTTGGGATTTTAGGGTTTGGGGTTACGGTCTATTTATAGTGTGGGAATTTAGGTTTTAATAATTTGTTATTTGATTATAGTATTCGTTGATGCCTATCGTCAATCTCGTTCATCGTTTATTAATTCATACGCTCACATACAAACTCCCTTCAAAATGAAAATGGACGTCATGGTATAATTTGACGTTACGGTCCTAATGAAACTTGTTTCGTCGAATTCCGAGTCTGTTTGCTCAAACGATGCTCGTTCACATCCAAATGGTCGTTTTATTTGCATTTAATTTTGCAGCGCTCATAAATTAACTCCAATTGACGCGAAACTTCAAATCTAGCAATAATTAGCTGTTAGCCTGTTATGGTCTTAATAAAATTTATTTCGTCGAAAACGGAGGTCGTTTGAATAAAGTCTCTTTTTAAGGGTCCAATTTAAAGTAAAATAAATCAATTTAAAAATACCTCAATATAATAATAATAAAATATTTTTATTAGCCATACTCGACTAGAATCTCATATAGTTTCAGAATAAAATAACTCGGGTTGAGTTTCAAACTAAATCTATATTATATAAAATAAAAATCCTTTATTTTATATAAATACATCGTTATATTATATAAACGAATTCCATAGCGACTATTTTGAAATTTGATTTGGACATAAAACAAAATCTACAACATGAAAACTCGATTTTTTTCTTCCATTAGAAAAATATTATCCAATAGATTCCGATGTTTCTTATTTCAAAGAATTCCGACTTATATTGGATCCTGTACAGTCAATTAAAGTTCGAAATGCAATATTACAAACTACCGCGCCGTTGCAGCTCGTTTTATAATTAAATTATAAATTATGAATTCTAATGTCGTTTTATAAACGAAATCGTTACTATAATTTCAATATAAACCATATTAAACCATTTTAAATTTCTCGTTCGCATAATATTGCAAATTCGACATTTTCGACCGTTTTGAAAATAAAATATTATTATATTATTAATATTAATAACATATTCAAAATAAAATGGTTAAATTCAATTATTTAAATTTAAATCAATATTTTAAATAATAATGTAATTCAAATAATTGGCCAGAAAATACGGGACGTTACAAGGTCCGTATCATATAAGCATCAAACAATTTTGTGCCATATGGTTCTACTGTCCAGTCCACATCAGATAATCATCAAACGATTACCTACTATGCGGTTCTTCTTCTTCTTCTTCTTCAATTCTTGTCGTATGAGCATCGAACAATTACATGCAATACGGTTCACATCACATAAGCATCAATAATTTCATGCTTATACGGGTATGTTATGCTATCACTACAACAAATATACCATATTACAACGGTGCAAAAATGTTGTAAAAAGTTTTTACAACGGTGGAGCCACCGTCGTGTATTAAGAAGTTGTAATATACTTGTATCTTTTACAACATTTCTACGCCTTTGCAACACCGTTGTGAATTAGGATATTTTGCAATTGTTACTCACTGTTGTAATAATTTTTATTACAACTTTTATTCCCCGTTATTGTATATTCTGTTGTAACGTCAGAGCATATGTATGACAACTGGTGATTGCCGTTGTGACTTCCAGAATATTACAACTATTTCATACCATTGTAAAATGTTTTATTACAACTTTTTTGTTGTTATAACTTATATACACCTTACTAATATATAGAATTCATATATATTAATAATAATATGATTCATATTTCAATGCAACAAATATAACTATACAGAATCATTCATATATATATATATATTAACATAATATTCGATTAACATATACATAGTACATCACCAACTAAACCATCACAAAAAACATGATCGTTTCAAAATACATACATCGATCTAACACAAAAGATACATAAGAAAGATAGAACTTTTGTCCACAAAAGATACATAAGCATACCCTACGTGGCCGACGACCATCCATCCATAAATGAGCATAGTTTTCCCTGAGTACCATATGTTGAAAGGGATAGCCAAAAGAATCAACGTGGTTGACGATCATCCATCACTACAACAAAAAGACCCTATTATGACCGTAATTTTACAACGGTCACAAAAAGACAGTTGTAATAAAGGGTTTTTACAACATTTTTTTTACAGACTGTTGTAATAAACCTATTTTCAACAACTTTTCTATTTTGCTTGTTGTAATAGATATCTATTACAACATTTCTTTTTGGCCAGTTGTAATAGATAAGTATAGTAGCAAATGATAATAATATTAATTTATAAATAGTAATACTCCTTAAATAATAGTATTAATAATTCATAAGTATTATTATTTTTGAAATACGATATAATTATAAATTTATATATAGATTTTAAATTTTAAATATTTAATAATAATTTATTAACAAATAATAATTTGGAATTAGTAATTAAATGTGAAAAGCATTAATAAGTAAATAAATCTTTAATAAAATGATTAATTAGTAAATAATTAGTAATTAATAATTACCAATAATAACTAATTACCATAATTAATAATTAATAATTAATAATTACCACTAATAAATAATTTAGAATTAATAATTAATAATTAATAATTATGAAGTAATAACTAATAATTAATATTTAAAAGGGTCCGTTTGGCATAGGTCCTTGTTCTGATTTTAAATTAGCCTCAAGTCCATTCCAAAAATTATTTTAAATTATGCCCCTATTTTCAAAAAATATAAAAAAATCACGATAATTCATTGTTAAATAAAACACGTACACACTGAAAAAAATCAGGTGTTAAAATAATCAAAAACCACGTCAAAACCCAAAATAAAACAAAATCAGCGAAACAGCGGGTTTTTGTTTCAAAAGATGCACCTATGTAAATAGTTGCATACATTCATGCTTATATTTCAGTGTTGCGCCAAACTGCAGTATAAATGCATACATGTATGCAACTAAACAGAATTATACGCATCATTTTATGCATATATTCAAATTTGGCCTGTTTTTTCAAGCACTCGCCTTTTTCAGACATTGTTGCACATATTTATGCTCTTGTACAGAATACATGCATGCATTCATGCGCATATTCAGAAGTTGTCGCCCCTTTTAAATTTGTTGCACACATGCATGCATATATACATAATAGTTGCATTCATGTATGCAACTTTTCGTAACACATGAATCTCAGTTCAACTTTGTATGCATACATGTATGCGACTATTGGTAACAGTTGCTTATATGTATGCATATATTGGTACAAATTTTCAACAGAAAAACGCTATATGAATATATGCATGTATGTATGCTACAATTGGCAATAGTTGCACAGATGTATGCAACTTTTTTTGCTTTTTTTTCGAATGTTTCTGGGAATATTTTCGATTTTTTGATTTTTTTTAGTGACTAGCTCATTTTTTTTGGGTCCAAACATGTACAAGGTGAAGTGGGCATGGCAACAGGTGGAAGTGCCCAAAAAAAAGAGCGGCAGCTTAATTCTTGGGACTGGGTTTGCATATAAAGTTTGGGGGGGGGGGGACATGTGCTATATTTTGAAATGTTTTAGGGATGTGATCCTAATTAATATTTAATTATTATGAAATAGTATTTAATATTTGATTAATTTTTAAAGCAATTTATATATTATTTTAATATAAGTTTTCAAAAAATAACAAACAATTACAATATATATTATTTAATCTACCATGTTGAATTACTTTCAAAACATTGATTGGTTGATAGAAGTAACAACTCATCACCTTTTGTGTAAAAAAAATTCCCTCGTGTGTGTCAAAACAATAGTCTTTAACTTACTGTATTATATAAGTTTTAAAACAATTCAATTCACCCTCCAGATTTTCCCTCCGTCTCAAAATTTTGGCCCCAATGCTGAAATTTTCCCTCCGTGCACTCTAATTTCATGGGTGTTGTCTCCTACACGGTTCCCTAAATCAAAATCGATCCCAAATCTTCTAAACAAAATGTAGATCTTAAAAATGGCAACGTCTCTTCCGCCTCCTTTCTTCCTTCTGCATCTTCATCATTCGTCTCCCCCATTTCTTACTGTCCACCATTTTTCCTAGCTTTAGTCTCCGCTTTTATTAGTACTCCCTGTTCGAAGTCTTCAGCCGCCTCCAAATCCTAATTTCGTGATTTTATTTTTGGGGCTCCTTCCTTGTGTCGCTCTTACTTTCAATTGTTTCTCCCCTACTATCCAACCTCCTCCTCTCCTTTTGAAGCTATTGCTAGTCTCGCTGAGTACATCCCAGTACCTCTCTAAGTTTACTCCCCGGGTTTCATTTAAACCAAGCCTCTCTCCTCAAAAGCAAGCCACTCCACTCACAATTCCAATCCCTGGATTTGCAGGACATCTTTTTGAGCTATGGTTGTGGCTTTGGTATGAGTGTAGCTTGACGAGCTTGGAGTTTTTTGGTTTGGTTTTGTTTCTGGTTGTGTTTACATTAGTGTTATCATGCTTGGTTCTTTCATCTTGAGTTGGTGGTTGCTTCGACGGTGGTTATGGTTTGGTTGTTTGCTAGTTAGACTTTTGGTCGTGCTGAGTTGAGGCATATGCTACAACAGGTTTTGGTGTCTGGTTTTTTTCCTTTTTGTGTGATTTTTGGTTGCTTTTCTGTCATATGTTTACTTCAGGAAGAATCCTCATAATCCATCATAGTTAAGTTTGTTGATGATGGATCATACATTAGAGTTGCTTTTATTGCACAGTATAATATAATTAAGTAACTCTAGCGTTTAATTTTATATGTTTGGCATATGAATTGTAATGTCCCGACTTTTTCTAATAATCATTTTAAAAATTAAAATGAGAATGCTAGTTGAAAACAAAACTAAAGAAAAATCTTGATATATATATAAGCATATGTTTGTAGTAATAGAATGATATATACACTTGATTTAAACTTGGGATTGAAAAGGTAAAACAAGTATAAAACATTCAAATAGAAATCTTAAGTAAAATACATACAAGAATATAAATACTTCATAGTTTGTTATATTAACAAAGCAAGGTTTTAAAAACAAAAAGCCTTAGAACATGATTTATATAAAAAGGTATTTTGTTCACTTGAAAATAAAGAAGGACTTGAGGACAAAACAACAAAAGAATGTATGTATATGACAAAGGAGGCAATTCGGCCAAAACATGAAACATCAAAGAAATAACACATAAAACATTTGATCTTTTTATAAAACAAATATCTTTGAACATGAGACGAAAACAAAGCCACATAAAGACAAAAACAATTAATGAATGATACTACAAATAGTAAACTAAGATTGTGAAATCATTCCCTAAAGCACCTAAAGAAATTCTCAGGCTAAGCTTGCAGGTGCACAACTTGCAAAAGAGAAATATCAAGCGAGAGTGAGACAAAGAGAAACCCATTTTTATAATGCTTTAAAATCTATAGAAGATACATGCATTTAATGAAGGGGTGACTCATGTTCTAAAAAGGGTAACCTAGTATCCATTCATTGGCTCTAAAACCTTAATAAGACAAATTTTCCGTGCAAGTAGCCGTAAGAGACTAAGGGAGAGGAGAGTAAGGCTAAAGGATTTTCACTGTTAAAACATGTGCAGAAATTATTTGTTTAAACCTTGAAAAACCACTATAAATACACCTTAAAATCCCACACTTTCCTCACAACAAATCTGAAGTTCACATACTAAAATCTGAAGTCTTCTTTTCTGAGATCATTGGGTAGCATTAAGGTGAGTGAAAACACTTTTGAATCTCTTGTTAAATATTTACTGCAAAAACAATTTTTTATAGCTTTAACTATCAAGTGTTGTTATGATCATTTTCTGTTATTGTCACAAGTAAAGAGTGATAAGAGAATATCCTGATATACATTTGTAAGAACTAAGATCCATGTAGAAACCATTCTGGAATGTCTGTGCAAGTTTGGTTGATGGTTGAACACCTTTGTTGAAACCTGTATTGTGTTCTGGGAAAATATAGAACATGTGAAAGTGATTTCTGGAAATAAATAAAACCTGACCCTCCACATTAGATTGATAAATTGTATAGGATATAGGGCAAGTTCATCATACATTCACAAATCAGATCAGAAGAAATAACATTTCAAAGCACATTTATGTTTAAAAACAGAATACAGTAAACTCTCTGTAATGTAGAAATCAAAGTTGATTTTCAAATGTTGCAAAAACTCACTTTGATTATATAAATAGAATCGCAGATGGAAATGATGGTTTTTAATACAAAAATCATGATTTTTAAGTTAGTGGATCACGAGAATTTTGAATATGAATGGAAAATAGTCTTTGAGTAAATTCCGATCGTCGGAGCCACCAAAGGTCAGGCGGTTGGGAGGAGAGCTTCATCGAGGGCAGGGGCATCGGGGAAAAATACAAGTTAAATTTTCTAATGAGTAAATTGCGAGATAAAAGAAGAAATAGGGTTTTTTCTATGTTCATGGGTTCGAGAGTTCTTGTCTAGACTGGGCGTCGACGGCGAAGCATTGGGGTCGCGGTCGTGGGGAAATGGCGGTGTCGGAGGGGTGTGGTGATGTGGTCAGAAGTGTACGACGGCGAGTGGTCGGAGCTGTGAGCTACAGGGGTTTTCCCCGATGAACATTTTCTGCTATGTGGAGCTCGACAACCAAATCACTGTAGCGACGGGGACGGGGTGCTCCGGTGGGTGGATGTCAACCTGGATGTGAAGCGCGACATGTTGGAGTGGTCGTGGTGGCGCCACGATGGGCGATGGTGCTGTGCACGTCCACCACCGTGCACTGATGTGGGGAGGCTAAAAGTACCAAGGTTTGGGACTTGGCATTTGACAAGTCCAGTGCCTTGGCACTTGCCAAGGCATGGTACTTTGGCACTTGCCAAGTCCAGTGCCTTGGCATTGCCAAAGCCTGGTACTTTGGTAGTGCCAAAGCCCGGTACTTTGGCACTTGCCAAAGCCGGTATTCTTGAAATTTGTAAACCGGTACTTCGGTATTTCGGATTTAACGATATTAAAAATTCAAAAACAGTTTTAAATTTAAATTAGAAATAAATAAAATTTATAAATAAATTAATTTATTAAATAAAAAGAAAGAGTTTTATTTGATAAATCAAAGGCAAGTGGAAAGTGGAAGAAGCAGATCAAACCGACAAGTTCGATTGTAGGAGTTCGATCAGTTTGAAATTTAAATAATACGTGCATAAATAATTTAAATTAATTATTTAAATTATTTATAATTAAATAATCATAATGGAAGAAATAAAAAGGAAAGGAAGAATTTGAAACATCGCCCGAGCAGAAATGACAAAGGAAGTAAAAATACAGTGTGCGAAGCACGGGCATTTCCAAATAATAAGTAAAACTGAACAAAACACTGTATGAAACACATACACCTCAATTGATTATTTTTAAAGGGATAATTTAACTATTCTGATATAAAGTAGATAAACAAACATGGTTTGTAAAAAGGATAATTTAATCTGTAACTGAGTAATACTCATGATTTAACCGATAAACATTTATCGACTGTAAAATGATATTCGAACATCGTTTCGAAGAGTCCGGAATAGATATTCCACTTCGACTCGAAGTATACGACGCATATCAGAATGTTGAAGTCAACAAGATGCAAGCGTTATTTTAAAATTGTATTTTTGGTCTGTTCAGTCCCAGAACAAACCCGAATAGACGAGTGTCTGACAACGTATATCAGTGAGATTTTACACATCGAATTTACGTAAGTATATTACATTGGTAGTGGAGAAATTCGTTTCTCTTAGCTTTATTACCCGTAATATATTTGGGTAATCGAATGAGTATTTCTGACGGATAGGACGATGTGGCATTCAAAGGATCAAAAGAAATAAATCTGTCAAAAGAAAGACGTGACCTCAAAAACTTCACAACCCGGAAGTAACAAAAGTTGGGCTAGGCAGCATGGCTAGTTGGGTCATACCCAAGCAGGGTATATTATCACCATCTAGAGGACTTCCATATTTAACTTCTTAAATCTTTTTCGCTGCTGTAGATTTCGGAAACGGTAAATCGAGCTCAACCGTAGGAGTGATAATATATTCGTCACACTCAAGCTAAATGAGTGGACGGTCATGTGTGGTCGGGTTACAAGACGTTCTTGTTGAACCCTAGTGTATCCTCTCTAGAGTACACTGATCGGTGGGTGCTCCCATACCCTGTCTGTTGGAATCCAAACTCCGATATGCGCTCTGCAACTTTTTAGATGTGTATACTATATACGTGAACGTGAGATGCAAGCGTTTCACTAGATTTATAGTTATCTGATAAAAATTATCGTAATATCAAATGTTTTGATATAAAATACTTGGTCATTTCCCATATGCTAGTTATGGTTTGACCTAACGATTTACAAAGTAAAAACATGGATCAACATGAGAACCTTGACACTTATTTCCTTGTTTACATCTTTATAACTATGTTTTCCTCACACCAGTCCCCTGACTGACCCAGAGTTTATTTTTGTGTTTCCTAAACTCTTGGGTACTCATAATATTTATTATGAGTAGACAAGTAAAATTCAGGTAAGGCAAGTGGAACATGCTGCAGTGCAAGTCAAGACCCTAGTAGCATATATGTTTAGTTACCCAGTTTGAGTATCTATGTTATTGTAATATGGTACTGTATAATTATGTTGTTGAACCATGATGATGATGTATTATGTTATGTATTCTGATGTATCAGACCTTGTGATGTAATATATAAGTATTTGTGAAATTTCCGCTGTGAGATTCTGATAACTTCTTACTCTTCTATTCTATAAGTTCTATCTTTTCTATCTCATCTTCTAAAAATTTTCAATAATGACACGGTTTTCAAGGTATCGAAAATTGCGCTGTTACAGTTGGTATCGGAGCTTAGGATTTCTGAACACCTAGGCTAAGTTAGTGCCGAGAGAGCGTATATTTATAGAAACCATATAGTATAGGACGACCCTAGTTATTTGGTTCGGTTATCCCTAAGACTGTTTTCCAAACAAGTATTAACTCTCGAATCTTATACTCAGAAAACTGAAAATGAGTTCTCAAGCAAGGCGAGGCCGAGGAGCAAGTAGGGCGACTACGACCAATGGGCACACAGTTAATCAGACCCAAGTGGATACGACTGAAGTAGTCCAAGCTCCAATGCAGCCAAACTTCGCTATGATTTGCCAGAACTACACTACTCTGGGAGGAAAAACTTTTAAGGGAACGAAATCTCTGGTTGATGTCCAAGCATGGGTTAGATCATGTGAAAAGATTTTTAAGGGACTAAAGATGGATGACGAGTACAAACGTCTCCTAGCATCATGGAATCTGGAGGGAGCCGCAGCTATCTGGTGGGATGCCCAGACTGCAAATACTCCGGAAGAGAATTTTAATTGGGCTATGTTCAAAGAAGCTTTTGAAGCTCAGTATCTGCAAGCAACTGGGAAAACCAGGATGTACCGAGACTTCATCGACCTAAAACAAGAAAGCATGACTGTCACTGAGTACGAGAACAAGTTCAATGCACTATCAAGATTTGGACCAGAGCTGGTAAATACCTCACTGAAGAAAAACGAAATGTTCATAGCAGGATTGAAGGATAGTCTTCAAGGTCGTATGATGGGGCATTTAAAAGATCCATTTGTTGAACTCGTGGATTTAGCTCTCAGGTATGAGGCCCTGGATGCTAAAAACCCAACTGCAGCAAAGGCTCAAACTGGAGAAGCGAGTGGAGGAAATACCCAGAAGA
Source organism: Allium sativum (assembly GCA_030737875.1). NCBI lineage: Eukaryota > Viridiplantae > Streptophyta > Magnoliopsida > Asparagales > Amaryllidaceae > Allium > Allium sativum. The sequence continues at coordinate 9,968,016 of JASFAX010000034.1, forward strand.
GGAAGTTTAACCCTGACTGGAAGGATAACAAGAACCAAGGAAAAACAGTTCAACAGAAAACTGGAAATCGTTTCAAGAATGTTCTGTGTCACAACTGCAAGCAGAAGGTTCACATTGCAAGGTTCTGCAAACAAAAGAGTAACAAGAAACCTTAGCAACAACAACCGCAACAGCAGCAAAGGATGCCTCAGCAACAACCCCAGCAGCAGCAACAACAGGTTCAGAGAAATGAGATGGTGCTGAAAAACCTTTGTTTCAACTGTCACCAGCCTGGTCACATGGTGAAAGACTGTCCACTGATGAAAAGGGCACCTCAGGAAAAGATGTATGCATCAAGAATGAACCATCTGGATCTCAGAATGTGAAGGGGAAGGGAGTGCCGGAAGGTACTTTACAATTTAAAGGAATTTACCTTCGAGTTTTATTTGACACCGGCGCTTCACACAGTTTTATTTCTTCTGAAACCGTAGACCAATTTAACCTTAAATCAATTATTTCCCCAAACCCAATTTGTGTATCAAATCCCATTGGTGGTAAAACTGAGTTAAAAATGTGTTGTGAGGATATAACACTGTTATATCTCTCACATTCCTTTCGATTCGATTTATATGTCTTAGATTTCAAAATTTTCAATTATTCTTGGATTGGACTGGTTGAGCGAGTTCCAAGCCAAGATAAAATGTGACAAAGAAACCATAACCTTGATAACGAGCCTAGACCGTAAAGCTAGGATACCCTGTAGAAAACCTGGTATTCATACCTGTAGTTTCCTATACGCCCTAGAAACACCAAAAGAGAACCTTGAAACACTGGACGTAGTTAGAGAATTCAAGGATATATTCAAAGAAGTCGGAAGTTTACCTCCTCATCGGGAGATAGAATTCCGAATCGATTTAATTCCTGGAGCAAGACCAATAGTTCAAACAAAAAGACGTATGGCTCCAAAGGAAGTATCGAAACTGGAGAAACAAACTCGGGATTTACTGAATAAAGGCTTAATCCAACCAAGTTTTTCTAGTTGGGGCTCGGCGGTGGTTTTTGTAGTAAAGTCTGATGGGTCGTTACGTCTGCGTGTTGGCTATAGAGAATTAAACAAAGTTACCATCAAGAACAAAAATCCTTTACCCCGAATCGACGATTTTTTCGATCAATTGCACAGAGCAACAGTATTCTCCCAAATGGATTTAGCCACAAGATTTCACCAATTGAGAATCGCTGAGGATAGCATTCCTTTAACAGCATTTAGAGGCCCAGATTTCTTTTATGAGTGGTTGGTTATGTCATTCGGTCTAGCCAACGCACCGGCATTTTTCGTAGATTTAATGAACAGAGTCTTTAGGAAAATTCTGAACAAGTTTGTTATATTCTGATTTATTCAAAAACTGAAGAGGAGCATCGCTATCACCTTAGAGTAGTCTTAAAAACTCTAAGGAAAAATGTGTTGAAAGCCAAATTTTCAAAATGTCATTTTTGGAAGTCGGAAGTGAGATTTTAGGGCCATATTGTAAATGGAGATGGAATATCAGTAGACCCAGTAAAAGTGAAAGCAGTACAACAATGGAGACAACCTCGTACACCAACCGATGTTCGAAGTTTCCTAGGATTGGCGGGATATTACCGAAGATTTATTCAAGATTACTCAAAGATATCATCTCATCTGACGAAATTGACGAAGAAAAACCAGAAGTTTATTTGGACCTGGAAGTATGAAGAATCTTTTCAAGAATTAAAAGAGCGTTTAACAAAAGAACCAGTGTTAGTTGTTCCCGATGAAACCAGCAAATTTGAGGTCTACACTGATGCTTGTGGAGTTGGATTAGGAGCTATATTGATGCAGAACCGTCGTGTAATTGCATATACAAGTAGGCAATTAAAGATACACGAGAAGAATTATGCAACTCACAATCTGGAGTTATTGGCTGTAGTTTTTGCATTAAAGATATGGAGGCACTATCTTCTGGGAGGAAAATTTGAACTTTTTACAAATCATAACCATTGAGGTACTTATTTTCTCAGAAGGATTTAAACTTGAGACAACAACGATGGTTGGAACTCCTTGCATCATATGATTTGGACATCATTTATACACCCGGTAAAGCAAATGTGGTAGCAGACGCTTTGAGTAGAAATGCAATTCTATCTCTATTGGAAGTCACACCGACTCTCCAAGAAAGGATTATGGGAAATCAAAGGAGAGATGCTAACTTGGAGAAGATCATTCAAGGAGTTACGGATGGAAGGGAGTCTGATTTCAATTTGGATAACCGAGGAGTATTAAAGATTAACAACAGATTATGTGTTCCAGATGTGGATAGATTAAGGAAAGAAGTTTTGAAAGAATGCCATGCATCGAGGTTGAGCATCCATCCCGGAATTCATAAGATGAATAACGATATGAAACGAGTATTCTGGTGGCCAGAGATGAAGAAGGATATTACAACCTTCGTAAATGAATGTTTATGTTGTCAGCAAGTAAAAGGAGATCATCAAAAGACTGCTGGACTATTACGGTCATTAGAAATACCCAACTGGAAGTGGGAAATGATATCGATGGATTTTATCGATGGATTGCCAAGGACAAGAAGAGGATTTGAAGGAATTTGGGTAATTGTCGATCGACTAACAAAAAGTGCGCATTTTTTTCCCGTAAAGCCTACACGCATAGCCGCATCTTTAGCCGAAGTTTTCATAAGGGAGATTGTACGATTGCATAGAGTCCCAGCAAGCATTGTAAGCGATAGAGATCCCATCTTTACTAGTAAATTTTGGGAAGCATTACAGAAGACTTTGGGAACGAAATTAAATCTCAGTACAGCTTACCATCCTCAAACGGACGGTCAGACTGAGAGAGTGAACCAAATATTGGAGGATTTATTAAGAGCATGTATTCTAGATTTTGGAGGATCATGGGAAGATCATCTACACTTGGTGGAGTTCTCTTATAATAATAGTTACCAGGCGAGTATACAAATGGCACCATACGAAGCACTGTATGGAAGACCTTGTAAAGCACCCGCATGTTGGATTGAATCCGGAGACAAATTAGTACTTGGACCAGATATGATCTGAGAAGCAACAGAGAAAGTGGAGTTGGTGAAGTTAAGAATGAAAGAAGCCCAGGTTCGACAGAAAAGCTATGCTGATCAAAGGCGAAGAGATCTTATACTTGAGAAAGGAGATCTGGTATTTGTGAAGATTTCATCGATGAGAGGAGTGGTGAGATTTGGAAAAGCCGGAAAATTAACTCCGTGATATGTTGGACCTTTCCGAGTTCTGGAGAGAATTGGTTTTCTAGCCTATAGAGTTGAATTACCAAAACATATGGCAGGGATTCACAATGTATTTCATGTGTCTCATTTGATGAAGTGTTTGCACGATCTATCCTTAATTCTGGAACCATCTGTTCAGCAAGAAATAGAGATTGAACCAGATTTGACAGTGATTCGACGACCATTTGGCATTATCGATAGAGAAGAAAAGCAACTTCACAACAAAGCGGTAAGTCTGCTAAAGATTCAGTGAAGCGATAATCCGAAGGATTGCACGTGGGAGACCGAGAAACATATCAGGAAATTATACCCGGACTTTTTTACAGATTAGGTATGTTTTGCTATTTAGTTGTTTGGATGAAATGAGACCTTGGATTTCTTCATTTCTGTGAGCATTGGTATGTACATTTGTGGATTCAGTTTATTGGGACTTATGAACTCTCTTGTTATGATCCTATCATTGACAAGTTCTATTTCCTTGTTACTTTCCAGATGACACCCTTAATGAAGATCACAGCTAGGAAAAGACTCACCTCACACCAGATCGAGAGATTGCTAGCCAAGAGAGCGAGAGTGGGTGATTCAGAAGATGTTAGAGAGAGGTCACCGAGTGATGACTAGGGTACCCACAGGACATCAGAGGCATCAAATGTCGGTAGAGAAGAACCGATGGAGCAAGAGGCAGACATCCAGGAACCCTCAGAGGAAGAAGACATATTGATGATCGAGACAGGTTTTGGAGATAGCGATGGTGATGATAAAGAAGAATATGAGGAGGAAGAAGAGGTTGTTCCCGAGACAACGATCGCTGCCATGGGAGGACAGCCAGAGGAGTTTGTCGACCCAGTTTTAGCGATATGGATGAGATTGGAGCAGGCACTCGTTGAGTATCATGTAGTAGGAGGATGGGTAGAGATATTTGGAGATTATGGTTATCCTGCGATACAGGTACACCTAATTCCACTAGTGGAGGTTATAGAGATTTCTGACGACGTGGAGGAACCAGCTACCCAGGGGATTATGGAGGTTATAGAGCCATCAGATGACGAGGATGAGGTGGTCGAAGTTGTAAACATCTCAGATGACGAGTGGATCATGATTGATAGTGACTCGGAGGAGTAGCGAGGAGTGATGTGTTTGGACTATCTATATGTATATTATGTAGCCTATAACTTAAAGTAGTCAAGTATAGCCTAGTTATGTAGTATGTTATGTATGACTAGTACGAGCATGGAACTAGTGTATAATTATAGTATACCAAGTAGTAGTGATATGAAGTATCAGCTTTTGGGAAAAAGCTTTCTATCTTTCTTACTTATATTTTCGGGGATGAAATTCTTATAAGGGGGATGGACTGTAATGTCCCGACTTTTTCTAATAATCATTTTAAACATTAAAATGAGAATGCTAGTTAAAAACAAAACTAAAGAAATTTTTTGATATATATATATATATAAGCATATGTTTGTAACAATAGAATGATATATACACTTGATTTAACCTTGGGATTGAAAAGGTAAAACAAGTATAAAACATTCAAATAGAAATCTTAAGTAAAATACATACAAGAATATAAATACTTCATAGTTTGTTATATTAACAAAGCAAGGTTTTAAAAACAAAAAGCCTTAGAACATGATTTATATAAAAAGGTATTTTGTTCACTTGAAAATAAAGAAGGACTTGAGGACAAAACAACAAAAGAATGTATGTATATGACAAAGGAGGCAATTCGGCCAAAACATGAAACATCAAAGAAATAACACATAAAACATTTGATCTTTTTATAAAACAAATATCTTTGAACATGAGACAAAAACAAAGCCACATAAAGACAAAACAATTAATGAATGATACTACAAATAGTAAACTAAGATTGTGAAATCATTCCCTAAAGCACCTAAAGAAATTCTCAGGTTAAGCTTGCAGGTGCACAACTTGCATAAGAGAAACATCAAGCGAGAGTGAGACAAAGAGAAACCTATTTTTATAATGCTTTAAAATCTATAGAAGATACATGCATTTAATGAAGGGGTGACTCATGTTCTAAAAAGGGTAACCTAGTATCCATTCATTGGCTCTAAAACCTTAATAAGACAAATTTTCCATGCAAGTAGCCGTAGGAGACTAAGGGAGAGTAAGGTAAAAGGATTTTTACTGTTAAAACATGTGCAGAAATTATTTGTTTAAACCTTGAAAAACCACTATAAATACACCTTAAAATCCCACACTTTCCTCACAACAAATCTGAAGTTCACATACTAAAATCTGAAGTCTTCTTTTCTGAGATCGTTGGGTAGCATTAAGGTGAGTGAAAACACTTTTGACTCTCTTGTTAAATATTTACTGTAAAAACAATTTTTTATAGCTTTAACTGTCAAGTGTTGTTATGATCATTTTCTGTTACTGTCACAAGTAAAAAGTGATGAGAGAATATCCTGATATACATCTGTAAGAACTAAGATCCATGTAGAAACCATTCTGGAATGTCTGTGCAAGTTTGGTTGATGATTGAACACCTTTGTTAAAATTTGTATTATGTTCTGGAAAAAATACAGAACATGTGAAAGTGATTTCTGGAAATAAATAAAACCTGACCCTCCACATTAGATTGATAAATTGTATAGGATATAGGGCAAGTTCATCATACATTCACAAATAAGATCAGAAGAAATAATATTTCAAAACACATTTATGTTTAAAAACAGAATACAGTAAACTCTCTGTAATGTAGAAATCAAATTTGATTTTCAAATGTTGTAAAAACTCACTTTGATTATATAAATAGAATCGCAGATGGAAATGATGATTTTTAATACGAAAATCATGATTTTTAAGTTAGTGGATCACGAGAATTTTGAATATGAACGGAAAGTAGTCTTTGAGTAAATTCTGATCGTCGGAGCCACCAGAGGTCAGGCGGTTGGGAGGAGAGCTTCAACGAGGGCAGGGGCATCGGGGAAAAATACAAGTTAATCTTTCTAATGAGTAGATTGCGAGATAAAAGAAGAAATAGGGTTTTTTTCTGTGTTCATGGGTTGAGTTTTCTTGTCTGGACTGGGCATCGACGGCGAAACATTGGAGTCGCGGTCATGGGGAAATGGCGGCGTCAGAGGGGTGTGGTGACGTGGTCAGAAGGGTATGGCGGCGAGTGGTCGGAGCTGTGAGCTACAGGGGTTTTCCCCGATGAACATTTTCTGCTATGTGGAGCTCGACAGCCAAATCACTGTAGCGACGGGGATGGGGTGCTCTGGTGGGTGGATGTCAACCTGGAGGTGAAGCCGACATGTTGGAGTGGTCGTGGTGGCGTCGCAATGGGCGATGGTGGTGTGAACGTGCACCATCGTGCACTGATGTGGGGAGGCTAAAAGTACCAAGGTCTGGTACTTGGCATTTGCCAAGTCCAGTGCCTTGGCACTTGCCAAGGCATGGTACTTTGGAACTTGCCAAGTCTAGTGCCTTGGCATTGCCAAAGCCTGGTACTTTGGTAGTGCCAAAGCCCGGTACTTTAGCACTTGCCAAAACCGGTATTCTTGAAATTTGTAAATCGGTACTTCGGTACTTCGGATTTAACGATATTTTAAATTCAAAAACAGTTTTAAATTTAAATTAGAAATAAATAAAATTTAGAAATAAATTAATTTATTAAATAAAAAGAAAGAGTTTTATTTGATAAATCAAAGGCAAGTGGAAAGGGGAAGAAGCAAATCAAACCGACAAGTTCGACTGTAGGAGTTCGATCAGTTTGAAATTTAAATAATACGTGCATAAATAATTTAAATTAATTATTCAAATTATTTATAATTAAATAATCATAAAGGAAGAAATAAAAAGGAAAGGAAGAATTTGAAACATCGCCCGAGCAGAAATGACAAAGGAAGTAAAAATACAGTGTGCGAAGCACGGGCATTTCCAAATGATAAGCAAAACTGAACAAAACACTGTATGAAACACATACACCTCAATTGATTATTTTTAAAGGGATAATTTAACTATTCTGATATAAACTAGATAAACAAACATGGTTTGTAAAAAGGATAATTTAATCTGTAACTGAGTAATACTCATGATTTAACCAATAAACATTTATCGACTGTAAAAAGATATTCGAACATCATTTCGAAGAATCCGGAATAGATATTCCACTTCGACTCGAAGTATACGAAGCATATCAGAATGTTGAAGTCAACAAGATGCAAGCGTTATTTTAAAATTGTATTTTTGGTCTGTTCGGTCCCAGAACAAACCCGAATAGACGAGTGTCTGACAACGTATATCAGTGAGATTTTACACATCGAATTTACATAAGTATATTACATTGGTAGCGGAGAAATTCGTTTCTCTTAGCTTTATTACCCGTAATATATTTGGGTAATCGAATGAGTATTTCTGACGGATAGGACGATGTGGCATTCAAAGGATCAAAAGAAATAAATCTGTCAGAAGAAAGACGTGACCTCAAAAACTTCACAACTCGAAGTAACAAAAGTTGGGCTAGGCAGCATGGCTAGTTGGGTCATACCCAAGCAGGGTATATTATCACCATCTAGAGGACTTCCATATTTAACTTCTTAAATCTTTTTCGCTGCTGTAGCTTTCGGGAACGGTAAATCGAGCTCAACCATAGGAGTGATAATATATTCATCACACTCAAGCTAAATGAGTTGACGGTTATGTGTGGCCGGGTTACAAGACGATCTTGTTGAACCCTAGTGTATCCTCTCTAGAGTACACTAATCGGTGGGTGCTCCCATACCTTGTCTGTTGGAATCCAAACTCCGATATGCGCTCTGCGACTTTTTAGATGTGTATACTATATACGTGAACGTGAGATGCAAGCGTTTCACTAGATTTGTAGTTATCTGATAAAAATTATCGTAATATCAAATGTTTTGATATAAAATACTTGGTCATTTCCCATATGCTAGTTATGGTTTGACCTAACGATTTACAAAGTAAAAACATGGATCAACATGAGAACGTTGACACTTATTTCCCTGTTTACATCTTTATAACTATGTTTTCCTCACACCAGTCCCCTGACTGACCCAGAGTTTATTTTTGTGTTTCCTAAACTCTTGGGTACTCATAATATTTATTATGAGTAGACAACTAAAATTCAGGTAAGGCAAGTGGAACATGATGCAGTGCAAGTCAAGACTCTAGTAGCATATATGTTTAGTTACCCAGTTTGAGTATCTATGTTATGGTAATGTATAATTATGCTGTTGAACCATGATGATGATGTATTATGTTATGTATTCTGATGTATCAGACCTTGTGATGTAATATATAAGTATTTGTGAAATTTCCGCTGTGAGATTCTGATAACTTCTTACTCTTCTATTCTATAAGTTCTATCTTTTCTATCTCATCTTCTAAATTCTTTCAATAATGACACGATTTTCAATGTATCGAAAATCGCGCCGTTACATGAATCCATCTTTTTCACTTTGTAGACTGTTGAATTCATTTTAGATGTAGAGTGTGCGAGCTGATTTGGAGGTTTGTTTACAAAGAAAAAAAAAGTCAGCATTATATAGGCACAAAGGAAAACTTGTTCAGGCAAGTATTAGAACATGCAGTTTCAATAGAATATTTGAAAAACACGCCTGACTAATACTTGATTTATTCACATCAAAAAGAAGCCGTAAATGAGGTGTATTTCTATAAAAAACTAATTCCACTCAGTAATCATTTATTGGATATTGCGATTTTAGGTACGATTTTTGTTTGCTTTACTTTGTTAGAGCTTGTTTGCTTAACTATGCTTAGATTTAGGAAGTATGGATGTCTAGGTTTATTCATATGTCTATATTGAATGATTCTATTTGTGCATTCAGATTTACTTTGTTAGAGCGTGTTTGTGTATATAATATAGTTCTGGTTTCTCAGGCTTTGACAGTGGTATCATTCAAGCAGCATCCTTCCGCACATACAATACACCCCTTAATAAACAAGTAAAGGCATAATTGACTTCTAATTCATCTATATAAGTTTCTATTGGCCCTGTGCATGACATCATTTTACTCCTGGCAGAGCGACTACGTGAACGCAATGAGCTGCGAAGGATTTCAGTTCGAAAGTTTCAAAATCTTTGAAGGTAATTTCCTTTTCATGTATCTGTACCTTCATGGGGCAGCTTCCTTAGATTCATTCAGTAATCTCTCAAACCATCTCTATACTTGTAAGTTATCCAGTGGACAAATTTTTTATATGACTAAATTATAGGTTGTGTGTAGCTAAACTAGATAATCTGGTTATATATATATATATATATACAATCAATAATAGAAGTTCAATCAATAAGATTATATTGATATTATTGATTGTCATGGTTTTTTGCCTTAATTTTTATTACTAAGTTTTTTGCTTAATTTTTATTGATATTATTGATTGAAGTTTCGGAGATGATTACGTATCTCATTCTACATAGTAGTATAATGCTTTTACCTTATCAAATAACCTATTAAAATTGATGACATATATTAAGAGAAATCTTATTAAAATTGATGACATGTCTTTATCTCAATCGCCATGAGACTACCGTGTTTGCTTCTATCCTTGCTCTCTTTTGTTATTATGGCGTCCAATAAGCAAGATGACGAAAAAAAGTACCACGATTACCAAGAACACCAGTTAAGCCAAATTAAGCATGCCTTTTATAACCTTGAACATATGTTATATGTATGAACTATGAGAAATAACATCAATTTTTCCTGGCTTAGGTATCGTTTGGTAATAGCTGTGGTGGTGTGGTTGTACTGCATGGTTCAGGTGGGGTGCCAAGTGTATGTATTGTTTTGTGATAAGTTTCTTTTGCCCAAGAGAGCGAGAGCTATGGGTTTACTTAGCTTTGGTGACGATCCGGTGGGATAATTTATATACATTTGATAGAGTTTTCTTTCTAAGCATGTACATGATATTTTAGTCATATGATATGTTAAATACCGGTACTCTTGCACTTGTGAATATTATAGGTTACTGCATATGCACTGTTGTCAGCTTTATCGGCGACAATTCCAAATACAAACGCCATGCCGGAATCAACGGATGATGTGTTTACGGACATGGTGTCGACTTCCATTAGCATTGCCTTTTTCGCATTTGCTACCACGGCTTCTTCTGCATTTATCAAATTACATTATTTGGTTTTACCTTATCAAATTATTTATTGCTTATCATTTGCTTTATGTATGCTACCTTCATGACTCCTTTGTGTGTTTCTATGCTCTATGTAACATTCGAATGCTGAAACCAAATGGTCGACATTGCTCATTTTCTATAGGCCCCTTTTTAATGCAAGTCTTTTTAATGCAGGTGTGAAACCGAGGGACCGATATGGGGTTGCAGGCTACGGACGTTTGATGGAGAGGCTCATTTCTGAATTGAGATCTGGATCGACATCTTGCGAGTAGTGTAACACCCCGTGTATTCTATAACAGTGAAATTCACAAATTAAAGTATAACTAATTTCAAATTAAAGAATTAAGTGAAACGGGATACGCCATTGCGTTCGTCTCGGAATTCTGCTTGAAATAGAGTCCGAGTTTGCGTAAAACGGACTCCGTATGAAGAAGATATGGCCTCCGGAAGTTTCAGAATTCAGTTTAAAATTCAAAACAGACCAAAACAGCTCAGAGAAACTAATTCAAATTCAAAAATCGGGCCCAATTGGCCAGGGCGGGAAAATTCCAGCCCAAGGCACCCAGGTCGACTTGGCAGTCGACACGGTGTCGACTGGGGTGTCGACCTGGCCCCTGAGCCAGGTCGAACCCAGCCCACCCTGGCTGGCCTAGTCTGTGTTTGGTCGATTTTCTGAGCCTTGCCTTGTCACTAGGGCTAGGTGCCAGCTCCTGGTTGGTCTCTCCTTTGAACGAACGACTATTATTAAACCAAGCTCCATCGACGGTCCGAATCAACTCAAAAACACTATAAAAAGAACCTAAGACCTAGCCTAAATCATACTATTTCATTTTAGCCTCAAGCCGCCGCCATTAAACCTAGAGCTCTAAATTAAAAATACAAAGAACAAAAATTAAAGAAGACGAAGGACGAATCTTGAAGGCTACAACTAGAAGCTACAACAACCATGACGCTTTAGACAACGGATTTGGGGCTATTTGATTTGGAATTTTGATTTGGATTATTAGCTTCATATTGTAAGTTCTATGTTACTTTTTAGGCAAAAACGCTAAAATAACATGGACATGCCATGAATTGAAACCGGATTTAGGAACTATTATTAATCCATGTTTATATTGTTTAACTTTGAATCATAATTTGGGAATATTGCTATGTCAACGTTGCAAGTTAAACTTATCATGATTTTGATGTTGTTATGAATCACTTGGGCTTAATTGTATGGCAAGTTGGACTAATACATGTCCATGGAATCGCTATGTTTATTGAAATCTTTATGTTGATTAAACCTTGCGTATGATGCTAATTAAACCATGTCTATGATGTTGATGGAATTATGCCTGTGATGTTAATATACCTATCATGTTAATGACAAAATTGGGAATTGCTAGGTTATGATGAAAAGTTGGAATCATTATGTTTATAATGTTAGATGAGAATCATTATGTTAAAAATGCTAAATTGGAATCATTATGTTTATAATGTTAGATGAGAATCATTATGTTAAAAATGCTAAATTGGAATCCACTATGCCTATTAGAATTACCATGCCTTTAATGTTTCATGTTGTAATAAAATTATTATTATGCCCGCAATGATTATTATGCCAATGATGTAAAGTTGAAATCATCATGTTAAACTAAGTTGGAACCATTACTATGCCAAGTTATCATAATGCTAGTATTGAAACCATGTGATATGTTATAGCCTGTTTATTATGCAAGTGATGTTGGAATTGTCACATATGCCTATCACATGTTTGGTGTTATTCCCCTTTATCTCTTGAATTGTTTATGCTTGTGAACGAAGTACGTTTATATACGTTGGGGATACGATTGGGTAGAATAGGCAAAACTTGAATCATAAACCGTGAAATTTGCCATAAGTAGAACAGGAAATATGGCACGAAAACTTGACTTGAACATGCCATAACTTGACTTGAAAAACATGCCTTAGTTGGGCACGAGGTTGACATATGAACATGCTATGGAAATAGCACGAATTTGATAAGAACATGGGCATGACTTTAGAAAACAAGAAAGTGGCCAACTCGAGGTTGGGTTGAGTTTGTAGCGTAAACCTGCCCGGAACCGCCCGGCAAATCCAGTTGCTACAAACAATAGGATCCAATGTGGGTAGTTGGTCACATCGCGCTTGAAACCCGAGGTTGGGTTGAGTTCGTAGCGTAAACCTTCCCGGAACCGCCTGGCAAATCCAGTGGCTACGAACAACAGGATCCAATGTGAGTGTTCGGTGCATTAACGAATCAATTAATGCCAATTAGGGTTAAATCATGAACATGAAAAGACAACTTAACCAACTTGAACACGATTTGTAGGGCTAAGTCATGAACTTGAAACGACAACACTTAGCCAACTTGACATGACACGTAGGCGGGTTAAGTCGCGAATTTAAATGACATACTTAACCACCTTGACATGACTAGACTGGAAAAGGATTAAGTCACGAATTACATGACTTAATCGGTTAGGCGGGTTAGGTCACGAATTACATGACCTAAACTGTTAGGCGAAACCCTAGACACGACCCTTTTCAGCAGTAACCCTCTAGATGTATCAAGGCACCCTGGGGCTAGGCCGGGTGGGGCACGATTACTGGGCTGATTGTAAGAGGTGAACGACGACAGTGGGGTACGCCAGTGTAGGTTCGGTGGACTACGGTCGTGCACGTATTCCGGGGCAGACACTGGGTATCAGTAGATTTATCTGTGCATCTTGAATCGTGTCAGGGGTTGACACCCTAGGGCTGATACACCCGAAGGTGGACCCAGCACAGGTGGCTACATTCGTGATTAGCCGTATGACACGGACACTTGACGAGCTAGAACTTGTAGGGAGCCGATCGACTAGATAAGCGCTCCGTAGGACCCCATACTTGGGTCGCACCCCGTTTCAGGGTCGTTTCAAGATATTGGGCCGTGGGATTTATTTCGTGATTAACTCGTGACATGGGCTTAGTATACTAGTACAGTCGATGCAACGAATCTTGAACATGTGATGCTTTATTTGACTTGTCTTGACTTATCATGATCACCTTAGTTTATCTTGTCCACCTTGACACCCTTCTTGAGTTTAGTTCCAGTTCATACATGACATGTTGTTTTAACCGTTTTTACACTGAAAGTCACTAGGACTTACTCAGTCTTTATGACTGACCCTTTTCCTTTCGCCTCTTTTTCTTTCGTCCCCCCCCCCAAGGTTCTCAGGGAGGGAATACCGCATCTTGACCAGTTTTCACATCCAGCTTGAAGAGAAAGAATGTATTGCTTGGATCTTTTCCGTTTTGGACTATGGCTTTGGACAGCAATTAGGGGACTTTTGCAGTTTATTCATGTTTTCTTTATGCTTCTTTAAATAATGTAATCAAGACAGTTACGATTTCGGAAGTATTGTAAGACAAATTATGACATGGTTTGTGAAAACGTATTATGTTGAAATAAAAGTTGTTGTTGTTTTTCCGCTGTTCAAAAATATGTGTTCTTATATCTGTCTTGTATATATGTGACTTATACTTATAAACCTCCACCAAAATTAGGACATTCCCTTTGAGAGTGACCCTAACAGAGGTGGGGTGTTTCACTTGGTATCAGAGCATAGGTTTACCAGATAAGATAAAAAGTTTTGAAAATTTATTTTCAAAAGAAAATTTAAAGAAGCATTTTTAAAAGATAAAATATTATTTTATTTTAAAAAAGGCAAAGTCCCCCAAAGCCATAGGTACTATCTCTTATCCTTCGTTTTGAATCTATCCTTTTTGTTTCAGCATGTCCGAAGAACTTAACTTGCCAGAGGGTGTATCAATACCTGGTTGGTTTAGACAGTTCTTAGAAGCAAGGGCCACTCAGCCAGGTCCTACCGTTCCTCCTCCCCCAGCTGCAGGAAATCATCCAGCTGCAGCAGCACCTCTTCCTCCACCTCCTCCGCGGGGAAACACTTTTGCTAAGATATGTAAAGATTTTAAAGCTATGGGAGGAAAAGATTTTCATGGAACTGAGTCCTTCGTGGCAGCTAGAAATTGGCTGAAAGAAACCGAGGACTTATTCGTCATCTTTGAGGTAGAAGATAGGCAGAAAGTACAACTGGCAGTATGGCTACTAAAAGGTGAGGCTTCCTACTGGTGGGAAGTCACCAATGCAGAAAGACCAGTGGAAACATGGGAGGACTTTAGGGCAAGGTTTGAGGCTAAATTTCTCTCAGACGCGGAAAGGAGTTTGCAGTTGGAAAAATTATTATTTCTTAAGCAAGGGAACAAGACAGTCAAAGAGTATGTTAATCAGTTCGATGAGCTAGCTAGGTTCGGACTGGACCTAGTCAACACCCCGCACAAGAAGGCTCTCCGTTTTGTCAAAGGGTTGAATGAGCCATTACACAGTTTGGCCATGACCCATATACCCATGGGAGCTACATATGAAAGGTTGGTACAGATGGCATTGCTGAACAAAGAAGATAAGGGCAAGAAGGAGACAAAGGCAGAAAACTCTCAAGGGAAGAAAGAGGTCAAGCCCAACGGTTCTCAGAATAAGAAGGTAGACTCCGAGAAAGGAGGCAAGAACGACAACTCACGTGATAAAAGGAAATGCAATTTCTGTGGTACGGAAGGGCACATAGCCAAGGATTGTAGAAAGAGGAAGAGAAAGCAAGGTGAATGTTTTCATTGTGGGGAGACTGGACACATCAGCAAAGACTGCCCTAAGAAGCAGACCGGACCTTCTGGGGGTACATCGTTAACTTCTTCTAGATGCTTTGTTTTATCTTGTTTCTCTCCTCGATCCTATCTTGAGAACCATAGGTAGAATCTTTTTGGATGTAAACATGTAATTGAAACATGTTATGATTGCGAAATGGTTGCAAGTGGTTGCTCGTGGATGCACGAATACACATTAGGCACTAGATCGGCTCAGACACATTTTCATGTTGCATATGCATAATGTATTTATTCGTATATGGATGAAGTTTAGTGTGTTGTCATATGGATGTTGCATTTATATATAAATGGTTGTGCACTCATGTAGAATCATGAATAGGAAAATTTGCATACATAATGGATTCATGGCACTTACATAATTCGCATTAAGGAGGTCAACTGAATCAGTAGACCCCCTGATTTTGCATTGGATAAGTACATGTACACACACACACTTCGCATATGATCATGAAGCATTAGAAGTCTTTTAAGGACAATGGATGCTCGTGTTTGATGGATGAGTAGATGGATGTTAGGATGTACACTCTTCCTGAACTTGAAGATTTCGGGGACGAAATCCTTTTAAGTGGGGGAGAATGTAACACCCCGTGTATTCTATAACAGTGAAATTCACAAATTAAAGTATAACTAATTTCAAATCAAAGAATTAAGGGAAACGGGATACGCCATTGCGTTCGTCTCGGAATTCTGCTTGAAATAGAGTCCGAGTTTGCGTAAAACGGACTCCGTATGAAGAAGATATGGCCTCCGGAAGTTTCAGAATTCAGTTTAAAATTCAAAACAGACCAAAACAGCTCAGAGAAACTAATTCAAATTCAAAAATCGGGCCCAATTGGCCAGGGTGGGAAAATTCCTGCCCAAGGCACCCAGGTCGACTTGGCAGTCGACCTGGGGCTAGCCAGGTCGACTGGGCAGTCGACCTGGGTAACCCGTGTCGACTGCCAAGTCGACACGGTGTCGACTGGGGTGTCGACCTGGCCCCTGAGCCAGGTCGAACCCAGCCCACCCTGGCTAGCCTAGTCTGTGTTTGATCGATTTTTTGAGCCTTGCCTTGTCACTAGGGCTAGGTTTCAGCTCCTGGTTGGTCTCTCCTTTGAACGAACGACTATTATTAAACCAAGCTCCATCGACGGTCCAAATCAACTCAAAAACACTATAAAAAGAACCTAAGACCTAGCCTAAATCATACTATTTCATTTTAGCCTCAATCCACCGCCATTAAACCTAGAGCTCTAAATTAAAAATACAAAGAACAAAAATTAAAGAAGACGAAGGACGAATCTTGAAGGCTACAACTAGAAGCTACAACAACTACGACGCTTTAGACAACGGATTTGGGGCTATTTGATTTGGAATTTTGATTTGGATTATTAGCTTCATATTGTAAGTTCTATGTTACTTTTTAGGCAAAAACGCTAAAATAACATGGACATGCCATGAATTGAAACCGGATTTAGGAACTATTATTAATCCATGTTTATATTGTTTAACTTTGAATCATAATTTGGGAATATTGCTATGTCAACGTTGCAAGTTAAACTTATCATGATTTTGATGTTGTTATGAATCACTTGGGCTTAATTGTATGGCAAGTTGGACTAATACATGTCCATGGAATCGCTATGTTTATTGAAATCTTTATGTTGATTAAACCTTGCCTATGATGCTAATTAAACCATGTCTATGATGTTGATGGAATTATGCCTGTGATGTTAATATACCTATCATGTTAATGACAAAATTGGGAATTGCTAGGTTATGATGAAAAGTTGGAATCATTATGTTTATAATGTTAGATGAGAATCATTATGTTAAAAATGCTAAATTGGAATCATTATGTTTATAATGTTAGATGAGAATCATTATGTTAAAAATGCTAAATTGGAATCCACTATGCCTATTAGAATTACCATGCCTTTAATGTTTCATGTTGTAATAAAATTATTATTATGCCCGCAATGATTATTATGCCTATGATGTAAACTTGAAATCATCATAATAAACTAAGTTGGAACCATTACTATGCCAAGTTATCATCATGCTAGTATTGAAACCATGTGATATGTTATAGCCTGTTTATTATGCAAGTGATGTTGGAATTGTCACATATGCTTATCACATGTTTGGTGTTATTCCCCTTTATCTCTTGAATTGTTTATGCTTGTGAACGAAGTACGTTTATATACGTTGGGGATACGATTGGGTAGAATAGGCAAAACTTGAATCATAAACCGTGAAATTTGGCATAAGTAGAACAGGAAATATGGCATGAAAACTTGACTTGAACATGCCATAACTTGACTTGAAAAACATGCCTTAGTTGGGCACGAGGTTGACATATGAACATGCTATGGAAATAGCACGAATCTGATAAGAACATGGGCATGACTTTAGAAAACAAGAAAGTGGCCAACTCGAGGTTGGGTTGAGTTTGTAGCGTAAACCTGCCCGGAACCGCCCGGCAAATCCATTTGCTACAAACAATAGGATCCAATGTGGGTAGTTGGTCACATCGCGCTTGAAACCCGAGGTTGGGTTGAGTTCGTAGCGTAAACCTGCCCGGAACCGCCCGGCAAATCCAGTGGCTACGAACAACAGGATCCAATGTGAGTGGTTCGGTGCATTAACGAATCAATTAATGCCAATTAGGGTTAAGTCATGAACATGAAAAGACAACTTAACCAACTTGAACACGATTTGTAGGGCTAAGTCATGAACTTGAAACGACAACACTTAGCCAACTTGACATGACACGTAGGCGGGTTAAGTCGCGAATTTAAATGACATACTTAACCACCTTGACATGACTAGACTGGAAAAGGATTAAGCCACGAATTACATGACTTAATCGGTTAGGCGGGTTAGGTCATGAATTACATGACCTAATCTGTTAGGCGAAACCCTAGACACAACCCTTTTCAGCAGTAACCCTCTAGATGTATCAAGGCACCCTGGGGCTAGGCCGGGTGGGGCACGATTACTGGGCTGATTGTAAGAGGTGAACGACGGCAGTGGAGTACGCCAGTGTAGGTTCGGTGGACTACGGTCGTGCACGTATTCCGGGGCAGACACTAGGTATCAGTAGATTTATCTGTGCATCTTGAATCGTGTCAGGGGTTGACACCCTAGGGCTGATACACCCGAAGGTGGACCCAGCACAGGTGGCTACATTCGTGATTAGCCATATGACACGGACACTTGACGAGCTAGAACTTGTAGGGAGCCGATCGACTAGATAAGCGCTCCGTAGGACCCCGTACTTGGGTCGCACCCCGTTTCAGGGTCGTTTCACGATATTGGGCCGTGGGATTTATTTCGTGATTAACTCGTGACATGGGCTTAGTATACTAGTACAGTCGATGCAACGAATCTTGAACATGTGATGCTTTATTTGACTTGTCTTGACTTATCATGATCACCTTAGTTTATCTTGCCCACCTTGACACCCTTCTTGAGTTTAGTTCCAGTTCATACATGACATATTGTTTTAACCGTTTTTACACTGAAAGTCACTAGGACTTACTCAGTCTTTATGACTGACCCTTTTCCTTTCGCCTCTTTTTCTTTCGTTCCCCCCCCCCCCAGGTTCTCAGGGAGGGAATACCGCAGCTTGACCAGTTTTCACATCCAGCTTGAAGAGAAAGAATGTATTGCTTGGATCTTTTCCGTTTTGGACTATGGCTTTGGACAGCAATTAGGGGACTTTTGCAGTTTATTCATGTTTTCTTTATGCTTCTTTAAATAATGTAATCAAGACAGTTATGATTTCGGAAGTATTGTAAGACAAATTATGACATGGTTTGTGAACACGTATTATGTTGAAATAAAAGTTGTTGTTGTTTTTCCGCTGTTCAAAAATATGTGTTCTTATATCTGTCTTGTATATCTGTGACTTATACTTATAAACCTCCACCAAAATTAGGGCATTCCCTTTGAGAGTGACCCTAACAGAGGTGGGGTGTTTCAAGTAGTGGGGAGTTATTTATGGATGCACACATCTTCATTATCATGATCTGCCAAGCATACAAGTATCCCAGTCATCATAATACGGCATGCTACGAAGACGGGAAAGATAGTTGGGCCTCCTGTTTTTGATCGTATAGTGGATGTTGTCTTGTATATGGAGGGTGAAATTTATTCATCGTATGTCCCCTGCGATTGGCGAAAATTTGATTTGGTTCTAAAAATGAGCTAAGGGATTTTGAAATGTCAGAATCTGGCCTTGATGTAGTGTCAAGTCCAAGTAAGATGTTTTTAACTGAACATGACTCTGATTCAGAGGTGTAAGCTGAACTTGAAATCGCTTTGATTGTTGACAGCTCCCGGTCGTTCATGCTAGAAATTCTAGCATTATGTGTTGTTGACTCAACCGTTCCAAGAAATTTCGATGCTGCTACTAGTAATAGAACTATCATGATAATTTCTATTCTTATGAAGCAGGCAGGGATGAAATTTCAAGACAATACTATTTCCCTTAATGTTGTTACTGGATAGGTCTGACAAAAACTGCTGGGATCTCACTGTTGCAGTTGCAACATGCAGTAGTTTCTTAGAATTTCCCAAAGATGTAGCATTTATTGGAGAGATAGGCTTAGATAGTGAGCTTAGCACAAATCAAATCACCTTTACGCAAAATCGCCTATCTCTCTGTATCCAACCAAACAGAACCCCTGATTTTCATATTTTTTGCAATTAAACTCTCTTTCTCTCTCTGATTTAATTGCAAAAATGTGAAAAATCGGAGGTCCTTATTGGTTGGGTACAGAGGAATATAGAAATTTGGATATAGAAGATTTGCTCTCAGCTTAGCATGGTTGCAAGAATGGATGAGCGTGTTGCAGTTGTTGCTGTTAACTGATTGTTTGTGGTATTTTGTTGTAATCCAATATTTTTGCAAGAACATACCAAGGTTATTTTGTTCATTTTATTTACATGTTAATGATATAAACCGACTTTTTGTGAATTTAGCGGACTTCGGTTGAAGTATTACTCTTTTGTTTGTGGTAACAATGCATTAGCACATCTAAAATTCAAAGGTAAATTTTATATGAATCCACAGTTTTTGTCTCATAATCCACCCATGAAAATAGCATCTATTAATTCTAACATAATTTTAAAAACGATTAGTTTATCCATCATGCATATTTATCTCTTTTTGTCTTTTATATTATAGGTCACCCTTTCTTTTCTATTTCAATAACAAAAGTAATTCAGATCTGTAAGATATAATTTATCGTAGATAAAATGTACTCTTATTTATTGATAACCATAGATCTTTTATGTCTTATGATAGTGCATGAGAGTTCATATCTTAAAATGATTCAAGCTTATAAGGATGTATAGATGGTCATCTCCTGATTTTTTTTTAAATGTGCTTGCATTAAATAGAGTATGAATTTGAGTTTTTATGAATGTAATAAATGTAATCTAGTGTGTGTGTGTTTATATATATATATATATATATATATATATATATATATATATATATATATTCCACATGTACAAAAATAGAATTATACAAAGCAAAGTATAAGAATAAGGAAATGAATAAAAGAGAATATCATATTCTGTCAATCCACTTGTGGATTAACTTATAAATAATTTGTGGATTAACTTAATAAATTATATTGTGAACTACTAAAAGAATATGTGGATGGAAGTTAAATTTACCAAATTCAAAAGGTTGCATTAGTTTTATTTCTCACTAGTTTGATGACTGATAATGGAAGAGATAGGTTACATAGGTATCATGTTTGACAAATGGCAAAGCAACACAATTAGCACTAGTGCGATGGAACAAAGAACAGATAAGGTGACAAGATGAGCCTTAACACCATCTATCGACACACATTACCCGCAATCACCTTGTAATAACCCGGAAATTCTGAACCAATTTATTTTTTTTTTATTTTGGCAATTTCAGCGAATTTTGATTATTTAAAATAGATTATTTTAAATAATATCGACGAGAAATTTATTTTGAATATAATTCGAACGTATATATTATATACGTCGTCGTTAGAATATATATAATTATATATAATTATAAAATGGATTGAAAATGGCGCGGTAGTTCGATAATTCGATTTCAAACTTCAATTGAATGTACCGGGTGCAAAACAATCCGGATTTTAGTGAAACCAAAAATAATAGGATCTAATTGATAATATCTTTCCAACGAATCCAACAAATCAAAATTTCATAGCGGGAATCAAAAGATATGTCCAGTTGAAAATTCTGAATAGTCGCTATGGAATTCAGGCCCTTAAAAATAGATATTTTGCAAACGACCTCGGATTTCGACGAAACCACTTTTGTTGGGTCCGTGATGTCTAGTTATTGCTAGATCTCAAATTTCATAATTTTTCGAATCAATATGTGAGCGTGGCAAAAGAAAACGCGTTTGACCAGTTTTAGTTGATTTTAATTGACTGGAAAATGGCCATTTTTCCAACGGTCTCAAAATTCGACGAAACTAGTTTTATTAGGACCGTATCGTCAATACGAAGCTAGAAAATATTTTTCGAGAATTTTTAGAGTTAGTATGTGACCCCTGTAAATTGAAATGCGCGTTCAAATTCAATATATAGAGTTATATGTTGATTTTAACAGAAACTGATCGAAACGATCGAATCAGCTTACGATGCATATCCCATTGTGTTCGGAATGGGGGTGAAACGCTATGGACGACAGGCGGTGGGCCTCGTTTTGAGGTCGAAAATAAAAGTTGCTTTTTGTGAAAAATAAAATAATTAAATAAAATAAAAAAATAAAAACCCTTATCTCCTTTGGCCCCCCGTTCATATTCATTTCAACAGAGAAAAAAAAAGAAAAAGAAAAACGAAATCGAGCCTCGCGATGCCGCTCCGGGCCTCCGCCGCCTCTCACCGACGATGCTCCCCCCCCCCCTGGCGTTTCTGATCCTCCACGTCCCCTTCCTCCGTTCAGACCTTGCAGCCCCCCCCCCCTTTAAAACCCTAGCGCCACCAGAGGATGCCCGAGCTAAACCCTAGCCCCACAACGGCCGCCGCCCCCTCTGGTCAACCTCGACCACCAGCCCGCCGCCCTGCTACCACCACCGACGCCAAACAAACCCCCCTTCTCCTCTTCGTATGTTGTGAGTCCTCTTTTTACTTTTATTTATTTTTATTTTCTTGTCTCTTTTTAGTTGTTGTGATTTTTATATATCATAACATTGTTTTGGAAGTAAAAGAGAAGTTTGATTTTATTTTTAAAAGAGAAGTTTGATTTTATTTTTAAAATAGAAAAGGTTAGATTTTTAAAATAGAAAAGGTTAGATTTTTAAAATTAGAAAAGGTAGGAAAGATTTTTATTCAGTTAAAGATAGGATTTTTATGTTATAAAAATATGATTTTTA
Source organism: Allium sativum (assembly GCA_030737875.1). Classification (NCBI taxonomy): domain Eukaryota; kingdom Viridiplantae; phylum Streptophyta; class Magnoliopsida; order Asparagales; family Amaryllidaceae; genus Allium; species Allium sativum. The sequence continues at coordinate 9,990,531 of JASFAX010000034.1, forward strand.
TATTTTTAAAGTAATAAAAATATGATTTTTATATTTTTAAAGTATTAAAAATATAATCTTTACTATATAGAAGATGTAAAAATATGATTTTTGTTTATTTAGAGAATTAAAAATATAATTTTTACATGATAGGAATATTAGAAATATCATCTTTATATGTGTAGAAAAATAAAAATGTGATTTTTATAATGATATATTTGAAAAGGCGAAATCTTTATATTTGAAAAAGCGAAATCTTTATATAAAGAATAGCGAGGTAAAAATAGAATTTTTATCTATATAGCAGCATAGTAAAAATTCGATTTTTATATATTGAATAGCATAGTAAAAATTCGATTTTTATATATTGAATAACATAGGAAAAATTCGATTTTTATATATTGAATAGCGAAGTAAAAATTCGATTTTTATATATTGAATAGCATAGTAAAAATTCGATTTTTATATATTGAATAGCATAGTAAAAATTCGATTTTTATATATTGAATAGCGAAGTAAAAATTCGATTTTTATATATTGAATAGCATAGTAAAAATTCGATTTTTGTATATTGAATAGCATAGTAAAAATTCGATTTTTATATATTGAATAGCGAAGTAAAAATTCGATTTTTACATATGTAGAGAATACGGGCAACGAAGATGACAAAAAGGCGAGAACGACGAAGATTTCTATAAATGAAGTGTCGTGGAGTTGGAATAGCTTTCGGTGAGAACTTCTCACTCTAAATTTCTTTTTCTAGTTATATATATATATACTAGGATGCAGACGGTGTTTAGTAGCACCCGACACCCGTCATCCACAGACCATGGATGGCTTGTTTGTTAAATTGTTTGGATGTGTAGTTGGTTAGTTTATTTGGTTTGAATTGAATTTTTTGGTGAAATGAATGAATTTGATTGATGTGTGAATGGCGTGGGCCTTCACTAGACCGGGGATAAGGCTAGGCCTCGTCCCGTTTCTAGTATCGTGCCGTTATGCCGCCGAAATTTTCTAAAATATGTTAGAAAAATAAAAATATCATTTTATTGTGTAAATGAACTGAATAGAAATTCATGTGTTAAAATAAAATGTTTTATCGTTAAAAATATAATTTTTAACGTGAAAGTGAATAAACAAAATATTCATTTACAAACCAGACGGTTTGTTTATGTACACCTATTTGAAGGACATTGATTGGGTCGATTAATTTTACACATCGCCCAACTGCACAAATAAAATCTGTGTTTGATTGTTTGAAACCCCACACGGGTGTTGGGATGAAATTTGAAGTCCACTCATCCTGATTGATTAAATATGTCGATCGATTGATTGACAGACTGTTATAAGCATTAGATGTCTATATGTGATGCTTATACAGTGTAGTGCACCTTGGTTGATGGTTGATTATTTTTCCATGCTATTATATACGTGTGATGTACGAAAATCCATATAATTAATATTATATGGTGATTGATTGGGCCTCATTCCAATTTAGAAAATAAAGAATATATAAAATAAAGGTTCATGTGTTGACTGTACTCATCCGTTGAGATTAGTCATGTGTTGAACGAAATATTTTAATAATAAAATTTACATCTTTATCACTATAAAATAAAGGTTCATGTGTTGACTGCACTCATCCGTTGAGATTAGTCATGTGTTGAACGAAATAATTTAACAAAAATAGTCACACGTGGACAGTACTCATTCGTTTAGATTAGTCATATGTTGACAAAAATAAATATTCATTTGTTGAAAATAGAAATATTTGAAATAGAAATATTTGAAATAGAAATATTTGAAATCGAAATATTTGAAAAAGAAATATTTGAAACAGAACATTTGAAAATAGAAATATTTGAAATCGAAATATTTGAAATCGAAATATTTGAAAAAGAAATATTTGAAACAGAACATTTGAAAATAGAAATATATGGAGCCGTGTTGATTAGATTGACGCCATTTTGACGTAAACGATATTTATATCGATTTTATTCATTTTAAAGTGAATATTAAAAAGTGATTTCGAAATAGAATATTTTGAAATGAAATTTGAATTTGATTCAAATAGAAAACGAAATGAACTTGATTCAAATAGAAAACGAAATGAACTTGATTCAAATAGAAAACGAAATGAACTTGATTCAAATAGAAAACGAAATGAACTTGATTCAAATAGAAAACGAAATGAACTTGATTCAAATAGAAAACGAAACGAATTTGATTTGAATAGAATTTGAATTGAAACGAATTCGAATTGAATATATAACGAATTGAATTCAAATTGAATATAAAGCGATTTCGAAATGAATTGAATTGAAAGCGATTTCGAAATGAATTGAATATGAAAACGATTTGGAAATGAATTGAATTGAAAACGATTTCGAAATGAATCGAATAGAAAACGAATTTGATTTCAATTGGATATATAACGAATTTGATTCGAATAGAAAACCAATTTGAATTGAATCGAATAGAAAACCAATTTGAATTGAATCGAATAGAAAACGACTTTGAAATTGGATTTAATTGAAAACGAATTCAAATTGAATTGAAAGCGAATTGAAATGAATTCAAATTGAATTGAAACTTGAATTGAATAGAAATGAATTTTAAAACGAATTTATAAAGAAGAATTCAATTTTGATTTGAATTGAAATGGAAGTTGAAATTGCTTTTGAAACGAATTTAAAACTATTTATATAATTCGTTTTAAATAGAAATCGACGAAGTTTATATTATATATATTATATATATAATATAATGGCCTGAATAGAACGCGCCGCGCCGCGGCAGTTCGTGAATTTCGACCATTTATTTCAAACGGACATTACGGGAGATCCGGCCGTCGGATTCTCCTAAAACCGGAACCGTTGGGTTCGTATCGAAAAGAGCTTTCCAACGAATATTAGAAATTTGAAATCCAACGGTTGGATTTGGAGATACGTCCAAATCAAATTCGAAAAAGGTCGCTGTAAGTGCAGTTCGATGGCCGTTAGTGGAAATCGACTGTACGGGCCTTGATAAAATTATTAAAAATAGTAATAATTTGTGTAAAATCATTAGAAATGATTTGGGAAAATTTGGGATGAAAAACTCCATATTTGAAAAGATAAAAATGGATTTTTATCCAAATGAACTAGTTTGAACTCAATTTACAACCCGAATTGTTTTTAAATAAATAAATTAGATTTAAAAAGGGGTTTTAAATAATCGGAATTTCTAATATATTTGATTGGATTTGAAATGGGTTTATCGTGAACTGTGTTTTAAATAACCCTAGTTCTTTAACCCGATAATAAATAGAATGTGATTTGGGTTTATCGTGAACTGTGTTTTAAATAACACCTAGTTCTTTAACCCAGTAAAAGGAGTTTTAACGAATCTGCAATTAGGTTGAAATGTGAATCTATAATCTAAATTATCAAATTTAAAATTGAGCGAGAATGGAGCATCGCCAGTTTTGCTCCAAAGCGATAGTTAAATCTTTAATTAGATTTGAACGTGAAATGGTAATTAATTTTACCGATAACACCGTGGTGTTAGATATGGAGTATTACCAGTTTTGCTTCATGGGATGAATAGGTTGGGATTGGGAAATAAAATAAATAATTACTTCGGTGTGGTTCGCTAATCTCGACTAGTTTAGAAAAACCATAATTTGGTTTGAAACGACATCCAAAGGAAGATTACAGGATAAATTTTAAAGAATTTATCTTGGATAAAATTAATGTGAACCTTTCCCTTAGAATGTGGAATTTAGAAACTAGCTGTAGGTTGGCTAAGAAGAATGGTTTCCTGGATATTGATCTGATGTTGGTTTCGGCCTTCGGGGTTAATGTTTGGGAAATTGTTCTCTTGCTAATTTGCGGTTAGTGACTAATGAATTGGAATGAGGCGTATGTTGTGTTTGTGTAACATTTGTTTTTAATATACGCGGGTTGTTCGGAAAGGCCGGGTTTATACCCATTCTGAATAACCGATTCGACGATATGTCGAAGATGAAGACGGTGGTTGAAGACCGGAAGTCTTCACATCGTTTGGATAACTACTGACGATCCTGATTGGGCAGTACACCCAAGAGGATGGAAATAGTTGGTGGTCGTCCAGACGTACCTGGAGATGGATGGATATGCGAGGAAAGTGTCTCCGGTTTCGTTCAGACCCAGAACGGACTTGTAAATGGATTGTGTGTCTGACATTGGATTTTATTCTGTGTTGATTGATTTCTATTAAATATACATCTGTTTGGCGGCGGAGAATTTATTCTTTTGCTTAACGCCCTTCTCTGAGACGTACGAGCTCAGAGGTTGTATATCGATGGACATCAGTCGCATGGCATGAATTTCCTGTGTGGCATGCTAAGTTGCAATGATCAAGGCTTCTGTTGAAAAGCAAAGTCTTGTGGTTGATGATCAAAGCACGCCTACGTGGCAGCTTTGTGTATAACGTGAATACGCGAGCCTCACACCTCGGTATGAGTCAAAAACGGGATACGGACTGCAGGGAGAGCACGACGTTTCTTTCTAGCTTTGGTGGTGTCAGTGACTTACCAGCCCTGACATTTATATACTTTTCACCTATGTGGTTGTTGGAATGCGAGGCGCCTCGATTATAGGTCTGTAAGGACCGGGAAACGTGTGTTCAGGAATAACTAATCCTCTAACGTAAGTGAGGACCGGCCCTGAAGCATCCAGGGGTTGCCCAGAGTGCGTAGCCCTGGGACATTTGCTAGAGTGTCTCGAACGCGGAGAGGAGCTTGCCCCTTGCCTCGACTCATGACGGAAATCCAATTTCCAATACGTGTATTTCGGTTTTATTTGTAGAGCCTAGTATGGCGACATAGTGGGATGGGGCAATCATGCCGTCTATGATTTATATTTATGATTGAAATTGTTTTGACACTATACACTTATTATAGTATCAAATGGTTTGTTTTAAACGTATCAAGCATGTTTGGCTATTATAAGGGAAAACCCTATCCTCCGGCTTGCGTTGCATTGTGTGATGGGACCTGGGTCTTATAATAGCTTCATTTTTCGAAAAAGCATTGCACTGTTTATTCTATGCACTGGTATTCTTGGGAGGAAACCCGTTCCGTGTTATACGGCGTGGTCCCTTGAATTACTATCTTTAAAAGAAAGTTTTAAATAACTGTTTTAGTTCTCACACCAGTCACATGACTGACCTAGAGTTTATTGTTTTAACCTAAACTCTGGGTGCCCCTATTTTCCGCACGGGCAGCTAGTAGTTTTGGTTTTGCAGATTTATATTCACAGGATCCTGGTTTACAGCTGGAATGATATCCGGAAAGCTCTGTATCCGTATATCACCTTCAGTTGTGCTTTGTATTATTTTTCCGCTGCTATGTAATTTAATGTAATCTCTGATATTTATCGAATGTAATTTATTCATTTATACTCTGTATATTCTTGTATCTGATGGAATTGTTGTAATAACAATGAAATGTTCTTCTGTTTGTGTTCTGATTTGTCCTGTTCTCAAACAGTCAGGGGTTTCGAACGGTCTAGATTGGTTTAACGACTGATTCAGATCGAGCGAAATTCACGGCCGTCACACACCTTCATCTCCCCATCACTTCCCACCTCCGCCTCCTTCCTAACCCTCTCCACCTCTATCTCCCTACAAAACACCACCCACGAATTCACCTCCAAAACCACACAAACCCCAATCACCATGGCCAGCCCCAAACAGTACACCATCTTCGTTTTTATTTTCATAATCATCTACTACCATTTCATGTCTGATCATGTTCAAAGATAATTAGTGAACTAATAATTGTATCTAATTGATTGCTTCTTTGTTGGATCCAAGTTATCAACTTTATTTTTAATAAATATTTATTTGTTACTACTTTATCAAATGTGAGGGACAATTCAGCACAAATAATTGTGAAATAACGCAGAATTGTGAAAGAAGAAGCACAAAATCATTGTTATCTATATAATAGGGCTGAAATCTTTAAGTTAATCCACTCGTGGATTAACTTACAAAATAGTTGTGCATTAACTTATTAGAGTAAAATGGTGGATTAACTTATTAAAACCGAGGATTAGAATAAAAATTACCTTTTGGAAAATGATTCTAAGGGATATTTTTCAAACCTATAATTTTGCCGGATTTCCATGTGGTCATTTTGATACTGAAAATCTTCTATAAGCTTTAACTAATGTTTGATATGTGCCAAGATCAAATCTAAAATTGTCTTTCCTTGAGTCAGGACTGTGGTATTTTATTCTATAGAGTGGTCATAATAATAAAATGGACTTATCGTTTGAAAGTTATGACCATTGTAAGTTTTGCTGATATTAATTGTGATAACAATCCAACATTACTGATGCTCATATAACTCAATATATAGTGTGTTGTATACTCACTCATTCGAAGTAGAACGGTTGTCAAGGCAAAGAAATAAAAGAAAAGAAGAGTAATGAAAAGAAAGTAAAGAATAAGAAAGAGAAGAAAGGAAAGAAACACTAAACAAATAAATAGCCATATATCTCACAGCGCATTAGATAAAATATATTTATAATCACAGTAAACTAAAAAAGATAGTAATAACCATATAAATCATAAAATTGGAGTGTATTGGCTTATACGGTCACATATGAATTGTGACGACCGCACAACATCAACGACACCAAACCTGCTATCTGCTACTCAGTCTGCTCATCAACAATATTGATGAACAACCGAAGGTAATAAGAGAGAAATATAAAACCTTGAGTCGGACAACAGTCTTAGTGAACCATAAAATAACTAATAACAGTGACACAGGATGATACGAGTACAGGCAGACCAACCATCCGATCTGTTCAGTAACCAACAAGTTAACACGTGAAATTCATCCATCACATGCTATTACAGAATAGGAAAGGAAAACACCTAATCCCTCTCCTCTTCGACATCCTACGGGGATAGCCTACCCAGAGAAAACGGAGAAGAAAACATACAATCAACCATAAATCCAATATCCTAGATATCACCGACTACAGTCTTGAATCCATCAATAATCGAACTTGCTTTCAATAAGGGCTAATGGAAAACCACAGTTCTAGCCAAACTACCATACGCCATCGTGACTCGCATGTTTTTTGTTTCGCTCTTATTACCTTGGGTTATTCATCAATGTTGTTGACGAGCAGATTGAGTAGCAGGTAGTAGGTAGCAGGTTTGGTACCGTTGATACTGTGCGGTCGTCGCATTTGGTATCAGAGCAAGGTTTTGATGCTAGGACCTATGGATTATAGGCCCACACAACAACTCAAGGGAAAAATAGTCATAATTGAATTTGATAAAAATCATGGACATGTCTCACACCTCCATGAACAACATATTAAAATATGAGAATGATCAGATCACTTGGGAGTAAAATAAAATTATTTTATGGTCGATCGATACGAAAAATACAGGTCGTTACATGAATAGAGTTTATATAAGAGATAAATAAACTCACCCGCAAACTGTCTCAATAAATAATCAACACTGTCATGGCTTCACAATGTCACACAATGGAATTATGGATGACAATGAGGCGGATTGGGTGGGTTTTTTATGTCCTAGACCCACCCCGAGGTTTTTGAACCTCGCCTAGACCCACCCCGCAGACTTGGTGCAGGTCTGGAATTTTGCCCATACCTGAAACCTGTACGTGACAGGGTAGACCCAACCCTCCCCAAAACCCAATGAAATTGTGTATCTATATATACAATATTATTTATTTATATTATTTATCACTAAATGATAAATTAAATACAACTAATAATGTGTTTGCAATGATAAGAGAATATAACCAAATAAATTGTATGATAACAGTTTAGAATGCATGCATATGTTATTTTATAAATATCACTGATGCAACTAAATACTATTAAATTTTTGTAGCGTATTTATTGCAAGTATATGATATTCATGGTATAACCATGTATTCGTAAAAAAGACTGGCAAGTAATCATTATAGTTATAAAGCAGTTTATTGGTGTTTCACTAATGCGGGTCAATTGGGGTGGGTTAGCCGTGCTCTAGATTGGACCCTAGATCCGGACCTATTAAAGCGGGTCGCGGGTTTCCCACTCGAAGACTCAATGGGGGCGTGTCTAAACAGGTCAAAACAGGGGCGAGTCAGCTGATTTTAGACCCTAGATACGCCTCATTGCCATCCCTAAGCGGAATAGATAAAACACACATATAAATTTGAGAAAGTGTCACCTCCGACTATTCTACTAGGGCTGACAATTAAAACCGAAAACCGAAAAACCAAATCGTTCCGACCCGAAAAGACACGGACCCACCCCGATGGATCTCAGGTTGGGTCTAGGTGATGAAAATACAATGAAAACCCAATCAAACCCAACCCGAATTGACCCGATCTGAAAGACCCGATCCAAAAGTATTAAAATATATGAATTTAAATGTTGTCCAAACCCAACTCGGGTCGGATCGGATCCAGATTTTTGAAATGTGTAGTTTAGACCCGACAAAACTCGACTCGCCTAGAACCAAGACCCACCGGTCGGGTCCGAGTCCAATAGGTCGGGACAAATTGCCACCTCTATACTCCACGTACTTGAGAAGCTTTGAATAATGTTTACACCAGTTACCTAGCATACTCATAGGTACAATTGATGAGTACCAAGGTAATAAAAGGGAACATAAAACATTGAACCAAATAACAGTTTGGTATGGACGGTAAACCAATCTCAAAATACAGTAGAAGTCGTAATAGTATAAGCATAAAGTGTATGGAGAATCATACCTGATATGTCCCTGCATCCACAATGTTGGTAAATATAAAAATATACAACTTTATGATAGTCATCAATCATGTATCCTACATCAAAATACTAGGGATGTCTATTTATCTGAATCAATGATCAATATCCATATTGCATGACAACCCGATGGTAATAAATGATTAAGCAAACATAGAATTCATCATCCATCTCCACGTTCACTCAATCAGTGCATTGGATACACGATAACGTCTAGTTATCATGATACTCGAACCTGTCTCACTCAGTAGGCTAGTAATTAGGTTCTACCGGTGCACATAGCCGAAGTAAGTATATCGTCCAAGTGAATGTCATAAATCTTCCGACGTAAAGATAATGTCCTGACGTGACCCTAAATGGACATCACACCCACCTCCTCCTCTTCATGAGCAACTATTAAAACCTATGTATCCACGATCCCTTCACACACGTCATTCCCAGTAGTGCCTATTGTCTGGAACTGCTCCAATTACTTTCGAATGGAAGTCCTAGGTAGGGACTAAGCATAGACAACCAATGTGATATCAAGCTCAAACATATGTCCACAACCCTCTCTATTAATTTTTGTTTCACTAACACCTGCGCTGCATCCCAGGAAACAACAATCCATCGTCAAAGTTTTTCTTCTGGAATCACCATCGTCGAATGGCGAATCACTACGTCGAAGCAACACATCCTTACTTCATGCTAGAACTA